>CM023617.1:3469548-6412048 GCA_013358685.1 Antennarius maculatus | reverse complement strand
CTTCCTCTTGACCACTGGCCTCGTGGCAACTCACCACCTTCCTGGCCTGGTCAGCGGCGTGCTTCTTTAAGATGTTCCCGGCTCCAATCATCATGCGCGTGGCTTGGATGCGGTAGAAAGCTCGGCTCTTCTGTTGCTGGACCAGCACTTGGTAGTTGGCCATCTCAATCAGCTGCTCCATGTCCTTCTCCGGGTGTCTCTGTTTCAACTCCTTCAAAGTGCGAGCCATCTCTCGACGGGCCTCTTCTTCTTGATCTTGCTCTGCTGTTGTTCCTCCACCTTCCTCAACCCCCTCCAGCATCCCATCCAGAGCCTCTTTGGGATGAGTGTGGGAGTTCACACCTTGTCCATCCATCTCCAAGTCCATTTTAGTAAACATGGCATCGCCCTCAGACTCAATGATAATGCCTCGGTTCTTGTCAGTGCGGTAACGCTTGTGGACATACTTATAGAAGAGCAGGCGCCGATCTGCAATCCAGGCTTGCAGCACACAGAGAGGGAAGAAGCAGAAGGTGAGCACAGCCTCCCAAACATCCACCTCTCCAGGGCTGAACACAGACAGGATGAGATACAGCCAGATGTACGCAAACATGCTCCAGGCTGCAGTGACAAAAAACACCCGAAGGTGCTTTATCTTGCGGGTTTCATTTTCTGGCACCACGTAGACACAGATAGCGATGATTATAAACATATTGAAGGCAGCGCTGCCCACTATGGTGCTGGGACCCAAAGATCCAGCCTCGAAATTATGACCGACCACTTCAATGACGGAGAGCAGGATCTCCGGCGCAGATGAGCCCAAAGCCATCAGGGTCAGGTTAGATACTGTTTCATTCCAGACGCGAACAGTGGCCGTCGTCATCTCGCCATTGGGTTTCTTGATGGTGATCTCCTTTTCCTGAGAGGTTATGACCTCAATGGAAGACATGAAGCGGTCTGCGATGATGGACATGCCCAAGAACATGTATATAAGGGCTGCAAAGTAAACTATGGCACGCGCCACCTTGTCGCCCACCGCAGGATTTTGCGGGTTCCACATGGGCAGCACGACACCTTCAGAGCAGTTATCTTCACTGGAGCAGTTGCCTGGTGTGCCGCCAGTGTCCTCATGGCTGGTATTTCCCTGGGAGAACTGAGTGACTCCTGGGAGCAGAACCAGTAGAATGGAGATGAACATACACGGAGTGACAGATGGTGTAAAATTCAGGATAAGCTTGTGCAGAAACATGGCAGGGTGATGATGTTTGGAGTCTTCCGTTTCCACCGGAGTTCAATCTACATCAAGGCATCTATGCAAATCTCTGAAAGTGAGAAGGAAAAAAAAAAAAATATATATATATATATATATATATACATATATGAGGAGGATGAAATCATTACAGTCTGTGTCAGACATTTATCATTCAGACTTCTATTCTTGAAGAATTCTCTACAAGCAAACACCTAAATATCACAGAAGTACATGCAGTCATGCTGTTTTGTATGCAAATGAGGTGAGATCCAATGATTTGCTTTTGGTTTGGCCCCTGTGAATCAATGAGTCATTGGTATTGAACTATCCTGTCCAACTCCCACATGTATAATGTGATATTTTTTTCCGAGGTAGAAACTTTACCCTCTGTACCTGCAGTATTGAGGAAATAATGACTCAGTGCAAGTCCAACATGTAGTGTCAGGATAAATGGATTCCAAAAATACGCTCCACTAACAATGAGAATGAAAAAAAAATAAGGAGAGCAGCTCAGAACTACTGATAAAGTTATGATAAGATCATTCAAAGCAGAAACGATCTTGCTCTCTTGTCTAAGAGCAGAACGTCTCTCCACTGTAGATTGTAATATACATTTTAATGCTAAAAAAAATCTACTGAATGCATTTTTGCCTTAATGCACAAGCCGTTTCGACTATGTCTGGGGACAACTTAGCGGTTCCTGGCAGCAACAACAATTTAAACAGCAATGCTATTCAGAGGATTTACATCTGCATCAACAGAGAGAAAGAGAGGAAAAACAGAGGTATTTTATCTGGTGCTTCTTAATTAAAATTTTAAGACCATTTCCACCTTAAAAATAGGTTGCCAACCTGCAGTAGAAGAGACCTAATAATGCTCTTACATACGACGCATTCTCTCATTGACATGCAGCAGAGAATAGCTGCATGCTTCACTCTGACCTGCATTGGAGGAGTGCACGTCTTCTATCATGGTTACATTTGAGGGTGAAGGAGCACAGCACGGATTAAATGACCATGTTAGAGGTCTAGGATTTGGCTAAAAATGACTGTAAAGGTTGTATTTGTTCAACGATTCTGTGACAGTTCTGTGCGACGACTCATCACCTGTCTGCTGATCAGATAGAGGTAAAGTCCTACAACATCAACACCTGCAACAGGCAGGAGGAACACAGTCACTCGGGAAACACGTGACCTTCAGGCTGGTTCACAAAAGGATGCCTCATCCATGCTCAACACAGACATTTTCAGAAATTCCTGGTGCAAGGAGTCAGATGCTTTAAAAGCCTCGAGACGCATGAAGCTCAAGACAGCAGCCCCATCAGTAAAGAACGGAGCAAACAACAGAATTTTGGTCAGTGAGACTTAAAAATTTCGTACCATCACACAATAGCATAGAATACAATACAATACAATACAAAAGAATATTCCTTTCTTTTGACACACAAGCCTGCAAAAATTTTGAGTGGGTGATGTTTCTATGGTAAAAGCAAGCTCTCCAGTAGAATTAAATACAGGAAGAAGAAGAAGTGTTTTTAATAATACTATAGAAACAAAAGGTTTCTCCTCTCATCTGCCATTCACTGATATATTATATTCCTCACTGAAATCAGCAGGTAGCGACAAGCTGGCCAGGGACACAAGTTTAGAGGGAGCCTGACTTGTTTCTATGGCGTATAAAGGATTCTTTTTTTGTTGGTAAGCACAACAAAGTTGTAAATATTCACCTAAATGTGATTACTTTATACTCTTTTCACCAAATACATTTCATAATTCTAACCATGTGAACCACCAGCTGGGACTGTCCACATCATCGCTCATATTTAACATACATATATCTCAACTGACCCCCTCAGTTGAGATATATGTCAGTCAGTATGCGGTCAGTACGCATGTGGGATTTTTTTTTTTTTTATAACTCCACAATTATCCTCATCTAAAAAAGAAGCCAAAATATTTGACCTAAATATAATAAGAAAGACTTAATCCTCAAACATGTTCCTGTTTGGCGAACAGAGGTTTCATGATGTCAAGTAAACACGCGTACATAATGAGTCACACTTTGATGCAAGCCCTGGTTTGGTGTCAGTCTCGATTTAGAATGGGATTTTTCATAAATGTCATTTCAGCTATCTTGGGAATGAAAAACATAACAGTTTACGAGGAAAATGACGCAGAAGATGTCCGAATAAATACAGAAAACATGTCTTCATTGAGACCCTGTGCCTGATAAATTCACAAGTCACAGAAATACAAAAGGGACTATTAAAACATGGAGTGTCCTGGTGTGCATGCTGTGAGCTTCAGAGCGCAGGATGATGTAGAAACATGCGCATGGGGAGGGTGGGGGGATTATGTGTTATGTTTTTGATTACATTTCCTTTTTTTCTTTTTTTAATATTCTAACATCACTTACCTGGTGCAGACTTCAGTGAGGCAGCTTATCTTTCATGTCCCTCTGTGGAATGACAGGCAATGGATTGTGAAGAGAGTTACAATGAAAACTAGCTGGATTTACACGAGTTACAAGAAACTTATTAAATGACAGGAATACAGAGCCAGGAGCAAGATGATTTAAAATGCACATAAAACCTAGTTGCAGACTACAGACAATTAAAAATTGAAATTACAAATTGAAACAAATAGATTATGACAGATCCAGAAAAAAAAGTCCATTATCTCATCAGCAGGCTGTGCACTAATAGATTGGTCCATTTGGTGCGCACAGCAGGCACAGATACTCACAGAAAGCCCAGAATCTTATCCGGACCCTGGCCACAGTGTGGCTACCCTGCACCAGCTCCACAGAAGAACACGCTCCGTGTGCCAGTCACACAGCAGACTGGTGAAATGGTGTTGGCTTGTTGCGCTGTTGTCTTGGAAATGACGCGTAGCTCTCCACGGTGCTTCTCTGCTATTTTCCCCCCTGATCTCTTTCCTACCTCAGCAAACTTAACACTGTGGGATTAGTTGCCTTCATCAATTTATCTTGTTTCCGACGGTGGCGACACCTCCCGCAAGGCTAAGTGATTTTTTTCCCCACAAATTCCACAATGCGTTTTTTTTTTTTTTTTTTTCCCCAGCTTTATCCTCTCCAGACTACGTGCGATTGTTGATGCGTAAAATAATAAATTAAAACCCTGACTCTGTTCTCTCTCGTCCTGCTTGTATCAGTCCGACTTTAAAAAAGAAAAAAAAACAAAAAAAAAAAACTGCCAATATGTGCAAGAATGTAAGAGTGTTTCTTTTATCCGCAAAGAAAAAAAAAAAAAAGAACTGAGAGGATAAAAAAAAATGCTTTCCTGCTTGAGGTGGATAACGCAAAGAACCAAACAGTGCTGCACATGAGAGTAGGCGTGAATGGATGAAGGTTTGAGAGGAAGCAAACCACACATTACACACAGATCAGGACGAGATGAATATCAAGCAGAGGGATGGTGGCGGACAAGAAAGAGGAGTGTGATGTTATGCAGATGGGAAAAACTGTCTTACTCTTGCGGTGGGCAGCTTTGGCACAAGAAACGATGAGCGAGAAGAAAAAGCAGTAACACTGCAGAAACAGGGGAGGAGACGTTCACAAACAGCGCTGAGCGCACGGCCGGTGCTCCTGACTGCGCATCAGGAGTCCAAGACGGATGACCATTTCACTCCAACATCCACAGAATCCGCTCACGATCGTTATCGGTATAATGTGCTGTCAAATGGAAGCCAAAGGTCTGATGTTCGTTTGAAGGCTCTCAGATGCTGCTGGTTGCCTGCAGGTCTGCTGTGGGCTGGTTTGTGCTCAGGATGTAGACTAGTAAATAAAATCTACACCTATTGGAATAAAGGTTCACATTGCCTGTCATTAGTGTTCAAAGCTTCTCCTCCATGTCTCCATATGAGGAGGAAAACAAAACAATCGAAAATAGGCTTAAAGTCTCCTTTTTCTCTTCTTCTTTTATTTCTTTTTCCTTTTCTTTTTTTTTAAGCCATAGTTAGCTTTAACAGCCCTGTGGAAGAGGTTCCTCACACACCAGGTAACAAGATTAAACTTTATGCAAAGAATACAGAGACAATATGCCAATAAAAATATTCTGACCTCTAGTGGAATTATACTGGTGAGTATTTTTTTGTGATTAAGTCATTCAAAGCATCAACAAGAGGTGAATTTGAACTGGACGAACACAAATGGTACAAAGCTGCAAAAGTAGAGTTGAAAAAGTTGGCTTTTTTCTCCTGACATCAACTCTCCGGAGAGTGTTTCCATCCACATGTCCATAAGGACTTTGTATTTCACAACTGATGTGAGGAAATGCAAATGATCCCAAAAGGTGTTCTCCTTTGGTGTGAACACACCAGGTTTTAGTATTCAGGTGCAGTCAAAGCCAAAGCTCCCAGATTTAAAAGAGAAGATCATCCTGCTCCTCTGGAGGCCAGCTCAGTCTGTGAAAACAGTCGTAAATCTCCTGGAGGTCCGGCGGGGCCTCCTGGAGTTTGAAAAAACAACCCAAATGATGTAATTGTGATGTCATTAAGGTTCAAGCTAACTCTTGAGTTGATACTTTTAAAATACTTGACAGAAAACCTGTGTCATAAACTGTAGGCTTTAAAAGAAAGAGTGAAAATCATAACGGATGCAACTGAGTTGAATCATGGGAAATGTAGGAGTGATGGCAGGGACTGGAAGGCCCTTTTTTTTCCAGTGTCTGCTTAGGTTATCTTAACATTGCTGTCAGCATGTATATTTACCTTATTCTACATTTAGCATATAGATATTAGCATGAGCCTTTACCCTGTCAGTAAATGTGAGGGTGTTTCGGAATCCTTTAACTGTTGACTCTGGAAGTTTTGCACCAGCACCAGAACAACATTAGTGTCCCTGGAGCCACACTGATAGGGAGGCTAAAAATACATCTTTCATTTGGATACAGTTGGTGGATGATTACCTGTAATAAGGAATGGAAGCTGCAGATTACCCACCTGAAGGGATGATTAGGACGAACCTCAGAGAGCAATAAAAGAGATTATACTGAGATCTGGAGGAGAGAGAGTAGGAGGGGAGGGGAGTCACCTCAGACATGAAGAGGGGGAATAGGAGCATATTGACATTAGCGTTTTTTCACTCAAACCACTGAACACTGCACTCAAAATGTGCCCAATAGAATTCCTCATGTTGTTTACTCGTTTGACTTTGTGCATGTTGTCGATTAAAGGGAGAGTGGACCTCTCAAATCACTCCCATTAAAGTCAAGAGCTGCAGAAGGTCCTCCCATTGGTGTAGTAAATAGATGGAGTCCAGTCAATACACAACAAACAATGCAAAATGCTCCATGTCTGTATAACTACTGTTCGTGGTAAATATGGTTTTGAATAGGAACATGTGATATTTTCAGTGACCTACTATCACCATCCTCTCATCTGTGATTCCAAACTGCAGTAAAACATTTTCTAAAAAAATCTGATCAAAGATCCATTCCTAATAACAAACAACCAAACCAACAAACCAACAAACAAATGCTAGCCGAAATGCAGGAATATTGTAAAAATCATCATCATAACAAAAACTACAACACAACTACATCATGAAAATGATTTAATTTAAAAGCAGTCTATTGAATTACTTTACAGCCGAACCTTCTGATCTTATATTTATCTTTGTGTTTCTGTTCATATTAAAGTTGGAGGCCACCTGAGGCCCGACCTGCAAAATAAAAACCTGTGAGTCGATCTCAAGGTCCAATTATTACATTTTTCCTAAGGCTTTAAAGTAATCCAGTGTCATCATGTTACAGTTAACCTATCAAAGAGTGTTGCCTTTAATTTAGACAAATAGTTAAGTCCATTACAAACTACTGGAGAAAGCAATAAACAAATAAAACAAATTAAAGTTGGTCCCCACAAACTTTCCTTTGTTTCTCCACACCTGCTAAATTTAACGTTGGCCTTTCTGAGTTACTTTTTAACCTTTCTTAGTCTGTAAATATCCTCTGATGAGTGACCACCTCTACTCTAAGAATCCAAAGGCTGGATATTTTTGGTATTCTTGCAAATAAATCCCGTTCGCTATCTCCAAACCCTTCTGTCGGTGAAAGTTGTGGAAGAAGACAATGAAGTGATTATTAATATGAAATTACGGCCTGAAGTCCATGATCTTATAGACTGAGGCCATAAACACAACATGTGAAGAAGATGTCTTCCTTTTTTAATTAATATTTATGCACATCCAAATGAAAGTGCTACCATGCTGAGGACAGCAGGCAAAGGCAATTTTCCTTTCAAACTTTCTGAATGAACAGGTTGGAATGAGTCCATTAAATCACACGCGCTGCTATGAAGCTCCTGGTACGGAAAAGAAATGCTAAATGCAGCCTGCTGTGTGTTCGTGTCATCAGATCATCAGACACGCGCTTAAAGGGCACAAAACATTTGATTCCTGATTGAAAAGCAGCCTTACTGGATTTGTTGTGGTTGCTATGGTAACTGTTCAGATAACTGTATCAGTGGATGTTAGGGACATCTTTGTGGTTGTGGTCCTGTTGAGAATTCTCCTGGCAGGCTCTTGAAAATTTATTTTGAGGGTCATAGAAAAATTTTAAAGGAAATGGAAGAATGTTCACTTGAACCACAGAGAACCACTTGAACTGTAGATAGATAGATAGATAGATAGATAGATAGATAGATAGATAGATAGATAGATAGATAGATAGATAGATAGATAGATAGATAGATAGATAGATAGATAGATAGATAGATAGATAGATAGATAGATAGATAGATAGATAGATAGATAGATAGATAGATAGATAGATAGATAGACAGACAGACAGACAGACAGATAGATAGTATTCCTGATTTACAGTAGGTCTGTGCATGTGTGTGTGTGTGTGTGTGTGTGTGTGTGTGTGTGTGTGTGTGTGTGTGTGTGTTGGCGGGGGTCAGCTCCTCATGTTGGTCATCAGGCTTTACTGACATCCAGTGAGAAGGTGAATGTGCAGCGTTCACATCCAGACATGCAGTAAAACCACTGCCAATGGAATTCAGAATTCAGCTGTGAAAATGAGTCACTTGTAAATCAATGCTCTCCTAATCTGACCATCTGTTGCTGCCTCTCATGTTGCCATCTTGTGGACAAATTAAAACGGTCGAGTCTTCCGTTTCACTAACACGCTAATTAAAAATTCGTTTGGAATTCCACACACAGATTTGACACAGATGGATTGCGATCAGTCTTCATGGCTATACTCTTCTGATCTCATTGTTCTCCATGAAGCCCAATTTCAGTAATGTCAATAATATAGATTTTTATTTTATGACTTTATTCTGCCTTAACAAATATAATTCACATTTACTTTAATGTTTGTTAAACAAGCAAGTCAATGCGAGGCTAACATTCTCCCATTACCATGACCAATATCATGATTTTGGAATCTATATAATTGATTTAGAAACTTATTAATAGCAGCAATTGAACTTACATTATAATGAGGGATATTTTGAGAACGTTTCTGTAGCTGTTCATACTTACACTGGGCCATTTGTGTTCAGATGTGTTGTTCATTTAATCAGCAGAATGCAGAAAGACCACTGGGAATTTCATATCTGAACAAAACTGCATTACTCGTTATCACCACTAGAGGGAAGCCGAATGCCAGCAATGAGCTGCACTCTTGGCTGCAAGTAGAGAACGTAGAGACCACTTAGTGCATGTACATGAAAACGTATGTAATTACTTTTTTTAGTCATCTGTTTATCAATATATAATTATAAGCTCAAAATTTAATTAAGGATTTAATCTGTGTTTGACCTTGACCATATCCATGCTACATCATGAGATCAGCAGGAACAGATTGTCTTCCAATCAGTCTCTAATTGGTGTTCAATGTTAAAACTAGGGTCATAGTTAACTATAACTTACTCATGTGTTGAATTTAATGTCACTCATAAAGGCTTGTGTTTAAATATAAACAATGTATTAATAATCTAATAAAAATATTAAGGTTCTCACTTTGACTCCAAATATTCACTTAGTCTAAGTGAATATTTGATGACTGAGAACAGCTTGTCAATAAATGGTGTAATTTTGCACTGTAATTGCCCAAACTGTTTAGGAATATTAATACAAGTTAGAAAGTAAGATTTTTTTTTCTAAATGACAACACAGTTTGACCAGAATGCAGGGAATCCCTGACCATCAGCGATACATCTGTGTATGGAATAGACCAGAAACCATTAGACATCTAACACACTAACCCAGATTGCTCAGATCCAGCCATTCCCTGGTCTGTACTATAACCCAGATTGGTCTCTTCACACCCCATTATAATTATCAGTCATATGGACTGCTATGTGCTGCACGTCTGCTCCTCACACTGAACGGCCATTTCCCTCCACATAACAGGCAGATGATGATTCAGAGGTCTGCAACTGAGCTCTATATGCAGAATGTAACTGTAGCATAGAGAGTGGACTGCATAACAGTCAACAAAGCTGTGTGATTTAAAATCTGACATGTTGGGCCTGAAAATGGCAAAGTCAAATGTTAATGTGGCCGTCTGCAGGGATTAGCTACAGTAGAATCATAAGCATGAAAGAAAAAGCCCTCACACCCCGAGAAAAGCACAAGCTGACACCCGTTAGTGTTTTTAATAAGTCTAGTGCATTAACATAAAGGCTTTCTAACTTTCCAAACCACTTTGACAGCCAGGACCTGGATTTTTTTTAATGCTTTTTATTTATAATTCTTCCACCTTTCTTAATTTAACAACCTTAACACCCAGAGGGACACCGGTATTACTCCAGTATTCTCTCTCTCTATTTTAATTTAAATTATTTCTTATAGCAGATATAAACTATATTCTTATATTAAAATTTAATCACTTGACCAGCTTTATCTTTGTGCTTCTGCTGTGGGGAACAATTATGGAAGACAGGAAATCCAAAGGCCTGGAAATCCCACCCCCACTTCAGCAGCTACAGGACAATTTAGACTGTAAATTCTATCTGGCCTATCTGCCATCCTCTCTCTCTGTCTCTCTCTCTCTTTTCGTAACCCTGTCTCTATCCCCAGTATATTTCCTTTCCCACCCAACCTGTCAAGGTGGATGAACGCCCTCTAGTCAGGGTCCTGCCCGGAGTTTCTTCCTCAATGAGGGAGTTTTTCCCCGCCACTTCCGCTTATGTTTAATCTGGAGGGTTCTGTTGGATTCTGTTGGGTTCTGTTGCCTATTGGGATAGGACAGGATGGCGGCGCGTGCACACGCAGCGGCTCCTCTCTCTCCCGCTAGAGTGGTTCTTTTGTGTTTTTTTACCGCCCGTGGGTCTAAGAGGACTGTAATTTCATCTGTGCTGTATGTCCTGCATATATGGTACATTTGACAATAAAGTTGACCACGACTATGATTATGACTATGCAAGATGTGGTGCTGGCAGTGATAAACTATCACTCTGAGGAGCTCTGAGTCATCAGACCACAAATCGACACTTTTGATTCACTCATCAGAACTTTATTTCACCCCAGCCGGTACCATAAGACAAAGTTAATGAACTCAGAGATAAACGCTACTCAAAAGTTATTGGAGACCAGGAATATGTTCGTATGCTGGTCAGAATTAAATTAAAAGAGTAAAAGCTGATGTTATGTTTTGAATCTTAGCTTTATTTCATCAATATGAATTATTATAAATATGATTTTAACCAGTTTATTGGTCAGGTGGGTCTCCAAGAGTCTGGTGGATAATAAGCTCTTATGTTATATAACAGAAGGTTGCAGGAGCTGAGATGATTTATGCCAGCTTCCATCAAAAGAAATGGTTCAAAGCTTCTCCTCTGGGTCATGCAAGTGAAGCAACTCAATTTAATTCTAGAAATAAACCCAAAGTAGAAACAATAAAAATGATGATTTGATGTAAAAAAAAAAAAAAGAAAAAAAATCTCCACATATTTGCATTAAAGCAAAAACGACTAATGGTTGCACAGTTGCAATATTTAGTTTTTTGTGACTAATTTATTGAAAACTGGATTTATAAGGGCATAATAGGAACTGAGCAGGGGAGGATGAGGATCTGGTCCTGGAGGTGTTGGGACAGGTCAAAAGTAAAGCTGTCATCCCCATCCTGAAATAACAGCAGGAAAGAAGAACATTTATCAGACACTGGTGAAGCATGTATTTGTGTATTTGATGCTTTTGTAATGATCCTTTCAGACTTTTGGGACTGGATTTATACAGAGAATAGGATGATAACACAATGCTTTTATTAACAAAAGATGTGTCAGCAGCCCACAATAACCCACAGATGATTTTACATCTATTTAATAATAATTGAGGTTGCTGAATTACCAGAAACAACGAGCGAAGAAAGGAAGTGAAAGAAATGACAGGTGATTGAGAGCAACACGCTCTGAGAATCAGACAAGATGACTGAAAGCTTCAGTGAAAGAAAATCAGGGAATGAGAAAAAAGGCAGACAAAAGGAAAGAAGAAAAAAAAAAAACATTTACCGCCTGCCCTGCCCCCTCATCACCCTCTGGGGAGAGAGGGATTATGGAAATGTATAAATGCAAGAGAGAGGGAGACTGACAGACATGGAGGAGGGCGAGCGCAGGAAAGAGAGGGAGGCAGACAGAGCGATGCAATTGGCCGACCGTTCTAACATCAATAGTGGTGGAAATATTTCTCTCGCAGTCTAAGAAATAGAGGGAAAGGCAGACAGAGGCAGGAGACTCAGGAAATACATTCAGGTCTGTTAGCAGGAGAGGGATTTTAGAGTGGAAGGAAGGTAGAAGGCGATTAGTTGACTCATGACTTGTGAAGGCTGTGGGCATTTTTGCTTAACAACTGGAGTGATTTCAGAATAAATATGACTCAACATGTAGATGTTCTGCAGGTTCCTGATTAAACCTTCCCCCCCATTTTTTCCCCCCCTTTCCTCAACGTCAGCAGAGACAAAATCTAGATGTTTTTGGAGAAATCTGAGGGATGCGTCTGAGGGGAAGATGCAGAGCAGAGAATTCTCACATGGTGTCGACTCAAACTGAGGAGGACAGAGTGGACTGTTCAGTGGCAGACACGTCTCCAGCCAGACACAGGTATTCTCTACTCGATACTAAGACCAGCCGAGGTATTGATCCATGCTAACTTGAACCGTCATCAGTGTTGTAATGTTATCTTTCCATCTGATCATAAGCAGATTTTTCATTTCAAACTTGATCCCATTATTTGATGGCTCGCTGATTTATACCTACTATTCACAACATTTATACTTATATTGATTTATACGTCACTTTATTGCAAAAATCCAGTAATTTGCTTGTATTATCTATATTATATATAATATAGATAATTTCTAATATTCAAAGCAATATTTTGTAGGTTCAGCAAGTGATCATATGATTGTGGAGGATGAATAATTTCTCAAACATTAAGTAATAAAACAAGTAATATATGGAGAGACTTTGTGAATAAATCAAAGCTCATCTAAATGCTGTGTTGTCTGCAAATGCATCACATTTAGATCTAAAAAAAAAAGATGCGTCATTAATGAAGCTCTAGGATTTGGAGCAACAGCTGAACTAAAAGCCATACGACAAAACTATCGAACCGTCACAAGCCATAAGCATCTCAGACAATAATCCTCATTGTTTTTATTATCGACGAGAATCCTGTGCTTTTGTTGTGAGCGTGTCAGTCAAGCACTTTGTGTTGTGCATTATTGTGAGAAGAGGGGGGAGAAAAAGAATGTGTAGGCTTCGTCTAAAGAGGAACTACATTGAGGAAGAGGAGGAAACAGACATTTTGCCTGTCAGAAACTGAAAAGAAGAGCATCAGGCCCACAACAGACAACTGTGGCTGTGAACAGACACACAAGTGCTTCCTAAATAAAAGCCAGAAAGTGGTCGTTCCTGCTGTGACGCACACGGGAAGGGACAAAAGAAGAAATGAAGAATCTGCTCAAGTTGATAATCGATTATTGCTAAAAGTGTTTGCTTCACTTACCTGGATGCCACAGCTTGAATCGCAGGCAGAAACCAGTCAACAGTCGTCACTAAAAGAAGCAGAGGGCAACAGTCAATAGAGGGGAGAGAGTAGGAGTGGGGGGTTGGGGAGGGTCTCTTCCTGTCCCTCAACCTTTCTCATCGTCAGGCTGGCTGGATCAGCCATGGCGTTCACCTTTGCGGCCTTCTGCTACATGCTCACCCTGGTGCTGTGCGCTGCCCTCATCTTCTTTGTCATTTGGCAGGTGAGTTGCACCGTTGTGCACACAAAAAAAAAACACTGACTGCACATATATAGACACTAAAACCCAGCACCTACAGATCCATGTGAACATCCACCCTGCATCCCACGCACAGACACACAGTCGCACAATGCTGGCAGGAACACGGCGTGCAGACACCTGGTCCTCCAGAGGTAATGATATGCAGAAATATGTCAGCTGGATCTCAGAAACCCACAGAGTAATTACACCGTGCCCGACTGTGACTGATATTTTCAATTGGCTCTTAAAAGTGACCAAATGACACTGTTCCGTTTCATTTCCAACATCATGCAAAAACATGTCTAGTTTTCCACTGCTTAAGTCTAAATCTGTGTAATTTTTTTCATCCGTTTTCATTCAGTTCATTGAACAAAATGAGCGAAAGGCTCTATCCCACCACTGTTAAACAACCTATGATCCCAGAAAAGACAGCAAGCAATTCCTCAAAGTGTTCAAACTTCAGCAAACTGCACCGCATACAGTAAATATGTGAGGAAGAAAACCTCTGATTATAAACCTCACTGCCAGACGGTTAAGAATCAGTCTGCAGCATTTTGAGTTGGAATTTGCTCAGATCTCACTGATGTTTGCTTGAGGTGGACGCGGCGACTCGACAAACACCGTTTAGATCTTTCACCTTTAACATTCAATCCCCTGAGGAGGAACGCGGAATACCAAACACACGATTATGAATATGAGGCTTGAAATGACCAACATACCAATTGGCTAAGTGGGTGAGACTCTACTTGTGAGTCAATCAGCGCCGCTATGTGTGATGGAGAAGAGTGTGTGTCTGGCTCAGAGCTCATCCATGAGATTGAAACGCTTATCAAACTGACTTTGTTCACCCTCCCTCCCCCCCAACCCCAATCTGCCTCCGCTGCTGGGTGCAGCACCCCAATTATAAGTGGATCTCAACCAATCAGAACATTTGTTCAGTGTTACAGTAACCATGGCACCCGCTGAGGGGTTCACCGTGTCACCATGGAAACTGCATCTGTTTACAATATGTGAAAAAGAAAAACGGGGAGAGCCGTATGCACTCATGAGGGGAAATGAGCTGCACTGATGTCATATTATCAGTCAGCGCGGACACCCCTTATCGGCAAATAATGTCTGTTTTTTTTTTATGGCTTTTTAATGAGCTGTCAAAGCGAAGCTGCCACGTTAAAGCTGCAGAGATGATAAGCACAGCAGGTGGCCTTTGTGTTGAGAATTATCAGTGTTTTTATGGCTCTATTAATCTGGGCACTAGTGAGTAAATTTGCTTCTCATTCCGGCCTCAGAGGAAACAGTTAGAGAGTCATCGGCGGTGACGGTAACAATGTTTTCTCTTGACTGTCCTGTTTATGATATTTTGATGTTTTACCAGAGAGAAACAAATCATAAATTAAATTATGCAAGACATAGAAACCTCCAGGAAACCAAAATCCTCTAAAATATTCAATAACACATCAATTTGACGGTCATTTTTTTTTAGAATATTCAAAAGAATTCTACAAAATGACATGAGATGTCCTAGGAACCCAGAAAAATAATTTTGACACATTATAAAAAAATAAATAATAAAAAAATATATTCATATATATATATATATATATATATATATATATATATATATATATATATATATATATATATATATATATATATATATATACACACATACACAGCATATATGTGTGTGTGTGTGACTTATTTTCAAATTGATGTCCTGCAGTTTTTATTACCATCGTAATGAAACTATTAGAATAAAGAAGTCAGAATTTCAGCTCTTCACATAAGAAGCCACATATGACAGATGGTATACAAACAGTAGCAGCTCATACAGAACATGAAGATAAAGAGAGAGCGAGGCTGTGAGTAATTATACGCACTCATTCACCATTTAATGACCGGGTGCTGCTCACACCACATCTTCACAGCTGCAGCCATCAGTGCGGCTGCAGCTGTGAAGATGTGGTGTGAGCAGCGAAGGATACTCTGACTGTTTCTGTGCAGCAACAGCATAGCTATCATCTGTAGGTGCTCTTGTTAAAAAAAACAACAACTTTACAGTCAATGCATGTGTGTTAACGAACACGTGTGTGTGTTATTTTACAGATCATTGCTTTTGATGAGCTTCGCACAGACTTCAAAAACCCCATTGATCAGAGCAATCCCACCAGAGCGGTAAGAACCCTTCCAGCAACAATCCAACCCTCAGCACTGCTTTTCAGTTCCAAGGTGACACACTCACTCTCCAAACTGGTGGTCTTGAGTTTCTCACATCAAGGAGACACAAACTACACAGATTAGACCCCATCTGATCAAATTTAGTCTTGCTGTCATCAGAGAAGGTGTTTTGAGGGGTTTCTATTCGAGACAGTTTATGAATCTGACAACCTTGAACCAGTTCAAAATCACTTGTCTATGCATAAAATAAGGGTTTTGGTACAATTTGCACAAAATCTATCGTCAGTGTTACAAATGTTCAAAATAGTGTTATATTTATTTATTTCATAAAGGGTTTATAAAAACATATTAAAAAAAAAAAAACCTTACAAGGTTCCTTGTAAGGTTTTTTTTTACAAGGAACCTGCAGCTTGATGTCATTTAACATCTGCAATCATAATGAAAAGCAATCATTTGATCTAAATGAGTTTTTTTTGTGTGATTTTGGAATTTGAATAAGAGAGATGAGATAAAGCTTCATTAGTCCCACAGCGGGCAAATTTCCATTATTGCAGCAGCATAATCAGAGGTAAGTTACAGAACTATGGAAGAATGAACACTCAATAAATAAGATAAATAATAAGAAGTGGAGAAGTAGCGCTATATGCATGATTAAAAATTAGATATTTGCAACATCCAATATTTGTAGTGCTTTCCTGCTAATCCAAACTTCCAGGTGACACCATTGTGTCCCAGGCCGCCTTGAACACTCATCTATATGCAGATTGAAAGAAGCAACCTTCCTGATGGACGGTGGCTCATTGGTTCAATCGGTTAAAGTGATTGATGCAAATGGAGCAGCTGTTTGTCCAATAAGATGCGGCGCTGTCGACACAATCAAAGTGCAGATACAAGGATTCCCTCGCTATACCAAAAACACACTTATTCATCTGCAAGTTTGCTCAAAAGTAAAAATATACAACATATTATGACAATTATAAGACTTTACCTTCCACCTTTGCTGTGCTGTTTGTTTGCAGCGAGAATGCTGACAGAATATCGTGCAAAACTAAAAATAAAATGATTAATAAGCACCGTTATGCATTTAACGACTTCACAGCGACTGTGAATATCCTTTTCACAAATAAGCTAATGTTCTAGCAATCATGTGAACCTGCATCTGAACTGCAAAGTGTTGAGGAATAGGAAAGGAAACTGTGAAAGCTGACTGTGGGAGTGAGGAGGCTTGCCAGCTAGAAGGGGTTGCAAGAAATATCTGCAACACCTGTAAAATAGAATTCAGACTGATACAGTAGCTCAGCAGGAAACACTGTCATGTTCAGCTCGAACAGGATGTGTTATTTCTCCCCCTTCAGACGTGGATAGACGGCGCTTCCTTTGACAAATTATCAACAAATATTTAACATGACATGCATCAAGGCTGGAGGGTTTACAACCTGCAGGTGTTTTTTTTTTTTCTCCAATCAATATCAGATATATCATCTTAACTGATATCAACATGTCAGATGCATTCAGGGAGAACATGATCAGCCAGGATGTGATGCTCACAAAATCCATAAGCTGACAAGACAACATGGCAACAGCCTCGAAAAATAAATGGCCATCATATGAGAGAGCAGTGTGTGATAGCTCGACTGATCCGTCTGCCAAAAAGAGATGAGACGTAGATCTCTGTCGGGGAGAGAAACTGCAAAAGAACATCACAAGGGAGGTTTATGTTCTCAGATATTAGTCACTATTACAGTCTGGAAGGGAGACATATTGCCATCATAGAGAATGTTGTGATTGTTATCGGCTCTGGGAGTGTTCTCAGATTACTGAGCTGCATATTTGACAACCCTGTTTGCTTTGCCTATTTTATGTGTAATGTCTACTGCGGTGTATCTGTAATGAATGTCTTCAGTCATGTTTCCTTTGATGGGACAGTTTGAACTGGGTGACCTGACACTGACTGGAGCACCTCAGGAACCCTCCAGGCTGTAAAATCCAAGCAGATCTGCAATTTATAGGTTCAATTACAAACGAAGCAATGATAATTTAAGTTTTCTTTACAGTTTTAAAGCTCAGTGTCATTGGGAGGAAAGGGTGCACAATTAGATCAACTACAAATAAACCGTGAAGCCGGAGAGGCAGTGGTTTAGATGCTGTAGACTCAGGCATGCTGGGAGTTTGAATTGATGTCCAGGGATTCATAAGAAGTGCAGCCTGTGGCTAAATGGACTGGGATCACAGGAGCCTCTGTACTGGGAGCATCATCCTGTAACTGAGATAGCTGCATAAATATGTCACAAATTATTGTGGGTGTCTTTCTCGGTGAGGCTTGATTGCACATCCTGGAAATAAACAGCAGTGTGGTTTACTCATTCTGAAATTAGGCAACCAAATGCACCATCCATCAATTAATTGCCTGAATACTTTTACTCGCTTGCTTACCAGAGGGGCTAGAGCAAAACATCTCATTTGCTTTGCAAGCTAATCAATAGCTGTTGGAATAAAACGCCACCCTGTGAGGCCACGAGCTGCAGGATGGAGGCAGAGAAGATGGATGGATTTCATTTTTTAAACTCTTCCCTCCTGTCACGAGGGAGACGTCTGCAAATATCACTACATCTGTTGTGTCTAATAATCATCAAATCACTATCTGATTAAACTGGGTTCATATTAAATAGTATTCAGTTTGAGCCAGATCCAGATTAAGTAAAGTTTGGATTAAGTCACCTTCATATTAAATCAGGTTCATTTTAAATCAAAGTCAAATTAAGTCCGATTTTGAATTGAGTTACGTTTGTATATAAATCGGGTTTGGATTAAGTCACTGTCAAATGAAGTCAGGTTTGGATTAAATCCGGCTTGCTTTAAATCATATTTGGATTTAGTTACCTTCAGATTATGTCAGGTTCAGGTTATACCAGATTCAGGTTAGGTCAGATTTTAAATTGAGTTGCATTTGATTAATTCAGGTTTGGATTAAGTCACTTTCAAACAAAGTCAGGTTTGGATTAAATCGAGTTTGCTTTCAATCAGATTTGGATTAAATGACTTTCACATTAAATCAGGTTCAGATTAAGTCAGGTTCAGATTAAATTAGGTTTGGATTGGTGGGGGTAGAGGTTGGTACAAAGGACAACATATAAAAATTGATTACCTGAATGCAGAACTTGGGTCTTTCAGCAGCACAATGTGTCGCTACATGAAGTGAATTTTCAGACTGATAATCAAACTGTCTTTATTTGCTTCCACAGAGGGAGCGGATTCTCAACATAGAAAGAATCTGCAACTTGCTCCGCAGAGTGAGTATTACCTGTTTTCACCTGCTAGCGGATGACAAAAAAACAGATTCTTGTCTCATGTATCCTCTCATCAACGCCCCCCCACCACTACTATGCAGACACAAATGAGGAGCTCAGAAGTGGGTTCAGAGTGGGACGTGGAAAGAAAGAGAGCCGAGTCTCCTTGAAATGTCGTGGCTGGTTTGAACAAATGAATTCAAAATGATTGGTAGAATGTTTTGCAGCACAGGCCTTCAAAATAAGGTCAAGCTTTCATGTCAGGAAATACAAACAATACACCAGTAGCTTTAATTCATTAGGGAAGGTAGCAACCTAAACCTGTGTTACACAGGGAAAGTGCATAATCTGCTGTTTCTCTGAATTTTCAACTTTTGCATCTGCACGTCGTCTTTTAGAAACAAATTGCACACTAAACAAAATGCTGTAAAACACCACTATAAACAGTCATTTTTGGCTGCATAGCGCGTATCTTTATGAGCAGCGGTTCTCCTGTGAAGAACCTGGAACTAAATCAAATTAGATGCTGGAATCCCATGGTATAAGATTTTGCCCCAGGTTCCCCAAGTGAATGAAACCAATGCCCAAAACTGTCTCAATTGTTTGCAAAAATAAATTTTTCCTCATTTGACTGGGAAACCCCTGCAGGGACCTGAAGGGGCTTCCGGACCCCATCACTATAGAGAATAGAGTGGAGATGGTTTACATTTGTTTAACACCTTTGCTGTGGTGCAAATATGAGTTTAGTCTTGATTAGCATAGCCTGTATCAGAGGGATGCAACATGCAGAGGCATTTAGCTGAAATCATTCATGATGCATCAAAAGAATTCTACTCTAATCAGCTGTCAGATGGAAATGTGATCAATCTGGATGTGAATGAGATTAACTGGCAATGTCGATTTCCCATCATTATTCAATCTGACATCAAAGACCCAGGAGTTATTTGTCTAAGTGAACATATTTGTCTCATCAATAATGTTTACTGTCAAAAGAGAACCCAGAAGGGTTACCAGGATCTGTTAAATAAAGGTTGCTGTCTCCAAAAAAAAAAGAGCAGTTTGGAAAGTTATTATTTCTAAATAAAATAAACAGTTATAACAATTACAACCCTGTGGGGAAATATTTCCTGATTCTTTCATTCCTTTGGGCTGCGGTCGATGAATATTTAATTACCAAACATGTGGAGCTTGCAGCGAACACATTAAATAGCAGAACAGTTGGCTGTACTGAAGCTAAATCTGAGTAACCTGAAGTGTTACGGCATCATTTAGGTTCTGCAAGCAGCTCTGAGGAGTTTTAGTGGTTTCTCAGGAGTTTACTAAGGATTATTTACTAGAATGTGTGCAGACCTGCATCCTGAGTCCTCTTTATCTGTTTTTCTAGTTGGTGGTACCAGAGTACTCCATCCACGGACTCTTCTGCCTAATGTTCATGTGTGCTGGAGAGTGGGTCACGCTTGGCTTGAATATCCCGCTGCTCTTCTACCATCTGTGGAGGTACGGTCCCGTCACAGATGTCTGATCAGCGTCTGTTTATGTATCATGTGAGAAAGTCAAGCCTGTGCATTTCCAGGTTTTTCCATCGGCCAGCTGACGGGTCAGAGGTCATGTACGATCCCGTCAGCGTGATGAACGCAGATATTCTCAATTACTGCCAAAAGGAGTCCTGGTGTAAACTGGGCTTTTATCTGATCTCCTTCTTTTATTATCTCTACAGGTGAGTATAAATTGAAATATTCTCAACATGCCTTTGCTCAGTCAGGTTTAAATAATGTCATTTGTTTTCTCTCCATTTTCTCATCTGCTTTCTAAATCCTGCTGAAGTATGGTTTACGCCTTGGTGAGTTTTTAACAGCTGTGGAGGAATAAAGGGAAGACACTATAAGAAAGACAGAAAAAAGTTCTCTCTCCATGTTATCCCTCCCATCACTGGCTTGGGTTTTCAAAAGTCTGACTTTGGACCAAACAAGAAGACCAATCTATGTGATAATGTGAATGTAGGTGTCACCTCCACTTGATTATACTGCTTTATCCCAAGATACTGCTGCCGGACGACCAGAATTATTTTTGAAGGACTGAAAGGAAAGAGAAAAGAGGACACGGCAGGTGTGTGTGTGTGTGTTGCCTTTGACACATTATCTGAAATATATCTGAAGGGCTGGAGTTTTCCCATGCTGCTCTTATTGATCCAGTTGCTCAACTCACTGTGAATCTCAAAACACTTAGGGCCTGGAAAACTAAATAATACGTATTTATTGTAATGCTCTGAACAAGCTGGAATCATTCCATGTATTTCAGATGATTGCCTCTCTGCTTTGATTGTGCTACAGATGCAGGAATCTGTCAGAAACAGGTTGTATTGTACAGGAGAAGCGAAGATTATAGGGAAATAACAGAATATGTGCACAGACACTTTTAACCAGTATGGAAAAACCTACAAATGTACCCCCTCAACCCCACCCTCTGCCAAATGTCCCCCCCCAAAATTTAACCATAACTTTGACTTCACTCAGCGCTTGTAACGTGCATTCAGAAACGTTTGCCTATAGCTGTATATACTATGTCCTATAGCTAGGACATAGTAGAGAAAAAGTCAGTCGGAAATGAAAAGACAAATACTTAGGTTAGATTGTGCAGGTTTCATTACATTCGTCACTTTATTTTTTTCTTGGTGAAATAGAAATGAAATCACATTCCTGTATTCAGTGATGGTTTCACATCTGCAGACATACTTTAGTCGTTTTAGCTTTAGTCTGATCTGAGGTAGAATATAGAAATCTCATGTAGAAAAAAGCAATGTGACATGATAAGACACATGCAGATTCTGTGATATTCATCATATGTGACCGGTGTGAGTGGCTAGTGGCTCTGTGAGTGGCTAGTGGCTCTGTGACAATGTAAGGACGGACAACATCATCAGTATCCCTATAATGAATCTATTTCAAAAGCGAACAGGCGTTTGGCGTTAACTCTGCCACGGATGGCGATTTGTTCTGGAGGTTGATAGGTTGAGACGTTCGCCACGCTTCAGCTCCACGTGTAGAAAAAGGCGGCGGCGACACGTCTGGAATTCAAACTGTAGGGCTCTGTGAGTTCATGTTAAGGGCCCTTAACATGAACTCACAGTATTGATTAATCCTTGATAGGTATAAACTCAATACCTGCTGGAAATACAGAACAGAATATTAGAAGTTTTATAGTAGTACTACAAACATTGTTGCTGTACATTTTGTATAGTTAGGCGAGGTATAACATTGAATTGGAAACATATATAACCATCACTAATATTGATTACATAGCAATACTATAGGATAAGTGTCAATGTATACCATGGAAAGACAAAAAACAACAATGTTCACTTTAAAATTTACTCTATGTTATCTAAGCCTTTTTGTCTTCATAGGACAAAATAAATATTCAAAAACCCAATGTAGAATACTGTAAATTTCCTACATAGGTGAGATAATATCATAAAAAAGCTGCTGCACAAGCAGGAATGGATAGCTAACTACCTGGGGACCGATTAAGTGGATTAATATACACCGCTCCACTGGTGGCCATTTGCATTGGCAGGATGGTGAGTGTGGGAATGATCCAGGACAAACTACAGCGCCCGTGCTGATCGTAAAATCCTACAGAATGAACACACCACTTGTTGCAGTGCAGTGTGGTGCGTTTTTAATAGTTTAATAGCTCTGCTGCACAGAAAAAAGAAAGAATTGAACTTTTGCAAGAGAGGTTTTGGTCATTTCATGGTATTCATTGAAAATGGAACAGCTGTTGAACTTCTCAAGTCTTATATAAAGTTGTCATAAATAATAATACGCTCAAAAGATGAATTTCATTCCAAATCCAACAGTGTTTTGAGAAAAAAAAGGGATTTACAGAACTCATGTTTTACAACTCAGAAAGCTTTTTACACTTCTTGTTGATAATTCCACGTCTTGAGTGCATTTTTTCAGCACTGCTGTCGCCATAGTTCCGCAATAAGTCAAAGACGTGGGAGAATGTTCTGCGTGGCAACGGATACCAAAAGCCACCAATTAAGAAATCTCTGTGGCGGAGCATCAACACACACACACAGACACACACACACACACACACACACACACACACACACACACACACACACACACACACACACACACACACACACACACACACACACACACACACACACACGCACACATAGACACACACATAGACAGACACACAGTTGCATCAATCACATGCTTTTTCTGTAGGGATTCAGAGGGAGCAGCTCAAACTGTTTGTGTATTTAAACTATAAGAAAATGGCAAATTCTTACTTGACTAAAAGCAACTTTAACAGCCAATGTTGTGCCAAACATTTCCTTTAAAGTATCCAGACCTCAAAACTCTGTCGACAATGTGTAGAGTTTGGACAATCATTTCTAAAGCACAGCAACACAACAATAGGAGGAGTACAGCTCGGCCGAATGTCATAATGTAGTTGCTCTGGAGAAGCATTTTAGAAACCTGTGTTTCAGTATATCTATTTATATCTGTCTTTTTTACATTTATCATCAATGTATGCTACAGTAAATGTGGTGGATTACTTTATATTTATTAGATTACACTATGATGTACAGTTAATAAACAGCAATTCTCATGCCATATTCTAATAAAACAGTAATGCCAAAAGAAGATTCTCTCCAGGTTTCTTGTTTCCTGAGGGGTCGACACTACGAGGACCTACACAGACCACAACAGTAGACCTGCATAGAGATGGAAAATATGACCCTGAGGATGATGATGGACTTGTGCATTAGGCAGAGTGGATGTGACAAACTCAAATGCTGCATTTACAATGCATGCAGAAGCAGACACAGTTCCAGGGATGAAATAAGACAATTTACCAAAAATGTTTCACAGATTTGAAAAGAGCCTCAGCTGGAAGGCCAGCAGAAAAAAGACGACCTTTTGTTAATGTCTGCACATCTAGAATAATAACGTACCAAATAATAGAGCACATAGCAAAACAGCTCCAAAGCAAAGACATGTCTCTGTGTTATTATACGCAACAATCTTGTCATTTTTATGCTCAGAAATGTCTCCCCTCCCTCTAATATGATTTGCATCTCTGGACCGGCTCAGGGACTCATTTCTCAATTCTGAAAGGGTTGCCAGGTTGTCACTTGTCTAAATAATAATTCAGACAAAAAAACAGATAATCGAGCTGGCATTTTCCCTCTGTTTGAAAAGAACAAATTGTTCCCCGCTGTCACCATGGAAACTAAATTGTATTTGAGATTCCTGTTGACTCACTCTGAGGCTCTCACTCAAAGCGCAGAGAGATCCAAATATCCCAGTGTGTTGCACCGCTGCTTTTCTTCAAAAGACATTTTCAATACATAGGTAGAAAAAAAAAGTTTAATGCGTGCAGCCGTGAGAGCCACCATTCTTTGTTTTGTGACACCAGTGACACATACATCTGTTTCATTGTGTCTCCCACGGTTCACTCTGTTCACACTCATCATCCCAGGCTTTTCCTTTTTCTCCGCCACCACAATTGTCTCTTTTTCCCATCTCTCTGTGCTCTCAGAGAGGTGTTACCATGGAAACTGGCTACAACTGATGTGCTTGAAACGTCACGATTGGCAGACGCACACACGCGCATTTTGCTCATTCATTATTATGCAAGGCACTCAGATTATGTTGCATACTAATACAGCTGTAGGAACATGAATGTCTGTGAAAGTCACAGAACATGAACTTGACTTGTGTTACTGTTCTGCTCAGTGATACTTTTAGCTTTCACTCAATTGCATATTTTTTAAATTTGTTCTTTTGCAGATCCAGATCTTTAGACCAAGATCACATCAGCAATTTAATTCTGATTTACTATTACTATTTACTATTAGATAATAAAAGCATGAGGGTGAAATCAAAGAGCTACCTAGCAGGATAAATAAAAAAGAAAAATCCACCTTTACCTGGTGCAAAATTGTAATAGTAATAATATTCTCATAAAGGAGAAAGATTTCAATGGAAAAACGTTACCAGCATGCTTAAATGGATTTTAATTTGACTCTATTTTATGTTGTTATTATACTGGTTCCATTATATATTGTCATTATTTCATTTTGTCTGCCCAACCTTTCACAAACTTTTATTGCTCCATTTCTCACGGAGACAATTTCCATCATTTCTCTGCATCAAAAACGCTGCAATCATGAGATAAGTGGTTATTTCACTGTTCGTGAAGACTAAGTTAAATCAATCAGGATTCATGTGTGATCAGTTTGTGATCCTCAACCTGGTGGTCTTAACGTTTCTGTGTCAGTGTTAGCGGGATGAACCGGGATCCCAGTGGAGGTGAAACAGGAATATAATGCATTTGAAACAAAATACAAACCAGTGGCTGAGATCAAACATAAGACTGATTGGTTCTTACCTTTTCAGGTAATCAAAGCCACATCATTTTAACATGGGTGAAAAGGAACTGCATTGATGCAAACTACATACATTAATATCTGTCACATCCAGGGTGGATTATGCTATGAGCTGAAGCAAAGCTGGCAGCTCAGAATGTTCAGCTGACCTTTTTCACTGCAGATATATTGACTTGTCATAGCAGGAGCCAACACAACACCAGCAGCCTGGAAATAGCTCACCGGCACTGGAAGCAGTTGTCTGTCCACAACATGACCATCAGGGATGACCTGTTGAGGCCGGTTCTGAGTGGCTGGACTGTGGCTGTGGAAACAGACCCCATGAACCTGATAATACTAGTCCACTTCAGTGGTCTTAGTCTGAAAGGAATAAATCCACAGCTTCACGGTAGGAAGGTCTCAGTGTATAAATCCTTGTGGATCAATCTCTGCGAGGATCATCTTCTGCTTTTATTGATATCTTGGTCTTATCAGTGTTCGTTACCTTTGCTATTTTCTCGCCAGCATCAAGACCCATGCTGTGATTCTGCAGCGCAACTTTGATAGAAAAGATGGTTGAAGTCACGGCCCTGCAAAACTAAAAAGAAAACCAAATATTGCTAAAAGATGTTCAGCAAGAAAGAAAAAAAATAAATTTAAGGTGACTTTGGTTGGAATTACAAAAATGAGCATAAAACTATCCACTGTGGGATGAGATAGATGCAGGCTCTCCTAGACAACGATTAAAAAAAGATTAACAAATTTCAAATATCATTTTATAAGATTTTTAAATTGAAAAGTCTTGATTAAAATAAAATAAAGAAAAGGTCAGTTAGCTGGAATATGTTATAACATTACTTATATTAATGTTTGAAAAGATAATTTTCTTTCCAGACAAAAAAAAAAAAATTTAAAAGTATATTATGAACAAAATCTATTTGCTACAACTTTTTGCTTCATTCTTTACTTTTAATGCAATCAGTTAATACTGGATCTTCTATCTGAGAATGTAATCAGCTCTTCTTCAATGCTGGACCCAGCCGCCTCCACAGAACTTCACACCATTCTATTACTAACTCATTGAAATATCTTGGGTAATCAAATCTATTGGCAACATTACAGAAGGTGTGATTAAAACTAATGTGTTATAAATTAAATGAGCCAATCATTAGCAGAAAGAGCGCTCATGCAGATTGGCTCATTTCATAATTTTGAATGCATTACATTCTTTTCTAACAAACTATGGTAAAATGACAAGATTACAAAGAATGATGAGTGAATGAAACTCAAATATTGAACAATTGAATTTATAAGAAAAAAGGAAATTTAGAAAGTAGATGAACCTCTTAAAGCATTTTGATTTTCATTTAAAGCAAAGAAAGAAAATACACCTGAAATTTAAAAAATGCAGTCATTCATAACAGGTTTGTTTCTGATTTGTCATTGTGGAGATGTTGTGTTTGATTTTTCATCTTCGAGCTGCTGTGATGTCCTCACGGAGACGGTTTGTGTCCAACAATGTGTCAAATCTGTTCACACTTATGTTTTAAATCGGACTATGGATCCCGACAGAGTTAAGCATGACTCACTCCATCACCTGCTGTCTCCTTTACACAAATATCCATCCCTTTCATCTGTAACTCCAGACTGAGATATTATTTATTATTATTTATAACCAATCATGGCATTTAGTTTGTCAATCATGTGCATAAATGACTGAAAAACAAATTACAAACGGCCTTCAAAATGTGCTTTATTAAAAAAAAAAGAAAAGAAAATTGGATCAGTGTTCTTGTCATTCGTCTACAGCCCTCCTGGACTTTAAAAAAAACAAAAACATTTGGGCTTTTCAGAACACGTATGATATGCAGGTCGGAATCATAAGTCCTTTTTATAGCTAATTCAAGTGGAACTGTAACGACCTTTTTACTCAGACAGGCAGATAACCTTCAGATTAGATTTCAAGATCAAATCACAGTGTATGTTTTATGAATGAGGCCCTGAGGCTTCTACAGCTGAGGTGTCTGCCATGCTCATCCTGCACTTAATAATGATCTGACGGTGATGACAGGCTTCTGAAATATTGATCAGAATGGAGGTTAAGCTCTGGAAGGATTGTGAAAAATCTTTCTATGAGTCGGAAAGACAATAGAAACTTTTCAAACTGAGACACTTGAGATTAACTTTCAGAAAAATCAGACAGTTTACAATAACGATAACAGCAACAAGTTTCTGGGTCCAGGTCTGTTGACCTTTTTGGTTTGTATGTTGCCCAAGTCTGTGTCTATGATTTTTAATTTGTCAATTGTGAACAGCCTGTAATGCACAGCCACTGATTTTTTTTGTATTTTCTTTTTAAAGACAAATGAGGGGCAACAGTGTAGAACTCAGCATCAAGTACCTAAATCCTAAATATAAGTAAAAATTAATTATGCAACATAAGAATGCTCAACAGAAAGCAAAACTTTTACAGTCTAAATTCAAAACAATAGATGAATAGATGAATATCTGTATCAAAAGTAGAAATGTTTCATGATACAGTAAGACTAGTCCTCATATCCCCCGACTGATATAAAATCAAATATTGTCCAACATCTTTAGGTTATTGAAGAAGAGGTTAATAGATTACTGATACATTAAGATGAATGTAAGACTACCACCTCCATTTGATTTTACACTATAAAGTGATACAAAAGAATCAGAATGAACTCAATGAGAGGATGAAGCCAACGGTTCATGAACAGTAAACCCAAGCAGCTTAAAGAACTGCAGCTTCCATCCAGACACCTCCAGTGTTACACAAGCACATTTCACAGCAGCATTTAGCATCTGAAATACAACACAAAATATAGTTCTGTGTGGGCGTGCTGTACTGTAAATGGGTTTCAAAGGTGAACAATGATGGAGCAGCAGCACAGTGCTCACCTCACTGCATGTGTGATGAACATTATTTGCGGTGGGGTTCTTTATAATTGAAAAGGGCAAATTTGATTCACTTGTTTAGACCAACTTTGAAACTTTTAACTGATGTTTGGCAAAGAATATGTAAACTCACTTCAAGGAGGAATGCTGCTTTCAAGCTGACTGTTATTTTTATGGAATGCATGGATTTACTTTTATTAATATGATTATTAATATTTTTCTGGAGTGTATGGATTTACTTTTATTAATATGACTCCGATAACTTTTGTTCCATTAAAGTAATTTGGAGGAGAGAGAAGTCAAGGCTAACGGATGCCCAGGAAGCCCACAGGCCTGGAGAACGTCAGCTATTAAGACCTTTACACTGGAGGGAAAATCCATTTAGATGATAACAGGTTGGAAAAGGGTATTAAAAAATGACCCAGCAATTAGCAGTCACCATCTCAGGCTCAGGGAATAGCTGTCAGCTGCTCTTTCAGCTCCATCACACATCCACAGTTCAGCTTCAAATGTATTAACATATACAGTATAATACAAATGACATTAAAACACTATCACATTACCATTTTTCAATGATACACTGAGGAATTCTTATTCATACAAGTTTTTCCACGCAAATTATTACTTGTCAAATGAAGCAAAAAATACTGTTTCATTTGTGGGTTTGTATTTATTGTAGGGCTGTCACTTTAATGCATTAATTAGATTAATTAATCACGTTGCAAATTAACGCGCTGTAAAAATTAACGCAATTAATCGTGAGTGGCAAGTCAATGCGCAAACATTTTAAATTGGCCCATTGAGGGACCCGTAGGCTGCAGTGACCTCACTTCCTACCTGCGCCACTAGTCAAAAGCAGGGTGACTGACAACAAAGGTGGACGCAACACAGGAGAGTAAGGCAAGCCAACTCGGACCTTTGGGCGGAAAGTTTATTTCTAAAAAGAACAAAGACGGGACTATCAACAAAAACACAGTGATTCTGTGCTGCCAATCTGCGCTGTAGACCCTCCGTCAGTCTGCCCCAGGGCAGCTGTGGCTACACACGTAGTTTAGCATCACCAAGTATGAATGAGGAGTGAATGAATAATGGATCCGATGTAAAGCGTCTTTGAGTGTCCAGAAAAGCGCTATATTATTATTATTATTATTATTATTATTATTATTATTATTATTATTATCATCGTTATTATTATTTGTAAAAGAGAATTTTCATATCACCGAAGCAGCTCCAGCCTAACGTATTATTTAAATGCAAAACATGTCAAGCACAGAGTTGAACGTTAGTTTACCCTTTTAAAGGAAATGCCTGCCTTGTTGGCATCTTGCTATTGATGTTGCCTTATGTAGAGGCATGTTATACTATTCATTTTGAATTGCTGTATTGAGTCAGCTTTAGTATTCATTTTGATTGAGAGTCTGCTTATGTGCCTGTTTGAGACTCAGCCTTATTTTATTTCTGAATTTTATGTATTCATATTGCATTTTTGAGAAATGCACCTGGCCTAATTGACTTGCTGATGTGCTTGGCCTTTTTTCTTTTGAATTTCATTTACAAAGCAAACTTAACCAATAAAAATATGGATTTCAAATCTTCTCTTCTTGGTGCTTTCTATTTATTAGTCATACACTACAATTTTGTAATGTTCTAGAATTCAAATTCTTTATTTGGGGGCCTTTAGCAGGTATGAGATTAAAATGTAATTAATTAGATTAATTAATTACAGAATTTGTAATTACATTTTTTAATCACCTGACAGCACTAATTTATTGAAAATATATGCCACATAAATCAACACGAAGAAAAAACACTATAAAAGTAAAAATATTTTTATTTCATTAAAAAAGGCACTGATGTTTGTACAGAAGTTAATATACGCTGTTCTTTAAATGATTTCTTCAAGTATACTTCTTGCGCTGGTTCCACTACAGCTTCAGCTGAATCCACTGACGTGAGCTACTGAGCAGCTCTGTACGAATCCAGATGAGTTAACAGTGTAGTCTTCCTGCAGGTTTTCAAGTAGCAGCACCTTATCACTCTGAAAATTTAGAATATCAAGGTGGTTTTGGACCTCTTTCACCGACTTAATTTCAGTAGACATATGGGAAGATCCTGTATGGGACACGACGACAGTACGTGTCCCAGGCTAGACCGTATTTGGCTCTGCATTGCCTCTCGTCTCGGTCCTCCCGGTGAATCAGCAAGACGGTGAAATATATGACATAGAAGTAAGGCAGAAGATGTGAGAATCCTGAAGAAGAGAGGCAAAAGTAGATGGTAAGCAGTAATGATTAATACAACCTATAAGAGACATCCATCACATTTTCATTTTGTGAATAGCTGTCTAAAAAAAACCTCAGTTATGAATACCAGATTAACACGGCTCCTCTTAGTCCATGCAGTGTTCATGTGTCTGGAATAGGCCTTTATACACACACTACAGAAACTACAGCACACTTCAATTATAAAGGCAGCGACACGTAAAGTGACACAAAGCATGAATACCAATTAGCAGAATCTGTTTTCAGGGGAACACGAGGCAGTTTTGAACAGAAGCAGTGAGAACAAACTGTTTCTGCCTTCACACTGCATGAGAATTCAGCAATGATGATAAAGAAATGTGATCTGATCAACATCCTCTACTTTTCTCAGGGCCAGCCGACAGAGGAAGGATGACAGAGGCAGCATAAATGGCTACAAGTGCTCCAGTCTGGCGAGACCAAAGGAAGAAGAACGCCTACCAGAAAGGAAGAACAGTGTTGCAGACGCTGCAGCTGTCACTACACACTAACAATCAGAAATAAGGCTGAACTAAAACTTACAGCACACTAAAGGAACCCATCAATCAAAAAGCTAAGCTAAAGAAAAGATATTGATTTCAGAATACGATGATGAGTCAGAGTTCTAAGCATGCTGCTATTCAGTTTGTGACATTCTGATCATTGTGTCATTTCTATTCAGAATATGGAAAAAGGTTTGATACAGCGTTGAAATATGCTGATTCACTGTTACTCTTTAAATTCTATACAGAAGAACGTGAATGAGAATCATGTTTCAATATGATCAAAAGTGCTTCTATTATTATGATTACAGTATTATCGTATTAATATCATTACTATTTACTAAATACGGTCTTACTATTATTATTATAGTATTTACTATTCATATTATTAATATAGAATAGTACTTATTGATTATAGTTATGATAATTATATTTATGTTTATTAATATTGTTGATATTATCGGTCCGGTGAGGAGCTGGCATTTCATCTGGGGTGTACCCCGCCTCTCGCCTGTAGCCAGCTGGGATGTGCTCCAGTAGAACCTGTGACCCATAACTTCAGATAAGTGGCCTCGACTTCAAGACGATGAATGCATGAGTGATTATTTTTAATATTATTATATATTTTGACCTACATTAACCATGTGGTCACAAAAATGAAGGCAAACAGACGTTGTTGCTGTTCCTAATCTACCAAATATAAAAATAGATGTATGGAATATATATAACAGATTTATCACAGGTTTACTTTTCTATTAAATTTTGAACAGCTGTCTTTGTTTGTTTCTCCTGTATAGTATAGTATAGTATAGTATAGTATAGTATAGTATAGTATAGTATACTGTAGTGTAGTATAGTATAGTATAGTATAGTATAGTATAGTATAGTATAGTATAGTATAGTATAGTATAGTATACTGTAGTATAGTATAGTATAGTACAGTACAACTGCAGGATTAAGGACTGTAATGTCTTTGCAGTTTGTTTTTGTTGTTGATCCACTGCAGATATGGGGAGGAGTGACAATAGGATGCACAGAGAGATGCGTCTTATTGTCAATGTTGACATTGTTTACTGTTGACATTGTTTACTGTTGACATTGTTTACTGTTGAAATTGTGTAGTACTGCATGAATAAGTCAGAATGAAGTGATACTGTATTTGTCAGATAAACACATAAAGCATTGCTTTTGAAACGTGTATTGTCATTAAAAACACCAACAGCCCCCTCCCTTCATGATGATAAATGTGACTGGACACAATGCCCCCACATCCACATTTTCTAAATCTTTAAGCATTCTCACCACATGGCAGGGACCAGGCCAGGGCCATCAGGAGGTCGCCCAGGTAGTTGGGATGACGAACAAAACCCCACCAGCCCGACATGAGCAGCCGCTTCCCTGTTGCCGTGGCGATGGTCTCCAGCCCTGCAGATGATGTGTCTGAGTATTTCCATCTCCCACTTCAAGGTGACACAAAGTATTTGACTTGATGTCTAGAATAAATTCAAAGAATTTTATCTACTGACTTGCGACACTTGGGTGTGAAGGATCTCTTCTGAACTGGTTCTTCTGCGAGTTTGATTTTCTGAAAATGTAATACCCCAAACCTGATGGCAAAGAGAATATTAATAAAATCACCATCTTTAACCACGAAATGTAACTTTTAACTCCAAACAGAAAATGTCCCGATTACCATTCAGTGCTATTATGGCTGCTGCTCCGAGGGAACTCAGGCTCTGTGGATGGACCACCAGGAAGGCAGCCTGCAGGCTATATGTGAAGGGAACCCAGGCCAGGTCCCCAAAGACCAGCATGAAGCCAAACCCATCATGCACAATGTCCATCGTTGTCAGAACTGCCTCCTGTTGTGACAGTAAGTCACAGCATGTGAAACAAATCCCACAATGCAGGAATAAACGGGACGTCATGTTTCACACTTGGATTCATATCACCGCCTTCACGTCTTCGCCCTCTCACCTCGTTCCACAGGGCATCCGACACATACAGCAGCTGGAAGCTGTTGACCAGCACCATGGCGAGTGACGGAGAGCCCCGAAGCTCCGCCTCTTTCATCAGCATACCAAGGTTTATGACCACCTGAGAAGTAAACCAGCAAGCAAACACTTATTCCCATGCATTTTTCACCTGTTTAGGAGAGGAATTCATTTTCTGATTGAAGTCAGTGTTGGGTAGAAATATCATATAAGCCCCTGAAGTGACGCCTGAGTTAAATATTTTTATAAGAAATGCATTAAGATTACCAAGATTATTATAACACATACCTTCTAATAACTTCTAATACATCCATAACTCACGGGTTATGGATGGACCACTGACATCACTAGAAAATTACAACAGTACTCTGTTTACCCCACTTTATTATCCCTTAAAGCATTCAAGAGGAAGCAAAACTCTCCCACACACTGTCTGAAGCCAGCTGGTGGGAGTTTTTTCTTTCTTCTCCTACGCACCTGGCTTTAAAACACTCAGATGTGCAAGGGTTTTCTGTTTGTTCTGCAAATACAGACACGAAATTGAAAAACTGGACTAAGCACATCAATATTTTCAAGCATGACTTTGTCCTTTTGTTGTTTGTGATGTTTTTAGTAAATAGTGAAAAAGAGCCTTGTTATTATTAAAGGCATCTTCATTATATTTCTCTTTGGACATTTCTTATTTTGACTTAATGGACTCAGACACTCAAATACTGTCCTCAAACAAATGTTTCACTGGGTCAGATCATCAGGGAAAACATTTCTGATTCTGACTGTTTCTGATTTCGAGTGTAAATTATTAAGGACCGTCACAGAGGGCAACATTGCCACCTGTTGGCCAAGTGTGTACTTACTAGGGTGAAACAGTATGTTCATTACATTTAGACTTTACACTTTATCAAATGAAAAAACACATATAATTCTTACTTTTATACATATTACACTCTACATGTCACAACAGATCAGATATTTCAGTTAATCTTTAAATTATCAGGGAAATTAAGTTGCATTTTGTCATTTTTGTTCTTTGCTTTTAAATATTACATTAGTTCAAACATGAGACAATGACCCTGAGATTTTTATTACCTTAAAAATATTCCCATTTCTTAGACAGATTGACAGTGAACTGATCGTTCGTATCTGTAGATGAACTCACCCAGCCAATCAGACCCGGTCTGAGCTCACAGAAATATTTAAGGTCAAAGCTTCCGATCCGTGGGTTTAGCTCTCGTCCAATGAAGAAGTCGTAGAGAGGATTTCCTAGATGGGCAGAGGGGTGAAATTGTTTAAAGCAGGAGTCTTCTGGATTTAATAAATCCCCCATAAGCGTCAGTATGTGATAAGGTCAGCCAAGAGTAGTGGACTTTTTTTTTTTTTTTTTACTATTTTCACTAAATATACAATATACTGTATATGGAGAACAACCTTCAGAGTCACCTTGAATCAATCTTCCACAGGAGCTTAAAAAGATACGATTTGAAGAAAACTCTAAATATAGAACACAACTTCTTATTAAAGTTAATTTTTATGTGTAAAATCAGCTAACCACACATATATACATATATTTTAGAAGCTTATCATGATTACAGGTAATTTAAAGGTGTTGATTTTTATCAGCTTTTTAAAATAACTTAATGACAGTTCAATTATTTAGCAATTACCTAAAATTAAAGTACAGGTGGTCCTCAAGATACAAACATCCAGTTAAGAACATTAGTAGATATGAACAATCGTGCGTTGCCATGTTCAGCTACTGTAGTTGCCCTTATTACATTATTTTCTTTGATTATGTGTTGTTTTTTTGTCTTGTAATTATTTCTGGTCAGTCTTCAGAAATTGTACTTTTGTAGAGTAGTAATGACATTTAAATGACCTCAAATGGCGACTAAATGCTGAAATTTAATAAATACGAACAATTCAGCTTATCAAACAGATTCTTGGAAACAATTGTTCATAGATTGAAGACTACCTGTAGTTAAAAAGACCTTATGTCTGTTAGCTTTTATATAATCAAATCCACAGTCTGACACGCTCTTTTAGTGAGATGCTGAAGAACTTCCTTACAGAAGACATGCTGACCTGTCACAGAAATATCACAGCCATAAACAACATTAATTAATAGCTGCTTCCTGGTGGGCTTAAAGGTCCAGGATTAACTGGATTTAATGATTTCAGTGAACCATTAGTAATGGTAGATGGTAAATGGTTCCATCTTTACTTTTAATATCTCTAATTTAGTGTTTCAACTTTATTAGTAGTCAGTTTATCATACATGCATGTGCAATATGTTATTATCACACTATCACAAACACCAAGAAAGTTTTTTTTTTTCACTTTGAAAGAAATGCCACTGTGTTCCACTGTATTCTTCTCCTCTTTTCATCCCAGGATGAACAGCATCATCAGCCAGCAGGAGCTGAATCATACCACCAGCTGCTCTCTGGTTTCTTCCTTTGGATGCAGCCGAGCAGAGCAGAGCTGCAGAAGCAGGGTCAGCTTACATGAAAGAGTGTTCCTGACGCCTGCAGGCTCCTGCAGAGCTCGGCTGTTAGATAATTACCCAGAGGAATACCAAAATCCTCCACCGAACAAAAAAAAAAAAAAAAACAGGCCTACAGATGCACTGTGTTCCAGCAGTAACCATGTTTAAAAGAGTGTTTTAGAGTGAATTCTTCCCTTCATGATGAACCTACATGCTCACCTGTGTTGCCCCCCAGAGCGAGAGCATGAGCAGGAGCCCAGAAGGAGCGGATGTAAAGGTACACGGAGAAGAGGAATGATGCTGCTATTGCACACACCGCCAGAGGTAACAGCAGCTCAAACACACACCCTAGGGGGGCCCCGAGCCCCATGAACAACAGCAGCAACACACCAGTGATGCACAGGGCATGAAAACCTGGGGGAGACAAACAAACAAAAGTAAACGCCATAGCCTGAAGTGGAGAGATAAAACGACTGACACAGGCTGGCATACAACAGATAAAAGTTAGATATTTTAGGTTGTGTAACTCTGGTAAAGTTAAGATCAAAGTCAGATCGAGCTGAAATGTAAAAGTTTAAGTAAATATGAAACTACAGCAGATGCTTTTTACTGAAGCAGTACAAATATTAACAAACGGATTAAGCTGAGGGTAATTCTAAAGCATAACTGTAATATATTACTGCCAATATAATAAATAATCTCATACGTAGTAGTAGAGTATCACAGACAATAATACTCAGCCAAAAAAGGCACCTTCTACCGAATGGATAATCATGAAAACATAAACCAACAGTACCATTAACGGGATACTTGAGACGCGTTCCATCACGCAGCACTAATCCTTCAGACACCTGCAGGTAGAAATACTCATTTTGAAACCAAACACACAAACACAGATGCTCACCAAACCATTGTAGCTTGCTGCGGATTCAGGCTAGTTTGCCTTAATGATTAGTCTTCATGCTATGCTAACCGGCTTATGGCTGGTGAAAGGTGGATATAAAACAAGTAAATAAATCTTCTTTTCTAAGTCTTAGAATGATAGCTAGCAAGTTCATTTCCTAAAAACTGCTGACTCTGTTAACAATTTACAATTTAAATAGAAATGACATTTTAGTTACTTAATTCCTGTGGGAACAGAAGCCAATATTGAGCAGAGGGCATGTTTTAACAACTCAACTTGATTTTTTATGCAATATGATTGGAAGAATTCATTTAAACCTTGATTAAAAATTCAGATAAATATTTTCATAAGTCCTCTCATCGATGATGATTATTATTGGCATACATACTGTATAATTAACATTTTCATCAATAATGATAATTTACTTTAAGACCGCAATGTCACCAGAATCCCCAGTAGCCAGCTGATGGGCATCACCCACCTTTCCTAATGGCAGCAAATAGAGGAGGGCATGCAGAGCAACCCAGGCCAGCAGGAGTAGGAGGGCCAGAGGGTCCCAGAGCTGCTCAGTGATGGGGGCCGCAGGGGGCCAGTGGAACACACTGGCCTCAGGTGATCGGCTCACACAGATCAGGTACAACACCGTCAGTGGAAGAAACACGGTGATGCTCACAGCACCTGAGTGAGGATTGTACAGCGAACAGCAACAACTTCACGTCTGACTGGATCAGCATCAGGTGACGACCGAGCGTGTCAGAGGGTGAGATGGTCCTGTCTGCCGTGACTCACCCAGAGCTCCTCCAAATTCCCTCTCTGTGTCAGAGGATGATTTCTGTTTGACTGTTTGACTATGTGGCCTCATTGTTGGTCTCCTGTGGCAACACAGAAGTTAACGCATTTAAATCTAACTAAAGACAATCGCAATACAAATAACACACAGTAATCATACAGCAGGTGTGGCACCAAAGTCTGTTGTAATGATGTTGGATGTTTTTGTTGAATTACTAATGATAATAATGCTAATCTACAGTGATTGACTGAAATTAACCCCTGAATATTTCACACACCTCATTAAATTGTTCTATAAACAGACCATACACCTTCAATGTAACATTTTTCAAAATATATTGAAATGAAATTGAAGATAAAATTTTATGTCAACTTTCCAATAAATTATTAGCCACATTCAGACACAAAAATTAAAACGCTGCCTTTCATTAAACAAGTGAACATAACAGCAGTCATGAATAAATGAATTCGCTTTGAAGCCATTAACACGTAAATACATATTTTTTATTATACATAATTCATGACTTATATAGCCCTGCACAGAAGGAAATACTAAATAAATGATGAAAATGGGAATGACTGAAGTTTAAAAGATCCTCTGGATTATATTTTTCACTGTTGACACAATAAAACTAGTTTCAATAGTTTTAATTAAATGAAAGTGTTTAAACTGGCTGTCATTTATTATTTCCGAGTTACCGAGACAAAGTTTAAAATGCAGAGTCCCTGTAGTATTTACGCAAAGAATTTGACAGGATCGTCTGCTCATGCTAAAATGACCTCAGCGCGAGGAAAAGAAAATACACGCGTAAAAAGATGTGTGTAAACATAAAGGTTTTCTGTGTTTTTAAATAAAAACTTCGTCTTACCTGCACAAGGAACAGAGGTGAGGCGTGACTGAAACACTAAGGTGCATTAAGGTGCGTCTATCCAGCAGCCGGCAGATGGAAACGCCCTCGTCAGACGTTTGACGGCACGTAAACAAAGTCTCAGCCAATAGAATCCCTCCGAAGTCATCAGAAGAGGGTGGAGAGAAAACACTTCAACCAATCAGAGGAGTTCATCTGGTGGCGCGTCAGATTAATACTGCAATGAGCATTGAGCAGTGGATGCTGTAAAATTCACTTTTTGATAAAAAGAAAAAAAAAGTAAAAATAACTGTAAATAAATAAAAATGTAAATAAATAAACGTAAAAGTAACAAAATGTAGTAAATAAAAATAAAATATATATTAATAGTTCTGTTTTTAATTTTTTTGTTTGTTTTTTTAATTTTTCTACTTCAGGAGTCAGTTTGTGGCAAGCACAGCAACACATTTGAATTCTTTTATCTTATACATTTTTATTGGAGATATATATTAAATTCTGACAGTGGTAAGTTTTTTTTCTGTGGAAGACATGCACAGAAAACAGTCAGCTTAAAAGACAAACATTACTGCAAATCAACTGCAGTAACATTACAGATAAACAAAGATTACATAAATAGCATTCAGACTGCAAATTATTTAGCAAAAGATCTCTAGAAGCGTTTATTAATTCATGATATTTCCACAGGAGACAACAGTTCTTTTTAATCATTCAGAGTTTTTCATGGAAACACATTTTCTTTTTGGGGAACACATTCTAAAAAATTTAGCATCATGGATAATACATTTAGTTTCTATCCTCCCAGGCAGAGATGACAGGGGTGTCTCCTCATAATTAATAATAAACCAAAGCATTAATATGCTAATATGTGTTTTCTATGGCAGTGACAATAAACTTGACACCTTGCCACCGAAACAGTCAAGTGTTGTTCTTTTTTTTTTTTAGTGTTGGAAGATTCATTGTTTTACAGTAGTAAAAATGCTAACACTGTACCTTAAACTTCAGACAATGGACTGTTAATAAGAGTTTCATCAGAGCAGTTTAGCATACTGAGATCAACACAAGTGTTTATATCATTTCAGTAAATCCATTTTACAGTATAATTTGAGTCTCATTTAATACATTTCACCTTTGACAGTATGTAGAGACTTTGAATGTGGATGCCTAACTCTACCCTGCATTTTTATCCTGTATGTGTTTGTGATCGGGTCTTTGCAGCACATGAGTAGCTTTAGCCTCTCTCACAGATAACTTCGATGACACTCTGCTCCATCGGTGCAGGATCCAAGCAGCGGTGGGCAGAACTCCCCACTATCTCATCCAGCAGGAAGTGCACGAGGTTCTCATCGGAGACAAACCTCCACAGGTACATCTGCAGGTAGTGGCAGTCCACCTGGATCTGCTGAAGTCCGTAACGGCCAAATGTGCGTAGGCGGACACACTCCAGGAATGTTTTCAAACTGATTTTGATGATTCCTGTCATCACAGAGACCTGGGACAGAAAAAGGCTTTTAGAGTTGATTTCCAACGACTACACCAAAGCATATCAGAGACATGCACTTACTTTGTTGAACTCCACTGAGCTGAAGATGTCAATCCTCTCAGAAAACAGCTTGTGTATGTTACTCAGTAGATTAGTATCCATGGGAGCGCTGCCAGCAGACAACAACAAATGAGTCACGTAAATGCACAATTTCAATAATGAACCTATAACCAAAATCAATAATAACATTCCTATAGCGGAATACAGATTAACAGCATGTCCGCATGAAAGTCACATACACTTCCATAAACCAGGTGTTATTATTACTTTTCTCTGGCACGGAATGTCATTTTCTGAGATGAGAACATCTGAAAATGTAAACTGTTCTCTATGTTACCTTATGGTCTAATATTGGTCATTTAAAAACTACAAACCTTCAGAGTCATAGTTGGAGTCATAGTTGAACTTCACATCTCATGCAGACATTTGTGAGTGAAATCATGGAACCATCAAGTTAATGTTAGTAATTAGAAAAAAAACATGGTGCTGTTTTAGTGCGAGATGGAAGTAGAAAACCACAACCAGAAAAAAAGACAAAAACTCACTAAATTAAATCCAATATGCTAAAATGCTCTCATTAAACTAATCCCACCAACACAGCCAGGCTAGTGCTGTTTTCACTTGACCCTCTGGTAACCACCGACTCACCTCGGGGTGTAACTTGCGGCATAGCGAGCTTGTTGCCTGGAGCTGCTGTAGACCGAGAAAGTTCTTTTGCTGGAGTCACTGCTGTGTGCTTTCCTCACACCTTCTTCATACAAAAGGCCAACCTATAGAAGAGCACAGAGGGATCGTTCATCAGTTCATACATGCCGGTGAAAGCCCAAAGAATGGAAGATGTAATGAAGATGACATATGACATATTTGTGCAAACTGTCCAACCTGCACATCAATCGAGGTGGTGTCCTCTACCACTCTCTTCATCACGGCACGGACATTCCGTGGCTCTATGGTGTTAACCCAGTCTCGTGTTTCCACGCTCTTTCTTAGCATTTGAGAGATAATCAGGCCCTGAACCTGTAACATCAAAACCATTGGAGTAAAGATTATTTGTGGAAGAATTTACATGCAGTGACATCTCTAGTTTCCCAGTGAACTGAAAGCATCTTGTGGAATATAACAAGTGAGAAACCCACCTTTACGTAATGGTTCAGTAGTTTCTGTGCTGCCTCCCTGGCTTCTGCACATAAAGTTGTGACGGGCGTTACAGGAGTGTGGTGCTAAAAGTACAAAAAGAAGATGACCTGTATTTAGATGGCAGTGAAACAGGTTGCCTCTAGGGATTAAAATGAGTTTCTTTTATTTCATTTATTACAAATCCTTTACCTGCGCAAGGAACTGCTCGTCTGTGAGAGTGAGAATGTAGGAGATAGTGGAGGTTTCGTAGTCCAGGCAGAGATGGGACAGCAATAACAGGAGGGCCGGAGGCGTCGAACCTCCTTTGTCTCCGGCGCTCTCACAAAATTGTCGAGAAGACTGGCAGATAAACTTAATGAAGTTCACCACGAGGCTCTCACGTACACCCTGGCTGCAGAATTCACCCTGTAGGAAGAATGGAAACAATATGAAGTCAATATTTCTGTGTTAAATCATGTCCTTAGAAAGAGAAGAGTTTTGGCTTGTACAAGATAGACTTGCAAAAATGATTTGCCAAGAAATAAAAGAGAAAACCTTGAAATACGGCTTGTTCGAGAATGTGATGTCCTTCGCTGTGAAGAGATGAACTGACGCCAGCACCGACTTAATCTGATTGAGAATAGAGGCCGACAGGGAAGAGAGAAGGTCTGGCAGGCTGGTTGGGGCATCTCTGCCAGAGGCCGTCCCCCCGAGAAGAGCTCCACTTCCAGTCATCGAAGCGCTCGCCACAGACAGTCGAGGCGTCGCCAAGGCCTGCCTCACATCTGTAAGGCTGTCCATGTAGAAGCTCTGCAAGGCGGAGAGGTACTGCTTCACTCGCTCTGTTGCCGCCCGGATCACAATCTCTGTCCCCCGGTTCGGCACGCCGGAGCCTGGTAACAGCTTGGACACGGCCTGAAGTCTGCGATGGAAGCGGTCAAGTGCACGGACCAGGAGGGAGTTATCTGCAACACCTTTTTCCTCTTGTATCCTCCGCTCCACAAGCGAAAAATAACGATCAGCTAGATCATTCACAAAGACATGCAGCTTCCCATTTGCCATCTGAGGAATATTTTTGGAGGCCAGCTCAGCATTCTGAGCATGGTTGATAAAAAGTTCTTGATAAGATGTAATAACTAAACATAAGCTGCTGACAAATTCATTACAGCCTCGGTCAATGAATTCCAGGATGTCTGTGTTTGAGGTGGGAGAAAGTATAATGCTCAATTTAGGAGAGTTATCAGTCAGAGATCCAGAGCATGCAGAAGATGATAACCTATTTGCAGAAGCATCTCTCGTGGCTGAGGCAGACAGGTTCGGATTTATCTCTGCTTCCAAACCCTGGAGGTCTGACTCCAGTCGAGAACGTGCATGGCTCAAGAATTTGTCACAGAGTTCTTCTGCTGGCTCATCCAACTGTAGCAGCAGCTCCACACACTCGGATAAATCTTTGGCACTTGACCCACCATCTCTATAAGATAAAGCAGGTTAAAAAAAAAAAAATTAAAAGACTTCATTAACATAATTATCTGCAATACCACAAATTGTCAATAACAAAGAGAGGGAATTTCCAGTAAAATAAAGACAAGAATATGAAAGAAAATTAGATGCAGATCTGAATTTTGAGGCTGATCCAAATAACTATGCAGAACGTATTTCTATTGTTCATAAAAATCTTTGGTTCACTTGCATGTCAAGATTCTCTGTGGTGACTCTGAACTGTTCAAAGGTCTCTAATCTGATCACAGATCAACAGATTCCCACCTAAACTTCTGTCGAAGCTCCTGTGCCAGCTTGTCCATGATGGCATGACAGTCGTCCTGGATTCCCTTGAAGGAGGGAAGGTGGCTATACTGTTGCAGCACACAGCGTGCACGGCGGTGGGATTTCACTGCATGAGAATAAGCCTGCAACTCCAAACACTTGTTTAGTCTTGCAGGCAGTTCAAAGAGAAACTGCAGCTTTCTTAACAGAGTGTGAACCCCTGAAATGGAACATGACACGACAAATATATCACAAACAACATCATTAGATACTCACTGTGACTCAAAAACACAAACAAAATTAACTGTTGGTTTAGGACTCACCTGACAGTTTTGTAATCTGTGTGTGCTGGTCTTGGAGAGTACCACTAATGCTTGCACTGAACTCGGTGATTGCCGCCATGTTGGCAGACAGGCAGTCCATTTCATCCTCCATCTTTTTGAAATCATTCTTCATTTTCCTTATGGTATCTGGAAAACAATGAAAACAGATTAAACTCCCCAGACAAGCAAAATTGGACTACATATTTCAAAAGTAACATAACATTGAGCAAGATGTGCCCTTACCTGTAGCAGATATGAACTTGTTGTAGTTTTCATACACTAGCGTCTGCATGTCACTGTCCAAAGAGCGGATCTGTTTGACCATGCAGGTCTCCTGGTCCATCAACTCCGCCAGAGAACACTCCCTTCTGAGCTGCATTTAGACACAAAACACACAGTGGTTACAGAAACACCTGCTTTCAGCACCTGTATAATACATGGACAATCTTCTTCTTCTTTTCCTTTTGGCTTTTCCCTTCAGGGGTCGCCACAGTGAATCAATTGCCTCCATCTAACCCTGTCCTTTGCATCCTCTTCTCTCACACCAACTACCTTCATGTCCTCTTTCACTACATCCATAAACCTCCTCTTTGGTCTTCCTCTAGGCCTCCTGCCTGGCAGTTCAAAACTCAGCATCCTTCTACCAATATATTCACTATCTCTCCTCTGGACATGTCCAAACCATCTCAGTCTGGCCTCTCTGACTTTATCTCCAAAACCTCTAACATGTGCTGTCCCTCTGATGTACTCATTCCTGATCCTATCCTTCCTGGTCACTCCCAGAGAGAACCTCAGCATCTTCATCTCTGCTACCTCCAGCTCTGCCTCCTGTCTTTTCCTCAGTGACACTGTCTCTAGACCAAACAACATCGCTGGTCTCACCACAGTTTTGTACACCTTTCCTTTCATTTTAGCTGAAACTCTTCTATCACACATCACACCTGACACTTTTCTCCACCCATTCCATCTTGCCTGTAAATGCTTCTTCACCTCTTTTCCACACTCTCCATTGCTCTGGACTGTTGACCCTAAGTACTTAAAATCCTCCACCTTCTTGATCTCTTCTCCCTGTAACCTCACTCTTCCACTTGGGTCCCTCTCATTCACACACATGTACTCTGTCTTACTGCGGCTAACCTTCATCCCTCTCCTTTCCAGGACAAACCTCCACCTCTCTAGCTTCTCCTCCACCTCTTCCCTACTCTCACTGCAGATCACAATGTCATCTGCAAACATCATCATCCATGGAGATTCCTGTCTAACCTCATCTGTCAGCCTGTCCATCACCATAGCGAACAAGAAGGGGCTCAGAGCTGATCCCTGATGCAGTCCCACCTCCACCTTGAACTCCTCTGTCACACCTACAGCACACCTCACCACTGTCTTACAGTCCTCATACATGTCCTGCACCGCTCTAACATACTTCTCTGCCACTCCAGACTTCCTCATACAATACCACAGTTCCTCTCTGGGCACCCTGTCATAAGCTTTCTCCAGATCTACAAAAACACAATGTAGCTCCCTCTGGCCTTCTCTGTACTTCTCTATCAACATCCTCAAAGCAAATACTGCATCTGTAGTACTTTTTTTTGGCATGAAACCATACTGCTGCTCACAAATGCTCACTTCTGCCCTTAGTCTAGCTTCCACTACTCTTTCCCATAACTTCATTGTATGGCTCATCAGCTTTATTCCTCTGTAGTTGCCACAACTCTGCACATCTCCCTTGTTCTTAAAAATGGGCACCAGCACACTTCTCCTCCACTCCTCAGGCATCTTCTCACTATCTAAGATCCTGTTGAACAACCCAGTCCATGACACCGATTTCACCAAATGAACTCTTGTCATTAAATTGCGACAATTCTGCTGGAAATTGGAATGCATTGTGGTTTATAGAATTTAATATACTCATTTACAGGCAATTTGTTTCTATAGTGTGGCCAAAAAATAATTTACTTCCATCATTTGTAGTGCAGGTGGCCGTTAGATGCATTAGCGTACATATAGAAAAGCTCCAGGAAACACTTCAATAGACAGCAGAGTTAACTGGACTAACTACAGGCTTTCTATGGCAGTGGGAAACGGTTCACATTGACAGCAGTGATCCCAAACCTTATTGAGGAAAAGCTCGGGGTCAAAATGCGGCCCGTTGATATCACAGGGATCCAGGGACGCCGGATGATCCTCGGCCTTTCCTTCCTCGTTCAAACCGTAGTAGAGCTTCAGCATGCCGTGGACCCTACGCCTCCTGTCGGGTCCGGAATCCTCGGACATGGCCACTGTACTTCCTGACTCGTCGTCCATACTGGACAGCCGTGTTCTATCAAAATGTCAATAAACAAAGACGACGAACGTCCAGCTGTCTCCGGAAACTCAACCGCTGCTGAAAAGCGTTGAAGTCTTGGTACAAAGTGATCCTCACTTGTGTAGCTTAGGTGTGTCGTCTGAATAACGAAGACTTTCTAACTAATTAGTAATTAAATACATTTACCCCTCAACTCGAGCGGCTAGCTTTTACATTCATGTTGAGAGCGTTTGTTTCCGGGTTTGCAGCCTATCCGGTGTTACGTCGTCAAAAACTAAACGCTGTGACGCCATTCGGCTGTGACACGTCGGAAGTATGTTACTGCGCGTGTCGCAGTATTGCGCTGCAATTTAATGACAATGGACAATGTACTGTATATAAGGATTCAGCTCCTAAATAAATATGGCTATGGACTAATTTAGACAATCAACGTATTTAAATGAGTATATGATTCACCAAAGGCATGTTCTGAGCTCCTATTTACAGATTTTAATAAATCAATCATGAATCCCTGACCCACTTAACACCCATTTATTAAAAAAAAAAAGACATTTTAATGAAAGCAGGAGGAAAACAACACACTGTTCAACAGCAGTCCAGTGTAGCTATTCAGCATTAATTTGCTCACATCAACTAGGAAAATGAAATGTGTGGTCTGTTTGAAAATGTGAAAACTTAAAAAACACAATGTTATGTATTTTTTTAACCATAGCAATATAAAAAGCAAAGACTTGGTTTAAATCACCATGACAACACAAACAAAAGGCACTTAATGCTTCTGCAAAGTGATTGCTTTAGAATGTCCTAAATTCACTCTTGTGTACAAACATCAAACAGTACATGAAAACGAAGAGTCGAAATATTCTCTCATAAAACCTATAAAACAATACAAAAACATCAGCAGATTTAATATCTGCAGTGTATTAGTGCAGGATCACATAGCGTGTTTCTGTTGGAATGGCTATTCTACAATGTGACATGCATAGTGTGAGTTAGAACAATATATTGTGCTGTTGCAGTAAGGATACACACCATAGCTGACATAACCATTCAAAGCATAGAAGAGTAACAACATTCTGCAGTTTGTATGCTCAGGAGGTTCAGGGAAAATACATAATGTTCAAGTGGAAGGCAGGATTATATAGACAAACCATCTTTCATGTTCGTTGTTGAGGTGAACTAGTTAGTTGATCGTACAGCAGAGAGAGAATCTGTCTGCATTGGCATGAGGGTGACATTCAGACACATCCGGAGAACCCTGCAAGGCAAGTAAGAAAGTAACCTATCTGAGACCCTGCAGCCTCTCAGATAGGTTTGTGACGTACACACAGAATAGTCTGTGAAGTACATGCCATTTATCTCACAATTTAGAGATTTTCCTCAGCTAAAAACGAGTTGAGGAACATGTCATAATTTAAGTACAACAAAGAAATACGAAAATGCACTTTAGAACAGCTGAAAACAGGCCTTGACAAGTGTGTCTTTTTGTTGGGAATAATGCGTTTTCTGCAACAAAACATACATGTAGGCGCAATTTGACTTTGTGTTGTGAGTGAGTCATGAGGTTTAAGTAGCACCAATAACAGCTAAACACATTTTAGTCTGTCATGTCACAAGTTGCACAACTATAGTATTACATCAGTTGTTATTCAGGTCTGACTAAGGGCTTAGCTAACCTGTGGATGCATGTCACTTGTATTGGTGCTGATTTGGAAATACTGCCATCTTTCATTTGCACATATTCTTAGAGCCTTACTCTGTGAATTTGGAGTATTTTGACTCCAAATAAATTATTTATTGATATAAATCTCAACTGATATCACATTCTTTAAATTTGTAAAATGTGTCTGTAAAATTTGTTTACAGTGATTTTACATATTGAGAACACATTCACATTTGTTTTACAAATAAATCTAAGCCTTCATTCATCAATATCTACCTGAAAATATCAGCAAATATGAAGCAGGTCAAGTTCATAAACCATGTTCTTGTAAATAACATTCACGAGATGACGTTTTTTATGATGGGTCAACATTTCTGCCACTACATTTTCTTCACCCTTACTGAGAACAAGGCACTGGCAGTCAGAGTCTGGTGACTCTTCAGTTGGGAAGGTCAGTTGGGAATATAGTGAAGTCTTGATGTCCAATCCCTATGCAGTACAATGTAGTGGTCATACTTAAAATCAGAACTATACACAGGTCCAAAGTACTGCAGAAAGTTCTAGAAAGGTCACAAGATATCAGAGCACAGGATCACAATGAGGATTTCTCTAATTTTTTCAGATGAATCAGCGTCAGTTCAGTTCAACCTCAGAACCATCAATGTTACTGGATGCATTTGTTCTTCATGACACTGTACACGTGACGCAAAAAAGATAAATATTACCACTTACATGTCCCTCACTTGGTCCTTTGCTTGTTCATATATTCATTTAGCACTTAAATGTCTTTGAGTCTTTAAATCTCAGTAAAAGGTTCAGGTTTGGTCTTTGCAAGGCTTCTGTGGAGATGCTTGGAGAGAGTTTAGCCCTGTTCCAGACTCTCTGCAACCTGCACAGCAGAGTACGTGGCTGCAGACGCCTGTCGGGTGAAAAAGGAGGCAGCTCTCTTCGGCTTCAAGCGTTTGATTTCTTTTCCTGAAGGACGACAGATATTTTAAAAAAAACACAGATTTAAGTTACTGCAGGATGACAGACATAATATGGTGTTTGTAGGCAAGACATACTTAAAGCAACCATAACACTCACCATTATCCACATAGCTGATGGTGTTAAGCGTATGGACCCGACTGCACACGACACTGTTTTGTCTGTGTAGCATCCCTCGCCGTCCGCCACGCCCATTCTTATTGTTGCCTCCTTGGTCTGGTGGCTGCTGGGGGCGACTCGCCTCACCATCCATTTCGATCGCAGCTCCTCCTTCAGACGTGGACTTCAGTTCCACACAGAACTCAATGAACCCGCTCATTAGCTCGGCCTGCCCCAAAGAAAATATATACTAATGATTAAGCCTCATCCTTGGGTGTATACATAATCATCAGCTGCACTTTACTTTCTAATGGTCCATTAGTTTTGGATTAGGGCCGGTAGTGATTATGTTTTATTGCCTTTGCCATTATGCAACAACTCATCCCCATCTGGTGGCTAACACAGTCTTTTCTGACCCTACAGTCATTGAAAAACAATGATCATAGAATATAAAACATTATTTTAAATCTATTAGGTCTTAACTACAACATCAAACGCAAGTAAGAAAAAAAGAAAACCCAGCATAGCAGCCAACAGAGAAACTGTCAATAACACCAGGTGCAGATCTCGCAAGGGACGGCTGTGTATCACAACTGAAATGAGAAACATGACAGGACTGCATCTGTCCCTTTGCTGGGTTTTACTGTCAGAACGTCGTTTTAGAACACCTTCTGGCTGCAATGACAGGTGTTACCCATAAAAAAAAAAAAAAAAAAAGATCAAACAATACACTCAAGAATTATGAATATCAAGGTGAATTAACCTTAATTCCACAAAAAAATTTCTTACTTGTTTAGAGTAAATCTTTAGCAACTTGTTGACAGGAGTTCCATTCTCTTCTCCATCAAACTCTAGCCACAGAATGTGCGAGTCCCCCTGGTCCTCAGGGTAGCTGTGGTCCCAGGAGAGTTCATTGAAACGCAGGCCAAGCAGCACATGCTGCAAAAACGATGTGTGGGACAGGAGAAAAAAAGACAAGTGTCTTGAAATCAAAACAAGAAAGCAACATGAAAAGTGGCATTTTGTTGTTTTACCTTCTCTTTAACGTCCATCACGTAGACTCCCTCCAAGCAGATGCCGACGCTGACAGCTTTGCGCTTTGCCCTTTGCAGAATCCCTTGCACAGGTTTGTCGATATCTCCCAGGAAGAAAGCACAACTGTTTGTGTAGTTAAAAGATAAAAGACATAATGACTATGCAGCGATTTAAGGTTATAGTTTGTGAACAGAATATAAAACAAACAGAACAAATTCTTACCCATAATAAGGCAGAGCATGGCATGTGTTGAGGTACTGATGAAGGAGTTGTGTGGGCTCAGGGGAGTTTCCAGCAGATGTGCTGATTTTTCTGTACGCCTCCAGGAGGTTCTGCTCCAGCTCTGCTTGGCGGCTTGACTTGCCTCTCAGAGTGGAGAACAACCCTCCGCTCCCCATGGCAACATGTCCCGGCACAAAGGAGGACAGCTTCTTCTCTCTGTGGAAGCAGATGCGACAGGTTCACATCCTACATTTAGAACATCTAATCTACGTATGTTACAGTTCTTTTGCAGCTGGTCTTATCTTTATTACTAACAGGATGCAGCGCAATCTACATTCTTGTGCTAGAGTGCTGTGTCATTATGAAAACAAGATTTGCATTGCCTTAAAGCTTCTGCGATTCTTCTCTTGCATTGTACACAAGTCAGTTGTCTCTAGTTCAATCCTCAGAAACCCTAAAGGATGATTTCTTTCAAAGTACAAAGCAGTAAAACAGTGAAAAAGGAACACAGCATTCATCATAAAAACAAATATCATTTAAAAAAAAATAGGTCATAATGTGTTATCGGCACCTAAAAGAAGAACGGTGCAGTCACAAACACATGAAGGAAAATATCTAAAATTCTCAGACAAATCATTACAATCACATCTCAAAAAGCTTTAAAATGACAAAGATATTCCCATGATCATCCCACTCCAATCAAAATGCAATATCTGTCATTCTTGCAATAACAAAGCAATCAGAAAAGAAACACAGATGTTACACAATGAGTGTTACAACTATTAAAAAATTAAACCTCATCTAGTGAAAAGAACAGGACTGACCTCATCCACCAACCCTGTGGATTTTCATAAAATTACATAACTTGTTGTCACCGGCTGACCGAAAGCACTTAAAGCTGCTCGGTCCAACTGCTGCCTTTCCAAATATGTAGGTTGACAGACGTGAGCCCGATTGTGCTTTTTTGCTTTGTTCCAGTGCATTACACTGAAGTTAGATATCCTCTCACTACTTAACAGAATGAATAGCAAGGGCCATTTAATACTTGATATTCTAAAAAGGCCAACTAAAAACAACTGTGACCTTAACAAAATGTTCATTTACTGAAGTGCTTGAAGCCTTAGAACAAAAACAGTCAAGTAGGTGTATTTTTATAAAAGAAAATTGCCCACTTCAAAGTTCACTTCCATGCATGACTGTTTCCTGCCTCTTTCAATAAAAGTGTTGGGTTTAGTTCAACCTACAGTTACAAGATGGAAACTCCAGGAAGTTGTTGTTATATTTCACTTGTACAATGGATTAAACACTGATCAACCCTCTCATATCTCTTGATAAGATGTTACATCTTGCAATCTTTAGAGTTGCTCCTGGACCCAGCCGTTGAGCTTGCTAAACTAACATCTCCTTACTGCAGCCTTACACAACATGCCAACACAGTATTTACATTTCAAACTGAATAAATATGTTGGAAAAATAACAACCCTTAATAACTCACCTTATAGTGCTGCTAAACTGTGGGCCATCGAGACCAGTACCCTCATCAAGAGCAATAGACAAGGCCCCAAGGCTCATCCAGTGTTCAGGATCACAGGGGTATCGACCTGTGAGGATGTTGCTCCTGGCCTCCTCATAGAGCAGCCGCAGCACGGCCTCATCGTCCATCTGTTCAGGAGTCAGACCGTGACAACAAACATGAGTCCAGACAACCATAACTAAAACCTAATTAACATTTAGTGTGCGTGTGTCATCAGGTCTACTAAACTTAGACTGCAAGAGCCCAATGGCAATATCTTTGTGAGTCACTCATGCCGTATATTACAGCAGAGAAGTAAAGTTCATACCTGCAGCTCTTTGGATTTAGAATAAAACACATTCCGTCGAAATTGGAGAAACGGTTCATCTGAGGAACAAGCAGAGGATAGTGGCACATTAGGGTTGTACAACAATGGATGAGATCATAAAATATGATCATGAATAATTATGATAGTTTTTGTAAAGCATAATTATTGTTGTTATAAGGCATTATGACATCACAGAGGCACTTAGAATCCAAGTAATAAATTATGCATGTGTCTGAATGGAATCTATCCCTAATGCCTTTAAGAAAACATTTAAAAAGGATCAGTTCACAGTCACAGAAAATGGTTTCTGTTATTGTGAAGCGATTGTATCACGAAAAGAAGGAAGCTAAAGGATTTAACGATAAACATGAATAAGCACCATCTATTCTGTACAGCATATACATGTCTTGCGTAACCTCATCGAATGTGGCGAGTGTTTAATCCCATTAAATTTACACTGTAGCTCTCTTTCTCTGAGCGGTTTCTTTTCAGGTTGTCAGAATTACCCTGATTAAACTACCGAGAACCTACCTTTCATAAGAAATCCATATAAGTGCAAAAAGAACAGCTTCAGAGAACTGGCTGTTCTTGGAATACAGACAAACTTCTTCTTTAGAAACCAGTTTTGAAAGTCAAAACAGATTAAGGAATAAACTCAGAGAACACTCCTCTCCAGAGAACCCAACTCTCAACTAAATAATAGTGTTATTAGCCAGTGAAGTTTCTTGCTTTGAAAAAAAAAAAAAAAGTTCATGTAAGCGCTGGGACAAACAGACCAAATCCTAACCTTGGGAAATGTCTTCCTCTGAGGCCTCAGTGAAGCGATACAGCAGGTCCTGCCACTGGCGACACAGTTTGTATGGCTGATGCCTTTGTTTTAACTGTAAATCTGAAGGAAGAATGAGAAGGTCAACGTGATACTGAGTGATTTTGGAAATGAAGTCAGTCTTAAATTCAACCTCAAGTCTGATATAATGTGGTTTTGTTCATTTCAGAGACTAAAAACTAAGTTGAACTTCTGATACTTTGAAGCTCAAATGGTTAAATGGGAACAATGATAGCTGACTAGCATGTTGATGTCAGTGGATATGTCTGCCACAAAACACATATATGACTCAGACATAACATTAGTCATCAATGAATGTTAAAAGTGTGGGAATGACTTCTTACCAAGCAGTGGAGAACAAAGCCAGAGGGAAAAAACATCCTGTGCAGACTCAGGAATATGGAGAGCTTCCCGAACACTGCGGCCCAACTCCTGCACATTGACACTACCAAGCCCCTCCACACATAAGTGTACCGCACTCTCACCGAACAGGTATATTATTACATCTTGAGCTGTAAGAACACACAAAGAAGCATAGTGAAGAAAATCATTTAGAACTAAAAAAAATCTGAAGTCATTGAGAAACAACACCAGTTGGAAATCTAAACTTTCTCTTCAGTGCATTTAATTCAAATAAAAATGACGTGCATCAGAAAACAGAGGAGTGCTATTTTCCACTGCTAATAATTTAAGTAGCTCTACAAATATTCCATGTTTATTTGTATGTATTTATATTGGTTATTATTTTCATTTGCAGCACTGTACCACGTGAAAGAGTTGCAGAGGAAGCAACACTTCCTCTGTGCGACTGATCATCCGATGAATCTGGAGGGAAATTGCAGTCATCTGCGTCCATCTCTGATCTGAAACACAAAATCAGTCACATTTCACAGACAATAGTATTCTCCTGGTATCTACACATTTTCAAGCACAAATGTAATGACTTTTAACTAACTTTTAACAAATAAGCCATACCCCACGGCCTGTGTGACAGCTCGTTAGCATGCTACCACGGTTTAACCAGGTTGATCCACCAACACAAACAACGGTGGAACCATCCCAGCAAACTTTTCAATGCTACCGAAATGTCAATGTGTTAGCTCAGAGATAAAGAGGGGCATCCATGCTAAGTTAGCTACAGCAGCGCTGATGCTATCACTGCGATGTTTTGAGATACAACAACACATTTTCGACAAGGACTTTGTAAATAGCTAAAGTAGCTGGTTCCATTTTACACAACACTCTGACACGCTGTTAATAAAAAGAGTGGGAACAAAATGTTAACTGTCGTCCACTTACCTTCCAGTTGTGGTAAATCTGCCTCCACTAGCAGCTAATGCTCCAGACAGCTACTGCTGATTTTATAAATAACGCAGGGCCTGTTGTGGCTACCGGTAAATACATGAACTAACTACATAAACAGCCCGTTGTTATTTCCCTGGCTACAGCTAGCCAGTTGTCTAGCTTTCCGTGCAGCTGCTACAGTGGGAAGTTCAAACTGGAGAATGATTCGGTTGTTTTAAACCATCTTTACTGGGCGTGACGATTAAGATGAGCGACTTAAAACCCAATGTATTTATTCATAAATGAACCTGAAAAAATAGGTACGAGGAGATGGTCAAAGTGGTCACCTAAAAACCATAATAATATGAATAATATTTTACGAAATATAAGTATTTTTAACACACCCACAAGTGGTTCAAAAATATCAGATCCTCAGAAGGTGGAATACACCACCTGACCAAAACGTCATCACGTCTGTCACTAGTGACGTACGTAACAGCTCAGGCGTCAGATTTAGTTTGTTGATCTGTTCCAAACTGTTGTCCGAGGAGCTCCGGAGATAAAGCAACACAAACAAATAAAAACAAGACAATGGTTGCACTCATGATATTTGGAAGTGGAATATTATTAGTCTTGTGTCTCAACATAGAGTGACAAAATCCTCACCACAATACAACACTGTAAAGCTGTAAAGTTCCAGCTACAGCTCAGAGCATTACAGATATTAACGTTGCGTTTTTGAAAATGTGCAGACTGGTGGTTTTGCAGCAAGTGTTGGTGAGAAATCTGTGAGGTCTTCATTTATGTATTTATTTATTTGATCCTAGTATGTTTGATTCTAGGTATGCAATGCTACATCAAATGAAAATTAGTCTACCAAACCCAAAAAAAGCACTTCAGACTCAACTATTTTTTAAAAGGATCTTTAATAATGCTATTCACATCAGCTGAGTATACAAATAGATCCATCAGGTTAGCCAATTTTTTTTTTTGTTTCTGGCAATGAAGAAGGAGTAGAAAGAATAATTATCTTGAATGAATTAGCCAGAAGCTTGTGGAAAAAGCACTTCACATTTCATTTCAAAAGTTGTATTTTATTGTCATGCTTTTGTCAGTATTTTGATGCAAACAAAGCCTTAGTGTCGTTCCCTTTGTATATTGTTATCACCTGTCATAGGTGTCTAACTGCAAGGGCAGCAAGTTGAGCATTAACAAATGCGATTAAAAGCTTTAACAGAGGTGTTAGAACAGAGGACACACTTGATGGCTTTCACTTCATTAATGACATTGATTACTCAGTCTTCATAATCTCATTTCCTTCACTGAGAGGAGGGAGATGGAATAAGGAATTGAACATATTGTGATATAGTATACATTTACCTGTTATGGCCATTTGACAATAAGTAAAAAATACTTCTAAATCTTTGAAATCCATATAATTTTGTGGATATGTTCTGTGTTCAAATTGACATAATGATGAATTAGTTGCTCTATCTGTGTCAAGGTTATTTACATGTGTCTGTGTACATTATCTGGGTTTAGGTGGTAGCTGGGGCAGCGGTACCCTCTTCCACCTGGTTTTTGAGTAGAAGGAACTTCAGCACCGGGTCAAGGTATTCCTTAATGGTCTCTTTAACTCCTTTCTCTAGCAAGTACCCCTCTGTCTCAATCTCTGTGTTTTCCTTCCCAGCCACTGCCTCCATTGATGTCTGCAGGAATCTCAGACTCACCAGAACAGAGCCCTGGAAAAGTGGAAAGGAATGAGTTAGGAAATTCCTCCAGAATGCATCCTCACAGACTTCAAAATGAAAGTAGTTATTAATGAATATTCTAAAAATTACTAATCACACCCAAAATCTGAAAGATGATTGTCATTCAAGTTGAGATTCTCATCAAATAGCTGATTATATTATATTATATTATTATACAGATACATACAAGAAATCAAAATTGAACTTCTAACTGTCTTTAGTCGTCATTGTGTCATAGCTGACCTGTAAGAGGAAGACTGAGAGTACTCCAGCTCCAATGGTGTTCATCAAGCCCATGTAGTAGTTGACCAGGGCCTCTCTGCAGCCTCGATTGTAGATGTTGAGCTCCTCACTTTGGTATTCATAGTTGTAGTGAGCAGAGTTGTTGGTGAGCTGGTACTGGATGCACGGCCGTGGAGAGCTGGGGTTGCAGCAGCTAAACGGGACTCCATCTAACAGGTAACGGCCGTCCACGTTGCTCTTGATGCGGCTTAAAAAAACAAGGGAATTACATGTCTGAGATTAATAACATGAAGTATTCAGATTTTCAGCAATAAAATTTCTGTTTTCATCGATTTAAATTTTTGTAAGCAAATCCAAAAAGTGCATACTTTTAAAGTACATACTTCATAGTGGATCGGAAATTCAGTACTTTAATCAATATCTACATTCTACCACTGATTACACTTTTCTCCATGATTTTTCATTTGCACTACAAGCACAGGTGAACTCACTCTTTCACTTCCTTAGAGCTGAAATCCAGATAGCGGTTGCTGATCCACTGGACCTCGAACCAGTCTCTGAAGTCATTGTTTCCACAGCACTGAAACTCCATCTGCAGACGATCAATGTTTTGTTTCTGGAAGCACCGACCCGGGGTGTCGGTGTCCTTGTAGAAGCGGATTCCGTTCCTCAGGCCACCTTTCAGAGAAGACTCCAGGCTGCCCTTCATTGCATAGCTCATGATAACACCAAGTAGCATGAGGACAGTAAAGAAACAAGAAACCGCAAAGTAGGGCTTCAAGAAATTCTTCCAGCGAGGAAATCGCCCAGCATCCAGAGCATCCTGACAGATCTTTGAGGCAAAGTAGTTGATACCCAAGGAGGCCAGACCGACAATCATGAGGGTGTTGGGCACAATATGTATGTCTGAGTTATCCATTACCTGCAAGAAAATCACACATTAGTATCATTATGCAACTTTTTTTGCTCTAAAGTTTGTCATAAACATTTAAAAAATGTAGACATCTGGCTTTAATTACAGATACGTACTGTAAATAGTGTGTATTAAATAAAAAAAATATCCACGTGACTCAGCTTGAATACAGTCTTGATTATACATTTTCTCTGGGTTTGAACCTCACGGTGCGTGTTGATGAAAACACAAAAGATTTGAGAGTTGGTTTTTACTACAATCTAATGATGAATAATGTTGAAATTGTCATGCTTTAAGCCACATGGACTCTGTAGTTTATTATGTAACACTTTTTACATCATAAATCAAGTACTTACCTGTAACATGCTTCTGCAGTTAAGACAGTCACTTGTGAAAAGCTTTTAATTTCAGAAACAAATTGAGATCAGAGTAGCTAATGCACTTTTTGTCAAATGATTAAGTGGATTAAGACAGATCCTGGTTTATTAAATAATGAATTAGGTTCAAAAGTTGGTCATATTAGATGTGTTAAACACCTAATGGCCCTAATTTAATGTTTTTATGGTATCAGATTGAAATGATTCTTTCAAGGCATATTATCACACCTTCTACCACAAGGAGAAGGTCAGACAGACCCAGACAGCGTCAGCAGGAATGCTGTTCATGTAAACCAGTACATTAAAGTTTAATCACCTGCAGTAACGTGTAAGTTTTAAAAATGTTGTCCCTCAGCGCACCTTTTTACTATTTCTGTATACCATTACTGTATATTATGTGTATCATCAAACCAAAAGCAACTGGGTGAATTTGTCTTCTTTCCCCAGTTGAACTGTGTGCAGTTAACCTGAGAAAATTTCTAGTTAAACAGTAAATAATTACACTGTTGATTTTTTGGTAATCACATGCAAAAATAAAAATAAAAATAAAAATAAAATAAGGCTTCAAAGTTATGTAGCCTCAATATAATTGTGTGTAAAACTTGAACAGCACCTCTGCCCTCCTGCGCAGCTCCGTCTTGAGGATGCACCCCAGGCTGAAGGTCAAAGCACCAGCCACTGTAGCACTCCATGAGAGGAGCCACAGTCCCTGGGCCAGCTTCACCCTCTTTTGAAAAGGGAATTTCATCTTCATCAACACCATGTTTGCAGCAATAGAAATCGAGTCTCACCGGGGGAGTAGGGGAAGGAGAACGAAGAGGCCGCGAGGAGCGGCGCTGCGATTTGTCTGCAAGCAAAAGAGGATAGATAAGCGTAAATCAAGAGAATTTCAATTCTATGAATATGAAAATGAAGCCAATAACAATAAAGCAAGCACCAATTATAAGCACACTGAGACTAGCTTTGTGCGAACAAACTTTTATCCATGAAACAGCAGAATTATAACAAAAAAAATTCTTTGAGGTTTTCATCTAAAGTCGTGCATTTAGTTTCACCTGATTTGTTTCCTCAAAAACTTCTGAGAAAATATCAGATATTTCCACCGTCCCCCGTGTACCATCCAGTGTGCCACGCAGTGGATTTGGCACACTGGATTTGGCAAACCTGGATGCTGGAAGCATCTTACCTCTAATGCTCGAGTATCCTATTAAAGTGGTCTGTGAATCCAGGCCATTGTCTGCTCAGCACCCGTCACTCGTAAAGATATGTATGACAATACAAATTGAACCTGACAGTGATATGGATAGTGCTGTGAAGCATTAAAACTGTCACACATTCTTTAACACACCTTCAAAAGCACACATGACCTGGATTTCATTTGAGATTTAACACTGAAACAAAAATGTGAACAGAAGAAATGCTCCATTCTTACGAATAAAGACCTCAGATTTGTTGGTTAATCTTAAGGACAGTATGATTTTGTTGAGGTGTAATCAAGACAGCAGGGAGATGCTCCTTACCCCACTCTGATGTAGGTGCTATACATCAGAGTAAGAAACCCAAAACCTTCAAGTCAGGGCAGCTGCCATTCACAGCTAGGAGATGCATACAGTCTACTTGTTTTGTGGATAGAATAAAACTTGCAGCCAATAATATGTAATAAACCTGCATAAACATGGCATGAACCTGAAGATGTGCTCGCAGACTTAAGCATATGCTCACTTCATCAGCGTAGTAATGCCTACATCTCAGTTTTGTATGTCAGCATACAGAACTGAGATGTAGGCATTATGGTTGATGGGAATGTCATTTCTTTATGCAAATAAATTAAAACAACAATATCTGAATATCTGACTCTTAATCAGTAGTTACAGGATCATCAACAAGTTATTGCCTCCGCCACGGATGTAATATTTTTGATTTGTCTGTATTATTCCGTGACCAGGATTACACACAACCCCTTGGACAGATTTTCATGAAACTTTGTAGGGCAGTTTGGATACAGGATTTTTTTCCTCTCTTTGTTGAGAATTCCAAGGTAGAGCTTTTCAGTCCATATAAATAAACAACTTGATTGATTGCTATGAAATTGGGAGAAATGAAGAGACATTTTTCTGAAAACAAATCATGAAATTTCGGATTTGATCTCTGACTAATGTACCGTAGTGTGAGTAGATACAGTATCCACCTCTACAGCTACAGTGCTAACATTTTGAACAAAGCATCTTGATTGCGGAATAATGATTACCAAATGAGGTGTTGCATGCATAAATGATATAATATGCATCTCTGTCATGCCTCTGGTCAAAATGTCATTCATTCAACTTTCCAGAACTTCCCTCACAAAACTACAACAGAATCAACTCCTCTGCAGAACTACTGAACACAACTCTTTCATAGATGAAATTATGTCTTAATGTAGTTTATTGGATAACACATGAATATAGTTACATGGTTTACATTTACTCTGGATCAATAATGTGTTCAATTTCAAGTATTTATACAGATTAGTTGTTTAAACCAGGGGAAATACATGTTTGACACAAAGATAATTCTTTTACATGTACCCATAAAGGTAGTTCATGAATGCATGTGTAAATTTGACATTTAATACACTTTACTTAATACATGCCTGCTAAGAGTACTTAACACCAATAATAGATCATGCTGAACACAAAACGTTTTACAATTCTGACACAAGAAATACACCTTTTATTTCATATACTGTATATTGTTCTATGCAACGAGGCAAATTGAAAAAATAAAAAGGAAATGAAATCCTTAATATGCATTTACACAACAAAACATAACTTACTTGACCAGTAGTAGAGGAAGGTACAGGAAATATAGTTTATGTTTAAACACAATCAGTATATAGTTTAATCTAACAGGGCTTATGTTTACATAGATATTTAACAAACTCTGTTTCTGTTTCTTTTTGATCCATCGTAAGGTCTGGTTAGAACTGTGAATTTGTGTTGAATGGTGACATGTTCCAATTCTATATTCATTATATTTATTGTAAATATTAAGAGAGACAAATGAAAGCTCTTGTATGCTTCCTGAAATCAATGGAGGGCTGGTATAGCGAACTCTGAAATTAGAGTAAACATGATTTCAGACTTCTGAACAGAGCCCTTGTGTCTTTGTCACAGCTTTGTTCGCTCCCCTTTCAACACCTCATCAGGAATCCCTCCCACCCAGCCGAGTACCTCCGCCCTCCCCTGATCTTTTGCTCCATCGGGCTGCGGTTCACATATAAAGTGATTGAGCATCCGCTCAGCTGACTGCAGGCTGACCATACTGCTCTCTGCCTCTGACGCGCTGCTATTCATCACCTGCCCAATAGCTGCATCTCTGTCATTGCTCCCTCTCCAGTGATGAATGACCTCATTGTCTAAATTCTCAATGGCATTGAACCCTTGATGGTAGAGGTCCATCATGGCTTCTGTGTCTCTTAGTTCTTTCTGTGTGTGATGGCGCGACAGAGGGATTTCTTCCAGGCTAGCTGACCGGATCAGGACAGCAGAACCAGGACTTGGACTGGAGGTGATCCTGTAAGCACCCACTGCTGTCATACTATCACACAGATTCTCGCTGTGGACACTGAACTGGAGATGAGGTATAGGCAGTGGGCATGGAGAGTGAGGTCTGATAACTTCCTCACAACCTGACTCGATGTCCTGGTGTCTCCTTGTCTGATCTCTGTCTGATCCTGTCAGTATAAATCGAGGGATCTCGTCTCCCATCTCGGACCAGTCCGATTCCTCCTCCTCTGGAACTGAACCCAGAGACTGCTCCTGCCCACCGACTTTGGCTGCTCCATAGTTATTGCTGTCCATGAACTGAATGGGAGGGGGATTGATGGGGAAAACCACCTGGTTATTGCCATCATCTGACTGAAAATGGAGATCACTTGTGTGCAGTAGTGGAGATACCTACAGTAAGCATAGGTAACAATAGATTGGGTTAATGATTAAATGAGGGAAATGTTTTGTGTGAGTAAAAATCATATTAATAGTGAATATTGTTGCAATAGTGGCTAACAGAAAGGCTAACAGAAACAACTATCAGAATATCTATGACCTTTTTCCAGTTTTCGTTCCCTTAACCCTGTTTTTGATGCATCGCTCTACAACTGTAATTGAAGAGGAAGGTAAACATCTTACATTCATTGTTTCTACAATGTTGGCAAATTTTGGATCAGCAAGCTCCCCCGTGAGCACCAAAATGCTCTGGTTTAAGCGTTCATGCTCTCCTTCCTTTCTCTGAGCCTGATGCAGAAAAACAGGTGGAGGTTATCATAGTGGGATAGTAGTCAGTCGTCCTTCATAGAAAACATTCCCACTTGTTTTTGTGTTTCTTATCATTCAGTGTCAAACACAAGAAATACAGAAATGCCTCTGATCTCACCACCAAGTTATTTCGATCAAGTAGATTAGTCTGTGGAGTCGGGGAACAGTTGTCTTGAGGTCTAAAACAACGCAGAGAAAGAGAGAAGTTTTCACTGTACATTTATAGTAAATACTTGATAGATAGATAGATGGATGGATGGATGGATGGATGGAAGATAGATAGATAGATAGATAGATAGATAGATAGATAGATAGATAGATAGATAGATAGATAGATAGATAGATAGATAGATAGATAGATAGATAGATAGATAGATAGATAGATAGATAGATAGATAGATAGATAGATAGATAGATAGATAGATAGATAGATAGATAGATAGACAGACAGATAGTACTTTATTGATTACAAGCTGGGAAATTCACAATTAGATGTTGGGACCTTTTGCGTATTAGGCAAATGTGATAACCACTACACTACAGAAACCGCTGCCGCTTGTGATTTAGAATGACATTACAACAAATTGGTTTTTTATAATCAAGACGATTTAATTTATTTTTACTCTGATTTATTTTTTTGGATGTGTTCCTCACCTCTTAAAACCCTCTGTGAGGTTGTTCGGTTCAATACGAGTTTGCTTAAGTTCTGTCTCAAAACATTTTTGACTAGTCACAAGCTCCTTCCCTAAACACTCCATCCTCACTGTTGACTTCAGGAAATTGTGATGTAGTCCTACATTCTGCTGCTGCAGCAGCCTCTCAGGATAAGCACTTCAGGAGGACACTTTTCATGACAGTAAATAAAACCACAAAGGTGAGTGTCTAATATTTATATCCAAAATAATTTCAGTGTGTAACATACAGTATTAAACTATTTATAATGTCATGATGACAGAGACTATGACCTCCACCAGCTAAAACCCCTGAATAATTATGGAACACTTACATGATTCTACTCAGTTCATGTGCCTCTTCCTGTATTAAAGAAATAAAAATTATTTTCGAAGACAAATGAATCCACAACCTTATTAATGATGCACCATTAAAAAAAACAACAAGAACAAATGAACATCGATTTGGGACTGTCAAAAAGTTTTGTGCAAGATAATTATCAACTGTTCTGTAACTGTCTCACACATTTCACATATCGACATGCACTCTGGTGCCAAAATCAATTGGACAGAAAATGAGTGGAACATTATTGCGTAATTTGCTAATCAGCATGTACGATGTTGTCATCTATTGACTTTCTAAAAATTACTTCATGTTGTAACAAGGGACTTGATCTTTAGATATTATTTAAACCCCAAGAGAGACGTCATACTTTATATAATGATGGACCGGTGAAGCTGGAATGCTCCTCTTCCTGACAGGAGGGGCTGATAACACTCATGAGTGAATCCAGCTTGCTGGACTCCAGCTTCTCGTGTGAAGGTTGGCTGCTAATGGAATGTCCTTTTAAATGACTGCTCTGGTTATCAAAGTCATGATGCTGGCCTGGACTGAAATGGTCTTCATGTCCATAATGATGACTTGGACTGTGGTGATCTCCATGTTCATGATGATGGTCTGGATTGTAGTGGTCTTCTAGGTCAGAAGGATGACCTGTACTGTGGTGGTCTTTATGTCCATGATGATGACTTACACTGTGGTGGTCATCGTAGTGATGAAGGTGGCCTGGACTATGGTGGTCTCCAAGTTCAAGATGATGGTCTGGACTATGGTGGCCTTCATGTCCATGAGGATGACTTGGACTGTGCTGGTCATCATATTGATGATGGTGGCCTGGACTGTGGTTGTCTTCATGTTTATAATGATGGCCTGGACTATGCTGGTCTCCATAATGTAGATGGTGGCTTGGACTGTGATGACCTTCATGACAATGATGATGAATTGGATTATGGTGAACTCCATGGTCGACTGGACTGTGATGGTCTTCATGTCCATGATGGTGGACTGGCCTTTGATGGTCTTCATGTTCATGAAAATAGCCTGGACTGCGGGGGTTTCCATGTTCACGATGGTGGTTTGGACTGTGGTGGTCTTCAAGTCCCTGATGATGAGTTGGACTGTGGTGATCTTCATGGTGATGATGATGGCCTGGACTGTGATGGTCTTGCTGTTTTTGAAGATACCCTGAACTATGATGGTTGTCATGAAGATGATGGCCTGAACTGTGGTAATAACTATGGCATGGAGTACAATGACCCATTTGGTGCTGATGACCTGAACTTTGGTGGTCTTCATGGTGATGGCGATGATGATGATCTTCATAGTATTGCTGATGTTGGTCTTCTTGATGGCATGGTGTTTGACGATTTTCATGGTGATGTTGATGGTGTTGACCTTTATGGTGATGATGATAGCTCAAACTGTGGTGGCCTCCATGTTCATGCTGATGTCCATGCCTGTGGGATTCATCATGCAGATGATGGTGGCCCATATTTTGATGGTCCTTGTGGTGAAGATGATGACCTTTACTGTCGCGCTCTTTATGGTGATGATGATGCCGTGGTTTGCAGGGGTCTCCATGTCCAGATTGATCTGCTGACCTATGGTGGTCTTCATGACGACAATAATGGCATGGACTGCAGTAATCTCCATGGTAATTCATGTTGTATGGATTATGGTGGCCCTCAAGGTGATGGTGATGGCTTGCACTGTGAAGATCTTCATGGTGGTGATGTCCTGAATTATGTTGATGACCATGGTGATCACGATGGCTTGAATTGTGGTGGCCTCTATGCTGATGTTGATGCCCTGGATTGTGTTGGTCTCCCTGGTAATGATGATGATGATGGCCTGGATTTTGCTGGTCTCGTTCGTTATGATGATGGCCGGGATTACTATGGTCTCCTTGGTGATGGTGATGTCCTGGAATGTGGTGGTCTCCTTGTCCATGATGATGGTTTTGACTGTGGTGGTCTCCATGTTCATGATGATGACTTGAAGCGTAGTGATCTCCATGGTGATGTTCATGGCCTGGACTGTGGCTTTCTTTATAGTGATGACGATGAGTTGCATTGTAGTGGTCTCCATGATGACAGACAGGACTGTGGTGTTGTCTGTGATGACTTGTTTTGTGATGATGACGATGATGATGACCAAAGGAGTGTTGCTCTCCTTGTTGATGGCGGGGGTTGTGCTTACGAGAAGGTGAACAAGAGCCATGGTGATGAGTTTGTGACCATGAGTGACATCTTTCCAAGCAGCTATCATCAGTACGGTTTGTACATTTGTGACAAGTGTGATGGGTTGAGTCTAGGGAACGGTGACTATGATGATGGTGGACAGACTTGCTGGAGCTGGATGAGTCTACACCAGCAGGACATGTCTGCTGCTGCTTCAGTTTCTCAGTGCTGCTGTTTTCTTTACTGGATCTAACAGAAGCCTGCCCTGGGCTGCAGGGTCTTTGAGCGTCAGTAACCCCAAGAGTGGTGAGTCTCATTGGGCTGAGCACCTGCCGAGTTATCTCATTAAGGAAGGCGGAGAACTTCTTTTTTTCCTTCATCAAATTCTTCATGGCTTCCCCCTTTTTTATTTCGTCTTCATTTCCATGCAGTTGTCTTTCTTTTGGTCCTGTGAGAGCTTCCATTGATTTGGTTTTGCGGACGCTTCCGTCATTTCCTGAGCTTTTCCTCACCCTCTTTGTGTTCTTCAGGGTGCCCTGACTCGTGCCACTGAGAGCAGACGTGCCTTTACCGCATTCCTGTTTGGCATGGAGCCTTTTTGTGCAACAGCTTTTATCTATCAAAGGTGCGGTTTCATCTCCTTCTTCAAAGTATCTGTGTTTCCTGGAAATGTCAGTACAGGACTGTGAATGCTGATGCTTCTTGAGAGGATATCTATCTGAACACTCACTGCTAGTCTCAGAGGACAGGCTGGAGGAAGACACAGAAGAGGAGGAAGAAAAAGAGGAGGAAGAGGAGGAAGAAGAAGTGGAGGATGAGGTTGCTGATGAATAGGAGGAAGAAGATGCAGACAAAACCACTGAGGAACTCAAGGGGGTTTCTGAAAGAGTAGCACAGCGATGGTTTTGCTTGTGATGGCAATGGTGGTGATGATGGTGATGATGGTCATGTCGAAGGTTGGAATGATGATCACTGACAATGCTGTCACCGGCTGTTGAACGGGTGCTAATTTAGGAAGAAGCAAACATGGGTGTTAAAAACCATCAAGTTCTTTTTTTTTTTTTTTTAACCACAGATTTTTTCAAAGTTCAATGGTAAAGTAAAATACTTACTCATCAGTGTCATTGTTCAGTTGCTCCTGTTTGAAGTTTTGATTTTCGTGATGATAATGGCATTGATTTTTCTGAAAATGCTTTATTTGTTGGGTTTTTGAGTCAGCAGTCTTTCCTTTCTTGTGGTCTTTTTCTTTGTCACACATTTCAGACTTTGACCTCTGACACCTCTTGTGCCTTAGGGAACATTCAATAGTTTATCTTCAACTGGTTCCTCTGCTGTGAGTCTTCATGAATTGGGGTGATATTGATCTCTGTTGGAAAAATGTTTTCCTTATTTAAACATATGAAAACCATTTTGTATAATATTCAGTACAATAATTTTTTTATGACTTCACAAAATTTCCACAAAAATAGGAAAATTCTTTATAGTTTAAACTACTACTTCGGTAAATTAGGGAAAAACTGCAGGGCTATAGTTTTATCAAAGCCTACTTGGTAAGTGTAAACCAGTCTAGGTTAATAAAAATCAGTGTGTGATGCACAAAATGTCTGAACTATTCCAATGGATCAAACAGTTGTACATACCACTTTTTTCATAAATGCAGTGCAAAATGCAGGAAAAGGCTCATCAAAAAAACTGTTCCTTGCAGGTAATATATTTATTTTTCAAAATGCATCTTTTAAAGGTACAAGCAAAGGTGCAAATATTCAGTTATGAAAATTATTCTGTTTCTATTGCAGGTTTATTCAGAGAACTTCTGTACTTACATCCTCGTAGAAGCCACAGGAATATCAGTCAGTAGAGTCCATTGAACCTTTCTGTGTGTTGCATGAACAAAATGAACGAAAAAGCATGGGAAATTGACTTGTGCATCGATATATACTCCCGTGTCATCCAATGACAGACAGGCCAGTTGAGTCACACAGTTACCCTTGAACTGCATTAAACTCTACTGTATGCTGGGGGAGGAAAGCAGGCATAAGCACTGATAAAGTAGAAAAATGATGGAGTTATCCATGAAGTTATTCCACAGAAATGGAGTTTGGTTTGAAAAATTTGGTAAGATGCGGAATCCCAATACCATATAGCATATTTTGCTGTAGAAAATGTTGAAGCAAACCATTACCACAATTTGTAATGGCTCAGTAGCTAAGACGCATCTGTACAGGAGACCCATTGCCATCTTTAAATTTGAAAGTAATACAGTACATACCGGTACATGCAGACATATGATGGATCCATAGTGTCTATTTGCACAAACAACACAAACTTTAATCAATATTACAAAGAACATCAAAAGTAATATTTCAAATATTTCATCAAGTCTACCCAAGAAAATTTTAGATTTTTTTCATAAGCCATTGAACACATCAACATAATTTCACATTTTTGCTTGTTTCTCAGCACATCTTGGACACATTCTTCTTTTTCTGTGCCCTGAGCACACAGTGATGCATTAATGTCATAATGTCTGTGATTCACTGCACTGGCCAAAAACACATTATCTTCCAGCGCTCATTAGTCAATTTGTACTTATGACACCTACTATCATCTTGTCTTATTTGAGCTTTTAGAAGGAGTACATAACACTGTGTCTGACTAGTCATAATGTAAAACGCCCACATCACCCCTGATGTCTGCAGCTCATCACACAGGTCATTTTCTACCTAGGAGTAGAGTAGAAGCACATTGTTACTGCTGCTTACAATACACGTTAATTACAATGTGTTATTGATTAGAATATCCTCATTATGTCAGTGTGATGGCCAATCGAACAACTCACAACTACTGAGAAATACATTGAACTCCAATAGAGCAACGAAGGCAACTGCACATTACATCATGATATATTTAATCACCCATGACTTAATCTATTTTCATATGTCAAGAATTACATAAAACAATCCAAACAGGTTTTGTGGTGTGATTTGAGTCCCTGATTTGTCATTCCTGTTGTGATATTGAAGCATACATCATTATTGCCACCGGCAGGTTTCCCTAAATCAATGTTATATGGTTCGGATCCAGTGACAATCAATGACAAATCCACTCTGCCGTGACGGCTTACAAAAGGCAATGGAAAGTTAGAAGAAGCAGCAAACCACATGTATGCTTGTGACGTGTGGGTGACACTATTTATAATATTGTTCTCATTCAGGAGATCTACTGACGAAGGGGGAAAGTACAAGGAATTCCAAGGACGGTATGTAATGAAGTTCTATCATATAACATGTCATTATAGACCCCATACAGCATAGTGCTCTTAAAAAGAATGAATGAACACCAGGAACTACTCTGAAATAATAATTGACAAATAAAATCTGGATCTTTCACAGGGAAGATGTTTTTTCTGGAGGATGTTGAGCAATCAGCAACACAATTTGACGTAAAATCTTTTCATCAATATTCAATTAAATATGTATTAAAGTAGGTTAATTTTACTACATTTAATACCTAACCTATAACATAAATGTGTTGACTAAGAAGGTCTGATGTGTAGCTGGTTCAGAGTGACAATGTAACCCCTGAGCTCACTGGTATTCATAGTAATCATGAGGCCGAGTGCCACAGTGAGTCCATTCATCAGGTTTACCTCTGACGTTGAGCCGACTCTCTCACTCAGTAACAAGTACAGGATGTTCAGGTACAGGATGGAGCATCTCACATCCAAGATTTCATTTACAACAAAACCACAAACAACCATATTATCATATGAATATGATAATACGGTACATCAATGACCTTTAAGAGTCAAACCTTGAAATTAGATAAAAACTTCATCTTTGAGAGTCAAGTAGGTCAATGTGAGCGACTAATGTGTGTTTATTACCATAGTTGGAAACTAAATGAGCAAATGGTTGCCATCATCACTCCTTTTTGTAACTAACAATGAGGACATTGATATTAGTAATTAATCAATTCCAGGAGCATAACATAAAGTTCCGTTCTTCAGAAATTCTTTGATTGAGCAATCCAGTGAACAATGGTCACAATTCTGAGACATAAATAACAACTTTACAACTGAAATTCCACAGTATTCTCATTTAATAGACTTCGGAAACATTGGGAAAATGTCCACCCAGTACGGCAAATCTAAAAGCAATGCACTCAATTTCAAAAGTAAAGCAGAGATCCATAAATAGTTTTCCATTAATGCATGGATTATATATTAGGGTCCATGTATTCGCTAGAGAAGAAACAACCAAGGCAACCCATTTCAAAGCAGCAAGAGAATTCAATTTATAAAACATTGTAATGTCACAAAAGGGTCCGTTGCTGATTTATATAGGTTCCAACTTTTCTGCCAGCAAAAGAAATTTTTTTTTAAATATCAACAGTGTTTTATTTAGTTTGACTGAACTCATGAACAAGTCATCTTACAAAAATCACTGATATGTGAGCAGTAAGTGAAAATATAAAGTCTACTCCTTTTCATCATTAAGTCTTTGTCTGTAGCATCATTCATTGGGCAACTTATCGTGGGTTGTTTTCGTTGGATCACAACAGAATGTTGTGAATTTTGTTATGGTATGTGGCCCAATTTCCACCTCCATTTCCACATATGAATGTGAACAAGGTGCAACGTCTCTTTCTCTATTCAAGTTGAGCAAGCAGCTCCCTCTGTTGGGCTAACCATGTAGAGGACAGTCCCACTTCATACAGTCTTATTGTACAATGTGTAACAGAGGCAGGGGAAAAAACAGAAGCAATGCTTGCAAATCAGTTTTTCCCAACACGGATGTTGGGGTTCAGAAGAGGATCTAAATTAGGATCTGATCCTGCAGAGGCACGTCCAAGTTTCGCCATGACAATTATCAGAGTAAAGAATCCCAGAACACCGACCAGAAGAAGCATGAAGATCCGTTGTTTCAAAGTGAAAGACGTTCGCTTTCCCCCAGTACGATTTCTGAAATTATAAAATTAAGACAGAAAAATCAGAGATCATAATGATAAACAGGGATTTCTTCATAGTGCAGGAACAAAAGATGAGTAATCTGGTCTCACAGTAGACACAGTGCTACTAACTTCAGAATTTGGGCAAACCAACTTAACGCTGGTCGTCGTCTGTATTTGTCATCGTCAAAATCAATCTGCGTGACAGAGCTGTGACCGACATCCCGAGTGTCGTAGATCTTTCTTGGTGATGATGCTAAAAAAACAAAAACAAATACAGATTGATAAATGTGTAGAATGTGCACAAAACGGTTTTGAATGTTTTAGAGTACATACACAGGGCTGTATAATCTCTTTACCTTTGTGTATTGTAATTGTGTCACTAGTGGCAGCAGCGAAGTTCACCACGGAGTGCTCATGGTTCCCGTTCTTATGAGGACCTCCAGTGTCTTCCTGTGCTGGAGGTAACACTGAATGTGTTGAAGGGGCGTGGCTGGTGTTGTGTGAGTGGCTATGGAAAATGTTTTTATCTTGTGCTAAGGACACACAAAAAAAATAAATATTGAACATAATAAATCATACCGTCTACAAAGTAACAAGCAAGTCCCTACATGTAATCACATTTTGTGAAAAAGTAAACATTAAAGCTCACCATCAAATGTGGACCAGTCAGTATAATCAGTGACATCACCGACTGAAGTCTCCTCAAAGACTGCCATTGGCTCCTCAATCTGGCAATCAAAGATTAAATTTTATTCAAGTATGCAGGTTTAGCTTTATAAACACCACCAGACGTTTTGAATGTGAATTTTCTTCTAAATGAATGTATAGGAACACTACTGGTTTTAAGATCAAAATAAAAGACGTGATTTTATAATAGGTGTCCCTCACCAGTGGAAGCCCCAAACCAGCTCTAGCCCAGTTAACAGAAGCCAGCTGTTCTTTCAGCACATCTGCAATAGGGCTGGCTAAGTTGGCAGGTGGAAACACTGGACCCTGACAGCCAGGACACTGGTATCCTGCTGGAGCCGTATGGAGGGGCAGCCGAGACGCCAAGTCATTAAGACAGGCCCAGTGAAACACATCTGCAAAAGGAAAAAGAACGTTTAAATGCCATAAGTATTACAAATGTGCTTTCTAAATTATTCATCAACATCAGCGGGCAGAGCTTGTAATCCAATTGGGAGGAATGGGATGATAAAAATAAACTGGATAATCTCACCATAGCAGACCAGTCTGACAGTGTCTTGAGCCGTCAATGGGTTATTACACAAAGTGCAATTGGGGTTGTAATCGCTGTCCTGAAGCCATTGCAAATAAGACTGCACTATACACTGAAGGGTAGCAAATGGAAAAAAATCACAAATTTTGATGTGACATTTCTAGTTTTTCACTAAATTGTAACATTTGTTCACCTACTGACCTTGTTGTGGTTCAAGACAAGGCAATGCTCACACACATTTACTCGGTGCTCAAAGCAGAATAGATTGGTCACCTTTCTCTTTGGACACTTGCAGAGACCCATAGCAACCTATGCAATATTGACAAAAAAATGCAGGTTTTTGTAGATAAGAAACTGTACTCTCCTGAATCAAAAGAAAATGCCAGCTGTGGTTCGTTTGCTAGCAAAATCATGTGACAAAATGTAATGAAGTGATAACTTTTAAGGTTATCCGTCTCCTGAATACAGACTTGAACAACAGCAGGAGAATGTTTGCCTGACTTTAGATTTTTCCATTTACTTTACTGGATGTTTGCATAATTTTGCTTGTAAAGATTTTTCATGAATCAAGAGTTCAAACTTATCCTGTATATTGTGTCAAATGCCAATGAGTTTGGACATTAGACCATTATAAATTACTTCGACGCTATGTTTAAGACGATCATAAATATTCATCATCCGGGAAGGGAAATTGCCAATTAGTAAATAAACATCAGGTTCATGACATATGAATTTATCAGTCTGTAAATATGGTATGATAGTATAGGTCATATGAGGAAAAACACTTGTCAGTGATGTGTGATGTTAGTCATCCTGTCATCTATTTCTTACCATACTAGCTCGTTTCATTCAATCTACATTTTCTATCGCTTTGGTTCTTCTTTACTGTAAACACGACGATGTTTAAAGCGTGCTCTTCTTTATTTAACGGATATTAACCTTTTGTGTTGTCACGCGTCTAACGGCCCCAGCAGAATGCCATATACAACAATTTGGATCATCACATTATCGAAATATACATTCTATTGGATTGACAGATGAGGTCTGCTAGCATGCTGTCAGTGACGCCCAGTACTAAAAGCAATTCATTTGATATGTGACGTGACGCTAAAACATTGAGAAATTTTAGATTCTGGCGTTCGGGAACTTCGGGAAAGTTAATATACCCATTTTGGTAGGTCTTATGTCACTTTTCCATATAAAATAAGTTTTTCATAACAAAAAAACACGTACATACGCTTAACTTTTATCCATGCTAATATTAGCTGCTACATTGGCATAAAGTTATCTATCAGGTGAGGTAGCCAATGTAGCTAGCTGCTGGAGTTGAGGAAGTTCTCACGTAAATTGTAAATAATATAGTTACCTGTCACATGGACTTTACTCAAGCCCTGTCGATTTCAGGTTACGTTATACGATATTCATTTAAACTCTGCTGTCAGATTCACACTGAAGGTAGCTTCGGGAGCTGTCATAAATTGCTATTTAGACGGCTTCTTCCTCTCCCTGCGTGCCACGTCTCTTCCGGTTCTGCATCTTCTTCGTGTATTTTTAGATGAACCCACTTGTGAATTCTGCCACCTACAGTGCTGGAGTGGAAATTCATTTAGATTCCTTTTTAAAATGTGTTTCTATCTCGGAATTCCCATACGAGTATTCTGATTATATATAATAACACTCTAAAATAGCTCACCCATGGCACACAGTTCGGCTGTATATACAAATAAACAAGCAGCTTTGTGTTTATCACCTTAAATACCGCCATTTTGTTTTCTTCTTCACTACTAACCATATACAAAATCAGCAAGTAAAAAAGCTCAAACTACAGGGAAGGACGCTTCTCATTATTTTACAATCACGGCTGCCTTTGAAACTGTCCGATTAACCCTAAATGTGCTCTCTCTCTCTCTCTCTCTCTCTCTCTCTCTCTCTCTCTCTCTCTCTCTCTCTCTCTCTCTCTCTCTCTCTCTCTCTCTCTCTCTCTCTCTCTCTCTCTCTCTCTCTCTCTCTCTCTCTCTCTCCAATTCCTCAATAAATCACAGATTTTTATTAGTTTAACGTTGTGGGCTCACAAATATATTTTTTTTAACTAATACCTTTCAGCAGATAGTGACTAAATGATTCTTAATTTCTTGAGATTCACAACCTATCTTTTCTAAATGTTTACTGCATTTATTTACTACTGCCTATAAGTCTGAGTTTATCATAGATCTTTGTGTATCGCACTTTCCTGCCTTTTCCTGTGTGCAATTTATGTAAAGGTGCTTTACTTAAAGTTTCCTTACTGCCTCTATTTTTTTTTTACCCACTGATAAAAGAATGGAACCAAAACACTTAGATCAGAAGAACTTATTTAAAGAATATGTGTATGTTTTGATTGACTGAACAGGTGCAAAATGAACTGCAAAAACAAAAGTGTAATAATTAATCCTAAATAGTGTGACAATGCTGAAGAAACAAGAGACAGGCATCAAAGTGATGAAACGGTCATGCTTCAGTTATTCGTTAACGTAGCTCATTTTTCCATGCAGGGCGGTAGGAAAGAGGGCTCCTTGTTTTGCATATTTATTATACATGGCAGGTTCGCGTCAGATTGCAGTTAGTTTGTTTAGTCAGCAGATGGTGTGCAAACTGATACATGATGAAGTATCAGCAATTAAAAACAGAAAATAAGTTGGGTTCAGTTATCCACCAGCTAGCACTGTCTGGTAGATAGCACTTATGTGTGTAGATAAAGATATTCAACGAAGCTCTCAAGGACATAAATTATTGATCCTCTATAAATACGTGCGGATCTTTAAAATATTAAGTGATTGCGGAAGTTTGACAGTAAGTTTGTGAATTGCTGCAATAATATAATTAGAGAACAGATGTTATAAACGACTACTATTGCTCTTGCATCACTTGAGTGATTTGATTGCATGGAAATATGTGTCAATCATTTAATTCGGTGGGGCTTTCTTAATGAGCAATATTCTGCCACACTCTAGTGGAAAATATTGGAATAATGTCATAATTGTAAACATAAATAGATGCTAAGATCTGGTAAGAGCCACTAAATGTCAAAAAATAGTTGCAAATCCTTAGTCATCCCTGGCAAATATGAGCAGTGTTAAGATTTAACAGCTGGCACGTGTAGCAATGATAGCTCTCAATCCAGCCGTGACAAAAAATAAATGAATAGTAATGACACTGGCATCAGCATGATGCAACCTGTTCATGCATAATAATAACTTTTTGTCTTTACAGTATGCATGTATGCTTGCGTGTGTAAATGGCCGTGCATAGATCTGAGAATGAGGGCACAATTTTTCTTTTTTACAGTTCACTGAACATGAATATTGCCTATAGATGGAAGTGGCAAGCCAAACTAGAAAAAAAAAAAACATCCACCGTCAAAGACTTGGAAGAGAGAAATTTTCTACAGACTATAGCACTGGAATGCAGAGTAAAGTCAAAGTAAAATGTTCAAGGCTGTCAAAATAACCACATTTGAAAACTAGAACCAAGGCAGACCGAGACTGCAACATCCTGGGACTTACCCTGACCTACTTTCAGGGTAGGTCAGGGTACCCTGAAAGTAGTACCTGACTAGTGCATAGACTAGTGCATTTGGACAAGGCCAGTGTGAGTAAGACCATAGATCAAAGCTAGTCCATAGATAGATCTAGCACTGGCTTTGATCTATGGTCTTACTCACACTGGCCTTCTCCCTCGTCTTTCTATTCTATCCGTTTCCTGAGTCTACAAAATTTGAAATTTGACTGTGACCTACTTTTCTCAAGGTGAAGGTCATCATCTGATTTTCATCCCCTTTGCTGCCCGAGTAATGCGTTTTTTGTTTCATTTTTCTATATGCAACCGTTGCAAAGATATTTGGTGGACTAACGAACGAACGAACGAACGAACGAACGAACGAACGAACGAACGAACGAACGAACGAACGAACGAACGAACGAACGAACGAACGAACGAATGAGCAAACAAACAAACGAACGAACAAATGAGCAAACAAACGGATGAACACACGGACATGACAATTACAATACATCATCGCTTTGAAGTGGGATGTACTGTAATTGATTTTCATGCTTTAATTAAAAAAAAAAGGTAAATATAACACTTAAAAATGCTGTTTGTGTAAGGGGCAAAATTGAAACTGAAACTTTGGCCACATGTTCATCACCTCACTGGAAGTGAGATGATAAATATGTTAAATTAAGGCCTAAATGACTGTGCAAATTAGCCCTAACTTGTGGCGTCCTCAGTGATGACCAGGGACACTTATAAATCACTGACAGGGGTAAGGGCGTGTGGAAAGGGTGTCTGAACAGCACCAGGGCTATCAGATTTAAATGGAATTCAAAGACAAAGACAAGTGACAAAGACACTGAAGGACAAATCAGCCCTGGAGCTGAGGCAGCTGGGTGTGAAGTGACCAGAAAAGGTTGGCGGGTTGGGGTGCATTGATTTGAGTCTGGCAACTATTGATCAGCTATCAGCTCTGTCTGTGAGAGAAAGCATTAAGATTCAGTCACTTTAAATGAATCGGTTCCCTGTTGTTACTGTAAGGAGAATGGCCCTAAATCAAAAGTGTGCAGAAAATCACATAAATCTGTGGTGGCAAATTCTGACTTCAGCTATGATATTTTAAAATGCTTACACTGCATTTATTCAACTGAAAAAAGATTGTATAATCACATTTTTAATTTCATGTAAAACATTTTGTTTTAACTGTTAATGCATCTCCCAGCGATGATTGATGACATAAATATGTTGTGTTTTTCTTCTAAAAATTATTTTGATGAAAAAACATCTTCAATGAGAATAATATTGTCATGTCTGACAGAAGAGCAAATACCAAAAATGGTGCATGTAGCGAACAACAACGATTTTACATATTTCACTTTTTTGCAGATTCTAATTAAATTGAAATTCCTGCATATTAAATTTAACTTACTTGATATGAATTTAGTCCATCTAAAAGAAAAAAAACCTCATTCATGTTTCAATGAAGACCTTTGACAGAGTGCAAAATATCAGCATTTATCTGAGCAGAAATATATCAGATAAAAGTTACAGTAGAAATGTGGTTTCCTTTTGTCCAATAAATATTTCTACCACTTGAAACTATATATGCTATAGGGACCCCCCCTCTCCATCTCAGCTCCAGCATGAGTCTATGAAATGCCTCTCTGTATGATTGTATTTGTTTATCTGTCTGTTGTTGCTCTTCTATTGCTTTTCTGTGTGATAACTGTAAATGAAGCAAAATGAAATCCACGGTCATAACCACATCAACTAATTTGTGAAGTAATTACACTGTGACTTTATCAGGATGATGGCTCAGAAGAAAATACTGCAGGCTTTGCTCTGAACGAAATTGGACTGACTGATTGATTTATGTATGTCAAGTGAAGGGCAAAGAGACGGACAAAAGGAATGTGTGAGAGCTGCCTAACCCTTTTTTTGGGGGGAGGTGGTGGTGGTGGTGGTGGTGGTGGTTTTGGGGGTTGGAGCAGATATATGGATGAAGCACAGGCCCCTGATGGGGAAAGGAGAGTATTGAATCAGACAGAGATAAATGAAGTGTGAGAGACGGAGAGAAAAAAATTCAGACATATGCCTGCTGACCTCAACCCTTTTTCCTAAATAATCAATATGGGGAAATGCATACACGTTTGCGTGTGTGTGTGTGTGTGTGTGTGTGTGTGTGTGTGTGTGTGTGTGTGTGTGCGCGTGTGTGCGTGTGTGTGTGCGTGTGTGTGCTTGTTTAGAGGGAGGGGATGCTCTGTCTGTGTCGCCCCCAATAAAGTTCAGAAAAACAGTGACATTACCTCAGCCCCTTTTGACTTCCCTCTGGCCTCCCGACCCTTACACATGTCTCAATTTAATTTTGGAGACTGTAATCCAATAAAGGACTGAGAGGTCTGGAGCACTTAGACCATCCTGGTCACAGAGTGCGGTGAGGATATCTGGAGATACAACACAAATCATCACTGCCCTACAAAGGAAATAAGACGCTCTCAGTTTGTGTATAAACAGCTTATTGGTGTACAGACTTCCCTTGGATTTAATTGAGTGTAAAAATCGAGAGGGTTGCATTTAATAACATGATAAAACTGCAATTAAAAATTCAATGAATGTTTTATTATAAGTGTTTGTATCTGAATGCTACAGATCCTTTCACACACAGATACACATCAGGTGACAGGAAGTAGTAAACTGTCTTTTTTTTTCACTCGCCTGCTGTTTACCGTATGTCGCTCTGAGCATTTTCCCAGCAGATAATTCTCCAAACTTTCTATTAATCATCTAAAATGTGTTATATTCCACACAGGATTCCCCCCCCCCACCCACTCCATCAGACTTATTAGGCCCATCGGTTCCTCCTGCCGTTTAATACTGAAAACATATCCACATACGTCTTCGGCTAATTAGGAAGAAGCCCCGGTGTGGCTTTCCTCAAATCCAAAACACGTAATGACCAGACTGATCCAGCATCAAATTATCCGAACCTTTTCAAATGGCAGACAGTAAATGAAAATGCCAGGTTTTGAAGGTTAAAAGAAAATATCCTTCTGTTGCTGTCTGATTCTTTGTGTGAAATCAACTCAAGCCGCTTGACAATAGCAGCTCTGATCAGCCGAAGCAGCGCCAGGTGATTACAGAGGAGCTTCCGTCATGAAGACAGACAGCATGCAGGCAAGGATCAAGTGCTCTGGCTGAGAGGGAGTGCAGCTGTGTCGAGGATGAAGATACCCTCCCCATCCCTGCACTCAGCTGTTATTGGTTCTCTGGATGGCCTGCAATCACCATTAAAATCTCAGAGGGCTCCGCTTTATGAGACAGTAAATTAAATTGACACTCCCCAACGTGAGATCCTCAGTGAGTACACGATAAAGCTCACTTGAAGATCTCATGATGGACCAAGAAATATTAAAAACCTTGAGGAAGGTGTCACGTCGTGGGCTCCACCCAGAATGTGATTGATTGCAAACAGAACAGGGCATAAAAACAGTTGATGCTGTTTGGGTATCATCAGCAGATCTGTAACGAGACTGGGAGCAGCCATGTTGGCAGCGGGAGGCTTTGCATCAGTGCAGCTTTGAACTATGTTAGCAGCGTGCTAACATCCTCACAATGACATGTCAACATGACTATGTCAAGATAGCATTAATCTTCACTTCCTCTTCACTGTTTTAGCTTATCATGATAGTATACTAATAGAAGCTAATTAGCAATAAACATGAGGTGCTTTTGATATCATTACACTGAAAGAATTCAACCTTAAAATAATGTAAATGTTGACCTGATAATGGTATTATTTGTAAAATCAGGGGTTAATTGCAGATTTTTCTCACCATAATTCCAAAATGTGAGATGCTTTATTCAAACCAATGAATAAAAACCACATGATGGAACTGGATGAAAAGTCAATGAATCCTAAAAATGTTAATAATGCTCTGAATAACACGGATGTCTGTCCAAACACTGCCGATCGTAATGCCCTGACTAACATGGTTAAAAATGAAAAATAAAGACAGGTGCAGGAACAACACCATCTTGGTCATCTATAATTAGTCTTTATGAAAAACACCATTTGGCTAATTCCTTTATGCACTGTTTGATAAACCTATTGGTCTCAGAAAAATATATGAGAGGGACTGATCCAGAGTTGATACTATTGGTTGATTTCACACTGTGCTAATTATGCCTGTGAATCACACAGGATGCGTCGGAGTTCGCCAAAAAGAACTCTAGATTTCTATTTGCTGCTTCGATAGCGTTAATTGGGCCAGATGAATCACACTTTATATCTGTATCTAGCAGCTGAGTGCTGAACTTCAGTCTTTTATCTCAGAAATACGCTAGAACAGACGCCGATCACTGCTTCCAAAGACTGACTTTTATATCAATAGAATCATAAAATTAATTCATATCTGCTTGTTTACTGTTTCCATTCAAACTCATTTGCCTCCAAATTCTTTGTTGAGTTATCCTTACTTTTCACTGAGACAGATGGCAAACAATTCTCACAAGAAGCTGTTGTTTGTGTGCTGACTCCCTCCTATAAGCGTGATAAAACCGGTTCTAACCTGCAACCAGCATTTGTAGTCGGATGCCGTCTATTTCTGCCTCTGACACACGGCTGACTAACAGAGCCCGGTTTAGCAGATTGCTTACCAATTGTTTCTCATGAGCGAAGATGAAGACTAGTGATAAAACGTATTGATCTATGGCTTGTACGCTGGCTGACTTGAGCTGCTGGCTCTGATCTGTTAACTGTGGGCTGAGTTAGTGAGCCATCTGTGACCTAATGGCCTGTTCAACCGCACTTAAATCACATTTGATCTTTCAATGTCAAATCGCAGTCAAAGACACCAAAGGCATGTGTTGCGATATAATTCTGGTTCATTAGTTGATATAATGTGTCTCTGAAACATCATTCACTCCTTCGTGTGTCAAAAGAAGGATGAGAATTACAACTGAGTTGTTTAGCGCAGAGGGAGATGAACAATTAATGTGTGGTGTAGGTACTACCTACCTTTGAACAGAATGACTTTGTAGTCAATATCAGCACGCCGCTCAAGTGTCAAGTGATTAAACACCGGATCTGTTGTGGAGAGGAAATAACTCTTGATATTGAAATGAGCAGTCACTGTGAATTTGTCACAACAACCTCTCTGACTCATGGCCTGGTAACAGTTCATCCACCGAAGATAAAACTGTTCAAAGACAAATGATGGCAGATGAGACGGATCAGATTTGGCTTGCGCTGAGCAGGATAGTTTTAAAAGTTGGCCAGCGGCCCAGAGTCATAATAAATTAGCTAATTCAAACAAATGGTAAAGAACCTGGACTTAAATTGCAGAAAGTGGCGTCCGCTCCTAGATGTGCAGCAGCATCGCTCTCTATGTAGACAAATGTTATTTCCTCCACGAATCCTTAAAAGCCACGTAAAACAGCTTCTCTTTGTAAGACTATTCCTGTCTTTGCTGCTTCACAGCAAACATTTCCCATTAGCCTGTCCTTCTATTGTTAAATTAGAAATTTTTTAAAATCTGATTTTTGTGCATGAATGAGACAATCTGACATGAATAGTGGTTTATAATCGTTATGAATGCAATGAGAAAATGGAGTACTTACATTTACAACAAGTGCGTGGTGAGGTCAGTTGTTGTTTCAGCAGAGAGGAGAGGTTGAAATCAGCGAGGCATAAAATATATTACTGTGGTAAATACATTAATTAGTCATCATTTTCCAAGGCTGAGAATCTATAATGGTGTTTTTATAGAGCTAAAGAATAACACAACCATGTTGACAGTGATGATGCTAACATGCTGGTGTCAGGCATAATTGGGCTTAATGGTGACCACGTTGACAGTGATCATTAAATAGATTAATTTGACCATTATTTGAATAAATGTATCGTCATTGATAATCAGTCATTCAGAGAGGGAAACAGAGAACAACCCCAACGTGATGGAGCTAGAGGAAGACCGACTTTAAAAAACACAAGAATACAAACCGGTTTTAGAGGAAGGTTGTTAAACAAAGCTAATAAAGAGTCATAAAGAGTTTTTTTTTATTTTTTATAGGCCCCATGTTGAATCCTTTTTTCACTGCTAATCACTGTCCTGAATTTCAAGTAACCCTGGTATAAGTTAGAAAATCATCAGTTCCCACGTGTCTTCTATAATCACATAACAATAACAAATCCTTTGTACAAAATATTTATTCTCCACCGCATCACAGGGACAGCGTGATCATCCAGAAGCAAAAACACACAAGTGAATAATGTCACACAGGAATAGACAATAAATCTCTCTTCATTATGGATGAGTATGACAGTTTTTGTTTTTTAATTTGAAGAAAAACAGTATTTATGAAAACCACATGGGGGTGATGGTATGTTTTCCAAGACACTGATTCCAGGAACATTGGTTATTTTTGCTCTCAGTACTTCTTACCCCTGACCAGACAGACAACATCACCACCACCTGTTGACAAAGAATATGTACAAACCCAGCTGGCATGCACATGAATTCTTCCTCAATGCTATTAGTATTATTAACTGACTCCAGTAGAGTGCATTTGCGATCCCAGCCCATCCAGAACCAACACATCAGCGATACCCCCTTGATCTAATTGTAAAACAGCTTGGCTAAATTGGTTTACAAAATGTAATTTTATTCCAGTCTGGAGCACCACCTCAGTAATTTGAGTCACATCACAGTGATTACTACCTCTTCAGAATAAATAGCACACTTCATACAGATGTCAGAAAGCTACAGTAGATTTGCGCTGCAACATATTTTTCCTAGGTAATACTCTAACCTTCTGTTGGCGAAAGATTCTCACACCTCTCCACTATTTCTTCATCACATTAAAATAAAAAAGGAGGATGCAGGATAAATAGCAGCAAATAATGATAATAAAACAGTGCATATTCACCTACACAAAATAGACTGCATTTGAGATCTTTCAAGACATTATAATAGCATGAAGAGGTTTATATAATGTTTATGCAGATAATCATGTCATAATAAATGTCTGAAAGTGTGGAATACTGAAAAATGAACATTAAATCTACTACCTCAAGGAAACTTACTGACTAAAAAAGAAAAATATACACTACAACACTTGGATCGCTTTCATTTGCTTTTCTAAATCAGATTGTCGGATTCATTTTTGTGTTTTGAAAACAATTCACTTGTCTTAATATTAGCATACTCATTTCTAGGTTGAACTGATATATTTCCTTTGTAATTATACTGTGGGGCAAAACTGTCCACAAATTTAGCGTTTATTTTTCTCGTATTTGCATCTCCCTTTTTTGCAGTGTAGCAATTAGAGCCCAGCTGAAGCAAAGGCAGGTCCAAGAACAAACAGTATAAAGAACTGTTGCACAATAGACAGCATTAAGTTGCACTTCAGGCCACAGACGCACAGTGAGGTCCAACTAACAAGCGTCTCTCAGGGATGGGGGATTATGTCTAGCTCCCAATCTGCAGCTGTGTTTCTGGGCATGGTTGGAATCAAGAGTGACATGGGAGTCAAAGATGGTGACACTTTAGACGTTCCTGTGCCATCGCCGGATCAGCTCTCAAGATACAGGCACTATTTATGAGACTTTATTTTGCAGGACTCTGAGTCCCTTCATTAGATTTTGTGAGTAACAAGAGAAAGAAAAGGCCTTAACCTCATAAGAAACATTGAGTTGCAGCTTCTTCACTGAGCGCCAGGATTGCTCTATAATGATTTCTAAAAGGGGAACAATTAATAGAGAGTTTACTCTGCTGCTCAGGATCTTAAGGCGCCAGACGAGGCCCTCTATATTCCAAGCAGCACTAAACACATTTTATCCAAGATCATGAGACTGACAGCTTATACTTCAAATCTATAACTGTAGAAATCTTTGAAAAACATTATTATACCATCTGTGTTTGAAACCAATCAAGCCCATCTGCTGTGAGACCCCACAGCAACTCCTACTGCCAACATCTCCGTGATCTCTTTCTCGGTAATATACCCACTTTGGCCTCATTTCCAAAACCTTTATTTCTCATAATTCATTCCCTTCTCCTTCTTTTCACAGCGTGATGTGATTTACAGAGGGTGGTATTAAATTGTCCAGCTTCTAGGCAAGAACAGGTTTTAACCTTGAATCCCTACTTATCTGAGTTGTGATCCAGCTGGCTGTGACAATGAATACTCTTTCATCTCTGTGAGAATAAAAGGTGCTTGACAGGGTGAGTACCTTGTCCAAGTCCATCAGAAACATATGTACGACTGGCACTCATATATTCCTTTGCTGACCATTTTGCTGGAGAGGGATCTTTCTCCTCTGAGATAGTGTTGTTTCACAAGGGTTTTTATTTTATATAAATTGTTTGTAAAATGTTAAGTTCCACAATAAATGTGTCTCTTTTTAGCATTTCATACAGTCACAAATATTAACAAATGTTAGCCAGTCGCTGTAAACTAGGTTTTGTAATTTTATCAGATCGCATATCCTTTCTGAAAATATTTTTAGAGATAAAAGTTTCAATAATGTTATGACATTACAGTGTGAAAGTTTTATTTGAAATAACAATTGGATATATGGTTGCAGTTGCATCCTCTCGGTATCCTCCACATTTCTATTGGTATTGACAGAAAAAATCTGCACATTTTACAAAAGTAAAATTGTACTGAGAAGGAGCCTGACTTCCTATTGTAAGCCACGGATGTGAGGCTTCCCCTGACACGGCTGTAGAGCTGTGAGTGCACTGAGTCTGACAAAGCATTTCAAACTTCAAGGTTCAAGTAAGATGTTGCTTCAAAGTGTACAGCTTGCAGTAATATACAGTAACTAACTAATTTATCGCTGCCATTTTTAATAGCAGAGAATTAATGGGAATATTACCAATTTCATAACAGGTTCAGTGCATAATAATACAGGAAAATTTGAACAGGTAGATCTGAAGATTTGTACATGTTTTAAAATGGATGGATGGATGGATGGATGGATGGATGGATGGATGGATGGATGGATGGAGGGATGGATGGATGGATGGATGGATGGATGGAGGGATTAATAGATGGATGAGGCTTAAAACTCTACCTCATTTAGAGTTTGATGGCAGTGTAGCACTCCCTTTTCTTTTACCTGCAAATCTCTATCATTAAATTCAAAATGAGATAATATTTTCTATGAAATGGTAAAATGTCTCAGTTACAACATATGACTTGTGTTCTGTTGAGAATAAATATGGGTTTATGAGGTTTGAAAATCACCGAATTCCATTTTTATTTACATTTAACACAGCACCCCAACTTCTTTGAAATTTGAGGTGTAGAAAATTTGAGAAAGTCAATAAACAAATTTAACATCGTTGGATAATCTAACTTATTTTGTGTAGATTTTTCTTAGTTGCTGACTCACATTAACTTCAGGGTTTGGCTCTACTGTGACATATGACATCCCACCACTTATTTATATATATATTGCATGTTTTTGGCTTGGAAGAGGAAGAAGGAGCCCACACAAATGCAGGAAACACATGCTAAGCTAGAACATCATTGAAAATACATGTTCCTCTGATACCTCAAAACAAATGGCTACAAAAATATATTGAGAACATCTTTAACAAATTTGAAATGCTGCTGTGGATTTAAGCAATGGTAGTGCTTTCTGTAAAATGATATATAAAATTGTTAACATCAGCATTTCAAATCATCACATTTGTGTGGTGATATAAAAATGTAGTCTTGGGTGCTTCAGCATCAGCATTGTGGTTACACAACCTTCAGTGTCCAGTGTAGACTCAACAGTTTGAGTCAGTGGGCAGTGAGACGCTACAAAAAGTTACTGTCAGTTATTCTCGGAGGCCAGTGTGATTAAAGTGTTCATTAACGGATTCGTACTCATTTGATTTGAAAATAAACAAAGACAAAAATACCAGACACCTGTGCACTTGACTGCATCAAAGGAGAATCCACCTTAAACTCAGCAGATATTACCGGTAATTACTTGATTTTTCTAAGTATTTTAATGAATTTGCTCATCTTGTGAGGCGTTTTTCAGCTCTGTGGAGATCTTGGCTGGATGTTAACATGCAGTCACTGAGGGCAGTAGCCTGTTGACTTCCAAGCCTCATCTGAGCTAGTTTCAAGCTTCCGGCCTCAGGCTGTAGTTTGCCCTGCTTTATCCCAGTGCCGCTCAGGATCTCTGTCAAACGAAAACAATATGTGGGTCTAACTTTTCCTCCAAAGCCAGTTTTATGGGAAAGAATTTTATCACCTACCAACACCTCTTTGAATTATAAAAACATTCTCCACAAGCATGATGTAAAATGACAAGTTACCGTAATAACAAGATTATAAAACATTTTATTGATCCCCTCTGAAGATGAAATTATAAAGCAATATCCACATATATCTCAGGTTCACATTTTTTTTACGCAAAGATATGGCACTAGTACTTTCCATAATTTCACCAGAAAAAATATTAATGTGGCTGTGGCCATGGTTTTATTTATACAAATGATGAGGAAATATGTGTGTTGAATTGACCCACTGTAAAACAGCAATTACACTATATCAACATTCCTCAAAACAAAATTGTCCAGACCAGTAAAATGCTATTAATTTAAGCTATAGTGATTTTCGGGTGCATGGTAAAATGTACATTCCACTGATATTTTGTCTGAAACCATTGTAATATTTTAGCGGACAGAACAGTCAAGGAAGCACAATAGGTTTCCCCTTTGGAAGCAACACAGTGATAAACAACTGATGGACAACATTAAACCCAAGGGGAGAAGCTAAATATGACAAACAGATTTATGCATGGGTGAACTCCACTGTGCCAGAGCCATCAATTCTGCATCTTTGTCAGTGCCTGGAGATGTTTCTTTACCCTCCGCCTGTCATTACATTTATCCCCGTTCCCTGCTAAGTGCTAATACATTTACATTTTTAGTGCTGCTCAGTAATAAAAGAGGTGGAATGAGTGGAGGCCTTGAATCGTTGCTAAAACAAACATCAGCCAACTCATCTCGTTGACGAGTCACCTAGTCCATCCACCTGACCAAAGCTTGGCTGCTACTCCACAGTGCAGGTCAACAGTGTAGCGGTTTGAGTCTCCTCAGTCTCTCTCACAGTTCTTGCCCTCATTTAAAGGTTCATTAGCAATCGTCTGCCTCAGGCAGGAGGTTCCGTGTTGGTAAATCGTCCAGTCTGGATTCTCTGTGAACGGCGTCACCACTTTCAGATAATGGAGGAAACATTTTAGAATTAAATGTTAGCAAATGAGGACAGATGTTATGTGGAGTTTGTTCTCTTCTGTCTCGTTGGACTGACATGCTGACAGTCTTTGGGTGTTTTTTTTTTTTTCAAATGACACATTATAAAAATTTATATTTAAAAAAAAAACAATCATTCCAGAAAGTGTGAACCTTAGAACAGCAATCAGGGTACTTTTAAACTTTGTGGTTAAGACAAAACAAATCCTTTGTCCAAAGTTGAGTTTCAACAGTAATAGAAAACAAGAGGGTGAAAATAATGAAAATGAAAAAACAAACTATTTTAAGCAGGAGAAAAAAACATCACATAACAAACAAAATAAATAAACACAGAAGAGAGACCTGTGCAGGACTTCATTTCTAAACAAATCACCGATAAAAATAGTTAAGTATTTTTCAAACAGCCCAGTCCATATGTACTGTAAGTAAATTATCTACAAGCTTGTGATGCATTTCATTGGTTGCAACACACGACTGGCCTCAGGTGAAAGAAATCAAGAGGCATAACTGAGGTCCACCAGCCATGATTGGATCTTCTCCCTCCCAAACATCGAATAAGGTAATAACAAGCCTACTTTAAGACATGTGGTTATTGGGTTGTTTGAAAGAAAACAATTCACAGCTTTACAAAGCCCTTTCCTTGGGTAGTTGGTCGGGCACATCAATATAGTTGAGGCATTTGGAACACTGAGTTGATGATATTACATACTATGTATGAACAGTGAGCAGGAAAAAGTACTGTAAATGTCAGAGTATTATTTCCAAATCCATTTTGAATTAGTTACCGTGGTTCCCGTGTGTGGAAAAAGGAACTCTACCGGCACCATGGTAAGTTTGACCTTTCCACAGTGAATACATTCTTTGCTTACAAGTCAAAGGGGAAAAAGCATAAAAGAAAACATACACAGGCCATTACTAAGATGGTGAAGAAACAGTCAGCTGTGCATTTACACCTGGGGCACTGTCTGCCGAGTTCAGTTTCACATAATCACATACAGTACTGTCAGTGCAGTGAACGGCAGTTAATTTGGAATGGGAGACCAGAAAAAGAAGGCACAGAGGGGCGCTCCAGAAGTGTCCATGCGAAGGGAAATTGTGCATCTCTACAGTTTATCATTAGCAGTGTGAACAGGATCTGGTACAGTACATCATGTGTAACAGTAGTCTATATCTGGGATTCCTCCTTCTCTATAACCACGGTTGGTGCCATGTCCTGCATTAGAAATATGGTTAGCACCTTTGTACAGACCAGTGCCATTGGAGGGGAATATGGTATGAATGATGTAATCCTCTCGTAAGGGTTTGGGCTGCATTGGCTGGCAAGCCGCCATCGGTGTCATCTGGAACCCTGGACCACGGATTTCCAAGATGGTATTGTCCTTCTTGGTGCCTGACTCAATGTAATCATCATAGGTTTTGCTTTTTCGAGAGCTGCTGCGAGTGTAGTGATCACGTGGACAAAAATGGCCAGTCCTATGCCCATACCAACAGAAGATGCCAAAAATAAGAGCTAAAGATACAATGGCAGTAGCCCCACCAATAATCCCTGCAAGAGGCAGTGTGGTCAGCTGATGTGAATTTTCATCCTCATCTTCCTCCAGTGGACTGAGGTCTGATGTTTCAGCTTTCGCACACACCAGAGCTTCGTCAGAATCTCCATCTCCAGAAATTGCGCCTTTGCTTTCTGTACTAGCCGGGAGGGGCACCATGCAGATGATGTAGCTGGAGCTGGGTTGTAAGGAGGTGAGTAAGTACTCTCGACGGTCCCCTCGGACGAGTGTCTCTGTGATAGATCCCATGGCGTTCCCAGTGCCCAGTCTGAGCCAGCTCAACCTGAAGGAGGAGCTGGGCTGGGCCACACTCCAGGTAACACGGATGCTGTTGTGAGAGAGGGGCTTCACATTGAGGGCCAGGCTCTTCCCCACACCACTGCTGCTAAGTGTGTAGTCTAAGCCGGAGTCAGGAAACCCCAGCCCAGGCCGTTTTGAACGTAAGGTGAAAAGAGAACCCTGTGGAGGTGTTTGAGTGGTAGAGCTATCGACCACACCTCCTCCTGTTCTGTCTCTGGCCCCCGCTGTCTTCACCACTTCACATTCTTCCATCTCACTACTGAGATCTGTCAAAGCCATGTCTCGTACCCTATCAGGGCCATGGCAGGTCAGACCCCTCACAGTGATGGCGTTCCCACGGGCATGCAACCAGTCATAGAGCCAGCGCAGATTACAGCCGCAGTGCCAAGGATTTCCCCTCACCAGCAGCTGACCGAGGTTTCCCAGGTCTTTGAATAATCCCCTAGGGAGGGTGGTCAGGTTGTTTCCTGACAAGTCTAGCCTCTGTAACCTGTGCATACCATCCAAGGAACCACGTGGCATATGAGTCAGGGCATTGTCCTGGAGGGACAGGCGTTGGAGGTGGGCACTAGGCAGATTTACAGGTGGTGTCAGGAGAGAGTTACGGACTAGGGACAATTCGGTCAAGTTAGAAAGGCGGGAGAATGTGTCATCTGCAATGCGTTGATTTGCCAAAAGATTCCCATCCAGAACAAGACATCTAAGAGACGAGAGGCCTCGGAAAGCATGTGTTGGGATTGTGGAAATTCGGTTGTCATCCAAACGGAGTTCTTCCAGAGAGGCAGGCAGTCCTGAAGGGATACTAGACAGGTGATTGCGTGAAAGGAAAAGTAGGCGTAATCGTGGATTGTCAGCAAAGGCCTGGTCCTCAATGCTAACAGTGGAAATGGAATTATCATCCAGATGAAGCTTTTCTAGCAAGGGCATCCTAGCCAGTGCACTACGGGGGATAGTGCGTATGTTGTTGTCCTGTAAATGTAGTTCACGGACGGATGGTGGAAGATGCACAGGGAATTCATCAAGTTCATTATCATAAAGGTAAACCACACGGACAGCAAGATGGTGCTCCAATGAAGTGGGCAACCCCGGGTTGTTTATGTGGTTGTTCTGCAGGTAGAGAACAGATGCTGAAGGAGGCAGTGATGGGATGGAGCTCAGGCCACGGTCATTACAGTAGATGAAGTCTTCATCGCACCTGCATACAGATGGGCATATCATGTCCGTGTCTCCGATGTATCCCTGCATCGTGGCTGCAGCAAACTGAATCATACCAGCATGTAATGCCAAACAAAGAAATAGCAAAAAGAGCCGAGCCTGCAGTTTAGCCACACGTACAGGTGCCATTATGGTCAGCATAAGCACTGTCTCTCTTGTCAAGGTCTGTTGTTGAGCCTCAAATTGTTGGTGACAGATGAAATCCTTTGACCTCCACCCTGACAGAGAAAGACAAATTACAATCAGTCCTTATGCACAAATCTAAATGATCAAAGGTGAAGAGACAAGGATGTTCAAGAGTATAAGAACACAAAAATGTTACTCTCGTATGTCTATTATGCAATATTATTTGAAGTAAGAACAGAACATGCTACAATAATCATCTACACAAGACCTTTCAGAGACATCTTGCACAGATCATAAATTTGAAATTGGCCATTGTGCAAAATTATGAACCCTTGAGTATATTCCCCACTTGTAAATTATTAAAGAGAGATTGAGATGTTCCATAAATCCATTAGGCTGCAGGAGTCAGACAGAGCCGATGAGACTTTTCATTATGAATAGGGAACATTGTTTACAAAATGCCATGTTTGATCTCAGAGTCGTCCTCTTCAAGAATCGAATTTTCATCAGACGGCTCAGGGAATTTTGAAAGTTTAACAAGTACTTCTTCACATATTGTGGTTTCTCAAATTAGTCGCACCAAATAAAGTCAAATGAAATGAAAATGGAAAGTTATAATCTGCGACACAATGCAGATGATATGACAACTAATAATTAGAATTGTGTGTGAATATTTCAGTGATTATCTGACTGTCAGCATACCAACGGCTAAATAACCAGTGGAATCATCAGATAGATCTTTATGGACTGCAGTACCGTTTTCATTGTTGACCAGGGATTTAAAGACATTATCAAGATGATCTTAGCTGACCTGTCATTCCAGCCAAACTTGAGGTGACCTGTCCAAATTTATTAAACTGTGAAACAATGAAAAGGAAACATTTTACATTCCTCATGTGGTTGTCTGGTATTAACGCCTTCTATATTTTCTGTTCTGGACAAAAAAGAGAAAAAAAAGTCTACTAGCTATAGAGTAAAATAAACTGTGATTCCTATGACAAATTTGCTTTAACTCTAAGTGTTTTCAGCTCACAATTAATTATGATTGATCACAGCCCAATTGTTATAATTAACACGATTATAGCTTTTGATTGATCGGCGCCACTCATCAGCCGTCTTGATGAATGTCCCAGTTCATTTTTGTTAGTCACGTATCTGTATTTAAATAATGCTTATAACGATGGGTGTTTAACGGTTATCATTCAAGGTCTAATTGACGTGTGACAGTAAAGTGTTTAGTCATGTTACCAGATCTGTATTTGCAGGTTTTTCCTGTAGCTACATTGATAAATCCTTAAGGTTTCTGAATGTTCAGTTGTTATTGTTCAGTCTATTTCTCCAGCTGTATGTTCACATGCAAAACTGAAGGAGCATAAAGTAGAATGCATACCAACAAAACCTGACTCCAACATTCCAACAGCATGTGAGCCACGGTAATCGATCAAGTAGATTATGCATTACAGACAGAAAGCCCTTACTGGTATTGGGAAAAAGACTCAAGATAATTCTTGTGTCTGTTACATCCATCTATAGACCTCGGAGGATTAAGAAGAATCATTTAGTAGCTGATTTCATTTTTTTTTCCTCACTCAGATTAAGAAATAAATAGAGAAAATAAAAAATAATGATCTGGTGCTGGATCTATTTTACTTGGCAGGAGTCTGGAATGAGTGTTTGACACTGATTTGAAGGGATGTGACACTTTTCTGAAGCCTCCATCAAAAATCTGACAAACTGTGATTAACTGACTGCACTTGTAGATAAATTCATTTAAGAACTATACTTTATTTCTTCGCCGGTTTTCCCAGGTTACTTCCATCATTTCTCTGTTCTCCTGCTGCTCTCTGCGTCTGAGGGGCACAGACGATCAATCAACCTGTCGGACGGGGAGTCAAGCCTTTAGTATCCATGCAAAAGCTTTTGTGGGTTACAATTGCCACAGGAGTAGGGCTTCAAATAAAGCACAGGGAGCGCGGAACAAATGCAAGAGGCTTGGCGTCCGCTGTATCCCTATCTATAGGTATGATACTGACAACAGACATTCTGAAATTGGTAAACAGCAACACAGTGACAACCTGATCTCGTTGCTGTCTGCAGTGAACGGAGCCATGAGTCAAACCGTTCTGGCTCAGACAGCAGCAAATATAGCCAGGCTGTAGTCTATTGATTTTCTCACAAATCTGAGGTGATCTGCCAGAGTCAGTCAGCCCTCAGGCCGATTACAGGACTCCCAAGAGTGTAACTGAGACAGCAAAATAATTAACCACACAAATGACGACCCCGCCTTGAGCTAGCTTTACACAGTACGAATCTGCTTTTTCTGATAATAATGACATTGAATGAAATTATTAATAAACTTCTAGTTTACATTTCATATAGCCTACCTCCACCAATCTCTAATCTTCTTTCTTCTTTTCCTTTTGGCTTTTCCCTTCAGGGGTCGCCACAGCGAATCAACCGCCTCCATCTAACCCTGTCCTTTGCATCCTCTTCTCTCACACCAACTACCTTCATGTCCTCTTTCACTACATCCATAAACCTCCTCTTTGGTCTTCCTCTAGGCCTCCTGCCTGGCAGTTCAAAACTCAGCATCCTTCTACCAATATATTCACTATCTCTCCTCTGGACATGTCCAAACCATCTCAGTCTGGCCTCTCTGACTTTATCTCCAAAACCTCTAACATGTGCTGTCCCTCTGATGTACTCATTCCTGATCCTATCCTTCCTGGTCACTCCCAGAGAGAACCTCAGCATCTTCATCTCTGCTACCTCCAGCTCTGTCTCCTGTCTTTTCCTCAGTGACACTGTCTCTAGACCAAACAACATCGCTGGTCTCACCACAGTTTTGTACACCTTTCCTTTCATTTTAGCTGAAACTCTTCTATCACACATCACACCTGACACTTTCCTCCACCCATTCCATCCTGCCTGGACACGCTTCTTCACCTCTTTTCCCCACTCTCCATTGCTCTGGACTGTTGACCCCAAGTACTTAAAATCCTCCACCTTCTTGATCTCTTCTCCCTGTAACCTCACTCTTCCACTTGGGTCCCTCTCATTCACACACATGTACTCTGTCTTACTGCGGCTAACCTTCATTCCTCTCCTTTCCAGGGCAAACCTCCACCTCTCTAGCTTCTCCTCCACCTCGTCCCTACTCTCACTGCAGATCACAATGTCATCTGCAAACATCATAGTCCATGGAGATTCCTGTCTAACCTCGTCTGTCAGCCTGTCCATCACCATAGCGAACAAGAAGGGGCTCAGAGCTGATCCCTGATGCAGTCCCACCTCCACCTTGAACTCCTCTGTCACACCTACAGCACACCTCACCACTGTCTTACAGTCCTCATACATGTCCTGCACCGTTCTAACATACTTCTCTGACACTCCAGACTTCCTCATACAATACCACAGTTCCTCTCTGGGCACCCTGTCATAAGCTTTCTCCAGATCTACAAAAACACAATGCAGCTCCCTCTGGCCTTCTCTGTACTTCTCTATCAACATCCTCAAAGCAAATACTGCATCTGTAGTACTCTTTTTTGGCATGAAACCATACTGCTGCTCACAAATGCTCACTTCTGCCCTTAGTCTAGCTTCCACTACTCTTTCCCATAACTTCATTGTATGGCTCATCAGCTTTATTCCTCTGTAGTTGCCACAACTCTGCACATCTCCCTTGTTCTTAAAAATGGGCACCAGCACACTTCTCCTCCACTCCTCAGGCATCTTCTCACTATCTAAGATCCTGTTGAACAACCCAGTCAGAAACTCTACTGCCACCTCTCCTAGACACTTCCAAACCTCTACAGGTATATCATCAGGACCGACTGCCTTTCCACTCTTCATCCTCTTCAGTGCTCTCCTCACTTCATCCTGGCTAATCTTTGCTACATCCTGGTCCACAACAGTCACCTCTTCTAGTCTTTGTTCTCTCTCATTTTCCACGTTCATCAACTCCTCAAAGTACTCTTTCCATCTTCCCATCACACTGCTGGCACCTGTCAATAGACTTCCATCCCTATCCTTAATCACCCTAACCTGCTGCACGTCCTTCCCATCTCTATCTCTCTGTCTTGCCAGCCTGTATAGATCAGTCTCTCCCTCCTTACTGTCCAACCTAGCATACAAGTCATCATAAGCTTCTTGTTTGGCCTTTGCTACCTCTACCTTCACCTTACGCTGTATCTCCCTGTACTCCTGTCTACTCTCCTCAGTCCTCTCAGTGTCCCACTTCTTCTTAGCTAACCTCTTTCTTTGTATACACTCCTGTACCTCCTCATTCCACCACCAAGTCTCCTTATCTACTTTCCTTCCAGATGACACACCAAATACTCTCCTACCTGTCTCCCTGATCACATTAGCTGTAGTTGTCCAGTCATCTGGAAGCACCTCCTGACCACCCAGAGCCTGTCTTAACTCCTTCCTAAAGGTCATGCAACACTCTTCCTTTTTTAGCTTCCACCATTTCGTCTTCTGCTCTGTCTTTGTCCTCTTCATCTTCCTCACCACCAGAGTCATCCTACACACCACCATTCTATGCTGTTTGGCTACACTCTCGCCTACCACTACTTTGCAGTCACTGATCTCCTTCAGGTTACATCGTCTACACAAGATGTAGTCTACCTGTGTGCTCCTACCACCACTCTTATAGGTCACCCTATGTTCCTGCCTCTTCTGGAAAAAAGTATTCACTACAGCCATTTCCATCCTTTTTGCAAAGTCAACTACCATCTGTCCTTCTGCGTTCCTCTCCTGGATACCAAACCTGCCCATCACTTCCTCATCACCTCTGTTACCTGCACCAACATGTCCATTGAAGTCTGCACCGATGACAACTCTCTCACTTCTAGGTATGCTCTGCATCACTTCATCAAAGTCCAACCAGAATTTCTCCTTCTCCTCCAGCTCACATCCTACCTGTGGGGCATACCCACTAACAACATTGAACATCACACCTTCTATTTCTAGCTTCAGACTCATCACTCTATCCGACACTCTTTTTACCTCCAGGACATTCCTAACAAACTCCTCCTTCAAGATAACTCCTACTCCATTTCTCTTCCTATCTACACCATGATAGAACAACTTGAACCCTGCTCCTAAACTTCTAGCCTTGCTACCTTTCCACCTGGTCTCCTGGACACACAGTATGTCTACCTTCCTCCTCTGCATCATGTCGACCAACTCTCTACCTTTTCCTGTCATAGTTCCAACATTCAACGTCCCTACTCTTAGTCCTATACTCTTGGCGCTCCTCTTCTCTTTCTTCGTGCGAACGCACTTTCCTCCTCTCCTTCTTCGACCAACAGTAATCCAATTTCCACCGGCGCCCTGTAGGTCAACAGCGCCGATGGCGGTCGTTGTTAACCCGGGCCTCGACCGATCCGGTATGGAAGTCATATGTTTGATTCGCATCTTTGATTTGGCAAAAGTTTTACGCCGGATGCCCTTCCTGACGCAACCCTCTGTATTTATCCGGGCTTGGGACCGGCACAATAAGACACTGGCTTGTGCCCTCTTGCGGCTACATTTCCACCAATCTCTAATAAAAACCTTTAAAGATAACACCATTTTATTTGATGTGAGGAAATATATATTTTTTAGGTTTATTCATGGCAAAATTTATGTCTGATGCTTTTATTTTGGCTGCCTGTTGCCTTTACCTATTCTCTTGTCAACACTGGCTGACATGGGGAAAAACATTTCATTCAAACATGTTAAATCATCTTTAAAGCTTGTATGTTTTAGGTCTTAAGAAAAATTTCAGAATAATACCATAGCTGTCATAAAAGCTAATAATTTATGACAGTTTTATCCTATATTTGATTCTGCCTGTCACCATAACAACATCTCCCAAGTCAGAGCTCACTGATCATGAAACTCCATTTTTATATCTATTTCTGCCTCCCACCTCTTGACACTCTGAAATAGTGTCAGTGATCCTCAAGTGGAACATGAAACTTTCTCACATTGTTTATACACTTTGTCAGTTTGACAAGATTCATTCCATGAGTAAGAAGAACTGACATCTTATTCTGCTGTAAATGATCACAAGGCTTTGATCTATGTCTGAGTGTGTGTGTGTGTGTGTGTGTGTGTGTGTGTGTGTGTGTGTGTGTGTGTGTGTGTGTGTGTGTGTGTGTGTGTGTGTGTGTGTGTGTGTGTGTGTGGCTTTGCATCTGTGTGTTCATGTGTGTGTGGGACCTGAGCGGTGCTAAAGAATGGACGACTTTTGAATTCCAGGCTATCAGCAGTGAGTCTGAACACTGGGGTATTTGGGTCAGTCCTTATAAAACAAGATAGACATGGTGTGAGATTGAAGCAGTGGAGAGCCGGAGGGATTAATAGAGCATATTGAGATGTGATACTTGGGATCAAGCAGTAGCGCTAAAGAATAGCAGCCTGTCACTTCAGGATTTTGGCCTTGCGGTTGCTCATTTTCTTCTATTAGAGAATGATCTTAAAGCATCAATAGCATCTGGCTGCTCTTTATGTTCCAGTGTATGGATGTTTCTGCTTCAGATGCACTGTGTGTTTGTCCATCCATGCAGAGTCAAATGGCCAACTTCAACCCATATGGGAACAATCTATAAGGTTGCAGTGCACGTTTCAGTTACCGTGAAGGGCAGAAAAGAAGGGATGTGGGGTAATGTGTTAGCCAGACAGCCAGCCGCCTCAGGCAGAGTACAGTACACACAGCAACCCCCAATCTAATACTGGACTCAAGGCTGGATCGATTTACATAAAAACAGAGAGGGAAAGAGTGACAGAAAGCAGCTTTGAGCAAGACCTTTCCAAGTCCCATCCCCCAAGGAGGAATAGCACAGGGAATTGTGGAAAACTGGATTTTGAATGACCGAAGGGGAGCTAAAGTATCGGGAAATCCACTTTACTGATGGCAGGAAAAAGATAATAGTGACCCACAGCTTATCTTACACGGCCTGTCCATGGATTGTGTTTTAGATTTAAAGATTGTATATGCGGAAAAGAGAAAGGATGAAGCAAAACATGATGGTTGGAGCGATGACAGAAATAAATCGAAGGATCTGAGATCTGAGCCAGAAAAGCCGTGGCCAATGAATTTTGGTTGATCGTAGATGTTTTGAGGGTTTATTTGAATGTGCGTACATAATATTAGTATAAGGCTTTAGCTAAGATGTAAAAGCCATAGAGATAAAACTAACAAAAATGGAATGTTTGACCATTTGGATCAGACTCTTTCACATGTAAAATCATGATCACGCTCACGTTTATGTAAAACAAATCATTGTTAATGATGTTCTGCTGTTTTGAATAAAGCGTCTTTATTCATCGTCTCAAACTGAGTGAGTCCTCCTATTTGTGGCTCACAATGAATTACATTAATTAATCACTTGTATCAATGCGGCATAATTTCTTTTAAATCATGTCATGCTAAGATGGTACACAGGCAGAATAAATGACATGTTAAGTGTTTTGTCAAACAATTATTCATCAGAGCTGCAGACATTACAAATTCGTGAGATACAGATTAGAATGGAAGATGTGTATTTCCTGGAATAAATAAGTGAAAACGGGATTAAAAATAGGATAAAGTACAACAGGGTAGAGCTGAAGCAAACCACTGGATCAGTTACATTTCAAATGAATCACTCCCTATCTATGCAAAATGGGGTCCAGATTCATATCAATTAAAAGCATGATAAAAGCATGATAATTTCTTGAACACATACTGTGTGTGTGTGTGTGTGTGTGTGTGTGTGTGTGTGTGTGTGTGTGTGTGTGTGTGTGTGTGTGTGTGTGTGTGTGTGTGTGTGTGTATATATATATATATATATATATATATATATATATAAAGGCACATTTTCAGAGACTCTGTGATATCTTTGCTGGTATTTTTCCATATATATGAAAGAGAAGTGATAAAGCAAATAAATAAAGCACGCTATACAAATACTGGACAAAGAAAGCCTGTACTTATTGCTTTGAAAGCACACTGTCATAAAGATAGTACAGCCGCTGCAGGATGCTTGATATAATTGTAATTGTAGCAATAATAATGACTGAGGATGCACCTTTATCTTGATCTAATTTATTTGGTGGTCGGTCTGCTGCCGGCAGTGAAGCCACTTGATATATAACTCAACAGCACTAAGGCATGCTTTATTTTTACAACACTATAATAACTTGTGTTGTGCCACCAGTCCGATTCCCTGTCCGCTCTACTGCTACTGGTTCTGCCATTGAATCCTTTAGGCTCCGTGTTTCTTCTTGCAGACAGTGGGATTGCAGGTAAATCCTTCCAGCATTAACAAAAGAGCTGCTGCTCTTTGCAGTGATATGCCTTCATATTGTGTTGAAATGTAAGGACACATCTTAAAGGATGCTGACAAGGGTTTGAGGGACTTAGGATGAAAAGGTCTGTGTACAGCATGCTAACCTCTGTCAGCAGTGTAATCTAGCAGGTGTTGTGATGACAGTCCAGTAATATTCAACTTGACTCAGCTGAATTGTGTCATCTTGTCATGATCCCATTGTATTTCAAAGATATTACTTAAGGATTCAACCCATCTTTCCATGCTAACAGCAGCATGTAAACAACTACCAGGTTAAAACTTACATTTTAAATAAATATAGCTGCAAAAATTATGAATGATTCACTACAGCCTCAGCTCTGTGTTTTGTTTTTAGCTCATGCCAACTGTTCACTAAATGCTTTTGTTTGCAAAGTTAAAAAAGCAACGCTGAGCTTCACGTCTCTGGATTGAATCTATGAGGCCTCTTACAACAATCTTTTGATATTTAAAGGGAGCTATGCTGTCCTGCCACACTGGAGGAGGATGAACAAAGACACTGTTGAACAAGTTTGGCTGCCGAGTTGGCAAAGTAAACTTTAGAGCCTGAGTCAGCGGTGACAATATGGTCTTTGCACAGATAATTTTTACAATATTTAATAGACTGTTTTTCTTCTCAGTTATGTTAGTGACATTTATATATACAGTACTTCATATATATTCAATTATAAGGTTAAGTTTATAGGAAAAAAGGAGAGGAATATTACCTACAAAAAACTGGATAATTTTGACCTCCACTTTGCATTAGAAGTACAGAACTGCTAGTGGCTGATTCAGTTCAGTCACTTGGCAAAACTGTGGTTTCAGGCTGAAAATAATCCTCCATTTAAAAAAAAAAAAAAAGGAGAGAGAAAGAGAAAGAAAAACCTTTCTGTAGCACTGACACCTTTTTTGGACTGTCAGATTACGTCTGGCAACCGTAGATGAGTTCTAACAGCTGTGGAGCGAACCCCTTCCATCTCACCACCGCTATAATGATATGAAAATATATATGAAGTTGCCGCGCTAAGCTGTCACATAGTAAACACATATGAGGTTCACACTTGAATAGCAATAGGTGATAGAACTTTTAACTTTAAAGAGAACTGCATATTTCATCTCTGCTAAATTTAAAAGAATATTAATATATAATAGAACCAATATAGCATCTATTGTTTGGAGGTGAATAACATAAATGACATATTTCCACATAAATTAATTCCTAATGTTGGGGGGGGTCTGGATGCTGACATTTTAAAAACATTCTTTACCATTTTCATTTAAAAAAAAAAAGCCATCATGTTAACATGACATTCTATAGCACAAAGTCTGATCTGAATCACAAACGTATTCCAGAACTGGGGGATTGAGCTAAATTTATAGGATTTATGGAGGATTCCCTACTGAGATATAACAAATAATAGAACTGCAGACTTGAACGAGGATCCAATTGCATGTTAAACTTCACTGATTCAGTTTGGTGTCAAAGTCAAAGCATCTTTAAAAGTTATCAAGTAAAGTCGTGAAGAAAACTGTCATTACAGAAAACTGAACAAATTAGCCAGTAATCGTTGAAATGTACTCCCAAATTCTAGATTTTCATGGTCGGGGTTATTTAATGAGAGCCAAACTGTGACGAGACATAATATAGACATCAAGCTGCCTTGAGAGAGGCGTTTGAATCAGGTTTCATTTAACTTAAAATGACTGTTGAGGCCTGCTGGAGGTAAGCATTACACTGATTGCCCTTCTAGTTGGTTGTGAAGAAAACATTAAATAAACTCTTGCTACGTTTCTTCACTAATAAAACGAAGAAAAGCCACATCAGATTGACAGCTCCCCAAGATCATTGTGTTCTATAACCAAAGAAATACCTTCTGCTGATTGCTCAGCAGTACTCTCCGTTCAGTAACAAAAAAATAATGGTGAAAAAAATTAACTGGTGGAAAAATAATTAGAGCAAATTATTGCCTCACTGTGGGGAATACATTGGTATTCATACATTATATTTACTAGTCGAAACTTACACAAGCGTCAAATTAAAGTGTAAATTCAGCTTAACCTCTTACGTTTATCTTTGATTTACCTCATAATTTTCCAGCCTAATACATTTTTCCGCTCTGACTATTCATTGCTATTGCTCAATTTGTCCTTGACCACACCAGCATGACAGACCTGAATTCAAATCTGGCAAGAAATTCAAAGGTATAAAAAGTACAAGCATTAAATCTCATGAATATTTCAGTTATCTGTATTTGGTTGGGCTAAACAATGATTAGTATCCATCACATGTTGGTGTCATGACGTCAGATTCTAGGATCTTCATGATTTGATACCCCTCCACACACGAATAAACATATGATAGTGCACCGCGCTTCATTAAATCCCGACATGTCTCTACATGTAAACAGGATGCAAACAGGATATCTGAGGCGTGATATTCAGTTTTCACACATTTAATGAAATCAGTTCTGTTTTTCTGTTGGAAAAATTTAAACTGCCTGCTCTCCTCATCGCAGTTTCTCCCGTCACGGAGTCAGCTCGTGGAAATGCTGAGTCAGCGGTCTAAGTCTGAGGTTTTATTTGCTACATCATCACATAACCACATCTGTAGGTTATGCCGTGACTCTTGTACTCTGAGTGAAGATACTATGGGCACACCTGATTATATATTCCACATGTTCATGCCTTCTGCAAGTGGTAACACACATGGAACTGTCAACCTTGTCGTGCTCAGTCTCTCGCTCCTTCAACAACTCTCCTTTATTGTTCAGTGAGGAGATCTGAAAGCAGACTAATAAACTTTACTGTAACTGTTTTTAATACCTGTTTATAATACATATTAAAAAAAATTAAATTCACCTTTCCATCTTTGATCCCTGTCTTCATTATGAAAATATTTTTCATTTTTGAATGATTTTAATGGTAGTTTATGGGCACTAGGGTTATGCAGATATTGGTTAATTGTTAAGTAAATATGTTCTTATGTTCTCAGTGTTCGAGCTGCCCAGTATTTTGTCTTTGACAGGATGAGAAATTCCGGTAGATAAATAGATACAGGCTGCCTCGGGGGCTCGGAGCAGATCCTGCGCAGTGTGCCCTTTGACTTTTCAATATGTGTGGGTTTGTCCTGCATGCATCAGCTGAAGGAGGGTTTGGATGTGCTCACGACCTCAAAACAGTTAAAACATTTGATACTCCCCACCAGTCAGAACTGAAGAAAGCTCTTGGATGGGAGGTGAATTTTTTTGCAGTTGCTCAACAGTCTTTAGTCTCTTATGGCTTCACACGCCCTAACTTTCACCCAGAAGCTGGTTAGGATTCAAAATGTGCGCAGAGCTTATTGTATTTTTCTTAATTTGGAAAGTAAATCTGGGTAAATGTTTCATATACTGTATATCCTTCCTTTCAGACTGAATTCTGGCTCATATTTGGAAGTTATCAGGGGGAGAAGTAAAATAAGACGCTGTCCCTGTGGACCAACATATATACCTTTAGAATCAGAAAGCAAACTGAGGCAGTCATGGCATCAAGATATACAGTCTACTTGAAAGAGCTGACCGATAGCAGTGAGTTGGTATATTTCATTAATGGACGCTGGCTTTTAGTATAACCTTTACTGATTGCATTGTTTGGCCTCCTGCCCAAAAGAAGAAAAAGAGGGGCATAATCAAGCTTTATTGCCTACTGTTTAATAAGTGTTAGTTTGTTTAATGGCTTCACTTATCTCTTATTTAATTACTGCCACAATTTGAGAAAGAAGTGCAGTCAAGGTGGTCCTCTGGCTTGGTCTCTATTTGTTTTACCTCAGAGGTCTCGTGACTTTTCCTAGCGAAATGAAGTTCTTGTTTGTTTTCATGAAACTGCTAAAAGGGTGGAAGAAAATTATGACACAGAGAGAGTTTTCTGGCTTCCAGTCTGAAAGTATTTTTACATTGAAGAGACTGTTGGGGCTAATGCTTTCAACATTTTAACCTAGTGCAAAATTTCTTTGAGTTTTAGATTAACATTATTTAGGGTCAAAATATTCTTTGCAATCAGTCTTGGTGCTTCTATTGCTCTTAAAAATAATTATTGTGATCCATGAAAAACACAGAAGATTGACTGATGACCAGAGACAATGTAAGTCAGCAAGACAAAATGTTCTGTTTGTTATCTGTATTTTTAGAAAAGCTATGTCTTTCTCCTTGTTAATGCATTTAGAATTTTACTGCATAAACAGAAATGTGTCATTTCCACTGCAGTCTTGATTTGGATTAGGAAAAAAAGATACAGCTCGAGTAATGTGTGGTAAATCTAGTGTTGGTAATGTAATCAAAGGTAATTGCTGTTTAGCAACCTCAAGAATTTTCCTTCTCCAATATTTTATATTTCTTCAAAAGATGCTCAAAAGTGTATTTCAGATCAGTGGTAATGCATGAGACTAAAGTGAGTCAATGGCACAAAAGGTTATATAATACAGTGAGCAGGAATTATTTATCATAAACCACAAATCTTAAGATATAAAACAGTTTATTTCAAATGCATGAACTAAATGGGGGATTGCACGCTTACTTTTTGAAGTGGGGTTTCCAGTGAAGAAGGTGCAGCAGCACCATTTGATCACTTCATCCAAACAAGGTTCCTTCAAAGCTCACAAAATTTATTTTCCTCGTCTTTTCTCAACATGTAGTCTGTAAAACCCCAGGAAGCTGATGCAGGAGGTGCGTCCTTTCACTTTCCAGGAACAACTCTCTTATTTGGGTTTTTATATTCAACTTCACCGTCGGTTAGATGTCACCACCAGCTTCAGATCTGTTCTCTGTGAAGAAACAGAGTCAGAAAAATCAGAAGGAATCACAGTTGACCATCGATGCCAATCAAACGTCATATTGTCAAAGAAACTGGAATAGCATCACAGATCTTCCTGAAAGGCTGTCATGTGTGCTTTTACTGCATGTCATTCCGTAAACTGTATTCTGCTTTTATTTTTACTGCTTTTTTAATCTACTCTTGGTTAGAGGCTGAAGTGATTTATTCATGATTTACTATACTTTCATTGCATTTATTCCCAATAAATCAGATGTTTATTTACAATGACAGTAAGTCCATTCAAGAATAAATAAAACAAAGTGACTGAACATGTACTTTAAGTGGTTTTAATACCAATTATAAAAGTATAAAGTCAGCAAAGTCCAAAAACTCATTACTTGATTTTCCATTCAATTTAAAGCTGTCCTCTTTCCTGCTATGGCTGCACCCCCATAATGTTCATTCAGTGTTTTTTTTTAATCGAAGCTGAAAGAATCGTATTAATATGAGTGAAAATACATTGACATGAATGACTGCATTGATGCTGCAGAATAATGCTATAATAGTATTGTCAATGACTCTCCTGGAGCTTCCTGACACCCCCTGAGGATCTTATCACATTGTTGGAAGGGAACAGAGTTACTGTCATAAGTATCTCCCACACACCCAGCAGGATCCCTGCTTTTATACGAGACAAAGCCGTGAGACCGCCACCTGCCCCTCCACCCTTGTGATACTGTCGTTCCTTCATACTGATGCTGAACTTCTCTCTTGACACAAAGCAGCATGCTATCTACCTGTAAGTCACTTCCCTTCTATCCTTCCATTACACAGGCAAGTCTCATCCGATCAGTCGCACACAGAGTGGTTTAATTCCATTAAATCTCCTGTCATGTCTCCTGTAAAACTTTTTTTCCAGGACAATCAAAAAAGGCCACTTGGTTTAAATCAAGATTTTAACTTGGGGTCATGTAATCAGTGCATCAACAAAAGATTTCATGTCGACCGTTGGTTTTTTAAACTGACGTTTGTCTCATTCAGACAAGCGGGCCTGGTGTGTCTCTTTATTCCATCCTGATATTGTGTTCAAACACAACAAAAGCATAATGTTGTAATGAGACCAACCCCCAGGGTTTTAAGCATACAATAGCAACAGGAAGTCCATTATACTTGAAGAAAAACACACAGACGATGACCACTAAACTGGGTATATAATTAAATATGTCAGCTTTTGTACTTGCTGTTGTATTGTATCTCATCCTCCTTAGTTGTGCAAAACACACACACACACACACACACACACACACACACACACACACACACAAACACACACACACACACACACACACACACACACACACACACACACACACATACCTAGGTGACATTGTGGGTTAGTCCACTTTGAACAAACCAAGAAGATCACAGAGAAGGGAATTAATTTTGGCGCGCTTGCACAAAGCCTGTCAGCATGACTTCCCAAAATAAAACTGAAACAACTGCTACTGCAGTTTAGCATGAGTAAAGGTACTCTGACAGTGTTCTGCAGCGTCAGTGTGAACCATTACTGGGTTTCTTTTATCGGGAAACAAAGGCACAAAATGTTATAACTCTAGGGCAGATTCAAAACTAATAAGGAGTGAAGAAGATATGATATGGATGTCTCATATAAATGATGTCATCAGAAAGCAAAAGCCAAAATGAATCTAAAAATACATTCTTATTCTATGCAACGTCTGTGGCTGACTTAGCCATTTGTCTGCTGCTTTTGAGTTTGGGCTAAAAACCAACTTCCAACCATTTTCCCCAGCTTACACCTGTCACTTTGGCACCTGTCACTTTAGGATGCCATTTCCTGGATAATGGGATGCCGCCCATTGCCGCCCTTCAAGTCATCAGTAAATAATTTCTGGTTAATTATCATTCTGGTTAATTATCACAGACATTTTATACTTTGACAAACAAATCCTGGCATCCCTTGAAAGGATGTAGTATTATAGTTCTGTTCAAGACTGTTGCTGCTGCTGTTATCCCCTCATTGATGCATCTAACCTGATTTACAGAACAAAGCGAAAGAATAAGTTAAAATGTCATTTTCAAAAAAGTACATGTATTGTCTGAAACTGTATGAGAATATTGAGTAAAACCATGTAACAGGGTGTGGTAAAATGATTTATTTGGATATTTATTTGCATCTATATTATTCAGATACTGAGTGGCCATCTTTCATTTACGTTGCTTCTGTTCACAAAGCATTCTGGGAATTTTTTAATAATAGTAAGTATCTTCCTCCCAGCCTTCCATTTTGAATCTGCGTCTGAAAATCTGACATTTGAATGGCTATCTGGGGGGGGGCTAAAGAAACAGGACACGCAGGAGCACTGGGAGCGGACCTTTAACTTCATCTAGCATCTCTGACTCACCCCCCCCCCAACTTGTTCATGGCCAGGAGCACCTCACCATTTGAAAACCGCTTAATGCTTATCAGAGATGCATAGCAGGAGCTCGGACAGAAATTTAATCTTGCCACTCAAGCAGAACTGAAACATGCAACAGATGCCAGACATCTACGTGTCGGGGAGACGGCGCACCTCGTCTATGATTTGATTCCAGTGTAGCATCGGTTATACGGATGAGTTCTGATGAAAACACCTCTCGTACCAGATGTCAGCGCAGCATCCTGAGTCCAATCACACTGACACACGGGGCAGCATATGGGCTTGGTGCTCGTGTTACACATCCGACAAAAGAACCACATTACACACCTGAAGACACAAACATTTCTGCGGACAATAACTTTGCTACGTTACATGGAACAGGAGCAGAAGCAGCGCCCAATAAGGTGTTGAGTAGTTTTTTCAATGCATGATCCCAAGGTGTGTGCTTTCAGTAGAAGCTAAGAAACGTGTGATGTCTGTTTTGAGAGAGACTAAAATTAATTTGTCGGTCAAATCAAGTGATTTAAATTGATCTATACTGGTGAAAAGGTCGCTGCCAATGGTTGGGGCTTTGAGAGACACGTTTACAGGCAGTAACACAGCTCACATCTTCTTAAAGGGGTTCGAGAGAGGCAAAACATCTCCTGTCTGGACTCCACACCTTGGTTCTGTCACTGCTTCATAATCCCCCCTCCTATTTCTTGCTGTGACACCTGGGTGACCTTTTGATTCCCAGCCCTGACACACAGGTTGGGTTTGCATATCCCCAATTTTCTAGCTGAAATCTCCAATTGGATTCCTGCCAAACACTTCCTGATTGACCTTGACAAGACTGAGTCGGTGTTCTCCTCTCTGAAACCCTGCCCTTAACAAGAGCCGTCAATCACAATTACACCCCACCGTCGCTCCTGCCAAGGCTGACGTTAAGGTTGATCTTAGACAACCAACCGCTGTAGCCGATCCCCTGTGTGTTGGATCTGCTGACTCAGATGCAGCAGCTTGTAAAAACTGTCTTTGTCTCCCGTTTGCATCGCTGCTGCTCCGATTGGTCTGTGCGACATAAAGATAACCGGAACAAGACGGTTGTCAAACTGACTTCAAAATAGATTGGATGCTTATTTCCTGTTGCTGCAATAATAATAGAAAGCGCTCAGATATGTCCGTCATCGTCATATAAACATACATTTTGCAACACTATGAATGGACGTCACATGCTATGTAATGATATCATATCAGATTATGTAATGAATCATTTGTCACCATATTGTATGTGGATTGGTGGATCTTTTTGCCTACATTGTAGTTTTGATCCATTTCAGTATCTCTGGGCTACATGTTGGTGTCAGTTCTACTATACATTTTCATAATGTGACTTTATATATTTTGGCTCAGAATTCCTTCATTTATCATCTCTCAGGTCCAGATCCGGATCTGACTGGTCATGGAGGTGAAACTCAGCATTTTCTCATTTTGATTGCACAGTAATATTTTTATGATGCTAGCAAAATCTTGAGAACAGCAAAAATAATTCATCCCTACACCAATTTCCCTCAAAATATTGGATATCTTCCGCATAAACAAACAAAAATTATGTGATTACTTAACCTCCTCCTTGGCAGAGGAAAAGGGTGCTGATATAATGTATGCAGGTCTCATCTGAGATACTTTTTAAAGTCATTGGAGACATTATTGAGGAGATTTTTGATGTGCACTCCTCTGATCAACACATTTTCAATGCACTTCCCATCTCAGATATGCGAGAGAAGCTTGAGGTTAACATCAGTGAAATCAGAATCTCCTCTCTGCTCTAACTTGATAATGGGGAAAACTTTTTTTGCCATTTTGGGGAAATATATTTTATTGATGGCTTTCCAAGAGTGAAATAAGAGGAGCGATACAACTAGAAGACAAATATTGGTATTTAAGCCTTTTGGCATTGTAGTTCCTTATTTGGACTTAGTTCCTGTCTCTCTCTACTATATCGCTTTAATAACATTATACCCAAGATAAATTGCCCTGCCACAGGATCCCCCTGCAACTCTGCCCTCCCCCATGCAGATATAAATAAAACATTCATAGGTTGTTTGTGTATATGTTTCTGTGTGTATGTGTGTGTGTGTGTGTGTGTGTGTGTGTGTGTGTGTGTGTGTGCATATACTTTTGTATATATCTATATATCTTGTATATGTGTATGTGTCTGTGTATATATATATGTAACTTATATATATATATATATATATATATATATATATATATATATATATACTGTGTATATATATATGAATATGTATATCTTACACACTATATATATATATATATATATATATATATATATATATATATATATATATATATATATATATATATATATATATATATATATATATATATAGTTGTTGTTTATACCTCGCTGTAATTTAGTGATAGAAAAAAAGGGTACGGATCCTGAATCCAAAATGATGCCACACACACACGCACACACGCACAAACACACACACACACACACACACACACACACACAGACACACACACACACACACACACACACACACACACACACACACACACTACCCTCACACACCCTGTGATGTGATCAGACTTTCAACACAGCTGCACATAATGTCTATTCACTGGCAGGAAGGTGGTGGAGGCAGCAGAGCCTGGGACGACAACGATGACGCGCAATGGAGACAAAACACACAAAGCCAGAAGATTTCACACAAAGTTGAACCTTTAACTCGCTCGTTGTCCCTAGTTGTTCTCTCCCTTCCTTACTCAGTGATTTGCTATTTCACTGTTTCCTCCGAGGCTCGTCTCAATGACGACTGAGAGTCTTCTCTCTTCCCTCGTTAGCCGAGGACTGCATCAGTCCTAATAAGAAAGCTTTTACATGGTTAATTAAGAGACACTGTAATGCAGTATGTAATGCTCAATTTACCCATCTCATTCTCCCCCTCGTCCCCTTCAGAATCAATCTGCCAGACTCCTTTTTTTTTATCCCCATTTTCTGTACTTTTCTACCTCTTCATGAGAATACAACCGTCCAAATTGCTCAGAGCCGGCTCCATTTTGAGCCTTCCCTCTCTGATCGGTGGTTTCTTTTAATTCTCACCCTTGATGTGCTAATTCAAGGAGACAAGAAGGGGAAGAAGAGGAAATGAGAAAAAAAAAAAAAAAAAAAACAAATTTAAGAAAATAAATGACATGTTTGGGCGAGATATTAAGGTGACAAAATGATGGAAATAGAGGGCAGGAGCTGCCACAACCCAAATATTGGATGGGACCGAGCCGAAAGTACTTGCAAGTGAAACTAATGTAAACATGGAGGGAATAATGTAGAGAGGAGAGGAAACGGGGCAGGGAAAATAGAGGGATAGTGTTGAAGCAGAAGCAGAGGAGTAAATAGACAAAGCAAACTAAGAGGAAGAAGAAAGAGGAAGAGGTGTGTAAATTGAGCAGACACTAGAGAAGCGCAGGGAGCTGAGATTGCTGTTTTAAAGGTCCGCACATTTAAATATTAATTAATAGTTATCAGTGATGAATTGCCCTGTGATGAATTGTTTCCCTTACAGTAAAGTCTGCTTTCCAGATAGGGTGGGGGGGCACTAAATCTGTCACCCATGTTTTTCATGCTCTCTGCCTCTGACAGTAATGAGCCAGGCTAGCATGATCAGCTGCTCGGTGCCTGATTAAAAGTAGTTTCCTTTAACGCACGGATTTAATTTGACATTTCTTCAGCGTAGAACCGAATGGCTTCATAACAGCCATGAGGCTAGTTATTTTCATTAACAGTGCATCAAACCAGTAAAGTCATTGTTTCACTGAAGTGTTTGTCACAGCAGCTGGTTTATATTTTTCTATACAAACATGTATTTGTGATTGTAGATAAACCTACAGATAATTATTGCTCTGAGATGGCGTCGAGATTAATTTCAAACCAGTGCATGAGATAAGGAGACTTTAGTGGGAAAGCTAATAATGTGTTTTTTGTCTGTCTTTGCTGTATTGTGTAGCCGGCTGTTGTGTGGCTGGGCAGTCATTGTCACCCTCTGATAGTTTTACTGCCTCATGCAAACACGGTCTTAACAGAGACATGGTAACCATGGCTGGATGGTTTCATTAAAACACAGATAACACAGAGATTTAGATTATATTTTTTTTCTTATGAAAAAAAAAATTGGATGTGTAAAAAAAACATTTTATTTTATTTTGTTTTATTTTATTTTCAGATATTGTTTGGTTCAAATCCTTGATTAGCCACAATGGATCAGTCTTCCATCAAATGACTACAGCTGCAACAATTAGTAAATTCATTTGTTAGTCATCCATCCATCCATCCATCCATCCATCCATCCATCCATCCATCCATCCATCCATCCATCCATCCACACAACCATCTTCTTAGAGCCGCTTATCTGCTTTTCATGGATTGGGCTACGAGTGACACATCACCAGAGTATCGTAGAGTTGTTAATCAATAAATAAAAAAATTACCTGCAGCTGTTTTAAGTATTAATTTTAAATAGTTCACCTCCTGTTCCACCTGCTCTTTATTTAATTTTTCTAGACGACAATGAACTGAATATCAAAATTATACTTTTGAAGTTTTCACCTTTAAGTGAATTAATCATTGCATTCATGACCTTCAGTCTGGTCCGGCTATGTCATGCATGTAAACATGTCATTTTCTCAAATCGCGCCATTTGCTAACTCACGTAAACCTCACCATATAAGAACCAAACTCAGACCAGACAATCAAGCATGTTGCAGACGTGCAAAGGCAAGCCTCATTGAGTCTGTAATATTACACCAAGCAGGAGAAAAATTGCAGAGTTGCAGGCCAAAACGGTTCATGGCCTTGAATTCTGTCCGTTGTGCTTCACCAATCAGCGAAGCCAGCCGGAGACACGCCCCTCTTCCCCACCGAGCCAACCCATCAGGCTCCAGATCTCAGGCCTGACCCCACATACACACACATGCACACACATTCACAAGCTCTGACATGCACAATTTATGCAAAAAAAAAAAAAAAAAGAGAAAGAAAACTTATTCCTGATTATCAAGCAGGTCACAATCAAAATAAGATTTGAATTTTCCTCTTCTTCTCTCCCTGGTTACAGAGCAAAAACAAATCCTTTTATCTTTCCACTGTGTGTTTTTGTGACTCACAGGAAGCCAGAAAATGCACACAACAGGAAAAAAATTTCCATATCTATCGCTGTTAATCGTTTCTCAATTCCACCCCCCATCTCACACACACACACACACACACACGCACACGCACACACACACACACACACACACACACACACACACACACACACACACACACGCACGCACGCAAATACACTCCATGCACTGATTCCTAGGCTGTGTCAGTGTAATTGATGCAATGACTGGAAATAAACAGGCAATTTAAGTGCTGGACACCTCACTGCTTCTTTCACCTCTGTGTTTCCTCTTTGTCCAATGACAGACACACATACACACACATATATATGTATATACATACATCTATAGTGGACCGTGTCACAATCTAACAAGGTGGACTAAGGGACAAGGTCAGCGTGCTGCAGAGAGAAAATCTCATTTGAGAAAGAGAGGAAATTAGTCAGGATAAAAACAAAGAGACACCGGGGACACCCAGATACAAACACTAATCCCACAGATGATATAGGGTGGCCTGTTTAATCCCAAATTAATATTACTGGAGAGAGAGAAAAAAAAACAGAAAAAATGCTTTTTTTACCATGTTTTGGCTGCTTAGACTCCACTTTCTTTCTCATATAATTAAGAGGTCTGAAGTTGACAGGAGGTGCAGGTTAGTGAGCACTTTCAGCTTCCAGAATGTCCTTATAAAGTGTTCCGTGTTTGCGTGATTGCTTCGCCCTTACTCGACCGCTCTGCCAAATGGGTAGTCTCCTAACCTCTCCTGCCTGCAGCGATCTCAGACCGAATAAAGACGAAGAGACCGAGTCGTTGCACCAGGCCACATCAAACCGAAGCACAACACAACTTTATTTTGCCCATTCTGAAGAAACCTCATGTGTGCGCGTTCTCATGTTCCCTCATGCAAGAACATTGTGTGCATGTGCGTATCTATGTAATGACTTGTTTCAACACTAATTATTAAAAGGCTGCACATCAGAATGTGCACTTGCTCATCTTGCCCTGCACGTGTTCATGAAAGCATTAATCTGATCCCACTGGGTCTGGTAGCATCAGTTGGGAACAGTCATGTTGCATGAATATTTAAAAGCTTGCAGCCAGTAATGTATGCTGCACAATTCTTAATATACAGGCTCGAACAATTTACTGGGTCTGCATGTTGACATATCCCATGGGATGCTGTCTGTACAAGATAATAGGAAATAGTAGAGAATACAAACATTACGTTGTAGGAGGACAAATGAAGAGCATGAACATGAAAAAGGACAGGATGTTTCATGTACTTCATGGATGCTTCCCCCCTCTTCTAGACTGTTCTGTGAGTCAGATCGCGTGTGGCAAAAGTTATGGAGGCAATATATGAACCCAAGCTACAGCATTTTTTTTTTCTGTGCAGCATTTTTCAAATTAAAAGTTTTATTTTTAGAGGTGTGGACCATTTTTATGCTGGGTGTAGGATTTTCACAGTAAGGGGTCAGTGAGCATTAATAAAGTGGATAATGCCAGCGATGGAGGGAGAAGCTGAATGAAGTTTTTATAGTTCTTTCTTGGATCCCCCCCTGGCTGGTCAGGCTAGTTTTTATCCGTATCCTTAAAACTGTTGGTCTCACTATAACCATCGTTACAAGTCTGGGGAGAAAAATCTCTCATGACCTTTGACAACAGCACCGCTCATCTGCCACATTTTCAAGACTGATGACATTCGCTCTCCAGCTGAGGAAAACCGTTGTCATCTTTCAGACTGGGTGTCCTTGATTCAGCCTCCAGAGGAAATCAACCTTGACTCGTCACTGAACACGACACTGACACCGTCCCACTGGAGCAAAATAAGTTTTGCTTCATTTAAATGATGCATGTTCTTTTCAGTTACAGTAATGTGCTGGAATAAACCATAGCCATGTTTTGTTTTATATATATATCCATTTATATTTACGATATATTAATAATCTAAGCACAAATGTCCTGTAGGGTGTAGTAACTGCCAGAGTTTGATATTTATACCTAAATATTTGATAGTTGCACATCCAACTCTGTTCATCTATATTACAAGCAGTATTGAAGGTTTGAGAAAAATCCAAAACCTAAGTGATTGTAAAGTTGCTTTCAGTGGCATCAACTTCAAATTTAGTTGAACAGGTTTTTACACATGCAGCAGATACCAAACAATACCAGAATCATTTAAAGTCTGGTGTCTGTCCACCTATTGAATACCTGTCACATATTAACTCTCCTTTATCTCTGAGTTTGTCTCCAGCCATTCTTTAGTGAAATGTTTAGAATATGTCTGCTGAATTTTCATCCTTTTCTCAAGTGAGCTCAGGTTTCTAGTCAGGTAGTTTACATTGGATTCATGTGGGCAACTGTATCAGCTGCTAAATGTCTAGAATGATTTTATTTCATTACAAATAAATACAAATGTATATTTTCAAATAATTTTAGGAAAAAAAGATGAAATCTAACATTTAACAGACAGATTTCACCTACAACAGTAGACTCTAAACTACTTTCATAAAAGGTTTTTTTCGCGGCATCTTCAGCCACAAATTATTATCTCATGGTCTCATATGTATTATTTCTACCCGGGACCAAAAGAAGGTATTCTTCCACATAAATAGTCCCCTCAATCACTCTCTCTGGTTCTTACTCCCACAGTGAAGTGCCGAGTCAAGACGGCCCATAGGTGTGAATGGTTGTCCTTCTGCATTGCACGTTCTATGTGATGAGCTGGCGCCTCGTCCCAGGTGTACCCTGTGTACCGCATCTCGCCCAATGTCAGCTGGGACAGAATCCACACCCCTGTTACACCTTATAAGCATGGGTAACTAGAAAATGGATGCAGGGATCATATCTACTTCATGTTTGTTCCTAAACTATACAATGTACTGAAAAACAGACTGACGGAGGAGCTGACATAGCTAAAGGCTCTCAGGAGAAGTGTAGCTGGAAAAAAATCCTACATCACACCAATAGTAGTAGCTTGTCTGAAATAAGTAAACACTGATATGCTTCTACACTATGGACTGTTGTGTTATTGATTAATCTCCATCTACCTTCCTCTTTCTGGTTTTGGGCTCATATTTACTTTGTTCTTTCTGTTCCCCTGAAGTCGCTCCCCTCCCTCCCTCCTTCCCTCCCGTCATGACGTTCATGTTCACTCTTCCTTGAAAGACTTCACTTCTAGATGGCGGAATTATCCCTGCAACCTTTTGACAAATAAACCCCCACTCATACATTAAAGCACAGGACGCACACACACACACACACACACACACACACACACACACACACACACACACACACACACACACACACACACACACACACACTGTAGATTTTGCAATGCATCTACCTCATTGACCACAGTATAATACTTCATTAGCTATATAGCAGATTTTACCCTTCCAAGTGAGATTAGCTTCCTTTGTCTCCTTTTAGCCTCTATAAAGCTCCTGCCATAAACCTTCCCAGACGCAAAGCCAATAACTTCAATGTCAGAAAAATTTTTATGTTTTCCTGGCATTTTTTGCAATCATCAATTCATTCTTTTATTCTCACAGAATGTGTGCGCTGGAAGGAATCCATGGCCATATGACTGATTGTGACTCTGAAAACTGTGACACTGTAAAAGAAATTATGAAGGACTCCCAGAGAGGTCAAAAGCTTCTGTTTATTAGTTAGAAAATAGAGAAAGCAGATACTGGTATAAAAAGGGGATGATGTAATTTTCTAAAAAGCTAATAAATCATATAATGCACTGTAATGTGTTTATATATTTAACAACTATCTCTTATAATATGAAACACGTGTAGTATTCACATTGAAACGGCTTAAGGCTGTTCCATAAAGGGCAGCTATTTATCTTTCTACGCAGAGCAAAGTTAAAAAATTCAGAAGGCCGACCAAGACACAGAACTCCATTTTAAACCTTCTGAGAAATTTTCAGGGCAATTGATCATTGCACTTCATTTCACAAAGCACAAAGCCTGAAGCAGCAGAGCGGCGACTGCTTAGTGGCAGGAGGACGGGAGGAAATCAGAAACTGTAAAGCTGTCCATCCGGACCCTGTCTGTGTGGGCTGCTGGTTATTGTTATAACACCCTGACGGGACATCCACGTCCACGGCGACTGATGTGTCGCTGTAATCTGACCGAGTGTGGGTTGTGCAGCAGATTGCTCTGATTGATTGTGTGTTCTGGTCTTGTGTGGCCACAATGTTCAGACCTGGGGAATTATTAATGCTTTAGAATTAGCATATAGCTGATCGACTGCAAGCACTAAAGAAGAAGCCTTAATCTGAAATAATAGACTGGATGTTAAAAAATGAATCTTGTCACTTTAAGGAAATTCAAAAATATACATATAAAATGATTATATGTGCAGGGACAGGCACAATTTGTGACATTTTATGTAATATATGCTATTTTAATGTATGTATTATATTCGATGTGCCATTTTCATTAGTCATGCTACATGCAAATTATGAAAGATTAACTTTTTGACTTTAAAAATGCAACACCGATGATTCTATTTATTTCTACAAGTAATTTTTCCTCCTAATCTGTTGACTATAACTTTGCTGTTCTTTTGAAAATCAAACATTCATGAATTAATGAGCAAAAGATCCTAAGTGGTTGGGAGTTAATTGTCAGTGACGAAACAACTCAAAGCATCATTTGAACCAGAACACGATTCATTGCTAATCGCTGATTGGTGCTTTACAGTGAAATGAACACATTCACAAAATAGAAATGAAAAGATAAAGTAAAATTTACAGAAACAGTGCAATAATGTAGCATCCAGTCAATTATTTCTTGCCTTAAGAGCTTATATTAGGGAAAAATATATATATTTCTGTTAAATGTGACCAATCAGACAACACTTTGAAGATTTAGTGGGTGGCAGAGACGCAACAGGAAATTAATCAGGATGATGTGAAGTAACAACTTCCTCTGAGCTCAAATTGAGAAACATTGGTGCAAAACGGTCTGAATGTTAAACTTGGAGGTTACCCCTACTTTAAAACTCATCTGCATGCATTCATTTATGGTAAACAGAGACAGGGGCTTGTGGTCAAATGTTGACACCTTTGCTCACACAGTGACGCAGCTGTTCTTCTTCGATTTCTATATTTTCATCTTATTTTTGGACCGCTTCCATTCAAACCTCCTTGCAGCATCAGAGCGGTGTTCTGCCTTTCAGCTATTTCTGTGGTCTTTCTGTGAAGGTTTGTGAATTATTCATTTAAACATGATTGACCGGGGGATTGAATTACGGGATCGATTGATCATTGGGCTCGTAAAAAGGAATTCCAATGACCACTGAAACCTTAGTGTGACTTAAATGACTGAAGGGCGGAGAGGCCTCGGGAGGCCGACGGGCTCAAGCAGTGCAGTGAAAATGCATCAATCTGGTGCTGATCCACAACACCACTCATCCTTGGTATTGGTTAAAAAAACATACATGCTGGATTTAACCTGAAGAGGGTTTAAAAACGAGCAACAAGAATAGACGTGGAGGAGAAAATTGGTTATCCATCTCTGCGTATTGTAAAGCTGGAGCTAACCTTTATATACCTATATAATGGAGTGGTTTTTAATATCAGAATATTTGACATCATGAAAATCTAGTTCTTTATTTCTGCATGAAAATAAATCAAGCTATTAATCTACTATCGTAATTGGTGCCAAAAGCATTTCTAATAATTTAACAATTAATCAACTGTTCACAGCAGCTCTAATAAAGATACAGAGATAATGTTTTGCACCGATAATAGCGCTCTCCTCCTCCGACATTCCACCAGCCTTTAATGTGTCATAAAGCTGTTTTATCTGATCTTTGGGGAAATGCAAAGACACCTGATGTCATCTGTAGCATCGAGGCTTTGTGGCGGCTTCACCTTTTGTTTTGGTAATTATGCAGCTCTCATTTTAGAAGCAGTAACGACCTGTGTTAGAATGCTGGATGTTAACCTTTGCCTGGTGCTAATAGTGACCCACCAATCAGATTTGAAGAGAAATGTCTTGTGTTTCAAGACTGTTATTGCTGCTGGTGTTTCAGTCTCAGACAGTCTCCCTCTCAGACTCTGTCTCTCCTATCAAAGCACAACAACAAATCTCTGTATCCCTGATTTTTCATTACCGCCTGTCAGGCTTTATCCCTTAAGGTTCATGTCTGAGCCTTGTGTTTTGTTATTTCTTTTCCCTGCTTTGTGTAATTCCGCGTTGCGTGAAGTGCTATACATGCCCTCCTTCTGAGCGAGAATAATCCCAGATTACGCACAGATAAGGAGAGCACACGTCTACACCTTTGCTCACACGTCTTGATTTATTTTCTGTTTTGTCTAATCTTGTGTCTTGTAAATGTTTTGTTGCAATCACTCCCCCACACGCCTTCGCGTATGTTTAAAATCTGCAATCCTGAAAACACAAATCAGATGTTGATCTCAGTGGCGGCTGTTTGTCTACATCAACAACAGCGTTTAATCCAAATGTAGCTTTGAATTTAGAGTAAAGAGAGTTGTCTGCCATCAGGGGAAATCTTGAAAATGAAAAAGTTGTGCTCATTTTGATAGTAATCATAGCCTCCAATGTCACATATTAGAGCCCCAGCTCAGAATCTGCTCTCTGTTTGTATGATAAAGGGTGCTTATGGGAGAGCAATGGTGTCAAACACCTTTTTACCGAGGGCCACATCAGCATAATGGCTGTCTTCAAAGGGCCAGATGTAACTTACAAATGTAACTAAATGTAACTCAATGTAAAATAAATGTAACTTCTCTGTTATGAAACCCACAGAACTCCATCATCAAGGATCAAACTAAATGAATAAAAAAAAATCAAACACATGTTAGGACATTAACTTTAATTTTTGTCAAAGTTAAATAAGCTTGACTACTGCATTGTGTGAAACGTGATTTTTGGTCAAAGCACGTTTTTGACTTAGTTACTTTTAGACACTCTGACCTTTTAAGCTCTGGCCACCTAAAATGATGTGATGGGCCTTGAATTTGATATATGTGTTATAGAATCATTAAAAATTTCTTTCTTTAGCGTTGCTAGAGCAGGAATATCCTGAATTTAAAGGCAAAACAATTACTGTACCTCTTGTTTTGGGGGTGGCATAGAAAAAAAAATTCACATGAGCAAAATATTTAATTTAATTCTTTCAGGAAGCATTTCCATACATGGAATTTTCTGATTTCAACCTATTTTTAAAAAGTCCACATGTAATATTTTTTTTGTGATCTCTACATCTCTACATGCTGCCGCTTTCAACGGTTCGTTTTATGGCGGCAACCTGTGTGGCCTCTGCCTGGAGGCCGTCCCACGGGATTCATTTACGGGCCTATTGTGGACGCACTGTTGCATGTTTTAATGACGGCGAGGCTCTCAGTGGCAGCAGGAAGTGTAACGTGTGCTGCATGTGTGTTAGAGCGCAACAAGAATTTGCATTAATGCAAAAGAGATCTGGGGCGTGCGAGACCGTCACGTTTAAATGTGCCTTTCTCAAAGCAAATATCTGCACTAAATGCTGGCAATGCCCACAGTACCCTACTGGCCGCCAGCTGTCACTCAGGAAGATGGAAAGATGGAGGATAGGAAAGGAGAGGGCAGGAGAAGGGGGTGGGGGATGAAGGGAGTGGTGATGATGTGAGGACACAAGCCCCAAGGCTCTCTTTCTCTCTTGTTTCTCATTTGTCTCTCTGATGATAACAAAAAACATGTCAGCTCGAGAAAAAAAAAAGAGAGAAGGCAACATTAGAGGGGGAAAGGGGGGAATGCTGAAGGAAAAGAGGGAGAGAGTGGGATACGGACAGAATGACACACCGTTTTTTTATATGCGTGGTAAAAATGCTAATTATGCTATCCACATAATAGTGATTCTTAATGTATTAGTCCATGTGGGTTCACACGAGGGTTCACCATGATTACAATCATAGACATTTATGCATGAAAATATAAATCTATCGACATAAGTGGAACATGCGAGGGGGAAAGTGTCTTATTGATGCCGCATGGATGCATTCAGTGTCACCCTTAGTGTAATTATAGACGTATGAACACAACAAAATAACGACGTGATGATTTTCAAAGGAAGAGCTGCTTTCTATACCTTCATGATGAATGAAGCACACGCTGCAGAAACATTCCTGTCGTAACTCAATCACCTAACAGTAGTAGAGCATTGTGGGCATTTTTGTTGGGTTGAAAATACTGCAAATCAGCTCCTATATCGGATTGGACATGCAGTTACTTGATGTTTTTTACGGTTGCAGCAGATCGTCAGATTAATAGATTTTTCTGGAAGGTTACACAACTGGCTGAGATACATGCAGATGCATCTTGCTCATGTTTCACCTCATGGGAAACATTAATATTTAATAACATTGGCCCATACACTCATTTACAACCGAGAGGCAATCTGCAGCGAAGGTGATTCTGACAGCATTTGAATGTGAGTATATATTTTGTCAACAAATGTCAGATTCGACTCCATGTATACCAAACTCAGCACGAACCCTTCAGCTTCTCATAAGATGCTCATTGCTTTGATTTACTGTGCGCATGGAGGTTTGACAGATCACTAAATCATCAGAAGACACATTTTGTGGCTTCTGCAAGCTTTAAACAGTTTAGTGTTTGCATATGTCACTACTATTTGGTCTCAGAGAGGCTCCTCTGTGTCTCATTTAGATCATCAACATAAAAAAGGAAAACCATCTTTTAGCTGCTGATGTTTTGCATTTCAGATTTCAAATATCTCCGTAGCGTCTCTTTGAAATTAAAATTGCTTTTGGCAATTTCCAAATCCTTCATTCAAATGAAACTCTAGTGCGGCTGTCAATCGAGTTATCAGCAGATCACATCTATCCAGCAGCACAGAGAAACACCCATCGCCACTCATTCTTCCCAGATTAACCAACTTCATAATTCATCGGGTTCAGCAGAATCATCAGCCACCACCACCAGTGTTTGAACTCCAAGAGAGGGTATACATCTTTTTATATCCAACATACTATTTATTTCACAACTTAGATTTAATAAACACCTTTATTTACTTCAATCATTCTCCTGATTCGAGTAAAATGATAATTATACACAAATTAACACTATTTATCGATATATTCACCACTTATTTTACTGAAATTGGTGAAGAGACAGATATTGTTCAAAGGGTGTGAGCTCAGCTGATGTTTTTAAGGTAGAAGGTTCCATGAGAGCGTAGGTTGGGGTGAATTAGTTCACAAGCAACACGAACATATTTCCAGCAGGGCCAGACTCCAGCAAGCAGGCAGGTTTTTCATTACAGCAGTGAATATAATCAGCATTGCATCTCCTGAATCTATGTACACACAGCATGTTTGTAAAATGAAAGACAAATGAGAATTGAGTGAGGCTGTAGTTTGCTTTTTCACTCCCTCAGCATGGCGGTGTAATGTACGAAGGAGGAAATGATATAGCCTGGGGTAGAACAACAGAGGCTCTTTTGAGATTGAAGCATTGTGATTTTATTCCAGCTCAGTACGTTCTCAAAAGCAACTTGAAGCCACTGATGTCTGTTCCCACAACTTCAAGTCAAGGATGTAATTTTTCAGGAGCGAATTCACATATTGGACAACTTCAATGTGGCGATGACCTGGCATCTGCAAACAGCCTTCACAGAGTTTATGTCTACAGTATGGATGTAGCTGCTCTGCAAAAGCAGCTAACGTGAAGCAGCTCAATTCCTCATTGTGTTGCAGTGTTTGGTTTTTGCGGCTTGAAATATCAACAGCATTTTCTTTTGTAAAAAAAATATTCAAAGAGCCTAAGTTAATGCAGGAAAGCATGTTTTTCCAGCTTCAAATCAGAGTTAATGGTTGTACCAGCGCCACAGCTGGTGTAGTTAATCAGGAAAAGATATGCAGCGCACACACAGAAAGACTGAGGCATAGCAGGGAGGGAGAGCAGTTCCTGTCTGGTCTGTTTTAATGATGTCATGACATTGTCAGTCTCTCATCTTTGCACCTGCGCTTGCTTTAGATCCTGTTTTAGAATGAGGGCTTAGACCTCCCAACTTCTGCAAATTTACCAAAACCTTTATCTATTCATACAGCTACGTATTCCATTTGTGTGGGGGAATCGCCCACAGCTGACATACGATGTTGGATAACTCTGTGCGACACGTCAGCTGCGCAGAAAAGCCTACCTGTACATATGAGGTGGCTGCGTGAGGCGGCACTCGATTTTCAGATCTCCACTGAGCAGTCAAGACGTGATGTTAAGCAGAGATAGAGAAAGAGACAAGCAATAGAAATGCACCAATCTGTTTACGTTTAGAAGAAAAGTGGCCTCACCATTCTCTCGGGGTGGTGTCACTCATCCTGTGTGGGTTTTAAGCTGCTCTCAGCACAGCTGAAAGTCAAAGTAGAAGTCACACTGCTCACTTTTTCCAGCTAAAACAGCTACGGTGCAGTTCTGTAGTAGAAACTGGTCTGTTTGGTGGAAGGACATAGTTACCATCAGTGGAAGAAATCCTGCCCCACTGAGAGTTTGCTAATGTAAGCTAGGAAATTATGTGTGGGAATGACATCATCAGAAGCCTTTGATTATTTATTTGTGACTGTGAGCTGATCTAATAGTTATTTATCTATTGGACGGCTGTGACTGAGAGAAAGGAGTGGGTGGTCCACTAAAAGGACAGTGGTTTCTGATGGTGGTGCTGACGGTTTATCATTCTGTGTTGCTGAGGTTAGAAATATCACAGGGCGATTGAACCCAAACATCTCATGTTGCAATGTAAGGCTCTCATTTTCAATCTACAACAAAAGGCTGTGTATTTTTATATAAGTTAGAAATGATTTATTAACTGTTGTAAAACATCGTAACCTTTCCACCTGTTCTCTCCTCATTTGCCCACGTCAGAAGTCAGAGTTACTCCAGAAACAGAAGGTAGAAGAGGACTGAATCACATAGGGTAGAAATAAAACAGGATTTATTTGTTTAGAAGAGGATAAACTTTGAAATGAACCAAACCAGTGAGGATTATTGTTGTGCCGTGTAACTGACATGTGCATCTGGTGATTCTTTTAAATATCACAATATTTCTAGCAGGAAAAAACAAACAAACATTAGTATCAGTTATTTCCAACATTGTGTTGCCCCAGGAAGACCTGTAACCCCTCCTGAAGTCAGCATCAGTAGCATGACATCCTCTGCCATCAGTGTGTGAATGTGGCAACAGAAATGTGGCATCTGTTGTAAAGCCTCTAACGGAGATGGTAGACGAGAAAAGAACTATAGAAATGTAAGTCCATTTAAATCAGGCTCACTATTCCAATGTCTCAGTTGCTTTCATGCACTCTCAATCACAACTGCTTGTGTCAGTTATCAGACTCACTCTGCTCGTCTGTATAAATTATTAAATCAAATCCAAGCTTACGGTTTCGAAAGATTCTTCTAACATGCCTCATATTTTCCACATCGATGAAAAACTAAAGGTGCTTGAGCACTAATGGATACCGTGCTTTGTGTAAAAGTCATAATTTATCATCATTATGGTCTTTTTGCTGTATATGTATGCTAATAATACATAATACCTTTTGATTGTTAGAAACAGTGGATGTGATATTCATGTCCATTTCATGCATCACAGCACAACACAACACTTATTTGTAGCTGTTGAATTACGTGGTAGGGTGCAGAATATCTTTAGCCAGTGAATTTGATTGATTGATATACTGTAATTGTGGGTGAGTGTTATTATTTCTACCACACCTGCTATTATACTAAACACGAGGCACAAATGTTCATCCTGCAAGAAAGACGACAAAACGGAGAAAGAACTTCTAACCTACTGGTGGATAATACTGAAGGAAAGGCATTTCATATTTCATGCTAATTTGTATGAATACTAAATTACAGCAATCAGCAGCAATTAGGGAATAAACGCAAATGTTTCCATGTCCATGGGTATTTTATTTGTCTTGGAAGGATTTCACTCCGGAGTCCACGCGCTCATAATCCCGTTCTCACTCTGCCAAATAAACAGCACTCATAAAACTCAGGCGTCTGCCTTACAGGATGGCAGGAAGTTTACCATAAATGTCTGGATAAATCCACAAAAGACGGTGTTGCCAACTCTCCTCCAATGAAATACGCTAATAGCTGCACGGAGAAGACGATTCAATATCTTAATTTAAATGTAAACTGTAAATGGATGTTGTGAGAGAGCAGAGCATGCTGCCTCTCTCTGGTCTGCTAGCCAACTGACAAGGACTGATCCACTGAAGCTCAGTTTTGTCAGCAGTAGCTCAACATGCTGTTTACCCTGCAAATGTACGACTAATTAATTTGTGGTCACGGCCACTGACATAGGCTGTCCAGGCTCAGCACAGACCCGTGGCAAGGATGGAACACCAAAGGATTCACTGGCTTCCAGAAAGCCATGCTTTTTTCTTTTCTTTCCTTCCCCTTTTTTTCCTATTTAATGCTTCCACCAGAGAAGAGAGAGGCTGCATGTCTGTTCCTGCTGTTACAAAAAAGGCAAGACTCCAGAAAGGCAATCATTAAAACAGCACAAACGCTTGGATGTCGAATCCATTTAAAATATGACAAATTCATGAAAAAACTCCCAAGTGCTCATGCCCATATATATATATATATATATATATATATATATCCAGCTTATGTGTAAAGCTTATGTGTGTGTGTGTGTGTGTGTGTGTGTGTGTGTGTGTGTGTATATATATATATATAATATATATAATATATATATATATATATATATAATATATATAATATTTATTTTATTTTTTTTTACAGAAATCAGGTCCCTTAGCGTGATTGTGACTTCACCATAGGTGATTAATATTTTGCAACCCTGCTATATAATAGAATAGTTCTCACCATTCCATTCTTTATCCAAATGTAGGTTTATTTCTTTATATTCTGATTATCTGAATGTTCATTTTGTGGCAGAAAAGCACTCATTTGTACTGAAGCATTGGCCCTAATCATCATTCTTTCATTACTACTGCATTGAAAATAACACAGTGGGTTTCTTGGAATGGCTTATGTTGCAATTAACAGTATGTGTCAACACTAACCGTAGGTGTTTCCTGCCAAAATCAGACCTGAACCAGTATTTCTGAGCTGTTTTAATTCAGTTTCTCAGTCCACCTTCAGTGTTCTGACAAGTTCCCACCACAGACAATATAATCCATCTATTTCTCAGCTGCAATGGCAACAACAATGGGTAACAGGAAGACTGTCATTCTTAAAGCAATTGCGCTGTCATAAATATAATGGCCTTGCTGCTATGTTTTATAGACAGGAAGTTCACATATTCCTAGAGTGAGTAAGAAGTGTTGCTTAGGCCAGTTGGCTTTGCCTGGCAGAAATTTTACCAATTTGGTTTCATTTTGTAAAAATGTTGTGCGGTAAAAGCTGAGCTGTCCAAAACATGTCAAAAAAAAAGAATACATCAGCAGCATATATTGACATCTGTTGCCGATAGATGTTAAAGCTTATGTGTTGTAAATCTTTAATGTGATGATTTCTCCATGAAAAATCCACAGGAGCGTCATGTGACATTTTAAAAGTGATCTATAGCACTTTAGGACAGAACGATTCGGAAGTCAGTGACATCAGCAAAAGAATAAATAATAATAGCAAACACTAACAGCCAATACAGACATGCAGTAATGATTTTTATCACCATCAGAACTATAACGCGAGCCTCCGATTGGCCACAGGTTGCCCAGTAAGGCCGTCTTCCAGTGAGATGGTCATTATTGAAAGTGAGCCCCAAGGTGAAATACAGTAATGAATGGCATGCCATCCATTATCCTGCTTATAACATAGCTAACACCAACATCAATCATCCAGCTTTATGCTGATTTTAGAAGTTTTTATTCACACAATAACTTAATTAAGGCTGCTCAGCAGTTCAGGCATTAGAAGCTCTATGTGTTATGTAATTAGAAACCACATCGACACAATGAACCAGCACAGTCTGACATGTTAGTACTATAACCTCCAGATGCATGTGTATCCCCATGCTGTAATCTGGCTTTCACAGTAAACACAGATGATAAAAATAATGTATATTTAAATTAAATGGATCTATTTTTCACATTTCATGTATTTATTAGATTGCAGACACAAATGGCCTTAAACTAAAAAAAAAAAACCTTGTACAAAAATAAGATGCTCTATGATAACTAGAGATTGTAAAATCACACTATTCAATGTCACTTTGAATAATCTGACAGAGCCTATATGGCACCTGAGCACTCATCCAGGTCAAACTGTCAATCACATGTTGTATTTATTGACGTATGACCAAACCATGCGTACAAATCGATTCAAAACACTCTCCAGCATCAGTATCGTGGTTCCAGCACAACTAGAGCACCGTTCTTTTCATGGTGGCGATAAACTCGTAAGACTGAGCAATGCAATTAGCGAGGCCATTCTCCATTACTGCCATCGTCGCTGCCAGACTCGGGCCTCGGTGCCAGAATGTCAGAGGGTTGTCTACGCAAGAAAGCCTCTTCCAACTTTCGCAAGATGAATTCCTTTGGAGATGCCATCTGTTTGTCTATCACCACATGCACAGGTTAGATCAAGCTAGAAGATGGATTCGTATGTTTGGTTCCACCTGTGTGAGATCAATCTTAAACATTAATACTGAATTAGGATTATTTAGTGACCTGCAAATGAGTTTTGTCAAGATTGATCAAAAACCCTTTCAAAATAAGACTTCAATTTGCTTTTTTCGTAGCTACTGGAGCTTCTGTCATCATGGTCCGTGGCCTTGGATGAATATATGCATGAATGAGGCTCAATTTTCTTCACTAGTGACGTCACAATATGCTGCAAAAGTATCCAGATGTCACTTGGGTTTTGGTTTGCACATCATTTGGATCATTTCCATTTAAATTCTAGACAAGATCAGCTGCAGGAAGTTATCTAATCATAATTATAATTATATTTTTCAATCTTACATGTTTAAGTTTACTGTAGGTTGTCGTTATTTGCTGTTTGACTCATGACCATTTAATGGCTCCACACGGCTGGAGACACTGCTGTAGGAATAATCCATAGAGTCATTCTGCCCACAAGTAAGATAAATCAACGGTAACCTGGCGGTGGGGGGTGTTGGGTGGGGGTGGGGTAGGTGGTCTTCCAGATGATCCAGAACTCATCCTACTCCACTTTACTTACTTTACAATCTGCATTCAGAGCCACACCGGAATATCGGAATGCTGCATTCAGACTGTCTTTGGAAAACTGATAAGCTTTCACCTGTGTGTCACTAAAACAAACCAAGACATTTTATCCATCAAATATGCATTCAAGTGCAAAATGTGCCAGAATGATGAGAAAATCAGCTTTTTTTTTAATTCTGCATGACGTCCTGCGCGCATCACTGCCTATATAATTCCTGTGCATTATGTTCACCCTTTGTTTTATTTTGTACCCACACCGGGCCTTGGTACCAGAATCCGCTGCTCATTTATGACTGCCATCCAGTCTATTCACAGAGACATCCTCAATCAAAGTGCTTTGACATTTGCAAAGAACCGATTGTATTGTTCCACATCAGACCTTATTACCCCAAACTGGAGAGAACTATGTGTCAAATACTTGTTGGATTACGAGACTGAGAATAAAACAGTGACGGGTAATTTTATTTTATTTTTTTTATTTATTTATTTTTTTTCGGGTCGGATGATGGGAAGCATATTGGCAGTCCGCTCGCATCAATCAAAGCTCACCTACCGGATGGTGCCTCGCTCCTCTCGCCTGGGTTTGACGCCTCGGATCTGGCCGCCCTTTTTTTTCCCGCACGGATTCTCCAGTGTCCTCCACAAGCAGGTGTGACCACAGTCTCGTCTTGTTGTATTCCCATATGTTGTCGCCATTACAATTATGAATGCTCCAGTTGATCGGTGACTGGATAGCCTGTGTGATCATGTGCTGCCAGCTCCTCTCTCTTTCTCTCTCCCTCTCCTTTCTCTCTCTCTCTCTCTCTCCCTCTCTCTCTCCCCCTGTCTCCTCTCTGTAACTGCTCCCTCCGCCCGATTATCTCCCCGCTGCGGCACTGGCTACACGGTAATACGGAGAAATAAAACGTGCCTGACTCGCTGGCGAACTTGTGCGCCCTATTATGGCAATTTGTCGCCGGACCGGTTGGTGTCTGCTCATCCGTGCACCTTTTCCAAAAAAATCTGTTGCCTCTCATCTATATCCGCTATTTTGCAGTGGTTAAATTGTCCCCCGAGATGATGAAACGCATTTTATTTTATGAAAGACGAAGGAAAAAAAACAAAACTAAAACGATTGGGGCTGGAGAAGAGGAGCAGGGGGAGAGAAAGACTGATGCGTAAAAGGATGGAGAGGACTGGAGGAGGATGAGGAGGCTGGAGCACATTTGTAAAAGCCTTTCCTTCTGTAAATGGTGGATTTGACTGTTCATTCATTCATTGATGAACATGCATCAAATCTATCTATCAAATCTATCTATCTATCTGTCTATCTATCTATCTATCTATCTATCTATCTATCTATCTATCTATCTATCTATCTATCTATCTATCTATCTATCTATCTATCTATCTATCTATCTATCTATCTATCTATCTGTCTATCTGTCTATCTATCTATCTATCTATCTGTCTGTCTGTCTGTCTGTCTATCTATCTGTTTAGACAGGTCATGATTCTGTCCAGTCATGACACTGTTAGTCCAGCCGGGACAGGAAGTGTTTTCTGAGTGGTCCTCAATTCAGCAGGACATCTGTTTCAGTCCCCGGAGCCTTGAGGACGATGCCTCGCTACGGGGGGAACGGAGCTGTGGATCCCATCAGCGGGGCTGAGCTCAGACCAGCTGCTGACTATTCTGCTGTGTATGAAAAACCAACATTTGCCATCTTTAGAGCTCACGATGAATCAGCAGGCATCAGGCTGTTTTTTTTCACACCTTTATAAGAACATTTCTTTTCCAGAAGCAGCTCCCCACTTTTGCTATTGTCTTCTTTTAAAAAAAAAAAAGGAGGCAAAAAAAGAGGCTTATGATCTGTATAGAAAAGCAGAATTTTAAATATATAAAAGAAAGAAAAAAAACTGTAAGCAAAGATCAGCGGCTTCCGTAATTACAATGCAGAGCGCCAGAGTGTAACATTAATGATTCAGGAGGACCTTGAAAAATGAAAAACACAGTTACACACACAGCTTTTTTTTTGTGCGCTTCTGTGTTGGCATTTGATCTAATTTTTGCGAGCATCCAATTCATGTCATTGTGAGGAATCATTACTGCCACATGCGAGAGGGTTACAGCGTGACAAAAAAACCCATAACCTTAGCTGTTAGTAACCCAGAAGACTGTTCTTCTCGCTGAGAGGTGAAGCCTGACAGAACAACAAAAGAGGCCTTAACCTAAGCAAACAGTGTGGTTTCCTAGCTCTATATGACAGGCCTTGTGTCACCGCTCGACACCTACACTCCCTGTTGTGTATGTGCAGCATAATCATCCTAATCTTAGGGATATGGAGCCAAAAAAAAAAAAAAAAAACAGGAATCAACAACCTTTCCACCGAGCTGTCAAGATTTCATAGAAATGTTGTGACAGGTGATTTGTCTGCAGGCTTGTTTGTCGCTTTTGGAGCTTCATATCAAAGCTGCATGCCCTTGGCAAACCGTGGAACATCAGTGTTGAACTACCCGTGCAGGTTCCTCAGACCAATGCTAGATATATGCTGCACCATCAGATGAGCTATGTGTCATTATATTCAAGTCATCAGCAGGTCCGGTCGCCGCTGCAGAGACAGATATTCCAGCACCTCTGCAGGCTGACTTGTTTTGTTTTTTTTCCTACCGCTACTCAATCAGATGGTGAGCTGAGGTTTGTGGACACCACGTCATTGATTTTACCGATTTTTTCAAAACGGCTGTGTAGCAGCGGCTAATGTCAAAATCCTTATACAAGTGCGTGATTTGTTGTCGGCGGTTGTGGGTCAGCAGAGGTATGCACATGTCCACACGTGTTCATTGAATTTACCTGCTGTACAGTCAGGCTGGTGACTGTTGCTGTCCTTGAAGAGCGCTTTCGAGTAGCTCTTGTTTATGGCCAGCTGTTAAGATCCTTTTGTGATAGAGGCTCTCAGTCCATCCGCTGAACTATTGTACTGCTGAATGTGGTCTGCCATTAACAGGGCCATATTGTAATTAGACTGCAGATTGAGTGAGAGCGTAATGTTCAACACATTTTCCGCCGAGCGCAAGGTTCAATGGCTCGAATATGTAAAACCTTAAAACAGAATCCCTGAGCGCGTCCAGAGATGAAGGCTGGGAGTCACTCCAGGGGGAAGCCACAGCAGTTTGCAGGAGTTTAGAGTAATATTTTGAGGTAGTTTGCAGTATTTTGATTTATATCATAAAGGCATAATGACCAGAAAGGTGATTGAGCTCAAGATGTTCAAAGTCACCTTTCCCCTTCAAACCGAAGGAGTGCCCAGCCAGCAATCAGGCCTCGGCGAACAACTGAATCTAATATCTGACCACCGTTGTCACATTCTCTCCATTCTACCCCCCCCCGCCACATTGCTTTCAATCTATGCTGCATTTCTTTCCTTATCCTCCCTCTCCACAGCGTCTCAGTGGGAGTGGGAGTGTAATTGCGCAGTCAGACGGTGTTTACAGACGCAAAAGCGCCTTAATTTATTCCAACAGTTAGCAGTAATTCCCTGCTTTAATTCATAGCTTCTCCACCCAGTGGGAAAAGCAGAAGAGCAGATAGTCAGAACGAGGTGGGAAGAGAAGAAGCATATGGACGTTGTGTTACGGTATACAGTTAGTTGTAACTTGTACAAGACGTATACACATGTAAAGGCCATCGCTGTCGGTTTTAATGCACACTGAAGTCATTTTCTTCCAATCAAAGGTTCTAAATTACAGACATACACAAATATATTTAATTGCTGTGTTACCTGTAGCTATAAACCATTTGTTCAGTCGTCTGTTATGGTATGGTTGTATGGTCTGTACTGTGTAGTTGTTTGTTGTTTAAGTTGTTTTAACCATCATATTGTCAACGCTGTGATGTGGTAGCGCTTTACACTTACTGTGGTGCTACATTTCTCTTCTTGTAAACAGGTTTCCAGCTGGTGTTAGATGTGATTTACCACAAACTGGGAGTCCTCACAGGCCAAAAGTGCATTCACGCCTGCGTTCTCTTAACTTTTAAAGCACTCTAAAGCTGCGAACACTGGTGAGAAAATTGCCTCCTCACAACAGCTAAAATGGCTCTAATTGACATATAGGAACCCTTTTGAGGAAAAGTTTTAAAAAAATAAATAAAAAACCTAAATGACTACAGCAAAGAAATTATGTCAGGACAGTCAAGAAAAGCAGCAGGCGGTGCAGAGACATGTATTCCCTCCATGGATGTATTGATGCAGCAGTAAAAACAGTGACAATTCAGCGTAAAATGGATCAAATCATTACAGTTTGTTTGACATTTTAAAGATAAATGCAAGGAAGTAACTGGTTCATTTTATAATGACCACACTAAATAGTCATCCTCTTCAACTTTAAGTGCTGCTGAAAACAAACCCTGATAAACATAACAGCTTCCAATCTGGACAGTCCCGATTTACATTTACTAATTCAGCCTAAAACGGCAAATCGTTTAGAACTAGAATAAGATGAAGTTCTAGGATAGCATTAATAAGACCCTTAATAGGAGATCAAAGAGTCAAAGCCGTAGAGGCAAAGAAAGTAACAAATCTTCCAGGTTGGCTAGAATTATCACTTATACCTAATAACATAGAAACATAATTACAGATGCAAGGCTAGAGAATTAAGATTAGGATTAGAATTAAGATTAGGATGCTATGTTGAATTTTTTTGGTACTTCAGGAGCAAGAGGACAATAGTGAGCGGACATTCAGTTCTTAAGTGCAAATACTGATCCCTGCATTGACAGAATATGCAGCAGATGCATAAAATGATGGTCCGTGAAGTGTTTTTTCTGGAACCACAAGAGACCGATCCAAAGTGTAGACTCACAAACAAGCCACATTCTGCATCAAAATATCCACTTCAGCAAACAAGCTGCATCTGTCTCCGGTCACACATGTCAGCGGTAAATCTGGCAGAGAGTTGGCACATCTGGTCTCTTTGGTAATTTGGTCAGACTAAACGATATCGGTGGGTTGCTCTGGTGAGCCACCAGTAAACGCACCCTGTGTGATTCTGACCCGGTGCAAAATGTGATTTTCCTTTTGCTGATGTGAGGCAAAGATGGTAGAAACTGGAGGAAATCAAAATTATGCGGGAAACTTCACTAGGCTCCAACAGATGAATAGCTAAATATCATCTGTATAGCAGTTAAGATATTTTACTGCACACATAAAATTTTATTAGCACCTGAAACCACACTGGATCGCCAAGTTGCTTATAGGTGATTGATAATGTAAGCTGCCGCGGTTAGCCTACTGGTTTAACTCAAAATCAGCTACGTAACATTAACTTCTGTTAGCTCTGCAACTAAGAGCTTAAATTTTGGCTTTTGCTGAGTCTTTTGGAAAAACAAGCGAGTGTTTGCTTGATCATCATCATTTTTTCATTTCTTTTTATTTTTTTTATTTTGTTGCTCTTTGATTCACTTTCATCTCCGGCTTTTCTAAATGACTCACTCTGAACTAAATGTTTTGTCAGAGTGATTGATGTCTGGTTATTCGGGTATGCCCCCTTCCTCATGCCTGTCAGCACATGGAGAGCCGCCTTCTCCCAGCTCTCCTCCTCAATGGTTACAGTTCATAACCTCCTCTCACAGCTTTGAGCTTTATTTGTTCCCACCCTTCATACCTGAGGATGTTTAATATGCACTGTGCACCTGGGGTACATATGAGCTTCTGTGATGCGTCATTACACATGACACAGTGGCATATTGCATTGCAATGGCCCATTTAAAGGTTATCGTGTGCCAAAAAGCCAATCAGTGCTTATGCTGTATGCTAAAAGATAAAGGGAGTAGAATACAGTACAGGTAGTCCTCAACCTATGAACCAAAGTGGTTTCGAGAGGCTGTTTGTAGTTTAATTCTTTGTAAGTTGTTATTTATTAAATTCCAATCTATAATCAACATTTGAGGTCATTAAAATGTCATTACTTCTCTAAATACTAAAGTGTTATTCCCTAATGCTTATCAGAAACAATTACAGCACTTAAAAAAAACACATTAACTAAAAAAATACTGTCGTACCATAATGTTGCTTTTACATCTCTACCTCTGCTGAATGCATTTTATCCTCAGGGGGTGTAGAGGCTAAGTCAAGCTTTAATCCACTGAGGTATGTCCCTGCACTTACGTTAAGTCCGACACTCCACTTCCTGCTTTCTTGGTTAGCTCAACCAATAGTTACCATCAAATAGTAAAACATTCGCCGTTCAGCGTTTAATGCTTCTCGACAGAAACCTAACCCGGCCAACATTTGCTCCTACATCATTTATCTCCTACAGGGAGACAATCCTGTCAGTAATTTAAAAAATAAATATGAAATAACAGGCAGGTTGTGACACAGTTTTCTTCCTGGTATTCTATAGTTTTCATTGCTGGCACTAACTTTCTACCTGACCTGAATTGTCGGCAGTCTGTTTCCGAACATTACCATGTACATAAAAACATTTGTGTTTGTTCCTTGCTCAGAAGTTCACAGAGATGTGGATAAAAGAAGGAAGAAATTCTGCAGATGAAGCATCGACAGGAAAGCCTACATTGAGACCCGTCAACTTCAAGTTAGTGAGAATAGCAGGAAAAGCTACACTACTAAAATTTTATTAAGAATTTAGTCAAAATGATTTGAATACAGTTTATTTACTCATCATTCATGGTGTGAGGTTGATTTGGAAAATAGATCTCTTGTAGGTTTACACTGAAATCAATGTAAACATATCCAATACTGAACCTCTGCATAACCTACAATATTTTGTCCAACATGACTCATGCCAATAATTTTGTTCATTGATTTGTTGTGTCTGACCCTGTATGCCCACTTGGACAAACACACTGATTCCATTACAATGTAATTTCAGTACACACATATTTCTCCATGGTTGTTAAAGTTCAGAATCCTCAGTTCATCTGATGAAGAGTCACATCACACGTCGAGGGGCTGTCGATTCTTGAGTGTGAGGTTTGCAATAAACTGATGATGCTTGTAGAGACGGAGATGAATCAATCTTGTGTCCAGATAGGGAGCGGCTAAAGTTTTTTGATGCTGTTTCTTAATATTTTCTTTACACTTTCAAATAAAACCCTCAAGACTCAATACAAGTACCTCATAAAACACAATCACGGAACAATTTGTGGGTAATAAATTTAGCATAAGGTCTGTGAAGCTTGCGACGGTGAGCCGTTTCACAGCCAGTTTTACTATAGATGGCTCAAAGCCTTCTTCATCTTGAACACATTTACATATTCAGCAGTGCCACAGCATGAAGATTAAAGAACTGTTGAAATTTCCCTACCTGTCACATCATCCAATTTTAAACACTGAGATAAAATAGAGAAAAGTACGTAACGTTCAAAGGGCTGCTTATGAACGCGGGAAATTTCACATTTGTGTGAAAGTAAATGGGTTTTTCAAGAACCATAACAATATGCTTTCCAACCATATCACCTTTCTGCGGGGCCTCGAACCATAAACACAATCACGTCCCCCCTCTGTCATTTACATAGACATTTCAGTGTTCATTCCCCCTTTAAACCATTCATCCAGCTCCATTTCCTTTATTGGAGACTCGTAAAATAAGCGATAGATGGGTAAGCCATGTCTGTTCTGGTTTAAACAGGTTGAAAAGCAAATATGTTTTATTGTTATAATCAAACAAGTGATAAACAAACCCAGAAAGAGGTGAGGAAAGAGTCAAGATGTTAATTTCTGATTTTAATGTCCTCTTTTTCTACTCATGTATTCAACATCTGCCATCTAACTGCACTGCAGTCCTTTTGACTGGATGGATAGAGTTTCTCCTCTACAGCTGAAGTCAAAATAACCACCTTAAAATGAATAAATTCCACCTTCTTGCTATATTTTATTTGTCCTTGCCAGTGATATGAATTTATTTTATAAGTAATGCTGGTTTCATCTTTTTCATCTGTCCTTGTTTCTCTTCACTACCTCTCTAAATACTCCTGGGATCGTATTTCTGCTGGTGTTGCCAGGGGACTGGAATTACTGTCAGCCTTGCCTCCTTCAGATTACAGCCAGGCAGGGGTTGCCGTCCAGTCTGGCTTCCAGGTATTTCTTGCCATGCAGAATCGCCAAGACACAACCAAACATTTGAAGAGACAGACATTCTTCAGTCCATGTTGTGGCCATCATTTTTACTCTGCAGCGGCAGATGAGACACTTTCTTGGCGTGAAGCAGCTGGCACAGCTGGACGAGGAGGTAAAGGCAAAGTCAAAGGGAAAGTCGGAGGGTCAACAAGCAGTTTGGACGCTGGATGATCACATGTTGGAGGGCCAATACATGCACTACTGCTGTCAACACCAATAGTGCTTCAGATTTCCCCCTCAGATTCAATGTAATGGTTTTTACAAGACGAGTGAAGAAGGTTCTTTGGCTCGCTAGGAAATGACAGGAATAAACCCAACAATGGTTACTTAAAGAAATATCACGATTTAAATATGAAATGTTTATTTATCATGTTTTTGACCTACTTGTTCTGCAGATCAGACATTTGTCATAACTTGTATCTTGGTCTTATCATACATAAATACATATAAGTTATATTATTCAGAGAATTTCTTTCTGTTTGAGGTTATGTTTTATGGTCCAGTGCAGTGATGTAGTCTTGAAATTCAACAGGGTGAAAATCCTTCAAGTTTCCAAATTAATTATCCTTTAAAAATATCTGTGACAGAATGTGCTAATGTTTTGATTTTGGTTTTTTGAGTCTTGACCACAAAAAACTATAAATAAATCATATGCAATTACTCATACACAGCAAAAAAAGCTCATTCCCAACAACTGCTGAAGACTCATTAAAGCACTGATCAAAGATTGCTGATGAGCCCCAATTAATGATGTAATTTTCCACTCCACTGGCCTGACTTCCTGTGTCCCACAACATATGGGACAGAAATATTGGAGGCGGAGGCTGGAGACAAAGTCATCACAGATGCATGTTGTTGGGCCGTGTGACAGAGTGTTAATAGGAACTCCTCTCCTCATACATCACCCGTGCTTGACCTTCATAACACGGACAACATGCCATGAACCACATTCATCACCAGGAAAGAGGGACATTTTCAATATTTGCTTTATTTGCTTTTCATTTTTTTGCCTTTATGTCCTTGTTTTTTTGGTTATCTCATGGTTACAGTAAAAGCTCCTTCCTTCAAAATTAAACTCAAAGCTCCTAGTCGTTACCTCTAGTGGTTCCCAAAGTGGATGCACCCTGGGGTGCCTTAAGGACGGGCCAAGGGTACTACATGTTCATTATTTGTTGAGCATTTGTGATGATGTTCCACAACAGCAAACCATTTACACGTTTATTAAATTATCACCCATGTTTTATATCAGAAAACAATTAATTTAATCACCTTATTAAAAGCTGCTTGCATGTGGCGCTGTTACAGCTAATGACACGACAACTGAAGGTTATCAGTTGTCATAGTAACACTTTAATGCTCCAGAGTTTTTTTAGGATGTCTGACAAAGAGAAAATATCGCTCAGGAAACAAAGCTCCAAGAAATGATTGGACATCTCCGCCCTGAACATGGATAGAACCAGAAACCACCTGTCAGTCGGGTCAGAGCTGCATGTTGTCCTTTCACTACACATCAACAGTCGTATGTCGCCTTTTGGCTGTGGTGCACCCCTTGAAGACCCCTGCCCCCACAGCGGAGAGGCCCATTCTAGAGTTTTACCAATAAAGGCTACTGTAGAAACATGGTGGATATTATTCTTTACAAATGGATAAAGTACATTTCTTCTTCTTTTTCTTTCTTTTTTCTTTTTCTATTTCGTCTTCTACTCCCTCTTCTTCTTTTCTTCTTCTTCTTCTTCTAATTGAAAACAATACTGTTCAAGAAGCAGCTACTGTTTTTGCTGTAACATCAGATGTCGCTTAAAACTAGAATTTGGTTTTTATAAAATGACAAAAGACCTAAATAACTTTAGGAACATCTGGTGTCACAAAAATGTCCTATGCACTTCAGTTGCTGATCTACTCACTTTTGCAAACTTCCTGATATAATGCACTGATTTTTAAATTGTATTTCTTTTTATTTATTGGTTTTTAGTATTTTTGAAACACCTTAGCACTTTCATCTAATGTAAAATTGTAAAATGTTTGAGTGTGATTAAAGTGTTTTTGCAAAAATCAAATCTTCTTCTTCTTCCTCTTCTTCTTCTTCTTAGGATGACTTTGTCACAAATGTAAACAGCAACACATATTAAAAGATAAAAATGGATAAAGGGAAAACATCAGGTTAATGCTTGGATGGAACTACAGTATAGTCCCTCCCATGGAGCTTTAAAGTTAATTTATTTCTCCCACACATCTTAGTTTTTAGGTTTTTTTTTTAGTTGTTGCATTTTTTCTGTAACTGTAGGGTTTTTTTTTTCATTCTTTAATAAACTTAATCAGTCTCAGCGGTGTCATCAGCCACCGCCACCCCCAGTCTTGGGACTACGTGGTGGGATTTATTTCTGTTATTAGCTAACACATACCATCTTTGAATAGAGTCTCCCTGAAGAGTCGAAGCACCAAAGCCTTTCTGATTAATAATCAAATCAGCTGCTGCGGTGAACAATTATCTTGACTCAGTTCTCTCACCTCTCCTGACTGAGCTAAAATGTCATAAGGAATAATTTGCTTACATGTGGTTAAATGATGTGGAAAACTGCTCTTTTCTTTTTAATGATGGAAACTATTTTTAATTCAAATTATATTTATGGCGCAAGAAATACATGAGCGTCTATTGTTCTTCTGCTGTAATTTCTAGTCTGCTGTTTAAATAATAATAATAATAAGCACGTACAGTTAATGTCCGAGTTGTTCATATATTGATTAAATGTGAAATCTGCTCATTGATTGATGACAAATGAACAACATTTAATAGATTCATATAAATTGGCATGAATTGTCCTGAGAGAAATAAGAGGCTAATTTTGCATGAAGATGCTCCTTAATTTGACGGTGGAAATGAAATAGGGGTCGCAGGACTTGGAAACGTTAGGTACCTTTCAGACTATGATCTTTGATGGAAGAGTTTCAGTAACACTGACAGCACTTACTCTCCCACTGGGAGCTGTTTGGAAGAGAAACTGAAGGCAGCTATATCGATCCAGTGATCTGCTCTGCTTGTGTGCAGGGAGACAAGACTGCTGTACAGTCCTTTATTCACCACTAACCTGGTTTTATGGCAGGAGGAGACAGGAAAAAACCTTACAGTATGCAAGGAAATGAGAGCAGCATCCAGATCCCTGATGTGGTCTGAGGCATTATGCCAAACTGTGACAACAGACCTGGATGTTGGTTCTCTGTCACACCTTTATCATCCATCCTGTCGGTTCAACAGCTGTCAGGCCACCAGGTAAATACAGTGTTATGAAAACTGTAGGGAAACTGATTATTTTCAAGATTTTCCTTTTTAAATCACTGGTTGTTTGGATCAACAAATTCATTTAAATATACTGTATCATATAAGAGAGGAACTCTGCTATATGATACAGTATAGATGATATTTGAGAAGTGAAATGAAGGTTATAGGATTTACAGAAAATGTGCAATAATTATTTAAACAAAAGGAGGCTGGTGCATAAATGTGGGCACCTCAACACAAAAATTACATCAATATTTAGTATTTAGCGTTGGCTTTCAGGTCATTTGACAGTTGTTTTGAGGCTCCCATGTTGCCACTCTTCAGAGAAGATGCAAAAAAGGAGAACAACTTCTAACTGGCCACCTGAAATACCTTTTCTCATCATTGGCTTCACCTGTGTATGTAGGTCAATGAGCTTACCAAACACATTCTGTGTTCCAATAATTAGTGCTAATGGTATACAAATCAATAAAACAAGTAACCCAAATTTAAATAATCCTTGCACACTTTTTGTAAATCCTATGAACTTCATTTCACTTTGCAAACTTCACTGTGTTCATTTGCTAAATGATATATTTAACGGAACTGACATACCCAAACTTTTTCATACCACTGTAAACTACCCATATTATAACTGATCATTTACAGTAAATGACCTTTGGAAGAATATAAGGTTCCATGCTGGGTTTTTTTAAACGGACTACTAAGTTAAGTTGAACTAATTTCCTAAAAAAGAAAAGGGGCTTAGAGATGCTGTTTTAGTATATATTAGCAGTGTGTGTGTGTGTGTGTGTGTGTGTGTGTGTGTGTGTGTGTGTGTGTGTGTGTGTGTGTGTGTGTGTGTGTGTGTGTGTGTGTGTGTGTGCGTTCTTGTTAATGAAGGAAGGGGTCACCAAACGCAAACAGCAGGGCTCCTGCATGTGTTTAAAAGTTTTGGACAGCACCGCGTCTCCGACTCAGGGGGATAAACTCCATCAGGCTTTTCATGGAATTTGTTGACATATAGAAGATTGTCCTTTGCCAAGTTAATCAAGCAAAGAGGATACCAAACACATTGAATACTAAGTGTATATCGTCATCCATTATCAGTGAATGTTCGTCTACCATGAAGAGTGTGTATCTATTTGTGATATCTATGCAGCTCAGCCCAGGAACGACACAAGAATAAATGAGACAACATGTGAGGAGGAAATAAATCAATAACGAAGCGACCTCAACGCAGACTGTTTCCTCCATTGTGCATCCTCACCATAGACTCATTCCTTTACACAAACACACACATACACACTACACATCTTCATGCATTCAGCATGTTTGTGCACAAGCATGCAGGAGTGCCAATTCATGTCTCCTTCAGCAGTTTTTGCCCATTGCGGTACATTCAACATAAATAAACGCGCTGACTCTTGAATGATCGGTATTGTCGTTTTGCAGTAAAAGCTTCAGCTTAGGGTGATTTGTGGATGTTAATGAGAGCCAAGCAGGCCCAACAATGGAGCTGATTGTGTTTCTTGGGTAATGCTGTTCCTGTGCAGCATGTAGGGCTCGGGTGCGCCTGTAAAGGCACTCATGCATTACAAGGGCTTGACCCAGATCACAGATAGACATGATAATGCATGGCAGGTTGTCCTTTTGAAAGCCCTGCGTCCCACGAGGCTGAATGGCCATTCACTGGCCCTCAGGTACCGATGCCCTGATGGAAAATGGAAAAGGTTGCTCTGAGCAAGAGTTCCTTTTTTTAGACTCAATTTTATGTTTGTTTAAAGCAGTAAAATACGGAGACCTGTTTTTAAGGCTTCACGACTACATCAATTGGATTCAGTGTGTTAAAGATTCCTTCCTAAATTTAAAATAAACTTAAACAAAGCAGACTTCAAGGAGTCACTCGGGAAAACATTCTCATGTTGAGTGCTAACACAAATATGTGAGATTTGCCAAGTTTGATTTTGTGCATACATTATAGTCGCAAAGGACCATGACTCAAATCTAGTTACTAGATTCTCTAAGAATAGTCAGAGGATGAGCGTATATACGAGAATGTCAAGCTCAGTTTCCATGGCATCTGATCATATAATTTATTAAACACGGTGACATGTGAGCGTGATATTAAAGATGCATATGAACGTCTTATCTGAGACTTTAAAGGAACTTTTCACCCAACAAAAATGTTTTATTCAAATAGTCTCATGTATGAATCTGTACCGTCAGCTCCTCAGCTGTGAGTTATTCAAAGTTAATGATGCAGAATTTATCGCTGTGTCGACTGATGGTCACATATTCCACATGGTAGAACATTCATGTTTTATACACATATATACATATATACATTTTACAGTTTATTAGTGTTCCCCCTGTATGACCTTGCGAATGGTAACCCAAAGGTTTGGCTGCTCTGCTGATCTTTTAGTCAACAGGATTTCACTGGTTTTCATTTTGTGCAGTAATTAATGTGGAGGGCTTGTAGAGGTGGAGCGAGAGCAGACACGGCAGGAGTGAATTTATTTAAAATGTAGCTCGACCAACTGCAAAAAGAATAAAATATTTGCATTGATCAAAGTCTTCAACACGTGCAGCGTGTTGGAAAAATATTAAAAATACAGAGTGACAGCATGGACTGAGAAAATGGAATGAAAATGATATTTAAAGTAAATTTTAATCAGAAAAATTAGAATTTTTTTGTTCTAGTCCACTTTTATTAAGAGCATCCATTTGTATGGTGCATATCACACTGGAATTTGGATTTGCTTTAGTGTAATGAAAAGTGACTGTTGTATTCATGTTGGATTATGTTCTGATTACAGGTGTGTGAGCAGAATTTATCATCGGGAGACGGAGGGATTGGCAACGGCGTGACTCTTTGGCTGCAGAACAGGGAACGACGGTTGAAGACCAATTCAACTGACAGTTCAGCCCATTTTAGGAAGCGATTCTGGCTTAGTTTGGGTTTGTCTTCAGCATCTGGATATGTTTTCTTATGTTGAAGCATTATTGAGCTTTCAGAACCACCGTAGAAGTTTCATTGTATATTCAATCCAATGACGTTAAGACATTGTGAAGAATCAATTAGACAAAAGTTATGAGGTCAACATATTTCTCCCGTTGGTCCTAACTGGAATATGTGATGCATCTAAACACATTCAGAGAATTTGGCCATTACGGCATCTCATGTTCCATCTGAGTCTAAGTGATAGTTAGTATTCATCTCCCTCCATGAACTGGTCTGTTAACGTTTCCCCCTGTCTCCTGGAGCGTTTAACCTTGTCAGAGATAGACTGAGATCCATTAGGATTTCCTGAAAGGGTTGAGCATTACAGACTCATTTAGAATGACTTCCATTTTTAATAAACTGCTCACAACTCTGCAGATCAGATATGGAGGAGGTGCACTTAACAATGCCACCGAGACAGATATGTCTCATAATTGATGTTACACAAAAGCTTAAGAAATCATGTCATGTCTTTCAGCCCTTTTTATTTTGTTCTTCCTCCTCCATCTCCACCTCCTCCTCCTTATTGCTCTTTTCATACCACAAGCTCCTCGCTCTACAAGCTGCCTCATCATCTTTTCAGGTTCACCCTGCTGAGGCTACGATGTTGTACATGTTATATATGCTGTAATCATGTTTATCTACCGGATAGCTGTGTTTATAGATGACATCACTGCAGCCGACTGAATCCATCACGGCCGGAGCAGACTTGTTGACACGGGTCACCGGTAGACAAACGGTCCTGCGGATGTTAACACTGATGCTTTTACATTTTTAGATTATACTCAAGATTCCACTGGTATCTGTGCTACGACATGATCATCCCCAAAGAAAGACGTGTGCAGGCAGATAATGATCATATCTCAGCCCAACCAGAAGTGATGGGAGGAGAATAAGCAGCACAGGGTTAACTGACAGTGAAAGGAGTGAGGGGTGCCAGAGGGGAGGGTGAGGTTAATGGAATTGGCGGAATAAAAAGTGTAGGGAAGGCTGTTTGAATGGCATGTGAATTGAAAATGCGTTTTTAGCTGCTGAATCGATATCCACATTCTCTGTTCTGAGAATTAGTCAGTTAGTGAAGGTTCTATTACTTGAGAGGTCAGAGGGCGTAGAGACGAGGAACGCACTCTTATGAGAAATCGCATCAGCGTATTAATACATCTCCAGATCATTCACTTTTTTTAAAAAATCAAAACACATCGTGATGCTTGCATCTTTTCAGAATAAAGTTGCTATGATAATGTAACAGTAGAAACTGATTCACCAATGAGCTGCAAATAATTAATATATACCAGGTTAAAACCTCCTAACTGCTTAATTTTAATTTCTAACTTCAATTAAAGGAAGCTGGAAGATATGAAAATGTGTTGACCCATGGGTTAATGAACCCTCTTCAATGCAAGCATATAAAGTAAAAAAAAAAAAAAAAAAAAAAAATCAGGCCTTGACATTCTGCAGGTCAGCCGACAGCGTTAATGCATTGTGTTGTGACACGTTTAATGTTCCGTCTTGCTTTCTTGCTCTGAAATTAATTCATCCAATGCAGTGGAAAACTTTTCCACAAGGCATTTTGATTTTTCACACCAATATAGTCTGAGGTCTCGCACCACAAAAAGTGGACATGGTGAGAAATTATTCATTTTTTGTCAGTCAGTAAACAAGCTGGATACTATAATTCCCAGAATGCAACACAATAGTCTGATTGAGTTCGCTTTATCTGCCTCTTAATTTTCAATCTTCGCATTATACAAACTCAATCCACAGCCATCTGATTTTTTTTTCCTTTCACTGCACACATTCACCTCTGAATTCAGGCTGAACATGACCCAACATTTACAACAATTATGCTGTCGAATGACTGAATGTTTTTGTTTCATTAACATTAACAAAACAGTGGGACATGAATTCATTTTTGAAACTATTTGCGTTAACATTACAGGATTAACAGTCTGTCAGCTACAGGGCAGGAAGTAAAAGCAGGACTATTTAACTTTGTCCACCAATGCTGACAAATGATGAGACAATTCTCAATGAAACAAAACCCACAGGAGCTTTAACTGACTCACTCAAACGGATCAGCTTCCATGTGATTCATGCTGTTCGTGTCGTGATAAACAAACAGAGAAACAAAAAAAATGGACCTGAGCAAAAGAACCAGATTTGGTCCACATTGGCCGGTGGGTGAACAAAGCCTGGGGGGGGGGGTTCCCTGACGCCAGGATTGAATTATTCCTACAGCATATGGTGCCACTGGAAAATATATCCACCTTCTGTGTGAAGGAAGCCCACTGTTCTTGGTTCCCATCCAGGCCGTACAGACTGTAATTGATCATTTTTGAACAAGTGTCCCATCCTGCCTCATCTCGGTCCTGCCCACTGTATTCCATTTATTCTGTGCAAATCATCCACCCAGGGATTGATTTGATGAATGACTCAATGACATGCTGCACCCATGACGTCCATTGCTTCTCATTGGGTCGCTGTGGCTCTGGTAGTCGTAGGTGCCAAGAACCCTGCTGACCCCCGGTGGCGTGGGATTTATGGTGCAGGAACCAGAACCATGGACAGCGACAGACAGCATGAAACATCCAGTGCATGTTGGGTCTTTTTTTTTTTTTTTACACATCATCACCCCATGAGCACATACGACATCGAATCATCCACCATCGTATCCCAACATCCCATTCCCATTTTAACACACTGCAGATTTTTCATGGGAATAACAGCTTTTATAGCATATTTATTCACTCATCGGTGAAGCTGTTGTGCTCATACTATCGCGATGATATTTAAATACAATGCTCCAATAACTATTTAATTCCTTACAAAAAAAATCTGAACGTTTAACTTCTCGTTTCTACAACAATCTTTTTTTTTTTTTTTTTGGCTTTGGTTCTCGTTTCGTAGGAAAGTGTGATTCTTTTGTGTAAACATTTGCTCCCTCCAACAGAGACCAAAGTCTTACCCTTCAGCAAGTGCAGCTGTTTGTGAGCGATGCTTGTGCCAATAACGGAGGCCTTTGCTGCAGCGTGCAGTCGGTGGAATATGTGAGGCGAAGACTTTGATTAGCCCAGAGGCTCTGCGGGGAATTCATCTGTTGCCAGCAATCAATGACCGGGCAGAAAAGCATGCCGATCAGTTTTATCGCTTTCTCCTTCCATTTGTTTTTATCACGAGCATCATCATCACCACCCAATACAACATCACCTCTCCTGGCGGAGTCCATAATGTTTGTCCAGATGGTTGGCATATATCCTGTAGTCCGGAGGATTATTACTAATAACTTTGGTGATCACTTTTTCTTCTGTCTCTCCATGAGGTTGACATTTTTGTTTTTAGATGAAATGTCACAAAAACTCTTGGGTGGTGACATTTGGACTGATAGATTGCCGTCAGTGGTGCTCAGAGGACAGACCTTGATGTCTTATCAGGTACTGAGATCTAATGATCCCTTCATGGTCAGGTGTACTTTGTCTCTCCTGATAATTAGCAAATGCCATCAACTATTAAGGTAAATTTTACATCTGCTGACAAATTGACAGCTTAGCGTTGGCAGGAATTTAAGGCCTTGTCTCTTGTAATTATGGTGCTGCATTATTGTCGTAAAATGCATCTGCTTGATTCCAGTTTATATCCAATTTTAATGCTTGTTTTGAAATTTGCATTTTGAAAGATGCATTTATTGATTAGCATGCCCCAGTTCATATCAACTGCATTTCCCAGTACCTGAAGTCTTTCTGGACATGACTTATGTAACAGGGATTAAAAGAACTAAAACCAATACCTTCATAAATAGATGTGGATTTAATTCACCATTAACTGCCATTGGTCTGTAATCATAGCATAATGGCTGCTGTTTAATCAGCAATGTTTGAAGATGAGAGACTCTCAGCTGTTCTAAAAGCTGGCTGAGGATCAGAGGAGAGAAGGACATTCAGAAATCCACCCAATGGCATTACTGACGACGGTGGCTCATGGATTGTAAAAAAAAATGTTTGGGTTTACTATTTTTTTTAAATCATATAATAGATTTTGAGTTTCCAATTGGCAATGTTTCCACAAGGCAACAAACCAAGCTCAAATTGTGGTCTCCTATGATCATGAAATGCTAAATTCTAATCAGTACTAATTAGAATTTGGAGAAGAATTACCAGTCAATAAGATTAAAAACACAACAATCTACTTAAAGGTAATATTTATTTTACACCAACCAAAAACATTGGTGCAAAAGATGAATTCCCAGTTACGACATCAGTGACAGTGCATCTCAGGAAAATAGTAATGCTCCAAAGAGACAAGAAAAACAATAACACCACCAATAAAAGCACAGTTTCTGAAGTAAAAATTTCAATTTTCAAACACTAACAACCTTTAAAAGACAAAGGCAGCACATGTCAAGAAAATAATACCATTGTAACTTACAATAATGCTTTCATCTGGTGCAGAAATCGCAGTATAACCAACGTCCCAGCATCACTCACGCTCTCACACAGTGACACACACATACACACACACACACACATGCACACACATACGTGCTATGCTGGTACAGAAGAGCCAAATCATCAATCCCATTACCACAACATTAAAATCAATTACATGTAATAAATATCAGTGAAAGCACCTATAAAGCTGAAATGTGTTTAACTGATGATCAGACTGTGCAACATGTAAAAAAAGAAAAGTTCATTAAAAACATACATCAGAATACCAACATCAGACCACTGACAACCATTAAAACAGCCGTCAAATGTTAAAATCTTTGCTTTTCTGCTCTAATATGTACAAGTAGGAGTATATACACAACAGGTTGCTCTCGTAAGAACTGTATAAAAGTTAAGCATTTGATTCTGTAACAGAATTTGATTTGTAAAAGTGAGCGGCGGTCAGGGTGCTGAGCTTGAATAAGGGATGACTAGATTTCACAGCATCAGATCAGGCTGGATTTGAGATAGCCACAATGGCTCTGGTCTGACAGCGAAACTGTAATAACTGTTTCAAAATTCACACGCCTGAGGCGATGCTCACACAAAACCACCAAAATGGATGTTTGCTCCCATCTTAGTGCAAACATTCAAGCTGCACTCGATAGCATTAAAACACTGGGTGGCAGTTCATTTAGTCCTTAAAGGTCATTAACACGATAGATTAGCATGCTAAAGGCTTTTGGACAACAATGCATGGAATTTACAGCAAGAATGACAAGAAATCATTTCATCACAGCTTCTGTGACTTTCTACGGTACTGCAACCACTTCACGATGAACCATCCATAAAATAAATCCGATAAAAACACACAGCCCACGTTGTGTCACTTGGAATCTGTAGAGCTGATAGTGTACTGGAGGTGCACTGTCCTTCCAAGAGAGAGGACCTTCAAATGACAGCAAGATTCTATTCTGTGTTTTCAAAGGTTCAATGTACCAGAAGCATTTTCTGTTGCAATCAGTCCTTTTCCAGATTTTTTTTTTCTTTATCATTTACATTCTCTGGGAAAAGTGCAAAATACAGAATTTTCCCTAACAAAAAAAATTGCAAATGTAATCATTCTTGTTCTATTTTTTCATGTGTAACAAAATTGAAAAGAACTTACACAACTAAAAGCCTAACCTGCTAACTTCTGTGACGACTATTTGCTATGTGCAAATTTTTTGTCCATTCACGGTTCAACTGATATTCACTGCCTTCCTGCATATATGGCTTCTACTCATGTATGGCTCCTTTTTCCCTTTATTCCTACATAGCCAGGCACTGTTTGTTATCCAGAGTGAAAATATGTAAGTGTCTCTTTAAATTTTAGTGTCACCACAATACAGTGGGTTTGTGAATGCTGAGGTTGTTTTCCTTTCCAAGGCCATCTACTGAAGGAAAAACACTTCCTTCGGGGAGAATGTGGCATGATCAATGATGCTGTTTTGCTCTAGAAACATGATTTCCACACCTTTCACACTTAACACGAACCTACACCAATATTTTTTGTGTCTGTTTGATCAATCTGGAAAGGCCGACCCTCTCACCACTGGAGGACGTGGTTTTCCCTCTCTCCTGCCGTTGAGGCTAGCTCTGCTTTGGCGTCACAGTTTGCTTTGGCTGGGCTTTGGATGCTGTTGCAGAGGCAGAGGAGGAAGTGGAGGAGGAGGAGGAGGAAGAGGATGAACTCCATCTGGTTTCTACGCCTGTGCTTGTCATCTTCAGCTTTCGTCGCTTGGCAAGGGGAGCGTTGTCGACACTTTTTAGAAAGAAGCCCTCTCTTTTACCACGGTTGAAAGCCTGGAGCAGAAACAAAGCGAGGGGGAGACAGGCGTGATGAATCACAAGGACTAGCATCTATTCTAAGAGAGACCAGTTGTGTACAAACCTTGTAGGTTGCATTGACATAGGTGCGGACAGTGGGCCCGCTAGACTCCAGCACGTCTGGGGTGCACAGAGGAGTGGTGGACATGGACGCCCCGCCCTTCAGCCAGCTGTTCTCTTTCAGATCTGACAGTTTGAGACGCCTCTCTGGATCGACTGTCAGCAGGCCTTCAATCATAGAGGCGTTATGACAAAGGAATACAAAGACAACATGATGAAAAGGACGTTGGAACAAAGCACGCATAGCTGTATGGAATGCAGCCCTAAAGAACAGTAAAAACCTTTACATACCTTTAACAAGTTCTTTGGCATCCTCTGATACGCCTTTCCACGCCTCCCCTTCCAATGAGAAATCCCCCTCTTTTATCTTTTGCATGATGTCAGCTGCGTATGATGAGGTCATCCCACGCTGCTCACTCTGGAACGGCACCTGGCCTGACAGCATGGTGTACTGGGAGAGCGAGAGACGGGCGTTGGTACTTCACTTATACCTTCACCATCTGACAGAATTAACAGTTTTAGGTTAATTACCAGGATGACACCGACACTCCAGAGGTCACAGGCTTTATCGTATCCTGCGCTCTCAAAGAGTTCGGGTGCAGCGTATTGCAGCGTGAAGCAGGGAGTCTGCAGGGGGGCGCTGCCTGCAGGGCAGAGGCGGGCAAAGCCAAAGTCTATTACTTTAAGCACAGAGTCCTCGCCGTCATCTGCAAACAGCACGTTCTGTAAGGTAAACAGAAGGAATCCATAATCATTCTGGCTTCTTCTTCTTCTTCAGTCTGGGCTCTAGCCTTCTGCTTTTAGAACCAAGATGACAAAACACTCTAAATTTCTGTATTTTGTTTCTGCTTTGCTTTTGTGAAAGTGGTTGCAGAGGTCAAACACATTGAAGCTTTATTCCAAAGAGGCCCTTGAAAATTAGTTGTTGATATTTTGGTGAGAATTAGATTAGACAATAAAGTGTAAAGCGGAATATCACAATTCAGTATTTAGCGACTCCGTCAACAAGCGCAAACAAAATAATGTGGATGAACTGTTTTAATCAAACACTTCCCAAGCAGTAAATGGGTTTAAATCAATGTTTAAAAATTGTTTGCAATTACAGCGGTTGTGTCAGGAGAAACACAGCACAGAGCCTAAAGTTTATTGGTGTTTCTGAGCACCACCCGTCACTCACAGCTGCTTACATAAATGAAGGGATAGAGTTAATTGAATCCCACATCCATCCGAAGAAAGAAGGATTGTATGTAGTAAATCTGCAGCAGCATTAATTTTTAGAAGTGCTGCACCGCAGCACAGGGGCATTACGCACTGCTGTTTGCTGTTCACCTTGATTAAATCACATTCAAATGATGCTGCAAAAGAACCACACAAACAATCTGGTTACAACTTTATATCCAGCCTGTCTAAGTGAGACATCCTCAGGACGCATGCAGATTGCAGTGGAAAAATAGAGACAATGAAAACGTCTTCATTCAAACTGATTCATCCACTCATCTCCTTGAACACGAGACAATCAGTAATCATCTCGTCTTCAGCTGCTTATCAGAATTCAGGTCGAGGGTTTATCGCAGGATTCCAGCTGATTGTCTTTCTCAAAACATTAGCACAGCACTGGCAGTTTGTAATTATTAAAGTGCACTTTTAATAATAGGAAAAGAGGTAGAAATATGGTTGCAATAATGTTGTTCTGATGTTGCCACTAACAGAATTATATAGCAGGAGATACTGATGATTATGGCTCAACTGTTTTGATTGATCACAAGGAATCTTTTCTTTTCTTAAATGAGCGATTGTGTTTATGCAGGAACGGATCACGTCATCAGAAAACATCCCACCTCTGGTTTGAGGTCTCTGTGCACGACTCCAGCCTCGTGCATGAAGCTGACAGCTGAGACCAGGCTCTGCAGCAGCTGACTGGCCTCTGCCTCGCCAAAGAGTTTCTTCCTCTTAATCCTTTCCAGCAACTCTCCACCTCGGAGAAGTTCCATCACCAAGTATGTGTGGTACTAAAAGAGAAGGACATGCTAATACAAGACTTTATATAATGGATTTGTTGCTGAGCATTTCTTACCATGCAGGATTATAAATTTTCCATCCTTGAGAGAACAGATCAAATATCCCCTATTTTTTGTGTTAATGTGTCAGAAATTGAACATTCTTAGTGGATTTCCTCCAGCGTACCTGATCGGTATAGACTTCATGCAGCTTGACGATGTTTGGGTGAGCCTCACATTGCCTCAAGGCAGCAATCTCTCGCTGGGTGTTTGCCTCCATTCTAACAGCGGAAAAAAGAATTCATTTTGAGCAAGAACATTCTGAGACTTGCTATCAAATGGTACAGGGACAGTATTAAATGTACCAAGATACATAAAAGCTATCAGATGATAACACACAGGGAAAAAGAGTTACAAAACTTTCAAAAAAAATCAAACCTCTCCTCAGTACACAGGAAATGTGTGTATAAAATTTTGTTAACTATATCTTGAGCGATTTTTTTAAATTATGTGCCTCAAACAAATGATTACACACACGGATGAACAAATGTTCATTCATTCATTCATTTTCTCAACCCGCTTAATCCGCTTACGCAGGTCGCGGGGGAGCCGGTGCCTATCCCGGCAGTCTCAGGGCGTGAGGCGGGGGACACTCCATGCACGACGCCAGTGTACCGCGGAGCCACACAGAGACAAACAATCACTCACACACACACTCACTCCTACAGTCAATTTGGGACCGGCCAATCAACCTGAAACGCATGCTTTTGGAGGTGGGAGGAAGCCGGAGAACCCGGGGGAACCCACGCAGACACAGGGAGAGCATGCGAACTCCACACAGAGCAGGACTCGAACCCGGGTCCGCTGTGTTGTGAGGCGACAGCGCTACCCACTGCGCCACAAACAAATATACCAATCATTAAATGCCCTAGTATTAAACGATAGGACATAAGAAGAATCCCGAAAACTGTGTTGATGCGTCTGACTTCCACTCACCTGCGGCTGACGATCTTTACGGCGTACTCATGGTCACTTTCCTTGTGTATGCATTTCCTGCACACAGAGAAACTTCCCTCGCCTAGGGGTGGTCCGTTCAGACACAGCTCATAGTGCTGGAAAAATTGGGACTCCTGAGCAAAAACGGGATGAGTTGTCATTAAAAGATGCTATCACTATGAGTATCCATATAATGCAAATTGCCTAAACAATCAATCTCTTTAAACTGATATCGATCCATACCTCTAACATGGCACTGCGTTGAACTGACGCTGACGCAGGCCGATCAGCACAGACCTGGGATTCAACAAAGTCTCCCATGACTGCGTTCTTGTTGAACAGGATGGAGGGAGCAATGAAAGAGTAGCCCTAAAAAAAGACAAGCAACATGATATTTTTTAGTGTACTGGCGGAAGTCTGTTTTGAGAGATAGAGCGTAGGCTACTCAAAATCAATCATGTCAGAAAAAATTGGCTAGATATACGGACAGATACAGCAAACTGGCAGCATTATTAAATAACAAACCCTAATTCAGATCAGTATTGATCACACGGCCTGGCCCAATAAGATTTTTTTTGTATTTTGAAAATAAAGAAGGGTCAATATCAAACCAACCTTGAACAGGCGACCAGTGCTCGGGGGTGTGCTCGCAGGAGAGTAGACGGGATCCATGCCGGTGAACTCCTCAGCAAAGTTCCCCACATCCAGCTCACTCTTCAGCTCCGGTTTAAATGGACTCGCCACCTTCTTTTGGGCCAGGTCAGCCCAGTTCAGGCCCTGGGAGGAAATAGTAAGAGTCAAGTTAAAATTGAAGGCCAAGGCCCAATGGGGAGGAGAGACATCTGAGTTGTGGTAGACCTTGAAGAAGGGATGTGCTTTGATGTCTTCAGACCCACGTGGTCCAGAACCCAGCCTTCTATGGGGATCTTTAACCAACAGCTTCTTCAGCAGGTCCTGAGCAGTGGATCCGATCATAGAGGGAAACGGTGGATCGCAGCGCAAAATACGTCTGAAAGGACAAGGATGGAAGGGACAGTCGATGACCTCACATACAGCCCATTTTATCACGAGAGCACTTTAATACGCTATGAAGTCCCGAAGCAGCTTTGAGGTTCTCACAATGGCTGAGATTTTATGACTGGAGGATATAAACAGGCTGGTTGAAGGGTTGGACTCACTTTGACACCTCACTCTGTGAGTTTCTCTCCCCCTCCAGAGTGAAAGGCGATGCTCCTGTCAGAAGCTCAAACATCAGGATCCCAAGGCTCCACCAATCTACAGACTGAAAGGAGAGGACCGTTTTAAAACATCACATACAGAAAAAAAAGAGGCACACACTATGTGTGTATTCAAGGAATGTATGACAGTCACTTGTCATTAGCTGAAATTTAAATATCGATGCAACACAATGCATGTCAGATCTGAATGTGAAAAAGAATCACGTGACCAAAACTCTATGAATGCTGACCATCGGTGCTCGCAGTGTTTTTACCTTGCCATGCCCTGATTTCCCCCTAATGATTTCAGGTGCCATGTACTCAATGGTGCCACAGAAAGAGTAGGTCCTTTCCTTCTGTAAAGAGGGGAGAGAATATATATAGTAATATAAACTAATGTTATATATGCACAAAGCATCGTGAATGCTCCAGTCAATAACACTTATTCTGTGTAAGATCGTGTATATACACAGTTTTTATTTATAAGAATTAATTTACACACCTCTTCTTCCAGAAACTCTTTACTAAGCCCGAAATCTGTCAATACCACATGTCCATCGCTGTCGAGAAGAATGTTTTCCAATTTTATGTCCCGGTACACAATCCCCAGCTGCACAAAAACCAAGAGAAAACTTATTCATAGTCAGGGTCGGTGAGGAAACACGTGACCTTAGATGAAACGCTGTACAGACAAGCGTGGCCTTTTATCTGTTTTCAGATAACTTGTTCAGTCATTCTAACTCCTAAAAAAGCCAATGTTAACACAAAATAAAGCTCAGTGCTTTATTTTAACAACAACTTAAGAAACGGGAATAGCAGTCACCAAAAATGTTGTTCAGACAGTTTGACTTAATGCCATTTCTAACATACATTGTAATTTACGAGTTTGTTTTATCTTTTGTGTCCGAGAACTGATAATATTTAGATTTAAGTTCCAGAGCTGAAAGATACCCACCTTGTGCAGATGCTCCAGAGCCAAGATGATTTCCCCAACATATATCCGCACAGCCTCCTCAGGAAAGTGATCCCGCTGATACAGATGAGTGAACATCTCTCCACCGCTAACATAGTCTGCACTCACACACACAAACACACAGGAAGCTTCAATATACAGAATACAAATATCACACAAACATGCACAGTGCCATTAACGCCAACAGATGTGACTTGAAATTTATCTTAGAGTGATTTCAGACCCAATTAATTGATAATCTATTTTATACAGAGGTTTTTTTACACTGAAAAAATGGGCCTTAAGAATGAACATTGTATTCTTTGAAGGCATAAATGTCTCTCAGTATTTCCTGTTATTTTGTCTGTTTTTCATTCCAGTTTTAGTGCCACACTGGGTAGCTGCATGAGTTTCATGAGCACACATTGAGCCAATCATCAATCAAATTAATTGACATGAGTAAGATTACATCTGTGAGAAGTTATACATGTCAGTTTCTTTCATTTTCAGTCATAAGTCCGTCCTTATGACTAACAGACACATTGCAGATTCAAACAAATTAAAAAAACCTCACACCTATTTAGCATTTCAAGTGTAAAGAGACAAAAGCTCAACGAATTTGGTAGTTGTGTCTGATCACTCACCCAGGATGAGATGGAGTTTGCTCTGAGTCTGAAAAGCGTAGTGGAGAGTCACTAGGAAGGGAGACTGGCGGATGTGCTCCAGAACCTGCCTCTCTGTGCGAGTGTGTTCTGTTGTCTTTGCCTTTTGAACTATAGCGGCTTTCTTTAAAACCTGAAGTAATGACCAAAATAAAATCCCCATCATTCACTATCAACACCAGGAAAATCTAGATCTGAATAGCATTAATTTTATATTCCAGATCAAATATACAGCTATGCATCATTTTCATACAGCAGCTAAAAGAGGTGTCAAATCAAAATAGTTTTTTTTTTTTTTTTCCTCTACTGTACACTTTAAATGCCAGTTATCATTTTATTTGTCACAAACCTGGATATAAATACCTGGATATAAATAAATATTTATCAGCAGTATTTCACAAAGTAGTGGACCCCTTCCTGTCCTTTCAAAGAATGAGCTTTTCATAGCTAATCATTGTACAATTTACAGTCACACACATTCGTACGTCTGATCATCAGGAGTCGTACAGAACTCGATACCCCTGGTCACAATATCTCTCTCGTCAATCACTCACACGCTGATGTAAAAGCCATATGGAGCCATTTGGGGTTCAGCAGCTTGCCCTCAAACAACTGACCTTCCAATTAGTGGACAAACTGTTCTAGCATCTTGCATATCACAGTTGGAAAAACATTAAAATATGCTGCTGAGAAGAATTAGTTGACTTCACGCTGCCCCTGCTGCCTTTAAATCAGAGTTGTAGACCGTGACATCTGTGCTATGCAAGTCTCACAAATGCATTTGAATATCAGCAAATTCTGAGCAAATTCACATAAAACATTTTGAAATGATTTCTTTTTAAGTCAATACTATCGTCTCACCTTCATAGCATAGAGCTGGCCTGCATCATGACCGGTGTTCTTCCTGACCAAAAACACTTTTCCATAAGCTAGACAAAAACAAACAAAAAATTGTGCATTCAGGAATCTCAATTGCTTCCAATATGAAAGGGAGACTGAACTGTGCAATATAAATGGTGATGGAAACAGCCTCTTTAATCTTTCAGAGGTATTCTGTATGGATGGCATCTAATAACAGAGACAACTGAGGCATGTGGGCATCCTCAGTGTTCAGGCAGTATTCATGCTGTTGGATTGCACCTCAGAATATGACTGAAAGAATATTTATCACTACTGTAATCAAACCATCAGGGGAACTTTGTTACATGGTCTGAAAAATAACTACATTATCCATAACATGTTTGACTCTGGTGGGGAAATATATCTTCAACACTTAGGGAATACTTCCTCATTTTGACATCATCATTTTGCGTTTTTCTTCAATTTCAAAAATTGCCTCTTATTTTATACTTTACAGAGAAACTTACCTCCAGTGCCCAAGACTTTGAGCAGTTCAAAGTTCTCCATGCCAACTCGCTCAGTGTGGCCTGTGAGGTTAGCTAGCAGAACAAAGAAAAAAGGAATTCATCTAATATGAATGTGTGTTCAGGTATCACTGCTTTTAAGATGAACCCTAACCCTGCTACTGCAATGCAATTTATACAAGCAATTTCTGCTGCACTAACATTGATTAAAGTTTGATTCGCTTCAATCAAAACCCAAACTGTGTGACATAGCAACCTCTCCAACAATGAAAACAACAACAATGAAAAATGTGCATGATCACATCTGCAATTATCCTGATATTTTCAACTCACCGAAGGAGGATATTAATGTGATACCATCTGGATTTCTTTTAAGGAACTAAACTATAAATTATACTCTAAGATGCATACGGAGGCCAGGGACAAGCTATAAGGGAATAAGACTGTTTTATCTTTAGTCCAAAGTCCAGATCAAGTGATACAAGTTAATTAAAAGTAAACACAGCAAAGAACAAACTAGCAAAAAATGATTCAAGTTTCCTGTCTGGAGGCAGTGCATTCAGCTACCATTCAAAAGCTCCTCTGAAAGCTTGGAACACAAGTGGATACGAGCTTTTCAAATATATTTGTTGACCCCACAACTTGAATTACTACGAATAGGCAACATCTGTATCCCTGTTGCACCAATTCTTCACATCTTCCCATTCACAAAGCTAAATATCTGATAAATGTTTGTAAGACATCTAATATCTATTCATTTACTTGGACAGGGGATCTTGCAATGGTATAGGAAGTGAAACACCGACAGTTCCACCATTGTATCCTACTATTGTATATTCCACAGCTCGCAGGTCCTCATTTGAGATGATGCCCACTGTTTCGCCCAGTTTGAAGGTTATCCACCATGTAGTTTAATTATAATAAAGAAAAAGTGACAAAAATGTTCACAATTTTAGAGAAAAAAATCCTTAATGCTTCATTGTCCAGTCCCAATTAAAACTGTGATGATTTCTCCATTGCTGTGTGACTAACCCTTCTATCACGATTAATCAAAATCAGCCAAACTATTTCAACATGAAGGGTAGAAAAACTGAACTCTATTTTGCAATGATGAAGTGAAAAAAATGAATACATCCACCCCATTTCCAATGTTTTAGAATCTCCCTGCCACATCCCAACAATACCACCCAGTTTCATGAACATGAGTTTTTGTGTATTCCCGCTAAATTACAAACAGACGAGAACACAAACTCCATCCAAAACACGTCAACACTGAATAATTTCCAATGTGTACAGGTTTCATGTTTTGCGGTTACGTGTATGTACTGTGTATGTAATTAAAGTGTGTCTGACTTACCATTGGTGATCTGATGCTTGACAGTGCATGCCTTTTCATTTGTTTTGGCATCAGAGTCATCACTACTATCAGACGCGTCCCCAGGCATAACTTAAACTGGACTATACAGACTGTTTTTGAACGAGCTGTACAGCAAAATGCTTAACGTCAAAATATTACACTACAAGTTTAACAATTTTTTAAAAAATTAATGCAGCTCCATTGTGACGAAAACAATGATTATCGAGAAGACCGAAGCGCAGGGATTTCGAGACAACACAGTTGATTAAATGTTAATCTCCATGGGTTAGACATCATATTATTTGACATTATATATCCAATATGAATCACTGAGCTTTTGGGAACACTTACGCAGCTGGCTATAAAAATGTAGCTATTAAATACATATCGATCGCTTTCTTTCAGTATTTTTAATTAGGTATCAGCGCTACCTAACAAGTACAGATTTTGGGAAACAGTTCATATTGAAGTTTAAGATGCTAACATTAGCATTAGCCGCTTTTCAGTAGTCATTATTCCTAAGTGAACTCGCGTTACACAGTAGTAACACTACAGCAGTGTACGTATAGGAGTACACGTAACACACCGAATGCGGTTACGCGTACGATGCTAAGTTATTGTTACTGCTACAACAGGAAGACATGCTACCTAGCTGAAATGGTGGAAGCAAATTGGCGAACTAGCAACTAGTAGCTAGCTGCTGTCGACCGTCAAAGTTTGAATTCAAGCTAATGCTAATGTTTGGTTAACATTAGCTACGCTAGCCTCTTCAGATATCAGCTAACAGACGATGTTGGGGTTAGTTCCATGCCTTCTTCCTCTTCACTACAGCCATGGCATTGCTATACTCATTATGAAAATTATTTACATTTCTGTTGTTTTTTTTAAAGCGTCTGGCTAACTGCTAATATCAGGATGCTTTCGACACAACCTGGGCGACGGTCAGTCACGTGACCCCTGGAAGAGGGCGGAGCTAAAGCTCTCGGGAAGCTCAAGAAAACTTGATTTGATAGATTCAAGTGTCATTATTAATTTACATTTATATATATTTTTTATAACAAGTGTCTTTCTCATATTTAATTGGTGCATTTTTATTTTACCGCTACTGCTCCGGGACAGCAGCGACTATTGAGATAGTCAGATCCACAATCATCAGCATCTTAACTGCTGAATAAACAAACTGCATGTGCCTGTTTAGGTACACTTACCCTGGCTGTTCTTGCACTAAAATCATTTATTTGCATTTGACCATCCTTTCAAACAAGATATTTATATAATATTGCAGAAATACACTATAACTGTCAAATTTGTTGTTGGAGATACATTTTTTACTCATGTATGCACACATAATATACTTGTACTTTAAGTTAAGCGTCTCTTCATTTTTCCTTATATTGGTTTACTTTGGAGTTGAAAATCACACATCATATTAAATAATCGAATTACCTACACCTGCAGATTCCATGACAACATGGTTGGCTTCAATGAAATTATGGATTTCATAGCATAACTTATCGATTTGTAAGTCACACTCCTCTAGATCTCACATTCGTTACAAGTAGTTCCAGATTATAACTGGACTTGGAGGGTTAAAAGGCCAGAAATCCAATTTATGCCATGTTGCATGAGATAGAATTTCTGATAGAACAATTCCGCTGTGGCATCACAATCAATAGTAATATTGACCTCTCTGAAAATGGCCACCATTCAGTCTGCTGCTATGGTAGGTTTAATCAAATTACCATGATGCACATAACTCGCATAAGGAAGCAGCGACAGACAGTACTGAGGGGTTTGGGACTCCCAAGTTAGAAATACAAACATTAAAGACTCATCATGAAGATATTGCCGATATCCAATAGCCTAGAAAGGTAAATACACCCTTTAACTATCACAATATTCCATTACATTGAAATACTCAAGTTGGACCAGATGTCACATTTTGTGCAGCAGATCTTTTATTTCAAGTTTGGAGAAACCAAAATTAGGACAGCACAAACTACCTACTTTGACTTGATTTATCGACATGCCTGTTGCCAGCATACCGTTTAAATTTGACGATACAACAAATTCCTCTCCAGTTTTATATTTTTGACTACTACAGAAAATGAAACATGGCAGCCTTAATTGCTAGATGAGCTTGTTTGATGTAGTATTAAAAATCGCTTTCAAATCATGACAGTAAAGCCTTAGACTTTGAGGCATTGAGTAGAATTCTTCCTGGCCCAGTAACAACTTGTGTAGCCTCTAACGTTTCAAGGGTGTAGCTAGACATGTATTGAGGGTCCATAAAATTATCCAGCAAGACAGAAAAAGCAGCGATTTCTAACTAGTTTGAAATGTTTGTGCAAAAATCAAACATTCTTATAAGAATTACAAAGTATACGAGAATGTCTTGTTAGGAAAGGTTTAGCCTGAGGTGATGAAGATGAGGAAAAGAGCGGAGGCACTGAGGAAAACAAACTGACAGCTCAACCTTGTAGCACCATGTTTAGTCAAGCCTCAAAGAGAACAAGAGAGTTGAATAACCAATTTTCACAAATTGAAATTGGAAATTAAATCATCTTGGTTTTTGGTGCAGAATTTGTTTTTTGTTCCATTTAGTGAAACCACAACATGAAGATGTGAAATGTGCTTTAGGGTGGATTTGGCCTTTAAAACACTGAGCATCCTGATGCATTGAATTCATCTGTTTATTTTAAGCTGTGGACATGAATCCAGTTCTGCCCAAGAACCTTTCTTGAGCCCTAAATGATGACACACAAGATAGGTTTTCAAACAGCCAAGTAAAAGTTCTGACCCCGATTAAAAAAACATAAGAGACACAAGTCTCAGTGAGACTGAGGACAACATCATTTAGAATTTGAAGGCAAGAAAGAATGTAATATTTTGGAGAAATTTGAACATCGTTCCACAGTTGTCTTGAAGTTTCCTCACAAATCTGGTGCTTGGTTGACATCAGCGAATGGATATCAGTCCGACATCAATGAGTTTCCGAATCTTCTGAGCAATAACTGGATTCTTTAAGTGGCTGAGGATCAAAAGAGACAAAAAACGACTCTCAGAGAAATCAATCATCATACCGGAATCATATCAGTCTTCCTATAGGAAGAGATGACTGGAACACAGTTGACGAACTTACTCGCTGAGTGCCTGAGGGTCCTTATGCATTTGCTCAAGGATCAGACGCATGGCTGGGTCACTCATGATCTGCTGCACCTCAGGATCAGCCATGGCTCGTTTCTTCACCTCCTCAGGACTGTCATTCCTCGTGGTCTGACTGATCACACAGCGCTGCAAACCTTCTGTGGCTTCCTAAATGTGGAAAAAGGCAAACGATGACTGAGCTGTTTTAATGCAATGTTAGCAGGCAAGAAGGGATCCACAACTAAACAATATAACAAAAAGAAGTGGAAAGTCTTAAAAAGCTATAAACCGGCATCTGTTCTGAATCTACTGACAAATACCTCATGTGTTCAATACCCTGAGTTTTTTGGTACTATTCTACACTTTTGTGAACAGTGTAAAAACCTGAAAAATACCTTTGAGGAGGAATCGAGCTCTAGAGCCTTCTGGTACACTTCCATAGCTTTGGTGAAATCTTTCATGGCCTCCAGGGCAGCTCCTTTACGTGTGTAGCCTTTAACTACAAAGAGATGTGTTTCCATTAGGGGTGAAGTCAAAGTGACTGGTCATCAATTCAAACCTACACTTCTACTAAACTATCATGCAAAACATTAAACATCTCGTATCAATGCTATTTTTCAACTTACTGAATGTGGGCTCGAGTCTGATGCACTCTTCACAATCCTAACAAAAAAAAAAAAAAAGATTATAAACATGGAATATTTTGATCGAAGATGAAAGCAAATCCAAAGAAGTGGTTCAACGTGACTGGGAGGCTGTAGTCTCATTAAGGATGCAGTGCAAAACACTAAAGATGTACTATACCCTCAAAGCAAGCTGGAACTCCAACAGCTTTGTGTAGCAGGCAGCTCTGTTACTGAAGAGTTTAGCATCGTTGGGGTTTCTTTTGATGGCTTCACTGTAATGTTTCATCGCTACAGGATAGTTTCCTGTTGGAAGGAAAGGAGGAGTTCATCTTTCTAAAAAAAAAAATTACATGGCACCGTTTTAAAAACAAATATTTTAAGTTTACACGCACCCTTCTGGAAGGCGTCATTGCCCTTATTCTTCTCTTCTAGGGCTAATTCAGGGTTGATGTAGGCTATTTTCTCCTGCTCCTTCAATATCTTCTCTGCCTGGGGGATCAGTTATATGAGTGAAGCGTCTACTGTCAAACCACATCCACTCCGATGCACATTGGCTCATTATAGTCATTATTTAAATCATCAGCTCATACAGCACCTGTTGACACTTCTTCAAGACTTCAGGAGTACGATGCTCAGTCAAACTCTTGTTGAAATTCTGAATTGCCTCCTTGTATTTCTCCTGCTTGAAGTATGAATTGCCAATCCTAGCCAAAGCTCTATAGAAAGGATAAAGAGGCACATGTCACTACTTCATGATGCGAGGTTCCAATAAGTTTTGTTTTGGGAAGCAAACAACTCCAAGTGAGGGAGCTCTTCTGTTAAGGTAAAGGCAGCTGAGCGATAAGAATCATCTCTGAGAAGCGCTGAAGCAACACTGCCACCTAGCGGTTCCTGCAACAAATTCTTTTGTCAATGCTAATTAAATGTATGAGGATTTCCGATCAGATTAAAGTAAATCTATTCTGTGGCTTCAAAACGTCTTTCTGGAAGACTCCCATTATAGAGGTCCTGCCTTCTATCCCAATGGACAGAGGAGATGAATTCCCTCAACAAAAGGGATTTTCCTCCAGCAACCCCCATGACCCACGAAAGCTGTGTGGAAAATGCACTAATGACTGACAGAAAAAAATGACTTACTTTGCTATTTGTCTGTAGTCTTCTCGGTTCTCTCTGCCCACATCAATAGCCTTCTCGCAAAGCTCTCGACACTTCTCAAATTCTCCCTTTTCAAAATACACGGCTGAGAAGAAAACAAACAAAAATTAGAAAAATCAGAGGGCTGGTTTAATGCGCCAGTGCTTTCATTGTTTTTGAGTGATTCATTAACTGACTTAAAGCCAAAATTCACATTCCATTTTCCTCCAAGGAATATTTAGCTGTGGTTGATAGTCAAGTAGCCCACATCCCAATTAAACAGCCTGGAAAGAACCGATTTCAATCCAAGATTCTTTTTTATGAACAATAAAATTAATCCAATATAAGAATTAGTGAATATCTCTTTCATTTATTTATTGGCATTTACTTCAAACACGATAGAACATGTACCTGCTTGATTAGATAGGTAGGTCATGTTGGTGGGGTCATGTTTGACCGCCTCGTCATAATGTTTCAGCGCTGTTTCAAAATCCTTGTTCTTGTACGCAGCGTTCCCAAGTTCTTTTTCCTTTAAGGCCTGTCCAACAAAAATACAAACAAAAAAAAAACAGTATTGGAAAACTGAAAGTAGGGATTCATCAGAAAAGATCCAATGGAGGAATCGGACAAACTGATTTACCTTCTTCTTGTTTTCGGGGAGTTCTTCCTCTTTAGGAGGAGCAGGCTGAGTCTCTTTGGGTTTGGGGGGAGGAGGAGGAGTGGGTTCCTCTTCTTCCTCCATCTCAGAAAGGTTCAGTCCCAGCAGAACAGACAGTGTAGTCATCACTCTGGGGTCCTGCAGCTTCCTGAAAACAGTCACAAAACAATTGCTGTGGATTTTGGGCTACCAAAGTAACATAAAATAATTGATTTGATTTGATTCAGGCCCATTTTCCGTGTTAATCAAATAACAAAATTACTGTTGCGCCAAGAATATATTTGTTCATTTAAATAGAAAACTGCAGTTAAAAGGATAGAAATGTCCTCACTGCTAAAATTTGTGCTGATGTGCCTTGATCAGATCCTCCATCATCATCATCAGAGGTAAACATGAACAACTAACATGAAATATCCACATACGTGCCAAGTTCTGATGGTTTCTTCTTCAGCTGCTCCAACAGTTCTATGTAGCTGGGATCCGACAATAGCTCACGGGTCCGAGGATCCATCTGCAGCTTCTGGTAGAGGTTCGGCATGGCGAAGGGATTCATCATGGTTTTTTCTGGTGAACCAAAAATTCACCTTCATTACAATAATTCACAAGGACATAAAGGAGCAGGCAGTGTGTTCACCTCTCATCATCTTGGATAAAATTCATCAGAAAATTCCCTCCTCTGAGTCCTCTATTCCTCAATGCACTGTTTATACAAATGGCAAGATCCTGAATTTAGGCTTACTCTTCTATTAAAACTCAAGCACTCAAGGATTAATCTCAGTGATCCACTCAGCAGCAGTATCTAAATCCTTCATCAACACAAGTGGAAAACGTGAGTCATGTTATAGACATTGCAATGAAATAATACTTCCTTCATAAGAATTAATGACCTAACAATCAGCCGTTCCTACCTGCAAGCTTGGCCTCGATGTTCTGCAGGCCCTCCTTTAGCTGCTGATTATTTGGATCTTGTCGGAGTCCCTCCTGGTAAGTTGTTTTAGCATCCTCCAACCGGCCGAGAAATTCCAATGCTGCAGCTTTACGTGAGTAGCCCTGCACAATCAAAATCAGAATGGTAAATTGTTCAGAATTTTTGAAATGTCAGCATAATAAAGAAAGAAGAAAATACATCACCTTGCCCCAGTCAGGTTTGATCTTGATGGTCTGACAGGCATCTTCAAGAGCGTTCTCATAGCTGCCTTTCTTGGCGTAGGCTGCGGAACGATTGCTGAACAGAACGTGGTTTGTAGGGTCAAGGGTCAAAGCTTCGGTGTAGCAACGTACAGCTTCATCAATATTTCCTGAACTCAGTGCCTTGTTGCCCTGATCTTTCAATGCTGAAACCTGCGACACAGGAAGAGTCACAAAATTAAGACTCAAAAGACAAAAATGACAACTTTATTAAGCTCTTTTTCCATTCCAAGCAAAAACCTTTCATGATAGAAAAGACTTCTAACGCAGCTGTTTTCAGCACAGCTGACCTGAGGAACTGACAGCTGTTCAGGTCAGACTGGTGCACCCAGAACGCAGGCCATTAATTACTCTTAACTGTGTTAGTAAGTAAGCCAGGCTTTCTTTGCTACTTCACAAGATCTTGTCTAATTTATAAAACATAAAACACCTCAAAGACATGACAGAGCAATATACCAACTTCTGAGACTGTAGCCTGATTTTAACTAATGTTGCACCTAGAGAGGGACTCATCTAGGTTGGCTAACTGGCTAGTTAGTTGCTAATATTAGCGTAAAAGAACTAACTTACTACTCACCCATATAGCTGTAACTTTAACATTAGCAGCGACAATTTGATTCATTGGACGGCCTTAGCACACATATTTCATGTTTTGTGTAACGTTATTATTGTTCAATCAATCAACTTTTATTTATATAGCGCTTTATCAGACATTTCGAAGCGCTCCAATTCCTTATTTACAGGTGTCTACTTCATTGTTGCTGTTTGATCAAATGCAAATTACGGAGAATTTTTTTTTTTTAAATAAATAAAGTTCTGGGCTTGCGCTAGCCATTCGCCACGTCGCCATAGGCGAAGTAAATTCCAGATTGGCTACAAGGTTTTTAGCTTGTGTAGTCACAGTGGCGTTCTTATTTTTAGGGAAAAAAAAAAGGCTAAAACGTACAACGTTTTTGGACTCGCGAAAATTCCAGAGCGATAACAAACTTTTTTTCTCGCTAGCGCCGCTATTTCCGTCGGCACCACATTTTCAAACACCTTATACACTCTCTGCGCCTTCTCCTCTTCTGACACTGTTTCAAAACCAAAATGCGTCTTTCTGTCTTCCGCCGCTTCGCTGGACCAACGACGACCTGTCGGAAGCCAGCAGCCCCCCGACAGACCCGACACTCCATCGGCCAGACCCACAGAGCAGTAGGGGTGGGCGGATCGATCGAAATATCAATACTAAGCAAGTGCTTGGATCGGATCGATACTATCGTCCTGGGATCGATACTTCGATTCTCCACCAATTTCCTCAAAGCGCCGCTTCTCTTTGCAAATAGCACACCCCCCTCTCTCTCGCCCAGTGCCCCCTGCTACTCTCCGAGTCTGCCTGAGTGACTTAGGCACACTTTTAGCCCCTGCCCCTACCTGGCCACTGGCCTGCTGCATCCTCCGGACAGAGACAATGTACTCTGGCAGAGGCTTTTCAGCCAAAAAAATCAACAATACCCAGGTAATGTTTTTCACAATGTAATTGGGTATCAATTTTAGGAGATTGGTTTAATGGTCATATGTTCACCCAGTTGAAAAAAATCTTGTTTTACTAAGGGCTACAGCTATCCATTACCCAAGTAATCGATTAGTAATAGAATTAATCAATAGATTAAAGTAATCAGAAAAAAATACAAGGTTGACAATATGTTATTGATATTGTTATTTATGTGACTGCTTTCCTATTTGGTCTGAATTTTAATCATATAAATAAAAGTTATATAGTGAATGAGAAGAAACACCATTTTCATTAGTGTCATATTTATTACCCCAAAAATGAGTCTCTCATAATCTCTTATTGTGAACCATGTACATTAAAGTGTTAAACAAACGTTAATGCCTGAAATAACACTACGTTACATTGCTGCTTTTTTTGGTTGGACTCTTGACTTTTGTTCTGAAACAGTTGTTATAGTAGAAGTATTTAATTTTTTTATACTGTTAAAGTTTGCATTGTAGTTATTTACTAAAAAATGAAACATTTTTATTGCCCAAAATCTTTGCGCTGTGTTTATCACAATTATAATAAACTAACTCAAGGCGGGGGGGGGGGGTCTTGACATTTCCAAGCAAAAAGTATTGGTATTGTATCGATATCGTCCACCCCTACACAACAGCTCCCCGGGAGCTCCCCCTATTTCCGTCGGCGCATGCCGAAGTGACCCGAATGCTCCCGATCATTAAATAAGCACTCGGGTCATAACCTCCTTTCATCCAATAAAAAACAAAAAGATTCTATTTTTACAAGCTAAATCCACGAACTGGTGTACGACAAGGCGAGGACGATCGATCGAAAAAAATTAAGAATCCACTGTTATATAGTAGAGTTTGTGTTAAAATCCTAACTAAACAACAAATGGTGAATGCTGAGAGGGGGTAGGAGTGGTGACAGACCAATCAGAAGGTAAATGAAAGATATTATCAATACTTTTTTGTAGTCTTAAGACTTTTAATCCCTATGACCTGCAGGAATAACCAGCGATGCGTGTAAATGTGCATTCACCTCGCTTGCTACTTTTCATGCCTTTTTAAATTGAAATCAAAAATCACAATATCGAATAAAAAAAAAAAAAACTATGGCATACCAATGATGTTGGTCAAAGTTAAAATGTCTTCTAGTCTAAGTAAAACTTACAAGTAAACATTGAGTAATATTTTGTATGACTGTATCATCACATGGTGATGCATGGTGAAAGTTTTCAATTGTTGAATCTCACATTTATACCTGCATAAAGTAGGATAGAAATAAAGATAGTTTAGCTTGAACTGTTGACTTTAGTGTATTTTTGTAGGTAAACTGAACAGAAGATTTTGCCCTCAGAATGCAGAAAAACAACCCCATTTTCTAAAAAATTTCCCGGGGGAGGTCCCCGTAGCCCCCCATGTGGGGAGGTTTCCCCCCTACACCCCCGCGACAAGCGTTGGTCGTCAGCGCGCTGCTGTCTTCGGCACAGAATGTGGCTTTTTGTGGCTTGCTCAATTCTTTTACACTGAGCCACCGTGGCTTGGTCTTACTACCTCCTAGTGCAAGCCCAGCAAAGCATTTATTTCTGTGTTGTTTGGACAAGTGCTTTGTCCCTAATTTACTCAGCTGTTTTCACTTTATGCTTCAAAAATAAACAATTGTTTGTTGCGACAAGCAAATTTGATTAAAGGTTTAATGAACTTTCATCTTAATTGTCTTTATTTTTAGTTAGCATACTGTATACCTGAACCACTTCAAGCTGAATACTAATGATGGTTATATAAGAGCTTCATGCAGGTGAGACACGGTCTATGTTTTACATTCAATTTAAGAATGATCCGATCTGTCGACTAATTGAAAAGATAATCGGTCGACTATCAAAAATAAACGCAACACAATAAAGCAAAATGGAACCATTCCCGGGACAACGAGATCGATAGTAAGACTAATTTATCGGCCTGAGTTTATCGATGACTGAGCAGCAAAAATCTCAGAACACAGGACAGGAAGTAGCTAGAGTCATGATATAGAAGCGTCCTGTGCATCTGGAATGATCGTCCGGTCTGGGTGCAGGCTATGGAGGACATCATTGATCCAAGCCAATCCAAAAATACTCACGTCACTGTCGATGGTTAATCAGCTTGTCTTATGGCACAACATTTAATAAAAACGATTTACTTTTCATTGATCATAATATTATGGATCGCAGTGTTCACATGTTAACGGGTAAGATTGATTGCTAAACGGCGACATGCTAACTAGGGACTAGTTGCCGAGCTATTGAGGGTTTCTTGATTTGCGAAGAGTTTGCAAACTGGTGTCGAACAAAATGTACGGAGAAGGGTTACAATGCTGTCAGACTTTGATGGAATATTTGTAGTTGCGAAGCAAATGCCGTTCGAAGTCATTTAACATTACAATAGCTTAACAGTTAACTATACAAATTAGCTAAATTTTGACTTTAAGGCAATGCTTTTGCTAAATAACTGACAAGCCTTGACAAATATATTTTGTATTAGGTCACATTAGCACGTCTAGTCAGAAATGGTCCAAACGGATTGATGATGACAAAGCTAGCTTGCGTTAGCTGAACGGCACAAGTCTCATTACAAAGAGGTAGCTAACTACACTAATCTCCAAACCACAGTTGTAAAGAAATATAAAATTAAAAAATGAACTCCGATTTACACTCGGTATTTCTTAAAGAGAGTGATCAGAAATAAATACTATGAGAGAGTTTCAGGACACTCACTTTCTCCATGGTGCAAGCATGAGGTTCCTTCCAGAAACTACTCGAATCGCTCTACTTCTTCGCGTGTCACTGTACTGGAAGACCCGGAACGATTGGTGCTACATACCGCCACCTACTGGACAATACCGTTTACAACTGTTTATTGCTGCATTTATGTGTAGAATAAAAATCGAGCCAAAACTTGCTGATGACAATAACCTGTTTTTGTTTGAGTTTAGCAGATTATGCCTCGTAAAACCACTTAGGGAAAAAAGCGTCTTAAATTGTGTACTTGCTTAATTTTAGACTGGGGTACATAAAATAATACTGTATCCTATAAGCACTTTCCCTCTCAGAGACCAATAAAGAATTCTGATTCTGATTATACAGGAGTCCAATCATGTAAAATATAAAATATTCTAAATAACGGCAATATAGTTTAATGTAGCTAATTATTTGCGTATGCAACTTCAGCACAGACAAGAATTTATGTGAAAAATATCTTTAACTTTACCAGAACTATGTTTATAAGATTAAAATGTATGTAGCAGTCCCAAATCCCATCTCATTTATCTTGGTTATTTGACTAACCTGAGTGATGACTAGTTATAGCCTCACATAGTCTTACATAAGTTATCTTCACTGCTTCCTTGAAAGGAATCTATGTGAAAGTGCAAGTTTCTCTCTTGAACTTCAGCGGAGTCTTTTCATCTTAAATGTAATAGCTCTAATCTATAATTGTAATGCTTCATCTAGTCCTTGTGATAACTTTGCTCCTGCTCTATATATTGTGCAACTATAATCTACTGTTGCACCCATAATGGCTCAATAGATATCCATTACTGACTACTTGTCTGCACCCTAGTCACATCGAGCCACAAATCCTAATAAATTAATTATTACATTTTGTCTTCTGTTGTTTCAGGAGGGGAGGCTGTTATGACCAAACTGTATTTTGTAATAATGCCTTGAAATAAAGCTCCAACATTCACACCTCTCTGTCAATTAAAAAAGAGTCAAAATAATTAAAAGGGGCATAAATATTCTCTGTGTGACTGGAAGGGGGGCACTAAATTAATTTAAAAGAATAAACTTGTCTAGTTTTAAAAGTTTCTGCAGGATGTTGTATTTATGTGGAGTAAAGTGTCTTCAAGCAAGTTGCCCACTCTCAGCATTGACTCAGCAATTTCCTCACATAGTAAATATTGATGTATTCTACAGCTTTCTCCAGTAATGAATCTCAGTGCAGAATGGTGGTCTGAATGCAAAGACGTGAGAGTGGAGGCAGAGGAATATTTTAAATGATCTAATCATGATTCAAAATGGATAAAACAGTACATTAAGACTGGACTTTCAAGTTTTTTCTGCGGATTTGACTTTTCATTTGTAAAAATTCAGTCTTACTTTTACAGACTGAGAATGGAAATTAATTTATTTTAAGGTACATTTTGTCATGTAAACAGAAATATTGGTATTTATAAGATTCTTTATCAATTTTTGTCCCGATCATTTCAGTCTGCGTTCGTGATGGGAAATTTCATAAATCCGACTTTGTAAAAAGACGTGAATGCAACATGCGTCACATCAAGATTAGGCGCGTGACGCTATCCAAGGTGCTGAACTGCAGACGACGTTTCGTTGTAAGTTTTAACGCATAAAAACTTTAGACAACAATAAAAGTTTCTATTATTAATAATTTATATTCATAAAAAGTATGGGGCAAATAAAAATAGAAAACCTTTTTTAGCTTTAGTTTATAAATGGCATTAACTAGAGGAATCTAACTAGTTAGACAAATATTTACCGCTAGCTTGTTAGCCTAGTTTACTAGCTAGGTTACAGCAGAACTGCATAGACAACAGTGAAATAAACAATGTGCAATGTTTGCTTAACTTATGTCCCCTTAATTTTAGACTCAAGTGTGTGACAAACACCCCTCAGTTATACGGTCTATTCAACACACATAATTACTTACAACCTGGATTAGCTTCCTTCACTATGCAACCTTCTATGAGGAAACAGGAAAGCCAACCCGCCAGACCAACAACAGGTATCAGTACACATACTGTACACAAACTGTATATTGTAGTGTTACGTGTTCAAGACATACATTTTAAAGAGCCAGGTAACATTTAGTTGTTATTATTAAAATGCCCTGGTGTTTTTGAAATCTAGTACATTTGGTTTAAAAGAAAAGCTAGTTTAATATAATACTGGCAGAAGTATAGAATCTAAAAGTCGGATTTTTTCTCTTATCCCCTAACATGTACAGCTATTTCCTGTCTCCATCAGGCTTCATGCCGTTGCGGCTCTTTAATCAGAAGAAAAGAAGCAGAATTCCTTTGACATCTACCCCTTCGGAGAATGAATTCTTCAGCCTCAGTGAATACACTGCAGACTCCAGCTCAGGTACATCTCCCACCATTTGAGGTGAGGAGTCCCAGCTTCTATTATATATCAGTCACTAGGGGGCGCTACACACAAAGACAAATTGACGCTCGCCTCAGGTTCGTGTGAATTATACAGTAGATTTTCAGATAACTTGAAATTGTTGCTTTTAAGTGTCCTGTAGTGTTAAATTGTCATCAAACCGTTGATATGAACTCATCAAGTATTCCCCCAATGAATTAACATTACCATTCACAGCTTTAGACAACCTGTTATGAGATCATCCCCTTGTAATGTATGTGTCTTCAGATACTTATGGATGTTACCAGACCTCAGGTTCAGCTTCTGGTGCTTCAGAAAGTCATCTGTGGAACAGACCAGGGATCCCACCATCAGTACCCCAGCAGTACAACAGCAGCAGACCTGCTCAAGGACCCGCCCCTGCAATGAGAAGATATTCACCCATACGACATCCATACAAAGTTGGAGGCAGAGGGTATGTTGTGTTTACCCTGTGATCATTAGAGTAGTGTAAAGATCAGTGATATGAACAGTTTTGTTAAAGCCTAATAGAGACAAGGTTAAAAGCAACAAGTTGCTCACTGTGGCGCACCACGAAGGAGCTGCTCGCCACTCTACCTCTCACCATTATTTGCATGCTTACAGGCCCCTGGTGCGTGTGTGTTTCGGGCCTTTACCCATATGTGTGTGTGTGTGTGTGTGTGTGTGTGTGTGTGTGTGTGTGTGTGTGTGTGTGTGTGTGTGTGTGTGTGTGTGTGTGTGTGTGTGTGTGTGTGTGTGTGATTAGCCTAGAGGCCAAAGAGGAGGTTTATGGATGTAGTGAAAGAGGACCTGAAGGTAGTTGGTGTGAGAGAGGAGGATGCAGAAGACAGGGTTAGATGGAGGCAATTGATTTGCTGTGGTGACCCCTGAAGGGAAAAGTGGAAAGGAGAAGAAAAAGAAGTAACAACTCTGACCGGGAAAAATATTTTCCCCTACGGAGAATAAAAGTTGTTTCTTTTTCTTCTAAAACAAAATCAAGGGTAAAATCAAAGGTTTAAAATTTCAGTGTGACACACGGCTGGGATTTGTTTTGATCCAAAATCTGAAAATAGATAAACCTGGTATTTACATTCTTTTTCAGCTCTAAGATGGTTCATCCAAGCAACACAGTGAGAAAACAGGAATCGAGTATGAACTCCAGAGAGAGTGAACATCAACCCCGCCGCGTCAATGAGCATGTACAAGGCAGGTCAACGGCCCAGAGCGCGTTCTCTCGGGGGAATCAGCAGTCATCTTACAGAGCACCCAGTCCCACGCATCAGTATTCCCGGCAGTCCAGACCTCCGCTAGCTCCGGTCCCACCACCCAACAGGCTTCCCACTCCTGCAGCGCAGTCGCAAGACAACCCCTGGAACTTTACTAACAGCTTTGGGCCTCAGAGGTCATTTGTGGAAAGAAAGAGGAGCACAAATCAATGTCAGACTGTACAACAAACTCAGAAACAGGTGGACAAATAGAAAATACCAAAAAATAGACAATATATTATCATAATGCTGTTAGTGATCTCACATTCTCTATATTTGTGGTCAGCAGGAAGCATCTCCAACAAGGCCAGCCATTGACAACTCACTGAGGATTCTGACTGCAGTTATTCACGGCATGAGGCACTGGAGCCAGTTTAAGGACAAAGTTCCATATTTATTTGAGATATTTGGTAAGTTGATCAGAAGTTTCTACAGCCTGTAGTGCATTTAGTAGTGTATTTTATTTTAGCACCATAAACTGATAGGTGGAGGTCTTCCCTCAGGTACTCTGGATTCTGCAGTCACAATGGGTCACCATGGAGCGAAGAACTTCCTCATGAGAGATGGCAAGGAGGTTGTGCAGTGTGTCTTCTATGAAAATGTGAGTTGATAAAAACCTGAATTACTATGTCTTTCGAACATGTCAGACATTCCAGTAAATTGCATAAAGGATCCATCCGGTTATTTAATCTCTGTTATACATATTGATTTATAAAGAGGTACACTTTTCTGTCATGTATATATTTTTTTGGTTAATTTATATTTCTGTTATGAAATGCCATACTGGTTTCACACACACTTCTGCCAACATCCGCATTTTCTAAGGGAATCATCTTCTCTGTATGTGGCATCTCGGTCCCACACAGGGCTAATTTGGTAATACTGCATTTGAAGTACTGGCATAGCATAAAATAGTACTGGGATTAGAGTTAATTTGTGCCTGTTGACCAACAGGAACAGGTACTTCCCCGTCTCATCCGAGGTCAAGTTCACCGCTGTGTGGGAAACTACGACCGCAGTAAAGATGTCCTGGTGTGTGTATCCGTCAGACCTGGCCTGCCCTCAGAGCTGAGGAACGCCCAAGAATCTGTGAAAGTTTGCAATGCAGAAATGAGAGCACTGGTAAAATCATTTAATGAAATCTGAGTATGAGTTTCAGCAGTCAAGCACTGAGAGGAGAAAACAAAACACACCACTATTTGATGGGGCAAAGTGACCCGAGCTTGATGCTATTTAATGAGCCCTGGGTTTTAAAATGCATGTCTAAGTTGTTAATGCTATTTTTTGGCTTTATGGGTGTTGTTCAATTATTGCAGATAAACAAACTGTGCTGTATTGAGCTTTAAATGTTCACAGGTTCCTGCACAGGTGTTCTTATTATTTCCGTAATAAATATTTAAAGTTTCATTTTTCAAAATCTGAACAGTAAGTAAGGCCTCTCTTTCTGTAAGTTCCGAAATGTTTTTATTAGAAAGAAGATTCACATAACAGCAATCATTATTTAGAGGTTAATTCAGGTAAAGCAAACACGACAAGGTAATATTTCAAAATATATCTTTGAAAAACGGGGCAGTTAATAATAATGTGATATCAAGTACAGTTAGTTTATTTACAGTCAAACATCACAATGGAGGAAAAACAATAATTCTACTCTACCAAAACAGTTTCACCAGTGCTGAGACTTTATACACAATGGTCCAACAAACAGGTGAATGAATCCAGTGCAGTCAGGCTAGTCATTCACACAATCAAGCACAGTAAGAGGTCCAATACCTTACCAACGTTTCCCTCCTGACCTTCTCTCAAATATGGAAACATAATCAGTCATTTTCTGCATGTCAGGACATGTCACCCAAATTTGGGTTTAAAACCTATTACAAATTCAACCCATTATTTAGCACTAATACACACAAAAACAGCAACTAGAAAAGGGAGTTGAACTTGAAGAAGTTGGCAGTGTACAGGAACATTTAGTGGAGAAACAGACATTTTGTTCTTGGAACATGACGGGAATGGTTGGCTCAAAAGGAGAAGTGGGTCGACAAAAACACAGCAACACATTATCTTATTTGAAGATCTAATTATTTAAAGGTCATATCTTACACTTAAGGTGAATAATATGTTAGCTCAGCAAAGATCACCAAAGTTCAATTTGTACAGCTCCTAACCACTCAATTTATAAACCACACAAGACAAGGATGCCAGGAATTAATCAGTTAGCCACAACCTTTTAATATCGCAGTTCAAGTTTCCTCTTCTAGGTAATTGGCAAGGATGTCTCAGAGCATAATTGGACACAACCAGACTGCATTTCTCCCTTCCATTACCCCCGTGGATTAGAAGACATCATCTTTTTATCCTCCAGAACAGCTTCTCAGGTTAATGAAGTCATACACTGAAGAAAACCTTTACTTCTGGGAGGAAAAAATATAGGGTAAAAAAACGCATCACGCAACAGGGTCCACAGTTTTTCAGCAGAAAAAAAGATGATAACCTGATAATTGTGTTAAACACTTGTCTTGGTTATGTTAAAAGGCACAAGTTGGTCTGATCACATTTAAATTGAGATCAATTATTCTACCATTAACAAAGTCCACCTCATCATGCATTTTGGACATAATTCCTACATCTCCCTGCCTTTCGCAAATATTTTTTTTCCTGAATTAGTGACTTGTATTGTGTGTTGTTGACAAGAAACAACTGCTTACTTTTAACAAGCGATTTATAATACATCACACAACAATTCTGGGGGAGGGAAGTTAACAAAAGGATCTGTTATTCCAAAATGTTCGACACCACTTCTGTGGAACCAAATTTTATCACGATTAACTTCTTATGAGATTCTCAATGGTTCTCCCAGCAGGTTTGACGTTGAGTCCACTGTCCTTTGCTTTGTGACGGTTAGCAAATTTTAAAAGCTGGACGGTCACATGACTGGAAGGAGCACAGAGAGCAAAAATCCTTCAACATGTCGGAGTTCACTGTTCACTGATTCATTTTGAAACCTCAGACATCATATCTGTTCATTCCAGCCCATGTGGACAGTTCTTTGGCACAAAGCATTGCCACTAGATGTGACTCCTTCGTGGTGACTGTTTCCAGTGGCTCTTTCATTGAATCTCATGTCCTTCAGTGACTGAAACATTTGATTGGACAGGGTAGACCCCGACATAACCTCATGTTCCCCCTCCTGCAGCCAACTACCAGGCTGCTTTGGAATGTTTTGTACATATTGAGTTCTTACACACAAATGAAAGGAAGAAAGAAACAAATTTTTGCTAGTACTTGTTTTGTTCATACTAATAATTTACTTCAGCTGTGTGAAACAAGGTTATCAGTCTGAGCATTTTCTGACTGCATCATGTCCAGACCTAACATAAAGACAATATTAAATTCAAACGGTTGGATTTGAGGGTAAAGATTCAAATCACATAGCACTATTAAAACATAAAGCAATCTGAACTGAATTAATTACATAACAAATGCAGGAAGACAGTGTTTGCTGTTGAGTCTCAGCTTCTGCTGTCACTGAGAGGGGCTTCCCAAACAGCATCACCTCTAAAACTGGGATGCAAGTGTCTCGCCATGTCAGCAAGCCCATATTATAAAAAAGTAGTGAAAAAAAAATCAGATAGCAATGCACTATAACAGCGTGGGTAAAGGGGTCGGGGACAGCTGCTCCTTTGGTGCATATTTGGCAAAAAATGGCAAGAAGACGGTGAGCATGACTCCAACAATGGCCAGCATGTAGCCCCAACCAATCTGGCAATCGCCGGCGTAGTAGATGTCAGAGTCCCCGCAGAAGGACTTCACCAGCGAAGAGTTCAGGCCGAAGGGGTAGACCAGCAGTCCAGCAGCCATGATGAACACTGCAGAGAAGCAGAAGACAGAGGTCAGGAAATAGTTTGTACAACTAAAATGTATGTTTCTTGGATAAAATCCTGCTGTTTCACACAGGGAAACGGAAACAAAACATTTGTAGGTTTTATTTGTAGACCATCTTGGTATGTCCACTTGGGGGCAGTAGAGGTTCTGCTGCGGACAGTGAGAATAAAATGAGTGCAGAAGTCCTTCCATTTTCACATAGACTCATGATTTGTCACCTCCAGTTATATAATACATATTTAAAACTAAATTGGGCCTTATATAGTTTTAAAAGTCAAAGAGTGACTTATAATGTAGCAATAAAAGCTCAGACAGAAAAATGGTACATGTCCTCTCTCGGTCCACTGACACTCCTCATTTTGAGACTCCAGCCCCCCCCACCACCACCACCCCCTCTGCTGAGATCAGCTTTCTCAGACTCTACCCTCAGAGCCCATGCAGCCAGAGAGAGGCTCGCTTTTACAAATTGAGTCAAGACTCCCAGTCCGTGCTGCCAAGCAGTTATTGACTGTGCTACAGGCTATCAATGATGTACTTCTTCATTCTGAGCGTGGGGCTGGATCTCCATTGCAATACCAAGTGTCATAGTTGTTTTAGCTTTGGAGAGTCAGAGTTACTGGAAAAGCTTCAATCTATGAAAGTGGAAACCCCAGTAGAAAACACAACAAACATGTCTTTTGTTGAGCCGCCTCGATTTGAGTCGATGTCTGTTTTCGTACTCTCAAGGGCAGGTGTTTCACCGTAAAGACGCAACAATGCTTACATGAGAGGACCTATGTAGCCAGGTCTTAGATTGATGGTTTGTGTGGGCAGCATAGGATTGTGTGCAAGGATGAAGAGGTACGAACCTTTCACTATTCTCAGGGGACTTTGGGATTGACTGTAGAAGTGTGGTTGGTCTAGTCTATTCTCTGAGGAATTCATTGAGGGTTTGCCTCTCAGCCTTGCATATCTAAACTCTTTACCCAGCCATCCCAGCTCTCAGAGTGACCCCATGTTTTATCTGCAGAGGCCCGGCGTCTCAAAGCTCACCACCTAATGACACTTTAACGACCGTCTTTATCAAACTACCATTGACTTTTGTGGAACAACCACAAAGACACAGGCTCACTTCCCTCATGCTCTGAAGTGATGGCATTTAAAAAAAACTGTAAACCAGAATGGATAACACAACACGGTATAACTCTCAAATAATCAATACAGAAATGAAATCCGGGCAACATTCTCTAAAAAATATCAGGTAAGCAAGGTGAAGGCTGTATTTTATCGATCGGACCATAAGAGTATGCCAGTCCGCTCCAGGTGTCTGGATTAGATAAGATGGAGCTCGAGATGATTGGATCTCCTACAGCCTCTAATGAGAGAAGAACTGTCAAAATGGTAAAATCAGCTTCATATCCAAAGCTAAGTCAAAAAGAGATCGATTTTATCCTAGGGATGAAAGTAAACCACATGCATTTACAGATGGGTAAAACATCCTGGTGTGTCTCCAGGTCTAGTGGAGTTCTACTGTATATGTTAAAAATGTGGCTCTAGAGAGTGGGAGCTGCATGAAGTCCAATAATTGCCTTTGAGCCATTACACATTTGTATTTTAAGGCCACATTAGCTGCTAATAGCATTACACCAAAATTTCCAACCATACTGCTGGCAGTTGCTTTGCATTATGGGTAATGAGGACACCTTAACTGTAGTACAATGCAGCATACGATACTGCTTAATGGACGGGATGCATAACATAGAACAATGAGGTCTACGGTCTGAAGCAAACTTTCAATTAAGGCAGGCAAAACATGAAGCAGCATCCTGGATTAATTTCAGCAGGGTCTTACATGGCCCAGTGGTTTAATCCAGGGAACGCCAGGCAGGGGGATGAAAGAGGCTGACAGCAAGAGGCTGAGCAGTGAGACAGAAGCCTAAAAGTACTCATTAAATGTTTGGCCTGATGGGACGGTAAAGGGGTTGCCTTGAAACAGCCTATCAACAGGTAATGGCTAGAAAAAGTATTAAAAACACAACAATATCTCGAATATTACTATGAAAAACAAAAATAAATTAAGGCAGCTAAAATTTTATCTTCAAACACAGAAGAAATGTTAAACTCTTTGTCGGGAGAAAGGAAGGAGATAGAATCAAAGTTATTTTTTCATTGCAGGGAGGGACGTATGACAATTATCTGAGGGAGGATTCAGATGATTCTGTATTTATCTGTATACTTTGACGGATTGGTGGAACTTTATTCTCATTTCAGACTACTACTTCATTTTGTGAATTATTTGGAAAAAGCCTCATGGCATCAGACAATAAGCCAAGCTGACTTTAATGAATTTGTTAATTTAGCAAATGTTTTCCTAGCATCAAATTCAACGCCTCTCAGCAACCCTTTGTGTGTATTTTTTCAAGAGTTGTCCAGAAAAGAGACTATGCAATAAAAATATATTATTTCTTCCATTATTTACCTTCTAATATAAATACCAACATTCTGACAATCAGTCTACTGCTGCTTTGTGCTTGTTTTCTGTTCTGCCCTCACAGTTCTGGTTCTTTCCTACAGGTGTTGTCTGTTCACATAACAAGGAGGCGTGGTGCTTCCCTGGCTGGGGGCTGACACACACCTTTGTTGTCATCCCTGATTATACTCTTTATATTCGACTGGTCTGTCCTCCACTTCCCTGACAGACACTTACTTCATGTTGGATTACCTGGTCGTGTCTCTGCAGCCTGATCTTCATCCTAGTTTGCGGATCATCCGTTCTGTTTGGTTACCTCCTGTTATTCATTTTTGCTCACTTGTGGGGGATTTTTCTGAGCATTTAAACTGTTTTCTTTTTAAAGACTGTCATTTTCTGCTTCTTGTGGTCTTTGCAATAGTCTAACCTTAAACTGGGCGCTAATGTGTTCTAGTTTCATTGCAAGCTTTACACGCAGTCCCAAAGTCGAGGTCAAAGCCTTTCAATGTGTGTTTATTCACAAATATATAGATCTGACCAATCACTGTTTAACATTGTAGTCTTAAATTACGTTTTCATTTAGTCGCTCTAACAGATTGCATTATTTATCTGCTTCGGGTACCAACGCTGCAGAAGCTTTTATGTACCCTAATGGAAAGCAAACGCCTTTATGTTTCTTGCTTTATGTACTCACTTCTATGTATGTAGCTACCGCGCAGGTAAGAGGAGAGAGGCTAAATTAAATAAAGTAGCATTGTACCGTCATACAAAGACAACGTGCAGCTTTTTGCAAGTAAATGAACCGAATTAACCTTGAATTTCATTCTCAGTGGTGTAGCGAGAAATGGAAAGCTGCACCCAGAGACGGCAAAACAGGTTCACAGCAGTAAGGACAATAGAATGAAATTGAATGGGTCTGCGGGGCAGGAAGGTGTGTGATAACCTGGCATCCAAGTGTGACACTGAACCAATTCCATCACAGACCTCTTACACAGAAACCACCAGCTTGGTTTATAACATAAAAAACACATATCGCAAAATCGTTCATGTGTCCCATCACTTCAGCTCCAACACCTGAGTTCAGCTCTAGAAATCTGTTGAGTGGAATCTGCTCTTCAGAAATGCAATCTACTGCAATCCCATAACTTCATACACCTTGTTGGTAACATAGAAATCTCCAGGTTTTTGGGTTTTTTTGCACCTTCATGCTACTACTAACAAAATCAATTCTGTAGGCCTCAACACTCCTTTTGTTACAACACTTCCTCTTCCACATTGGATCCATCTATAGTTCCTCCTTATGCTGACTGTCATTACTCTGTTATCAATGGCACATATTGAATTAACAAAAAGGTGGCTGTTCTCCTTGAATCCCATTTGAAATTGGTCGAATATGCTTCCTTTTGACATAAAGGGACATCAATTATTTAAGAGCACTGATTTTTGTCACAAAAGATGCCTTTTGAGACAAATATCACTTGTGTTGTCTGAACCGTGAGGCACATCCAGAACAGTTGAGTAGCTTGTATTGGTAGAATTATTCTCCTAGTTCTGTAGAGAACCTCACACTGCTATATAACATCAACAACAGAAAGGCCTGACATTGAAAAACGAGATGGGGCACTTTACACAATATACACTCATGCCCTGCAGAAGCTAGAGAGACCTACAACACATGAGAATAGACTAATGCCCTGCTTATCTTCTATGACCTGCAGGCCAGACAGGCAGTCATGTGGAGACCGCCAGCTCCACCGGGACCAGAGCAGGTAGACGTGTAAATAAAAAAACATGAAGGAGGAAGCAGAGAACCACTGTGGTTCTCGGGGTAGTGCTTGAATCCTCTGTGTCATCGGGGCTCTTTACTTACTCTCACTCCTGAGAGAAACTTCTTATCTGGCTGCTGTCCAAACAGGGACATTATCTGCTGTTACCGTTCACTTCAAACACATGAAAGAGCGCACGCATTAAACCTCGGCCTTACTTTACCGCAAATGTTTGATGTCACATTACCTCGCAGAGAAGACATCAACACAGGAGCTGGTGGAGGGAAAAAACATAATTTTCCCTCTCTGCCAAGGATAATGCCTTCCTTGTTCCAGGTAAACTTGAACGCAAAACAACGAAATGCATCTAATAAATCTTGATTTGCAAATGTGCCGCTCATTTGTTTGCGTTGCCAGCCGTGTTTGTCATTGATGAAAGTCGGTGACAGGAAACATATGTTCAAAAAAAGGCGGTGAAATGTTGCTTAATTATGAATGCAGGCCCAAAGCTATACATCACGACAACTGTTCTGCTGCAGCACCGCACTCCGCTGCATTCCTGATCAACTTGTTTCCACTTTTCGTTTTCTACAAGCAAGCATTTTCCATGAATAGAGCAGGTGAGCTCATGTAGATAATAATAACCCAGATGTGATCAGGAGAGCTGATGTAAATGAGGTGTTGATTTACAACAACAGCCTGGAGCAGCAGAAACAGCGTGTGACCCAAATACAGTCCCATACATTGCAATATGCACAACCTCATGCAGTTATGCATAGGTGCATATTTGCATTCAGTATATGCATAGCTTGTATGGCTCCTGCAATGAGCAGCAGAGAGGTCCCGGCTCAAGGGCAGGCCAACAAACACATCCTGCGAAATGTGCTTGTACAAATGAAAGTATAACGAGGGTAACAGCAGCACATCTCTTGGAAATTGCGTTTATATCGGTCACATTCAAGATGCATTTCCATTTCCACCATCATCGATGGGGAATGGAGGTAAATGGTTTCGGTTCCTCACATGCTTTTTCTTCATAGCAAGCACTGAGGAGAGTGAGGATGAAGAGGAATGTCCAGAACACAGACGTGACGGTGCATTAAATGGGTGCAGATGAAGATGAACCCACAGAAGGCAAGTATTTGAGCATCTCTGAGATGAACTGATATCCCCGTATTAAAAAGCAATCATCTTTAAAAAGAAAGTGAAATAAAACACAACACAGTGTGCAGGCTACAACAGATGGTGCACCAGACTCTCTCTGCTGTTGCGTATCTAAATACGCCTTGAGTTTTCTCCATTATTTCGACCCCTCGGTGCGTTCAAGGTGAGGAATAGTAGCGTGGAAGATGAAACTTTTCGTGTTGTCAGGAGTTGATCTGTGCCAGGAATGAATCTTCAGGTAGTCAGCTGGGGCCTGACGGAGCGCGGGCAAACAGCAGGGACTCCATCCTAATGCGATGAGCGCTGCTCTTGTCTGCACACAGTCATGTTGATAATTAAGCTCAGTGCGCCTCTGGGAAATTATGCTAATGACGCTTCTCTGAGTAGCTACATTTCGAGAAATGTTTGGCTTAAGGTGATCACGCACACAGCAGCAGCAGAGACACAACTCCATAATAAATGTTCCTGAAAGAGATTAAGGAGAGGGAGAAACATGGGCAATGGAGAGGAAGAATCTAGAGAGGGAGAGAAGAGTTTTCAAACATCCAGCTGAGTGCTGATGGACCTGCGCTGTGTTGGAGACGTCATTTCAAGAGAAAGAATATTTCCAAATGGACATAAATTTACTGATAGATTGATAGATAGATACTTTAATGATCATAGACAGGGAAATTCAAAATACTTTATCAATGGCGGACAAAATGAGATTTAAGCAACCAATATCCCTTGATGTAGCTGCTTAACTTTAATAAGGGTGGAAATAACAGATAACAATGACTGTCATTACTCATGCTACTCATGCTAATTGTGTATATTATGCATGATCCAAATTATTATTCTATTTTTCTCTAGAATGATATTCAAATGCTGATTTTTGAAAGTATTTTTTCCACGTACTTGCAGATGCAGAAATGCAATAGATGTAATAAATATTCCACGAACAAAGATTCTGATGACATTTGAGGATCGAACGGTTTTAAGATTTTCTGTTCAGAAAGGCTCACCTCTGACCAGCCAGATAGCCAATCATATTTTTATAGCCAACCAGGGGATCAGATGGCAACAGTGATTTCTGCTTCTCCAGGCCACACCTCGGTTGATGAAGCTTCCTTTAAACCAAACGTAAGTAAATAATAATGTCAAACCTCCTTATGGACACTATTTTCAGCCAAAAAAAGATTCACGGCTGTCAACGGGGTAAAAATCTGTTGACCCTGAGCGCCGTTCAAAAAAGAATAAAAGAGTGAGAGAGAGAATAGGAATAGAGCGAATGAGAAAGCTGATGAGGAAATAAAATAAAGAGAGTTGGGAGAGATTAGCGAGGCAATAAAATACCCTCTGCTATCTTTAGAGTGGGCCAGCCCGTGGACTGGTCAATCAGAGCTCGGTAATAGGTCTGTTTATCACTGGGTCATTCAGGCTGCTCTAAGCTCAGGACTGCATAAGCAATCAAGAGTGCCTTCGGTTGTGTAAATGTTTTGTTTAGAACCCGAAGACTCTTGATCTGTTTTCATTTTTTGATTTTCACCAATTCTATCAGGTAAAGATGTGAAGCTTTAACAATTCCCTGTGTTGCACTGCAGCAAAAAAAAGACAATAAGAACCAAACATTACTGATCATTAAATGTGCAGTAACAGTCTGAGAACAATATTTCCAATTCCGTAGAGATGACTTATTAAAAAAAGTGAGAAAATATTAATGTTCTCTATGTTTATAAAAGTTGTAAAATAAGGTGGATATCAATCTGTTAGATGTGAAATTGTCTGGTTAGCTTAGCAGATAATAGCCTGGTGATATAATTTCATGTATACTGTACACATAGCTGCATTAGCATTCATTTAATTGGATGATATTCCAGCAGCCTCCAAGCAAAAACCACTTCAGAGTGTCTCTGAGGTCCCGGCACATGCTGAGCCATCTGAACCCCTGCTTACCACACTGAATTTCCATTCTGGGAGCACTCTACTGATGACACATGGATCTCACTCGTTCCATCCAATCTATCATCTTAATTACTTCCATTTCCATAACGGCATTTATTTTCTTAAAGCAGCAAATCACTTTACCGCCGCAGACGAATCGCATGTCCTTGACTTACTCATCCCTTTGGAGGCATCTTGGGCAACCTCACCGAACCGAATCTGTTGCACGGATCATCCAATCCCCCCATGCACAAGAGATAAAGTACCTCACATGCATGAATGGAAAAATATTGAATGCATCAGTCAGCTGTGAGGATGAAGTGTTGTGTGAGGAAACAGTCAATAAGAACAAAATGGTTTATCTGATGGAGCCGTTTCTGTACTACATGTACAGAAATGGCTGCAAAATGGGACATCTGTTCGTACGTGCATGCATGCGTGTGTGTGTGTGTGTGTGTGTGTGTGTGTGTGTGTGTGTGTGTGTGTGTGTGTGTGTGTGTGTGTGTGTGTGTGTATAGGTGTATAGCATGAGTGTGTGCGCATGCATGTGACTTTAGCTCTCTGATTGTGCTGACAACCTTTGGCCCCGAGGCTAAACCTTTAAGCAAGACATCTCCTGGGTTCAGTCGCTGCCTGAGGTCTAACAGGGAAACTCAGCCATGGAAGAGAGAACAACCAGCATACTGTTCATCCAGCTGTGCTGTGTCTTCACATATCTCTCCTGTGTGACATACAGACAGTCAGAAGAATGGCAGAGCAGAATGTGCCACACGTACTACGACAGAAACTTTCATTTCATGTCTTGATGGAAACGAAAGTGACTAAACGAAGAAGAGTTTCAATTTAATGGGCTGTTTTCTCCTGGGATAACCTAGAGTCAACTTAATAGAATTATAGGGAGGCAAAGAATGGACAGTAATGAACACAATACAAGCACAAAGACTTGCAAACTCAATACAAAGACTGAAATAACAACTAGAGAGAAATGAAAATGACTAAGCAAAGAAGCCATGTCATTTTATTAGCTGTCGTCTCTTTAGCCACAGTTAAACAGTTTCTTTAGGGGTTTAATATGCAGCTACTGATGAGTCAGTATTATTTTATTATACAGCCTTAGACTGTATAATGAAAGAAGTTTTGGTACATAAAAAATTTGTAAAATAATAAATGAAAAATGACATTAGAATATGAAAACTTTCAAAGATGGTGGGTGACGGGTGTGTTCAGGAGCTCAGTGCCTTTAGTCGAGGCGTACGGAAGTGCATCTTTTGCCTGACAGCCAAGGGGTGAACAGACCGTGGTTGGGGAGTGAGACATCTTTTAGCACCCCCGGTTATCATATCGGTGGCACTCATTAAAGGGGGAAAGATGAGGTTGTTTTCAGTTCCATCCATTACAGCCCCCCTGTTCTGGATGGATACTTACTCATTTCATGTCAAATTTAACAAGAACTCGATATTGGAGTTTCGCCTTTATATTTAATTTCTCACCCAACCACTTTGTCCCACCTGGACCAACCAACCCCCTCCAAAAAAGTTTCTAGACCCACTCAAACATGCCAAAAAAACAAAAACAAAAAGAAAACACGGACAATGTAGAGATCTCATTGAATAAATATACATAAATACAATAAACACACCACTTATTTGACAGAGTATACTTGAACTTATAACCTCCCGCAGAACGCCACAGGTATAATGAAAGGTGCAAAATGCATGAATTCATGAGCTGGACGAAAAACAGGGTGCTTATTTTCCAACTGACTGCCGTGCATTTTTCAAACAGCGGAGTGTATTTTGAATGGCTTTCCACTCTCCTGAGGTGGTAGAGTTCACTCAGCATATAGACAACCTCCTAACTCATATGTGAAAAACCCTCCTGCAGGAATTCACCTCTGTTGTATGGATTAAATTTGCATCTGTAGACTGTTATAAAAGTGTAGCCGGAGTTGGGTGGTGTTGTTTCTAAAGGAGGTGCAGAGAGAGAAAGTGGATCAGTATGAATGTGATGTAGCAGACAAAAGAAGATCAGGATCCCTGCACCTGGGCGCAGTAACTATATATGAGCTCCCATTAATCAGAGTGTGTGTGTGTGTGTGCGTGCGTGAGTGCGTGCGTGCGTGCGTGCGTGCGTGTGTGTGTGTGTGTGTGTTGTCTGTGTAGTCTGCACAGAGAGCGTCTGAAAATAATAAATGAATGTCTGTGTTTATGAAACTCGATCTCTATCTGTTTGTGTTTGTATTTCTCTGCTGACTGTGTCGAATTGGGGAAGAAGAAACAGACAGCGTGATGTACCGTGTTGAGTCACAGCATCATTTATTCGCAAGAAAAAAAGAACCAGATTTTTTAAAAAATATATATTTCAACACATTTCTGCACCATTTTATACAATATTAGGAGGATTTAAAGTGATGAAAAACACTGTGCAGAGCAATAGAATATAATTCTACTTATTTTTTATAGTAAAAAGCCCACTCCTCTGGTGAATCAGTATGTGTAGATTTAACAAGTGAAGTCTTATAAAATGCTGTAAAATATTATAAATATAAATAAGTTCATAACAAGTACACGACATAAGTTTCAAAGCAAGACAACTGGGTTCTGGAGTTCTCCTGTTATGATACACACCTAGAGTCTTATTATCTGACAATATATGGAAATCTCTCTGTTGTGTGCTGTGTGTGTGTGTGTGTGTGTGTGTGTGTGTGTGTGTGTGTGTGTGTGTGTGTGTGTGTGTGTGTGTAATTGGTAGGGGGGAACGCAACATAATGAATCCCTACAGGAAACATTGGACCCCACTGGGCTGCTGTAATGAAGCTCTGCCCTGCCGCCGCTCCCTGACCCTCTGGCATTAAGGAAAAATGGAAACCATTACCTTCAGCCTTTAACTCAACAGCCTACCAAGTGGTGGTGGTGGTGGTGGGGGGGGGGTGTTTGTGGGGTGTGTGAACGGAAACGACCCCACGGTAAAGACGGGTCCCATCAGGGGATCCGTACTAGACAGGATTCCTACTGTAAATGACGAATAGGTCGGTCATAATAAAGTGAAGTCACACACCTCAGAGTGAAGAATGCATCTTAACAACCAGTTTTTGTCGACACGAGCTTAATTTCACACATGTGCACACGGCAGATGTAGAAAACAGGTTGTTGTTTTTTTTAAAGGAAGATTGGATGTTCACTTTCAGACACATTCCAGTGCGACAAGAGATTTTAACAGCTTGTATTTGTGCGTATCAGCGCTCCCCTGGTGATCTAATCCTCGCTTGAATGCATCTTATTAGGAGTGGAGTGTCACTGTGTGTTGTGGGTTTTCGACAGACTAAACAGACAATGGTTTTCATGGGTGTTTGTCTGGGCCTGCGTTGTTTTTTTTTTTGTTGTTTTTTTTTGATGCGGTCCATTTTATCACATTTCCAGTGAATTTAAATAGAAATTGTTTTTAAGAGAGTAGAAATCCATGGGACCCCAACGGAACAACAACAGCAAAAGGTTGCTTTTGTTTTAATTTACTATACCTTTTTTTCCAGGCTTCCTCTCTGAGGGAAAGTCACTTCTTATGGCGACTCCACCCTCCCCTCTGCTACTGGAGATAATTTTTTTGAGCAGGATCTCTGGGATCACCTTCATTACAAGAGATGGAGCACCACAGCAGCCGACCTTGGATGAACACTTTGGATAAGAAAGGCTTCATTCCTTCTGGCTCATCTTTTTCTTTCTTTATCTTTTTATTAATCTCCCCTTTCCTTCCCTCCTCTCTCTCTCTGTTTTCACTGTTTTAAAGGACTGCTGTGGATTAAGGAGCAGAAATGAAATAAAATCCCATAAATTGAAATATATATTCATAATTATGCTTTCTTTAGTGTATGATGTGGTCTCTCATGGAGGCTGCCGTTTCCATACTGCCGTGTTTCTACAGCAGTGCACCACCGATACAAGGTGGAGGATTAATGGCCATAACAAACCGAACACTGGCTCGTAGAAGGGCATTCTTCATGCTTTCAGCCGCTGACATGGAGGAGAATTAGGTGAGAAGTGTTTAGTAGGTTGTAATCTGCAACCACGCAGGCTTCATGCCTCTACATTTTACACGCTGGACCTTCAAACACTGACTGACAGAAATGGGAACTGGTTAGGTGAATAATAAGTAATTAGAAATTATGATGTTTTGGTCTGGGCTGCACACAGCTCACTTAAACATCTTAAATATCCCCAAGCATTAGCATCACACTAAAATGCTGAAGTATTACACAGGTTTCAGACCGATGCTAATATGAGAGATGTGCACAGGCAGGAGGAGGAAAGCATGATTGACTGGGCACTTATGGGTAAAATAAATATCCCATTAAATAATAAAAGTGATGGGTTCACAATGATCAATCTCAAGGTAACCTTGTTAGCTCAGAGTGTGGAGTTAGCCATCAGGTAGTGGGTGAAGAACAAACTATAATCTTAAGTTAACACGGGTCAGGAGTCACTGAAGGAATAATAACTACAATAAACAATAATCACTAAAAAAACAACAACAATCACAATAATAATTCACATCTCTGGTGCCTGCTCTAATTTTCACATTCAGCCAGTAGCAAAGTAGCACACCATTATAAGCCAATCGTCTTGCTGCTATCTCTCTGAATGATTCTCTCCATTCCTCCAGCTCTGTCGTTCTGATGTTCTGTGCTCCTTCAACCTGCTCATCATCACCTCTGAGTTTCCACTGACTCCTCAGTCCATCAGCCACCACCACCACCCAGAGTGGCATTCAACCACAATCCCCCAACCAACTTAACAATTATATTTACATCATTCAGTTGCCTTGAACAAAACTGCAGTAGTTTCACACTGTTTGTGCTGATGTTTCAGTTTTTATGCTAACCTACTACTGAAATATAACATTCAGGAGATCTTGAAGTCACATGAATCATGTTTTAAGGAATTTTCTTTTCTTTATAAGCTTTAATTGAAAATGTGCATAAAAATTGTTGGACGTAAACCCATATTTTGTGTTTTGTACACCCACTTTAGGTTCTATTTTTCATCATTTTACACAGAACATAATAGAAACATAGCTGTCAGATTGCTGAAAAGATTGATTAGAAACTTGCATATAAGTTTAATGAGCTTTTCCTCCCAAAATACACACACACACACAAACACACACACACACACACACACACACACACACACACACACACACACACACACACACACACACACACACACACACACACACACACACACAAATATTCATTTCTTGAAGTTCTTTCTACACTATTGGAGAAAAAACTGACAGTTCCCCTCAACATCACCTCATGTCATCTGATGGGACTTCTGAAGCTTACTTTTCAAAGCGAGAAGACTCATCTTGCTCTTGAATAACATGTCTTTTCCTAAATCTGAGGAGACAATTAGACAACTACTATGAGCCCTCTCAGTGCTGATAAATGGCTTCCTTCTCTCTTTCAATCGATCACATGCTTTCAGATCTGTAAATGAAGCCTGAGGTAACAAGGATGGCCAAGGAGGTAATCAAGAAGACCACCGAGGCACAAGGGAGAGGAGCGCTAATGTGGTGAAAGCATTTCCTAGGTTACAGCAGCCCTCATGAAAGCAGTCAGAGTGGTCTCTGAAACACACATACACAACAAAGACACACACACACGCACCCAGACGGTGTCAGCGGTCAGGGTCAAAGGGTGACCTCAGTTCATTCATGCGTGAATCTGGGGTTTGATCACACATTTATGTTTTACCCTCAGGGCATTGATCAAAGAAAAGTTGACAGCTGAAAAGAAAATATAGAAAACCATAATTCTCAAGTAAGTAAAAAAGAAATGATCCTGTAAGTGTTGGATATCACAGTGAATACTTTCTATGAATGTTGAAATACCTATTAACAACACTTGCACAGAAACTGTATCAGATCTTTACTATTGCTGATTATTTTTATTGTTTTATGATCAACAGCAGCAACAATGGTGGATTTATTTGTTTTGCAGTTTACCATGATTTTTATCAAGTTGCAGTGATCTTGATGCACTGACAGCTGGGATGAACTCACCATCAAAGGATGGGAGCAGGGGATAATGAGTAGCTGTAAAAACAAGTGTCATGGTTTCGTCATTTGCAGAAGGATGTTTGCTGTGCAGTAAAAGGGGATAAAAGGTTTTCAGGGATACAAAGAATTAGAGTTATTATGCAAGCTTCAACTATTTTATTTGTCTGTATTTTAGTTTTATTTGGCCTTCATTGTTTTTTCCATGAGGCAGGAATAAAACCTTAATAACCTTCACTGTTGTGACACACAAGCTCCCCATGCTTTTACAAGCGTATCTGGAGAGCGCAGTAATGCAATTTTTTTCAGTTTGTACCTCCACTTGTTCAGATCAGCCACAATGTGGTTTGTCTGGAGGAGAGGGTTTCATCACCATCGCCCTGGATCAGGCAGAGGTGGAACAGGCGGGTGGAGGGGGAAGGTCACAGGGAATCCAACACATCAGTCTGACAGCAAAAGATCATATTCAGTGCTCAACGGGCCAAAGCTAAATCCTGCTCATCGTTTGGAGGTCTGTGTTTTCTTACAAACGCTGGTCTTTGCTGGTTGGTATTTTTTGATATTGAGTGCAGATTCGGGCTGCTCACCCCCGGCGTTGGCCACTCTGAAAATGTGAGGTGGTCGCACACAGGAGAGCAGCTATTAAGTGCTATCAAAGAATCGTGACATAAAGATGACAGCGTAAATACAGCCTTTATCTCACACTGAAGCCGAAGCTGAATGTGTTTGTGAAGGCAAAGAGTCGTCTTTCGATTTTCAAAAAGCTTCTCCTGCAGTGATTTCAACACCAACATGCAAAGTCCACACATAAAGGTTGGTTGAAACTCAACATGAGCGCTACTCCTGTTGAGCTTCAATGCTAAATTATCAATGTGAACAGTAAGCAAAATATTCCAGTTGTCAACACGATCAAAAGAAGTTTTACACATCAGCGCTTATTTTACCCCAAAGAGAAGAGCAGAGTTTGTCACACTCTCTGTGAGAGGATGAATAGGTAGACAACAAACCCAGGTGTAAAACTGACTGGTCACGCTTTAATCACAAAGCATAGTCCTTGTTATTAAGGCCTTAAATCTGCTTTTATCTCCTCTTTGTGCACAAACAGTGTCTCATCCCAAAAGCATCTGACGTATGTCTGGAAAACCCCTCAGACTCAGAACCGCGACAAGACAAAAACAAGAAAAAGTCTCTGAAGTTACAGGTTGCACAAATGTACATCAACACACACACACACACACACACACACACACACACACACACACACACACACACACACACACACACACACACACACACACACACACACACACACACACACACACACAACCTCAAACAGTCAGACTGCTAGGTTCACTTGTCTCTGATTATCATGATAACCAGATCGCTCATCCGCTGCACAAAGACTGCTTAACATTTTCAGTGGCTATTCTATTAACAGCTTAATCACTAAGCAACAGCAGGAAAAATCTCCCCCATTTCATAACACACACACACACACACGTTGTCCATTTGATTGTAACGCTGCTGTATCTAATTTAGAGGGTGTTGACAGACATCATTTTAATGACCACGAGTCTGGGCAAAGCGTTCAGCATCTACAAGGCCTCCATGGTGTCACACGGAATGCAGTCAAATGAACGTCTATTCATAATGAGATGGGGGTATTGTTATTATCACGCCATTAAACTCACCGGCTATCAATAACAAACAAATGCAGATTGTATTACGGCTAGAAAAATACAAAGAATTTACGGGGAGGTGCTGGAAATCAGGGCACGCTGTCTGCCCATCCTCAGCATAACTCCGCAGCACACTGGGAGTGCTGAGTAGCATGTAATGAGAATAACCGTGCAGCTTTAGTCATGAAATGCCTAATTAGCCATTAGCATGCACTAAAAAGCAGCTACGAGACCATTGCTGTCTCTCCTCCACAATCCCCTACTGAGCTGATACAATAAAGCCCGCGCCCGGAGGATCCTCGGTGGGGTGAGAGCAGTCAGCCTATCAGATGTCTCCCTCCACGGCTCAGGTCCCAGCAATGAGACCGCGATAAGGTTTCTCCTTTATTAGCTCTGGACCAGCACGCCCACACAAACTGCAGCCTCCTGTTCCTCTCATTTGGAGGGTTAATTAGAATTAATCTGTCTTTTGTTTACAAGAATACAGCCATATGTAGTCAAGATTGTGCTCATCAACATTTTGTATACACACAGATATAGATTACACTGATTATTAACTGCTGGTGCACACGCTCTGTTTTAATGTAGATTGTCCTCCCTGTCATTGGCAATTTTCCTCTCTTTCTGTTTTTGCGAAAATGAAACAGCTCGATGCGGCGCCCGTCTCGGCTAATGAGAGGCGACGCATGCACAGAAAAGAATCTTTTTAATTAGAGAAGACAACACAGATCTACAGTTGACTAGTTATACCTCTATCCCAATTGAAACTTTCTCCTTTCTCTTTTTTTCTTGTCTTTTTCTCTTTTCTTCTTGCCACATGCGCAGAGAAGTCAGAGGTCAGGTTTAGATCCACAAAGGACACCTGCGTGGCAAATGTCAGGTTGAATCCATCTGATTTAGGGGACGGTACATCTCTCAGCTCCCCGTTACACCCCTCTGCCCCCCAACACTTCAACCGGTGTGTAGATTTACGGGGAATACATTTACATTCATCAGCACTGACATTTGCGGTTGTGGTGAATTGACGTGGTGTTTGTCTTGCGCTGTGTGATTAGTTTATTGATGTCCGACTTTGAAATGCAACGAACGTGTGTTTAGTCCGTAATAACAGTGTATTTTCAAAGAAGCAGAATCACACACAGAGATGATGCTGCGCTGATGCATCGCAGGTGAAAGACCCCTGTCAGCACAGCCATTGATTGAACGGCGAAGGCAAGCTGAATATGTAGGAGTGCACTCACAGCTCTGGACAGCAGAGCGTGATGAATGTGTGAACGAAATACCACCATAAAACCATCATTAAAGTCCTGACTGAAGCCAGCGACTGTGAATGACCCGTCCGTAATTGCCAGGATGGCGTTTACATTCGATGTTCCCTCATTTCCCAGGATTCTCTTGGGTCAGTTGTTTTAACTCTGCGGCAAAGTTTTATCTCTCTCCTCTGACAATTAAAATAATTGCACAAACATTCTGGATAAATGCAGAAGACATACGTCTCCATCGTACATCCAGTCCAGGTGGATGCAGCCCACTCAGTCTCCACGGCGCCAGTGTGTGGACGTCATCAGTGACTGTGATGCACAAATAAAGATGAATTTATTTAGTGTCATTCTGTTATTCACACCCTTTAAACACAATCCTAAATTCTTTCTATCAGGTCACATCTATCCAACACCACAACCATTTTGCTCATCCAACTCACCTTCACCTATCTCAAAGTCCCTCAAGACATTCTGACAGACTCATATGACATATGAACTCACACATGTACTGTATGTCATATTTAATTCAACTAATGGTTTTCTGTAAACTTATGTTTTTAACTTTTTCTTTGTCGGAGAAAGAGTGTCTCTTCATGTTTCAAAGTTACACAGTCTTAGACAAACAGCATGTACATCTTCCTACCATACATCCGCTATGATTCTCAGGATGTGACCATCGACATGACAGTTTAAAGCAAGGGTCACTGAGGGCCACATCAGCATAATGGCTGTCCTCACAGGGCCAGATGTAACTAATAAATGTAACTAAATGTAAGTCAATGTAATCTAAAGTAAATGTAACTAATCCTTAATCCTGAATAACTCTGAATTTATTATTATCCAAGTTACAAGCATTACAAATACAGTATGTATGTTTCTTTGTTATAACACTAATCCTTTTAATTTGTCAGGTTATTAAACCCACAGAACTCCATCAATAGAGGATCAAACTATCCAAGAGAATAAATAAAAATAACATCAAAAACAAGTTAGAACAGTAACTTTGTTTTTTTGTTTTTAAAGTTAAAATAGCCTTAATTTCTGCATTGTGGGAAATGTGGTTTTTGGTCAAAGCACACTTGACCTATTTATTTTTGGACACTCTGACTTTTTATGCTCTCGCGGGCCACATAAAATGATGTGGTGGGCCTTAAATTTGACACATTTGGTTTAAAGGATTGTGGACCGACTGTAAGGTGATCAGGAATATCTAAAATGCACTATTTACATGATGAAGAAGAAGATCAACCTTTATTAATCCCCTTAACGGGAAATTACATTTTTCACTCTGCTGTATACATGTATTTGTGTTACATACAGGATATACTGTATATTTGTACAGGCCCCTGAAACACACTCTAGAGCCCCAATTGAGCAACTTGTAAGGGGACGGCGCCTTGCTCAAGGGCGCCTCGGCAGTGGCTGGGAGGTGAGCTGACACCTCCCACTGTTAGATCACACTCCAATGTCAGATGTCCGGCAGGAGCGGGAATCGAACCACTGATGTCTGGGCGATGCCTGGTTGGAAGACGTCCGCTCTACCGTTGAGTCAGTGCCGCCTCTTGGATAAAATCATCCAAGAGACGGCTGAAAATATGCATGATTTGTTATAATTAGAACAGAGATTAAAATAAAAGTTATGCCCTCTACAATGTTTTTGCTCATTGAATCAGGACGGGTTGATAATCTGTGTTCTGATCCCAGACTTATGCATAAAAGCTTCCACGGGCGACAAATTTCCAAACCTTTGCTGTGTCCAACTCTAAAAATGTCCCCAAAATGCACAAACATGAAGCCCACATTACACCCCCTCACTAAGTCAATATGACCAGCATGCCCACTATGAGCCAAAGCATGTCTTTGCTTCCATCCCCAGCATCAGTGCCCATCCACATCTCCTGCCCAGCCTGAACCACCCCATGCACCATCTGCCTTGGCAGTCTGCTGCACCGCACCGGGCCAGACTGTTGCCCCAATGAGGGGTGGGTCGTGATGGTGGGGGTGCTCCAGATGCTCTTCAATCCAGCTGCAGCCTGTTGGCAATATGATGGCATGCCCGTTGGATTAATGACCCCCCCCCTCCCCTTCTCCTCGTTCCTTGGGCTGCTGTCCCATTGTCTGTATGGAGCCTGCCAAGCCCATTATCCATGCACAGTTTAAGTCAAAATGCCACACGCTCACTAACTGATCGATGGGGTCTTAAACAGCGGGGAGCCATTTAAACGGGGAAGTGGGGGGGGGGTTGTGTGTGTTTGCATGCGTGTGACACTTTCCCTCCAACCTATGCTCCCATGACCATCTCGTCTTTCCCTGTCTGTACGTATGGATTTCGGTGGCTGGCCTGTGGGCCAGACTCCAACGATTACACACAGCCGACCAATCATGCTGACAGACAACTGGGTCGAGAACAAACACACCTTGACTTTTAATGGCGTCGTCAGCTGCGCTCATGTTCAAGTGGAAAGCTGAGAAGAGATAGTAAAACCCTGCAACCCAACAAATGCTGTCGCTGTAAAGCGAGCTGCCGTAACCTTGTATATTTGCATTGAGGTACGTGCAAATGAACACACACAAATAGTGCTTTTACACACAAGTCTAAGCTTTTCTTTTGTTTTCCCCTTGTCCTGCATGTACATCTGCTCTACTGGTGGGTTGAGTAACATCTTAGCAATACTGGGGGAGTAAATGCAAATGACCTTGTCTCATCTTGAAGCAAACACTGGGAAATTAAATTAAGGTACCTTGTGACTTTGAAAGTGCTGTTCCCTTAGTCTTGTTGATTATAAGTGTGTGTATTAATGTGTGTGTGTTTGTGTGGCCAACCTGCAAGGGATTTCTGTATTTCTTTACATGTTTTTAAGTCTGGTTTTAATTCTTTAAACCAAACCAAATATGCTGTGAGTGGTTGCGCGGCAGGGCTTTGTGTGACGATGACCAATTTCTGTTGTGTATCTTGTGTATTGGTGCACTCTTGTGAAAGCAGCTCTTTGTCTGGTCTGCTCCGTCACAACCGCTAATAGGAATTCAGTCGTTAATAATTCACACTGAGGTAGGCAGCTACAGTTCACTGTCAACAACACAAGCTCCTACCGAAATCCCATTAGCTGCCAATGAATTATTACCATATTACCCAGCCTTCATGTACAAAACACACCAATAGCACATATGCACATGTATCACACATACTCACAATATTCCCAATGGCCCAACAATAAGATGGACAGGCCTGACAGTCTGGACAGATCTGAGACGGTGTAACAGAGACCCTGTTGGCCTTTGGGATGGGGTGCTAAGGCCCAGGTTATCATCATAATGCAGGTTATATGAGCTGTATATAAGGAATGATGTTTGGTCAAACCAACAGTCTGACTGTTGTTATTCATTCCTCACCATTCCCATCAGATGTAATGTCCCAGACTTGCTTGCCATGCTTTTGTCTTTTGCCATCAATTTGTGTATTGAAGGCGAGGAGCAACAGAGCGGCGGTTGATATCCTGCATTTTCATCATATATATATTTGACTTTATCTCACACATATTGAACGACTGATTTAAGTTTAATGAATAGTTGAATAATTTAATATCATTTTATTTGACTGTTGAAATTGAACGCTATTATCAATCCCTTCAATATTTATAAATCCATTTTCTCCTGTTATTGTTAGGCTAATACAAAACTGCATCAGACCCCAACCTTAACCTTAATCCCAATCCTTCAGAATGGGCTCAGCTGTCCACTGGTATCACAGGTTTAGCCCTCAACCTTTAGCAATTTCTCCAACTCCAGTCTTTTCAGCTGCATATTTATGACACCCTCATCAAAATAAACCAAGGAAACCAAACCCCTAGAACTTAAAATCACATTACTGTCGTTATTAGTTCAAATATTTTTTCACCAAAGTCAATCTAAAGTCAATCTTCTTCAAGGTTCACCCCAAAACTGAGTTTGTCCATTTCACATTGCCCACCTTCCCACCAAGTTTCAACGTAATTGTCAAACGGAGTCTTAAGAGCCCCTGCAATGATAAAAGAGTGGACGAAATCTCCCAATCACATGTTCATTGTCCACCATTCCACAGTCATCCATTACAAAGTTCACAGAAAATCTGTCTGGTAGCTTTTCTTGGTAGAGGTAAAAAGACAGCCAGTTGTTGAGTGAGTGTATGACATGAAAAAGAAAAATAACTGGTAAACCTTGAGATATGGTTTTATGTTTCCATATGTCTCTGTGTATGAAAAATCACCAGCTCAGATACATAAATGAGAAATCAAAAAGAAATCTTTATTATCAGTCGTTTTGGGAGAGATTCGTCCACACTCATTTAAACCAGGAAATTGTGTATTACACTTCCTGATATTACAACAAGTCCCATGATAAGAGATGAACAATAAAATGCCATATATTACTCTAAATCCCCTGCGCTGTGGAATATTATTTTATTTTAGGAGACAAAGCCTTTCAGCTACATTTCAACATGTCGCTTCAGCAACCAGGAGGGAGTGGCTCTTTGTCTGCCTGCCTGCATTCAGCTCGCTGTTACACTTAACACACAGTCACACACTGAAAGACCGTCGACACTCACTACCCATCAGTGGCTGAGATTATACTTTTTATCAGCAGCGGTGTGAGGCTGATTTGAAAGCTGTGTGGGTTCCTGTTATCAAACATGTAACAGTGTGGATGGCCTGGTTACTCATGTGGAAAACAGGAAGTGTTTAGGGATCTCTTCATTCTCCCGTCTGATTTCTTTAAGGCAGATTAAAATACTTTCAAACCACAAACTGGAGGTGTACAGCACCTTTTCATCGTTAGTAATTGCTAACAGGGAAATAGTAACTGAAATTGAATATGTTTTATAAAGTAAGCATCAGCTTCAGGAGGGAAAAGAGTCGCCTTAATACTGTCCATTTACTGTCAATGACGCTTCAGCTTATGATGGAGCAGAAGTGGAGGAGTAGATAATGGTCTACCTGGAAACACAGTAAATCTGTTAATATTTTCATTCACGCTTTTCTTTTTTGTCCAGCTGACCCTCAAGGTCACACACACGGTTTCCATAATTACACCTGGAAGCAAATATAGTCAGCAAAATGTACTACTTATCAGCTGTTTTTAGCAACCAGTGCACACAAGACCAGTTTAAATCATTCAGTGTCACACATTTTAAATGTTTTTTTCCACATTAAATCCTGCATTTACAGACGACCGCACTCTCGAAATGATTCAGTCTCCTGAATAAAATATCATCTTTCGTAAGAGCAGACACTTGCAAATCATGACGTTAAAGCACCATGCCTGCATTCACTATCATACTCCAGGCATGCGTTTATTTAAGGGCTCCATTCTATACAAAATGTTCACCACCATTTATCCAAAAAGCACAAAATAAGTCGGTTCCAGATTCGTCTGAGATGCAGAAGTTTTGATTGGTGTTCTGTGGAGTAATAGAAAGAACCCCCTACCTACAAGTAAAGCAGGGTGGCGGTGGTGCACGGCTCCAGGGCTAGTTTGCCTAATCGCTGGAAACCAGCGGCATGCAGAGGGTCAGATGGATTCCGTCCAGCCACCTGAGTTGTACAACACTCGTAATATTTGTTTAAATGAGCTCTCAAAAACAGTTCCTATGTGATCTGATGATTGTAAACAGTTGATAAAATGTGCCAGTAAACCTTACAAACCATGGTGGTTCCACCTGTACACTTCATCCACTGGACGAGATCATCTTGCGGAGCCAAACTGGTTCGGAAAACCTCATTCCAGCCTCAGGTATAAGGATCAAGCAGACTCCAGTGCCAAAGAGTAAATGCTTTATACGTGCACACAGGCCTTAAAAAGCAGCATTAAGGTTTATTATACTTTTACATCCTTCACTAAATGAACATGCTCTGGTTATATGATGCTTGAAATGCGGCGATCCTGCCAACCCAAGCCGTCGTTAAACAGAATCGCTGGACCTGCCAGGTAGCCGGAGGGTTTTTTGGTGACCCGGTCATTGCACAACCTTTTCCTTTCTGATACGATTCACCAATCTCTCTGCACATGTCCTGGGGCTGTTAGGCATATGTCACTATTGCTTACTTGTTTTGAAAAATTTCACTTTATTTAAACCAAACACATTAGTTTGGTGGGAGCCGCTGCCCTCCACCGTCGGGCGGCTGTAGGAGAACATTAGCGAATGTCTTTATTAGTGCCATTAGGCCACGAGGCGTGTTTTTCATATCCAGGCCGTGTTAATGTGAGGTTAGATTGATGATGATGATGATGATGATGTGTGGAGAACTTGCATCTGATTTGCACAGGCTGACAATGAGGGCTTCATTTCCATAATGAATCCTCAGCGCCGCTGTGATGAGCTGTTGACAGAGGAGAAAACAACAAGTGTCTTGCCTTCCACAGATAAATAATGGGAGAAAGGAAAATGAGCCACGGCAGTAAATTACCCCATCAGCGTTCGAGTCTTATTTTTTTTCTTCTTTTCTTAGCTTTATAGTTTAACAAATAGAAGCAAACCTAACAGAATCTTTAAGGCTACTGCTTAGAGCCATGACTATCAAGCCAACAGCTTTCTGTCAAAGACGACAAAGACTCGCCTCTCTTCCACACACATCCCCGCTCCGATCAGCTACCTTCTAGCTTTATTGCCAGAGAGCGACTCTGGCTAGAATGAGATCCCCGCACAGCTTAACATCTGGGCGCTTTGCTGCTGATGCCCTCATAAATAAAAGATAACTCCTGCCTACCGCGCACAGTCGCATTGGCATAAATCATGTATATGGATTTTCAGTTGGCTTTCACTCTCTTTCTCTTACAGTCTCAACCCCCCTCCTATATTCCGTCCCCCTTTTTACCGTAATTATTCCTCATTTCCTTCTGTTTCTCTCTGATTTTACAATGCAGCATGAGGTCAACAACATAAAAGAAGATGTCAGGTAATTAGAAACTTCAAGATGATTTAAAGAGAAGTATCAACTGAACCTGTCCTCTAATTAAGAATCATCACAAGCTGCTCTTTTGGCCACAATTTCTGTGGACAGGTAGTCAGGTAGACGTCTTGTCTGGAAGAGAGTGTGAATGGTGCTCCTAAAATAAGTTTGAGGTGACATACAATTAAATGTTGACAGATGGAATCAGTCTTTCACTCTGGGATTCAGCAAGGTTCCAAAGATGACACATCTAACACCGAAAGAGTTCAAATGTAGCACAAAGTTCAAAAATTCATTTCAGAAAGTCCAATACATTTTCCTGCTGAAAACACTGAAGGTGTTTTTGGTGACCCGTATCAGTTCACAACATAAACCTTACGCAGAGGTTAAAATTAAATTTCTTGCATTAAGATAGAATAACTGACAATGGTTTAAAATGGTGAATGGTCTCCTGCAAGAAAGTATTTTTTAAACTCATCCACCACCACCACCACCATCCACATCCACTATGGATTTTGTTCCCATACTGAACTAAAAGCTACTAGAGGTCAGCGTCTATTAATTGATATAAATATAGGAATTCAGTAAAAATGTAACCGTTTTACTGGTGAAACAGTGTGATGGCCAGACAATTACGCAATTATTATGCAATGATTCAATAATCACAAAATATTTGAAAGGGACTCTCCAACCATGAGAGTAATGCTTTAATATCAAATAAGTCTTCAATACCACGTGTAAAATAAAAATCATTTTGCTTTGAAACACATCTTTCAGATTTAGATTGAAGGCTGCACAGGTAATGATATCATGGCTGTCTTTGTATGTGTCCGTTGATATTTACTGTACCAGCACTGTGAGCTGGCCATGAATAAAAAAATAAATAACTTAAATAAATAATAAATAAATGTATTTATCTCTATAACTTCTTTCTTTTTTGTCATGGTGGGTTATTGATTAACAAAGTTAGATCGTAGCTGGAGAAAATAGGAGTAAAACCAGAAACATGCCCCAAAATTATGATATGAATAATAATAATGATTATGCTAAATTATCACTTCTAATGTGTTAGATAGCTGTGTCAGCATTATATTCTGTATATGGTGTCACAGTAGAAAAAACTGTGCCTGTGCTCATTTAACAAAGAATCATTAATAGTTTACATGGAACATAATATCCTAATATTATACATCCATTTTCTAAATTTAAATAGTACAGCTACTGCGCAATTAAGATTGAATAAAAAGCTTTCAAAAATCATTGAATGAGTGCATTTAATCCAATTTAATATATTTTCAGACTATTCAGGGAGCAAAGCAGAAATTAAGATCCCCGGAAAATGTAAAAAAGAAGCTTAAGTAAGTAATGTTGGTCCCTGCTGAAACTGCAAGTTGTGTTTTATCCATTTTAAAACAAAAGTATTAGAACTGTAGAAGTTTTTAGGATGTAATAAATTTGGGTTTAGGGCTCAGGTTTTAAGAGCAGCAGAGACCAGGAATAATTACAACCCTACTTCAAAATGGACAAGCAATATAAACTTAGAGATTGTGAAAATGAGGCCTGAGTTATGTGGCCTTACAACTAATAACAGAAATTTTTTTGTGTTCAACATGAATTTGAGTTGATGCATGCAGGGAAATCTTTGTTCTTTTCCATGACTATAGCGTTATATTGTTATAGGCATGGAGGCATTGCATTATTGTGTAGCACTTGGCATCATAAACAGTTAAGTCATTACATTAACAACCAGAGCACTGGGTCTTAAACTTTTTTCAAGTCAACGACCCCTAAACAGACACAAATTACACCATCAACCTTAATTTGATACGATTTTGTCCCAGGTATGCAAAACTGAAATGCATTTTGTTATATAGGTTTTCTTAAATTATCATGTTGAATTTATCAGGACAATTTATTTCACTTTTTTGCTGGAAATCCTCTAAGCTCCCAGAGGATCTCTGAGGGACCTCACTTCAAACATTAGCGAAAGAGTGACAGAAACATCTTGATGAGGGACATTCAAATGATTGGTTGACATATTTAATCCCAAAGGAAAGGAAGCCCAACTTATCTTCAAACAAAAAAAAAACCTAATTATGTCATGTCTCCTCTGGCTGATGATAAAGGATAATTACTTTTTTATTCTCCTTGCTAGGGCCAAATACTTTCCCTCAGATGCGGCGACGTAACCTTTAACAAACGCCGTGTGATTGATGAGGCGCCTCATTCCTCCCTTCCAAATTATTACCGATCACTGTTTCCCCTCCTTAGACACACACACACACACACACACACACACACACACACACACACACACACACACACACACACACACACACACACACACACACACACACACACACACAGTGGCAAATAATCTATCCATCGTCACAGCACGGTACTACAAACAAGTTTGTGTGTGATACTTGAAAAGGGAAAGCATCTCATTTCAGGACGTTCATTATTCACATCATCTGATACTTACATCTCCAGTGCATGGAGGCAGAATACAATTACAGAAGAAAGAGAGAGGTTTGGGTTTTATCTGTCCTTGGAATGAGATGTACTCACATCCGCAATGACTGTTTCTGACAAGAGTGTCAGCCGCAGACAATACTCTGCCGTATCTATCTCTCCTCGGTGGGGAGATACTCGGACAGTGGGAACCAGTGATGAATGAGACATCTCCCCACGTCTGATATGCATTTCTCATTTCCAGAACAAACAATGCAGACATCTGATATGAATACTACTGGCTGAAGGAGCACAGACAACACAACTCACCTGCAGGCAGGAGGGAACAGACAATTTGCACAGAAGGAAACCAACTGCTCTGATTCCTCAGACAAAAGGTCACTGTCAGTTCTGACCCAGTTTTGGTCAAACTAGTTTTTCTGGATAAATGTTACCAGTCCTAGGGCTGTGTGTCGTAAGAATGTGGTGATGTGATCTATGTCTGTATGTGTAACAATTTACCACATTGTCATATATTTCAACAGTGTAGGAACAATTGTATTTTATAGCATGATTGATAAATGAATCGTACTTCAGTGCGTCAGCAGAATTTACCTGCAAAAAGTGATAAAAATGAAGCAAGAACTTAAAAAAAGGAATAAAAATAAATATTAACTTGAAAATAATGAAGCAGAAATGTGCAAAAACATGGATAGTTATGGTCACAACAAGCCAAAACAAGAATAAAATAACACAGACTAATCATTAAAATTAATGCAATACCAAGTAATCATTAGAATTAAGAATTGAAACTAGGGATGTCATGATATGTTGCTTAACTGATTATAAGACAATCGACAGAAAATTCTGCAATGAATTTATAGCTTAATTTGTTTAAAAAGCTCAAATTTGCTATAGTCCAAGCTTCTACTATTTTAAAAATGATACATTTAACATCAAAATAAAGTAATTATGATATCATAATAAATGTAAACAAATATGATTTGATTTTAACCTAGTTTGGTTTGCTACGGTCAACTCTTTTTTATATATTGACCTACATGGAGTCAATTTAAATCATCAGGGAACGTTGGCGAGCTTGTAGCAACATTTAAACCCTCTGAGAGGTTATCATCCCGACCCCCTTACATTTATAATCTTCATTTCGGCTTAAAGAAGCCCATTAACTTGTACATTCAGCTTGACAGCAAATGAAACGACGGCGCTACGCCCTTCGTCCCAACAGCCTCTGGGAATTCCTGTGAGAATAGAGAGCAAGTGTTCAGTTTATGCCCGTATCTCATGTATGTGCCTCATCCATGACACTTGACAAATGTGGTGTTCCTCTCTGGGCCTACTTACTAGCCGTTTGTCCAATCACAGCAGCTATTGGCCGTTTCGTGTCACCCAAATCCGATTACAACTTTCAGGGTTGCATTTGTCAGCAAACAGAGACAGATGGAGATTAGAAACTAAGGTGTTGGCCAAGATGGACATTTTTCAAATGGTTTAATATATAAAAATAGCAGGACTCAAGGTTGTCTGTGGTTGGATATACCAGTCAAGGTCAGCAAAGGAGGAAGGAGATGATACGGGAAGAGGGACAGCTTAGCAGTGCTTCATCTTGCAATACCACCACAACTTACCTGTCCAGGGAGACATACTCTGTTTATGATGGATGTAAATCTATCTTTCAGTCCGAATTTTCATGGTCAAGGTAAGTTATGACCACAGAGAGAAAGAAAAGAGCAGAAAAATAGAACAGGGAAGAGAGGAGGTTGAGTTCAGGTGCCATGTACTGAAGACTCTGGTGAGTCTGGCTCCAGGGAGGTTTGGGATACAAAAACAAAGCAGTAAACACAAAATCTGGGATTTAGTTCAAAAGCAAATCATGACCACCAACAGGAAGTGGTATCACTGAGACGCGTTCAACAGTTTCATTCCTTTGCCAGTTATTTGGTGTGAATGTTGCACCACATTCAGCCCAGACAGTATCCGCTTGTGAAAAGAACCAGCAAAGTCTTTCAACTGTATGTTTGCCAACACAGTTTACTCCCTGAGAAATCCAATAATCACATTCCTCCTCTCATTTTTTTGTCTTTCAGCCATTCTCACTTTCGGGAAGGATCCATTCAGAGACTGGGAAACCATTCTGCCTCGTCCTGAAAGGCTTTAAACCCGCGCCTTCACTCCTCAATGGTTGAGAACAGGCCTGCCCAGTCTTTCTCCGGGTAACACAATTAGCCATGGAGTGTCCGGGTCCAGCCTCCTTCACATTCAGCCTTCGTTTGATGGCCAGCAAGCCCCACGACTTCATGCATACACACCATCAGCCTATTGCCATGCAAAACAGCAGTTCCATCTCTGCAAAACCTCACACCGCAGCCCAAAAGAGGTCCCTCTCTTTAGCCAGGCTTTGTCCCTTTGGCTACTAATGCGCGTAATTTTTGTGTGAATGAGAAACGAAGACTGCTTGCAAACACACCTCTTTCAGCTCCAGCTATTATAGGCTTTGGCCCATATGGTGGGAGGCGGATTTGTAATTGTGGCCCACTGGAGTAACAGTGGGAAAGACAAAGTTGGAGAGAGCAGCATGCTGGAGCATTTGTGGTATACAGTTTAAAATAGAAAATTGACAGCAAAGGAAAAACAAGAGCTCATGCAGCACAAAAGTCTGGACTTTATTTTGATGGAAATGTTACTCCAAACTGACCAAACTGACCATCTGTTACAATATTGTGCAGTAAATAAGAAACCAGGAGAGAAACGATTCAGTTTGTACCAACCGTTTCCATCATCAAACTCCCACAAATTATTCAAATTGCTATTTGAGGCTCATGGCAGAGTGAGCAGGAGGGAAACTTAAAGCCGGCATGCCTTTACTGAAGGGTGGAGACGGCTTTATTTGATTCAAATTGACTGATATGTGGAGCAGGTTTCCACACCCACCCATAACAGATATTGAAGACCCCCCTGGGAGGGCAGGCAGGCCATGGTCTCCCTCAGTGAACGAGACAGGTTTGTAAAAAAGGCATCAGGCTGCCGCCACAATCAATTCCCTTCCATTCAAGCCATGCTTGCATGGTGGTGTGTGTATATTTGTGTTCTGTCTTTGTACAAAGGCGACCAGTCACCAATTCCAATTCAGTTCGCTCCTTAAAGCCGGTTGAAGTTCTCCTCACCATCTATCTCCACCTCTGAGAATGGCATGGAAATGAATATTTATCCCATCAGAGGAAAGGCAAATGGAGAAGCAGACAGGATTTTTTAAAAAAAAAAAAAGAGGAGAAGAATGAGAGGCTAGGTGATGTTGTGACGACAGCTTCCCAATGGAATTCAGCAGACTGGAAAACACTGAGGTGTGAGCAAAGCATGAGAAGAGAGAAAAATAGCAGCTAAAGCTTGATAAAGAAGACGTGAACGTCCATCTGGGTGATTTTGAACTCCATACAATGAATTCTGGGAAGAACGGAGTGTTTTTCTATATTTGGCACCCTAAACATGTCACAATATTGTGTGCTTTTACACAACACACATCCCATTCATTTCCTTTAAGTCCTAAAAAGAATTTTAGCTGTCCCTCCAAGGATAACATCACACTTTATGTAATAGCAAGGAGAGTGATATCCTCCCACATAAAAAATGCTGCGAGCACCACAGTGAAACTGAAGGTTATTGCGAATGTAGAAGGTTTATGGGTGAGAAATCCATTTAGGATTCAATCAGAGAGGAAGATACTTTGGAACATGAGCGCTCGACAGGACATGTTTAAAGCTGCTGTAAAAAGAGATTTCCCTGGATGATGCTCCGGGAACAAACATTAGACACTCCAAGCTGAAGGAGTGAGTGTCGTCTTTACTGGTCAGAAATCATGACCTTTAGCCCCAAAGTCACATAAGGTCATGTGAATGTGATTGATGGGAAGTCAAATATGCCGATGTGACTACCAATTTCCCATAACTGCAAACTAAATTATCACAAATGACCAATTTTACATGTAGATGTTAGTTTATTCATCATGAAAAGAACTATTCCACTTGTGGAGATTGGATAATAATTGTGTAATCACTTCTCTTGCTGTGGAGGAGCAGTTCATGATGATGTCATCAGTTCGACCTGTGTTATACATGGAAGTTGTGTGTTTTAATTAAGATATATTACGGGACAAGTAGGATTTAGCGTTTGAAATAAAAAAATGTGCTTCTGTGTTCTTGCAATTCTCCATTACCGGTAAACAGCTTTAAAATACTATTTCGTCTATTAATAAATTAATTATTGCTAGAATGAAATTAATACAGAGTTGCAACGTTTTTTACTTTAACAGATAAAAGCTCATATCCACAAGTTGAACAAATTATGATTTGATGAACGCTGATCGCTGTGTTTACCTCTTCTTTTAGGGCCTAAATTCCCTGACACACATGCTTCCTCTTCTTTCATAAAGATTTTAATAATGCAATGTATTCCATACAGTTCTGTTAAATTCAATAGTTTAATCGTCTTTCTCCACACACACCTCCTCTCACTCCAGGAAGCCTACCTGCAGAGGTCTTTGGCAGCTGCATCCATAATTCCACCTCGGCCAAAATCATTATCTGCCGCATTTTGATTCACCTCAATCCTATTTCAGTATTATATTTCCTAATTAAGGAGAGTGCTGGGGAGTGCACAGCCTTCCCTCAAGTCTTTTACCTGACTCATTTCTTCTCTTTGCCATCATTTCATCCTCTGCCTCGAGGCGTCTGTTTCATTTCACACACATCACTCTGGTTTTCCTGTCTCCTTTGATTCTTTTTTGTCTCCTGGCTTTTATCACTCTGCCGAACAATCACCCCGTCTTTATGTCTTTTTTTTTTTACCTCCTGCACTCCCACTTCCTCTGTATATCTGCCTCGTAAGACGTAAATCCCAGAGAAAGCAGAGAGGTGACATGGGTCGCAGGAAAGATAGAGTGATTTGGAGAGAGGGGGAAGCAGAGAGAGGGGAAAAAAGTTCAATTTGCAGTAATTCTGTTATCTGAGTTGGCCAGGGTTAGGTCTCGGCTTCAAATACAATAGGTCCTGTATTCCCTATGTCCAACACTCAACCTCAGTCCTGCTGCTGTTTTCTTGTGTGTGTGTGTGTGTGTGTATGTTTCTGCATGTGTGTGTAACACTCGCAAATGTCGTAATCCTTCACCGCAACGATTCTGTCAACAGCAAGGAAGCAATGTGACAGAAATGGCAGCCATTATCAGCAAGGAGACCATAGAGTCCTCTAAAAAAATTACATTTCTATTTTGAGAGGAAGGAGCGTACGAGCATGCCTTAACCCTTTAGCACATAAGCCAAAAAATGTCCACCTGGACATTTTTGCTTAGTTTGACTGTAAAAATGTATTAAAATGTCTTGTAACTATGGGATTTTATCCCTGGAACTTTCATTGTATGGAAGTTATTTACGGTTTACTGTATATTTTATAACAGTGTAATAACAGTTTAACTAGCAACATGTGTCATGTTTTTGTGATCAATGACTTCATGACAAATGGGAAATTGTCATATTAGAGTTGGAACGTTCAGAAATTGAAGTTCCCAAACATGTCTCCATCATGACTGGTTTTAATCTGATATTTAATGCTACACTATCTTTAAAATTCTAATAGTCTCACGATAGCGGTGCTAGCTTCTGTTTAGCATGTTGATATTTTTTATTATAAATAAGCACAAAAAAAAAACAGATTTGTTAAGATTGCTTCCCCTTTAAAACTGATTTTGACCTTGACTGAATATGAAAGAAACTAATCTGAGAACAGATGCGACTTCCATACTACACCGATCACCGCTCTCTACATCTCCTACAAGGTACTCAGTGATGCCTCTAACAGTAATCCCCAATGCAGCAGCTGAAAATGTGTGTTTTCACCTCCTCTGAATTGCACGGCTGATAAAGACTGTTTCAGCCTCCATTAAGCCAGACAGTTAACACCAAGGTGTGACCTTCAATTACTGGCCTCCGCGTTTAAATTAGCAGTCGTCAGTAGGAGACATAGCAGTTAAAGAAGGGATGCACGGAGAACATAACGCCGATGGGACATGACGATGCTAAAGGAACGAAATTGCAGACAAATCATTTTAATGACATCATATTTACCACAGGCTTTAATGAGGCCGGGATAAAACCACTTATACATTAAGCAGCAGGTCATAATTACAAGACAGGCAGAGCTGTTAAGTCAACAAATTAATAATTAATGCATATGCAATTTTTAAAACGCGTCTCCCCCAGTGGAGGCTGCATCTGACTACATTTTGTGATACAGACACAGATTAAAACACAAACATTCACACTTTATTTTGTGGTGTGGGGCTGGTGATGATGGAGTTGGGGGTTGTGTGGGTTGGGGGGGGGGGCTATGGAAGCACAAGGGGGTTGAGAACAGATATCTTCCATCGGGCTCAACTGGTCTGGGCAATGTGTTAGAAAAACAGCTCACTGTGGAGTTGGGATTATTGAAATCTTCTCATGCACGGCTGTTTTAAATGGGAAAAGGAGTTCTGTGTGTGTGTGTGTGTGTGTGTGTGTGTGTGTGTGTGTGTGTGTGTGTGCGTGCGTGTGCGTGTGTGTGTAGTGTGTGTTGCTATGTGTGTGTGTCCCTGTGTGAACAAGTCTCAGACAAGCATGAGTGCTGCCGTTGATGACATCTCCATGAATGAGTAAATCTGCTACTTTCCCCTCTTCACACCACTACCACTATAGTTTTACTAGGAAGTTCCGGGCCAATGGCTACTGTACTTCTCTCTCGAAATGCACACACATACACACAAGCATGTCATGGTGAGGGGGCTGAAAAAGCTGAAAATGAGGGTGCGCAAGCTGTGACGGTGAACATTAATGGGACAGCAGCTGTGGAATTAATGTGGCACATCTGGGAGGAAGGAGCCGAGAGGAGACAGCAGTACTGAGAGGGAGTGATGAGGAGAAACAGGGAGCAGGAATATGGAAGAAGTATGTTTTACTTGACTTTCAATAAGGCTCTGCCATCACCCTCACTCAATGTCTCCTCACTTATATTCTGGCATCCGGCTGAAACAGTTTTTGTCTCGTCTCACAGTTTCAAAAAAAAGTCTCGACTTTTGACAAATAAAAGTTCACCTCACCTTGAAAGACACACATTACTACTAATTCATCTTAACCTACAACACTTACAAATTTAGCCACATGACAACAAAAAGAGGTCCTGAGATTATTTTTACTAGTACTAGTGTCCGTTCTAACAGCGGCTCAACGGTAGTGACCTGCAGTCATTTTGCTTCACGTTAGCAATGCAATGTTATTCATATTGAATCCTACAGCGAAACCAGCGGCTGGTTGATGTTCCATTTCTATGAAAAACGGATCCATCCCTGTCAAACGCTGCCGCAAGGAAACATCAAAAGTTTCATCAGCAACAAACATGGACGCAGAAGACGAGTTTTGGGAGGATGGGTTTGGTAAATACTAAACAGGAAACACACAGATAGCGGTGGACCTGATAATGCATCGGGATGGAGAGTTTTTCAGGTTTTTAAATGTTATAATTATAAAACTTCACCCCTTCTTTACTGTTCCGCAGGTATTTTTCGTGTCTGGTGACACCCCCACTGCAGTGCAGAGCAATGTTCACCTGATGGAGCCCCCATCAGGTGATGTGAAAATTACAAACAGAGAGGATGCTGCAAGACATGAACAACAGAACATCAGTGGTGAAAAGTTGTTCTTCAATATAACAATGGGGGGGGGGGGCGCCCTGCTGGGATGACAAACACTGGAGTGAGACTTTACGAGACGATACTCTAGTTGTTAAAATATTCATCACCACCTTCGTTTACTTTCACAAACGCTTCAAGGTCTTCTTTTGCCGTCCTATTTGAGTGATATCCTGAGAGCTCCATCAAACAGGCAGCCAAGGAGCAACCTTAAGACCTTCTCAGCCTCCCCCCATGTCTGCCCCTTCTTTCTGAGAGTCCTCAAAAACAAGAGCAAGCAATTTACAACAGCCTTGAAGTGATACGTCTGCGATATTTCATTGTAGTTTCAGTCAAGTTTTCTAAAAAAAAAGATTAATACAATCAAAAACTCACACTTACATACAAATTTATTCACTCTTAATCTCCACTCATGAACCTCAAGGACAAAACTTGTGAGATAGACTGCGCAGTCTTCCTGAAATCATTTACAGAAGCACCTGAAAGAACTCACCACTCATTACTATTGTTCTCTTGATTCAATGTCATGGCGTCTCTATCATTTTTGATCTTGTTCATTGATATTTCTTTACTTTTATGTTGTCTCAACAAGGATTTCAATCAGTTAAATAAAAGATATATTGAAGGCTAAGATGATAATGTTTTATTTCTATCAAATATTCTGTAGAAAACAAAGAGTCATCGGCGTACGTTAAATCTCATTTGTAGATCACAAAATACGACAGACGCTTTGTGATGACATTCAAAAATCAGCTGCATCTCTCTGGAATCACTTACTGGCATGTTTACAACAAGCAAGCAACAAATCCTGCATTGCATGGCTTTAATATTACATAGAAACACACATGCAGGCTTCAACAGCCCAGAGGGCGGAGGAACGACATCTGCTTGGATGTTTGTATGTGTGCCTCTAAGAGAACCCACCATCATGCCGTCAGTCAGCATGGATCAGAAGAGCTCTGCAATGAGCAGCGACGGTCTTGGAGATCCATTAAACCTTTAAACCAAGCGGCTTAGAATATCAATGCTAGGAGATTGAGACAGAGAGAATGAGACAGGAGCAATGTGAAGAAAGAGAAAAACCTCCAGCACTCTGCAGATACCCTTCACATCACAACATATGGCTCAATGTCATTCATCAGCACCGTGATAAATGAAGAAGCCACTTTAGTAGAGGCTTACAAACGCTCAGTATTCACCTCAGCACCCACTCAACTCATTACGATTTGACTCGGAGAAAAACTTGCGCCAGATGGTAGCATCCCAACAGCAAACATGTGTTTTCAAAGCAAAACAAGGCTTTCAAACAGGACTGTCTTGTTTCAGGAGGATTTCTACGGTCTTTACTGCAGATGCATTTGCGCAAACGCAAGAAATCTGAATTATATAGCATAGGAAGAAGCATAAATCTAGAAATTGAAGCACTGAGACGTGAAGAGGCTACCAATGTTGTCGCTGCTCAACATTAAACTGATCAAAGGAATGACTTTCCTAAACCGCAGGCTACATTTTTAATATAGACAAGAGCAGAGAGAAGATGGGAGAGTGGAGGCTTCACTCAGATTAATTTGACTTTCCTGGACGCTTCTCCATTTCCTCCTTGAGAGAAATATTAATGCTTAACATCAAATAAGTTATGATCCATCCGCAAGGAACAATTAAAACTGAGATGACGATGAACGCCAATGAGCCTTACTTATATTCTAAGTGCATTTCTTATTATTGGGTGTATTAATTGCCCTAATGATGGGGTTACCATGAACGGAAGGGAAGGCATTAATCTGTAAAACAAGCCACCCTTCACACAGAGCTGTGGATGGGAATGAATGGTCCGTCTCCTCTCCTGCTGTCTTTCCCTCAGATATATGGTGCCATCAATCACTCACAGCAGACGCCACCCCGGGAAGATGAATAAATTAATCTGGAATAAATGGCCTTCCGCTTGACACATAATCACAGATTAAGCCAGGTCGGCTGAGAGTGATGCACTGAGCCAAACAGTTAGTGGGGAGGTGTGTGTGTGTGTGTGTGTTAACCCATGTTAGATGGAGAGAAAGAAGATGTAAAGAACATATCTGAGGCGATTTAAGCAGATCTGCAGACTTTTCCCTGAGGTGTGATACAAACCACAGGAGGCGGAAGCTAATGATGTCACAAATGAGAGGTTCATTACCGGGTCAGCCCTTTTGGTCGAGGCCACATCAACACTCCAATCTGCCATGAACAATTCCTGCTTGTAAGACACTGCTTATATCACGTTGGTGTATTTCTTCAGCTGCATCACCTTCCAGCTGCATCCATGTCTGATTTTCTGCTGAGCGAAACACAATTACAGTGAGCGGAGAAATTTGTCATGTTGATTTATCCCACACCTCACTTTAATGAAATTTCCTCACATTCCCTTTTGAGGAAGTGGCTGAAGGGGGGGGGGGGGATGAGAAATTGAAGACAGGATGACCCTCCGCACCCCCTCGTTCCTCTATTTAGATGAATGTATCCGACGTTTGTTTCTTTCATTTTTCTCAATTAAGTGTTTGCCATTTGGAATGCCTCCCAGCTTCATGATCATTAAAACCGGTGCATGTCAGAAGAGGTTGAGGAGGAAAAGGGGGCTGGGAGGAGCGCTTAATTCAATTTCACGGCCGTCAGCCTTACCTGCCCTCGTCAGCAGACAGCTAGAGAATGCAAGGGAGGCTTGGTAAAAAGAGAGAGGGATAAATAATGAGTATAAACACACTATCCATCTGAAGAGAGCTGCTAACATAGAAAAAAATGTTTGGTGAGTACGAGTCGGTGCTACTTTATTTGGCCGAGCCTGAAAATCCTTCTTTTCTTAAAAGGAATGAAAAAGAAATCATTTGTTAAGTGCAGAAAATTGACAAGAATGTCAATTTTGTCAAAAAAACACAGAAAAATCACCTCAAGCTCTGCAAATGGATTTGTTTTGTTTTTAAGTGTTTAAGACAGGATTTTAAGATTCTGCTCAGCACCGGAAGCATTATCATAAAGGACGATGGATTATTCAAAGAGGCAAACATATTCCTCTGATCAGAACCGGGTCTGCACAGTCTCTTTATCTTCCCCCTGATGCTGCATTGACCGGTGCATAAACCCTTGACCCGGCTCTCTTCAGCAGTTAACTTGATATATTCATGTGTCGATAGCTGGGATGCAGGAAAGAAAATCAATGGTGATATAATACACTCAAATTAACATGGTACAAACAGCAGTACGTGGAGGAAACCCCTCTGAGTTCCTGGCTTTTTATTTCTTGAGTTAGAAAAGTGAACTAACTGTATAATAAATCAAACAGAAAGAAGTCACTGAGAATAAGTATCAAAATAGTTTATTTCAATTATGTGTCTGAACCACGGGTATGATTTCAAACAGGTGGCTTGGGTGGTGATTTTTTGAATCCTAAAATCCCATTCATTTATCATGGAATTTTAATTCTTATTGATCCTCAATGGATGGCGTCTCCTCACTGCTACCTCCACATACCGACACACTGAGAAGAAGAGGAGGGTAGAGGCACCTCTGGCTTAATCACATTCATGGTTCCTCCACCTCAGTGATTTGCAAACTGGGTCTCAAGTGCCCAGGGGTCCAAGACCAGCAACAGCAATTTAAGTTTCTAGGCTTTAATATAGTTGTCAGCCACACTGGAAGCGCTAGGTGACTACTGTCGTAGGCGCCGCTGTCCTACTACTCATCATAACGAGTCTAATTCAGCCAGACAACTCATGATCTCAAATGTATTTCTATGCGAGCAGTTGCTGTTTATCATGTTGCCCTCCCAACCCCATTCACTCCCCAGAATATGTTCAGATGTTAGGGAGTGATGAGGAAGTAACGAACCCCCTCAACTGGAGACTGTGGGTGGATGCTGGAGTGGAGGTGGGGCTGGGACAGTGGGCATCAGTGTGTGTGTATGTGTGTGTGTGCGTGTGTGTGTGTGTGTGTGTGTGTGTGCGTGTGTGTGTGTGTGTGTGTGTGTGTGTGTGCAACACAATTTGACTGCCAGAACTGGGTCAGCTTAGCTATGCATGCTAATTTGTAGCAGGTAGCAATCGATCATCTTCATTTACCTGTAGCATTTCCTAATTAGCATGAGGCAGGAGAGGCACAAGAGGAAACGTAATCCAATCAACAAAGTCAGTAGGATTCAACCTCTAGAGAGCAAGAATGGTCAAAGTAGGTTTCTTCCTCTGGGAACCAGTGTTATCTGCAGATTCTTCAAGTTAATCCATGAGGAAATGTGGGAAAAGGTCAGTCTATTCAGCATGAAGATGAATACTGAGGACCAGACATCCTCAAATCAAAGCATCTTTCCTCATTTCCTAACCTTGAAAACCATTTTCTCTCTGATGAACTATCTGGCATGAATATTGGCCAGTGACATCACAGCAGGATCCGGCTTTGTGTTCACGAGAAGCAGAACGGAATCAGTTGTTGTTCGTTATCAGCTTCGATCTGATGGAACCAACAGTCTCAGAAGGCGACAACACAGAGTGTGTGCTCCTCTTCTCGCTGGGACCAACTACAGCATCAAGCACACTCACCCCCCCCAACATCAACCCATTGATTTATATCTCCTCCTCCCTCCCCAGGTGACTCTATGTCGGTGCTGGCTTGTCCAGGGACGTGGATAGACTCTTAATGCACGTCGCACGCGCACACACTCGCCAGTCTCCCCACCAGGTTTGATTAATTTGGCTCGTAACGTGTGTGAGCACAGCTATCACCGGGATCCAGATGTTCCACATTGTAAGCACCCCCCCCCCCAACACACTCACACACCTGCTTTCATCGCTGCCTTTGCCTCCAGTGGTGGAGGATGTGATGCAGCGTGCGGCGTTGTTTTAGTTATTTCTTCTCTGCTTCTGAAAGGAAGAAAGAAGCGTTTTCAAAGAGGCTTGGAAAAGCTGCAGAGGACTTAAAGGCAGAGGAAAAGAGTGGTTGTGTGAATGCACCACACATATACACACACACACACACACACACACACATTCTCTCTCAAAGTAATCGTCACCAATCACACGCTGACACACTCGTCCGATGCGGTGGCGGTGTAGCACTAGCACTAACAAGCACAGAGGAAGACATCTCCAGGAGCCCGGCGAGGAAACCAATTTCCAAGCTCTCACCCTCGGAAAGGCCCGGATACAAATGACCGGCCATGGCGAGCGCTGACAGGAGCCCCGAGTGTGTTCATCACCTCTAAACTCGATCTTATCACCGAGCAAAGCCACCTCCTCTCATCCAACCTCCCAGCTCTGAAAGCCGGGGAGCTCTGGACGCAGCGATGGAAGAGAAATGGCTTCAGGGGAGGGTCAGCAGGAGAAACACCATGGCCTGAGAGGGAGCGATAGATGCAGCCGTTGTGACTCAAGACCAAACAGATGATGGACATCTTATGGATGGAGGGCTAAACTTAAACTTCTTGACAGATTAGCCTTTGCTATGGTAGCTTTGTTTTGGTGACTTTTCTTTTTATTAGAGAGTATGGGTTCCAATCAGGTCTTATTTACTGACGTAAACTAAATTCAGGCCTCAGATTTTATCTTTTTTTTGCTAGAATCATTTTGAAACTATTTCCAAGTTTCTTTCAGATGTTCATTTGTAATCTCAGTATTCGATTTCTGGCCTGCTGGCAAAAAAATCATTGTAGGTCTGTAATAAAAACTAACACATGGAAGCAGCAGAGTAATCAACAGATGCTGGAGCACATCGACATAAGAACACACACAGAGACATGCAGACGCCCTCGGGGTATTTGCATATCTGAAGCATATGCAACCCTCTTCACAGCAGTTGTAGTTAATACAGCTCTGTATCTCAATAAGCCGCTTCGGTCTGTTTTCTGATGATCTGATGAACACACGCGCTATTGACTTCTCTTGTTCGCTGTGTGTGTTTGCACATCTTGGTGTGTGTAAGTTTAACGTGTTCAAATATACATTAATACCAGGACATAGACCTCCTCCATATGTTGCTCTCAGCCGGGCACAGATGGAGCGAGGGTTCATCAACGTGTTTGTCGGCGGAGGTCTTATGCATCGGCATCTTGATTCTTTATAAGCTTTACCATTTGGTGGGTATTTTGAAAGTGATGACGCCAAAGCTCCCAAAGACTCTGCAGCAATCATCAGGAATCCTTGAATACACACAGGCTGGTGCAGACACACACTTTAGAGCATACAAAAACACAGTGAGCACACAAACTGTGAAGCTCACGCTGATGTGTGGGGAGTGGCATCAGCATCAGAAATGTTCTGTGATGTGTGGAACGAGTCGAGCTAAACCAGCAGCATCTGTACATCCTCAAAGCTTTGGACATGTTGAAATCAAATGATTTGGAGTTGTTTGAAATGTCACTGAATGGTTGAAAAAATAAAATAATCTTCAACCATTTGAGTCCATATTGTCACAAACCTGACTTCAGCAGGTGGACATCATTGTGCAAAATCGTGGGTCATTATTTCAGGTACCTGCAGCATCAAAGTATCTGCACTGATAACAGATGACTAACACTGAAGGTTTTTCACTGACATTGCCGCTGGAAGGAGGCGGAAAAAAGATGAGCGATTGCATGGAATTTAAATCCTGGGATGATCAAACTTAAAGTGAGAAATTAACTAAACATCCCAGCTTTTAAAATGAGCTGTGCATGTTGAGTGCGGATCAAAAATTAAAGATTACACCGCATTACACGCTGATTAAACATTCAGCGGTGTACATCGGTTCTCTGATTCTGCAGCAGTTTTTTCAGGTGCTTTCATACTTTTATCTAGTCTGGAGTCGGTTTAATTTGTGGTCTGCATGCCTTAATGTCTGCAAATGATGTTATTGTTTTGTTGGAGGAGCGCTGAACGAGACCTTTTGTTTTACCTTCAGGCACCACGTATATGCAGCTTTTCAGCTGTATGACACTTTCATAAAACATGACCAGTCGTATCGACTGATTTTTCTCCATTCGTTCCTTTTTGTTTCTTTGTTTACTTCACGTCACTCTTTTCATTGCCTATTTCCATTGAGAGCCTCTGCACACATAAGGAGCTGTAGAACGGAAGGCGTGAGAAAATACTGAATAAATTTGGGTTAAATAATAAAAGCAGCCATGACACAACATCAAAAGAAAGCCGACACTCTTTTTTTTTTTTGATGGTTTTGTCTTGTTATTGCAAACAAATTTGCCCGTACTCTGTGTGTGTTTGTGTGTTTGCGGGGTGGTGCGGTCTGTAATTGGCAAATAGTAAATGGAACACTTCTGAAGCCAAGTACAGGCCATGCTGAGTTGACGGGAAAATAGGACCATCATTTCAGAGATGATAACTACTTAGGAAATAAACGTGAAGGTGTGTGCAAGTGTCTGTGTGTGTGGGTTTGCACTGACAGACTGTGTGTTTTTGTTGGATAGATTGTGTGCAGCCAACGCTAGAGGCCAAACAAAGGAGAGTTGTTTATCCATCTTTGCTTTATAGGCACTCCACTGCTGCACAATGAGCTCTCAGCGGAAACTCACACACTCCCTCTCTCTCTCTTTGACACACACACACACAGACACACAAACACACACACAAATTGATAGGGTTGTTATATGGTTCATAGCCTTGGCACTGTTTGACAGGGGGTGTGTGTGACTGGTTTTGACTGTACATGACAGAAAGAATTGGCATCAATGCCGTCAGCCGGTGAGGATAGGACCCATGTGTTTGTGTCTGCGTGTGCTTTGCGTGTGTGTGTGTGAGGGTGACAAGAATGACAGCTTTCACATGAAGTGTGCATGACGTGCGTGCGTCCATGCATGACTGTTTCATACCGAACACAGGTAGGAAGATTTGCCTTCATGCTGACGGTGTGTATTCTCAGACTGTGTTTATTGACCTCAGCACGGGGGGATCTGTCTGTAGGGTGGCAATGAACCCACTCTGTGGCCCCCTGCTCCCACCACCGTGGATTGGGTGTCAGTGTTCACAACTGTGATGAGTAGATGAAGCAGAAAAATATGCAGAAAAAAGAAGAGTGAATTTCCGTGAGAGCAGCTGGGTTAGCCTTCGTCAGCTGGTGGTGCATCTCCTGTCTGTGTCCTGCAGCTCCAAAAGAACAAGATCTAACTATTTATTACAGCTGATGATTGCTAACAATACGCACGGTGATGTTTATATAAACTGTGGCTGTAGAATGATTGCTGCATTGTACAGGAGCACAAACTCAAACACAAATGAAACTCCAGCAACAGACTCTACAGGGACGAAGCCGTCCAGACAATATAAGGGAGAGACGGCACTTTCAGGCAAGGTTTGTTTACAACTCCGGGCTAATATAAAACTTCATTTGAAGGAAAAACCGCTTGAGATGAACCATGTCATTTTCAAAGGAGTGCTCAAGCACAACTATACAGAAAAGATGGAGGTTCATATTGAAGGCTAACGGCTAACCAAGACGCATTTCTACAGTCTCTCATCTATGATACCAACAATCTGGCCTTTTGATAATGTTATCAACGTGTGTCAGATCCCTGCATCTGACTTCAAAATGTGTGTGTGAAGGTATCCAAGGTGAGGCGAGAACAAGAATGAGGATGCAATTACACTTGACACACACACACACACAAACGCGCACACAGATGACCACAAACCACATATCGGGCCTGACTACTTGCCCTAAACCACAACCTGATGCTGAAAGCGGGACCTCATGTTCAGAAAAAGCAGAGAGAAATCCCAAAGGAGGCTAAGAACAAAGTGCTAATTCTGTTTTCAAGCACGAGTGCATAAATAAAATAAACCGCAGTAAAGCGCTAAAGCAGAATAAACAAAAATAACCCTTTCTGATCAATAATTGGAGGTGGACACGCGGGGGCAGGCCGACAGGCGGTGAGGGGCTGTAAGTTGATTATCCGTGAGCTCAGGGATTATCCCTCGCCATTCATCCTGTGTAGTGAAAACTCGTCACTTGGATAGACAAGTGAGAGCAGAGAGGTGGGAGGAAAGATTCGCTCCACTCTTGGACTTAGAATAAAAGCACCGTCCCCTCTGCTCCTTCACCTCCTCCCCGCCTTTGTTACTCCCTGTTTAATTCAAACCTGTGTATCTCTCCCTCTTCTGTCTCGCAGGGGCAGCAGGGAGGCTCAGATTTCAGATCACTGGCAGGACAGTGACATCACGGCATTGCCAAGCCCACTGTGCCGGATCATCAGAGAGAGGATACTGGCATTGAGCGACACTCACACCGGCCATGCATAAACATTAACACATAGACAAACAGGAGAGCAAAGGGATATTTAAACTAGTAGTACCTGTGTGTGTTGGCGTATGTGTGTGTGTGTGTATGTGTGTGTGTGTGTGTGTGTGTGTGTGTGTGTGTGTGTGTGTGTGTGTGTCTCAGCGAGGGAGTGTGTTTGCCAGTCATATCACAGAGAGCGCAGTAGTCCCACACCTGCCAGCCATGCCTGACATCTTTATCCGGGCAGACTGCCCGTCTCACCCGAAACCAACGCCCATCCAAGTCACCTCGATCAGAGGGAAGATCACAAATCAAGGTTTTGTCATGGAACACAAGGGTGGTGTACACACACACACACACACACACACACACACACACACACACACACAAACACACGCACACACACACACAGACACACACACAGTTTACAAATCTGGCAAGTCAAAATCGGTAGTTAATACTTCAAAAACATGCCAGGAATGTACCATTACATTTATAGTTTTGTTATTTGCCAAAACATTAGCATGCTCTAGGATGTGGCAAAACCTGAGTCTGGTTCAGGAATGTTGGAATGTCATTAGTTATGTTTTGTTATCAACCACAGATATGTTAGATTAAAAGTCAGGGGGTGACCAGCGTCAGTCGTGTTCCTCCTCTGGGAAAGATGTGAACGTCTGAATAATGTCAGTCGATCCATCTTGCGTCAGTGTCCTGATGTATCAACAGACATGAAAACCGATCTGCTCCTACAACGTCTGCATGATTCATCTGCTGGGAGCCATGAACATCCCCATAGTTATTAAGTTATTGCACTCTATAGCACACTGCATGGCTGCAAACTAACTCTGTGCTTGTCAAAAGGCAGGTGGCTGTGCATGGTACTGATTAAAAAGCTGCAGGCATCGACATACTGCAGTATCATTATTATTTATCAGCTCCTTATGGCTTGTCTCACAAACCCGGGTATACGTGCATGACACTGCTGCAGGTGCATACAAACACACAGCACGGAAACACAGATACCAAGATGAACATCTAACATCTTAAGTTTTGGGAATTAATCAAATTCAAACAGCTGAAACAAGCCTACGAAGCAGAGACGCTGGATTGGTACTCTTGAGAAGATGTTAATTATGCTGGATTTCTCTAATAGTCACGCTGCAACAATTAGAGACAACAGAGATGCAGAGTGCCGATGTACAGAGCTCATTACTCACGCAAACAACACAGCTCTCACGGGACAAGGAGATTAATGGCATTCCTCTTATAGCACATATATATTGCACTTGTAGACTGAAAATGCATTGCAGGACCAAAAGGGAAAACACATGCATGGGAGCTGAGGGGCTGCAACATACTTTCGCAAGAATGAGAAATTATTAAACAAAAGTGAACACATGTAAGAAAAAAAAAAGAGGAAGATCGGGGACCAAAAGGAGAACCTATATAAAAGACGTCCTGGGTCCTCAGTAGGGGCAGGACGCCAGGCAGACGCATTTCAATTTCAGAGAGTTTCAAGGAATCTCGGGGGGCGACGAGCGCGAGGAGAGGAGATGACGGGAGGAGGGGCAGGAGGGAAGATGAAGAGGCGATGCAGAGGCGGCGGGGCAGGGGAGCAAAGTCAGAAGAGGAAGAGTTGAAAGGAAGAGCTAAGGATCAGAGGAAGAGAGGGAAATACGTCGTAAGAAAAAATTGCATGCGTTTCCTTCTGGTCTCTTTAGTAAGGTATTAAGGTGGCATCTGCATCCGCACTGAAACTCTGCTGGTCGCTTCTGAAGCATCTCTGATCTTATCTCCGTCCAATCTAAAGACGAGGTGGAAGTCACGATCAGGTCCTCTGGCAGACAAAGAATATCTGTCTTTCCGCTGAAGGCCTTCCAGTCGCTGTTTGCTCCTCCAGATTCTGTCAGGCTGCAATTCTGTTTGAAGGCAGAAAAACCTCAAAGTGCTTCTCATCCACGGCAGTCAAATGTTTTTCTTTTTAATAATATTTTAATGTTTCTGTCAGGATTGTGTGAATACCATATCTCTCTTCATTCATTAAAAATGCTGATTGTCTTTGTGACCTTTCTGGAGAGTCATTGACTTCCTCTGGCCTCTCCGTGCCCAGACTGTGTTAAACAGTCCGGCTATAAAAGGCAGAAATGATGGAAGGACCGGGGTGTCAGTGTTGCTTCTGTTTCCCATTAAAGCCTTATCGCCACTGCAGAGACCTCCCCTGTTTCCACACTGACAACTAGGCGTGTATAATTCTAACATTTCATCTGTAAATCTGTCAAATACCATTACAGTACCGAATTTATTTTAGTCACTATCAAGCTATATTTCAAAACTTTACTGCAGATGCCCTATTTTTAATCTATCTTATTTTGCATCCTATCAAACACCACTGTTTTATTCATGTGCTTTATTAATAAAATACCAACTTCTAACTGTTCTGTGCTTCCCTTCTGGGATTTTTGACTTGCCTGCAAGATTTTTTCTGCAAATATGAGTCTTCTGAATAGTTTTACTTTCAGTTTATAAGTTGATAAATAAAGAAAAATGAAATGTTCTGGGTGAAACTTTAAAAGTGGTGAAAAGGAAGATAGCAGACGAGACATGAAGATGATGAGATATGTTAATATATGCAATATGACGACGTCAGAAGACTAGAGATAGGTAGCTTTCGTCTGGTTTAGCGTGTAGCTTGTGTTGCAAGTTTTTCATACAGTTGCATAAATATCTTGCCGGAGATTTTTTTTCTTACAGTGCTCTAAAAGAGACTTGAAATATAGTTATCTGTAGTCCCAGTCCTCAGGTGACACTGATTGCCACAAGCATTGTGTTATTTTAGGCTGCTAAAGCACTCCGCTTGAACATTTTGTTTATGGCTGAAGGGAAAACCTGCAAACTTCTGTCAGAATCCGAAGAGTCCCTAAACCTGACTGGATGAATGTCTTTTCTTGGTGTGGTTGAGAGGGATATTGTGTCTGTGTGTGTGTGTTTGCAGATCTTTTTGTGTGCAAACTCAGCACTGTGTGTGAATGTGTGGTGACAGATTGAGGGTGCTGGGACCGTCTGGGTGAACGATCACGCTCTCCCTCCCATAGCTGCAGATACTACTCTGCCCCAACCGTGAAAAGAAAGAGGTGCCACTGATTTCCAGAATGTGTCTACATGGTCTTGTGTCCTCGGTTTGTCTTCCTTGTTTGTCTTGAAACAAGAAATACTTTTTGTCACACAGATAGCAAAGAAGCTTTGCTCCTCTGCCTTAAATTGCTCATGTGTGGCAGAGAGAAAGAAAAGCAATTTACCTTCACTTCCAACACCTCATATCTCGTCACAAGAGGCGGTAAAAAGGTATAAGACTAGTCGACAGCTGCATTTCCTCACTAAATGTACACTGTATGAGAAATGGTACAATGCAGAGCTGAATAACTATATTTTTTTCTGCAAAGTTTAATGTTACAGTTCCTGCATCAGCATTGATTCGGTTAACTTAACAGCGACTTTTGCAGCTTGAAGCATCAGCAAGTTACGATTTACAGTACCAGGAACTTACAGGTTGAAATGAAGTTCAAGTATTTTTCTCCTACCTCATCTAAGATAGCAGAAAATCTGCAGATGCAATCCTAAAAAAATCCTCAAAAGATACTATTTATCAACAGCATTAGGCCGCTAAAAAGACTCTGACAGCCAGTGTTTCTCAAACTCTGCCAACAATATACTTTTTCTCAACTTCCCTTCTTTCTGCTATGCTTTGGTTAGAACTTGAGAAACAGGGGAATTCCAGCCATGATGAAAGAGTACGGCAAACTCGAGAGTATAAAGGGCTGGGGCGAGCCAAGAGACCTGCTAGACGGGGGAAATCATTAATGCATCAAAGGCTGTCAAAATAATGCAGTCTAAAAGTCTGTAACTGTAAACACAAGAGATGGTGTGCATCTCATCCATGGTCGGGCAATTCAGCCCTGCTGACACAGTAACAGCTCCTACTGAGGTTGTTTGCATCGGCCTGTCAGCGAGGAGGGATAATGGGCAAAATAGCTGCATGGATTACAAGATTAGCCTGTACAGTCTTGACAACGAGAACTCAAATAGACGTTCAAAGACTGCAACACCTATTCACAGAAAAAAAAAATATGATCATGGTATCAGAATGAACTCCTACTCCAAATGTGGGTTTCAATTTTTGTGGTTTTTTTAATCTCATTGCGTCCGTTCATTTAGATGATATTGACTTGAAAGATGTTTGAGTTTATAAAATAACACCAATCTCATCAAAATGTGGAGAAGAGTTAGCTGTTAGCATGTGTGAGGAAATGCACCTTCAGTAAGCGTGGTTAATTAACACACAAGTATTTTCAAAAAATGTAATAAATTAATAAACAATTTTTTTAACATATGAGCATTAGCGTTATCACATAGATCAACTCCCAGTTGATCTATGTGGGCAGTAAAGGGGATGAAAATGAGATGATGACCTTGACCTTGAGAAAACTAAGTCAAAGTCAAATTGAAACTTTTGTACACTCAGGAACTGGATAAGATAGAAAGACAACTGAGAAGGCTAGTGTGGGTAAGACCATAGATCAAAGTTAGTGCTTTGATCAATGACAGTAGGTCAGAGCACTAGCTTTGATCTTTGACCTATGCAAGTAGGTCAGGGTAAAATTTGGAATTCAGGGGTGTCGCCGGATGTTGCAGTCTGACTGCATTGGTTCTTGTTTAAGGTTGAAGTTGAAGCTAGCTAAATCATTAGCTAATTATCATAAGCGTTGGCAGTGTGTATATTTCAACATTTTGAGTCAACTACTCTTTGATTAGTTCAAATCACATCACCATCATCCTTTGCTAACTATATTTCTTCACTGGATGAATGATTTTACCAATTGAACATAAAGCTCGTATGTTATCACAGAAACAAGCAGCGCTAACCTAGCCCTACCCCACAAGCCCTCTGTCCAACAAACTGACACTCGTCTGTTTTATTCAGTGATTTTAACAACTGGAAACAGCATATATGTTTGTTTTAGAGAGGAGTGGGACTCTGTGAATAATTTGATTAATTAAAAACCCTGTGAACAATTATCTTTTAGAAAGCTGAGCACTTACATAAAAGCCGAACTAGCATTAGCGCTTTAAGTATTTGTGGCCCACAGCCAACCCCTTGTGGGCTGACCATGTGATAAATTTCCATTTTTTTAAAGATACCTGGAATACCCAGTAATGAAGCCTAATATTTTGGGGGCATTTTAACCTTTAGTTGAGAGAACTACTGAAGGTTTGCTCACAGGAAACACTGATAGAGAGGATGAAGACATTATACTAAGAGGCCATGGTAGTGCATGGTCGGAATGACCAAAAACAACAGTCGTAGTTCTTCATATAGGGAAAATCTTTGTGTGTTTCTTTACAGAAAGTCCATTAATTACATGAATGACAATCTGAACTTCCACTGGTAACACCTGAGACAGTTTCCACTGCAGATAATTAGACAGACAATAAAGGGTGTGGTTGAGCGATGTAGCCATCAGTGTGATGTCACTGAATTCATGTTTCACATCACGCCTGCAGCCTCGTCTTGACCCGCAGTCACACAGCGAGAAAAGTGAGATGAACAGTCACCGGAAACTGAGCTTTAATCCAGTTGATCCCAGCCTGGCTGCTAACCTCATCCGTCTTCCTCTCCTGTCTGTCTGCTGCTGTGAGGTTCCCGCTTTAGACTGTAATCAGAGAGGCGAGCGAGGTGAAGGATACGCCAGGACAAAGAGAAGGAAGAGGAGACGCGTCTCTCTCCCTCTTTCCCCTCTCCATCTACAGAGAGTTCACTTCCTCGCTGTAACAGATTAGATCACGAGCTTGAGAGGCTTCATCCCATCAGTGGATCAATCAACACGAGTTCAGTGAGCATCCCAACACACACACGCAAACATTATTCAATGTTGCAGTAAAAGGTCAGCTGCAGGGAAACGTACACAAACTCATACATCACAGACAACAAACATATGCTGAGTTGTTGTTACAGCAATCAAACATTTTCTGTTTTTATTTATCTACTTCTACTATTTTGACTGAATAAAAAATTATATCAATTCCAAGTTTTTTTTATTCTACATGTTTATTAAATATATTTATTACAGTAGATGACACAATCTGATTCCTGATCCGTGCTGTAGGCCACATGTCGGTTTGATTTAAGGTAAACATCTTCACACACATCAAGAGCTCCAGATCAATAACCAGGGATGAGTGGATCAGCAGGTGAATCATGACGACAGATTTCATTACAAAATTGATTGATTAAATCAATCAGATTGCATGTGTGCATGTGCATTCAATATTTTCCACACAAAGGGGCCAACACGTGTACGTGTAAGCGTGTGAACTCAGCCATGTCTGCCTGCCTGAATGGTGATTGGTTAAGGGCTCTACATGAAAAATAACATGGATGACAGGAAGTTCACAGATACTTGCACATAAATAAATTGAGTATATGATATTAAACACACACACACACACACACACACACATACACACACAATGAGCTTGTCTAATTACAGTAAGTACCATCCATCTTGTGTTGTTATTGGATGATATAGCCCTTAGTCTAAGTGGACAGACTGCTGACATTTTTAATTTTCACCAGTACAAAATGCGAAAACACTGAAAACAGGCATGTTTTTAAACACTCTGTGAGCTCTTTTTTTCTTACAGAATGAATCAAACCCCCTTAAATGAACATAAACGGACATACTAACATGCTAATTGTTTCAAAAGTACACTAAGTTAAGCAAATGAAGTCAAGCCTGTGTTAGTGAAGGTTAGAGCAAAAAGAAATGGTAGCAGCGTATCAGCAAAGTCAAGTGAAAAGTGTGACATTATAATAGCAGCACTCGACACTGCTGTGAATATGATTTCCTGTCAGTCTTCTTGCCCTCAGAAAAATCTGATGCAATCATCCGCAGTGTATCTCTCATCATTGGTGCTCCAATACAGCACAGCGCAGTATAGAGTACCATAGCATAGCACTGTATAGTACATTATAGTCTTGTTGGGTCTAGTCTAGTCTTGCTTGGTGGTTAGTATAGCATCTCAGGTGATGACAAGTTACATATCTGAAGAATCATTTATCTTCCCGGTTACACACTGACACTACCTCTACTGCAGCTCAGAGGGGAAACAACAATGACCCCAATTACACCTTTGTACCGTTTAGACAGACCAGTGAGCTGTCATAATCATTATACACTGAAAGGAAGACCAGGCGTATAGTTTGTGTGCAAGCGTGTATGTATCTGTAGCAGCTACAGCATGGTGAACCCTCCTTGTTTACAGTGAGATCCAGACACACCCTACTGGAAGACAGGAGGGGGTTCCCCGTGGTGGGATGGGGGAAACCCAGCATGCTGGCAGCCGCAGATCCTCAAGCTGGGAGTGGCAATTCTGAGTGACTGGCAATGCAGAAAAGGGAGGTTTCATGTAACACTGCAGACTTTAATATGACATAGCATAGCATAGGATTGTATAGTTATGGATGCTACAAGGATATAATAAATTTCCTCAAGTGTAACTTCCTGAACAACAGGAAGTAAAAACTTTCAGCCCTGTGGTTAAAGCAGGTCACTCAGTCCTTTCCTTCTTCAACATTCTCCCCAAATCCACCCATGATCTGTTCTCATCCGGCTGAGTGTGGATGTACAGTCAGTCCCAGGCTGCCTGCTGCTACTGATGAAAACATTCCCTCTGCTGTTCCTGAGACCTCAAACAAGTCCAGGATCAAGACTGTCATTCAGGCAGAGCAACAACGTGAAAAAAGCTCTTCCAAGCTCAAAACCGTATGTTTTCTGTCTTCGGGTACATTTTATTGGCATTGCATAACCAGAAAATAATTACTGCTTATTATTATCAATATTATTATTGTTGTTGTAGTTTTTGGTGGTGATAATTTTGCAAAGGTGGACGTTACTGAAGACATAAAATCACTAGCAATGATTGCTGGAAATTGATTGCAGTTACACAACTCAATAACTGACTGGATATGAAAATGAGTCTAAACAGACAAAAAAACATTCCCGGTAAACTTCACCAGAATCTCTGAAAGACAACAGATGGCAGGACATTCGCTGTGCATCACAAAACACATGGTGGCAACTCAGACAGTTAAGAGAGATAGATAGATTTTAAAACACACACATACACACACATCTGAAGAATGCAAAATATAGTAAAAAACAAAGACATGCCATTTTTTTGTATATATTGCACAACTCAGGAAAGAAAAATCAACATTCTCATCAACTCTCAGCCAGAAAGGAAGAAAGTTAAATTCCTAAGGGTAAAAAAAAAAGATCCTCAAAGTCTTGAATGGTTTTTGACTTTGCTCTTTAATTGTTTGACTCCAAGGGCGACAGGGTAAATTCCTCCGTACATACTTACACATGGTCCTCACATGCAGTGTTTTCAGTTTGCTCAACAGAGCGGAGAACATTCATTTTCCTCATGCAAATGAGAAAGTCATAAACACAAGCAAAGCAATAGCAATTGAGCGGCATTGCTTAATCAATCACGGTGCTGGTGTGTGTGCGTATGTGTGTGACAGGTACTGGTGTCTCAACGTTTCATATTGCCTACAAAACTAATTCCAAACAACACAGATGGCACAAACAAAAACAAGACAACACAGCGAAGGCTCTCACTCATCACTGTGCACTCAGGAGAAGCCTCTGAGCGGAGGATCAATCACTGCATGAGGGGGAAGAGCACAAAAGCATGTGAGAAAAATGGAACTGGAAGGAAAGACATGCACTAACACATATACACACACACACAAACACACACATACTCGCGTAAGTGTTTACAGTTGAGGGACTACAGTGGAGGAGGAAACGAGCTGCAAACCAGCAGCCACAGACACAACAATGAGTCATCCTGACTGTTGTTCACATCAAACACACACAAGTGGGAATTCCTTGGAGATACACACACATGTAGTATCACTCTGACCACACATGACCCCCCCTGTAACCATGACTGTAACCACTAATGCACACTGGATCTGTGGTGAGTCTTTTATGCTATCAATCAAATTTGATTGTATTTATGGTTTAATACTGTAAAAATGCTTTTATCGCAGAAAAAAACTCAAACAAGTCGTGCAAGCAGCTCATGTTAAACGCTCAGATAGGGATGCTCACTAGCCAAGCTGGTGTTACGGACTAAACCATTGTGGTAGAGCAGTTTCCTTTGCAGTCAAAAGATATAGATTTTAGATGTTTCCAAAAGAAACCAGTTTATTAGATGTGAGTAAACTACAGATATTATTACATTATTTCCTACTAATATGAGAAACATCCTCAGAGAAGATAATAAGGGATACAGAGTGACGTCAAGTGCAGGCATATTAAAAGAAAGCAATATGGGAATTGTTTTCTTATTACACCAACCCATGAATAAGAAATGGATACTCTTAATTTCCTCAGCCTTAGCTGTTTGTGATCATTATACAGAGATATTACAGAATCACACTTTTCAAGCTAAAGCACACAACATCATTAAAAGGAAAGTTTCCCCACAAACAGCAGCTTCTGGTTTTGGCAGTTAAGTAAGGAAACGGCCCTGAAGTGTAGGATCCAGCTTCCACCTCATCATACCTGCTCCCAGTCGCAAAATGAAAAAAGTAAAAGAGGCCTTCAGAGGTGGAGGACTCATGCAATATGCATGGCCAGTAGTGCTTTGACTGTGTTTGTGTGTGTGTGTGTGTGTGTGTGTGTGTGTGTGTGTGTGTGTGTGTGTGTGTGTGTGTGTGTGTGTGTGTGTGTGTGTGTGTGTGTGTGTGCGTGCGTGTGCGTGTGTGTGTGTTTTCCGGGGGGGGCATTCAAGGCAGGATGATGGAGAGGAAGAAATAGAAGGGAGCCAGGAAAGGAATAAGAAATAGCAGAACACGCTTTGAGTGCTGTGACAGTTCTCCTCCGTCTGACAGGAGTGAAAGGACGGAGACGGTCCACAACAACAACAAACACGGGAAAGTCAAAAAATAAAGTGCTGCGATTCCCTCACCTCTCTTTCCAGTTTGCCTCTGCTCACCGTCCTCCTCTCCTCTGTCAACGTGTCATTTGTTGCTCGCCAGATCGACTCAACTCCGGAAGGCTTAACCTCACGCCATCAGTAAGTGTGTATGTGTGTGTATGTGTGTGTGTCTTCATAAGTAGAGCTAATCAAAGGGATTCCACCACATAGAGAAGAAAAGAAAGCTTGATTAATATTGGATAGAACATTTTTATCAGAGGGAAAACGTCACTGGGTTTCTTCCGCTCTTCAAATCAGATGAGGAAAATATCAAAGTGAGAAGCACACTCAAAATGTCAGTCTGAAAAAATTGTTAATCTCAAAAAAAAAAAAAAAAAAAACTACTTCAAGACAAAGTTTGGATTGGAGGAAGCTGTCTGGTCAAATCAAAGGAAAATCAGACGAATTGAGCAGGATGAAAGTTTAGTCTTAATTACAGCCAGGCTCTAATTGACTGATGGAACCGGTTGCTGTGGTTTTTCTGGGTGATGTATCGGTGAGCGAGTGGAGGCACGCCAGTAATTACAGCAGACATCAGGGGTGACCAATGAGCACGCAGAGCGAACACAAACACACAGACTTTAATTCATAAGCAGACATTAAGCCTAGTTCATACACTGAGGTGCATTTGCCTAGATGAGAAATGCTGTAATAAAGCCGTTCTAATGAATGAATCAAACATGTTGCATGTTTGCGAAAGCTTCGTCAAGCTGAACTGTGTGCAGATGGAGCCGCCGCCTCGCCTTCCTTCAGTAAGTATTAATGATTTCTGTGCAAAGCTGCTCTTGTCCTGTGTAGTTAATGAGATTTGTTATGAACCTGCTGCGTGAGGAGGGAGGGGAGCACCAAGTGGCAATGGCAAGATGTGACCAATCACATGACCGACAGCAACAAAATTTAGCTCTGATTAATAAAAATGTGATGCATGCATACGCGCCATTCACGCACAGTAAGCATCTTGTCGTCGCAAGGTGAAGAGGTCATGATGTCAGCATCGTCGCGTAGCTAAACTGGGTCATGCTCCATCTACACACACATACTTCACCAGAAGTTCAGGAGAAGAGGCTAAAATCGACTTCCCCGTCCTTGATTTCTTTAACTGATCGTTGAGATTGTGTCGAGAACAGGTTTACCCTGCGAAGAAGTGCGTCTGAGGTGTGTGTGTGTGTGTGTGTGTGTGTGTGTGTGTGTGTGTGAAAGAGAGAGCCCTCAAGCCAACCAGCTCCTGATGAAACAGAATGAAATATCAGCGATCGACAGACAACAAGCAAAATAGTGGTTTGGGGTGATGACTGATAGAAGCATGCTGCGAGAAGAGGCGAGCGAAAAGGAAGAAAATCAAAAGTGGACGGTGAATGGACGGGTCGGGATAAAAAGGAGCACGGATTAACTCTGACCGCTCTCTCAGACACACTGAGAATTAAATAAGAAAGAAGAATGACGGCCCGAGCAGATAGAAGAGATTCCTTGACCTGAAGTTGCTCTCCTCACTCAAAAATATGGAAAAGTGGATGGAAGCAGCTACGTTCTGGGTCTGGAAGCAGGGAGGAGATCAGAAATGACTGTAACCATCCTTCCTCATTCTTCGATGGAAGGAAAATCAGCGAAACCTTAATTGTTTGAGGAGTAAATTCAGATAACAGACTGCTGTGATCCAGTCTGATATGGAACATGAATTCATCTGTATCTGAGAAGTGATTGACAGCTGGCACAGGAACCATATGGGCTGTATCGGAGATGCAACGCTGGAAAAAACACAGCGGGTTCTTTGATGAGAGCAACATCCTATTTTCATCATTATGCTTCACAGGACATCTGCATAGCAGCTTTGCCCAGGGGAACGCTGACACAGCAGGCAAGGCTTCCTTAGCATCAGCACATTGAAACTGGATGTGAGAGTGTATGTTTTATAAGGGAACACACACTCCGCTTTTCCTTTCCCAGTAAGCCAAGGTCGGCTAGGCGACCATTGAGGGACTCTCTCTGATGGAGATGCAGATAAGAAGGTACAGTTTCAGAGGGAATCTTCAAAAGGAAGCATTCACTGGGAACAGCTGGGGTTGCACAGAGTTCAGCTGCAAATTAGAAACCTTTTCCGCCCAAAGACGGTCCGCTGAGGACGATAACATCCCTTCAAAGTCCATTTCATTTATTCTGCTTTGACAGCAATTTTTTTTTTTTTTTCAAGAAGAGCAAAGAAGAGCATCTCATCTACAGCTGCTTATCGGCTTTGGCCTGTTAGAGCCTATCCCAGATGGCTATGAGCAAAAAGTGGGGTACACCCCGGATAAGACACCAGCTCATCATGCAGTCACATGAAGGATAAACAAACACATTCACACATGCTCACACAAATGGACAATTTAGAGTGATAAATTCCTAAGATGCATCTTTTTGTAGGTGGAAGGAAGAGACGTAGGGAGAACATACAAACTCCACACAGAAGGGATTCAAACCTGTAACCTTCTTCCTGTGAGACAATAGTGATACTCACGATGAAGTATATGAAAACAGGAAATCAGGTTTACTCACAAAATGATAATTATCTTACCCTTAAAATATTTTGAATGAATTATTATTATCTAACATAATAATCTTATGTCTGTGACTAAGTTTTTAAGCTACATGCTAATATGGGCAATTCAACATGCTAATAGTAACCATTCCAACACACCTGGCACCAAGTTTTTAGTAAATATTAAAAATCATGACATGAGTGATCCTGAGTGGAAACTCCAAATATACATGGATGTATATTACTCTACTACTGCTTGTGATGGACAAAAAACACGGCAACAACACAAATCTACACTTGCAAAATCAAATTAGCTTCACTTCTACCTGAAGGGTAATGAATGTTTCTTCAAAAATATTGAATGTTTCTTAAATTACAAGATCCCTTTAGTCGCCAGTTTGTCGTTTGTCATCAAACAGTCCTGAGTCAGACTCTTTTATCCGATTCCTGTTTTATTTTTTTATCATTCAATGTCACAATGAAAAATGAGAAACTTCTCAGACTGAACAGGTAAAAAAAAAAAAAAAAACAATAACTTTGATTCATGTTTCTTTCACGAACAGAAAAGCACAGCTTCGGGTGTTTTTCTTTCAAGTTCCCCAACCAAACAACTCATGCCGAAACATTTTTCTTTCTACCAACATTTTTTTTAACTTGAACACTATCGCTTGCAGTCAAATCAATAAAAATGAGAAAACAACAGCCAATCAATGAAGCATATATAATCCCCAGCGCTCTTTTTTTTCCTCTGTGAGAGCATAATACAAATTGCCTCCATATGTTAATGGTGCTCTAACCCTGCAGGAAACTAGCTGAGATTAAGTCTGTGTGTGCAGCAAGTGCTTGTACACTCAGTGGAGTGCGACATGTCTTCAGCCTTGAACAGACAGCTGCACTGCCGCGATCTCCCTGAGCGTTGTGCCATGATGAAACCCCGACCGGCGCTCAGCTGCTTCTGTCAGTCGGTGAAGGAGAACAGTAACGTTGTGCATTTATTAACCCTGTAAAGTATTTGAGTCTGTGCCTCATCCCTTCAGTCTGCATACACAGAAAAGAGCCATTCAGGGTCCCGTCCACTCAGAAGAACAGGCACGATGAAATATGCATGACAGGAGTAAAAGCTCCCCACCTTAGCACACAGAAATGTTCTGCCTCCCACCTCTCTCAGAGCGTAAAACATTGATGGCAGCAATGCTCGGCGGGGCAGCAGCTGAACCGTCGGATGGAGAGTAGAGCTTCACCGGTGGTGAGGTTACCGAGTTTACTTCTAATTCTGGACGTCACCCACGGGACAGCACAGCTGATAAAAAGCTGCAGGGTTTGGCCTCTCAAAAGGTTTCTCCTGGGTTAACCCAGTCCTCAGCTGTGTGAGTGCAGAGAGGGCTTTAAACGGGACGGACCTGACAGCCGACACGTGAGGTCATAATGTGTTTTTCAGACCCTGGGTTGTGCTTTCAGCTACTGTAGGCGTGAGAAGATGTTGCTGTAAATTGAGACGGCACATACTTGATAAGTAGGATGTGTGTCCACGATGAAAAGGAGACAAACATCAGCCTCTGGTTGATGCCGTCCTGCAGGCTCCTTGTGATCCACATTGGTGGGAAGGACTTCTGCAAAGTATCCACGAATAGGAACTCAAGATTCCGGCTCTATTTCTACAACCATAGGTCTGTGTAGTTACAGCCTGAAGGTGTCAACCTGAGCTTCTCTGAGGTAAATTTGCAACAGATACACACATGAACATGTGCACACATGCACACACACATATGCACACATTGGCATCGCTGTACTTGTGAAAAGTTTAACTCTATTTCACCGAACAGCTCTAACTGATCCTTTATCACTATTTTCTGACCTAGCAACTAGTTTGTAGGCCAAACAGAGTCCATTTTCTTATTGTTAGTATAACACTGAAATAAATCTGTCTTGCGTCTTGCTTTAGGAATGGTTACAAATTAAAGTCATAACCTTTTAAACAGCGTGTCAATGTGACTTAAAGACTCCTTTACTCTCATTTACTGCATCGCTTGCTGAAGTCACCAAGCGAATTATCATCACTTTCGGATTTCTCTTGTCGTTTTTTCTCCCAGCCTTCATCAGTGGAGCAGCACAACCTCTCACACAATCAAACACACTTTTGCCTCTCAAATAACTAGGGCATCAAAAACAGCCTTGAGTTCCACTACCAAAGGAGAAGCTGACATGCAGCGTCTCGTCAGCAGTTCATTCCTCCCAGCCTAGAAGAAATACACACCCTCAAAAGCCATACTGATAAAGTGCACACCACAAAGGAAGCCATTGTTTTTAATCTAGTTGCTTCCGCTTATCAGTTTTCTGTGGTCGTACACAAACACTCATAAACATGCAAAACTTGCAATGCTGGGAAAACAAACACTCTTCTGATCTGCCTTCCTCAGGGCTGTGTGGGCTCTCTGTGAAATCTTCATCTATCAAGACTAGAAGTCGACCTGGAAACAGAACAAAGGCCCGGCTCCTCGCGCCTCGCTATCGTTTACCAAGACTGGCACACAATGGAGCACAATTATACAGAACACAATTACACCCAGAGATGTGCACACACACACACACACACACATCCATCCCAGACTTCTTGCTTCATCGTTGACTCCCGTCTTGTCTTCCTAAAGCAACATTGATCCGATGCCGGAGTCAGACGGAGAGTGTAAGTCTAGCCATCAGCAATAAGCACCACTTTAAACACACCATTAACCGTGCCCTGCGAAAGTTAGATATATCAGTAAACATTTAACCTACTCCGTGGATTCAGCTGTAATTACACTTGGTGGAACGCTGGGATTTTAATTAGCTACTCAATATTCTCAAGGATAGAAGCTACGTAATTGCTGCTAACTCTAAATAAATGAGAGAGGGGAAAAAATAGTGATTAAGGGTTTGAGGATCAGTCGACTAGAAGAACTGTGTGGGCAGATGAAGCGATTGAAAATCGGCAGAACAAGGCATGATGTGAGGAAAATCTCTGATACTTAAAATCATTCTCTGATATAGCTCACAATAAATACAGATACGCTGAAGCGCCCTCTTCTTCCTCGGCTATCTTCGTCAACACCACCAAGTGTATATGGATTACCGCGATCTAGATCTTACATTCACGCGTTACCGTGCTTTCGTTTGCTGAATGGCACTAATTGGCACCAAGTAAAGACGAGGGTTGAGGAGAATCTCATTAGTCTTTGTAAGTAGAGTCTTGCTGTTCACTTTGTCTTGTGACAGAAATAGATTGTACACAGCATTAAGTCAAATTATGTTATCTTCAGCGGGGTAAATGAGCAGCAGGAGCGTCAATGGTGGGAAGCCTGGGATGTGAAGCTGCAACACATTTAAGAACATAAGCTGCTAAACCAGGCAGGAAACACATCCATACAGCCACAGAAGAACGTGTGAAGGTCGCTACTGAGCGGCGACTGTATTGGTGGGGTTTTAAAGCCCGGGCGTTGACATGACCTTGCTCTGTTTACGAGACTACTTCTCCGTTTGAGTGAAAGCGGCCGCCTGATAAGTCGCATGTAGCCCTGAACCAATGACCTGTGTTAAGAAGGTATAATTGTCTTTTTATTGCAAGCTCTAAATCTTTTCCTCGCCTGCACAGATTCAACCCAACAGGTTCCACATATCCTCCGGTTGCTTAGCAGCCAATGCACTCAAGTTGCTCCTCGTGTCCTTTTTGTTTTTGTGACTGATGGGCAACAAAGTCAGCTCTTATTTTTTTTTACAGTTGGTTTCCTGGTTCTAACTATATCTCTTTCATAAGATAACATGCAGCAATTATGACTTTTACCCAGAAGTAGGACTTAATCAGTTCAATCATTGGTATTGGATATTGACGGAGTATTAGTACGACATCTTTACCAACCTGCAGCCATCTGCATGTATCCGGCCAAAGTGCAGATCCTCCTTTCGCATCCTCCGCTGGGCAGGAAGATGGTGATGATGGCCAACAGGGAGCTGACAGCCAGCAGAGCGCAGCCTCCTGAACAGAGCACCGCACTGGTCTGAGGGAAAACAAAACAACAATTCCACTTTAGCTCCATGTATCTACTGACAGAACACCGGGCGCCGCACCGTCTGACACTCATGCATTCGCACATTTTCACAACAACAGGGGGCAGATTTGGAATCTGTTACCGCCAGAAGATGTGTACACGTTTAAAATCCTGTCAGAGATTTCACACTCTTCAACCGACCCTAAATCTGAATTATGGTGGGGTCTGATTGGGTAATCTCATGGTAAAAAAAGGTTAATGGCCCTCTAATCTGGAAAACAGCACTCCATGAACAAACAACAGGCTGCTGTCCCGATTCATTACATCCATGCTTAATCACACACCCACTGAGCAACAGGAGCAAACAGAGGCAGGAGGCTCTTTCACACACACGACAGACGCCTTCAAAACTTTTAATGTTGAGTTACGTCTCTATAAATGCGTCCATTTAGGCAAAATCATACAAGCAATGACTGACAGACAGGTTTAAAGCTCTGCGATACCTCAACCCTGATAGTGTGTGTCTTCCTGATGCTGCTTCATCCACATTTCTGTATCCCCGGCTTCCATAAAGCTGCCAGGCATCCTGCTTTAGCAGTCTGGGAGTTGGACAAGTCGTGAAAGAGCATCGCGTTAACGGTTAGCTCGTAGGTGGGGGTGACGGAGGATAAATGTTAAACGTGCACGAGGGAATCACAGCCTTGAAACACGTGTCATGCATGAACCTGACGTATCTGACATGAGTGGGGGGAAGGATGAAAGCGGAGCAATCTCTGTTCCTGACTGAAGATTTAATTAACTTGTCCTGGCAGAAGCGTCAGCAGGGAAATATCTAAGAGCAGCAATGTGCCAAAGATGATTATATTCTTTTTGACCTTTATTTGTCTAGGTTTGTTCAATGTGTGTATTCTTGTTCACGAACACCCTGCATGCATAAACAATCCACTTACATATATTCACATCTGGATTAACAATTATTTCCCCTGGGAGCCTCTGGGAGTGCCTTGCACAAGGGCACATAGGTCATCAGTAGTGGGGAAGCAAAGAGGTAGCAACCACAGAATACAAAGAACTCTCTTGAGAAAGTCGTACTGCAAATAATTTAGAGAGAAACAATACGTTTCATTTTATCTAATTTCTGATTGATTTGTCATCGATACTTTGCACATTTCTCCTCAGCCGTCTGTCAGTGCATCGCCAGCTGGGATGTCAATTAGCAGAAGTTGCAATCATCAAGCAGCGACATTTTGAAATTGTAATTTCTCCATCTGCTCTGGGACACAATCGATTGTTATTAGATCACATTCATAAAAAAACACACACAGCCGCTGCTTCAATTGATCCTAACAGGAGTCCAACAAGTGAAGAAACACGCTGATCATCAGCGTTGGTACTCCTGCTCCAGCGATTTGTTTGTCTCTTTGTGTTCCTGGAGGTGACAAAAGGATGAAGAGCACACAGCATCGTGCTTCAGGATGCAGAGAGGTCATTAGCATCAGAGATCTTCCTCTCCCGCTCCTGCTGGAATGATATGCCTGCATGAGGAACATGTTCTTTGTCTGTGCTGCTTGATCTCAAAGTACCTCATGGGGTAACCAGTGTGCAGCGCATCCCCCCCCCCACATCGTAGCTGTCAATATAAAGCATGAGACATGAAAGGTGCATCATGTCTCAAATAGTAAGGGAGTGGAGATGAGGATGTGTTCAGCTTCCTTCTCAGGGAACAATGAAAGATACATAATGAGCAGTCGGCTAAATTAAAGTTGATAATGATGACTAGCATAAAAAATAGATGACTGTTTGGGGGTAGAATGAAAAATGCATTTTTGTAAATGGCTTGATATTTCCATATTTAAGCTGTAAACGTTGCAGTTTTATGTGTATTCAGTCCATTTTTAGTCACTTCATAATCTGCGAGTCCTAATAGATTTATACACTTGACATTTTCTCTGTGCCATTTAAACACAGCCCAAGAGACTAACAAAGGCTATCAGAGCGCCGCACAGCTATTCCACAGAAAACAACCAACATTTCAATTAATGGTTCCCCAATTAATCAACTCCCATCACCGTGGATGTGTGAGCGGCAGCGCTAACGACGTAAACTCATAATCATTCCCGTTTTTTACTTACAGACAATAGGCTATAGACGCATTTCAGATGCCTCTTTCCTCAAATGTACTCGCCTTGCTCTGAGCTCAAGTTAATTTAGTAGAAAATGAGCCGCTAACAGCAGCGGTCCTCTCAGTGATGCTTCCTAAATAGATTGTAATTATGTGTTAATAACTGGTTGGGCCTCTGCAACAGCTGGAGCCGCAAGGGGTTGAAGAAGTGGAAAATTGTGGTGGGAAGAAAATAAAAGTTTGGCAGAATGCGTAAAAGAGGAAAACAGATTTTTTTTTTTTTTAATCCGCATTTTAAGCTGCAAGTTGAATCTGGAAGCTTTCATTGAGAATGTTATTATCTCAGGATGCTGGTGAGGTGATGAGGTGTAAAAGACGCAATGATTGTAATCAATGAATGCAATACCTGGCTGACTTGACCCCTCAAACACCATTTAATACCACAATACTGGCTATCAGCTGTGTTGGAACGCTGATAAAAACAAAGGGTTCATGCTCTGATACACATGTAAGGATACCTGGCGCCATCACCGAGACACTTTATTGGTTTCTAGCAATAAAGGCTGCACATCCTGAGTCTACTGGAGACCAATGATCACAACCACACAGAGCAAAATCCATCCAGCTGCTTTGAGTAATAAAGAAAAAGTCTGAAGGGGACTCTTTGAATTTCAATTACATTAAGAAAGTCAGGGATTACGGGGCACGCACCAATGAAATTTCATTGTCTCTTCAAATGGAAGTTAGGAGATGTCGGCGACGAGACACGTCTCATTAAACGCACTTTGCCTTTCCAAGTCTGGTCTGAAAGGCTAAAATGTTTCAGAACAGGTCAGGCTGAGGAAAATGGAAGATTTGTGTTCTGCAGAAGTGGCAGCAACACGAGACGGTTCACACTTGGCCCTTGATAAAAATAACCCCCAGCGCTTTACAATGCCATGCCTCTTCGTTATGGAGGACAAGAGGTGAAGACGGAGTGCGGCGGATTCACTGATAAGCAGACGTGACGAGTTTGTCGAATTTGGCTCTATGTGTGTGTGTGTGTGTGTGTGTGTGTGTGTGTGTGTGTGTGTGTGTGTGTGTGTGTGTGTGTGCAGCTAAAGGAGACTGCAATCTTCTTTATGAGCAGGCCTTCCATTGTGAATCAGCATTCAGCAGCTAAAGCGTCAACATGTTCTGCCGCTAAAAGCTCTTTACCATCATAACTCCGGGTCACCAGAGGTTGTTCCTGCTCCTTCCACCTAACACACCATCCCATCCACTTTCAAGTAGCACCTTCCCTTCCCCTCCTCTTCTTCTTCTCCTTGCTTGCTTGCCTTCATCATCGTTCAAAACAACCCTAATAATCCTGCCAGAGTACTAACACAAGACGCACCTCTAAATTAATGTGCTGAATAATGCATCGGTGGTCCTCATTGATCTTTAACTGGAAGGAGAATGGGGGAGGCAGTAAGTGTGCACCGTGTGTGTGTGTGTGTGTGTGTGTGTGTGTGTGTGTGTGTGTGTGTGTGTGTGTGTGTGTGTGTGTGTGTGTGGGTGTGTGTGTGTCTGTGTGTGTATGTGTGTGTGTGTGACGGTCCTCTGAATGGCTGACGAAGCTGCGTCTACACAGTGAATACGAGATGGAGAGGAGATGAGGGCGAGAGAGGAGCGGAGATTAATCACCTGACAAGTGGATGGAGTGTCCATTTGTGCCTGGGGGACAGGCTGCAGATAGGATGTGACATTCAGGAGCACTTAGGAGGACACGGGAGCACTCGCTGTTCCCACTCACACACCGGGACGCGAGTGGAGTCGCTCAGTGTTAGCAAACAAACACCAACAAGTTCAGAGGGGAAATATTATTACTCTACGTTGGACAGGTGTGAGGATCGCGGCATCAGCTCAGTCTGCTGGGAACCGGAGGGTGGTGGGTCCAAAGTTTTCGGAGTGTTAACCTGCAATGGAGAGGTGTTAGTTCAGCTCCTTAGCACTGCCCCTTGAGCAAGGCATCATCCCCTTTATAAGTTGCTTTTTGGGGCACACCATGAAGGAGCTGCCAACTGCTCTACCTTTCATCATCTGCATCGCTGTGTGTGTGTGTGTGTGTGTGTGTGTGTTTTCTCAAGCACCACTGAGGTCTTATATTATGGGATGCCTGTGTACCCGTTTCAGCCCTGTAGTCACGGACATTCTGTGTGGGTGTGGTCTAAAATAAACAGCTAAACCCGCCCATTTTTGGAAGTGGGTGTGGCTGGTGTGCTGATATTTTACTCAAGTGTGTGCACGTGAATGCAGGCAGAACACACTAACCACCTGTAGTGTGTCCTTCCTAGCAGACGACCAAAGCCTTCTATGATGTCATAGACGACCACAAATCTGCACGGTTCTGTTTGTGATATCGTGATTTCCTTGGAGGAAACATATACCTACTTTGGACGTGTGCAGCTTCAAATCTGAAAGTCGTCTGTGCTCGATTTTTTCATCACGTAGCTGCATGGTGGATCGATGAGGAGTCCAAGCTGTGGAGTTCGGCCAAAAAACAGCGTAGGCGTATTTGAGGACATCCTTCAGACATGAGGCAAAAACTTCTGTTCTAATTGTGTTCCAGGGCAACGGCAAAAACACGGTCAAGCCTGTCGAGTGTCGCTCCACCCTCCATCTGGCTGTTAGAGGGGGGATTTGACCACAGCCTCATGTTGTAAACTTGATTTTCTTAGAGTCAGGAAGCCATGAGATCACTTTGGCTGAAATGAGCTTCCTCAGCATTAGTAACTTCTGAGGGTGTTTAAAACCCTGCAGTGATCATTTTTTGAATAATTGTGCGGACAAGCCACTGAGCTGAACTTTATGTTTTTCTAAATTTTCAGAGCTTTGTTATGACTTCACACAACTTTGACTTCCTTAAAAGACTTGATGGTGACGTACGAAGAGTCAAGTCAAATGTCCTCTTTGATGACATCGTGTCGTAGAGAAGTTCCACCAGAGAAATTACTTCATCATGTGACTTTAACCCTTTGATACAATTTAAATAATACAGAACAACACAAGCCCCTACTCTGTTTGACATTTATAAAACGTACTTTATATTCAGTTTCAATTTCACTTTTTTGGCGCAATCACAGTCAAAAGTACAGAAAGACTTGAGATTCCCTCGCTGTTATCAGACATCCAGTGTCTTCATAGTTTTAATGACCTCATTACAACAAACACCTCTGAAACCTATCAGTAAAACGCACAAAAACACAAACACTCACAAACATTCACAAACACACCTTTATGCTGTACTGTATGAGACATGTAAGGGACATTCTGTGCAGGGATGTCTGATTTGGATGGCAGTCCAGAGCAGGAAGCTGGTCCAGAGTCGCCACACGCTACAACACCACCGCAAACCTGTCATTTGTGCTCTCTCTCCAGCATCTGGACTATATTTACCAACCAAACAGCTCATTCGTGTTTTTACATCTTCAAAGCCTCGTTCTTCTAGTCCCAAAGCACGGACTGGATCACCAACTAGGATGACTGCCTCCGGGCCCCACAGAGCCAGTAAGCTCTGAAAGCCTTCGCTTCAATTCATAGTAATTGACTGAAAATAATTTGATTTGATCGGATTTGAATATTTGTTTACACGCTCTCTTACACAGACTGGTCACCTGTCCAATCCCCAGTTGGTGTTGTATTACAAAAATTATCCAAGGGCCAAAATTTTTCCGAGCAAAGGGAGATTTTCAAAATACTCTCACCTATTTTTTACAAACTCTGTTTGACCAGACTACAAACAACAATAGTTTACTAGTGCGAGACACTACAGGAAACATAAAGTCACCTGCAGTAACAGCATCATCTGGTCTCTTAGAGATGGGGCATCCTTCTTAGTAACGGCTTTCTCCAGCTCTGGAGAGGAAACTTAGTTAGAAATCTTTAGAGCTGTTATCAGAATACAGCTCCCGGTCCTGTGAAGGGACGCTTTGAAACCATTTATCATTTTAGATTTTATCGCTCCCTTACATTCATTATTTCTAATTAAAGTTGAGTTGAATGAATCTGCTTCAAAGCAATTTTCGCTGCAAACAAAGGTCCGGGTCGTTTTATTCCGGTGGGAACACCGACTGGTTTTGGAGTTATTGTACAGCAGGAGTTGATGTGGGATATAAATGCATGATTAAATTCTGACGTTTGCACAGGCATCCGGTTGAAGCTGGCCTGGTCTGAAGACCACCTCTGGTCTCTGGGGCGACAAGTAAAGTCAGATTATCATTGATCAATGAGGTAAAAACTGAACTATGGCCCATCACAATGATCTTCTGTAGTAGCATCCACAGGCCACAGTCAGGGGAATCCTTTTTAAATCATATTTAAATCATCACATTAAGTATGAATCATATACCAGTGATATAACCCCATTAAACATCACTACCCTCCATCCTGTTCTCTGTGTTCCATTAGATGTTTAAAAAATGCTTTCTTTCGTCTATGAATAGAAGTTGCGTGAATATAAAGTGCCTGAAGTACCTGCCAACAAACTTCAATAAGGCTGTGGTCTGAGAACCGCTGGAGAAACAAATAAATAAACGGCCGTTCTGGTTTCACATCGGCTGCAGTGCAGGAGAGGAAATAGCTGCCTGCTGGTATCATTCCGAAGGAGAGCCATCTTTATGAAAGCCTCAGGTGGAGCAGTGCAGACAGTGACTCATATGCTGGAGACTTTTATGGAGGGCTATAGGGCACGGAGAAAAGCTTCTATTTTAATCACATTGTTCAGAGAAAAATACTTTCTTTTCAGGACTGCATGAAGCACAGCGGTCCTGCTGATCCACGTAGAGGATCGAGAAAAGTCTACACCTTAAGATGCTGGTAAACTGCCTCGCTGAGGATGATGATGATGATGAGGGCTCAAACAATGGCTTCTCTTTCTGGATTAATCAACAACTATTTGACAAGTGATCAAGTCTCCATCTGGTGGAGCTGAGTGCCACCTGCCCACACGAACAATCCCCCCGGAGTGGAGATCAGACGGCAGGCAGATCACATAGCTGCACATACAAGCCCCTGCATTCGTCAGGAGTCCTCCTTCGGGGGGGGGGGGGGGCGCCGTGCGCCTCCACACTACAACATCAGATCAGAGCGATTGCATATGGAGGTGGGGGGGTGTGGAGGTGAGGATGGAGGCAAAGCAGCAGGAGACTAACTGGTTCCCCCTGCTTCTTCCATCTTTTTTCCCTCCCAATTAAACGTGAGTTCAGTCGCTTCAAATGATGGAGGGGGAGTTGTGTTGTGTAAGATCTAACCAGAAACTACTTAATAACCTCTCTTTCCTCCCCTCTTCATCACTCCATCCTTCATAATAGATCACAAAAGGAGATTAGATCAGACAGGAGGATCAAATGGCTGGTTTGGAATGCATGGGATCCCTCGCAGCCTCCTTTAATGATGACATCCTCAGAGCTTCTTATTCAGCTCTTATAATGGGCTGCTGGTGGTGGGGGCTGATGGACAGTCAAAAGAGAGAGCAACCCCAGGCAAAGTGTCCCCTTTCTCCTCTCTTTCAATAGATGCTGTAATTGAATTATAGCGCAACCGATACTTTAGTGTCCGACCTCCCCTGAGTCTCCTCAAAGGACACCAGTCGTGGAATTTGTCCCCTTTTGTCTCTTCTGCCTGAGAGATGCTAACAAGAAATGGAAAACCACAGTGTTTAAATTTTAAATGAAAAGCTGAATGAATTAAGAAGAAGAGGAGAAATGAAAGGAAACAAAGGTGACAACTATTAATCATCCCGACAAACAGCGGAGCGTAATTTGTGTACAAAGAGGCCCGATCCAGAAATTATGGCTGAGGCAGAGAACCTGATGACAGGAGAGAGGGGGGGGGTGTGATAGAAAGCAAAGAAGAGAAAGTGGGGGGGAGAAATTTGCCTTTTCAAAGTGCCAAAGAAAAACTGTACTCCTTCACGCTGACATAATAGCGCTACAGCTTTCTCTCTCTCGCACACACACACACACACACACACACACACACACACACACACACACACACACACACACACACACACACACTATGTCATACAGTAATGTTAACAGTTCCGTCTTGTGTAATAATGTCATAAAATGAAATTTAATTAGACAAATAACATAATAACATGAGCAACATTGTAGTAATATTGTATAAATATATTATTCTGTCACATGGGTTATTTTGATGAAAATATAATGATGTACATGTGATTTTTCTTTTTCCTCAAAGGTGGAAGATCATTCCTTGAACCAAAGATGTCTGGAAATTTATTCATCTGATAGATTTCAACCTGGATGACTGAAACTGAACTCGGACAAAAGGGCCGTCATCCGTACGAAATCCACATCCACAGCTAATATTTAGGTCAGCAGAAACACATCTCCTCATCAATTATGGAGATGCTGGGATTAATAAATGTCTGCACCAAATGCAGTTCAGGAGAAGGAGATGAACAGAAGAGACTAAAAATTAATTAGTGTGAAAACTGTGTGTGAATGATTTAATTAGTGATTTGTAGAGGAGAACGTTTTCTAATGAGTGAGATACGTTCTACAATTCGGTTAGAGCCAGATGACTCGTCCCAGATTAGATAATAAATAGGAAATCTACCAGAATTGGGATGTAATACTTATCGTTCTTGCAGGCGGAAATTTCCCTCCAGTTTGAACCCCCCAAAACTCGGCTAAATTCAAACACATATCGGACCAGAAGTGTTTCCACGAGGCCTCCACCTGTAATAGAGGAGTTCTGTGTGTGGGCCTCAGTTCTTCAGCTCTCACACACTCAAACCCTCAAAAACTCATCCAGCCCAGCTTGCTCTTGCATTTATGCATGATCTGCACCACTGCTGGTCCCAAGAGCACATTTCATAATTCATACACACTGTACTATAGCAACTGGAAACGCTGCTATATCTATCTGCCTCCACCACGCTGCTTCATTTCATCAGCATATCAGAGCGGTCAGATTACAGCAAATTTTTCTGACCCACTAGAATGAACCGGCAGCCTCAGGGTGATATTAAGAAATCCTCCAGATAACCGTATTATTTTTGACGGCCACACCTCTCCGGTTTTGTCACAGGGTGGAGCAGTCAGATGAAAAACTCTTCTTTTTTTCCCCACACAAATCAAGATTAAACCGAGGCTAACGGGCGTGTTGCCAGGTCTGGATCTCAGTTGCATCAGTACCCTCGCAGCACACAGCAGCGTGTGTTACATAGCAAAGAGCCGAGGGTCCCGGCCTACAGGCGTTCAAGAGGAGAATGATGTAACGGCACAACAATATAACGCTGAGATCCTTCAACTTAGTCACTTCAACAGTAAGTCACTCATTGAGCTCGCTTCTGTGAATTGTTGCAGCTTGCTGTGGGCACGCGCTGATAAATTATGAAGTGAGTGCAGCTTGCACTCATCCATTAATTCTGCTGTCTTTAATTTCAACGTGTGAATTAGTGCAAAAGAAAACCAGGACCCGAAAGAATCTTGATTCCATTCAGGTGATGTCACTCCTGTTTAAGGACATCAGAGGCATCAGCGAGGAGCGACTCGTCTTATTAAGTTGTTCCTGACTGGGAATAAATACTAGATGCAGGATTATTATTCCTTTAGCCCTGGAGGGGGTTAGATTAAAAGAATAAGCAGATTTAAAATGGGAAGGATACATTTTGATCTGATGTTCGTCTGAAACACAACTAACTTGCATCCAAATGACTTCATTATGCGTCTACTTTTACTCACGTCATGCTGTGTGCTCCCATATTTATCTAGTCTTTTCATTCGGTTCTCTCTGTGGAAATGCACATTATCACAGCAGCATCAAATGCTTCACCGTAACACAGCAGGAAATGAAGCTTTTATTGAGGAATATTTTCCCCCCTGAAGACTGGTATTAGCGAGCAAAGAAAGCATTGTAGCAACTTAGCTAATGGCGCTGTATGATAATACACACACACACACGCACACACACACACACACACACACACACACACACACACACACACACACACACACACACACAGGGGTGTTCATTTATAAACCCAGAAGAAAATCTGTGGCATACAAAGATCAGGGCCTGAAACTGATCTTCAGATTGTGTTGTATTATATTAAAACACACAAACATGTACACGTGAATAGGGTGACGAACAAAGTCTTTGCCTGAAAGAAAATCAGATTTGATGCTACGATTCTCTTCCAACCCCAGAGCCAAACACTGGAGCACAAAGCTGACAGTTTGCGTCCCAACCAGCGGCTAATTTTTTAATCGGATGTGTCAGAGCTTATAGGAATAACACATCTCAATGCAAATCTGTGATGTTTCCCTTTATGCAGCACAGAATATGTCTGCACACACACTCTCTGAAGTTGCATAACTGCTCGACCAGAATCCAATGCAGAAGTTACATCTGGGGAGCTCGGATGCGGAGACCGAATCCTGGGGGCTTTCCATTCTGATATTTTGGGATTTTGTGAGACGTGAAAAGTGGAGCAGGAAAACTAAATCGAGATACAACGACGTATCCCAAAAATAGTGGATTCCATCAAGCTGGCACCTCCTCTTCCTCTTGTATCAGCTTTCAGAAGTTGTGCGTTTCGACTCCTGTGGCGACCGGTGGGGACCAACCGAGCTGCTACAGCGCCCCGAGTCGAATGAGCCATCATTTATGATAAAAAATGGAGAAAAGCTCCCCGTTAAATCAATACATAAACTACCCGCAGGATCCACAGTGAAGGCAGCAGAAGTGACAGGCAGTTTAACAAATGGAAGACGGCCTCTCGCAGCCCGCTGACTCAGCATAGCCCGGCGGAGAAGATAGTGTTTCATTATGCTGCCCCCATCTCTCCCCTTTTTTTCCATCAGTCAGACAACCCGCTGTGTCTACCTGGGAAGTGCTGATCAGAGGGTCTTAAATATCACCAAAGCAAATAATTCATAAAAGAGATTAACCCACACTACGGGGACACATTTGGCACCGCCGGGAATCTGGCCAATATTTGAAGAAACTCGTCTTTGTTGATGATATACACATTTTTTGACCATCCTGGCGCTCACTAAGCAGGCGTTTGGCGGCGCCCTCTGCTGCGACAGTTTCAAATATCGCTTACAAATGATCGCCTACTCAGCTAGCATCCATCCATCAAGGCTGATGAGGCCATAAATCCTTCACCTTCCCGGTCAGACTGATTTCCTGTCTCTTTTTTTTTTTTTTTTTTTTTTTTCCACCTAGATAGGTATAAAATGCAGATGAACTGATTCTCTCGCTCCTCCTCTGTACCAACTGTTCTATCCATCATCTGGACAGCTGTTCCTCTGCACTTTCAATGCCTCTCCCGTATCCAGAATCGACCTCTTGACCCGCCACGCGAGTCGACACACTCCCCCCAAACTCCCGCATTGAGGCATTCATCATAAAATTTGCACGCAGAAGGGTCAGACAGAGGGAGGACACACCCTTCATGGAGGCAGAGCAGGAAGAGACCAGAAAATAAAAAAAAACATCTAATGTGACTTTTCTCTGATTTCTATTTTTAATCTAGTGGGTAAAACCCCCTGAAACATTTAGTGGTTAACTGGATCACAGGGGCTCAGCCTTCCTGGAGTGAGCTAATGACCCCAAAACACTCAAAATATGTGTGTATGGTATGTATGATGATAAAAAAATTATCAATATAAGTTACTTTAAAGCAGCTTTAATTGGAAACCCAAACGCCGGCGTCATTACAAACTGGCATGAATGAGTTTAAAGAGCATGCTGTTGATTTTGTTTGTGTGTCCCGTTCCCATTTGCATCTCATGTGTGACTGTAAGTGTGATATAGTACTCCGGGACACTTAACTATGAATTGTGACAGTGCAATAACGTTGATGGAACCTTCGCCGCTTCAAACGGTGCCAATAACATCCGGCAGCAGCAAAGCTGTGTGGTCATTAAAGCCGATGGAATTGAATGAGCTACAAATCAGATATTCTTTACATTACTGGCAAGTATTTTCTAAAGCCTATTAAGCTGATTAGCCGCCTTCCAGAAAGCTGTTGCTTTGCATTCTTCTGATTATATTCAAGCATGAAAATCAACTGGAGCTGGATCTCTCTGGAGACGTTAAGAAAACCGTCTGGGTGTTTGAGGACAAGGACACATAAGGTGTGGTTATCAAATTTAATATTGTTAGACAGGCCATCTTTTCCCAGATTACTAAACTTCGTGGGCAGGTGGGCATGGATCAGAAAAAAACAACATTACAATTTGGTTTTTGTTTATCAAAATATGGGAAAGAAAAACACTGGATTGTTCAGCCTTGGCTTCAATTTGCACTTAATTAAGAGCCAATCTGGTTTTTCATGGGTTAACAAAGCCTCTGATAACTAGCTGTACTGAATTGGATTCAGATCTCAGAGCATCCTTGAAAGCTGAATGTGGTCTGGAACACTGCCTCTGCTTGTATTTCCACATAATAATGTAATTTAGCAAAAATAAATGCAGTAATATCCGCTGGAGTGGATTTCCATTCCTCAAAAAAGCCTCAAGCTGATGCATGTTGATCCCCGCTGTGTCGACATGAACTCAATTCAGTAGCTGTAGAAAATCATTTTTGTAAACTATTTCTTTACATTCTGATGTATGTAGCTCGTAATGGAGCGAAAAGGAGCCACCATTCACACGGCTCCAAATCTGTCATTGTAGAAAACGCTCCTCTGCATGCACACGTCTTGTCATCCGTTCTGCAGCCAGACAGACGGAGGCCTTGAAGTGAACACGCGCCGTATGATAATCAGTCCCCATTTCAGAGCAGACAGGCCGGAATGGGTGCAAATATTCATCTCTGCTTCCAGTTTCAACGTCTCTTCCTGCTCCTCACCGGTAGAAATTGTGAAACAAGTCTGTTTCACAAGCTGGTAGAAGCTTTTCGGTTTGGACGGTCAGATATTGCACAAAATACGACTCACTTATAGTGATTGGTCTATGTCTAAGCACAAAATCGCCTTGGCTATGGGGGAAAAAAAATGTATTTGTGCGTATGTGAAATCAACCGACAGGAAAAATGCATTACTGTACACCAAATGTCTCTCAAAATGTAAAAATAAGGAAATTGAAGGAAGCGATTATGAAAGAGCGGGAAATGGGTTGGAGCTCTTTGCGGCGGCGTTACAGGTGGAAGTACTTTTACGATATCAGCTGAAAAGAGAGCAAGTTCAGTTAATTATGGAGTGTGAAAGTGGTTGATGGCTGCTTTCTGCCGTGGATGGGGTTGTGTGTGTGTGTGGGGGGGGGGGGAACTCCTTTAGGGAGTCGACAACAGAAAGAATTTTTACCTCAGTGGACGGCGTCCCTCAGCTCTTATCGGTTTGAGTTTGGACACAAACCAGCTGCCACCAAATTCAAATCACTATTCCCATAGCGGTTATCTTCTATTGGCCCTGAATGGATTCGGTGCAGAAAACCCAGTTATGGCACCCCCCTGGCATCCAATCAAAAATTTGTTCTGGGAGGAGTATTGTGCAGGTGTGATTAAATATCCCAAACTATATAGATAAATTAATGAATTATTGCATTTAAAAATTGGTGAATTAAAACAGAATCTCATTTTTAACTTGTAAATATTGAAAAAATGTTGAAAAATGCATACTGATGTTTGCACTCTTGTAGTAAAATATAACAAATTTTTTATTTTTACATATTTGTGAACAGAAATGATTATATTTTGGCGTGGGAACTATTTCCTGATGTTTTGACAAGGCCAGTGTTGGCAGAATGTTGAGGTCTTGGTGGTTGGAGAAACACACTGGATCTACTTCTTCCTCTTCCAATTTTCTCTGCCTGTACCTCTAATTACTGCCTCAGCGCTGACATGGAAGCCACTGTGCAGCACATCAATGTCTCTTTTGATCACACTGATGGGTGAGAGATGTTTTTTTGTGTGTGTACATCTGCATCAGTCTGCCTCTTTTCATCTCACGGTGTAAAAACGTGTGTGTGTGTGTGTGTGTGTGTGTGTGTGTGTGTGTGTGTGTGTGTGTGTGTGTGTGTGTGTGTGTGTAGGAGATGTGTCACATCACTCTTGTCTAATCATACTGCATGTGAAAATAGTCGTACGTTACGCCGGAAACAGAATGAGGTCAGCATGAAAAAGCAGCCAGTCAAGTCCTCCTTTTGTGTTCCGTGCAAACTGTGCAGTGGACTCCCCACGGGGGGAGGCAGGAATACAACATGTGCATTAAAGCCTATAACATCATTTATAACCGGCAGACACACTTCCACACAAACAGCTTTCACCACAGAGGTTCCCCATTAGCATTACAGAGAGACTGTAAGAGGCAGAGGGATGCTTCAGAAACTACAGTGAATCTGAGGAGCGACTCCAACCGGCATCAAAAATGGAAAATGACAGCTTTCTGCTCTGTGGAGATTTCACAGCCCTGTGCTAGCCTGTTGAGCTGCTGTATTTGTTGATAAGACGTAGCTAATGCTACGCCAAGGGAACACGAGTCAGTTTTGGACCTTTTGGACTTCGTGTCCACCTCAGAGCCGAGACTCTTCATGTCTTTACGTTGTCCGGAGAGGTAAAGACCAGACCTTGTCCATCATTTTGTTATCATGTGGGACACAAACTGCTGATTCTCCATCCAGCCAGTGCACACTATGCCTGGTTGAACACGTCACATGTGGTTACAGTTAAATACCTAATAACAGAGTGTTCACTCGACTGTCGTCACCCTGACGCGTTTGTGACGGCTTAACTCAACTCAGTGCTGCGTTATTATGAATGTCTGCAAACTTATCGTTTCATCTGATCCAAATCTACCAGTTCCAAATTAATCGCAGAATAATAGTTATTGAGTTATCTAAATACTGCAGATGACTTTAAAGTTGATTTTTTTTTTAAGGAGGAATGAAGGCGGTGCATCAGATTATCCTGATAGAGACAGAACTGAGCACAGATAGATTTTATACATTTATTAAGTGTGTCTGGAACTTGCAGTCTTGGCAGACTTTGATTCCACATTGCCAGTCGACTGACACTTCCATCTGCTTCGGTTCATTACCTGCTCTTCACTGCAGAGAGTGTAACACAAGCTGTGAATGTGTTGCAGCCACAGACCACGAATTTACTGTACAGGCTGTACATAAAGCAGTAAAGTGTAAAATAAAGATTTGCATGCTGACAAGTGACATCCTTTCAGATGATTTCATATTTTGCATCGTTGGCGAAGAGTTTTTTTATTTTCTTCGCAAAATGTTTGCATGGAAACAATATATTTTAAAATACGGCTGTCACATCCTTTTTTGAATGCTAATGAACGAGGGGGGACACAAAAGCTGAGTAGCAGCCAGACAAAGGAATCACAAGTGGAATTTTTTAAATGAGCTATCCATCTACAAGTTCTAGCTCACTGAGTGGTGAAATGACATTTGGGGCATCAGGCAGGGTTTATGCATCACTAAGTGTTCTTCATAGGTATATCTGGCAATTAGGTCGTGGATACGTCTCCGGTCACACCCATGATTCATCTTTCTGGCATGTAGGAAAAACGACATGGGCAGCGTTTTGTCTCGCGTGTCAGAAGATTTCAATGGAAGCCAATCACATCCTTTTTTTTTTCCACAGCTCCAAATCTCTGCATTGTCAGGCTGCCATTTTTTTATTTTTTTTTGCACAGACAGACAAACGACAAGGACAAACCGAGACGTTTTCCAATCAGTGTTCCTGGAGCTCGGCCACGACTCATCTCGTCTGTGAGACAACCTTGAAATTCAGTGGGCAAGTACTGATTGAGAACACGGACGCCACAGCGGAGACAGAGACATCAGCATCCCTTGATTCTGAGCGTTTGCCTCCTGAATACAAAGACCAAGAATAATCCAGTTTTAAGGTTCAGGGTGAAGAAGCTGTTAACAATTTAAGGTGGAATTGTTTGGCAGTGAGGGCCCACGTCCACTTTACCCAGCACTGTGGGTAACTGTGACAGTGGGGGGGCACTGTCACATGGAGCACCTCCATTACCAACCTGCTTGACCTGAACACAAAGCACCAGATGGATTCAGTCTGCACACACACACACACACACACACACACACACACACACACACACACACACTCACACACTCACACACACACACACACACACACACACACATACTGGCATGGAAACATCACAGAACGCTGAACAGAGCAGAAGCAACACAAGCAATCATTTCTGTGGCGAAAAACAATACCAAACGTTTCTGGCTGCAATTATTGTGAACGCATCCTGTGCAGCACTGATTAGCTGAAAAATGGTTCATGATGATGCTGAGTCACTGTAAAGAGGCTGGCCACCTTGTAAATAGTTGTCACCTTTATAGCTGAGTCATGATTATAAATGTAAGGGGGGTTTTTTTGTTTTTTTTCAAACAAATTGTGCGTGTGTGTGTGTGTGTGAGAGAGAGAGAGAGAGAGAGAGAGAGAGAGAGAGAGAGAGAGAGAGAGAGAGGGGGGGGGGGGGGACCACTGGGCTCAATCTGGAGGTTGTCTTCTTCTACCACTTTAGTCATTGCGCACATGCCGCACAGCTTTGCGTGTCCGTGTGCGGGTTGTTGACACATTGCAAATGAGAGGCATCAGCAAAATGCGCGCACATGAGCGAGGAGTGGAGGAGTAATAAAGTGGCTCTGATGAAAACTTAACGACCCTTTCACCTTTATTGATGGCTGTGGGAGCGGGACGGCGCACTGGTGTGTGTGTGGGGGGGGTGGGGGTGGGGGTTGTAATGACACGCGTAACCGTGAGCAGGAAAGCAGCTCCATCAGCGCCACACACTCCGGTTCAGGAACAGGAAGGAAGAACCGCTAATTGACTCCCTGACAACTGGATAACAGCCAGTTTGCAAAACGACCGCTGATTGGAAGCAAATGATCCTAAAACACTGAGAGCCGCGCTGAAGGTTATTAAAGACGCGCAGCGGTGGATTCTGGGATTTAAAAGAGACGATGAGAATCAGTCCAATCATCTGTGTTTGCAAATACTTGTTACAATCAGACAAGAAGATGCAAATGCAGCTCCCTTTCAAAATTAAACTCTTTCTCTTCATGCGTAAAATCAGAACGCCAGAGGTGGATGGAACAATGGAGCTGTGGAGCAAAAACGCGTCTAGCCTGGAAATGAAGTCTGGAGTCTGGGAACATAGATGACATTGATTGACAGGAGACGGGATGATGATTGTGCTCCTTTGTATGGGGGGGGGCACTGTCCTGGACTTCCCATCGCCCCCAACCTTCATGAGTAATACCTGACTCAGGTCTTCTTATTAGACCAGACCAGAGCAGTGTGTGTGTGTGTGTGTGTGTGTGTGTGTGTGTGTGTGTGTGTGTGTGCGTGCGTGCGTGTGCGTGCGTGTGTGCCCCGCCACCAGAATCTCGGAAGAATGCCAACAATCCCTGTGCGTAAAGTGTAGCTCAGCAAAAGCGTCTTTTAAATCTGAAGGTTTAAGTCGAGAATTAAAGGACTTGTTGGTGGCAAATAATCATCTTGTTCCATTAAAACCAGGACTAGATGTAATAATTTGAGCGTTATGTTCTCCATTCAGGACGGTATATATAAAAAGCGTGACATTAAAGCATTTACTTCCACGCCACCCATTCATTCCCGCCATGCCCTTCCCACGCTCGCCTCATCCGCCTGTGATGTTGAACACGGGCGTGTTCGGTAACTACCTGCCAGGAGCTGGAGGGGATCTCTGCGAATTTGCCCAGTCCCCCGAAGGTGTAGCATCGGTACATGTGATCCAGAGACTCCGAGCAGTGCCACAGCAAGCCGAAGCTCACAGAGTCCTTGTTGTTGTGATGGTGATGATGATGATGATGATGGTTGTTGTTCCTCAGCTGGTCCTTCACAATCCAAGCTGGAGAGATGAAGCTGAAACTGCAGACGGCGACCAGAGCGGAGGAGAGGAGCACCCAGAAGCAGCCCACACAGCTGAACATGGTGGCAGCTTGGGGCAGAAAGCCCGGAGACAGACCCAGTTCGATCCCAAACCCGGCTTCTTCTTCTTTCTTCTCCCGGCCCAGGAGTGACTGCATTTGGAGCTCACGCCTTCAAGACTTCAAGTTCGGCCCCCGACCCGGACTACATCAGCAAATAAATCAGAGGACCCCTGCGGACGCAGCGCTGCCAGCGCGCGTCCAGAACATCTGGACCGGGTGGACGGAACCCTGGGAAAAACGTCCAGAACGCATCAGCAGGAAGGGGCGATGGTGGTACAATAAAGTCAAGTCATCCGCGCCTCCACTCAGCCTGGAAAAACGCCCGAATCTGACAAAAGATGTTTGTCACACCCAGAACTGGATGCGCAGTTGTCATGGCAAAGGAAGTGGAGGTGAAGGAGCGGCAGCGCTGACACGGAGCCACCGGCCGGTTCCGCTCCTCTGAACACACCTGATCCGTCTCAATAAAGACGCCTAGCGCGCTACAGTTTCAGAGTGTCTGGACAACATTAAGCTACAGCTGATTGAACGGACTACTTCCTGAAGGGATTTTCAAAATAAAATCCGGGTAGTGTCATTCTCCGGGGTTATAACATTAATAGACCATCTGGAAAGACTGAGGGAAATTAAAAATGATCCAGAAGCCGAATCTCTCTCTTGATTCCTGATTCAACACTAATAAATACAGTAGAACAGGATTCCGTTTATATGTCATATGAACAAGCAAACGGGTGACTTTTTGCACGTGTTCCCTCATTAAATCACAAATTAGTTTCATCCATAAAGGAAATGGAGTATGCTCTCATCAAGATTCTATATCAAGTGTCTGTAATTAGACAAGGATGATAACTTATTTCTGGCGTTCAATATCATGTTGAAAGAGTACATAGAATCATAAATCAAGCAGGCTGATCATCAACACAAGTCTAGTGGTTTCAAGATTACTTGTTTATGAATTTTGGGGAAGCAGCAGTTAACAGAAATGTTTAACCTGGTAATTGAAGGCCTTCGTCAGTCTTTGTGTCACATTACTTTTATTTTAAAGGGGTAAAATCTAATTTCCGGTATTTCTTGGAGCTTGACGGAAGATACTCCAGGCTACAGGTACGATCCAGAATTCATCTTGGACTTTGTTCATGCACTTTGTTGGTGCCCAGGTTTTTAATAAAATAAACAACTCTTTGCATTATTCATTAAAAATTTATTTAATCTTTTAAATATGTTAAATCCCCACAGTGCAATCATACAAAACACCCCTCACTCTGACATGAACAGTAGTGATTCCTTGTATGGATCGCCTCCCAAACATATCGCTGTTATTGGAACATCGTCTCAGCCAATCAGAGAACGAAGACGACCACCCGTTGTTCTGAAGGTGGGCGTTGCCTCAGCACGTGCACGCAGGAAGTCTGTCGCAATTTAGCAGCATAACAGTGAATTCAAAATTCACGTAAGTGCATTACACCTAGTACAGTTTACATCGTTATTTGAAAGAATGTTAGGGTATATAAAACTCATTGCGCGCACTAGTTAATTTCGTCACTGTGACGCGTTAAATAATTTATAGTTTAATATAATTTATTATGCTGGTTAAACTACTTTACAATTAGTGGATCTCTTGACCAAATGCATGCCTGAAAGTTGTTTGTCAACGTCGCCCCCTGCCGGTCAAACGTGATAATAATCGCTTCAATTAACTTTTTTTTTTTTTTTACAGCTTCGAAAATAATCAGTGTAACCATGAAATACTTCCTGTACCAAATTAACCATACTCTGCAATAATCTGATGCGCTTCATCTAAACTATGTAAATAAATAAACAGGGCATACAAAAACATTTTATAATATATGTATTTAAATCAAACACAATTTAAATATATTATAGATTAAGTACACATACATGTCGGAAAACATTATTGGTACATAGTACCAAGTGTCTTTTCTGGTTCTTCTCATCATGGGTGGGCTCAAAACAACTAAAAAAAAAAAATTCATTCACTAAGCACACATCCCAGTTTACTAGTCCAGTCATCACTGATTTGCTTCAGTGACACAATAAAAAAACAAAAACTCAATCACCATTAAATAAAAAAGGACTAACATTAATACTAAAGGGTAAACCAGAAATCTACATATTTATATACACAGAACATTTAGAACATGAACTCTGGAGTTTTCCCAACACAAGTAGAGCGCTTAAGTTCATCAGGGAGTATTTCTTTTTATACACTTTGAAAAAAGGTGCCAGGAGTTTCAAGAAGTTAACTCATCAGCTCATCTTCTGATTCACCGTCGCTTTCCTAGATGCTCTACAGTACTCAAAATGCCAAGGTAGGACAGCTCACATCAGTGTACGGGAAACAAGACTCGTCCGGGTAGGCTGAGGGAAGCGAATGCAAAAACTGCACAATGGCAATTTTCATCTTCTTGAGCCTTAAGATGCTAACCCTTCAGAGATTTCCAGCTGAAAAAGAATCAAGGAATGATTATGAAAGATGTGTGGAGTTGCTTCAGAAGGGAGTGAGGTTAATTCAGTCTTTTTCAGACAGCGTGGCTGCGGCGCAGTAGCGTCTGACTGATGCGCTGCCTCTCCTTGCGGTCTTCCATCCAGCATCGAGTTGAACGTTTCCTTTCTCATGGTTTTCTTCCGTTCGCTGTGTTCAACCGCACGTGTACCTTTATAGTGTTATGGAGTAGGACGAGTGGAAGATGATGCACTTCAGCTTTTTTCTGTTAGCACACTCATTAACAATCATTCATCCAATCACACATTCATCCAATCAACACACACACACAGATGATAAAACGCCTTGTTCGCTCTCAGAGTGATTCAGTTCGTTGTAAAGTGAACCCTGTGTTTGTCATTGGCTTTGGTTCTTCATTGGGGTCATAACTGCAAACAGAAAACAGACCAGCTTTAGTCGCTCCACCTCTCAGACAGGAAACAGACTTCAGGGATGTTCCATACCTTGGTGGACTTGACGGGGCTGTTATGGTTTGACTGGTGCACGACGTCGTTGACGATCATCTTGGCGATCTGCCACGCCATCTCCTCCTGGGCCTGGATGATCAAGACCCACAGCAGAGTTTGAAAAACGTCCTTTAATAAATCAGACGTCATGGTCTGAACACGTCACGCCATGCGTCTCTGAACCCTGAATCATTCATGAGCGTTTTAAAATCTAGCTGACTAACCTCATCGGAGTTACCCTGGACCCATTTCTTCATGGCTTGAGAAAACATGGAACCTAAACGACACAAGGGACCGAGTTAGACACACAAATCATAAATTAATCTGAACAAATGAAGTGCTACAAACTGCAGGATGATTTCACTGAATTAATCCTGACACACTGTAAAATGTTCCAAGAGAAATCCCTCCAGTTGTAAGGATATTATAAATTATTAAAGGGGGGGATTTATTTGATGTTAATGAAAATATTAAATGTGATAGTTTAAAAATCTGTGAGAAGTCTGGGAGCAGCCGATAGATGACATCCAAATTTCAGGGACAGAGAGAGGATGGCTTTTGAAATAGAGAGACGGAGAGAGAGTCACAGGCGTCATGCCTTTGGATTTCTTCACGTCCGGTTCTGGTTCTGCCTCCCTGATGAACTGCCCCATCTCATTGACCTTCCCAAATGTCATCTTTCTGTGCAGAAAACAGGAGAAAAGATGGATGAAGACAGCAAACACCCTTCTGTGCGTCTGGCGGTGTTTGCGCTACTTCAACTGCACAAGATCTGACAGGCAGACATGAATTATCTTTGAAAACAGGACTTTTCACAGCACATATAACACTTAACACAGGGGATAGTATCAAGTTAACGGACAAAAGCGTTTAATTCAAACAACAGCGAGGCAAATCAAAGTGGAGGGTGGGGCTCTCAAAGGAAATTAATAAGATACATTTGATAAAAGAAAATATTTGAAAAGAACATTTAAATAAATGCTGTCACACAGATTACAAATTACATTCTGCACACCTTTATGTTTTTAAAAGCATGTTGGTTATAGATTGACTTCTGGTATGTGGATTACATCCATTTCAATACATAATTCAGGAATTTTACATAAACTCTACATCTTAACTCTCACCCAGCATATGGTCGCTGGTACAAGGACTCCGGGTCCAGGCTGGAGACGTCCACCGTGATGGCCTCATCAAAGTTCTTCAGGATCTTGATCGCTGCCTTTCTCGCACCGAGCTGTAATGAAGATACGAGCTGAATATCTGAATGCCTCCCCTCAAGTCCGTATGTAGACAATAGGAATGAAACCCTTTGGCATTAACTCAAAGCTCCTCACTGTTCAAGTAATGAGGTGGAGCAGGTCTAAATGTCAGCAGACAGAGGAACCAGCCCACAGGGGCTGAAGATGTAGGTTAAAGTTGCGGGTCACCTGAGTCTGGGAGCCATCGCTGGCATTTGAACTTGATCGGTTGTTCTCGACGGCCACGCCTTGACCCGCAGTGCTGGCATTCACAAAATCGTCAGCACGCACCGAGTTGATGAGGTCGCTCAGGTATTTGTAGTAAAGGTTGCTGGACAGGAAGCCGGGCATGTAGACCTGAACAAATGCAAAACATGGCGTTAAGGGAATAATGAGCGCACAGAATTTTTTTTTTCCCCAATTGCAAAGGTTTGTGACTGACCTTTATGTGAAAGCAACGGCTTTCAGCTTTCATTTTACTGACTAAAGGCGGGGTGTGTTTGTCGGTAGTGTAAAAAGACAATTTCACAATGAATTACACAATGAATAACACAAACCTTTGGAAGGATCTAATTAAATACCAGAAGACAGATTTAGCTCATGATTTAGAAAGCATCCAATTAAATCTTTAAAAGGGCAAAGTAACTGAATTTGTAATTTTACTGAGGTCTTTATTTTACACTAGATGCCACATTTCCCAGTATCGTAAAAGACAATAAATAAAAGCGCCCTATAAAACAGCTGATCTGCAGCCAATAGAGAGCCTGACCTTCTCCATGGTGGTCCACGCTTGTCTGAGGGGGGTGGTGAAACAGTCGGGGAGCGGCCCTCCCTCTCGGCAGATATTCGACTCGATCCCCATCCTCACGGAGTCGCCAAAGCCCAGAGGGTTGGTGGCCTGGAGTGAGAAATACCTGAACAGGAAGCAGAGTGATAAAGATGTGGTGAGTTTGAAGAAAGTCATCTACTGGACGGGAGATTTTAAAAAATGCTGCACTCTTATTTCCCTCTTTCCCTCCAGTCATCCTTAATATTTTCTTTCATAACTTCCTACTTTTTTTCCTTTCTTACTTCCTATGTTCCTTCCATCTATCATCCATCCTGCCTACTTTTTTCCTTCTATCCTTTTTTCCGACTTTCCTTCTTATCTACACACTTTCCTCCCACCCTCTGCTAACCAGAGTGAAACAAGAAGCCTAAATGAACACAAGTGATTCTGTAAATCTATTAAAATATCATTGGCTCTTAATTTGCTGTTTCTTTCTAACTCTTTTGTCCATTATGGGATCCTGTAGGAGTGATGATGTTCAAACTGATTAATAAACAGACTGCTATAGTGGACTGCCAGGAATTATTTAACATCAACAACACTGGTAATTTTAGGAAATCAGGGCCTTGTGAAAAAGAAAACCATATTATTTAGATATTTAGTAAGGAATCAGCCGATCCAGAATACGTTTGTTTCTTCAGTTTAACCAATTCTTCAAGTAAGAAGAGACTTAAAAGTGTTAAAAGCGGCCTACTTGTCATAGAGGATCATGGCATCATTTTGAGCCTCCTGGCCATCATACTGGCCCTTTTTAGCTGCAAGCTGGTTCTGGAAGTTATCAGCTGCCAACCAGAACTGCAGAACGTTCATCGCCTCCTCCTTCTCCATGTACTGCAGAGATGGGAACAGCAGTCAGGGCAGGTTATGGAACATCATGGTTTCAGATTTACTACACGTCCCTTGCACATACCATCAAGAAGAGACGCAGGGGCGTGCGTTTGACACGAGATGTCAAAACGAGATGAACTCACCTCAGAGAAGTAGAACAGAGCCGATTCGCAAAACAAGATGTCAGCCAGGAACACAGAGCCGCTGGTCAACACTTCAATCTGGTATTTACAGAAATGATGGCTCCGCAGAAATTCACTAAAGTGCCTTGAAATGAAAGAACAAAAAAGGAGATGAAGAGAGCTGCTCAATGACGAAAGACACGAGTCAGACTTAAATGTTGGCGTAAAAAAGCGGCTGTGTGGAAACTCCTCTACAATGAATGGACAGAAACTCACTGCTGCTCCATGATCGCCACGACGACCGACTGTGCAATGACAAAGCAGTTTGGGTCCACCATGCCGTCCTCACCACATATCTTAGCTAAAGGAAAGGAACAAGATCACTGGACTAATTTAAGTGACAGATTGCTTTTTGCGACTCAAACCAGATATGAATAACCTATCAGTGATATCTATAATCTGTATCTCACCAACGATGTCGTTTCTGAGCGGCTCTGTGATGGGGATGGGCCTCGCGGCGTCTGGAGAGATGTATTTGGTGAAGATTGTAACCGCATCTTTTTCTATACCTGAAAAGAACGACGAACCACAGCGAGATGTTATCTAAATAGAGTTTAAAGTCATCCGTAAAATATCAGCAAACGAAAATTCATTCTGTTCACTAGTGTCACGTCACTATTAGGAGTTTGGTATTAAACTGCTGCAGATGAGGTTGAACAAGACGATGTGATTGAAAATCAGGCGAATCGCAGGATGGAAATCTGACATTTATCAGATTCATTCCTGAATGTGAAGAAGGTCAAAGCGTCCGCGTGGCTCCGCACTGACCAACTGCTTTCCTTTAGTTATTATTACCCATCACTACAGTGGAAGTGCATGAATGTTATAAATCTTCACAAAAAACTGGTAAAAAGTCAAAAAGTATATAATATCTGATGAATTTAGATGATAATGTCATGGAATTTAATTGTTATAATGCACTTTAGAAACATCACTATTCACAATTTTTTTTCCCGTTGATTTCATGCTGTTCTGGACAATAACCATACATTTGTAATGACTGTGTATTATTTTCACCTGTTCTTTTGTTCTTTCATGTGAATCAGGTCAGACTTATCATCTGATGATAATGGCAGCAGCAACAGGTTTGTATAAAAATATAAAGACTTCATGTTTTCAAAGGACGCCTGAACAAACCCGGAATCTAATCAGATTTCTAGCAAAGAAGAAATTTGTTGCTGACCTGTTGCATGAGTGAGAGACCTAAATGTTGGACTCCTTTGCTAATGAATAAAAGTCTGTGATCATTTCTTGAACCATAATATAAATTATCTAACGATGAGTGGTATCCTATTTTACAGATAAAAATTTTTAGAAACCTACTCCTAACTCCTAAGAGGGGTAAGCCTCTGGAATTGGTTCTGGGTGATTTCATAATCCTCAAACTTCATTATATTTGTAACAAAATAATTTTAAAATAATTTATAATGCCTCCATGTCCAGATTGAAGACACAACTGTTACACGCATAGAGAAAAAAGCTTGTTTAAAGGCGACTCACTTTTCATGAGTTTGTCGGACAGGTCCTGCAGGCCGCTGCTTGGCTGCATCTTGTTGGGTGTCCCCGTCCTGGAGGGCGTCTGGCTGCTGGGAGTGTCTATTTGAGGGGTGCCGGGTCTCAAGCCTGCGTCTATGATGGAGAAGTCAGGCAGTGCCGCCGCGGGGCCTTCACTGCTACCGTCCTGTCCCAGAGCTGTGGTCGCGCACTGGGCCGGGTCCTGCAGCTCCGAGCTGTCCTGGGTGGGAGGGACAGGCTCGGCCAGCGTGCTGTGCTTGACGGAGTTAAGACTGTGAGCTCTGACCCGAGACCAGCTGGTAGAGCGGAAGCTCTCTGCCTCCAACCAGAAGCGAACCAGGTGGTCGGCGCCTTTTAATTCCATGAAATGCATATAATGGGGTATTGCCACGTTGTCCTGAAGGACGTGATCCACCGTCTTGGAGAGGCGGGATCGGGTTTCTTGGGGCTGATAATTCACACTGGAATGACCTGGAGAAAACCAATGAACACACAGTTCAGCAAAGGAGTCAGCAGAGTCCTGTTGTTAACAGGGAACAGCATAAAGATGGACGATTTTGAAGATCTTGTACTTCGATTGGCTGAGCCAAATATTTAATACCTTCACCAACTTAAGCCGCCTTACAAGGATGTTTGGTGACAGAAGCATCAGAAAAAAACCCTACATTCATATCAAAATAAAACTGATGCTTCTTTAAAGGGCAAAGCCATATTAAACTGAATGAACAGACTGAGCAGCGCTCGCCCATTTATTTAAAGCTTTCAACTTTCACATTCAATGATATGATATGATTTCACATTCAATGATAATGATAAAATGAGCAGTATATTAATGGGAGCGGCAACATGAAGAGAAAGATTCTTTTTCAAAAGTGAATTTTCTTTGCTTGGCTCTCATAATTTACCAGGAAGTGTGAGGTGAATTTTAAACCACACTGGGGTGTTTGTTTTGAAACGCTCGGAGTTTCCGTCTCTCCGTCCGTCCGTCTGAGGGCTGCATTAAAATATGTAATTTCACAGTTAATTTAACCAGCAAACTTTTTCAGAATCCCAGGATAACAGATTGAGTGTGTTTCACTCCTATTTGTATGAAATAGTCAGTATAGCAACCTGTGACAGCTCCTAAGCTCTAAAATACAACAGTAAGCTTATGAATTATGATCATGAGTGAAAAGCTGTAGTTAGACTGAAGTGTGGGCTGACACTTCCTGGAATGTTTTTTACCCTTTGAAAACAAAGCAGCGCTGAAAAAATGCATCGAGCAGCGGGAGGCGGTTCTAAGTCGGCCTGCTCAGATTGCTTAAGATCACACAGCCGACGCTGCATTAACACTGAAAGCTGTTAGATACCACAGAAACCAGCGTGACATCCGTTTCTAGTGTTAGTCATAAAGCCTCATTTACAAATCGTTTCTAAAACCAATAAAGGGTCTGTCACAATGCTCTCTGCTTTGCTCTGTTCTTTACATCCACTCCAGTCAGCCATCTAGCTGCTTCCCTCTCGCTTCATTCCTTTGTCTTCTGGTAGAAAAACAGGCCAGGAATCACGGGTGCCTGTTTTCATTCAGATTTTGTGGTCTGGGCTGCGGCACAGGTTCCTCCACCTGCCTGTCACTCCAGCTTCTCTACGGACGACTGGCTCGTACAGTTTCTGTCAGAGCCGACGATCGGCTACTTAACATACCTTCACACCATCTCATCCCGGTACTTGACGCACATGCTAGTAATCTCATTGTAGAGCAGGGAAGGGATGGTGTTTATGAAGCCTAGCAATATGAAAGCAACGAATGAACCAAAACTATTTTATGAGATAAAATATTTCTTTATTGGTCCTATAGTGGGGAAATTTTATTTTTATGGGAGAAAAGCATTATTTAGCAGATTTATGATCAGATTTTAAACTGAAACAAAGACAGGAGTCAGCTGGCACATAAATAATAAAACATATATACAATACACAAGAACATAACGCTCTTTACCAAGATCTCCAAAGTGTGCAGCCTCCATGTGACTGGGCTGTTTCTTGAGGATGGCGGTGCGACCGCGGGCGAAGGAGTCCATGTTGGCAGAGATGGCGCTGATGGCCACATGGCTGGGCCCGGCAGCTTCCTGGATGGCAAGGTGGTTCCTCGCTGCTTGTGATGGAGAGTGAGGACTGGCTGGAGCTGTAAGAGGAAGAAAAATAAAGATAGAAAGGATCATAATGACATCAATGTTCCTCAGTGGTTTGAATGTATGACATCGATGTGACTGGTATGAAAAGGTCTTTTTTTTTTTCTTGAATGAGCTCACAGTTCATGTGCAGACGCCTTAGGATGTGAGGAATGTTTGAGGAAACAGACTGCTCAGTGTGTGTTTGAATGAGAGTTGAAATTGTTTCACTTGAAGGTCAAATTTTGCTTCTTTTGATTATTTAAAATCCTCCGACTTCTTGATCTCTTCTCCTTGTAACCTCACTCTTCCACTTGGGTCCCTCTCATTCACACACATGTACTCTTTCTTACTGCGGCTAACCTTCATCAAAACCAACCATAAAGAACTATTTAAAATAGTCCTTTAAGAAAGGCTCCTCTCAGTTCTAGGAGCAAAAACATCTGGGATACACAGATAACCCAAAGTAAAACACAGGCATCACAATCTAGTGGTCGGTCCTTCAGAGTTACATGGGAGGCCCAGAGAGTGATTTTGTGCAAAGGAATCACCATTAAATAAATTGAAAACAACTCCTCCTCTCTCTTCAGTTGGTGTCAAATCAGGAAGTGATTCATTTTCCAGCTCGTTACTCAAAGTAAATACGTTCCATCTCAGCAACACATGTCCACCAAGTTACATGAAAACTGATCAAACAAAGAGTCATTCAAAACCTCACAGAGGTGACATTGATGAAGAACTCACCTCTGCTGACTTTAGCATCGTTCACTCTCTCTGGCTCTTTGCTTTTGGCTGTGGGAAAGAAGTTGAAAGTGAGTTTCGAACTAAAACAGACTTTTGGCTCAACATGAGACTCAGAGAGGAGGAGCGTCGGTGTAGTTCCACCACTAACACCGGAATGACATCATAAGAAAATGATGACATACTAGAAAAATACCTGTGAAGAGCTGCTAGGTGTGAACTCATGAATCACTGCTGACAAATGAGGGTAAATGAGACGTCTGGGTACAGACAGACAAGACCCTCGTCTGACTGACTGAAGGTTTAAAAGCTATAATAAAATAAACAGTGTCACAGCTGATGACACTGTTTATCCAGTACCACAAATGCATGTCACATTTATGGTACTGAACAAAAATTTGACACGCAGGATGTTTTCACTATAATTACGTGTTGATGACCTCAGACCAAGCAAGGCTAAGATGCCGCGAGCAAAGACGGACGATCGAGCGGTCTGTCATAGCAACTATAAGAGACGGACCTCCTGTGGATCACGTACTGCCAATATGTTTAATTCATCTGAACCCTGAGACTGAAGCTGACACGCTTGGCTCTGTGTTCTACACAGATAACATACTTTCTCATAATGAGCATGATCACTACTTACTGTATCAGACTGTAAATGTTATGCTTACAAAGTCAATGAAAGCATTCTGGCCTCTTGTTATCGACTCCATCTATACCTTCTGAATTTATTGTCTGCTGATAATACACACTTCCCATTATCTGGCCTATTATAATTATTAATACAGGTTCCAAATATATCCTGCATCCCTACTTCACAAGGACTCTGAAAGGTTTTCTCCCTGAGAGCACAAACCACAAGGATTCATGGCTGTGAAGGAATACACTGAAAGTAATGCTGAGTGGTACAGTAGCTTGTCTGAAGGACGAACGTTGAGGAACATTATGTGGGCCTGATATGAACTTCAACTTATTGAAGGACAAATGAACCAAACTGATAAAAAGGAGTAGAAATGATGAATAATCAGAAACCCGTGATTACTTCATTCATCCAAGTTTGATGGACAAACTTGGATGAATGAAGTAAAACCTATAACTGTTCTGTGTTGACACCTAAGGTCATAGTCATGTTATTATTATGATCTTGCTTGTCTATAAAGTTTACTCAGCATTACTTCAAACCAGGCTTAAAACAAGTAACACTCTTACTTCCTGTTGGTCAATCTAGTTCTAATCAGTGGGAGTTCATACACTAATGTTTCCTCATTTTGAAACCTGCTAGGTCAGCTGTTTTAACAATTCAGCTAGGAATGCTAAAAAAAACAATCTAGGATTAAAAAAAATCGAGGGGCTGTAAAATGTTACGATTTTTTTATAACTGATTTGGTGATGTGTTGATTCATTTTGAAGGTTACTGTATTGTGCTGCATTATACAGCATTCAAAATGACCATAAAATTAAATTGAACACTGCTTAATATCTATGATGGCTGGAGTTATTACAGCTAGATGAGCTCTAGCAGGCGAGTAATTTCAAAGAACACAAAATACATGAAACTGATGAACCATATCTTATGTCTTATACATAGTGGTAAAGCTAAAACATGTGGAGCTGTATGTTTATGACCTGACATGTGGTTTTGAGCCAACACGTTCAATTCAATCAGATCCTAGTGCCTCAACAAGTTTATTCACGTTAGCAGCATCCAAGCCACTAAGAAATTTCACCCTTTATGATGATTTATGATAAAGATACTGGTGAAATGATATAATATCTGTTTTTGTTTCTTTTTGTCTAAGGTAATAAGAAGTAAAGTTAACTTTCTGGTATAATCGTCTGTCCTTTCTATTAATAGACAGCTATTACAGTCAGCACTGTTCAATCAGGATTTAAACAATTTTATATAAACACATATTCGTGTTGATACGTCCAAGAAATATACTATTGTAGATTTATTAGAAGTAGATTTATTACGATTCAGGCTAACACTAGTCAAGACTGGGAGCCTCAGCGGCTAACGCTAAGCTAACTGTGTTACTGCAGAGAGCAGAAAAGCTGATTAGAACGAACACCCAGGTGCATTTGGTTCTTTTGTTTTCTCGACTCCATTCGGTTCATTTTATCAGGGACGACGCTTCGTTTTGCCGGGCCCAATTTGCGGCTAACTATCGTGGACGTGACAGCCTGCGGAAGGTGCCTCCTTACCTTTCCTCTTGAAAAACGACATGACGGGTTTCACACTCAGAACGTTTCCTCAACTCACAGACACCATCCCGTGAATTCGCGGGTCCCTTCATTCAAATATATCTGTTCTATACGCTCCTGAAGCAAAAAAGGCTTATCATTAATTCAACCCCAATAAGTACTTCTAAATTTAAATTTAGTCCAAATTTAATGTCAGCAACGCAGCCATATTGTCAATAAACATCTTACTTCCGGGCTGATGCAGCAGCAGCATTATGGGAAATGTTGTAATACCTATTTTATTCAGAGGAGGTCGCTGTATCTCCATTTTTAGAAGACATTTAATTTAAGATTAAGATTAGGTTAAGATTAAATTTATTTTATTGATCCCTCAGTGGAGAAATTATCTTTTTCACTCTTCATGTACATGCATATGTACATATGATATATATTTAAGTACAGTATTGTACTGTATTGCTTGTTTTATTGTTTTTGTTATCAAAATAAATTCAAATGTTTGAATGCAAATATTTTATTCTAGCGAATGGAACCAAACTCCATAAAGAAATTCTTCATTAGACCTCTTATATCATACATAATGTAGCCGCAAGAGGACACAAGCCAGTGTCTTATTGTGCCAGTCCCAATCCCGGATAAATACAGAGGGTTGCGTCAGAAAACTTTTGCCAAATCAAACATGCGAATCAAACCTATGACTTCCATACCGGATCGGTCAAGGCCCGGGTTAACAATGACCGCCATCGGCGCTGTTGACCTACAGGAGCAGGGTTCAAGTTGTTCTATCATGGTGTAGATAGGAATAGAAATAGAGTAGGAGTTACAGTGCCTTGCGAAAGTATTGGCCCCCCAAAACCTCATTGACATTTTGCCACATTTCAGGCTTCAAACTTAAAGATAACAAACTGAAAATATTTTTGAAGAATCAACAACATGTGAGACACAATCGTGAAGTGGAACCAAATTTATTCAACATTTTATATTGTGTTTACAAATAAAAAACTGAAAAGTAGGATGTGCAAATGTGAGACCAAATGACACACAGGTGAACTCTGTTTGTCATTGCTGTCATTTAGGTCAACATTGGATCATTCAGAAGTCATCAGGGAACTTTTGGAGTCATTTACCTGAGCTGAGAGAACAGGGGGCCAATATTTTTGCACATCCTACTTTTCAGTTTTTTATTTGTAAACACAATGATGTTTGCAGATGAAATTGTGATCTGCAGTGAGAGCAGGGAACAGGTGGAGGAGAAGCTAGAGAGGTGGAGGTTTGTCCTGGAAAGGAATGAAGGTTAGCCGCAGTAAGACAGAGTACATGCGTGTGAACGAGAGGGACCCAAGTGGAAGAGTGAGGTTACAGGGAGAAAAGATCAAGAAGGTGGAGGATTTTAAGTACTTAGGGTCAACAGTCCAGAGCAATGGAGAGTGTGGAAAAGAGGAGAAGAAGCATGTACAGGCAGGATGGAACGGGTGGAGAAAAGTGTCAGGTGTGATAGAAGAGTTTCAGCTAAAATGAAAGGAAAGGTGTACAAAACTGTGGTGAGATCAGTGATGTTGTTTGGTCTAGAGCAGTGGTTCTTAACCTTGTTGGAGGTACCAAACCCTGCCACATTCATATGCTCTCTCACCGAACCCTTTAGTAAAAAAACAATAATATATATTTTTTAATTTAAGATGTAAGTACAGTATATGTTTTACTGGTGTATTTAATGAATTGTGCATTAATGTCACCTTTTTCAAAGAATAAAACCAAGACATTGCATGAACTCACCTGAAATGACCTACCTGCAAATCAGTGTGACTTCTGCTGTTGTTATTGAGAGACCAGTTCAGATATGCGTGGCTTCACCTTGTCCAGTGCTACTCTTATGCCATTTTCACAGCAAAGTCTGTTTCAGTTGTTTTCCACGCAGCTTAGGGAAGTGTACCTTTATTTTTTCCAGTGCAAGACCAGAGTTGCTCAACTTGAAATTACAAATCATGTTCCGTTATACAGTACTGTACATGTAAATTCACGTTAATAATAATAATGGATTAGATTTATATAGCGCTTTTCTGGACACTCAAAGACGCTTTACATTGGATCCATTATTCATTCACTCCTCATTCATACTTGGTGATGGTAAACTACCACACCTGGGGCAGACTGACGGAGGCGTGGCTGCCAATCTGCGCCTACGGCCCCTCCGACCAACAACGGGAACAAACACATACATTCACACACCAGCGAGTGCCCCACTGGAGGCAAGGAGGGTAAAGTGTCTTGCCCAAGGACACAACGACAAATGTCTCGGTGGGACTCGAACCGCCGATCTTGAATTATTGGACGACCCGCTCTACCACTGAGCCATGGTCGCTCCTTGTAAATATTCGTCAGACCACTTTCTTTTTTTGCTCAACATAGTTCATTCATTCATTCATTTTCATGTATCCGCTGTAGCGGGTCACGGGGAGCTGGAGCGTATAGGGCGTGAGGCGGGGGACACTCCGGGTACGACGCCAGTGCACCGCGGAGCCACATACAGACACGTACACACACACTCACTCCTATGGGCAATTTGGGACCGGCCAATCAACCTGAAGCGCATGCTACGAATTAAAATATTAAGAAAGCAATCAGATGATGTACCATCAGGACAGGCATAAATCGACTACTGAGTGCGCAAAATCCCATGTAGCACAGGTAGGCCAATCGTTGTAGCGTCACGTGATCACCTGCAGCCAGTGATGGCTAAGGGGGGCGTATCACCACGGATTGACACGTGTGTCAAACGTACACTGTGATTCGTGTAAGTTCGGTAAAAACACCCGACACATCGTGTCGAGTGTTTTGTCTTGACCTCCGTCTCCGCCGAACCCCTTAGACCGACTCACCGAACCCCTAGGGTTCGATCGAACCCAGGTTAATAACCACTGGTCTAGAGACAGTGTCACTGAAGAAAAGACAGGAGACAGAGCTGGAGGCAGCAGAGATGAAGATGCTGAGGTTCTCTTTGGGAGTGACCAGGATGGATAGGATGAGGAATGAGTACATCAGAGGGACAGCACATGTTAGAGGTTTTGGAGATAAAGTCAGAGGGGCCAGACTGAGATGGTTTGGACATGTCCAGAGAAGAGATAGTGAATATATTGGTAGAAGGATGCTGAGGTTTTTAACTGCCAAGCAGGAGGCCTAGAGGAAGACCAAAGAGGAGGTTTATGGATGTAGTGACCGAGGACATGAAGGTAGTTGGTGTGAGAGAAGAGGATGCAGAAGACAGGGTTAGATGGAGGCAACTGATTTGCTGTGGCGACCCCTGAAGGGAAAAGCCGAAAGGAAAAGAAGATCTCTTATAGCATACAATTAATGTTTTTCTCATTTATTCTTCAGGACACCTATGGAGGCACAGATTGTTAATTATGAGAAGAATGGGTGGTACAATATTTTTTAACAGCTAAAGGAACTTGAATTCAGTTACCACAGGTTAATCTAAATAATCTTTTAGGTAGTTGTGGGGAAATTAGTCTAATTTAAAACCAAAAAAAAAGTTACCTTAACTAAATTAAAAACTGACTTTGCAAAAGATAACACACGTTTGTTTGTTTCCAAGATAACTCACAAAAAAGTGGATTTTTCTAAGCCATGACAGAGAGTTGCATCGGAGGCCACCTCAGAACACATTTACAAACCTGTTTCCTCATTGTTGGCGAAATTATTTGGGTAAAAGTTGTTTTAGGGCAGGGATTTTTTAAATCAAACTACTTAAATAAAAAAAAAACACTTTACACAGATTGCTAAACATTTTCTCAAACGCAGCTTTACTTTGAAGTGTGATGCACACGTTCATCCACTTGTAAATCTGAGATAATGATAAGACAATCAAACTATAAAATAGCCAATAATAACTCACAATGCTCTACTTTTACACATAACGACTCCAGATCATTGTCGTGATCAGAGAGCTTACATTATAGTGTACAGTATATTTGTAGGGGGGAGACAAAGTAACAGTAACAAAGATGGTTGGAGATATGATACTGCCATCAATTGATAATGCAGAAGATTCAGATTAGGATTCATTCACTGGATTTCATGTATACCTGAAAAGTATTATTATGGTTAATATCTGGAACCAGAGATGTAAAGATTGATAAAACGTACACAAACTCATGTTCTTTTTATAACATTTATTCCTGTAAGACTTTGCAACGCGATCTGCTAGGAATCATTTCTAAACACATGATGTGTTTAGTTGATCCTGAGATGCTCTGCTGTAAGAGTGAATCAATCTTTTATGATTGATTTATTATTGATGGCGTGGTACTCTGTTGGTTTGTCGATGCGGTACACAAACTCTGCAGGCACGAAGTAGCCCAGGTACTCCACAGTGTCAGGTGTGGTGTCTATGTGGTAGTGGCCACCTTCTCCATGGTGGCTGAAGCAGTGGGTGTGCTCAATACGCAGGTCCATATCCTAAAAACATTTTTAAAAAAAACAATGAGATAAAACTACCTCAATGAAGACAATGGTTTAAACGGTGTGAGCTCACACTGAGTTTACATACAGGGTCTTTAGACACCAGCACTGTTGGGCAGATGACCGGTGCATTGATTTCAAAGATCCTGAGAAAGTCTCCGGCTTTATCAGGAGTCTGGACGGGACAATCTGTAATCTCTCTGGGCTATCAATAAGCAGACAAAAAGACATCAATACATGGAAAAACAGTGATAAATTGTCCTTTGTGTGTCATGTCCAATGTTTACCATGAGGTGAACTCTAGCTTTCCCTTTCTGCAAGAGGAAGGTGCCTCCCAAAGCCATGCTTTTATCTGGGTAGTGCTCTCTAAGAATTCTCCTCAAGGCCGTCACAATGCTGTAGTTTCCTGTCCTCTTGTTGGCCCTCACCTCTAAGACCTGGACAGGAGCACAGAAGATAATTATGACATCTCATCTTACGTCATCACTTTCCTTCAGTTCCTTTCCTAATATTTATCTCTGAATTGCTGAGTGCAAACATAGGATGAGCCAGATGGCCATGCACGACACTGGTAGCAAAGTTATGAAATTACAGGTAATTGCTCACGTGCTTAAAGTTCATTTAAGATTTAAATTGCTTTGTTAATCCCCTGTGGGGAAATTCTTTTTTCACGCGATATATTAAATGCACATACCTGAGCGTGCGCACACAAACCTAGAAGCAACTTGTGGAGTTCCATGCCTTGCTCAAGGGTACAATGGCAGGTGAGCTGATACCCCTGTGGACTGAGATACTGCCGTCTCAAGTACAACTAGAGAAACCCTTTTGCCTGCGTTTGTTTTCATATTACCTTTCCAGGCTTCCCTTCACAAGCATATAGATTGCCCAGTGGTCCAATCTTGTTATCAGAGGTTATCTCGCTGTATTTTCCTTGGAAGCATTTGCCTTTTTCGTTGCCATTTGCTGGACTGATGCAGGTGTAGTAGCTGCTGTTCACTGCAGGCCTTCCCTCCAGCTCAGTCAGAATCAGAGTAATCACCTGCGGATCGCATCAATCTGTTTATTACAACACTGACCTTAGCTTTCTTTCAATCACAGATCATTATACTTTTTTATGACTTCACATTAAAGTTCTCAGAGAGTCCTGTCACTAACTTCAGAACAAAGCAACTCCTCTCTGATCAAATGGGCCATCTACGCCCTGAAGACCAAGGAGAAGTCACACAAAAAAACAAAGTTTATTTTTCTTTCAAATAGCACTTAGTCTGCAATCTGATTTGTATTTGAATGTTGTTAAAAGTGACAAGACTTTCCTGGTTCTAGTTTAGTTTTTGTTTTTCTCTGGTTCTAAGCTATTATTTCGACTGTGGTAAGGGGCTTTCACACTAGAGAAAATGAGTGGACATGCATTAAGAGCAGTAAATTGTCCTAAGTGAAGATTGTAGTAGGTGATCGGGTGTGATGGGGCAAAATTGATTTCACCTCTGCATTAAATCCAAGAATTTTGGAGGGACCTCTCGTTGCACCGAGTATGAAGGCTCCTGGCAGGTCCAGCTGCTTCGATATGACGTTCATGTCATATTCCTGGGAGGAGGAGAAGTAACTTAAAAATAATTCCATTCACTGCCAGGTATTGTTCAATGTGTTTGATTAACTTTGTTAAATCCACCTTGTCCCGGTCAGCCATGGACAGCAAGTTCTGCACACTACCAATATCAGTGATGCGAGGGCTTCCACACAAGCCTACAAAGTCGACACGAAGAGAAACATGACAAAAATCTGTGTGTCTCAAAAATGTACTGGTACAATGTGTGGTGATGAGAACAGACTGTACTCTCTACCATGTGCGAATGTGTAAAACTAACTGAATAAGTTCATATTTGCTCAATAAATATAAAAAATAAGCCAAACTTTCAGGTCCCTAAAAACTATGCAGCCCATCAAACATCGTGAAAGAAGGACATGGTTAACCCTACATGCAGTTTTTGGCAGTGGAGTACAAGCCTAATCCCAAAAACAGATGAAACTTTGGAAAACAGAATGACCACAAGAAAGTAGTGTATCCCTGGGATGCACCTCAAGAAACATTTGTGTATCCCATCATGACGTTTATGCATCCCAAAAGTAATAATAGAATATACGGTAGAAGGCTTGAGTTTTGTTAATAGTGCAATATAAAAACTAAACAAACTGTCATTTTTAATGTTTTATCAATAATATCATAACGGTTTAAGTAAAAATTAAAAAAATAATATAGAATTTTACTCTTTATCAAAATGTTAAAGCTTGGTAGTCATTTAAGAAAAAAAATATGTAATAGTTTTTTTTTCACTTTTGCTTTTCACTCAATAGTTTTCTTTGCCTTTGATTAATATATTCTCCTGTGGAATCGGCACCAAGCCGAAAGAGCCTTCTCCACACACATTTCAATAATATCTGTCAGTAATAGCTGTCTCTTTTTCTTCATTAACTTTTTATTCTTTTTTTATGCGAGAAAGCACTCATTGTCACTTGCTTTTTCTCCAACTTTTTAACTTTTTTCATATGTAGAAAGAATGTGTGTTAACAATGTGACATGCATGAGGTGAGCTCTTACCTCTAGCAGGAAACTGGAAGGGTTCTTGGGTGAGATCTGGGCAGTCCACAACACTCACCTGGACCTCAGCAAAATTGTTTTTCAGTCCTGCCAGCAGAACTGCAACCAGACATATGTATGTCATATTGGTATTTTCTTTATGAACATATAATTTATTGAACTTGGTCTATGCCACTAAGAAAAATAAAGCCCTCACCACCACGCAGCTCATCTAAATCTGGTAAGTGCAGCTGAACCTTCTCAGTTTTGTGGTCCCCTGTCATCGCTGGTATGGAAGAGATGCGCCAGAAAACTGTTGAATGAGCAGAAGAAGAGCGAAGAGTTGCAGAGGTCCTGTCTGATTTATACCTTGAACCAAAGAGTACATATTAACTAGATGGTTCCCTCCCCTACAACCTTTCCTGGCTCTGCAGTTTTCGTTTATGTACGATATTTGAAATAATCCCGTTTAGGACGTTAAGAAAACGTACTAATTAACCATTATTGTTGCTATTGGGTTGATATTTGTTAAATTTGATATGAAAGTAAGGGAATTTTTTTCAAGTGTAATCAAATAACGATATAAACAGTTCATTCTGGATGAACTACGTACAGTAATTATAAGTATGCAGTATTTGATTGACATTCAATTTGTATTCAAAAGAGTTTTTTATGAAAAGAAATTGCTCATTTTCAGTTAGTAGTTTATTTCTTCACAGTTTTTATCTGGTAATGAAGTGATTTATGTTTGCATGTCTGGTTTATATGAAAGTCAGCTCACATCTTTTGTTTCGGTAGGAGCAGTCGAAAACGGAAGTAGAAAGAGATTATTTTGTTTGTGGCTGCCTTTTTCGTCTTTGATCATTCATGTTCATCCATCACATAGAAACACTCCCTAAATGAACCGGATCTAAGTCTCCTTCAACCCATTTTCTCTTTACATCACCTTTTTCAAATAGTGGACAAAAAAAAGAAACATTAAACTCCTATGGTGGCGTGTTAATGGTGAGTAATTTGCTAATTGCCTCCATTACTATTTTATTTTTTTTACATGAATCTGTTCTATCCTATTTCATATTTCTATTTCTATCATATTGCTCAATTTCATTTGATGTCACTTCTTGTCTTATGACCGTTTTTTCTTGCTCACATGCAGTATTGTGGAATACTTGCACGAGAAAGTAAAGAAGAGAAAGTTATCTTCAACAGTAGACAAATGTAATTGTTTATTTAATCTTATACAATAGATGACAGACATCCAAAACAAAAGTTATCTCTGTCACTAGACTGAAGCCCTCAGGTTGGATTTGTGAAGAAATGCATCCTTCTGATGCATGGCAAACCCTCAAACCATTGAACCACAAGTTCATATCCTATTCAGCTCCTAACAAATGTCACATTTGCATTGATTTTTTTCCCCAAAATTATTGGTGCAGTATTTGTTATCTTGCATGATAGGTAATATTGTTGTTAGTGATCATGCAATTGAATTTCTGGACCTGTCTATTGGGAGGGATCTTTCAAAAAGAAATTTTGATTCACAGTTTCTTAATGTTGAGAAATGTACTTCCTATCTAAAAACTGAATGTGAGATACATATTGTGATTAGTAGTCAACCCATTACCAATCCCACCCTATAGTGACAAACATTTAAAGCTTGTATGAGAGGTTTAATAATAGCGTAATCATCCTCAAAAAGGGGAAAGATTGAAATAACAATCTGGAAAAAAATTGATGATATTGATAAAGCACTCTGTTCACCCTCAGACCTTTTGTTTATGAAGATGAATTGTGCTGTGCAGCCTGCCTTAGGTGCTTGATTAACCCAACAAGCCAAACATGTGATTATTTTTTCAAGACAAAGTATATATGAACACGATGATGAGCCTTTTGAGTATCTATTTTACTCAGCTATCACTAAAGCACAGCCCCAGATGACATCTTCAGGTTTGTATTTGAATATTATGAATATTAATAGCTTTCAGACTGTTTTACATTAAGTTATATAAAGCAGATTGGTCAGTGGATGTCTCAGAAAGAAAGAAAAACTGTTCAGGATATAAACCTATTGCTCTTCTAAACCAAGATGTTAAACTATTATCTTCCCAAACTTGGAATGGTTCCCTGACCAAAACAACCCAACCTAAAGTTTACCTGTGCCTTTGTTTCTTGGACATTTTAGTCATGATAGGATTGTTTGTTCTAGCTCTAACAGACTCCACAGTATTTTAGTGGTGCAAGTAACACTTGTGTAGTCATGGTGAATGACAAATCTCCTTCTGAAGCAAACAGGCACAAGATAATTAAGGGGTGTTTTTGTCTTTAATGCTTTAACATTAGTTGTATAATCATCTATTATTATCGCCTACTGTCTCATAATGATTATTATTATATCTTTATTACTTTCAATTGAGCTGATGTCTTATGTGGGTTATCTTATTTGATCGTCTTGTCTACAAGAAAATGAATGGATGGAGCCGAGCACTAAGAACATTTTGATCCAGACTGTTCTGTTACATCTAATGAATAAAAGGACCCCGGGACAGATCTCTGGGGTACACTCATGGATATAACAACAGAGTAAGTGTTATGTTCTTCTTGCAAACACTGCATACACCCAGTAGGTAGTTTTGAGACCATCTGACAGACTGTGTTGCTGGCCCAACACTGGTAAGTATGTGCATTATTGATCCATGGCATCATTTATCTGTTCGCTCACAAGAGGATGACACTTTGGAGATGGGCCTATAGTTATTTTATATGGTCATTCATTCATTCATCTTGACAGCTTCTTCCGCTTTTTGCGGGTTACTCGGGTTGCTGGAGCCAATTCCAGCTGGCTTACAGGAGAGAGGCGGCGGATACTCTGGCGTGACACCAGTGCACTGTGGATATGGTCACATTCTTCTTCTTCTTTTCCTTTTGGCTTTTCCCTTCAGGGGTCGCCACAGCGAATCAATTGCCTCCATCTAACCCTGTCCTTTGCATCCTCTTCTCTCACACCAACTACCTTCATGTCCTCTTTCCCTACATCCGTAAACCTCCTCTTTGGTCTTCCTCTAGGCCTCCTGCCTGGCAGTTCAAAACCCAGCATCCTTCTGCCAATATATTCACTATCTCTCCTCTGGACATGTCCAAACCATCTCAGTCTGGCCTCTCTGACTTTATCTCCAAAACCTCTAACATGTGCTGTCCCTCTGATGTACTCATTCCTGATCCTATCCTTCCTGGTCACTCCCAAAGAGAACCTCAGTATCTTCATCTCTGCTACCTCCAGCTCTGCCTCCTGTCTTTTCCTCAGTGACACTGTCTCTAGACCAAACAACATCGCTGGTCTCACCACAGTTTTGTACACCTTTCCTTTCATTTTAGCTGAAACTCTTCTATCACACATCACACCTGACACTTTTCTCCACCCATTCCATCCTGCCTGCACACGTTTCTTCACCTCTTTTCCACACTCTCCATTGCTCTGGACTGTTGACCCTAAGTACTTAAAATCCTCCACCTTCTTGATCTCTTCTCCCTGTAATCTCACTCTTCCACTTGGGTCCTTCTCATTCACACACATGCACTCTGTCTTACTGCGGCTAACCTTCATCCCTCTCCTTTCCAGGACAAACCTCCACCTCTCTAGCTTCTCCTCCACCTCTTCCCTACTCTCACTGGAGATCACAATGTCATCTGCAAACATCATAGTCCATGGAGATTCCTGTCTAACCTCGTCTGTCAGCCTGTCCATCACCATAGCGAACAAGAAGGGGCTCAGAGCTGATCCCTGATGCAGTCCCACCTCCACCTTGAACTCCTCTGTCACACCTACAGCACACCTCACCACTGTCTTACAATCCTCATACATGTCCTGCACCGCTCTAACATACTCCTCTGCCACTCCAGACTTCCTCATACAATACCACAGTTCCTCTCTGGGCACCCTGTCATAAGCTTTCTCCAGATCTACAAAAACACAATGCAGCTCCCTCTGGCCTTCTCTGTACTTCTCTATCAACATCCTCAAAGCAAATACTGCATCTGTAGTACTCTTTTTTGGCATGAAACCATACTACTGCTCACAAATGCTCACTTCTGCCCTTAGTCTAGCTTCCACTACTCTTTCCCATAACTTCATTGTATGGCTCATCAGCTTTATTCCTCTGTAGTTGCCACAACTCTGCACATCTCCCTTGTTCTTAAAAATGGGCACCAGTACACTTCTCCTCCACTCCTCAGGCATCTTCTCACTATCTAAGATCCTGTTGAACAACCCAGTCAGAAACTCTACTGCCACCTCTCCTAGATACTTCCAAACCTCCACAGGTATATCATCAGGACCGACTGCCTTTCCACTCTTCATCCTCTTCAGTGCTCTCCTCACTTCATCCTGACTAATCTTTGCTACATCCTGGTCCACAACAGTCACCTCTTCTAGTCTTTGTGCTCTCTCATTTTCCACGTTCATCAACTCTTCAAAATACTCTTTCCATCTTCCCATCACACTGCTGGCACCTGTCAATAGACTTCCATCCCTATCCTTAATCACCCTAACCTGCTGCACGTCCTTCCCATCTGTCTCTCTGTCTTGCCAACCGGTATAGATCAGTCTCTCCCTCCTTACTGTCCAACCGAGCATACAAGTCATCATAAGCTTCTTGTTTGGCCTTTGCTACCTCTACCTTCACCTTACGCTGTGTCTCCCTGTACTCCTGTCTACTCTCCTCAGTCTTCTCAGTGTCCCACTTCTTCTTAACTAACCTCTTTCTTTGTATACACTCCTGTACCTCCTCATTCCACCACCAAGTCTCCTTATCTACTTTCCTTCCAGATGACACACCAAATATTCTCCTACCTGTCTCCCTGATCACATTAGCTGTAGTTGTCCAGTCATCTGGAAGCACCTCCTGACCACCCAGAGCCTGTCTTAACTCCTTCCTAAAGGTCATGCAATACCCTTCCTTTTTTAGCTTCCACCATTTCGTCCTCTGCTCTGCCTTTGCCCTCTTCATCTTCCTCACCACCAGAGTCATCCTACACACCACCATCCTATGCTGTTTGGCTACACTCTCGCCTACCACTACTTTGCAGTCACTGATCTCCTTCAGGTTACATCGTCTACACAAGATGTAGTCTACCTGTGTGCTCCTACCACCACTCTTATAGGTCACCCTATGTTCCTGCCTCTTCTGGAAGAAAGTATTCACTACAGCCATTTCCATCCTTTTTGCAAAGTCAACTACCATCTGTCCTTCTGCATTCCTCTCCTGGATACCAAACCTACCCATCACTTCCTCATCACCTCTGTTACCTGAACCAACATGTCCATTGAAGTCTGCACCAATGACAACTCTCTCACTTCTAGGTATGCTCTGCATCACTTCATCAAAGTCCAACCAGAATTTCTCCTTCTTATCCAGCTCACATCCTACCTGTGGAGCATACCCACTAACAACATTGAACATCACACCTTCTATTTCTAGCTTCAGACTCATCACTCTGTCCGACACTCTTTTTTCCTCCAGGACATTCCTAACAAACTCCTCCTTCAAGATAACTCCTACTCCATTTCTCTTCCCATCTACACCATGATAGAACAACTTGGACCCTGCTCCTAAACTTCTAGCCTTGCTACCTTTCCACCTGGTCTCCTGGACACACAGTATGTCTACCTTCCTCCTCTGCATCATGTCGACCAACTCTCTACCTTTTCCTGTCATAGTTCCAACATTCAACGTCCCTACTCTTAGTCCTATACTCTTGGCGCTCCTCTTCTCTTTCTTCGTGCGAACGCACTTTCCTCCTCTCCTCTTCGACCAACAGTAATCCAATTTCCACCAGCGCCCTGTAGGTCAACAGCGCCGATGGCGGTCGTTGTTAACCCGGGCCTCGACCGATCCGGTATGGAAGTCATAGGTTTGATTCGCATCTTTGATTTGGCAAACGTTTTATGCCGGATGCCCTTCCTGACGCAACCCTCTGTATTGGGACCGGCACAATAAGACACTGGCTTGTGCCCTCTTGCGGCTACATTGGATATGGTAACATTACCCCCCTTTAAATAAGGGAAGACCAAAAAAAGATTTCCAAGTCAAAGAATTTATTATGCAAGGAGCGATTTTAAAAGATGAGTTAATGGAAGGACAATAAAATCAGTTGTTGCCTTCTAAGAATAACTTTGAAAGTTTGGGACCAGCTGATATTTTGGGACATGAAACTTTGAAGGCTTGACGTACTTCAAAAACTTTTTATTGCATTAAACAAAAGTACTGACTAACTAAAACCGGTCTGCTGGAAAAAGCTGTGTTGGAATTATCATGATTAATATTTACAGAAAGAAACTCAAGTAAATGTAATATTTGTAAAAACCATCATGTGCACGTCAGCCTAATACGTAATTCTTTGTGAGTCATTGAAATACACATTTAGAAATTCAAATAATGATCAAACAAACCATGTATAACTAATAAAGGCTGTATTCACATTTAATTTTAAATATGTATTCAATACATTCAAAGCAGCAGTTCCACTTTCTGCACTGGCTACATGTTGTAGGCCTGTTTGATTAATGCAATTCATGTGTTGAAGGATGAAGCGAGGGGGCCACCACAGGATAAAAGCCTTAACGCACAGGTTTATTCTGCAACTTTCACAGTTTTTATCTGGAGATGGAGTGCTTTGTGTCTGTATGCGTCAATCACCAGACAATATGAAAAGTCAACTCGTATCTGTTCTCTGAATCAGTGCAGTCAGTGAAAGTAGAAAGGGTCAAATGCCGGTTTGTATTATCAGCTGGCTTCATCTCCATTCTTCATTTATTTATTTTTTCCATTACTTAGATCCACAACTATTCAGTCACCACAGTTTAATCTCTACTGTAATCACATTGCATTCATTATTAATGAGCATACCTTAGTAAGAAGAGACATTTTGGAACAAAATGAATCAGTGATGATTTCTATGTAAGATGAAAGTACCATTATAAATTTTACATCTGCATTGAAGTAGCCAATGCCAACGTAAGTCATTAACATATAATTACATGACAAGCTACGACAGTGGCAGGTAGAAGAAGTGCTACTGCAGCTGTTGGAAAGGCAAGAGTTGATGATAGACTAATGAGGTGAAACGTCAAAGTTTTTTCGATGTCCAGTTTCATTATTTAACATAGACTTCTACCACAACCCAGAAGAATGAGAATCTCCAGACAACTGATATTCAGAAACCTCAAACAGTAACAGCGACATCTAGTGGATCTTGCTGTTATTGTGCAGGGGATACGCTGATAAAAAAAAACAAAACGACAACGATACTACAGTTATCAAAGAATAACAAGTATCTACAGAGACAAACATCACACGTTGGTTGCCTCTGCTTGAAACTGTGAAAAATCTTGTTATCTTGCTTGATTTGGGTTTTGTGTTTTTCATTTGTTGTTGACTACCAATGAAAAACTCAAGTTAATTTTCTCCAACATGTATTCCTGTGTGATTTTGTAATGCAATGTGCATCGAACAATTCTAAATCACATAATGTGGTGTGTTTAGAGGATAATGATGCTCTGTTGTTAGCATGATTTATCCAATCGTTTGTTCAGGCTTCAGTCTCGTCCAACTCCATGGGTCTCTTTGGGTCTGTCAATGCGGAACACAAACTCTGCCAGCATGAAGTAGCCCAGGTACTCCACAGTGTCAGGTGTGGTGTCTATGTAGTAGTGGCCACCTTCTCCGTGGCGGCTGAAGCCATGGGTGTGCTCCACACGCAGGTCCAAGCCCTGGAAACACAAACAGCAAATGAAATAAAAACACTTCACCGAAGACTAGGGTCTAAACCAGGGGTGTCAAATTCATTTTCACCGAGGGCCACATCAGCATAATGTCTGTCCTCAAAGGGCCAGATGTAACAAATAAATAATAAATGTAACTAAATGTAACTCAATGTAATGTAAAATAAATGTAACTACTCCTTAATTTTAAATAACTGAATTTATCACTTATTCAAGTTACAAACATTGCAGTTGCACAGAAAACAATGTTTGTTTGTTTCTGTTATAACATAAATCTTTTTAATTTGTCAAGTTATTAAGCCCACAGAACTCCATCAATCAAACTATCCAAGTGAAAAAATAACATCAAACACAAGTTAGGACATTAACTTCGTTCAAAAAGTTTTTGTCAGAGTTAAAACGGGCTTAATCACTGCATTGTGGGAAATAAAATAATGTGTAGGGCGATATTGGCCCTCAGGCCTTGAGTTTGACACATGTGGTTTAAATAATGACCTAACTGACATTGTGTTCACTTACAGGGTCTCTGGACACCAGCACTGACTGGCAGATGAAGGGGGCGCTGACCTCAAAATGCTTCAGCCAGTTGTCGACTTCATCATCAGTGTGGAGGGGGCAAGCTGAAAACTCTCTAGGCTGTCAAAGAGCAGAGAAAGGGAGATAAATCCATCCATCCCAGACGGCTAAGGGCGAGAACAGGGGTACACCCAAGACAAGACGCCAGCTCCTCTGGTAAATATATTTAATAACAAAACTGTACTCTCTTTGTCATATCAGATGTTTACCATAATGTGAATTTTAGCTTTCCCTTTCTGGATGACGAAGGTGCCTCCCAAAGCCAGGCTTTTCTCTGGGTATTGATCTTCTAGTGTTTTCCTCAACGCCGTCACAATGCTGTAGTTTCCCGTCCTCTTTTTGGCCCTCACCTCTATGACCTGGACCGGGACACAGAAAAAAATATGACATCTCATCCTGTCTAGTCACTTTCCTTTAGTTAATGTTTATCTCTTAAATTCTGAGAGCACACACAGAATGAGCCAGTAGTTCATGCATGACACTGTTAGCAAAGTTATTAAATTCCAGTTAATTGCTCACATGCTAAAAAGTCATGTGTAACCAGAGATAGATTGAATGGGGGTTGGCAAAAAGTAAAAGCTACCATGACAATGCATTTTTGATGCATGCATTTCTTTTCATATTACCTTTCCAGGCTTCCCTTCACAAGCATACAGATTTCCCATCAGTCCAAAGTTACAATCGGGGAATTTGTCGCTGTATTTTTCTTGCAAGCACTGGCCGTCAGCTGGATTGATGGAGGAGAAGTAGCTGCTGTTCACTGCAGGCCTTCCCTCCAGCTCGGTCAGAACCACAGGCATCAACTGGGGACCACATCAACCGGGGTGTTACAACTCTGACCTTTGTTTGCTCTCACTCACAGATCATTATATGTCTCCTGTCAGTAACTTCAAAGCAAAGCAACTCATTTTTTGTCAAATGTGCCATTTACGACCCAAAAACTTGACAGCAGTCACACAAATGACCAAAGTTTGTTTTTCCTTCATCCACTACATAGTCAGTAGTTAGACTTGCAATTAAATGATGTAAAAACTGAATTACCTCTGCATTAAATCCAACAATTCTGGAAGGAGCTCCTCCTGCACCTAGTATGAACGCTCCTGGCAGCTCCAGCTGCTTTGACACGGTGTTCATGTCATATTCCTAAAAGGACAGGAAACAAATGAGTGGCAATCCCGCTGACTACCAATCATTTCTCTATTTCAAATATATTTATTTATTATGCAGTGATTTTATTAAATCAACCTTTTCCACTTGGACCATGGGCACCAGGTAAGGAACACCACCAACATCCGTGATGCGAGGGCTTCCGCACAAGCCTGCAAGGGTAACAGAAACATGACACAAATTTGGTTGTCTCAGAAATGGACTGGGAAGTTTGGACCACTCCTGGATAATAAATTAATTTTGTACTGATAAGTCAGGCCATACCTTCTATTATTGGTAAATGTAAGCAAAGGCCCTTAAAACTATGCAGTCCATCCAGTGGGGCGGCAGTGGCTCAGTGGTAAAGCGGATGGTAGAGAGGGTCGTCCTATGATTCAAGATAGGCGGTTCGATTCCCGCTCCCGCCCCAAAAAAAACATACCTGGAGGTGAGCTGACAGTGGGAGGTGTCAGCTCACCTCTGGAGCATCGCCGAGGCACCCTTGAGCAAGGTGCCGTCCCCTTTACAAATTGCTCATTTGAGGCACACCAAGAAGGAGTTGCCTGCCTACAGGCCCCCTTGTGTGTGGTTGTGTGTATTACAGGGGCCTGTACACATTAATATATGCATGCAAGTGATTTGATTGACTAACAAAAACTAGAGTGTGCGTTCTTAATTTCCCTTCGGGGATTATAACATTGTATTAAAATTAAAGACTCTGGAGCGAAGACAGACATGTTTAACCCTACATGCCATTTTTGGCAGTGGCATAAAAAGGGAACCATTTGTCTCTAAGGTGTAGTTGAAATCTAGTTCAGTTGAAAACAGGACAAAGTCCATATATATAAAGCTGCACCTAATCTGACTTGTATGTCAGCAACACATCTCAAAATAGGTGAGAGGGGCAAGAAAATCTGCCGAAACGTGAAAGTAAAAGACCTTGTGAATGCTCCAATCACCTGACTGGGGGAAGAGATAGTGAAATGGTGTAGTATTAGAAAGAAAAATATGTGAGAGAGACGTCTAACTGTTGAGTAAATTACACTGGATTTCAAGCAAGAAAGGGACAAAATTCGATGTTAAAACTTTGACATTTAGAGTCTCCTCACTTCCCAAACTCTTACTGAGTACAGTTAAAATGAAAGGTGATGTAACGCTAAACTTGCTCATGTCTGAAATTTTTATTAATGTGTTGTATGCAATAAATTCAAGAAGAGAATGCATTTTTTAAAAAAAGTGTTTAGCAGTTTGCACACTAAATATCAAACCTTTGTAGTATATTAGACTGTATTTACAATTTAACAGTTGTAGGTCACTGCATTGAGCGTTTATTGATATTGAAGTTGCAGAAGTAATAAGTAAAAAAAATTGATGAAGTACTTTATATCTAACTGCAGTACTTCCTCTACATAGGAACTGAAGTTTCATGACATTTAATTCAGATAAAACCATTAACCAACTTTGAGACAGCCGTCAAGTTCTGGGTCCTTTAAGATTCACCAAAAAAAAATCTAAATATTTTCTTTTTCACACGTGGAGAGATTTTGTGCCAAATGTGTAACAGACATGAAGTGAGCTCTTACCTCTGGCAGGAAACTGGAAGGGTTCTTGGGTGAGATCTGGGCAGTCCACAACACTCACCTGGACTTCGGCAAAGTTATGTTCCAAACCTGCCTGCAGAACTGCAACCAGCCAGAAGTATCTGTTATTACTATTTCTTAATGGATATCCTATTTCTTGAACTAGGCGTGTGCCACTTCGTAAGAAATTTAAAGTCCTTACCACCACGTAGCTCCTCTAAATCCGGGGAGTGCAACCGGACCTTCTCAGTCGGGTGCTTCTCTGCCATAGTTGCCCTGAGAGCCAAACTGATCTCCGAGCACCCGAAGAAGAGTGGCGACGGGCAGCGGGCACTGATTTACGTCAACCAAAGACGATATATGAACAAAACTTCCCTCCCTTACAGACCTAATTTGCTGCACAGCTTTCGTTCATGGGTCGTTCTTGAATATATCCGTTATATTATTATAAAAATCACACAATTATAGTTAGTTATTTGATTACATAATAAAGGTAAAGTTCATATCTAACTAAACATAGATATTAAATTTTATTTTATCTTCGTAGGTACACGTATGAACGTTTGACATTCCAAAGGATGCGTTAAAAAAACTGCCTCGCTCAAGATTATCTTATTATCTTATTCCACAGCTTTCATAGTTTCATCTAGAGACGAACTGTTGCGTGTTTGTATGATTCAGTTACTTGTTATGATGAAAAACAAACTCATATCTGCTTTCCAAATCGATAGCGGAAGTACACAAATATATTTTCTTGTTTCTATTTATCGCTGCCTCCTCTTTGGTCATTGGTCAGATGATGATTCGTCATTGATGACGTAGAAACACTTCCTGGTTGAACCAGTTGAGTCAGTATCTTGATTGATGTATTACTTTACTAATTTTGTCCATATCTTTTTTTTCTTTTTCTTTTTTTTTGTGGCTTTTGAGTCAGTCGTTGCTGATTAGTTTCGATTAGCACTCCAGAACGCTGCCTAATAGGTTTGAAGGTGTAGGAGCTGACTGTCTCCAGAAGATGACAGTAATACTGTTATTTGGACGGTAGCTGTCGTTAAAAACCACAGAAGAAGATAGTAAAGTCGTCATTTCCTGTTTGTCTCAGACATGCGTTTGTACTTTTCAAAGTGTGTTTTGTTGCTTGTCAACATTGAGGAGACGGTAATTAAACATTGTTCTCATTTTTTTTTACAGTGGAACCAGTGTTTTTCGTGCTTCTAAACATCGCCGATCTCGCTTTTACGCTGCTTTGTTCTGCATAAGTTTCCGTTGGACTTAAACAAAATACCTTCTTAGGACTTCCATGGGACAAAGAGAAAAGGATGAAGAGTCTAATGAACACGAAGAAGAAGAAGGGTATGCTCCTTAGCCTAAATGTGTGGAAACCAATTTACAAACGACCCAGTTTCCTTTTCTGAATCTAAAATTGTATTTCCGCAGCGATTCGGGAGACAGTCTGTTCATCACTCAGAAACCAGTACCTGAGGCAGTGAGATCAAGAAGACGACGCAACGTCAACCCGAAGTCAAAACTCACCTTCTTCAAAGATTTGGAGGAGAGTGAGGATGATTCATTCACTTCTGATGAACAACCCAAAGCTGTCAATAAGCTTAAACGCAAGAAACCTGAACTTCCAAAATACTCTTTCCCTTTTCTCTCATCGAGGAGAGGGAACCCCAGAGGCACCCTATTGCCTGCCCAGAATAGAACCCTCCATGTAAGGAGAATCCGTAATCACACGTTTTCTTCTGATTGTTGTTGCAAATATTTCAGACCTTGATGTCTTTACTTTTTACAGAAATTTGTAATGGGAGGCTTCTTTAAATGTGTCAGAGAGCTGTGGGGGGACTGTCAAAGGGAGGATGATACAAACTGTCTACCAACCCTGGAAATGGATGGCGACGACATATCTCCATTGTCAGAGTGAGTTTGAATTGAATAATATTTATTTACTGGTACATGTGTGATTGTTTTAAAATAGTATTGTATTTATCACTTATAAATATGCCCTGGTATTTATTTGTGTGCATTGGTTTAAATTGTTTGTGAGTCAATTCTCTTACTTTGGATCACATTAATCTTCTTATAAATAGATTTTGACTGATCAGAAATAAAACTGTTCTGTTACAGAGCAGAGGAAACATCAGACGAGGACATCAGAGTGGTGGTAAGTAGGCTGTTAAAATGGTCTCATCCATCATGTATCATCATCCATTGGTTTGTTAACAACTTTGTTGTAATTGTCATCCTGCAGGAGAATACATGTTTTGTGGAACCATTAAAGGGGAAAAGCCAAAGAGCCTGGTGCCCCCGATTAACACAGCAAAGTAGGTGGGAAGTCGGTCATGCTGAACACGAAACCTCACCAGGAGCAGAAAGCAGGGCGTCAGATAAAACATCATCGGAGGTATCTTTCCAGAGTGATGCACCGCTGCCACAGAATGCATGGAGCTCTGATGAAGGAGGATCGTCTTGGGATGTTCTCATGGAAAAGGACGTTTTGGCCCCATATAAAACACAAAAGACAAAGACACACCAAACATACAAGAGGACTCTCTTTCAACAGAAATCGAGGGAAGAAGATTTGTGCAGCATCAATGATGCTATGGCTAATGTGCAGCAAAGTCCAAAGAAACACAGACAGAAGGACAGTGGAGCAACAATGGAGCCTCAGAGCAATGCTTTGAAAATGGACAGTCGATCCCAAATGTCCCAAATGTCAGTGACGGAGGATAAACCTGAAAGTCAAAATCTCCACAGTGTCTTAGACCTTTTTGGTAACGCTAATAATAACAGTGTATGCAATGAAACCATAAACATAAGGAAAAAGAAGAGAAGACGCAGAGATCCTGAAAGTGTAGCGAAAGGAAATGATCAGGAAGAGCCAGATGATCGGCATGTGGCAAAATCTGTCAGGGAAAGGGTGCAAGAGGCGCCCATCCTGTCTGAGGACAGCAGACTAGAGCTTGCAGCAAAAGCATTAAATGAAAGCAGTGGAGTGAAGAACTTCAGCTGTAACAGTGATGTTACAGCTGAAGGCGTGCCTTATTCAAAGCATAGGAAAAAGAAGAAAAAGTCTTCATCAGAACATTTCAAACAGGAAGTGGACAGAAGTCTAGAATCTTATGTGAGAACAGCGGACTCTGGGTTTTCAGTCGGCTGTAACCTGGAAAATATTGGAAAGAAAAAAAGGAAAAGGGGTGGGGATGCTGAATGTTTAAATGATGATAAGATTCCAATGAAAAAAAGGAAGAAGGAAGTGACTGTTATGTTTGGAGAGGAATCTGAGGAAAAGGACGCATCAAATGCTACTTCAGATTTACCTCCGATGTCAACAGAACAGTTTCAGGAATCAAGTGCTGCTTTGGACAGTCCTGCACCTTTTAGGGAAACATTAGAACCCAGTTATGTAAAAATAAAACGGCACCGGAAGGAACGGTCAACTCCTTTGGATGTTGTGCTGGATGGAGAAGAATGTGTAGGGGTGAACTTTCATAATGATCCAGGAATCTTAACAGAAAGTGAGAGACCATTTAAAAAAAAGAAGAAGAAAAAAAATTATAAAGATATTGACCAAGCAGAGTCTAGTACAGCTCCAGACCCTTTGGATGACTCTGCATTCGTACCAGCAAAAAAGAAAAAGAGAAAAAAAGAAACAGTTCCTTGTGTAGAGAAAAGTGAAGGAAAGACTGCATCAAACTGGACTTCAGATTTACTTGTGATGCCAAAAGAACAGTTTGAAGAATCAAGGATAGAGTTGCAAATTTTTGCAGTGTCTGAAACATTACAACAAAATTATAGTAAAAGGAAGAAACAGAAGATTTCTTCTCCTAATACCACTGGAGATGCAGAACATGATGTTGAGAAAAGCTTTATTAATGATGTAACTTTTAAAAAGTTGAAAAAGAAGAAGAAAACACTCTTTTCCTCAGAAGCGAATCTCGTAAACTTTTGAAAAAGATGTAAATCAGCACAAAAAACAAAACAAAGCAGGGCCTCGATCAAAAAGCTGAACTGGTGATTTAGGGAAACGAAACATTGAACGGGAATATTACCACAGTGGCACAAAGGGATGATTCAGGGTCTGTGTAAGAAAGGAAACAAGGACTTCATCCTTCCTCATTGCTGATGCAGAGGAAAAATGTGTTTAGAAATGTAGGGAACACAACTCTCAGTCAGTCACTAGATACTTAAGTCTAGGGCTAAAGCAACTTCTCTCATCTCGGGTGATGTATTGATGAAATCTGTAGGAAATCTTGGGGAAGAAAGAGCTGAGCAGAATAGTGGCAAAAAAAGACAATATGAAAGAGTCCAAACTTACTAAAGACAAAATCAATCTGCACTGAATATTGGCAAAATAGTTCCATAAGAAAAGAGAATAAAAGACTATTGTGTTTAACAAGCAGAAATAGTTTAAGTTGAGAGTTTGTTATCCAGCTGAAAACTTCTTTACAACTTTTAGTAGTGTTGTCAGACAAAGCGTTTGGACTTCGGTCAGCAGAAAATTTTTTAAACATCACCCTGAACTCACAAAGGAGCAGAGAACAAGTTTCACAAATTTTACCGCTGTGTCTTAAATCTTTTTGTAAATTGTTTTGTAGCGAAACATTTTTGCTCCCATGGTTTCACTTCAAGTTTGAAGTGTTGAATTATTTATATTCCTAAAATAAAATATATTTGTACCAACTAATGACTCCTGACTATAAAATATCTGACTGAAATTGCTTTATAATGTGTAAATGATAAATTATTTGAATCATTTTGTGATGTCACTTTTTTTATTATCTTTCTGTATTAATAGCTAACTGATTTTCAAACACATGTGTAAAATGGAATTTGTGTAGTGAAGGAAATCTCAATACTGTACTGTATACAGTGGTACCTCTACTTACGAAATTAATTGGTTAATTTCGTAACTACCAGTATTACATTACATGTGCTATCAGCTTTGCATTGACTTTCCGCTTCTGAAACGTCTGTGTTATTTTGAAGGTAACTAGCGGAAGTAATATAAAAGTAATTTTTCTTTATTAATTACCACAATACAGTAACCATCTCGCACCTGTCAAATGACGATATATTGAAAAGGAGAAATAATAAGCGGAGTACTATGGTTCATTTAAAATAGCTGTTTAAAATGACTTTTTGCGGTTCATGTTCTAAAATGCATTTTGTAGACCGAAAAACTAATTTCGTAACTACATCATGGTAATGTTTACGTTCCAGCTGGAATTTTTATTTTGAAGGCCTTAACCGGAAGTACCAACGACCTTTTTACTGGTGAATGGAAACGTTGGTTTTATTGCATTTGTAGAGTGAAAACTTTTGAAACACAAAGTCAGCAACAACTTTAATCTGTGTGTTTTTAAATTTTGAATTTTATTTATTTATTTATTTGTAGTTTTTCTTCCGACAGCCCGGGACGTCTTGCCCAACTCTCCTGGTATCTGCCACAAGTCCGAGAAGACGCGTTACGTAAGCGCGTTATGACGTCACGCTTTTAAACTGTTGGGCTGTGTAGCTCCAGCTGGAAACTTTCCCCCCCACACCCCCCTTCCCTTGAAGCGTTCGAACCAGCGCGTCCCTCGCTGATAGTCTTCAGCCATGTCTTCACACAACAACGTTGTGTGTGTGAACGAGGCCAGGAGAGTGGCTATTTTCGGGGGAACCCACGGGAACGAGATGTCAGGCGTGACGCTCGTCAACCTGTGGGTGAAAAACAGCGCCGAGATCCAAAGGAAAGGAATCGAGACCAAACCTTTCATCACCAACCCGAAGGCTGTGGAGAAGTGCACCAGATACGTGGACACGGACCTGAACCGAGCCTTCAGCCCGGAGAATCTCAGGTAAACACCGATGTAAACACCGATGTGTTAACCGGGATGCTGCTGGTGCTGGGGGGGGGGGGGGGTTGTTCGGTGTTCCGGGTTCAGCTGTCATTCATGTGGAACATAAACTTTTTCATGTCAGACTCGGAACCAGTAACAGAATCACATCATTTAATAACACATTATTATCTTATCACATGTGATCGATTGTCAGCCAGTTCTGCCTGGATGCGCACCTTTATATTATAAGCCGTTACAAGCGATCTGGACGTTGTCCCTCCCGTAGCAAATAATTATTGTAGTTAATAATTTAGCTGTGGTGAATTGTTAACTCCTCTGCGGAAAATGTCATCATAGAGCTGTTATTGTACAAAATGTTCGAGATAATCGATCGTGCGTTTGCTCTGCCGTAGAAATTTGGAAATAGATAACGAGCTTGGAGAACACAGGGATAACACAACGTGGATAAAAAAAAACATTTTGAACGGAATGCGACCGTGTAAAACAAATTTAAAAAAAACAAGGCATGAACACCGGATGGTTTGTCATAGATGATTTCCACCGTTTTCTTCAAAGGATTCCTTCAAAATAAGCGTCACGTGTTCGTCTCCATCAGCAGGTAGTGCGTGTTTACAATCTGCCCCATGCTCCCCCTCTATCTTCCTCCTATCCCCTCCCCTCACCCCCCCAGCCCCCAGGCTCCCTGCCAATAACAGCAGAGCAGTGTGTCCCCGGACTTGGGTTGACTGTCATCCAGCAGGAAAAAACGTGAGCGGAACGTGACCGGGATGCAAATGATTTCAGGCGATTTATTTATTTATTTATTTATTTTTAATTCCTTCCTCTTCTTGTGCAGCAGAGCGGAAAAAGACTGACACAAACTCTGCACACGAAGAGGAACACTGTGCGTGTGCGTGGATCACCACAGCAGACTATTAACTAACGTGGCTGGAGAACATCGTCTCCTAATAAATCATCGTAGTCCATAATATTCCCAAGGTTACTATGGTGCATGTGTGTGTATGTGTGTGTGTGTGTGTGTGTGTGTGTGTGTGTGTGTGTGTGTGCTTGTTGTTTACCTGTTGTGGTATCTTTGCTCAATCTGAGGAAATGTGACAAATAAATATGAAGTATATGGAGAGTTTTATTTATATTCTTATTTATCTGCTCATTATTTGTCATTAACTCTCGAATGTCAAACTGAATTAAGAAAAAAAATCAGATGAAAAATAAAAAATACTTCACAACAAAACAACAGTTTGGTGATTTGTTAGTCAGATTTTACCTGCTACTTAACTGTGTTGTAAATCTGACTTGTGAAATTTTACGCTATGGTCGCTTTAACCACCTCATCCTATTAATTGTGAGTGATTTTCTAACTGCTCTTGAGCTGACAAACTTGACCTCTCTCAAGGCTGCGGTTAAGAAGATTAACAGCCCATGGTTGCCTCTTCTCCATTATAAATAGAGGGTCATCTCCTCCTCACGTTACTGTCATCTCAGTTTGAGTGCTTGTGTTTGCGACCCCTTCAGCTGCAGCCCACGCTGCGCTTTGTGCGCCAGCGTCCAGATAACACTAGATATTATCTGAAAATGGGGCCAGAGGAGCGGATGTGAGGGAGGAGAGACAATATGAACAGCAGAGGTGCTATTCTCCTGTTGCTCTGAGAACATCCTAGACCAGCGGCTATTCTCTAACGCTTTCAAAGAGCCAGGAGTAAAAAAAAAAAAAAAAGGGAGATATGGTGAAAGTGTTAGAGTGGGACATCATTGTGTAAATTATTCATATTCTTCCTAGTCTGTTCAGCAGAATGATCTGATGCACTGTGTGTGTGTGTGTATGTGTGTCCTGAAGCGCCCCGGGAGGAGACCACCTGCCCTACGAGGTCCGGAGAGCCCAGGAGATCAACAGGATATTCGGGCCCAAAGGAAGCCCAGACGCCTACGACATCATCTTCGACCTCCACAACACCACGTCCAACATGGGCTGCACTCTGCTCCTGGAAAACTCCAAAGACCACTTCAATCTGCAGATGATGAACTACATCAAGGTGACCATGACTTTGGAGGTTTTTTAAACGTTTTTTGAAAGGCACAAAGGCACCTCTGTGTGATTTGTCGGTCTGCTGCTTCAGCTGTTTCGGTCACCTGTCATTGTGTGCACAATGCTTCAACCGGTTGTTACTGACGTGCCATTGTGTGTCCTTCTAAGTCAACAGTTGACCACCAGCTTTTGGAAAGGTTCAGTTAACCCGTGTAAATCATCTAATTGCCAGATTAGGTGTTGGGTCACCCATTAAAATAAACCAAAAGAGGAATTTCTAATTTCTTTCACATCTGAGTGTTAATGGCTTAGAAATAGATGTTTTGTTTTATTTTATATACTGATTATAATCCCCGTTGCACACTCTAGTTAGTTCAAACCAAATCCTGCATATATATGTGTGTGCAGGCCCCGAACATACAAACACACACATGGAGCCTGTACACATGCAGAGGAGGTAGAGTGGCGGGCAGCTCCTTTGTGGTGCGCCCGAAATGAGCAACTTGCTCAAGGGTGCCTCGGCAGCCTTGAGCAAGGCTGAGCAAGGTGAGCTGACACCTCCCACTGTCAGCTCACCTCCGGGTGTTTTTTTGGGCGGGAGTGGGAATTGAACCGCCGATCTTTGAAACACTGGACGACCCGCTCTACCGCGCGCTCTACCACTGAGCTACTGCCGCCCCATGTTCAATACATGTCAGCCACATTTCATGAAGATGACGTCTGAATTTTTATTAAAACCTGGATTGAAGTGGAACAGCTTTAATTCATGGCAAAACAAAAACCTTTTTTTTTCAGTGTGGTACGCTAAACTTAAGGGATACAGTTTCAAAGGAGGCTGGTTCTAAACTCCAACCACGAGTAAACATCAGATGTTTGAAGACTCACCTCATTCTGTTAGAGTTTGGAGTCATTGTAATGTTTGTAGAGCCTGGTTTGTTTGTGGACTAAAGAATTAAAGGTCGAAAGAAAGGTGGGTTTGTCATTGATCTTGTTTGGAGTCTGTTCAAATGCCCCCGCTCTAACAGATAAGAACACCTAGTAGACTATAATCTATTTAAATAACCATAAGCTTAGCCTGAGAAGATTATAGATGAGTCCATGGTGGATTCTGCTCATCTGACTTGATCACAAGGGAGAACAACCAACATATATTTGTTTCATACCTACTTTGAATATATTTATTGGATTTGGTACACTTCATTTTTATTTATTTTATTTAAACTGTTCGCTCACAGTTAGCCCTCTGTGAGACAGTAGCTGTTGTCCACCGAATGATATCGTTTTTTTTTTAATATAAATACATAAATGTCTGCAGCTGAGGTCTGGTTTTTGTCATTTTTCTTTCGCAGAAAGCCATCGCTCCAGCCAGTTGTCTTGTTCTGCTCAATGAACATCCTGTTTTGAAATATTCCACTTCACGCTCCGTTGCAAAGCACTCCATCGGTGAGTCACTCAAGCCTGTCCTATTAACAGTTGGGTCGAGGAGGTGGGGGTGTGCGTTCAAATATCCCGAAGGCGCCTTTTCCATTGGAGCCTTCCCATTGTGTCTGCACAGGTCTGGAAGTGGGTCCTCAGCCTCAAGGGGTTCTGAGGAGCAACATCTTTGAGTCGATGAGGGTAATACTGAAGCACGCCCTGGACTTCATCGAGCTGTTCAATGAAGGTAGGGCGACATACCACAGCAGTATAAGCCTGTAAGCTACAGCACACCGCATCAACGTGGTCGTGCCATAAGATCTTAAATCCCTGGTACCCCTCCCCTTGTGTTTTTTCCTCTTTTACGTAAACAAGGCGGTCTATGCCCAACTTGACTGTCAGCATGTTGGTTTCTCCTGGCTGGTCTGCTTGTTGGGAGTTGGTTGGTTTCCATGTCGTTAGTCTGGCTGCCAGTGGTTTGGTAATCTTGTGTCCCTCTGTTGCTGATGAACGCCGGGTCGCCGACATTAATGGCTGGTCCTGCACTTTGAAGCTGAGACGCATGAAGAAACAAGTTGTGAAACTCTGGGACATTCAGTCATTGTTTTAGATGAAAATGATTTTCTCTACAGAATAATAATCGCCGAGGTTCAGTGGGAAAACGGTTTGCTGTTTGTCCTCATCGCTCTGTGCTGCCGCTTGCATAATAACTGCTCAGTGGCACTGGCAGAGTAACGCAATTCATCTACTTAATGTCCGAGCTCTGCCAAGAAACACTTCCTGTTGGCTTCCAGAGGTTGCACACAACTACTTGAGCCATAGAGGGCTAATGCTCCATTCATTACAGCCATGTTCCATCATATACAGTATATATCTATCAAATAGATGATGCATGTCGTAGATAGATCGACAGAATCAACATTTCATCTGCAAATTTCACACTGATGTCAGTCAGTTGAAAACTTTTATCCAGAGTGAAATAAGTCCAATAATGTTGTTGTGTCTGTGTTGTTCAGGTATGGAGTTCCCGCCCTGCACTGTGGAAGTTTTCTCTTTCTTAGAGAGGATTGACTACCCCAGAGATGCCAACGGAAACATCATTGCTATGGTTCACCCCAATCTGCAGGTAAAAACGATGATAATCTGTCTTTGCTCTAACCTAAATCCTCTGACTGAGACATCTTTGGCTGATGTGTGATCAGATTATTTCAGTTTCAACAACGTGATCAGGTTACTTATTGCTTGTTGTTCTTTCAGGATTGTGACTGGGAACCGCTGAACCCGGGTGACCCAATGTTCCAAACATTTGATGGGAAGACCATCCCCTACCAAGGCCCGGGGACAGTCTATCCCACTTTTATAAATGAGGCAGCCTATTATGAAAAACAACAGGCATGTGTAACGACCAGACGGGAAACCTTGATCGCGAGTGCCATCAGAAAAGCGTGAGCCTGATAGCGAACATGGACGCATGTTAACCACAGTGACGGTCCCTGTATAGATTTTGCACTTTGTTCTGTTAGCAAGTGACTAGATTCCATCCTTTACGCACTGGTTTAGTTTTCTATGCATTTACGATAAGAAAATGTATTAACTATGCAAAGAACACTAGTGGGTGCTTTGCAAAGAGGCACCATGATGGTAATGGAAACTGGTTTAACTGTTGTGGTATTTCTTAAAATGCTGTTATTTCAAAAGTACATTAATATTACATCAACATAAATCTTTTAATATTTAAAACTGAGCCTAATCATTAATGGCTTTTGAATAACAATACAACACTTCTATTGTTCAGGATGGCAATTGAGGATCATAACCTTCAACTTTTGACCCAGAACTGTAACTGTTTTTGTCTTCTGAAATATATTTGTAGCATCTTTGGGAGGGTGTTTGTGGCCTTTTATTCTACTTACCTGTAACTCCTGTGGTTGCATCTGTGGTGCTGTCCTCCTGTTGCCTTAATAGAAATTTGGGAGAAAATTGCACAACAAATTGGGAGTGGGCTTTGTAAATTATATATGTATGATCTCATGTTATTTTGATAAGAAATGTTGCATGTTCTTTTCCCCTTCACCAGTGGGATGCAGTTCAAAATCTGTTTTATAATAATATATATATATGTCTATTTTGATATGCTTGTACTGTATGTTTTGATTTAAATGACATCCAACACTTGTTGAGCTCTGTCACGGACTGGCGTCGTGCCTGGAGTGTACCCTGCCTCATGCCCCAAGTCAGCTGGGTTAGGCTCCAGCAACCCTGTGACAGGGGAAGAAGGGGTTATTGATGAATGATTGATTGAATGAATGAACACTTGTTGAATCATGAATCATATGTACTCTCTAATCTTACCGTAATCAATTTTTCCATTCTGTGCTGTTTTTAGTAGCACCATTTACATTTACATGACTGTTCTGTGAAAGTTATCCATTCAATAAATGTAGTTCTCCGCTATGCTGTCCCATTTCATCATTTGCACCCCAGCAGATTGAGCTCCTGACTAGTCAGACTTGTTTTGTCATGCGGATAAGTGGCCGCCAGGGGGCATCACATAACTAGTGTGCAGTCTTCCACGCTTTACTCTGCAGCAGCATAAAATATACTGTATTTGAGCAACCAATTAGCAGCTACCAGAGAGTGCTGTAGATCCCACATAAAAGCAGTTCATCTGAGTATCCATTTACACTAGTTCAGCTGTTTTTACTTAGAAATTATATAAAAAAATGATAACGAATAAAATGTCAAACATTCCTTTCCCCAAACCCCAGAGACTACTGCTCAAATCATAATAATCATTTTTATATTTGAAGTTACAGACACAGCATTATAACACACTATTGACCAACATGCTGTTGCTAATATTGTGTGCAGCTGCTGTGTACAGAATTTTGCAAATAACACATTCACTGTTTATAGATGACATGTTGATGTCTTTACAGGGAACCTCCTTAAGGGATAAATAAAGTTATACTCTTCTCTCTACTCATCCTTTAACTCCATACCTGGAGACTTTGTTTGCCTCATAATGGCTGCTTCATATCTGCAGCAATACATTTTTTCCCACCAACTAAATTACTTGTCTCAGGTGTCCCAGGACATTTGGAAATGAATGGGAGTGACCTTTCAAGATCAGTTATAGGGAATGAAGAGGATTACATAACAACTGGCAAAGACTTACAGCATATAATGAAGGTGGAGTTATTTAATGGGAAGGAGAGGACATGTGAGTTTGGCTTGAGACTAAGGTGAGGAATTTTGTATGTCAAGTAAAATGTTTAGACCTCTATTACGCTCCTAGTCTAAGAGCCATGTGTTTTCCTGATATGAAACAATCATGTCACCTTTGTGGATCATACATCTGCCTTCCACAAACTGACTGTGCTGGACACTTGTAGGTTAACGAGAAAAGTCCAAGCTTTTCCTGTCATAACATGTTAGAGTGTGATTTGTAGCTCAGTCTCATGGCTACAGGCTGGTCATAGGCTTTCTCATCTATTTATTACAATAACCCAATCAGGGCTCTCAGGCTGCCAGCAAGTGCTGATCAATGAGTCCTTGTGGCGAGTGAAAGCTTTTAGGAGAACAATTTCTCTGTTCTGGGCTGTGATCCAAACGGCCACTTGAACAGAACAAGCGTCCAACTCTGCCTCCACCCTCCCCATCATACTCTGTCCATGATGATAACTTTATCCTGCTATGTATAACATTACAAATCTAGTTTACTGGAAGTCTTCTGCTTGGCTGATAACCAGATTTCTACATGGATGCAGCTACACAGACGATGTAGCTTTAACTCCTTTTCTTTAATCTCCAGTCATGAAAACCACACTAATCAAAAGTTTTCAAGGTAAGATGAAAGATTTTTTTCCCCCTTTTTACTAAATGTAAAATGTTAATACAATACATTTCAGTGCCATAAATGAAGAGGGTAGAAAACTTGAATAGATGTCACATTAAAGTGATGACACTAAAGGGAGATAAGAGGATGTGGGGATGAGCTCTTTACACGTGTTCATGCTTGAGAAATCCTCATCCGTGCTGTTCAGGCAATAAGTGCGATAAGAGGAAACCCACAAATGCACCTCGTTAAACCCATTACGGAGGGTGTTTTTCTGTGGCATTAAAAAGTGTTACGTTTTCACTTTATCTGATATCACTGATTTCATATGAAACACACCACGATACATAACACAAAGGACAGAATACATTGTGCAATGTTGTACCACTACAGCCCGTTGGTGTTGTATTATTAATAAATGATAAATGCAAACTAGCATATGAGTCATACCTCACACTATTTCAACACTTCGATACGATACTAATGATCACGTCGGAATACTACTAACCAGGAAAAGGAAATGCAGGGAATGCGTTTTGAATTTAATAAGATAGTTTAATCCGTTCTATTTGCATGGGTTTTTAGTATTCATCTGTCACTTAGATCAAAAATAACATTTCCACACATATCGTGTTTACTTCGAAACGGGGCTGATATTTTACTGCATATACAAGGAGTTAAAGTTTAACTCCAGTGTGAAGCCTGGTAGTTTTTCGATAGGTATTAAAGCAAAGAAACGATGGAGTCTGTTACTTCCTCCACCTTATAAATTTGTGTAGCGTTCCCTTGTTGTAGGATTTTCTAAATCTACCAATCACGGAACAGAATTCTGTGGTCATCAAATTACAAGTTGAGAAAAACAGCGTGTACATGTGATGGCAAAGATTGCTATATGAAATTCAGTAATTTTATTGAAATTAATATTTCATTTATGTGTCAAATTCGTCATTATTTTCTGTTTTTCCTAACATGCTTTACTATCAGCAACACAGCTGACGTTCAACACATATTTCCCGGCTGTTGATTGAACTAAATAGACTCTAAATTTGTGATTAATTTCTAAGTATGAAGCTAAATGGTAAATATCACTGTCCAACCGGAACCTCACACCTGCTTCAGCGCACGTTCAGGCGCCGCTGACACGAGAAACATAATTTTACGAGCAACACCTGAAGGCAACACGTCTCGATACAGGAAGTCTGTAAACTTTTCATCGTAGAGGCAAACTTGTTGTGCCCGTCGGATACGTTCTGCGTGACGTGCTTGTGGTGTTTGTGTGTGTGGGAGGCTGAGCATGGTCGGACCGCGATAGAGACACTATCGTAAGGCTTCATGGTGATTATACCGGGAAATTAGAGTGGATATATGCGGCAGAAACGCAGATAGCCGCTGGTGTGGACGCCGATAGCTTAAACGCTTGTCACTGTTGCGTTACGAGACAGCGGAACATCGATATGTGGGAACAGGAGGAATTCGCGAAACACTGGAGGAATGAGTTCCCCGATGGAGAAGTGCCCCAGATGAACTTGAACTCCGTGGAGGATATCGAATCCGAGCTGGAGCTGTGTAAAAACAACCTAAAGAGGCTCCAGAAGGCTCTGGCGGAGGAGAAATTCAAGGTGATCTACCTGCAGACCACGGTGTCTCGACAGAAGAGGAGCGACCCGGAAAGGTTTGACGGCAAGGATGAAAACTTCAACGCCGAAACGTTTGGCCACGCCAAGACGGGAAACTTCAGGAAATCTCATCGGGATGATGAATGCGACGGGCAGAGGATTAAAGTGTGTGACCACGAAGGAGTGAAGCCTCCCCCGGCAGGTAGCACAGCGGGGATCACCAGCGCCTTCAGCCGGGATCGAAGTAAATTCAGCGGGAGGATGGGGAAGCCGGTCCCCATCCCTGTCCCGCCTCGGAAGCCCAGCTTTCAGAAGGCAGACTCGACCAAAACCGGAGCCTGTCAACCGATTGACAGCGAGATGGGCAGCGATCGGGAATATGAGGATGCGGAGCTGAATGAGAATTTCATCAGGAATAACTTGTTGGCACCAAAGATCATCGGGAGGGAAACCCCGAGGACGTCCAGCGGCCACAACCGACGGCCCTTCCGCCACAGCCGGGAGCTGGACTCCGGGGATGACGGCAGGCTGTCCCCGTCCTTCCATCACATTCACCGCACAGCCTCCAGAGGCTCCGGGTGCAGCACCCCCGACAGGAGGAGTGATGGGGACCTGAGCTCCGACCATGACGACTCCTCCTCTGCAGGTACAAATCATCAGTGAGATGATGCCACAGTTTGTTGTTACAGCTGGTAATAAAAAGAGAAAATATCCTTCAATCAGCTTCCACCAGGTAAAATCAGGAGAAATAAAGTCAGATTATTCACCTCTGTTGGTTCCAACCAATGCATTTCACATGGATCAGAATGTGCACACAAAAAGTCAATATTTTTGCAGTCTCGATCACTATCCTGCAATACACATCCGCTTCAAATCGATAAAAGATGTTTATTTATGTCTGGCTCCTGTTTTCCACTGCTGTAAGTAACCATTTCCTCTGTTTGGAATGGATAACGTTATTTTATTGTAGATTAGACTTCTGCTGTGCTATTTTTCTATGTACATCACACAGTTAACTAATTTATTTCAGACTTGCAGGAGTGGATCAGTGGTATTCTGTCCATACACCTCTGATACAGCCTGTTAATGTATGAAGTATGTTCATCTTTTCCATTTTAAGTCTTCCTTCTGGGAACTGAGGTCTGACATTTTGGGAATAGATTTCTACGTGGTCTTGTTACATCAGCCTCAAAGGAGCTGCCATATATTTTTTGTTGGTGCTGGAGGAACTGAAACCATTTCTGCACACATCCCTTTTTTATAGTTGGTGCAGTCTAGTAAAATTAAATTCTTCGTAGATATTTACCACATTTTTGTGTTTTGAATGATGGAGCAGATTGTACTGGTCAGCACACAGTTTGTTTTTTGCATTAATACCTACATGAATATTACTGTGACAATAGCACTGAAGAAAAATTTGCCTGAAAAATGATTTAAAGTGTGCACTAGTCAGACCAAAAACCCACGTTGTGTCCGTCCATCACAAATGAGCGTGGTCTTGCAGATGTCAGCTTAATTTCTGGATGTAGTTGGTGTTTGATATTCGCTCGTGATGGTAGAGACTTGCTTTCATACAGAAAAAGGTTCCTTCTTATGATTGTGCTTTGACAAACATTCATAGATGGGACTGTTTTGCTCGTGCTGTTTTTAAATGAGCTGTGAACCTTTATGTTTCGTATGAAGAGATGAGTCTCCACACTGATGCTAACGCCTGACCTGCTTTACCTGTTGGAGGACTAAATCAAGTCTTTTTGAGAAGTCTTTTATTGCGTTTGCTCCAAATTATTTTGGAACATATTTTTGGTATCAGTTTCACAATTATTTACAATGATCTATCAAGATGATATAACATTTTTGATTCAGAAAGTTGGGACAATATATCAGAGTAACTTAAACAGGATGAAATAACTTGGTAGTTCTTTCGAATATACTGTACCTATCTCTAAAAGCGCTAGCGAGTCATTCCATATTTCTTCTGCATGTATGGGAATGGTGTCCAGTGCTTCATCAAACTCTTTAGATGAAGTGAAACAAGAATATGTCCCAAAATGGGGAAATGTAACTTTTCAGTCCATCAGAAAGATATGAGCAGAGTTCACAGGTTAACAGTTGTAGTATTGTAGAATTATAGTATTATAACACATTGAATTGGAACTGTAAGGGTATTATCCAAGAGAAGATTTATTTTAAAGGTTTATATGATAAATAAATTGCCAATCCAGGAAGCGGGATTCACACAGATCAGCTGTGGTCATACTTCTGGACTTCCTCATTGAAGTGTTGCAATACTGACTAAGATTGTCTCAGGATCACAAGTGTTTTCGTAGTGCGTGGTCTTTTCTTGCCATTAATATGTGATCTGAGGTTTCATGTTTTTATATGTGTTATTTGCATTGAATGATCTAAATTGTATGATAGGATTTTATGGAATATATCTGAAGGGATAATCTCAAAGTACGGATGTATTTTCAGGTGGCAGGATTCAGGTGACTCCTCTGAGTAAAGATTGAGCAAGACTTTTGTTTGACTGGATGTGGAAACTGTATTAAGCAAAAATGTGAAAACCTTTTTTTATGTCATATTTGAGAGCCGTTATTTAAAGATAAACATATGTTGAAATATGGTGCTTTATCAAGGTGATCTGAGTGTGACTGTGACAGAAAGCCGCTGCATATGACTCAGTCTGACAGTGTCTAGAACTGGTGTCCTATCTCAAACACAAAGCTGGATACCATTCCATTGTTGGGGGGGTTGGAGGATGTGTTTTCCCACTCACATGTGGCTCAAGAAAGGAAAGCTCTTACTGTAAGGGGTCTTAATGGCTTCCATCTTTTTTGTCCTGTAGGATATTAATGTTTTGATAATCAGTGAAACGTCTTAATTGTGGCTGAAAAGAATGGAGGGTGTGTTGAGTTGTGGGAAGACATTTTCAGGCAGTGACGTCAGGATGTCTCCGTCTTGATTGCTTGGTATTATGGGATGCTGCTTTCATTCACTCCCACACTCTTTTTACAAAACAGTGGTGGGTTCATGCCAGGGGTCTTGCTCATCCTGATGTCTTTGTGCAGCGTGGTGTTTGCTGGGAAGTGGTCACCCATCGGGTCATGTGTGAATGAAGCCGTTGGTCTGGCCTCTCTGTTTGCTTCCTGAATCACCTCTGATTCATAACACACTTCCTCCAAACCTGGAATATTTCGCTGTTATTTCAAGACCGCCAAAGATTTGAGGAGTTTTGATGATTCTATCAATTCAAAAATGTGACTGAGCCAGCCTGAAAAAGAAAAGTCATTTTCGTTGGTGTTTGTGTTGCAGTAGTTTTGTTCCATTTCGATGACGTGTCCTTTCTTGAGTGTAATAACTTTATTTTTAGTTCACAGCATCTTTGATCTGCTCAGAGCTATTTATTTTTCTCCTGGGCTCACAAGAAATTGCAATGACTCACAGTTGAACTGGTGATAAAGCGTCAGCCGGCGCGAACGACGTGACTGTTACCTTTCAGGTCACGGGGTCGGTTAATTCAGAGCTGATGCTCGTCGGCCATTTGGTTTGTTCTGTTGTCACATTACCAACGGCGTGGCTCAACGGAGAGACTGTTTCCTGTTCATTTAACCTGAAACGTTCCTCTTTGTGAATATCTGGTTGCTCAGAAAATATCAGTGTGACATTTAAATGCTGTTTGCACATAGAGTCCACCACAATTTCCTATGCAAACCTGTAGGAGTTTGGAGGGTTAAAGAAATTCATTTTAAACCTTATCTATTTGACTCTTGCAAAGCCTGATTTAGTAATTATTTTTAAGCAGTTTGTGGAGACTTGTTTAAGATGAGACTTAACAAAAATGTTAAGACTATAAGGACACGGTCTGTATTTGTGTTCTAGACTGTGGGGTTATACTCTTGGGGAAAGTATATGTCTTAACAGATGTGTGGTACTTTTTAGCCACATTTGATCGTCATGTTAGACTCAGAGTCTAAAAGCACACATTCTTGCTGCTGTTTGTGAGGGAATGAATGACATGACAGTGGAATGCATTCATGAGTCTCCTCACAGATCTCCTCTCACAAACGATCTGAAGGCTCACTACTTGTGAGCTACTTGTCACTTGTGCGCGACGCTGCTGTAATGCACTGAAGCTGTATCACCAGGCAGCCCTGACAACACATGCTGTGTCATCCTGCTGCTCTGTGCAGTGTTCACATTTCCCTTTATGGTGAGAGGAACGGGGCAGGTGGGTGAGATGTGGTGAGGATGGTTTTGGGTTTTTTTTTGTGGTTAGTGTTGTTTCCATGGTAAATGAAGGTGTTAAGTCAACACCTGGGTAGAAAAAAAAAAAAGAAATGGTGATCCAACCTGTTCTTGTCACTCTTCTACAGTTGTTGTTGCATATGACACACATATTTCTTCTTTCCCTGGGTTGGCTGCTCTCCCCCAGCGGGACGTGCCCAGACCCGTTGTGAGCATGTGCACCAGGCGAGCCAAGCCTGTCAGACTGATTGCATGTTAGCACTCTATGGTGTGAACGGCATCTCAGACTATCGGGTGTGTTAGCTCGTTTCTCATGGTCCTGTTAATTGAAAATGTCAGCCTCTTTTGCCTCAGTGAACACCAGGCGTGTGAATGCGGTTCTGGGTTCTGAGCGTTATTACTGAATGGCGCGACGGCTCCTATTACCTGCCTGCTGGTAAATAAGGGGTGTATTCCTGCTGCAGTCCATCCTGTTCCTTCAGCTGTTCCTGAACAGTTTTTTTTTTTTTGCTGCATAGTCCTGCTGGAAGAGGTCGCTGACATGGGGAATGTCGTTACCATGGGGGATGGAGGGTTTGGCATGGTGTCCAACTATGTTTATATGGGTGGCACTAAATTAATTTCCACATGAATGCCAGGGTGCAGCATTTTCCCAACAGCGCTGCATTGTAATGATGTGATTGATGCTTTTCAGATCACCTGTCATTGGATTTTATGTTGGAGCTGATTGGAGATTTGATCACATGATTTTATAAACAGCTCTTATGGAGAAAAGCTGGTTTTAGACATGTATTTTAGCACTTAATCATCATTGATTTTTTATTTTAATCCTGTTTTTAGCCCCATGTTCCACTGCAAAAAATATAATTGCCTTTTTTCTCCTTTCTTTTGCCTGCAATTAATATTTTGCTTTATTGAATAGAGACAAATATGTAGCATAGTGGGACGTGAAGGGGTTATGATGAGTCCTAAGTATTTGAAACCATGATTTGCCAATAAAATAAAAACTTTTTTAATTGAGTGGACAGAACCCCACTAGAATAATTAATTCAGATGGAGGTTTAGTTTGGTGCCCTTTCCCCATATAATGTTAGGCTTTCCATTAATGCAAGGACAGAGTCTGGATCTGTAATACATGTTAATACATCATCTACATGAAGTGAAGTCTTGCATACTATTCTGTCTGCATCCATTATTTCAAGATTATTATAATCACTAAACCTAATTAAAGTTGTTCATTCAATGTTTATAGAAAAAAGCATTGTGCCGAGACAGTGTCCCTGTAAACCCCCCCCCCCCGCAAAAAAAAAAATCTGAGCAACATCCATTCACTCCTACATGTGATTTAGGATTTATGAACCACAACCCACTTCATAAACATTGTAAAAGCTGCGTGCATTTTACAGGGAAATTACCAGCTCATCTAATTATTATACAAAAGACTGTATTTAATCATGTTCTCTTGCAGCATGTTAATATAGTTAGACCTCCTTTTACTATTGCATTCTTCTCTGCCATGGATGAAACCAGTCTTGTCTGGTGTATTTTGTAGTTTAATTTTGCAGTAACTTTGTTATCTATTTTTGATAATTACATAACAAACCGACCTGTATCCCTCAAAGAATTGGATCGTTTCCCTCTGTTATAATGACCTGACCACATACTCACAGGATGTCTTTGGAGAGAGTGTGATGTTAGGTCAGATCACCTATGAAGTGCTCATAGAACACCTCTTCACCTCCACTTCATGAACCTTTTAAAGTCCAAATCACTCAGGAGTGATGAGCCACATTCTGAGGTGTGTATCGATCCTCCAGAACGCTGCCTTTGTGTGTCAGGTCATAAATTAAACCCTTAGTGCCTTTCACTACTGGAGGAGGCTGGATGTCTGTATAGGAGGTGTTTTCTGCATTAGGTGCTGGAAAACTGTTTTGATGTGAAAGGTCCCTTTATGTGAAAGAGTACCAAAACATATTTAAAAAAAAAAGGGTTGGTTTTAAAATCTGAGTATCTATATTTGTCAGGAATAATTTGACCCACTATGTCACCTGTTGATGGGCGGCACGGTGGCGCAGTGGTTAGCGCTGTCGCCTCACAACGCGGCGGGTGCTGTCGCCTGACAACGTGGTGGGTCCAGGTTCGAGTCCCGCTCTGTGCGGAGTTTGCATGCTCTCCCCGTGTCTGCGTGGGTTCTCTCCGGGTTCTCCGGCTTCCTCCCGGCTTGTCCGGTCCCAAAATTGCCCGTAGGAGTGAGTGTGTGTGTGCATGGTTGTCTGTCTTTGTGTGTGGCTCCGCGGTGCACTGGCGTCATGCCCCCACCTCATGCCCTATGCCATCTGAGATGGGCTCCAGCTCCCCGTGACCCGCTACGGCGGATAAAGCGGCGGAAAATGAATGAATGAAGTTGCCCCCCCATAGAGATTATACAGGCACAGGTCAAGTCCAAACTGTTTGTTCAGACTCATTGTGTGAAGCACTCAGAGATGATTCTAACAGCACCAAGAGAACACTGTAAAAGTTTTCAGATCATAGAAAATATTATGTTTAAAATGCATGAAACAAATAAGTAGCAACATCAGACTCTTTAAAAAGTCAAAAATCACCAGCTCTTGTCTTCTGTTGAGTCCAAGGGACAAACACTAAGTCCTGTTCAGAAGACTTGAGTGACCTGCTGGTCGGAGCAAGTCAGATATGTACATGTATGTACCAGACTAGGATGGCTCCTGTCACAACAATAGCCTTCAGATTAGTCCTATGTGTAACGGATAGGCAGTATAAGGAAAATAATATGGGTATTGTGGGTCATCTTGTAGGACTTTAATATATACTGCATCATTTAAACAGAATTAATCAAGTCAGGTTTGTTTAAATGTATGGATAATCAGTTGACACTGATGTGCTACAGCAGACCTGTAAGATCTACGAAGAGTTTTTAAAATAAAGACATGTGCACATCGCAATTTGATATGTTGATTGAGACGCCCCGTCTGATCAAAGATTAGGCCTGAGGAGAAACCCAACACACCGAGCCACACTGGAGGTTGTGTAACACGATGCAATGATAAACATCTTTTGGTCCGTGTTTAACTTTCAGAAGTTGTTAGTCATCCTGTTCTTAATGAGCAAAACGACTGGTTTCTCACAACACAGTGAGACTATGAAGGATTTACTCAGATCACAAATTCTGTTGGTGGCTTTGAAGGCTTTATATACTACTATTTGAGGACTGACTCGTCCTTGTGTTACCTTGGTGATGAAGGTCTCACTGTGGCTGCACAGACAGGATGCATCTGCGATAGAAGAGGAGGTGTGGATTGTAGTGTCATCCCTTATCGTGCACTTGTGAGTTGTGAGATGCAAGGCCAGGATTTAAGAGTGCACACGAGAGCCATGTACAGTATTCGTGCCCTGATCCCCTGCAACTGGTCCCATGCCCCCCCTTGAGTCAGCCCATCTGATTTTTACAAAAGAGACAAAACTGCTCCATCTATTTTTGCTGTCTTCAGATCGTAGCTTGGAGATAGGATTTCACACAGGGGAATACAGAAGTACGGGAAACACAAAGTCAATATTGATGTGAAAATTTCTCTATTTTCCATTTCAGTTGAGTTTTGCCGCTGCAAAATAAAGGCACCGGTGTGAATAGTGGTTTTCCTGTCAGTTGACTTCATATGTCTCTCTGAAACGCTGTCAGCGTTAGAAAGGACTTCCTCTTAATCTGAAATCAGAGGAAATTTATGGTCTTAAAAAGCTATAGGGTGTAGCTGCAGTGCATAAGTGCCCACAATGCCTTGCACCGGTCTCCTTGACACAACTCTGACATAGAGTCAATGGATGCACATGACGGCATGTTCCCTACACTATCATTATTATATTATTGACATTATTCACCACCCATAATAAAGGGTGGTATTTTCTAATTTCTAATTTTTTCTTAGTTTGCTTTCCAAACTGAAATCTTTGGCAACCCGGAAAAATAATAGAAATCTAACTTGTTATAAATGCTTATAGAGGAGGGTGGTGTGCTAAATGTTCGACACACATGTTGTGATCACAATATCGGACTGTCCCTGAATGACGATTTTGTCTTCTCCCTGCTGGTGTGCGAATTTCACACAATGACAGTGTTACTGCATCAGATGGTATCCAGAAGAAAACTGTTTTCAGGGCCCGCTTTAAGGAAATTCACATTTTTTAGCTTTTATAGATCCATGACTTTTGTCCTAACTTTACCTTCTGTATGCCCTTCACACAAGGTTAATCTCACTCCTTGCTACAAGAAGTCATCTCTTGGCAGAGTTTGTCACCCTGTCCCAGTTTTGTCTTTCTCAAGGAAGCTATTTTTGGTCATCAGCGAGACGGCAGGGAATAAAACTGTGAAACATGGTGGACTCCAAAGTGTGATCATTTCAAATGCATGTGCAAAGAATACAAAGGCCTTCACAGTGCATTGCTTATTGTCGAGTGTGGAACTGTTTCACTTCCTCCAGTGGCAAAAATAACCAAATACGTGATCTGGAAGATTTGCATGAGTGGTGTCATAGAAACCACTCGGTTCTCCACCTGTGCCGCAGCATTAGAATAAAGCAGTGGTTTCTGGACCGAGGCATTCTGGAAGGGAAAGCTTGGCTCGTCAGTTGTCTAAGCTGTACTTCTTGTAAGAGAAAGGAAAGAAGCGTTTGAGTTTCATGTCACATGAGCTCTTGAAGTAGGTATTGAGTGTCTTTGTGGGTGACCCCATGTGGAAACCGTAGATACAGGTGTTTTCAGTGTAGGTCAAGGTTCAAAAGCATTGGTATAACATTATATACAGATGGCGATTCCTCCAGGAGATGGCTGTCTTCCTCCCATTGAGATCCAGCTACTTGTTGTTCAGGAACTCCAGGAAAAGATGCTGTTTGTTGGTAGATTGTTGTAAGTGCTTGATAGTCTTGGCATGCAAACCGAGAGCAATCAACACAGTGTCCTGTTTGTGTTTTTAAAGGTCACTCTACGGACATTAAATGTTTGCTCTGACTCTTTAGGCCTCCACAGGTTCACAGCTGGTTTGTTTTGCTGCAGTTTGAGGTGAGGTGGGAAGAAATACTGTTAAGCCTTCCCCTCTGTAGAGTCCAGGAACCAGAGCATGAACTTTCTTGAGTAAATTGATGATGGCAGTGTTCTAGTCGTGTTTTTTTTTTTTTATTAATCTTTGGGTGTATAATAAAAGACTGTAGAGAATTGTGATTGATGACTAATGTACAGATGGGTTTTTTTTCCACATAACTCTCTGGTTCAGTGAACTAATGGGAAAACAGATTACTTGGACGGATACATAATTTTGTGTATCCTGGCCAGGTGATGACGCACATCAACCCATGCCTCTGCAGCAATATCACATATTTTATCAGAAGCTGTGTTTATTTCCACCAGTAATTAGAATAGGAACCCAGCTAGAGATTTAAATATTTTTTTTAAAGGAAGTGTGGGCCAGAACTGTCACTGCTGGATACTGAACTCAAATAATTCAGTTTCCCAAATTTCTGCAGGTGAGTTTTCTCACATGATTTACACCCCATCGCACGTGTGACAGAATGTTGGTGTTAGCTCGCCCCCAGGTGGACATCTTGAGTAACGACAGCTTTTCGTTTGTCTAATTTCAATTCAATTGTGGGATGTTGTCATCAGAACAACCATCTTTCTGTCTATCTGTCATCCTGGTTAACTACAGGTTTTAGGTTTATCACTCTTAACATGTGAATTAAGTAAGTGTGTTTGCTTTTTAATTACTTAATATTTCAACATTTTTCACAGGAACATGGTTTCTAGGTGAAGGAATCCAAGGTGGTCTCAGTTGTCCCCCAGCTGTCTAGCTGAGTGTGGGGATGTAAGAAGGATTGTGACATCTTCAGACCTTTATCTTTATCAATGGATTACTGAACTATTTGAAAATCAAATTATTATCTTACATTTTCCCATTGGCACTCCTGTGTTTCTTCATCATGCTCTCTGTCCCCACTGAAGAACATGTGTTGACAAAATCCATACACTAGAGGGCAGTAGTTCTGTATTCAGATATCAGTACCACCGGTCTCCTTTATCAGTGTGTGTGTGTGTGTGTGTGTGTGTGTGTGTGTGTGTGTGTGTGTGTGTGTGTGTGTGTGTGTGTGTGTGTGTGTGTGTGTGTGTGTGTGTGTGTGTGTGTGTGTGGTGTATAGGGGAATTTCTGTTTATCTGGTGTCTGTCCAATCACAGTGGGATTCAGATAATTTCCACATTGACCTCAATAGATCAAAGTGAATTCAGATGGCATGGAATGAATTCTCTCTCTCCCTCTCTCTCTTTCTTTCTCTCTCTCTCTCACACACACACACACACACACACACACACACACACACACACACACACACACACACACACACACACACACACACACACACACACACACACACACACACACACACTTCTCTGGATCTCTTTGTCCCCTCTTCTGTCCATCTCCTTGACACAAACAGACATTTGATTGTGTTCTATTTAAGCAGACCTGATCTTATCAGCCATCGGCGGCTGGTTAAATGTTGAAGCAGCAGACACACAGGTATGTCACACTGGGTTGCTGCACATAATTGAATAATGAAGGAGCTGTGGGAGAGATCCAGGGCGAGTGAGAGGTGAGAGGAAACATGGTGATGCAGAACACACGCTGAGACGCTTCCTTCTTTCAGAATGGCGTCAATGAGGAGAGCTGGGCTGTAATGGAGAATCCCTTAGAGAGCATCCTCATAGCAGGACAGTAAATTTATTTTCAAAGACACAATATAGAATTAATTAAACAATAATATTGCTCTGACTGGAACGAGGTAGAGACAATCTGTGCAGCTGACGAATGTCATCACCTCATTCCACCTTTAAATAAATAAATAAATAAAGCTACCGGAGCACCATAATAAACAATAAAACACGCCCCAGATGATTTCAGGCATTCACATTTAACTAGCAGACGCTCATCACCGGTGCACTCTGGGCTTTTTAATAATGCATAGTCATTTCTCGTCTCTGCTGCCACCCCCACCCCCCTACCCCACCCCCCAACCCCTCCCAAAACAAAGGATGTGTCTGAAAATCATGGAGGCGGAGAACATCGTCAAACACAGCTAAATACAGGTAACTGATGATGTTATAACATCATGAAGATTTGTTTTGTAATTAGCTCAGTTAATAATACAGTATACTGTAAATTCAATTCAATCATAGCATAGTTTGCAGCTATGCTATTAGTATTAGTTAGATCTCACCTCAATTATATGCATACTATATATAATGTATAGTTTATGTATAACCAAAGGCCTGCAAATCAAGGACATCCCAATCAGTCTTATCTCTGCATTGTGAGGTTGTTAGCATGCCACATTAGCATTTTTTGTTTAAATGCAGAGTCACTAAAGAGGGTGAACTCTTTACTCTTATTTCCACCCTCACAATTTAGATGTAAATTCTATTTAAAACTAAATTTGTTTTATTATTTTTATTCTCAAACAATTTTAATTAATTTATATTTTCATGATTGATTCATATTCTTCTTCTCCATTTGATTTTATTTCGCTGGAATAATGACTGTGGGTTCCGTTGTGCTCCAGTGTTCTGATGGTAGTACAGAGGTCTACTTCCTGTCTGTAGCCCCGCCCCCTGACACTCTCATGGCACATGCACTTAGAGATCAGCAGAGCTGGACGTCCGTTTAAGGCGTGATGGGTGGGGGGTCGTGCAGGAGCAGCTTGTTTAAGTGGAGTTTTGCACATTTCCATTTTAGTTCCTTCGTGCTGAAACCCCTTGTTGTTTCCGTGATTAGCTGAGGGAGGGGGGAAAACGGGGGGGGCACCAGACACCACCTCTGACCTGGTGAGGTGATTTCAGACTCAGTCTGTCCCGGAGGTGACCCCCACACAATGAAACGTCATCCCTGGAAGAGAAATAATCTAATTTTCCTGACATTTAAAATTATGAGTTGAAGCCAAGATCTTATCTGTTTGCAATCCTCCTGCTTGGCCTTTATTCAAACACTTACACACACACACACACACACACACACACACACACACACACACACACACACACACACACACACACACACACACACACACACTTGCTGAATCTTGACCTTTTATAAAGAATGAACCCTCCCCCAGCTGTTCTTACCTGAACCAAAGGTGTTTGTGTTGTTTTCTTGTTATTTTTTCAAAGTGCTACAGAGACACTTAGTAACAGCCCTTTTTACTCCACAGCTTGACAGCCCATTAATATTTGATCACCTTACGATCACAATGCTTCGGGAAGAGTAATATGCAGCCTGGTGTGTTTGCGTACGTGTGTTTGGCATTGCCCTTTGAATGATGAAGCCTTCAGCAGGGAGGAATTCGGGCAAACGCTCAGGACAGCCTTGAGTTAGGTCGTATACGGCGGCGTCTTGCTGCCACGCGTTTCTGCGAGATTTCATGAAGACTGAATACAGGATCAGCTGACGTAGAGTGAGATTCACATGTGACCTTTAACCTTCAGAACCAATGACAGACCAAGATGGAACATTTAGGTTTTTTTTTATTGTCAAAAAGCTGATAAAGATGGATCAGGATTTTAAACTGATCGATTGAGCGAGACTATGAGAATAAACAAGAATAATCTCCCTCCCAGGAAGCCTCAGAATGCTCAGTTATCTTCTCAGATTTTTAAATACTCTGTCTTCATATGCAGTTTTTGTAGAGAAACCCCTGATGCGTGCACAGAAGTGTACACATTTTTAAGGCTTTAGTTGTGTGTGTGTGCGTGTGTGCATGCGTGCGTGCGTGCGTGTGTGTGTGAGTGAGAGAGAGAGAAAGAAACACACTCTTGCCCCAGATTTAAGATAAATGATGTGTAAGGCTGTACAGTCGGTGAATCTATTTTTGATGAAGTGCCACTTAAATTTCCCTTTACATTAATTTATGTGTGTGTGTGTGTGTGTGTGTGTGTTTGTGTTTGTCATCCCGGTGTGATACCCCTTCCTCATTATGACACATCTATATTCATTAATAACCATGAGATGCATTAACACACCCAGACTTACATTAAATGCCTTGACACAACACACAGTTACGACCTCTGGCTTGATGAGATCTGGGGGTGTCCTGTAAGTGTGTGTGTGTGTGTGTGTGTGTGTGTGTGTGTGTGTGTGTGTGTGTGTGTGTGTGTGTGTGTGTGTGTGTGTGATTGTGCGTGTGTGTCTCCTCCACATGACATATTGGGTTGTTTTGCCAGACAAAGAGGGGGTGCTCAGGGGCCGGTGCTTTCGCCTGAGGAGGAGGGGGGTCGTCCTCCTGTCAGCCTTTGTGTCCTAATTGAAGTTTTTCTGCCTCCCCTTCTTTCTTCCCCCATGCTGGTTGGGGGGCGGTGTGTGTGTGTGTGTGGGGGGGTGACGTGAGGAGGAGGGGGGGGACCAGACAGGGGTTTCAGGCTTTGTTGCCACCGACATGCCGCTCATCTCCACAGCAGTACCTTCATAAACGGAGACGGTTTGATGTTGTGTTTCTGAATGAAACAGGAGTGTGAACTGAAATCGACGAGCTGAGGCGCTAATTTAAATTCAACAAAGACCTAAAATATAAATGAAACCAAACAGAGTGTAAAACTGTAGAATGACGAAATATTGATTTGGTAGCGTTGCTATATTAACTCAATTTCTGGTTGTTTTCAAAATATAAAAATGTTTCTTAAAGTATTCTTTTAATAGAATTTAGTCACAGGAATTATGGGAAATCATTGGTGTATATATACCTAGCAGAATTAAATGATTTATTTCCCTCTAAATCACACAGAGACATTTGGTACCTCTAGTTTTGCGACACACTCACACACACACACACACACACACACACACACACACACACACACACACACACACACACACACACACACACACACACACACACACACACACACACACTTGTCTCTTTCATGTTCATCCAGTCCGTGTGTGAGCAGACTGGGGGGAGGCAAAGAACTGAAGCAGGGAGTAGCTTAAAACGCGACATCTGAGCCGGTGGCTGAATGAACGACTGTTTGATGGAACAGCAGCGTGTGTGTGTGTGTGTGTGTGTTGTGTTGTTATGTGTGGCAGCGATCCTGATCATTTTACAATCATCACACACCAACGGCCCGCAAAAAACACACAGACATGAACCCGTCCTGCGAAAAAGGAGACAGAAGCAAATCTTAGCCTTCCTGACCTGTCAGAATGATGTTATATAAAATATAGAACTGATAATCCTCGTTTGACACTCAATTGTCTGTGTCTGGACAAAATTTTTAAGGTTTCCCACCTGAAATACAGGAAGAAGAAAAACTTAAGGAATCTATCAAATGCTGCTGGTCGCCATTTTTCTTCCTAAGTTATTACTTTTTCTTAATTCAATCCTGCTTATATGCATCCTAACTAGACAATTTAACCTTATAGTTGACTTTGCTTCTTCTTTCAGTCGTTTTTTGCATTTTTTTTTTTTTTTGGTCATTTAATGTCTAAGAAATGCATGGAAGTATAAAAATACCCTGCTTTCACCTGCTTAGGCAAACGAGACAAAGGAAGGTGACGGGTTGATGGAGTCAGGCTTGTTTTGGAGAATAACTTTGGCTTCAGTGACACGACTTAGAGACGTTCACAGCATCAGAGAGAGTGAGAGAGAGTGAGAGAGAGTGAGCGAGAGAGAGAGAGAGAGAGAGAGAGAGAGAGAGAGAGAGAGAAATAAGCCTTTGGCAGAGAGAGAGAGAGCGAAGGGGAGGACGGGAGTGAGCGAGCAAGCCAAAGAGAGTGAGAGAGTGCTTCTCCCTTCCCCTAGCAACGGTCGGCGGTGGTTGTCTCTAGCCTGTTGTTTTCTCTGTCATACAGGCGCTCACACACACACACACTGCTCAGCCATACACTCCTCTGTCGACTCGTCTCGTCCGTTTGCCTGTCGGATCCCCCCCTCTCCCCACCACCCCGAGGTGCCTTCTGACATTTTCCCCTCATGATTTCGTCTGCTTCCTCCACGGAGATGAAGGCTGTTTTCCGAGGATAGGGGGAAAAGACGGGAGACGACGGGAAAAGTAGCGACAGGAAAGCTGCGGCGTGAATAAGAGGGAGGCAGAGAGACTTATAGGGAGAGGAGAGGAGGATGGAGCCCCTCAGCGCTCGAGGTCTGCCCCGGCTGTCCTGGATTGACACCCTCTACAGCAGTACGTATCCCTCCGTGTCCGAACCTCGACATGTGTGTCTGTGTGTGTGTGTGTTCGTGTGCTGCTGTCGCTTCCCATTTGTGTGTTCGCACATCTTTACTGCTCACCATCAGAAACCCCCTCCCGCTACACCTTTTGATATTACAACCAGAGCTTCACACACACACTCTAACTAGCAGGCATCACTGTGACTGTCTATAACAGTGACAACTCCTGTCGACTGTTGTCTGCCTGTTTGTTGCCTTTTTGCTGGCTGGCTGGCGAACATCTAGCTTGGGAGAGTCCTCCAGTCCAACCCGGAGGTAGAACTTCATGTTCCAGCGTATAGAGCTGCTGATGGTATATATTTAACACACAACGTGAGTCTTCCTGCACGCCGTCGTCAGATCAGCCCTCAAGGGATGAGGAGAAACAAGTGATAAAACGAACACCACAATGTGGCTTAAATGCTTTTATTGCTCTGAGTAAAACCTGCATCCCATCAGGCACAGTTGGGAGTCTGATGTTGTGTGCCTTCGAGTTGCTGTTTGTTTTGGGAGTTCGGAACACATGACACAGCCTTTTGGGATTTGCGCTCACTTGTGTCACTATTGTTACCGTCCCTTAATCTGCAGAGGGAATGAATGGGAGAGGGATTTTGGTGATATGAAAGGAAAGAAAGTGTTGTTGTGCTTGTCTGTTTGCTGAACGCGGTGTGAGATTCAGAAATGGCAAGAGAAGTGTGACCTTGGATGGCAGTTGAGAAACACACATGTAGTTTGATGATGATGATCATTTTCAGAAAGACTTGAAAAGAACAGTCAGAGACAGACTTACCCCTCCGATCCGTGACTTTGATATCCTCAACTATAACTTGATCACATGGTTAGTCGTGTTGATTCACTCCAAACATCCAGAATACCTGCATAATGTTTATTAGATACACTAGCCCTGGAGAAATGGGGAAAGGATATATTTCCCTTACTTCTTTTTCCACCTACATGTTGTGTAACGAAAAAGTAAAAGATCTTCCCCTCCAGTCCACAAGAAGGAAGAGACACCAAGACTGGGGTGGTTCTCTGCTGAGAAATGAGGGTAAATTTGTAAAACTCTGAGCACCTCCTAATGAGGGCTGAATCTGGTACCTTTGCTAACAAACTAGCATTTCTCATGTGACTCATGCTCTTGTCTTTATGCTAAGATGAACTAATTGCATGCTGGGTCTCCCCCCAGAAATGAGAGTGGTATTGATCTAATCATCTGACTCCCTAAAATAAAATGGTGTATTTCCCCTGTTATCTAATTATTCATCACAGTTCATTTTCTCTCTGATAGTCTAATGTTTTTTTTTAAAGATTGGCTTTTTCCAGTTGAACTTCTGTTGGGTTGCCTGCGAATGCATCACGGCAATGATTTGTCTCAGCACTGAAGTCCCTGCATTAGTTCTCTTTTTTTTTTTTAAAAAAAAGGAACAGGTCATCAGCACTGAACGTTAATGGAAATTAAATAACCATGAGATATACTGTATAATACATGCACTATTTGAATATTGCTACTTTGATTCTGGCATTGCTTCAACCAGAAACGGAACACATCCCAAGATTGGATGTGCACAGAGAAGCCAGACTATTAACATTAGAACAGCTTTACTCTTCTGAAAGAAAAGGCCAAAATCCCTTCCATGCACCCATCATTTCATCATTCTTTTGCTTTCACTCCATCCTTTATCCCATAAAATTGTGTGTCTGTTTGAGTATCCATGAGTGTGTTACATAAGTATAGTGCTACGTCAAGCGCTGCTGAACTGAACCCTTTCCTCCACTTGAGGGAATAAAAATAAACCTATGCTTTCGGGAGCTTTTGGTGGGTTAATGATAAGAACGCTCCCTCAGCGCCACTGCACTGATCCTGAATCAGCCTATTCATTTAGGCTCTAGTGCGTTTATGTGGAAGATTACTCACACCTGGCTGTTAACATGAGAAAGCCCACTTCCACCTTTCCTATCAAGCAATGCAGTGGATTACCAAACTACTGACTGTAATTGCATGCTCTCTCTCTTCAGATGCTAACAGCTGTGTTAATGGCTGAGGGTTAAGCAGAGTCCACACAACATTAGCGTCTCTCAGTGAGGAGAGAGTTGAGAGATGCTGAAGCCACAGCCGCCTTGTTCCCCTGCAAGATCTTCTGTGTTTGACCACAGCTGATCGGGGAACTTCGGTAACGTTTCTCTTCTTGTCTCCGTTTAATTACAGTCAACACGCATGTTGTCACACACATGCATGAATCGCAAGATTATCCTCATAAAAAAACAAAACAAAACCCCAAAACATCTACACAAGCTCTATTCACATCAGTGGATGCACACACACTCCCAAACCATATCTCCAGTCCAGACCTTTCATCAGTCATCCTCTGCCACATTTGCCCAGGCAGCAACATAAGTGGTAGACTCCCAGACGGCTGTTAGTGCATTTGTGTGTGTGAGTGTGTGTGTTTGTGCGTGTGTGTGTTTGTCAGTTGCAAATACTTCACATAAAACCAACTTATTTCCCCTCTCATGCGGTACTTTCTTGTCTTTCAGACTCTCTTAGTGTAAGATGCTGCTAAATTTTTGTACTTGTGTGTTGTAGGGGTTTATTGGTTTTATTATATTTTGCAGTGAGGTAAAGGGATTTTTAACCCATTATCTCAGCTGTAGAGGCATTTTAGTGGTGTCGATTTTCTTGCTTTAACCAGTTCTTTGGTAAGTGCTGTGTTGTGTATTGTATTTCTTTGTTGTTTCAGTGTGTTTTTCTACACAGGACATTGTGTTTCCAAGTGTTGTTTTTGTACCACTGTGTCCTTCAATCTAAAGTGTCAATTTGTTATTCCCAGTTATCAAAAAATGTAGCTTGATTTGACTGCTTCCAACTTCCTGTATGATATTAATTCAGATCATAAGCTCCATCTCCACAGTTGGAGTACCAGGCTATTCTGGTTAGCATGTGTGGAGTTAGCCAGACTCTACTCTGGTGCCTCAAAGTAACATTAAAGGAAAACTAGATCATGTAAGATTAAGATTATGAGCATTTTGGTAAGGCAGAGCCGAAGCGGCGTGTACGCCAAAATGATTTTTGCTAATCCGAGTCGCAGCAAGGGAAGCTTGAATATGAGTGTAGCTCCCAGCAAGCATTAAAAATAAATCAATCCTGATGTCTGTACATCCTGTCAGCATATGTAGGACCGCTTCAGTGCAGGCCAGCAAGCCACATGGAAATACCCGTAGTGGGGATGTAGAGTCTGTCAAGTGTTAATATGTTCTGGATAATCTCAAGTATTTGCACATGGTAATATGGGATAACATGTTTATGGGGAGAAATAATCCAATGGCTGTTGTAAAGAGCGCCCACTCATTAGAAGCTGTAGAGAAACGTGTATTTACTCATCAGTCAAATCCAGTCCCTTTTGGAGGGAATGTGAGGCAAAGAAACAGCAGTGACCTTGGATGAATGCTTATGTGTAAGGTATTTGTCCTCAAAGGCCTGCATGCTTTAAAAATGTCTCTTGAGAGTCACTCTTCTCTTTGCAAAGCACGAATTTCTTCACAATGACACGCTGATAAGTGTTAAACGTTTTCATGTGACGGTTCAGACTGCGCTCCATTAGTGAAAAGGTTTACGTGGCACTGGTGCTAACAGTGTTTTGGATCCGCCTACCCGTTTCATCTCCCACAGATGTGTTTCTTTGGCTGTCTGTCGGCCGTTGGGTCTGGTTCCACTCAGGAGCTGGCTATCTGCTCCCGGTCAACTCCAAACCCGTTGTCTGTTCTGTCTCAGAGTGTTAAACGTCAGTGTTTAATTGGCTGTCAAGCTGCTCGCCTCAGCAAACAGGTGCATGGCGAAGAGATGCTGGACGTCTTCCCAGCTGAGAGTCTTAAGGGAGCTTAACACAACTGGGACGTCTCATTTATCACATCATACAAAATCTATTTTCACCAAACCACCCACCTCTCTTCTCCTCTGCCTCCCTCCGTTTCAACAGCCTTGTAGCCTCGCCATCAGCGCCGACGGAAACCAGTCCAGATCGATGGGATCTAAAAGTGTTTCCAAACATGCCATTCGTATCTTGACCTCAGAAAACTCCAAAACCAAGCCGACCGCTTAAATCTCTGCTTCACTACAAAGATGCCACATTTTAAAGACTCGAATCAGATCTCAGAATCAAACAATTTGTGAATTTTATGATCAATGAGCTAAAAGTATTGAAGTAAAACAAAAGTGGTGCGGCTGTTGTTTTCCACTTTTATGTGTGTTGAGGATGAACATGTCACCCATACGAATCGAGAAACTAGCTCATCTGTGGCTGAAGATTTGTTTGGTCATACAATCATTAATCAGTTTATTCTAGTGCTGCTTTAGCTGCACAGTTTTAGTCATTATTATAAATACTGTAAGTCTCTGTTTCTGTCCAGTAATGGTGCAGACAGTGTGAGGATGTGCTTTCCAGGAATAAAAATGGGATGTGTCCTTGTAGTTCAAGGCTTGAATCATTGTTTTCCCTCCCTTGCAACCTCCGCTATCATCCTGATCAATAGATGCTATTTCCTCCATTCACTGTACAGTAACTATAGAAACAGACATTTAAGTCTGCGCCCTCACACACGAGCGGGAGGAAGAATCTGAGTCAGCCTGAAGCGGCGTAGTTACGTAATACCCTCATCTCTGCTGTTCTGCTCAGATTATTGGACCTGGTAAGAGGTTTGTTATCAGCCAGTCGGCTTGTTGTTTGTTTCTCCTGAACAACCACAAGAATTGGGGTGATGCTGGAGAAAGGAGGGGATCAAAAGGAGAGAGACTGAAATTAAAGACTTGAACGAAAAACTTGTGTCTGGCCTCAAAGGAAAGGCACGACTTTAATCTGAAATAAAAAGCCAAATTTAAAATATTTGGCTTTTTCACTCTAGACATTTCTTGAGATACAGGTTTGATCTAGGAGTCCTGAAAAGTGGTGATGGCTTAGGGGCCTGACTTTGATTTAGAAAATAAGATGCTTTTTGTTATGTCAGCATTTACAATAAATTGGCATTTCCTCCCTCAGCCACATCAACGTCGACTGCTTCATATTATAAAGCCACAGCAATGTGTGTGTGAAGACTCCGCTGTAACGCTGAGTCAACAAGCGTGTCATGGTTTCCCTTTTCTTCCATATTTGCTTTTGTATCTTGCATTTTACATTTTAAAGTAAACATATAGAACTACTGTACTGATGAGGAGTCATAATCTGGATTCCCAAAAAATAGGCAATCTGTATAAAATATGAGTAAAAAAGGAAACAGATGTTTGCAAACCAAATGTTTGCCGGCAGAATAAACATTTATTTAAGAGTTTAATGATTAATAAAGTTATCTTTTGGAAAAACGTGAAAAACATTGAATTATTTTTACTGTTTTTGACATCAAAATATGAAATCACCTCAAATAACAATATTAGTGAGATTCTTTTCAGCGATATCGTCATGTGAGTGAAGTTGTGAAAATCCTTTGTTGTGCCTGATGTGCGAGTGTTTGTCGTGTGTCTTGGTGTGTTTGGCGGGTCTTGGGGGATCTTTACCATATCCTGAGGGGCAGGAGCCTCGTGTGTGCGTGTGTGCGTGTGTGTGTGTGTGTGCGTGCGTGTGCGTGTGTGTGTGTGTGTGTTGTGTGTGTGTGTTGTGTGTGGGTGGTGGTGGGACAGAAATCATCCTTCAGGGCTATGGTAACCACCAACCACTTCTTCATTCTCCACCCATCTACCTTTCCCCTCGGCCAATCAGGAGAGAGTAACCCCGGTGTCCCGGCCAATGGTGCGTGTTGCATGTTTACATGATCCCAGAAGGCTGGAGCCGTGATTAAGCATTCAGGGTAGTGGAGCGAGAGAGAGAGGAGGGGAAGGGAAGAGGAGGTGGGGCAGGAAAGGGAGATGAGGCCATTATGAGTTGAAAGGTTTGATGGACGCCGTCTGGAAAGACCAGTCGCTCAGATTCAGGTGAACCAACACAACGTAGGTCATTAATGACCTCAGATGTTTATGGGAGGACTGGACGGTGTGGTTTCCTTCAGGGCAAACCTGGTAGAGAAGAATTGATGCTGAAATGATGCAATAGAGTTGCACACTTCTTTCCTTCATCTGTAAATTAAAAGGATATTTGAAAAACATTTGCAAACTTATTTTTTTTAATGTTTACCCCAATCAAGCACCATTCAAGACTACGACTGCCAAGATGATGCCTCCACCCTTTTGGAGATGGACATACACTGAATCAGGAGTGTGTGTGGTTGTATTGACACCTCAATCCCAGAAGGCCAAGTGTCTCAGATTGTCTTGTGTTTTTCCGACATGGTGTGTAGAGTTTGACAGATATGTAAGAGGCCTTTTACCAGTTAGAACGAAAAAATCTTTCCCAACAATCTCCATGTACTTTAGTCATTCCTCTCATGCAGGTCAGGCAGTTCTCAACGCCGGCACTCCTGCTGTCAGATCTCCAGGAACAGAGAGTTTCAAACTCTTTGTCCTTGATCTGTGCGAATTAAAGAAAGGTTTAGTGCAGTTATTCCAATCTTGTTTTCAAATAAGTTTTTTTTTTTAAAGGCTGTGTTGAAAGCAGCGGTAGCTTTTACAGCAGTAACCATTTGGCCTCGGGATTTTAGCTTTAACGGCACGGTGTGGTGCAATCGTGTGCAAGAGTGTTCACATTGGTGAAAGCTGATATTCACACAATGAACTGGCACACTTTTTGATTTATATATTAAATTTATTAAGTGATTAGGAGGACATTTTTTGAGGAGTAATTTTCAAAATAAGATTAGAAACTTAATCTTCATACCCTTTTTTTTTTTTTTTGGACCAGTTACTTTCCACACGGCGTCTTCGCTGACACGGACTCTCTCGGGGCATTTCCACTCCCTTTCACTCCCGCCAGTGAAATCTATCCATATCAGATGCTCATTTGTCAAGTGAAACATTACCACAAATGAGCACAGCTTTTTCCTGACATACCTAGAGTGTACCAAACCTACTGCTTCTAATCAGCATTATATTCACCTAATTGGGCTGCACGGCGCAATAAATAGACACCGCCATCCCTGCCGTGCTTTGCCCCGAGGGCCATCGACAGCCTCTTGCATTTTAATGGATCCACTCTTTTGTTTCGCTGCAAGGTTTGATCCATTTCCCATTAGAACGTAACCCGTGAAGTTGTGCGGAGAGTGCTACTGATGTTTGCGTTGGCACTAAATAACTGTGGAGTGCACATGGAGGAGTGATTTGTTTCCACTGAGGACAAGGAGAGTGGAGCCAGGTGTGAGACAAAATATGGTGGATTAATAAGTGCTGTGCAGATGTTTGTGTCTGTTTGTGTGTGTGTGTGTGTGTGTGTGTGTGTGTGTGTGTGTGTGTGTGTGTGTGTGCGCGTGTGCGTGTGTGTCAGCACTTGAACATGACCTCTTGTGTTTCTGTGACGCTAACAGACGCGGCTTTGGGCCCCACATGTGGCGGCGCTCGTCCTCATCTACGGGAGCAGTGAGTTGCATCCAACCAGTCAGAGCCTTGGAGATCCAGGCCAGCTAATTACAATGTATGGTGGCTGGTAGCCATGGTAACGTTAGTTGGTGGGGACTGGGGGTGGATCTCCAGAAGGAGGGGTCCTTATCGCTCGCTTCCTACAGACGTGTGGCACGTGAAGATATGCGCCACTGGAATTTTCTTTTCATTTGAGGTGTAAAGGGACAATACCGGCTTTCATTCGTTCTCTCCTCCCCCAGGAGAGACCCGCTGTGGATGATGAGCACACGTCTTCATTAGCATCATTATTGCTGCTTTTGTATTGGGAGCTGAGTTCACCTGTCCATGTTGGATGTTTTGTTTTATTTTGGAGGGGCAGCTCCTCTATTATCTACCCATTAAAAACACAAGAATCAGGGGCGTTCCCTTCCCCCTTCCCCTTCGCTTTCTCAGTCTGAACCTTCGTGTGTGGGATTCCTGCAGCTCATTGACATTTAAAGTCTCCACAGCGTTTCCTGAAGTGGAATTACAGTAGCTCTATATGAGGAGTCAACACGTCGTCATCTAGATCAAGCTGGGGGGGAGGGGGGGGCAGGAACAGAACAAAGAACCCAACTCAACTGGATCACTCACTGACTTTCATGCCACTGATTTATTTAGCATTATTTAGCATGACTGACATCCGATGGACACAATATCGTGTCCTTTTGTTCTAAACAGAGGTGGCACACATTTGGATTCTTGTTGGAGGCGACTGTGACACATTCACACCTCTCTAAGCTCCACATATAGACTCACTAACCTCTGCTGGTGATTGACACATCCTGTATTTATGGGAAATGAATATAATTAGTCAGTTCTATTTCAATCTATACATCACCGCATACGTCATCGGTTTGATCATGCGTCCAGATCGTGAAAAACATCTCTGTTAACGCCACAGAGATGTCAATGACTTAATATATCTTCATTAGTCTGCTTCATTCATTCTTTTTTTCCTTTCACTTTATCCCTGTTCATTATCCTAACCGACAGAAAACCCAATAACCTCCAAGAGATGACTGTGATAGTGTTGTGTAATTTATAATCCAATTCTTTCTTTATTTTTCCCTACTAGTCCCTTATAGAACTCAATTTTACAAGGGAATTAAGTTCCTGGCAGGTGTGTTTTACGCCTTTTTAGCGTTCTGTAAATGACAGGTTTGTTACTGAAAAACCCTTTGCTTTGCTAATCCAATGTGTTTCATATGAACCTCTACGGTTTAGAGGATGTCCTCTGAACATCTATAACATCTGTTATCAAATTTGTCTCGTCAATCACTTGGGAAGTGTTGCTTCCTTCTCAAAATCAAATCCAATTTGAAGCCCTAATGGTGAGCGAGGCCCATCTCAATATGAATGTGTTCACCTAAAATGTTGTTTGAGGAAGCGGGATGCATCTGCATATTAATCACGACCGGAACAGGATTGATTTGCGTTGTCGAGTCACGACAGCTCCTTGGTTTCTGTCACCCTGCGTCTGCCCGTCTCGCTTGCGGCTGTTTGTCGCCAGCTGACAGGTTTACCTTCTGCTTCCTGGAAGCAAAACATCTCTTGAGTAGCGTTTCAGATCAGTCATTCAGAGACAAGTTTCTCCTCCCACACCAAGACTCAAGAGGAGCTTTACCTGCAGCGGCATGATCTAGCCCAGTCGTTTCTGACTTACTGTATATCAAATATTAAAACCACCTTTTTACACACAAAACATCACTAAAGCTTCCATTTTGATTTGAAGCATCTGTATACGATGGACCCTTGGTTCTGTCCTCAGAGTCTTGTGTCATGTCACACCCATGCCTGAAATATTTCCTGTTGATGAGTGGGGTGAGGGCCCTAGACCTTCATAAAGGCTTTTAATTTCCCCAGCGACGCCTCCTGATTGATGACGGCTGGACAGGGAGGTGTAAAAACCTTCATGTACACCAGCGACAACACAATGACCGCACATCTGTCAAGCTGCTGATGGACTGTCATGGCGTCACGGCTCCACAGGAACACACCAGTAGCTGAGTAAGAGGCAGGGCGACAGGGTTTCTTCTACTTCTATCTGTCGTTTTTCTGTTCACGCACACACACACACACACACACACACACACACACACACACACACACACACACACACACACACACACACACACACACACACACACACTTGATAAAAACAGACTCTCTCTGGTGCTACATTGTTCCTTTATTACCTCCGCAGAGAAACTTGCAAGTCCACGGTCACCGCTGCTCGTAAAATCACATCTCTACTGTTAAAAAATAAAAAGAGCGTGTGTGTGAGTGTGTGTGTGTGTGTGTGTGTGTGTGTGTGTGTGTGTGTTTGCGCAGGCGCTTGCAGTTTGCAGGGCTGTTTTGCGGTGCCTACACACTGTTTGCTGGCTACAGGGCGTGATGTAATCCCTCTCGTCTTCAGAAAAATGCTGAGCAAGGCAGCTTAATTCCAGAGTGAGTTCTGTTACGCTACTGTAGCAGCAGCTTCTGCTTCTACTGACTTAATGGGTTTGCAGCTCTGGATGTGAACCAGTCTCTAAACTCCACTGTTTCATGGGGGTTGTTAATATTTAGGGCACCAGAGGGGGGCTTTCTTGAATTTCATAGTGTTTCCTGTGCTCGAAACTGTGTCTACATAGTGAAATATCAGTGTTTTATAAAGGTGAAGTGTGAAAGCCTCTATTATAGCCATGTGGCACCAACTTGAGAATGACAGAAAGTGATGATACTTTGGTGTCTCTCTCTCCTCCTCTCACTCTTTCTCTATATTGAGCCTTCGGCTACTTTTCAGCTCCGTCTTTTACCTTTTTAAAAGTTTTTCTTGTTTTGTTGCCTAGATATCGGCACGCACACGCAGCTCATTCGAAAACAGGAAGCATCATTGGTTGTCATGACAGCCTTTGTCCTTGCCATGGAAACAAGGGCCAGTTTTTACGGAGAGACAGGTGGATGTAGATCTGTCCGTCAAGGGAGGTTAACAGCTAGACTGATGTGATCTGACATTTGGTGGAGGCCACTGAGTCGGTGGTGGTGGAGGGGGTGAGGACAGGACTGCAGATTTATCGGGTTGATTATGCAACGGTGTTTGGTTGGTGTGCACCATTACTCACCCTGCAGCTGTAGTTCTTATAAAACCAGTGGTCTCTCTGCGTTTCTCTGCTGCCGGTGGTTCAGATCACAGCAGGGGGTTCCCGTGGAGCGATGAAAAACTTGCTGGTTTCTCAAGGGTCAAAAAAATGAAAGGCCTTCGCCAGAAACCTGACTGTACAGCAGCCTGATGGAATTGTAAACTCCTGATCTATTTTGCATGAAGACACATCCGGCCAATCATGACAAGAAAGTTGTGAATATTTGAATTTTCTGTCTTCACAGTCAAGAAATACTACATTTATTCACAAATTTCTTTGTACTACAACACACCAATCCTAACTCTTTTCTTTACTATACGATTATATCTTTATTGTGGTTCTGTTGGGTTTCTCTGTCTGTAAAAGCGCTTCGAAATGTCTGTTGATGTAATTAAGTACTTTATAAATAAAAGTTGATTGATTGATTATTGCTTAAGGGCACTCCTTAGGTGTAAACATCATTCTTTGAGACTTTTCTTTTTGCCAGTAATAGGTGCTCTAATTTGTTTTTTCACAATGAAGAAGTAAAATATAAAAATATAATGCCGTGTTTTTAAAAAAAATTGCTTCATCCATTAATCGGGCTAACAAAAATAGATAAGAATAAAATATAGAAGAAAAAAAAAACTTCTTTGACCCCATAAGACTGAATTTCTTTGAAAATCGTCACCACACCAGAGTCTATGAGAAACTGTGCCTAACACAACTTGTGTGACACGACCAACAGCAAAATGCTGGCCTAACTTCTCCAAGGATTATGTGGATTGTAGATCAGAGAAGAGAGCAACACATTCGGAACGTTGCTCTTCTGTGTGGAACTTGCCAGATGTCGATGGAGTCAAGTTCCATGTTTCATAACGTGACCTTTTCTGAATAATAAAATAGCAGCAGAAATGTCAGTGTTGGAGTTCAAAAAGCAGCCCTATTCTTTGTAGCTGCACTGGCATTTTATAGAATGTTAAAAGTGTCTTTTTCGTAAGCTGCGAGAATGTAACTGCGTCAAACTGACCATTAAACCTCCTGTTTGATCAAATCTTTCTTTGAAGCTCTCGGCAGGAAGTTAGTGGGAAGACTCAGTGTACATGTGGTTTTATATTTCTCATAGTGGTGCACTGGTGTGTGTGTGTGTTCATTCAGTCTCTTAGTTCAGCTAATGGTGCAGTAATGACCATCAGCCTTTTAGCTCCGGCAGTGGAAGAAGTTTCCCGGCCATCTTGGAGTGTGTCCAGTGACTGTCGGGTCAGTCGTTGGGCCCATGAAGGTCAGCGTTGTGTCCATTTGTCACGCATCGATCCCTCTTACTGTATACGCTCAGAGTGACATTTTACTCTCTGGAAAAGCATTAAACAAATCTCTCCGATGACCTTTTGCAGCTTTGTTACACTGCAGCTGTCTGCTGCTGTAAAGATACTACAGCCGCATTTTCACCAGAGAAAGGAGTCCCAGTAGGAACTTGGTTTCAGAGCTTCTTACATTTGTCCAGATAAACGTCTCTTTCTGTAAATAGAATGTGTACTGTGTGCGTTTACAGAAAAGCATTAGTAGGATGTACCTGGTTCCTTATTCCTTAAAAGCCAGTGCAGGCCGGGGAAAAAAAAAACGTAACGATAATCCTCACAGCTCATCACAGTATGCCTCCTAGTTTCCTGCTGCGTCAGCTGGCAACACAGGTGTCCTAACCTGAAATCATGGACAAATCTGAACGTAAAATTCCTGCTCATACCCTCACACTATTGATCTTTTTAGCTATCTGACCTATGGAAACCATTCAACCTTTATAGTCCATCCAGGAGTGACATGACATCACCGAGTGCAGAGAATTACATCGGTGTTCCGTAAGCATTTGATCGTTTTTACAAGCCAAATGGCTTCTACCCGTCAGCCATTTTTGTGTTTTTTGGATGTTGTTGTTGATGTTGCAAATGTGATGAAGGTGAAGTCTGTTGTAATAACTTGTCCAGAAAGAAAAAATAACTTGTTTTCATGTAGTAAATGCTTTTTGTGTGTGTTAGAATTTGTTGCCTCCTCCTCGACCGTGGGTGTAGTTGTGTTAGCGCTGCCTGAAAGGTTCCAAACAGTGGAAGGTAGCAAAGAGCAGCAAGATTCTCAGTCACGCTACTGAATTTTGTGCGGAAGGCTGAAACCATGATGTAATATCTAACCGCCGGCATTGAGGTCGGAACTTAAATCCGTCAACGTGCTCATGTCGTTCTTTGACAATGTGTGTGTCATCCATTCTCTCCCCTCCGCTGTGTTGTGTAGTTTCTCTGGATGTGTGCGGGTCAGTCCTCACAGGTTCGCTCCACTACAATGAGGCTGTATTGATTTCTCAATAGGATTTTTCCTCCTCTTCAAGTCAATCCTTTTGCCCGACATTATCTCCTCTCCAGTTGTGTGTCATCTTGTGCTTGTCCCTGTTTCACCCCTGTAAAAGTGTGTTTGTGTGCGTGGGGACCGTTCTGTTGTGCATTAATAACAGGTTATGGCTGATCCCTTCTCTACAGACTGACAGTGCAGCATTGATTTCTCTGTATGTCACGCGGGGGGGATTGTCAGAATGCATTAGCCGACTGAGGCGGCCTACATTTCATCCTGGCAGAGTGTTTGCAGATAAACACCGGCACACGTGGACTCCTGTTCACAAACAAACACTGTGTGTGTGTGTGTGTGTGTGTGTGTGTGTGTGTGTGTGTGTGTGTGTGTGTGTGTGTGTGTGTGTGTGTGTGTGTGTGTGTGTGTGTGTGTGTGTGTGTGCAGAGAGTTAAAAAAAAAAACAACAGCAACTCAACAGAGCGAGGTTTGAGGAGTTTGTGAAATCCGATCATCTGCTTTATCGATGTGTGTTTCCTGAGAAGACTTGTTTTGTGTTGCTGAGTAGTAACCCAGCAACTGTGATGTTCGACCTATTTTTGGATTATTGGGAACAGTGTTCCACTAGCGTGGAGAACAAGATTGCTGGTAACGGGCGTTATGGCATTTAGATACTCAATCAAGCAATCAGTTTTTGGTTTCATAGCCCAAAATCGCATCACAGATGTGCAGTAGATGCTACAAGACAGAGGTAAGTGGAGATATTCTCTATAGCCGTGGTCGGCTCAGGTGCAACAAACTCACTTTTTCAACTTGCTTCATGTTTGGATGTGGAATCAATCGGCTATTATGAGGCCCTGATGCTGATCTGATGAATGATCAGTGAAGTCACAGCCTCACCCTCAAGACTGTCGTTGCAATCATACGACTAATCAGACGTAATGAGTTTAAATAATGCCATCTCACACACCATATTGCACGCATAGAGATTTAATTCAAAATTACTCGCCCTCATTTGATGACAATAAACCAACCAATAAATGAGCCTTTCAGTGCCTGTAAGTAAGCTAGCAGCAGATCATGTGTATAAACAGCCCATTTCTGCTTTAAGCAGATGAACTGGGACCTCCAGTCCTTGTGAAAGAGGAAACAGGCTTTGAAGCTCATCCAGTCAGGAGTCCATCCATCATCCATCTTCTCAGTTTGAGACATCAACCGTGGAGGAGTTGTTGTGTTTTTGCACACGCTTTATTAAGTCGACTTTGACCTGAACGCACCATTTATCAGCTATTTACCCAACAGCTACAAATAAACCATATGGCAGCTGTGACTCCCCTCAATCTGTATATGGACCTGCAGCCAGCTAACAGATGGAGGGAGCTGTTTGATTGGCAGGTGGGTGGTCCAGTGCCTGCAGGTCATGGTGCGTGTCAGCAGCCATCAACATTAGCTCAATGGTGTGTATCGTCCCCTAGAGGATTGACCCCTCGTTTTTATTTTTCAGATAGCCTCACTTGTGGCTCCGGTTCATTTTCGATCCAACACACACACTCACTCGTGCGTGTTTGTGCAGCGGTGATGAAGGGACACGCATTTGTGCTTTAAAGTGGTGTCGCCCACACACACCTCCCACATAAATTTGCTTTTCAAACATGAGGTACACTTATTTCAGCAGAGCACTGACTTTTAGGAAAAGGTTCTTCTACCTCAAATGCATAAAAGGAATATACCGAACCAGTTATGTGAAAAATCAAATGTTCTGTATGTATCACTCTTTGCAGCTTTGGTTTCATACATTCACCTTATATTTTGTACCTTAAATCACAGTGACTTTTAAAATGAAGTCATTTCCCACCCTCCTGGAAATGATCACATCTTCTACCTCCTGCTAACAGAATAATTACAATTTCAAATGGCATTGAGGACCTGCTTTGTTCTCAGTCAGGCATTGTGGTGCATGGCGGCTGTCCTGTTCTGTGTGGTGAAAAGCTGATCGACATCCATCCTCATCTTTTTCTCATCTCCTTCTCCTTTTCTGTCCTCCAGACTTCAACTACAACACAGATGGGTACGAGGGGGACGGAGCAGAGGACGGCAAGTCTCAGGACGGCTCGGAGACGCTGCCCTACATAGACGAATCGCCCACCATGTCTCCCCAGCTGTGTGCGCCCCAAGGGCCCGATGGGGGGCTGGTGTCGCCCACCCCACCAGAGGGGCTGCTGCCTGGGGTAAGAGCACATGCACAGGAAAACTGGTACAACAAGATTGAAGATTAAACACGGTACAACAAAATTACGAGATCAGATGGAGAGTTGGTAAATAAATGGCTTTACTTACTGAAGCATTTAGTGTTTCTGGGCTTGCACTAGGAGCTAGTGTGACTGAGCCACTGTGGTCGGGGGCCCTCCCCTGGAAAAAATTTTCAGAAAATGAGGGCAAAATCTTCTGTTCAGTTCACCTACAAAAATACACTAAAGTCCACAGTTCAAGCTAAACTATCTTTATTTCTGTCCTACTTTATGCAGGTATAAATGTGAGATTCAACAATTGAAAACCTGCATTCACCATGTGAAGATACAGTCATACAAAATATTACTCAATGTTTACTTGTAAGTTTTTTCTTTTTGACTAGACGACATTTTAACTTTGACTTAGACACTTTGATTTTAATAAATTTTATTCTAGGTATTACTCAATATTTACTTGTAAGTTTCACTTGGACTAGAAGACATTTTAACTTTGACCACCACCAACACCATTTGTATGCCATAGTTTAGGGTTTTGTTTTGTTTAATTCGATAAAGTGATTTTTCATTTAAATTTAAAAAGGTATGAAAAATAGCAAGCGAGGTGAATACACATTTACACGCATCGCTGGTTGTTCCTGCCGGTCATAGAAATAAAAAGTCTAAGACTACAAAAAAGTATTGATAATATCTTTCATTTACCTTCTGATCGATCTGTCACCACTCCTACCCCCTCTCAGCATTCACCATTTGTTGTTCAATTAGAATTTTAACACAAACTCTACTATAAAACACTCTATTCTCATTTTCTTTCGATCGATCACCTTGTCGTACACCAAATTGCGGGTTTAGCTTGTAAAAATAGAATCTTTTTGTTTTTCATTGGACAAGAGGATGTCATGACTTGAGTGCATATTTAATGATCGGGAGCGTTCGGGTCACTTCGGCTATTTCCGTCGGCATGATTTGGCTATTTCCGTCGGCCGCTATTTCCGTCGGCATGATTTGGCTATTTCCGTCGGCCGCTATTTCCGTCGGCATGCGCCGACGAGAAAAGAAGTTATTTACACGCCTATGGCGACGTGGCCAATGGCTATCGCAAGCCCACTGTTGTGGTAAAGTCCAGCATTCAGCATATCATAGTTCTCAGGCTAAAAGTTTTCGTCCTTAATCAGTTTCTCAAATATCAGACTCTTTTCTGTCAAGTTTTTTTTTTTTAGAAGTTTTTTTTGAGAACTTCTACTCTCATGTCGATTATTGATCATGATGTCCAACTCCCTTTTAGTGCTTCCTTGGCTCGTGTTTTGTCTTACGGAGCTGCGCTGTTGGGATAGCAACACCTTTTTAAAGAAATACCACTGAGAATATTTGTTATCAATAATGTACGTTTTAATGTATATTTGGGTGTCTAGATAAGACATACTTAAAAAATTAAACGTACAGTCCTTCTATTTACGTGCAGTTTGTGAAGCACTCCAGACTTAGCCACGCTGTTTAACGACCACAATGACAAAGTGTGACCAAATGCTCAATAATCTAATACTTCAATTATAATTTTATGAATTCAAGAATTTTAAAAATACAGTTAAAAATGTGGTTCATGTAAGCGATTGAACGATTAAATTGTCCTGAAATAGGATAAAATTAAAACAATGTCATCGTAGCGTCACCCTGGACCCAGTTTGGAATTGTTGCACCACTGGTTCCTTCTTGGTCATTCTGGCCCAACGTAACTGTTGTCGATTAGCAACAATACAGTAGCTGTTTCCCTGCTGTTAGGTAGCGCATTCACAGCAGCAGCAGACGACCGCTGACCCACATAAGGTTTGACAAACCCACCGCAGACCTGCCTGCTGACATTTCAGGGCTGAGGTGGATTATTATTTATTTGTGTAACGTGATCATTTCTCATAGCATTTTTTTGCTTTTCTTAAGAAATGTCCTCCCAGACGACAAACATGTAGCAGGACTCATGCAAAAGATTTCCTGAACTACAAATACACCAAGCTGTTGACTCATCGTTATTATGTTTTATTAGTTACCCGGAAAGAGCTGCAATCTTCCCTGTATTTCACTGTCCTGTCAGTTACTTACCGCATCCTTCATATCAGGAGGTCAGAGGTCAGTTGTCTGTGTGTGTGTGTGTGTGTGTGTGTGTGTGTGTGTGTGTGTGTGTGTGTGTGTGTGTGTGTGTGTGTGTGTGTGTGACCCTGATCTGAACAAAATACATCACAAGCAGCAGGAAAAAGCATGAATGAAAACCAAAGCAGTCATGAACGGTTTGCTGAGTTGGATTTTATGTTTAGAAGAATCGCCGTTTTAGATAAAGATTAAATAAAATCCTCCCTCTTTGGTGCTTTTCCTCTCTCTCTCCCTCTATCTTTTCTTCAGGCTGCTTTATTTTCATAATAGTTTAAATAAACTGGAGCCTTGATTGTTGACCTTCTTGTGATAGTGGTGAAATGAGAATTATTAAACTCACTGATGGATTGTATGCGTTGGGTGACATTAAGCTCTTCTGAATGAAAATGTGGCTCCATCTAGTGGCGAGTTGGGATAGGAACAGCGAACATATGCAAAGCCATTGAAAGTAAAAAAACAAACCAACTGTTTTTTAATTAATACACAAATAACCTCTTAACACCATGTATTGTAAACCAGGTAGGTAGAAATATTACAGCCGCCCTATAAAGCACATTATTGTCGCAACATGACACCAGACAATCCAGAAGTGTGGCTGTGATAATGAACTCCATCGTGTGTCGTCTGACCCCGACATAAAGGAAGCAGTTTAAATCTGAGTCCACCTCGTCAGATTCTGTGACGGATCGTTTGTGGAGAGCTTCCATCATAAGCCGCCGCTGCTTTCTGGGTTCTGTCTTTCCACTGAAGTCGTCTTCTCCTCACCGCGCCGTTAAATCCTCTTTGCTTTCCACTGAGTTTGCTTTGGCCTCTCATCTGCTGACACCAGAGGTCCGACGGTGACACGTCTGTGCCACAAAGGAGACATTCAGCACAGGGAGCGAGGTCCAAACCTGCACGCAAGAGAGTTATTTCTGGACTTTGAGAAGGGTTTGTTTGTATATAACATTGCTTGAAGATTGAAACCCGTCATTGACCCTGTTTGACGTTTCTCACTTTTCCCCTGCTTTTGAAGGATTTTGCCTTATTCCAGTGCCAGCGTGCTTCTTCCAATCACTATCTATGTCCTATTTTTTTTTTTATATGATTGCTTCCACACCTATGTCATTAAGCTGTTATTATGTAATGTCAGCCTCTCTGAAGAAAACTTGTAAAATCTTTGCTTGTAGAAACCAGGGGACCAAAAATGTAGAAAGTGGTTGATAGCATGCTAGTGGGTTTCACTTCCTGCTGACAAGCATTCAAAGGTCAACGGCAGAATCAGAGGTCGCGGTGACTGAAGTGTTCATTCACATACACCCAAACTCTCGTCTTTAACATTTCCAGTCCCACTTCCTGTCTGACGTTCAGACTAATTGATTTCCCAGCAGCTTGTCCTTGTGCACACACGCCTTGTTTTAACACCATATATCCTGAACTGTCTTGTTCCGCCTGCGCTGAACGGCTGCTGCCCACTGAACTGTGTGACCGGTAATTAGACTCAGCCGAACCGGCATCACATTAGCCGGTCCTGGCTCCGTTTCCAAAGCTCTCAGCTAATCAATAAAGAACCAGTAAGGCAGGCGAGTGAGGATTTGTCTGTAGCGCTCCGTGATGTGAGAATGTGAGGAAGTGTGTGTGTGTGTGTGTTTGAGGAAGTGGCTTTAGCCCCAAAGATACGGAAGACAGGCGGGAGGAGAGTGAAGCAGACAAACACTCCGGCCTGTGAAGCCATCAGGGAAGTGGTTGTAGCGAGGGGAGGGGTGGAACCAGAGGCAGGGCAAACCTCATCGACCGAGGTGGATCAGCGCGCACACACACACACACACACACACACACACACACACACACACACACACACACACACACACACACAGAGTCCACACCAGGAAGCCCAGCAGAGGAAGGGGGTGGGGTTGTGTAGGCGGGGTCCTCTCCCTTTCTCTCTCTCGGCGTCCAGACGACTTGCTCTGAAGGGAAAACACTGATGTGTCCAGGCAGGCCTTGAGGAAAGAGGATCTCAGGTGGAAAGAGGAGAGGAGAGGAGGAGGAGGTGGAGGAGAAGGAGAGTTAAGTGAGAGAAAGAATCATGGAGGAGGAAGAGGAGGAGGCGCTGTGCTACTTGGACAGGGTGCTGGAGGAGGAGGAGGTGTTTGAATTTGGAGATGGGGAGCTGGAGCCCATCACTCCGACGTGTAGACAGTTCAAGGTGAGACAGGGGGTGTGAGAGATGGATGCAGGGAACACACACATACACACACACACACACAGAGCAAAACTAACACATGTACACACAGAGGATTGTGAAACCTGTCTATTTATAGCGAAGTGGAAAGTCTTATTGGTGTGTTTTGGCGTGATGTGTGTTCCGACTAAGTGTGTGTGGCAGCACTCACTCAGTCTGGTCTCTGCTTCTGACGGTAACTTCTTCAGACGTGTGTGTGTGTGTGTGTGTGTGTGTGTGTGTGTGTGTGTGTGTGTGTGTGTGTGTGCGTGCAGTTCCTGGTCACTGTTGATATCAGCTCCATCAGCACACAGAGTGAAAGCATAATAGAAAAACACGCAGCCTTTTTCTGAGCATGCCAGCGGGTTGCCATGGAAAAAATCCCTTCACCACCGCCGCCACCGTGCGTTTCTCATCTTCCCGTCTGTGCCAGACAGTAGGTCTTTGTATGACAGAGGAAAATATTCCCAGTGTTGGAAATAGCAGTTTTTTCCACCACTTCCTTTCCGGTCTCGCTGTTTCCACGTCACCAAAATGCTTGTTGACGTTGACGATGAAAGACAGAGCAATTTGCGCGAGCATCGAAAACTCTGGCCGAAAGTTAGAAGTAGAACTGAGATATCATGGAAAAAAAAAAAGTTCCCTGCAGACACACGGCTGCATATCAGAGATACATCTGATTTCCAACCCTGCTTTGATACTTAGTTATATCTTTGTTTCTTAAAGGAATTAAGAAACTGATGTTTTCGTTTGAATCCACGACATGAAAGCAGCTCACTGAATGTTTCCTACAATTAAATTTTAATAGACATGGTTCTTCTTGTACTGTTTCCATTCCAAAAGTCTGATAAATGCAGCTGTTATGTATTGTACACCTGAAGTGGGATGAAATAATCCTTGTTCTTCACCTTCTTCTGTTCTGTTCTGTTCTGCTACAGCGTAATTCTTAATTACACCGAAATGAGACGCACCCTGTGCCCACAGTGTTCACACTTGTTTCCGTGTTCCACGATGCACCTCAGGTCTTGAGTGACAGCATACAGTATAGGTGTCAGCGGTTGGATGTCTGTGATGAATGGGTTAAAAGCATGAGGTCATACGTTGGTGGTGTTATCAAACGGAGCCGGTACTCATATCACTGTAAGGATCTGGTGATGTTAATAATTAATCTTCCTTTCTGCTCGGGCGTCTGTCCTTTGGCCTTCCTTAAACCGTAAACGTGTTACTTCATCCTCACTCTCGGCTGTGTCATTTTGTCATGTGTGTGTGTGTGTGTGTGTGTGTGTGTGTGTGTGTGTGTGTGTGTGTGTGTGGCTGAACGGATGAGTCAGGTGGACATGAGCTGTGTGTAGTTTGTGTCAGATACATTTTGAAATGATGATTTTTAGAGGAACTTTTTGCACTTATTAAAAGGGCACTGAATTATTTTTGTTCTCACCACTGTGAGATTTTATGCCATCGATAATCAAATCATGCAAACATATAGTTTATACATTAAAGTGACTATTATGATCATCACACACAATATATACTGCAATATCATTTATAAATGGCATGCAGGCAGCGCTACAGAATAGCTGTGATATTTTTGCAGTGAGTCGTCTTATTGATCTGAAAGCTCTTAAAAGGCCCTACTGACACAGGCCAAATTCTTATGTATAAATCTATTCTAATCTAATTTGTTTTATTCTTTGTTTTCAAATGAAAACATGAACTACAGTTTGTAAAAAAATATATGAATGTGCATCTACTTGTACCATGAGATTTATTTAATCTAATGTTCCACTGATGCTGTGGATGCAACATGCAAGAAATGTGCATGAGCTGATGTTTGCAGGGGTTTAAAATGAAAATGACTTGTTGGTTGTGTGTGTGCCTGTGTGTGTGTGTGCGTGTGTGTGTGTGTGTGTGTGTGTGTGTGTGTGTGTGTGTGTGTGTGTGTTTGTGTGTGTGTGTGTGTGTGTGTGTGTGTGTGTTTGCACTGGATATCTGAGTATATGATAGATTATTACACTGAGGTCTGCTTCATCCTGCAGGGAGACATAGAGAAAGGACTGGAGATGAAGAAGCTTGTGCTGTCTGGTTTCTTGGCCAGCGAGGAGATCTACATCAACCAGCTGGAGGCCCTGCTGCTGGTGAGACACACACACACACACACACACACACACACACACAACCACACACACTGTTTACTGAAATGCTAACTCAACATGCCTCCCTATGCGAAGCTAACCAGGTCACTGCTGTTCTGAGGCACACACCTTTTTTTTTTAATAACAGTTAGAAACATATTGCATTAGTACTGTAAAACTGGTGGAAACCTGCTCTGTCAGTTCCTTTTCTCTCAGCGCTCGGTGACAACACAAGGAACCATTATAGAATTAAATTTAAGAGTTTGTTCCTGTCCCCTTCCACTTCCTCAGTGAGCCAGTGTCTGAAACACAGCATGCAATCACAATCTTTGCACACGTTGTTGCGTATTTCATCTCTCCACCACGAACTGAAAGAAAGGAATTTGTATTTTCTTTTGCTTATCATTTTTTCTCTGAATACCGTGAATGAAGCACTCTAGCCTCAACAAGGATGCTTTTTCAACAAATCTTAGTAGTGAATTTTTAAGGTGACTCTGAAGGCCGGTCACCCCCCCCCCCCATGTGTGGGATATGCTTTTCAGACGCTGACACAGTTGTAGAATATTTCACGATAGTTGGGAGGACATGTAACCTTCAGATGACTCGTTTATTAAATGAAAGGCAAGCCAGGACTGGTTGTCATGATCACCTTACGGGTTACATGCGGTTTTGTGTGTGGGTGTTGCTGGGGGGGCCGGCAGTGTGGACTCAGACCCGCTCATGTCTGGTGTTACATCTAAGGAATGAACTCACAACAGCCTGCCTTCACACTGTGGTCACAAACGTGGCTTTAAATGGTATTCTTCCACCAAGTGCTCACATCACATCACATCTCCTCTCCTCTCCGTCTCCTCCTCCTCATTTGATCATAAAATTATCTGATGGGATCTATTTATATATTGACTTCTCTTATTTTAAGTGCAGTACTTTTCTAACAAAACTGTTAGTTCCCCTTGTGTCTTTTGTATTTTTACACTCACAATGTTGATTTCTACCGTCAACAAGGTCAAATATAGACCTTGTTGGAAGTGTGGAGTGTGTCTACAGCTAATGTCAGAGCGTTTCTGGACCAGTCTGATTAGTCGTCATACAACCCCCCTGATCAGTGGGAGGCTGACTCAGGACCAGCCTGAATTTTGCCTCTTTGACGTGGAAAACCTTCCAGTCATGAACTCTCCACACATATCTATGATTAACCGAGTTGCTGCACAGTCTGACTGGTCAGAAACTGTACGATAGGGATGAGCTTTACCCAATAGCAGTCCATGCAGAGTGGATAATATTACACACTTATCACTGTGTGACACAGAGCAATATCAGGAACTTTTTTTTCAGGCTCTCATCACTTAATTTCCCCAGATCACGCTGCTCATCTTTTGTGTAAAATAAGCTTCATGCGACGATGAAATGCTTTATATAACTTAGCAGCAAGATTGAGCCCAGTTCTTCATGATTTACATTTTGTTCAACTTTTTATAAAAGGTACTAAAGAACCATTCCTTTTTTGCTGATTCTGAGTCTATGTGTTCTCTTGGATCGTTCAGCCCATGCGTCCCCTGAAAGCCACGGCCACCACCTCGCAGCCCGTCCTGACCATCCAGCAGGTGGAAACCATCTTCTACAAAATCCAGGACATTTCTGACATCCACAAGGAGTTTTACGACGCTCTCCTACCCAACATCCAGCAGTGGGATGAGAAAGTCACGGTGGGGCATTTGTTCCAGAAGCTGGTGAGTGTGGCGTGGGCCCAGACACTGTGTGGTTTGTCTCCCACCACCCCCCTCTTTTTCATTTTCAGGGAACACATAAATGACTGTTAATAGGAGAATCATCAAGCTCTCACTGTTTGTACTTGTGATGAATTATCTCGCGTGCATAAATGATGGGGTGTGTGAGTGCGTGTGTGCCCTGGTGTCTGCAGTCTGAGTGCATTAGCCGTAATGTTGCGGCCTCAGATCTATCATGTTGCCTTATTTTCACTGGATACTGTTGCATCAAGAGGCGCTCTGAGCACATCGTGTACCGACATCATTATGTGCGGAATGAACCAGGCTCCAGGCTGCAGCTATTGTCAGCTTCACAGTGGATAATGAGATTGAAAATGGCTCCTGAGCACATCGCATACAGTGAGAGCATGTCTCATATCTTACATATTCATTATGTAAGCTTTACAAACTGTAGTGAGGCTGATGCATCGTGATGTGATAAACTGAGGTAAGAGGCTGGACCTTCTGTTGGAAAAACAGTCGGAAAACATAATTTTGCAAGGAAAATCTAGAATAACTACCTACCTTCTGGGGTCAGTTTTGGTCACTGAAGGTTAGTATGGTCATAAAGACCCTAATCTACTGTAAGCTTCTTCTAACCAATTATAACAAGAGGTGGGAGCCTCAGAATGTTTTATCATTATCAGGCTTTAATTCACAGCGTTCAGATTCTCTTTTTTTGCCACCCTGCTGCTCACAGTCTTATTAATCTGACTTTTATAGCCTTGTTTTGAACAGGAACGTTTTTACAGATAACGAACAATAAATTCTTTACTTTCACAGTCATCAACCAGCAGTACCACACATCTGGTGTTTATCTTATCATCTTTATATCCTGAGTATTTGTATGGATTGTTCATGTTGTTAATAATTAAGATTGATTGGAAGGGGGGCCTGTTGCTGTGAAGGTCCACAGAAAATTAACTAAATTTTTAAAAGTTGTGGTTATTAACCTACATTTTACACACTTTAATTCTGAATAATTACACCAGAGCAGATCGAATACATATTCTAAACAATTTGACACGTTGAAAAATGTGATGGTTCCTTTAACAAACAAGAAAAGGGAAACATGATGAAGATTTCTCTCTCATGCTGATATGAAACCAAACCTTATCAGTTTTTGCTGAAAGCATTTACATGCTAGCCATAGTTAGAATTAGCAAAAACTCCACTATCAGTCAAAGATTGCAACTTCCGGTGGGTATTTATGATGCATTTATTTGATTTTTAAGAACAGAGGAAGAAGACAGATATTCTGCACTTCCATATGATTGAAAAATGAGAAAATGTAGAGAGGAAAGCTGATAAAACAGAATTCCTTTGTGTTTTTACTCACAACAGCCATCGATTAGCTCACCTCTGGTTTTAGACTTTCTATATGGATACTAGAGGTGAGTAAAAAAAGTGAATTTTAACTATTAACTATTGTGGATTATCCAGTCCTTCATTCTTATTTATATCAAGACAAATCATAGAATATTACATGATAGATTCAGTGAATGCTCAGATGCTTTCTTTTTTTTAGCCATAAAGGACATGAATGGTGAGCTCCTGTAGAGATGTAATTATTTTTGTTGTTTAAGTACTTCCCTCGCCCCCCTTTTTCTCTATGCGGACCACAGGAGTCGCACCACCAAACGACACCTATTAGTGTAATCGTCAGCTCCCATCTGTGCGGCCTATACGTGCGCACACGAGCGTGTCATTTGGCAGCAAAACATTTAGTCAGGGCGGCGGTGTGAGGGTGCAGATGGCTGGTGTAATTAGCTGGTGGATGCTCCCCGCTGCTCCCCGGAGTAATAGAAGATAGGCTGCTTTGGAACAGAGTCATCTACAGTTCCAACGTTTTTCACCTTGTCAGAAATGAGGCTCAGCTGCAGGACGTGGTGGCCAGGATGTTCAAAATCCCCAAAGGGATTAAGAAAGAATGGTTTAGTATTTGGGTCTGGATATTTTAAGGGCCAATAAAAAGACGTTTTTAAGACATTTCTGAAGAGGGGAAGTGTAACTGTAATCCCTTTAATATGGTGATGTGGTAGAAGGATCACCAATGCCTCCATGGTAACCTTTTCAGTAGCTAGATGTCGATATTAGCTGTTCAATTGGCCCGTCCACCAATGACATGTTGGATGGATTCCTCTGATATTTTATGGGCTGAGGTACCTTTAGAAACTCTGGTGATTCTTTTGCTCGACCTCTAGTGTCTCTCAGAGTCGACCTTTTTAGCTTTCAGTGAAATATTTCAACAACCATAGGATGGATTACCTATAAATGCATTTATATACATTCATATCCCTTTCATAATGTATTCTAATATATTATTCCTTCATGTTTTCGTCCGCCATCAGGTCAAAACTTTATATAATTTATCCATTACTTATTTTCCACCCCTTTGGGCTGTGATGGAGCAATGCTATGCTAACATATCTTTATCTTTCTGTAATCCGTTTCCACAAATCAATCCATGACACAGCGTCTGTGTCATTCGACACCAGATGATTACCTCACATCTTCTCTCTTGAGAAATGAGAAACAGGAAATGAACACAAGAGAAAAGAGAACCGGGTATTTAAGGACAAAAGTAACTAGTGTTAATCATTCACTATTCACCCTGAATCCAACACCATTGCTTTAATAGGGCGCTCTCTCTTTTTTACCCACCATGCACTGCTGGTCTGCAGCTTGTGTTTCAATGCGCAAGCAGTACAACAGAGAAGAGATGCTAATGGAAATTAAAGGAAAGAAAAAAATCCGCACAGAGCCTCAGTGGCATTAAGGGAATATGATTAGAATGTGTTCTGGGTCCATAGGTGTGTAACTGTGTGTGTATATGTGTGTGCAGGGTAATTTCCTCTGTGCTGATACAGCAAAACGAGGGACTGCAGCGCTCCTTTCAATCCTGCCTCTAAGGCGAAAATTCTGATAGGACTAGAAATGAATTTGTCAGCCAGTGGAAGTAGAAGTATCCTACGGAGTGGATGTTTGGGTATGACCTCAACAACATGAGCATCGCAATGGAGTCCGGTGTTTTTGACATTCCTGTGCCGGAATGCTGAAGATAGATGTGTACGATCATTTCAAAACAACACAGTATCAAATTGTCATAGAACTTGTGTTGTTTGTTTCCCATGTTATTCCATGACTCTTCTTCTCTTTTCCAGGCCAGTCAGCTGGGTGTATACAAGGCATTCGTGGACAACTACAAGGTGGCGCTAGAGACGGCGGAGAAATGCAGCAACGCAAACAGCCAGTTCCAGAACATATCTGAGGTAAGGTCGCCAATGGAGGATAATCACATGAGTCAGCAGATTATCAGAGGGGAGTTGTCAGCAAAAATAGAGCGTTCATTCTGGTAATTACTTTTGTTTTGTAATATGAAGATTTCGCTAGGTCATTCGATTAAACACTAATTTGAACCAAATATGTATATATAATCAAATGAAATTAAGATGCTTAAAACAGAAATATTCTGCGCTATTGAAAAGAACTATTTATTATTTACGGTAATTTGAACGTTTATGAACCCTTCCATACTGATATTAAACTATGTTATATCTGCATTACCTTACCCCATACTCTGACAGATTGTTTAAAGCGCTTTTAAGTGTTTCTTTAATACACGGAAGTGCGCTGCGTTACGTGAGTCTCGGAACGCAGCGCACTTCTGGATGCAGTCAGCCAATAGAATTGCAGTATCACGGGACTACCTACTAAAAATCCGCGATGAGGTGAAGCAGGGCATCTTGAAGCTGCTCCTGTAAACTTTATCCCAAGATAAACCTTTCATTTTAAACGATGCATCATTAAACAAAAGCTCAAGGAGCACGGACGCCCATATCTAGAGATGAGAATAATTACAGTCGTGAAGTCTCAGTGGCATCTCAGGAACTTGTTGAGTCGTTCGTCTTCATCAACGCTAAGTGTGTGTTTCATTAAATCAGTCACTCCGTTCCCCTTTTTCTTTCAGAACCTCAAAGTAAAAGGTCCTAAAGACTCCAAGGATTGCACCACAACCGTCTCCATGGAGAGTAAGTGTGTTCACGCTTCTCTTTGTTCGTCTTTATCATCGTGTGAGAGTGTGTGTGTCTGGGCTGACTCCAGTCCTATTCCTTGTAGTTGTGTATGCAGCGGCAGGCTTTGGGAGGCAAACTGCTGTGTGTGTGAACACTCTCTCGTCTCTCTCTCTCTCTCTCTCTCTCTCTCTCTCTCTCTCTCTCTCTGTGTCTGCCTGAGGAAGGAGGCAGAGAGGAGGAGAGGAGATGAGGGACATGGAGGTGCTGCTGGTCCTCAGACTGTGTTGTAACTGCACCTACGGTAACGACCGCACCATTGTGAGACAGTTTGACTGTTGAAACCTGGAGTGTTCTCTTTCTTCTTTGTTTCCGTGAGCTGGGATGTTGTGTTGTCGATTCTTCAGAGTTACGTTTCGGGTGCCGTGAAGTTGGGACGGTCGTTGATCAGCCTGTCAGTTGTGATGTGGATTTTGGTGGCGTTTGTTTGCTGATTGTTTCACACCTTTCAACGTGGCAGGATGATGGAAAGAGTTTCTCGTAAAGTCTTGCAGCCTTTCTCCAGTCGTTGAGCGAGGACCCTCTGGAATACGCTGCTTCTCATAACACACCAGACCCCAGCTTTATTGTGTATTTATCTTTCTTGCCGGGGTTATTTAGTTTGAACAAACACTAGACGAGATTTCCTGTTGGGAACCAGTCTGATCTGCATGTGTGTGACTGAGTCCATGCTTTTAGTTCCGTCTCGCTGGAATGAATACAATTTAGTCTTATGAAGTATGCAATGCTAAGCTAACATCACGATCAAATGGCGTGGCTTTGTCAGACACGCGAAGAATGTCAGTTTTCAGCAGCGTGTAACTGTGAAAGGTGTTAATGCATGTATCGTAATAGAGACTGTGAGTGAGACTATGCTGTTTGCTGGGCCTGTGATTGGTTTGTTTCACCACAGGTTAATGTGCATGGAGCGTCGCCTCATATTCCCTCAACAAATAAGTATTCGTCAGCATTCAGGGCAGCCACTGTGATTTGTGTTTATATTTTATTTCCTTAATTTCCTGGTGAGGGAGAGGAGGAGTTTATCTTGCTTGACTTTACCATTGCTTCTTTGCTTTCCCTCCACATTTCTGTTGTTACGCACTTCAAATCTTCACTCTTCTACCTCCAAGTATCCCACAACCTTTTTTCCACGTAAAACTTTGCTCCCATTTTACACCATTCCTTTATTTTTAACTATTTTATCCTTATATGCCCTCTACCTACCTGTCACTTTGTTGTATTTATGTTTCCTCTCCTACTGCTCTCGTTCTGTCCTCCACGTCCTTCACACTTGGCATCCTTGGCGGGGTGTCTCGCCAACCGCAGAAGGCTTGGAAACGTGTCGGTCCTTGTGGCCTCGCTGTAGACCGATTTAGCATTTCGCATCTGGTCCGTCCCCTCGTTCGTGAAGAGGAACTATCCATCCCACCGCCAAGCCGTCAAGGCCACCTTGAGGACGGAGCCAATTAAGAAGCAACTCACTGTGGGAGGTCATCGACTTCCAATAATCCATCTTTGGCTTTTTTTTTTTTGTCTTCTCGACCTTCCTCGTTCCTGAATATCGATTGGACTTTAAATTTTTAGCCTCTTGTTCCTGATTGCAAATGAGAAGCTTCACAGACATGGGGACACTGTGAAATTATCAGACTTCTAACTTTGCTGCTGCAGACTCTAGTAGATTTTTGTACATGTTAGCACCCTGGCTGCAGTCCTTATCCTGGTTCTTTATTGTTTGTAGAAATGGCATTTCCTGGATCACAGAAATGACACGATTAGAAATTAATTTACATACATAATTCTAATTTTATATATGGGAGGAAGAAAATGACAGGCATATGGAGGTGTCTCAAACTGAATATACACTGTAATGTATTTTTAATGTCTTTATATCTATAATTTATGTAAAAGTATAAATGCTATGAAAAAAGCATCTTAGCATTTACAAACAATATAAAAGTGCAATAATGTTTAAGAAATACAAACCGGGATGTAAACAGCCAATAACATTGCAGGAGCTATTCTGACTAACAAACACACTCACGACTAATAGTAGTGATAACTTTAATGTACTTTCTGAGCAACAACTATTTGAATTCTACCCAAGGTGTGCGGCAGGCACTGAAATATTTGTTAAGTATGTGCACGAACACACACACACACACACACACACACACACACACACACCTAATTACTGATGTTCACAACCCTGTTTGTTGGTGTGGGTCTGCCTGTCGGCCCTCCAGGACGCTGTGGTATCGAGCTCAGTTAACCAGGCCTCTACACTCATGACCAGAGGTGGGGGGAGACTTGAAAGAGCATCAGTGAGGCCCTCTAGAAGATTCCCTTTGGTTTCATGTAGTAGTTCTGTGTGTGTGTGTGTGTGTGTGTGTGTGTGTGTGTGTGTGTGTGTGTGTGTGTGTGTGTGTGTGTGTGTGTGTGTGTGTGTGTGTGTGTGTGTGTGTGTGTGTGTGTGTAAAGTTTAGCTTTGAGCCTTAGCGGTAGATCCGTCTGCTCTCCCTGTAGACTTCAGCTCCCACTCTTTGGTTCTTTGAGTTGAAGAGGAGGCGAGCGGCGAGGAGGAGGAACACGTAAAGGGAGAGAGGAGGACAGAGGGAGAGCGAAAAGTGTGGAACTGTTTCTGCGTCTCTGTGTGAGGGCAGAGCTCAGTGTGTGACGACCTGCCCTGCAAACAGAAAGCAAGTCGCCTCTCTCTGTTTCACCTGGCTGCACTCTCCTCCCCTCCAATTAAAATGACGCTGAAAAAACTCCCCAAAATACGAGGCAGTTCTGTTTTTATTCCATGATGTCCCATCATCCTCTGTTCACTCCAGCATTCCCTCTTTCTTTGTCTGTGGGAGTTTCTCACCTAGAGCTGGCATCTGTGAGGGATCTGCTGTCTGGTCTGTCAGCGCAGCAGGGGGGCCGGCCCACCGGGGGGGTGTGAGCCCAGTGTGGTGGTGCTGCGAGCTGGGGGGGTGATTTTAGAGGCCGGATCAGTGACACTTTGGACATTAAATATGCAGTCGTCTGATGTTTTAATCGTGAACTGAAAGGGAGCGTTTGTCCTCACGGTGACCTTCTGTGTTTTACTGTTACTGACCCCTCCCCCTCTTCTCCCCCCACAGCTCTCCTCTATAAGCCGATCGACCGTGTTACCAGGAGCACTCTGGTCCTTCATGTGAGTTCATAAATTAAAGGACTGTTTCACCTAAACGGCCTAAAAATAATAATAAAAAACGCTGATTCTGTGGTCATTGTTGCTGATTTTCCTTTGTAAATTCTACTCCCTCTTGGGGAGTAGAATCTGATTGGTCCACAAACAAGATCACCTGCATATCTTAATTCTTGAATGGCACCTCAACACAGAAGTGCTGACAAGAGGAAACCTGTTTTTGGTTGTTTACCCTTGGATGAGCAATTATTAAGTGAAAACTGCCAATCGAACACGCTGACATCCCAGGATGTGCGATGTACCAGGACTGGGTTGTGTGAATACATTTGCATAACAACAGAGTGTCTACATGTTTCTAGAGATCAGTTCTCTGGGGTGTCAGAAAGTGGTCGTGTTTCCTTTGGAAAGCGGGCGGCGGCTGTCCGTTACTCGTCTACGCTAACGAAGCAGCTTTGATAAAACAAAGAAATTTTCAGATATTACTTAAATGTAAACCTGAGTGGGTGTGTTGGAGTTATGGTTTGATAAGACAAAATTAAATCAGCAAGTGGTCAAATTGACCAGATAATTATTAAAATTACCTTTTTACATATATAAACAGGTTTTACTACTATTATTATTTTTGTTGTTGTCATTTTTATTTATTTATTTTTCTTTTTATTATTATCATTACTGTGTATGTTGTAGGACTTGCTAAAACACACTCCTAAGGACCACCCAGACTTCCCGCTGCTTCAGGATGCTCTGAGGATATCCCAGAACTTCCTGTCCTCCATCAACGAGGAGATCGACCCTCGGAGGACAGCGGTCACCACACCCAAGGGAGAGGTGTGTGTCGACTTGAGTGTGTGATAATGTGCAGATGATTAATGTGTGTATTGTCTCATTTGGGGAAACTGTGACAGATAATGCTTGACATGCATACACTGACCGAAGTAGTCAATTGACGAGTTTGTGTGCATTATCCACAATGCAACTCAAGAACAGACAGTTCTACCAGGATGGTGTTCATTTGGGGACGATAGCATCAAATGACGTAAAGTGTTCTGTCAGGCGCGTCAGCTGGTGAAAGATGGCTTCCTGGTGGAGGTGTCTGAGAGCTCCAGGAAGGTTCGGCACCTCTTCCTCTTCACCGACCTGTTGCTCTGTGCCAAGATGAAGAAGACGGCTGTGGGGTGAGCGCACGTTTCCCTTTTCTTCTCCATCCAAAATAGCGTGTTTCTTTGAATGTGTACCTTTGAATGTCAGTTTCCATTAAGAGGAGAGCAATTGAAAGCCTCGCTGACAGACAGGAAGGCGAACAGGCTTTGATTTGGGTGGGGAAGACAGAACAGTTTGGAAGTTTTTCTCAGAAAAACGTGCGAGCAGCAGCGGAGGGTTGTGTCGACAAAGTCGTCACACTTATGGGATGGCCGATCGCTTGCCAGTGACAGCTGTTCTCCTGATGGGATTTTATTTTGTCTTTCACCATTAGTATCTCATGTAGAGCTATCGGGGACACATAGTTTTCCCTTGACTACCAGGATCCATTCTGTATGTTGGGATTACAGAATTTTCCGCAGTATGAAAACCTAAAAGCCTTTTATTTGCTTAAAAGCAGACAGTGCGCCTTATATGTGGAACAAAAAAACCTTTAAAATTGGCCATTCATTGAGGGTGCACCTTATAGGCCAGTGCGCCTTATAGTGTGGAAAATGTTGTATTCATATTTCCCTTCACTGCCTTACTTCCTGAATGTACATTTGATCATTTTTTATGTAGATTCCATCCTTACTGACATTCATGCACCTTTATTGGTGTGTGTGCTGCATCTAAGGTCATTTCTAAGCATCTGGAAGATCATTAGACAGAAAAAAATGGAAGTCTCAGTGATAATTTCAAGGCCTGGAACTGAGATGATAAAGAAACAATCAGTTCCTCCCCCTGTTCAGACCATCTGTGTTCAATTCCTACATGACTGTGATTTTTTTATGCAGTAAATTCATTCCGTCAGTGTGAATTGAAGTCGTCGATGTCCTGAAAACATCATTTCTGTGGCTTTCATTTTAATGAGGGGTTCAAGTGCATGTTTTCATGTAGAAAACACCCCCCTGCGCACACACACACACACACCACACACACACACACACACACACACACACACCACACACACACACACACACACACACACACACACACACACACACTCCTAAGAACTCAGAATTCTCATTACATAGCTGCTCAAATTTCCAACTGATGAAGATAATTAATTGTACTTGATGAAGGCGCTGGTAATGAGTTAAAACCCAGCAGTGCTAATGAGTCTTATTAATGACTATGACTCTTCTCAGCATGGGGGGAGATGCGCTGTGCTGAGTTTGCAGTATTTTCATTAATAGAACTTGTGGAACCAACAGGCTGACTTTATGTGTTTTTGAGGTTTTTATTCTTTTCATGTGGGTTTTCACTACTTTTGCTCTTAATAGCTTCATGTGTCCTCGGGTGATTTGGCAGTTCTAAAAACAGAAACAAGCCTTTGTTGTGTGGATCTTCAGCAAACCACGTTTAACATTCTGTTTGATTCTCTCCCTGTCGATGGATCAGTCGCCACCAGCAGTACGAGTGTAAGTGGTACATCCCTCTGGCAGACCTGACCTTCCAGACCCTGGACGAATCGGACTCATGCCCCAGCATCCATGTCATTCCCGAGCACGAGATAGAGGAGATGAAGATCAAGATCTCGCTCTTAAAGAGCGAGATACAGAAAGAGAAGGTAATTAATAATTTAGTATTCCATTACGCTGACAAAATTTGATTCAATCCATAATCTCCCCAAGTCTTTTTGGCTGCAGTTTAGCTGGAAAAGAATGACAGAAGACTGAGCTTCTTCTACTTTTGTATTTGTTACAGGATCTTGACACACGTCACCAGCTACTGTAACACAGGTGTAGATGTTGGACTTATAAAGTCAGTTATATCAATATGTATTTATGTATTTGACTGTATCAGCTTTAATTTCATTATCTGCTGAGAGCATCAGTAGTTTTTTATATTGTCAATAATATAGGAAAATCTGTATGTGGCAAAACCCCTGGAAATGAAGCAATGGTCATAGGAGACACACTTGGACCAGATGAATCATTTTTCTCTTTTTTGGTGAGACACATCAGAGGTTTACTTCAAGTTTCTCATATCGGAGCCAATTAGTGAGTATTTTAAGATTGTTGGAGCTAGATAAGCAAAGACGGTGGCGGAAGCTACCCATCAATCAGCAGGAGTAAGGCAGAGCAGCTAAAGTGGATATAAATTGAGTCAAACCATCGAGGATCTGCGTGAGTGGAAATGAAAGCAGTTTAAATGATTTCTGTTGGAGGATGGAGGTAGAGAACGGTGTCGCCTGTCAGAGGATTTAGGGTTACCGTAAAACCAGCTTCAGATTTAATGTCGGCTAAGACCAACAACCTCAAGTCCGATGACTCAAAACATCAAACATTGATTTGCAAAGTTCAGATTGTGTAAAAATCAGCCACAGAACCTTTGGCAGGACGTGAACAAGTTTCATTTAAACGACTTCAAACATTCTCCTTTATTCTGGTAGAACCATTGTGTTGTCCTGTTAGCACTGAAAGAACTGCTCAGTGGTAGAGGATAAAAACAAGATGCTTTAAGCCTCCGTCAGTTCACCCTCACACCTCCGGCTGACACGCCAAAGGCTTCAGGAAGCAGAGAGTTCCTGTTATCTTCGTGTCACAGTGTTAATAATCACAAAGTCGAGGCTCAGTGAGTGACAGCGGCTGGTGCTTAGAGTTCAGAGGAAGCCCCAATAGTGAGTGATTCAGCCGATTTTAACCGTGCTCTGACTCGAGGCTCCCTGTCAAGGGCCGGGCCGTTTGTGTCTTCTTGTTTACTTTAATATAGAAGCTGAGATTCTGTACTTAAATTATACGTCAGAATGCTGCGTTCAAGTTCAGAATTAATAAGATCTTGCATTTCTGTTTCTTTGTAGAAAACGCCAAAGAGTCAGAATCGTGTAGATCGTCTGAGGAAGAAGATGAATGAGCAGGAGTCGTGGCTGCTCCTGCAGTCGCCCACCATCCCGTTTCGCATCCACAACAAACACGGAAAGGTGAGCTGCTTCTTGTAGATAAAGTACTCCTATGTTACCACTAGAGGGGGTGATGCATCTTTCTAAAGAGTCTCCAGTCTTTGATTTAGAAGCTAAACCTGGTGACAGTGTCAGAAAATAACACATCGTAGTTTAATAGAATTTAATAAGTTTCAAAACTGATGATTTTAGTGCCGATGCCTAAGACATCTAACCTGAACGTTCTCTGCTTGCAGAGCTATCTGTTCCTCCTCTCTTCTGACTATGAGAGGTCAGAATGGAGGGAAAGCATCCAGAAACTCCAGAAGAAAGGTAACTCTGAGCTTGAACACATCTTCGTCTTGAATGAACGTCTCATTGCTCTGAAAATATCTCAAGCTTCATCTCAAAATGGTTAAAAACCTCTCTCAGACACCGAACCACAGAAAAGTGAGAGCTTTGGTTGCTGTGTATTTTCCAGATCTCCAGGCATGCCTTTTAAGTTCCGTCGAACTCCAGGTCCTGACCAGCTCCTGTTTCAAACTCCGAACTGTCCACAACATTCCTTTGACCAGCAACAAAGACGGTAAGAAACATTCGCACAATATCGTCTTTATTCTTTTCTACTTATGTTTGGATTTTTTTCTTCCTCTCGCTTTCTCCTTTTTCTCCCAAAATCACAACCAGACACAGGCTCCCGTTGCTCCTTCCCCTCTTCTTTGGTGCTTTGAGTTTACAGTCAAACACAAAAGCGCCTATTACACAAAAAAAACCACATAATGAGAGAGGGAGGCCTCGCAGGAGAGAATCTAGGCTACAATATGTTTCTCATCCAGCCCCTAGCAGTAAATGCCACGCAGTGGGCTAACAGTGTGCTAGCGGTGGATTCTGGGTTCCGATGCGGAGGTTTGTGCTCCAGATCTCCACGTTGCACTGCTCTCAGAAGCTGGTGGTGACATTAAAGCCATCTGGCTGACCCGCTGTGATTGGCGTGAATGTCGAAGGGTCTCTGCATTCTCTGTCAGAGGTGACAGAGTGTTCAACACGCTCCCAGGAACGCTGTCCTCATCTTTCTTTCATCATACAGGAAAGAGATCCAAGTTTGCTTCTTCTGCAATAACATCACTATGCAAGTCAGCCATTATTTTGACATTCAATACCTTTAAACTGGTGATCACAGGGACTGCTGCCTTTTTTTTCTTTTCATTTCATTTTGATATGTTGAACTTCAAGAGAAAACCAAAGTCGCTGCCAGAGTGCTCTCTGCTCATCAGATGTCAGTTTCCAGCTGAACAGTGAGGAGCAGAAATTCAGATTTATTCTGTTTGAAGGAGATGGAGTCTCTCTTTCTTTGTGTAAATTGACCAGTTTATCCTCCAATTGGGCAAAATAAAGCACAAAGATGAAATGCTGAGTTTCCTGTTTCAATTCAGAAGATTAAATACTAAAAAAACCGACAGATTAAATTAGATCATCAGGAAAGCTGTGATCCTGACAAATTGTTCATTCATTCATTATCATTTATCTCCATGTTACCCAGACCTTGCTGTCCAAAAGATCCATATCAAAGAAATGTTTAATACACTCCATATTCAGAAGATGAAGACATGAACCACCATAAAAATAGTCCCACGTTGATGCCAACATTCAAACAACAGAATGCCCAGATTTTTCTGAGCTGCTGTTCTATTTTTACATTCATAGCTAGAAGTCGAGAGAAATTTTAAAAAGTTATTTTTGCAGTAAAATATATATTTTTACAAAAATTGGGTGAGAAGAAGGGTCTCTGTGTGTTATTTTTTTAAATAGAACCTACCTCGATCTGTCATCCTCATTTCAGGTACTTCTTCTAACAAGGAAAAGAACTTTTTATTTTAGTTTAATGGAGACTTCTAGATTTCAAAACTGTCATTCTGTTAAACTATTTTAAGCTTTTCGTGACATTTTTTGGTCGCTATTTCAACAAGCACAAGTCAGACACGTGAAAATCTGGTAATTTATTCGTTCGCATCATCTGGCTCTAATAATATGGTGTCGCACCTGACTGCAGATCCAGGAAAAGATGCAGTGATGCTCTGCTGCTCCCTTTAGAATTTCCCTCCGTGCGCTTTACTGCAGTCACATCACACACACAAGTTTCCTTTGTGAATTATAGCACTAACATGTTGTCTCACTTCTATTCCACTTCAGTCATTTTGACTGTTTGCTTTTCTGAACTCCAGGAGGTTTGATTAAACCTTCACCTCTCTGACACCTCCATCGCTTTGCTTTTACTTGTTGATATTTTTCTTCTCTTTCCTTGGGAGGTCAAATCCCTGTGTGGCAAACACACATGCACGCACGCACGCACACACGCACACACACACACACACACACACACACACGCACACTTCAACACGAACGATACAGCGAACACAAAGCAGAGGTTTAAATGGTGACCAGCTGCTGAAGGAATGCTTTTCATTTCTTTGACGATGGATGATTTTGCAGAGACTCTTAGAATCTCACGCTTTCGTTTGACTCCGTCTGATAAGTCTCATCGGTTTGTGTATTTTGCTCCAAACACACAGCTTGTAGGCTGCGTCAAAGCCAAACCTGTGAACTCTGAACAAACACTTTCTCACATTTAACCCTACAAACAGTCCCACTGCCCTCTGCTGGAGTTTATTTACCAGGAAACACCTAAGCTTCACAGGTCTCTAAGAGCATGGGGGGGCACTAGGCCACCCAACAGACATCCATCCATGAGCTCAGTTGTTTCAGCAGGCGACTGCTTGTTGATGTGGGTACTGATACCGATCTGATGAAGGTTGTAATAATAATTAGTTTTTTCAATTTTCCTCATTAATTTTCAGGTGCTTTGTGTTCAAGTGTCGGCCAAACTCATCTGAGGTTTATTGTGTCTCTTCTCAAACATAAATTGCTCACTGGAGGTTGTCAGGAGTGAGAACACTTTGTAGGAGGATGTAGATAATTAAGTTCGGACCACCAAACTTGAAATGATTTTTAAATTACTTTTGATGTTGAGGGGATGTTTTGAATTTTAGACTTGTATCTCGATGTTCATTCAAGAACAGTTTCATCTTCTTACCATAAAATTGGCCTCAAAAATTGTTTCAATGACACAAAAACTGCATTTGTGTCCAGGTTTGATGCAGAAAACATGAAACTGAGAGAGAAAAAGAAGAATCACTCGGTGTTTGTTGAGACAGGATGTTGACTGCCTGGTGAAGGGAATATTAAACAGCCACCCTTGACTCATACGACGGGTTAATGGCCATGTGCTTGTCTTTACAGATGAGGAGTCTCCTGGTCTGTACGGCTTCCTGCATGTGATCGTCCACTCAGCCAAAGGATTCAAGGATTCGGCCAGTAAGTCATCCAGAAACGGCTTCTTCGTCTTCTTTTAACAGCCTGTTGACGCTCCGTGTCGCTTCACCCAGAGCCGCTGCACGTAAACGAGTCTGTCAGCAAAACACACGACCAGATCAATTGTCACAGAAGAGATGTGGATGGTCTGTGGTTGCTCTCATTTAGCAGACATAACAAATGACACCAGAAGATAGGGAGCGTTAAAGGAAAGAGAAGAAATGTCTTCAAGCAGCAGATGAGGACAATTCAGAGAGCGAGCTGCTGCCAGTTGTCTGTGATGTTGCCCAGCGTTCACAAATGTTCCTTTGTCTAACAGCGTGTGTGCGTACAACTCCGCTCCGCGTGTGTGTTTATCATCAGCCGAGCGTGATGCTGGCAGCGCCGCGTCAGTCACAGACAGCTGGTGCTGCACTTTGTGCCCTGTTGCACAATCACTAGTGCAAATATCCAATATCTGGAAAAGAGTCAGAGATGCAGGGTTGGTATTTCATCCGTTACCATGACAGTGTTCGGAATGTGAAAACTGGCCCGCTACAATATCCTGGGTAATGGATTGGAAAGTGCTCTCCTCCGAAATCCTGTAGTAGAGGTAAAAGGTGTGTGTGTGTGTGTGTGTGTGTGTGTGTGTGTGTGTGTGTGTGTGTGTGTGTGTGTGTGTGTGTGTGTGTGTGTGTGTGTGTGTGTGTGTGTGTGTGTGTGTGTGTGTGTGTGTGTGTGTGCCTGTGTGTGTGTGTAGTCGGGCTGTTTCTTCGGGACAGTTTGATCTAAACGTGTCTGGCGAGGCGTGTGGAGGCAGGGTGGGGTGCGCTAACCATGAAGACAGCTGATGGTGAAGATGATGATGATGATGATGATGATGCTCATTGCAGAGCCGTTTATTCTCCAACGGAGTTTACCTACGCCGCTAAATGGACAAAACATTTCGTAGTTGTTGTTGTGAATTTCCCAGTTTGGGATCATTAAAGTACTGTATATCTTATCTTTTTCGTCTGTATAAAACAAACGTGTCTCTTAGTGAGGAAACAAAAACCAATCCTAAAGCGTGTGGAAACTAACATCCATGCTGTTAATCGGGTTTACTCTGAAATCTAGAGGAGCATTTACTCTCGTCCTCCAGGTGAGGAAAACAAACCAACCCTCCAGCCGGGTTTCATCCAGGGAAAGATGCAATTCGCTTTTCCTTCACGCAGAAGAAAGACAGACGAGAGTCAGATTCAGTTTGACTGTAAGCCCCAACCGACAGAGGTGAAGAGACACTGGATGGCCCAGGATTGAAAGTGTAATTAGTTTTTAGTGCATGCTTCAGTTCAGTTTACGTAACACGCCTCAGATTTATGATTCAGCTGGGCTCGTAGCTCCGTCGGGCCGCCATCTGCACCCCTGAGCGCTGCCAACACCACGCACCTGGGTGTTTAGGATGGAGACGTGCTGTGTGGGCGACAGGATGTATACAAGACGCTGAGAGGAGAACATGAGCACATCTATTTACTACTAAAGCCCTTCATCACCGTGACATCTTTGTAAATGCTTAAGAGCAAAGCCTTTAGCGTTCGGTAACGCGTTCAAGCCAGGAATATGTTGGCATTTTCTTAATACAGGTGTGTTTGATAACATCCGGCTCTGAAGCTCAACGTGTTTCTAGCAAAATTACATTTTGAATTGTAGAAGTGTTTGACTGTTTGTGTCGGCAAATAAATGGATGCTTTTTTTCCCCTGCTAGATCCTGATGATGACGATGATGACAGAAAGTCTCATTTTTCCCCATTAAAGAATGTTTTGAAGGCAGCTCTTGGAGTGAATGGGAGTGCAGCACCGTTTCCTCTGACACCACAAATAATGACAGCATTTCCTCCAGATGTAGACCGATGATGGGATCATAATTTCCTTTTTATGCAGATTGTTTCATTACAGTGTCGTGTGCAGGTTCAGTTACGTCTCACTGTAATTTGTCGATGTCTCCTACGAGCCATGAGTTCTGCATGAGCACTGCCAAGCAGTTTTCTGCTCATTTGCACAATACTGTACGGCATGTGCTTCATCTTAATGTACATGTTAGATGTCAGTGGTTATTACAGCATTCAGGTTTACACAAGTAATGATAAAGCTAATCAATCATTATTCAATGCAACGTCAGCCTCTTTTTTGTTGCTTTATTGATTGAAAAATCACAAAAGCTGTTGGAAATACTGGAGGATTGTGCTGGAACTGTGTTAATAATGTCACAATGATTTCCCCCCCCCCCTCCACCCTCACTGGGATAGGGTTTAAAATTTAGCCCAAGGCAAAGTTGTCAAACTGGGTCACAGAAAAGGGAGTCGGGAGTCAAACGTCTTCCAGAAACTCTCACAATGTGGAAAACACGATCTAGCAGAGAGGTGCAAAACATTTCCACTTTGTTCTCGGTTTATTTTTGGTGCATGTGTGACTGTCAACAAGTTTCGTCGTGCTTCACTTCTTCTGCCGATCTGCAGATGCAGCGGCCGTTGGCTGGTTGTGCGTTTGAAATGATTACAGCTACCGCGTTGCATGAGACGCTCAGTGAACAATGGTTGCATTCAAGGATCGACTTTGTCCGTCCCTGTGAGACAGGACGGCACATTTTACGCTGGAATCAGACTCAAAACGTCTCATCTCTCGCTAATATTCCCTTTAAAAAGTGGAGACGGCGCTGCAATCAAACATACGCACGTCCTCATGAATCACATGATTCTTGCGTATAATTAAATCCAGTCATGGCTGCTTGCATCCCCATTCATTCCTCACAATGCATCTATTAATTCTGTCCCTCTGGATCCTGTAAATTATGCCTGTTTCTTCTTATTTTGTTCCCTCTGAAGAATATTTTGTTCCGGAGCTTTTATTTGCTCAACTTGCAGACGCTCTCATTTTGAGGCTTGTTTTCCTGTTTGGTTTAGCTGATTATTACTAGTCTCCTAATTTTGTGAACCCACAGAACAAACCCATCGTTCAGAATGGCCTTGGGTGAAGATTAGACTCTTGTGTAAGAACACACACACACACACACACACAGGCATGCACGCCACAAAGGCTTCAGGCATTGGTTGATTGAGAAGAGACGGGTGGTACCCATTAACCCCTGTATTTAGAGGTCGGAGACCCCACGCTGGCCGAGTTATCCCCCTCATACTTTCAGCCTGATTGTGTCGTGCCAGGAAAATGAAAACTTTTGGTTTGTCCTACTTCTCGGATGATTCTGGCTTGTGATTTTTAGGTCTGGGTACAGAAACCCCATTTTAAATGAAAAGAGAATCCAAAGAAAACTGGGAGCTGGAACAAAAAAAAAAAGAGAAAACTGAAACATTTAGAACCAGTTTAGCGTTTTTGAGAAATAGGACGTCAAACCAGAGGTGAGCGGTTGTGCAGAAGCATACAGAGCGTATTTTATTTCATAAATATCCCACAGTTGGTCGCTGCTAACATCCCTCGCACCACCGGGGCTAATCTCTTCCTCGCTGGGAGTAATTATATCAGAGTAAGCAAACAAAAAAAGGAATGAAACCAGATGGATTTAGATGCCGTTACACTGACAGTCCTGTGGGAGACAGTTACGTGGCTGCATGGGTAAATGTTTGCTGCATTCAGTCATCGTTCTCCCAGGTGATGTGTTAGGCAACACCCCCCCCCCCCAAAAAAATGAAGGCCCCAGGTCGGCCTGTTGTTTTAGACGATTCAGTGGAAACACATTCTGTCATTCCACAACTATGTGTTTTTATGTAAGTGTGTGATATTCAGCCAGCTTCCTCTGCCTTCCTCGCTCAGTGACCCTCCCGGTGAGGGGTCAAACGGTGCATCCATCCATCATTTTGTCAGGACGTGGGGGTGTGGGGGGGTGGGTCAGAGCAGAAGGCCGTACCGTAGACAGTTTACAGACAGCCGGTGGCAAGCGTGGCAGGAACCGCCATGACAGCGTTTAAAAAAACGCATTAACGGACATAAATTGCTCTGTGCAGGAGTCGATCCCAGAGGAACGACAGCTGAGGCTGTAGGGAGTAGAGGAGGAGGAGGAAGGCATGTGCTCACAGACTGGAGATTGACAGCTCGTCAGCTGACAGACGACGACTTACAGAAAATCTAAATTTTATTTCCCTTTGATGGAATGTAATCAGTTCCTGTTAGTCCACCCCCCAGTAACGTTCAGACCTTTCTACTGAAGTTAGTTAAGATGAAATCCTTTTGAATGAGGGTAATATTTTATGCATGTGATTTTGACTGTGCTGATTGTTGATGATGTTCTTATTTTATCTGCAAAAGAGTGACAGTGAGGTATTATTCCATCTACTGAAAATCCAGCAGAAGGAGGATCTGCCATTCCCTTAACAGGGAATCTTTAAGAAACACAAGTCTAGAGCTGAACCTATAGTCAGTTAATCAATTCAAGTTGATCGATTTGAAAACAAATGAATTAATAATTACTGAACAGCTAACCCTGCAGGTTCTTTCTTCTCAGATGTGAATATTTTCATCTTTTGTGTTCGGTTTTAAGATCGTAGTTGCTCTAAGATGTGCTTCCTGAAAACACAACATGTGATGAACGAGCAGCGATCCAGAAAGCTGAACGTTCACCTGATCCTCCTGTGTTGATGGGTCTGCCTCCCATCTGTCCTTTCCAGATTTGTACTGCACCCTGGAGGTGGACTCGTACGGATACTTCGTCAGCAAGGCCAAGACCCGAGTCTTCAGGGACACCGCTGAGCCGCAGTGGAACGAGGTGAGTCGCATCTCCTTCGGCCGTGCGTTCTGTTGTCGCTGTGATGTAACACACACTCTTTATTTTATGCGTCTTGTGTGTCTCAACAGGAGTTTGAGATCGAGCTGGAGGGCTCCCAGTACCTGCGCATTTTGTGCTACGAGAAGTGCTATGATAAAAGCATGCTCAACAAGGACGATAACGAAATCGTGGACAAGATCATGGGGAAAGGTCAAGTCCAGGTGGGAAGACAGACAGACAGACAGACAGACCCTAACAGACTAGACAAGGCCAGCCGTCTGGCTCCTGGTGGGGGTGTTTCCCAGTATCTGACTCATTCGAATTCGCCGTCTAGCCTCCGCGCACGGCGGAGCGGTTTTATCATGGTGGCCTCTAATGACGCTTGGTTGCGTTAACAGCCTGACAAAGTTTATTTTAGGGGGATTTCCCCTGTCTTGTTGTGAGAAAAGTTCCTATAAAAATCTTTCAGTGCTGTTAACTAGACCCTCCCTACGCAGTGGCACATGTGGTTTCTCGGTATCAAGGACTCTGCATCGTTGTTAAACTTTTGACGCGGAGCCTGCGCGGGATTTATATTTCCAATTTTCCAGAATCTCTTAGGAAAAAATCTGTGTGGTCAACAGAAGCTTGACTCCAACTTCGTTTTCCCTTCAAGTGGGTCCAGTTACAGTTTCTCTCTTTGCAACTGACAGAGCCTTTCCTTCTGATTTTGGGTTTTAGTCGCTCTTATCATCAGGTAATGACATCATGTTTTTTTGAAGTGATTCAAATTAATTTGCTGCTCCAAACTGAGCAGAAGACGAGAATCGTGTTTGTTGCCGCTGGTCATTCAGGGAAAAGCAGCATCACTGACAAGTTTAGGATTCAGATTAACCCATCTAACCACGACTCAGTGATGTAGAGTTCAGGTTTTAAATAGGATGCATCTGAAAAATATCTTGAATGTTCTCAAGTGGGTGTGTTGTTTCTCTGCCAACCGAGGTTCTTGTCGCATATGTTTCAAATAGTGTTTGGATGGGGAGGAAAAAACACCCCTGACATTTACTGTTGTAGCACTTCCTGTTCACTTTCCAGGCCTTTTGTTTATGGGTTTGATGGGTCGTCTCCATGTCGCTTCTCATCTGACCCCAGGAATAGATTTTATCCTCAATGGGCTCCGTCCTGAACCTTCAGATGAGGGTTCAGACTTGTGTCCTCCGCTGTGGTGAACCCCCCCCCCCCCCCCTCAGCTGCTGCTGGTGATGGGAACGTCCAATCCGAGCCAACATCAGCCAAAAAAAAAAAACGCCAACATGTTTGTTGGTTGGCTGGGAGGAAGGGACCATTAATGGGGGATAGGAATGGGGAGAAAGAGAAAATGTTTTATCAGAGGACTCTGACTCGGGGATGCTGTGTAGTTTTTATAAAGAAATGTCACTTATCGATTGACTGATTTTGAGATGAATTGATGGTTAGTTGCTAGTCCAGCGTTGTGATGGTAAATCTGATCCATTACTGTCCATCTGCACTATAAATAAACCCACAGTGAGTGTGGATGTGTCGTCTTTGAGCCATTAAATGTGTTTTTTTTACCTTTCCCTTCCGACTCGTCACTTCCATCAGTTGTAGTTTCTCACCGCTGTGTCGTGATCAAATCCTGAGTCCAGTATGTTTTTTGTAGTCTTCTACGATTTACCGTAGTAACACGTTTATTACGCCGCACCACGTGTAGTGTGGCAGTAAAAAAAAACAAAACTGGTCCATATCTGTGACGAAGAAGCCAGAGCAGCATCGGTCTGCTCCGGACTTTCACTTGGACCCGGCCAGTTTGCTTTCCTGGTGAGTTTAGACGCAGCCTTCAGTGTTTTGTTTTCCTCTCTGGAGACCCTCTGATTTATTTAACAAGCTTGTGGAATACTGACTGACCTTAAATGGACATTCTGGGCTAGAAGTTTGCTTTTCTTTTCTTTTTGAAACCAGCTGCTGTTACTTCACTTTGTTACCGGTGAGAACATTGATTTACGGTTTGTGCCAGAGCTTCTATTTATGATGAGACGTTCAGTGTTTTGGCTCAGAATTCTATAAATAGTGTGTTTTGATGTGTTACTGTCCATCATGTCCGTTATCAAGGCGACCGCATTGCGCTCATGATAGGCTTCAGTTGTTTGTCCGCAAGGGGAAATACCTTGTTTATTTCCAGGCCTTCATGCAGACGATGTCCCCCTAGCTGATGACCTCTGCTCCCCGAGGTCACGTGGTTAATCCTGTGTTAAATGGCAGCAGCGACTTGGTTACGCTCCCCCCCCATCTCTCGAACTGGTGACACAAATGAATTCTTCAGGCGTTTTATAAAACTGATCGGTCAAAGGAAAGCTTCGTCTCCAGAGTGTGAATCCATTGGCGTGTTATCACTGTTATCTCTACTACTGATTGTTCCTGGGCTGAGTTCACTTTTAGCACACATGACCCCAGTTACAATCAGAAAGCCTTTATTGTGTTGTGTTCTCTAGATTCTGCTTACACCATTTAGGAAATGGGCTTTTTTTAATTACAAAATTCCAAAAGCTTCCTACTTTAAAAATTTCTAATAATATGTAATTGCCGTTGTGGTTCTTCGTAAATCTCTGGTTGCCAGGTTTGGGCTCATCCTCGCTATAAAGGGACACCAAATCCTCAACTTGGCACAAATAGAAAATACAAAGAGTTGGCCTCCCGTTGCGTCGTGTTATCCCAGATGACCCTCATGTGTCGGCTGCAGTTTGCAATATTTGTCTTCAGAGGACCGCTTATGTAATGGTTAAGGGTAACAGCTACAGCGCTTCACGTAGCAGGAACACATCACATCGCCCGGCGTCAGCCCCGCTTTCATCCGGTAGCTCAGCCTCCTCTGGGCTCACCTATTGGGGCCTTTATTTCTCCTCCTATCAGGGGGAAGAGCGGGTTGTGCATCGAGAGAGAAAATAGGATTACACTCCTAGCAATGTGTTTTTCAAGGCTCCAGTGTTGGGGTCATCAAAGGACGCGTTAAGATGCAAACTCAGAGTTATAGCCTGTCTGGGTCAGAAGACAATGACATGATGCTTTTTTTTTTTTTTTTTTTTAATGAAAGGGGGAGGGTTTTCCAGTCTCTCATATGCTCGTCTCACTCGGTGAGTTATTGTACGTCGACCTCACTGTCTTGTGTATCTGTTACTATGAGCTCCACGTCCTCTGCAGCATCCGGTCCTGTATCCCGCAGCCGCGTTTAATGATCCTGTTATTCCTTACAGGTCGTGTAACATCTCCAGTTATGCCTTCAGCACAAAGACACCACGTCCTCTCAACAACAGTTTCCTTCCCCCCCTTATCGTCCCCCCAGCGTTTATACCTCCTCCTCCTCCTCCCCTTGCAGGATGCTGGGGTGTACTTTTATTTATTGGTTTGTATTCTGAGGTGAACCCAGCTAGTTAGGAATGACTTCCAGGAAATAATGTGATCCAGAGTATTTGGGCATTGTGAGCGAAAAGGGCCGATGAAGCTGTTTGTTCCTGGCAGCTCTTTTGCTCCCTCTTGGAAACCGAAGAGCTGGACGAAGAGTGCGCACATTAGCCGGCGTTGCTGTAAGATTGCGGCTGCAGAGGGGCTGTAAAGTTTAAGGACACGCTTCTATCTGCACTCCGACTCCTTTAAGAGCTAATGCGCTTTCCCCTAAATGAAGCATTAGATGCAAAGTTTGACGTTCTACAAACCCTTCACCCAGGATGGTGAGGGGTTTGTAGTTGTTTCGGGTAATAGCGAGGTATTATTGGTGAGGAGTGTCGACCAGTGGCACGCAGCCAGCTCGGAAAACACGAGGCCTCAAGTTCTGATGTAATCTCTCAGCGCCGCGTGAAACATCATGCCAACATCAGGATGTCAGGAGAATGAAATATAACCTGGTGACGGCGGTGAGTAATGTATACAGCACGTATGAAGAGAGCTTTAATTGGAAGAAGATGGCAGCAAAATGTTTGGATTCATGTTTTAAACTGCCGAATTAACTATTTCTATTTTTTTTAATTTTTTTTTTTACATCTCCATGGAAACCGTCTCCATGCGCTCCTGCCTCTGTAGCTCTAGGATGATGGGTTTACACATGGAGCTCAGTGATTATAATGAGCGTGTGTGTTTGTCCCTCAATACGTAGGTATAAATATAAATTAGTGTCTAATAGATGATCTCATCCGTTTACTTTGTTTTGCCCCCCCGTCATTTAGAGCTGTGATCTGTCACACCCTACACCCCCTACAGCCACACACAAACACACACACAAACGCACACGCAGCTGTCAACAGCAATAACAGATGAAACCCCCGCTGTGTGTGTCGCCCCACCCCCCACCCCCCACCCCCCAGGGGCAAACCACGCTCACATACACACAGTTGGACACGAGGCTAATGCATTGTAAATGATACCAATAACCTCAGCCTGCCGTATTACCTGGTGTTTATTAGCTGGTGTCTCCTTTGTCTAGCGAGGTGTGTGTCTTGTGTGTGTGTAGCGACGGGGTTGCAGATGGATGGAGTGTGTGCTCCAAACTCATCCAAGTCTTCATAGCTCATCTCCTGCTAAACTCAGTGCCTTTACATCTCGTGTATCTCTACAGTTCCTCTTTGCTATGTGTTTTTAATGAGGCCCATCCCTCATCGTCTGCCCCCGTTGGAGCATATGGTGCTTCTTTATTGATGAGTCCCAATTAAGCCGACTTCCTCATCAGACCGTCCTCAATCAGCAGAGCAGATCGCGGTGTTTTTTGATGGAGTTTTTCGTCTTTCGTTGTCATCTTCCACAAAGATGCTCCTCCGTCACAACCCTCACTCACACGGTTTTTGTTCTCCAGTCTCTCCCCGCCATTGGGGACAAGTATGCCCTTCATAATTGCATGCACCCCGTTGACATTCTTAGATCATATCAACGTACAGATATTCACTTTTTTTTTTTCCTCTTTTTTTGAGTAAAATAGGAAAAGCCCCTGACCAAATTGAAGGAATGTGTTTGATCAATCTTTTACATCCTGTTTGATGCTTGAGGTTTTCTGTTCAACTTGTAGAGATGTAGAACTCACACAAACACGTCAGACAATTCTGTGATGATTGTCTGCATCTAAAAAATGTGTAGTAATGGATAGCAGCATCATAAATTTTATTTTACATCTTTATAGGTTATTTCCTGAGAAAATTACCGACGTTTCTCAACAAAGTAGATGAAGGTAACAATAAAAACCCTTAATCTGTATGAATCCATGCCAAACATTGTCTTTATTGCTCCATGCCTACCTCCGGCATGAAGTTCCAATGGAAGTCTGTCCAACATTTTTTTGCACATTCCTGCCAACAAACAAACAAACAGCAATGGATAAAAACATGAGAAATATTCATCCTGGGGGAGCTAAGAGCATCCGAACCAAATCTCACAACAGTCCTTTAAATAATTACTTAGAAATGTACAAAAATTGAACACAGAACAAGTTTAAATCTCAGCTGCTGGTACAAGTTGGAGGCGTTGGGTTGATGCTAATGAGAAATGATGAACGAAACCATGAAAAGAAGGAACGCTTTCCTTCCAAAGCTGACTCAAGACCCCTTGAAAGAATAAAGAGAGAGAATAAAAAGGCCATTTAAAGGTTACAGAATCTCTTTGTGCCCTTTTTCACGTCTTCTTGCAGAAATTGCCAAAGCTGCTCAGTGTTGTTGAGGGCAAGCCGGCCTTTTAATTGTGCCTCATTACAGCGTTACATAATGTTTCAAGGAAGTGTAAGGGATTGACAACAGATGTCTTTACTTCCTACCATGAGCGTGCATATGGTACACATGTGGAGACCACAGAGATGCAGAACAGAAAGAGACGGAGGAGGACAATGGGAATGAGAGCCCCAGATGGTGTCCAATTATGTGATGCTGAGAGTTAAAGTGAGAACAAAGGATCTCATCCTAGCCTGATGGATGAAACACTCCCCAGAGACACACCGTGAATCTCCCCACACATTTTTCTGCAGGCCCTTTTGTCTCGTGGAAGAGCGCAAAATAATTGGAAACGGTCTGAAAAGGGCTCGGCTAATAACAAAGAGTGTCATATCTGAAGGCGGAGGCCGTCGCTCCCACCCTCAGATAAAACTGAGAGCGGATGAGAGGGCCTCTCATTCCAACCTGGAGAGCTTGACTTTTCCATTTTGACCGATGAGGATCCATTAGCGTGGTTTCTCCCAATGCCTCTCTCTTTGTTCCAGATGCTCAGTCGTTTCCGAAGGCCTGAAAAGAACAATGCAGTGGCGCCGCTGATGGAGAGGAGAGCGCAGAGAAGTAGCGAGAAGCGGTCATTAACAGTGACAAGTAGACTTTTGTTAACTCCCCTGATTCTTACTGTCTATCTGGTCTCTGTGAGGAAAAGCCTTTGTTTCCTCAGATCATTGCTTTTTCATCCATCTTGAGACGATCCATTATCCATAACTCAGTGTTTTTCCTTTACATTTAAACTTCCCTTCCCCTGGTTGTTCCCAAAGTGTGTATTCACATACGAATGATGACATTGGAGGTCAGTGTTTACCTCATCCCTCTCATTGTGGTCCAGGTCTGACTCATGGTGTCGTTAAAGCTCATTTCATGCTCGACTCCAGCCACCAGCGCCCTGTGAGGCTCATCCCAAAGACCGTTTGGAGTCCACCTCAGCTGTGGCTGTAAAATCCCTGTGTGGTCAGTGGATGAGTGTCCTCTGTAATCTGGTACCACAGTTCAGCTACTGTTTCAGCTGGTAATTAAAGTTTAACGTTCAAATATTTAATGTTTTCAGGGTTTATTTGGGTATAAAACATAAGAAAATATACATTCCTCAAAGTATCATACAATTTTTTGCCACATCTTTGAGTGTAAACAGTGTGGAAGTGAAAGACACCCCCAAAGTGTCCAAATTTAACCGTGTCCTCCTTCCACTTCCTGTTATTTCTAGGAGCTGGAATCTCTTACCTGAGTCTTTGTAATGAGCTGATTATTTAAGATTGCGGGATCAATTATCTCATGAATTACCTGCAACAATGTTTAAATTTTCCCTCCAAGCTTTGGTCCTAGGGTGTCTCTCTGCTTTCGTTTCTTCACATCAACACCAGAACCAGGTTTTTTTTGACCACCAGACACAATTGTCTTTTTTTTTAATCTCCCAAACCCAGAAAACCTCTCTGCCTCCATCTCACTGTCTTGTTGCTGTTGGCAACCGTTCACCGTCTATTAAAGTCAGTGTGCTTCAGCCACACACTGGGTCCCAGCATAGAGAACCTGCTCCGCTCAGGACACCGGAGGTGTTCCTACAGATGGGATGGATGTCCATTACTCTTGAGCTGTGTTTGTTCTAAACCCCCTCCTCCTCCTCCTTTGGGAAACGAGTGATTGGTTGGGATTGTTATGGAGCTCTAGCATTTACTCAAATGCCAAAATGCTCTCCTCAGCTGTTTGTTTAGACGTGATGATTGTGCAGGAACGTCGATGCTTTCCATATGGCCGTAGCCGGGATGAGAGATGGAGCAAGTATTTGCCTGCTGTGGTTCTGCTCCTCATTATGCAGGACGGTTGATCGGCGATGGGGTCTGTGTGAGGTTTGGTTTCTCGCTGGAATTTGCACAGTGGAACAGTGTTCAGCACCATAAATACATGAAGGTATAATTACTGGCGGAGGGCTTTCTTATTTGATGCCGGATTGTGGCTTGAGTCCAGAGTTCTTCATAGAATATCATGTAAACACGGATTTAACGCGGACCATCTTTGTAGAAATCGGATACCATCATCTGTGAGGCAATATCTTCTCAAAAATGCTTCTCAAAAAATTAAGAAATGACAGATTCTTGGTCTGAGGTCTAAGTTCTGATAGCTTCACATTTCAATGAAGATCATTGTTATTGATAGCTGGTGTTTAGCTCGTGTTCCCTTCACACGATGTGAAGAGGAAACAGTAGCTGTCTCTTAATCATTAGCTTGAAGTACCGCAGCTGTGATTGCTTTCGCATGTTGGAGTGTTGCAGAGACATCCACTCGTCGATCTGCATCGGGGTGGGGAGTTAAGAGAGAAAAGCCTGACGCCAAAATCCAAAATACACCCATTAATACTCGTAGTCCCAGGCTTTTAGGAACATGTGATGTGAATTCAAGCTCCCTGAAGTAGTGCTTTTAGGCTATAAAACTTATCTAGACTGTGATCTTTGACTCTAACAGGAGCATGAGTTGATGAATAGTAGAGAGGATGGCTATTTAACATCCAAACATAGTGCAGAACAAGAAAAGAATCAGCGTCCAGGAGGAACATGACAGCTGCTGTGCGATAAGGGAAATCTAGAGTGTTCTGCAATGCAATTTAATGCAAATGACCAAAAAAACAGGTAGTTAGTGTAATTATCAGATGACCTCTGACTGATCCGTAATAATGTTCAGCTTCCCCAGTGGATCAAATTTTCATAACCGTGGTTCTTACAAAGGCTTTGCGTTGTTTTGCAGGCTGTGACTTCCCATGACATTACGCCGTTCATATGCAGGACTGTAAGGAGCGCCAGGCGTTTGATCCGGCTTTATGACTTCCTGTCCCTGGGCGAGGGAGGAGAAACTGCCCATTTCCTGTTCAGACTGTTCAAGACTTGTGCATGAACCCTGAGTTTATTATGGCACAGACCGAAGACTGATTTGTTTTTATTGTTATCAGTAAATAACAGAAAGCCCACCCCCACCCCCCATTCTTGAAGGCTCCAAGCGGAGACTATATTAGACCAGGTTTTGTGGTCTTAGCTGGATCACTGTAGTCTTTTACTGTTTTTGCAGAACCAGACTGACAGCTGGGCCGGCATCATTTGACCAATAAACATGCGTAATGAGTGAAATTAATGAAAGCTGGCAGCAGGAATGATGGATTCTAAGGTTAAACTCTTTTACCTTGTACTATTTCTAAACTTAAACTCTGAGTAAACAACAGACACAGCAGAATATCATCTTCCTGTACGCCCTTGATCCCCGTCTTCAAGCTGGAATTCCATAAATAAAAGAGCAATTAGTCCCTGAAGCCGAACAGGAAGGAGCCGGAAGTCAGAGTTTAAAATAAATGAAAGAAATAGAGATAAATAAATAAGAGAAGTGGGCTTGGAAACCATAATGCTGGTTATAATACCAGACTTAATTTGTGCTGTTTCACCCTGGAGAGCAAGATTTTTTCCCAGGACTTGATGTTCCTCAGATGATGCCCATGGTCTGTGCATTGCTGCGCTTCAAGCCGCCTGTTGCATAACCAGCGTGTCGTGTCGAATTCATCCTAACCCTTTCTTCTTTTTTTCTTTTTTTTTTTAATCGTTAAAATAAAAGGTCCCTGGCAGCATCATGAAATGCGTCGGCTCCAACCGGTACCTGTTCCCTCTGCCGGTCCTTCAAAGAGCTGAGTGGGTGTTCAGGCACCTCCAGCGTCTATTTGACACTCATAAGTTGTTTGAATTATATAATGTGTGTTGTGTAACAGTCGGCTGAGGGATGCATACTGTACGTGTGCTCCAGGGGCTGCATCCATTGCCTCCTGTCTCCTCAGTAGGACCTGATAATGGGATGGGGGCCGCTGCGATCCAGGATCATTGACTCCTCTGTGTCATCCTTTAGCAGAAAAACACCTGTTTAGTTTCTGATCCGTCTTCTTTCACTGTAAAGTGGAAGAAGAAACGGAGGCAGGATGGAGGATGTGAGAAGCTCCTCGGCTCCTCCTTCCTAGCCTGAGGTGGTTTTCCATGTCGGTTCCTCCTAACGCCGTTACCAGAGGACGGTCATCATAACAGTAGTCATTAGTCTGCCTTGTTAAAAAGCGAGGTGGTCTCTATTGATCGAATAATCAATTTCCTGCTTACGCATTGATGGCTTCTTCACCTACTAATGAGGTTTTGACCCGATACTGGGTTTTTTTTAACGTTATTGGTGTAAAGGCTGACTAACAGGATGTGTGTGTGTGTGTGTGTGTGTGCTGCCAGGAATCAGTTAACCCGATTTTCACAGAAAAAGATGTCAACAGATTAGATGAAGACCCCAATGAGGCTTTTTATGACCTTCATCAAATCAGCATCATGCGATTGTTTTATCTGGAACCAACAACTGATGTCGTTTAAATCAGTGTTTGACGCCGTTTCCTCCTCTTCTCATATTTAATCGTGTTTAAAACCTCCAGTTGCATAATTTTTTATTTTTATTTTTTTTATCCTGGTCTAGTGTTGTTTGCGATCTTCCTCTCACATCTTCCTCTCCATCGGCTCGACCTCCCTCATCTCCGTTGGTGTGATCTTCCAGGTGGCTGCATCCAATCGGCCGTGGGTTCGCACGTAAGACTGAATTATTCAGGCGGGTCAGAGGCGTCTTCTTCCTGTGGGGGCCTCGCTGGAACTGGGTCACGCTGATGTTCAGATGTTACACAGCCTTGTCCCAGTCAGGCGGAGGGCACGACGGGTGCGCATCCGCCATGGCACGAAGGAAGAAGCGAGTGAAATGTGCTCTGTTTGGAAGCTTTGCCTCGTCGAATCACGGCTGTCTATTTTAAGCCCGATCGGGTTTAACTGGGCTTAAAACGCTTCTGTAATGTTTGCCAGGAATGAGGAGATCAATGATAATTAAAAAGTTCCCTTTGTTGTTTAGCTGTAATTTCCTGGTGTAAGTGGGTTCTGTTGTTTGTCTGTTTGATTTGAAAGATTTCTATTTGGCGAATAAATACACTTTAAGACCGGGAATGACACAATTGAATTCCGGCGCTGCAACTCGGTTGCGTCCTTCCTCTCTGTGGAAACACGTCTGATGGGGAACGATAATCCAATCGCAATGAAGAGAAATGGCAAAAGAAATTAAAGTACATCAGATTGGGGGGAACGGTAAACATAACTATTAGCTCTAACGACTGAAGGAAGGCATCAAACGTGAAGAACAGCGTGCGTGCAGAGTGTGACCTCATTGTGTGGAGGTTTGTCAGGCCCAACCTGCAGCGTTGCTGCTTCACTATTTGTTCTTGCATCATTTTTTCTAGGCTTTGCCTGCTCTCTCTTCATCTTGCCATTCCTCCCCGTCCTTTCCTGTCTCCAAGTTTACTGATCAGGATGCGGAAGTGCTTTTTAATGAAGGCAAGAGCCATCATGAAAGGGTCTTCTGCTGATTTGTGAAGACACCCCGCTTCTGGTGTCAGAAACCCACAACAGACTCCAACTACATGCTAATCAAATCTTTTCCTAGCTTCATCTTTTGTTCCAAAGTACTTATGTAGTGATGGAGGGGTTAATCTGAGGAAGATGCCCCCCCCTCCCCCTACAGTTCAGATAAAAGCGAGGCAGGAATAATCTGTAGAGCATCCTTAGGCTGTGAGTTCTCATCCTGCCAAACCCTCCTTCAGCCTCTGCTCTCACATTTCCCACTGTACCCCTACCTCGAAAGCCCCTCACACACACAAACACACACACACACACACACACACACACACACACACACACACGTCCAGTTCATCTCTCCGTTCCTCTCACAGCGGGAGAGATCAAGGAGGTGGAGCGTGTCATCCTCCAAATACGCTTCTCCAGTCCGTTCAAACTGGAGCGGATCGATTCATCCGCTCACCACTCGCCCTGAAGCCGTCGATGTCACCGAGAGGGCCGCGTCAGCCAATCAGCAGCCTCAGCCCAGACACGCTAGATGAAAAGAATCGGTCATTTTTGATTGGTGAAGTCACATAAGCCCAGCGGCACCAACCCAAAAACACCTTTCTTTTTGATTGCATCATCTTTCAATATACGAGAACCATATGATCACCTTTGTTCTCCTTTAGCTGCAGCAGGAGCTTATTTAACCTCGTAGAACTGCAACAGTAACACTACAAAACATCAGAAGACTTGTGGTTAAAGTACAGCATTAAATATAGACATCTTTGATTACTTTTATACAATTCGTTCGGAGAATTCTTTAAGAATTACATGTTACTGAAAGAGATTTAATGTGCAAAAAATGCTAGATTTAAATTTTCTATCAAGTTTAAAACCCTTTCTGACACAAAAAAAATCCCGCAAATGTTATTCATTTAAGGATGAGTTCTATATTGAAGTAGAAAGAACAAGGTAATTAATATCCGTTGAGTCAGAGAACAGCGTCGCCCTGGTGTCTGTGTTTTAACTGCGGTACGATGTAAATGTCCACTGAGAGATTTTTTTTGTGTTCTTTGTGGCAGATTTCGAAATCAAGAATTTGGAAAGAGAGAGAGAGGGGGTAAAAAATGCAGATTCAATTTATTCAGTCCTGAAAATGAAAGACCAAAAATAAACCGTACACAAAGGCTGGCCCACTGATCCGGTTAACGAGTGGAGGAATTTGGCTCAGAAAAACGGATAGAAACCAACAAACACACACACACCGGCTCTACGGTTACATTACCGCTGAGCGTCACATCACGGCGCTGACGGGGGGGATGTTCTCGGCAGCTGTATGTTCTTGTGACATGTGACCTGGCTCGACTCTCCCCCCCACCTCCTCCTCATCCCGTCTGGTCGTACGGAGCAGCTTTACGAGGGGCCGTGCCACCCAGCACATGTATAATTAAGATCCGGGACCGGTCCTGATGTCATCCTACAGGCACTCAGGGCTGAACCATCTGCTGCCTCACCTTCACATGTTGTCGTCCGGTGTTCAAATCAACCCATTTATTAGACGTTTGTTATTCTGGATTACAATGACTTTCTGTTTTTGTTGAACTAGAATAAAGCTAAAATAAAAATTAAGCATTTTTCAAAGAAAAAACCAAACAAAACAGCCACTCTTGTCAGCTCAGCTTTAGGGCCGTAGGGACGAGCGCTCAAACCAAACTTCTCAAGGATTACCACTTTCACTAATTAGTTTCTTTTCTTTCATGTTGTCTCCCATTCCCACAAGAACTCTTAAACTTATCTCCCGGTTGCCCCCACCACCACCACCACCTTCTCTCTCTCTCTCCTCCTTCCTCCTTCCCCCTCCTCTCCTCCTCCTGCATCTGTCCTAGTTTTATCATCCCCTTGTCTCCTAAAGCCCACACAGTCCATCCTCGCATACATTTAATTTATCTCTGCAGTACATTTTTATCCGTATGGGGGCCCCGAGAGGCAAATAAGGTTCCGTTATTCCCCTCTTCTGATGCAGATTTAAAAAAAAAAAAAATCCTGGAACATCTCGAAGGTGTTATTATGTTCACATTTAAACGTCCCGTCTGAGCGCACGGCGTCGGGGTTAGCTTGTCTGCATGTACAGAACGCAGGCGGGTAAATAGTGCATGAGTCAACCCCGGGTGGAGCAGACGACTGGGTGGGGGCGTTCGTATGATAACACGCGTGTCGACTCCATGATTCCTCTGACATGATGCGATCTGAAGCCGTGGACTCTGAGAGCCTCTGCTGTACTCTAAGAACTGGAAAGAGCAGAAATGTGCAAACATGGCATACTGGGGGTGGGGGGGGGGGTGTACGAGGAGGTCAGAACAAGGATTTCTCGTACTACCAAGTAAGATTCAGGGTATCTGGGCTTCTGCTGGATCAGTTTTGCTTCACTTGTGAGTCCTCTTAACTTTTAAGGAGCTGGAAATGTGGCTTTAAGGCAATGTGGCGTTCACATCAGCTTCTTTATCATATTTAAATGTCACCTGATTTACTCTATGGTACCAGATCACCAACTTTTACAATATATCTAACACACATATGACGGTTTAAACCTCCTCCTCCTCTCTTATGGAGCCCAGAAATACTTCCTGTCTGCCCGCGGGTTTTTCTTGTCCTTCGTTTTTCCAAAACACGGTTTTCCAGACAATATTTCAAAGATGTGACGCATGGAATGTGTATGTCTGAACCCCGATGGCTAAAAATACAGTGGTTAGGGTTGGCCGAGGTCTTCTCCGTACAACCCACTCCTCCTCCTCATCTTCCTCATCCTACCAGCGTTGGACGTCCAGGCCGTCAGGCTGCAGTCCTATCTATGTCTGACTATCCCTAACCTGCATGTTTTAATTCTTATTCTTTATTCTAATGATACTGTTTCAGGGGGAATAATCCATTAATTTCTGTTGTGTGAAAATATTCCCTCACTTTTGTATGAATTACATTCTTTATTTAAATCACTGAGGTTGAGACATGCTTGAATGAATCACGTTACAATCAGCATAACGCCGATGGAATCACAACCGCCGCTCGGGCCGACTGACAGCCCGTCTCCCTGCTCTGGAGGGGCTTTAAAATGCAGGTTTGCGTCTGTGACCTTTCCTCAGCAGAATATTTCTCCACTCTAATTCCAATGGGGCGGGGCGCGGCGGACGGAGATGGAGTTTGACAGGCGTACACTCTCCGTCTTTGCTCTCATCGATCCAGGGGAATAAGACGGGCGCTCTGTTAAATAAAGACGCGATTGGCTGCTCACGCCTCGCAGGACGTCACGCTTTCACACATGGAGGTGGAGATTTTCAAGCCTCCTCTGTTTCAGACGTCTCCTCTAGTATCCGGCATCCATCAACTTGAATCACATGTTCTCATCCGCCGCTCTCTTCATCACATTCCTGTTTACTCACATACTGAGCGGCTGACCAGCGCTGGGAAAGGTTGACAAGGGGTCAGAGTAGCAAACTAAACACATTTAGCAGACCTTCATCTCTCTCTCCTCCCCTCCTCCGCCTCTCATTTCTCATTGAATGTTTATCCCTCCCTCGTCTCTTCGGAGGAGTGTCCATCAACATCTGGAGAAGCAGGACAGCTCGGCGACAACAGGAGCTTATTCCCTCCCCCGATCTCCCTCCCCCTCTTCTCTCTCTCTCTCTCTCTCTCTCTCTCTCTCGCTCTAGTGCTCCGTATCTGTGCTCGCTGTAGTGGAAGTCAGATCGCACAGAGAGGAGATGTTGGCAGCTGAATGTGGAATGAGGATTATTATCAGGCTTGTCAAGGAGAATCATGGCAGCATCTTCTCCTTCTCCCTCATCACTCTCTCCCCTTTTTAAAGTGAATATCTGAGTGAGCATCAGCTGACGAAGAGGTTTTTTTCTTTTTGCCAGAGGATTCCTTGGGACCGCTCTCCAGCACCTGGTCCAGCGATCAGCGAGGGGTTAAGTGTTGTATCTACTGAAGGGGGGGGCATTTGAAGGTTTTTGGGATGACGGAGATCCTGGATGTAAACCTGAACTCGGTGTGTGAGCGTTTGGAGCAGCACTGCTGCGTGGACCAGAACCAGCACAATCTGTCCAGCCAGCCTCAGACGCCCGTGCTCAAGAGACACTCCAACACCGGGGCCAAACTCTGGGGCCGCGTCCGCAGCAAGCTGCTCAGGCAAAAGGTCTGTGGGTGACGTCTGCACACAAAATCTGTGTTCCCACTGACCTATCTCTACTCCCTATTCATCACTCTGTCACCTCCATCTGTTCACTCGCTGCGTTCGTCTCTATGCGTCTTTCTGCCCGTGCAGAGTTGACCGTTCTTATCTGACGGATCTGTTGGCTGCAGCAGAGGCAGCGATGTAGGGATAAAGTGTGACCCGCTGTTACACCAGGGACTGGAATTGTTTTTATCCACTTCAAAATGTTATCTTTCTGAAACTACAAGCTATTTAAACAAGTATTTCTTTTTTAAAATTCAGGCTCATGACATCATTGCAAACAGGTGAGTTAAAGCATTTCCTGGTGTTAAAGTTCTCATGTAACAGCATGTAGGCAGGTTTAACATCTACCTTGATGTGGAATGCATTTATCAGAAGGAGAAAATTCACCAATTACGAACTACTTTTTTGATGGATGACACATTTAACGTAGTGTCTCACTGGTGACCTCCATATTTATTTAACCTGTTCCTCCATTTCTGATATTTAAAGCCTCTAAATAGGAGTTAACTGTATTTCCAACTAAATTGCTGTTTGAGTCGTTCGAGTGTTGTATTAGCGCCCTCTGCTGGTAGGTTGATGTACTGTTTGCTGGCTGAGCGAATCGACTTCATGGCCTCTCGAACAGATTCCGCTAATGAACCGTCTCATTGTTTCAGATAGCCTGTAAAGTATTCTCACCGTCACGTTGTGTTGCACGTATTAAGTTTTGATTGAATATTCCATAACTAATAATCAACTATTGAACTGTTTCTTTGGGTTTTATGTGTACATATGCGTTTTCACTAAAAGGCAGCAACTGATTGGGTTCATCAGTGCAAACTAAATATATTTACAGTAACTCGTTGGTTTTTTAGCTGTTTTTTTGTTTTTGTTTGTTTGTTTGTTTTTTTTTAGCAAAAATGAGATTAACCCTCTGGAGATGGTTGTATTTGCTGTCAAGATTTGTTCATAAAAAAATCATTGTGTCCTTTAGTTTAAGCCTTCAGGTTGGACTGAATGGCCCTTATGTTCAGGGCTCTGTTGGGTGAACATACACACACATACACACACATCTGGTATGGTATGGATCCAGAGTGTGTTCTGCGTCGTGACTCACATATGTGAGAATGACAACTCCTTTTTTTTCTTTCTCCAAATTCTTTCTGTACGTAAAGATTCAGTTGCGATTCTGCACACTCAGCTAAAATTGTGTTAGCCTATGTTTATTCAGCACCTCTCATCTTCATTGCGGAGGCACCGCCAGCGATTTCAGCAGCAATTTGTGTGCATAATAAACAGGATGAGGACAAAGAATCCAAGGCGAGAGACATCTTGACCTTTGGTTCATTGCTTTCCATTATTCAACAGAGGCCTGAGTTATGCAGAGGGGGATAAAACAGGAATTACACACTAAGCCCGGGCTTAACCGTTGCTGACCAAAGGTCCTGCATTGACGGATGCGTGTTCTGTCTGCACACGCTTAATGTCAAGCGGTGTGATCACAGTGGTTTCTGTCTGCCATTGCTGTCCAACTTCTGGTTTCCAGTTGCTTTCTCTCTCTCTCTCTCTCTGTGGAAACCCCCCTCATCACCAAAGAGCTCTGAAGTCCCATTCATCCTTTCATTCCTTTTCAGCACCCAGTTTCATGAGTGAACTTGTGTTGAAGTTTTATCCCAGCTCTGACGCCATTCGATCTTATCAGCTCTGGCACAATTCTCCCTTTCTTGCCAGTCATTTCTGAATTTCTGCTCCAGCATGAGAGGCGATCTTGTTCCTGTTGTTGATCTTTACCGGCCCAGAGTTAATATAGTTTTCTCATCACATACAGGCCTCTTTTAATAAAAACACTCAGACAGTATTTCCTTTCAGTGTTTCTCCCTAATCTGCGTATTTGTTTTAATAATTCCAGCCTCTGTGTTCAAGTAGAAGATGATGAAATTGCTGGTTTTAGCTTGAATTTGGTTTCACTTGTGTTAAAAATAATACAGAGCAGAGAAAGCAGACTTTACTCCTCTTGGTTTGCGTCAGGCGAGCATTGTCTTATTTACAGGCTGTCGACAGGAATGTGGATGTGAGAAGAGGCGGGAAGGTGAGGGGGGAATTATCCTCCTTCAGCCTAAAGCGACACATAATTAAGACACAGTGTGATGAGACGGGAGGCTGGCGGGGGACACTAATTGGACCGGGGCCAGGCGTAATTTATGGTATGCGAACAAATGATGATAAAGCTGTTACCCGGCTGTCAGTCTGGCTTTGCCGCTCTGCGTTTAACATCGTGTTCTTTTGGAGGATGACCTGTTTTATTTTCTTTATGGAGTCACAGTCAGCTTAGCGATGCAGAACAATGGAGCCGGCTTAGCCGTGGAGAAGAATCTGATCCGACCATTATCATCCCACCTCTCACCCTCACTGCATTTTATGCAGAATTATTCTCTCCAATTTAAGGATGTTGATTAGTGCAGATGAGATATTAGGGTTTCATCTCTCCTGCCTGCCTAAAATGCCAACCCGTCTCCTAATGGCCTTTTATATAGGCCACATAAATCTTCGTCTGTCCCGACCGGAGGGCATAGCCCTTTATTGGCCCCAATCCTGTGTGGAGGATGGTTAATGATCTCCAGGAGGGGACTGGCAGGTCAGTAAAGCATCCTCAGGTTGATACCCCCCCTTCACCCTGTCTGGGACGAGTCCTGCCCCATCAGCGCCTCCAGGTAGGCGCCAAGCTATGAGCAGGGTGGCTTTAATTTCAGCGAGTGCCAACAGGGCGTTAATCGTGTAATTAGGTTGTAAGAGGTAATAGATGGGGGTCACTGGTGGGTACATCACACAGTTTAATGGTGGTCCAGGTGGTGGCGACGGCCGATGATTGCAACGAACAAATCTGAAAGTTGTCCTCGCTAGAATTAAAGCTAAACTGGAATCCAAGTCACTGAAAAACTGTTTTACATCTTCCTCCCAACACCTGCTTCAAACCTGCTTCAAACCTTTGTGTTACTAAATCAAGTCCTGAGCAAACAGAAGTAGAGACGACTTTTTAGAGACGGTTTTATGTGCTGATCATAAAGATCCTGCGTTGCAACATAATGAGCCAATCCACACACATGTCATGCCCCCATAAGGCCGACAAGCTCCACATCAGAGACGATTCATCTGAGACAAACATGAGGCTCCATCAGAGGACAAAAATGTGCCTCTGATCCCCGTCTGTTGATAGCATGTGTGCTGCCGTGCAACACATCCGCTGGGTTAATGTGTTACTAAAGCAGCGATGGCTGCTGCGGTTTCGCGATGTGGCTTTCATCAAAAGATCTGGAATGCGATGGCAATCACAAAACATTGACAACAATATAAGGAATCACATCAGTGTGTTTGTTCAAATAAGATTTAGAGCTTTAAAGGAGGGGGTTTTTTTTCCCCTCTGTTTCTCTCCTTGGAGGTGGAGGATAAGTCATGGTTCCCGTAAGTGAATCACACACTGCCCCATAGAGATACAAGACCACTCTGCAAATCACAGCCCTCTACTGGATGAAAACCCTCTCCCATTGGCTCAAACTCTTAAGTTATAGAAGAAGGCAACATGGCAACGAAGTGGAAGACCTCACATGGCCGTGGTGACATCAGCAGCTGTAGATAGAAGAGCCTCCCTCTCACAGACGCACATGTAAACATTACGCTGACGTGGTTCACTCGTCTAACTAAAAATAGCCTTTATGAAGCAAATTCATCACAGCGCGATGTGTTAGCCGGATTTTTTTAAAAAAGGTTCAAACGAATCACAAGCCCTTCCTGCCGTCAGAGCGACGCTCTCATTAAAGGACTAATGAAGCGCTTTCTGCAGCTGAATGAATATTTAATCAGCCGGAGAGCGGCGTTTGATAACTGCAATGGAACACAAAAGAGAAATTAAAACAGAAAGTCATTAATTTAGCATATCAAAAAGATCAAGTGTTGAATGTCGACGCCAAGCCTGCATTAACTCTCCAGTACAGCAACAATGGGCTAATTAAGTGTGTGGGGATTTAATTAGAAGAGGCTTCCAACATGATTTCATTGCCTGTTTTACACATTTACTTTTGCCCTTTTAGAACAAACTTCCAAAATAGTTTTGTCTTGCATAATCAGCATTAGATTGTTAGGAAATCTGTGCTAACAAGTGTTCAAACCTATGCGCCCCAAACGGTTTAATGGAATTTACATGCAGGAATCATTTTGCACACAGAAAGCCTGAAATAAAAATTATATTTTTGTGTGTGAGTGACCAAACTAGACCCTGGTTGGACAAAGCTGTGTGATCTAGACGACCTCCAGTGGCCTGCAGGCCTTGCTGTCAGTCTCAGGAGCATTGCTCTCGTGTCCCACGCTGCCGGAGGAGGGGAGGATTATGGCCGGAGAGCGGGGGGGAGAAGCTGCAGCCAGTTCCCGTAGTGTAGTGGTTATCACGTTCGCCTAACACGCGAAAGGTCCTCGGTTCGAAACCGGGCGGGAACAGCCATTGTTTTGGTTGTTTGTTTTTTAAATGTAAACAAGCTGTACAGTATTTTCCGCACTATAAGGCGCACCTAAAAGCCTTTAATTTTCTCAAAAAACCGATGGTGCGCCTTATAATCCAGTTCACTTTATAATCCACTGTGCTTTATAATCCAGTGCGCTTTATGTATAAAATGTATTTATTTATTTAGTAGGCCATTCACTGAAGGTCTACCTTATAATCCAGTGCGCCTTATAGTGCGGAAAATACTGTAATCAGTTTCAGCTGAGTGAAACACACACAAGCAGGAGCCCCTCATGGTGATCTATAAAGCAGCAGAAGGGTTAGGCTTCTGTTATCTGTAAAAAAAAAAAAAAAAAAAAGGGGGCAAATGACATAACAGCATGATAATCTGTTTAGTTCTGCCTGCAGATCATTCTGCATGAATATGTTCATCCAGAGCAAATCCTGGTTCTCCGCTGTCTGCTTCTACCTTTGAAGATAAGATTCTTGGCCGTGATATTTTTACCTGCTTGACCGGTGACCAATCAGAGGGCAGAAAAAAAAAAGCTTCTGAGGTCAACTGTTGTTTGTTTTACCAGAGTGTGTGTATGTGTGTGTGTGTGTGTGTGTGTGTGTGTGTGTGTGTCAGTCAGTCACAGGGTGAGGTGAATGAGCAGCTCAGACCTGGCGTTTAGCAGGAGCTGCTGTGCTCTGTTCTACAAACACAAACGAAAACACACACACACACACATACAGTACATACACACATACATGTTTTATATTTCTTTCCTTATAAGGAAAAGGCTTGTGCCCCACATGGAATGTGCACAAATCTGTGTGTTCACCAGCTCACCAGAGACAGAGTATTTCTGGCCTCTCATCAGTCACACATCCCTCAGAACTCAACACTCTTCTAAAGAGTTTAGCCACCGTCCTAATCAGAACCATATCAGCCCGAGGACGTATCTAAAAAACCACACAAGGCTCTGGCTTTTGTCTTTCCTGTAAGAATCTGTTTGCTCAAAACTCCTGTCAAGCATTCTTAGGAACGGAAGCTGGTCATCGGACTCTTTGTCCGATTCTTTGTCTTCTTGTATTGTCTTTATCTGTGTTGTAATTTCAATCTTAATACACAATGTTTGGCCACCTTTTGACCATTCAGACAAGCTTTATTTCTTAAGATTAATGTCTAAAACTCAAAACCAGGCTACTTTACTTTTGCTTCTCCTATACTTTTTTCCATTTGGTCCCTCAGCAAAACTGTTTGCAGCTCATTATCCAGGAGAGGAAAAAATGTTCTTCTCTAAGTATTTTAATTATTAAAAAAATGAACCCAGTGGAGGATTCGGTTTCAAAAGGGGGTCAGCGAGTGTAACTGCTGGCTATAAATGTTCCTCTTTGTTTTTACAGCCCCATCACAGTGCATTCATTTTTAATCAGCATTTTTTGGAAATTAGCAGAGGCAAATACGGAGGAACTAGGTGGGAGCGTCTGTGTGTTTTCAGTCAGTCTGCTTCCAGGGGTTCCAGAAGGCATCGGGGGGTGACTTCTTGGCAGTAGCTGTGTAAAGACCTCTGATTTACCCGTCCCTTGTCTCAAACCCAAACCTTGCTGGGAAAATCGTGCTTTAACGATGATAGGAACGCGTGAAACTCGTGCCAAATGGCCTTTTTACGAGGTAATGAAATACACTCACTGAGAACTTTTTAATGGCTGCAGCCCAATGCTGACAGTCAGAGACGTGTGCTGCCCTTGAGCTCACCCAACAGCCATTATTTTCCTTTAAGTTGAGCTCATCGCCGCGCCGCCTTGTGATGACATCACCGTGTGGAGCGGCGGCGCTCAGGCAGCCTATAAAAAAGGCATTAGATATTTGCGGCCTTTCACGGCAGAGACTCCAAGAGGCTACAGACACGAGGCAACAAGCCGCCATCTAACGTGTCCCAAGGCATCATGGGACATTAATGGGGAAGCCTCAGACTTTGTAGACACCCAGGGGGCCTGTGTGGGAAAAACAATGGAATTTCTTTTGTCTAAAGCAGACTGGGAATACGTGGCGTTAAAACTGGAGCAGATAGACATTAAAAAGTTCCCTCTTCTCACCTTTGGACCGTTGGCCTTGACATTCTGGTGCCTGCCAGTGGCGTTGAGTTTACAGACTGGGAGGGGGCAGAGAAATGTCAGCCAGTTCCTGTAGTGTAGTGGTTATCAAGTTCGCCTAACACTCGAATGGTCCTCGGTTCGATACCGGGCAGGAACAACGGGGAAGATGTCTGTTTTACCTGTGGGATTTTAAATGTTTGATTTGTGAAATCCCCCCCCCCCCCCCGGATAGATATTTTCAAGATACGATTCTTAAAGAGTTAACCAGAGTTAAAGAGGAAAACTACTCTGATGAGTCCTTTGGGTTGTAAAACTCGCACAAACGGTTTTCTACAGACAGTGACTGTTTGTCGTTGTGACTTTTGAATGCTGACAGTTATCTGATGACTTTCTGAAGCGGAGACGTTTCACAGCACAGATGAAGTCATTGTGTCCTTGTTTGGTCAGAATCAGAACTCTTATCAGCCTGTGACTGTTTTTTGTGTCTCTGTTGTGTCTCTCAGCTGGATCCTCAGACGGTGCAATCCAAGAACTGGCACATGGACGTCATAGAGATGAACGGGGTGAGACTCTGAAAGGACTTCCTGCTCAGATTAAGAGCTGCTAGGTTGAACTACATGTATTGTCCTGAGATCTTATTTTCATTAAAGGTGATATTAGCATGTTGCTTTGTCAACCACACAGTGTACCCCCCTGCATCTCTTCAGGATGTCAGATTGACATTAAGTTAATTTTTTTTTGTCTTTAGATGTACACTTATATGTCAACTTAATTTGTGTGTGCAAATCTTAATTTCCCTTTGGAGATTATAACTGTATAAAATTTTTAAATAAAAATTAAAAACTTTACAATAACCTCATATTTCTGAGACTGAATTGAAATAAAAATACAACAAAGTCCTTCTAGAGAGTCCCAGAAATCAGTTCTGGCTTCCTGAAGGAATGCAGTTTACTCCAGCTGTGTTGTTTGTTGATCCTCAGATCAAAGTGGAATTCTCCATGAAGTTTACAAGTCGGGACCTCAGCTTGAAGAGGACGCCGTCCAAAAAACAGAGCGGGGTATTTGGAGTCAAAATCAACGTTGTGACCAAGTGAGTACAGTATGTTCCCGTTATCAATGCCAGAATGTGATGATGTTGCCCTAAAGCTCAGGCTTAAGATTTCATGCATGTTTGGTGATTTATATGTGGTCCGGTTTGAAGGTCCACAGGGGTTAATCATTGTAATAAACAATTAGGAACGCTTCGTGAGCGTAACCGCTGTCGGTGTCTGCAGGCGCGAGCGCTCCAAGGTGCCTTACATCGTCCGTCAGTGCATTGAGGAGGTGGAGAAGAGGGGGATCGACGAAGTGGGAATCTACCGGATCTCAGGGGTGGCCACCGACATCCAGGCCCTCAAAACAGCATTCGACACCAGTAAGTGTTCCTCGCTGTCTCCCATCATCTCAACTGGAGAACATCCAAGGCTGCAGAGCACCGGTTTACACGTCTGACGGACGTGAATCATTGTGATTACAATTCTAGCTGATAGTTTGGGGACCTAAAGCTAGCAATCCATCCTGTCAAATTATATAACACACGATCAGTCTTCAAAGTGTGTACCTGCTGTGTCCCTGGATACGTCATGCGTCAGTACAGGCTGTTTGTTTGGCGTGTCTGCAGCCCAGGAATCTGTGTAATTGAAGCCTTGGCTGTAATGTTGTGTGGGAAACGGGTTTGGACAGATGAGCAGCAGCAGATGTGTGTTCCAGTGTTCCATGTTGCATAAGAGTCTCTCCGCACCGCTCACAGCTGCTTTAACTTCACCAGGATCCCACCCAGTAGAGCCCAGCATCACTTTGCATCTAGTTTTTATACATAGAACTGAGGGCACCTGCATCCTTCTCCGTTTGGATGCAGGGGTTATTAATAGGGGGTGATTAATGGGTGGCATCATTCATGGAGGAGGGAAAGGAGGAGGGAGAGGGTAGCTGTGTTGTTGTTGATCTTCAACACGTTTTCTCATCTCCTCTGCAGATACCAAAGACATCCTGGTGATGCTGAGCGACATGGACATCAACGCCATCGCGGGAACGCTGAAGCTTTACTTCAGGGAGCTGCCGGAGCCTCTGCTCACAGACCGCCTCTACCCCGCCTTCATGGAAGGCATCGGTAGGTCTGTGGTGTCTGTGCCACTAGGGGGCGCTCTCAGGGTTTCACACGAGAGTTCAATTCTGACTATAATCCTACCTGACGTTGTGTCCCCTCCCTCTGGCAGCGCTCTCAGACCCGGCAGCGAAGGAGAACTGCATGATGCACCTCCTGCGCTCGCTGCCCGACCCCAACCTCATGACCTTCCTCACTCTGCTGGAGCACCTCAAACGGTAAGCGATCGTTTGAATCAGCCGACCTGTAAAGCCCGCCCTCCGTGACTGACGGGTGTGTTTTTTGTACCTGCAGGGTGGCGGAGAAGGAGCCAATCAACAAGATGTCCCTCCATAACCTGGCCACCGTGTTCGGCCCCACCCTCCTCAGGCCATCAGAGTCAGAGAGCACGAAAGGACAGCACATAACTTCCGCCTCTGACATCTGGTCACATGACGTCATGGCACAGGTCGGTTTTGGTGAAACAACAGAGGAAAGCAGATCAAATTGTATTTTGTTCTTTTGAACACATGAACTGTTTGTCCCTCTGGATCTGAACAAAAAAAGCAAGTAGATTCCAACTTCATCCGGATTAATTTTATTCCCACGTCTCCATGTGACCCGTGTCACCGCGTTCTACTCTCTCAGCTGTTTTTAGGCTGCAGGCCATCCGTTTCTCCTTTGCACAAATGTCTTTTCTTGGCAGAGTAAACAGCATCTAGAGTAAATCATCATAAATAGGCCACGATGCAGATGAAGGAGGCTCCACTCATTACAATGAAGCCCAGTGTTTGTCTTGCAGCTTATTTGAATTTGAAATGTTTACTGCATAAATATACAGCATGTCAAGCACCGAAGACAGATGGTTCTGAATATGATGTCGCCTGGGGGGGCGTTACAGATGTGTCCACCTTCATTTAGAGAGAAAAACCCAGATATCAATATTTTTAAGGAAGATTATTAGTCATAAAATACATATTTCACTTTCACTTCTTGTCTTGACACACTGCACTTCATTCCTGGTGAGCTTCTGGTAACATCACACAGAAACCAATCAAAAAGAATCTTCCAGATGTATATCTGCCTTGTGAAACCGACTAGAGGTTGAGATTAATCCCTGAGCCCCGCGGGAGGAAATGTCTTCCCTGATATCACGTCGTCTCCAGCTCCTAATGGCTTCGCTGTGATTTGAACCAGAGCCAAGACGTTTTTTCCCATCGGAATCAGCTCTTTTAGCTGAAATTGTGGGTCATGCTCGTACATCCATCACATCTGTCATCACGTTTGTTGCCATCACAGCCAATCACAATGTCTGATTCAGATGTGTGACTGCTGTTGCTTGGATACCAGTTAATTGGAGAAATACGGTGCTCTGAGCTCAGAAGACTGTTTCCAGAAATGCTTGTTCCCCAGTGGTAGAGACATTCGTGAAAAACAAAACAGAAGTTAATGTTTAGTTTTAGTTTATATTATATGGTATGTATTTCATGCTTAAGGCCTACTTGTGTGAAACCAGATTTAAAACGAGCCAATCAGTTACTCCAATAGTTAGATTTCTGTCTCTGACATCCAAATTAAAAACAGAAGAAATTAAGAAACTGATTTGTAAGCAGATTTACATTGTGTGTGTGTGTGTGTGTGTGTGTGTGTGTGTGTGTGTGTGTGTGTGTGTGTGTGTGTGTGTGTGTGTGTGTGTGTGCACGTGTGTGTGTGTGTATACCACCCATACATATACACACAACCTTAATCCCTCATTACGGTTAATGCGTTCCAGGGTCACCTGCACAAAACAAAATTCTGCAATATAGCGACAAACTATTTTTTTTTTAATTATTTACAGTAATTTAAACATTTATGAACCTTCCCCATACTGATATTAAACCACCTTAAATCTGTATTACCTTTTCCCACACTCTTTATTGACTGTTTAAAACACTTTCGGATTGAAAACAGTCGCAGGAGGAACCATGAGTCTCTGTACGCAACTGTCAGCCAATGGAATGCGCGTACGGTATCACGTGATTAACTACTAAAAAGCTGCGATGTAGTGGAATCGTGCATCTTGAAGCGCGAATAAGCGAGGGATTACTGTATATGCATTAATATTATAACTATATAAACTGCTAACTCGGCATTCTTCACTGTGAACAGATGAAGGCTGACGGTGATGCAGACGACTCATCCGCTTGTCTCTCTTCTCCTCAGGTTCAGGTGCTGCTCTATTACCTGCAGCATCCTCCCATCTCCTTTGCTGAACTGAAGCGCAACACGCTCTACTTCTCCACTGACGTTTAACCCCCCCAACCCACCCCTCCTCCCCAGCCGCCTCCCCCAGGCCTTCATCCGGAGAGGACAGAGCTAGAGACTCTCTTCACAACTCGGTCTGTCTCTACTGTACAGCCCCGATCCCCCCACATCCCTCCTGTCTACACTCCCGCAACCCCCCCTCCCTCACCACCACCACCTCCCTCCCCACTGTCCTAAAAAGAGATAGAGCCGAGGTGACAAAGGGAGACGTTTTCGGTCGACTGGTAGTCCTGGCCTGTCTGTGATGCTGCCTCCCGCCGATTAGACCACATCTGGGATCACAGTGGGAACATGTTGGTGGGGGGCGGTGAAGGGGGTTCAGAGGCCACAGCCTGGCGCGGTGACGGAGGCTCTCTTCCGTGTGTGTCGTGGTATCATCGTGAACCCAGTCCAGACGCTGGTCCGACTCAGCGAAGTCTTCGAGCTTCGTTTTCCTCCTCAGAGGCATTCCAGAAAAAGGCATTTTCATGTTTAATTATTCCGTTCAGCAGTTGTTGGTCTTTTTTTTTCTTTTGCTGTCTATTTGGCTTCTTGCATGTGTGTGGTGGAGGTAGCCGGGTTGCATGAGTGACTTGAGTGTGTTTAAGGGACTATGAGAACTTGTGAGGTTTGTAAGTGGCTGGGAAGCCGTTGGAACTGATGGCTGCTGGTGTTTAAGTACTGACTTATAAGAGAGGCCTGCCCTCCCCAGTGAGTCTTGGCCAAATTAGCCCTATTTATTTTGAATATATATAATATGTGTGCCTGTACAGTTCTGTGCAACTAGAGAAATGCTCTAATGAGTCAGTTTTTTGAAGTTTATTCAGGTAGTGATGTTATTTTTAGTCTGATTTCCTCATTCACTATGTCCAAGGTTGGTAAGCTGTACTGAAAAGATCTCAATAAAGTCTGCCAATTACTTTCAAATCACTTTGTAGAAGAGAACGGGCACTTTGAGGGTTGGGGAATAAAACACAATGAACAGAACATTTAGCTTCTTTTTTTCCTTTCTGTTTCATTCCAGGCCTGTTAAAAGTGTCTTACTGCACCAGTATAATCTTAGGATGGTTTGTGTAGTTGCCCTCATTGCATGTTCAGCTTGTCAATCAACCCAGGCTGGGTAACACAAAGGTGGGTCGTCTCTGCTGCGCCCTCTGCTCTGTACAAAAGCCGACCTTTCTGCTATCAAGCCTGAGGCATATCTTGAAATTCTGTAAGCACTGCTAGATGAGTACTATTTGTTATTTTTAATATAAGATTGAAATAAAATCAAAAAATGTTTGAGGAAAAATTTCATTATACTGTAATACTGAGGCTAAATGTTAATGTGAACCCTCCCCTTTTTTTTTTTTTAGTAAAATAAAATTTACAAAACAACTTTCACTTTGTGTGTCTGTGTGTTGACATGTAAAAATTGTTATGTTGGAAAGTATAGTTTCTCTGTTACAAATACTACATTTAACACATATAGTATTTGCATCATTACTACCTTTACTTATCAGACCTATTGCAAAGACACACTAATGTACTTCTGTTCTCATTAAGTTTAGTTTCATTAAATGCACTTAACATTTATATTGTAAAACTCAGTAAAGCAAGTCCACTCCTCAAATATAAATCCTCGTGAATTGTGCCAGAGCTTTTGATACCCTGTCCCTGGCGGTCAATCAATGCTTCAATCATTTTCTATATTTTATGTGATCAATTTTAAATACCAATTTATTTTAGGAGTTCAGTTAAACCTGATATGTGGAGGTATTTAATGTGGGCAGACTAACCTGCCCAATTCTGCAGCAGTCAAGCTTGACTATGTAGTAGCACAGAATATTCTGTAAAATGTCTTCTAACATTGAAGATTACGTGTTTAATATTTCATAAAAGTAATGAGGTAATAAATTACATATACATATTAAATACAAAGAAATGAATAAGAAAAAGTGAGATCAAGAATACTGATAATTATATGAATTATAAATTATGCATTTGATGAATTCTAAGTATTTTGAAGAGGGTTTTTCATGTGTTTTTCTCAACAATTAGCTTTTCGGAAGATATTCTTTAGACTGGAAAACGGGGGTTTGTCACATCTGGAGTAAACCAAACATTGCATTCCACAAAAAGAATAAACCTCCGGTCTGACATGGAGGTGGCAGTGTGACATTGTGTGGATACTCTGCTGCATGTATGACATAAACAAGAAAATAGAAGAAATCAGAGGCGAATCAAATTCTTGGAGCAAAAATTTGACTTTATTTGGGTTTGAATGGAAACATCTTCCACAGATGCATACAGCTCCGTAGAGGCTCAAGGCCTCAATAGCTTCCTCTAAAGTGAATTGGTTCACCGCAAAAAAGAAAAAAGATTAGAATTATGATACAGATTGGCTCAATTTAATGCAGAATTAAAACTACTATAAAGTAATTAACAATTTTGTTGTCAGATTTTAATGATCCTGAATGCAAAAAAAATATAAAACATGTTGGTGTGGGTTCATCACAGACTGTTCTACAACAAGAACAGCATAAATCTGGATCTGATCTGAGATGCTGCTTCACACTGAAGGCCGTTATTTTATTGCACGTTCAACACAGAAGCAAATCCACTGCGTACACTTTCCTGAGGTTCTTTATGTCCAAAAGACAAAAGTAATGGACTGTGTCATTCATCACTTCATATCGACAGAAACCTCTCAAATCAGTCGCCCCCCCAGTGTTTAAACGTAAAAAAACATCCACACGGGGCCAATCCAGACGTTTATCCTTTCTTCTCGTCCACAGAATCACTCATTTGAGATTCACCTCAAATAGTATTCGATAGCCGCAGAGAATGCGGCAAAGCCTCCACATCCCAGCACCCCAGCCTTCAGACCAGCTGACAAAAGAATAGCAATGAAAAGTAAAGAAATGTACAATATTCAGTTTACAACAAAAAAAAGCAAATATAGCAGGTTACAAACCTCGAAATCCAATGGCTCCTCCGGTTACACATCCACTGTATACTGCATTCTTCCAGTCTGACTTTCCTCTGTGCTGCAAATGAAAAACAGCCACAAAGTTAAAGACACAAGTTGGAGGAAAGTAATGGAAAATATCTGAAGCTAGGTTATTAAATCTGATCTGTAATCTGTTGGGTTAGGGATTAGCTCCCTGTAATTTGCAAACTATATACAGGCAAACCTCATTTTACAACATTAGTGTGTTCCAGGATACGCGACAGAAGTAAAAACGACGTTATGTTAACTTGCCTCCATGCTACACTGAAAATAGTAAAGTTGAGTGAAATGACATAAACTTGATTTTTATTGAAAATTGACGTATAATCGAAAACGATTTCACACGAAATGACCTGTAATGACCTGTATTTTGTTACATTATGTGTTGTTTTTATTTCCTGTCATTGTTTCTGGTAACTGAGAGAACAGTGCATTCATATTTAGAGTAGTATTGACATTTAAATGACCTCAAATGGCGATTACAGATAAAAGTCTAATAAATATCGGCTTACAAAAAATTCTGCTTATAAACAACCTCTCGGAACCAATTGTGATTGCTGGTTGATGATAACTGTATATAATGTACCTTTACTGCACTTATGTACAGTATATATTCATGTTTCCAGACACAGCCAGGCGGTGAACACTAGATGGCGCTACAAGACCAGTTTGAAGAGGTTAAGCGGTCAGGACTCTCACCCACCTTGAGATTTCTCTTCTCTCTAATTTACACCGCATGACATAAACTGTATTTTTTAGGGTGCTATCCTATTAAAAGTCCTATTAATATAAAAACTACCACCCCACCTACTGTCACCCCACTTTGAAGCAACATTTTTAACTGTAATTAACTGTAATTAACAGTACATTATTTTGCCCATTCCCATTTCGCTACAGAGATCAATGGACATTATCTCTTTACTCATGTATTTTATTGTCTCCAGCTCCTATCACAGGTTTTGTTCAGTGAAGTTCTCTTTTTAACAATTCATTGTTAGTTTATTCTCTGCATTATTATCACTTAAAATCACTTTCACACAATGACAGTAATTTGTTTGCAAGATTCTAGAGAATTCATCATTCACCAAAAGAAGTGTCACCTACTGATTCTATAATGCACTCTGTGCAGGAGAACATGGCGCCTACGATGGCAAAGTTCTTGGCATAGGACATCCCCCTCTGGCCCATGTCTCTGAGGACTTCTCTCGCCGTAGGAGTCCTCAGGGGGTCTTTGGGGTCAACGCCAACATTGGTATCGATGCCAGCTGTGAAAACACCAAACGCTCCTCCAAGGACAAACCCTGTGAAAGACACCAACATGAGCCTCTATAAAAAGCATCACAAAAAATGCTGTATTTACATGATAGAAGAGTGATGAAAGTTGAAAGAAGAAAGATTTTCATGTGAAATTATGGTAGAGCTTCCAAAACCCAATATTTTCAAATTATTTTAGTCAGATTAACAGCATAACTAAAGATTCGCTGTTCAGTTGGCCTGAATTTCTTAATCCTTGAATCGATTCTCCAAACCTTTCACTGATCGGCCAGGCCAGGGATTTCAAAATAAAAGCCCCGCTCTGGAAAAGGTTGAATCTTGTAAGTTTGCTAGTCTATGTAATGTTGCGCCAAATACGTTCATAAATTGACAATAAAAATTAAAACATCTTATTCTTGTAGTGTCACAATCTAAAAGGAGTGTCCTACAGTAATTATTGGTTTGTGACTCCGTGGAAGTACGAATGTAATTTGCCCACAGATGTCTCTATTTAATTTTTTTTTTTGTGATCCAGCACCACCCTGAAAACATTTCAACGCATCTTCCTGAACGCGTGCAGTTCAAAATATTATGTTAGGGTCATTGCTCACCTCCCACACAGGCCAGAACCGCCTTGAAGGTACAACTCTCCATCCCCCTCTCGATCATCTTCTGCTCGTCGCTTTTGTGAGCCGCCGGCAGTCCACCCATAATAGCGGGGTTCAGGTCCTTAATGGGCTTCTTGTCCCCGATGAGATGCTCCAGAATCATACTGTACTGCAATCCTGCGCTGTCCATTCCCGGTTTTACCGCATCAGAGCCAGCAGTACTCGCATCACTCGTGGAGGCAGCCATGTTTGTCAATGACGGCGTTTTAGGTAAGTGTAGTCTTCGACGGGTTTGAGCAGATTCGTTACATTTTTAATGTGACTTGCATTCACGATTGAGAAACATAATAACGAGAAAAATAACAATGTATAAATAGAATTACTGTAGAAAACTTTACATATCTGTATTAAAACATAATACTTATTTTTTCTCCTCCACAAACGAATCAACTGATTCGGGCACTTTCTTCCGGGGCAGAGCCCAATAATACTACATTTCCCAAAAGCCCTTGCTCACACTGCGCCAAACTAGTCTCACGCGCACCACCTACCGGCGCGAGCCGCGCAGTACGGCAGTGGCACTTCCATGATGTCTCGCGCGCATGAGGTGGCAGCAGCAGCAGCATCCTGACCGACCAACGGCCGCACAGCCGCACTATAGAACAGGTGAGAATAAGCTAATAATCGTCTATGCCGGAAAGTCTATGGGTTTTTTCGCATTTTTGATCAAATTGTTGCGTTAAAATGTGTAAACTTTACCGTCAACGCCTCCCTGCTGTCGCTTAACGACGTTGTTAGAGAAAGTGGCACGTCATCGGTTGATCCGTCCAGTCGGCATTGACGCGAAACTGACTTTGATCCAGCGAGTTGTCATGTTGTCGCCCGTTTCTTTATTTAATCGTGACTTTTGTCATGTTGAATTCTGATATAAAAACGCATCTCCTCAAATTGTCAGATGACAGGTTGCTTCCGCGCTAACTGGAGGTGTCACCGTGTTATTATTCACTCTTCGTGTTATCATTTCACGGAGTCATTCCCCGTGAATTATTCATTTCCACAGGATTCTTGCTTCGTCTGGGGTCATCGTCTCCTTCAGGAACATCATTCCGTCAGGGCTCTGGATGTGTGTCATGTTTTACCTGAACACCCAATGCAGTCTTTGTGTTGTCAATATTTTTAAGTTCATTTTTTTCTGTAAATCTTAATCAATTTAAAATCTAAACGAGGCTTTGTCAAGAATAATTAATATCAAGGTTTGTTGCCTTGAAATTATTTAAATGTACACAATGCAAACTATAATAATCTAGTGGAAAACCACCTCAAATTCTCAACAGAGATAAAAACAAAAGATCTTAAGTCTCCTGAACTACAACCCCAAAGAAAAGTTCTTGTAATAATTTACATATTAGCTGTATTTCTGGTTTCCTTGTGATTTTATGTAATTTGCTACCAATGACAGGTTGTGTTTGGAACCAATTCATTGTTCGCCATTTGTTTCAGCAGCCATTTGTTCCTCATTAGATCTATGTCATGGGAGGAAGCCAAACAAAGCCTGTTGTGTTTGGCAGAGGTACTTGTCAGCATTTGTTGTTCATGTCTTTAATTGGTCCTTAAATGCTCCATTACAGCAAACCATCCTGACTAAGCTTTTTGTGAGTAAACCTTCACTTGCCACGTAACATCTGCTTGTACATCAGTGAGCTCCTCAGACATCAGATTTTTGGTTGCTATGGGGATGCTTTAATAGTATTCCATTCCTTTTTTGTTTATGGCTTGCTGTGCACCATGACTGGCCACCTCAGTAATGAAAATAGGGAAAATGAGGTTGTGTAATATCCTAACTGCAGAGCTTATAGTCTTAAATCTATGGGAGGAGGCCAGCCTGGCAGTGGAAAGCACCTCTATTCTTATAATGTCAGCTCTCACTTTTTTCTGTTCTGTTTGATTATGCCAAGAGAAAGGAGATTTCAGATATGACCATTGCGCCAGTAGTTATAAGGCGGTCAACGTAAGTGCTGTTTGTAAGTAATTACAACTTTTGTTTCTCTCATGGTTAACCATCCAAGAAAAGGAAATATTTAGAAACCTGCCTTTGACTTCTGCACTGTGTTAGGATTGCTTTGTGTTTACCATGGCACCAGATTGTGGAGGTTGGATTGTGTCAATGTAATGATTTGCAGTCGTTTCAATGAATAGGTAGTAAAGTATTATTGACATTTCCAGCTGTTGTTAAGAGCTGTTTCTGCATTTCTTATCTCTCTTGCAAGGAAGAGAAATGATATCATCAACCTGGCAAGAATGAATGGAATTGGTTTGTTGTTTCATTTTGTTGTTGATGGAGTTAGAAGTCACTCTCACCAGGACTGTTGCTTCTCTTGTCCTTGAAGAGTCTGGATCAGTGAATCTCTCCTGTTCGTCCTATCTCTTCTTCATCCTCTGGTTGACTCATTATCGAGGCAGTTCCTGTCATTGGCTTGCTATTTATAGCCCAGTGTATTGTGGGTAGTGCCCGGGTCGGCTGTCTAGCAATGGTAAGGTTTCTTTTGAGGCAGAAAATAATACCTGGTGATTTCCTTGCTTACTCATTCATTATTGACAATGAAATGAATTTCACAAGTTCCTGATCTCCTCTCATTGCTCTGATAGTCTCTTGGATTCACTTTAGATAAGTACTTGCTGAGGGGAGTTGTGAGTAGATAATTAGACACAACACTGGACTCTTTCATCCATATGCTTTAAGTGGTATTGTATGAGAACAGTTAGGGTGGAGTGACCTTGTCCAGACAGGTGTTAAGCAAAAGCTGAAATGAAGTCGTCCTCTCTGTTTGATGTCTCACTGCTGTTGTGAGCAGACACTGAATTCTGCAGATGATGAATTCATTGCCTGGTTTCTCTCTATGGAAGAAGATTCCTCCTTTGCATTAACTCTAAGACTTCAGTCTAGGTCTCACACCATCAGGAATGGGGTGCACACTTTTCAAACCCCAACTTAACTTTGGTTTTGTCAGTACAGATGGGTTGTTTTGTATCAGTATATAAATCCTCTGTTTTAATGTGTTAATAGTCAAATGCAATGATCTGCTGAGGATGGACACATGTAAACCCATTTCAAGTCCCTCGGAAATTTCATAGATTGTGGAAAATCCAGAGGCTGCATGTGTGGTCTGATGGTACTGATGCTCAAACCCACAGAGGTGACCTGGGTTTGAATCTTGCAGCTCTGATTCACTTTTTGATTACTTGTTTTGCTTTGCTTTTTCCTGAGAATCAAGGTTTTTCGCTAGAAGTTTTGCAAATGAGTATTCAATGAGGTAAACACGTATGAGAATGAAAGTCATTCCCTTACTACTCTTTTTTTTCTATCTATGGATGTATACGTATCCGGAGTGCATACATCCATCCATATGCTCCGGATGCATTATCAGCTTTTTTTCTAATACATATATTAGTGATAAAATGTGGCCGAGCCAAGCTGGTTGTAGATGCAACACCATAGTGGGTTTTGAAGCCAGATTTGGTTGGAACAACATGTCCTTTATCGTGCTGGAGGCACTTTAATTGAGGAGATAAGAGAAGATAGAGCGATAGGAGCAGGAGTAAGATCTGGCCTGGCATTTAGTCCACAAGTTCAATGAGGAGAAGCAGAAGTTATCCAGAATGCAGCTATTTTTGTGTAATAGTTTGAAACAGATTGTTCCATCCTCCAGGTTATCTTCCCCAGTTTCTAAAACGGGATCGGCCAAAATGGCCAGTTTGAAGCTGTTTTTTGTTTGGAGAGGCTGTGCATCTTTCCCCTCTGGCTCCACTTGAAGTTCAGGAAACGGGTCACATTCTTGACAAGCGTTGCAGTCAAACTTCAAAGGGATCCTAGTGTTCCTATAAATGGGTCATCTGGGCCATTTCTGCGGTGAAGCAGATATATCTGTTCACATTGTCCCTCACCAAGCAGAGTGTGTCTTGTGATTTTGGTGTGTAAATGCAAATAAGTCACAAGGTTTGAAAATATTATTGAATTATCCCATCCAGGTTAAACAGGACTAGCAAGTTCACAGGCGTGACATTTACATGCATGTGAAGAGGGTTGTTAAAATGTTTACTCGGCAGTCTGAACTAAGAGCTTCTAATGAGCCTTCATACATGCTGACCACACCTGCAGTGGTCATTGAGAAGCTCTCGTGCCACCAGTCTGCGAGCTGCTGCAAACCTTAGAGGAGCAGAGATGGTCACCTTTTGATCGGACAGGAATCTACTTTGCTGAACTAGCTGTGACACTCCATTGTGGAAAATCACTGAGCTGTTTGCGGCCATTGGCTTTTTATGCCCTCGCAGTTCTCATGGATGCTATGCAAGTGTTTCTATGGAATCCGCCCACTCGCTGTACATGCAGCCAGACAGGCAGACAGGAAAGCAGCTGATGTATCTACAGCGTGCCTCTGTTTATTGGACCAGAACTTTGACACCACCAGAGCAGGAAGTCAGGCCCTCGAGGGAGCTCTGCTCTGAGAAAGATGAAACTGAGGATGAAGCAGATGAAATATGCATGAAAACTATCTCAGCTTCTACTGCTGGAGGCCTCTAACTCTTTTGATGCTGGAGAGATGGTTATTTGCTCACAAAAATAAAGCAGATTTTGTGTTGTTTGTCATACATGATAAAATGAAAAGTCGCTTCATCTTTGAAGGTGTGGACTTGTTCAGGGCGTTTTTCACTAATCCTTGACTTTTTGTAAGATTAATCAATATTGAAGAAAATCAGTTGCCTTCAGAGCTTATTGTTCACAACTGTAATCTTAAACAATTTGAATAATTTGGGGGTTTTTCTACTTTGGATTTTCATAACATTGCCTTACTGGCTTCATATGCTCATGAATTATAACTATATATAAAGAATATAGTACAGTTTAATTTGGAGTCAAGTTTTGTCTTTTAATTTGTAAAGTAGCAACAAAGACATGAGTAGTTTAAGTGAAATTAAGTAAATTACATAAAGAAAATTGCACAACAAATGTATCTCAGACTATTTTGAGGAAGTTACAATTTTATCTGATGTCTTAATGGGGAAGTAAACCTTCCAGTGCTAATCTTGGATTTGAACATTCACAGTTAATGAGCCAAAATCCCAAAGTCAGCACTTATTATTCGTGAAAGTTTGAGATCCCCTGCTGTGGCTCCAAACAACCCATTGATCTGTTTTCTGCATCAAAGGAAAAGGAAATCACTCGCGCAGAAATTTTCTTGCTGGCCTCTTTCCTGTGTCTTGAACTAAAATGTCCTGATTCAAAAAGAAACTCATCTTTACAATGGTACATATTCAGATACCATGACATCTTTATTATGGAGTTCATAATAATTATGGAAGACCAACACCTATTTACCCATTCATGGTTAAATGGGTAAACACTGTCTTGTGTTCGCATGTGTGTCATCTCTACCCATCATATCAAAAACACGATGTGTTCAAACTGTGTGTAGTTTGAGTCTCTGGACTAAAAATTAAACGCTAAGTGAGAGCACAGACTGCCTCACAGCATGGGACACACTTATCTGACACACTTCCTGTTTCTCTTTAACTGAGATGATGACTTTGCACACACCAGACCCAGGTGGTCTACAGATGCTATAGAACAACAAAAATGGTCACACACATCAAACATAGAAGATATTATGGGCAGTGTTATAGAATTAATTATGACTGATGTTAAAGTGAAATGGATCTCAGTTTATTATAGATGTATGTATAATCATGTAAGTAGTCAGTTTTATACAGTACTTACTTGTTCTATTGTAGATTTAAATGTGCACTTCCCATTGTGATGTCAGGTAACACACCAAGAGGAGCAATAGCAGGAATAAAAAAAAAATCTTGTTTTAAAAGATAGGGTTCAGTTGTTTGAGATCTTGATGGTTCGATTACTTTCTCAGAAAATATCATTGTGGTAGAATCTTATTCTGGACTGTTAGAGGCTCTTCTGAAGTCTTTTGCCGTAATTGGAAAAATACTGCTGTCCTGTCCTTTTTTTTAATTTATTGTCAAAAGAATTTCGAACAGGCACCATGTGGCCAGCTCTGTATAACCACATGGGTCCTAATGAGGCTTTAGTAGGCTGCTAAGTACACAAGATGCAATTATCTGCAACGGCTCAACAACAGGAAAAAGATTTACATTTAAAATTAATATTTACATCTGAGCTGAGATCCTGAATTTAGAAATGAAATGGGTTTCAGTATTTAGATCCATCCCGGTATAGATTACTCACTCAACACAGTGAATAAGAACAGTAATCATGTCTGGACGGTTTAAGGAATGTTTTGTCTTCTCTCAGTGATGACAGAAGAGACAGTATTTTTAGTGAAACACTCTGTGAATTACAGTCACCTCTTATTTTTTCTTTGTGTTCACATTAAGCGCAACAGCTCTGAACGTTTGTGTGTGTGTGTGTGTGTGTGTGTGTGTGTGTGTGTGTGTGTGTGTGTGTGTGTGTGTGTGTGTGTGTGTGTGTGTGTGTGTGTGTGTGTGTGTGTGTGTGTGTGTGTGTGTGTGAGTCTAACCCAGTACTCCTTCCACTGGTTGGAAGGAGGAAGGAGAAACAGAACAGGAGGCAGGTGGCGTTTGGGAGCTTCAGTGTGGCTGCTTGTTACTCAGAGGTCTGTTTACTCTGCTTCTTGTGTCACACAATGGCAGGAATCATCTGAGAGCCACGTCAACTGGCTAATATCCAGCTATACAGATTATTTTCCCGCCATTATTCACTTTTCTGTTTTGGCCTCTTTAATACAGCAGGTGTCCTGTTATTTGATGGAAAGGATCTTGTTATTGTTTCTTTTGTTTTCAATCATGGCACTTAGGAGTGAAAGAGGCAGAACTAAGCAGTTCTGTCTAGAATACTGATGTACCCGTGGTGTTAGCCACTACCTGCATTGCTAGTGACTTGGAGGGCTGTATATTGAATTTGCAGAACCATCGACCACCAAAGCTGATGGTACAGCAACATGATTGCTGAGCAACGGACCAATTTGACGAACTCAAGAAGAAAGACTGAATCATAAAGGAGGTTTAGGAGCTTAAATATTCAGAGAGGCAGAGAAGATAAATATTTGGGAATGCGTTGTGGATAGGCATGGAACTATTGACCAAATGGGTGTGTGATTACATATTGTAAATTACATCTAAGTCTTATATCTAACAAACAATATTGACTCACCAGCCAAATATATATTCATGTACAAACTGGGATGATGTGTGTAAATACACGTACAGTGTATAATGATATGCATGTGGAAAACAACATACTATGTCTGGTCTGCCTTCACAGGAAGTTGGTACAAGCCAGCTATTGGTTAACTATTTTCAGTCACTCTTCCACCACTGCTGTCACACAACAACTTCCTCCACACTGGCTGCCTACACAGAATAGTTTTCACTAGGATTTATCCTTTCTATGCTGGATCTAGCCTCCCCCACATGAAGTCTTTGCGCCGCTAAAACCACTTGGATTGTTTTAAAATAATGCAGACTTGTCAGAGCAGTGATCACAGTTTCAGTCTAATCTTTCTCCAGTGCTGCGTTATGTTTGGGTCTTACTTTACAAGACCAGGCAGTACCTAAAAAAAGCATAATAAATGTTCTCTCCACCCATCTACAACAGTTCCTGTGGTAATACCGGGGTGTGGTCGGACCAAGAGTCTCAGTTTACCATTTGCCACAAACTGAAGCCTGTTTCAACCAGAACCAGAGTGCAATACACGCACTGCCCACATTCTCCACAGACTTTGACATGCCATACGATGTGGGATCCAAATCGGACCAGACTGGCACAGCATGAAAGTGGGACCCCGCCGCAAAATGATCCGCCCTCACATTGAGAAGTGTTTCTGTCACAGGGCCTAGCTTTGTTAGTGTTGGTAGTTGTTGTTTGTCACTTTTAATTTTCAAACTTAATTTCAATGATTTAAGCATTTGTCAGGCCATGCTACACTGCACAGACATTTCAGTGAAGCGGCACAAGCACTCACCTTTACGTGGTTGTGGTTTATAACTGAAGAATGTAAAGCAACAATTGTGTTTCGTTTCATTCACAAACCACAACCACACATGGTCCCAGGTTGAATAAGATCACACACAGCTGTCCTAAGATTGAACTTTATACACCTGCATTTCTAACAACAACATTTTAGGCTGTGATCACTGTAGAAAACATCACCTCTATTCAGACAGGACTTGGCAAATTGGTCTCAGCACCACATGATGAAGAGCTGTTCCTCCTCTTCAAGCTTCTAGAAATTTTCTCTTTCATGGTGTCCTGAAAAAACATGGAGGAGAGGAGAAAAACATGCACATCACCGAGACACCATTCTTCCCCCTCGTATAAGAGAGAGGGAAAAAGTCAACAGCTCACACAGCAGAGCAGTTGGCAGCCTGCATTACTTCCTCATCCTGCTGCTGTTTTTGGGCAGCCTGCCGTCGCTCCTGAACCTTCATTTTCCACCTCAGACTTTCCCTTAAAGACTTCAGCAAAGGACGAGTGTTTTGGTCGGCTGTGCTTCAGGGTTCTCGGGCAGCGATTAGTCTTTAGGATTGCATCCAGAATCAAACACGTGAGTCAACTTCACCACTCTTATTTGTCTTTTACATTTCTTCTGATATGGATCTCATTGCCCTCTTTCTCATTACCTTGTGCACTCAGGTGGCTTTGGAATATGTTAGCCATTATCTTCTTATTTTACCAGTTTTGTATGGACCATGGACTTTATTTTGGACATGTGTGTTTGGTGACTGTTAGGTTGGGATAGGAAAGTTTGAAATTGGAAAAAATGAAGTCATTTTATACAACAAGTAAAGAAGAAAGTGGACGAGAACATCTGTTGCAGATATTTTCGCCAGGTTTCTCACATTTCTGTAAAACACTGAAAGTACAATCCTGCATGTGAAATGAGGTTTGAACCTAAGTTTACAGCATCGTTAGATGGAATATTTTAGTGCAAAGGCTGAACAGAAGCTGTATTTAGATTCATGCTATCCAGACAGTATGTTATATTTAAGTTCACGTTAGGGGGGGGGGGGGGTGCCACCTCTTCATCAATGACAGTGACAGGATGTTGATTCTCATGCAGAGCTCCGATGACAGGATGTATTTCATTTCGTATTGACTCAACATCCTCCACAAATGTAAACGTAACCCTTGAGGTCCAATGCACAGGATCCATCCTGCACTCAAGCAGGGCAACCCTTGTGTAAGGTCAGAGAGTGGTCAAGATTGGTTAGGAAGCCTGTCTTCTGGCAATGTGAGGCCATTTGTGGTTGTGGACTGAATTCTTCCAGGGAATGTGTACATGTAAGACGTATTTCTTCTGTAACCCATATAGCAGTGGATTTGTAAGGAGTAATTATTGGTTTTGTTTGAACATCTATCCTTATTTTGTTAAGCATCAGTTCTATTACAGGGTGCAACAAATGATTATAAATGTCAGTGTTTTCCAGTAAAATGTAAATGATACTTAAATACAAGTCTAAAATTCTGGGTATGTGTTGTCATAGCCTTTTATGTATGATATACTGTAGCTACTTCAATAAAGGAACAGTGTGTAGCAATCTCTTTAATTCCACAAATGTGTTGAAGGTATTTTTCAATGTTATTTTATTGCATTAAATGAGAATATTGATCTTCCTTGTACAATGAAAGCACATTATCCTCTCCCTCAGGGTTGTGTTAGACCAGTGTGTGAGAGATTTTGTCATCCAGGATCAGGCTTAACTCCCAACGATTTGTCATTATCTCTTTTCAGCAGCTCAGTCCAACAACAACTGTCAGAAATACCCTGAAAAACGCTTCTGTCACTGTGTCCCATTTCAGCCTTTACATTAATCTTATTTTTGGAAGTAATTTAGGCAGATGACAACCCATTACTTATAGTTGTGGTGGCTGCAGATTATAATTCATTTTCTAATTTTAGTATTGCCTTTAAGGCACTTCTCATATTTGGCTTTTTAGCATTCATGTTTTAGCCACAGTTTCCTTATCCAACATCTTTTGCAGTGAGTGTCCAAGCCAGTAAATGTCTGTCATCTTTTTCTGGTGGTTACCCAACTCACATTATGTCTGAACACTTATTTTAAGGTTATATAATAAAACTCTGTCAAAGGCATTTTGGGTTCCTAACTAGGCCACTGTAGGGTAAGTGGGACACACATCTGTCTCCTGAGGATCATATATCTGCAGAGGAACAGGGAGAGGTCGTTTCAAAGTCCATCAAGGGTCTCAAGAATGTAGAAGCCAACTGGACTTGATTTCAAATGCCTTACAGGGTTTGTTTGTTTGTTTGTTTGTTTGTTTTTCAATTTAATTTGCCTGAATTTACTCTTTTGACAAAATGTTTCACTGTTGCAGAGTCCTTTCCTCTTTAAAAAAGAAAGTCATATAACCCCCAAAGGGAGCATCCACAAATCTGTTGCACTTCCTCATCTAACCCAATGAGACCAGAGCAGACGGAAGCAGGTTGAGTGTCAAGCTTCTGACTAAGTGGAAGTAAAAGTAATCTTGTACTCACAATGTAATCTTGAGGGATTTTAGCCCTGATAATTGAGGTTTTAACCTACTAGAGCAGGCAGAAGATGGTCACAGGATCTTGTTTAGAGAGGTTTCAGGATCATAGGATGTGCCAGCAGGGAGACACATGCTCTGCATACAGTGTGTTATTGATGAGGTCAGCCCTGAAGCACCTACATATGAGATAGCAAATGTACTATAAGTACTGTAAGTTCCCAATACTCTTAGTACCATCGTAGCATTATTTGTTAAACTGCTGATACAGGTGACCTGCTTAGAAATCATGACTGGTCATAACTGAGCATTTCAAAATTATTAAATACAATTTTTTATAGCAGATACGAAGAAGGGTCTCTTAGCTCATTTCCATGCTTTTCGAGCAGATGGGTGTCCTCCATTAACAGGAAGAGTCATGTTACCATGTGATCAATGAGTCAGCCATCATTTGGGAACTGCAGAGCTCTTTACCAGTACCACTCTGCTTAGAGAAGTGCACTCTTTCCTCATTTCCTGCAGCTACTCTTAGAGTATATTCCCTTCTGGAGAAGAAATGCACACCTCCAAACACAGCCACAACCACAGTGATTCTGTTGTGCTGTTTTTTAAATGCATAGGAATGGCATTTGGGGGTATTCGAAAGGAAGGGGCTGAAACTTAAGCTCTTGGCCAACATTTTTGTTAATGTTATGATTAAAATTATATACTAAATCCAATATTCAGTTTGTTAATATTGTGATTAAAATGATATACTAAATCCAATATTCAGTATCTGTCATATACTGAATATCTGACAGACACTGAACATAGAATAACTCTTGACGACAGCAGTTCCTGCTTTAGGGAAAGCTGATGTTAATCGTTCGTCAGTTGAGCAGGTATGCAGATGCAGCCTGAAGATGTGTTAAGATAAATATTGATAACAAAAGTACTGTAGGGTGCAAACTACAGTCTAATAGACGTGCTGAAACAGCACATAATTTAATACAGCCATCACAACTGAGAATCTGTTTTGGAAGTGCCGACTAGCTCCGGTTGAGCTGCACTGCAGTAAATCTAAAGTTTAATCCCTATTTTTCTTGGTAAGAATTCAAGCATCTGTTATACAACACTTAATTCTTTCTCTCGAATTCTCCCAGCTTTGTTTGCTGACGCCCAGCCATGATGAGAACTGGCCCCACCAAGGTGGGGCTACCCAAGCCTGGACTCCAAGAACGGTCCAAACAGACCTCCATGGTTCCCTCCTCCTCCTCCTCCTCCTCCACCATCTCCTCAGCCATGAAGACCTCCAGATCCTCCAGCATGCTGGTCTCAGAGCAGCGCCTCAGCAGGGTGAGTCACTTTACACTAACCCACATTATTCTAACATAATTAGACCTTTATTATTGACACTAATAGTGGAAGTGTGTCCAGCTGAAAAGAGCCAGCAGTGATGATGCCTTGTCAAAGCCCGCTCTGGGGCCTGCTGCCTCTGGGTCCAGAATGAGGAAGACGGTGACCACTGGAGCCATATCAGATCTCGCTGAAGCTCGCTCTCGCAACCTGTCAGGTAAAGACCTACCTCTCTGGGATGTCTTTTGCTTGTGAACTGTATTTAAGGTCAGAGAGAAGTAGTGGAACTTGTCTGTTGTGACCACTAGAGGGGAGCAGCACATCATAGAAGCTGCCTGCTGCAGCTCCAGATGCTGGTTCCTGTTGTAGAGACTTTCTCCTCTTCAGCACTTTACTTTTATTTTTTCTTGTTTGGTTTTGAAATGCACATTTGGTTTCATGGTACTGTGTTAAAGCTGAATGAAATGTGCAAATATTTTATAAGAATACAATGTATTATAAAATTAAATGCAAAAACAACTGGGCTGGACAGAATTAGATTTAGCCACATTTTTAGCATCATTAAAAATACATACCGGTTATATAGAGATGCATCAACATATAGAGAAACACTTTAATTGAAAACATAAGAATCTGCTTCCATCCGTGTTAGCTTCTGTCTGTGATCCCTGAGCTGATCTACTGCTGAATGATTATAGTTTTATTTATTTTAATGTACTAGATCAAGAATAGCACCAGCAGAATCTCAAGAGGCGTAATTAAAGTTTAACCTTTATAGCCCTGGTGTTGCAGGTGAATGTCAGAATAACTTGTATTACATGTCAGACTTATTATTAATGTTCACCTGTTAATGATTTGAATTTGAATTTCATTTACTATTTCAATTCAGTTCATCAGTTGTCTGAAAACACTCTTTATTGTTAACATATAGCCCATCTCTCCTTGTATTTATAAGTTGTGTGTCAGTGCTGAATGAATAAATAAGGCAAAGTACAAATAAACCAGAAACCGTACTAGAAGCACAAAGTAACTGGGGACTTGTTTGAATTAATTTTGTTCACACTGTGAGGGAGGTAGCTGTGTTTGCTTATGGTAGGGTGTCTTCACATTATGTTGATGCTGTACCCCTAATGAAATTCTTCAAACGGTTTCTGTGCTGAAGCGGAGATAATTGAATTCTACTTGACAAAAGACTCAAGAGGAGCTGAGAAACTGTGGCCAAGTGAGGCTCTTGGTTTTTAAAGGCAATTAAACCATCATCAGGTTTCCTTGGACCTGGACTCTGATTAACCAATCTTTAGTATTTTAGATGAGAGCAAGGACAAGAAGAGATCCCAGTTTGTGTTCACGGTGAATTGTATTTCATTTAGTGCCTCTGGCCTTTTCTTTGCTGGCATTGCTCTGTTTATCTAACTGAAGATGAGGACTCATACTTATTCATCTTATAGAAAATATCTTAAAATGAGTGCAGAGTTGTGATTCTGTTATTGCATCAGCAATATACTGAGCTCATTTTGCCTTCTGGGCGCTGATTTTAACAGGCTGTTTGCCATCACTGCATGAGCAAAATCTGTCAAAAGGAGTATCCTTTTTTCCCTTACAACATGTTATCCACTGTATTTTCACTACAAATCATTCAACCGAACTTGGTGTGACCCACAGAAGAAATATTGATGATATCATCTCATCAAGAATATTCCATCTGAATAATCCTTATAAACTTCCAGCTCTTGTGTTTCACGATGTACACATTTCTCTGGAAATACCCCAAACCTACTATTTGGCATCTTGTGTTCCTGTTTATAACTGTAGGACTAAGTCAGATCATTCGCTCAGCATGCTCTTCCTATTGGGTGAACTCTATTTTTCTGCACCTGGGCTGGGGTTATGCTCCAGTACATGTATGTCAGATCTCATGAAGACAGACAATGACTGGATTTGTCAAACAGGACTCAAAAATCAAGATAATCAGTGAGTGGAAAATGTAATGCGACATCTGAAAGAGGATAGATTTTTAACCATGCATGCTTGTTCAGCCCGCTATTTTCAGTTCTTAGTCAACAAGTCTGACTTGAATTTTTTTGCTGAAATACCCACACTGGGTATTCGTGATTTGACTTGAATCCCTACCATGATTTGAATATAGATTGGGGTGTTGATCTGTGGTATTTTTAACTCATTGATGTTGAGACGAGTGTTTTTTTTATTGATATGGAAAAGGAGTATCTGAGGTCAAACCTCTTCTGGATTGAAAAGATTCACAACTAGCTTTTCGACATAATATGAAACATATTCCCTGGAAATCTGAGATGTATCGTCGGGCTTTTCTTGTTGATAGTGTCGCCAATCATTGTTGTCAGGTTGGTCATCATCTTTTTCCTAGTTGATATTTGACATGACGCACTGAAGGACAGAAGCTATCAGCAGGCACTGGGCCCTCTTGAACATTGCAGCAGAGCTGTCATCATTTCTGCCAGACAGTAATTGAGTTGTCTCTCACATTTTTTGTGGTGAGACTGATGGAATCCTCACTGAACATTCAAAGCACACCTAACTGAAGTTACCTGGAGTCCAGTCATGATATGATGCCTCCTTTTTCTGTGCGACGGTCTAGTTTTTGCTCGAAATGTAATTCTGCCCACAGAACTCTTCTGATTAAATGTAGGAATGACTGCATGTTAAGACGCCGCATCATTCGTTTCTTCATAACTGAGTCATATGCCCCTGAGAAACTAAAGCAGGCATGAGGGATTTTTTCTTTTTGCTAATCGCTGTTTTGAAGATACTGCAAGTCTGATCTGTGCCTTCAGTCATTAAGCTGGGCAATGGTGCCCTCTTTTCCAAGACGATATCAAACAAAAAGCTATTTTTAGCTTCATTTTTGACAATATTTTCACAGCACTGCATCTTTGATTCCGGCAAGATGTTCATGTTGCAGTTGTAGGCTTTGAACTACACTGGACAGATCTCTCTGTAACCACAATGCTTAAATGGTAAAAGATTTTTGTCCTTCCTGAGACTCATGAGCGGCATCGGTTACTGGGGTCTGCCCCCCACCCTCACAGCGTGGCCTACTGTTAAGTGAAAAATGTTGTTTTTGCTAATAGATTCTTGCTTCTGTCCCAGTTGGCACTTAACAAACTCTACCTGACAGCATGTCAGACACCGGGTTTAGAGAACCCAGCCTCTTCCTAATGATTTATTTAAAATAACTCATCAATAATTTAGCAAAGCTTTCATTTTCAGAGGTGTCCCTTGTGGAGCAGAGAAAGAGACAGAAGGAGATAAGATCGTCCTTCTCTATGAATAACAAGCCAGCAGTGACTGCGGGGCATAACTTTACAAATGGAAGCTTCTTTGACAGGCGCTGTCTTGCACGTCTGATTGGTTGATGTTCTCACATTGATTTTTAATATTTGTGTGAAAGAGAATTTGTAAGACTTGGGCTTTCTTTTTTCAGTGTCATTGTTACTCTTAAATTTTCCTGCACTTCTTCAGCATTATTGCTGCTTAAAGGAGCATCGGGCACAGTTTACCACCCATCAAGGGTATCTACACCACCAGATGCAGGGCAAGAGCCACCTGTATCCTCAGTCATCCATCAACCCTGCAAATAGGCTTTTCAAAAGTGAATTATGTGGATTAACTTAGCTTTACTTCTTTAATTATAACAAGATGCTAATTTGAAACTGGCCCCTGCTGCTAGATGATGGAAATGAGACTACTGTCAAAATTAATGGCCATATACAAGGTATTGCCAATCACCAGATGGATTTTGACTTCCTATTCCCAATTGATCAGCTCTTATCATTTCCTAATCTTAATAGCTCACTGCAGGTAGAGAGAGAAGACAGGTGGCTGGATGCAGTTGTCACTTCCCCTTCGTTAACAGTGAAGGATGAGCAGAGGAGCTGAGGTGTGCTGGATTCCGATGGAACCAGTATTTGTAGATTTTTACTCAGCACAACTCTGTCTCCAGACTAGTAGTTTGTCATCCTAACAGGACCTTGACCGTCTGTGTTTCAGTGTTTGAAGGGCAGGGGGAGAGACAGGTAAGGTCCTTGATCTCCTCATATCTGTCAGATGAATTAATCAAACGTGCTTCAGTCCACCGGGATGCCTTAGCCTGCATAAGCACTCACCCATGACAGACACACACTGACAAGAGCAGCAGAAAGATAAAGCAAATGTTAATGCACAACTATATGTGCAAAATCACCCAAACCTTCACATCTTATTTCTCTCACTCTGTTCTGTCCAAGTCTAAAAGCACAATTCTCTACAGTATGAAACATGATGGCATACACCTGTTTATTATGTATAATATACAAAAAATCATGCTGAGCAGGAGTGGCTCTACTTTGTCTCACAACAGTGTGCCTAAAGGGTTTGAATCCACTTTGTATCCCTGCATCCAGGTTCAGCTCAGATGTAAACACACTTGCCACTTTTGGGTTTCTTACCAGAGTTTTGGCACTGAGATTGAAATTCCTTTCTTGAGAAACTTGTGACCTAGAGAAGTCCCCCTGAAGATGCAAGTTGGAGAGCGATGGTCTTGCCAGCTTTTAAAAGGGGGCCTGTTGGGCCCGTAGAGACGGACATCCTGCAGAGACGAGAACATTCTTAGCTGGATTAGAGGTGTGTTTGTTTATCAAGGTGAATGTGCTGTTCCAAGATGAGGAGAAAGGAAGAGGTAACAGCAGTTTTTCCGACATTCATGTGTTCTGAAAAGGCTTGAAAGCAGGTAAACACAGTTCAAAGAGATTAATATTCTGCCTGTCGTGGGCAGAATCAGGCAGTAAATCAGGCTGTTCTTACTGGGGAATGTTCTGAAATTTCCTCTCTGATTATTTTTGTAATATCAACCTAAAATTAATGTACATGGACTGCTGTCCATGCTATACTTACTTATTTTTATTTTGCAGTACAGAAGGATACAGAACAAACATTTATTAATCCATGGTTCTTAAACTTTGGTACAGAATCTTTTGTAGTTAGAAAATTATGACAAGCCCTTTCTTCCATCGCCTTGCTTTCTCTTAATGTGGCCTCTGCCATCATGAATATTTAACATGTGCATGCAGACAGCATGAATGAGAAATGACAGAAAAAAACAAGCCTTCCTTTCACTAGCTGCGCACAATCCCATCAAAACCAGCACCACCCCCAGTCTTTACACGCATATATGCACAAACGCATGTTATTGTTCCCTGCTGGGTGTGCTGTCAAGAGAATCGTTTGCCGAGCCCTGGAATGGCAGCTTATCCCTGAGACCAGAATTTTCTTTCCTCATTTTAAGCTGACTTTTGCTGAGTTGCTCCTGCTCCTGCCTCGATTTCATTTCCTCTCACTCAACCTTCTCTTTTTCTCTCTCATATCAACTGGCAATGGTGAAAGTAAACTATCTGGCAGTAGTGAGAGGAGGTGTGTCAATTTGTGTGCGTGGCCCGCAAAACCACTCCCCCTCTGAGCCGATTCCAGTCATCACAGCGGTAATGAAGTGCACACAACATTGCCTGCCCACCCGCCTGCCACTGTGACATACTGTCACCATTCTGGAGGATACGCACTCTCGCACACATTCACACACACACAGGACACACAGCTTGCCTGCTCGCCACATGCAGACACACACACACACACACACACACACACACTCTACTCAGTCCAGGAAGGAGTGCAGAGGAGACGAGACTAACAGGAGGAAAGAATACGAAGAATTTTAGCTCTCTTATGGTTTCCTCTCTGCGTGGATGGCTCTGGTTGTGAGTGCCGAATAGAGGCAACAACCCCAACCTCACACACAGACACACATCTCTCCCACAGCCACGGACTCTTCTATCCGTCCACCTCTGTGTGGAGAGAGGGAGTCGCTGATTCGACCAAGATGGGGAACCAGGCGGGGAGACAGGAGGAAACAGAGTCAGGTCTGCTTCTGCTGTGGTTTCCCTCAGCATCACTTACAGTTCTTTGTCTGCATCTGTCTGTCTCTGCTCATCTAAAAGGAAAATACATACGTCTGGCTGAATACACTAAATATGAGCTAATCCTCTGTCATGTCAGATCTGAGTGCGTCTCTGAAATGACAATGTACTGAGTAATGAGTACTGACTCAGATGTGTACCAATAACACACTGAGTGAAATGCCCTGGAGTGAGAGACGCTCTTTAGAAGGGTTAGAAATTTTGTTGTCTTGTGGTGTTATTTGTGTGAGCACGTTGAGAATTTTTATGTGTGTATTTGCAGAGCTGATATGCTACGTGTCTGTCCAGTCAGTACAGGTCTGTGTGGGTTTATATGTGTATGTGTTTATGCACCTGTGTGTAGACATTGGGATGTGGGTGAAGGGAAAGTGCTGAATGAGATTTTCCTGACAGTAAGCATGAGGGAACTTGCCAGAGGAGATGGTATCACCCGTCTCATGCTCACATCTCCACACTGCCCCGAGCTCTCCGCTCCTCAGTCAGACTTTCATTTCAAAGTCCCTCTGAAATGTTGGCAGCATCAACTTCATGCTCACCAAAAGACAGCTGCGCTTTTCCATATAGTTGCAACCGCTGTTTTTCTTTAACACATCCACCATTTGCATTTTAATACATGCACTTATGTATGAGCCTCTTTCTCTTTGCTCATATATATTGTATATTCATCCTATCTTCATCCTGTCTTTATCTGGACATGCATACGCACAATACAGTGGAGTATTTTATCAGTAGTGGGTGTAAAGCTGCTTCATTTCATAGCAGTAGCTGGTGCTGCTTCAAGATAGAGCACAGCAGGCTCAGATTGGAAAGTAATGGCAGCAAGCTGCTGCATGCTTGAAAAGATTAGCTCTCAGTTTCCCCTACAGTTTATGCTTTTGCGCTCACACACACTGTCTGCGGTGCAAACTTAATACATTATTATTACACAAAACAAAATATGTGTTTACTCCAAAAGCAGGCACAAAGGAGGCTGCTATTATCGTATTTGATTTTGCTAAATATTCAGTTTACTAAATAAAATTATGCTGTTTGTTGGTAAATACTACTGTTGATATGAAATAGTTGTGAGACTGGATCACATGCATGTGATATATGGTGGCCTTAAAATGCGACGGAGCAAAATGTTAGCTCAGCCAGTGAAAGAATGCCATCGCAATAAATCACGTTCCTCAGTCTGTGATCTGTATTTAAACTCTGTTTGGTGCAGCACTTCGTGAGCCAACCCAAACTTCCATTATGAGATGACGAAGTCAGCTCTATTGTTAATTAATTGACTTGTTATTGCTTTAAATCAACTCTCTCTCTTTTGTCTGAAGAGCTTCTATAGTAAATGAGAGCTGATTATAATATTGCCTTGACTTGAGGCAGGGTTAATTTGTTCTTTGAACTAAAGTGGTGGACAAAGACTAGAGGTTGCATTCTCCATGGCCAGCTGAGGTTTGTCAGAGTGTGAGCTGGGAAAAGCAACAGTTGTGCTGGAAGAAGGGATAGAAATATGGGAATGGGAGGAACTCATTCAGATTTGAATGATGGTGCTATCTCTATGGTGGCAGACTAAGGAGTTAGCTGTCTGCTGCGGCGATAAGGAGGCTGTTATCAGAACCAAATTACACTGAGGACTACTTCACCGAGCCTTCCTGTCTCCCGGCAAGCTCACCAAAAGACTGGCAGAGACCAGAGGCTGCAGTCAATATGTTGCCGGCCGTTGATGAATCATCAGCAAAAGAACAATAACAGTGAGTCTATTTTCAGGGGGTTGACCCATTTGGACTGAGAACTAAAGGACAGATAAAACATGTTTGCGTATTGAGGTAAAATAGATTGCTGGGACTTTCACATGATTCAAAGGGGGAAGTATTACATGCTTGTGGTTTCTCCAGAAGTCTGATCAGGATGCTTGAAGGAAGCTGTAATGTTTATATTTTGAGTGGAGGGGATGTAGCAGTTGGCGTGTTGTCATTGGATCCATTATTATCTTGTTGGTTATAGAAGAGACTCACTTCAACATGAATATAAAATATAACATTTCTCAAATTTCCACCTCATGATTGCATAATTCAATACTAATTTAAGAAAATGATACTCAACTTCAGATTAATTCCACTTTTAAATATAGAAATACAGTATATAAATATTTTGCCTATTTTCCTGCAAAAATTAATCACATCTGTGCAGGAAGGGACGAGGAATGTCTCTGCAACTCTAACATCACAATCCCATCACAATTAAAGTCCAACCACAGAAGAAAAGTGTAAACCACACTCTTATCTGCCTGCTGGTCATCCAGTAAGATCTGTAGCTGTCTTTCATCAAATATGTTTTTGCATATCAGTGATGTCCTGGCAGTCAAATACTGTATATCACAGTAATTAAAATAAAATGTTGGTGTACACTAGTTCCCCTTGCATGATGTTAGTGCTGATTTTTCTTTCTGGTGGATACGTTTGATTTCATAGTGAGCAACAATGTTTTTCCATCTCCGACAGCTAATTGACGTAGAGCAGGGATTCGACTTGAGGAAGCAGGTTTTGTCCTACGTGTGATAGCTGGGACATTGTGAGGAAGTTATATCAGTCATACTTTCCAATGACAGTGAGATGTTGGCACAGTAAATACAATGGCAATATGGTACCACAGTATTAACAGAGGGAGGTGCGTGTTTGTGTGTGTGTGTGTGTGTGTGTGTGTGTGTGTGTGTGTGTGTGTGTGTGTGTGTGTGTGTGTGTGTGTGTGTGTGTGTGTGTGTGTGTGTGTGTGTGTGTGTGTGTGTTTAAAAAGCCCGTCTGTGGGCCTGGAAATAACAAAAAGGACATCAATGTTGATATAAAATGACTTTCCACTGAGGTCATACGCATTAATCATTCATGTGACGACAGCTAATAAAGGACATATTAATTTGACACGCTGGATCTGAGATGCAAACCGGGGTTATTATTGTGTGTTAGATGCCAGCCTGCTCTGATGTTTCTCCATCAGCAGCTGACTTATCGTGGCCTTCCTGTGAATGGAGGTTCTGCTGTCTGTCAGTCAACACTGGCTTTGCCTGAATAACAGCAGCTTCAAAAGACAGAACCAGTTGATTCTGTCTTGGTCCAGTTACTTCAGGAAGTGGTACTACCACAATCTATTAACACATAATACCATTAACACACAATGCTTGGTGTCTGCGTTAGCTGTGACTCCTTGTAGGCTGCACAGAGAAGCAAATCTGATCAAATGTAATGAGCTTTCAAGATGGCTTGAATTTTAAGTTATTAAATTATATAAGGGTTTTTAATGTGACTTTATGTAGAATTGGTTGTTTCTCTGTTGCTTTCAAGATGGCTTGAATTTTAAGTTATTGAATTATATAAGGGTTTTTAATGTGACTTTATGTAGAATTGGTTGTTTCTCTGTTGTTTATGTCTTTAGCTGAGGTCACTGGAAAGTGTTGCTACAAATCAAGGGATAATGATGTCTTTTTTTTTGCCAGTACCTGTTAACAGCTTATTCTTTCCATCGTGCTACAAACCCCTCATACATCCTGAGTCTTGAGGCATTTACAATGTATGTAGTGGTAGCATGGAAATCATCAGAAGCTTAAAAGTCAGTTTAGAAATGCTCATTACAACTTGTTAGGAGTCACACACTTCTTTTTTTTCCTTTTTGGCTTTTCCCTTCAGGGGTCGCCACAGCGAATCAACCGCCTCCATCTAACCCTGTCCTTTGCATCCTCTTCTCTCACACCAACTACCTTCATGTCCTCTTTCACTACATCCATAAACCTCCTCTTTGGTCTTCCTCTAGGCCTCCTGCCTGGCAGTTCAAAACTCAGCATCCTTCTACCAATATATTCACTATCTCTCCTCTGGGCATGTCCAAACCATCTCAGTCTGGCCTCTCTGACTTTATCTCCAAAACCTCTAACATGTGCTGTCCCTCTGATGGACTCATTCCTGATCCTATCCTTCCTGGTCACTCCCAGAGAGAACCTCAGCATCTTCATCTCTGCTACCTCCAGCTCTGTCTCCTGTCTTTTCCTCAGTGACACTGTCTCTAGACCAAACAACATCGCTGGTCTCACCACAGTTTTGTACACCTTTCCTTTCATTTTAGCTGAAACTCTTCGATCACACATCACACCTGACACTTTTCTCCACCCATTCCATCCTGCCTGGACACGCTTCTTCACCTCTTTTCCCCACTCTCCATTGCTCTGGACTGTTGACCCCAAGTACTTAAAATCCTCCACCTTCTTGATCTCTTCTCCCTGTAACCTCACTCTTCCACTTGGGTCCCTCTCATTCACACACATGTACTCTGTCTTACTGCGGCTAACCTTCATCCCTCTCCTTTCCAGGACAAACCTCCACCTCTCTAGCTTCTCCTCCACCTCGTCCCTACTCTCACTGCAGATCACAATGTCATCTGCAAACATCATAGTCCATGGAGATTCCTGTCTAACCTCGTCTGTCAGCCTGTCCATCACCATAGCGAACAAGAAGGGGCTCAGAGCTGATCCCTGATGCAGTCCCACCTCCACCTTGAACTCCTCTGTCACACCTACAGCACACCTCACCACTGTCTTACAGTCCTCATACATGTCCTGCACCGCTCTAACATACTTCTCTGCCACTCCAGACTTCCTCATACAATACCACAGTTCCTCTCTGGGCACCCTGTCATAAGCTTTCTCCAGATCTACAAAAACACAATGCAGCTCCCTCTGGCCTTCTCTGTACTTCTCTATCAACATCCTCAAAGCAAATACTGCATCTGTAGTACTCTTTTTTGGCATGAAACCATACTGCTGCTCACAAATGCTCACTTCTGCCCTTAGTCTAGCTTCCACTACTCTTTCCCATAACTTCATTGTATGGCTCATCAGCTTTATTCCTCTGTAGTTGCCACAACTCTGCACATCTCCCTTGTTCTTAAAAATGGGCACCAGCACACTTCTCCTCCACTCCTCAGGCATCTTCTCACTATCTAAGATCCTGTTGAACAACCCAGTCAGAAACTCTACTGCCACCTCTCCTAGACACTTCCAAACCTCTACAGGTATATCATCAGGACCGACTGCCTTTCCACTCTTCATCCTCTTCAGTGCTCTCCTCACTTCATCCTGGCTAATCTTTGCTACATCCTGGTCCACAACAGTCACCTCTTCTAGTCTTTGTTCTCTCTCATTTTCCACGTTCATCAACTCTTCAAAGTACTCTTTCCATCTTCCCATCACACTGCTGGCACCTGTCAATAGACTTCCATCCCTATCCTTAATCACCCTAACCTGCTGCACGTCCTTCCCATCTCTATCTCTCTGTCTTGCCAGCCTGTATAGATCAGTCTCTCCCTCCTTACTGTCCAACCTAGCATACAAGTCATCATAAGCTTCTTGTTTGGCCTTTGCTACCTCTACCTTCACCTTACGCTGTATCTCCCTGTACTCCTGTCTACTCTCCTCAGTCCTCTCAGTGTCCCACTTCTTCTTAGCTAACCTCTTTCTTTGTATACACTCCTGTACCTCCTCATTCCACCACCAAGTCTCCTTATCTACTTTCCTTCCAGATGACACACCAAATACTCTCCTACCTGTCTCCCTGATCACATTAGCTGTAGTTGTCCAGTCATCTGGAAGCACCTCCTGACCACCCAGAGCCTGTCTTAACTCCTTCCTAAAGGTCATGCAACACTCTTCCTTTTTTAGCTTCCACCATTTTGTCTTCTGCTCTGTCTTTGTCCTCTTCATCTTCCTCACCACCAGAGTCATCCTACACACCACCATCCTATGCTGTTTGGCTACACTCTCGCCTACCACTACTTTGCAGTCACTGATCTCCTTCAGGTTACATCGTCTACACAAGATGTAGTCTACCTGTGTGCTCCTACCACCACTCTTATAGGTCACCCTATGTTCCTGCCTCTTCTGGAAGAAAGTATTCACTACAGCCATTTCCATCCTTTTTGCAAAGTCAACTACCATCTGTCCTTCTGCATTCCTCTCCTGGATACCAAACCTGCCCATCACTTCCTCATCACCTCTGTTACCTGCACCAACATGTCCATTGAAGTCTGCACCGATGACAACTCTCTCACTTCTAGGTATGCTCTGCATCACTTCATCAAAGTCCAACCAGAATTTCTCCTTCTCCTCCAGCTCACATCCTACCTGTGGAGCATACCCACTAACAACATTGAACATCACACCTTCTATTTCTAGCTTCAGACTCATCACTCTATCCGACACTCTTTTTACCTCCAGGACATTCCTAACAAACTCCTCCTTCAAGATAACCCCTACTCCATTTCTCTTTCTATCTACACCATGATAGAACAACTTGAACCCTGCTCCTAAACTTCTAGCCTTGCTACCTTTCCACCTGGTCTCCTGGACACACAGTATGTCTACCTTCCTCCTCTGCATCATGTCGACCAACTCTCTACCTTTTCCTGTCATAGTTCCAACATTCAACGTCCCTACTCTTAGTCCTATACTCTTGGCGCTCTGATCACACACTGATCCTATAAGCCTGCAATCATGTTTCCATCAGTCAGTCCTGTGTTAAACTGTTTTCCACTCGGAGCATGAAGACATTTCTCTCTCAGTCGGGCTGCTTCTGGTCTTTGCTGTCGGGTGTCTCTGTTGTAAATCAGATCAGATCCCCCCTGAGGATGCGCTGTGAAATGTTTTTGAATGCAGGTCAGTTAAACCAACTGAATCAAAGCGATTAAATGAGCCAAAGAACACAGGTGTCTCTGTGTGACATGCCAGCCCTCCCGCTGAATCAGACTGGGCTACAGAGGAAGTGCAGATCTGTTCACTTTCCAGCAGACACAAGCTTCTCAGCTTCAATATGCCACAGAGTCCTGCATAGAGTATCTTTTCTTCCAGGCAGGGTGGAAAGTTTATCCAGTCAGCTGGGGGCATAATTGTTTAACATACCACACACTGACAAGAAAGGCTCATCAGTGGCTTCAGTCTCAGAGTCTGTAAGGGGCTTTCACTCCCCCATCTGCATGCAAAGGAAGCTGAAAATAATGATTTTCAGAAGGTCCTGTGTTGACTAATAAATAGTTCTTTCTATCCAGTGTCAGTCACGTCAAGCAATGATTTTTTTTTGTGCTATTTCGAGTGTGGAGTCAATCCAATTACAATAACGTCTTTTGTTTATAAGTAGGTAAAAGTATTTATTTTCGCTGTAAGTGATTTATTACAATGGAATGGGAACAGACAGAAGAACAGTGGTATTAACTTACTGTTTGGGTTGCCATTTTCTGACATCATGTCCATTGCATGAAAAGATGTCGGTTCCATAGTAGCTCGGTTGCTCGAAAGTTGTTTGCACCATGCAAGATATTCAGTGATGCAGTAGTGACTCTCTGACCAATTTTTTCTTTTACATTAATGTTTCGCTCCCGACATTAACGCTCCCGACACTGTTGTTGTCGGGAGCTCCCTAGTTAGAGGATAAGATTGTATCCCGGTGTCTGGCTGGGAGCGGCCTGCTGACCTGTTTGATGCCCCGTCAGTTGGACAACAGGAAGGCCAGATATACAGACTGTATTTTTTGTTTCTCGACTGCACTTCCACCAGACTGAAAAACTGCACACCAGATTTCCTGGAGCATAAACGGGAAGACGGAGGACAGGCAACGGGAAATTCCCATTCAAGGCTTGTTTTCAGAGTTAACAAAGCCGATGTGTCATCTCAGGTCCCAACACTGATACTCGACCACCTGCAGTCATTCATTCTTCATGGCTCTTCACCCATGACCCTCCTCTTCACTAAAACGAAGACTCCCTGCACGTTGCTCACTATGCACACTCACCTCTTGGCACGTGGTCAGACTGGCTGAAGTTAACTGGCTGGCGTTGGACCGTGTCCAACCACACAGCTCCTGCTAACACTTTAGAGCTTATCTTCATTAAAAAGAAAGAAGCCAGCATGGTGCATTACTCTGATCAAGGAGCCGACTTCCCATGAGATAACTGAAAGCCTCTGTAATTCATTTTTAGTTAACATAAACATTTCAAATGCTTCGTTGCGGCACTCAAATCTTTTTAGAAGTCTGCAGGAAGTGCATTTTTATAGGTACAGTCAAACAACGGTCATGAAAAACTATTTATCCACACTATTAAAATATATAGACTTTTCTTTACCATCTAGATAGAGGGAGGGATATAAAACAGTTCATGACACATTGAATATAAAAACACTTATTTTACACACTATGATGGTAAACCTGAGTCAGTGTGTTTCATGAAATGTCAAAATTGTGAATTTAAATTTCAAGAATAAAATTTTGAACTGAAACTTCAAAAAAAGAAAATTTATTCGAAATAAAATTAACCGTAGAAAATTACATTTTGATTTAGTTACGGATTCTTTTGAATAGTATTTTTATGAAGGTTTTTTGTTTGCTCGTTAGTTTTTTAATGTACAGATCCTGGAAGTGAAAAAATGTAAATAATTTAAATAAATTTAAATAATGTAAATAAACCAAAATAATTCCAGAATTAACTCACAATTAACTTTTACCTGAAAAACTTTTGCTACAATTATTTTTGTCCTGCATTGAATATTTCAAAACTGAGAATCAAAATATGAAATCTCAGTTTCAAATTTGAGTTCTCACATAGAAATTAATAAAACGTATCGCAGTCGTTTTAGGTTCGAGCATTGAGAATGTTGGGTGGAGGGGGGGTTCATTTGCACTCTGCTAACAGTAAGACCTCGTCTCTTTAGACAACATGAGGATAAATTCCTTGCAGAGACGGAAAGCTCAGTGAGTCATTCATGTGCATTCCACTCCTTTCCATTGATTTACTGCTTCTGCAGATAATAATAAATGGTCCTGGACCTGAGTCGACCCACACTGAAGACAACAGTGAATTAAGATGAAGTTTTGATAGATAGATGTGCATATCGTACAAACTACGCTATATTACGATTGAACCAAATTTAAGGTGTTAGTGTCATAATTACCACATAATTTTGTGGTTTTATCTTGCTTTATAAAATTACCATACTCACTAATGTTTCTAATGCAGAAAGGTGGGATGAATAGAATATATCACACAAACCTTTTGACGGGGTGGAAAGTTCTTTAAAACCCACCTGAGAAAGAGGATGGTGTCACAAAAAATTGATGGCTCTGTGTTTGGGTTTATTTTTTGTTTGTTTACTTATTGATATTTTGTCATATTTGTTGTGTTTGGCTTAAAGTAATTGTTTTTATCCATTTTGGATGGTCTTCTTTCTGTCTGTGTATTCATCAGATAAGAAATCAAACTGAATGAGGAAAAAAGGTCCAATACAAATTATGGCAGTACACTGCCATGTTTTATTGCATTTTTGGATTGGAAGTCTGATGGAGCAGTGAAGTTTACATATTTTAGAGGAATATCAGCTGTTTTGTTTTAATGGGAAATTTGTTTCTATTTCTCCACTTGTTCTTAAATAAATGAAAGGTACAATTTATTGTTTACTTGTTGTACCATAAGTGAAGAACTAGTTGTCAGTGGTTCGTTAGAGTCTGTCTAAGCCTTCTCCTGACCCCTTGCAGTGAGTTTAAGTGGGATCTAATCTCAGCTATTTGACTCCTGGCAGAGATGGGCCTTTTGTTGGCTCTGTCTTCACTCACTAGCCTGAATCGACCACAATGAGTACAAATTGAAATCATTCACTATATGTAGCTGCTGTGTTGGCCTTGGAAACCACTGGGATGGCATTAATCTCCACTGTCAGCATGAACAGATATTGACTTTATAAAACACAATCGTTTCTGTTCTAATATTGTTTTAATAAACAACATCTAACCAAGTGTTGAAATTACATCTTTATAATCTTTCTCTATGGGGGTCTGTTGCTTCATACGTGTATAAACAAAACATAATCGTAGTGTTCAGAAAGAGGCGTTTTATTCCGAGATAAAAAAAATGTTGGTGACTTGGAATGATAATGTAGCTGACTGCACTACATTGAATGTGAAGCATTGATTTCAGAGTTTCTCCAACTATCTGACTCCATTCTGTTGTCGGTTTTAGTCTCGTTTGGATCATGTTATCGTGCATGCGCTGACTCCTGGCATTGAGACTGGTGTCATTTCTCTGTCCACATTAAGCAGCTGTGGTGATGTCATGGTTAAAGAGGTGGGCGATCTAAAGATGAGTGAGTTCATATGCTCCATCTGGGTTTTATTCACCAAGAGCAAGAGGAAAACAGAATATGAAAGAACAGCAAATGAAAGGCTCTCCCACTCCTGGCATCACTCATCGTCATGGGAATGAATTGATCATATTCACATTGGGTTCTTCACTCTCACCAACAAGGACCAATTGTCCCTCTCTTTATTACCGCCTATGATGGAGCTAAGGCAACTGCTCAGAAAGTAGAAGTGAGCAGTTTGGTTGTCCAGCCCTAAATAGACAATGTCCATTTTTGTGCATAGTAAATATTCAAGTGTTGATTTAATCTTAACGTCTTTCTTGTGACAGAACTTAACCTAGCAATGCGTGCTGCCCTCATTCTGTCAGGGATTCATCCCACTGTGAAGTGCAGAGAAATGTGAATGTAGATCAGAGTGATTTTGTCAGTGCATGTCTGTCCGGTAGCAAATATATATGTAGCTGATTGAGATAAAGCACTGGATTTGTTTGTGTAAATTTAAATAATAGCACTTCCTCAATCCACACACATTATTGCTTTTTTACATACTGTAGATGGGCTGGTCTCATTGGGATGAATTTAAAATATTTACAGAAACAAGCAAATCAACAATTTTAAGTGACTTTTGATTAAGTGGATGTAGTAAATATATTCTGAGTCTGAAGCTAGAAATAGAAGGTGTGATGTTCAATGTTGTTAGTGGGTATGCTCCACAGGTAGGATGTGAGCTGGAGGAGAAGGAGAAATTCTGGTTGGACTTTGATGAAGTGATGCAGAGCATACCTAGAAGTGAGAGAGTTGTCATTGGTGCAGACTTCAATGGACATGTTGGTGCAGGTAACAGAGGTGATGAGGAGGTGATGGGCAGGTTTGGTATCCAGGAGAGGAACGCAGAAGGACAGATGGTAGTTGACTTTGCAAAAAGGATGGAAATGGCTGTAGTGAATACTTTCTTCCGGAAGAGGCAGGAACATAGGGTGACCTATAAGAGTGGTGGTAGGAGCACACAGGTAGACTACATCTTGTGTAGACGATGTAACCTGAAGGAGATCAGTGACTGCAAAGTAGTGGTAGGCGAGAGTGTAGCCAAACAGCATAGGATGGTGGTGTGTAGGATGACTCTGGTGGTGAGGAAGATGAAGAGGGCAAAGGCAGAGCAGAGGACGAAATGGTGGAAGCTAAAAAAGGAAGGGTATTGCATGACCTTTAGGAAGGAGTTAAGACAGGCTCTGGGTGGTCAGGAGGTGCTTCCAGATGACTGGACAACTACAGCTAATGTGATCAGGGAGACAGGTAGGAGAGTATTTGGTGTGTCATCTGGAAGGAAAGTAGATAAGGAGACTTGGTGGTGGAATGAGGAGGTACAGGAGTGTATACAAAGAAAGAGGTTAGCTAAGAAGAAGTGGGACACTGAGAGGACTGAGGAGAGTAGACAGGAGTACAGGGAGATACAGCGTAAGGTGAAGGTAGAGGTAGCAAAGGCCAAACAAGAAGCTTATGATGACTTGTATGCTCGGTTGGACAGTAAGGAGGGAGAGACTGATCTATACAGGCTGGCAAGACAGAGAGACAGAAATGGGAAGGACGTGCAGCAGGTTAGGGTGATTAAGGATAGGGATGGAAGTCTATTGACAGGTGCCAGCAGTGTGATGGGAAGATGGAAAGAGTACTTTGAAGAGTTGATGAACGTGGAAAATGAGAGAGAACAAAGACTAGAAGAGGTGACTGTTGTGGACCAGGATGTAGCAAAGATTAGCCAGGATGAAGTGAGGAGAGCACTGAAGAGGATGAAGAGTGGAAAGGCAGTCGGTCCTGATGATATACCTGTAGAGGTTTGGAAGTGTCTAGGTGAGGTGGCAGTAGAGTTTCTGACTGGGTTGTTCAACAGGATCTTAGATAGGGAGAAGATGCCTGAGGAGTGGAGGAGAAGTGTGCTGGTGCCCATTTTTAAGAACAAGGGAGATGTGCAGAGTTGTGGCAACTACAGAGGAATAAAGCTGATGAGCCATACAATGAAGTTATGGGAAAGAGTAGTGGAAGCTAGACTAAGGGCAGAAGTGAGCATTTGTGAGCAGCAGTATGGTTTCATGCCAAAAAAAGTACTACAGATGCAGTATTTGCTTTGAGGATGTTGATAGAGAAGTACAGAGAAGGCCAGACGGAGCTGCATTGTGTTTTTGTAGATCTGGAGAAAGCTTATGACAGGGTGCCCAGAGAGGAACTGTGGTATTGTATGAGGAAGTCTGGAGTGGCAGAGAAGTATGTTAGAGCGGTGCAGGACATGTATGAGGACTGTAAGACAGTGGTGAGGTGTGCTGTAGGGGTGACAGAGGAGTCCAAGGTGGAGGTGGGACTGCATCAGGGATCAGCTCTGAGCCCCTTCTTGTTCGCTATGGTGATGGACAGGCTGACAGACGAGGTTAGACAGGAATCTCCATGGACTATGATGTTTGTAGATGACATTGTGATCTGCAGTGAGAGTAGGGAAGAGGTGGAGGAGAAGCTAGAGAGGTGGAGGTTTGTCCTGGAAAGGAGAGGGATGAAGGTTAGCCGCAGTAAGACAGAGTACATGTGTGTGAATGAGAGGGACCCAAGTGGAAGAGTGAGGTTACAGGGAGAAGAGATCAAGAAGGTGGAGGATTTTAAGTACTTGGATTCAACAGTCCAGAGCAATGGAGAGTGTGGAAAAGAGGTGAAGAAACGTGTGCAGGCAGGATGGAATGGGTGGAGAAAAGTGTCAGGTGTGATGTGTCATAGAAGAGTTTCAGCTAAAATGAAAGGAAAGGTGTACAAAACTGTGGTGAGACTAGCAATGTTGTTTGGTCTAGAGACAGTGTCACTGAGGAAAAGACAGGAGGCAGAGCTGGAGGTAGCAGAGATGAAGATGCTGAGGTTCTCTTTGGGAGTGACCAGGAAGGATAGGATCAGGAATGAGTACATCAGAGGGACAGCACATGTTAGAGGTTTTGGAGATAAAGTCAGAGAGGTCAGACTGAGATGGTTTGGACATGTCCAGAGGAGAGATAGTGAATATATTGGTAGAAGGATGCTGAGTTTTGAACTGCCAGGCAGGAGGCCTAGAGGAAGACCAAAGAGGAGGTTTATGGATGTAGTGAAAGAGGACATGAAGGTAGTTGGTGTGAGAGAAGAGGATGCAAAGGACAGGGTTAGATGGAGGCGGTTGATTCGCTGTGGCGACCCCTGAAGGGAAAGACCGAAAGGAAAAGAAGAAGAAGAAGGATGTAATAAATATATTCATGATTTTCTGTTTGAATTTTGATTATGGTTTTACCCGTGTATTGAAAGCACCTCAGTCCTTTAACCACAGCAGCAGCAGCACCCTCAGGTAATGTTAAACGTTTGTGTGCCCCAGAATTTATTTTATTCTATTTATTTTTATGTATTTATTTATTTATTTTGGGACATTTTTAACCAATTTTGTCAGACCCTTCCGCCTTTCTGTTTTGTTTTGTTTTGTTTCTTCATGAAGGGGATAGACTATGCAAAGTGCCTATTAATGGCTGAGTGCTTAAAGAACTCACAGGGGCGTTGAATTTGCATTCCAAGCTAGGGCATTTGTTTATGTATTTTGTCTGGTGTTGTCAGCATGAGAATGTACTCAGTGTGTCTCTGCACACAGGCCGACTGTCTGGTCTCTCTGGGTTTGATGATGATGTGTGCATGTGATAAAAACAGGGCTGCCTCTGTCCGTGCAATGCTGAAGCTGCTTTATGCCAGAGTGCTCCACGTGCAGAGGGACTTTTGTCATCCTTTAAAACAAGAGCCCCCTTGTATCTGCATCACTGCCGATGACCTGAAAACAATCAATAAAGCATTTTCAAGCGACATCCTGCTCACTCCTGGTATCTCTAAACACTCTTCATATCTGAGAACGAGCTGGAACGTGCTCGTACCAGCAACCCACGCAGACACCCTTTCAAATGCCTCAGTTAAGCTCTGCTCCAGCAATGAATGACTGCAGAAGCAACAGATAGACGTGCCTGGCAGATGCTCTGTTGTCCAAACAGAGGACAGTTTGTGAATAGGGTACAGTGACCATCATCATGAAACTGCTGAACAATACAAATGTTTGAATGTGGCACACTGACCTTTTAATTAGCGGCCTTAACATTAGCAGTGTTCCAACATGTCAGGGTGCTGATTGGATTAGCCGAATCTTTTTGGTGCCAAGCCTCAATTTTTACTGAGAAGAGTTTTGTATTTGAAATTTGAGTTGATAATTTAATTTCCTGATTGGGAACTGGAATCTGGGTTGTTTTTGAATCATCGGAATGTATTTGGATTCTAAAATTAACCCAACATGTGATGTGGTAATGTTGCAGTCTTTTTGCCTAGATGTCAGATATTGTTGTAGTATTTGCTTTTTATTTAACAGCAGATTAATAATCTGTGTCTTCCACTTGTTCTCAGTAATATGTCTACATGTTAATTGGTAGCTTCATAGTTTGCAATTCAGGAAGCCTTTGTGATAGAGGAGACAGTCTGTCTGTGTTCAAACAACTGTTTATTCAGCTAAAATAAAAAAGAGAAATTAAAAACTCTCCACACATTATCTTCACAACAATAGCTCTGCGGACAGACTACAGTGAATGGTGGTTTAAACTCTTTGAAACTGGATCTTCTTTTGTTTGATCTGTGATGCAGGTGCACAAGCAATCAAGAAGTCTGGCATCCCAGCTCCAAGAGAAATCCCTTGTGCCATACCACGAGATCGCATTTCTCTCCGGGACCAGCTTAGAAGCAATTCTACTAAGAGGATGGTTTCTAGCGCCAGCACTTCCAGCCTCTCCACCCTGTCGAAGCAGACACGCAGTTCAACCAAATCCCGTGGCGAAGCAGAGGGCCAGGAAAAGGGGCTCCTCGAGTGCCAGGTCAAAGAACTGCTGGCTGAGGCCAAGGCTAAAGACTTGGAGATCAGCAATCTTAAGATGGAGCTGCAGCGTTGCAGAAGTAAAGCCTCCACTTCTTCCTCTTCACCTTCACCCAACTCTGTTTTGTATCAAGAGCCAGCTGCAGATCAAGAGCCGGGACAGGTAATGGAGGCCCTTTTGCTGGTTGGAGAGCTACGGGAAAAGAATGGGAAGTTTCAGAGGGAGCTGGCAGCTCTGAGGGAGGAGAACCAGGTGCTGAAGGAAAAGCTTCTCCGCTTGGAGACCTCTCCTCTCTCTAGTACCAACACAAGTAACCCCTCCAAGCCTTTAGTGAACGGCCTGCCCTCAGATTCCAACTCTTCAGCTCCACAACAGGACAGGATTTCTACTACCAGCCCTCTCAAAACATCTGTCTCCTCCAGTTTGGACATCAATAAAGACTCTCCATCGCCTGACTTCTCTGAATTTGAGAAGATCTCGTCACGCTCAGAGTCCATGAGCAGCGGCGTCAGCAGGGAAGCCATCGTAGCGGCACCAATAAGCAGTGCAGCAGGGCAGGATGTGTCAGTACAGAGCCTGACTGAACAGATTCACAAGATGGAAGAGAGCCACCACAGCACAGCTGAGGAGCTGCAGGCCACTCTGCAAGAGCTAGCCGACCAGCAACAAGTGGTCCAGGAGCTGACAGCTGAGAATGAGCGTCTGGCTGAGGAGAAACGCCTCCTCCAGACTTCACTTCAACAGCAACGAGAGCGTCTGGAGATGCTGGTCCAGAAGAATGAGGCGTTGGCCAGTCGGCTGCAGGAACAAGTGCAAGCTCATGCCCAGAGGGAGGAGGAGCTGGGTGGTCAAGGGCCCCGGCTGGCTGAACTGGAGCAGAGATACGCCGAGCTGGTCGAGAGCTCGCACTTTGAACGGGAGAAGCTAGTGGATATCCAGCAGCAGTTAACAGGCAGCTTGAGAGCTCTGGAAGAAGAGCACCAGGGGGCCCAAAGCCAGGTGCACTGCCTCCAGGACGAGATGGACAGGCTGCAGGCCCAGCTGGGGAGGGAGCTGGAAGCAGGGGGTCAGGCAGCTCAAGCTGCGCAGGAGCAGAGGGCGACAGCCGACTGCCTGAGACTGGAGAACAGCCGACTGAAGGCACAGGTGGACATCGAGAAGCAAAAAGTGTGTGAGCTGAAGGCCATGCAGAGTGCCTCTGACAGCACGGAGGTTCACAACTTGCTGAAGGCAGCTCATGCTGAGAAGGACAGACAGGAGGTGGAGCTGACGGAGGCAAGGCAGAAGCTACTCCAGGCCGAGGCTGAGAATGAGCATACAAGAGCAGCGCTATCCAAGGTAGGAGAGCTTCAGGGTCCCGATCCAAAATCAGCAAGAGACGTTACGTACTAGGATTAATGCACCTTTGTTGGTCTGTTGATGAAAAACAACGTGTTTATGTTGTAAAGAAGACCATCTGGAGATGAAGTCAGTGTCACAAACTTTTTGGGTGTGTGTTTGGGGTCATAACGTGTGGCATGTCTCTATCCAGAGATGCTATCATAGTTGGACAGACTGCTGTACCAACAGTAGGGTTGTACGTCACTCTGTGGTGGTCTGAGTCACACTCCTGTCATGTGGGTGTTAGGCCACTCCATAACTCCCCTCACAAATATCTGCATCTGTTACAGCCAAATGGTGTTGGTCCTGCAGAACTGCATCATGTGCTTATTTTAGTTCAGAGTTCTAACAACAGTCGATAGCAACAGTCGTCATGGTACCCTGACCAGCCTCATTTTCCCACCGGCCATCAAAATATTTATCTAAGTAGAGTTTCTAGAGAATCCCATCCAGATCAAATGTCATCTCTGCACCGCAAGAATAGCTGGAAGATATCATAAATTATCCTTTTATTGAGCCAGAGGTGGCAGTCTGCAGTTACTATCACATGGAATACAAAATGTTTGTTTGAACAGATTTCTGTAGAAGGAGCACCACACTCACACAAATGTGGATCCATACACAGGTGGAGGCCAAATGCCAGCAGGTTCAGGAATGGGCCGAGAGGAGGGAGCAGGAGCTCAGCAGCCAGGTGACTTCCCTCGAGGAGGTCAGGGTCCAAGCTGAAAACCAGGTGAAGGAGCTGAAGGAGACCATCTTTGAGCTGGAGGATCAGGTGGAGCAACAGAGGGCCGTTAACTGCCACACCAACCAAGCAGTCCTGGACCTGGAGAGTATGTTTAATGTGTTAAAGCTTCTTCTCTCTGGATTGATCTACCACGCTTAGTTCAACCAGTGGTTCTCGAAAACACTGAATTTCTCATTGCAGATCTCGTTAAAAAGCTGGAAGAGCAAAAAGCTGAAGCTGAGCGACAACTGAAAGCCTTCAACAGACAGATGAAGGTAAGAACTTCATCACATGGGGATGAATACAAGCGATTATGACATCATAAGCTGAAGATTCAAATAGTTTAGATCCTATGTCTTCAATGTGTGATCTCCCAAGGTTTGATCATTTTTGGTCTGTCTTTGCAGTAAATGTCCAATCACACCGTTTTCTGCTTTCCTTTAGAAAGAACTGCTATCAAATCACACTTGAAGTTGTTTTGGCCACATAATTTAAAGTTTAAGTCATTTAGATGTCACAGCACGTCTGCCATGAAGCCCATAAAATCTATTTTCATCTCCGCTTCTAATAATTGATCAAACTGCCTGGCCCTACGATTCTTCACTTGTGTCAAGAACATTTTTATTTCACTTTCATTAAACTAAAAGCACTTTAGAGCACTGCGACTGCTAAAACTATGTAAGGTGCACTTTGAATAGCAGCATGGCTCTCTCAGCCAACAGTCATTTTTATTTTAAGTTCACGTCTTTCTTTTTCATATGGAAGTGTTCCATACATAACATCTTATCACTCCTGTAGAATTTACACATCCTTACAAGGTTTCTGTTTTCTAAAAGACCCTGTTTATGCAGTGATCCCTCACATGCTTGTTGTTTTGCTTGACCTTGCACCATTTTTCTTGCTTAAATGTTTTACCAGCATAATTCATATTGAGACACAAGGATTAAATTGTTTGTGTGTGACTTATTCTTCAGATTTTTATTTGTTGGCTGTACCACTATCACCATCGGCTAACCTCAGTTAACCGAATTCGAGGCAGTTAGTGAGGAAGCAGTTTATGCCACAGGATGAAGCTCAGAGGTTGCTGCGTGGGGGTACCTCATATGTCCATATGTTTATGTGTTTAGGATGAGAAAGAGGAGTGGCGTCGCTTCCAGGCGGACCTCCAGACAGCAGTGGTGGTGGCCAACGACATCAAGGTGGAGGCTCAGCAGGAGCTGCGTGCACTCAGGAGGCAGCTGCAGGAGGAGCAGGGTCGCAGTGCAAAGCTGTGCACGGACCTCGAGGCCCTGCAGGGACTCAGGTACCATTACTTCAATACTCCTTTTCTTCAGATGTCTCCCCTCCTGCCTCCACAGTTCTTTTCTTTCTGTGTTTACTGTATATCAAATTCCTGCTCGAGTCTAACCTGTCATCCTGTGTTTTATACATGTGATAGAAACAGTAATATATTACTATTTTAACTCCTAGAATTCTGTTTCTAAAATCGGTTCTCAAAACAGGAGAAAACATTTTCCAGGGCATCTTCACTGTAAACATTTATTTCATATCATGGTACAACTCCAGATTAAATTCTTGGAGTTTCAGAGTTTAGGTTTAGGTTCCTGGAATACTGTACAACTGTTTCCCTCTGTTTGTTCTCCTCCTTTAAGCTGCTGCCTTCATTGTCTCCCTTTTCCTCTCTGACTATTCGCCTGTATAACATTCAAACCTCCACAATAAATAACAGCATATTGATTAGAAGAGATTCAAGTCTCACCTGAAGGCGCACAGTGCTGCAGATCTACTCTACACACAGATATATGGGCTGAAGCCGCTTTACCTCTACTATTACTGCACATTCCATTGAAAATATATCAGTATAATATAACACAACTGTGGCCATGTTGTAATGTGATTGAAGAATGTGTAGAGCGCTGCATCAGTTTGTGTGTGTGTATATTGTGTGTGTGTTTGAGCTTGCAGAGGACATGCAGTGTTTCTGATAGTCCCCTCTTCTTATTAGGTCAAAAGCCTCCTGAGGCAAAGTCTGCTTAGATTTGCTCCCGTATGGCGCTCTGTGTACAGTCATGGTGTACCCTTCAAGCAGACAAATGACCGATGATCGTTTCTATGTGAAACATTTTCCCCACACAAAACTATTTGGCGGAGAGTTCATACAGTACTTGTGGATTTAGTTCTTGACACCACTGGTTTTAGACTAAATCAGCAAACTTTCCCCAAGATTAGCTGTTACGCTGCGTCCGCTCCCCACCTCCAGCACCTCCCTCCCTGTGATGACTGTTAAAGATGACCAGCCTCCCTTTGTGAAGTCCAGGTGAGTTCCCTGTTGCCCTGCCAGCCCTCTTTCAGCCAGCCTGCCTCTCGCTGCCCTCCATGCCGCTGCTCCCTGACCTTCCCGTCTGTGTTTGGCTTTGTAATGCTGCTTCAGCCTGTCTGACTCTGATTTTCCATGTGGTTGTTCGACTGCACCTTCAGGACTATCTATCTTACCTTTTTGGTTTCCTTTGCCTTGTTCTGTTCGCCCGATATTGAAGCGGATGTATCTGGCGCCACCTGCCGTTCGTAGTGTTAATAACCCTGCTATTTTTTGTTACAACAGGATGGTTTGCATGGCATGACTGGATTAAACTCATGCTGTACGTCATTTGCTTCAGATACAGTGTATATTTGCATCACATCATATTTATAGTGTGATTTAGCAGTAGCAGACATTATTGTAATCAAATTAATTGATTCAAGTTGAGTGCAAGACTCAGTTTGTCTGCTTTTCATAATATGAAACATAGATGTCTGGAAGCAAATATCAGTATTCATTCAGAAATATTAAAATAATTTTTAAACTACCTATGACATCATTTTAAAAGGCCAGTAAACGCACCACAGATGATGTTCATGTTAAACTGCAGTTTAAAAAAAATTGTGATGCAATGTGAAACAGAATTTTCTAAACCTTCTAAAGCATTTCTATCAACAATAAAGCTAATCAGTATTAAACATCAAGTCCTTTTGCGTCATTTAAATCAGTGCATTCTGTTTTTTATTAACCTCCCCTTAAAATGAAGCCAGTGATGTACTAATTACATATTCCTGAATTAGAAGGAATGGGCCTAAAAACAGTCAGTAATGCTGGATTGGATGCTGTAGTGCAAAATAATAATCCCTCTACGGGGATGCTGTCTTTAGATTTATGAGGAACCCCCCCAAGGCAAGAAACCTGGGAAGACATGTGATATTTATTTATTTGTCAGTCATTTTTATTCATCACTGCATCCTCACAGTGTGTTTTTTTACAACCACAAACCTATAGAGTATAGAACATAAAGGCTGAAACTGTTTTAGACAAATTAAAATTTTAGAATTATGATTTCATATATGATATGTTCTATGTCCTTATATCAATCTAATGTATCCCGCATAGGAGGCTGTTCCTGAGGCGTTCACTTGTTTGACATTAAAATGTTTCTGGGGAAGGACCCCAGACTTCTGCGTTTCATATCTTTAAGATGTAACCAGGCACTCCCGTGTGAAGATGTGAATAAATATTGTTTATATAGTGGATGTATGGATGAGATAATACATCTGTGTTTTTCTCTGTTCCTTTCAGAATTAGCACTGGAGCCAGTTTTGATACCAAGACGGCGGTAGAAGGGCACTAGAGCGGCGGCTCCCTCAGCACCACTTGAAGACAGTATTATCATTGCACATATTGCTTTTCTTTGTCATTCTTGATGTTCTATGTTGAACAGTCGCGTTCTAAACCACAGCGACTGTGTATATTTGTATGTTGTGACACAGAGACTTACTGTTAGTTTAAGTATGTGATGTCAGCAACAAATCTGTATTTTTTTTTTCTCATTGAATGTATACTTTCTTGGCAATGTTTTAGTTTTTTTTTTTGATGAAACGTTTTATCTTTGAAAGACTCTCCCTTTCATACTGTGCAAAACTGAATTGTGCCTTTTTTTTTAGAAACTTGAAAAGTTTAAAAGATGCATTTCAGAGATTGATCCCATGAAGAACTAAAATGCAGTGACAGGTTTAGTCTTTAGATGGCGCTATTGGACAGAATGTCCACCAAGCTTACATACAAGTGTCATCTTCTCTGCTGCTTTGTTTCCATGATTGCTATGTTCCTCTTGAATTTATGGAGCACTAATTCATTCTGTCAGATAAAATAACCAGGGTGACTTTGATGTCAGCCGTACTGGCAGTTCCAGAGCGCTGCCAGAATTAGATCTGACTGCCACAAACACAGACAGCTGTACCTCCAAGCCGCATACCAAAAGGTTGAAGGTCATTTCCAACTCAAGGACGTGGAAGGCTGTGGTTCGGCTATCTCTAAAAATCGCCAGGAGTTTCTTTTACCCATATAGCCCTTTTATGTGAAGCTCAAAGTCATCTACTAGTAGACTTCCTCTACATTAATAATATTTGACTCATTATGTTCAACATATTTAGAGATTTTTCCAAGCGTATTTCATTTTATCAAATTCTTAATCTTTGGGATGTCACTCATGCTTCAAACATATATCAAGTATAACACGGCTGATTCATTGAATCCAGAAGCCAAACCCCTCACACAGTAGTCTGTGTTGTACTAGAGGAATATGTAATTGTATTACTGCACTGTCTCAGGTTTTACATAACTTTTAAAATATGTGCATTTTTATTTAAAGCCATATTGTTCTACCAGATGATGCTGGTGCTCAAGATGGAAACATGCTCAAAAATACCTTTGAGAAAAGTATAAAGATGGAGACTGTCTTTGTGTCTATAGTAATTCCCTTTAATGGACAATACAGTGAATGTGTTGTTAATTTATTGTGCAAACAAAGACTTAAAAAGCCTTGTGACTGGTTTTACGCCTTTGAAGGAATGCATGACATTGTTATTTCACCTGTACTTGACTGTTCTGTTGGCAAATAAATAAATAAAACTCCCCAGTCTTACTTTGGTGGTGCGTGTCTGTCAGTCTGCAGTCTTTGGAGTTGAGGGCAATGTGCTGTATAAGACAAACATTCCTTACTTGTTATTCATCTCTCATCTATCACTGATTAAGACAAAACAATCCCCTCACTCACCAGGGACATTGAGTCCCTCTGATTGGACTGCTCAGATTTGAGGTTCTAAATTTAAAGACATCATGCATCTGCTGTAAAATTTGATGAAAACTCTCATTTGAAAATGAGGGTTTTCATTTGTTGTTCACCACCAGATGTTTGTATTGTATACATCTCTACACAGCAACCCTGTCTGTGTCATTGTGTGTGTCAGATCCCAGGGTGATGAGGTGAAGGCGTCCGACTCCGATAGCGGCCGTCACTGGTGTGGCATCTCCATGATCCAGACCACGCCAAAGGAAGCTGCCGGAAATGCCGACTCAGAGGCCGGAGCGACGGTCAAATCCCTCATTAAGTCCTTTGATACTGTGGGACAAAGTGAGCACCGCACCTCGACAGCACGTGTGCAGGGAATCCCGACACAGTAGTGTAACTAAAGAGGACAACAGCTGGTGGTGGAGTGCAGTTTCAGTTGTGTGTGTGTGTGTGTGTGTGTGTGTGTGTGTGTGTGTGTGTGTGTGTGTGTGTGTGTGTGTGTGTGTGACTGTAGCCTCAGCTGACCTCACTGCAGGTTTTATAACCAACGGTGAATCTGCAACCAAGCCCAAAAAATCTGGTGTATCGTTGAATGAAAGATATCATAGTGAGAGTTGGTGCTGCACGAGACAACATTGACTTAATTTTGCTTTGATTCACCCAGCAAGTTTTTTTTTCTAATTTGGAAATGACACAAAGCACAGGTGTGATTGTGGGGGGAAAAAATTCTCAGCTTTTATTTCCATTTGAACAATAACTGGCATGTTCAAAATTATTTGTACCCTTCTGAATAATCAATAGAAAAGCCTTTATTGGCTATTACAATGATCAGTCACTTCCTATAATTGCAAACTACCTTTTTGCGTGTCTTCACTGTTATTTTTGTCCATTAATCTTTAGCAATGAGCTCCAACTCTTTCAGGCTGGAGGGTGTCCTTGTCATCGGCCTGATCTTTAGCCCCCTTCATAGATTCTCAATCGGATTCAAGTCAGGACCGGCTGGGCCACCCCCAAACCTTAATGTTTTTGTCCGCTAACCATTTCTTCACCATTTTTGTTGTGTGTTTTGGGTTGTTGTCGTGCTGAAATGTCCACAGGTGCCCAAGGCCAACATCAGGCAGACTGCCAGATGTTGTTGTGGAGAATCTTGATGTATTGCTCTTTTTCTTGGTGTCGTTACTGTGATTGATTAGCTCTCCTGATCCGTTGGCTGAAACACACCCCCAAAGCATTAGGTTTCCACCACCATGTTTGACAGTGAGATGGTGTGCTTAGGGCTTTTTTTTTAATGCCAAATAAAGAATGCATAATTGTGGCCAAAAAATTAATTTCTGTTTCATCTGACCAGAGAACAGAAGACCACAAGTTGTCTTTGTCCAGATGAACCAAGCAGGCTATTGTGCCCACTGAACAATCTGCATTAAAACATTGTCACCAGCAGAGCCCAAATTCACCAAGATGGCCTTGGTGGTGATCCGTGGACCCTTTTTCACCTCTCTCACTGCCCGCCAGAGCTGCTGAGTAGATTAAAACAGCCAATCCCAAAGCACCGGGGTAATCAGGATGCTTTAGAACAGCCTGAACTATTTGGAGTGGTCTAGAACTTTGGATTTTCCCATAGAGAGTTTTTAAAGGGTATGAATAATTTCTGATTTAACTACATATACATAAAGAAGACAGAATGCTTGCAATGGCTCAAAATACACTGCAACATCAGTGGTAAAACATCATTTAAATAACATTTCTCTGACAGCGTCAACATAAACTCAATAGGTTACAGGTTAATATTAGATAAGGGTTTGGTACAACAACTAATGTGTATCTATCCATTGCTCCAGATGGACCAGGCCACACAGTCCAAATGCTTTCTTCCCCAAGAAGCCCCCTGAGTGGGATCCCTGTCCGCTCCACTCCTGCTGCTGCTGTATCCCCAATCCAGGTGAACACCGGGATGCCGCGTTTCCTCTTGTGAATTCACTTAAAACGCCTCCTGAAGATTTCATACCCTGATTCTTGCTCTGTCTCGTGTTATTTCAGAGACAGTCGTACATAAAACCTTTATCTAAGACGCTGGAGAAACGGTTTAATCAGGGAGAATTCTCTCATCAATATGGTATGTCAAACATTGATCTAGGTGGAGGTAATGTGTGTGGATGTGTGTGGATGTGTGTGTGTGTGTGTGTGTGTGTGTGTGTGTGTGTGTGTGTGTGTGTGTGTGTGTGTGTGTGTGTGTGTGTGTGTGTGTGTGTGTGTGTGTGTGTGTGTGTGTGTGTGTGAGTGTGTGTGGGTGCATGCAAGCCTTACACAAAGTCACCCGCTACTTTTGTTCAAATAGTAGACAGATAATTACAATGAGTCACCACCTTTGCAAATACATGATGTTGAAATTCCAAATTTAATTAGTTTAAGGTAAAGATTAGACCAATAAAGATATGTAAACATCTCTCTGAAATTATACGGGGGGGGATAATTTACTTATGGAAAACAAATACAATCAATGTGGTGTCTGAAGCTACATCAGGTGTTCGAATTAACTTAATCGGACCGAGCTTTTAAGTTGAAAGAGTCTCCCTCTTTTTTCTACATTGATCACAACCACCCCCCACCCCCCAGATAAGATCTCTGGCTGCAGGGAAGGCCTGAAACCCACTGGTCTAATGAGGAAGAGCCCTTCTCTGGAGTCTGTACTCAAAACCAGCTCCTCCTTCAGCAGCCGCACAGCATCCTTCAGCTACGGCCGAGGCAGCAGCAAGCTCAGGTGAGGACTTGACCTGCAAACTGAGATCATCCAGAGATCCAGAGATGATGGGGTTACCTTCGCCTTTATGATAGATTGAGATGGAGTTTTTTTCTTTTATTCAAAAGAATAGCGATCGGTGATAACAGGTCTTTATGTCAATGTTACTCAGGTTCCTTGTGGGCATTTTAAGCAGCAGTGGAAGAATTATTTATCATGTTAAAACAAAACTTGATCACTTCCTGGAATATTTTGACTATTTAGGTAAGCTATCAAAGAAAAAGGACTTGATTTTCACAGAAACTGTTCATATTTAATGTTTATGATTTCCTAATATTGCTATACTATCACCAGATTTTGATGAATCGTGTTTCTTTTGTTTGTTTTCAAGAAACTAATAAAATATAGCAATGTAGAAACTAACTGAGGCTGTCAAGACAAACGCTGTGAGGCCGCGAATCCACAGTAGATTTTCACTCAGGCCTTCCCTTACAGTTAGCAGGACATTACCGTGTCTGGTGTGTTTTAGTTTATGGTATATCGCTGCGGGTTCATGTGCTACATCCAGTATCTGTTTGGATAGGATCTTCTTGCTTTTGACCTTGCAGTGCCTCAAACAGAGACATAATGAATTTAACAGCAGAGCCGTGTTTGTAGTGTGTGTGATTTTTTCCACGCTCAGAGCGGTGACTGTGTCTCATGGTCTTCCCATGGCCTCAGCTGCAGTATTAACCCTGGGGAGGAAGCTTTGAGTGACGCCACAGATCTGTTGATCCACTCATAGTTTGTATTCTTTACAATAGTAGCAGACCGTAGACCGAGCACAAATATTCCAGCTTGAGCCCATGGAGGCAAAATGTTAAAGTGGGGAAAGGAGGCTAAAAAAAGGTCAGTGACCTGGTAAACTCTGCATAGTTTGTCTCATTCCAGAGTAATCAAGAGCCAGCGGTGGTCTCTAACACAGAAACATTTAATATTTTACAGTAAAATCAAACCAATCAGTCATCATTAGTTGGTTGATATAAAACCTCAAAAGGTTTCAAAGTCATTTTACCGAGAGGTGACTCTTGAAATGGGGACTGATTTGATGCACTAATCTTCCCTGGACATGTGTACCTGTTTACATAACAGGATATGTCTATATTAAATAACAGATTTCAGGGAGAGTATGCATCTCGTAGTTGCAGTCTTCTATTTTCTCATTTTAGTTTGCTTTGGGAGAGTAATTGCACGGTTTAACACAGTAGCATGAGACGGACATAGAGCTCTGTGAGTAGATGGGAAGATAATAACAGTCTACTAATGTGGGTAATCAAACACCCAAATTATCCTCTTCTAAATGCCTCTTCTTTCTCTCTCTCTCTCTCTCTCTCGCTCTCGCTCTCTCTCTCTCTCTCTCCCTGTGTGGTTGCGGTTGGCGTTTCCTGGGCGACAGCGTGGAAAGAAAGGACCCTCTGGCTGCTCTGGCGCGGGAGTTTGGAGGATCTAAGAGAAACGCTTTACTGAAGTGGTGCCAGAAGAAAACAGAAGGCTATCCGGTAGGAACCAGGGTCCAAACCTCTCTCCCATACCAGACGCCACCATTCACTTTCCCACCTCTGTTTATGTTAGCCTCACGTTCTTCAGCTTTTCCTATGAACGTGACATGACAGCTCCCCACCTTTAAATCACAGAAATGTGGTATTGATCTTCCTGTGACTTCAAACACACGCCTCCACCTGTCCAGTCGCTAGGGATTCGCTGTCGCTGTAGCAGAGAGGTCATGGAAACAATGAGGCTCAACGTGACAGACATAAAAAAAAAAAACCTCCTTGTTTTCATGCATGTCCGCTTGTTTATTCATTGCTATTTTGTTGTGTTCCCGTCTGTGTTTCCTGTGACCATGGAGCCAAGAGCTGACAATCACCCGGCTTAGCTGCTCCCTTTATGCCCAGTTTGACAAACCCATTAAACTTGCTGGGATTAGAGATTTGCCCATGTAATCATGGTGTTTGTGTGCCAGCTTGTTAGTGCTAAAACTCCCAAAACCAGGCCTCTAGTCCCGGCCAGAAAACTGTCGTTGAGGGAGAAGAGGGTGAAAGTTGCTCTGTCAGCATTCTGCTACAAAAAGATTTAGATGTGGGCCTGATTCAGTTTGGTCCAGTAGTGTGAATCTGTGACGTGAAGAGACGAAGGTGGTAACAGCAACTAAAAATAGACCCAGCTCTCCCCGTTATTAATGGTCTGAATAATTGGAAGAGTCTTGAGATCAATAGTTCTGATTTCTCAGGGACAATTCCACTGAGTGGGATCCAATTCCACCCCTCTGAGGTGGAGGATTGTTTGGGGTGGGGGAGATAAATCCATGCGGCGTAATATAGGAATATTTTGCGTGGCAGCATTGTGCCAATATACAGATGGCAATTATTGATCTTTTATTATACAAATTGCAAATATTAATGAAAGTTTTTGAAGTAGAATGATACAATTGATCCCTTTCACAGTTAACTTTATAATGTGACAGAGCTCTTTGTTAGAGATGTCAGCAAAAATCCCAAAGTAGGTTGATAAAATAAAGATGTGGAGACAATCAAACAAACGTTTAATCGAACCAGCGATATTCTAAAATGTACAATACGAGGGTTCACTTCACACGCCACCACTCACTACCTCTCAGTTCACAGCTGGCTGTTAGATGCATCTCTTTCTGTTGTGCTCAAACTTTCCTTAACTGAAGGCTTCAGTTCTCCGTGGAGTGCATCCAAAACATTTTCACAGCACTTCACAAAGACTTGCAACCCTGCAGTATAGTGGAGCACCAGCAGGCATTAAGGAGGATGCTGCAGAACATGCATTGAAAAAGTAAATAGAAAATGTTACGACTCCAGAGTCTCTAACTCAACACAGATAAGTACGGTAGATAAAAGAGGGGTAGAGCTGTAAAACCTTGGAGCATAATGTGTTTCTCCCAACAATAAAAGCTCACACTAAGTTAATATTTCCACGGAACCAGCCTGAGGTTTGTTAAACTAGTAGAACGAGGGATCAGAATGTCTGCAGGTCCTTCAGCCTCATAAGACACACCTTCCTGGAACATTATCAGAGGTGAAGTCAGGCACAAGTACTCAATTCACAGTGAAAAATGTGTTTTAGCATCTTATACAACAATTTATTTCATCTTTGATGAATGTCTAGATTTATTTTGTCAGAAACCATTTAAATTATTTAAATGTCAAATAACAGTCTTTACCATCAAAAAGTCAGAAAAGATTTGATGTTTCTTTGCTTGGAAAACGACAATCTATGACAATTCAGGGTTAAACTAAAACTGAAAGTGTTTTATTGATTCTTTTTTTATAAGCAATATCTTAATGATGCAGCTGTTTTAATTTATTTGAACTAATAGAAGAGTTGTTGTCTGAAGGTTCATCCTCAGATATGTTAGAATTTATTTATTGATCTAAAATCCCTCAGGTTGAATCATCATATTTAGGAGTTCCCTCCCATCCTTGCTGAAGTTTAAATGGACTCTTTTTAACTAACACCCAACGGGAAGTTAAAGGTCAGGTCAGGACAGTCGGGTCCAGCAATAACAAAAATCCCATAATAGAGCCTCGTGTCCATTTAACTATGAGCCTGTGATCCCTTGACACAAAGGAATTACCAGCCCGGTGTGATTATTTGCAACTTTCAGGAATGCAGTAAGAGGATTTGGTTGCTTGTGTTTCTTTTAGGCGTAATCAACTTCCTCTGGACCGACAATCGTTGATTCAGGTTCTGCTATGTTGGTGCCTGTTCTCTGTGTGTGACACACGTTTGCCCTGCAGATGGATTCATCGTGGCCCATTGAGCGGGTTAAGGTTAAAAAAAAATCTAGACCTGTCCAACGTTTGACCCCTTTGCATCACGTTGATCACACCGCATCTGTTTCCATCCAGCAGTTTTTCACATGACTGCTCAGGCTAAACATTGTGTACAACCAAAGCGCAAAAAGAACCTTTTTTTTTCATCTTGCGTCAGACCGGGATTCCAAGAATCATCTTCATCGGAATGATTTTTTCTGTCAATTCCTGAACTTTTTTGCCTCTTCAGTTTTTCCCCCCAGTCTCTGATGAATCCTATTTCCACCATTGTGGGTTTATATTCCCTATGAAGCATGGATATGTTAAGTTTGTCTGCGTGCACGAGACTTAAAGTGCATCAGTTACAGTAAGTGGGAGCCTGCACCAGCCTGGATGTGACCACAGACTCTGTGGGAAAGGTTACTGTCAGAGGATGTGTTGAGCTTCATATGTCTGGCTAAAGGTCAGCCTGTTATGAAGCCTCCTTCTGCATGTCCACCACTAGTTACCGGCCTTAGAGAATGATCTGTCACACGAAGTGAAGGTCAGTCACAGGACAGCGATCACCTGAATTACAACCACGTCCAGGTTCGCTCTCCTCTGTCGTTATGATGTGGAGCTCTGGTAAAGGTTAGTGATGTTTATTTTTATCAATACGTCCTGATTGTGGTTTAGCTCCGCTCTGCTGTGGACTAAGGTCAAGCAGGTAATAATTCAACATTAATTGTCCCTTTATTCTGGCATTTGACCTCTTCAGCCCGCATTGGTAATGGACCCTTTGAAGAGGCAGTTTTGACCGCTACCTTTCACTTCCAACCCGCTCTCCATTTCCGGATGGTGGAGTCAGGAAATGAGCCATTGCACCAGGTTTATCTGCCTCCATGTGATAGGAGAACAAAGCCGACGGGAGGGGCAGCCATGTGCAAGTTGTTATTAAAGTTCTATTGTTGTCAGACTTTTTAGTCAAACAGAAGTGTAATTAACGTTAAACGCAAAACCAGCGCTTGTGGGAGATCATTCACTGTTGAGGTGCAAATAGCTGCCAAGGGCCACGTAAATCAACATAATTACAGCAGGACAGAAAGCCCGATGTCGCTCTACCTGTTTATTAGGGTCATAAAAGGATGGGAGAGAAGACTTTGTGTAATCACCACAAGGAGAGGATGAATTAGAGCTCATTGTTGAGTATGATGGGCTCAGAATGATGCTTCAGCTCTTAATTATTGTCTCACATGCAGATAAAATGTGGGTAAATTCAATTCAAAATCGTGAACGTTATCACAGTAGTTATTGCGCTGTCATTAAAATGTACCAAAGAAATAATTTTAAAAAGCTTTATAGCAAGAAAATACAAATAGGGAGCCTTCATTAGACCACAGTTCTCCGCCAAGGATCAGCAATCCTGTATATTTATCCAGCTCTTAAAATAATAATGAGATAATACAAGACTGTGCCATGTCTCAGAGGCTTTAATGATTGATTTATTTTTCTTTCTTTGCCCCACCCCTCCTTAGACTAAATATGATCTAGAAGCTCTTATAATTTGTATTTTATTTCTTGTAAATTGATCTTTGATTCACTTTGTTCAATTTTTTTCGGTTTTTACTTTACGTGCACATCTCCCACAAACCCGATTAGTGCCTTTTGATATTGTGGGAATTTAAAACAAAAAATTTTTGTGATGGAAATTTTTTTTTCTCAGGTCTCTACTTATCTCCTTTTTTTTAATCCTTTTGTTATCAGTCCAAAGGCTGCTGATTTCAGATCAAATATTGTCCGGGTGACTAAGCTCCATACGATTTGTAGTAGAACACGTACAACAGCAGAACAACATATATTGAATTTACAGAGGCAGATAACACTAAAAGCTTCAATTACATTATTGACGAGCTATTGATGTATAAGTTGGACTGATAAGCTGTGACATGTTTTCCCCCCACACTGCGTGTCGAGCTAAACGTTAACTTGTTTTTGCCTTCACCTTCATGGATGTGACCGCGGTCATAAAGACGGGAGGCGTCGCTCCGTATTCACAGAACAAACCCACGCCGCATGTTGTTCCCCTTTCAGGAGATAATCTGGATTGATGTGGGATAATGTTTATCAGTTTATTGACAACACACAGCTGATGATATTCAAAATTTAAACAGCTAACTGTGGAAAATTGGGCCTCAGTTTCCAATCGGGTGACTCAACTTATGCAAATGCACATTATCCTACTCTTTTAATGCATGCAGAGGAAAAACCCGTGATGGAAGCAGTGACTAGTGCCTACGTGCCTTAAAACATGCATGCTGCAGGTGTGTGTGTGTGTGTGTGTGTTGTGTGTGTGTGTGTGTGTGTGTGTGTGTGTGTGTGTGTGTGTGTGTGTATGTGTGTGTGTGTGTGTGTGTGTGTGTGTGTGTGTGTGTGTGTGTGTGTGTGTGTGTGTGTGTGTGTGTGTGTGTGTATGTGTGTGAGAGCGGATGTGTCAGTGTGAACATGCATCTGCCATATGCATTATGCCTCCGGACAGGCTGTAACAGAGAGTACCAGACCACACTGGTGAAAAACAAAAGAAAACATGGCAGTTAACCTAAATGTAAACACACATGCAGACACGCACACACGCGCACACACACACACACACACACACACACACACACACACACACAGTGGGGCAACAGTCCTGGGGTTCTCGATCCCCTGAGGGATAATGTTGTGTTTTAATTTCTTTATTTTTTTTAACAGAGTGGTGCATCCTACTATGGTGACGCCATCACCTGCACCATTCTCTTAACTGACTATAACAAGTAAGCCAATTTGCACTTTTTTGATGCATTCTGGAAATCTTTTCTCTTGAATTGATCCTAAATTCCAAAGCAAAATATTTTGTTGTGGTTCAGCTTTGACCTAAGTGTTGGACTGCACTCCGGCCTCTTTCTGTATATCTAAAGACGCTTTCATGTCTTAATTTAGGATAGCTCCGGACACTTTTTTTCTCTCAATTAACCATAGAAGTCAAACAAAAATAAATTCACTGTTTGTTCAAGATGGGAACAATGAGCAAAGGCTCTGATCGTTAGCCTCTGCCGGGTCTGACGGACCGGGCCTCATCCGGCCTCGTCTGGGAAAGTCATCCAGACGCACCCACAAAGCTCCTGAAGAGACAAGAACGGAACCCCGTCTGGGTGAGGAATGGAGGTCAGACGTGGAGGGGGGAGAGGGCAAACGCTCACAGCGCCGCCACAACGGAACCTCTAATGAAGAAGGATTAAGAGGAAGAATGCGGAGAGCGAGATGGCCAAAGGAAGAGGACACCGGTAGGAGGAGGATCACGCCGCTGCAGTTACAGAAGGTTGAACTAAATGTACCGTATTAGTGTCTTCATTCATTTTAATCTCACATAATATCTGCTTCAAATTCTGACCTGTAGTTTTTCCCGAGAAGAAATCAGAACATCAAAGATTTAGCATGAACATTAGCATCGCATGAGTCGTTGTCTCATGTTAGCATCAGGTTTGTGAACATTTTAAATCAAAGGCAGCTCTCTCATCACCCGTCAGTTGACCTGTATCCCCCCCCCCCCCCCATCCCGTGCCGCCATGCTGCCGCCCCCCCCGTCAGCGCTCTTTACCCCATCCTGTCGGGCTCCGGAAAAACGCTCCAGAACCCAGCTCCACCATCTCTGTGACCTTTCCTGCTCCCCTTTCTTCATCTCCATCCTCCAGTCCGCCCGGGCTTTCAGCCTGTCGTCACTCATGACTATGATTCATTTCAAAGTGCATTAGAGACTTTTTTATCTCACTACCTCTCTCTCTCTTTTAACTCTTTGCTCTTCCTTGTTTTCTTCTCATCCTCTGTTGTGTACGCTTTCATAAACGTAGCATCGCAGGGATTTCAGATTTGGCACAAATGTCCACTTGACCTTAGGAATGACCGGATTAGGATCACAAAAATATGAAATAAATAGTTTTTCTAAAATGCCTAAATGGATAAAAAATAATTTGTCTTTTTAAAAAGTTGTAATCCACTGTAGTCTCATGATGTTTAGTTACAGTGGATTTATTCTAAGACACATGTGTCAAACTCAAGGCCCACAATGCTGCATTTCCCACAATGCAGTAATTAAGCTCATTTTAACTTTGACAAAAACATTTTGAACAAAGTAAATGTCCTAACTTGTGTTTGATGTTATTTTTTCACTTAGATAGTTTGATCCTTGATTGATGGAATTCTGTGGGTTTAATAACCTGACAAATTAAAAGGATTTATAACAGAGAAGCAAGTAAATGTATTTTTTCTGTGTAACTGTAATGTTTGTAACTTGAATAAGTAATAAATTCATAACTCCTTAACATTAAGGAGTAGTTACATTTATTTTACATTACATTGAGTTACATTTAGTTACATTTATAAGTTACATCTGGCCCTTTGAGGACAGCTGTTATTGTGATGTGGCCCTCGGTGAAAATAAGTATGACACCCCTGTTCTAAGAGATAAACACGGATTTAAGCTGTGTGTAAAGCTCACCTTTGTACTGAATGTACTGTGAGACTTCCATACAGAGTCCTACGACCATCCGAGCGCCATTTCTTTCCTCATGTCGTTTTCATTCATTCATAGAGAGCTGGGATTCTGTCACAGGAGCATCAGTTCATCAGCCTTAAGACTCTCCTGCTCGATGTCTCCTGCTTTCAGCCTTTACACTGATTGCTTTTTAACAAGCTACATGTGTGTGTGTGTGTGTGTGTGTGTGTGTGTGTGTGTGTGTGTGCTCGCTGCATGTCGCATTGTGTTGTGTTGTTTTCATATTCTGACGTATGAAAGGAGAGGCTTTTCCTCCACGCTCCTGGAAGTCACGCTGTGGACCAGCAGTATTTCTACTTAACGTCAGTCTCTATAAACGGTCGCCTCTGTGGCGTTTCGAGCGTCTGGCTCTCGTCCAGCTCATCTGTGAATTCAATCTCTAAACGGTTGGCAGCAGACAGGATTTAAAGTTGTCTGCTGATGAAGCATTTCCTGCAGTACCAGCGCATAGTTTACCTCCTCTTCTTGTGACTTCATCAAAGCGCAGTAAGAGGCTGAGGGTTGATACGGTGGCATGAGGCAGCTGTGTGTGTGATGTGGATGTGCTTCAGCTATTGATCAGAGATCAATAGTTAATCATAGACCTTATCTGCAGACCAACCTGATGTCTTTGTCTGTACAGGCCTCTCTCTCTGTCTCTCTTTCTGAGCCCTAAAAAGCGCCGGCTCGGCCTTTCGTGCCGCGGGACACTTCCTGTCGTTTGAAGCTGTGTTTGCTTTTCCGAGCCGGCTCCCAGAGAGCTGTTGTTTTCCGTTGATGCCTCTCCCTCTCTCTCTCCACACCAAACGACCCTCCATCACACTCACCCGATCAACCCCAAGCCCCCCCCTCCCACCATGAATGTGAACACATGTTCTCCTTTACACACACACACACACACACACACACACACACACACACACACACACACACACACACACACACACACACACACACACACACACACACACACACTGCCCTCTGAAACCTCTCTTATCGTCTTATTTGTTATTGACTCTGCTGGCCTCAGAGTCTCGGGGGTCCGACTAACCTCCTATCACTCCCTCTATGATGGTGTGCAGATCTGCACATAGATCATACACACAGTGCTGCTGCTGAGCCAGCTGAGAGGGAGATGGGGGGAGTTATGAGAGGAATGTGGGCTGACATGACAACACAGGTCTGCCATCCAGCTATAATAGACAGGCAGTGATGGATGGGGAGGACACCCATGCATCTGCAGCCTCTCTCAGTTTGCTTTACCATGTATGGATGCAAAGCAGGTCCTTTAAGCGTTATCTGCAGGCTATAAATCACCAAAGTAATCGTATCCCAGTACTAGCCGAGTGACACCCAAGTTAGTGTTAAAGTACGTAAAAAATGTGCGATCAATGGGAATTTATTATAAATACATTCCATTATCGCTCTGATGATAATGAAATACGAGTTTTTGTCTGTGATTGTTTGATTCTTGCTTTCAAAACATCCTTTTTAGCTTCAAACGAACGACGCAGCTGCTCCTTCAGATCAGTGACATCATATGTGAGCTGGTTTCCCTCAACAACAATCAGCAGCCAACACTTATTTATCCTCACAATCTGTCCTGCTGTTCATACTAGAGGAAACATCAGGGGAACACTAAATTATCCAGCACATAGATGACGAGAACGTGTCAAAATAAAAACAGATATTTCACTGTAAACCAGCGTTGATCACCGTTTACAGAAAAAAGACGTCAGTAGAATCCATCCTGTGACAATCATTGAAGTCCATTCGGAATCTTTTATCAGTGCTGAATTAAATTTTTAAATCTGCAAGTCTGGAACAAAACTTTCAGTCATAGTTTCATGTCCCTACAAGGCTAAAAAATAGTTTTAAGAAAAAAGAAGTGAGGGCATGTTTTCATGTCGGCCATGAGGACCAATGATAGCACACGCTATCTTATGTCAGAATGAGAACAATGCCCCTCGTTCCAAGCTGAGGTGATCCATAATGGCGACGCTGACGACAGAACGCCATCAGAGGTTAGGTATTTGTCAGGAGATGTCAGGAGCTCAGGGGTTATTCATTACTGCAGCGGCTCGGAGCTGCAATTGTTAATTCTTGTCCCCAGGACCCAGAGTTCTGCTGGTTTTCTGTTGTATCCATCAGGCCCTTAATTACACTCACTGGCATCACATGTATGGATCATCCATGGGTTAAAGTGAAAAGCAGAAGAACTCCGGTCCTCAGGGCTTTGATTAAAGACCACTGGTGGAAAACACGCGATCAACAAACACATGACGGTCTGGAGCTACAGCTTCATCCAAACCCTGAACAAAAATCCTTTTTGTGTTATTCTGCAAACAGGCAAATAAGATGTGAACTCATAGGAAGCCTGACAGACAAATACCAACACTCAGGAGAAACTCTTTGGCCGTGAGCCCCATTCCCAAAGCTTGCAGGGGGGATAAAAGAGGAAGACACTGGAAATAAATTATCTAACCAACAGGGAGCTGGAGACGCCAAACAATGACCTGAAGGAAGTCTTTCCTCTGAGCTCGCTGCTCTTATCGGTGTCTGAATAAATCGCTGGATAGAACGCTTGAGATGAGAATGCTTTGTGATGCACACACACACACACACACACACAGAGACTGGATGTGCTGCTTTGCACGTTCTTGGAGGGCGCAGACGGAGCTTCAGAGGCTTTTATGGGATCGAGGAATATCATCCAGGGGAAACCCAACCACACATTAACGGACACTGAAATCCTCACAGCAACATCACAGCGTCCCGCTTTAATGTTCGTGTTGTTCTCTTGACTTAAGGGCGTCTCGCATGGCCTGCCCATGTTGTCAAGAGGGGAGCTCTCCAACCTTGAATTATGAGCACTTAATGCTCATTACCATGGGTGATGATGACAGTAGCTTGTTGGTGAAGTGTGTATTCCGCTCCTTTTGCTCTTTCCCGTCTGCAGAATATTGATGTGACCAACTTCAGCAGCAGTTGGAGTGATGGCCTGGCCTTCTGTGCTCTGCTGCACACATATCTGCCTGCCCACATCCCATACCAGGAACTCATCAGTCAAGATAAGGTAGAAAACTACAGGAAGAACACGCACACACACACACACACACACACACACACACACACACACACACACACACAAATTCTGACACAATTCAACAGGTAGACCAGGATCTCACCCGAACATCAGAACAGCATAAAGCAGAGAACGCTGATGGGAAATCAGTGTCAGCGTTGAAAGGTCAGACACACATTTCCTGCACAGCAGGTCGAACTCCAGACTCAGTCGAGCCATTTTGCCTTTTTTTTTGTTGTTTTGTCAGGAAATTTCCCCGACAGGTTCTGTTCACAAAATTTCATCCAGAAGACACGCAAAGCTACGTTATGTTGTTTAGTGGAAAATGTGATTATATGTTTATGGAGTTTACGTCTGAGGAGATGCATGTTTGTCCGAAGGGGAAAATAAAATCTCAGCATTAATTTGAAGTCATTTTCCGGGACTCATTTTTTCCACCACTAAAGCTGCACATTCCCGACTTCCTTTATGAAGCTGTATACATTTTATGGCAGACATGCTGCCCGCACCGCATTAAGAGACGGCCTGGAGATTAATTATGAATGCAGCACTTGTGCCGTCATACTGTAAGTGATCCGGTTCTCTCAGATGTGGACGAGCAGCTGCAACGCACGTTATTCAGCTTTTGTGGTCGCGTCAGCGTGAACGTGTGACACGGAGCTGACGACGGAGACGTGGCACAGCCTGTCTCTGTGAATAATTCAATAAACGTGTGTTGTCTTTAATAACTCTTGCTGAGTGACTTTCCCTGAGGCCCAAACACCCAAGCCCTCCCCCAGTGTAATCTGCCCTTCCAGTAATCCCATTACTCCCCTCCTCTGATTGATGTTTTTTAAGAAAATGAGATTAAAGGGATGTTTAAGTTTTATCTTTTTAAAGAAAGGTTCATTCATGTTACAGTTCACAGGTCTGCAGCTAATAATTAAGCTCATTAAACTTGAGTTTCAGAGGCATGGAGAGATGTACAGGATTATGTCCTTGACTTCAGGCCTCTGTCAACAGTAATCATTTACAGGGACTGTTTGTGTTTCGCTCTCAAGTTTCATTTACATGAAAAGATGCAAAAGTGCTCAGATTTATGAGAAATGTTTAAGCAAACTTGCAGAGATTCAATTCAGGAGGATGTTAATAAGGCTCCTGGGCTGGTGTGTTTTTGCAGACACGTTTAGAAGAGTAAGCAGCACAAACAAGCTAATGCTAACACCACATATAGCTGCTTTTCTGCTGTTTGAAAAGACTTGATAAATACTGTATATTTATAAAGCCTTCCAAACAGCATGTGTGGCGCTGCCCGCGGATGTGGTGCTGGGATTTTCATAGTCCCTCAACACCCATTGGTTTGTTTTTTTCTCAGGTCCGGAATCTGACCCTGGCTTTCCAGGCCGCCGAGAGCATCGGCATCAAACCCTCCCTGGTGAGTTGATCGAAGACCTCACACACACACACGCATAAACACACACAATACAGAGGAACCGATTGATCGACTGGCTCGGACACAGCTTGTTTTTAGTTTTTAGAATAAGTCAGGATATGATGCTTCTGACTCTGGCATCTGCGTCGTTACTGTGCACGAGAAATCTGTAGCCCTTGTGCATCAACAGAAAAGTTAAACTCATTCCTAACACAGATATGATTCGATAAACTGAGTTGGTTTATTCAAACACCTGCAGCTCTCCTTATAAATTGTAAATAGACTTTAAATAACCTCTATTTTCTTATCTAGTGACGCAATGAAATGTGTTTGCCACTCGTCTCTGCAGTGAACTGTCCTCTGACAAATACTTTTAGGGAAATATTGGCACAAACAGTAAATCATATCCTTATAAAGAGCTTCATGTTGAATAGTTGTGCTTCTGTAAGCGTCGTTACATCTGAAGAGAGTCTGGAGGCTGTTACAGGAAGGAAGACATGAGGCAGTGGTAAGAGCAAGCCGGATTCTGACTGAATCAAAGTGGAGTATTTAAATTTGACATTTTCTGCATCGAGCATCTGCGTGGCTTCCCTCCAGGATCTTTGACTTCCTCCCACCTCCAAAACCATGCAGTCGGAGTGAATTGGCAGCTCTAAATCAACTGCTAGCGAGAATGTGGGTGTAATTGTTCGTCTGTGCATGTGACCCCATCATGAACTGGAGATTCATCCGGACCCAAGGTCAGCTGAGTTATGCTCCAGTCCCACGCCACCCTGCTCTGTCTTTTAGGTGTATTTTGGGGCTTTTTTGGTCGTTGGTTTACAGATAGGAAGGCTGAAGTCAAGACAGAAATCGTGGGAGAGAACGAACGACTTGCTCTCTGCCTGCATAGCTCGCGCTCCACCGACTGTGCGGATATTCAAGCGATCGTTCGGGTAAATCGAAACCGTTCCATCTTAGATAATAATGTTATAAAGCTGTCAAACGCACGCAGGTCGTGAAGCAGGAGCTGTTCAGACAAGCCTTCACTCGACTTTCATCTGAGCATCGCTGCCAGCAGGAGCGTGGACACCAAACTTAAATCATCCAGTGGTATGAATCTTTTTGAAAAGGCTTGTCACTTTCGGAGAACTTCCTTGCTGATTGGACAGTAACTCCTGGCCAAAATTAAACGTTTTAAACTATGCATAAATATACATAAATGTAAATCAGAGCCAGTTGCCCTGAATCTGGAGGAGCTGGCTGAATATCTAGAAGGTGAATCACTCGAAACTCGAAAAGAAATAATATGTGTGATAAATGAGTCTGTTCTGTAGCTCTCTCTTACTCCTGCTGACAGTCTTCCAGGCCTTAGGAGGTTCAGGCCTAATGGAGGTGACCGCTAAGAATCTCGTGCGTAAATCTGAAATCACAGAGGCAGCTGTGACGCCTGGCTCCACCAGGAGTCCTGTTTGGTTCGTTGACTCACTGCTGTCAGCCAGGATTTGTGTCTGATTGCTGGTTGGTCAGAGTCTTTCCTCTCAGGCACTTTTAAGAAGGAGTAACCGATGACGACATGATTTTATTCTGAGCAGCACAACACAGACAAATGTCCTGCAAAAGCTCATCAGTCACTCAGAATATTTAATGAGGCTCAAATAACTCACACCAGAGTGACGCGTCGGTTTGTCATTAGTCAGGTGGAGGCGGTCAGAGGTCTGAAGAGCCGCATCGGTATCACAGATGCAAATGTTTAAAAGATTATTTACTATCGGTGATGTGTTTGCGCAGCACATCAGTAAAGCTCAGAATCATTTCCAGAAGTTCTCAGTCTTCTTCTGTCTGTCCCACACAGAACATGGAGGAGTTGATGAAGACGGACAGGCCGGACTGGCAGAGCGTCATGCTGTACGTCTCTCAGATATACAAGTACTTTGAGACCTGACCGTCAGGAGGAAGAGAAACCAGAGGAGGAGGAAGAGGAGGCACTGCCGCACCTTTCTGACCGTCTTCCAGCACCTTCATCCATTTCAAACCGAGCACTGCCTCTTCAACCCGCCTTCTGCTCGCAAAGCCCAGTTTACAAAGACAGGAAACACACAACCAGTCTGAGCACGTGCCAAACCTCCCATCAACAGATGACCCCATATGAGACTCTATGCATGGCTCAAATGTACACAGTCTCCTTTCATTGAAAGAGTGTTCTGATCTGTGTTTTGGTTTGCTGAGATTTAAACAGAGCAGAAAGTATTTTCACGTTGAGTTGAAGGCTTTATTTGAGCGGAACGCTGCTCATGATGACGGAAAACTCTGACAGTGGCTGAATAGTTTTGTAGAAATATTTTTATCAGAAGAGATTGCATTGTTTTAATCGAGCCATCTATGGTGCTGCAGCTGCTTTGCAAAGAGACGGGCTACTATGGAGGAGTGGACACAGTTTAAATGTAAGAGTTGAGGCACAAAACTTTCTTTGGGGTACGACAGACGAGCCTGGACCTGCAGTGTTTGAATTATTTATTAAAATGCTAAAAAGTGAGAATGTGGACAGAGATATTTTCTGTTTGATAGATGTGTTCCTCTGCGGGATGTTGGATTGATGTTGCTCAATAAAGGAGTCAGTTTTTGTATTCAATCATTTTCTGTTATTCTTCAGTGTGTTTGACACAATGGAGGTATTATGTGAACGCGCTCATGTCAGTATAATTGAGTGAAATAGCTTTTCTAATGCGCCCATTAATGGTCTGCGCCAGGGCTGTAAAACATTTTGGGTCTGTGGGAAAACTGAGTGGAAACACTTTACAGCAGCAGGTACGGCAATAAAAGTGGGTCCGAACCGGACCGGACAGACTTCATGGAGTGTGTTTGGTACATAGTCTGAGCCTTTACGGCCATCCGTCTCTGCCACGTGGAGAGAGTGGGGACCGTCCAATAATAACGTCATTTCTGGTTAATTCAAACCTCTTTCATCTTTGAACGTGATTTCTAGATCTGATAATTACTCACTGTTGACGTCACGCGTCGGTTTCCTTATGAATATTATTTCGTCAAACTATCGAAGTGGGAGTAAATCAAGTATTTTGGTTGCTTTTGCCTCCGCTGAGTTCTGGACATGGGGTGGGGGATTTAAACCAGATGTTTGTGTGTGGTACATCCGAAAAACCCAGTCAGCGTTTGTATTAAAGCACATGGAGGCGTAGCTGGATGCCGCTTCGGCGCGTAATTACGCACGGCGGCATCACGACGCTCGGGATTCCACCCCGTAACTCCACAAGTTACCGCAGGCGTTGGTCCGCGTTTGGGCGTGGCTCCGTGAAATTTAGTTCTCTGTTGTTGGTTTTTTTTTTTTTTTTTTTTGTCCTTACGTTTCTCTCACCACTTCAGAACCACTCACGCCGATAAGTGGTGTCGCACTCAGGCCACGTTGAGGGTCCACGGAGGTCTTCTGCGACTCCTCCAAAGATCGGCTCCTGTCGATCCGAAACCATCCATAGAAGATGCGCAGGTTAATTAAGGTGAGAGACAGCGTCCAATGACTCCATCCGTCTGGTGGGGTTCACCTCTGCAACAGGCGTGGAGGATCGATACATCATTACGCAGCCACAACAGCTTTTTGTCAACTTGGAGCTGCGGGGATTCGTCATCGTTTCGTGTCCTGAACGTGAATGTAAAGTCCGCTCCATGTTTTCAACAAATGGATGATCGTGCAGCAAAAACTTGTGGAATATTCCTGGATTACATCAGAAATACTTCTGTCTTCCGCTGGGACTAGAAGCAGCGGTGCGCGGTGGTCGTGTTTGTGAACAGCCTGCACACGTTTCAGTCCGAGAACACACTTTTTTTTTTTTTTTTTTTTTTGCTGAGATGTCTCCGTTCTACATTGTGATTGAAGTAGTGATTGCTGTTCTCTCCATATGTGGCAACGTACTGGTTTGTTGGGCAGTAGCGATAAACACCACCTTGAAGAACGCCACCAACTACTTTCTTGTCTCTCTGGCTGTGGCTGACATTCTAGTCGGGTGCCTCGCCATTCCCTTCGCCATTATCATCAGCCTCGGCATTCGTCTGGATTTCTATGGATGTCTCTTTCTGGCGTGTTTCGTCTTGGTACTCACACAAAGCTCAATCTTTAGTCTCCTGGCTATTGCTATTGACCGATACCTGGCCGTCAAAATTCCTCTGAGGTAAGTTTTTATTTATCAATGGAGTTAAATTCATCAAAAGTCTTAAATGTTCCTCATTGATGGCAAAAAAAAAAAAAAAACCACGCTGGTAAGATCACTCATTTTTCTTTTCTTCTAATGGAGCAATGATTTAAAATCTAAATATGAGGATCCTATCTATTTATTTCTTTTCATTCCCAATTTGGAATCTAGCCATCCGGTCTATCAGCAGGACCGATCTGGATTTTGATGAGTTTAAGAAGTCGAATTAATTTTCTAAAACTTCTGACTGATAACTCCCGCCTGGAAAACATTGGAATTCAACAGTTATCAGATCAGTGTCAGCTGTGAGCTCATGGAACCGCTTCCTTCAGAGCTTAGAGTAATAATAGAACAGCTAACACCTAAACCTGGACTGATAATGAGATGAAGTCTCTGTACACATGATTAAAATCAGGCGTAAGACGGACTTGACAAACATAACCTTGATTCCATAATCTAGCCTGGAGACTTTTACGCACAGAAAGTCACGACTTCACTCTCCATCTGAAGATTTGGGTTACTTCTAATCATTATCCAATCGATCAATAGTCAACTATCGGTACTCATCAGGCTGTGTATGTGTGAATGTGAGTGTGTGAGTGTGTGTGTGTGTGTGTGTGGGGGGGGGGGGTCAGTCGGATACCTCCTACAAACGGCTGTCACGTAGCTGCTCAGCGGCGCACATCAGGAGGAGCTGTTGGATCGATATGTCACCGCGGTCTCCCCCACGGATCCCGGTGACAAAGGCCACCGGGATCCGCCTCCCGCGCCGTCGGTTCCGTTCGGGTCACCGGTCCGGGACAAACAGGTGCGGCTCCTCACGAAAAAACACATTTCTGCTTCTAGTTTTTGAGCAGCGAATTGAACCTACAATTCACCCGTTTTCACTTCCAAGTCGGAAACCGGTCGGTGTTGGTAAAATGTTCCCAACGTGACATTTTGAACTCTGACAGGTGATAATTGCGCAAGTCGATGCGCGTTCCCGCTCAAGATACCGCAAACGCACCGGCGGCGGGCTGGAGAATGCGGGTTTATCTGTGGGTGATTCTCTGCAGATAAAAGTGTTCTCGCAGGTGTTTAAAAGAAGTGAAAGTCCAAAGCCAGATGTTTGAAAGTCCACAGAGCATTAAAACATCCAGAACTCTAGCGATTAACCCCCCCCCAGTCCCGGTGAGAAGCTTCAGCGCATCACTGACCTCAGAAGGTTTTGTCTCCACCGCGTCATCAGCACCACCGAGGTCAGCATCCCCGCGCCCCGGATGCTCACCAAACACACCGCAGGTTAAAATCCTTCTTAACTGTGTGTGTGCGTGTGTGTGTGTGTGTGTGTGTGTGTGTGTGTGTGTGCGTGTGTGTGTTGTCCGTGATATAAATCCTCCTGTCGTGTTTTATAAATAGTGAATTATAAGCACATCCAGGAGAGGCTGCATTGGTGTTTGGACCTCAGACTCTTTCACCAGCAACAAAACGCGTCAGGATCAGAGTTCTGAAACGTCCCAGGTGTCCCTGAAGTGACCCTGGATCAGCTGTGGACGCCAGAGGACAATGAACTTAAGGCACAGTTAAGGTTGTGTGTTGTCAGTTCTGTGTGATGCATGTTGTCATTCGTTGAGACATCAGAGCACCAGGATCTTGTTTTGACCGTGTGTCTTCCTCCTTCACTAAGAGGAAGCAGCACCTCTGAGAACAAGCTGTGGACACGCTGCTGAATTATGTTTCAGCTAATGAAACCCTCTGAAGGTGGGGGGGGGGGGGCGACCTAAAAACTCAAACATATGTGGATGTTTTACACAGACTGTGGAGGGGGGAGGTCAAAGGTTCAGGCCTGGAACCTAAAGCTGCGGTGTAGAGAGGCAGATGATGGATGTCATCAATATTAGTTCACTAAACATTCATTTAACACCAAAATATGACCTCTGAACTCTGAGGTAACAACTCCATCTTCTCTTTTAGAACGTAGAGAGATTACATTTCAACAAATCGAGTCACATGACCCCATCGTAATCGGGCCGTGACGGGCGACGGATCCACAGGCCGAGTGAAACGTAAGGCCTCCTGTTGCCACCTGTTGGGTGGCTTTCAGAGCAGAACCGTGGAGACGGGCAGACATTCAGAGATTTGCTGTGGGAATCAGGAGTGTGTGTGGTCTGCCCCCCCCAGACGGAAGCACAGCGACATAGAGGGATTTCTGTAGAATGGAGCCGCAGAAGAAAGAAAAACAGACAGATGTCAGCGTTCTGTCGTCAGGCCAGAACTAATCTATTCAGGCGCTTTGCCCCAATCCTACTACTACCCCCGGGGAAGGGGGGAGTACATGGGGGAAATAGACTGTTTGGGCCTTTCTGTATTTGTGACAGACAGGCAGAGGAAACAGAGGATGACAGGTGACATCTTATTTTCTAATCCAGTCATTGTTGATGAATTTTGTCTTTGGAATTTTAATAATTTCAAAGTATTTTTTTCCCTCTGAAGCAGGATAATGGTTAAGACACAGATTCTTTCCTGCAACATGACTTTCATTTGACTCATAAACTACAGAAACTCAAACTAACCTTCTCGCCCTCCTGATCAAAGTCACTTCCTCACAGCCTGGAATGAATAACTAGTAAGTATTTTATTAGATGTCAGATATCTGCGTAGGATCTGCTGCACAACCATTAAACCACCAGCGTGTCAGGATGCCTGATCAGTGGTTGTGGGAATCTGGAAGGAAACAAGATGAGTAACAACAAAATGCCATTAAGTGGAGCTGAGGTTCCAGAGGTGACTGAAAGATTCAGGACGGGACGGATGTTTTCACAACTTTACCAGATTTGATCAAAAAACGAACGCATCGACGCTTACGGAGATATCACCAACACAAATCCAAAAACAGGATGGAAAATATGGATGAAATCAGGAAGCAGTCATTTGGAAACTTTTCCATAACGGTTTTTATGGATCAGATGGTGAAATTCTTTCTTCGCTTTTGCATTGGAATATTTGCCCACAGAGTTTTGAAACGCAGCCAAACTTTCACCGTCTTTGCTAGTGAATGATTTATAATCAATAATGATGCGATCATCGGTGGAATCAGCCTATCAGGAGTTTCCCAGCCTCCACAACATTAATGTTCCTGCTCCACCTGTGGACGAGAACGTCTGCACAGAAAACTGATACTTCACAAAGACGGAAGAAGCCTCATATTAACTGAACTTTAAGTGAGATCCGTTAACAGCCAATAAATGATTATCACCACAAATAAATCACTGAGAGCAAAAAGAGTACCAACAAATATTTTTATTGTCCATAAACAGTAAATAATTCAGAATTAGTACAGTATTTTCCGCACTATAAGGCGCACCTAAACGCCAAAATTTTCTCATAAACCTACAGTGCGTCTTATAATCCGGTGCATCTTGTATGTGAAATAAATTATAAAATAAACAAATCATTGCAGGTGCGCCTTATAATCCAGTGCGCCCTATAGTGCAGAAAATACTGTAAATAAATAATTTTCCTAAGGGTATACATTAAACACTGTATATTTCTTATTATTCAGTAAATGATGACTCAGCAGTTTCTCACCGCATCAGTTCAAAGCCCTACAGACTTTTCTTACTGATCCTTACATAAGTTTAACAACTAGATAATGGAGGCACTGATGTTTATTATTAGTCTAATTTAATCTAATTCATTTAAATTTCCCACACAAAATAGTTTTTTCCTACAGCACAGATGTAAATGTTTCTATGAAACACGTGTGATGTCTGTTTCCTGTAGGTACAACCAGCTGATGACGGGAAAGACCGCCAGAGAGATCATCGCTATTTTATGGATCCTGTCCTTCGTCATCGGTCTCATCCCCTTCTTCGGCTGGAACCTGAAGTATCCCAGCTGTGTTAACAGCACCTCCTGGGGGGACAACACTACAGGTGCTGACCTCACCGAGGGGCCCAGGGCCGGAGGGGACTCGCTCCACGGCTGCAAGCTCAAGTGCTTCTTTGAGAGCGTGGTGGACATGGAGTACATGGTCTACTTCAACTTCTTCGTCTGCGTGCTGCCGCCGCTGCTCATCATGCTGGGTATCTACCTGAAGATCTTCACCGTGGCCAGGAAGCAGCTGAGGCAGATCGAGCTCAAGTGCGTGGGCAACGGCGAGAGCCAAAATCACAGCCTCCTGCAGAAGGAGATCCGGGCGGCCAAGTCGCTCTCCATCATCGTGGGGCTGTTCGCTGTCTGCTGGCTGCCCGTCCACATCCTCAATTGCCTCACGCTGTTCTATGAGCATCTGAAGAAGCCAGAGATCGTCATGTACGTGGCCATCATCCTGTCTCACGCCAACTCGGCGGTAAACCCCATCATCTACGCTTACCGCATCCAGGACTTCAGGAACACCTTCAGGAAAATCCTGGCCCAGAACTTCCTGTGTCGGAAGGAGGAGCTGTACCTCAGCTCCAACGGCAGTGGGCGGAACAGAGACCAGATCCACATGACCATCGACCCTCTGCTATAGAGCACAGACACAATCGGTTACTGTCAAACTCTGCTGTTTTACCCTGAGGTTTATAATGTTTACAATATGTGAAGGAGAACAGATGCTACTTTTGAACCGATCAGGCAGTGAAACGTCAAACGGCATCGTGTTTGTGCTGTGAAGGATTTCAGATCTTTGAATCGAGCTAACTGGATTTGTGGGACTGAACAGGATCTTGAACGTTGCTCCGTTCTGAAGCCGCCCTTTCCTGACGCTACACACTCCTTTACATGGCGCGATGTGTCGACATTCAGTTCCAGTGTTTATTAATTTATTTATTACATGAGAATGTAAAGATCAAAAACCTTGGTGTGGCTGGTTCTGTGCTGGCGGACCCTGATGAGGTACAGCAGCCCCAGTCTGCAGCCACGCTTGGAACTTTTTAACATTAATTTTCATGTCAACGTCACACTATCCATTAAGAAGTGCAGGCTTGTTTATTTATATACCTTTTGTTGTATATAAGAGAAATGTTCTAGAGCTATTTATCAAAGGCTACATTCATGTTTTAATCCTCACTCTTCAGTTCCAAACGGGTCACGATCAGAATTTCCGTGATCTCAAGTTCTTTACAACGACGACGACTTCTGGGTTCACACATTCTTTTAAAAAGAATACCACATTTATTAAGATAAAAATAAGAACAATCACTTCAGCTTAGTGATGTGAATGCAGCCTAAGTGCCTCTTGGGGCTCTCATATCAAAGACCACGTTAGAGGAAAAGGAGGGAGGTAAATGGAAACATAAATATAAATGATTTTCAAATCCCATGAATCACCTCCCAAAAACCTCAAGGGTCACAAACGTATCTCATAACCTCTGTGGCTTCCAGCTGGTAGGCAAACAATCACACACACACACGGAAGCAGTCCAGCAAAAACACACCTGTGAAGGTGCTCCACGTCATTTCCATGTTCACCAGAATAAAGCTCAGGAAGCCGGACGCTAATTGCACCCTTTATAGAAACGAGGCATCTGTCCACTGTGGGAGAGAAATGACGGACTGAAAGTAGATCAGCTCCATGTCAGTGCATTTACCTATTCAAAGTTGTTGGTGAACCTTACATCACATCACATAGCACTGGTTCTGCTGGGTGTGTATGAATGTTACTGGTCTGAGGAGCCCAGCTGTTTCCTCTCCCCTGAGGCTGTCCTGTTAGTGCAGCCAACAAGCTGCTAAAGTCAACGGACCAGTTCCATTTACATAATAAAAATACATTAAAAAAAACCCCAGAAAAAACAGACTTAAGGGATGAACCCTCTTGGATTATGTTGCACAGAGGACTCATTTCACCTCATGGAGCCATTCCCACGATGAAACAGGTCCAGAAAGAGATCACTGAAGAGCATAACAAGCCACACTAATGAAAAGCGACCAGGCTGCAGCGCTGCTTTCCACAAAGTCGACTCTGAACGCCAGCCTCCCTCCGTTCTGCAGCGCGGAGGCGGTTTCTCATCGTCCCGACCTTAAACCCGAGACGAAACCCGACGAATCGCAAAAAAGAAAAAAAGTCTCCATGACTTCAATCAGAGCAAAGCGTTTTCTCACGAGTGTCCTGCTCCATGTGGAATGAAACTGAGGGTGAATATGGTCGCCTGAGAGCCATCGCTACACAAATGAAAACACTTTGCACTGACGTTTTGCCATGTGGTGTGTGTCACTGGTGGTGTGGTGATGGTGTTTGTTGTATTAAGTGTTCTTAAGGTGAGAATCGCCGCCGCTTCACTCTTTTTCCCCTCGTTTTGCTGTCGCGTCCCCTGAACCACCTCTGACTACCTTCAAGGGCTATCAAACACAGGAGTGTGCCAACGCGTCAGTACATTCCAACGGAGGCGTCTAACTGTAATTGCACTGTATTGTTGTATTACTGTCTTGACTGATGTGTAAACATAAGTACTGTAGGTGTGTGGCTTTCTACAAGCTATCGATTGATGTCAAACTGTTGCCTTTTTTATGGTTTTATTTGTAATATGAGTTGATCCGGTTCAACATTCCTGCCTTTCATTCCAGAATATCTGATATCATTATTGATCAGGACATACATCCACTGTGGTCAAGCTGATGTTCAACCCAAACTCGTCTGTCATTAAACCAAACTACAGCTCTCATTATTTAATGACATCTCTATATACGGTGAATTATTTTGTTAATAAAGGCAACGTTTATATTGAGACACATTGGTTTTTATTCCTAAATATGAACTGTGGATTCTGTTGAATGATAAATTATCAGCTTTTGTTTCCTGGGAGACAAACTGAGAACATAAATAAAACCACAAACGGCATGGCAGTGACCCCCTGTGTCGCTGGTCCAGCGGCTGTAGTGAGCGTACCATGTTGTTATGGGAACGCCGTCCCGCTCAGCATCCTGGACATCTCCTGATCGGACACACTCTCCTGCTGAGTCACACCCACAGCCTGACACAGGTAGACGGCCAGGATGTGTTTGCACTGGAAGAAAAAAGAACACACAGTCGTTGTGTTTAGTCACATGACAGGAAGACCTGATGGGTCATCAGTCAGTCAAAAGCAGAAGGAATGAAGGAGAATCTGCTTCATTATAAACACAGGGTGGTTTCTGCTGAAACTGAGAAGCAACTCATGATGTCACGAGGTACGAGTTCAACAACCAGCGCTGCAGATGGAAATCAATCAGCGACCGAGGCAGATACGTTCACCTGTTTTATTTATGTCACATTTAGTCACAGCTACAAGCGGTCAGATGTAACACAACACTCACAATAAATACAAACCTGTCAGACGTTTGAGGTGTTTTTAAACAAAACACCTTTGGAGGGAAAATTATTGAATCTAAAATCAAAGTTCTGTTAATACAAGTCAGGTAACATTCAACAGAGAACTCTTAAATCTGAGGATAATGGCAACAGAGAAAATGCCAGAATACTTCTTAATATTTTGAAGTTCCTGTGATTGAGGCTATGAGGGTGTTTTCCCTGCTGAATGGAGCCTGTGAGTTAATGTGAAGCTGTCACTCCTCTGACTAGTTGTGTTTCATTCTGCATTAGCGCCCATGAGTTCAGTTTGTGACGTTCAATGCATTATAAATGCAATTTCCTCCACACAAACACGCCTGTGGGTTTGGGTCCTACATAAACAGTGGAGCTAAAACTGAAGAGGAAAAGGTAGAGAAGCTTGTTTAGCAGCTGCTCCTCTAGGCCGTTTCATCACATGTTACTGTGTTGGTTGGAGGAGAGCTGCTCCCTTTGACCTTTGACTTCATCCAGCCATGCTGGAATATGAAAAGGCCCAGAATGGAGGCACACTGCAGGCTGTACAGTCAAACAGAGTCCCTGGAGGGTTGTACTTTCATTTCGACATGAGAGAGTTCAGATATGATCCTTCTAGAGCTTCAACCCTCAAATAAAAACAAAATCAAATGCAGCATCAGCTGAGCAGCTGGAAAAGTTACTGCCGTTTGAGAAGCTGTAGTTTTTACTGTTATCGTGTGGAATGATGTCCTGCCGCTGACGTCACGCTCCGCTGCAGTTCTGTTTCTCAGACTGATTTTAGCCACATCCTCAAGGGAACCTTTCTGATACTTGGACCAGGAGACGAGGTTTTATGCTCCAAAATATTTAGAGAAAAAAAGCAGACATCATGTGTGATGCTTCGAGAAAAACATCTCATCGCTCACTGGATCACGGTTTTCTCCAGGAAACAAAACTGACATCTGATACCAAATTTATCTTTCTTCTGGAATAGTTTTTGTGTATAAATGTGCGTTTGTATTCTCCGTACATAAACACACAGCACTAATAATCCTGCTGAGGTCAAAAGGAGGGCTTAAAATGTTTAAGTTTTTCTAATTATACAGTTAAAAATTCTCCTAAAAAGACGCTACAAGTCACAAACAAATACTAACAAATATAAGACACAGCAAAGTGTTTCTAGTCTCTATCTTAATGTGAATATGTCTGTGCAAATGTACAGACAAAAATAATGAGTACATTGAACCAAACAAACCCCATTAAAATTATAAACATTATTCAGATGCTTTTTTGTAAGTTCATATTTACATTGTAATTAAAATAAGTAAAACGGTAAAATGAAATTTAAATAAAAAAACCTTTACATTGACAAAAATTCACACTTATTTTACCTGATAAAAATACTGTATCATGACACATTTATGTTGGGTCTTAGCCTGAAACTCACCAGCAGGCTTTCCTTCCTGCGCAGCACCGTGTAGGCGAAGGCCGGACAGGGGCAGTAGTGACACGACACGAAGCACGTGTACAAACGCCCTGAGCCCCCGGTGACCTGCAAGAGATTCATGATGAGTGCTTTAAATATCTGGCAACGCTTGAGTGACTCTGACATTCATGTGACCTACACAACGTTTCAAAGACGTCTTCATACTGTGAACTACTTTTACTGATTTCTTAACACCTTATTCTGCATTGAGACAAGTATATAAAAGCACACGTGCAATGAATTCAGAATCCTGGAGCACTTAAGACGGACACCGGAAAGAACCAGTAAGGCTGGAGGAAAAAGCCAAGAACTGCTGCGTTTCCTAAAGAGCCAAGTTTACTGAAAGCTACTTTTTGTTTTCTGCTGTCATCAGACCAAATCTATTATGTGGCGTCGCTGCACAGTTGGCATCAAACGTCACCACCGGGCGCTGTAGACTTACACCGCCTGGCAGGAAGCCCGGAGTCCTCAAAACAACTCCATACGGTTTTAGGAAAAAGTGTCAGACGGGCTTCTTGATCTATTCTGTTTCTGAGTGGATTTCATAATAAATTTTTGACGGATCTCCAACTATTTTACATAAAAATAAGAAAAACACCTAAAAACAAAATAAGGCAACTGTTCCACCTTCAGCAGAAAGAAGAACAAGTAAACACTTCAGAAAAATGGAGAGCAGTTCTGAGGTCATGGTGGTGGGGGTCCACTCTGTTCCAGCCACACACTGGGGGGTTCATGAGTTTGTCCCGTTACCTCACGGGCATTCAGGTCCAGACTTAAAATCCACAACAATGATTTCATTCCTTCTGGGCCGTTCACAGATGGACTAACTCCTGCTTGGGATTGTTGACCCGGTTCTATCTGAGCTCCCAGAAGTCATTTCAGAACCACTGCATCTGTCCCCCCAAAAATACTTTATAAAAATATAGGAAAATGTTCCATTTACCAAAGATAAAGAAGTGGGGAAAAAAGGATCTTCACTAAAATCTAATGCAGTGTATTCTAGGCTACCCCCCACCCCCCCAACACACACTCATTACCGTTGAGAACAAACGAATCTGTTTCCCAACGAGCTCCAGGACCTGGTTGCTGATGCAAAGGTCAGTGAACGTTAAGAATGAGATAAGGTGAAAAATCCCAGAAGTGAAATGCCACACTCTCATGAGTTATTCATTCCTTTGTGGAAAGAGAAAAACAGGCAACCATGACAACATGAAAAACTCAAGGTGTCCATGGAAACAGAGTGTTAACAGGAAATGGTAGATTTTGTTCATTTATCAGATACTTCAGCATCTCTTCAATATCAATCTTCATTTTCCGGGAAATTTCTCGAAGAATACGGTAGGAATGCGTGAAAACATGAGTTTGAAGTTTTTCTGGCAACCACAAAGAAAACTAGCTCATGTTTTTTCACATAATATCATAATGAAAATAATCTGCTTAATCATGCTACCCCACCTCCACCCATACTACAGGAAGTTGGTAAGGACTCTGCAGAAATGGATGAGCAGCTGAGACAGAGAGCCTCTTAGTGAGTTACGTCTGTAATTCGTCAAAACCTCCACGCTCGTCTAGATGTTTGATTCGCAGACGTCACAGACGTTAGCCACAGCCTTACAGGAAGTTCCATCATAATCAGGTCCTGAGATTAATGACGATGAGAAAAAAAAAACATTTACAACAGGCTGATAATGCTGGAAACTCTCCCTGTGATGTTGTGTGAAGTCACGCATGATATCATGAAAGTTCCTGTTCCTGCACATTGATGACCTCAGCAACACTTTTGTACAAACTAAAACATTAATCACAGTTAAACACACGTTCATGTGACTGAAACCACATCCACCAGCTGGTGAGGAGATGTTTTTAATCCCTTTTCACCATGTTTCATGATAAAAGCAACAAATCTATTGAGAAAAAGGATGAATAATTCCTTTAACCACATGTTTGGAGTCATTGAACTACTTGTGTGTGTGTGTGTGTGTGTGTGTGTGTGTGTGTGTGTGTGTGTGTGTGTGTGTGTGTGTGTGTGTGTGTGTGTGTGTGTGTGTGAGATTATGTGTGTATGTGAACAGAAGCTTGTTTGCACATCTGATTTCAAAATGGAAGCAGCAAGTAAACAGTGGCGCAATAAAGAGTCCAGAAGTAAAAATGTGTGACCTTCAAACACACAAGCAGGCAGCTCAACACCTTCAACCAGCAGCGTGATCAAACTGACAAATTCTGATCACTAACTTAATAATTACACTTAACTAAACCCTGGGCAGCAAAAAACAATCAAATTATTTTCTTACTTATAGAAATAGGAATTTATCAAAGTGTAAGACTGATAGCAAACACACAACTGCAGATCCAACTTTTGTTTTTTTTCTTTTCAAGAAAGAAGTTTTCCCACAAAGAAAACATTAACAATAGTCTATTACATTAAAAATGTCCAGTTCATGCTGCTGGACGACAAACACCAGACGGCCTTGAGGGAAATGACGTCAAAACAATAAAGAACCGACAACTGAGTTAAAAGCGTCCCAACAGAAAACGACACACATCTTTATTTAGCTGTTCTGTGTTTTCTATTGTTTTGACAGGAGCCTGAACGAGTTTATGGGAAATTTAGGTCACAATGACTCCAACCTCAGAGGGTTCACTGGTTCCTCCCTATAAAGGTCACCCTGTGTCCGTCTCAGATTATAAGCGAAGGTATGATTCAATTATAATCCGAGATAAAAACTGAAAATATTTTTACAATAAAGGTCAAGTTAATGTTCTACGTGCACCAATGCAGTAGGCTCTCCTTTGTCATGAAGCACTTTGTTTGAATCCATAGTCACTTTTGTAACATACTTTTGGGAACAGATGGATGCATGATCTCAATGAAAGAGCCAAATGTATGACAAAACAAATAGTGAGTTTCTGCAGATGATACAGTAAGCAACAACAACAAAGCACAAAACAACAGCATTAATAAAACTCTGAGTCAGGTCAGGACGTAATGCACCAAAGAATGAATTTGAAAAGAAAGGATTGTTAAGTTTTTCTCCCACAAGCTAAACCTGTATGAGAATGCTGTGTTTTAGGTCATGTGTACCAAGTCATCAGCTTTAATTCATGTTGCACTGTTAAGAATATTAAGAACCACAGCTGCACCGCTCCAGGTTCGTTCACATGCTGAGCTGTTAGATGATCTCTAACAGCTCTATGCTTGAGCTGTTAGAGATGCTGTTTATTTACGCATGTGTACAATTACTAACACTAGAGTGTGCCACTAATTTCCCCTAGGGGATCATTCGACTATATAAAAGAAAAAGGAAAAATAAGGTGCTGTGTTGACAGAAGCTTAACGGACCTGGAAGGCTTTACGTCCACTGGGAGATGACACACAGGTGACTGAACGCTGGTCCACCAAGTCCAGAGCCTGCAGCGCACACGGCCCGAAGACAAACTTCAGCCTAAAAGACACCAGGAAGCAAACGTGGGGCAAACCAAAGACTCAGTGTACTTAGATTTAAATGTGTGCATGACAATACAACACATTGACATGTGGCTGGTTTCAAATAATACAAAGAACCATTGAGCATGTTATACAAACACTTCACATGACTGCGTATGTGTGTGACTATAGCTCAATAAAAGGCAGCTTTAGCCTCCTCTGGAGCTGACACCTGACGCCACCACCGGTAGAAGAACTAGTCCCTCTGCCTCTTAGTCTCCGTCTAAATACTGAATCCTTATACAATCAGCTTTGTGATTCAGATCTAGATATTCAATGCAAAAATCATACCTTCACTTATAACAAAAAAACAGTAAGTCATTACGGCATCATAAAATGAATTACTATTCTGCTACAAATATAATGGTATGACATGAGTTTGTAAAAGCATATACAGTGCCTTGTGTAAGCATTGGCCCCCCAAGAACTTTTTGACATTTTGCCACATTTCAGGCTTCAAACTTAAAGGCAACAAACTGAAAATATTTTTCAAGAATCAACAACAAGTGAGACACAATCATGAAGTGGAACCAAATTTATTCAACATTTTATATTGTGTTTACAAATAAAAAACTGAATAGTAGGATGTGCAAATGTGAGACCAAATGACACACAGATGCACTCTGTCGTTGTTAGTCATTTAGGTCAACATTGGATCATTCAGAAGTCATCAGGGAACTTCTGGAGTCGGTTAGCTGAGCAGAGAGAACAGGGGGCCAACATTTTTGCACATCCTACTTTTTAGTTTTTAATCTTGTAAACACAATATAAAATGTTGAATAAATTTGGTCCCACTTCAAGATTGTATCTCACATGTTTTTGATCCTTGAAAAATATTTTCAGTTTGTTATCTTTAAGCTTGAAGCCTGAAATGTGGCAAAATGTCAAAAAGTTCTTGGGGGGGCCAATACTTTCGCAAGGCACTGTATAAAGTCATCATAATGAGAATCAATTAAAACAGTGAGGCTACACAAAAATCACAGTTAACTTGATGAATTTGATTTTAATGAGCTTTCACTTGAACAAATTCATAAAAACAGAAGTTATGAGATGTGCAAAGATGTCTACACTTGAATTACCCCCCACTGTGATAAAGACAAACTGACAGGATATGGCGAAGTTTACCCAAACAGTGACAGCCCCTTCACTTTCAGTAACTCTAACCACTAGTCCAGGAAATGGCTCAATAAAAACGCAGAATCATGACCCTGTTCTAAGTCACTTGGAAAATCCAGTCTGTGAAAATGTCAACCTTTTCCTCTTCCGTGTTTTCTGTACCCCACATCTGCTCAGATTCAGTCATGTCTCAACCTTTATAGTCAGGATTCCTCATTAATGAAAATGAGAAAACTCATACTTACGCAGTTAGCAAATCATCTGGAACTGCAAAAGAAAGAGAGGAAAATCAAGAAAATTTCTTAAAACTATTGCATAGATTTACAAATGATGAAACATTACCATTAAAAAAATTTAGGATTTGCATTTATTCCTTAATTGCAAATAATCTGTGCAGATGACAAAGCAGAGAAAGTCGACTTTGTGTTGATGTAACTTTACCACATTTATACACATTTATATGCTCCTTGTATACTTGCTTGGCTAACTAAACAGTGTGGTCAGGGAGCTCCTTTAACTGGCTTTAACTGCTTCTAAAGATTCTGGAACAGTGGCAGAGAGGAAACGTGAGTGGAAAACTAATCATGCAACAACAGCTCTGAGTTTAGGTCTAATGGCTGTTTCAGATAAATCAGGCAAAAAAGAGCAACTCCTGGTAGGGCCTGGGGCAACATACTGTAATGAATTGTTAACTATTTAAACCCTACCACATTGTTTACTTCCTTCACTGCACAAATTAAAGCAGCAGTCAAAGTTACAAACACAAACAGGGTTAAAACATATAAGTGAGCAGTAATGGAACACTAATGAGGTTTACAGTACGTACTGACCAATTATATAACACTTGGTAGGAGGTAAATCTTTAGTAGATAACATACACAAACCAATTTTTAGATAGATAGATAGATAGATAGATAGATAGATAGATAGATAGATAGATAGATAGATAGATAGATAGATAGATAGATAGATAGATAGATAGATACTTTATTAATCACGGAGGAAATTGCACATATCCACTGCTCAGGCATTACATAACAAATAAACACCAGATAAACAACACCAGGAGAAAAAGAAACCCTGACATCACAGGATATACCACAAGACATACACTACACGAAACAGTATAAAATTAAAATATAAACAGTATAAAATTAAATAAAATCCATTCAACCGCATGGTGACCTCGCCACCTCCCCCCCGCTCCTCCTGAGAGAGTCATTGTACCCCCTGATGGCACGGGGCACGAAGGAGGACCTCAGCCTCTCTGTGGAGGCGCTGTGTGACAGCAGTCTGCCGCTGAAGGTGCTTCTCTGCTGGAAGAACGTGGTGTGCAGGGAGTGGCTGGTGTTGTTCATGATAGCCTTAACTTTAGACATGGTCCTGCTCTGCAGAAGTGTCTCCATAGAGTCCAGGCTCAGACCAACCACTGAGCCCACTCTGCAGATGAGTCTGTTAATACGGTCCATATCTCTTTTCCTGGCCCCGCCACCCCAACACACAATGGCGTATGACAGCACACTGGAGACTACAGACTTGATAAAACATGAGGAGCTTAGAACAGATGTTGAAGGAGACCAGCCTCCTCAGGAAGTACATCCTGCTCTGCCCGTTCTTGTACACACAGTCCAAGTTGAGTGACCAGTCCAGTCTGCTGTCTAGCTGCAGTCCCAGGTACTTATAGTTACCTACCACCTCCACCTCACTGCCCTCGATGATCACTGGCTGTGGATTTATGGTTTATTCTATAATAATCTCATATATTCATTGCTTCAAACCAAACGGATCAAGGACAGCTGTATAATACACTTTCACTAAATAACTAATGTTATCTGTCCATTCATGGGCCCAGTGATGCAGATTTGTTGATAAACTCATTTCATTGATGCTCATGAACGTCACCTGAACGCTTTTGTGTAGCCGCAGCGCCCCCTGCTGTCAAAACATGTAATGACAGTGAACCAACAGATAGGAGCTTCTCTACTCTACTAGGCAAAGCAGTGAATTAGGCAGTCAACTATCCCAACAGAAAAAAATTTAAGTAGCTCTATATTCTTTTGAATTCAAACGCGTTTGTCTGACTCTGCTCCAAACAACTGCTAGCTAGAGATGCTAAAGCTACACTCACATGTCGCGATGCCAAGCGGTTCACGGTAACTTAATTGTAACGCTTATTAAATCACACTTTTCTTACTTTGGGAAGTTTCCTCGTGTGTTTTTTTAATATCTTGTAAAAGTTGTTTGGCCACTGCAGGCAAAAACGAACGCATTTTTTTAAAAGCGACTCCTACTATGGTTGTCGTCTTCCTGCTCGGCCTCCAATTGGCTCCCCGTGACGATGACGTCACTCTTGCTCGTCCACCACTTCCTACCCCTGCCGCTACACAACTGTTCAACGGTACTGGAGTTTAGCGAAATCGCCCTTGTATAAAAGTTTTAATGTAGTTTTAATGTAGCCGCAAGAGGGCACAAGCCAGTGTCTTATTGTGCCGGTCCCAAGCCCGGATAAATACAGAGGGTTGCGTCAGGAAGGGCATCCGGCGTAAAACGTTTGCCAAATCAAAGATGCGAATCAAACCTATGAATTCCATACCGGATCGGTCGAGGCCCGGGTTAACAACGACCGCCATCGGCGCTGTTGACCTACAGGGCGCCGGTGGAAATTGGATTACTGTTGGTCGAAGAAGGAGAGGAGGAAAGTGCATTCGCACGAAGAAAGAGAAGAGGAGCGCCAAGAGTATAGGACTAAGAGTAGGGACGTTGAATGTTGGAACTATGACAGGAAAAGGTAGAGAGTTGGTTGACATGATGCAGAGGAGGAAGGTAGACATACTGTGTGTCCAGGAGACCAGGTGGAAAGGTAGCAAGGCTAGAAGTTTAGGAGCAGGGTTCAAGTTGTTCTATCATGGTGTAGATGGGAAGAGAAATGGAGTAGGAGTTATCTTGGAGGAGGAGTTTGTTAGGAAGGTCCTGGAGGTAAAAAGAGTGTCGGATAGAGTGATGAGTCTGAAGCTAGAAATAGAAGGTGTGATGTTCAATGTTGTTAGTGGGTATGCTCCACAGGTAGGATGTGAGCTGGAGGAGAAGGAGAAATTCTGGTTGGACTTTGATGAAGTGATGCAGAGCATACCTAGAAGTGAGAGAGTTGTGATTGGTGCAGACTTCAATGGACATGTTGGTGCAGGTAACAGAGGTGATGAGGAAGTGATGGGCAGGTTTGGTATCCAGGAGAGGAACGCAGAAGGACAGATGGTAGTTGACTTTGCAAAAAGGATGGAAATGGCTGTAGTGAATACTTTCTTCCAGAAGAGGCAGGAACATAGGGTGACCTATAAGAGTGGTGGTAGGAGCACACAGGTAGACTACATCTTGTGTAGACGATGTAACCTGAAGAAGATCAGTGACTGCAAAGTAGTGGTAGGTGAGAGTGTAGCCAAACACCATAGGATGGTGGTGTGTAGGATGACTCTGGTGGTGAGGAAGATGAAGAGGGCAAAGGCAGAGCAGAGGACGAAATGGTGGAAGCTAAAAAAGGAAGGGTATTGCATGACCTTTAGGAAGGAGTTAAGACAGGCTCTGGGTGGTCAGGAGGTGCTTCCAGATGATTGGACAACTACAGCTAATGTGATCAGGGAGACAGGTAGGAGAATATTTGGTGTGTCATCTGGAAGGAAAGTAGATAAGGAGACTTGGTGGTGGAATGAGGAGGTACAGGAGTGTATACAAAGAAAGAGGTTAGTTAAGAAGAAGTGGGACACTGAGAAGACTGAGGAGAGTAGACAGGAGTACAGGGAGACACAGCGTAAGGTGAAGGTAGAGGTAGCAAAGGCCAAACAAGAAGCTTATGATGACTTGTATGCTCGGTTGGACAGTAAGGAGGGAGAGTGATCTATACCGGTTGGCAAGACAGAGAGACAGAGATGGGAAGGACGTGCAGCAGGTTAGGGTGATTAAGGATAGGGATGGAAGTCTATTGACAGGTGCCAGCAGTGTGATGGGAAGATGGAAAGAGTACTTTGAAGAGTTGATGAACGTGGAAAATGAGAGAGAACAAAGACTAGAAGAGGTGACTGTTGTGGACCAGGATGTAGCAAAGATTAGTCAGGATGAAGTGAGGAGAGCACTGAAGAGGATGAAGAGTGGAAAGGCAGTCGGTCCTAATGATATACCTGTAGAGGTTTGGACGTGTCTAGGAGAGGTGGCAGTAGAGTTTCTGACTGGGTTGTTCAACAGGATCTTAGATAGGGAGAAGATGCCTGAGGAGTGGAGGAGAAGTGTGCTGGTGCCCATTTTTAAAAACAAGGGAGATGTACAGAGTTATGGCAACTACAGAGGAATAAAGCTGATGAGCCATACAATGAAGTTATGGGAAAGAGTAGTGGAAGCTAGACTAAGGGCAGAAGTGAGCATTTGTGAGCAGCAGTATGGTTTCATGCCAAAAAAGAGTACTACAGATGCAGTATTTGCTTTGAGGATGTTGATAGAGAAGTACAGAGAAGGCCAGAGGGAGCTGCATTGTGTTTTTGTAGATCTGGAGAAAGCTTATGACAGGGTGCCCAGAGAGGAACTGTGGTATTGTATGAGGAAGTCTGGAGTGGCAGAGAAGTATGTTAGAGCGGTGCAGGACATGTATGAGGACTGTAAGACAGTGGTGAGGTGTGCTGTAGGTGTGACAGAGGAGTTCAAGGTGGAGGTGGGACTGCATCAGGGATCAGCTCTGAGCCCCTTCTTGTTCGCTATGGTGATGGACAGGCTGACAGACGAGGTTAGACAGGAATCTCCATGGACTATGATGTTTGCAGATGACATTGTGATCTGCAGTGAGAGTAGGGAAGAGGTGGAGGAGAAGCTAGAGAGGTGGAGGTTTGTCCTGGAAAGGAGAGGGATGAAAAGGGAAAAGCCGAAAGGAAAAGAACAAGAAGAAGAAGCCCTTGTATAAAAGTTTTACATTAAATTGAGAGGCCTATGCAATATTAGTAGATCCATGATAAAATAATAGATGCCAAATTTTATAAATAAATAAAAATATAAAGATACAATCATCTATTACCTGTGTCAACCCGAGTTTCTAAGATTAGGGGATGTATTTGTAATATTAAGGGATGTATTTATCAATATTTAACAATTAACGCAAGTCTTCCACCTTCTTCTTCTTTTCCTTTCGGCTTTTCCCTTCAGGGGTCGCCACAGCGAATCAATTGCCTCCATCTAACCCTGTCCTTTGCATCCTCTTCTCTCACACCAACTACCTTCATGTCCTCTTTCACTACATCCATAAACCTCCTCTTTGGTCTTCCTCTAGGCCTCCTGCCTGGCAGTTCAAAACTCAGCATCCTTCTGCCAATATATTCACTATCTCTCCTCTGGACATGTCCAAACCATCTCAGTCTGGCCTCTCTGACTTTATCTCCAAAACCTCTAACATGTGCTGTCCCTCTGATGTACTCATTCCTGATCCTATCCTTCCTGGTCACTCCCAGAGAGAACCTCAGCATCTTCATCTCTGCTACCTCCAGCTCTGCCTAAGTACTGCTTAAGTGACCCTAAGTACTTAAAATCCTCCACCTTCTTGATCTCTTCTCCCTGTAACCTCACTCTTCCACTTGGGTCCCTCTCATTCACACACATGTGCTCTGTCTTACTGCGGCTAACCTTCATCCCTCTCCTTTCCAGGACAAACCTCCACCTCTCTAGCTTCTCCTCCACCTCTTCCCTACTCTCACTGCAGATCACAATGTCATCTGCAAACATCATAGTCCATGGAGATTCCTGTCTAACCTCGTCTGTCAGCCTGTCCATCACCATAGCGAACAAGAAGGGGCTCAGAGCTGATCCCTGATGCAGTCCCACCTCCACCTTGAACTCCTCTGTCACACCTACAGCACACCTCACCACTGTCTTACAGTCCTCATACATGTCCTGCACCGCTCTAACATACTTCTCTGCCACTCCAGACTTCCTCATACAATACCACAGTTCCTCTCTGGGCACCCTGTCATAAGCTTTCTCCAGATCTACAAAAACACAATGCAGCTCCCTCTGGCCTTCTCTGTACTTCTCTATCAACATCCTCAAAGCAAATACTGCATCTGTAGTACTCTTTTTTGGCATGAAACCATACTGCTGCTCACAAATGCTCACTTCTGCCCTTAGTCTAGCTTCCACTACTCTTTCCCATAACTTCATTGTATGGCTCATCAGCTTTATTCCTCTGTAGTTGCCATAACTCTGTACATCTCCCTTGTTTTTAAAAATGGGCACCAGCACACTTCTCCTCCACTCCTCAGGCATCTTCTCCCTATCTAAGATCCTGTTGAACAACCCAGTCAGAAACTCTACTGCCACCTCTCCTAGACACGTCCAAACCTCTACAGGTATATCATTAGGACCGACTGCCTTTCCACTCTTCATCCTCTTCAGTGCTCTCCTCACTTCATCCTGACTAATCTTTGCTACATCCTGGTCCACAACAGTCACCTCTTCTAGTCTTTGTTCTCTCTCATTTTCCACGTTCATCAACTCTTCAAAGTACTCTTTCCATCTTCCCATCACACTGCTGGCACCTGTCAATAGACTTCCATCCCTATCCTTAATCACCCTAACCTGCTGCACGTCCTTCCCATCTCTGTCTCTCTGTCTTGCCAACCGGTATAGATCACTCTCCCTCCTTACTGTCCAACCGAGCATACAAGTCATCATAAACGCAAGTCTTCCACCTAATGGACTAATAAAGAGATTTGTAATCTTTAATGTTGAGAGCTCTCTGGTGGTTTTCTTCTACTTCTTAGGCTTTTGGGGTAACAAAAAATGGATTTGGTTTCAGTCTTAATTTTAATGTAAATAGTATTGTAATGGATACTGTGAGCAAAAGCAACCATTCAGTGGCTGTCTGTCATTCATTGGCGGGTTACAGGTGTGTTCAGTTCAGTGGTTGACTTCAGAGAGAATACAGCTCCATCCTCGTTCATCATCCTGCCTGACTCACTTGTCCTCCAATTTCCTGATAACCATCATCTCCCAGTGCCTCAAAAGGCGCTGAGCATCAGCTCCCACACCAAAAAAGCACAACAGAGGGTGCAGTTCTTTTGACAGCTCACGGTCAACCTGCCAAGGTGTGTATGATGGGATGCGTTTACACCGGGATCGTTAAGTCCATCCTCACCTCCTTTGGTATTCTGCTGCCACAGCCAAGGACAAAAACAGGACTGCAACCCATCATCTGATTACACGTTCCTACTTTTCCCTACTTGCCACTGACTTCATTAATGAGATGTTGGAGGCATAACACTATAACACAGATAAAACACTGCTTGCATGTACGTCCTGCATATAAGGATGCTATTTTATATTTATGTGGATTAATGTTGACTTTCATATAAGCACCAACTCAAGCTCTTGTTCTGTATTATGTATCTGCCTTCCCATTCATTATATAACTATATATAACTATACATCCTGACAAAAAATAAACTAGTATTATTTTTTTTTATTTTTTGTTGTGGACGGTGTAGACACTTAGTTTCAATTAGAAAACTGAAATCTGAATTATATTTAAGGAAAACTTTCTCATTTGGCTGTTGATATTAAATTTGTTCGCACTGATTTCAGAAAATTTTTTACTTTTAAACAGTTAAAGAAAATGTAGAATTAATCTAAGGACCCCACTGACAGGATGTGATGAAACAAATGTCTGCTTTGTAACTGTTATCACTGACATGTGACTGCAGTAAGCTTCTCTAACCTCATGAACAGAACTTCCTTTACATAAATAGATAATATAACTTATTAATCCCGGTAAGCTCGCTGGAAAGTAAAGCCATTCTGTTGCTTTATTGCTGTTATGCACACAGCTCAAGAGTAAATGGTAGAAAGGTTACAGTAACCTGACAGCAGTTGTACCTGGGATCTAACACAACTGTACACTACATGAACCACTTTCTGCACCACAGAGGGATTAGTCCTTTTATAAAATGATTTTATAACATATCATTAGTCATTATCTTAACCCGCTTAGTCCGCTGACGCGGGTCGCGGGGGAGCCGGTGCCTATCCCGGCAGTCTCAGGGCGTGAGGCGGGGGACACTCCGGGCACGACGCCAGTGTACCGCGGAGCCACACAGAGACAAACAACCACTCACACACACATTCACTCCTACGGTCAATTTGGGACCGGCCAATCAACCTAAAGCGCATGCTTTTGGAGGTGGGAGGAAGAACCCGGAGAGAACCCACGCAGACACGGGGAGAGCATGCGAACTCCGCACAGAGCGGGACTCGAACCCGGGTCTGCTGTGTTGTGAGGCGACAGCGCTACCCACTATAACATATCCTGCCCGTTAATTAGAAAAATAATTGATTTCTTTGACTCATTCACTCACATTGTAGTCTGAGAATTATCACTTATGGCTGACGTGCAAGTCACATTTTGCAGAATTATTTGCAATAACCCATGTCATTGATATTGTAAATAGAACTGAAGTGCTTTGGTACAAACGGCTGAATGAGAATCATCTTTTCAAAAATCGCAGCAAACCTGTGAAGGACCTGGACATTTTTCAGTGGTGGAAAACTGAACCACTTTATTTGATTGGTCTGAACTCTTGTAATAGCCTACTAAGAGACATTTGTGCGATACAAACATTGCATTTCAACATCATAGGATACACGGGTTTTCAAGTCTCATTTTTAAAAAGACAAAAAAAGTCACCACTGTGTGTTTGATAGAGAGCTGAAAAGAGGCTCCAATTCTTTTTCGGCTTCATGTCGGATTTCTTTTAAGATTCAAGTTTGTAAACTTTTTTTGTCGTTGCCTTTGTAAACACATAGCATCCCTTCTAAACAGGATGAATAACAAAGATGTTGAAAGTGACAAATTAAAATCTGAACATGTGCTATGACAAATGATTTAAAATAAAAGGAAAAAAAACATCAAATTTAGAGCAGAGTGATATATGTTAACTGAGCAAAGTGAAAGCTGAAAAAGCCAAAATGTTGCTTTTTTTGATACATACCTTTAAAAAAAGATTTTCAAATGAGCGTTACTATCGTTTATGAAGTTGACCTACTATAATTCGTATTCAAAGCTGTATGCCGGCTGACTGACAATGAAAGCAGTGATATTTAACGGTACCATACATTTAAAACTGTAACTGTGATGAAAGTGTCACACCAAAAATCATGTACAAGCTACAAGAAATGACAGAAAGTCAAAACATTCAGAATTCTGAGAGTGGTGGGGAAAAAAAACAAAACTTTAAAGCACATCTTAAAATACTCCTGTGCTGGAGGTTGAATAAGTTAAACAGCAGGTAGAATGCTTTTTTTTTTGTAAAAAGCTACAAAGAAAAAAAGTGCAATAACGGTGCAGACCATTCTTTATGTTTGGTTAGTTTTGTCTTTTTGTGTGATGGAAAAACAGTTTACATAGTTCAGATTTGTCAGGACAGTATCAAAAAAAAGGGGGGAGAAAAAAAGAGGGACTACAGAAACAAATACAAACATCAAAACACCAATGTATATCTCTGAGAAAATTAGTTAAAGCTGCCTTCTTTCTCAAGTCACAAGGCATGGCAAAAACCTTTTGCCATGACAACTTTGCAGAGCAGATCATTCTGGACAGGTTGGAAACTGCAGTGAGAGACAGCTACATGTGACATACCATGGCTCTATAGGGGAAAAAACAAACAAAACAAAAAGAAGAAACACATTGGCTCACTCTCATTATTCAGACTGGGTCCAAGGAGTAGTCATAAGGACATATTTTCTGGCAAAAATTAAGCTTATATCAGACTTTTAACCTTTCTGCTGACACCAGTGTTCTCAACTTGTTTTGTAGACATTAATTTGTCCAGAATGTGATGACTTCTACCATCCGACAGTTATAATCCACCCATCGTCTCCATTTTGTGGAAAAGATGGATGTAATATAACATTGGGAAATGAAATGTTCATGTAGTATTTCTTCCTTGAATGTCCATGGTGTTCAGGCTCTGGTGGTGCTTGGTGGATGATGCGCAGGCTGGCGTAATCTCTCTGCTCCACTCATGGTCAAGTACAACCCAAACGTTCGGTCTCTCTTAGCATCGCTATGGTAGAAATATCAGAATGGGTGTCAGGTGATGTAGGGTGGGGGTGGACTGCGAGAGACCAATTGTGATTTGGATGATTACACTCTTCCTCTTCCCATTTAAAGTGGATCGATTTAGAAGCAACATTAAAATAAGAAATAATCAAGTTAAGAAAAACACTGCAAAAAAGTTACTCTATTTACATACAATGATTTTCTTAAAGACAAGGTGTATCTTTACAGAAATCAAACAAAATTCAGAAATAGTCTCTGATGTTTCTTTTTACATGGTAAGTTCATCATCTTCACTATAGCTCGTGTCATCCCCTCAGTCAAGTTTAGTTTAGTCCCCCCCCACAGGCGGGACGAGTGCTTCCAGACAAAAACAAGTCTTGTCCCGGACAGCCCTGCCTGTCACAGGCTGCTGCTTGAACGCTAACAGCCAGGGGGCGCCATAGCACCAAAAACAAAAAGGACACCACCCCATCTTCTTTACACGCTCGCCGCTCGGCGAGGTTAGTTATAGGGGAGAGGGTGAACAGACGGCACGGGCCTCTCTTGTGGTTATTAGGGCTGAAGTAAGCACAGCTCAGTCGTCGCTGTCAGACAGGGTCTCGTATTGCTCTGACAGCAGCGACTGCCACACGCGCTGCTGGGCAACCGGGGCTACAGTTGGAGATGGCTGCTGCTGCTGGCTCTGTATGGCGGGGGAAGCTATGGAGGTGGGTGGTGTGCTGCTCAGCATGCGCATGGTCAGCGGGTTGTATGGAAACTGCATGGACCCTGAGCAGAGAAGAAGGAAGAGTGAAAACATTAGATAAACTGGCTCTAGGTATTCAGAGTCTTATTTTGAAGGGTTAGGGTCTGATCGGCTCACCTGTGGATGAGGGTCGGTCATCCCAGCTCCACTGAGTTTGGGCTGGAGCTTGTCTGTGATAATCTCCCTCGGAGTGGACGGAGGACACTGAAGAGGGGCGCTCTCCTCCAGAGTAGGCCTGACCCAGGTTGGGTGACTTGGACTTCCTGCTGCTGGATTTGCTTTGCTTCTGCTTCCCTGTAGATTCAAATAAGAAGATGTAAAACAAGTAACACTTATAAGATTCTGTCTTTGCTTTTTAGGCCATGGTTTTTCATGCCTACCCATACTGGGTGATAAATTGGTCTCCTGGCGGCTGTCACTGCTTGTGCCAGTCGTGTTGTTGATGGCAACCTGAGCCCCTACTACCCCATGGTGCTCCTCCTGTCTCTCCTCCAGGTTTCCCATCAAGGCTTTGCGGATAATGTCCTCCAGGCCCAGGTTACTGGCAGGGTCACTAAAGGAGTGATTCCTTGGGTTGATGCTGCCTACAAATCAACAACGCAATAAAAAGGACAATGAGAAAAGACATAACATCGCTGGAGGTGTGATGTGTCAAAGAGAGTTATGTCGCTACTTACTGGAGGTGGTCACAGCAGGCAAGTTGAAAATCTCTGTGCCTGGTTGAGCATTACCTGTAAGACAATCACTCGATGATGAAACAAAAAAACAACTAAATGTCTGCTAAGAAATTAACTCAAAAATTATGTGAAATAAGTCATTGTAATTGGCTGCTGAACGTGCTTGAGAAATTAGAATGAATTGGTTAAACAAGAATGTTTTGCATGCACATATTAACAGAATTTATTCCATCCAGACACATGCAGGCTAATTTGAAAAAAAGAGGACAAGACCCACTTACCAACATCAGAATCACTGACACCAGAGGTGGAGTTCAACTTACGAAAGATCTCCTGCTTCTTGAATTTCACCATTGGTGAGGTGTTCTCCAACTTGGTGAAAAAGGAGGGTAGATAGCTGACACTCCCCGGAGACCGTGAGTCACTCCTAAAATGAGACAAAGTGTAGATATTTCAAGATTAATTGTAATAAAACAGTGTTGAAAACAGTGCAGACAACAAAGGGGGTCATGTTTTGATCTGTCTGTTTCTCAGCAGTTTTATGGAAAAATTAATGGTTGAATTTTCATTAAAATTAGGTTGTAGTAGGAAGAATGGGAGATGGAAAATGCCATTGAACTGGTGCAGATTCAAATCATGACAGTTTATTTTTAACTTTGCGTAAGATTTACTAGTAGGTTTGATTTGACCTGTTGAACGAGAGCAGTGGAACTCAAACAAGCCAGACTATGAATGAAGAAGAATAAGTATGGCACTGGTGTCAACAAAGCAGTTACCAATTTAATACAGTAGTTAGACAGTTGATATTGCTGTGCTGAGTTTGTGTGTTCTCCCTGTGACGGCGTAGGTTCTTTCCGGGTACTCCAGTTTTCTCCCACCTCCAAAAATATGCAGTTTCAGTGAATTAACTGGTTGTAAATTGTCCATAGGTGTGTGTGTGTCTGTGTGTGTGTGTGTGTGTGTGTGTGTGTGTGTGTGTGTGTGTGTGTGTGTGGTTGTTTGTCTTTCATCTCTAGATTGTATTTAGAGAAGCAGTGGATCGTCCGCTTGAGAACTCATACCTGATCTCAGACTCAGCCTCTCGTCTCTGGGGTGGAGCCTCCTGTTTGTCCATGCCCTGATAGCTCTGTGGTGGAGAGATGGGTTCATAGCTGTCCATCTGCCGGCCCCCTCGATCTGGAGATTTACCCGGCCTGGACAGGGAGCACAGAAAGACCAATGTTAGAAGATAATGAGTAGTAGTTGAGTTTGATCATTAGAGTTAAGTGGTTGATCCACGTACCTGGCTCTGGGCTTGTCGGGGCCATTCTCTGGGGAAACTCTGCTGGAGGGTCTCTGGTGGTGGGGGGTCAGAACCTGATTCTCTGGACTATAGCGGCTCGGCATCTTGACTCGACCTGAAGAGGACACTGGTGGCACCATGCTCTGGAATGTGGCAGAAGCTGAGGAGGAGGCAGTAGGGGGGTCCTGATTCCTGGCAAAGTCCTGGGTAATGATATGCTGGATGACAGGGAGCAACCGCAAAACCACGTTAGTTATGGCATGATGGGGTGAAGGTAAGAGCAGCGCATTTGACGGGTACTGATAATGCTTTCATCTAATTTCTTACTGAAATATGGTCTGCTAGGGTCATGACGCGGTGAGTCTTGGTGACCTGGGAGTAGCTGTCAGCCTGGGAGGAGGGAGGCGGCTGGGGACTGGCCTGCGGCGGCTCTCCTGACTGTCGGTAGCGACTCATGTCATACGCCCGCATACCAGCTAGTTCACCAGAAACAGCGTTTTGGAGGGAGAATCAGGAAGAAGTGAGGAGTGTTCAGGCAGGCAGGAGCCAAGAGATTACACAGCCATAGCAACTGATATACATTATTGGCAGGAAGCGGAAATAACTATGCTGAGGAGACTGGTGTCACAGAAAGCATTCTCAAATGACAAGGTCAGTAGGTTAAATAATTCTAGCCATAGCATGTTAACATGACTTGTGTAGCAGTTAAATTTAGCCTTCGTAGCACCATCTGTAATATGTCACCGATCAGGTACAAAATTTTCTCACTAATCTAATTTAAATAAGTTATTTGTATAATCCAAGGTAGAGTCTTCTTACCGGACTGTTGTTGCCCCTCTTCTGTTTTGTCCTGTTGTGACTGGACTGGAGAACTAGCAGGACTAATCACCTCAATGGCTCCGCCACCACTGTTGTCATAGCGACTGGACGATACTGCAGGATAAATATATACAAAGAGTTGCTGTTTATGTTAATCAAAGGCTACTTAGCTGAGTGGTGATGTAACTGTGTCACAGGGCTTAATTAGTAATAGAGACATTTTTAATTCCTGTATATCTGACACTCACAGCTGCTAGAGGAGTCGGAGCTCTGAGAGCCTCTTTCTCTTGAGTCTTTATCTGAGGCTATCTGTCGCGTGATGATGACATCAATGAAGTTAGCGGCCGTGATGGTCGTCTTGCCTCGAGTTCGCAACTCCTCTTCGATACGGGACTTTGAGGTTTGAGGGCCCTTCTCCTTAACACCAACTCCAGGGGCCTCGGAGTAACCTGAATGAGGCTTACCCCCTGGCAGAGACATGGCACCATATGGCGACTGCATGGATCGCCTTTCTGCCTCCTGCTGCTGTTGGTCAGAGAGGCTGGCAGGTCGCCGAGCAGACATCTCATCATCCCGATCGTGTTTGCTCTCCTTCACCTTAGTAACATCCATCTGTGGGGCAGAGGCAGCGGCATCCACGAGAGCCGCCAGAGCGTCTGCTGCAGTGCTGTAGCGAGAGCTACTCTGGGCAGCGGGGGTCACCGGTGCCGAATGGGGCCTGAGGAAGAAGTGAGGCCATCAATCACATTCCCTGATAGAAATATTCATGGCCACAAGAGCAGACACACAAACAGTGTGAGCGTTTCCATGACAGGATGAAAAAACCTACATCAGAGAAGTGATGACACTTTTGCCCTGGAAGATGCTCGGCCGCTGCTGCTGCTGCGGGACTACTACTTCCTGCGTCCTGAGTGAGGGAGAAGGGGAGTGAAGGTAACCCCGACTCATTGGCCGACCCGGCTGCTCTGGTCCCCCTGATACACACCAACACACACATACAACATTTGTAACATTGGGTTTCCAAATTAACTGACTGAAAGCATGTTCTAAGGGTCATGATAGTACTGTGCTTCTCTATGTGTACCTTATACACAGTGCTGTAAAACACAGCTTGTTAACAGCAGTTAAAGGTTTTACAGGTTTTATTACTGTTGTGTGCAGATGTGGAATATAGAAGAATATGTAATTGTGTGACAACCTGGCTTCATGAACCCTCTACTAAGATGACACTGCCATGCTCATTCATGATTTACCAAATGAAAACCTACGGTAAAATTTTGTCAGGTATTGTTGTCTTTGCCATAATTGTGATGCACTTTCACTACTTAGTAGTCTCTTTGAAAGCAACAGCAAAACAACTGACCTCCCCGTATGTATTCACTAGTTCGCTCCCGTTCCCTTTCTCGCATTTCCCGCTCCCGCTCCCGGTCTCTTTCCCTCTCCCGCTGCTCCCGTTCTCTTTCCTTTTCTCTCTCTTTCTCCTGCTGCTCTCGGTCACGCTCCCGGTCGCGCTCCCTCTCCCGTTCCCTCTCTGCATTGGCGGCGGCAGCGAGGTGGGCTGGGTGGCCTGGAGAAACAATGACACACATCACACACACAAATTATACATGCACAACAAATGGGGATGGATCTGGATCCCTTTAGAAGTATCATTAACCATATGTCCTTGCTGAGTGCAGCTGTAGTAATATTCTTTCTCAGGAGGCCTGAATGTCAAAAACACAGGGTTTATGACATAACTGCTACATATTAAAGTAACATGTTCATACCGTCTTTAATCAGTATGAAAATTCCAACTAAGACAATGTTCATTTTAATTGGTGTAAATATGAAAATGACTTAATGAATGAATTATATATTTACAGCATATTCTAGAGATTTAAAAGGAAAATAAAAAGAAATCTGAGTTCCACTGCAGCCAGAAAAAACAGTCATCGTCAGAACCCGAAAAGTGATTTATTAAGGAGCTCAATTTCTTCAGGAACAACGGAAAATCACCCAGTCATCATGCAACAATCCAACAGTTGTGTGAGAAATCCCCTTCCAGTTTGATTGCAGGAAGACTCAACTGAAACTTGGCTGGCAGAGCCAACCGTGGACACCTCAGGCCAGAGCGCAGCTGCGCTCTTACAGAGGTGCGAGGGAACACGGAGATCGTGGCAGGGAAGGTAAGGGAACAGTATAGGGATGGGATAGGGAGGGGTCCTCACCTGGCGATATGGAGGTTGGGTTGAAAGCCCTAGGAGGGAAAGGGGGCTGAGCTCCAGGGAGGTAGGCGATGCGTTCCAAAGTGGGAGTACCTGTTCCCCCAGGGTGAGGCAACAGGATAGTTGGAGGCATCTGCGCTAGATCAATAATCCCTTTTACAGACAGAAGCAAAGGGCCATCGGTGAACAACAAAAACCGATCCATCAATTTCTGAATGTATTAACACCCTATACACTTGACTGTAACCCACCACCTACATCAGTTAGTGCTTCCAAGAACAAACTGATAAGTATACAACAGGGCTGCAAGGGAGTGTAATAGTGGTCATCTTATAAGAAGCAACCACTGAGCAAAGTTGTGGAGCTGTGGATGACCATACCCCACTGGGAAATTGAGTCGTCGCCAAATCGGTTGCAGCCCCAATATCAAGAGCAAATCAGCAAATTTTGACAGGGTCATTTGCTTCTGGGCGTCTGGAAAAGGTCGCCACTACTTCACAAAAACACAGACTGCATACTAAAGCCCCTCCCGCCCACAGCCTCTACCCTGCCTGTTATGGCAGGCGGGAGAGGGTCAGCTGGTGGAGGGTCATACCTCGAGCTGCGGCTGCATAGGGGATAGCAACAGGCTGTTCCCGTGGTGACAAGCCGCGGGCCATGTCAGGCCTGGGGATGACTTGCATCTGCTGTGAAGTAATATAATCGTTCAGGATGGTCTGCCGTGTGTTCTCCATGGTATACAGCTGGTAGGTGTTGTGGTAGCCGGTGGGAGACGGATTCCTGGGAAACAGGAACGCTGCGTAGACAATTGAGGAAAAAAAACACATGTTATGACGGATTAGATGTTGTCAAGGTACTCAGAATCCATGCCAGCATTGTTCTGTTTGTAGGTGTGGAGGGATAGACTGTACCAGGATCAAACACCCTGTGGAGGGCCAGGGTGGGGTCCAGATGTGGTGGCAGGTGGGCTCGATACACTTCTCCAGGAACAACAGACCGATGATGGGGGTCAAAGGGGCTGTGAGAGGGGTCACCCGACACTGGGGACTTGGCTGGGACACTGTCCCTCTGTGTTGGGGTCATGGCACTCTTCCTTTCAGACTTTGCAGAGCTCATTGCACCTTTGAAGGATAAAAGAACACCAGGATAAGTTCATTATTTTATTAGTTATTTAATGACATAATATCTTTTTCTTCTGATGGAAGAATACCTGTCAAGAACTAAATTGAAATATAAAGAAGAATGGACAGTAAGTGTGAACAAAGGTCAAGCACACCCTCTATAGAGCCAGAATGGACATTACAGGGCTAAATGCATTTTGATATCCACAATTTTATCTTTTTCTTTCAGTTTTCAGTTTCTTATTGGTCTGTGTCAGGTTTTATAATGGAATGAAACAAATGTTTTCTGTACATTGCAGAAGAAGAAAGAAGAATCATACTTTTGTTATCCCCCTGAGAAATTGTTTTTCTGTTGAACACCGATGTGGGTGACACATCTGTCAGAATGAAGGGGAGTTCTCCCTAGGCTTTAGTTCACATCCATATTTTTAACTCACTGGCTGTCATTGACGTCTATAGATCCTCTATTGTGCATTTACAGGAGATGGCAAATCAGAGAAAGACGGAGAAGTGGCGGCGTATTATAATGGGAAAAAAGTTTGTGTATGTCTGAGTGAATTTGCGAGCGAAGACAATGCCGCTCCGAGCCAAGTGTCTTGCGATTGGACGAGAACAGAAAGAAAACACCTATAAATGTCCGGAGCATCGGAAAAACTCTGCTAAAGGAAACCAACTGCTACAAAGCGCTGGAAGCCAATGAGTTAACGTCAATGCAAAGTAACCAAACACAATTTACATGCAGTAGCCTTCCTCCTCTGCTCTCATTGGTCCATTCATGTTTAGCTACTTCAGCAGTTGAGACCTGAGAATTTCAGCTGAATAGACACTCAGTATGAAACTGTACCAATGAATACTACTGCTAATGCCTTACATAGCAAGTTAACAAGTACTACTGCATCTTAGCATGGCTGTTCTCACTGAACTATTTTTGATGTCGGCCATTTTGCCCTTGCTTGTCCTTGACTGATTTTAATATTTGTTCCTAGCTCTCCTACTACTGGTAGTAGTAAAACTACCAGCGCCACATATGGTCTTGCAGAAATACTATCTTCTTCACTGACTGACCTTTGAAACTCAATGATACTGCTATAAATACTTGCTTCATATGAAGATATGGACCAAGCATCAGGCGTATTCTCAAATTTCTTGAGAAATGTTCTCACGTGATCCAAACTTTACAACTTGCCGGAAGGATCAAATGATTATTATTAGATCTCTGTGTCCTTCTACACATTCAAAAGGGAAATAAATATATGTCTGACGAGGTGTGAAAATTAGTATGTGGATGAAACATAAACTCCAAAGACCTCATAATTTAGCCAAGTAAGAAATATCTGAAAACCTGAAGTTTCACAACGTGCAAATAAAAATGTGATCGATCGTACCCTCCGGAGCGCGCCCCAGCATGGGTGAACCTCTGGACACGGGATTGGTGCTGTAGTTTACAGGGGTCCTGCGAGCGTTGGCGTCCTCATACATGCCCGGGCTGAGCTGTGATTTGCTGGCCTCCTGATGTGTGGAGCGCAGAACAGAGGCGGTGGAGTTCACCACAGACGTGTGGCGTACGGCCTTGTTCTCATCATATTTCACTCGTTCCATGGCCTCGAGTTGGGGCATGCCGTGGCTGACCTTGGTGGGACTGGTGATTAGAGACTTGACATTGTGCTTGAGAGGATGGATCTGATGAAGAGAAGGAACCATCAGTTAATTCTGAATATTGTAGTTATAACCACCACATGTTTTGTAAATGGAATATGAAAAACTAACACACCTGAGTTATGGAGCCTTCCATAACCCTCCTGTCTGTCAGATCAGGAGTCTTGCAAATGTCCTGGCCAGACTGATCTTGTCTGGGAATTTCATGAATGGAGCGTCCCATCTCTTTGATAGTATTGACCCCCTCATAGGGCTTGCCCTTACCGATACCCCCTTCGAAAGAGCGGATTGGCGGGCTCTCTCGCTTTATTTGTTTCCCGTATTTCAGGGCTTCTTCATACGTCTCTGCAGCAGTTCTAGGTGTCCCTGCAGAAATGTGTAGAGTACATATATGAGCTTTTTCCTTTCTTGCTTTCTTTTTCTTTTTAAGCAGTGAGAGATGTCTGCATCTTGCGAGCTTCCCATGCTACCTTGCATGATGGATCCAGTCATAAGTGGTCTTTCCTTAGAGTCTCCATGCAGACCGTCTCTGGGCAACGCTCTGCTTATCAACCCTGTCAGGCAAGTACAAATAAAAATCACTCCCCTGACGCAGAACAAGTAGGGACACATACTGTAATCCCATTTACACACTAGTAATACCTTCAAAAGGAGCTCCTTCCCTGCCAGGATGTCCCTTGCCCATGGGACCCTCCATCATTTCGTAAGTGCGTTTAAGCTCATGGCCTGTTCTGGGGCTACGTGTGTTTTCCCTGGGATTCTTGATGGCTTTGGCCAAAAAGAAAATCATGATCAAATTGTAAAATTAATAAAAGACATCCTCAAATAGTTAGTATATCAACTATCAAAGCTCTTACCATCATAGGAGAGGATGTGACCACTCTTGCCCTCATAGATGACATGACCTTTAGCCAGCTGTTCTACCCTCGTCTTGTCTGGGCAGCTCAGGTCCTCTGTGGCCAGCTTTGTAATTGTACCCTTCAGAAGGTCCGCAGCAATGCTGGACTGGGGCAGGGCCGGTGTGCCCTAAATGTAACGCAGCATAAAAACAAAAACCATTAAATATAGAACCAGTGGAAAAGCATCTCTGTCATGAATCCATTCGCAACCTCCGTCATGAAATTCAACCCCAGTAAAAAACAAAAACGAACTTCATGGGGTCATTACCTGAGTGATTGATCCTCTGAAAACGAGACCCTCTGCCAGTTTTGCTGGGTTACCTCTGCCATCTTGTATGGAAGGCACAGCAGCTCCTGGAGATTTACACGGAAACAAAAAGTTAGACTTAGTAGAAAAGATACCTACACACAAAATGTCTGCCAAAAATATATTTGCAAACTCCTTTGGTGCCTGTATAATACTCTGGTGAAGCATTAAACCAATGTGAATAAAGGAAAAAAGTGAATTTGAGCAAAAACACCTTGGATGATTTACCGATCCATACAGTAATAAAGTTAGGAATTGACTACTAAAATGTCTGAATTGCATAATGAAAGGACACAGTAGCAAATGTCAGGTCGCCCTACCAGGCTTATTGGGATCTTGCTGTCGAGGCAGACCCAGAGAGATGGAACCCACAGAGCTCTTAGTCCCTTCTGGTCCATACACGGCATGGGATGGCAGGTATGTTCCTGGAGTTCCCTGGAAAATTTTTAGGAATAAGGTTCACATTTCAGGTCAGAGTTCACGAAAACAAGACACCGGTATAATATTGTGATATTGTTAATCCTTCATTTGCTATACATTATTTTCCGCACTATAAAGCGCACCTAAAAGCCTATAATTTTCTCATAATCCTGTAGTGCACCTTATAATCCGATGCGCCTTATATATGGATTAATATTAATATTAGTATTGGTTAAAAACAAGTTCGCTGAAAAAAAGCCGGCAGTCTGGCCAGCAGTCATGCCGCACTCAGCCACCACAGGCACCCTCCCAAGGTATTCGGGCCCACGCCCCCTAAGAACGGTAGTCAAGGTGCGTCGCCAAAGTGGCGGCTCTCACTGAGCCGGTCACTGGGGGAGAGCCCCGGTGACCGGCTACGATAATGTAGCAAAACATAAGGAAATTTCAACAGTTCTATTAATAAAGTTTGACTGACTGACTGATCTCAGTATTTCCCAACTACTGTGGCGCCGGAAATAACCCACTTTAAACTTAATTGGTCTAAAAAATGCCATTGAAGGAAAAACACCTGACTGATCTACTGATTTAAATGACTGGAAATAAATTAATTTGTGTATTTTATATTAAGTCATGGATCTTCACAAATACACTTTGTTTTATGAGAAGCATGACAAAACATAAGCCATGTATCAAGAATAAATGAATGCACTGAGAAGGTTTCATCATCAAAAAGTAGCCCTCTGAGTCAGAATGGAATTGTGAGGGGATGTGAAATTTCCACTACGAGTCTCTTACCTGGGAGATGGAGCCTCCTTGAATGAAGGAGGGCTTGTCTGTGGGCTTGGTGGTTGGAATGAGTGGAGGAGGAGAGGGAATGTTGGGAGGTCGACTGGGTCTGCTGAAAGTCACTCGGACTCCATCCTGCAAACTTTGGACCAGCTGGTTTGGGGCTGGGTGGAGGACTGGAGGGGATACAAAAAAAGTATAAAAAATGATATGATTAGAGAGCAGCATTCTAATATAAATATCTACTTGAACCCCAAAAATTAAATAAATTTGTGTTCAATAATACAGATGTCCTTACTGCTGGAAATCCACCCTGAATGCAACTATACTGATATGAAAATTATTCAAGTTGAAATGTCTAGAAATGTAAAGTGAGAAACCGATTACGACATGCATAACTTTAAGGCCAGTGCAGACAAATGTAGACAGACCATATCCTGTTGTGTATGCAGAAGGGTAACCCTATATGCCCCCTTGGCATAGGAAAACAACTCACATCAGCTGGCGCTGTAACTTGCCCTCTAAATATTTTCTGCCTGCCAGACACCACAACTCCAGCCCACCCAACATGCGGGTTACATTATGCTTAATTTCCCACCCACGACTTGCTGATAAAATACTTAGTTCACTCTGACAAATGTCAGAGACTGGTGAAGTAAGCACTAATGTCTTCTCTTAATAGCCTGTCCTCGCCTTGAATTAACCTTGGCCCATATCTGCCGTCTGCTTTAACTTCTCTTGGGTAAGTTAAAATGGATCATACCGCACAAAAACCCCACAGTAGACTCAGAGTAACCCTCTCACAGGGAGTACGAGTCACGCTCTGCTCTTCACAAAATCAAAAACGCAGACCAGTGTGTGTGTGAGATCCTCCAGGGGGCATGTTTGTCATCAACCTGCTGGTTCATACAAAAAAAAACTAGCAACTCGATGATTTTGTTACTTGTTGCAGAGAGACAATGTCAAACATCAGCCACAACCAAATTCTAAATTTGTCACCACTTGAGAAAGTGCTGACATCAAATGTCTAACAATAAGTAGGACAACAACCTCATGGTTGTGTTACATCGGCTGTGTAGACCTACATAATGTGTCCTAAAGATTTTAAATGTTTCAAACTTAATTTTGGGTGAAAACTGAAGTTATCTCACAATATTGATAACTATGAGTTGAATGAATTAGAGATAAGACAAAATAATGAAAACTGTCCAAACTACAACCAAATTTAGGATACGAGAACATCTGTCGGTTTCTGAGCAATTCTGCTAAAAAAAAAAACAAATAAAAAGGATCAGTAGTGAGCATCTTCAATAAGTTCTCATTTTATTTTCAAAAGGCTGTGAACTTTTATATAATATATAGTTTTGCTTTCCTAGTAGAAACTAATTGGGTATGCAAATTGTCATTTGTTTGTAATTTTGCTTCTCCTTTTATCTAATCAATTCGTAGGGAAAAAAATCCATCCATCCACTTATGTTATTGTGACATGAAAGACAATGCCCAAAACTCTCAAATCCCAAAAATCTGAATTCTAAGTTACATGATGAATGGAGAAATGTCATAAAGAAGATGAGAAGAGCTGGGGAGATGAATGATCGATTGAACGTGATAGTCATGTGAGAATGACACTGTTTGAAGACAAATACATTTTCAAATTGTATTCGAATTGAGCAAAGTTCTATTATCCATTGCAAATAAGAATTAATAAAGAGGTAATGATTGCAAAGCTTGACTCGCAATTCTGAATTCTCCAATCTATTTTCAAGTATGTGGTCACACCAGAAATGGTTGACCACATACTGTTTGACCTCTACCGGTGCTCAGGGCATTTCCTACAAACTGGCATCAAGCAATCCTTGACCTAAAGGGAGCAGATTCACAAGAAAACTGATTATAATGATCAACAAACCAACAACAATCTATAACACCTAGTCGCTCCCGAAGCACTTCATATAACAAACATCAACTTTACCTTTAGACAAGGTGATTGCACAGATAACAACTCATTCTCTCGCATGAAACACGAGCTGAAACTTTATGAGTCTACTTGATGTAATCAACAGTGGGCCTCCCGTCAGAGCCAACAGGAGTCAGGCAACAGTAGTTTTTGCAGCAGAGGAAAAGGGAAGGCAGGAGGGGGTGAAGGCGTGTGCTTTTACCTGGTGGCACACTGTAGCGGGAGATACTGGGGGCGTTGGGATCAGGCTGGGGTGAGGCCTTACTCAGCTCTCTGGGGGAGAGCCTGTAGGGAGAGCCTGGCCGACCAGTGTGGGTCTCATGGTCCAGAGCCAGCTTCATATCATAAGGCATGTAGGGCTGACCTACAGTACACAGGCATAAGGACAAAGGGAAGACAACCACTATTAAAACAAGTCCTCAATGCCAGGTAGCATTGAGCTGACCTAGAACAGACGGGCCCAGATAACCAACACCACCATTGGACTCACTCCCTCTAAAATATGTCATAAATAACTGGGTTTCAAATTCAGCAGCTTACTGACAGCTGCTCTCCCCTCCACAGCCAGTCAACTAAAAGGCGCTGAATGTTTGCAGTTTGCCTAGTGGCTTTGCTGCTCTCTGTCTCTGAAGCTGAATTATATGTGACTTCCCAGAAGAAGCAAGAGTTCCCTCTCTACAATGTCCCAGCCATACCGTAAAAAAATATCTCTTTCCTCCTCTGAAGAGGAGCAACAATTCACATTTCAACTCCAAATGCATTAAATGCACAACAGTCAACAATATCCTGAGTCTTGACTCTCGGTGACCCACATTCAGCTGCCTTATTCTAAAACTGAACAAAACTGCTCCAAAAAAAGAGTCATGCTGGTGCAAGAAGAAAAAGCTTGATGGGGCAATTAAGAAGAGGAAGAAGCGATAAGGACAGAATAGGGGTGTTTTGTTCTCTCACCATCTCTGTCCAGGATGGTGGGGCTGCGGGTGTTGAAAGGCGGTCTGCGTTCCAGCTCTCCCTGATCCTGCCCTTGCCTCTCCTCCTGGTGCGCTGACTCATGCGCAGCTTTGATTTGGTGCTGCAGCATGGCCAAACCACTGATGGGCAAACCTCTAGGGCCAAAAGGACCAGACGCCTAAAGGAGTTAAAAAGTAGAAAGAGTCAAATGAGATGAGAATTGTGAATATATCTGGATACTTTTGCTTTAAGGGTATATAAGACAAATTTGACGCACATAAAAATAAGATTAGCAGTTGTTAGGTTCACTAACACATACAGCTGCTTATTTTACAATGCTAATAATGAACATGAAACTGAGGCTAACCATAGGTGGGATGGTAGCTGCCCTCTGCTGCAGCTGCTGGATATTCAGTGGAGTTTGCTTGGGTGAGGATACCAGCACAGAGCCTGGAGGGTTAAGCAATGACGGCTTTTCCATGGAGAGTAATCTGAAGAAGTACAAAGCAGATGGTTGCACTTAAAAAACACAAAAATCTTTATTACTAAAGGAAAATGGCAGTTATGATAACGCACCTCCTCTCAGGCTCTGCGTCTACATCCTCATCAGCACTGCAAGTGGCGCTGGAATCGTTGTCTGAATGGAGCTCCCTCTCGCCATGATCTCCCTTGTCTCCTCTCTCCTTTACCTCAGGCTCCATCTTGACCTGAACCTCTCCAGTCTTCATCTCCACATCCTGAGGTTCAGTCTTGGGATGTACTGAGCCGGGATAGGAAGTTACCCTGGCATCCTGGGATCCCACCTCGCTCTCTGGGCTTTTCTCTTCCTTGACACACAGTTCCCCATACGAGGACTCCGGGGCCTTTCCATTATTGGGCTGAGTCTTGTCTTGCTCAGAACAGTGAGCATCTCCTGCTGCGTCAACCCTCTTGGAGTCACCAGACTTTGTAGAGTCGGTCTGAGATGGGGAGGGGGCGCTCTCTGTATCAGAGCTGTTATCACCACCTGAGGGGCATGAAAAAAAGGTTATTACATTGATATAAATGGTACATATTACCATTTACCCCTGTGTGTATGCGTGTGTGCCATCCAAAGGCACGACACGCATTAAAAAAATTTTTAAACTATCGTAGAATTGCTTTATTTAAAGTGAGCTACAACAAACACAAGCAATCTTTATTTTAGATAACTTATACAAACAAAAAGGTGTAGTGAATTACTCATTAATCCTTAAATTGTGTCAGGTCACCCTGTTGCAGGATATCATGACAGCCAGTCGCCTCCATGCTGTAGCAGGAGAGTGACAGGAATGCATTCCAAACACAGGAACGTGTCTCACGGCAACAAACAAATAGCAGCCTTGTTCACAACAGCTAATTTTCTCCTTTTCTTTTGGTTATCTGCATCATGTGGTATCAAGCTATCAAACACATAATCAAACTCAGATACTGGCCTCTAAATTAATTAAAAAGTGGCAATGTTTGAAGCACAACTGAATGATTCCTTTCGCTCACAGTACACCATTGTCTGATGCGTGTAAGGTGACATGACATGTGGTACATTACCAAAACCTTGAAACCAGTTTGGGTTTCCATGGGACAAAGACAAAGTCACTTAAACATGAGAGAAAACCCTGTGACCTCCTGCTGTAATCAATGCTTTCTTGTGAAGTCTGCCCCCCACCAAAACAAACAAACAAAAAACATATCCAATTATTGTTAAAACATTTAATTCATTAATAAGAGACTGAATCGTATGCAGCACTATCTTTCTCACAGGGGCTCTCATGTTATGTCAGCAAAGATAACAACCTCTGAAGAGGGGGGAGACGAGCAGACGGGCCGGGATCAAACAAGTGGACCAGCATTTTGTTCAAAGAGAAGGCTTTGTTGAGTCTTCAAAGACAAGAGCTGTTATGCAACAGGCACCCAAGTAGTCAGAATTAGTTCATATCTTTAATCTCCCTCTCCCTCTTGCTTTTTCCATTTGATCCTTTTTTTCCTGTCTCATTAAAATTACATTCAGTAGGGAGCAAGCACACTGCCATCAACTCCAACGAAATCCTAATGTGACATTCAGATGCCTTTTTGGAGCCGGCTTCCCGGGTTTGAATGGAACCTATCGCTGCTTTCTCGCTCTCCAAACCTCTTTACTAACGCAACTCATACGCATGGAAATATAGTTTGCATCAGCGTTTGTTCTGACCACTGATAAACCAGGAAGAACAATTCAAAACAAATGTGTGCATGTGCTTGTTCAATGATGAGCACGTCATACATCTCTCTGACCTTCACTGTCATCTGCATTGTCCTCATCCTCATCATCGGGTGATGCTGTAGCCAGACCTTCACCTTGAGACCTATCAGCACGAGCCCGCCGTGAGTCCTGGGAAACGCGACAACACAAAGAAACATTCTTTGTTCCCAAATCACAGCTACCAATGTACAATGATAGACTGTTACACAAAGGAGGTTACAAACAGCCTACCTGCTTATGCTGCTGCAGCAGGTTGTCTAGGTTGTGACGTCTCTTGTAGTTGAAATAGAAGTTCTTGCACTGTGCCTCGCTTTTTGTGCCCACCATTTTGGCAATGGCTGTCCAGTTCCTGCCATGTTCTACTAGCCCTGATGCAGGACAAAGACAGACAGCACAAAATTAAAGATCTTGAATCAATGAAGTTGAAATCACTCAAATCAATGACATTTCAGATTGCATGCAATGACTGTACACACTGTAAAGGAACAGCCAGGGGTTGTTTTAAAACAGAAAAAACTTTATGTGCAGTCAGTCATTCTGCCAGATATAATTAACATCTTTCAAACAATTCCTGGTATGTCTAGACCTTTAAAAATCTGAAAACAAATTTAAGTTGTTTGAATCTTTTTAAAAGCGGCCCGCCACAGCAGATGAAGCGGTGGACGATGAATGAATGAATCTTTTTAAAAATCCTTTAGAGAGCTTCACATCTGAGGTGAAACTAAGATATTATGATGCTGATATTTCTAGTGCTTCTATCTCTGATTACAGATGATCATACTATTACTGTGTCTTCTAAAAAGGATTTTTTTTTTCCTTAGGGAAGACATTTTAAAACCCTGGCCACTGTGCTGTCAAAATATAGTTGTAGTTACTAATAAGTTGTCATGTAATCACTTAATTACTTGCATCTTGATAAATATTGGCAAAATAACTGATGACTGTACTGCATGTTTTACATAAGCCACACAATTAATGAATTTTAGACTTTAATGAATTCAAAAAATAACATGTTCTCTTTTGACTTGCTAGTAAACTTTAAATATATTTTACAGTTGTATGAACTTAAAAGGCTATCCACATTAGCAAGTCACAAGAATTAGTGTCTAATGTGCTTTCATGACCAGCCATGTGTGATTACGTTGCATAAATGTGACTCCTGAACCTACTTTGACTACAGGGCTCTTTTAGGAGCACTAATCCATAGACATACGTAACGTGTGAGGAGATCACTGCAAGTGGAAGCAATCCTCAAATATTTGTACAAGAGCTTTCATTAATTATTTTATTTGCTACCGTCTGCTCAGAGAAACCTTACTAGCTACAAGTGGTAGCTGGGGTTCAGTTGAATCGCACATGAGCTGATTAACACTGGAGCCATGCAATCTGACACCAGACACATCGTGCAGACAGTTTCAAGAATTTACCAAAGTAGATTTAAAATACGTCAGATTTTTTAGAAATACAAATGCTTCAAATGAGAATAATTAACAGTCTTCTTTAGTGGAACCCGTGCAACCGTCATGCTCTTTTGCTTCATGAATGACTTTAGTAGATTACTACCGATAAGCCAGTAGAAGAGGGGGAGGCATAAAAATCCTGTAAACTCTTTATGGGTCTTTGACAGCTTACAATAAAGCACAAGTTTATAGCTGTGTGAATGCTCATGTAAGAAGTGGGTACGGCAAGGAGATAATCAGCAGCAGAAAAGAGAAAGACAGTGAAGGAGGGAACCAAAGAAAAGACTATTAAAAACATAGCGGTGTAGAGAAAGGGAGAGGTACAATAAGTCAAGAGAAATGAAACACTACCTTTTTTTGGCAACCTCCATCTCTTCCTCGGTCCAGCGAGAAGTTTCTCCGGCTTCGCCAGTACCAGCTAAATCACAAAGAAAAAAGACACAACTCCATCAGCTCTGATAGAAAGAAAGAGACGGAGGGAGGGACACAGACGGAAAGTGACAGTCGTCTCCTTCTTCATGGCCACTAATCTAATAATCTGTTTACTTTCATGGGCTGCCGAGATCTGCTCCCTCACTTGCACTCTCACTCTAGCTCACTCTCCTCCTCTCTCTCACTCTCCTTCCTATCTGTTTCTCTCCCCTTCCCCACAGCCGAGAACAAGCCCTCCTCCACTGTAATCCACAGGGGGAGGGCCTTGGTCAGCTGATGCAGCGCCAGACAGTGGAGGAGTTGAGCCTCCCTCTTTAGGAAATGGCCTTGGATGGAGACAAACAGACAGATAAAACAGCCAGCCCTAAACCCTCCCACCCCTTCTACTGTGACACTGCAAATCTTATAAACACACACACAGACACACACAGACACACACTCCTCCTTCTTACCTCAGCTCAGCTACACAGTTCCAAAACCTCACAAAATTCACAGAAGTGAATTTTAGTGTGGAGGGGGCCCGGTGAACTCTAGCCCACTATCTTCCATGGCACCCACTGAGACGGTTTAAACATTTGGACTAATATAGCTGTAGATATACCCTTGACATTAAGAGGATGTTTGCCGCTCCAACCACCCAACCCCTCCAAGATGAGGGGATCAATTCTCACTGTTTATATGGTTTCTACCCCCCCCCCACCACCATCACCTACCCCCCACTCTCTCAGACCACACAGTCTGTTACACTTGGTTACACAAATGTCTAGTGGACTAGGCTTCCTTCTCCCGTGGAAACTCACATGTTCTCCTCGTGACATTTTAGGCCCTTCTATGCTGGTCGTTAATCTTAGGGCTATGAAAACAAACATGTGCCTGCAGTTCACGATCTACACTAATGATATATTTACACACATACACTATCCCCCATTGCTTCAAATAAGATCAAACCCCCACTGTTGGCCTTCACTGAGTCAGCAGCTTCCTCATCTTACCTGGCAACATTATGCATGGGAAAGATTGACAGATAGCTATGCTCTGGCAGCTTGCCCACGTACTTCTAAGAACCACCATAGTTGCAGAGGTTACAACAGAGCGAGCAAACACACGTAGTCTGGTAGATGCAGTCACTATAGTTGACACAGTCCTACGTAAGCCATGATAAACCCCAGCAGAGGGCCAAAGAGGTCAGAGGGTTGAGAAGCTAGAAGGACACACTGCAGGCCACTGGTTAATCACATTATAGGGCAGACTTTGCATAACTCAAGACTGCTGAGAGAGGACGAGCTAAAAAGGCAGCAGAGGAACCAGACAGCAGAGAAGCACAACAGTGAACTGATGATACAGATTAATGCATGATGAACCTAAAACACTGGGAACTGAACACCTAAAAACCAGGGCTACCGCTGTCAGAGACTCATACTTCAAAGCCTGGAAAAATACAAGTGCATGACTAAATGTCATGACAACAGCTCTAACAGAGCTGGTGGATGGACTTCATACAGCTTCCTGAGAGTAGTGCAATTCAGGACAGAGTCTGTCTGACGATTGGCAGTGGGCACCTGAAACTATTGAACTATATACTGCCAGGTTATTTACAACTAATAAATCATGTTCTTAAGAGGATGAAAGAACATCCCCCTAAAACTTGTTTCAGTTGAACTCTTGACTGTTCTGTTGTGCAATCTGGAAAAAAACTATAAGGATATAAAAAGCTAACAATATGAACACTATCCCAGGTGTCAGGCAAATCAGAGCCAATAACAGGTTATTCATTAGTGGAAATATCTTTTAGCCTGAATGACTGGTACCATTACAGTAATTGTGTAATGTTTATTGTCTAACATTACTTGATTGCATAGATTCAATGAGCATTTTATATTAAAATTATACACTTAAACATGAAATTATTTTATTGAAGCTACCCGTCTCATGTAGGCATCAGTGAGTGTTCTCTCATGTTGTAATAACATTTTCTATAACCTCTAGGAAGTGTCTACACGAAGATTCACCTTTACTTGCGTCAACTGAAGCTCCTGGAGTCTGGGGTTTTGCATCCTTCATGTCCTTCATGGTCTTCTGTGCTGCATCAGATTTTGGTAAATGGGGAGGATCGGGCAAGGCGGGCTCACTGGCTGGGGGAGGTGCCTCCTCGGCAGCCACAGATGCGGCCTCATTAGCCATGGAGCGTGTGGTGATCCGTCTGTTACGGCGGCCCTGGCTGTTGGCAGTCTTCCTGCCACGCGGCGTGTTTTGCTCCTTTCCGTCTTCGTCCTCCCCGCCGTCGCACTTGTCTTTCTCCTTGCCAATGTCTCTGTGGTTTTGAAGAAAGAAAAAAAAACAACGCAGTGTTAGACACTTGTGGTGGAGCAAATCTCTATTCTTTTTGACTCAGCAATAACAGGCTGTTTTTTGTAATATGTTATTTTCATCTATAATTCAAGACATAAGAAAAAGCTTGAACAAATCTGCTCTGACATTGAGCTGGACAGACTCGTGTGGCTTCCAAAATTGCATACTATGCAACACATAGCGTATCGTTTTATTACACATACTTTTATGTAAATATACAGTAGCATATATCTTTTTCAGACCGCTGTCGGTGTTGAAATGTTTTAAACCATGCCAACAATGAGCTAATTTAGACAAGAAAATCTGTGCCTGAGGATGCAGAGGGCCCCAGTACTGCACAATTCAATTTGTGCTGATGTGTATGGACAAAAACTTCTGTCCCAGCAGAATAGAAACAAAATGGAATGCAAATCATTAAAAGTGATCAAGAAAAACATGTTTCTGCCTAACAACCCATACGTGAAACTTTTGTCATTTGTTTTCTGTGGCGTTGTGGTCATACCATCAAACCTGTTATGTACTTGCATACATTATCTAACCCTATGTAAATGATTCACGAGGGTAACTGCTACACCAGAGATCCCGACATCCATCCACCAACACTGTTGCTGTTATCGTCTATTTTATTGAGATATTTATTTCAGACAAGTCTCCACTGCTTGTATGCAGTCATACTATTGTTTTAGTCATGCTTAAAAACAGAAATGTACTGTCATGCTAACAATCTGCTTCAGCTGACTTAACAGCATATTAGCATGAACACAAGTTGGCAAAGTTTCTTGTCTGATAGACATGTGCTAAAAAAAAAAGCTACTATCACAGAGCCAAGGCTTCTGCAAACATGAGCACACGTCATTCCACTGAGGTAAAGTGAAATCTCCCCATCCCTGCATCTTTTTATATGCTGTGAATTCTGTTAATTGAAGGCCTAATATGGAAATTTTGTGGATATTTTATTCTTGTTTATTCCTAGTCAGTGTTCTTTATAGGACTAGGTGTTGATATCAACACCTAGTCCTATACAACAGATCTATAAAGGGTTGTTGGACGTCAAAACAGAAGTTTCAATATTTGGCTTTCAAATATTGCCAAATTCAGAATGGACATGTAATCAAAAAAAGTATTTATCTGAACTTTGAATATTTTTTCTTTGTGTAGTATTAAACTCCATTTAGGTAAGAAAGGTATTGAAAGTCATTTCAATAGATATTTGTTCATGTATGACTGAAAACTATAATAAATGTAACTAACAAACCATGTTCACAGTTTTCAGTTTATGAACCATAGTGACAACTCACCTTGAATCCTCTTTTTCATCTTTCTCTTCCTCGTCCTTCTTTTCCTCGTCCTCTTTTTTCTCAGACTTCTCGGATTTGTCCTCTTCGTTTTTGTCTTCCAACTTGTCTTCTTGTGAGGGGCGTGTTATTTGCTGAAGATAAAACAAGAGACATTTAATGGAAAACACCTATACTTAACAATGGCATTTTAGTTGACTGAGTGACATATCCAACTGTGTCTTGAACCAGTCTGATACTGCTTTTACATAATAAAGAACGGACCACATAGTAGAGACGGACAAATAACCGAAAACAACCTCAATGTGACTTAATCTTTCTTATGTTGATACATTCACCTATTATTTTCCCCAATCCATGCTCTCTGAAATGTTCTAAAAAATGTGTCACAATCAGCCGTGTGCCTCCACTGTTTATCCGTGTTCAATCAAAATACTAATGCGAACCAGTATGGATGACAAGCACAAACACAGAGTCAACAATATGCACAGCTCTACGTTCCACGTTTTGTCTGGCTATGCTAAATAAATGACCAACAATGAGGACCAGAAATATGAGAGGTTAAGCTCAAGACATTCCGGGCTGAAGTAGCAGCAATCCACAGGAAGGCTCCAGACCTTTAGCACCATGAACACAGCTGCTGTGTTCACTACCTCAAGATGAAATTCCCCATACTTAACTGAAAACAACATATCAAATGTTGAAAATGAGACATGAAAATTGTATGATCACTTGGAATTTGATACTGACAACATATCTCAAAAACTAGGACAGTGACAACGAAAGAATGGAAACGCTTTGAAATGATAAAAGGAAACACTTGGTGGAGCACCTCATAATTTATTAGATTAACTGGCAATGGGTTTGTAACATGGATTGAAAAGAGCATCAGGATTCTGTCAAACATCACAGCATTAAAACCAGACACGATTCTGTGGTTGCATCAGTGGATTTAAAAAAGGACGGGATTCTGTTGTTACAACACCCAAAAAGTTTATCTATTTCGGCAGACCTTCTACAACGCTCCGGACATTTATCGGTGTTATCCTCTGTTCCATAAGTGGATCAGTTATTGCACTACATTTCATTATTAGAAGCCCGATTTTCACTGACAAACTCCGCCAGACTGTTCCCCATTTCACCAAAAACAGTGGAATCTCTAACAAAGAAGACACCATGTATAAACCAGGATCCAGAGACAATATTGCCTTGACTGAACTTGAAGTGCTTCAAGTTGAACAGAGGCAAGTGGAAAACTGTCTTGTGATCTAACACATCAAAGTCTATTATTCAGGCTAAAGACAAGAAGAACCATCTGACCGGTTGTTAGCCCACAGTTCAAACCCAGCACCCAACATCCTTAGTGCTAATGATATATTAAGGAGCAACATACGGTTTGTTGTATTAACACTAGAGGCAACGTATCTACATACTGTACATAGCAACAGATCTTGTTTTCATCATGTTTGAAAGTCTAAATAGTGATCTCAAATAATATCATTTTGAGTTAGATTAACTTTAAACTAAAATCTAAAATTTGTAGATTTGTACATTCCATTATTATGCCATATTTTAAGTGAAGCATCATGGCTGTGGACCCCTACCTCGTGAGCTGGATCACGGACTACCTAACGGACAGACCCCAGTACGTCCATATGGGGGACTGTTTGTCTTCTATGGTGACCAGCAGCACGGGGGCACCACAGGGGACAGTGCTCTCCCCCATTCTCTTTACCCTCTACATATCGGACTTCAAGCACAACTCGGATACATGCCACATACAGAAGTACTCCGATGACACTGCGATTGTGGCATGTATCCGGGAGGGTGATGAGGGGGAGTACAGGGCATTAGTGGCTGACTTCATGGAGTGGTGCCAACAGAACCAGCTCCAGCTCAACGTCTCCAAAACGAAGGAGATGGTGCTGGATTTCCAGCGGGCACTTCCCTCTCCACAGCCAGTGATCATCGGGGGCAGTGAGGTGGAGGTGGTAGGTAACTATAAGTGCCTGGGACTGCAGCTAGACAGCAGACTGGACTGGTCACTCAACTCGGACTGTGTGTACAAGAGGGGGCAGAGCAGGATGTACTTCCTGAGGAGGCTGGCCTCCTTCAACATCTGTCCTAAGCTCCTTCTCATGTTCTATCAGTCCGTAGTCTCCAGTGTGCTGTCATACGCCATTGTGTGTTGGGGTGGCGGGGCCAGGAAAAGAGATATGGACAGTCTTAACAGACTCATCCGCAGAGCGGGCTCAGTGGTCGGTCTGAGCCTGGACTCTGTGGAGACGCTTCTGCAGAGCAGGACCATGTCTAAAGTTAAGGCTATCATGAACAACACCAGCCACCCCCTGCACACCACCTTCTTCCAGCAGAGAAGCACCTTTAGCAGCAGACTGCTGCCACACAGCGCCTCCACAGAGAGGCTGAGGTCCTCCTTCGTGCCCCGTGCCATCAGGGGGTACAATGACTCTCTCAGGAGGAGCGGGGGGGAGGTGGCGACGTCAGCACGCGGTTGAATGGATTTTATTTAATTTTATACTGTTTATATTTTAATTATATACTGTTTATATTTTAATTTTATACTGTTTATATTTTAATTTTATACTGTTTATATTCTAATTTCATACTGTTTATATTTTAAATTTATACTGTTTATATTTTAATTTTATACTGTTTATATTTTAGTTATGGTTTAGTATATGTCCTGTTAATGCTGCATGTGTCTGTTAGTGTAGTGTATGTCTTGTGGTATGTCCTATGATGTCAGTGTTTCTTTTTCTCCTGGTGTTTATCCAGTATTTATTCATAATGTAATGCCTGAGCAGTGGATATGCGCAATTTCCTCCGGGATTAATAAATTATATGTCTATCTATCTATTGCAAATGCACATATTTATAAGTGCTACAAAAGTCAATTTTAATTGCCTTGCCACGTAAAAATCTAATTCAGAAATAAGATAATCTCAAGTATTTTAAATGAAAAATTATTTTAGCTAGACACTGCCAATAAAAGTAAACTAAAAACACAAAACATTGCCTTTAAAAACAGGCCCAACAAAGCTATCGAGGACAAACCAGCATTATCATTGCTGCTGGCACGACAACCACAAAAAGCTTCCTCCTGCCTTTTCCATGAAAGTGTTGTACTGGAACAAGTCTGGCTATGCCAAACTAAACATCCCATGCTGGTACCAGATGGGGCCAAGGAATGTGCTTCAGTCTTTGGTAGAGGTGAAAGATATGAATTCAAGCAAAAAAATGAGGGAATATGTGAGAAAAAAATGGATGTCTCGCGTATTTTAGAACAATATTTTCATGGCCATCATATTATATCATATGTAAGTGCTCTACAACCCCACAAAAACAGGTTGTAAGCAATTAAAATAAATGCCCACTCTAGCAATCTCTAACCACAGTAAGCTGATAATGAGAGGGATTTTTTTTCTTCTGTGATTGAAGCTACATGAAAATAGAATGATATTCTACAGTATCTCAACTTAATCATATATTGCTCAGTTCACAGCTTTCAATGTAAATTCCCACAAATGGCATCCTTTTATTTGTCAAAAATGATGCTTCTTACTTTGGTGCATATTGTTAATTGCAGAGACACATTCTGAAGTATTCCATGTTCAACGTTCAATCTTTTGAAAGTGAAGTAATGCATCAACAGTCATGATAATGCAAATGCAGGAAGGTCCACAAAATTAAGCACTCAGCTTGCAGCTTGACGTTCACAGAGGACCACGTCAAGCTTGGATTTGGAATCAAACTCTTGACTCATTTCCTGCTTGCAGTTGCCTGCAAAACATGTTCTTGGCACTCAACGTTTCACATATCTTTTTACAGGAGAGACCAAGCTTTTTCAGGCCAGTTATTTTCCCCTTATATGTCTTTCAGTGAGATGCAGTTTTGGTTGGGCCAGAGGGAGCTTGTGTTTGTTTTGGAAGTGGTAGGAGAGTCGTGGCATTCCTGCCTCTTCTACGTGGTGTGAAGAGTCTCCACACAGATTCTTCTCTAAAAGTCAATGTGGCCCTTTGGTTCTGTGGTTCTTCGGGTTTTCAAATGAAGCTCTTTCCTCATCTGGTTTGAAAATTTTTGAGCATTTTAATTTCTCCCTTCTTCTGCTGAAATCACAGGTGCTGTTTGATTTAGGAAATGACAAAGCCACAAGTCAATCTTCCTTTTCCTGCCACAAGACCTAGACCATCAGAAGAATCTCCCTCTCCTTGCCTCAAGCAACTTTATTGAAGGACGAGGAAATGAAAAATTAATTAAATTCTTACTACACTTAAGCTTTTTTACAGTTGGTGCCATTATCCAATCCTTGAATAGATAATGGTTCACGAAACATTCAATCAACAGAATGCTATAAAAAAGAGTAGCATTTAAATACATTTGTTTAGGAAAAATGCACTATTTATGAAGGATACACTAATTCCTGAACAATTATGGAATAATATACTGTTAAAAATATAACAGATGCGGAGACATTAAGACAGGCATTAGCTTTTATACCATTAACACTGCAATTAAACAACTTTAAAATGTTGAATACAGTACATCCAACTTGAGCTTGAATCTGTAAAATACACAGACAACTGCACATTGCTCAAACATCTCTGTATACAAGCTGATATTTTTCTCTTCTGGAATTTTACCACAAAAATGTGTTCCAGACTTCGGCCCATTTTCAGCTCTTTTGATGAATTTGGTGCTTTAGAAAGATTAACAAAAAATCTGGCCTGTAGGCCCGGTGTTTTTCTGCATCAGATATAAGGGATCTCTGTGGTAGAAGTGGATTTTTTGCATAACTGGAAAAATTCCTGGCCTGACCTCCATAATACACACTTTTTATTTAGCATTTTCTCTGTGCTCTGCCTGACACTTCATTTCAGAGGTTAAGTTTATTCTTTTATTTGATATTATTACATTGATTTAAATAGCTTTGTATATATCATTTGTTATTTTATAGATCCTGAAATAGTATGATAAATATTGACAATTGTGAAAAGTTGTAATAACCACATCGCTAAAAGTAATGCTGAACACCAACCTCGTCAACTCTGGCTCAAAACAAGCACAACATTGCCACAACCTACATTGCCCAACAAACCGGACGAAGAAAATAATGCATCTTTCAAATAGTGAAAATTACAACATAAATATTTCACCCTGAATGACTGTATAATGCTCAGTTCCTGTCGAGATAACTACACAACAAGGACTTAACCAAAGGATCATTGAATGTCTCATTGAACTGTATCTCATAATAAATAGATATGAACATAAATAACCACATACGACAATGGATAAATAAACTCAAAATTGACAGAAAAGGTTTTAGAGTTGTAAACCCTGCTGTAAAAACTTGTTTTATTGGGATAAGCTGCCATCTGACAGATACAACAGATGTCTTTATGTAGGAGTGGAGTAATATGAGCAAGACGGCACACGGATACGACTCCTGAAAATAACCAATGAGTGGTTGCAGACTGTGTGGGGGATGTAGCCTGTTTACCCTTCCACAAGTATGTGCGCAGTGAGCATCAAACTGATTGTTGTCTTTTTTTTAATGTGCATTCACAACCAAGTCAGAAGATAATTTAGATCAAATATGCAGTTAAGATTCAGCTGACAACTGAAGCAAAGATAGGATTCCATAGGTGCTTAAAGACTAGCACTATAGTTTAGTACCGCAAAGAAACTAAATTGCTCTAGACAAAAGTCCAGTCTTACAGCATTAATATATGTACATGTACCTGCATTCCACACAGTCTCCATTGACAGTTTAATTAAAACCATGTCTCCACATGTCCTAGAAAAACCATCCTAAAATAGCTTTTCAGCATTTGACTGCTGACAAGCCTCCAGTAATATATAGGCTAAGAGGAGTAACAAGCTTTGCTACAGGGCAAAAGAAAATATGACACACAAAAACGGCAACACAAAACAAAGAGAAACTGAGATGGCAATAAACAAAAAAGAAAACCCTGCAGATTCAAAGCTTGTAACATACCTGCAAGCTCATTTGCTGGTCATAAAGCCTGTCTGTTCTGCTGTGAGCCTCAGTTTACTGGTGTTACTAAGAAGAGTTTAACCTCCAGTACTTCCATGGCGGTGGAAACCGTAGCAGTAGAGGGGCAGGACAGCACCATAGTTGAGCTCCTTAGAAGGGCTGTCAGGCCACGGCACCACCGCACATATTCCGGGAAAGCGTGTCATCAGGCCGCTTAAACCGCCCAAAGAATTGTCCATCTCACATGCACGCACTAATCTATGCAGGGTCACTCGAGGTAATCCCTGCCGAGCACTCCTTTTTGATTGGCACTCACAGCAGCAGTGAATTTTTTGGGCCTGTCAGATGACCGGGCTGTACCACCTCAGCAGTTTCAGCGAGGGGTGACTGTCTTTTCTCGAAGTGAGACGAAGAAAGAGGAAATGGAAATACAAAAAAAAAAAAGGAGAAAAACAACAGCATGTTCACAGTGGATGCACTGCTAGCGCCCAGCTCCACTCGTTTAGCCTACATTCCATCCTTGTGCTGTTGCACACTCTGTCCTAATCCTTCTTCTATCATCACTCACTCCACTCATTTGAAATGCTGTTTTAAGTCAAACCAGTCGCTCGGAAAAATCACTGTATCCTGATTTCTATTTCTCCAACAGGCAGCAACCATCGCAGCTGCATTACAGTTTGGAAATAGCACTGGATTCTTTGAAGGAACATACCCGATAGTTATCTCACACACACTGCTCAATTTATGTTACAACTCCTAGAAAATCCCCATTGTTTTCTAAACCCAAAAGATATGATGGATTTAAAACAATATTTTAGTATCTCAGACATGACTTTGATGATAACCAGCCTACTGTAGTCACATTCTCTTTTTTTCTTTTTACAGGAGAAAGGATCATTTACTCATTGTATGGCTCAATTCTTACATTCAAGTGCTTGTGGAGAAACAAAACTATTCAGTTGCTGGATTCTGAGGTGGAAGAGACCATGAAACACAGGCCGCTGGGGCATGTTGTGTGTATGTCATTATTAATTATTTCCAGGTTTGAATTCAGTGTGAGATATACAGATAATGATCATTGGATTAGTTGCACGCAATACAGTATACTGACATCAAAGACAGAAGTATACTTTAAGTAAGTATACAGTTGGTAGTCCAAGCACATGGTACTGCCCTTCAGTCTACATTGGACTATTGACAATATTTGACTTAACTATGGCCACAAACCTCATCAAATGTTATGCCATCAGTGGACTGGAAACAGATATTGAACCAGAATGAGGAAATACATCACACTTGGAGAATAAAGTATGCAGAATATAGTAGACTACATTAAATGTTATATTTATGTGTTTTTCTCACGTCTTTTTCGGACAATGATGTGTTTTTTCCACAGTAAAAAGAACGTGCACTGCAGTTGTTGTTTCAAACTAATAAACATTATTTGAAAAGCCAAATGTACATTGATCACTGAAATGTCAATGGAAATGGAGATGTTGGCCGTGCCTCAAGTGGTACAATGACCGGGGTGGATATGGTGCTGTCTATGTCTTGACAGATGGAGATATAGAGGTTCGTCAGCAATATCTTCACACTAAAAAAAGTCATGCAGACCTGTGTGGCTAATGAAATAAACAGATCACTGCTCCAGTCCCAGAGAGAGTGGTGCAGATTGTAAACTTTCAGGCTACTCGCTCTTTGATCCTCTAGCCTGGTGGTAGAACAATCATCCTAAATTTCCTCTTCTGTCTAGGTTGCCAAAAATTATACAAGCACGCCCACTCTATTCAGTGTGGCTGGCAATGTTTTCTTTCTGTTGAGGTCCTCCCTTATTCTTGACAAAGTGACATTGTTGGTTTTCCTGGCAAGAAAAATTAGGGCCCAAAAATAATCCAGACCTTACTGTACATACTCACAGACAACAGTTGCTTGATCATGCTCCATTTGTTGCAGGTTGTCATTGTTTATCTATAGTCCACTTTCAGTTGATGCCTCAAAATGACTCAATACCCAAAATAATTATTACTGTACTGCAAATGTAAATAACATTTGTTGATGGCTCACAAGCCATCAATACAGACAAAAGTTCCCTCTCTGAATCCAAAAATGACCTCTCTGAGATCCTGCACAATGAGACAAAAATAAAAATGCTATGAAGAGATTTATTATCAATGAAATTGTACAAGTCATTTGGTAAAGCAAAAGCAACCAGCTCTATGTACAAGTTGTAATCATGAACTTGCATGCTCTCTAACTCATATTTAAACACTCTACAATCAACCCATTGTACTGCACAGCTGAGGTACTTGAGTCAGACACAGAATGTCCCGTACAAGGACTGTGGCATCAGTGACGTACGGAAGGGCCGACTAGGAGAAAACCTCCAGTAGTAAGCGGAAAAAGCAATATGTTCTGCCACTAAGCGTTAAGTTGTGAGATGATGTGATCTCTTTTGACTAGATTCCAACCAACAGTGAACAACCTAACTCCAAATTCTTCCATTTTAAGCTATGAGTGCGACTACATCCTAGGTTCTTAAAGAAGTAAAGGACTAGTTTGCTTTTGGCCTCGATGATTAAATCTCCCTGGAGCAACATGCAGCAGAAATGGCAGGAGGATGAAACACAGTCTTGTCTCAAATGGAATCCAGCATCCTTCTTACGTTTTTATAAAAATAAGGATTTACTAGAGAATCATAAATTGTTGGTGGTTGTTCAAAATACATTTTTAAAAGAGCTGTAAATAATTACTCTGCGTTAATCAGCTTACTTTGTCGATAAAACAGCAAAACATAATTGTATCATGACGTCAATCCCAGCATTTAGAAACCAAATCCCTCATATCTATCAAAAAAATGGAAGCGTAGCATATAAATGAGTGCCAATCATAGTTCACAGTGACCTGCAAACTGTGAACAACAAATCTTGTCTTAACAGTTCCGTTACTCCAAAGTCTGGGCTTGTCTACAATGTCTAAGTGTTTGGTTTGAATTGATGATAAAAATCTTCATTATTTTAGGCACAGAAGAAAAACAAAAAAATGACCAACATCTTTTGAATCACACAAAGAAAAGAAACTGTAACATGATTTACCTGGTTCCTTCCTCTCCGTCTTCCATAATTTCTCCTCACCAGCGTCTTGTAGTTGTGGTTTTTCTTTGTTAAGTAATAATAAAGGACACAATCGGCAACACACTGAAAGAAGGATTGACGTGTGAAGTTGAAATGGAAAGAAACATGTCCAGATGGGGTTTTTTTTTTTAAAGCTCTAGCAAAATCATCCAGATATTAACTTTGGATTTGATATTTTACAGCCAAAGGATTATATATTAATCACAGATCAGACTTTTTTGAAATGTTATATTTATAAACAACAAAAAAACCCTCTTCTTGTTCACAGCAAACCAAGATAAACAGTTTTACAAATTCTCAAAAGTGATGTGCACGGAAAGTGATCACTGATTAATTTTAAGTCTTGAATGTCCGTTTGTGTACAAAGTTAATCTTTGATGATATTTAAAAAAAGAGAGAGAAGTTTACCTTTCTCTCCAGATATGAGGCAATCAGGCAAAAGTTTTTGGGGTGTTGGACAAACCTAGATAGAGATGACAAGTAATTATCCAGCCAAAAATATCAGTACCATCTGTGACCCAGGTGAGTGCACCAACATGATAACAAAAACGACTTACTTCTCCTTAAAGATCTCCTTTTCATGCTCAGTCCAAACATTCATGAACTGCCGGGCTTTATACACCTTCATTGGGTCATCCATCAAGCCATTCATGTTGATAAATTTGACTCGCCTCTGCTCGGAGTCAAACATCATGGGAGGGATGACTGACAGCTGTCTCATTTGTTTCTCATTGTTCTGGGTGACATAAATAAGGAAGTGCCCAGTTAGCTGAATACACAACCATGGTTGATCACCTGTCTTTTTGTTTCAGTGCTATTGTACATATAGAGCATGTATTCAAAATGGTGCAGTAGTTGAAATGCTGTGGGAACCTCTCCTTCTGTGTCACTTTTATGTAGATAGCACCTACCTCCTGCTCAGAAAGTCCATCTATGATCTCAGAAATCTCGTGCTCGCTTCTAGCAATTGTTGCAGAAAGACCAGTTCCTCTTTGTCCAACCCTGTAGAAAACAAGGGCATGGTGTTACAAATGTAATTTACAGTTCCATTACCAATCAGAATAGTTGCACATATTCAGTAATAGAAAAACAAGTCTTAGCCCAATTATTACTCGTTTCATGTTATCTTCCACCAGCCTGCATAAACGGTGCTCACATGCAAACTCTTCCTTGGAGAATTCAGTGACAGTAAGAAGCATCAGCACCAGACAGTGTGTAACTGTGCCTAAAGCAGGCCAACTCAAACCATGTAATGTTCTCCAATCCAGTGACAATTTACCAAAAATGGAGCAGGCAATGTCTGGTTGTGGCTACAATTCCTCTCAACTTGTTTAACACATCAAAGACTGCTAGAGCAATTTTGATTTCAGTCGTCTTGCCATCTTTGATCGCCTCCCTACATGGAGAAGATGCTTCACTAAAGAACAGGATGTGATCCTGGATATGAAACAATGTGTCCAAACTAGAGCTGGAATTAAATAAAATTGACACCACTGCATGAATTTCAAGCTCACATTCCACTTCAGGCCTCACTTTTGACCAATCTCCTTATGTACACTGAAAAATAAGATATTCCTTGTACTATATCAAGATAATGATGGGCAACTAAATACAGATACAGTAATAGTTATAATTTTCTACTGGCAAACTCAATATTAATAACTAGATTTGACTGAATAAAGTTGTTAAACTTGGTTTATCTGGGCAATAATTATATCAATAAAGAAGCCTTTTATTTCAAGCTCTTATGATAAACATCTCTGGATTTGAATTTATAGCTTAGACCATTCTTCCCACATTTAATTCAGTCAATTTGAAAGCAGAAAATAGCAGACTTAACAATTACTAAAACAACTCTAAGTTGCAGACTTGGCTCAACTTTCGATTCCTCTGGAATAGAAGGTTAAGCCTAGAAAGTGAAGCAGTGATTAGTGACTTGTTGACCATTCACAGGTACACCTTTACCTCTGGAAGCGCTCCTGCTGCTCTCTCTGCTTGCGGATCTCTGGGAACTGCCTTTCGTAATACTCTCGTGTCCTACTCTCCTTGGCTTTGCGTTTTGGGTTGTTCTCCATCCGCTCCACTTTCTTTTCCCATGCTTCCATCAGTTGGTCGTAGCGCTGGCAAATCTTCTGCTCCTGTGTGTACGGTATGGAAAAGGGTAAATAAGGTATTTTATTCAATAAAATATAATTAAAAGAACGTCTTAGAGAAACAATGAACCAGGAAATCAGTATTAGATATGTGGGAAATGGTCTGTTCATTTTCCTGAATAATACCACCAATTAAAATGATTTCCACTCTGATTAAAAAAAATAAATTCAAATTTCTAATGAAGCGATTGTGAGACTTCATTTTGCTAGAGGCACATTAGACTTAATAGATGCCAGATCACAGAGCAGAAAAGAAAAAGTAGATTTTTTTTTTTTGCCTGACATGGGTATTGAGCCGTCCACCCTTAGGTCCCCAGTCCAAGACTTGGTGGACTGAGTTACTGCCGTCCCTTTTTTAAAAAAAGATTTTTTGTTTTTTTTAGAAGAAGGCTAAATAGAACGTGCACCTTTATAGAAATGGGCTGTATTTGTTTTGGATTTATGTACGACTTTTATTTTCAGTGCCTGACCTTGGTTGTGAATATCTACAGTATTTTCCACACTATAAATCGCACTGTATTATAAGGCGCACCTTCAATGAATGACCTATTTAAATAAAAAGTTGTCATACATAAGGTGCACTGGATTATCAAGTGCACTGGTTAATAAAACACGCTGGATTATAAAACGCATCTGAGAACTCATCTTCAATAAATGGTCTACTGTAAAACTTTTTTCTTATATAAGGCACATTAGATTATAAGAAATTGAGAAAATTAAAGGCTTTTAGGTGCGCCTTATAGTGCGGAAATTACTGTCTTGGTCACCAAAAACAAGGACAGAAACTGTTTCTGAAATCCAATCCTTAATATGACTATATAATCATACTGTAAACAAAAGCAATTCCTGGCCGAGACAATATCTTCCAACAAACAGCGGAGTCAAAGGAATTTCCTTCACTATAAATGTATCGGTGCAATATTTTTATTAGCTGTGCTAGCAATGTAGCTCAAGGGGTGGCAGACTCTGCTATTGACTGACTTGCCCGAAATCTTTTTTTTTTACATAATGGTTGTGAGGACGCCAGAGTGCTGATAAATAAATACTAAACAAGAACCAAGGTAATCAGAGACTGCAACATCCCGCGACACCCCTAAATTCAAAATTTTACCCTGACCTACTTTCATAGCATTCTATTTGTCATTTAGCTGTCATACATTGTCAGATATTAAATTACCAAGGGACAATGACCTACCTACAGCCATGAGAACTATTATCTCACATTCCCTTTGATTTATGGTCAAAGCTAGTGCTTTGACCATAGATTAAAGCATTAGCTATGTAATGTGCCCGAGTAATGTGCTTTATGTTTCATCTTTCTATCTGCAACGGTTGCAAAAATATTTGGTGGACTGATGGATGGACGAACACACAAACACTGACAATTACAATACATCCCCTTCGCAGGATGTAAAAAGATTTTCCAGTTCAGGGCTGTGTAGACTCGACCTTTACAAATGAGTATGTGTGAAATGGGCACTGCACAATTTTTAATAATGGCATAAATGTGTCATCTGAGCGTACAAGAATTGTCTGTCTTCTGCTCTTTATACTGGTATAAAAATGCAGTTTGATAACATTTTCCAAAGTACAATATTATGTATTAAGTAGATAAGGAAGATACCACTAGTTCAAAACTTTTGTGAAGGTCATCTTACTGCAAACAATACATTTTGATTGCAGGAATGAATGGTGCCATTCACATACCTGGAACTTTCAAGAAACGGCATTGGCACCTACCCTTTGTTTACGAGCATGATTCCTCCTCTTGAAAAATAAAATCAACTTCTTTCTCATGATTTGGTTGCTAGGAAAAAAAACAATTGTCATCACTGTCATCAGCAAAATTGTGATATTTACAGGTGAAGACACAAAATTGCATAAATCAGAAAAAATCCATCATTTCAGTACATCAGGCAGTACAATGGGAGAGAGTATTTCTTTAGCTAGTACATGTTAGCTAGAACAAATGTACCCTTGTATATTTGTAAAACTTCAAGAGATAAAGCTTGTTTTCTTTTACAATGGCACTATCACAACCCTCATGGACATATTGTTTATTTTCACTGTGGCAGGTACAAAATACTAGGAATTCCTCTGTTTACCCGTGATGGTGGCTGTGGGGAGAGAATAGTGAGTGAGCAAACCCTGAGAGTCAGAACTGGCAGAGCAGATTCACACAGAGGTGTCCTCGCATGGTGCATACTCTAAGTCTGTGCATTGAGAATCTGGCCTTCAAACCGTGACATAACTGAACTAACTCAGACACAAGCACGTTCCTTCACTTCCTTCCTCAATCACTCTGCTTGGTGTCAGTAGGGCAATTCAGTGACTCTGCATTTAGATTAGACAGAACTATCAGTTGGGTTTATCTGGCCGAAGTCAGCCTTTGCCTCCAATAATTTCCTCACCTGAGATGGTTGCTAACCTGTTAGCAGGGTAAACATTATGTCTGCCGCACAGTTCCAACACTTTCAGACCAATAGGTCTTTGTGGAAGAAACCCATGCAACTAATGTAGATACTTACGTCTTGATGTTGTCATGGTACACCTTTGTATCTGATGGTTGATTATACAGAGGCTAGGAATGGAAAAATTAAGAATGGGAATAGGTATTATATTAAATACAGGTATTACCAATTAGAAAAGCAGTAATATTGAACTTCCTACTGATCTAAGCATTAAGTGTACTACAAAGCTCATGCACGGCCAAAAAATAAAATATTATTAGCCATTAAATCACATACCAGCTCAACCTTAGGACCAAGACCTTCCAGTATTTTATGGGCCTCTTCAGCTTTTTTCTGGAAAACACATCAAAATGTCACATCTTCTCTAAAGTGTACAAAATGTCAAAACAAATTATAATTTGTATGCATTAAGACACAAGCTGAAAATGGGAAACTTAATGTGAAGTGAAGAAGCTTAATGTGACCATTAATGTACATTTCCACATGGGCAGAGATTAAGACACACTTGCGTTTTCTGTATTCCTCTCCTCATGGAATTACTCCATTGCTGCCGTTTCCAATTACAAAAAATTCTAAATTTATTGCAACTTAAAGCTGGCATCCAAAGACGAAGATGCCCTGCTACTGGAAAAGAAATTGTGCATGTGGATAGACCATTCCTCCATATTAGATAAATTAGTAAAAACAAACAAAATATTCTGTGTCAGTCTGTATTCGAAAATAAATAAATAAAATTTCCTTTTAAGCGGCCCATATTTGATTATCTTCATAACACAAGAATTCAGATTTTCCAATCAGATTTGAGTCTCTTTGTCACCTTTTAAATTACAAGGTTCATTGTTCACGTCCATTTTTAAAAAAAAATATAGATCAGACTTGGTTATCTCAATCTTTTGTATTGAAAGTTATAAGTGACCTGAATAAAGCATTAGCCACCAGAATGTAGGGATGACAAAGATGCGGAACAAAAAATCTAAATTAAACAATGAAGCTTAAAAATGTCTGAAAGCCTGGTACTGTCTAAAGGGTTAATGGCTGACTGATAAAGGAGGCGTGTCTGTGTTCTCCTTCCACTCTGACAGACGTGAACTATAGTGACCTCCATAAACACACTATTTTCCTATTGCTCAGCTCAAATACAGATAATCATGCCTGCCTTTGCCCTTGACTTCTAGTTTAACAAAGCACAATGGGAACTTTTATTTTAAAAAGTGCGTCTTTCTTTAATTTAGACAAATAAGATACTTCAGGAAGCCAGTCAAAAATATTCAAGCCGCACATTCTACTGCACATTCTTATTATGATTAAAATGTAACTAATAAACATATGTTTGTGGCATGTGTCAAAAATTACTCATCAAATAACAAGTGCTCAAAATGCTTGGATTTATCTTCACCAAAAGTACCATAGTCATGTTAGAAGTAAATACATTACTCAGCAAAGAAGGTGTGTTCACGCATAATTAAAAAAAACTAGCTGTTCCTCTGTTGCAGTTGAAACATGGTTTTATGTCTGATCATGGCCTCGTCAAAGATACACAAAGCAATCAAGGGGAGGAAAATGCACCTCTAATTTGAAACTATTCCTTTTCTCTTTTTCTAGCAGTTTTGGTGAACAGTAGATTAGACTGTTCTTTGTCTTAAGAAATTGTAATAATTATTGAGACAGTGTAGTCTATACTGTACATCTGGAACCAAGCTGAGAATAAACTCACACTTTCTTTCCCCTGCTCAATTTACAGTACTTATAATTTTTAGCCTACAACAGTTACTTTTTTCAGTGTTTACTTTTTTCACTTTCACCGACATCTTCAATATAGAAAAGTCTATTGTAGAATGTGAAAAGATTTACAGAAACAAGGGTAAGCAGCTGAAATTTTTAACTGCATACGGTGCACTTATTGTGTGATTTGCATTCGTCTTATGTTAAAACTTATAACAACTAGAAAACAAAAAGAAGAGCCCGCAACAGATTCTGATGAATATTATTTATAAAAATGCAAATATTACTAGGTTGAAAGCTGGTTTTCGCAGTGCCTTTCCCCTGGTTGAGCTGCTTCCAGAAGTGTTTTCATATTTAAGCATTTAACCAATCACATTTCAGCCATTACTTGTTGCCAGGTCAGAAATCTACCTGAACGTCTTCACAATCCAGTTCAGAGGGCGCGTAGCATAAAATAAGTGTCTGTACAGCTGTTGCTTTAACCAATCAGATTTAAAGTTGGCGCCCCCAACGCCTTCTAGAAAGCGTTCACAACGTCAGCGTTTTCACACCCTCTGATTAGATAGTGAGAGTGTGTACTAGCCAGAGCTAGAAAACTGCATCTGTAGCGAGCTGCACAAGCAAATATAATGTTGTGTTGATTTAATAGCGTTTTTTTTTCAACCCACAATGGCTGAAGGAGGGGAAGAAATGGATTTGGTTGCAGATTTACATTCAAAGCCATTTTTCAGACGGACTTTTCAAGAAAAGCTGGACATCCTTAAGAAAGGTCTGGCAACTCCGAAGCGAGCAAGCCTGTCACAACCGGGAAAAGGATTTGTCCGCTACTTTTGGTGGCAGTACACATCCAGAGTGGTCAATACAGTATTTGAGAAGAGAGATGCTCTAGACTTTAGAGTCTAAAGGAACTGTTTCATCACCTCCTGGAGCATCATCACAAGTACGAAGACGAGTCTGTGCGCGGTGCTGATGGATTGAAAGCATGTCTGGATGATTTTGAGTTTTGTTTTTTGCTTCACACATTTAATGGCATTTTTTGAGAATTCAGACGTGCTCTTTTCAATACTACAGGACAAAAAACTGGATGTACAGTTTTGTCTGGCAAGAGTAAAGGAGTTTTGTGACACAGTTGAACCCAGTACGGACCCAATACGAGGAAATCTACGCGGCCACTGAACGCAGCGGGGCCGCTGCGAGAGGTCAAGCGCGGGATTCTCGCGCACCACCACCAACTCCACGGCAGGGTTCTGGACAATATTACGTATTTGCCAGACACAGACCAGTTTTCACGACCACGAAAAACTGACGTTTGTCTCCCTCCTTGACCCTCAGAAGTTTCGGGAATACCAGAAAACTTTCCCACATGCAGCCTTCTCCAGCTTAATGCAGAGCCACGGAACACTTTTCGATCTGCCTCGGCTAAGAAGAGAACTGACTGTACTGCATGCAATGGATGATTTTGCAGGAAAATCTGCCCCTGATCTCCTTGACTCCTTCAGCAGAAAAATCTGAGTGAGAACACATTTCTGTGTTTGGCGGGGACCATCCCCGTGTCCACTGCTTCTGTCCAACGGACATTGTCAGCCCTAAATCGAATAAAAACTTATGCCATATGGCTCGACTCAGCATTAGCTTTAATGGTGATAGAAAAGGACTTCTTGATGGAACTGAAACGCACGGATAATCTGTACGACAGTAATTGAAATCCTGAAGAAAGAAAGGAGGATGGATTTGGTGCACAAATAAAAAAGATTTTTGATGAGTAAAATGTGGTCATATTCCTAAATAATATTGAATTTTTATGAGGTTCTTATTAATGCTTTTTTCTGTGTGTCGCAGCTGTAGCTGCAGTAAAGGTTTTGTGGCCAAAAAATAGTTATTGAGGGTTGGATTGATTCAGATGGAGCACTACTGAAGGCCTAGGTGTGAAATGCACGGCCCGCCACTGGGTTTTCGACAGGACTCGGCTCCTTGTACAAACCTCAGCTAAGAGCACCTATATATATGTAAACCACTGCCCACTAATTTTATTTGAAGAAAAGCAATACAAATAAAAATTCCCCAATGTTTTGTGGAAGAAAAATGAAATGTACAGCAGCAGGAAATGTAGAGCGTTCAACGTTACATGGCTTGTTTTAAAAAGGAAGGCATCACTGATTGGTTTTAACTGCTTTTTCCCTGTTGAAAGGACACAGCAAAGTAAAATGTTCTGACTACAACTTTCTTCCTTCCTAGAAAAGAAATGAGGTTGAACACATTTAGAATGGATTGTCACATCTTCACATGGTCTGACTGAAAACACAACTTGTATCTTTTAGCAAATATGCCACATTAAGGGTTAAGTAATCTTAGAACTATTTGACAACAACTGGGTACAGGAGGGATGCATAGATGATGCATGAAGTCCATCCACCTTTGTGCCTTCTAGAAGTTAAGGTGAGAAGTAATGCCGTCTTGTAAAAAAGAAATTTCATGTCCTTACAGAATAAACACTTTCAAAGGGGAGACTTAAAAATTCTATAAATTAATGTCTTTTTTTTTTCTCTTGAGCAATAGAAATAATTAGTAGTAAGTAGACAAACAGACTCGGAAATGGTGTTTTTGCAGGGTAGAAAAATCATAAAAACAGAAGGATGATATTTATGCATGGGCAGGACCCACATATGTCACCACAGGCTGTCTGTCTTTCAAGTGTCAATACAGGTGTCTTAGGTCAGGACATGAAGATTGGGGATGGGGGGGTTCATATCCCATATAACGTGTTGAACTGAATGAATTCAATGACATAGGTTTTCTATTAAGCTTCCAGCTTTGCAAGGCGCCACACAATGAATGTAATTTATACCAGGTTACTGGAAAAACAACAGTAGCACAAAGGCATTACTTAACATTATTTGGAAGACAAAACCAAAGACAACAAATAAAGTGAAATGATGCTTTACAGCAGATGACTAACCCTGTTCTCATCATAGATGATCTGGACTATGCTACGATGCTTGTGTTCCACTGGGGGAGGGGTCACAGGCTTTTCTGGCTCCACTGGCTTTGCTGCTTCCTCCTCCAGTTGTTGCTAAGAGACAACACCAACACAAAACATTTTGTCAAATAGAACATAAGGGAAAAAAGCATAAAATTCATGCAGAAAAATATTAGGTCTTCTTTTTATTCATTTTTTCACCTAATAGAGAAGCATCTAATTCTGTATTTCACCTAATACAGAAGCATCTGCACTGTACTGAAACTTGAAACCCACGCAGGCATTTTCATATTATTTTCTAACAGCAAATTCAAGTGAATGTTTTACAACTGAACTTAAGGTTTCTACAAGTGAAAAGCTGATCCATACAGACAAGCTGAAGAGGTGACTGATAAGTTAATGTTTAAGTTCAAGTTTATGTAAGCTAACAGGTTATAGGGACCACATTGAGATCCTGAAAGACCTCAAACAAATCTCTGTGCAGCCCAGGTGTACAACTGCATGTATTAATATAGATTAAGTGTTACATTTGTCATATTTATTGGACGTTTCAGTTCTGAGTGTCCACGTCGGTTTACTTATTATATTCCATGATGATCAAACTGTAGGTGTCACTAGATCAGTGGTTCAAATCAAAACAAAAACTCAATCCATCACATGCAGATACTGTGACACCTGCTCTTCACATATTATACTGAATAAAGTATTACATCAAAGACAAATATAAACAAGAACCCAGGCAGTCAGAGACTGCAACATCCCGCAAAGGGTACGTCAGGGTACCCTGAAAGTAGTACCTGACAAGTGCATAGCTTTGACCTTTAAGGGTAGGTCAAAGCTATGCACTAACTTTGACCATAGATCTAAGCTAGTACATAGGTAGATCAAACCACTAGCTTTGATCTATGGTCATACTCACACAGAACCTCTCTCTCATCTTTCTATCTTATCAGGTTCCTGAGTGTACAAAAGTCATCATCTCATTTTCATCCCCTTTGCCGCCCGAGTAATCTGCTTTTTGTTTCATCTTTCTATCTGCAACAGTTGCAAAGATATTTGGTGGACAAACAAACAAACAAACGGACGAACACATGAACACTGACAATTACAATACATCACCGCTTTGAAGTGGGATGTAAAAAGCCATATGTTGTGTGTTTGAGGCTCAGCAAATCCTTATTGGTGTTCATTAGTATGACTTTGGTCTCACATTGGTTCATCAAAATATCACAAGTTTGGAACTTGTGCCAATTTTTCTTCCACAATATTCAGTGTACTGGGTGTTTGTTTAGAGACAAAAAGATTTTACTTGTTAACCAACCTGCTTTTTCTTGAGCTTAAAAATCTGCTGCTCTACTTTAGCAATCTCTCTGTCCACTCGGTCCATACTCTGGATGAGCTCCTCCTTGGACAGTTTGGAGGGAGATGTGTCCTGCTCTTCTCCCAGATGAAACGTATGTCCTCCTGGAGATGAGGACTCCCCTTTGACAGTGAAATGAGGCTCCTGGTATAAAAATAAAAAGGTTCCATGACCATGTGAATAACTACAGCAAAGAGTCCTTTCAAAATCATGACTCAATGACTAGCAATCATATCCTACAAATTTGGTGTCAGAAAGACCTTTTTTGTAGACTTCCAAATATACTTACAAACAGTGCAAAGAAACCCTTTCTCAAAATAAGGAGAATGCTAATGAAGTATTGAGATGCTGCATACTAAAGTGTAAGTCAATATTACTCAATTTTAACAGGTTTTAAGTTTATATATATGAGGGCAACAATATGAATGAAACCAACAGGATTTGCAAGAACAAGTGAAGAATAGTTCCCACCTTTTTAACCTCTACAGAGGCTCTTAAACTATCCTGTATTGTATGTGTCAGAGGCAGGCCAATACCCCCAGCTGTTGCAGGGGTGCGGGTGATGTGGGCCTCAGCAACGGTCTCCATGCGAGGGCGTTTGGTCTCCAAAGCTTCATGCTCAGACTGAGCTGTGATGGAGTGAAACTGCTGTTCGTAACCATGGCGTCTCTCTGGAGGCCTAAAGAACAGAAGTAAACAAGAAATTCACAGATGTCTCAGAAGAAACATCCAGTGATGCTAGATTTCTGTAATATAGACAAAGCATCCCTGGGGAAGCTCAAAACAACAACAACAACAATAAACCAGCTCTGTTATATAATATATATCAGAAAAGGAATAAAGTACCCCCACCCGCAAGGATTTCATCTGTTAGATATTTAGGGAAGCTGGTTGGATATTTGTTAAGAAGCTCTTACCTTTCAGCTCCAGGGTGGAATTCAGAAAGTAAAGACGGTCTTCTCCGACCCTGTGGATCTTGCATATGAGTTCGATAGTCTGGGACGACAAAATCCTAAGGACACAAAGTACATACTTTAAGAACTTTAAAAAGTTGTAATCAACCATAGATGTCTACACTAGCTGCTCCATTCACAGTTTTACATGCTAGTCTTGGCAACGCTAACCCACACTGATTACATGTTAGGATGTGATTGCGGTGAAACACTGAAGGTTGGATGGGGTGGTTTCAAGAAATCATTTATTTCTACTTTTCCCCAGTTTCAAATGGACAAGGGATGAGGGCTGTTTGCTGCCCCTTCTCTTACAACAATCGAATTTCCTGCAAAGTGTGGAGAATCTAATCATGGACAACTGCAGCTCTGGGAGCAAGGAAATGATTAAGCATCAGCCTGTGGAGGTCTTGTATACTGAAAAAAATGGCTATCCCACAGAAAAAAGTTGATGTATTTATCATCACGTAGGAGGATCTTTTTAGATCCAGTGGCAAGAACTGTTACAAACTAATGGTTATTTATATGTAAAATAATTAAAGCAGGCGGCACAGTGGTGCACTGGGTAGCGCTGTCGCTGCAGAGCAAGTCGGTTCCGGGTTTGCCTCCCACTCTGTGCGGAGTTTGCATGTTCTCCCCATGTCTGTGTGGGTTCTCTCAGAGTTCTCTGGCTTCCTCCCACCTCCAAAAACACGCGCTTCAGGTTAATTAGCTGTTCCAAAATTGCCCGTAGGAGTGAGTGTGCACGTGCGTGTTTGTACGTCTCTGTGTGGCTCTGCGCTGCACTGGAGTCGCGCCCGGAGTTTTCCCCGCCTCATGTCCTCAGTCAGCTGGGATAGGCTCCAGCCCCCCGCGACCCACCACAGCGGATGAAGTGGTTGATCATGAATGAATGAATATTTAAAGCAACATGATCGGAAGGAACACCTCAAGAAATTTTACTTGAGCCACTGAAATTTCAACTGACTGAAAGACCTGACACAGCAAATAAATATAAATACTCTTTGGCTAACTAAGGTTACTTGGAAAAGAACTGTAGTTCAAAAAATTAAATGAAAAAACCAATTCCTCATGATTCCTCGTGATATCATATGAAGTCTGCTAACCAAGATGAATCTGCTGAGCTGGTCACTTAACGCGACCGACAGAATTTTTTCCACCAGGCTTATCGGAACTGGTGAGCGCCATTGTCCAGATGGGACTTTTTTGGCTGGCTACATGCTAGACAGCTGGGATACTTTCAGAACTATGTGTCTGGCCCCACTGGATGTGGAAGACCTCGAGGATGTGTATGTCTTCACCTCCATGACAATCGGGATAACAGCACTGGGGTTTGGTGTTTTCAGGCTGCACCGTAAGCTGAGAAAAATGGAATTACAACAGACCAAAGCACAAGAGGATTCTGACCGAGCAGCAGAGGCAACAGCCAGGGTGTATAAGGAGGCTATGGCTATCGTGCTGAATGATGCCATAGCCAGGATGAGTGACCGGCATGAAGAGTCCAATGCTTGGCTCAAGGAGGATATCACCCAAAAGCTGAAGAAATGGGGAAAACGTCTGGATGTGAAGGCCAGAAACCGTGATGCTGACGCCAGTGATTAGGAGTGTGGAAGGCACAGAACGTAACATCAACTCAGCCACACAAAGAAAGACACTTCAACGGCATTTAAATCATAAAATTGACCAGAAACAACTCTTGAAAGGAATAAAAAAAATGAACATTAACAAAATTTGGACTCTTCTCAAGAACTGATAAAAAGGTGTGCATGCCTACTGGACTAAATAGACGGATTAAAACAACAATGTACCAGAATAAAATAATCGAAAATGATTTGTGACATGCAAAGTATGAATTGGTTGACAATGTGCTGCAATGAGAGAGATGTTGTTGATTTAGGGGACGGGAACCTTACAAGCCAATGGCTTCTACCCGTCAACCCTTTTTTTTCTTTTCGGATGTTGTTGCTGATGTCTCAACACTGATGAAAGTAAAATCTGTTGTAATAACATGTCTGGAAAGAAGAAAATAAACTGAATAAATAAATGTATTAAATTATACAAATATAATACAGTTACAAGTTTAAATTACTCAGTTGTATAATGTCCAAACTAGGCAAATCGTGAATAGAATGTGCAAGCTGACTGTTGAACTTAATTTTCCTCTGCTTGGGGAAAAATTTCACCATCATGATCAAATCAACTGTGAGAACAATCACAATTTCAATTGTCTAGCTAACGTTAGCAGATTACTTGAAGACCATTATGTTCTGTTCACAGCTCAAACATTATAATCATCTGTCTGCTCATGGGCACATTGTAACCTTAGGTTATAACATATTGACAGTGATAACAACAGCTAAATACTGAAGCACAAGCCAGGATTCCTCTATTCCAGTCTTGGATTTGTTTACTAGTTAATGACTGAGGTAGTCAGAGAAAAAGAGCTCTGAGCAGGGGTCTGCACAGCGAGGGAGGAAGACTCATTTTCAGAACACAACGCAAAATGATTGTGTTCAAAGAATGGATATTTGACTTATAAGACAATTTTTTTGCTCCACCGTTGAGTTTTGTTATAGTCACAAAGTTGTGTTGAAGTTTACCAAATAGAATAAAAACAGAAGTGAGGAAACTTTCAAGCAGCTTGAAAGTTGGTGCATGATGAAGTTACAAAATTGAAAAAACTAAACACTTCACCGATGTCAAGAATATTTATTAAAAGTTTTCCATTGCTACAAATCTTTTATCAAAAGCCTATTGTGTAACAGACAAGTAAATGTTATCAGCACAGTCTGACCTCCAAACAAACCTGAACAAGCAAATGCAGTTACAGGAAAGCTTTTTTCCAAGATTTAAGCAAACAATCCAGCTGCCCAGAATTGTACCACTGACAGTTTTCTATGAAAATAAGTTTCTAAGAAGTATGTCATCCAAAATAGCTAATAAACATCTGCCATTGTCACAAAAGTCAATTGAACATCCAACTGGAAAGTGAGCTGCAATAAAATACTGAAGCTTTCTTTTAAAAAGATTCATGCCCGGACTAACTCACATGTACTTTCTGTGTTAAGACGACACAAACTATGACTTTTAGTCAAATTCAAATTAAAGTTGATAAAATTACAACACTTTCAATATTTATAGATTTGGAATTTACAGGCAAATGACACTCTGTGTTGTGCTAGTCTGTGGCCTTAGGATTCTGTGGATCAAGCAGGGCCTCACCTATCTCCACAGCTGGTCTCTACTTGCCGTGGCTCATTAGCTGCTGGATGTTGGCTATAAAGTTGCTAACATTAGAAGAATGAAGTGGCAACTTGCAATCACGGTGCATACCAGTAGACAGAGTGAAAGCTGGCACTTAAATTGGCTTGTTGACACTTGGAGGTAGTAGACTTCTTATTTGTACATTATTGAAGCGATTAAAATGTTTGTTTTTTCAGAATTCATCAGCTAGTTATGAATGGATGAATAGAAGATCTTATCAGAGATAGCATTAAAAAAATGTCCACTTAAGTTGATCACGATTTCCGACTTTTTTACAATAGAATGAGTTAAAGTTATTTTAGTCATTTTAAATAGAGAAAATGTGTTTGAGATATGAGCAGACTGACTTAAGAGGTCAGTCACGGAACAAATCAAACTTGTATCTCATGGTACATGTATGTGTGTATATATCTTTATATGTGTATGCGTTTATGTATACACACATATATACATACATAAACACAAACCCAGATGCATACAGGCTTCAATGCATTCGGCTTAGCTTTCAGGAGTGTTTAATAAAATAAGAAAAGGAATAACAAAGAAAAAGCTAGCGATCAGGGGCTTTGAAATCCAATGATCATTTATCTATTTTTCCAGGTAAAAAAAATGTTCACCGGCCATTGCAAATCCCTAGATTCCTTGGGTTGAATTTGTTTACCAAGATGAAGCAGTGTTGCTGACTAAGCATGTATTAAGTACCGTTGAACTCAAACCTGAAGGACAATGAAATCATTCAAAAAAATAAAACAGCAGTTACAACAGCAATAAGGGCAACCCCACAGTCAGCATGGGGTTTGCAGTGGTTGGGTTGGGCAATATTGCTGTCTCAGCATTATGGTCAGAAAACATTCAGTATGAACCACATAAAAGATGAAGAGTCTAAATAACTATTGTAATAGCTTTTATTCCTTATGTCTGCAACCCAACGCTCAGTATAAGAAAATATAAAATAAAACTTCAGATATCAGGATCTATAACGCAACATCTAGGATCCACTGGCTTTTTTCTTAATTTTGCTATCAACAAAGACATCTCTGTAACTTTATTAAAAGTACTGTAAAGACAACGTTAATGTTACATTTATGTACAATTATTACCATTACTTTTATAGATTATAACATCAAAGTCTACATATCATAACATTACCATAATATGGATTACCACATTGAGTGTTTTGTTACACTATTACTGCAATGACAAACAATGTAAACACACAGAAGGGCATTACCTGTTGGTGGCGTGTACCAGTAAAGGTATACTGGGCAGAATGTGGTGGGTATCGGTTCTGCTCGCTGCTGAAGCTCCCTTGGCTGGGGGGGTAGCCCGAGCTACTGGACATCCTTGTTCACTGCAAGTAGGCTGCTGCTACTTCACGGACCAGTTATTTATCTAAACCATTTTCGGTGACACGAACCAACTGCACAAAGACAAACAACACATTTGAGACATTAAGACTGATGTGTCAAAATTAGTCAAACCCTTTAAACTTATACCTGATTCTTGATTCCTGTTACTTGCCGAGACACAACTTTTTATATATTGATGGAGAACAAGGTTGTTTGCATCAGAAACTGATAACCAATATAAAGTTAATTTAACTATTGGTCACTTATCTTTGGCTCTCATACGTTGCTTTTCTATTTCTATGCCTATTTATGATTTTCTATTTATATATTCTTGATGGATTATTTATTACTCTTTCTATTTGTTGCTGTACTACTTTCTATGTGCTGGTGCTTTCTGTGTGCTTTTTCTGTGTTTTGTGTACTTAGTGTGCTGTGTGCAACGGAGAAATGAATTTCCCTGATGGAACCTCCTTAAGGGATAAATAAAGTTATACACACTCTCACTCTCTCTCTCTCTCTCTCTCTCTCTCTCTCTTTTCTTTAAGATATAATGTAAAACAATGTGGAGACTAGTCACCAAACTAGTACTGTAAATTTGATTCAAAGACACAGATGTGACTCCAATTGTACTAATGCAGTTAGATAATATCCCCAGCTAAAGTTAGAGAGAGTAAAAGTGACATGAAAATTGATATACACAGATTATCTATGGTCCTAAAAAGCATGTGTGAAATGTAATTAAAATGCATTTTGATGGGGTAGATTATGTGATGTAGAAAGAGAAGGTTGCATACCAATTGCAAGCTGTCTTAATTATCAGAGCATTAAAATTTTATTTAATTAATAACAAAAAGAGAGTACAGTACAAGTATAAACATATCAAATACTATTCAATACTTAGAGGTAACAAACCTCCAGCAAGGTTGCTCATTCACTGCACGATAAGGAACAGTCACTAGATAGCATGATCCTTATAATAATAAGAGTCATTTTGTGTAATCCTGTTTTCACACAGACAGGCCAATGCCAGCCAAAGCATAATCTCCACGATGCATATAATCAAATTAGACATGCAACAAAGAATGCAGACAGCGACATTAATTGCACAATTTGCATATGGCCGTAATTACAATGAATAACACTTTTACACGAGAAACGCATTGTAAGTTATTTTGTTTAATACTCAAAAACAAACAGAATCACACAGTTTAGCCACATGACAATTTTACTTTCACAAAAAATTAAAATTCCTATACAGTATTCAATTTGACAGACATTTAAAATCCTAGTTCTATTTTCCTCCTACCCGGAGAAACTATTAAAGAAATTCCACTGACAATGATGTGGGCAATAATAGGTAGGTTCACTTATCTTTGTAATGTATCTGAAAAGAAGGAAACGTAGATCAAAGGCTGTTTGCGACAGCTATAAACATGAATGACATCCTCCTTGGCTAATCATCAATGTTAGCTAGTTTAGTCAGTCAGCTTCCTGTCCATAAGTGGATGCTCAATACCTTGTCTGCTGTCTTACAGTTACGAGTAAACTCTGATATAAAATACAATTTTTTTCCAGAAATCTCTCGCCAGTATATTATCTCCAAGATAATCTACATCAGAGATGCTCAACACGTCGATCACGATCGACCGGTAGGTCCCAATGTTATTCTGGTAGATCACAGTGGAAGTTCAGGTAGATGTATGACAATGAAAAACAGACATCAGCACATCCATAAACAGCGGTGCTACCTAGTGATTGGGTAGATCACGTGACATTAAAATAGATGTCAACTTATCAGCCATCGTGTCACGTCAATTCATAGAAGCTACGACAACGGCTTTCCGCCAAAAAGTGAGCTGAGAAAGTGAAAGGTGAAGGAACTAAAAAGCCAGTTGTCAGACAGCAGTCATTTTCTCACAGCCAACTTCAAAAGCAAAAGCCACAGATTGTAAGTGTTTCTCACTGCAGTTGGACAAATCTACGGACATGAGTGACACCCTAGATGTGCACTTTAATTCATATGGTGTTTTGATATCATTGCAAAGGAGGCTCTAATAACAGTATTGTCCGTGAAAGAACACACCTGAGGAGAGGACATATTTCTGTTTTTCAAAAACTTTATTGAGAAATCCCAGCTCCCAGTGTACAAATTAGTGTCCGTCATCATGGCTGGAGCAACTGCAATGGCTGGCTGCTTGAATGGATTTATTGCTAAGTACAGACGGGAGGATGCTTTCCCGGACTTTCTGAATTACTGCAGCATAATTTATCAACAAGTGTTATGCGCCAAAATGCTCATTATGAAAAAGATCATGGATGTGGCAACAAATATGTTGCGCAAGACCTCTTCAAAGATGGTTATTCTATGAACATCTGGAGAAGGTTGACTGCAACCCCTCTAAGTTGTTGGTACACATTAACGTGAGGTAGCTAAGTTGAGGGAAATTTATTCAAAGATTTTGAGACCTCTGTCTGGAGATTACGGACGTTTTCCATGAAACTGGAGATACAGAACACAAGCGGCTACATGGTCGACAATGGCTGTTAGTTAAATCAAGTCCAAGTACCGTTCCACCATGACTGATGATCATTCTGAAGTGTGCTTAAGGGTGACTGCAGCAGCTACCGTCTGGACTATGTATCTGATTCCCTTCAGTACAAGTCATCAGAGTAAACTCAGGACATGACAAAAAATTTACATAGTTAATTATGTTGTGCAATATGGGCTCATGTTTCATATAAGGCACATCAATGTACATTGTACATACTGTATAACTTCAATATTTACAAGTAAATATGTTGTGCATTTTTGTAGTTGGTAGATCTTTTTGACTTGGTTATTTACTAAGTAGCTCCTATGCTGAAAAATGTGAGCTCCCTTGATGTAGATAGAAAAACACTACAGAGTATACCAAAAAACATGTTTTTTGAGGGGATGAACTGCCGCTTTAAATGAAAGTGGCAAGAATTTCCTTCATATCATTGAGTTGGTAAACTTTATCAGCCTTTAATTAACATTTAATGGGCAGCTGTGGAAAAATTTTGTCCTTATATTAGTCGTGCCAAGCAATCAACAGATAGTGATCATGGTTTCAACTTTCCATTCATGTTGCTATTCCTCCGATTAACATGCCATTACTATCTAATACCCTTTTATTCAAGATTAACAAAGCAATCCAATGACATTCAAACAAACATGATGACTGGATGAACATGTCTAAAACTAATTGTCTGTTTAAAAATGTGGAAATAAAGTGAATTATAGAAGAGACAAAATGAATTAACGGGCACCTGATATTTGCCCTGATTTACTGATTAGATAAACAAATACTCACAGGAAAGGTTTCTAGGTGATAATTTAGAACAAGACTCATTTGATCTTTGGGAGGGATTTATTTTTCCTCCAAAAAAAATTAAACACTTCAATATCTCGTCTGCTGGAAGCATATATGAGAATTATAACTTGACCACCATGCCAAGACACTATGACACTAACATCGGGTTTGGTTAAGCTACCATAACCAGGATGAGAAGCTGTCATTCACTTTTTATCAATCTGCTGGGCAAAAAGTTCTCAAGAGATTGTGAAATACTTTAACGTGTTCAGAAAATGTACTATATGATTGAGCATCTTGACAACATGACTTGCAAAGCAAACTAATTACAGTCAATGAAGCTGTTAGATGCTGTATTAGATTTTTTACCATGAACTAATGAGATGTTTATGATATTTAAAATTATCTGTTCAAAATGATAACACCTTATTTAAACTATAGTATTCCTATAACTAAAGCAGCAACAAAGGGAGTACCCAAAAGAAAAACATCCAACACAAATTCAACAAGATGCAAAACAGCAAATGAAAAAACCCTAAAAGGGCGCCCAGAACCACATCAGCTGTCTCAAAATTTTGTAGTATTTACAAAACGCCTTTGCTTGATGATTGAAGCACCGAATGACCAAAAAGGCTGGCCAATTTAATAATAAAAATAATATTAATAATGTTATTTTTTCAAATTCGGGTGTGCTGTATCACAAGGTGGTTTTCAAAATAGTAAGCAGCATATAAACAGAACAGGATCCAAAAATTGTAAAAATGATTTTGCTAGTTACTCATTTTGAACTTGTAGTTCTGCTTAGCTTTGCACCCAAGTATTAAAAACACATATATTGTTTCTATGTGAAAAAAGGAGAAACAGATCTCTTGGTTACGAGTCTGCATCATATCTTGCAAACAGTAACTCCATGAGTCCTTTGAGTCAAAGCAATGAGTAAGCAGGACAATATTAATATGCTTACCATGTGAATCTGTTGCTGCAGCAACCCTAATTTATAACCTGATTACCCTTGTAATGTCGCAAGTTTCTTTTTCTGCTTTTGTGATAATTTTAAAAAAGACACGACAGTTCTTTCAAGAATACAGATAAAGTTTTGCCTCCTATTCTCTTTTACAGTGAGGTGAAGGAAATTGCAGCTGCAGCTAACCACAATGCATTTTAATGAGACGCAGTTTCAAGTTCAATTAAAAACTTTGCTGCTTTCAGCCAGGTTTTGTTTTTGTTTTTTTCACTGAGAAGGGATTAAAAAAAGTTAATGTTATAAATCATTTACAAAGGTCTTCCTGGCCACCTCCATGCAAACACAACAGCTGTGGTAAACTTCAAAGCTTCACGGAACACGATGCCACGCAATTAAAAATACTGTTGATGGTTGTTGTTGTTGTTGTTGTTGCTTTTTAACACCATAATGACACATAAACGCATTTGGGTTTGGAACTTATATTGGGGGATGGGTCTAGTTCCACAACACAGAGTATTCCGGAAATGCTCCACATATATTCACAATAACAAGCGCTCACACACATATGCTACCATAAAGCTTTATAACGACAATAAGACGTTTAACATATTATGTTATTGTCGCTAGCTAGCCAACTAAGCCCGTATTTCACCTTTGAATTCTCAACCACGTCGCCATCTTGCAAGGGAGCTTTTCAGCGTAGACCGGGCGTTTAAATAGCTTGATAATTAGACATGTTGTTTTTCCATATTTCAACAATTTGTACTCACCTCATATTTAAGAAATATACCAATGGCAAAGAAAGGTATCCCTGACCAGAATTGTGTGTCAATAGCTGATTGTAAATCCGCGGGTTGTGAGCAGTGGTCGACCAAGCAGACTGAAGGCTGCGCCGCATTTGTCGGTCGATGTCATGATATATTAAAATAAATTGTTCTTACAAGAAAGAATCCACAACATAATAGAACTGTTGAAGATATGCATGCAAAATGAAAAAAATGTAATATATAAATTTGTTAAGTTATCTAATATTGATTTCGCTGATTTTTAATAAATGCTTGCCTTTTTTATTTTAGAATTTTATGTTCCTGCAAGGACAATACAGTGTAACAGCTAAATGGTTCCTTCCAGTAGGATAATGTTCCTGGTGTTCGTAATTTTAATTCTTGAGAAATAGTATTTTACCTTGATTCCTTTGCATTTCTATGTCACATTCTTAAACAATGTTGCTATTATGTACCATATTCATGACTTTTACTTATAATGCGTGAGTTAAAATTTAAAGGACTCGAAAAAGTGACGGTGAATGTAAGTGCGCAGGAATAAACACATAGTTTTGTATCTAAAAGTGGCCAAACTTAATTTATTTAGGACTCGGTTGTGACACTTATGTATATCTCCGAGGAATGAATAAAGGTGACACATTAGATCTATAAGACAGACTGGTATATGTTTATTTAGAAGTGGAACTACTTATATTGTAGACTTTGTTTTAACACGGATTGTTGACGGAAACGGTCAAAATATGAGTATTTACCTGGCTGTCTTCATGGTTGTAGCCTATTTTATTTGGATAAAATGCTTTCACAATCGACATCGGCGAACTTTACTGAAGTCATTACAAACTGTACTAGAGGTTCCATCACTCAGCGAAATAAACGGTGATGGCATCAGAGCTTTGATTATAACTGCTCATCCCGATGATGAATGCATGTTCTTCGCGCCAACGATTCTACGACTCGTTGAGTTAGATGCCATCGTTCATTTGCTGTGCTTAAGTGAAGGTATGACGACAGCACACAAATGTTCATGCATACATAATGTCAGTGAAGAAGTGTAAAGCTGAAGTGAAAAATGAAGTGTATGTCTTGCTGATAATTATTGTTAGGTAGTTTTTATTTCAGTGTTTGCCATGACAGTTAACAGATTGTAGTTAGCAAGTTATAAACGATATATTGCTGGTAAATAAAGGAGAAACAACTAGTCTCCCAAAACTGACAGAGCTTTGTCAACCACTGAGTACAAAATTGCACATATAACTCACAATATTGTGATGACTTAACCTCTTTAAGTGAATACATACCTTATTCAATGTGATAAATATTTTTGTAAGACACTATTTACAGCAGAACAGTGACGACGTATTACGGTCAAAAAGCCGACGGCGCTGAGGCCTACTTCTATTTAAAATCATATAATATATCACATGTGTCAAACTGAAGATCCGGGGGCCAAATGTGACCCGCCACATCAATTTACGTGGCCCGCGAGAGCATAAAAGGTTAGAGTGTCTAAAAATAAATGGGTCAGAAGCGTGCTTTGAACTGAAACTACATTTCCCACAATGCAGTAATCGAGCCATTTTTAACATTGATAAAAACATTTTGAACAAAGTTAATGTCCTAACTTGTGTTTGATGTTACTTTTCTTTATTCTCTTGGATAGTTTGATCCTTGATTGATGGAGTTCTGTGAGTTTCATAACCTGACAAATTAAAAGTATTTTTGTTATAACACTGAAACAAGCTAACATATTTTTTCTGTGCAACTATAATGTTTGTAACTTGAATAAATAATAGAGTTGAGAGTAATTTAATATTAAGGAGTAGTTACGTTTGTTTTACATTTATTTGACATTACATTTAGTTACATTAATTAGTTACATCTGACCCTTTAAAGACAGCCATTATGCTGATGTGGCTCTCGGTGAAAATGAGTTTGACACCCCTGCTATATATTGTCAACCACATTAGAAGCAAGATTCAGTAAGTTGTTTTTGTCTTTTGAATGTCTGAATCATCGATGACTGCCAGCTATTGCAACAGCTGAGATAGGGGGAGCCGAAATACAGTACATTTTTGGAACTATCTTTTTTCGGAAATGCTTGACAATGAAGAAGTCATTCATCTTAAAATAACAAGGATATTTTGAGTGTATTCAGACCGGCTAAATTATGGTGGCATCCCTTGTAGAATCTTCTTCTTCTTTTCCTTTCGGCTTTTCCCTTCATTTAATGTATTTATTCTACAAGGGATGGTGGCGTCCCTTGTAGAATAAATACATTAAATAAATGTGTTTCAGATCCAACCTTACTCATTCAAATCACACTCAAACAGAATTTACTTTTACTGTACATTTACATACATTTTAGCCTTTAATTCGGATTTTTCTTTTATGACAGTGCATCTTTAGCCTAATTTGTCACTACAATTGTATGCAGGAAACTACTACAATCAAGGAGCTCAGCGTAAACAAGAACTTTTCAACAGCTGTGCTGTGTTGGGGATACAACATTCCAGGATCACCATAGTTGACCACAAGTAAGCAACTGTCTGCATAGAACACAACATCAAAATTCCAGCATTTCAGTTGTTTGTCTTTTGTGTTTACATTTGGTCAATATTAAGATTGGTGTGTTTTTACTTCTTTTCCTAAGCAGGTCAGGCTTCAGCATGTCCTAGCTCCTTGTTGCCATCAAATATCTTTTAGAACAAATCTGACCACAAATTATATTCAACTTTTCTCACTTAAACAGAGCTGTTCTAGCCTGACCTGATGATTTAACTCAACTTACACTTTCTCCCTCCTACCAGGTCCCTTTAGATACACAGATTGTGAGTTACAATTGCATTATCTTCCTGAGTCTATCACAAATGCTCACACACTACTCTGCGTGACTCTTCCAAGATGACGAGTTTCAAGTTGTGGCCATGACAACAGCACGCTTGATATTTTTCTCCGATTGAAGGGTTCATACATGGAAACTACCACCAGATTGGTTCCATTTTTTTAGTTATAAAGTAATTCTACAACACATCATAAATTCCTACAAAACATTATTAGCAGCTTTTTAAATTGTAATTGAATCTTCAGATTTGGCAAAATTCCTACCAACATCACAGAAGACCTCAATGGAATGATAATCTTGCAAAATAAAATTCTTGCAACAAAAAAAAGTGATCAGTTAATAATGTCAAAATTTCACCCTAAATCTCTAAAGGATAAAAAAAATATTTAAAAGAATTTGTGGTAATCTATATCCAAAAGATTAAATACTTCCTACACTTTAACATGAGAATTTTCTACAAAATAAATTTTGTGAATGTTATTCACACCATAACTAAGAGGAGATTATAACCATATTCCACATTTGGTCAGACACTTAATTGATGACATTTTGAGGGTATTTACCCCAAAGTGTCATAAAGGTTCTACAAATCTTCTGTGCTGCTAGTTTGAAGATGTGTGTGAAGCACACATGTTTTAGTATTTGTCGCTTCTGTGTAGCAACATACATATCTGAATTATTGCAGTCCATCAGAGACTCATTGCTGTTGCTGATATTGATCTTGAGGTCACTCTGCCATGTAGCAATGATCAATCCTGCTGAAACTGACCGTAAGGCAATAAAACTATAGCTGTCTACTAACCAATTACTTTTTTGTGTTGTATAATAAATATTTTTATTAACAGCATTGTTATCCTTGTGGAACTTGGATATTTGGATATTTATTTTGCTCTGGGGTATTTATAAACCTGTTAGAGCAGTCAATGGACCAGACTGTGTCAGTTAGCACTGTTATTGAAATCAGTTTCATTTAGATGATGCAAAGCCAGCTACATTAGTTTTATGGGAAGTGTATCTATGAACCAGATAGTCAAATTTCGTTTTCATAGCAAAATTAAATAATACGTAGAATAATAATACGTATAAGTACTTTTAGGCCAATTTGGGGCTCATTACCCTATCGCCATTTCACATTCCAGAAGTGTTTCTGGTATTTAAAAAAAGACATGATGTTGAGAGTGAAATGAGGCTTACCTCTTTGACTTTCTGCTCAATTCTCTGATTCCTTTTTTTTTTTTTGGGGGGGGGGGGGGGGGGAACAAATTAATTTAGATGTTCTTCCCACTTTGTCCAAAGAGAAGTTCACAGTTTTTCATCTCTTATTCATTATAGAAATTAGCTCTAATATAATGTCGTTATTGCAGCAGCAGATGCCTCTCGGCTAAAACAGACTTCACTCAGTGTCGATGCTGTCATCATAAATTCAAAGTATTAAGCAGACCTGGATGCCAGAACATTGAAATTACAATTGTTGCTCAGGCTCTTTTTCTTTTCTCCTTCTGCAGTATTGTGTTGTTGATGCAGCTGTGAGAGTTTCAGTCTCCATTCTCTCTGCTGGCAAGGTCAGCTCACAGAGAGGGTGGTGGTAAAAGGTGATGTTGAAAAGGGGGTGGTTTTTTTTTCTCTCTCAACCTGTGATTCAGCCCTGCAGCTTCCCTTGAAAGTGTTTGGAGTTTCCAAGAACCACTGGGCTGAATACATGTGAGTCTCCACATGTTTGCTCACCAGGAAAGCTATATGAACTCTAACCGGGTATTCACAGTAATGATCTGGCAGCCTGCCCGGGCTGTCTGTCCCAGAGAACATATCTGGGGTGTATTTGTGGGTTTTTATACACACAGGCACAGATTTCACAGCTTAATCGCCTTATGCACACAGAATTTAGCTGAACTTTGGTCTTGGTTCTGTCTGCATTGCTGCTGAACTGGAGTGCAGCTCATTTCCCTTTCTTTGTATTTTGTTGTTTGCCCAAAACACACACCTAATCAATATTTTGCAAGCTCAACTCACAACCAAATTCCCCTTCACCACCCTCCCCCTCCATTGCTCCCCCCAACCCCCACCCTCTCTTGTCTATGTCTGCCGAAGCCAACAGCTAAGGACTGTGGGATACCATTTGATAACGCTCTGAGCGCTGCTAATGTAGGTCATTCCAAACTGTTTTTGGTGTTTGAGTGTCGCCCTTTTTGCTTTGCATTTACCTTCCTTGCCCACATATGTGCAGATGTACATCATTGATTTGACCCGTCCCTGGTTTTGCTCCCTGATTATTTGTATTGTGCAGAAAGAAAGTAAATATACAGTGTGAAAGTTTGTAGATATTAGAAACTTATTAACCATGCGTTTCTTATCAGTTCCTTGACGTTTTTATTAAGTACACCTTGATGAAATATTGTTTAATAGGGAAGCGGTTTGTTTAAGCTGCAGGCTGTAGTTTGTGGTGTTGTCTCATGTCTAACGTCACTAAATCAAATGGGCAAAAGATAAGAGTTTGTATATGTCTATGAAGCTGTTCAAAATGTTATTCACATAACCACTTATTTCAAAGTGAGTTTTGTTTTATCCACCATAGTTATGTTAATATACCGTAGTTATGTGATTCTTTTTTTGTCTCAAGTTATTGATTAAAATGGAATAAACATTAAGGGAGTTTTGTTGAGGAAAGACAATATCAATACCTTTTTTTAGTATTTTATTCTACACACAGAGTAAATTTTGATGACTATAACTGAATGTGAGCTCAACTCCTGTTTGTTCACAAGTGAACTCCATAGGGCATGTGTGATCAATACACTCATCATGGAGGTGGAGGGACACCAAGGTGTTGCTTTGCTTTGTAGAACTGATGTGGAAATATAAAAAGATGAATGTTGAGGCCCATTATTTGCTGGAGGGTGTCATGGTGTGACTGGACTCCTGTTCTCCAGCTGAATTCTCAGCTACTCGATGTCGGTCCAGAGCACGGCCTGGGATAGGTTTTATGAAGACCGATCACTCACGACCACGGCCTATGGGATAATGTGAATTCTGTTTTAATGCTCACTGAAAAGGACAGCTGTGTTGACAGTATCTGGGGCCCCAGTGCATGTTGGGGCCTTTGTGATCAAGCTTGATCTGAACACGCTCTGCTGCCTCTGCACTTGCACTGGCTTGACCTCCGTCTGCTCCCTGGATCCAGTTTTAGTTGCTCTCTGCAAAAATGCCACCAGTTCTTCATTACATTACACATCAGACGGACTAGTCCAACTAATTTAACTCTTAACATTAACGTGTTCTTTTGATTTACCGTTTTCCATTTATTTTATTTGTCTCCCTTTCTAATGAAGGTAATGCAGTTCTCACTACTGCACTTATCCACACACAAGGTTTAAGTTGGGTTGAACAAAACCTTGGCTGTCTAATGAGCATGTTCGAGTAGAGATCTGGTAGTCTGGTCTTGCTGTTGATGTATGTCTATGCTTTTGTCTTAAATGCATTTGACACCATACAGACTGGTTTGTGCATCCTGCAGTCAGCAGAAAATTACTTTTCCTCATTAGATTGCTATTTTTCTGCATAAATTACATTCAAAACTACACCAGCAGCGTTGCTTCCATAACTAACAGCTATATTTTCATTGTTATTCATTCATGAATAGTGACTGGTGTCTTTACTATAGATAGAACTGCTTTAGTACAGTGGGATATCATGGGGTAAAGACATTCCCAGCAGGACATACAGTTCCACCATGCGGCCGCAGGTCTGGCCGGTTTTCAGGCCTGTTGTCCATGTGACCAGACTAAACAAGCCCCCTCTGACACACAAACACGTAGTCGCACAGAATCCTCTTACTGGGCCAAAGTTCAACCGCTGCATACAGACGCCTGCAAACAACTAGACATCCACTTGCAAAGCTCAGAGGGGGGAGCTGCAGAGGTTAATTTAGGACATTTTGCACCGTTGGCATGGCAAAGCTGACACACTGCCTGCATCCTGTTTGAGAAAGGTCAGGTGTCATATGTCTGTGGTTCATTTTTTCTTTTTACCCCCTTCTTCCAGGCTCAGCTACAGTTAACAGGTTGTAAAGCAAGACATCTTAAACTGTAATTAAACTATAAAGGAAAGTGTTTTATAATATATTTCACTGCTTTATACACTTTTATCAAATTCTTATAAGGTCCTCTACTAAATAAGACCAGGCTTGTTGTTTTATGTATCGACATATAACATTTGTGTAATAATCCATTTCATAGCACCGTCCTGCTGTAAAAGAAACACAGGCACACAGTGACGCCTGATAGATGTGCGTCGCAGAAGTGCATTCGCTCGATGACAGACCGTTTTAAACTATCTCTAAACCCCTGAGGATCCATCCCCCTTCTCCCTGTGACATAGCAGACCCCCACCCTACTACCATTTTCACCAAAGCTTGACCCTCACATCACTGGCAGCCAGTAGATTTGTGACTTAATCCATCACTTCCCGCTCCCAGCTCAACTGTCCTGGCTCTTTGTTAGCAACAAAAGGGGGTGGGGGACAAATGCTGACACACCACCACACATACCCCCACTTTATGCACTTATATACATATATGCATGCGCTGTCACCCACATTCTACCCTAAAAATACAACAACTTGTCACCTTAATGATCTGTTTATCTTTCCAAAGAATGACCATAGATGACAGATTCTTTTGGTCGCCCTTTCTTTTTCCCAATTTGAAATTGTTCAACATTTCAAATGACAAGAAACTTGTTCTGGATTAAAATGATAAGTTATCAGTACAGGTGTGTCAACTTTTCAGCCACAACCTCGATGTATTAAAATGAATGTGCATCACATAGTTTGTTAATTTAAACACCTGCGAGGTTTAACCGTTCAACGCGGTGAAGTGATGACGTCTTAACCCTCCAGATGCATATTAAATGATAATAATGATTTTTTTGCTTGCAGATAAAATATCAAGAGAAAAAAATCCTTGTGTTTTATGCTAGACTTAATTTGAAAGTGACCAAGTGTATTTTTCTTTCCCTTTTTTACAATATAGAATTGGGTTAGATGTGTAGCAAAGAGCTGCGGGCAGAATCAAACCCACACTGGCTGCTAGCGCACTTGAGCCTCGATATATAGGCCACACACTCTGCCAACAAAGCTTTATTTCTTTAGCTTGTTTCTGTTGAACTTAAACAGAATGTTGGACAACTTCTCAAAGCAATGCTTTTATTTTCTTAACTTAGAGAAAATAACAGCTATTATTTCTGCCAAAAATTGAGTCCATGAGTGTTTAGTGGGCCCAGAGCTCTGGCTGGCCAAGTGTTGTGTTTGATGTGTGCTCCATGCTGTCTCCAGGCTGCAGTCTCAGATGAACATGTTGCTCAGGGCCTTCTGACCCTTAAACCTTAGACTTCCCACTACTCCCTTGTGTTTGCAACCTTTTTTTTTTTTTTTTTTTTAATACAATGGGTTAAATCTGCATTGTCCTTGAATTTGGTGCACAGAAAGAAGTTGTACACTGTAGAAGAAACACTCAAACATGAGTGTGTTGTGCAGAATTTTCTGTTTTCATATTATTCTAACTTGCCAGGCTCCCTTCCTTTCTCTTCCAGAAACCTTCCAGATGATCCCAAAGCAGAATGGAGGGTCTCGCTGGTCTCTTCTATAATTGTGAAGCACATGAGAGCTCACACCTTCAACATGGTATAGTCTCTACTTTCGAAACAGTGGCTTTTACTGTCATTTCCCGTTTGATGTTAACAAACAATTGCCCTGCTATTCTGTATATGGTACATATTAAATGCATCGGTTCGATTTATTTTCACCACATGTCTTAGCACTGCAAATCTTTAGCTGAGTATAGATTCACTGCAGTTCTTGTCATAATCTAGTCAGCCACTGCAATGTCTTTTTGTCCAGTGCTGGCTGTACTTTGAGCCTCCTTGAATAGGAGGGGAAATAGCCTCTGCACCAGAAGATTTGGATACAGTTTCTATGTTTATACAGCAGAGATCCTTATCAGCACCGGCGCAGTTCCATGCTATTAGCAATTGGGAATGTGGCAAATTCAGATTTTAAAAAAATCGTTAAGTCGTTCTATTTCAAGAAGGATAAAAATGGTTGCAGGCTCTCACCAAACAGCAGAACAGCAGCGATGCAAAAAAAAACCCCAAAAACTAAAAATCATGCAGTTCTGTAGGGAGGATGATTACACACAGCTGGGTTCTTCTGTCCCGTAGATCTCTTTTTGTTATCAAGGAACACAAACAAATACCCTGCCTCCACCCATCCTGTCAGGCTCGGCAGAGAAAATATCTCTGGACCAGAAAGTCGACTGAATAATCACATCATGTAAACATCTTCTCTACTGAATGGAGGCAGCAATAACTCACATGTACACATGAAAAAGACGTTTACTTACCCTGCCCTAAATGTGAACAATATTGTTGGTTTTCTTTGATGCCATGCCAGTCTCTTGCTTTTAAGTATACAAACCAGCAAGAACGAAGAGACTGAAGTTTACAAGTTACTTATGTGGTGGTGGGGAGCTTATGCTTAATTTATGCTTGATTGCAAAGACATAGTCATGGTAGAGTACGTCTGAGCACAACAAATACCAAATCTTTAGTCGAGCACGTTTTCTTTGCCTTTGGCCTTTTTTTTTTTTTTTCTTTCTCTGGTGTGCAAGCATACTCACAGAAAAAGTCTTTAAATATCAGTTGTTGGCTGCCAAGCATCTCCACAGTCAGACACAGAAACCCTTCCACCAACCCCTGAGAAATCTCTCCCTCTGATTTGGCTTTTCTTTATTTTAATGTACTTTTAGATACCCATGTTCTGGCTTTCGCCCACACTCTGAGATACTGTGTTGTTTCAGGTGCTGACCTTCGATGGGAGAGGAGTGAGCGGTCATGCCAATCACATAGCCATCTATAAAACTGTCAGGTACTAACTGAAATTTAAGGTTTGGAGTCTTGTTTTGTTTGTTTTATTTTTATACATCACCATATTTATAGATGCCATCTTCAGGGATATTGTGTGGCTTTATCATGGTCACAGAAACCCACCCTTTCCACAATCATAAAACACTGTCCAGAAAAATGCAGGCTTGCATCAACGTTTTTGCTTTCCAAATGTTTCTCCACAAAGACACACACACACATACGCACCATGTTTTTCAAATTTGGTCTGTTACACAGCTCAAAGGTCATCCAAACAGAGTCCTCAGAGGCACTGGGCCTTGCTCCCAGAGAGCAGCAGTAAATCCTGTCCCTGAAGTGGTGAGGTGGGAGGGCAGTTCTGGTTTGGAGAGGCCAACCAGGCAAGCTGCATCAAACTGCTGGTTTAAAAGAATGTGTTTTCCACTATGAAGTGTACTTTGCTGTCCCCATGTTGCACTGATGCCTTATTTGTCTGCTATCTTGGATGTGATCTTTCCCTTCATTGAGCCTTTATGAAACTCTGTTATACTGCTGGCCTTATCTGTTAATAAGACGTGAGCTCTCCACAGTACATCTCATGATTCCCATTAGGCTAGATCCCAGAATGACTCGGCACTCGATTCACGGTGCTCTAAAGGTCAATGGTGTGTCGCTCGGTCTGGCTTTCGTTAACATTGCGCACGGAAATGCAAGTTTGAGTGGAAAACTTTCAATGTTGTCCCACCGTGACTCAAAGACAAGTTACTGTATGAAATTGTGTTTTTATGACACTCAAAAAAAAAAAAAACCTCCCACACAAACATCCACACATAATGCCTTATGTAGCTTGGATGAAGCTCTCTATGGTCTGTTCTGTAAGTGCACATCATTGATCTTGCACCTATTTGTGCTGTAATCTGTGTATTCAGCATACTAAACCTGGTTACATATTGGCAAATACAGACATGACACTCTGGTCATTCAGTGTCAAGATAGAGACAACCCAAACCCTATCAGTAAGCTGTATTGCTTCATTGCATCCTTGATATTTTCAGTATTAACATTATTATCGTCTCCACTTGCAGCTATCTCGCTTCCACGGGCCAAGTACCCAACGGTAAGTCTGCTGCACAAAAAACTTTCACATCCATCACATGTTGGATTGGCTTGCAATTCCTGGAAAGACTGTCTGCAATAAAAAAAATCTAGCACAAAGTACAAGTTACGTTAATTATGAATTCTTTTAGCATTTGGGCTAAATATGGATTCACAACCAGACAAGACAAAAATTATGTCCTTACATAAGAACTGCCCCCTCCAGTCATTTTCACATTACAACCCTTGAAAAGTCCTGCAAACTGACTCATACTGGGTATTTTGTTGCCACACAGCGCCCCCTTCTGTTCAACATGAGCTGCAAGATTCTAGTGTTTCCATATTTGTTGAGAACATTTGAATGTCAAAAAAAGTTATTTTCAAGCATGTGTCCTCAAACTGCACACAGTGGTTTCTGTTGTTAGTACATATGAAAGTCTAAATCACTGTTGTCTGTGCATACTTGAAGTGTTTGCAAATTTGTTTTCTAATGTCAACTCAGATAGCTGAATTTATTCTTTCAGTTCATCCTGATAGGTGACGATAGTGGAATTGCTTAATCAGAGTGTGAAAGGAGGAGATGACATGTTGCAACTGGCAGTGAGCTCATAACTTTGCTAGTTTGGTAAATACAGTACAAATCTGCTGTTTGAACAGACAGTAAGATAAGAAACAGGGATTTCATGCTTGCATAGTTAATCATACACAAGATCTTAATGGTTGCACTGTGCTGGTCAATGTCACTCCCAAGGCTTAGAACAAACACGCCTTATTTAGAACAAAATGACTGCGGCCTTTATGCCTTCTTTCGAAAGTGTTAAGCAAACTGGTATGTCATAAATCATGTTCTTTGGTTATTCATTACCAAGCAGCTATTTGTCTGGTCTCGCTGTAGCCTGACGAAAAGGAAGCAGAGAATTAGACAGCAGGACTGTAATAAACCCAATCACCTGGCTGTAGGGCAGGAAGGCTGTTACCAACAGCTCTGGCCTTCATTTGCCCCACAAACTCTCTTTGTAGAAGAAGAAAACTACCACCAAAGTACTCAGTACCACAGCAACACTTTGAGCTAAAGGTGATTATAGAGTTCATGATTTCATTGTGTCTGTTGCTGTGTTCTTTGTAATGTCGATTAGTGATTAGTTTTGTCTAATTTAAATGTTATTTTATATTTTGTCTACAGGCTTTACAATAAAAAAAACACTTGAAACAAAATGACCTAAGAGTGGCCTACGTATCCATCTGCTAACGTGCTAACAGCTAACTGGGTCTCTGATCTCACAGGCTGTGTTTTGCTGTCCCTGGTGACCGTTGGCCTCCTCAGGAAGTACACCTCCTTCCTAGAGCTTCCCCTCAGCAGTTTGCTGCCATCATGTTTTTGCTGTTTTTCAGGCGCACAGGGCTACAGGCAAGCCACAGTAAGCCTCGTGATAGACACGTTATCACCCAAGACATGTCATTATATATTCGTTTTAAGTACTTTTTAAAAAAGAATATAAACATTTATATCCTGAAGAAGCAAAAATTAAGACAGGAAACACAATGTCACAGAAATAATAATAATAATAATAATAATAATAATAAAACCTTTATTGTCCCACAGTGGGGAAATTTGTGGATGAAGATAGGATGAAGAATAGGATAGAAGAATAGGATGAAGATTGAAATTATGTCCAATTAAACTTACTATTAAATACAGACATGAATGCATAAACTAGTGTCTGAGCACTACTGGTTGTTAAATGATCTTTAACTACCATATTACTATCAGATATTCTCTTATTCAACCCCCCTTTTTCCTTTCAGAATGCCATGTTATGCCATCGCTCTCAACTCCTGTGGTTCCGTTACCTCTACATCGCCTTCTCTCGATACATGTTCACAAACACCTTCCAAGTCATACCACAAGGACCGAAGAACCTCAAGATCTACTGAGATTATTTCATGTAGATATACATATGGCTACCACTACTGTTGTGTTTCCTGTGAACAGTTTTTCTCACATTGAATCAAGACTCTTGGTCAGATAAAACAATTTGAATACTTTCACTCGCTTGAAACGAGGCTGACAATAATTTTGTATTTTTCATTACAGAAAATTCTTTATTGTTTTGAGTCATTACACTGTATTAAAATATCTGTAAGGTTTGAATAGGTTGAGTTTGTTTCATTGTATGATTTCAAAAACAGTTTAAAATGTTACGCATTATTTCTGATATGCTGATGATCTCTTCTTGTTTGGCGCCGGTGTTATTTGGTTTATTTCAGCTCTGGTGCAGGTTTAGACATGTCTCTGATGCGTTTCTCAGCTGCCATACTTTCCTCCCACTTCTCACCATGAAACTTGTGTACTGTGACACTGAGGACAGTACCTGGATCCAGACAATGTGCTGCAACGCCTAGGAGGAAAACAACAGCGACAAAAGCACAGCTTGTTGGTTTGCATGTGAACAAAGCAGCCTGTTGTCTCAAGCACATTGACCACTTACTGAAACAGGTTTTATAATTTAAATGGCTTCAGGGAATTGCCTGATATCATTGTTTTCCAACAGATCATTATCAATATATTTTATTGGTCCATTTGCAGTACAAAAAAAAAGGAGGATGAGGATGGAAGCCTGCAACACGTGTTAATCATGTGTGACGTGTTGGTTGTCTTACCATATCCATCAGGGTTGGAGCGAGGAGTGTAGAAACTTTGGACCCCACAGGTTTTACAGAAGGTGTGTTGTGCAACATGTGTGTTAAATGTGTACGTGGTCAGATTATCTGAACCCTGAAAAGGGGAAAAAAATCACATTAAAAGAGTGGTTATTTTTTTTAAACTCAGATTGAATCAAATCTCTTTGTATTTAATACCAATACCTGTAGCAGCGTGAAGGCATTTTTTGGAACAATGAAATGATGGTTTTGCTTCTTTGTACAAATGCTGCAACTGGAGAAAGATTACATTTTTTATAGTGTATGTAAAAGTGTACAAAAGTATTTGAAAACTCTTTAATTTTTATAGTAGATTATGATAGTCTTAAGATGATTGGACATTTTCTTTATCATACAAACTCTTAACCAAAATAAAGACGGTATGATTGAATTTTCTTTGCCATACTCGCAGTCAATAACAACAAGGTTTGGAGAACTCCAGACTTCAAATCTGATCGCTCCACAATGGCAGCCGCCTGTATGTTTCACAAGATCCATCCTGTTAAAACAAAACAGGAAGATAAGTATTCCTTTCTTAGTTTTCAGGAGACTTATTTCAGTATTACAAGAACAGGAAAAAATGTCCTGACCCAAATGATGTGAAACTGGTAGAACTTGTTTATGGTGAAACCTGTTGATGTCGTACTGAATGGCACACCCCTTCGGTTACAGCTCAGCGAACCTCATCAAAGTCCTTCAATGATAAGAGTCGAAATTACTTTGACACCCGTCTCAGTTACTGCAATCAGATATCAATGTAATAAAATCAAAACATCAAGTTTGTTATCCTGACCCATGAAGACTTGAATGTGACAACAGCGTCTGCTCCCACAGCCCTACGACCTGCTTGAAAGAACTATTTCCTGGAAGACTTAGGTCAGACCATGATTATTCCAAGCAAGGGGCAGGGTAAAGTACAGGAGACTTTTACAAACACATTCCTCAGTAGTTGAACCAGTTCAACCAGTTGCCCCACTGTGTGGGAGAGCACTTACATGGTGCATCACGGGTGGGATGTCATGTGATATGGTGCTGGTAAGGTGGGGAAAGGAACCCTTGTGACCTAAATACATAAATTAGGACTATCCTGTACCACAGCTATGAAGGCCAAAATAAAGCCCCAGTATACTAAAAATCCCAATGTGACTTTTTTTAAAACTTTTGATTTGATTAAGGCTTTCATAATGTGGTTAGTCAATGTTTGAATAACTACTTTACTTATGTAGGTCAAGGAGTTGTTCCAGAAAACATTACAATACACAGTGTTACCGTCATTTTAATAAAATTTTATACCACTAATATAATAATAATATGATAGCATAGTTAAACAAATGAGATATTAAATCTAAATGTAACATAATACAATAAAAACAAATTGCTAAAACAAGTATTGATTTAGTGCTGAGCCCAGAGTCATGGTGTAAGAAACAACTTGTCAGTTATACTATTTCAAAGATAATCTTAAAATTAACTTGTTGATTTAAGACCTTTTTTTGTGATTTTCACAACACCTTAACAAGAACTTGGGTTAAATTACTTGACATAACTCAGATCAAATCAAAAATAAATGGAATTAAAAATCATAATACATTCTGTTCCCTCTAAAGAAAGTTACACAGGAGCTTATCTGATAATCAGCTGATCTTAAGAATGTCAAGCATTCATTTTAAGCAAGGAGCACAGGCTGTAATGTCACAAGTTGTGACGCTTGAAATTCAGTTCCATAAACTTATGTATGGCAGGGGAACAAAAAGTTTCACAAATAGTGTTGACAGAGTATGAACACACCCGAAAACCTCTCAATACTTTGTGTCTTAACAAAACACATTACAGAATGTGTGATACTTAAGTCTAATCAACTGAACTCATGTCTGTTCATGTTCCTTATAGGCGAGGAGTGCCGAGTCATTCCTTCTCGATGACTTCCTGGTTATCATACACTCTTCTATATTTAGCCGAGATGAAAGTTCTACATATTTATCCTGCGTAGGCTACACAGTCATAACTTACATTTTAAAAAAAGTGGATTAATCCTCGCTATTTCTTAAATTTGTCTGTTTCAGGCAACAATAAAAGTCGTAAACATCAAGTAGGGATGACTCATTACGTTAGTAACCAATCACTGATCAACAAACAATCGACACACCCAATGAGAAGTTTAGGAACTTCCTTGTTGCTGCGGTCCTTCTCGCAAATTCTGGAAGCCGTGTTGGAATATTCATCCGCCATTGGGGATATGTGAATAAATATTTTCCGTCACATAAATTTTGACCAAAACGTTTACTATATGGGTTAGGGTGTTGCTTTGGAATACACTGAATGCAGAAAAAACAACTCTGTGTTTAATTAATATTTCTTAGACATGGAGGACTATTTTAACGGGCGGACGGATAAAGACAGGCGCTCTACACCGCCTCTGGTATATAATGCAGTGTTCGCCCATACTGCGGTATTATTTTTCAAAGAAAGACTACGAAGCCCGTTGAACACAGGTTGAGGCCGACCAATTCAAAAAGGTAAGTTATTTTTCTCTCGGTTGAAAATATTCTCTAAGTTTGGAATGCCTTTTTACACTCGGTGGCCCTGTTTCGTTTGTAAATGTCGCTGTTATTTCCTGCTACCGCTTTGTGACGAACATTGTAATTTTCTAATTATTGTTGGTTTACTTCGAAGTAAATTCGATTTTTTATAACGTCTTGGACGGTTAGCCGTCGACTTTGATGAATCTAGGGCAGTAATGGTTAGTTGCTAGTCAAAGAAATTACTCAACATTTCGAGTGTCGTCCATTAGCAGCGGGTAACTAGCTGAACAAAAGGGAGGTCAACATGATCTCAAAATGGCGCACATCTTTTTCCTTTTGTATTAGAATGATAATGGTGATAAGATTGTGGATTGTGAACGCTATTTCTGAATAATATTGCTACATTTAATATGTAGTGTAATATTTAAATATTTTTTAAGATTTTCTCGCTATCCGTTTTGAATGCGTTTTTACACTTGGTGGACCTGCTGTTCGTAGCTCGCCTTTACGTGTTATCGCTAGTTGACGGTGATACGTAATTCGCTAATGCCGACATTGTAATCGCTTAATGATCAGCAATTTACGTTGAAGTAAATTGTATTTTTTTTTAACAAATCTTCAGTCGGTTGGCTGTCGACTTGGATGAATATAGAGCAGTAGTGGTTAGCTGTTAATCATAGAAATGACTCAACACTTACAGTGTCGCCATTAGCAGCGGGTAACTAGCCGAACAAAAGGGAGGTCAATATAATCTCAAAATGGCGCTCGGACTGGAATGGCACTAAACAACGTTTGGTTCATGGCTCATTTTATCTTTTTGGTTCAGAATGATTCAATGATTTTTAGGTGAACTCTATCTGAATGATATATTTAATGTGTTATTGATGTATCCAAATTTGTAATTTAGCTTACAATGACTCTTATTTCTTGCCGTAGGTGTAAACATGCAGATCTTTGTCAAGACCCTCACTGGCAAGACCATCACCCTTGAGGTTGAGCCTAGCGACACCATTGAGAACGTGAAGGCCAAGATCCAGGACAAGGAAGGCATTCCCCCAGATCAGCAGAGGCTGATCTTTGCTGGCAAGCAGCTGGAAGATGGCCGCACCCTCTCAGACTACAACATCCAAAAAGAATCTACCCTCCATCTGGTCCTGCGTCTGAGGGGTGGTATGCAAATCTTTGTCAAGACCCTCACTGGCAAGACCATCACCCTTGAGGTTGAGCCCAGCGACACCATTGAGAACGTGAAGGCCAAGATCCAGGACAAGGAAGGCATTCCCCCAGATCAGCAGAGGCTGATCTTTGCTGGCAAGCAGCTGGAAGATGGCCGCACACTCTCCGACTACAACATCCAAAAAGAATCTACCCTCCATCTGGTCCTGCGTCTGAGGGGTGGTATGCAAATCTTTGTCAAGACCCTCACTGGCAAGACCATCACCCTTGAGGTTGAGCCTAGCGACACCATTGAGAACGTGAAGGCCAAGATCCAGGACAAGGAAGGCATTCCCCCAGATCAGCAGAGGCTGATCTTTGCTGGCAAGCAGCTGGAAGATGGCCGCACCCTCTCAGACTACAACATCCAAAAAGAATCTACCCTCCATCTGGTCCTGCGTCTGAGGGGTGGTATGCAGATCTTTGTCAAGACCCTCACTGGCAAGACCATCACCCTTGAGGTTGAGCCCAGCGACACCATTGAGAACGTGAAGGCCAAGATCCAGGACAAGGAAGGCATTCCCCCAGATCAGCAGAGGCTGATCTTTGCTGGCAAGCAGCTGGAAGATGGCCGCACCCTCTCCGACTACAACATCCAAAAAGAATCTACCCTCCATCTTGTTCTGCGTCTGAGGGGTGGTATGCAGATCTTTGTCAAGACCCTCACTGGCAAGACCATCACCCTTGAGGTTGAGCCTAGCGACACCATTGAGAACGTGAAGGCCAAGATCCAGGACAAGGAAGGCATTCCCCCAGATCAGCAGAGGCTGATCTTTGCTGGCAAGCAGCTGGAAGATGGCCGCACCCTCTCCGACTACAACATCCAAAAAGAATCTACCCTCCATCTTGTCCTGCGTCTGAGGGGTGGTATGCAGATCTTTGTCAAGACCCTCACTGGCAAGACCATCACCCTTGAGGTTGAGCCAAGCGACACCATTGAGAACGTGAAGGCCAAGATCCAGGACAAGGAAGGCATTCCCCCAGATCAGCAGAGGCTGATCTTTGCTGGCAAGCAGCTGGAAGATGGCCGCACCCTCTCCGACTACAACATCCAAAAAGAATCTACCCTCCATCTTGTTCTGCGTCTGAGGGGTGGTATGCAGATCTTTGTCAAGACCCTCACTGGCAAGACCATCACCCTTGAGGTTGAGCCTAGCGACACCATTGAGAACGTGAAGGCCAAGATCCAGGACAAGGAAGGCATTCCCCCAGATCAGCAGAGGCTGATCTTTGCTGGCAAGCAGCTGGAAGATGGCCGCACCCTCTCCGACTACAACATCCAAAAAGAATCTACCCTCCATCTTGTCCTGCGTCTGAGGGGTGGTATGCAGATCTTTGTCAAGACCCTCACTGGCAAGACCATCACCCTTGAGGTTGAGCCCAGCGACACCATTGAGAACGTGAAGGCCAAGATCCAGGACAAGGAAGGCATTCCCCCAGATCAGCAGAGGCTGATCTTTGCTGGCAAGCAGCTGGAAGATGGCCGCACCCTCTCCGACTACAACATCCAGAAAGAATCTACCCTCCATCTGGTCCTGCGTCTGAGGGGTGGCCAGTAAAGTTGACAAGTTTCGAGTTTCATAATATACAAATATGACATGCATCTACATGCCATATTAATTTGGTAGTGAAGTTAGTTGACACGTAGAGTTCACAAGTTTTCAATTGTATTTTCTTTCAGAATATTCAATGTATGACATGCATCTACATGCCATATTAAGTTGGTATACACAGCAATGTGACTTTAAGATGACCAAACGTTTGATGCGCATCTGTTAATAAAGGGTTCAATACATCTTTCTGGTGTTATATCATTGCATTTGCACAGTTAACAGCTCATTTAATTGGTGTTTTTAACTATTAACAAATCTATGATAGAGCTGAGGTTAGCGTTTAAGATAATGACCTAGTATTGTACTTCAGTAGAAGACATGATTTCACCAGTGATAAAGTCACAAAGTTTCTACAATAAACTTTTAAATGGGAAAGTCAATTGTTGAATAAACGTATGTTTGGGGGGGCGAGCAATGAAACCTACATTTTTCATAGGACTTGAGTTCACATGTTAAGCTTTAAAAGACACAGGGAGGTAGTGAAACGGCAGTGTGAATTAATGGCAGTACATGCATATAAAGAACTGGATGTGTGTTAATGAGGATGTGGTTCAATCTAAAGTCGGAGTTCAGAAACTGCAGTCAATCTTCAGTGTCCCACCCCAGCAGGTCGTAGCAGTCACGCCCTGTTAAGGTGATTCTTCTCTAAGAAAATGGGCAACAGTTGTGCAAACTGCAGCACATCAATATCCGGTCTTTGTTCTACAGTTTATTTGTACTATCTACAGGTTAGATTGTCTAATAACCTGGTGTTAGCAGGCAGAAAAGTGTCCATGCTAGATGGTTAGCAAATACTGTATGTGACTAGCATTTTTGTGAAAGGGTTATTGTTACGGTGATTTATAACATGCACTAAATTTATTCATTTATTTAGCATTTAGCACCATATTTGCCTAATAGTTTTACCAAATATGATCATTTAGTGACTCAGGCAGGCTTTGCACCTAGATACCATTATCATAAAACCTTGATATGATCACTGTGTTCTCCCCATTCTGTACCCTCCATTATGTCCATTCCGTTGTTTGTTATTTATCGTGCCCATTTCTATTTAATTTTACCTACATTTGAACAAAGAAGAAAGACCATTTAGGAAAGATTATAGTGATCAATAAGGAAAGTACCGGTAATGTGGTTTATGGATATGAAGTACAGTATTTGCCATCTAACCCAAAAATAAGATGTTTTAATACTGGTATTTGGATTACTGTATTTGTCAGCTATTTATCCTCGCAAAGGCACTCATCTCACAACGCTGCTGGTCCGACCTTCTAGAGTAGAGAGTAGAGTATAACTTTATTTATCCCTTGAGGAGTTCCGTCAGGGAAATTAATGTCTCCGTCGCACACAGCACAGTAAGTACACAAAACACAGAAAAAGCACACAGAAAGCACCAGCATAGAAAGTAGCACAACCCCAAATAGAAAGAGTAATAAATAATCCATCAAGAATATATAAATAGAAAATCATAAATAGGAAAGAAATAAAAAATAAACATGCCTGGTTTAGTCTGGGTATCCATACTTAACCAGGCCTGTTTATTTTTTATTTCTTGCCTATTTGGGTATGGGTATCCATACTTAACCAGGCCTGAAATGTCTATAGTGTTTGTATTGTTTTTGCTGTATTCTATTCTATTGTATTGTATTCTATTATATTCTACTTTCAGTAGTCGAAAATAAGAATGTAACACGAGCAGGAATGAAGCACACTATTGACAGTGTCGTACAAAATTTTTATGTTATTAATATTTTACTTCTTCTTCTAATTTGAATTCTAATTCTAATTCTACTTCTTCAGTACCATGACATGACAACAGAGAACAAGCTACACAACAATTATTAAACAACGGTATTCCTTCGCAAATTTATATTTTACTTTTGCATGTATTTTGCATTTGTAATTATTTTTGATAACGAACGGTTTAGTTAATTGAGAAGGGAACTGTATTCAATTGTGAATGAAGAATTCTCGGCGATACTCCACCTGTTACCCCGGCAACCGGAGGAAGCCGGAAGTGTCATTCGAGGAAACTGGTTTAGTAGTCTGAAACAATTCGTGAGTACAGTCTTCCTTTTAAAAGCCATTTTACCTGTAATAATTAAATGCTGGTATCTAGTAATAACGAATTTATACCATTCATATGTTTGAAATGTTGTTTTTTTTCAGAATATATCTGTATGAGATAACTAGCACCATAACTATCTCTATTGAAGGTCTCTCTCCAAAACAACTGGTTAATAGATTCACGTACAGTTCACCTAAATTATGGATAGTGCGTTAGTTATTAATTATCTTATCGATCATGAAGAAGACCAATAACATGAATGATATTTTCACACATTATCAATTGAGGCATTTCTGACTGTCGTCCATCAGTGGGATACGTTGGTTGAACAAGACGAGGGTGAACAAAATCTTAATGGAAGTTGTGCTGGTGCTCAAATTACAATCACTACCGTTTAGTCATCAAATACATGTTGTTTCTCTTTCCATGTTTTGAGGTGAGATTAAAGTAAATAAATAAGACAACAACCCATTTTAAGTTGGGCTCTAAGTCGCTGGTAGCATTCGTAACAAATGCTTTACTTCTATTAGGAGGATATCCTTAACAGAGATAAATTATTGTACACCATAATGTAGATATTTTTAAAGAAGCCCTCATTTGTTACCGTAGGTGCAGATCTTCACTGGAAAGACCATCACAAAGTCACCATTGAAAACATTAATGCCAACATCCAGGACAAGGAAGAAAAGCATTCCATCTGACCCACAGAGGAAGATTCTTGCTGTTTTTTTGTCACATTTGTCTAACACATGAAGTTTAGTGTACTTCCTTGTTTAGATCCAGTTGGGTAGAGATTAGATGCACATACTCAAGTTTCTTTATATATTGTTCCAAGACGCAGGTTCGATGTACCTTCGGTTAAGTAAAACTAGGAACCTTTACCAAATCTGAAACATCGACTGAAATGTAAAGTCCTATTATACAAGGGTACCATCGCCAAATAGCTTGCATTGACTTGCTGATTAGAAATGTTTTGTATATGACAGGCTTCATGTCTATATCAACTCAACCATTCTAATTCCAGTAGCCTAGACCCAAACCCTGGCTAACTGAAAAACTCCATTACATTACTTACAATCAGAGTTCTAGTACAATAATTCAGGAGTGCATCCGCTCTTGAACTAGAAGTGATAAGTGAAATGTCACTTGCAACCAATGGATGTCACTGTCTCACCGTTAATTCAGCCAAGCTGCAGTTGCATATCAGCTTCCTTTAATAAGCCACTGTAATTTTATTCATTATGATGTTCTTTTTGATCTGACAGGGTATATTTTATAGTTTAGAACCAGTGATTTGCAGCTACCCAAGTTGGTGATTGTGAGCTTCTATTCAACATGTTTGATTTTCATCTGCACAAACTATATGACACAAAGATTTCATAAAATTGGTCAAATAATTTACCACAGAATTTGCAGGATAAAGTTGTCAAGAAGCATGGAAATTAAAGGTTATTTAGAATAAATGTTCCCAGTGATGTAGAAATGACCAAAAACTTCATAATTAGCTTAGCTTGAAGGTATTATGAAAAAAAAAAAAATCCGAAACAGAACATGTAAATGAATCACAAATACAAAATTCCTGTATTTCCACAATGTTCTTTCTGACCAAATAACAATGGATTTACAGAATCTGCTCATCTTTTCCCAACACTTCTGCAGGACACTGTCTACAGCCCACACACATTTTCTATATGGTACACAATTACAATAAACAGATTTTATTAGTGGGGTTTATTAGGGATTCCACATTTGCGTTAAAAAAAAAAAAAGAATGATGGTTGTAAACTCAAAATGACTTCAAAAGCACACAAGAATAGTTTATGATGAAGTCTCTAAATGAATGTCAGTGGAATTGAATTTACTCTGAATCAAACGGTAATAATATCATCCAGATGTATCAGGGTGGTCTTTCAGGACAGACACTGTGGATTATTTGCAGCCCCTCTGTTTGTGTGGGTTTGCCTAGCAGTCATATATGAGCTGGAGCTGCAGACCTGCTGTGTCACTCGATGAGACGCTGCAGGAGGAGGAATGGCAGGCTGGGGGGGTTTCTTCTTCTCTCTTCTAAACTACAAGACGGAGAAATATGTCATAGCGGAAAACAGGAAAATCGGAATCTTATTTCGACTCTATCAGCTGGCAGTGCTGGGATATATAATCGGGTGAGTTGCAACTGCGATCTATCCCATTTTCCAGCGTGGAATCAAGCAGGCAGAACTTTTTAGAAAGTGATTCACGGTTAAAAATAGTTGAGCTTGTCAACGTGTTAACTGCGTTACTATAGTTGATATGATGCAGAGCTTTTCCCGTTTTAAAACGCGCTTGTCTCCCGGAGGAGCCTCGGACTGGGTTTGAGTGGGTCGAGGCTCACCTGTCCCACTATGATGTGGGCTGATGTATGGTGAGAGAACTGAAACCAGCAGCAGGTGACTGGGACAGTATGGACAGGGTACAGTATCTGGTTTGACCTTTGTAAATGTTTGAGAAAGTTATTTCGAACTGTAAGATGATCCATTTGGTGGCTTTACCGCAGTTAGAGCATGAAGACACGGTCATCAATATGGCCAGTAACACCATGTCTGTCTCCCATTCACAGAAATGCGTAAGGAGAGATATTTATGAATAACATGAAACCACATGATTAGAAAATTGGAAGCGTCTTCATAAATCTTAATTAGGCAGATAAGTTTAAGTTTATTCTGCAAAGTTTAAGTTTAGAGCTATAACTACAGAAAAAAGGTTCTTATACAATCATTTTCAAACTCAAGCTGTAACAGTATGGAATCATACCGTCCATAAAATGTATTTACTCTATCTTAATCTGTTTTTGAAATAACTGATCAAGATAGATTAAGACACTGCTTCCTGTCGCCAATAGGTGGCCCTGTCACTGTAATGCCGCCTTATGATTGGCATCTTCAGGCCGGCGTTGACCTTGAGAAGTGGAGTCAGACCAGAGTCCAATTTCCTAGTCAAACAAACAAACATGAGAAAACTTTTGATTATATTGTAATTTTTAAGGTGTTCAGATCATTCTGACCAGATCTCAAGTTGTTTGGGTCAAACCTGTTGAAGGAGTGTGTTAAAAAGCCCCCCCAAAAAACTTCAGGCTAAGAAGATGACTTCCTGTTGACTATAAAGATTAAAGATAAAAATTATGAGGGGCAGTCAGGGACACAATTCAGAATGTACCATTCACACACACACACATATGAAACAAAACACATTCACGTACACAACTGAAATGCTGTCACACACACAACTGAAATATCATGCCCCTGACGGCCCCTCATAGCGGCGGGCAGCTCCTTCGTGGTGCACCCCCAATGAGCAACTGATGAAAGGGACGGTGCATTGCTCAGGGGCACCTCAGTAGTACTCAGGAAGTGAACTGTTGGAGTGTGTCAGTTCACACGCCGACATTTATTGCCTGACATGGATCTCGAGCCGGCCAGCCTCCGTTGCCCAAGACTCGGTGTCCAAAAGAGTCCAAGAAAGACTTTAGCAAGGCTTTTTTGTAGATGTTGACATCATACATTTGCATCAGTTTCTTAAATGTAAGGTTAAACCGAGTGTGTATTTTGACACACAGTTCTGACACTCATAACTCTGTATGTATGTTAATGTGTTTTAAATTTGAAGAGTTAACAAATATACAATTTCCCAACTTCAACAGGCAGTGGCAGTGAATAAATATTTGTATTTTATGATTACTTGCAATATCCTGTTTCTATGTATATTTGTCCAGTATTTATCTTATGTCCACTGCCTGTTGCGGTTAGGAAATTAAATATTTATTAAATCATCAAATATTTAATTTCCTAACTTCAACAGGCAGTGGCAGAGAATGAATATTTTTATTTTATAATAACGCATGTATCCTGTTTCTATGTCTATTGTATCCTGTATGTATCCTATATCCTAATATAGGATATATTCTGCTTTTAATATTTCAAATTTGAGACTTGGAGACTCCATAGTAACATTTGTGCCTTTCATCGCTACATAGTTCTTTCATTCCCAGGAGCATAAAGGTGTGCAAAATCATTCTTAAATAGTTCGGAATTGTCCCCGCGGAGCTGCGTTATGATGTGGTCAAGGATATATTTACATATCAACGTGATTCCTTTCATCTGACACGTGGAAGTGAACATGTTTAATGACAGTTATAATGTGAAAGCTGTCACACCCTCACAAAGACTCTGCTCAACAAGGGCTCACAGATTCCACAGAGGAGCATCGCACCCACGTTGATATAAAAGGCACAAACTAATGATGCTGTGATGTGTTCAACTTATTCATAGTGAGGCTTTGATGATGTCTGACAGCTGAATGGGTGTTTCAGGTGGGTGTTTGTGGCAAAGAAAGGATACCAGGAGAGAGAAGAGGCCATCCAGACATCGGTCATCACCAAGCTCAAAGGTGTGACACTGACCAACAGCTCAGAGAGTGGGCTTCACATCTGGAACGCTGAGGATTACGTCATACCTCCAAATGTAAGTCTACCTGCATACTGTACCTGCCTGCCCAATGTGAATTCATCATGCAAAAAGGGCTGGAAAAAGTTCCTCCTCTGTGGTGGTCTCCTATTCGGTTAATAAAACCTATGAAGTTTGGGATGGAAAGGAAAATTCTGATGGAAATTCCTTAGATTTTTCAGACGTATTTTAATACAGTGGATTTTAATACATGAACGTTTCCATCCTGGAGTCAAAAAATCTGTGTTGTTCTGATTTTGAATTGACCTATAAGTCTTTTGCAAAGATTTGAATTCCTCTCTTTGCTACATCACTTGTTGCCTACCCCAAAGATTAGTCCTAGGACCATAAATTTGTGTATTTTGAATTATAGAAATAATAAGAAAGATGAGATATTATTTTTGTTCCTCTACGAATGGATTATATGAAGACAAGTGTAACAGCTAGCATTAAATCTAATTTGTCTGTCTGTTTGTTGATTTCGGAGCAGAGTGCTGATGCCTGAACGCTCCCCAATTATTGCCAATTACATTCCTGTCAGAAGGAATTTATCATTAGCCTACGCCTCTATCTCAAGAGATTTAACGCCATTGAACGTCTTGAAAGTGTAATTTGTTTAACATTTAGCTAATCGATTTTGTCTGTCTGGATCTAATTTTATTTTGTAGGGTGAGCAGGTGTTCTTCATCGTAACAAATTACATTGAAACTCCCAATCAGAGGCTGGGCTTATGTGCAGAAGTGAGTACAAGATGATAAATACTTTTCTCTTCCTGTAGCTTAAATTTCTGGTGTTAAACTACAACAATCACAAAAGAATACATTTTCATATCCAGATGCTTTCGTTTGATCTTGCAGAGTTTCAAGGTGCCAAATGGACGATGTCAAAGTGATGATGACTGCGTGGAGGGGGAGAGTGTAATAGCTGGTCATGGTGAGGGTCATTTGTTGCACTCATGTAAAAATTTTTTTAAATGAAAGTCAAAAAATAATTTAATTCATGCTCTGACGACCCTTTGCTCCCTCCGTCAGGAATCAAGACTGGTGTGTGTTTGAACAGCACTGGGACCTGTGAGATTCATGCCTGGTGTCCTGTTGAATACAACCAGAGACCCACGTGAGACCCTTTCCTCTCTTCAAAAACCATTGGAGACTCTCCAATCTGTCCTGCTACTCAAACACTTACCCTGATCCCTCACTCTGACTCAGATATTTCACAGGCTCTATTTATTACCAATACATCTCGTTAGCCCCTGCTTGTTTTATTTTACCCTCACACATCCACCCGTCTCCTCTGTTCCCCAGAGAGCCCTTGCTGAGTGAAGCCGAAAACTTCACCATCTACATCAAGAATTTCATCAGGTTTCCAAAGTTTGAATTCTCCAAGTGAGTGGCCATTAAGTGGACTTGATTTCTGAAGTGCTTACGCTTTAAAGCCATCATGACACAGATCACAGAGTGAGCAAAGGGATATATGTGTTCCAGTGGCTGCTTGAAATAACTTTAGGGTGCAGAGAGCTTTCTATTTATACCGGCCTGTGCATTGCGCGCAGTGAGACAGCGAGTCCCGTCATCTGAGATGTCCTTGACAGCAGGCCTTGCCCCGGACAGGTGTCAGATCAGATGGGGCTAGCCCACAGAGCCGTCCTGCTGCCTTCTCTGCTGTTGTCTGTCCAAGAGCCGCAGGAAAGCGATGCCGATAACCATGGCTAATTAATCCATCAGGATCTTATTCTCATTACACAGCCATCTCTCCCATGACCCCACACACTTCTTGATTTTCATACACTTAATGAAGACTGGCTCGTAATACAATTCTCTCTCGATGAATATTACACCAAATGTCTGGCAAATTTGTGCTCCTACAGAGTGACACATGGAGTTACACTTCCCTTTGAGCCAGGGTGTGTATTACAGTGGGTTGACTGATATACACATTGTTGCCAAGTGCCAGCTGATGGAGGATTGTTGGGTATTCGTAGAATAAAGTGTTGCTTTGGACCTGTTGTTCTTGGATAGTGTAGATGTATAACTTTTCTTGTGATTCAACACTATACAACTAAAACTTGACTGTTGTTGGTGATGTGAGGACACAATTACAGCAAACTTGAAGACCTTTTACGCAGATTCAGTCAATGTTACATGTTTTGAAGTTCAAAATATTTGCCCCATCGTAGGCTCAGTCTGAATTTGTGGTTATTATTCACTATGATAACAATTAAAGACAAAAGGCTGGAATGAACAAGAAACAATTAATGACCTCCAAAAGAAAGTTCAAAAGGTCAAAGCCACAATGTCAGAAGTTGACAGATATGTGACTCTTAGTTGGCAGAGCCAGTTGTCTCCAACCTGTCTCTGTCTATCTTGGGGATTATAATCTTGTTATTTTCAGGGATTAGTGATACTTTGCATGATAAACTAAATGATGCATGTTGATGATATTGAAAGTAAGACTTGTGTGTCTGCTGCAGGTCCAACGTCCTTGACACGTCTGACGACAACTACCTGAAAAGATGCTCCTACGACAAAGAGAATGATCTATACTGCCCGATTTTTCGCCTCGGGGATCTTGTCAGGTGGACTGGAAACGACTTCCAGGAAATGGCTGTTAAGGTACAAAGTGGGTGATTTCAGTTGCTCACAGTCATTTGATGATGATTAACAACAAACCATTGGTGTTATGATTCAAATGAAATCCATTTGTTCCGGCTTGTGATTCTGCTTCCTCAAATAGTTAAACTCAAAAATGAAAGCTTAATGTAATCACACCTGTTCTGTGAAGTTATGCACGGCAGTTGTGTTGAGGATATTGACAAAACAAGCAATGGCTGATGGCTGATTGCTTGATATTATGGGAATGGGAATCTGTGGTGGGACTGGAAGAGGATAAACTGGCTTCTTCTGTAACGTCCCCAGTTTAGCTTCTGCAGGAAACATTTGATACTCTTGTCCTCTTCCCTTTCGTATCCACCAACAGAAACATGCCGTGAGCTCAAAGCCATTTGATTGACTTTATGGTAAGATCAAATTTCTAATGGGAGAAGGCTGTCTTTTGATCCAATAGTAAGTAAATAGTACATGTTGATGTCAAAAATAACATTGAGAATTAAAACTAGCGGACAAAATTTAATATTTTGAATATTGAATGTTTTTACTCTTAGCTGTCACACATTTTAATGTGGAGAAAGAAAGAAAGAAAGAAAGAAAGAAAGAAAGAAAGAAAGAAAGAAAGAAAGAAAGAAAGAAAGAAAGAAAGAAAGAAAGAAAGAAAGAAATAAAGAAAGAAAGAAAGAAAGAAAGAAAGAAAGAAAGAAAGAAAGAAAGAAAGAAAGAAAGAAAGAAAGATTTGATTTTTGATTTTTGCAAAAACACTTTAATCACATTCAAACATTTTACAATTTTACATTAGATGAAAGCACTAAAGTGCTTCAGAAGAGGAAGATTTTTTTGCAAAAACACTTCAATCACATTCAAACATTTTACAATTTTCCATTAGATGAAAGTACTAAAGTGCTTCAAAAACACTGAAAACCAATAAATAAAAGGAAATACAATTTAAAAAAAATTAGTGCATTATATCAGGAAGTTTGCAAAAATGAGTTGATCATCAACTAAAGTGCATAGGACATTTTTGTGACACCAGATGTTCCTAAACTTTTTTGGGTCTTTTGTCATTTTATAAAAACCAAATTCGAAATAAATAAATAAATAAATAAATAAATAAATAAAGAAAGAAAGAAAGAAAGAAAGAAAGAAAGAAAGAAAGAAAGAAAGAAAGAAAGAAAGAAAGAAAGAAAGAAAGAATACTTTATTAATTACATAGTCACTCAGGTGTACATTTTTTGTGTTAGTTTTTACAGTTAGTGTGTACAGGTCCCTGAAACACAACCACAGCACTCAAGGGGCCCTGTAAGCATACAGTTTGGTGGAATGGGCTATGAGAAAATTAATATTAATTATCGACATGGCGCTTTTGGATTGAAGTTTGGCTCTGGAACAAAAGAAAAAAGTTTTTTTCAATTTCAGTGGATCCATTTTTGTTTAAAATATTTGTTTTGGTGGAAATACAGGTTTGGCATTCAATGCCTCATTTTCTATGGCAAATGTTATTGTCACCGTCCCATCCCAATACTACCCTGGCTCTGGGTGATAACACATCTTTTGGTGGAAACCCAAGTTCCAAGCATGCACATCTCTTTGCTGGTCTGGGTCAAGTATGAAAGGGGTCATGCTGAAGCCTTCCCACCATTGCTGCAATATGAAACTCTAAATTCCAACCGATGGAAGGTGGTCACCCATCCTTCTTCAACCAGGGTCTTTGTTCCCAAGGTAGACTCCAGTGAGTCTCCAGCTGGGTTACCATCCATCTTCAGCTCAGAGGCCTTGAGCTGCTTTAACCCTCTTTTTCCATCGCTGCCAGGTCTGACTAGCTTCCAGCAGCTATAAGTTGCGTCCATGTGGTTGGCTTACTCAGACTTCATCTAGTTTGCTGTTGTTCCTTTAGATTCCTCTGCTGCAGCTGCGTTTTCTGCAAGCCTCCCTTCTGCATCCACCTCGGCACGTAATCATGTGGTACTCATTGTCAGCACCTCTCTGGTCCAGCATGTTACTTCCTGCTGTTCTGGTGGCTGCAAAAAGATCAATACCCCCACCACTTTGCATCCGACTCAGACTCACAGCTGATTCGCCAGCCAACATGAACTTAAATGTCAACAGTCTGAGACTTTAAAGACTCTTTTGAACCTTTTTTATGTTTCAACTCTTTAAGAAGTTCAGAGATAAGAACATCAACAATCTTCACTTTGCTGATTTGCTAAATGGAAATGACGCCACCTGGTGTGGAGAATGAAGTCATCCTTTGACGGGAAATATCACTGTTATTTGAAATGTCAAATCAGTATTTTATAATAAAATCAACTAAGATTAAGATAAATATCATTCAAACTATGCATATTAACTTCATCATAGTTAAGTTAATACAAATTTAACAATGGAGGGCACAAAACAAGAACATAATGTTACTGACGGATGGAACTGTGTGCTGTGAAATAGGCTACTTTTTATTGGGTCATACACTATAGTTACAACACATATTTCTCAATGAAGCTAGACCCAACTTGAACATCCATACTGGATTGTGTGGATGTTCAAGGCTTTTACAAACACGATTTAGCTTGTAGAATTTAAAGTACACAAATATGTGTCATTATAACAAATATGTGTCAGTATAACTGCTGCACTAATATTAACAGAAAGTCTTTACCCATCAGGGAGGGTCTGTGGGAATTCTCATTGAGTGGAACTGTAATCTGGATCAAGACTCGTCGCATTGTAATCCAGACTACAGCTTTACTCGTCTGGACATGAATTTGAACAACTCAATCACATCAGGATACAACTTCAGGTACACCCACTCTGGAGTCCACTGCCTCCACCCTGCTCTCTTTGTCTAACCTGATTTATTTCATTCTATTCCACCTTAAATCTGCTGAATTTGCTCCTACAGATACACAAGGTATTACAAGGATCAAAATGGTGTAAAATTTCGCACTTTGTACAAAGTATATGGGATTCGCTTTGATATAATGATCAACGGACAGGTACGGCAGTGATGTGTTTGAGCAGTTTTTTACAATACTCCAGTAATTGACTTATATTTAATGTTTCTTATTGCTTTTCAGGCTGGAAAATTCAATATTGTGCCTACAATAATTGCCATCGGGTCAGGTCTTGCCTTGCTGGGCGCTGTGAGTGATTTATTAAAATATTAGGGACGTTGTTACTGAGATGAATAAAGAAACATCACATATTGATGCCACTACAGGGTGACGGATGATTGCCAGTAACAAAAATAGCAGCGCTCTGCACCATTCAGACATCCAGTTGATGTTACATTCTTTCTTTTAGGGGGCTTTTGCATGTGACATGATACTGCTGTACATGATGAACACAAGCTCTTTCTACAGAGAGAAGAAGTTTGAAATCATCAGCTCCAAGTATGACTCACTGCTCACAGCTGTAATGTCAATCTTTGTTATTATAATTGTTATTGTTATTGATCATTTATTGACATGTTTCTCTCACAATGTACATAACAGGGGAGACCCAAACAAAGTAAAGGATGGGAAACAAGGACATAGAGAAAGGAGATCCAGGAAACCAGCCACAGAGAAAGAGGCCGCCAACTCCTCCATGAAGGCAGAGGGTACTGAACCTATGATGGGATCTCCTCCCACTGCAGACAGCCAGCTGCCTATGGACAGCCGGGGTCCGACCATTCCACGTAACACAGGACAGCGATACTCCTCCATTCTCCCTTCCCATCGTGCAGAGCCCAGGAACCACATCACGTTCTCTTCGCAAAATTGAGTTTGCAGGAAGAGCAAAATAAATGGCCGGTTAGGCTGCAAAAGGTGGATTGATGTTCGCCTCTCACCTACTGGTACAACTGCGGGCATAGCACAAGACAGAAGCTCGCCCTGGTTGAAGATATGTTGGTCCAAAGAATTGTTTGTCTTCCACGTAGACAGTAAGGTGGTCAGGATCCGTAGTGGGAATATGTTGGGTAACAATAAATAATTATGTGTACGAGTACTGTGATATTGTTTTAGACTGGCAGAACTCAAAAATCTTCATGTAAGACTTAAAATGGATTACTAACAGCTTTACAGTTTAGTGTCATTTGGGTGTTTTAGTTTCTGATCAGACGAAATAAACATTTCAGGGCCAGAGATTTTATTTTTGTCTTCATGATGAAAATCACAGGGAAAAAAGAGACTAGAATCTAGACATGAGTAATCAGAAGTTTCAGTTTTCTTCTTGGACCTCAACTGTGAGTATGAATTAGATAACCATTGCAGATGTATTTCTAAAATGCAAAGCTATTTCTGGTTAATCCACAAGCACAACATACTTTCTATATTTAAAGTTGTTTCTGGAAGTATGGATTCAACTCGAATGAAAATGTGTGAACTGTCTTAATGCATTTCATTTGGATGCATCATGTACCTGTTGTGACACACATTTGAGTGAACTGTAAAAGTGTTGTAGCTGTCCATAAACATGACAAGAAACTTATTCACATTTGAATGTATTTATGAAGCTGTGAGAAACAGCTGTGATGTGCTACTGGTAAATGAATGGTGCAAGATGTTTATGTGCAGTCCTTCCACTCTCCTGTTCTTCTTGTTCCTGTGTATTGATCATTGTTTGAAACTGATTATCATGTTGATTCTGTAATGTCACATGGCACTGCCTCATAGATGAGTTGATTAATAATGTATACAATCGAGAACAAACTATGTTCTCGACAGATGAAATCGACAGATGAAAACAAGCATGGAGCAACAGCAATGGATAAAAAAATAAAGTCACTGGTGGGTGTGGTGTAGGAAGAGTAAGAATTTCATTCTATACACTACAATTATTGACACATTCTCTGTCTAATCAACAGTATATCATGGAAAAATTTAGTCTCACAAATTGCTCATCTAAAAAACAGCAGGACAGACTGATTAGTTTATGTAGGTGGGATTACTTCAGGGTTAAATTTTGTACACCTTTTTAGTACACATGCACCATCCCATACAGAAAAGTCCAGAACAGGATGTACGTAAAAAGACCTCCGACGAGGCCTCCAGTGAAGAGCAAACGCCGTGACTTAAAGAATTTTTTCCATCTCCGTCCAGCCTTGAGAATGAGCAGCAGTGACAGGAGAAATGCAGACAGGAAGTAAAAAATGAAGCCATTCAGTCCAGTCAGGCCCAGGATTCCAGCTGTGGCTCCAGACAGAGCAGACACGGATGTGCGACAATAGTCCAGCACAGCAGCATTGCCTCTCACAGCGACTTCACTGATGAACTGCGGTCCCTCTCGTTTGGCTATGACTCCTGCCATGTTGCCTCTGTTTGCTGTATCAAATAGGTTCTGCTGTATCAAGAGAGATTGACATGTTAATGATACACCATAGCTACTCTTGGTGTATGGCTACACACCAGGTAAATAATACTGTCCACTTCAGTTATTTTCCTAATGTAGAAAATCTATTATTACAAAATTATTGCATGTTGTACAGTCCAACTTCAAATCATGACATCACAAACAACTCCCACCTAAACTAGCTACACAAATTTAGGCTGCCAATTTCAATTCCAGTATTAATATAATGAATATATTGTACATATCCAACTACTGACAGGTCACTGACACATAAATACATATTTACTTGCATTTAGGAGAAAATTTAACATTTTATTCGCGTGACAGTTTTGTTGAAGTCATGGTTACTCAAAAACCGACCATTGGTAATGCTAATTCTCCGGGCCTTGTAGATGTGAGTAGATTTAAGCTATAAGCACTGCATTTAGACATTCCCCCACAAAATGACCAGTACGATAAAACAAAATTACAAAAAATCTGGATGTCAATGTAGCTAGGGGGAACAACAAAGCAAAGTGTTTCAATCAACATTTAAAGCCTAACTTACATTACAAATGCACTCACAAAACAACTCAAACGGATGGAACTCTAGTCAACGACTAACGTTAACAATAATCCACACAACCTTTACGATGCATTACAATCGTAGTCTCAAGTGCATTGCCTAAGAAAGGACACACCGGCTGTCATTATTAGCTAGCGCTTCAATGTTCATGCTAATGCTAACGCATATTAGATTCTCACCGGAAATAGACGCAGGGACTCGTCGACTTCTCACGGCGATGCTACAGAAACATAATAAGTACAAGCAACTTTACAAACACGAAAACAAGAGCTTTTTGAAAGCAAAATCAGCTAATGTAGCGCAGGAATAGCACATTCATTCTCGTCTATATGACACCCCTTAATGAAGATCGGCCATGTTCTTCGCAATGCATTCTGGGGACAGCGGCCGAAAACGGGCTACACACTGGTGCGTTTAAAGAACAAAAAAGAGCAGGAATTTTTAAATTCTCTCCGACTTGATGAACTATATATTGCAAAGTATGGAACATCCTCTTCAAATTTCCCGCTTCAAATGAGAATCAATGACATGTTTAAAAACTGCGAACTTTTTAGCAGAATAACTACAATTAAAAAGTCAATTTTTTCCCATTGATGGCGCGTAATCCGTCCTCGCATAGGGATTTATAATTTCCTACGTTATTTTAGGTAACTTTAATGGTTCCATCGTGACGGCGTCACGCAGTTGAGTGTCGTGGTGTAAATACTGGCTGTTTTAAGGTGTAATGTCTTCCTATATTCTGGGTATAGATGTTGGCACCACTTCGGTCAAAGCCGTTTTGTTAGAAACTGGATCCAGATCGGTGATTGCGAGTCACACTTTGCCAACTGCGTCCGACATAATCGACGGTACCGGGTTAAAGGTGAGTACAACTTTGCTAAACAAAACTGTGAAATTAATTTCGGTGAATCCTGACGATGTTTCCACGCAGGCTAAAGAGCAGCACCCTGGCCGGATCATTGACACCTTGAACCGGTGCATCGGTTCGCTGCCCAGGGGAAAACTGCAGCATGTTGCTGGTATCGGGCTGTCCGGACAGATGCACGGGGTTTTATTCTGGAAAGGAAAGGACGGTAAGGCTGCGATTATCACCTGAACACGTGCACACTGTGACATTTCATGTCACTTAAATTAAATAACAATATATTAAATCACCTGAGCAGCATATAAATAAGCTGACTGAATTGGTTTGTTATCTTTCACTGAAGGGCTCCTTTCTATTATCTGTAATTGTCATAATAATCTGCCCATCACTTTTTCATAATGATTATCATTTATGCACACATTGTTATTTAAGTTCAAAGTTCAGATGGCATTATTTGAAGTTAATTTCACATCCATTGACATGAACTACTTTAAACTCACAGATAGATAGATAGATAGATAGATAGATGTGATTCTTCTAGATAAAATGCATAATATGCACAACAATAATTTATGACTGTTATCAGTCTACCTAAGGCTCTAACAATTTTTAAATCTTCGGTACAATCTGTCCTATAATGCTTAACCAGACCAGAGAATTAAAAAAATATTCACTAGAAATTCCTGTGGGAAGTTAGGAAGTCCTTCAAAGATAAACCTGTGTTTTCAGGCTGCGGAATTACATTCAGTATTATTCTATAATACTGATAATGACCTTTACGATGCGGGTTACGATGCGGGTTTTCCGATAATTATTGTTTTTAACTCAAAAACAAATTGCAGGGTTTTTTTGCAACAATGTCGCCATCTGCTGGTTGTAATGAAAAGTTGCTGTGAAAAATATATTCCAGGAATATTTTCAAACAACAAAACCCATTTGTGCAGAGGTTTTTGTATATGTAGGTGTTTTTTCTGCCTCTTGCAGGCAGTGATTGGTCAAACGGGGACTTCTTCACAACCAAAGACGCCAGCCAGCTGATCACCTGGGAGGATGGCCGATGCAGCAGCGACTTTCTGTCGTCTCTTCCTCAACCAGAATCACATCTCAGTGTGGCCACAGGGTTTGGATGTGCAACCATCTTTTGGTACATGAGACACAGGTGAGCACATAGTTTTTAAAAGCTACATGTAGAACACACGTCATTGCTGGGTAGTATGTCACACAACAGTAACTCTGTTGTTCTGCAGGCCTGAGTTCCTTGTGGACTTCACAGCCGCTGGCACCATCCAGGACTATGTGGTGTCAATGTTGTGTGGCTTGAATGGGTGTGTGATGACACCTCAGAATGCAGCCAGCTGGGGCTTCTTCAACACCTCCACCAATCAGTGGAATATGGACATGTATGTTCAGAGCTTCCTGCTTTAACCACACCTAATCTGTGTACAAAATGCATGAAAATGTAACACGACTTATGGTTGGTGTCAACCAAGATTACTTAACACATTGTGCAATTCACAAACTTACAGTGTCAGAATTGTTGTGCATAACTAACATAGAGATTCACTCTGCATGCTGCAGTCTGAAGGATGCCGGCTTCCCTTTGCACTTGCTTCCCCGGTGCGTCCCGTCAGGCGGCTTGGCGGGACAGACGCGGTCTGACTGGCATGGTGTCCCTGCTGGTACTCCTGTAGGGGCCGCCCTGGGAGACTTTCAGTGCTCTGTCTACTCCTGTATGAGTGCAAGTACAGATGCAGGTGAAACAGGAAGTCCACTCATCTCTCTGAGGCCCAGGATCACACTTAATGCACGCACTTAAGATGAAAAAAAAATGCATTACAGCATGACCATAATGTATTTGGCATCCATTAGATGTCTTCTGAAAATGTACTAGTAATATCTTTAATTTACTCTGGTTCATTCTGTTCAGTTTTTGTGCTAAAAACATAATGAGAACTGTAATGGAAAAGGCACATATGGACCAAATTCTGCTTTTTTCAAATAAGTTGATGAAATCAAACTGAAAAACCACAGAGAAAATAAGAAAATAAAACCAGGTGAACAAGTTGAAGTAAAAAAACAAAAATGTGCATCAATTGTGACCCTGCTATCAGCTCCTTTTGCATGTCCTGGTCTGTGCTGGTGTTTCATGAGTCTTACATATCTGTGTGTGTGTGTATGTGTGTCCTTCTCCTAACTCCATAGTTCTTAATATTAGCACCTCTGCTCAGCTGACCTTCGCCATGCCGGCTAACTTCACACCTCCAGATTGTCCTCAGCTCGCCTCCTCCATCTCCTACGTCCCCTATTTCAAAGACTCATACTTGGCGGTGGCGGCTTCGCTCAACGGAGGGAATGTGTTGGCTACTTTTGTGGAAACGCTCACCGCCTGGTTGAAGGAGCTCGGTACGTACTTCTACCAGTGGATAAATGGATCATGATGGTGCAGAATTAAGCAGACATTCATTTTTACAAAGAAGCATTTCAAAAGACCTTCTTAACACCCACATGACGTGGAAGCAGTTTGATTTAGTGTGTGCATACATTTGGAATGAGTGTAATCCATTCATGTCCATTCCTATAGCTGTATTTAGAGCCTTTTATTCTTAGAATAAAATCAACACTTACAGATCAGCTATTAAAGACTTCCAGGCTGGAACTGAACCAAAACATCAGAGATGGTCCAGAGAGGCTGGTGTTCATTTAAGGAAGAAAGAACTATTTATTCTTACTACGCCAACCACAAATGGAGAAGTAGAGTGAAGCCGCATAATTAACTGATCTTAGATCATTGCCATCAAATTTAATCCAAATATTAAACCGTTCTTCCTTATGACCTACAGACGTGGAGCTGAGTGAGTCGTGCTTGTATGAGAAGCTGATTCATTGTGGTCTGAGTCAGGAGACCAGCGACCTCAGGGTGAGTCCTACCCTCCTGGGTGAGAGGCACGACCCTCTCCGTCTGGGTCAGATTGCCAACATCTCCACCACCAATCTGTCTCTGGGTCATCTGACCAGAGCGCTGTGCCGCGGAGTCCTGGACAACATCACCTCCATGATGCCCGTGGAGCGTCTGCAGCAGGCGGGGATCCGCAGGATTGTGGGCAGCGGAAGCGCCGTCGTCCGAAACCAGGTCCTCAGACAGGAAGTGGAGAGAGCGTTTCCGTTCGCGGTTGAATACGGACAAAATGCAGACTCTGCTGTTGGTGTTGCCATGGTAATCAGTGACTGGCGCTGAATTGGAAACATATTTCCTGATTGTTTACATGATTCACACATTTCAGCAGCATGTTATATTTAGCAATAGCTTCAGATTAAGAGTGCACCCTGTAAACTATATTTAACATATACTGTAATTGACAGGGTAAAATTTGCAGACTAATCTCCATTAAAGCATTTAATTTCAGTTTACCTGAACAGCCAGTGGTAATATAGTGGGCATTTCTGCGTGCTCCATCCATCTCTTATGTAGTAGTGCTTTATTGCCATGCCTTAAAACAAGAACCATTCCAGCAGTTCAGAATCATCATCAGTAAGGTTCACTAAGGTTAAGGTTTTGTTTCAAGTTCATACTGATAGCTTTTTCCTGGAGCTGCCAGTGGCAGATATGTTCATTAGTCCTGATAGGAAATCAACTGTTGGAGTTTATAACGTCATCGCTTCAGTCCACAGTGCAAAGGAAACATCAATTGCAGCACAAGCAGTTCTACAAACAGGTTCCTGTAGACTTTGGTGTTTCGATATCAGTCCCGCTCCTCATGTAGACCCTCCTGACCACATGCACTTCGACCTTTAACACTTACACAACAGCAGTGTTGGGCATGAGCATGAGTAATGATGCTTATGCTAAGCTTTGCGCCACTTTGTACCGTTCTTAATCTTCCGTTCAGAATCCCTGCTGCTCACCGAGAGTTTAAATGTCCTTAATTATTTTCATTATTTATGTCAATTTAGCTTTAAATGTTTATCAGCCTTGTTGAATTTGTGTCTCTGCTGTCTGGAGTTACTTCTCAGCACAATAAAAAGTGGGAAATAAAGATTGTACAATGGATGAGGGTCGATGCACACAAAAATTTTGGATGTAATATTTCTAGCTGCAAAGCTGCCAACAGCTTCATCTTTTTCTATAATAACTAAATAGAAGTAGCTGTAATATTATAAAATGTTAACGTCGTGCAAAATGCAGATGACCTTTGTGCTGCCAATCATTCATTATAACAGATTGAGGAAAGGATGCTCTGTTTTTCTTAATCACCCGATGTGATGAAATAGAGGTACAAATAAATTGGTGCTTATAATTAATTTGTCACAAATCTTGATTCTTTTAATGAATGTGAGTTTAGTTTTAACTTAATTTTCTTGACCGAGCCACTAGGATTATATTCTGGCTAAATCATCCCAGCCCTGAATGGAAAGAGCTATTTTTTCATAGAAAGACAGACATTGAAAAGCTTGCATGAACACAGGAAATCAAAATCTTAAAAGCTCAAACCATCTCTGTGTGCGAAGGCCTGCAGGCTGCATGTGACTGCAGAAAAAAAAAAAAAACGGAATTGATATCAAGATGGGAATTCTTTACATCTCATGAGCGCAGAGCTTCGGCCATCACAAATAGTCAGCAGCTCTGTAACCACAACCCAGTGACAGGATCACAGCTGTGGTACACACAAACACATGCACAGCTAGTCAAACTGAAGAGGCAGATAAGGCACACAGGAAGTATGTCAGGAAATGTGAATGCTTGAATTAGACTCTTGATATAAAATTTACAAGCTGAAGCAAAAGATGTTCATTTATGAAACATTTCCAGAGAGACCCAAAGAATCTCATTTATAACTGTTATAAATAATTAGAATAAGTAAAGGTTTCTTTGTGATAAATTGAAACAGCTCCTTGGCTTCTCCCTCATTAAACATTGGTGTGTTTGTGGCGCTCATCCTCTTCCATACGTCTTGATTTCCTGTGGTCTGAGTGAGGATGGTCAATACAGCATCGCTTTAAGCACTCAGGCCTGCAGTAATGTGCTCTGATATTCTCCAGGGCGTGTCACTTTATCTCTGGCTTGTTCCTGCTAGCGTTACCCCTCATGGTGTAAACCAGCATCTCAGGAGGAGGTCATTGTGAGAACTGTCTGCAGGACACCCCGCTGTTTGCTGCTGTTTGGTTTCTGAAGATTGGATTTTTAATGATAAGGATAATCTGGAGCAGGAAATCTGCTTTCTGGTGAGTTAAAATTGCTATAATGGTTGTGTTCTGATCAGTATATACATTTTTAATCCATGCAGTGTGAAGAAAACCTGCAGGAAAAAATGTTTATTCTAATGGCATGATTTTGTGATGTATGCTGCTTTGTGACATTTGTAAAAAAAACAATGTGAAGATAGTGAACAGACTTTTCCTCTCACATTGTGTCTAGATTTTTATTTTTCTATTCAAAAAACATGTTGTGAATCAATATGTCCATAAATATTACAGTAGAAACTCAACACACCCGAACAACAAAGAGGTTTTAAGATGAAGCATTTCTTATCTGGTCCACAGAAACAATTCATTTGCTCAGATGTGCTAAGATTAAATAACTGCTTTAAAAATACATTATAAGAAGATTTGCACACTTCTGTTTTTCCATCCTTTTTGTCCTGCCGGGTTATATATATTCCTCTCGTCATGCAGAAGTAGTCTCACACAGTTGTGAGTCACTAATTCCTCATTTCATGGCTGAAAAAAGGAACAAACTACAACAAAGATTAGATTCCAGTTGTTGCTCAAGATGTCTTCCTTCTTTCCTTCAACATCCTTTTTCACTGAGATCAGTGACATTTTCAGGGACCCTTTACTTTCAACTGCTGTGTCAGTATAAGTAGAAATAATTTGATCATTCTACAAAGAAATGACCGGTTTGAGCTGTGCTTGTGCTCCCGACATGGAAATCTTCTTGTAAATATGTTTCTTTGTTGGTGGGAGAGGGAGAGACATCACATGTCTGAAAATATGTCCGTTCCCCTGAAAGCCAGTGAGGTGATTCCCCATGAAAAACACATTCCAGAGCAACTGAAATAAACAAACATCTCACATCCAAGCACAGATGTCAAACACCTAAATGACCTTTAAGCGATCTTGGCACAAATCTGTGTGTGTGAGAATCGTTGAAACAAGCCTTTTACTTGTCAAATACGCTGCCTGTTTGCCTGTTTCTGCAGACCGCTGGAAGTGAAGATGAAGAAGTCAGAAATGTTTGGCTTCACTCTGGAGTCGGACGACAGGACAGACAAGGAGAGAGAAGATGCAGAGAAAGCTGCGCTGGTTTCCACGAGTCTTGGCGAGGACTCCCCCATGGACACCGATATTCAAGAGAAAATGGAAACGCCCAAACCTCAAATCAGATATAACCTTAATTTTGACAAGTGAGTCTCTCCATGCACAGATAAAATGATTTCATCCTTCTTTAATGCTCATTATCTCCTGCAGCTGTCTTATAAAGGTGCTTAACACTGTATAAGTTGAACCTTTACTGCCCTGTAAATAAATATTCATGAAATAACTTCAGTTCCAAAATAAGCATTGAATAACAAATTAAAGTTAAGTCTTGCAATCATTTACCAAATGTGTAGATTTTAAGACGTTAATATACAACTAATTTGTTAACTGTTGCTAATGTTTATTATTTTCTTAGTTAAAGCTTGTTACTGTATTACCTAGTGTTAATAGTACCTTTATAAGCTACAAAATAATTTATAACAAATGAATATTAGACTCATTAAATTATTCCAGTATTCTGTTACTTCCTGCTCACGACTGCATTACTTCCTGTGCAGTTTTTCCGTATCAGTACTGTTGTGTTGTTTTTTCTAGGGAGATTCGCGGTGAAGCGGTGGAGGACAGCCAGAGGTTTAATATCGAAAAGCTGTTCAATGCAGTGGCCAACAGGGACGTCCAAAAGCTGGCCGACCTGCACCAGTACCTGCGGAAGAACACGAAGAGACTCTCCGACTCTTTGTGTGAGTGCTAGACCCATGATGCAACAGCAGCGCCGGACAGTAAGGTATCGTGTGTTGATTCTCTGAATATGTGGTTGCACATGCAGATAAATCCTACGGGAAAACGGCGTTGATGAAGGGTCTGCTGCACCTCAAGGATGGCAAAAATGAGACGGTGGAGCTCCTGATTGACATTTCAGAAAAGATGGGCGACATTAAAGAATTCATCAACTCAGAGTATACCAGCAACTACTACAAAGGTGGGCTGCTGGGATAGTTCCCATCATGCATCTGTCTTCTAACGCAGGTGATGTCGTGATGTATGGGTGCTTCTCTCTGCAGGCCAGACGGCCCTCCATATCGCCGTCGAGAGGAGGAGCATCTCCTACGTAAAGCTGCTGGTCAGCAAAGGAGCAGACGTTCATGCCAAAGCCTACGGAACGTTCTTCCAGCCGCACGACGGCCCCAACTTCTACTTTGGTGAGTCCATCCTGCTGGAGGGAGGGAGGGAGGTGACCTCCTGACATGAAGGTCCTCCACTGAAGAGATGAGTCACAGTTTTACTCAATCAGTTCAATCAGTTTTTCTCAAAGCTGATTGAAGACAGGATTACGGCACAGACGTGACATTTTCTCGATCGTGATACGACAAGCAAACAGTCAGTGTCCATTTATAGTTTCAGTAGAGTAAACTTAAAAAGCTTGCAGGTTGCTGAGGGAGGACATCCATCCTATTGCCCCATTTCACAGGACAACACCACCAACAACTGGTGATAAGAAATACTGCAGGCATTCCCAGCATCATTGTGGGTTTCTGATCTCTCATCAATACATCTGATTAAAACCCACAGACATTTAGAACTGAAACGAGTGTTAGTTATCTCAACAGGCTTGTGGTCAAAGTTCCACAGGAACTCGGGGTATTTTTCCATGACATAAACTATAAAGTTTGCCTGTAATGTTGTGCATCTTCATGCAGCTGTTAACGTCTCAGGACTGTAAAATTGTGGTTAAAATTCAAGGGGGAGGGTCCAAAGAAAAATGTAAAAGAAGAGACCAGGGCAGATCTTTAAATCTTTAACCTTCATCCTTGTCTGCGTGCTCCTTAGGTGAGCTGCCTCTGTCTCTGGCCGCCTGCACCAACCAGCCTGACATGGTGGACTTCCTCATGGAGAACGACTACCAGAAAGCAGATGCTACCATGAAGGACTCTCACGGCAACACGGTGCTGCACGCCCTGGTGGTGGTGGCCGACAACTCTGCAGATAACACAGAGTTCATCGCCAGCATGTATGACCGCGTCCTGAGGAACGCTTCCAAATATCACCCCACACAGAATCTGGAGGACATCATGAACAAAAAGGGGCTGACGCCTCTGAAACTGGCCGCCAAGACTGGAAAGATTGGGGTAAATACTGGAAGATGAAAGGAAGAGTCTGATTAAAATGATATGTGGGCCCAGGGCTAAATAAAAATGTTGTAGGCCCCCAGTTTCAGCTCTGATGTTGTTTCACCTGGATAAAATGAATCCTTTCACACACATATTTTCCTTTCATTTTCCTTTCCTTCATCCGCAGCTTTTTACACACATCCTGAAACGAGAATTCCACGAGAGCAGCACTAAACATTTGTCACGTAAATTCACCGAGTGGGTCTACGGGCCCGTCACCTGCTCCCTGTACGACCTAGCCTCTCTGGACTCCTACGAGGACAACTCAGTACTGGAGATCCTGGTCTACGGTAGCGATATCCCGGTGAGTTCCAGCGCGGTGAACCCGTTCAGAGCAGCTGATGTCATCCTTCTGTCCTCCAACGTTTGTTTCCTGCTGCGTCTTTTAAAGAACCGCCACGAAATGCTCCAGATCGAGCCTCTGAACCGGCTGCTGCACACCAAGTGGAAGAGGTTTGCAGGGGGGATGTTTCTTTCCAGCTTCCTGGTCTACTTCCTGTATCTGATCATCTTCACTGCTGTAGCCTACAATAAAAAGGAGGAGAAGGTGCGCCGCCTGCCACAAACCAATCAGTGTGTCATCGCTCAGAGGTTATGTTATGTTTCTTCTCTGCCTTGCAGACGCCGTTCACTCTGGAGCAAAACACCATTGGTTACCTCTACCTAGCAGGCCAGGTGTTTCTATTGGTGGCCAACTGTTATTTCTTTTTCACAGGGGTACGCAGTCATCCTGGTCTTTTTGTTTTGAAATCCAGTGGTTCTCATCACCCTTGTGTGGAAGGTGTGACTGATTAAAATCCTCATCTGAACCCTCAGATCATTGACATGAAGAGGAAACGTCCAAAGCTGCAGACGTTGCTCATCGATGGATATTACGAGATTCTTTTGTAAGTAGTCTGAGAAATCACATCTATGTGTTCTTTTTTCACCAAAGCACACTGGTAGACAGGAACATTTATAATACGAAAAAGCTTCTTTAACAATTAAATTTACACCCAGTGTTGCACAGTTGTTACCAGATGGAGGAAATGTCTCAGTAGCCTGGAGTGAGAGCTATAATTTTTAGCTCCTCCGTTGATCAATATTTCTGAAGCTCAGCAGCTTTCTGGTGTGATGTAAAATTAAACTTCTGAGGATCATTAACTACACACCAGTCATACAAGGGAAAGTGTGTGTAGCCGACTAACACAACACCACAAAAAAACAACAACATTTGTTTGCTATTTTCACTGTCACTGCTGCAAGGGGAGAAGTCTTTTTCAAACTCTCCAATGCTTGAAAGACATGAGCTGATAAATAAAAAATATAAAATGAAAATTTATTTGAACATTGTGACAGAAAATAATTTTTTTTTTCTGTATGAGCAGCTTTCCATTTGACATTTTTCTGAGCCTCAATGTCAAAAAATGAATTTGATGTTAACCAGTCACGCTGTAAAGCTTCCAAACAGGGGTAAAAGTTTTCACCGTCTAATCTTTCACCCTGGGATTCATCACCAGGTCAGACTGAGCTTCAGATGATGTGAGGATGGATCTTATGGTCGTTTTGCGATGTAGCTTTCTATATTTCTCTGCTGGTGGTAGTTTTTTCCAGGCGACCCTCTTCCTGGTCTCGGCCGGGTTGTATCTGAGCGGGCAGCAGGAGTACCTGGGCTTCCTGGTGCTGTGTCTGGCTCTCAGCTGGGTGAACATCCTCTACTTCTCCAGGGGCGACCTGCACATGGGCGTCTACAGCGTCATGATACAGAAGGTGGGCCAACACGGGACGTCCGCTAGCCCAGCCGGTGAACGACCCGATCCCTGAAGCCGTGTGTCTCTGTGCTTCTTCATAGATGATCCTCAGTGACATCCTGCGCTTCCTGTTTGTCTATGTCGTCTTCCTGTTTGGATTTTCAGCAGGTGTGTTCAACATCTGTTCAAAAAGACATCAGCAAATCCATAGGTATAGGTAACACTGATTTTTTTGCTTGTGTTCTGTCCCAGCGGTGGTCACCCTGCTCATAGAGCCACCTGTGAAAAACACCTCCAGTGAAAAGGGACGTCTCTTCGGGCCCCTCGACCCTGGGGAGGAATGCGTGAAGCCCACCTTCAGAAACATCTCCTACACCACCCTGCAGCTCTTCAAGTTCACCATCGGCATGGGCGACATGGAGTTCACGGAGCACTACAAGTACAAGGAGGTGTTCTACGTGCTTCTGATCGGCTACATCATCCTCACCTACATCCTTCTGCTCAACATGCTCATCGCTCTGATGAACCGGACGGTGGAGAAGACCGCCATGGAGAGCGCCAGCATCTGGAAGCTGCAGGTGAGGCATCCTGGAAGGTTGGAGAGGGTTGGAGATTAGTTTTGCGGCGGTTGTGGTTTGATGGGACGACTGTCGGTGCTTTCAGAGAGCCATCACCATCCTGGACATGGAGAAAAAGTTGCCGTGTTGTCTGAGGCAGCGGTTCCGATGTGGGGTGATGAAGAACCTTAGTTCCTCAGCTGGAGAGGACCATCGTTGGTGTTTCAGGTTTGCTTGTGTGCAGACAATAGAATCAGACACGCGGTAAAAGACTCCCATCGTTAGATGCATGTGAATAAAAACCACCTAAAACTACCTGACGGAGCAGAAGCAGATTTAAAAGATGCAGCTGTGTGCAGGGCGGATTCGCTCGCTCTCGGCTGTGTTCTTCACTAATTTGCCTCCTCTGACAGCTGATTGATGCGCCACACAGCAGACAGTAATTGGAGCATGTGTCCTCTTGTTGTCTCAGAGTGGAGGAAGTCAACTGGAACAAATGGAACATCAACCTGGGCAAAATCAATGAGGATCCCGGCTGCTGGGATCGTTCCCGACATCCAGCCTCAGACGCTGTGGCGAACAGACAGAGAGGTGCAAAAGACTTGAACACAGTTTCTAAATTAAAAATGATCTCTTTATGACACTTCATTGACACTAGTTTGTTTTTTTATTTTGTCCACAGGGAGGAGCTGGAGAGGCTTTTTCTCAGAGGGCAGCAGGCAGCGCAGGCAGACATATCACAGAGCCGTCTCTAATGAGACCACAGAGATGAATCCTCTGAGAACCTCACCGGTCTAACACACAGAGGGCTCCAGTCTGGCAGCTGAGCGTGGCTGATCCCCGTAAGGAGGCGTTCAGACCTCCAGACAGCATCCAGTTTCATTTGCCTCAGACATTTCAGCACCAAATGTGTTCATGTGCCTCTGACTGACTGATCCTTCAACGTGTGAAGGATTTTAAATGTGATATTTGAGGCAGTGTATCACAGTCACAGGCAACACCGAGGAGGATAATGTAGACATTTGTTCCACTGACTGATATAACGTTGCAAGAAAAGTAGAATTGACTGTAACTGAATGTGCAGCTTAATAGCAAAGGAAATTATGCATTTGAAATAAACATTGGATGCAAAGACTGTACATGCTGTTTCTGCCAGCACCTGAACAGGATGTACATCCTTCCTGCACGAGAGCGAGAACCTGCTGGTACCTCTAGCATGGCTCAAAATATTTCATGGTGTAATACTGATCACGAAGGTGCTGATCCACGCCCCCCGCTGTGTGCCCTTTATGCAGGTCCCATTTCCATCACAGCCAGACAAGCTAAATCTTCTGCATCCAGATAGTCATGTGGATTTCGCAGCTTGCTTTAGTCTACTCCACTTCCTGTTCCTGTTTGGCAGGAGGAGGCTCGGATAAATGGAATTAAACAAAACGATTGGTGCAATGATGACCACCTGCTACAATATGAGCTGTCACAGTTACAAATTAAAGGCCGGGCGGTTGGGACAGGCCCTCTTTAGCGATCAGCTGCTGAATGCAAGACACAAATCTGATCAGTCAAACAGGACAGCGATGAATAAATCACCCTCTAAAGATGAGAGGAGGAGAAAACAGAAGTCAACAAAAGTCAATTTAAATGAATGTTGCAGATAAGCCATTCAGTTCAATTTAAAGCTTAAATTAGAACTTTATTTTATTATTACAATATTACAAAAAGAGTAGCACAACTCTCACGCTCTTGCCTCTCATCTGTCGTACAGAATGACACAAAAGAAAGGCTTGTGGACCTTCTTCCATTTCACAGCAATAGTACAGGAAACAAAGAAAATTAAAAAAAAAATTTAAACAACAAGCAAATCAAGTATAAATAGTCACAACTGCAAACTGAAGCTCTGAAACTTGGGAAAAAAAAGTTACAGCTCAGTAACTACGCGTTGCTAAAATATAGAATTACAAAATATTATTCCTTTTCTTGCTTTCCATAATAAAGAATCTCTATGGAATCGCTCTGTCTGGTTGACAAAAACAAGATTTAAAACGGAAAGAAAAAAGAAAAAGAAAGAAACCAGAAATTGCTGTTTACGTTATCCTTACAATCTTCTTTCTCATTATTTGGGGTTTTCATTAAAACCATGCTTATTTTCAAGGGAAGTCCAAGGACCAAACACTTAAGGCTTCATAAGGGCAGTTAGGGAGTCAGGTGAACAAAACATGGGCATAATTGTGTTTATACACTCGCGCACACTCGCGCGCACACGCACGCACACACCCACACACACACACACATCAGCAGAAAACTTTCCCACACAATCATTAACTTTAAAGTTACAGTAGTCTAGTAGGTGAGCCAGTGTACAATAAAATAAACAATGCATTTGCTGTTTCGTTTTAAACTCAAAAGTCAAATTTGTTTACCTCTGAGTGATCTTGCAAGTGATCAATTTGGTCGTTTTGATCAGACTTCACATCACCATCAGTAGCAACAACAGAGAACCTGGCCGTCGGATCAAAACTCACACTCGGATCCTACGCCACATTATTAACACTATTATTATTTCTTCTGCTCCAGAGTTTTGTCCTCATAACTATTCCGCTCAATACCCGCAAAAAAAAAAAGAACATGATCTCAACATTCAAGTAATACATTTGTCATGGTTACAAAAGGAAACAGAAAAAATGGCACATCCTCATAACAGTACAGTTTGTCCTCCTTAACATGACTTAAGCCATTTCCAGGTATGACAGTTAATCTTGTGTTACTATGTTTTCTGCACTTAACATTTCACAATGTTGTTGCCAAACCCTCCTGGCTTTGACAAAACTTTTTTTTTTAATAAAACCTGAATTCATTGCAGCATTTTCAGCAGCACAGAGTGACGCCTTCTTAACAGATTTACTCCCTGCTGGATCTTTACTATGTACAAACAACCTGATTACTGCTTCCTTAACTAAATGAAAGTAATCAACCTTGAATAGTCCTATACAAATAAATAATTACATTTAAAAAAAAGAACAAAACATCGGCGTGTGCATACAGCGACCTTCTCCAGCTGTACTTTAGACCATTTCTGTCTCTTCTGTCCTCACAGGATTGTGTTTCATTTGAGCGTCACTAGAAAGTTAACACATTACTAAAGGTGTCTAATGAAACTAGTCAGAGCTGCAAACTCTTGACATGACCCTGTAAATATAGAACATCTATAAGTTGATCAGCAGGTATCCTTCACAGAGGGATTCATCGGTTTTTCTTTGTTATTACATGCATAAGAAAAATAAGCCGATAGTTCTGATGTAGAAATAAATAGAGGATCGGTTGGAGATCCAGGTACACAGATAGCACAGAGGAGGATGAAGGTGGGAGAAACAAACAAAGTCCAAATATGTGAAGACTTACAAATGGAAAAAAAAGTTCCCTAAAGTGCTGAGAAAAAGCACTTCATAACAAAAAATAAAAGCAGCAATTGATCACTTGCAAGATTTTGATAGAAAAAAAGAACAAAAAAAAAAAGGTACTGTTCTTTATTAAATATATTAATTAACCCTCTTTAAACATTAGCGTTTCATTTCTTTAAGTTATCCTTTTAGTATTATTCATGTTTCCTTTCTTAAGACTAAACAAAGGGCTGTTCATAACTGTTGTGTCGACAAGGCCATAGCTTATCTGTACCCTGGATGCTGGATGAGAGTGGTTCTGCCATCCCCGACCTCTGGACCCACCCTGCTCAGAGGAGGCCTGTGCATCTTTCCCATCAACCCTAGATTCTGATCGCGGAAATAGGGCGTCTGGAAGTCCCCACCCAAGTAATCTGTTTGCATCAGATTAGTCTGGGCGGTGGTGGAGGAGGAGGAGGTGGAGGAGCTCGTTCCTAGCCTGTAATGGGGAGCCCCAGGGGGCCCACAGTCTAGCGTGGTGCACCCTCCGGGGCCCACGCCGTGGAATGGCATGGCTATGTCCTGAGACCCGGAGCTGTCACTGTTGGGCGTGGGTAGAATGCTGCTGTTCCAAATGTGGGACTGGAAGTAGTGACCGTTGGTGAAGTGGGCCACGGCGCCGGGCATGCCGTTGTGGTTGACCGGGGGCGAGGGGGTGGGCCGCTCCACTGGGGGTTTCAGCGTGTACGGCTGACCCACGCACACCTCGGCGGGGTAGCCCGCTCCTTTGAACAGGAAGGTGGGGTCCCTGGAAGGCAGCTGGCAGGGATGGGCCCCGCCGTTCTGAAGGTGGGGGACGTGAGCCAACTGGTGCTGATTCCACAAACGCAGCTTCTGCTGCTGCAGCTGCTGCTGCGGGAAATGATGCTGCGGATGCAGATGCTGAAGGTGATGCTGCTGCTGCTTAAGATCGGCGTGGTTGGAAGGCAAGTGGTTCGTAGCAGGTTGATGCGCCCCCGCCAGGGCCGTGGCTGTCTCTTGAGGCCCGATAATGCAGTTGTGTGCTGGGAAGCCGGGGGTGGCGGGGTTGCTGCTCATGGACACCCTGGAGCAGGCGCTGATGAGCAGGTTGCGACTAATGGGGCTGGGGTTGGCGATCTGGCCTTCGCACATGGAGGTGGCCCCCACCCCTTGGGCCCGGGCTTGGCAGAACTGATTGATCTGATGCACGATGGTGCTCAGGTCGGCCTGGCGGCCCTGGTGGAGCCCGGCGGCGGCCATGGAGAGCGGAATGGTTGAGGTAGACACGGTAACGTTGGGCGGAGCGTCACCATCCGGCAGCTTGACGCCCCCCTGCAGACCGGCTGACAGCTGTGGCTGAAGGTGCTGTTGCTGAAGCATGATGGTGGGGGGCCCCTGCGGGTGACCGAGGGATGAGTGCTGAGACAGAGTCTGGGGTCTCGGTGGGCCCTGAGGGTGCGGGACCATCGGGGGATGGTGTCTGAGGCTCTGGCTGTGACCCTGCGACTGACCGAGGGGCATCTGTAGAGTCTGAGGTGGGTCCTGTGGTGGGAGGGGTAAACTCTGCTGGAGCCGGGGGAGGTTCTGCAGAGGCGGGTGGTGGTTTAAAGTGCTGGTTGAAGCCACTTGGTAGGGTCCAGTGGGGGGGTTCATGATGACTTCGGGGTGCAGGCGAGCCCGGCTTCCGTCGAAATCTTTCAGGATGCTTTTGACGGTGGGCAATTTGACGATGGCGAGGAGGCCCGTCTTGGCACTGGCCTGTGAGGGGGGGTAAGGGCTGTAGCGCTGGCCCGACGTGTCCAGCCCGTTGACCGTACGGCGGACGTGGTTTCTCTGGGGGACCTTGACGCTGTTGGGGAAGATCTTGATGGTGAGGGGGTTGTTGGCGACTTTCTTAGCATAGGCGTCCAATTCTGCAGGTGTTGGAAACGGAGCAGATCTCATCCTTTGTGTGGTGTCCCCTGGGTGGGAGGAGGACAGGACAGGTCAGAGATGGGGAAGAAAGAGAGAGAAGGCAAACGAGAAGAGGTTGGGGGCAGGCAAAGAGAGTAGGCAATGAGATAGACACCTTAATCCAGGTGGAAGTCTATAAGGCACAAGAGGCACTCTTATATTCCACACCTTAGTGTTTTTCTCATAAACCCCCCGCAGTGTCCCCCACACCCCCTGTGGCAAAGAGATTTCCAATTTCGTCCTCAGCTGAATAACTGCAGCCGACACATTCCCAGTCTAAAATCCAATTTTGAGGTGGCGTCTGTGACTTAGAGGTCAGGAGATTTTAGTGGCCTTAACAGACGGTAGCATCCGGGGCAAACCATAAGAATGCATTCTGGGAGGCGGGGTGGGGGGGTGGTGGTTGTACGCTGTTCATGACTGAATCACAAACTTAACAAAGAGTAAGCCAGTCAGCAGGGGTCCCCTGTGGTTGCTATTGGGGGGTGGTTAGAGCTCCATGACAGCAGACAAGTAATCAGACAGAACCGCAGACTCTCTGATCCATGGGAACACCTCCCAAACCTCGGCTCACATCCGTCACACCTGCTGAGTACCACGGCCAAATCCAGCCACGCCAAAGGGACGATGCCAACATGATTATGCGCTTGTGCATGTAAGAGCATGAAGGTGCGTTTAAAAACGTGCACCAGGACCAATCCGGCGTCGGCTAATACGTCACTTTGTTCATAATGAGCTCGTTTTCATTCTGACGGACGTGATGGCGAGTTTGATTTCAACGCGGCGCGCTGGCTTCCTCTTTTCCCCTCGCCGACACAATAAAAGTCAGTGATTATGCTATTAGAGAATGAAAGGCTGCTTTCCTGTGTGTCACTGTCCCCCCATCATCATCACAGGCCCGCCGGTCTGACCTACTTACAAACGCAGCTTCTGCAGGAGGGATCAAACGTCTGACAAGTTACTAAATTTAATTTACTCTGCGGTTTTTTTTGAGGAGTGGGGTAGCAGGGGGGATTTTTCAGTTCAGCTAAAACAAGACATTGCCCCTACTTCTCTCTGTTGAGTGAGCGGTGATTTGAAATGTCTGAATTTGCTGGCAGATGTCTGCGGTTTGGTTCTGTTCAGACTCACAGCAGACAGGCCAGGCTGGAGGGACGAGGCACAAAGCTGAACCGCGAGCGCTGACACAGCGGCACCAAGGATTGTGCCAACTGGCTAATTAATTCCCGCTTTATTTGTGAACAGAAAACAATGGGAAGGGATGTGCGGGGCCGGTATGGGGTGGCACACAGGGGAAGGGCGGGGGGGGGTCTGCTGTTCAGGCTGCTGATGGCAGCCTCATTAATGCAGGGGTCTGGGCCAAGGAGCCGGAGCTTGACACCCGCCAACGAAGAGGCCTAATGTCTGTCCCTGAAAAAATGCCAGGGCTATAAAAAAAAAAAAAAAAAAAAACACGGATAAATGAATAGTTCTACAGCGGCTCGCTGATGATGAACTTCACCTGTCAAACACAGCTTATGATTAATGACCTCATTGGAAGCGACGGCTCATACGACGACTTGGAGGCGGTCGGAATAAATTCATAAACAGTTGGATTGCTAGCGATGAACAAACCTGTTTGTCAGTGGGTTCCGTTTAGTACACAATAACATTGTTCTGAAGCTACAACGCTACACTTTGATTAATGCAGCTTGTTGGAGCATTAGCATTCAACATACATTTATAGAAAGTGAGATTCTGGCACAAGCTCTTTGGTCTGCAACCTCGTGTCAAAGTAGCTGGGTACGGGCTTGTAAGTAGGTGGGAAGAGAGTCCCATCAGCTGTTGAGATGAATAAAACATCTTTTATCCTTTAACGGGCACAAAAATCTTCTAGATGAAACCAGAACCGCAGACGGTGTCAAGAAAGTTTAAACTTAACATCATCTTTAAGGGATTGCTCTTTGCTCCCAGAGACATGGACAAGCTGCGCTTGAATAGAATTACACTCCGTCAGCCTGTATAGAAGGGGGCAGTAAGGATGTTCATACAAGCATGAGAGGCTGATGGATCACAACAGTCACACTTCAATCCATCACAATAAATTGTGGGTATTCTAAATGATGAGGAATGTTCTGTGTTGTAATAAGGCAAATTAAAGTGTGTGCACTTCTAAAGATGGGGATTTTACATCCTGTTCGATTGAGGAAGCGCACCGTTATTATTTCCTTGCCGCTGGCGCTTGTGTAATATTTTAGTTGCGAGCCGGAGAAGGCGACGTCAACGTCTTGTAAATGGTCCGACGTGTTAAATTGGAAAAGGGATTACACATTGTTAATAAAGCGTAGGCAGGCATTGTGGGACCAAAGAAGCAAATCAGAACGAAGAAGTTTTACCGCAGTAAAATGACTGTTTACAATGCACACACCCCCCCTCCCCGATGGAGAATAAAAACCAATGTCTCGCTATTTACATCTTTTTAAGGCTTCTGGAAGCAGTTGATACACAAGCGTAGCTTATTAGCATCTCAACCTTAACCAGAAACCTGGATTAGTTGAAGAGCTTAAAGCATCAAGGGAGGGTTAATGAGGATATGAGTGAGGTTTGTAGGCGGCTGCGAGCATATCATCTCTCAGATCTCCAGCTAAGCACGTTCCCAGGGAGGGAACAGGGGAGAAAGGGGTGTGGGGGGGGGGGTCCAGTCTGGCCATGCGTTAATTACCCTGCTGCTAGCAAGCTAGCTGGAACACAAGTGCACAGTCAGCAGGCACTAATTAGAGTTTCTTTTATTCAAACTACTGTTTTTATTGAACAACGTTGAAGCAGCGCGGGGGGGTGGGGGGGCAGAGAGTTGCAGTGCCGTGAATTGTGATTTTCACACAACAGCGGAAAATGAGGTCTGAAGCTTCGGCATCAAATCAGACGTAATTTTTGGTTTTCCACATGACGCCACCTCCTTACATTTTCACAGACGTTTGAGCAGAGCATCCCATGCTGATGCGCCTTTGAAAAATGAAAACTATTATGAGGAGACGAATAGAGGATGCTTGCTTTTGATCTCGGTGGGGACTAAGATGTGAATATCCGCCAAGTGGCCCAGCTGTACGCCCTGTTTGTTATGCCTGAAAGAACTCAGGGGGCCGAGGACCACTTTGCGGCATGCCAGTCGCCCTGCCTGGAGTACGAACCGCTTTTCTTTGTGACCCGCCTGCACCTGATGTACCGGCACTGACAGCACTTTGCATTTTTTGCAGCCATCATACATTAACAGTCACTCCCCGATGATAAATAGAGCAGCTGCTCCGGCCTCGTCTCCGACAGCATCCCGCAAGCTCGTAACTTTAAAAGACTCGCATGGGCGTTTATTTGCCCACAGGAGAGGCTGCAGAACGCAGCCAACCTGTTCGACTGAAGCTCGTGGTAAAAACAAGAGGATTGGAAAGTAACAAAAGACAGAACTAGATGCGAGGAGAGCCAAAAAAAGATGAGCGATTGGCAAATGGATTGGAAGCTAATTATGTCAACTCTACATCTGAGCATTTTTGTTTTGTGTGGTTCTCAGATTGTCAGCGGACGGGATTGAAAAGGACAACTAGTGTCTGAATTCCACCTGAAGCTAGTCGAACAAATCTCTCGCAGAGCTGAGCTGTCAAATGATCGTCCACAAACGGAGGGGTTCGGGTCTTGCAGCTCAGGAGGGAGGGGATGTACTTGAGTTCTGAGGCCCGGTTTTGGCTGAACATGGCAGCAACCAGGGAACCTAGAACAGCTGCACGATCTGCAGCGAGGAGAAGGTGATCTGAAGGGAATGGATGGTTGACAGAATTTATTTAGTGCACTTTCTCCAGTGGCACTCTAATAAAAATGATTTAGCCTCAACCAAAAACAGCTCTGCCGCTTTCAATGTAACACAGTTTCTTTTAATGATACTTTGAAGAGCACACGAAAAGGAAAAGCATTATAGCAGAATGACAAGGAGGAAAGAAATATGGATTGAAATTACACTTCTATGACTGGCTGTGCAGTGAGAATCACCCTTCATCATCAAAATGGATTATAGTGTTGGGCAGAAAAACAAATTGAACTCCGGTTGAGCCTCCTGGTCTGGATGTGTCAAATAAAGTGGGAGGAGGGAGAGACGGCGTCGCTGACGGCTGTTCCATGACACAAACCTGCCTGAGTGAGGCAGACGGCGGCACTTAGCAAACTCCCTCACGCTCACTGAACTCCTGGGGGTTGACTGATTACTGTGATTCTGAAATTACAGTCATGATGAGCAGGAGCATTTTACAACAACAACAACACATACACACACACTTAAAAAAAATAAGCTGCAGAAATGGGTCAACCTGAGTGCTTCCAAAGGAACAGGCAGGAAGGAAAAGATGTAGACCATTTATGATTACATAAATTAAGATTAACAACAGGATGGGTCATATTTCAGTGTTTTGGGTAGAGCTAAAAAGATGAACATAGAAACAGCTTCTATGCAGGAATCAGTGTTCATACTTTTAAAATCAGTAAAATAACAGTTTAAACTGTGTTTAGGCTAAAGGCCAAACGGACAGACAGGGATTTGTTTTTATTATTAACATTTTGATTCGTCCGACATTAATCTTTCTGATCAGATCTACACCATATCTGGTGACCCCTGACTTTCGTGCGGCTGTAACTCAAACAGCAAGATGAGCAACAGTCGAGTGGACAAATTAAAAACACACAGAGCTAAAGTGACCCAGCATTCAAAAGGAAGAAGCAGATCGAGTTTTAAATTCACAAGATCACCAGGGCAAAACAACTCTGCAGAGATCTGTCAGAGTCTGCCAGTGTCCGACTTCACCTGGTGGTGAAACGTAACTGAGACGGTCAAAACGCATAAATATGGCGACGATGCCGCAGTACGAATGCAGAACTTTGCCCTTACACAAATCTCCAGGGATGATGAGGAAGAGAAGGATGAAGGGGGATTGGTTCACCATTCATCAGTAAGTTAATGACGCAGTTCATCCTGATTTCTCTTGGAGATAAAACTGTGGCAACAAAAAAAAAAAATTCTCTATCTGGTTCTAACACGAATCTGCAGCCTGGTGGTGGCATGGCAACCTGGGGGCGGGTTTGACCGGCGGAGTGTAACACCTTGTCGATGGTAGTTAATATGGTGTGTCTGTGTCTGGAGTTGCGTACTTACATTTCTGAAGTCCAGTGTTCATCTGCGTGTGGGGGAGAAGCTGGAGGGGGAGGTCACCTGGCCCTGGCAGACAGGCCAGCATTTCACACAGCCACTAATGCAACATGGGACACACACTTCTCCTCACACTGCAGGGAGGGAGAGAGAGAGAGGAGAGGTCAGCAGTCAGACATAACTGCGAGGCAGCACATGGTGTGTGGTGATACAGAGACCGGGTCCAGACTAATAGAACTCTGAGGCTCACCCCCGGAGGCACAGGGCAGAGGGAGACATAGTTACCTTTCAATTAGAAACTGATTCACACCTGGAGCATCAGGTAAGGTGACATTTGATGCCAATAACAACTTCAATTAAACATCAAACAGCTGAAGTAAAACGGTCAGACTGGGCCTGAGGGGCTGGAAGCTTTAAATCGACTCAGCCCCCCCCTCCACCACCACCACCACCACCACCCACCACCACCTCCTCGCCCCGCATGGGAAGCTAGCTAGTTGGACCTGGCTACCTGCACTTTACTTCTCCGCCTCTATCAGACCATGGCAGAGGAAATTAATGACTCCTGTACGCTCGAGAAGAACATGCTCGAGAGGCCCGGCGCTGACAGGTTAGTGAGCCTCTGATCGATAATGCAGTCCTCCAGACCTCAAAGAGTCCTCTATTTTTGGGGACATTAAACAATGGAAGCTGGCTAAAGTTGTGGTGGAAAAACAAAAAACAAAAACAGACAGAGAATAAACCGAGTGGGAGCTCCAATAAATGCCTGCCACTTTGTGCAGTAACCTCATGTAACAGAGAGGGAGAAAACGTTAGCCATGCTCCACTTGGCTTACCGCTGTATTCAAAACACTACAGATGCTTGCTTAATCAGCACTGAATAACAGTCAGGGAGCAAATTAAGTCCACAGAGTTTGTGTGCCCCCCCTTTCTGTGTTGTGCGGCATCAGAAGAGGCGGCAAGAGGTGCAAAGACAACCATCGTCTCCGAGAGAAGCAATTACCCACAAAACAACCTTGGCATGCCTGTCTGCCGCAGGGCGATGGCTTAAAAGTATCTTCCCCCCCCTGCGGGGCGAAGAGACAAGTGGAGGAAAGAGTGACAAAGCGAGAGAGAAAGGTGGAAAGACGGAACGACAGGTGGCGGGTGGGGGGGGAGAGGAGGAGGTCTGAACTAGCTTTTAAAAGCAGGAGCTCAAAAAGGTCAGGATGACAGCTCATTTAAATCCTCCCAGAGAGAGCAGAAAAAACAAGCCTTAATGAAGCTGCCAAGTTCTACACAGATACCTGAGAGCGCCGCACCTTGGGGTGCTGCAGGGGGCAGGGTGGGAGTGGGGGAGGAAGGGGTAGAGACGGGTGAAGTGGGGGGAGAATGGCTGATGGCAAAGCTGCCGTCTGGAGACATATTCCGGGATTTAAGGGTGTTGGTGCTGCGTCACCTTTTCCGTTACCCAGCCTCCCACTCCTCTCGTCTTCCTCTCTTTTGCGATTTACAGCCTGGGCCGCCATATGGCAGCAATCCCTGCCCTCGATTCAGCGTGTCACCATGCATTAACTTTAATTGGCCTGATATGTTATTCTTTTCCTTCGGCCCTGGATGGATTTTTAGGTACATACCGCCTTGATGTCGGCGAAAGCGAGGCTTCTATCTCTTTCTCTCTCATTTATCGTAGAGGCAAGATTTCACACAAAGATAACAGCAATCTCTTTGACAACAGGCAGGTTAGGGGGTGCAGGAAAACTAAATATCAAATACAACAATGTCTTTGCTTGGGGAGGGGAGGGGGTTTCAAAAGCGATACCATGGCAAGAAAATGAAATGATGTGGGAGAAATAACACCCGCAGAAACTGTCAGTTCATTTGTTATAAAAACACACATCAACACATTACAGGCAAAAAAAACCAAAAAAAAAAACCCAACAGGCCATCAGCTCACCCCTTTCCTGCCCCCCCCACGGCGCAACTGAATGTCAGAAAGCTGTGCGGTGGGGAGTGCTGCGGCAAAGGTCAGCCTATGGTAATACCCCAGCTGACACTCTGCTTTGCAGCGAGGAGCAGGAGGGGATGAAACCCAACAGACAGAAGCATGACGTCGACTGACTCCAGATCAGCGCCGCTGCCAGAGCGACTTCAAATATACATCACACGCCAAAACGCTGGCACTTCCTACAAAGGCATCCGCCCTCACTGAGGCTTTTCAACACGTGGACTATTTGTATCAGGCGCAGGGTGACTAAACCCGATAGAGTGTGATGTCCACATCGGGATTCTTTACCTCTTCTCGGGTCACGATCGTCATGTAACCGGCTCGGCATCTTGGCCGATAGGTGTCTCCCCCAAAATTGCTTGGTACCCATTGTGATCCGGAGACACAGCCGCTCCTGTCCCGAGTGGAAACAGAGTTGTCTCTGTGAAGGCCGAGGCAGCTGGACCGGGCCGGGGAGTCGGGGATCTGCTTGGTGGAGTTCAGCCAGGAGTCTCCTTCACTATCAGCCCTTCACAGCCAGACAAAATGGGGTTTTCAGAGTATTGGGAGGGGCCTAAGTGATTCGGCAAGACTCCACCAGCTACTAATAGAACTGTATTAAAAGCATGTGAATAACAGCGTGGCTTTCATTATCAGCAAATAAAAGATGACCAGACAAAGCGGGACTTAAGCAGGTGATGCTCACGGGCTTGAGTCAAGTGTCAGATTGCTCCCATAAAAGCTGACCCATATTTTCTTTTCACGCAATGTGGGGAAGAATAAAAAAAGAGGAACAGAATAGATGGAAGCCATTTAAGTAGTCAGAACATCGTCCGATCTGTTTTCTCCCCCTCGACTGTGATCTGCATTTGACAGAAAGCTGGGAATCCAGGTAAATACAGAGAAAATAATTTATTAAAATCCACATCAGTCACAACACACATGGCGAGAACAAAATAACAAAAAAAAACAAGGTGAGATGGTATGTTTGGTTGCTGATTGAATATTAACAGCTACTCTATACCTAATAAAAGCAAAAGCAATTAGGAGAATCAAGTCACTGTGTTGTACATCGCTCCTGCTAACGGCTGAAAGAGGGGAGGAGAACGCAGGCTGCTGTTATTTTAATTGCATGTTTACCCCCAGGTTATGGGTCTGAAATAGAGCCAAGAAAAAATGTTGCAGGAGAAATTCAATGTAACTTAACTGCATTGAATCTCTTAGGGATGGAGAGAGAGAAATGACTTTTCTTTGCGTGCCGAGTATCTGAATAGAAGGTAAAGAAAGAACAGCTTTTTATTCTTGAATACCAAGGCGAAGTGTTTTGTCAAAAGAAATGGGGAAAAAAGCCTTTTTGCTTTTGAGCATGAAAGGAAGCAATGACACATCAGCGTGGCCTTCATGAGACCATCAGGTTTTACAAACAACGCAGGCGGAAAAGGACTTCTGTTGCCGACTGATGTAAAGCTAATACAAGACGTCTCACGCAACGGATCCCGATGACTCCAGCCCATCTTGAGGTATTTGGGATGGTGTGTACATCGACCTGGACCCGTTATCTCACACCAATACAGGGAAGAGAAGCAGGAGGTGGGGGGGGTGAGATGGCTATAACAGTGTGGGGGGATTGAAAACTGAAAAAGTCAAACTCACACACAAATAGAGAGCTGGTAAAATAGTGTTTTCCACGTTGCTGATTGTCAGGGATGAAAACTGTCAAACAAGGAAACTGCTGCACTAGTGTGGGAGCGAGGAAGACAGCTTCTTGAGACTACTCTCCTTTAGAGGAAGGGAGGGGTCTTTGAAACAACTGGGAGGCAGTATGAACACTCAGTAACTAACTGAAGAAAAAGTGACAGTTCCCGGAGGTGAGATGGTGGATATGGAGCGGAGAGACAGCATGCCCCCCAGAATAACGCATCGTCCATGGCTCGTTTCAATCTTAGCATACATGTCAGAGATGGAAAGTTGGTTTACTATAAGATCGTGGTCTCTAAGTGGAGTAGCGCCCCACAAAAATACGAAGAGTATACACAACTCCAAAGTAGCTTCGACTTATCAGGCTCCATTCTCCCAATCTTTCCCTTACGTCAGTGGTTTATAGCAGCCTGGCCTCTTGGACGATGTCCACCGTTTCTCCCAGTGGAGGATATGACAGTAATGGTGGCGAGATTAGAGTGTCCTGGCGTGGCTTGACGGTCTTTGCCGGAGCTTTTGTCATAGCCTTTACCCCTCAGGCACATCCATCAGAACTAAAGGGACAGCAGCCAGGGGCTATTCTTCAACCACTTGAGGCCGCTGGGCTTCCTGAGGAGCTTTACAAGGGTTGGAAAGTCAAGCTAAGTGTGCTCAGTCATATCAAGTGTAGGGCAAGGTCAGGCGGGCTAATCAAAAGGACTGGCAGCGCCCAGTGCGTGGCAGCACAAATTTAAAAACAAAAAAACGCCGGGGCTCCTGGCTGTGCCGTTTGACAGACATGTTTACACCTGATAGAAAATGCAGTGTGGATGGCCTGCCAAACCAGAGGGGATCCAAAGTGAGGGGTGCCAGCCTAGTTATTTATTTATCCGCTGCAAATCCATCCAGAGTGCAGCCAGAAGCCGGGCATGCATCAGTGAGGAATAAGCAAGCGTACTCTGACATGACAGCTTTAAACCACTTGAGGAAGAAAAAAAAAGATCCGACATGCTGTAAAAGAAAAGCAAAGTCGTCAGGGAGCCTCTTTAGAGTTGAATTTGATTTGCTCACTCTCTTAATATATATCTTGCACTAATTAATGACTGAGGCACAAAATGTCTCATAATAATCTGAGGCCGTTCTAAAATGGGCCATGACGATGTTCAGGGATGAGGTCTGTTGTGATTCCAGAACTCCATGAAATGAGTTTAACCAATAGCAGGAAGCAAATGTGAACAGGACTAAAAGTCTACAACCGTTCTCCCAAAACTGAGGCAAAACCAAATGCCAAAATCATCAAGCTAACATGTGCAAAACACCAATGTTTAACTGACAAAGATAAAACATGTTCACCAGCTTAGATTAGCTTGTTAGCAAGAAACCAATAGCTGATCAGAAATAACAGCTGATGTGAACCTTATTTCTATTTGTACAGTCTTGAACAGATAGAAGAGAAACGATAAGACAGTAAGACAAACTCTTCCCCATTTTAAATATAGAGAATGAAAACAAATACAGAAGCGCTGGACAGAAGTCTGTCTGCGTCATAACTCAAGAGGCAAACATCTGTCAGATTCTCAGTTATCCAGCTCGATCTTTGTGTTGAATCAAATCAAGTGGATTGAGGACGTATAGCCTCTCATCCAAACAGCTTCTACGGACTTTATTTAACACCGAGATCTAAGAGCAAAAGAAGACTGACCTGTATTGTTGTAGTTTCAAAGTCTAAACATGTTGGTACACCTTTAAGTTTAAATTTAAAGGCTTTTAAGACTTTTAAATTGCCTCGAAAATGAAAAACAAGGATGTTAGTGTGCTAACAGAAATTGTTGAACTAATGGATTTTTAGACATGTTGGTATGACTATAACAAGAATAATAGATCTCTGATATAGGTCACATTGTTCAGAGAGGAGTAATAGTTATATTAATGGTTCTAGTAATAGTTCTAGCTATAGTAAGACCTTTCATGGTAAATCTGTGAATTTGTAATCATTGTAAAAAGTGGCATTGAGGTGTTGTGGAAAGAGATAAATGAATTGTGAAGAGTTCTTTGAAGAGAGTGTTGCTATTTCTTAACAACTGATGAAATGCTGGATCCCGATGACTCCAGGACCTGAGTGAGGTTACAAGACTGTTGAGTTTTACAGGAGCAAAGTCAAGTATTTGTTTGGAGTTGAAATGGCACCTACACTGGAACAAATTCCTACAGTGTTTCCACCTCAGGGTGAGGGGATGGGTTTCTTTTAAACCTCAACAACAGCAGATCCCAAGTACACAAACCAACTGATCAGTATTCCAGCTATCACCTACAATCAAGAGCTCTGGGTGGTGACTGACAAGAATGAGGTCACGGATACAAGTGACCGAAATTAGTTTCCTTCATATGGAGGTCAGACATCCGGAGGAAACTTAAAAGCATGGGTGCTGTTCCTTCACAATGGTAGGCTTCAAGTGATTAGGCCCCTTCCGTTTGACGTTTTAGGGGCACATCCATCGAGAAAGAGACCTCCAAGTTAGAGCTGGAACCCACATGAGGCCTTTCAGTCTCACCTTCGCTGATGGACGAAACGCAAGACCGTCACGTCACAGGGATAAGACGTCTACAGCAACACTGCCCCTTTCATGTCCTCACTGATGTTATCTTCACATATTTCTATGGAACTTCAAACAACCGTGTGCTGAGTCACATACCCTCATGTGAGACACCAGAACTAGGGGTTGGTACAGGCTTGGGATGGCACTTTATGTCTGTTAAGATATATGCAGTGACAAAAATAATCAGGCTTCAGGCAGTTATAAATCACATACTGGGAGTTAAATAAAGAAACAGTAGATCCTGTGTTGAACCGAATGACCGCATAGAAACTGCACTCACCTTCACTTCTGAACTCGATATGCATAACAGAACTTATAAAAACACACTGCAGATATTATAAAACTAAATTACAGAACTCGATTAATTTCAGGTCTGTAAATTAAATGGGGACCCAAATGTTCACAGGTTTAAACACTGACTGCGAGTCCGCCAGGCCTTCGCCCTCGCTAATGGCAGACGACTCTATATTCTCAGCTAAAGCACGGCCGCATTGTTCCAGCTGGTAGAAAAGGGAGAAATGAAGATGGAGCGGTTTGATTTCATTTGTTAGCAGGTGCATCCATTTTGTGTTCTTCCCCACACCCACCACGCCGTTCTCAGTCAAAGCGCTTATCAGAAATTGGACACCCCAGTGACAAATTGAGCCTGCGATTAAAGGAAGAAAGAGGAAAGCTTTGTTAAGTGCCGCTGATTGGGATGCCACATCAGAGGTGTGTGTGTATGTGTGTGTGTGTGTGTGTATGCTTGGTACAGAGCCAATAGCAGAGTTGACACCACCTCTTCTTCCATTTCCCCCTCTCTCCAGGTGTTCCCACAGCTTACATTTGTGCTCCAAGTGCTCGGCAAACAGAATCGAAGCAATGCAGCTGTTCTCCCACACTTCACAAACACACACACACACACACACACACACAAACATATGTGTAACATGTATAGGCGACTACACAACAAACCCCACATACATGCCGGCGATTCGCCCGCACGGGGATAATGACCTCCTCTAGTATTTCCGGTGTCGTCTTATTGACATGTATGCTGTGTTTAACACAGAAAACAGTTCTGTCTCTGCGTTTGTCTCACCCAGACCCGTTTTATTGACCCAGCATTAACCAGGCCTGGCCTGTTAGCGAGCAGAGCAAGGCTGATTTAAGAGAGGGGGGGGGGGTCAGAGCAGCTCTGCTCGGCAGGACTGTGTGAACGCTGACTCTCACAAATCATCCTAAAAGGGCTTAACACACAAAAACAGCTTCCAGTGTTGCGCAGGCCTGCTGTGAGTGATTTATCCGCAGGCCATTATAATAACCTTTCCTCCATTTGATCTGCACACATACCGGCTCACGCACACACATTAAGATAAAAACCCTAATTAGACTTATTCATGTCTGCACTCTGCAGGAGGACTCCCTCAAACTATCTACATATGGAAAATTACCTTAACTATTGACGTCAAGAATCCAGATGCTTTACTAATGGGCCGCACAATCATCTATGGAAATGGCCAGATAAAAATCCCTCCCCAAGATCCCACAGAGAAAGATTGATTCAGTAGGTATAAGAGTGGATTATTTGATTTTCACTCTAAACTGATGCAAGAAAACAGAACAGGTAAAAAAAAAAAAATTCAACGGCAACAAACTTCTAAATGCCGATTCCACAAGCTGCTGTGTACACGTTCAATAAAAAGCTGACCGTGTCTCCACGCTCCGTCAACGGAACGCCGGTAAGGTCAGCTGCCTCCATCGCGGCGCTGACATTCAGTCTGGCCTTCAGCGAGAGCAAAAACCAGTAACTTTCACATCTACAGAGCAGACGAGGAATGAAAGAGATTTTCGGTGGTTGTGAGAGACGTGTTCCTTTGGCCCCACGGTGACACACGAGGCTTTTGTGGTCCCTTCCCCTCGTCTTCTGTGTGCATGCGAGTCTCTCCGCTCACAGTTTCTTTCCCCCAGCAGACTCCAGGCTCAGGGCGCCAAAAGCAGCCAGCTGGTGACTCTGGGGAGAGTCGGGCAAACACAGGCCCGGCACGGCAAACATCTCACCTCCGTGTCTGCATGGGAACATCTGGACCTCCGAGGCTCGCAGGGCTCTCCATCTGTCTGCCTGTCCGACTGTGAGCCTTCACATATTAGCGGTGTTTGCTGGCACCACAATTTTCACCCCGACCCTGGTTCAGGTTTAGAGACATCATGACCAAATGCCATTAAAAAATGTGCAGCTTTGTGTTTATTTCTTTAAGACTTGTGACATATTGGGATGGCAATGCTAAATCATTGCCATTAGACCTCTGGCCACATTTGAAACCTGTTCTTGGTATAAATTCTACCAATTACACACTGAATTTAAACTGAGGAAAGGTTTTTATGTAGCTGGTTGTGTTTGCACTGACAGTAACATTTGCAAACGTTCTCATGGGGATGTGTTTGCCTTATTCTTAGAGATTTGTACTGATACCTTAGTCACATATCATTTTGGGTCTTGCATATTACAGGAAAATCTCCAATAATGCCCATTTCATCATTTAAATTTACTTCTGTTCAGAAGTGAATGCTACTGATCTCAATTGGTTGAAGTATTAGAACTGAAATTAAACTTCGAAGCAATTTTTTTTCTTTACTGAGAGTGTGTGCGGCTAGTCCTGAATGCATAAAGCTTAAATCAAAATATTCAATCTCTTCTTCTCGGCTGTAGGAGGGAGATAGTGAGTCATATGAGTAATAGAGTTGGTCCAGATGATAAAAAGTCTTTTTCCTATCGCTCTCTCTCTCTTTCTTTCTAGCATCATGCCCGCTCTACAGATCTCTTGCGGCCGTCCAATGATTCAAGACTGATGAGGCATGCTCAAAGGTCTATGCCATTGAGCACAGCATTAATGCACCCAGCAGCAAATTTTTTGCCATCGACCCCCGTTCCCTGCAATATGGACAGAGCCATCAATCAGGCCAAGATAGCCGACACCAGACACGAGCTGATGAAGTGGGGGACTTTGGAGCTAATGACAAATGAATCTCTCAGATATGGTCGCTGTATGCTATGACAGTCCACCGAGAACACCTGACCTTTTAGTAAAAAATCTGAACCACTTTTTGCCAATGCTAGAATGCAAAAATAGAGAATATGCAAACAGCTGTTGTAGTTTGGAAAGTGTGAGAACTCTTAGGTCTGGCTGAGGGTTCAGCTTCGTCATTCTCATTCTTGTAACAGGTCCTGATTGACCTGGAGCACCTCAGTTCCCACCTCAGTCCTTGGTTCAGGAGACCTTCTAGTCCCGCTAATTGGGGTCTGTCCCACCCAGACCCCCACTCACACACACTCACAAACACACACATGCACGCAAGCATGCACAATGTTCTCTACATGGTGGGAAATGCAGATAAAGAATGGAACCATACCTTAAAACTGAACTGTCTTTGCAACAAGGATGATGATATATATTACAAAAATATCACGCAACCCATTTTAAAGTACACAAATCTACAGGAATAGGGAAATATCCCATCTCAAGTTGTCTCAAGGGGACTATGCATCTAGCAAAAACAAAAAAAGGAAAGCTTCTTTCTGAGAATGCATTAAAGGAATAAAAGAAATTAAAGGAAATAAAGTGAACCTGGTAACCATCCTGAAGTAGCTTTAACTTAGATTCAGTGAATGAGATTTTGAGCAAGGGTGGTTATGAATAGAAAGGTCTGCATTTAATTTGCTAATCCATCATTCCAATTGTGCTGGCTAACAAAGGGAGAGGAGAGTGGTGGGGCATTCACGGGCAACGGAGCATGCTGAGGGGTGCGTGCGGTTCTCCACGGAGCCGGCGAGGCCGTGGCCCTTGGACCTAAATGCCCGACCAGCGCTGGGGAGAATGAGATCTGATGAGCTCAAGGCGGGCAAGGCTAATCCTTTCATGTCTAAAGAATTGTTTAACTATGTTTGACTGATTACCCCAAACCCCTTGACTCCACTTACAATCTATTTGTTCAATCAGGTCTCCTGCACTCATCACGCTGCAGTGCGTGGGTGGTGATGGAAAAAAAAAAAAGGACGATGGAGAGACAAAGGGGGCTGCAAAACAATCCTTTTGGAGGAAGCACGACAGAAGCAGGGAGTCAAAGGAACAGTTTTTTTTGTTCTACTTCCAATTCTCCAAATGCTCATACAACAAGAGTTCCTGCAGACCAGCTGTTGCTAACATTCAAAAGGTCACAGAACTCTCGCCTTGAGAGATGTGAAGAAGACAGTCTGTCGTGGTGTGTTAGCGAACCGCACTGGCACGATGGTTTTTATCAGTTTTATGGGAAAAGGAAATTTAAAGGCACTCTCCCCTGTGTGGAAAAGAGGTTGCCAGGAAGATTAACCCAGCTTCTTTTTATAGCCTCTGACAAGAGGTTAAATCACACATTACACAGCCTGAAATGTCTGCTAGTAATTAGATCAAGAATATTACTCTCTCTTGTTCCCCTTGCAGACTGCAGCCGATCAAAGCCTAATGATGGTGTCAGTGCCACTGGCGGTGCAGTCTGGGTAAAATCTCCTCATCGGGATTGCAATTTGTCAGGGCCTCGAGCCCCGCTAAACAGCACAGGACACGAGTACAATGGTGCTTGACACAAAGTAGACTAAATGAACCGTACCTTTCAACAACAAGCGATCCATCAGCGGCGCACCATTACCGTTAAATGTAGTGATTATACATTTCTCTGTTTTTGTTTTTAGGACTCTGTGTTGACATGCACACAGCGAGAGAGATGTTGACGACATCTGCGAGTTTCTATCCCAATAATGGTGAAACCCATCGCCGGCGTATCTGCTGTCTTTCCATCCTGGAGCAGATCTAAGCAGCACCTGGTCTCCTGATGGGGTGAGGGGGGGCTACTGGCTATTAATTACAGAAAGCCGACACGCAGCGCAGGCAAATCCTCGCAATGAAACCCTGGGACGTCAGATACACGGAAAGACGAATGCCTCTCTGTCACACAGCAACATGACCTGCCTCAGGACTCTTTACACACGAGTACTTTCAAGTATGCCTTTCAAATTGCGGCCCACCCTTCTTCATCTGCCCCCCCCCAACCCTGCCTTCCCTCTCCATCTCAATCGTATTCTGCGGATGTTACACTACTTCAGGGGATATTTTCAGACTAATGCAAAATGGTTGTGCAGTAGCATGATAAAAAGTTGACATTTTCCTTTTCTGATTCGACGCTTCCTTTGTAAACAACCTCGCCTCTCTATGCGTGCTCACGCACAAGCCGCAAACTCATCAAACATAATGGTCAATTTCGAGATTTGTGCTCTCGAACTCGACGGCTGCAAACAAAAGCGGGAAATGGCAGGAGATATGCCAATCATTTACCGTTGAAAGATGCCTGACAAAAGAGGCCCGAAAAAACCTGACAGCCTTTCTTTTCCACGTCAGCCCTCGGAACAAGCAGCTCCTTAAAAAGGGGGCCCCAGACAACAGACTGGCCTGACCCCGGTCTTAACCCCATACAGGTGGTGAAGTGCTCACACAGGAAGCAGGAACACCATTCACAGCTCCCTGACAGCAAAGTGTATTCTAACGTCCTGAAAAGAAAATCCCCTTGAACATATTAGTGGAAAAGATTAATTCTCAGTGTGGAATAAAAGCATCTGGTTAAGGGATTTTTAAGAGTCAGAATGTTAAATAAAACTCTCAAATCAATCAGCGACATCAAATTATTCCGTGAAGCTTGTGAACATCAAGTGTTGTCGGTTTTAGTTGAGAGGAAAAAATAAAGAACGCGTTCTTTCAGTTTGACAAAATTCTGTCGAGAAAATCTCAGTGCGTGAAAAGAATAATACTGATTGAGGTTTTTTTTATGTTGCAGCAGAATAAAGTGACCTACCAAGACAAAACTATTAGTGGTAATTACAGCAAACATACCCCCACAGAGTGTCGACTGCATCTCTAGCACATGCCGGGAAACACAGCCGGATGAGGACGGCAAATAGACTGGAGAGAAGGAGACGTAAACCACATAAGCCAGTTTAAGAGTTGCTCCAATTCTTGCCTTCCCGTTAAGTGCATTTCATCTCCGCTGCTTCCACGCCGGTAGCTGTTTGTCAGCATGCAGCTCAGATGGCCTGATGATGCCGCGGGTCGGTGTGTGTGCAGAGGGCTCAGTCACAGTCCGGACAGACTGTTTGGACAACGGAGGTGTCAGACACGCGGCTCGTCTGGAATAATGATTCAGGGGAGCCACTACAAAACACCCTGTGGCTCCCTTGAAGTGGAGGTTTAAGGCGGTGGATGGGGGGTACCTTTCTGAAGTGTAGACGTTGAAAACTGGGGAGGGATTTCTGCCTTGTTTGATTTGTCCGTTGCTATCGCAGAGAAAGGTCTGCATTTGCTTCAAATGGGCACTGAATGACATGCCAGAGATTAGCCTCTGAAGGTCACGGTCTTAGCCTATCCTTTCAGACGCTTTTCACAACACCACCCCGAGGCATTTTTGGACAACAGGAAGAATGTCATCTGGTTACTTTTCAAGGCACGGAGATACCATTCACTGTGGCCAACAATGGCTGCAAACAGGGACCGCAGGGTTAGGAGGTTATAAAGGGGCCCATTCTGAGCGCTGCGCCATCGATCTCCAGCTTACAACACGCACACAGAAGAAGCACGCCCACGCAGCGAGGCCTGGAGATGTGGTGAAACCGATGATGAACTGAAGAAGGCCGTGGCAAAGTGCCATACGCTGACCGCTCACCTCAGCCCCCCCTCCAGCCGTTCCCAGCGCGGATCTCAACACCCATACCCAGCCCTGGAGCCCTGTCTGCTTTGTCAGGGCTTCATACACTGACATTTTGAAGATATCTGTACAAGCATAACCTCCATCCTTAAGGTTCTTGTAATTGCCAAAGGATATAAAAAGCCAAATTTAACAGGAGGTGTTTTCTTTGTAAAAGTGTTTCTTCTCTTTAAAAAAGTTCTGTGGTCACACACCATTTTCTAGACACACATTTTTAATGCTACAACACTGATTGGAGGTGTATCCGTTCTTGTTGTTGCTGTAGTGTTCTGTCCATGTACACAAATAAGACTAGAACCGTAACAGAAAGCTGCACTTCCATAGTTGTGTTGGAATGATGATGGTAGTGTCGTTTACATTTTTTTTTTGCATTTTTGGAATCCAAAATGCCAACAAACCTACCAGAAAACTTTACCATATGGCGGTCAAACTGTCACAGTGTAAGCAGCTTCTTAGAAATTGTGATTTTTAAAATGCATTTCAGTGTTTTCTTGAAGACAGATATATGACCATTACAGTTCAAAATTCTATAAAATCAAAAACAAAGCAGCATAAACATACCCTGTGTTTAACAAAAGGTATGTATGATAAAGGCAGGAAGAATTGTCCTATAAAGACTCTTGGACAATGAGAGCTGATCTCCTTCACCAATTAACTCTCTCATGAACCCATAGAAATATTCAAAAATAAAGCCCAATTAGCCGAAAGCATTTCAAATCTTCTCCTCCACAATCCTACGGTAGCTTAGTCTTAACTAATGTCTGTGTCATCTCTGACACTTTGAGTTCACTCTGCATCCATCCCCTACAGCTTTAATGGTGCTTTGTTGTGCCGTCCTTTGACCTCACAGACCAGGTCATTGTCTGAGCTTCTCCAGTTGTGTGTGAGATGATGCCGCGATATGTACAGCTGTCACGGACGTTGGAAAAATGCAGCAATAACCACAGACATGCTAATGGCATCTACTGGGATTACTTAAGAGATATGGCACTTGCCTGGCAACCTATTATTGCAGAGAGCTTAGTAGTGGGGTGGAAAGCGTCAGTGGAGGGTCAGTGATCCGATTGAGACAGCCTTATCTCGAACAATAAACAGATAACAGCATGCGCCTCCTCTACTGTTCCTGTGAGATGGAGGTGGATAAACAACCCTGTCATCGCCGGTGCCGCCGACAACCCTGATCAAACAGATGCCGTCCCAGACCGAGCCTCGTTCCTCTTGCTGCTGCGGCTGCTATTTGGCTGTGAGTATCACCGGGAGGCCTAGATTCTTCCACGATTGCCCTCGGGCTGAAGACACAACAATTCCAGAAAGCCCTTTGGTTTTGACATTTGTCACGTCAAGTTGCACCACACCCTGGCTTGAGGGTACGGGTTTGTTGATCACTCAAACCACCTGGCAAAGGGGTGTGTTTTTTACTCTAATTGGACTTGGTGGATAATCCATGCAAAAAAACACACCGGGATTGCAAACATACAACAACACAAGACAGAAAGTGTATATTCAAATCAGGCTTGATGCCTGTAAATATTTGGAATAGCTTTGTAAACCTATATTATGAGAAGCAAACTAGATAACACGCAACAGCTGAGCCAAGTCAGTCCCTGGATGTCAAATGCATCCAGAAGTTGCTCATGATTTCCTAAAACACCTGATCTGGTGGTATCATGTGGCTGGCGCTCTTTACTCCCAGCGTGACCTGCGTTTGACCCTCACACTGTGTCTCCTGACTCGGCCCACTCACACAAAGGCCTCCAAACATCTGCTCCCTGTCTGAAAGCAGACTCATACAGCTGAGAAGACACCGGGTGGCCACAAAGAAAGTCTCCTCGAGTTAGTGGGTGGCTGAGTGGGAGAATGTGAGCTGACAGCTGCTCTGGTGACTGGAGGAATGAAAGGTGGCGCTGGCCAGCAGATTACCGCTACCTGGGAAATCTCTGCCCCTCAGTCTGGGGCAGGCAGTCGGCCTCATTTAGCAAATGGATGATTTTCAGCAAATGCTGCTCATCTGAAACGAATGAAGTGAGGAAAATAAAAATCTGCTATGCACATAAAATTCACAGACAACACCTGCAAGAGATTTAGAATACACAGCACCCCTGTTGAAGTCGGAAAAAGGACAAATGCATTGCATCGGAAAGACCAGCGCGGCTACGCACTTACAATTCAAGCACACGGCGTTAAAATGACACATCAAACGAATAAACCCAAATGAACATCAGCCAAGTGGTTTAATTCTGAACAGAAAAAAAACATCATTTCATCAAAAATATGCTGGTTAGCTAAGCCATTTCACAGTCAACAATTGCAGAATCAGGCCTGTTACTAATCAATGCATTTTAATGAGCTCCCTGTGAATCCCAACAACAGCTGAAACATAAAAGCTGCTCAAGCTCTCTTTTTCCATTTTTGTACCTTGTAATCTGTTATTCATAGTCTCGCTCTGAAGTCTGTAAGAAATAAAGCGGAGCTCTGATGTTATCCTCTTATTAATGCTGTCTGTGACAAGCTTAATGTTGAGACTCTGATTGCTCGGCTGTCACATGGAGAACCAAACATCCTGGATTCAGTGTCAGGTGCTCGCTCACCAGTATCTGCTCCGTGGTTAGCTTACAAGAAGAAAGTTTTATACTCTGAGGTTAGCAGCTGAAAAACTGTGTGGGTGTTCATATTACATTCACACTGTACTCACTACTGTAAAGCCTCCACACAAATAAGCTTGAATACATTAGCAAATAAGTCCACAGTTAGGGCTGTGTGTTGGCAGGAATGCGGTGATACAACATGAAAAGTTGAACAAGAGTTGTGCAGGTTGAGGTAATGAAATACTCACACTGTAATTTCTAAATTCAGTTTTAGGAAAACTGTTGTTATATAAAGAATGCAGTATTATATGCGGTGAATTTGAGATAAAGTTAACTTTTTATGCATTAATATCGATCACAATTTCTGTAACTTTTAACAGTAGCACACTACTTTTTGCCCGAGGTAAGATTTTGACATTGCAGTAAAGCAACTCAATTTTTAAATACTTGGTGATGTGGAATCAATAAACTGGACCTGTTAATTGCAATTCTTGTTTATTTTAAGTTAGAGAAAATATTGCATTTTGTATACATAAAAAAATTTATGAAATGGAAGCTTCATCTTGGACAAATCCTACTCAGAGAACGAGTCTCAATTCAAATTGTAACCATGGAAACAAAAGGAATACAATTGGATAAACAAACATAAATGACAAAAGGCACTGCTTCAACATGTGGTTTTTGAGAGTGCAAAGTTTGGTTTAAAAAATATCAAACAATTTTTGAGTTATACTCCAGAAACTAATCTATTCCTGTATCCACATCCTCTTGTGATCGGTGGCGGGGGGATTAAAATGAGGAGATATTAAGATATGTCGCTGTAATACTCTCACACCTCCATCTACAACATTTACATCATAACTAATTCAACCTCATTTACAGGCAGCTAAGGCAGCCGAGCTGTTATAGCCTCCACACATTCTAGAGGAAACCACCCTCCTGTGCCAACAACGTAAATCAATACATTCCAATATATTTGTGATGTAACGTAAAGTGCATTCCTTCTGCATTCCCCTCAGTAAAGACCCCTGGGTTTGCCATGAGAGGTCAGGGACACTGCACAAGAATTGTAGGTAGGAAGTAAAAAGACTGTCTCTGTAAAGCTATTCAGATCTCTAATTAACACATGCATTCAAGTGGTATTTCAGCTCTCCATGACATGACCTAATAAACTAAGTGCTCTTGACATTCAGGTTTATCAGCAGTCATTATAAGTAAAAGCAAACACACAAATCATTTTCAGGCTTAACTAGAAGTAAAGCCTCTCGAGCACGAGTAGTCAAGAAGCTGAAAACCACATCAACACGAACACAACCACAGTCGCCCTGCAACATCTCACAATAACTTTTAAAACATTTTACACTCATTCCTTCAAGTGTTTCTCAGATTGCTGCCATTAGAGGCAAACTGCATTTTACAGATGGGGAGAGGCCTTACAGTCATTTGTTTCTGAGACCTAATTAATCTTCATTGTGCTGGGAAACATAGCACCCCAATGCAAAAAGGGTTCCTTCTACACGATAATTGCAGAGAGTCTTGGGGCATGAGTTTCCCAGACAACAAGGTCTGAAATTTAATTATCTGCTCTTTGGAAAATGTAGGGGAAGGAAGCTATATTGCAAAACTGCACTTTTGTGCAAGTAATGTCAGGCTCTTGTTTGAGTAAGCACTGGTTATCTGTGAGCACATCCTTCCCGCTACCATAAACCAAACATCACTACTGTTAAGGTAAAGGTGAAATCATGGGGGTTTTGTTGCACAAAAAAAAAATAAAAAATTCAAAACGAACCTTACCATGAGCAGAATGGCCCCGATCACTTCCATAGTCCAGGCATGTGTTTGTTAATTATCGGCCAAGCTCCACATTATACACCAACTAGAGCACAGAACCAGCCTGAGATCAGCCAGGCTGAGCAACATTAACATTCCTCTGTGTTAAGATCAGGCTCGGAGGGGAAAAAACATTGACAGAATCCCATTAGTTAAATGCGCCCTTAAGACACACGAAATATGATCAGAGATGGACCTTTTTCCTCCCAGACACGAACCATTAGACGTTATGGCAAAAAAAAAAAAAAGAAAAGAAAAGAAAGGAGCTGTTCTCCGAAACTACTCCTCCTCCTCCCCCTCCTCCTCCTCCTCAGAGGATGAGGTTGTGCGGCACGATCAGGATGAGCCCGGTGACGTCAACCTTTTGTTATCACCTTTAACACTTGCCGTTGCAGGTGAAAACACTTTTGCTCCATCGCTTCATTCGGGAGGTGCTGTTCGCAGCTGACAGACAAGGAGCGCACAACAACATCTGTATCAGATGGGTGACGCTCTATATTTGGATTTATGCATACATGAGCGAATGAGTGTATCGGATACGAGCAGAGGGAGACAACTCACTGACAGCTACCATAGTGTGAAAAGACGCGAATAGCCCCACCATACCCACACTTGGAACTTCATTCACAGCTGGTTTTCTCCTAGTAAAGGAACTTCAATTCCACTCTTGATTAAAAAAAAACAACTGTCTGCATGGTTTAAAATTAAGAATCCCAGTGATGAAAACATTTGACAGGAAAACCTTTTCATCACCGGTTGTTGTCAAACTGCCAAAACAACGAGCTAACCATCACAAACCCAGTTTAATTCAGCTGACATCAGCTTTGAATGTGAATTACATTCTCCTCCTGTGATTTATTAAATACGACTGGTTCATTAGAAGCTGTTTATTCCAATCGGGAGTGTTTACAGCAGACAGACAGAGGACTAGTAGAGTGGCCACAGAGCTGTGGTTGCCAGTCAGTGTGCCAGCTGACTGCCCAGGCTCCTGGCTAGCTAACCTAGCCAGTCTCAAACATACATAGTCCCATTGTTGCCTTCTCAACCTTTCCTCCTACGTATCCCATAATTCCAGAGGCTGTCACTCACTCTCGTCCAGCAGGCGTGTTATTAACACACAATTACTTACTCTCCGTGGACCTCCGCGAAAGGCATCGTTTAGTACGTCGCCATGGTTTAAAACGGACAGATCTTCTCCCGTTGCCCTGCGCCGCCGAATCACTGCTGCTGTCTGCGGCAGCAACTTCCCGCGCATGCGCACTAATCGGGGCCGTCCCGGACTGCGTTGTACGCCGCGCAGGACGGCCGAGTGATTTAAAGGGACAGTCAGCGCGCAATTTGATTGGACGGATGCTTATTTTGTTAGGCGAGCGAAAGTGAAGTTTGGTGATAAACTACAAATTAGGTACACATGTTTTTAATCGCGTCGGTTTTGTCATATTTAAAAAATATGTCATTTGTAATCTCTGTTCAAATATGAAAGGGTGCAAATTTCCACTGAAGCAGCTCAGTTTGCCAATTTTGTATCCATCTATTTTCTTGTAAAATTTGTAATTGCATTGCTATTATAATTCGTTTGATCGCCCCCTTATCCAGTTCCAGTCCAAAATTTGCTGGAATCTATGATAGCATGCCCCACATTTATCCTGAGTGTGACAATTACTCCTCAAGTAGTTAATGCATAATTGACAAAAATATTCCTAAAAGCCATTCCACAAATTAAAAAAAAGAAAAAAAATCCTGGCTAACACTTTATCCAGACTGAAACATAGAACCACCTGTATAATAATACAAAATGGGAAGAAAAAGCCTTATAACAATGCTAAAGAAATCTTGGATATAGTGTATTTAAAGTTAATTATACTTCAATCACTAATGGTAACAAAAAGCTGCTTACATGCTAATAGATCTCCACAATCATAATTATACCTCAATTCATCAGTCACTCTGAGAAGCAAGGGTTGTGACGTTCCTTAGTATGACACTGTCAATTGTCCTTTTCATTAAATGAGTACCACTATATCATTATGTCAATGCAACCCATAAATTCACTACAAACACTCAGGAACATCCTCTTCTGTGGACTTGTGTGTGGATCTAGAAGATACAGTGATGGGTCTGGATTATCTGATTAGAAAATGAACTCCATGATATGGCCTTGGTTTTGTGTAATTGATATTTAAATCACCGTCACATGCAGATGTTCATGAGGTATTTAAACTACAACTCCCATTCTGCTGGATTGAGGCCTGTGCAAAAGGGGGCCGTATCCTACCAGGCAAATCATTTTCATATTCATCAAACTAGTCAGCGAGCCATTTTTCATTCGCCTCCAGGAGAAGCCAATTGATGTCATTATGACAGCAGTGCCTGCGTCAAACATGGTTAAAATTTGCCGGCTCAACCCAGGTGACTGATTCTGGTGGAAACAGCATGCAGCGCATTGTAGCGCATTGACTACTCAGTCTGATACCATTTAATCAAAGCTCACTAGCACATCCTTTTTATGATTTATCAGCCAATAAAAATCAGTGTTTTTTAATCAAAATTTATGCTTTAACTTCAACCATTCGTGCATTTTACTGCTCCAAGTGTAAAACTCATTTGACATACCAGAGCAAGATTTACCTTGAGCTGTATTACCTTGCACTTTGGATCATTGTGCTACTCACACGCTGCACCATGAATTTTGCAGTGGAAGATAATACCAAGTGAGGAAACTCCATGGTCAACCCTGTCACATGCTTTTTGTTTTGATGAAAGGTTCTCTTTGTGGTGCTTGGTGTCTATAGCCTCTCAATCAAAGACAAATATCTCTGTGACAACCAAAATAAATTACCCCTTTAAAACTGCGCACCTGCCTTCTCCACAGTATGTATACTATTTCATGACCAGAGAGAGACAGCTGGACATCACGATAAAGTTGTCATGGGAAAGCGTGCTTATGTCATCTTACAAAAGTAATATGAAAGACACAAACAATCCTGATGTAAAGCACTGTGGAGGATGACCTTATGGACCGATTTCCATTATAGACTGGTCTCATTACAATATTCCAGTCAATTTATAGGCCTGGAAGCTTCACTTCCTGCATCAGGGAGTGAAAGAGGGTAGAATTTTGGTCTGAAAGCCCAATCACACACAGCGCTCTGAGTTCAGCAGGTGGGGAAGTAGCAACAGCAGGCTCCATCAGGCAATAATACAAAGTTAATGATGCAGAATGGTGTCTTTCTCCATACCAAAGAAGACATCAATACAGGATGTTTAAGAACACTGTTCCCAATTACGCTTTTTAAATTCACCACTGACGTGATTGATGATTTCAAAGAGAGGCATTATTGATCCACTTCACAGACAAGTCACATCGATTGCAAGTCTAGAATGAATAAAAGTTTTTTTTTCCCCCTTTATCTCCCCTACAGAGAGGGAAAGATTGTACAATCAGAGCATCAGTGTGACCTATGTGGGTAGTTTGGGAGCTAAATCACCTCTTTAAAAGGCAGTCTAAGAAAGGGCACATGGAGCAGTGATTGCTGTATCGAGGGACCTTGGGGGACCTTCAAGGCGTCACATCAAGACCTAATAGTTAAATCCTGCCGCTTTTTCATTTCTCAAATGCTGATATTCATCCATCCATTCATTCATCTATAGGATCCTGCATAAATATTCTATCTGCGTTGGAGTCCTCAGCATGAGAAAGTTCACAATGACTGTCTTGCAGACAATCAGCCAGCTGTGCTGCATAACTTCTCTGTGCAATCAGTGGTGATGGAGTGATGGATGTTCTGACGGACTGACAGATTGTTTTTTTCCCACCTCTGCTCCCTGTTGACATGCCCCATGGCTCGTGCTTATTATGCCTTGAACTTTGTTATTCCTCAGGAGCAACCACATTCTCCTATTAGTGCTGAAGCTGCCAGTTATTGCATGTTTAATCCCAGCTAGTATTATCGGCAGATAAACAAAGGAGAACAATACCTGAAGTGGCTGAGAATCCGTGTCTTGCATCACCTGGTTTTTTGCAAATTCAGGGAGATTTGACATATCCCCTATCACTATAATGTATGCTGTTGAAATGACATAAAATAAGATTGATTAGGAATCAAAACCACATGAAATTGCGGCGGCAGAGGGAGGTTTTCCATCACACCAAGCTGAATCTCATTGGCAACTGCACTATAAGTGCCAAAGTGGGCTACAGCTTATGATTAAATGGTCTGCAGGCGAAGCCTTTTTGTCTTTTTCTTTTTTTGAGGGAGAGAGAGGGAGAGAGCACTTACTGAAGGCCAAAGTTAATGCAGTCATAGAAAGAACTCTGATACACTCCCACGTGAAATGGCCATGTGAGGAAATCCCGGGGGGAGGAAAGGCCTTGAATGAATTTGAGAGGAAGAAAGAAAGAGAGAGTTGGAGAGTGGGAGGGAGGCAGATAGAGAGAAAGTTCAAACATCACTGATCCTCAAATATCCCTTTGATTCCTGCTTCAATTGGAATTTGACAGTTAGTGTCTGCTAAAAGCTCCATTTTTGTTGCCTTTCCATTGGATGCTTAGCTTTTAGAGTTAGATAATGACAGATTGGGAGCTACCTGATATCCTTCATCATCCTCCCCACTGGAGGTGTTTGTTCTGCCCTGAGTGAGTCCTTGAGGACTAACAAACAGCCAGCATGTTTAATGGACTACAGGGAGACAGCTGCTCCGCTTGGATTTGCCATACAGACTGAAAACAACATGTTTCGGTAATCAATCAATATGCAAACTGTGTCCTTTAACTCTGATGATTAACCTTTTAGACTTCATGATTATCAAATCCCTGTATCAGCCTGTCATTGTGAATTAGTACTGAAGAGTTCCAGGGACTGTGTGTTGTCCTCAGGTTGCCGTGCTGCTTTAAGCGTGGATGCTGGATGTATCCTCACCAACACTGTCACAACTGTGCTTCATACACCCTCAGGGATGAGCTCTGTTTTGTTTACCCAAGGGACAAGAGGGAAAGAAAAAGTCTGCATAGTGTAATCTGATTTGTGGTTATAGGCTCACCATCTTTCACAAAGCAATATAGAGAATATCGCCGAGGCCAAAACATCCTTTGAGTGCTGTCATCCATTTTAAACTGAGAGTTGCTCTTGTCAGCAGATGTGTTTGTGCATTGAGATGAGCTGATTGAAACAGCCACTGGTTGATTTTAGACAGGTGGCCCCCCGGACTAGGGCTCCATGAGTCCTGTGTGAGTCACTATTTTATTTTATTTGGTACCTTACACATATTCATTTAAATGCTAAAACATGTTAATGAAGTCAAAATGGTTTCTAGCTCCCTCAAGTTGATTTTGCAACACATCCTTGAGTTGTTGTTGTTTTTTGCAGTATGTTATTAACACAATAACAAACTGTTGTTTAATAGCATTTCTTTTGAATCAAGAACTGGTAATTCTTCTTCTTCTTCTTCTTCTTCTTCGTTGGGTAAACCTAGACGGGGGTTTAATATTATAATGCTCAAGCCCTGTCAAATGCAAACAAAGAGTGCATGATCACATTTTAATTTTACTTATAATTTTTTCCCTGACTATTGTGACTCTAAGACTACATTCACAATTAAAAGGGATGACTGTCTCCACTCATATTTGATATCAGTGTGTCTATATGACCCTGCATTTATAACATTGTGCCGAACAACTGAATATGTCACTAGTAATGTCAAGCTATGGTAAAAATAAATAGCAGTAAGTACTGTAGTAATACATGTTTTTTTCCTTTCCTTGCTGAGAGCATTAAGGTGAACAGATTTGACTGAAGTATTTTCCCTTTTATCTCTTAAACCTGCAACCTCATGTCTCCTAGCTGTTACAGTCATGCTCCATGTTGGACTTTGTCATCTTATTGATGTTCGCTCAGTGGGTGGAACATTATTTCTAATCTGACTCACGCAGTGGTCTCGTCAGCAGGATATATATTTGATTGAAGACCGTACAATACAATTTTGACAGCCTGCGGGTCGTAACGGATCTAATGGTTGTGGTCGTTGTAGTTGACCTACGGATCGCTAGAGGGCGGTGTGGTCTCCAGGCGAAACCTGAGAACCCTCTGCAAACAGGAAGTAAGCTCTCGTTGGTTAAAGAAACATGGCTCCCCACGTTAGGCGAGGGAGGATATAACGAACGTCTCAAATGTAAAGCTATAGATAACATACTATGAATACGATATCAATATTTATTTAACGCTCGATGGCTTTCAGGCTGTGTGCGCGCTTCTTCTGGGGCTCCGCCGTCCGCTCCGGGCGGGTCGCCGCGGCGGCTGGACGTGAGAGTGTGTCGTGGCCTCTGGCTCCAGGTCGGTCATTAGCAGGTCTGCCTGCTGCTTGTTTACTGTCACGATGTTAACGAGTCAATATTATAACGCTGCTTGTTTGTTTTGTTGGTTTTATAACAACAATTTAGTCAACATGTGTTTATTGTTGTGTCTTCATTTGCTTGCATTACGACCACAGGAGGCTATTTTATCATTCATCTGCCCAAAGCGGCTTTATTCTCAGATGAAACCTGAAGACTCTGACATGTAGTCAGTGCATCCACAGAAATCACTCCCTTAAACTGCTGACAATTAATATACTGTGCAATATAATTTACAATTATCATTAACCAGATTTTGGAAAGTCAAGCTCAGGTACTGATGGGAAAAAGGACCAAAGCTCTCAGACTTTGAGCATTTCTTGACCATTTTACAGCCATAATAACAAACTATGTACAAATCACCATTTTTAGCTCATAGATCATAGATGTTCAGTCATAGATGTTCAGCTCATAGATGTTCAGTCCCCCTACAGATTAGATTGTATGCTAATGAGCTTTCTATCAAAATAAAAGGTTTGCTTTGTAAAAGTAATTACAGCAATGGAAAGTACAGCTCAACGGTTTAATGAATCCTGTTAGATTCAGTATTAACTAGAACCAAGGCAGTCAGAGACTGCAACATCCCCCAACACCCTTGAATTTAAAGTTTTACCCTGACCTACTTGCCTATATAGGTCAAAGATCAAAGCTAGTGCTCTGACCTCTGATCTATGGTTTTACACTGGCCTTCTCCCTCGTCTTTCTATCTTATCCGTTTTCTGAGTGTACAAAAGTTGACATTTGACCTTGACCTAGTTTTCTCAAGGTCATCCTCTCATTTTCATCCCCTTTGCTGCCCGAATAATGTGCTTTTTGTTTTATCTGTCTATCTGCAACGGTTCCGAAGATATTTGGTGGAGTAACGAACGTACAGACGAACACTGACAATTACAATACATCACCGCTTTGAAGCAGGATGTAATAAACAGAATTACACTCTTCTCTAAAGTCAGTGCACAGCCTTCCAATATGGACAACCTTCATGAAAGCTTAAATATTGATATACTATAGTTAAATAATTTGAATGTTTCGGTGTACTGTTGAATTCAACCCTCAATTTTAAGAAACACATCAAACATCTAAATAAGAAGGAACATTAATGATCACTTGATTTCAGACAAATATGACATATGACATTAATTCTGTAGATGTAGTGAAGACGTTCATGCATATGGTGATTCTTTTCCACTTGTCGTATTTGAGCTCTTATTGGGAGCTGTTTAACCTGTTTTAAACATCTAGATTCAAACCTGGGATAAAATTGTCATTTTAGTATCATCAGTCTAGAGTATGTTAAAATATGATTTTATGAACTGAGAATGTCAAACCTTTTCTGGCATTTATATTTGTGATTGATTCAGCCCATACCTTTCAATGAAGTATGTAGTTCAGTTTCCATTGGTGCAATCTATAAAATTCAATGGGGTAATTGTCTTTAGACAGTTGTTCTCTACTTTTCAGCTGAATACTCGGCCTTGTGCCATAAAGATTTGTAAAACGGTATTATTAAAAGTTCAAGTTGATAAATGTGCTGAATGATCCTCAACTTTTCAATCACAACAATTTTCCTTTGCCAGCTTAGATACCACCTGTTTTTTCTTTTTTCACTGATGAAGTGCTTGTATGGACGTGATGTGTAATTGTGTGTTAATGCATTATGTTTTGCTCTTTTTTTTTGTCTCAACTCGCCAATGTTGTTTTGTCGGTTAATATTGTTGATTGAATGTTTTAATTATAACCTGGCAGGGAACTGCAGAATAAAATCAGTGTTAGACTAACTCTGGTGCAGTGCGTCAAATGGTAATGTTCATGGTCTATCACAAACAAAATACATGTTATAGACAAATATCATTGTGAAGGTAAGATCGAGCATTTCTAGTTTATTGTGTAATCTGTTTTGTGGTTCTTACTATGTTAGCATCCTCGGGTTGGTTTAAACACTTCTGACCTCAATCTAAATGTTTATTTAATCTAACATTGTATTAAGTGACAAAACTAGACCAAATTATCAAATCTGCATTTTGAGCTGGTGATGCCAACAATGGCAATAAAAATACTAAATGACTCCTTCACTTAAAGCTAAAGAGTGATTGAGTATTTGTGTATTGTGTAAATAGAAAATGAAGCCTTTGCAGTGAAGGGCTGAGGTTCTCATTGTGCTCAGTCACTCTGACACTCAGGAGGTTGTGTAATTAATTTTATGAATGACTTTATGAGGAGGGCCATCTGAATGCGTTATTACACCATGTCCCATTAACATCCAAGTAAGCAGAATCAGTCAGCCTGTCTGGCAGCAGAGTGATGGACATTAATGTCTTTCCAGGAAACGCTGCCTGCAGCCGAGGAGGGAGGAACGGATTTACCGTGTCTCCTGCATGTTTTATTACATCGGAAGCATTTGTCAACGGACTGAAAGAAGGCAAAGAAGCAAAGGCAGATGGGAGTTTTTGCCGCTCTCTATCCTCACTTCCACCGGACAGCAGTAACCAAACCATTTACATCTCTAAAACCCATCCGATTATTCTGGCTCGGAATGGCTTCAAATTTTTCTGATGCCATCCAGCTACCAATCTGATATTTGTCTTTCTGCTGCCGTAGTTCTTGTACCGTCTGTCCGATGATGAAACCTGTTTGTGTGTTTTCAGGTGCACATATGGCTTTATTTATGAGAAATCCTGATCAGCCTGAGACCTCAAAGGTTTTGAAAGTTGCCATAATAGGATCCCCAAATACTGGGAAGTCCACACTGTCCAATCAGCTCCTTGGCAGAAAGGTGCTCATCTAATTTAGCTTCTTTTTAAACCTGCACCATGTATTGTTTGACTAAGGAAGAGATGATGCTCATTAAAGTCCATGATTATTTCTTGAAGGTGTTTGCTGTATCCAGCAAGGTACACACCACACAGTGTAGCGCCCTGGGCGTCCTGACAGAAGACGATACACAGATAGTAAGAACTTTTATGCATTCCTTCTGTTATAGTTACATAAAGCCACCCAAAGACTGGAAGATCAACATGTGTGTGTTTTGTAGATCATACTGGACACTCCTGGTTTCATCACAAAATCAAAGCTCAAGAGGTATGTTTTGTATGACATTTGCACGTTTAAGCCCATTGCCTACACAAGAGTGTTTTGACACAAATGCATTAACGGACCCTCCGATGCTGCAGACACAACCTGGAGAAGTCTCTCCTGGTGGATCCCTGGAACACAGTCAGTGAGGCCGATCTATGTAAGGAAATTTGTATTTTAAATATAGATTTTTATTCACTTAACCTGAGCTGTGTGTTTTGTGTCGTTCTAAGAGTCAAAACAGAGTTGATCATCAGACTGTGTCTCTTCTCAGTGGTAGTCATGGTGGATGTATCGGACAAGTGGATGAGCAAAAAGCTTGACATTGAGCTGCTTAAATGTCTGGTCGGTCACCCTGACGTCCCTGCGATCCTCGTCCTCAATAAGGTCTCCTTAGCTAAAATAATATACACTATGTCATAATCAGTCAAAGTAATATTCACTGTCCCTTCTTCTGTTACTCCTGGTGAACATCATGTCCGACATTTTTAGGTCGACCGTCTTAAGGATAAGAACAAGCTGCTGAGCATCACAGATGAGCTGACGTGCGGAATTGTAAACGGACGCAGAATAGGGGCTGAAAAGAAGTCAAAAAGGCGCTCGGAGATTTCACTCAACAACAACAACGATGAGCCTGAGGGCAGCGCTGAGTCAGCGTCTGGACTGAGTGAAGACAAGCTGAAGGCGCTGAAGAACCAGAAGGGCTGGCCTCGCTTCAAGGACGTCTTCATGCTCTCCGCTTTGAACAAGGAGCATGTAGACCCACTGAAGGTACACGTTAGGTTACAGTATTAGGAAATGTTGTTTGGTAAACACACACTTCAGATGTCAGATTACAGCTTCATGTTGATGGATAAATGAAACCACAGCATCGATTTAAAATGACCCACATTGGATTAAAACACAAAACAACAGCTTGTTACTTCTGGACATAAGATGTTTGTTTTTCTATTTTTCCAACACAGCTTTGCTTCAGTTTGAGCTAACTGACATCTTTTTGGTTGTTATATCAGTTAGTTTTGCTTGTAGACGTACCTGACGTTAACTGATTTTGCGGGCTTGTCATAGAGATACTTCATAGCTGAAGCCAAACCTGGACCCTGGCAGTACCACAGCAAGGTCCTGACTAACCAGAACCCAGAGGACGTCTGCACCAACATCATCAGAGAGAAGCTTCTGGAGTATCTGCATGAGGAAGTGCCCTACCTTATAACACAGGTGAACAACACACAAAAAACGTTTGACTGTTCTAACATCCCAGTCGGGCTTATTTGCAGAAGAATTATTAATTTTCTAGCAGGTAGCACTTTGCTAACATCTAGTTTTATGTCTTTTTAGGATATTGAATACTGGCAAGAGGAAAAAGATTGTGAGCTCAAAATTCTTGTGAAGCTTTATGCCAAGAAAAGCTCTCACGTGGTAGGTGCTTCTACACATTTCTGGCTTTTTCACACCCACATCTTGATTTAGCCTCCTTTGGGCCAGTATGCTAAAAATGAGCTCAGACTCATCTATAATCTCCTGTATGTTCAAAAAGACCCACAGAGTTTCACCGTAAGATTACTCAAAGGTACTGAAGAAGCCGGATGCAAACGAGAGAAACAAATTGTGTCCTCTAATGGCCTCTCATGGCTGTTTGCTATTCCACCATGCCTCCAGATTCCATTCTTTCTGTTTTTAGCTTGTAAATATTTGAGCAGCCTTTCTAAACCATGCATATTTGATGGAAAAAATATTTGAAACTACGTCCGTGGGTCTGAAATGTTCCAAGGCCACTGACCTTCATCCAGGAAGCGAGACTTCTGCCGAAATCCATCCTGCAACATTTGGAATGGAATGACTGCAGAAATGCGGAAGGAAGAAGGTCGACCAAAGACGTTTAACCACATTTGTCAGGGTTAGCTGCTGCCATGTGTTTTCACTCTAACTAAATCTAAAAGTCTGAATTTGTGAGCTCAAATAGAAATGAAGCTTTTTAGAGGCAAAAATAGATGCAGATTTACAGTTTATTGATAATAGAACTAATTGTTTGTCTGTACTAAGCATCTGTTATCAATGATGTAAATCTTTGTGGCAGTCATTTGGCCTTGTTTGATTTGTTGTTGCTCCATATGAATTATTTACAAAGACACTTCTATGTCTTTTTTTGAACCATAGTTTTTTCCTCATACTAAGTAAAACCACGTCTAACTACAGGAAGCTAACATCGCTGTATTTCTGAACTTCTTAGAGTTTTGTCATCGGCACGTCTGGACAGACTATACATCGGATCGCCACCGAGGCGGGTCAGGACCTGAGCCAGATCTTCCAGAGGGACGTGAAGCTGGTGCTCACTGTCAAGATTAAGCACTGAAGAGGGCGAAAAGGACTTTGGCTTTGAAATCCTGAAGCAGGAGACGAAGATCCTGCTGGACTCAAGATGCCTACAGAGGATGGACCTGAAGGGAGGGAAAAAAATAGAGAAAATCTATATTTTTGATCAGCTTCATGCAGATTCAAGATGTTTGTGTGGATTTGTTACCTGAGATGCTGTAATTATGTTGTTAATTTGGTCAGTCGTTGTTGGGTAACATGACAGACTCATCAGGCGCAGATTTTTGACCTTGTGTTGACGGCTGAGTGCGTTTTGGCGAGAGGAGCTGAGGCAGATGGTTTATCTTTGGCTCTCACAGCGTTTTTACCGGCCGCTTGCGTTTGAGACGAGAAGAATCTGCAGAGTCATGTTCACTCACACGCCTCTGATGCTCCATCCAACCCCCATCTCTGCTCCTGTGACCATCACTTTTTGTTCTAGTGCTTTCTTCTCTCTTTTCTCCATCCTCCCCCCTAGCACTCCTCTTTCTCTTTCGGCTTTTGCAAAGTCCAATTCTGCCCCCGAGGGCAGAATTGTCTCACTAATGGATGGCAAAGTGGAGCACTAACCTGCTGCTAAAATGGGTCAGATAATGGTGATTGGATTTATTCCTGCTGTCTGTGAGTTAACTGGACGGTTAGTCTATCGGGGACATCTTGATGAATAACCAGCTAGTGACCTAAAGCCAGGGTGAGGGGGGGCTTTGAATGTCTCACACAAGCTGTGTCGGCCCCTCCAACTCTCCCTGCTTTCTTCAGCGGCTGCTTCTCTGTGATTAGACGCAGCAGAGATCACCAGTTAGACAAGTCAACCGCTGCTTGAGAACGCGGCAGCAGATGGACGTCAGACTTTTAGAAAGCCGATGCTCCGTTTGGATGTTTTATCAGAAATAACCAGATACACATTTTGCTTTGATAGCGTCATTTTATTTGCATCAACAAAACGGAATAAAAAACATACAACAATCGAGAGGTTTTATTTTCTTTCATCCTTGAGGATATTGAGGAAAGGCCATAGAACCCTTACCATTGCTAAAACTCAGTAATGGTAACGGTTTGACGGCCCCCCTCTGCTGTCGCTGTTCTGGGTCTCTTGGCATGCTTTCAGAGCTGGAGGGGGAATGAAACCCTGGATAGTACATCATCTATACTGTAGTGTCTCTTTAATAAACTTACAGTATAAGATGATATCCTGTCCAGGGCACAAGACTGAACTGTTATCGGGGAGCTTCAGCTGTTTTTTTTTTTTTGCAGTCTAAGTCAAAGGTCAGATAAAAGTATGAATTAAATGAGAAACAAAACAACTCTATTTTTGACTTCACGTCTTCATCACCTGTTCCAGAACCCAGGGGCCCCTTAGGAGCCACCTCCTCTCTGGGGGGGGGGGGTACCTACCTTTTTGTGCTCCCCGTTGAAGTCTTTTATGGCTCGCTGACGCTTTCGTCCACATTCTCATGATTTACGTCCGTCCGTGTCTGGGTCAAAGCCTCCTTACTCCACTGCTGGCTGGGCTCGGGCTCTTAAAAGCCCCCCCAGCTCATTAGCATATTCTGATGACATTTGGGTGGACCAGACAACACGGGCTGAACTGTTTCTTATCTGCTCTAACGTGTGTGTGTGTGTGTGTGTGTGTGTGTGTGTAATCCACACCCATCAGCATCCAGCCGAGGGAAAAATGACAGTTTTTATTTTTAAAAATGAAAACTGGATTTTATTTATATCTTGATATCTTTGGAAAAAATTATAATTTTTAGTGGTTTGATGGCATTTTGTTATCTTCAATATGTCATAATTTAAAAAATTTTTTAAAACCACATTACAGACTATATGAAACTTAACGTGTCATTGAATGAACCCAGCAGAAAAGCAAAAGAGAATTTTTAATCAGTTTTAAAGCTTGGAGCTAGGCTGTATCTAACGGTCACTATCTCTTAATGCCTCTATCCCATAACGTCAGGATTAAAGCTGCTGTAATACTGTTATATGTCACGGGATGTCATCTTTTAACGCACTTGGGTAGATTGCAGGAAATGGATGCTCTGAGATCTGTTTCACATTACATGTGTCACACAGACCCAGCAAATCAACCACGGCATCAAATTATGTCAGAAAGGGAGCAGGAGGTGGGTGTCGTTTCTCTCTCATCTCTGAAAGTCTGTCTGCATCCTTTAAAAATAAGCAATCTTTGAAAAGGAAATAAACCTTCAACGTCTAAAAGGTTGGCAAAGTGATCAGAGCAGGACATGTTCAATAAAAACTGCTCATTTTCAGGTAGTGGAGGATTTATTTCTGCTCCAGCCCAGAATCCTCACCAAAAAATATACACATTATTTTTCACAACATTAAACTGAGTTGAGGGTTCATTGATCTTAGTTGGTGTTGAATGTTCAGGCTGAGGTGGGACAGTCTCTACAGGGTGTGGTCGCTGCCTGGGGGTGTGAGGAGTCCTCCTGTAGACTCTGATAAACATGAAAGTAGGACTATCTTGGTGGCTCAGTTTCGTTCAGTCTTTATCTTCACGAGACACACTGCCTTTTTCTACAAATGTCCATTTGTGGTCACAGATTAGTTTATTCCTCAAAGGAAGGTCACTCTCATGATGCATCACGCCAGTTTTATCCACAGTGATCAACTGAGTCGAATTAAACTGTCCAGTTTGGTGAAGGAAGAACAAACTGATGTTTTCTTGTAACTAAAAGCCACTGTTCCTCCTCACCTCCACTCTACCAGCTCAGATCAGAATAAAAAAGTGAGTGTGTAGCTTAAATTTACCCGTTCATATCCAGTATTACTAGACTAGGGGAAAAAAATGGGAAGATGCATTCTGATTTTTTAAAACACTAAAAAATTCTAAAATATGAATGATCCACAAGGGACAGAAGTGGACCTGAATCGGAATAGTTTCAGTTCAGTGGTGGTTTCCAGAGTTTCCACCCAGACATCCAATAATGAGGAACACCTTCATAAGATTGGACACTTCATAACCGTGTGTCTTTGGTTCTATTGCTGCAGTCAGACATCAATGAAAAAGGGTTATTGGGTAGTAAGAGTTTGGATTTCAGGTTTAATCGTGGTAAAATACAGAATACAATGCACCATACTATTTACTGTAATCCAATTTTCCTTCAACCTTTGAGATTATTCCACTTCAAATAAAAGAAATTTGAGTTCCAAAAAGTTTTTTATTTAAATCTCTTTCACTAAAGTCATTAAAGAACTTTCACTGCTGTTACCATTAGCAATGTCAGTGAGCTGAGAGGAGTAACTGACTTTGATAAACAGGACACATTCATAAAAAGACGTAATTAAAATTGTCATCAAGTATAAATCCACATGTTCTCAGAGGTTAACTAGCTGAACCTTGTGTATTTATTACTTGTAACCTTGTGGTAATAAATACCAACACAGATGTGTGGTTACTATATTCCTCAGAAAGTACAAGATTTGAAATTTACCCAAAGTTAAAAATTATTTTAAATCTTTTGGCAGCAATGTGCTCACGCCATAAGAATCACCTGTGATCAGTTCTATGTATGTGTTATTATTAAATGTGTTATTAGTGTTATCGGTAAGAGGGGTGTTTGTGGCGTGACTGCCCCCTTCAGGTGGAAGTATGAACTGTTAGGATCAGGGTACTGAGTCAGGGCCTCCTTCAGATTTCCAGAGCAGCTGCTGGAAGAAGTGAAAGGTAATGCCTGCTGGTAATGTTAACAAAATAAAAACTTTGCATGTTAATTTATAATGGAAATGCAAAATGAAAAGATTTTTTGTAATGAATTATTATTAACCAGCGAGATTATTTTCATCTCTAGTGATATGGGGAGAACTCAAATATTTCCCCAGTGACACTTCTCCCTCCTGATGGTAATTTCCACTGACTCATGTGGATCTCACTTTTATTTGTGGTTGATTACGTTATGATGTCAGGAGTTGCAAAATGTGGCTCACCTTAGCCATTTTTGACAATTCTCAAAAACAGATCAGTGTGTTCCACATTTCGATGGGGACTTTAATTTGTGCAACTTGATCATGGTGTAACTAAAATGGTGTAACACTTTTAAGTAAGTCTGGACCTGGAACACATATCGTGTGACATACAGGACAAGTCGACAACTAACACAGGAAGGGAGTAGGAAATGCATTTGCTGTGAAATAAATGAGAACAGCCATCAATAATTGATTAGTTGATTAGGAAGTTAACTGGTGACATGTGGGTGGGTAAAGCAGCATGTGAAGGTGGTATTTTGGTCCCCAGTTGCCACATTTGAATGAATATTGCAATACATGTGATTTTTTTTCTCCCCTTGTAAAGGAAATGAAGGCATCTTAATGTCATCCTGTGAACAAAGACAGCGAGGCCAACGGTAGTAGTATAATATTTATTATAAGGTGGCTCACAACACAACAAGAACACGTGCTTAAAATGCCATGCTGGATCAGTCTTCCAAAGGCAAGTGTTATATGAAAAGCCACAAAGAAAATTCACAATATCATTTCAATAGAGATTACAGATTATTTCTATGATAGACGACAGATGGAGAGTTCAGACACAGATGTGAGTTAAGGCGAAGGTCTCTAGGATTTGGTCTTTAAAAACACATTCTAATCTAAAATGCCACTTTTCTCAAATCAGTTCAAAAGAAGAAAACGGACGTTTCTGGCACAAACGATGGTCAAATGAAGAAAAATACTCTAGCGGAGGAAGGTGTAAAATGCTATACCGTTTGCTGTCTGCATGAATAGAAAGCATTTCCCTGCACATCTGCAGTGCATCACGTAAAACCCAAGATGCACAGATGCACGACTCACCAATTTCCAACAGTTGAATTTTTATCTTTTTGTACATAATTATATGGTTTCCCAATTTTAACGGCTGCCAGTCATTTGTAGAATAACAAAAAACCAAACAGAACATGTGTTCCAGGTTGACGCCTGAGCGAAGACAAAATATGTCATTCAATCTATATTCAAGAGGACACTGTTGGGGGGGCTTGACCAGGGTGCCAAAATAGTCACGGAATGGGAGAGTAATGCATAATCAAGATATTTTTTCATCAGTTTTAATAATTCCTGACTGACTTTAAATGTTTAATAATACTGCCTATTTAAATTTATGCTTAAGAGTGTTAGACATCAATAGTTTGATAATGTGTTAGCAAGCCAGGCAGTGTTTTCAGTGGCATCGATGGAAGTGAAATGAGAGGAATACAAGGTTCAAGAATTGTGTGGAAAATAAAACAAGATAAATGTCCTCAGAGCTATCACGCCTCAAGCTTTGTGTTTATTCACCAAGAAAAGAACAACTGCAAAAACCCAACATTTATGGTCACAGATTCTATAAAGTGGTTCATGACTCTCAAATTACAAAAATGCACACCTGACCACGGATGGTATGATGTCACCAGGAAGCCTGTCCAGCTCACATAAACCCTTCTTACTTCCTGTAACTGTAACAGACGACATGCAGCGATGCGACTGACCCCATGACTGCGCAACAAGAACAAAGAACACGTGGCAGCAAAGGGAAAAACTGGTCCAACTGCTTGACTTTCACATTCAACCAACTGAAGACAGATGGCGCAACAACCCCTGTGCAGGGTTTCCAACATCATCACATGCTTATCTCCCAGAGTCACGACCGAACTGAAGGTAACAGTAAAGGTCGGCTTCTGTCAGCCCAGATCGGGCGTGGTCAGGTGTGAAACACAGAGGGAAACAGTCAGCTGTAGGGCAAACGTCGAATGTACAAAAAAAGTGAACTATTCAACACCCCCCCCTCGACTACATCTGAGAAACTTTATCACGTCTGAGGAGGACAGCTACCAGCTGAGCTCAGGTAAAGAGAGTAAATGAATTAAAGAACAGAACCTGAATGTCTCCCAGCATGATTTAAGGCTAACCGCTCCTCAGTACGGGTCTCAGTCGAGTGTTACGCATTTATGGGTGAAGAGCAAACACTACAGTTAGTAGAAGCAGATGCTACGAGAGCGAGCGACGACGTCTAAATGTCGTCCGTCTACGATATGCTCAGAAGTTAAAAGTGGAACCACAGTTTGGTTTGGGCACTAGAGTGGTGAACAGGCACTGCACATGATCAGAACTAAGAAGACAGGCAACAAGACAATACACCACGAGGTAAAGAGGTGTCATACAAGATATCAGATATCGCTGATGCTGCAATACGTTATTTTTACAATCACAGTGGGCGGAGATATGTGAGCCTTACGTGTAACAGCCATTTGGTAATCCAGAGATTAGGAAAACAACTAATCTAAAGGAAATAGAGTTAAAAAAAAAAAAAAAGCAAAGAGGGAATAAAAGCTGCCTATTCCACACTGTGTTCAGTCATATCCAAACTACTTCACTGTCTGCGCTCAGAGTTGGATAAACAGTTGTTACCCGGAACGCTTGGCTCTGCTGCCAAGGTGAATAAGTACATAAGCGTCTGGACATCAGGCAGACACCGAAACTAAACATTCAGGTTCCTCCTTAATGATTTAGACTCTTTCCATCAGCTGCTGTCGAGCCGTGTGGTGTTTTACCTTCTGTGACCAATGTTTGACATTCACACATTTAAAACGGGACAACGCTTCAAACCACGTCCGCTTTTCAAGGCTTGGAGGACTGAACTGGACAGCAGCATTAAGTCACAGCCAGAGAGTGCAGTGTGAAAAGAATGAGTCGAAAACAATTCTCTAAATCAACTGAAGATATATGTATATATCTATATATGTATGTATGTTTATTTATATGTATGTACTGTATGTACGCATGTCTGTATGTAAGTATGTCCTTTAGATATAAGGTCCCAGCTGTTTTTCCTTTAGAAAATTATAAAACCTCTTAGAAACATAAAAAAAAAAAAAAACGACAACAAAAACTCTTGGTTGGCATCAGGTTTTCTGGTCAACGGAAGTTGCATAAGGGGTTAGAGGATGAAAAACAATTGTCATGCTTAAGGCAGATACATCAGAGTAACTAGTCGGTGTCCTGATTCAGCACTGTGGGCTGACCATCTTCTGGAGCAGAGGCATCTGTGGGATCAGACGACAGAACAAAACACGTTATGATTCTACTGTCAGAACTATTTACCACACAGGAATGAAATATGAAAGCAGGGGAGACATTTTCTGAATTAAACGCAGCGCTACCTTAGTCAGATCCACTCCAGTAAGGGCGTTGACGGACACGGGGAGCTCCGCTAATAGACGGTTCACCTCTCCAGTGACGCGGCTGTTGTCTCCACTCAGGATGACAATCTCATTGGTTCTGGACAAAGGTGCAGCCACCTTACCGGCGATCTGATGGACACAATAAAAATAAGCCTCAGTTTGTCATTTCACTGACTGACAGGATTTGAAATCTGTAAAGCTGATGCTTCAACAGACGCCACGATGAGGAACTCCTAGCTGTAACATTTGTGAAGCAGGAGGGTTAGTTCATTCCATCTACATGTAAACCTGCTGGGTGGGTTGAGGAAATATGAGGAAGTTCACCTTGACAATGGCAGATTGTGGGGTTACCAAAGGTCATAATGAAGATTAATTAACTATAATGAGGTGCTGAAGACTGTTGAATCAATGGCATGGACAAAGCAGTCGACTGTGGTTCATGGGTGTGACTGTCAGCGCAAAATAACATGTTGCTATGACTACCACAGACCTTAGGCAGAGCCTCCAGGACCAAAGCAGTCTTGGCAGCATCGCCATACTTCTGGTAGGCCTCAGCTTTCAGCCTCATCTTCTCAGCCTCGGCCTTTCCCACTGCTTCCAGGGAGGTGGCCTCGGCTTCACCGATGAAGCGGATCTTATCTGCCTCGGCCTGCGCCGTCAGCACCTTCTTTGTCCTGGGGAAGGGTCACAGAGTCACGTAGGGTTTGTGTTATTTCTTTATTTTCCCTGATTACACAGATGTTCACTGTTCTGTTTGCTCTCGATAAGCGTGAAGATGAATAATTCAGTCAGAGCAGATCTAAAAAAGGAGTAAACACCTTATGGTATACAGGAGATGAATCATTCTTCCTATTACGGGTTGTTTTTTGTTGGAGGTGAGATTATTCCCCATCATTAGGCAGGTGTGTAGATTTAAGAGCTGGTCCTGACGCTACGTATGACAGGTGATTTGTGACCCACTCACTTATGCCCCTCAGCCAGCTGTTGCATCCTGTAGGCTTCGGCTTCAGCGGGTCTCTTCACAGTGGCAATCAGCTCCTTGTCTGTGCGCTCGATCTCCCTCTCCTCAATGGTGATCTGCTTCTTCCTCTGCACCACCTCGATCTCGATCTCCTCCAGACGGATTTTCTGCTGCTCTTTAGCTGCCTGCAGCTCAAACGCCAGCTGGGCCTCTGCTTTCTACCCAGACGGGAGGATCCAATCGTACGTTACGCTTGTCTTACAATGCGGATGATGCATTCAAGCTGAGCTAAACAACTCCATACCTTTGTGTTCACTTCCTGATTGAAGGAAGCCTTCTGCATCTCCAGCTCCCGTTTGGAGTCGGCCATTTTTGTGTCAGCTAAGAACTTTATGTCCATCATTTCCTTCTTACACTCAGCTTCCTGTAACAGAGGAAGGGTGATAGAACTTTCATCTAATAGCAGAACGGATGCCTTCTAATACCCTTCCTGTTTCATTTTCCTCTTACCCTGATGCCAGCGTCTCTCTCTGCCTCTGCCACTCCAATGTCAGCATCCCTCTGCACTGCAGCTGTCTGAGTTTTTCCCAGTGAGCTCAGGTACTCTACTTTATCATAAACATCCTGTCAAGATGAAACAAGAACACAGAGCTGCAGCTGAACGATCCCATTCAATTCAGAAACACACGATGATGTGAACTTGTCTCCACGTCTCGCACCTTGATGGTGAAGCTGAGGATCTCGATGCCCATGCGACCGACATCGGGCGCAGCGACCTCTCGCACCAGAGTGGCAAACTTGTCTCTGTCCTGGTAAATCTGCTCAACGGTGAGGGTACCTTAAAGGAGGAGAGAGCAGTCAGAACCTTCCTGTTTAAACATCCACAGTTATTACTGAAATAAAACAAAACATGCTGCCAAAAATGCTGATCCGTGAGACTGATACACACTTCCTCATTGTTACCCTCTACTAGCAATGTTCTAATGATTTCATGTACAGTTCATGTCAGCTCTCACCCTTGTTCCCAACACGCTCTCCTACACAGGAGTTACACAACTGCTGCCAGTTCATTTGAATAAACAGAAGCAGCATTAGCATGTGTTTGATACTAATGTGCACACATTGATCCAACTGATATAAGTGAACATTTTTTTGCTCTGATCTGATCTAATAATTGCTTGTTTCTTGCACCTGTGTTTTGTGTTTGTACTTTATACTTGAACCCGAGTCCTTTTTTGCAATGAGAGTTGTCTAAAAAAATGTGTTGTTCACTTGTGTATGATAACATTAAAGGAATTCTATTCTATTTTATCTTCACTCTGTGAGCTCAGTCATCTACATTTTTCCCAGAAAAGAAATGAATCAGGGGTAAGTTGTGTCAGCAACTAAACCTGCCTCTTGGACATTGCTCCATTGTAATCAACAGGAATGTTTCTGATAAAGCTGCTACTTACAGTAAATTGGACAAAGATATGGTTATCTTGTATGCATCTCTACTTTCCTTGAATACAACCCACCGAGGATGGCACGCAGGTGACCCTCAAGGGTTTGCAGGATGACGCTCTTGATCTCCATGACTGACTTGCCCAGGAATTGTTCGCAGGCGTAGCCGAGCAGCTCGCTTTCTGTCATCACTTTCACCTGGTGCCAATGTGGACAAAGATAGTCAGGTGAACAAAGATAGTCAGCTGAACACACATCCACAAACACGGGCACAAATACAAATAAAGGCCATGTGGGTGTGACGTTCAGCCTCCGTCATGACACCAAACAATCATTTTTTAAAATCTGATCAGCAAACATGTTTTCTTACATATTTTAGAAACATATAGAAAACAACTGAAAACAATATAAAATAAATCAAATCATTTAGACTGACATGACATGGATGTATTAAAGCTGGTTTGTTATGAAGAGCATCAAACTTAAGGTCATGCATCGCTGCTACTGGCATAAACAACTTTCACTGTGAGAAACAGCATCAATTCCTGCTCACCTGCATTCAAGAAAACGATCTATCAAAACAGGCCTAATCAATGGAAAACACTTAGGGGTGATCATGATCAATGTTGATTTGTAAACACATTTAATTGGATCTAAATCCTACATTTTTTTTTTTTAGATTTTCAGTACCTAGCAATGCATGTACAGATTTCGTGTCAAACCATTTTCATTAAACTGTTCATTAACTGTTAGAAATCTGATCAATATCAGAGGACACAGACATTGTTTTGGACTTACAGTAGTAAGAAAAAGATATACCTGTGCTCACATGGCCACACTAACATTGATTAAAGCATTAGATGTCCTGATCTACATTTAAATCAGGTTTAAATTTAAGAAAATCCAGACATCTGAGCTAGAGTTGTGGTAAAACTACCAATCACACTTCTGCTTTCTGCGGTATGTTTCTGTCACATGGTAAAAACAACAAATAAAATCATTTGCAAATTCAACGGGAGTAAAGGTTTGCAAGCTGATTTAAGATAAAACTAACAAATAGAAAAAAACAACAGCGACGACCTGAGGTTTCCAAGACAAACAAAAACAAAAAAAGGTCATTTTTCCAGTCAGGAAATAAAAAGAGGTGTCAGAAGGTTTTGGGTGATGTTTGACTCCACTGGAGCTGTGAAAAAAGAGAAACGTGAGCTGGGTCCTTAGGCAAGAGGTCTGCACATAGGTTTGTTCAGCAACATGTACTCATAACAGGAATGAATGCAAAACAAAGTCGGGGGAGATGACAGTCATTCCAAAGGAAACGTGTCTGTAAATAGAAAAAGCTCCAAGGCAGCCGTACGACCACAACAGACCAGCTCAACCAGACAGCAGGGGGAGTCGTGCCACTACTGAGACTGGATCCAAGAATTAATTCTGGTTATCAACTAACCCCTCCACCTCCCCCCATTCCCATTCCCACACTTGACACCACCCTCCTCCCTCCTCATTCAACCCCAAACTCCTTCAGAAGCTTCTTCCACATACAGGAAGAGAATGAAATATGACATAAATGAAATGACCCAAGTTTTCCAGCTTTCCTGTTCTGAACTTGTGTTATTGTTCAAAAGCAGGAAATCTAACTTTTATGAAGGCCCTTCAGTTGATGAGAACTGAGGCCTGTCGAGGAACACAAACACTCCAACTGCAAGCCACGACACAAAGTGGAATTAAAAGGGGATTTAACTTGGAAAACAAAAATCTAGATTAATATTCTGCTAGTTTCTTTTAAATTGATTGCATCGCTCCCTCTCGGTTGCACTGCTATTAATTCAAGAGGGACACACAACTCCTGTGACCGTGAGCCACATGTGCTGCGCCAGATTGGACCAATCAGAGTGAAATGTGAGAATGCGGGGCGGTTCAGCTCCAGACAGTGGGCTCATTGTCAGCATGCATGAAAGAGGGACGACTCTGCACACAACACACCACTGATAATGAGGCATTGCCTCTAAAACACAAAGGGAAGTACTGGCATGCACACAAAACGGGAATAATAAGAGTAGAATCTTGCTCTCATTTAGCTGCAGAACATAGTTCTTGATTATATTCCTGGGTTTGAATGAAAAAATCCAGCATTAAAAAAGACTTTTAACTAGATTTATATGGAAATATGATGCAGTCGGATATCTGATTAATCTTTACTTCCTCTCTGTATGAAAAGGGAAGTTTTTGTTTAATTTACTGTGAAAATGCGGTTTAGAGAAAGCAGAATATTAGCAGTGCAGCTGTGATTTATAGGAGTTACTGCTAAACATCAGATGATGGAGCTTTTCTTCTGCTGATGTTTAGTGTGTTTTCATCATTTTCCTACCCTGCAAGAAATTTGTCTTATTCCTCCACCCAAATGAACGGTGGAGTAGATGGATTTTTCTGCTTTTAACATCTAAAATTTAAAAGCAGAAAAAGATTATAAAGAATCATAAAGATTCTTTCTGTTGGCACTGAACAGGATCACACACACAATAAAAAAGAAAAACATTCGTAAACACATCAGAGACTACACAGACACACAACCAGAGTTCAGACTGAGAGTAGCCGTGTCAACTAAATGCTAAAAACACCGCTAACAGAACCAGTGAGACATTAAAATAGATTTAATGTCCACTCTGAAGGGTCGTCAGACATCAGTCATCAAAGGACGAGCGCCAATTCTAGAGTTTCACTAAAACAGTAAAGAAGCTGCATGTTTGACACATGACACGCCGTCAGTCTGATGCATGCTGGGATTGGCTCGGGACACTCATGCCGACTCAAATTTGTTAGCATTTTTATCAAAAATGCTGGTGTGAATCTTCACTTGAGCCCTCTGTATGAAATACCAACTCTGCTGTAGTCATGGGGGGGTTGGGGGTGGTGGTGTTGGTGGTGATGCCAGTGAGAAGGAAAGGAGGAGGGATGGGGGGGGGGTGTGTGGAGTCTGAACTGGCATTCCCAGAAAAGTGTGGTGTTTTACCTGAGCCACCCCAGTGACAGTAATAGCTACACCCTCCGCTGTCTCTACATCCTCACACTTGGGCTGCAGGGTCATAATCTCAAGCGTTATCCTGTGAAGAATGTGGAAAAAAAAAATAAAATAAAAATTGACATGTTCGGAGGGGGGGGGGGGGGAGCAAATGGAGGGAAGGGCCAGAAACACACGGAAAGAAACGGAACAAAGTGAAACCATTCACCCAAGGACTCCAGATCACGAACAACGGAGAAAAATGAGGCGCTATCGACAGCTGGAACGTCGTAGAATTTAAATTTGGGTCTGATATATTTTCCAGACGTACGTTTATTAAAAATAACTAATTCAGATTCTACTTTTTGGTTAATCAAATCAACTTTTCAGCCACTTCTATAGCTTTCATTTATTGACCCCCGTTGCCGCAGGTGACTCAGAGTTAAGCCTCATGTTAGTGACAGCTGACTGTCTCCTTCCCTCTGCCGAAGGGGGAAAAAAAGGTTGTAAAGATGAAGAAAACAAACACAGAAAAGTTAGATTGTTAGTTGAACCGTTTCTCTCCAGCGTCTTCCTTTGGTCTTGATCACCAGCCACTGCTTTTTGTTTTTGGGGGTCTTTTGAAATGCATTACCTGAGCCACCCCTGTCACATCCAGGGGAACACCCTCCGAGGTTTCGATATTCTCGCAGCGACAGAGGATGGTCATAACCTCCAGAGACATTCTACGCAGGCAGGCAGGCAGGCGGGAATAGCAGAGGCAAAACAGTAAGTTGGACAACAGCTGTTAGGAATGTCAGTAACCAAGGTCAAGAGGAAAAAGGGGAAGGGAGGAGGGGAAGGGACACAACCTGACCTCTAGTTTAGCTTTATTTAGGTCCAAAAGCCATTTTTGTGCATGATGAGACACTTATTAATCAAAACCGGTGTTGTCACAGCTACTGCGCAGCATTTCTCGCCTCTGTCTCTAAATGATTCACTAAAAGTGAAACAGCAGCATCCACACATGAAACTCAAGTCTGTGTTAAAAGGATCCACGATCCCAGGACCTCTCCGACATTATATTTGTATGATTACAGTGGAATTTCCTTTGTGAGCAATCCTTATCCTCTACTTGTGCTCCAGCGAGGATGTAATGTTTATATAGGATTGTGTTTCAGAGCTGTTCTTTCACAATACATAGTGACTCGGGTTCATTTTGGTTAGACACAGAGGCATCACGAGGGAGGGAATGATGCAACACTTGGTAGAGGAAAGTTTCTGGTTACAGAGCTCCACCTCCAGATAAATTAAATCGATGAGGCAACGGCCTGAACGTTAATGTGATTACTGCATCACATACGGGAAGCCACACTGCCTCTCCTCCTCCTGGTCCTAGTGTATGCACACAGAGCTTTAACTCAATCCATCTACCTGTACGGAGAGCGAGATCATCCCCTCGTCTTTATTATTGAACAGCTAACTATTGTACATGTGAAACAAATAGACGTGAAAGGATTTTGGGACGGATGGAAGATTTCTAAAATACATCTAAGCATCAGCTTCATTTCATTGTGGAGGTCTACATCATGTTTCCTAGCAACTTAGCACAACTTAGCAGCACTAAGTGGGAAAGTAAAAACCTGTACAAGACACAGCAGGACTGAGACAGAGTGAGATCAACAAAGCAAAGCAGGTAAGCGAAGTGGAAACAAAGAGGCAGACAAACACCAGATAACTATTAAAACAGGCAGTTTAGAGAATTTAACAGGGTCGTTCATGTCCATAGGATTACTGATCACCAACTCAGAAAAATCGACCACATGCAATTAAAGCTTTTACGTGACACACTAAGACATAGAAGTGTATATGAATCAGTCAGATCATGAAAAGGATCAGGTTCTGCACACAGAGTCAAATCAGCGCCTTTAGGCTCAGTAGCAAAAGCCGATACTTTGCAGGTTTCACACGACATGGATTTAAGCTTCCAGTGAATCAAAGGTCAACTAAACAGTTTGTTTTTTTGTAGAAGTCGGCGTGTCGGCTGTCGTTTCATTTCTTGATTAGAACTAGATTTGTTTACGACCGCTGTCGTATCAGTCAAGCAGAATGATACAACTTTTTAAAAAATCATTTTGTAAATACGTATGTTTGTAACTTCCCTCACTTTCATCATTAATGATCATTTGCTGGTGTTTCCAGTGCTTACTCCGAGTTTGGTTTGTAGTAGCGCTGTAGGGTGAGGTTGTGTTTACACACTCGGTATACAGTTGTTTTTCTATCTTTAGCCTCAGTTGACTGTAAATACCTTTTTATTCTTTACTGAGCAGCAACAGTGTATTAAAGGTAAATCAAATACTCTTGACTTTAAATCAACGTTCAGTGTTCCTGCAAATACAACGTTGACATTCATGAAATCTGAAGCTACTTCAGTGTAATTCTGCCTTTACAGTGTTTAACAATCTTTTTTCAGTTAACAGATGAGGTTCAGCCCACATGCTGGAGCCCCACCCAAATAAAATCCTGTTTACAGGACAAGTTTGCGTACGTTTAAACTCGTAAACGTTAGCCCATAGCCATTTCCACACAACAGCTTGATCAATGTGAGCATGTTCAACTTTGAATGATGACAGTAATTGCATCGGATATGGAGAACAAATGTTTTATGATCTTTTTTATATTAGCTCGCTAAATTTCTTCGCTAAGGGTAGAATTTTACTTTGCCTGGACAAACACCTCATCTATTAAGAACAGATCTCGTGACAATAGTCAAATACATTTGCTGGGAACTAATTTCGGACACGGGATCACATACAGTTGGTCCTAAAGAATATTTATAGCATCGAGAGGACTCCATCAGAGTGACGAACATTTTTCCAGTGTGTTTTAATAGTCTGACAACAATGTAAGAAAAAATTAAGCTGTGAATCCATCAAGCTTCGGCTATGACGACAAAACACACTAAAGGGTTTCATTCATCTTTGGTTATTTCAGTTTGTCAGGCACACTGTTCCCATTACATTTAATTTTACATTATAAGGCAGAGCCAGTTCACGGCCTCTGCCAACGGAGTCACACAGAAGTTTGTCTGTCTGTATATGTTAAAATAAAAAAGTAATCAAGTATATTCAGTTGTTGAATATTTATGGGTTTGTGTGGTTTGGTCAACTTCCTGGTTGCTCCGGTTTCAATGACAATGGTGTGGGTAGAATTAAGCACGCTCCAAGTGCTTCCCATTTCTCTGTTGTGTTTAAGATACAGACACATGGACGTCCAATATCTGGATGATATTGTAGTGCTGAACAGCCCTGAAGGATGCTGAAGCTAGAGCAGACAGTTCTTACCTCTGGATGTCAGAGATGAGCCACCAGGCCCAAGCCCAGCCTCCCACAACATACGTCTTCTGATCTGAGCCACAGCAGCCACCTTAAACGTGACAAACAAAACAGACGTCACATGATTGGAGTCACACAAAATCTGTTGTACCTTACAGTCAGGAAAAAAACAGATAGTCCAACACATGCTGACCAGTGTGTTATACGTCACTAATAAACCAGGCCTGTGTTCGTGATGGTGACGTGTTTTTAGTGTGATCAGGCAAAACTAGCTAACAGACTGCAACGCAGAAGTCATAAGAGGCCACAGTTTCTAAATTTTTTATTTATTTAGTCTACTTAGAAAAATGGTCATGTGCTAATAAACTAGTCCAATGAACAAGCACAAACAAGTCTTACAACCCGTGCATGCTCCTTAGGTGTTTTGCCTTCGGCTCCAACTTAATTTGCATTTTCTCTTTTTTTCCTTGACTGTTTTCTCTTCTCCTGATTTTATATTAAATCAACAACTGACTGATATTTAAACTTTGTTTGGGAAGTGCCATGTAATTATGGTACAACAAGGGCTTTATTTTACAGAGACGGTTTGATGGAAGCATTTTTTGCCACTCATGCATCAAGATAAACTGTTGAGGGAAATAAAAACCCTTCTATCTTCACAATTCTGTCCTGTTGGGACATTAAATTAATGCAGAAAACATAAAGAACACCAGTTTTGTCTCCGAACACAATCCAAACGAAATTCTAGCTCCAATACAGTTTAAATGAGTGTTTCTAGTGAATGACTTTTTCCACACGGGATGAAAGTTTGTTCATCCCGTGGCCTCTGGCCTCAGTCTCATACTTTAATCTCCAGTGTGGCATTCCCAGCTGTCACACATTAACTGACAGACAGGAGAGGAGGAGGTGCTGGACTATCTTTACTTACTCACACGCGCGCGCACACACACACACACACACACACACACACACACACACACACACACACACACACACACACACACACACACACACACACACACACACACACACACACACACACACACACACACACACACACACACACACACTCCTGCACAAACAAAATATACACCAATCATGATATCACACACTGATATCTGTGTTTACGATTCATCACATTGTAGGAATATTTAAATTCCATTGCGTGATTCAGAAATATCAAAAGAATCCAGGAACATTATGACGTGCAATCAAAGAAAATAACAACAAATGTTTCTGAATGCGAATCTTTCAGCTTGAATTTAAAATTATAACCTATTAAACCAGCCTTACAACGCATGTTACACATTTTGTGTGTCAATATACTGAGTTAATTCACATTTTGCCATCTTTAATCCTAAAATTTAGAATCAGACACTTCATTGAAACATTCTGAGTCTCAGTGATTGACATGCAGACTTTTACTATTGAAATGCACTCTGCTCTTGCCAAATACCAACACTAACTAACGTAAGAGAGTGAGGGTTGGTCAGGCTTAGTGGCATAACTGACATTCCTGACTGTGTTGACTACAGGAGGAGGGGTGCACTGGAAATGAGTGACAGTTTACTCAAGAAAAAAAACTCATCACTTCATTCTTCTTGCAGAAGTTTTGTTCACAATGAGAAAAATGATCAAATTTTCAAAACTTGACATTGTGCTTGAACAACTCCATAAACATATAGAAGATAATTTCTTTACACACTTGTGAAATCACCAGTTCAGAATCAGGACACGCAATTGACTTCCTGTCCAAACATACTTTCCACTATGTGGTAATGCTATGAAGAATTCACAATGGAAACTCAGTCTCATGTTTTTCATCATCTAGTATGGATTAAATTAGACAATCGCACAGACAGATTGAGTTGTAGAGCAGTACTGGGAAATTAAGATGACCAACACCTTAAAAATCTCAACCACAAACTCAGAAGAGTTTGTGGTTGAGGTTGTAGTAGTACTCTCCTGTAGTACTCTAAGAAGAGTACAGTACTTTCTGCACTATAAGGCGAACCGGACTACGAAGCACACCTTCAATGAACAGCCTATTTTAAAAACCTTTTCATATATAAGGCGCACTGGATTATAAGGTGAATCTTTGACAAAATTAAAGGCTTTTAGCTGTGCCTTATAGTGCGGAAAATACTGTACTGATCCCTGCCAGACGTGTCTGAGGTGAGTGGCTAGGAAAGCAGGAGTGAAGAGCAGTAAATGTGTCCAGCTTGATTACATGAGAGTAATGGAATATATAAACCAAAGATAATATGTAGGGACATGTTTATTCCCAACAGCAACATGATTCCAATAAACCCTAGAATTAAGATAATGGTTTTTTTGGAGGAATGTGTTTTTACTTGCATGTGAATTTTGTTCAATGGACATAATAAAACTGAGAGTGGCCGGTCAATTTAAATGCAATAATTTATGATCAAATGCTGCCGATTTTTAACATTTGTCTGTCAGTGACTGATTAAAGTTAATCTCCCATCCTGCTATTAACTGACTGAGAGGAGAGAGGAGTCAGCAGTGGCAAACAGATCATTCTTATAATCATGTGATGATCTGTTCAACTACAGTGAGTCATTTCGTAAACAGAAGAAGTGGTCAGTTTCTTAAGGTTAGTCCTGGGGTCTGATCAAGACCAGTGGAGAGCGTGGAATTGCATCTTGAGATCACGTGATGACAACTTTGTGGCAAGAAAATTCAAGCCAGTCAATGGGACAATAATTTGACACGCAAAAATGATCTGAGACTAAAATGAACTGATTCAAATCATGTGATTGTTTGTGGGATCAGTCCATTAGTCTCCCTTGGAATAGAATCGATGGAGCTGTTATTCCTTCTGCAGCAGACAGTCGCCATATCCTCCCACCACCGCTCCAGAAACACTGGCATAACTAGTCACATTTCTTCGCCTTTATAGCTCCTTCATTTACGTCTTCAAGGCTACGTTTACAGTAATTAAAACGTGCACGATAAAGCAGTTTTATGAGAAAACACTACACAGAAATAAGACCGGATGGGGAGCCAAATCCTGAAAAAATGCAAAACACGCGATACGGCTATGACGTCATTCATATTAAAGGCATAGGGTAAAGAGAAAACAGGTGGACTGAAAGAAATATTTCAGAGAAGGAATACATTAACGATGATAATAGATTATGAAAAAACAAGAGAAACAAAATATTGTAAATCCATGTAGCCTCATCACGGTAAAGGTGGGAATTTGATTCATATATGAAGATTGTGGGGCGGACCCACTGCGAAAGTAAATGGTGGGAGGTTTTAGGCGTATGTTACGTGTTATATTAGCTTTTCTCATATAGTTAACTATATATTTGATCTGAATTTCTAGTATATACTCGACAAACAATTTAATTATTGTAAAATCTCATCCCTGAAAGCACTTCATAGGATCTTACTACCGAAGAAGAAGCTCGAGTTACTGAAGCAGCGTGTAAAAAGCGTTCACGATACCTGAAACAACAAGGGCCTCGTTCGGTCCAACGGTGTGGCAGTTTCCCATTTTACCGACTGATAAAACGCCTGAACAAATCTACTCGACACATACAAACGTAATTTGGTCTGTAAATACGTTTTTCGACAACCAACTCTCGATTACCGTCGTTTATTTTCCAAACTAGAGAGTCGAACGTCCACCGTTATAAAATGCGCGTGATAGCACAAAACACTTCTGTGTTGGACCTTCAAAATAAATTACATGTTGTGAAAATGCGGTCTTGTAAACCACTATGCTTTTATTTTGAAAAATAACAGGATACACTTAAGCCGATCTGTTACTGTAACTTGACTAAAATGATCAGCTGCCCCTCCCCTTCATGCTGCCCCTCCTCCACCGCGGAGGGATTCGAGGTCACGCTCACGAAATGGGCGTGGCTCTTCAAATTTCCTCTCACGTAAGAACATATCGTGAATAGGAATTGCTGTAATTTCCCGGAGAGTGGACTTGCGTTTTTTTCCACAGGCTGAAGTTTAATGATCTGTCCACGAACTATTTACGTCCTTCGGTAGCATTAACATGGGAATAAATAAAATGAGACAGGATGCCATCCAATTAAAAGCTTTAAATATATTTTAGTAATTTTTATGTCAAGAAAATTACACTAATTTCATATTTACCATAACTTTGATAACTGGTTTTGACAAATGTTGATTTGCTGAAATGGTTTTGTGTGGGTGACACATGTCCATCACATCTCCATATGTAATGAGACAAGATAAAACAAGACAAGATTTAGCAAGAGAAAGAACAGTAAGCATACATAAAAATAATATAATAAGATAAAGATTATTTATTTATTCAGTTTATTTTTTTCTTTCCAGACATGTTATTACAGCAAACTTCACTTTCATCAGTGTTGGAAAATCAACAACAACATCTGAAAAGAAAAAAAAGGGTTGATGGGTAGAAGCCATTGGCTTGTAAAGTTATCCTTTATTAGTGGGGAGATTTGCTGTGTGCCAGAATTAGAGAGCAAAATGTGCTATAAAAATATATTAAGCAAGATGTGACTTATTGCACACAATGTAGTTACTAAAAACTGTGTGGCACAATTGTTTAACAGAGCCAGTCAAAAGGGTTGCACAATTACAATAGTAAAAAAGAATGACAAAGTAAAAACTGTGTACTATAATGACAAACTGACTTATTTTATGTACAGGCTGCCTTATTTGCTATATTTTAAATTCAGAAGCCTATTCTTCGTAGGAGAAAAATTTTTTTTTTTACTTGAAATAAGGAAATTATAATAGTTCAGGATTAGAAACTTTGGAAAGATATCTGCAGCTACTACTAACCTATCTGCAGAAGTTTAAGGTCTCTTCAGATCATCAACTCTTTCCAGTAATCCTTCAAAAAAGCTATGGTACATGTACTATTTTCTTCAATTTTTGTCATTGCTCATTTGATTTCTTTTTTGTGATTTTATGTTTCTTTTATTGATTGATCATTGATCTCAGTGGGAAAATACCTGATTGGATCAAAACTCTGTGAAATATGTTTGTATTGCCTGATGAGGTTACAGTGTTTAGTGTAAAGATGACCTGCAGCAGGAATATCATGGACCAGCATGCCTTCAACCACATCCAAACATTCCTGTTACACTCTACGGGCTGGCCTTCTCGTGAGGTGAGCAGATTCTAAATAAGATTCAAGTGACGGTGGAGACTGCAAATAAGAAAACCTGGTCAGATGACAACAAAGTAAACAATAGGAAGTAAACATCTTAATTCAATGTGTCTACTTTAAATCAAGCCTTGCCTTACACTGGAGCATAAAAATGAGTCATGAGACATTCACTCTCCCAGGTGTCAAACTGTCACCCAGTGTGCATTCCAACCATGGAGGGGCTCAAGGTACAAAATATGTGTATTATGTGTAACCTTCTTTAGCTTTAAAGTCCAAATTTTGTTCAGAAAAAAATGTAGTTTTCATATTGACATGTTCAGAATTCTATATGCTCTTTGGGCAACTACTATAGCTCAAACATGATAACAATGTTTGACTTTTAGATTAAGGATCATCAGTGCAAACTGTACTTGAACTGTAGTTCTTATGTCCACAAACACACCACGGCAGTGTCCCCTCATAATGTGTATGAACTGCTGCAGTCATCTCTGTGCAGTAGAACAGTAACCCCTACTCTCCATGGTGAAAAATTCCAACACATGCCATAATGCTGCATTCGCATGGAAGATCAAATACACCTGCAGCAGTGCTGTGTACTACTGTGCCCTGGATGCTTTCCAAACTTTCATTCAGCCTAGTTGTGATGAACATCATGTGATCTGTGCATGTGTGAGCAGGAGTGAATAATGTTCTGTTTTTCATAATTGAACTCATTACTATGTACAGCCTCCATCCATAAATAATTTTCTTTTGAGATTATTGAAATAGTCTTCATTTTCATCTTCAAATGGAAGTTTACAGAGGTGCAGAGATTAAAAATCAGTGTTGAAATTTGCCAAGAATTGTTCAAATGTATTTTAAAATATAAAAAGACACAAGAATATGTATATTTACAATAGAACACAAGTTACTTCACTTTTACAGTAAGTTCACCATGCTCTATGTTGAGAGATCGGTCTTATGTAGTCTACTGGTTTGGTCATGTCTGTAACTTTATGAAAAACTAATTTTTTGTAGCAAAAAAAAGTTGATCATTGTTTTTCATGTCCTGACAAGCATAAAAATTAAAAAATATTGACTAAAACTTTCATAATGCATTCATCAGAGGATGAATTTTAACCTGCTTAAGCCAAGCTTTAAGTAGGTGACCCAGCAGTGGGGACTTCTGGTTCACAGGACGCGACTGACTTGTGCTAATTCTTTAGAACATAATAAAAAGTTGGATGACAGTGAGCAGATAACAGTTCATGTCAAAAGATTTTCAGGACAGAAAAACCACGTGGTCTAAAATTTAATTGTCAACCCCTGCACATTGTTTCAGAAAAGTTAATCATTAAAGATAAGAAAGGGAGGTTCATAATCACCAGAGATTGAAATCCCAGGAATACCTCTGTTGCAAGAGACAGAGCAGATATGGAGGAACCAGGTAATAGACCAACGTGGAGCAGGCAGGTGGAATTCACCCTAGCTGGCATCGGCTATGCTGTGGGTCTGGGGAACGTTTGGAGGTTTCCATATCTCTGCTACAGGAGTGGTGGAGGTGAGAATCCAAACAGACTTTTTTTTTATCCACAGAGCTACTGACTACATAACCCACGGTACATATCTTAAAATGGTTCAAAGGTTATCTGGTCACACTTTGTTCAGCTGCACGTCCACAATATGCCAAAAATAGACAAGAAGAGGAAATAAATATTAACTGGAAAAATTAAGAAAATGGTAAGGATGAAAATAAGAATGAATAAGAAAGAAACTAAAATTATGTGAAGAATAGCATAGGCTATATAAAATATAAATGATGTAAAAGATTATTTAGAATGTAGTGTAGTTGTGTTGTAGTCCAAGGCAAGCTGTAAATGACTTTCATGTCTCTGGAAGATAATTCCTTGACAAATGTTAAATTTACTAATTAACTGTTTTAGTTTTAACTGTGCTTTAGTTTGATAAAAGCTGCACCTGCTGAGTTTTGATCGCAAGATCAGGATGACTTTAATATTTCAAATTTGGAGAAGACTGTAAAACAGTGAAAAGATGAGAATACTTTACTTTGATAATCCCAAAGGGAAATAATTTAGTTGAAACCTCTTTTGCAAAAAAATGTGCGTGACCATTGTTTTGCCGTCTTTGGTTGCAAGGTGCTTTTCTGGTTCCGTACGTGCTCATGCTGGTGGTGTTGGGGATCCCTCTGCTCCATATGGAACTGATCGTGGGTCAGTACACAAGGAAAGGGCCTGTCCATGCCTTGAGTATCGTCTGCCCTTTGTTAAAAGGTACTGAACCATGTCCAAACTGAGGAATTGAAATTTTTCAAACTGCATAAAATTGATTATTAATGTTATCTTTGTCTATCCTCAGGAGTGGGCATAGCATCGGTGGCTATCTCCTTTGCCTTGTGTATTTATTATAATGTCGTCATCACTTGGGCCCTCTATTATCTCTTCAACTCCTTCCAGAATCCACTTCCTTGGGAAAACTGCAACAACACATGGAACACACCCAACTGCACCAATCAAGCCACCAACAACAGCGGCTCAGTCACTGCTAGCCAGGAGTTCTTCAGGTATGTTTTACTGTGCGGTGTCAGGGAAACTGAAAGAGGATTAATGTAGAATGTGATTGTTTTAGATCAATAGCTTTGAGTTCCTTCTGTTTATTACCCTCTTTGAAGACGTAAGATGTTGGAGCAAACTAGTGGAGTGGAGGAGACAGGAGGGATGCGTTGGGAGCTTTTCCTTATTCTCGTTCTGGCTTGGATCCTCATTTACATTTGCATCTTTAAGGGGGTGAAGTCAACGGGCAAGGTGAGTGAAAACAGGAAGAAAATAAGGACTGAGGAAGGTGGTGGATGCAGGGTGAATGACAATACCTGGTTTGCTTCTGTTTGCAGGTGGTGTACTTCACCGCTCTGTTCCCATATGTTATGTTGATCGCCCTTTTGATCAATAATGTGCAGCTTCCTGGAGCATTAGATGGAATAAAGTTTTTCATTGTACCGAAGTGGAATATGCTGCAATCAGTGGAGGTAATAAAGAAAGATGAACAGAAAGTTCTGACGTGGACAAATTCGTTGGTTGAAAATTCACCATTTGAAATCAGGCATTACTTTTGAATTGTGTTTTGATAGAATGGCTTCAGAATTGCCCAGTGTTTAGCTCCTACCCATTCTGGGGTGTTTTGAGCTGTGTGATTATCCTGTTGGAATTATTACATGAGATCATGCTTTCTGACACATGGCAGCACATTTCCGTCAGAATGCCTTGATAGTCTTGAGATTTCATTGCACCCTGCACATATTCAAGACCCAGAACATAACTGAGCCTCCTCCATGTTTCACAGTAGGGGCAGTTTTCTTTTCTTTTCTGTCTGTGAACATAAAGCTGATGAGCCTTGCCAAAATGTTCCAGTTTTGTCTTATCTGTCCAAGAAGACATTCTCCCAGAAGCTCTGTGGCTCTTCAACGTGCATTATGGCAAATTTGAGTCTCATTTTTTTATGATTTGCGTTCAACAGTGGTGTCCTCCTTGGTCGTCTCCCATGAAGTCCACTTTGGCTCAAACAACAATGGATGGTGCAATATGACACCTTGACCTTGGACTTCAGCTTCTTTAGGGATTGTTCTTGACTCCCTGGTTACCATTTAAAATGTCATCAGTTTTCGTCCTTGAGCTAAACTTCTGAGTAATAAGCGCAGCTAGAGTCACAGGAATGTCAAACTGCTTGGAGATGGTTATGTTGCTTTCACCTTTAACATTCCTGTCTCAAATTCTATTTGTAATCTCCTGAGACAGCTCTCTCTTATTTCGTGGGGTATGCATTGTGTCATGATTCTGTTCAACCACAATTCAAAAGCAATTATTTTCATTGGTCAATTTTTTTTATTACTTTTGTCTGTTTAAAGTTGTTTCAGTGACCATCGTGGGTTTTTCTTTCATTAATTGAGGGATACTGACAATTTTGTCCACGTTTGTAGCTACTGTTTTTGTCTCACACAGACAAGTCATGAGATGAAATATCAGTGCAAGTGTTTATGAGTATTGGTGATTATACCAATCAGCATTATTAGTAGTGATCAGCTGTTTTAGGTAAACTTTTCCTGTAATACAGGTGTGGGTGAATGCTGCAGTTCAGATCTTCAACTCCATTGGGATTGGATTTGGTTCCTTGATTGCTATGTCCAGCTACAACTCCTTCAACAACAACATATTGAAGTAGTAAACAAAAGTCTTAATCCTCTCATTTTCTTTGGTTCAATGGACAAGAATGAACCAAAAGACACTAACACAAAAGCACATCTCTCTCCGCAGAGACACCTTGACTATATCAATCGTCAACTCCCTGACCAGTATCCTGGCGGGTTTTGTCATTTTCTCTGCCTTGGGCTACATGTCTTATCTACAGGGCATTCCAGTCAGTGATCTGGCCGTGGACGGTAAGAAAACAAGTGAATAAGAAAGTTCAAGAGGGAGCAGTTTTACTTCAGATTATTTTGAGCACGTTTTGGTTAATAGATTATTGAAAAACTGATTAAAAGCAAAAAGGGATCCAGATATGATAAAGAATGACAAAAGCAAATTAAAAACATGCTAAAATGGGAAATGACAGGTACAATTTTAAAATGCCAACTGACATAAATCCAATCTTTTAATCTTCAGATGAGTTTGTTATATTTTACTGCCATTAAAGGAACAATTCCGAATATTCACATTATAATTAGGAGTGCTTGAGAAGTCATGAAAAGCTCCTGTTAATTTGAATTAACGATGGCTTAGAAAGCATTCACTCGATTTTTAAAGATGGAGGTTGATTTCCAGACCTTCACAGACGTATTTGTCAATCGATTGTAAATATATTGATCAATCAGTGTATCGTTTTTTGTATTACAAATGTAATAACCTCATGTCATAGTTCTAGGTGATGGTTTCTCTTGTGTTTGTGTACCTATAGGTGTAGGACTGGTTTATGTTGTTTACCCACAAGCCTTTGCCACGATGCCAGCGTCTCAGCTCTGGGCTGTGATGTTCTTTTTCATGCTGCTCTTTCTTGGACTGGACACCCAGGTAGTCAACATGGAAACATTTCAACCTTAGAAATAATCCACAAAAGAAATGTTAGCACTTTATCTGATCTTCTGTGTTCTTCTGACCAGTTTGTGATGGTTGAAGTACTGGTGACAAGTCTACTGGATGAGTTCTACCAGACTCTGATTGCTATTTTCAAGCGGAAGGAGCTACTGATCCTTTCCGTTTGTGCTGTGACTTTCCTCCTCGGAGTTCCTTGTGTGTTGCAGGTATGGGCTTAGTTTACCGAATAAATTATAACTACATTCAAGATCCTTAATCTGTCTTAACTGCTGATGTTTCTGTTCAGGTGGGAATCTATGTTTTCCAGCTGATGGACCACTACACTGCCATAGTGTCCATTGTGTTTCTTGCATTCTTTGAAGTCGTAGCCATCTGTTGGAGTTATGGTGAGGAGAAAAAATTAGTTTGTGTTTAATCATCCCAGAAATTTAAAGCTAACTGACTTCCAAATACAGTGAAAGTCAAATAAAATATGCATAGTTGTTTACTGAAGACTTCAATGTTTAGGAGTGACTCGACTTTCACACAACCTAGAAGAAATGACAGGAAAGAGAGCTAACATCTTCTTCCGAGTGTGTTGGCTCATAATTGCTCCAGTGCTGATCGCTGTAAGTGAACATCGTTCACTTCATCATTCATTTCCTCTGAGTCTAAGCTGAACTCTATATCGAGGTGTCACAACTGTTTCCTTGCAGGTCATCATGGTTTTCTCAGTCATCAAGTTCACACCTGCGCGCTATGAAAGCTATGTGTTCCCTCCCTGGGCTCAAGGTGTCGGATGGGTCATCGCCATGTTCTCCATCATCTGGATTCCTTTGGGTGTTCTTCACACTTTGTGGAAGCTCCCCGGCTCATTCATACAGGTGACATATATAGTTTGACTGATTTCTTTCTCCTAATGCAACACACTGTAGGTAATATCTGTGTGCATGTGATGCTACAACATGTCCATGTAAGAACCGGTGTTGATATTTGTGGTACCTTTGTCCCACAGAAGCTGAAGCTGTCCATCACACCATACGCGCTGATTGAACTATCAAAGAGTCCATATTATGAGAGGGGAGGAACCTACAGAGATCCAGGCATCCCTGTCATCACCTCAACCATCGATCTACCTGAGAAGTCTCCAGCTGAGACATACTTTTGATACTTCTCTTCATTACATAGCGTTGACTGCTTCAAGTGGCACAATAAAAGTAAGCTAAAGCTAATACAAGTAGCCCCTCTGCTGCTTTAATCGTACTTTATATTTGTAGTCTTTAGCTTTAACTCCATTGTTTCCTCAAGGGGGGTCATCAACACTGGGAACAGTGTCCAGTCTGGGTGGGGTTCTGTCCCTGGGGGTCCTTTGACTGATAGTTTTTCTGTTTTTTAATTGTTTTTAATTGTTTAAAGCACTTTGTGTTGCATGTTGTACGATAAATACTTCATAAATAAAGTTGATTTCATTAGAAAACTTATTTTTTGTGAAAATGGCTTGCTGTTAGTCTGCTATGCAGGGACATTAATATTTTTTGAGCAGTTTGAGCAGTTTTGCTAATTTTCAATGTGATGATGTGTGATTAGGACCTGGATTATGCTCTGTTAACGTCTGTAAAGAGCAGCAAACACTCCCTCTGTCGTCACAGAGCTCTTCAGGACACAGGAGAAGGATTATTCCCAAGTCATTTGTGCTTTTACTTTGCTAAGACTGCCATCTTTTGGCCACATCTGATGATGCAGCTAGCATTGGCAGAGCTGAGATGTTGATTTTTAGTAAAGAAATTGACACCCTATTTCACACAGGTCCTTGGATTTGTGTTGAGCTACTGTACTGAAAAGCATAAACCAGTGGGATTCAAATGACTGTGGCTTCACAAAGTCAACGTAAAAGGGCACCACTGATAAAAATGAAATGCTTAAGGTCAATGGGCAACAGGGTGTAATCAACTTATGTCACAAAGTCAAAAACCTGTGTTTCACTTCTAAGCTGAAGATAACACAATCCATACTTCTGGGCATTCACTTTTATTTATTTTAAGGTGAAATTTGTGCACATTTCTAAGGTATACATTGCACAGTTAGTTTCTCTACACAGGTTACCAGTATTTAATTCTCAGAACTTTTCATGAATGAACCCAAAGTGCAGAATGACTGAAATTACAGAGGCTAGACTGTAGCAACAGATCACGGCATCTTGGCTTTATTTTTTTCTCCATTCCCCGATTCCTTATGTGAGAGCTGGAAACTGGATCAATCCAAGTAAAGATGGCAGGATAGACAGACTGTTGACACTTAGATACAGTGACTGACATAATATCTATAGTTAGACAGTATGAGACCATATCTACTAAAAGTTAACATAATTTTAAAAAATAAAAAAACGTCTCCCTTATAAACGGTAATTAATATTTCCATTTAATTTCAAAAAGATGTGTCACATGACCTACAAAAACAACCAAAAAAAATGTGCAATCAATGGCATACTCTTCCCTCAGACGTGACGGTCATGCAAATGACCAAACAACTCAGCAGCAGCTCCCTTCTTTGTAATTTGTTCCTACTGTAGTTTGGAGTCAGCTCAGTTGAGGACTGGGCTTGATAATTCACAAATACCTTGTTGCTGCATTCAGTAGTATTTTCATAGCGGTTCACAAAGTCCACACCCTTCTTTTCCTCACACTGCCTCTTCGAGGCTCCGGCCCCTACCGACTCCTGTCCCCTGCAGCTCCAAAGCAGCTGAAGTTCATCCGTTTCACTGCACCCACCCCCTCCCCCGTGCCCAGCAGAGGTCGCTAAGGAGTCACCATGGCTGCGATCTGCTCCACCTGCAGCTTCCTGTTCCGCTGCTATGACACCTGCTCCACTGGCCTCATCTGCACATCTCCAATCTAAAGACACAAACCAGGGTGATCAACACTGATGTAATTGTTGACATGAAAGCCAAGGGACGATAGAGTAAATAGACCTACCTGGACATGAGGAGGGGCACTTAGCACGAACGTGACTGCACTGGCTATGTCTTCTGCTTTTAAACACTGAGAAGCGGAGAGGAGAGGTGTGACTGATGCACTAGCAGGTCTTTTCAATCACTGTCATTCACTTACGTTTTCTTACCTTCATACTCTCATAGACAGAAGCTGCTTTTTCTGGATCACTGTTGTGGTGCCTGAAGGCGAACTCCGTCTCCACTATTCCGGGGGAAATACACTGCAAGGGAAGCAAAAAAAACAACCCAAAACATCAGAAACGTAGTTCTTCCTGTTTCCACACTGAGACATCCACAACCGGCTCACTGTGGCTCTGATGTGGGTGTTTGCTTCTCGGAGTTCTTGCCGGATTCCCTCAGTCAGAGCCGTCACAGCGTATTTTGTGGCAGAGTAGAAATGCTCGTCAGCGCTCGGCATCACTCGGTGCCCACTCATACTGTGACGGTTAGAAGAGAGGACAAACATGAGATAGTGGCCGTATCCTGCACGTCAGGCCCAAATGTAACTAATAAATTCTTTATCTTAAGGGGAATCCATAGATTTGCCATGTACTTAGTTTACCTGTTGATATTGATGATGTGTCCGTCGTCCACGTTCCTCTCCTTCATGGATCTGTATGCCTCCCGAGTGCAGATAGACAGGGCTAAGACGTTCACCTGCAGAGGAAGGCAAAACCACCGTAAACCTCTGTGTGTCGCCCAATCAGATTCATTCAATCAATAAATAAATCAACTTCATGATGTGTAACAATGATGCAGAATTGGTGATTAAACTTTATATTAATGCCAAATCACACTAAGAGGGACGTGGGATGGGAATTCATTAGATCAGCTGTTTGATGCCCCCCCATCCCCGGTCAAGGCGACCACTTGAACCTGCTGTTCTTGTCGAGCTTGTGGCCTTTAAGCTGCTCCTGTAGTGTCATTGATTAATGGAGGGTTTAAGCCAACGTAGAGGCAGGATGGGGGGGGGGTTGACCAAATAAGGTCAGCGTACAGCTTAAACGCAAGCTAAGAATACACTGCTGTACACATCCATGAGTGCTGTCATGACAACGGGATGGATGAGGGTTGTGAATGCAGGAGACCAGGGGGGTCTACTGTGGTCAAGGGTTCAATGAGTCAGGACGTCCCAGCAAGAGAAATAGTGCCGGCTTTCATTAAGGAGCCTCTCCTGCACCGAGGCTTCCTATTGGATCCTCTATGAGGGGAGGGGGGACATGCTTATTCTTCCAGCGACAGCAGCTACACAAACAGCCCCACTGAGCCCCTCCCTCTGCTGTTCGGACAGAGCAATCATAGAATGAATAGAACACAAACATAGAGAAATGGGTCTAACGATCCGTACGACTAATAAATGATACGTAGAGCTTTTGAATTCATTAGTGATCCACCCACATCGATCATGTTCCTCCAGCCTTCGGTCTTTCCGCTCAGCAGGGGCTCGTTGTGGGCCAGCCCGGCGTTGTTGATGCACACGTCCACGCCCTTGTGCAGAGTTTTGATTGCTGAAAACATGGACAGGATCTCCTCCTCATTAGACAGATCACACTTGTAGGGGATCAACGTGCCGCTGTAGCCCGCGCTCTGGCATTCTGCTGCCAGCTTCTGAAAAACACAAATTAAACCCAGATTGAGACGAATTGCATGGAGAGGATAATAAAGACAAAGTCCTGCGCAAAATATATCAATAAATCAATTATGAGGGCTGGAAATTATTAATCTAAAGGACTATCATAAAAAAGCAAAATAACATCAAAGGAAATACTGAACCAAATGAATAGCTTTGTCATTCAAATTCCATCTTTTTCTAAAATCTTAAACCTGAATTAGCAAATTCAAGATTCCACAGAGGTACCTCTCCCCTCAGGATACAGGGGAAGAAGGCTACACATCACCCAAATCAGCTGGCCGCGCCACCTGTGTGCCAAGAAACACACTGAGACAGATTGCCCCCACCAGGCAGCGCCGCATACGTCACCTGATGTCATCGCCTCAGTGTCAGCAAGAATGTAGGGTGGGGCCAGTGGGCGGAGATGATATTCAGCACTGTGTGTCACATGTTAATATAATATATTGCGTATTAGCCTTATCCCGTACGTGAATATGACTGCATTTAAATATTTCCAATGCAGCAACAACACCTGATAGTGTTTCCTTTTTGCTTGTCATGACAGTTTGAGTCATGTTGCTTCAGGTCCACAAGTCTAGAATGCAAATACATTGCCGTCCCTCACACATGATCCCATGAGCTGAAGCGTCATGGTCACCTGACCTCCATGAGAACCAGAATATGAATGAAGTAAACTGCAGATGGTCTGTGGGAACCGCCACATGCAGCGTGAATCAGTGGCTGCTGTGTTAAAGATGGTATATCCTGCTGTGGGAGTCGCTTCTTTAGGAAAAAGGAGAGTGAGAACATTTGTGGAACCTTTTTTGTATTTGAGTATTTGCACATGATGTCACACTTGAAGTGTGTGGATCTCCCTTCTGGTCCTCTAAGCTGTTTAACTGGGATTATCCTGAGAGAAGGCATCACCTGCATAAAGCTGTCAAAACGCTAAAACACTGACAGCTTCATCTGTGAAGCTACAAGCTTTAACCAGCGCCTCAGAAAGGTGAACCACTACATTTAGAATCATTACTTGTGACTGCAAGAGTAAAGATCTCTAAATCACACTAGCCTGACCTTCTGGTAGGAAGGAGGAGGCAGACTGAATATTATTTATTCAGAAAGGAAGTTAAAGTGAAGGGAAGTCCAACCCAAAAATATCAGCAAAAAAACAAACACCTGCAAACAAATGATTCATTCATCATGATCCACACTGGATCTGTGTATCTGCAGGTTAAACATTTTAAAGTTTAAACACGAGTGAAAAATGGATGAGGTTGAGTCTGGACTCGACTAGATGATTTGGAATGAACCGAAATGTAAAGCCAAAGTTGTAAAAACAAACCCTGATTCCACTCCACATGATATGCAAATTTCAAGCCATCTGTTCTGGCCAAAGACTCATCATTCAAACAAGTTTAAAGAAAAACCTTTCAGTGGTTTTTGTGCAATCCTGCTGACCTTGCAAGCAACCAAGTAACCAAGCAACCATCCAAGCAACCGAGTAATCAACCAACCAATTCAATTACAATTCGAAAAACAAATACTGCGTCTGTGTACGTCTCATCTACTTATAAATATGACTGCATAGTGACATTCCTGACCTCACACAGGGCAGCTATATAATGTCCACAAGGCATGGGACGTCATTTGTCATTATTCACCTCCTCACATGGAACACCACAGCTCGCTGGTGCATTGAAAAGAGGTAAAAATAAAGATGTCAATGTGCTAAAAGCAGACAAGCTTGAAGTGGTGAACCGGATCAATAGCGGCCGCCGGCAGAGAGAGCTGGGAAATTAGATTTGTCTCAGGTTAACTGGGGAGTTTTTCCTAGTCAAAACCTGGATTGTGTTAAGGACCACTCTGCCTTCACTTATTCTATGAAGAGGCTGGTGGGCAGTTAAAAAAAAAGAATCACAAGTAACTCTAATTCACACAGTACCTCCTCCCCTCTTAATCCTTTCTGTTCTGTTTGGTGTCTTAAATACCTGTGACACACAAAACAATTTTTCCTGTCATCGTGCATTTTCATCCTCATTACTGAAGCTTGCTGACCGGCGATCACAAAACATGTGCAGAAGGAAGGAGAAGCAGAGGGAGGGTGAGGAGGCAGGAAGTGCACCGGAGGGGAAATCCACCCCACAGGCGACTACAGTGAGACCAATTTAGCGGCATTATCTTCATGAGTGTAATCACAGGCTGGTGAGGAACACTTCCACCGAAAGCCATAAACCAGATGGAAAAAAAAAGAAGCCATATCTGATGAAGCTAGAAAATATCAGCTGGAGCCGTTCCACGAAGCAAATTGAGGTGGAAATCGATTTTTCTTTCTGAAAACAGACTAAGAAGAAGGTCTCTGAGGAGTTCCTCCTGCAAAGCCTCCTCAGTCATTATCCAGCAGAACTACATGTATGTGATATAGAAACAGCGTTTAAAGCCCCCCTCACTCTGAATGAGTGAGGGGGGCAAAGGTCACAGCAGGCTGTATAAGATTGCAGCAGAGTAGGAGGGATGGCAGCACAATTATCTCCTGTTCACACAGAGACGCTGCCACAGAATGGTCTAAAGGTTGACCAGGGCGTTTTGTTTTAAAGATAGTCTCATCAAGACAACGCGATAAGAGAGGAATTAAACTGAGGCCGAGCCTTCAAGTAAATATCTGAAAATGGTGCCTGTTGAAGAGTAAATGAAACTGAATTCTTTTCTAGTAGATGTGAAGACAATGAAAAAAAAGTAAAGAAAGAAAATGATTTATAGCTGTTAAAGTCTGAAGAAAAAAGAAAAAGAGCCAACTGTTGGCTAACAAACTGGTGCAACCAGTGGAACGGCATGTTTTCAGTCAAAACGAAAAACATTTAGAAAAAAGTCCACAGCAGAGCTTTTTGCTACAGTAGAATAAAAACGGTGGCGCATCACTCTGATATCTTTCCGTACACAAATGAGGAGGAAGCAGCTGGTTTTCACATGTTCACCTGTGGTGAAATGACTGTAAGTGTGCGTCTGTTCCTTCTGTTTGTGGATGAAACATGCTTCAGGTTGAGCAAACGTTCGAGCACGTGTCTCGTCTCCTATGCGGGTTCTTCCTGCACCTGATGTGGGCCGCCGATGAAACAATCGACGGCTCTCATCGCGGCTTGATGGAGGCCCTAGCGTCAGCCGCACCCATTATAATCACTGTAGCCAAAAACAGACACGGGGGAGATCTGACGTGCAGAATAAACGCTGGTCCAGCCTGAGCTGGGTCGATTCAGCACGTCAACTGTTGGCCGTAAATTTTTTCTTATCAAGCACACAGCCACAAATCCAAAATGGATAGATTTGCATTCTTTCTACCATGTCCCATTTTTAGGAACACTAAAGTTGAGCAAGTCGATCTGTGTTTGCGTTGCACATTCATAAAATTCTTTCGCTCCTCTGTACTTTCTTTTACGCTTGTCTCTCTCTGCCACAAAAGTGCATTCGATCACAAGAACAGACCTGTTCCTCCAGCTGCACTGAGCCGCGTTTTCATACGTTGAGCCATCAGGCTCCCCACCGTACAAACAACACACTTAATCTGGTGTAATGTACGCAGGCGTTTCCAGAGAGGCTTCAACAGGACAGGACGGGATGGGACTGGGAAACGCTGCTGCTATCGTACCACAAGGTCAGGGGAGGGGCCGTCAGAGCCAGTAAACCTTACACCTAGAAAGATGATAAGCACAGGGAGGACAGTGTGGCAGTGGCGCGAGGAGATTGGCTCGCAGGGGTCACAGAGCCGTCTGGACCAATCAGACGGTTCACAGTGTGATCTCGCCTAAGAAGCAATTACCTGTAAAAACACTGCTGACATGAGCATTAAATCATTTCTAAAGTGCAAGTCATTTCAAGGATAATTAATGGGCAGTAATATTGATTGACCTGTGGTCTTTACAAGATCAATCTAAACAGATTTTTATAAACACAATCAGATTGAATGAATATAGAAGAGACTACGATAGCATGTCTTGGTAAACTTGACTAAATACCTGAATTTGGAACAGATTGTTATTTTTTAAGACTTTTATGGTTGTTTTGGTTTCATAAATCTGTATTAATTATCATATTTGATATCAAACTAATCTGGACCACTGCTTTGGGATAATTTGATTCTCTTTGGAGGCAGAATCCATGGAAACATGATGGATTCACACCTCAAGCGGAAAACCTGCAGTAAGTAGAAACTCTTTCTGTACGGGTGAGAAGAACGGCCAGGAGCTGAGAAGCCTGGAGGTAACTTGATGAGAAAATGGGAAATCAAGACAGAAAACGTGCAAGAGGAGAGAACACAGCTTTGATTTCTCACTCAACCGATGACAAAGGATAAAGCAAAAAACACAACAGTTAGCCTGCTGGCAGAAGATGGATTTAAACGCGTTAACTAAATTGCATTCACGATGGAAAAGTTTACTGTCTGACTCTTCAGCACATTTTACCCCTCAGACACAATAAAAATTTCAAAATGTGGAGACAGAAAGCAAAAGAAGTTAAAAAAAAAAGTAGACATACTTGACCCACTTAACTGTTTCTGAAGTGACTCTGTGTGAACAACACGACCGGTGTCTGCTGGCCATGTGACAGCTTCAGATCTAGAAATACGAAGAGCGCAACTTGCACTTTTTGTGTTTCCTCAGCATTTTTAGATGCATGACTGGTCGCCGCTTACCTTTTTCAGAAAGGACAGGAAACTGAAGGTGGTCTTAAGCTAACCTGCAGTTTGACTTTTATGTTATTCACTCAAGTAACAGATGGTTGGACTTGTTTAAATAATGTCACCACCAAGTCGCATGATTAACCAGCCAACCAGGAGCTGGTTAAAAAATACTTTTCAGAAGTATTACACAGGCAACCATAATTCTGCCTCAACCAACAGATAACATGTCTTATGCTTTCTAACGCCTCATACAACCAAAGATATGGGAGACATGACTGTTTAATTACAACTCACCATGTTTAGCATCTGTATCTAAATTCACATGGTGGAAGTTCCCCGTTAAGAGAACACAAATGAGGAGTATTCTTACATCCAGTGTTTATGTTTTAAAAGGGATTATTATGGTGATCAGCAACTGAGTTCATGCTCCCATAACTGTGTACTGACTGTACTACAGCATCACATTGTGCCACATAAGCAGATATAATCCGGCATATGGGCTATGTGGGCCACAGCGATTTAGAGTTCTAAGGACAAAAAAAAAAGAAAGTCTAGTCAATTGTTAACTGAGTTATAGACACACGCTCAGACTTCAAATCTTTCTAATATCAGAAATCTAACTTTTATTTAACACCCTGAGACGATCCTTCCTGTGTTTGGTGGTGATCTCGCTGCAGAGAGCAGAGGCCTGACAGTAATCATAGATGCAACGCTCTCAATGGCACACTTTTGGACTGTCCTGTGCGACGCAAAGAGGCCACTTTCATAACCTCTAACAATACACTGTGTGCAGCGCGGAGAGATTTTTCTTCCAGGGGAATAAAAGCGTCTTCCACTGGTCTTGAAAGGTGTCAGAGGAGTAAATGAGAGGCTGGGTTGCTGCTGCTTGAATGCAGCCCTGTAATCCATTCCTGATCAGAGGCCATGGTGACCACACGTCTCCCCCCAAGCTCGCTCCCCCCCTCCCATCGTCTACTTTATAGTCTCACCAACAATAAAACAATACCTCAACTCTCCACTCTGCTTTCTGCATGTTTGCACAGAAAAACAGACATCTATAAAATCTGCATCCATTTCTCCCTTTAATAACCCTGTCTTCCGGTTTGCTGTTGAACGTCGCTGTTGGGAAACACTAAAAGCTCGATCTTACCCAAGTAAAGAAATAAAAACGAAAAAGGAAGTATAGAACAATTGCTTAGTGACAGACACTTGCATCCCCCATGAGCAACATGCCAGCTTTGGCACAATGACAGCAAGAACTCAGTTTATTTATTAGCGAGAGCACAAAGCTGGCTTTGTCCCTAAACTCACAGACAAGCCTCTAAGGTCCTGTACAAGAGATGAAATCTGTCATAGAACTGGAGAGATGGAAATAGGCTTCCCCCCCTCTCCCTAATTTAACTTTCAATTTCAGCTTTAATTTCATGCATCATAGCACTTCATAAAGAATAAGAACCGTTCTGGATGTCGACTGTAATCTCTCCCTGTGACTGGCAGCGGTATGGAGTAAAAGCAACATAAAGATTTATGTGTTATGACCTTGTTTTTGTCTTGAACAAATCAGACCGGGGTTGAAACAAGCTGCTGCAGTTAACTATTGACAGGAGGGCCCATGTGACCACAGCGTGAATAGAGGGAGGCTTTCTGTTGCGTAAATTTTACACTCACCGTATGCATGTACAGGCATGGCTGTGTGTGAGTAATCAAGGAGGGGAAACAGAATCCAAGTGAAATAAAACAAGTGATTGAAATGTGTGAGATTTTATTTGACAATGAGACACTAAGCAGGGTTCTTACCTCTGCCAAGTCCCAACAGCCTCCTATTAATTAGTTCAAACTAATTCAAATTCTACTGTCATTTAAGTCTACTGTCTCTTTGTCATGTTTAATGATCCACTCCAGATCCAAACGGCTGCCTCCACGCATCACGTCCAATCGTTCTACAAAGGTTCATCAAAATCTGTCAGTGTGTTTGGTGTATTAACCAAACACACTGCAAAAAGCTGTTAAAAACTACCCTCTAATACTGAGAGAAGGTTGACACAAGCGGAGGAACTAATCTAAGATAAACGCATCTCATGCTTGTCTCTATAGGAAACACACTGATCCTGGGCTCACTCCTTGTTCATCTTGTTGAGCAGACACTCCCCTCTGTGAGCTCCACTCCGCTTCACATTTATGAAATTAGGAAAAACAGCAAAACCTTCACACATGTTAGTAACTCAATGTCACGCTTTGTGATGCAGTACTAATTCTAAATTAGTTTCTGAGGACACAGATGCCTCTCGTCTTGGGAAAATCCAGTTTGTACTAACTGACCTATGGATTGACCCTAACTTCCATCATCAAAACCATCGCATCATTTAACAACCATTTTTGTTTAGAACAAGGCAGTCAGAGACTGCAACATCCCGCGACACCCTTGAATTCAACATTTTACACTGACCTACACATTAGTGTGCCTCTGGCTTCATGAAAATGTTGCTTTTTGTTTTGTGATTATATTTTATCAGGTTTCAGAGATGTGTACCTAAAAAGGTATTCAGTGCGTCGTTGTTCCTCGCAGTCAATGCGTTCCAGGAACCACACGCGATTAACGAATTCCACGATAGAGCAACAAACTATTTATCTTATTATTTATGGCAAATTAAACGTTTATGAACCCTCACCATAGTGATATTAAACCACCTTCTATCTGTATTACGTTTTCCCACACTCTTATCGACTGTTTAAAGCATTTTTGTGTCTCACGGGAGTCCCAGACTCACAGAACGTAGCGCACTTCCAGATTCCGTCAGCCATTAGAATGCGTATAAGTACCTTGTGACTGCCTTCCAAAAATCAACGATGAGGTGAAGTCACGAGCGTTGATGCGCGACTGCGCACTGTAAAAGTGAAAATTTGACCTTGACCTAGTTTTTCAAGTTCAAAATCCCCTTACCTCCCTGAATATATCGCCTTTTGTTTCGTCTTTCAATCTTATCCGTTTCGTTAGATACGTGAAAATTTTTTTTACAAAAGTTTAAATTTGACCTTGATCTTGTTTTCTCGAGGTCAAGGTCATCATCTCATTTTTATCCCCTTTGCCACCCGAGTAATGTGCTTTTTCTTTCATCTTTCTATCTGCAACGGTTGTGAAGATATTTGGTGGACGGACGGATGAACACACAAACACTGACAATTACAATAAATCACCGCTTCGCAGGATGTAATTACATTCGACTATGATCCTGTCACATGGAACAGGAAGAAGAGAGCGCATATGACAGGTATAAACGCAAATTCATAACTATGAACCCATATGTTGTCTATAAAATCACAATTTTATCTGCTATGGTAGATTCTTGCTAATAGACAATGTTAATTTTATACAGCACAATTAATATGTCATCCAAATATGGCAATGTTGTTAACATGGTGGCTGAATGTAGGTGTGGTAAACCTTCTCTAGGCCAGTACTTGAAGCTGGGACAAGCACAGGTAAGGAGGAGGAGGAAGAGGAGGAAGAAGAGGACGAGGAGGACGAGGAGGAGAGCAAGGATTAATTATTGGCTGACAAGATAAGCAAGGCGCAGTGCCTTATGGCTTATGGTTAACAAGAGTTAGCAGGGAGGGGCCACAGACATCTGCCCCGCAGGAGGCATGCACCATCTACCTTCAATCCTTACTCCACCAAAGTCTCCTCTGTTTCCTCCACAATGACAGGAGAACCAACATAAATCAGCCCACATGTTTTATTCTAACTGACAGTCTGATTTAAGTTCTGTTAAACGGCCAGCTGATCGCTGATTTAATACATATTTACTTTTTGAAATCACACCGGATACCATTCTTGAAGCAGAAAATAAAAAGTTTTTAAATTACAGTTGAAAATGAATTATATGAAATAGACTGGTTATATAAATTCTTATTTACACATTATTTAGACTCACATGAGCATCAACTGACAATTGTTTGGGAATCATGGTAAAGAACTTTAACCTGGGGGAAAAAACTGTTTATCACTGCAGGTGTGGCTAGATAGATGGAAGTAGATGGAGGTTGACAGGGTGACCCACTAGAGAGATGGACAGTAGGAAGAAGGGGATTTTTCCAATATGATTTAATAATAATGCTGGATTACTACAGATTTTGAGATTGTTGGAATATGCCAGATTAGAAGCATCGCACGAGTTTCTTCTGGTGGCAACACAAATACTGCACTGTCTGTAATTAATTTAAAATGCATTACTATAACTGTAATAAAACATGACCCCATTATTGTTATTGAATTTGTTCACCTAATATTCCATTATCTCTAATTTGATAATCTATAAACTAAAGATTAAAACTCCGTTAATCCACCTTCCACTGTTTAAAGGCTAAAGGTTTCTAGCTCAAGTTGTTCAGCTAATGTTAGCTAGCAGTTAACCTTAGTTAGCTAGTTTGTTGATGTTATATTAGAGCTAACCTCTCTTATAAACCGGCTACGTTTATTTCACGGGGGGGTTAATGGTTCTAAATTTAACTACTCACCTCTATTTTGTCAACATTCCTGGCACAGCCGACAACCCTCATGCCTTGCTGGACCAGTGCCCGGGCTACAGCCGCTCCAATCCCCACCGAGGCTCCGGTCACCAGGGCCACTCTGCCCTTCCACCGCTCCATCTCCGGTCTCCCGTCTACGCCGGTTCGGTACGCGAAACAACGGCTCCCGTGCTTCTTTTTCTGTCTGTCTACTCAATTCGAGCTGTCTCGGCTTCAGCTATCAGCATCAGGAAGGTTTTGTTCCAACGGAAAGACGAGGCAGGCTCCTGTCTGGTTGTCCGCGGCATTCAGGACAGCGACGGGCGGTGCGTTCAAGCCCACATCCACGCGCTTCTCTGGATGAAATATGAAAAAGCCTGACATGAGTTAATGTTTGGTTCACATCACCTCCCACTGTATTTTTTATCCATGAGGCATGTTTGTTGGTGCGTGGCGCCTCCTACTGGTGGAATATTAAAACACCATGGATATTCACATTTCTAGGAACCTTAAAAGTTTTTTAGTCGGGAAATTCAAGATTATTTGTAGTTTTTGGAATCTCCAGATGAATTAGAGTGGGAACCAGAACCTCCAGTCACCATCTTTAAGTTTTTGGTACGGGTGGGTAGCAGAGACCCTCTCTACATGTAAGAGGATTAAATATTCTTTCTTGATAACTTTGTCAAAAAAAAAGAACTTGAACTTGTAACTATTCAGTTAAAATATACAATGATTATTCACACAAGTGTTTTTTTTTTTTTTTTTTTTTTTACAAGGAATACATCTGTTTTCAGGCTGTCAAAATCAATTGACATTCATTGAACAGTGCTTTTAAATTTAGGACTAGTTTCAGCTAAGTAAAATAGTCTGTATTCGTTGAGCTACAGTATGCATCCATTACCTAAGACGGAAAATCATAACAATTACTAACCCCTCACTTTGGAAAAATAAAAAACCCACTTCAAATGCATATTAATAAATATTCTTTATTTAGTAACATCTTAACATCACAACCAAATAATCATTACAAATGGATGTTTTCTGTAAAATCTTTATATTTAGAATTTCTGTACACATTTAACGGTACAATCTTCACCATGAGAGACAGGCCACCAAAGATAGTGAGAGAAAAGAAAACATAAAATAAGACTCCTAAAATTCATCCCTTGTCTCTTGCACAGATTACTGATTCCATAATGCTCTTCACCCATACAAATGACTAACAACAACTACATTTGGTCAAAGACAAAAACTACAAGTGTGAAAGTTGCAAGCGTTGGTGTAAAAGTGGAAAAGAAACAGAAAGAAAGAATCCCGAATGGGTAAGAAGACTGAACGAGACACCAGGTGTACTTCATGGTTTTTTCTGATGATGTTGCAGTAGCAGTCATGAGTGTTGCTTCCAAGTGAAGATGTTGATAGTGCATCTAGTTGAAGCCACTGGAGGCAAAACACTTTCCACAGACAGGCTTGCTTTGCTCAGTGGCGTGGCAGTAGTTGGTGAATTTCTCCTTCAGGAGCTGTCGGTACTGGTGGCGGTTGTTGTAGAAGGACTGGTTTCTTTCTAAAAAAGCTTGGATTTCATCTTGTGTCAGACAATTCTCTTCATCTGAAGTCACGTCTGAGTCATTCTGCATTGAGAACACAACCAACGTACAAGAGTTTACAAAAGACCCCTGTTCATTTAGGTAAATTAAAAGGAAAATAAATGTAGTAGACAGTAAGAAAATGTAAAGCTAAATTACCAGCTTTACATTTTCTTTTAAAACATAAAGCTTTCATACAATGTACATTTTTACTAGAGTGAGCAAAACTCCCAGTTCCTATCACTCAGCATGAGTGCTCACCAGCATATTTAATACAAGTCAGCCATCATTAATGTTATGATGAAACTTATCTCACATGACCAGTGTAGTGAAGCAACAAATAATTTTTCACATGAAACCCATGACAATATCAGCTTTTTTATGATTTCAGTTTACATTAATTAGCTTCAAAGTTCAGCAAATAAGGTGTGTGTTATTTTGTGGTACACTGATATGACTAAGAATATTTCCAAAGAGACACATACATTTATATTTATAATTTATTATTCTAACACATTTAGGGGGGTAACAGTGTCACAGTCACAGTTAAGAGACTGTTAAATTATGATTCCTACTTACAAGAAGTTCCTCAAGACTGACGTTTGCCTCTGGGGGACCAGCATGAAGGCTCGTCTGACGTGCTGTCCACGGTAACCGTAGAGCAATGCTGGTAAACGTATCACTACATAAGGAGGAGAAGACTCCTTTGGTTTGCGCAGAGTGCAATGATTGTGGACTGAGGTCGGCTGTATTCCCATCGGATAGGCAAGCTCCATCCTGTGGAAACAAACACTCTTTATTTGATACACAGCCTCAGACGTTTTATATATATAGCACAAGAATCCCACAATCTCATCTCACCTGGTTGGTGAACAAATCTTTTCTTTCACTCTTGCATTGAGGGTTTTCATCAGAATGTGGCCAACAGTCAATGCAGCCGACTATTCCATCCTCTTCCTTGTCTTCAGCACAGAGATGAACATTTGAATCCTCTCCTGCAGAAGATTAACACACCCACAGTAAGGAAAACAAACTTGGGGGGACACACTATATCTGAAAAACTAAAGATGAGTCCAGAAAAATCCCTGCTCAAGACATACCTGCTTCATCGTGGTTGCATATTCCCTCAGAGCAGGCAACATCAGAGGATCCTCGTGACCCTTTCTCGCTGCTTTCTGTACAGGAGGAGTACCCGCAGTCGCTGCCGTTGCAATGGGGTGATAAATCTGAAATAGCATAAAAAAATTCATTTTCAGCTCATCATTTTTCTGTCTCATATATACAGTAACATGGAAAGTTTCACTGAAATATTGGAAATTATTAGTTGATGAAGAAGAGTAGTAGTCAATCCAAGAATGCTTTGTGAACACAGGCTGTGTAAACAATGGCTACCACTGAAGTGCATAAATCTTATAAATCTTCACAAATAATTGAGAAAAATGTTAAATATTCAGTGGAATCTCTGATTAATGTAGATTTAAATGAAAATGTAAATGTACTTTGCTAGTTTTTACCCAAGCTATTGGGTAAAAAAGTAGTTATATTGTTTTCACCTTTCTTTTCTTACTGTTCTGTGGATGAGGTCAGATTGATAATGGCAGCAGTAACAGGTTTGTGTAGAACTATAAGTCCATGTTTTCAAGGGACGCCAGAACAAGCCAGACAAATATGAAATTTTACTGCAAAAATTTCAATGGGTGTGAGAGACATGACTGTTGGATTCGTTCAACATATAAATATTTGTGATAATTATACTTATGTTACATTATATGAAACAATGACCCCTCATTACCCTGCCGTAAGAAAATAAATCAATAAGCTAGTGCTGGAAAACAAGGGTTAGGGTTACAAAGTGGATCTGGGATAGCTCCTTCGTCTGTGTGCATTTTCTTTGCCTTGTTTAATGTCGCAGCTACAGGAGGCGCTTCCATTGGTGATGATGCTCTCATCGCATCCAGTCTCTTCTCCATCCTCCTCATCATGGTTGCCACACACCTTACAAGATCCCTCAAGAGAACCCTGTAAAACCCCAAATGGGCCACATATAAGGAAAGGCAAATAGGTGTGTACCGGCAGATTAACGTTAGCTTTTTACACAGGATTACCTCATCCACGTTCTTCTCTTTGTCCTCTGCCTCTGCAGATATGTGGAAGCTACACTTGTTTTTACGCCGATTTTTTCGTTTTTGCCTCTTTTTTTCCTGCTTCAACTCTTTGGCTCTCTCCTCCTCAGACAACTCCTCAACAAACTGCTCCAGTCGACTGATCCCCTGCATCTTTTCCACAGCCATCTAGGGACATAGGGATAAGTATGTCAACACACAGATGTCTGGTAACTCCTTATTTGAATGAAAAAATGCACTAAGGATCTTATTGTGCACCTCAAAACTTTTGCGAAGTGCATCAACTCCCAGGTGGAATAATATCTGCCAGGTCTGCTCCTCTGCTCGTAGTTTCTGCCAGATCCTGTGCAGTCGCTCATAGAGGTGAATACCCAGACAGGTCAGGACCTCTTCTTGTGCTATATCAATGGTCTTAGCATGTCTCTCTCTGCACCTTTAAAAAAACATTACCATCGATTAAATATACAAGTTCACTGAGAGGAACAAGGTGGAAAGTGGTGAAAAGAAAAAAAACAAACTTTTCTTACTCATATCCTCCAGCAAATTCTGGCTCTGCTCGGCCCAGAAGGTGAGCGATGAAATCGGTCTCACAGCAAACATGGATGTGACGTTCATGGGGGCAGCAGCATAATCCCTCATACAAGACGGCGCGATACCTCTTCTCTTTTGAGGTGTCTACCTCACCCATCAATATGTTGTATGCCCTCAGTACTTTATTTTTACAGTCAGTGCAAAACCTGTGGATAAGACAGCAGCACACAACCAACTAAGTTATTTTAAACCTTGAACATAAAAGAATTTTCAAATACCGACAGCCACGCGTTACCTGTGTTTGCGCAAGTATGTCTCTAATGTTTCTAAGAGACAAGTGCTGTCGACTAGGACCACCTCATCTCTGCACTCCTGAGACATCAGCTCCCAAATATCCATCCAGCTTCCCCTGTAAGCAAGAGTTACAGTATATCATCTCAAATCACAAGAAGCATCTCCCAAACCAGCAGCAATGGATTTTAATTTCCTCATGGGTGGCTAATAAGGCGAAAATATTAACAAATGGTCTTTTAACACATCTAACAGGTACTGAGCAGCATTAGCATTTAATAAAAGTTGTTTTTGTGGCTACCCAGAAAATCCACATCAAACAGTAACTCTTCTGTTGATGAAAGCTTGAAGGGACTAATGATCATGTGATTCATTTCTCCACTTAGCCATTATATCAGCATTGAACACAGATTTCTAATCGTAATATATAAAACAAATATTACTACAATAGTCCTGAGAGATCTACATAAGTGTTAATTCTTGGGTTACATGACAACATAATGCATTTTTGAGATATCAAGCTTACTTGGCTTGTTTTGGTTCACAAATTTACAGATTAAAATATTATCTACTCAAAGTTTGTATTTCAGATCTGTCCAAAAAAACCACATGGTAATTTTATAATTATTCTTTACTATTAAATGACAAAAAAGTTTTAAATTACATATAAATTATATCTAGTGATGACTGACCTGTAGCAAATACCTACTCAACACAGTAAAGAAAATGACTATTTTCTACACTCTAAAACTGCCCCAAAGTGAGAAATATTAAATCAGCTTTATTCCAGTGGACTTCCTGGAACCTACTCCTCTTTGTCATCCCTTCACACCATAATTTGATAAACAACAAGTTAATAAACTGTTCCTGCCTGGCAGGAAGAGCAACTGTGTTCTCAAACAAAGCCTCTTGACACCAGCTTCCTGAATAATGTTGAGAGAAAAAAACGCAGCTGATACAACAGCTTGAAGAGGAAAACAGATGAAAATAGGTCATAATACTCACCCCAAAGGTTTAGGTTTATGAGTATCCAAGGAGTGTAACTGACAGCGCTTGTTCTTTTTACTCTTTGGAATAGCGTCAATCATGTCATTCAACTTTGACCTGCAAAAAAACCCCATTAGATTCTGTCGTTTTTAACATTCAAGGTTTTAATCTGTTAATCTCCATACTAAATAAAACATCACATGTTAATAGTATGAAAAATAAGAACTTTTGGTTGGTTTGGGTTTATTTATGTAAATGCTTTATCAAATTCAAGAATTTCTGAATCACAACATTGTTAATTTAACAGTACGAAAGAAAAAAAAATTCTGCATCTTACCCATGGACATAGAAGAGGGAGTATAACTTCTTTGCATCTGCTAAACAGGCTTTAGTGACAGAAAGCATGCCTGTGGGTTTGACTGTGAGGGGCTCCAGAGCTGGGTTCCCTGATTCCATTAAACGTGAAAAGAGACGCTCCACGCTTCGTCTGCAGCCCACACATGGCACCAGCTGAGCTAACACACCGTACACTTCTCTGGATGTCACCATCAGAGCAATATTCAAGTCCTGCTGCTTCAACTTGGAGTGATACTAAAGAGCAAAGAATCATACATCTGTTACCACTTTGCTGACATGTCACATGAACACCAACAGCAAGCTTTTGGCTCAGAGATGTGCATAATAAAGAGTAAGCAAAGAGGCTAAATTCACAAGCTTTGAATATTTTAATGGCTGCAACAACAAATCTAAATCCACCCACCTCCAAAAATTGCTTCCAGTGAGACGTATTTATAGTGTGGCTGTCAACTTCCATGTTGATATCAGAAAATTCCATCACCATCTGGCAAAACATGACAAATTTAGAGCACAATTTTGAGACTCACTTTGACTATGCTGATAGCAGTCATAACAGATCCATGCCTAGAGTTTCTACACTGTTATGTAGCCATGCTGCATCACAACATGTTAAAGTCAAGAAGAAACACGCTTGTCCAGAACTTTCTTACATAATGCATGTGTAGATTGTGCAATTAACCCTGAATGAACTGTTATCTATTAAGTTAAGGCCTTTACTTAAATCAGAACTAATGTGTAGTGCTAACACATGACCCAAAGAGGCTTAGGGTGAAGTTAATCACTAAGCACCCATGGTCTCCCTTGTCATTGAAGCTTACTTACTTACCGTGAGACTATCTTCGATATATAGGGGAATCTGTCTGGCGAGAAAAGGGTATTCCTCTTCTCCTTCCCTGCAAACTGCTACCAGACGTGCCATGGTTTCTCCCAGCTCGGTTCTAGTGCTGCTCGCCTGCAGGTGACACAAGACACCGACTTGTCACAGCAGCGCAGGCTACATCACGCTAATGCTAATCTATTGAAGGCTAATTATAACATCAATTTGACTGCAATAAACCGCACTGCAGTCTAACTACACAATATATAAATGTAATTGTTTACTGACTTTCCCACCATCTGATCTTGTGTTTAAAACAGTTGCAGGAAGTTAACGGATCTGGCTGAATTGACTAGCTAAGTTAGCAAACAATATAGGAAACGTCAGGTCGAGGGAACTGATGTCGTGTTTGTAAGATACGTTCAAATATATTTGTTTTGAAATTGCTGAAGAAATGAAGGCCGGTTTAATCATGGTACTGTCTAAATATCTGTTGGACAGGATAAAAAAGGTAATTATTGGCTAGCCAGTTGAAGCTGGTTGACCAATATTTACCAGTAGCATTGGTAAATTATACTAACAGGCTTTAATAAACAAAATTATACTTCATTAACTTCAAAGTTTTTCTAAAAAACTTTGTGAAATCTGCAAACATGAAGCGTAAACCAAGCACGTAGCGTGCAAAGCTAGCCTGCTAGCTAGTATCATTTACCAGTGATTTCTAGAAAGCCGGTCAGTACATTCCACATACAATATCCGAAAACGAAAGTTTTCATTACATTAATGAACAAATAATACAGTACGTTTCACCGCTGATAGACAATTTCTGCGCCTCGTCCACACCAGCAAACTTGGCTAACTTACTAGTTAGCATCAGCTTTCTGAAGCTAACGTTAGCAAGCTTGAGGAACAAAGTTTGACTGAGCGACTCTTTTCCTTACCTGCTGTCACTTTTTGCAGGCCTTCTTGCAAATACTAAAAAGATTCACAGAATTTTGTCAACTTAGCGGGGATACTTGAATAACATTAATATAGTTTTACTCACCTGTCTATAACGTTGCCGTAAATAATAAACAAGTGCAACTGAGTCAGTCTGCTACGGTGGCGGAATCTTCATCAGCGCTTTGACCTCAAGACGTAGAGCTGACGTTTAAAACTTGTGGCCTCCAGGGGGCGTAATAGGGAAATGATGTATTTTGAGAAAACTTCCGTTCGTGAAATTCTTATTTACTGTACTTTTTTTTTTTTGCTCAATTTACATTCAGTACAAGCCAAAAACTGGACCAGAAATGTAAGTTCATTTAAAAAAATACCATAAAGAAATCACACTATCCTTAAAAGAAGAAATGAGTTGATGTGTCTGTGAATTTCTTATTGTGAATGTGAAACTCACCGTGAAATAAAACCAGCTGAAGGAAAACAGTATTCACATCTTTGTTTATTACATTTAAGTTATTCATAAATTGTTACAAGAAAGTTAAAAATTAGAGTAAATAGTTACCTACTATAAAACTGACATTACACAACTAGCAAAAAGAAAAACAGCAAAGTCAGATAAGATGTGAGCAAGTTTCAGGATGTGATGAACAGAAATAGCAGTTTGGGGCAATATCCCTTTTAAACACCATTAAGGAATGCTTCACTGGGTAGAATCTGTGACATTTTAAAATAACATTTAGTCAACTTTGGCCCTACTTGTTTTGAAGGACCCTTTGTGGAGAGAACTAAACTTTCTTCAATTTACTGTTACTGACAAACTTAGTACAGTATTGATTTTTTGTAATTAAAGGTATTATGATTCCAACATGATTGATATGAGTGTGGCCAGAGTGTTTCCATTTATTAACTTTTCTTTGTTGTGTTATATTCATAGATGTTTGATTCATATAACTGTATTAGATTTTAACCACAGCCCCTACAACTTTTACTATGACAATGTTTATAGTTAGAGTGCTAATTTGGAGTATAATTAATAATTTAAGTAGCATTCATTGACAAATGAGAATGATGTTAGGACAAACAAGTAACTTTCCAAAACAAAGCTGAGTAATGAAATGAGCAAAAAGGTGACAGTCAAATACAATAAAGTGTAAAAGCACTACTGCACACATATTGCAGGATTTGTTTCAATGATTTCAATCATTTCAATAAAATTTTTCATTGTGAAAACCTTAAATTTGCTCCTAATCAAAACATAAAATACTACTAAACCAATAACTGATTCTCTGCAAAATGATGAGAGGAAGATGAAAAAATCGGAGGATACTCTATATCAGATAGTCAAAGAGTTAAAGAGTGAGTTAAAGAGCGACTTTGTTAAGGAGTGACTTTGATAAGTTAAGGAATGACTCTGATAAAAAGTTGGAAGAAAAGCTAAAACTGGTGCTAGACGCCATGGAAGAAATGAAGGACGAAATGAAGAAAAAGCAGAAACACATGTATGAAAAAGACAGAAGAATTGTTGTCTTAAAACAGAGACAACCAAGAATGGACGATTTGGAACAAAGCATTCGTATGAGTGACATGTGATTATCACTGGAATCAAAATTAAGCCGAGGAATTACATAAATGCTGTGGCCAGAGGGGATGAAACTCAGCACAGCCCTGACATCGAATCTCTGGAGCAACAAGTGAGTTCTCAACTGAGGGACCTGGAGATCTGGAGAACTATAGATCCAGACCAGATTGAGACATGTTACCCATTACCATCTAGAGGTAGGAGACCACCACTGATGAAATTCCAGAATCGTACACACAAAATTGCTCTTCTAAAACAAGGCTTCAAACTGAAAGGAAAAATGTCTACAATGATAATCTCACTAAAAAGAATGCTGATATCGCTAAAAAAGCTCGACAGTATCTTCATCAAAACAAAGGGCCTTTCTCTGGACCAGATGAAAACAGAGTAGTTGGTGAAATATGAGCAATAAAGACAGACAAGAGTTGTTACTACACCAAAGATCTGTACAACAGAATCACTTCAATAGTGGGAGCTCTACACAATTTTGGACAAGTATTAGCAGTCGAAAAAAACAACATCATCAATGTAAGAAACGTGGATTAATGAAAAAAAAAAACCCATGGATTTCTGATAACACTAAGTTTGAGACTTTAAAGAGCATGTTGATATCTTTTGACAATATAATAGCATGTGAAACTGTTAAAGTGTATGCAACAAACTGGTTAATTCTTCAGTTTCTTCCCCCAAGCCATAAGTCACTTGAACGGCAACTGTTAATTATTTGTCCTTAATCCTTGCAACCGTTTACACAAGCACTCAGCACTTGTACACTGTGCCCCCCACCACCACCACCACCACCACCTACTGCGTTCTGCATCTTGTGTTGTATTTAGTTATTTATAGTAGTTAAAGTATTTTAGATAGTTAAATTAATGTATGAATGTACAGTGAGACACCACCTGCCGGAAACAAATTCCTTGTCTGTTCTCCAACAGACGATGGCAAATAAAAGTGATTCTGATTCTGATAAGCACTGTCTGCTGAAAGAGGTCAAGATGATCATTATATTCTTGTGGAGAGTATTGGCAAGGTCATCTTCTTGTTTTGACTATGATGTTAACAAACCTTGTTGTTCCTAGGATGAATGTAAACACGGTTATGCTCTTGGTTAAAAGTCTAATATCTGGAAGTGGATAAGAGTATGAACGTCTCTCAAAATTCAGTGGATGAACTGGTTGAAAACTTTTAATGTCTGAGTTTGTTGATTACATATTGTAATGGGAGAGATATTTGTTGATTCTGGGGGACGGGAATTTCACAAGCCTATTGGCTTCTACCTGTTAGCCCTTTTTTTTCGGATGTTGTTGTTGATGTTGTAAATGTGATGAAGGTGTGAAGTCCGTTATATTAACATGTACGAAAAAAATAAACTAAAAACTTAACACTTCAGGGCAACCCAGTACAAAGAGGATTTATAATTTATCGGCAAACACAGATGGTTGACTGAATGCTGTCCACATCCTCACTCATTCTGAGAACCATTTTAAACAACATATTTATTAAATTACGTATGAAAAATATCTTTTACAATTCTAATTTCATATTTACAGATAATCTCATAAATTCTCTCAAGTGTCATGATTTTCAATTCCTATTAACAAAATTACCAGAACTTCACAGTTATCCCACACAGATGCAAAACATACATTATAGTGCAATTTGTTAACATATAAAAAAGCAAAACACACACTGAAATTAAACTGCTACAATTAATAGTGTCCACTGTGAAGTTGGTCAATCCTGTCAGGACATTTGCAAGTAAAAAATACAACAACTGATTTCTGCTCACAGCTTGAACAAAGCAGTATTTTTCTATTTCAACTGGCTTTTTACCAGAGACTGAGTCTGACTGTTTTTCACACATAGTCCAAGATGAAGGTACAATATGACAGCCTGATGTTCTTTGTGAAAACAGTAAGACCATATCGGCTAACCCAAGGGTGGACATTAAAAACAAAGACTGAGCAACACTCCACATGCAAAAAGGTAAATTAGCTAAGCGGCGTGACACTGGCTCCACAAGTGTCTGACATATGCACAAAGCAGCGTATAGCACAAAACATCCCAAAAGGAGATTACAAAGTGCTTTGACCCACTGTCTAACCTGTGATCTAGGTTGCATCACATAGAGTCCCACCTGAACTCCAGCCATATAAATGGCAACATAGCCCAGTGTGGAAAATACACCTTCCTTGTTAGCATGCAGAAAGTCCTTTTCTCTGTCATTGTTGTGAATAATGAATGCCTTCAGCCCAGATGTGTCCAGAGTGAACTGATAAATTCCACTTATCAGAAGGGCAAAGATCCATGATTGACTGGGGGGTAAAACAGTAAAAATTATAGAAGCAGCAACTCTGACAATGGCTAGTGTGAAGAAGAAATTCCAGTGTACACCATATTCTGTCACATGCTCATGGTAACCTGTCATTTTGACACTGAGCAGCCTTCCCATACCAAGAGCAAACAAGGGCCAGACAGACAGGATCTGCTGAGCAATATGCTTCATTTTGGATCCTGAGGTGTTTTTTCTCCGTGCCTCTGGACAGACAAGGGCATTTGCAAAGACAAATCCACCAACCCCATAGTCCATCACTCCTGTGCCATAGGTTTCTGTCTTAGCATATCGTCTTGGGAACACACTGAAATCTACAGCAAGAATGCTGATGGCTGTTTTCACATTTACAGCAACTCTGAAGAGAGTTACAAAAGGCACATGATGCAACTGAACATGACTTTGGAGGAAGGTGCTTACAGTGTTCACAGGATGGCTGTTGATTCGACAGATATACCATAATAGACAAGTCAAAACAATCATTATGATGATGGCAACCTCGTGAAGATGGCTGCTCAGAAGGGTGCATGACAAGACTAGAGGAAGAATGAGCACAGAGAAGTCTAAAAGCAGGTGAGAAATCACGGGTAGTGGCAGCAGATGTGTTTTGTTGGCCTGATGGTAGAGAATCAGAAGCAGTCCTCTGCCGATGAGGCACAGAGGGCTGAGGAATGAGCCCAGTGCCACCTCTTGCAGACTGGTGCCATTCAGATTACGGAAGAATGCCTCCTTCAGTTCCCTCGGAGACATGACCTGCAAATATTCAAATTAATGTCAACTACATGCAAGAAACAAAGCTATTACGTGAGCACTCGGGACCTAACAGAAACCACCGTGAATTAATGAGGAAGATAATATTTCGAGTCTTCAACTGAAGAATTATTTCAGTTTACTGAAATAGCTAGCTTCAGGCCAGCTATTAACTTTCAAATACAGAATTTTACGACTCCTCAGCACAGACAGTCGTCCTTGTTCTTTCATCTGTACTATGCCACTTAAAAGCACTATTGGTTCTAGGAATTCATTACAGGTTTGTCTATGCGGTGAAGGAAATGTACATTAATAAAAACAATACTAAATGTTCATTCTACATACCGATATTTTCAGTCAATAGCAGTCGAAACCATGATGCTCCGTACGCTTGACTTTTCGTGCGGTTATTTCCGCATTCGGTTAAATGCCGCATTCAAGGTGTCACGGAAAATATGAATCTCTGAAACTATCGGGAGTTTTAAGCATAGTAAAGTGATCAGAAAAATACAACTCGTGCTACTATTCTATAAATACGCTTTTATAACGCATACAATTGTATGTGTCTCAAACAAAAGATAAATAAAGTGTAACATTAGTGTCTAATTTTGCAAAAAAAACAACAACTTTTGTATATAATATGGAAATATGACGTCGAAGATGAAGATTAATTTGAATTCAAAGACGTTATATCTACAAATTTCAATTTTCAAACATGTCCGTGAAGCTTAAGGAAGAGGGCGGGAATATGTGAGTGGTTTGGGTCTCTGAGAGGCAGTCGGACAGACAGGAGGCACGGACGGGAAGTTGTCCTTCAGGAATTTCAAACTGGAATGGAAAATGCTGAAGGACTACAGATTCAGATCGCTACAAACCAGGAGTAGGATTTAGGTGTAGTTCTTCTCAAAGTCTCAACTTTGAGTTCTTAAACAGTCACGAAAGTTACTGTAAAACCAATGAGTTCTACGGACAAACGTAACGTGGGAGAAGGATATAGGAATGGAAGGAGACCGGTGAGTTTACACGGGAACACCCGTCTACAGTTCCCATATGGCTGTTTATGTTTTACTGAATATAAACGTCATTTGAAAGTTTAACCATATCAGTACACAGGTATTAGTTGTTTGTTCGTATTGTGAAAGGTATGACAACAAACGTACAAAACAAAAATAGTTCAGTGTTATGTATCAGATGAAAAAAAGTCAGAATGTACAGATCTAAGGAGGCCATAATTGCAGATTTTACCTAAAGTTGATTTATCTACCTGTCTGCTTACACCTACTGAGGGAGGGGGGCTGGGGCTGTTGTAATGTTGTGGGGCTTTATACCTAATGCACCAACAGCAGACAAGGTCAAAGCTTAGGTGAATGTATGATGTTGTTTTTTTTTTTTTTTTTTACTAATCACCTGTACTGAGGTAGATGAAATATTAAATGTCCTTTTAGATCTCTTAAATATACATCATATTGAGAGAAAAGTTTTCTTGTAGCATATTGGATTAAATTCATGACCTCTCAATTATTTACATGGTTTAAAATGACCCAACTAAATGATGGGATCTAAGCTGTCTGCTATTGGATTAGTCCCGTCTGTGTGAATGTAGTTCATCAGATTGTTGTCAGTACTGTAAGTCAGACTAGATGCAGGTCCAGGTCACGTGATCTTGGCATTTATTTGTCAGTGTGGACTGATTGTGACAGAATTAATTGCAGAGACACATTGAGCAACATGTCCATGTAATACACTTGTGTGTTACATGAACACACAGGTTTATTAACCACAGTGTCACGGAAGACAACATGTGATATGAGAAGAAATACTGTTATACGTACAAATTGTATGATTTGACAGATCTTTCAAAAGCAATAACATATAAATGAATATATATTTATAGATGCTTCATTATTGTTTCTTCCTGTAGGCATTGAGTTGACACAACTATTGTCACTTAATGTTTTTAATGCAGCACCCCTTGTTTTTGCGTTTACCTCACATTTGGCCTTCATATAGGTGACAAGATTCAACCAGAGGGTCCATGTTCCTCAGTCGTCCCTAAATGATTCCCTGGAGGGAGAAATTCAGGCCTTCCTCACTGATGAAGACCAACTCCACACTTATGACGACCTCACCAAAGTCAACCCAGTGACCCCGACGACAGGTAACAACTAGAACTTTATCAAACATAATAATGTGACAGAACCATGTGACTTTGTGCAGGTGGTGCCTGCTCTTAATGATGGTGTACATCTTCAATGCCAGATTCTTTTATATGCTAAACTGTGCCTGTGTTTAGAAAAAAAATAAATGCCAATCCGACTCATGTTTTCCACCTCCTGCCACCTTGGATTGCAGAATTTGCTGTGTATTATTTAACCACACCGAGATAAAGCCTGCAGCGATGATCAAATATAAACAAAGCGTGTATGATTGCTGTGTTTTTGCAGTAGCAATTCTTAAATTTCCTCTGTGTTTAGCTTAATTTTGCTTCCAATTGTAGATGGATCATGTTATGGTCTTGTACCTTACTTGCCTGTTTTTTCTGTTGATCATTTGTGTTTAATTTCCCTCTCTGGCAGTGCTGAAATGTCTGCAGGCCAGGTACAGACTGAAAGTCTTTTACACCCATGCTGGTTGCACCCTGGTGGCTCTCAACCCTTTCCAGCCGATCCCAGAGCTCTACTCTTTGGATGTGATGAAGGAGTATCACTACGCTCCTCAGCCCCAGGTTTGGGAGTCACATTTGTCTCCCTGTAATTCAGCCAATGTCTATATTTTCTGCAGGGTTTGAAATTTATCTGTGGGAAGATGGAGGGTTTGTGTTAAATGACACTTCCTTGACTTTCAAAATTAAATTATGCAAAATCAAACAGAGGTTTTATCATGACAAATAAAGAAATGACATTGTTTTGTGGTCACATAAAACATAAACACTTAGTTTCCTCATTTGCTGCTGAAACTTGAACCTTTGGGAGGCTCTTTCTGCAGTCCAGGCCGGCGTCGTCACAAATCTGTATTTTTATTAACAGGAGTTCAAACCACATATCTTCATTGTGGCGGAAGAGGCCTACAGGAACGTTCAGGGTCAGCTGGAACCGGTGAATCAATCCTTGGTGGTCAGTGGAGAGAGCGGTGCAGGAAAGGTAAACCTATGCAAACGTAAAACACACTCCTTCAACATCCAGGCTTCAAACTGTTAGACATGAACAGCTTCAATTCCACACATTCAACTGTTCAAGTTGGTCAGTCGACATCTATGGACTAAACAATGTCTTTATATGCTGTCATATGTTCTGAACTTTGTGTGTTTCATCCATCAGTATCATAAATTTGTTGGGAACAAAGGTTCAGTATTCCTTTTTTGATGTTCTTTGACCGGTATAAGAAGAGAAGAGCAGCTTGGGTGTTAATATCTGCTGCCATTTCAACATCAACAGAGTTATTTAGTTTTTTAGTTTATTTTTTTATTTTTTTTAATATGCACTAAATGCTCAGAGATCCTCCTGTGGATCAAAGGAAGTGACGCTTTGTTTTTTGGCACTAGTGGAGGTTTGCTTTGAGTAAACAGAACCTTTCTGATTTCAGCTCTGAAATGTGAGAGTGTTCTCCCTTTTACTTATACCATTTGTTGAAGCATTTTCAATTATCATTATCATCAATAATAATCTTTACCAATAATCTCTGTCCTTATAGACATGGACATCTCGATGCCTGATGAAATACTACGCCACTGTGGCGGCGTCTTCCTCTGTGATGAAAAGTCAGGACACAGTGGAGAGAATAGAGAGGAGGGTGCTGGACTCCAACCCCATCATGGAAGCTTTTGGTGAGTAAACTGATGGCTTGTGTTTCATTTTATGTATAGAAAGTCCCTCGTTTAACACTTTTCCCTCCATGCAGGTAATTCCTGCACGCTACGGAACAACAACAGCAGTCGTTTTGGAAAGTACATCCAGCTCCAGCTAGACAGGTATCTGCAGCTGAACCTGGTGCACAAGATGTTTATTAGCGTGTGGCCGTTCTTAGCACATCTGTCTCCCTCTATGTGCAAATTAACAGGTGAATGAGTGGGAAAATCAAACACAAAGCTTGTTTACGTACAGAAAGAAATCATTTATTGCATATCATTCATCAAAGTTACAATAATTGACTGTTTTATGGAGTTTATCTGCAATTCATTTAATTTGGTGATTGTTTTTTGAAAAATGGGTCTTATCATTTATTATCTATTGGAAATTTGTAGTTTTAATCGTTGGTAAAATGTATGTTTAAAGTAAATTTGAATGGAAAGTGATGGTGAGTGTGAAAATGCGCTCATTGCCCGAGATAAAAAAAATCCAATTTAGGGCGACATTCTGCAGACTCCAAACATCAAGTGCTCCAAAAACAAAAGTGAACATGAAAAGCGAACAACAGTGACAAAAAACGTCAGATATAAACACAGCTTAAGTCACGCTTAAGATGCATTAAAACAGGTCGGAACATGGACGATAAACTCTTCTATGGGAAGCCTAATGTTTTTTATGGATTTACCAGAAGGCTTTAATGATTCTAAATTCTCCTGTTATTTTTGCAGAGTTAAAAGTTCTTTTAACTCAACACACACGATAGTTAATATTTCAGCAGTTAAATTGTTTTTAACAGACAGTGTGATGTGTATCTTTGCATGCAAATGAACCTAAACAGTGTTTGCATCAGAGTAAACCAGATGTTACGACAGTTATGTCTTTAGCTTTCAGGATCCATAAATATTCACAATGCTGAACTGAAATGGACAGATGTTAAAACTATATCTGGTCATTTTAATATTTGGGTCGTGTTATTGACTGAAGGTGTCAGCTGTTGGTGGGGGCGTCTGTGCAGACCTACCTGCTGGAGAAAACCAGGGTGGCCTGCCAACCAGCTAATGAGAGGAACTTCCACATCTTCTACCAGGTGAGTTGAGAGCTGTCATTTGATATTTCAGTTTAACATCAAACTATAAATACTGGGATGTTGCTTGTCAGATGATGAAAGGTGCCACAGACGAGCAGAGGAAGGAGTGGAAGATGCCACTCGGCCAGTGGTTTGCGTGGCTCCCAAATTCTGAAAAAACAATTGAGGGTTGGTCTTAATTTTTTATTTGCATTCAGACAGTTGTTTCTGTTAATTTTTCACTTTTGTATGATTCTTGCTGTAACTGCTATCTATTGGTTTCACAGAGGATTGTTTTGAAGAGACACTTGAGGCGATGGTTCATCTGGGCATTGATGGAGGCAGACAGAAACAGATATTCAAGGTAAGAGGACGAAGAAGAAGTTTTTGAATGTTATATACTTCTTACAAATGCTCGTTATGTGTGGTTAATTCTATTTAAATATCAACTTTGTTGCATTCTTTTTCCGTGGACACAGCATTTAAATCTGTTTTAATTTACCACAGATATTAGCGGGGATTCTGCAGTTGGGAAATGTGAATTTCACCTCATCTTCTGATGAATCACAACCTTGTAAACTTGATGAACAGTCAAAAGGTAGCAGATTTTTGTTATTGGCGATCGTATGCAGTCATTGATGCTTATAATTGGCTTTATTTAGGATCACCCAAACAGCATTTATGGTGAGACGTGAGTCGTATCCTCCTGCCTGTCTTTCAGACTTCCTGCAAAGGGCTGCTGAGTTGCTTTGCATTCCTGCTGAGGAGCTCCAGACATGTTTAAGGGTTAGGATGTTGAAGGCGGGTAAGCAGAGCGTACTAAAGCCGTGTTCGCTCTCAGAGTGCAGCACAAGGAGAGACTGTCTGGCCAAGGTCATCTACGCCAGGTAAAATGACACAGAAATTTGATAATTACTCATTTTAAACAAAATGAAATTGCCTTGTTTTTACAATAAACAATGAGGGAGATGTGTCTATTTTTCATGGCGTGTCACTGATTTCCAGACTGTTTGAATGGCTGGTTACATTCATCAACGACAGCATACGAGCAGACGAATCTACTTGGTGCAACTTCATAGGTAAGAGCATCTTTGGATCCTTAAGTAATTTCTGCCTCACTCTTTTGAGCACCAGCACGCCTCTCCTCTGTGATCAGGTGTTTTAGATGTGTACGGGTTTGAGTGCTTCCACAATAACAACTTGGAGCAGCTGTGTATCAACTATGCCAACGAGAAACTGCAGCAACACTTTGTGGCTCATTATCTCAGAGCTCAGCAGGTAGGTAACAGTTCCTCTGACGATGATCATCTTATTGTATTGATGCCAGATGATGGCTGTCAGAAATGTGTTTATTGAATCACATTTTGTTCCTTTTGTAATGTCAGAAAAAAACCTTGTATTTGAGTATTTATTTCTGCGTCTCCCAGGAAGAATACGTGTCGGAGGGGTTACAGTGGTCCTTTGTCAAATATAAAGACAACCAGAGCTGTCTGGATCTTATAGAGGGAAGCCCCGTCAGCCTGTTTACTCTTCTTAATGAGGCATGTTGTAATGAATTTTATGTTTCATGTTGAATCCTGGTTATTTTGCGTACAAATCATCTTCCTGTAGTCCTTCAACCTGTTGCTTCCTTGCTGAAGAGACTGCAGTGATTTTTGGGGGTTGATCCCTGCAATGATTTAGCGTTATTTCCAACCTTTTCCACATCCTTCCTGCAGGAGACTCGTCTCAATCGAGCTTCAGACGCAACGACATTCAGGGTTCGTTTGGAAAAGGAGCTCTGCAATAACGCCGACATCAGCTGGGACAAGTTCAGCAAGCAGCCTCATTTCACCGTGAACCATTACGCCGGCAAAGTCGCCTACCAGATACAAGGGATGGTGGAGAAAAACAAGGTAAGGAAAGATTAAAATGAGAGTTGACCACCGAACGAACCGCCCTTCTCTGACTGGGTTTTGCGTTGTAGGATCCGGTGCCACCAGAGCTCATCGACCTGCTTCAGAAGTCTGACAACCTCCTGCTGGAACAGATCTTTGCTGATATGGAGGAGGACAACCCAGCTTCCAAAGGGCTCAGTAAAGTCACAGTGGTCTCCAAATTTAAGGTGCTGATTTTGCATGAAGATTTGAAACAGAGTCAATCAATGTAATGTTTGACAGTGTTAATGTTCTGCTTGCCTGCAGAGTTCCTTTTGAATTCGCGCTCTGATAATGATAATGTCTGATTCTAGAACTCTCTGGAGAGCCTCATGAGCATTCTGCACACCACAACTCCTCACTACACTCGCTGCATCAAACCAAACCCAGACTGCAAGCCGCTGACCTTCAAAAAGGAGGAGGTAGACGTTCTTCCATCACACTTCAGACTGTTCACGCTGTCTGCAGTGTGTTTATGGGACAGATTTTAATATCCTCTCTGCTGTCAGGTCATCCTGCAGCTGGAGGCCTGTGGGATTGTGGAGACTATTCATATTAGTGCTGCTGGTTTTCCAATAAGGTGATTCATTATTCCTTCACTTACTCTTAATATATACAATATGTGTAGCTTAGTTTCTCTTTGGACTATGGTTCACTTGTGCTTTGTTTTTCAGAATTCCTTTCCAAAGCTTCATGCAACGTTATGGAGTGATTGCAAAATACGCAGACGTCATTTCAGGGAATCGCTGTCCTGGTAAGTACAGCTTATAATGCTCCACATAAAGTCAGTGTCTGTTTACTGCATACAAAAATGACTCTGTTTTCTCTCTTTAGGTTTGCTGGTTAATCCTTCTTTTCCTCTATTTAGTAAATTTGATCTTCGGGTCACTACTCTCTACTTGGCCTATAAAATCTGGACTTTCTAACATAATTTGCAACTTCTTATGAGCTTTCCAGGTAAATGCATGCACCTCTGAGGCCCTGGCTCTTCGGGCTTGCTTTGCATGCTGTTTCATATTTATGGCATGTATGGACTCCTATTCATCTTAACCAACTGCGTTGTTGCTTTGTGAATGTGATGGCGGCTCTACGGTTGATGATGTTTATCCACCACTTTGTTCTTAACTGGATTATGTCAGCAGCTATCAGATGGAATGCTCTGATATTCTGTATTCATTAATGATACACAGTGGATGAAACCTGCCTGGTTCAATTGTCCCCTCCTTTCAACTCTGTCACAACAATGACACCAAAATTATAATTGTGTCACAGACATGTTAAATAAGTGAAAACTAATGACGTTTTCTCTTTGTCTCATCCTCACCTTATCTGCGCTTTATGAATAATTAGCAAATGTTAGCATGCTACCATACTAAACTAAGATGGACAACATGGAAATCATATTGATGGGCTCACATCAAAATATTTTCGATGTGAGCATTTTGTCTTAAGCATCTGCAAACTACTGCTGCACACTGATACAGGATTACAGAGCTATTAGTTTGTTTCAGCTAGCCTTGTTTTATTAATGTTGAGGGATGTTACTCGCTACTCTTGAATTCTGCCAAAAATTGTAGGTTTGAAAGATGCACTGACTTCATCCTAACCATGCCAAAGTTGTACTGTTGAGTACAATGATTTTTTTGCTCATAGGCTGACCCACTGAAAAGTCAACCATCAAACAAATACTATTTTTTTAAACTGTTTCTACACAGTTGAAAAGCTGCATTTCTGTGCTCGACTTATGTGTTTCACACTTCGCTGAAATGCTTCTCTGTCCTAGATGTGCAGGCTGAACAGAGCAACATTCTTCGGCGAGACGTGCAGAAACTCCTCAGCGTCGTGTTACATCACGTTGACCGCTCACACAACCTTGAAAGTGAAAAACATAATTCGTGGGTGCACTGTGGAAGGACTAAGGTTTTTCTCACCCAATCAATGGTCAGTCATTCATACGAAATTATCAAGGGAATGTTTTGCCATTTTTCTGTAAGTTAAGAATCAACGGAGTCCTGTCCTACTTGGCTGCTGTCTCACAGCTAGATTTGCTGGAGGATCAGAGGAAGAAGATCCTGTCCCGGTGTGCCTTCTCCATTCAATGCTGCTGGCGGCGGTACCAACGCCGCAGACGCCGTATCCGGCGGCAGTCTGTTACCCTTATCCAAGCAGGTAAACTCATAATACTGCTGAGTGTTTGTATCTGCTGGCTTTGACCTCACTGTCTGGCCAGTGAGGACCAGCTGCAGTCTGTACACAATGTTTGGAGTCTGACACCATTTATCCCTTCAGGAGCTACAGAACGCCGAAGCTCATCTGATTATCTGTTAATCACAAATGTTCTTTTGGTGCTTCCTTTCGTTATTGGGAGTCCATAAATATCTCTGTCCACATGGTACAGATTAAAGTTTTAGGATGGATGTCTTTGTTCGATGTTGAAATGTTTTATGCCTCCTGTAGCTGTGCGGTCCTGGCTGGTCAGGAGGGAGGTCCAGAGGTGGAACAGAGCAGCTGCAGTCATCCAGGGCACTTGGCGGAAATGGAGGGTGAGATGCGGAAGAACACAAACTAACTTCACGTCTTATGTTCTTCAAAGCTCTCTTAAAACTGCACAAGCCTGAAACCAATACCAGACAAATACTGTTCATCAAAATATTTTTATAGCGAGCAGCCATGTTTTTTTTGTCAGAACTAAAAATCCCAGTCAAGACAGTCAAGACTGTCTGTCTTTACTTATTGTCTTGTTCATTTCACCAGTTTTTTCTTTACCACTTGCGTTGTTGTCTTTAATTAAAACTATACTTAAAGTGTGCCAGAGCGGTTTGTTTAGATGCTTTTTATGTCCGTGGATTTAGTGTTTAATAATGCAGCACAATGCATTTCTATTAAATACATCTTTTTTTAATGAAAGGGAAATGGTACACGTCTCAGACATCACTGAGTTCTGCTGCACAGTTGGAAAAAATTGTTTGACTAGCAAAACTATAATAAAGGCACTCAAGTGATGTCACTTGACAAGAATGTGTGGAAGTTTGCTGCATGATTTTAAGCGAGAGTTTGAAGTTATAGGAGTGTGATGCTCAGTCTCTCCAGTGACAACAGATGACAAGAAGTCTTGTTTGCAATGATGCATTTGCAGTATAATTTGTGTGTGCTGATAAATAAATGTAGCTAGTTGAAAGTTTCTCTCTCTTTTGTTCCAGGCGTTATTAAAATCCCTGGCTGAAGATGAGCTGGACGATGCAAAGGACCTTCCGGAGGAGAACGTGCCAGCGTTCAGCTCTGTTCTCAGGGAGCGAGGCTCAGTACAGCTCTCCAGCATCCAGGAGCCTGTCACGGTGCGAGGCTGGCCCATGGGCCTGGCCCTGGCCTCGGCCCCGTCCGTCACTGTGTCTCTGACAGCCACTGGCCTGCAGAAGATGATGTCTGTGATGGCCTCCCTAAGCCTGCCTTCCAGGAGAGGAGAGTATAAGGTGGAGACCAACCAGTACACGCAGGAGCTCGCCTCCATACGAGCTCAACCCAAGGTGAGGGCACGTCTTCTCAAATTCTGTTAGGGCTGATGGAAATCATCAATCAAACTGTATTATTTTAATTATCTCATTTCTCTTTTCTCCTCAGGGATCTATAAAACTACACTATCAACGATCTCCACTTCTCTATGCTGACAGGCAGCCGGACATGAAGAGTGACGTTACAGGGTTCAATGAGATCCTGCTGGAGAAAACTTTGTAAACACTAAAGATATGATTAACACAATTTAGGGACCAACTTGGAGCAACAAGCCTGAGCTTTGAAGTTGTCATTTTGAAAAAAACAAGAAGCATTTTTGTTGTAAAAGCAACTGTTCGTAGCTTTAACTTTTTTAAAGACTATGCCATTCTGTTATGATAGGGTACAAAGACCTGTAAAACTTGAACCCATGCATATTAATACTCTAAACTCAGGTAAGATGATAAAGTGTTATCCTGCTCATGTCCCACACAGAAATTGTCTGACTGAACAACGTGAAAGTCTGCCAAACATTTGCACCTTTTAAAACCCAGGGACTGTTTTTGTCTCATTGTTATTATTTTGTGCCTTTCTTTAAATCTACACCCAAGTCCAAATCACTTTTTTTTATTATGGGTGGTGTAAAGTAAACATATTTGATTCTAATGCATATGATAACTGATGTTATCACATCACTGTTCTTCCACTTTGTATGAATTATTCTAGGGAAAGAAATTAAGCAAGGTTTGCACATGTAAATGGACATTAAAACATGAAAAATACATTGAACAAGCACACACATCACTCATGTCCAAGCAGGGAAGGCATTAATCCTGGTTTGTTCACATTGCTGCTCTTTGTGCATGAAGGGATCTTTATATTCTTCTGCAGTCCAAAGCATCACCCTTAGTGCTGTCTGATATACCAAAGTATTCTAAGGTTTTTCTTATGTGGGAGAAAATGTGTCGTTTTATCCATCAGGTTTATTATAATCAGAATGTACATATTCAGAGCTTGTTTTTGTTTTCTTTACAAAATATTCATGAAAGTTAATACTGATGTTAATTTTGATGCAACAGAGTATATGGAAGCTGTCTGTAATCATTATAAATGTTTCCTTTTACTTTCCAGCTAAATGTGTCCGCTGTCTTCAAGACTTCATAGAATGAAATTTGTATTCCTGTATGTTGTCAGTGACACCAAGAGATCAATGTGCAACAATTTGAATTATGTTAATATTTAAATGAATGTTGAAGTGAAAATCAGTGTTTGAAAATATTCATGTAGACTTTTCTTTCACCTCAAACATTTTATTTACTTGTACTTTGGATGCATACTACAACATGAGGAGGAATATGTCGGGAAGTTATAAAAAATAAAACTTTAACAGCATGGCAGCTTCCAACATATTTCACACTCTTTCCCAAAACAGAATATTAATAAAAAGTGATACACATCCTTAAAATGCATCATCTTCATTAGATATAAATGTGTTTTCTTCACGCTCCACAACCTTCAAACACTGATCTGAAAATTCGACAAACAGAGGCTCCTGCATGGCAGCCTTCATTGCATCGTATTTGTTGTCTGCAGTGTCAACAGAACAGAGTAACTGTCTGAGATGAGGGTTGCAAAGAAGATCTCTGAGCTCTTTGGATTGACCTGTAGATGAAATAAGACCACATGAATCACCCATATCTGTCATTGTTTAAACTTAGTTTGTATGTCAAGTCATACAAACACTTGTGACATGTGACAAACTTCCAAAAGTGTTTAACACTAAAAGATTACATGCAGGTAAAGATCATGTTGGATCGATACCTAAGAGCTGGAGTCTCTCAAGAGGCACTTTATCCGTTATATCTTCTTCATTTAGAAGATCCTCAATGTTCCATGGTTCTGCAAAAATATGGAAAACATGAAAATTTTAAAAGTTTGTCACCTAATCAACTAATAGGATGATTATGATAAGTTAATACAAATGTCCCCACACCCACTTCTCAAATATCAACCTTTCATACTTTACTTTTTTCCCCCCACACCTACTATTATATTACCATTACATCTTTTATCTTTTTATCAAGAGGACTGTTCATAATTCTTGTGAGAAATAACATTACATCAAATTTAAAACGGCATGAAAAGAAAAAAGATTAAAATCGAAATGAAGAAACAACCAATGGATATTTTTTGTAGTTTTCCAACCATTTTGTTCATTTTGCCCAGCATCAACAACTATGTCTTTATGCTGACTGATCAGAACACAGCACACAAACAGAACCACAGGGATGACCTGACAAAATAACATGTACCAGTGTTGATAGACTCTTTAGCATCAGAATGATGGGGGGCGAATTGCTCCAAGGGAGTGCAAATGTCTGCAAGAAACAAAATTTGATGATGGATCAGCAGAAGTTGATCAGCAGCTGATTATTTATCAGAGTTTAGCTTCACCAAATACAGTAAATACATCACTGGAAAACTGAGATCGATCTGATTTACCTTTGTGCCTCTTATAACAGCCAAGCGAACAACTGTTAAAATACACGTTAAAAAATGTTATTGAGTATCAGTAAGTCCAAAAGGCAACAGAAATCTGTTATACAATAATGTCTAAGTTTGAAAAGCAACTAAATACAGTACAGTATATCATGTTAGCCAAACAAACCATGTGGAAGCTAACCGAGCATTAGCTTAAAACAATGTAGAGATAGTTAAAATGATTTACTATCTTATTTTGCAGGCCGGACATCTGTATTTCGGAGTCTCCTCGTTACATACACTACAGACCTGCATCTTTACCTAGAAAAAAAACCTAATAAATAATAAATAGTCTGGTGAAGAAAAGTAAATAGAACCGGCATGGGAAGACACGGAAGTACGTGTTATTAGTTCCGGTTGAGCATCCTTCAAATTAAGAGCGTGACTTTGCCAGCAGTCCGACACAAATAAAATTCACAAAATACAGTATTTACGACCGTCTCATTCAAATAAAATAGAGTTATAATTTGCAGTGAACGTAGACGCTTTAATTGATACTAGTTGGTCCTCATTTAGTAAAAGATATTTACCTTTCAATCCTATACAAAATCTGATGCCAATTTCCAAATCTCTACAAAGATTATTCAAACTCTGTCAAGCATTTTATGGGTATAAGTCAGAAATCTTTTAAAGCCTTCTGTACTAATATTTTAATAAGAGCGGAAGAACCCCCCCTAAAACATATGGATTTACTCAATAACCCAGATCCACTCCAAAAATTGATGAGTTCTTTCCTGACATGAACCATGTTTCATGACAACCAGTCTGTCAGTTTTTTGTAAAAATCTAGCAAGCATATTTAATAAGAAATTCTATTGACCACATAAGGCAGAATGAGAGGTGCATGGATCAACTCAACACAAATACAACACAAATGTACTGCAAATCTTTTACACATCCAACAGGATAGAACTATACCAGTCACATTAAACTCATTGAAATTGCATTAATAATCTGTTTTGAGCTTTAAAAAAGAAATAATCCAATGTGATTTAGTTAATATCAATTTTTATTGAATCAAAATAAAGAACATCTTAAGCACCAACAGAAATGACTACACATTTTATCAAGTACACAACACTGACCTATAGAGTGTAACACATGCTATTCTTGCACAGCTGTAATTCGAGAGTAACAGGTCTTGTTACAGTGCAGATTATGGAATGGACAGCCGTTTCACGAGTGATAGGTGTCACAGCATTCCATTCACTGGGTCAGGGAAGGAAGAGACATTCGGCCATGTCAACATCAAACATCCAGAATATTGTCCGCATCTGTGTGGAAATGAAAGGAAACAGTCATCACAAATCATATCCTGGAACTCAGACTCATTATCTAGTGTTTAATCATTTATCCTGTAAAAGGTAAGACAAAAATAAGTTCTCCAACCATTCTTGATGCACATGTTGTCACATTACACTCCATTGTTTTTATCAACTAGCCACAACTTCAATTTACAGCTGGGAGAACTGTCATTTAATAACCTGATAAAATAAAAAAAATGTACTTAAAATGACTGACAGAATACCTGATTGTTATTAAATAGGGGATTTTTTGTGTTTGTTTCTTAGCCAAGTTGGAATGAATTATAGTGACAGCTCTATCTGTAAGTAAGTTGAGATCTTATTTTGATAAAAATAGAAGTTCTAGAATGAGAACATCGCGAGGGCTCAGTTTAATACTAATCTAATTGGTGCGAAAAAACACAAATGGACATTAATAGGAATAATTTAAATGATCATAAATGTTGTTAAACTCGGAGTGAAAACTTGACCAACCTGCAGCATGTTATTGTTTGTGTACATATCAGAGCAGGAAGAGGGATTTTTTTTTCAGCCCGAATCTTAAAAAACGATATTCACAAACAATGTTTGACCAATATTTGAGAACTATACACAATATTCACCTGTACACATCGAGGAAGATCATCAAGACGACGCACTCTTCGTTCTTTTGCGTTTCATTTCGCTGTTGTGAAATTTTTCTGCTATTTTCCTCTCGTGTCCCGCGGGGCAGTGACGGTTGGTGTTCATTTCCATCTCTCTCTTGGTTCTCCCTTTGCCGCTGGCGTGGCACGAGTATTCCACTAGATTGTAATAATCATATTGATCGTAATGATCTTCCTCAAAAGAAACGAATCTTTCCATATCTGCCATCTGGAAATGGAAACGGACCGCCGCAGTTTTGCGCTTCTACCAGCTGAGTCTCAGAGCGAGTAAACAGATGATGTCACCGTGTGTTTATATATGGCAGGTCACGTGACCGTGGCCGCGCCGTGAACAGGAAGTACTTTTAACTAGGCCGGCTGTTTTGGAAATATTGACATATCTGACGCGTTCTGTTGTTTCACATCAGATGTTCATGCTTTATTTTTTGTTTCGCATAAGTGTGTTGCGTTTATATTTATCATGTCGTCAATATTAAATTATTATTGATCATGCTGTCTCGCCATTATGTTGACAGGGAATACATTTTAGGGAGCATTATTGACTTAAATTAGTTTGAATATGGAAATATAGACATCCAAATTTGATGCTATAAGCAGCCTGGTTATTTTAAATATGGTTTACAGTCCAACATTGGGAAACTGTTTCTGCTGACTCGGCGCATGTATTCATTTCCAAAAAAAACCGCAATGCATGTTGCATTCACGTGTTATCGTAATTTTATATGACGAAATAAAGATAGGAATAATGAATGCAGCCATATCTCAAGTCTGTTGTGTTCCACGGACTGCGGCCCGCCCCTGTCGGTGTGGCTTGGTGTGACGCTTATACACGTCGCAGTTCTGTCTCAGAGGCGAACCCGCTGCGTCTGTATGCGTGTCTCCAGCTAGGCCAGAGAGTGATGGCGGCGCCCGTCCTGAGAGTGTCCACCCCTCGGTGGGAAAGAATAGCTAGGCTCGTCGTATGCCTGTTGGGCATACTAATATCGCTATATGCCTTTCACGTCGAGCGGGAAAAGGCTCGGGATCCGAGTTTTAAGGCTCTGTGCGACGTCAGCAGCTCCATCAGCTGCTCTAAAGTGTTCAGCTCCAGGTAACGTGAATTCAGCAAAGAGCGCTCAATAAAGCTGTCTGCTATTGTGGCGAGATGGGAAGGGCTGCGCGGTTCAAACTGTCAAATGCACTCAGTAAACATTTACGGGCTGTTCTTCTCTACCGCAAAGACCAACCGCAAAGTATCGCTGCCACTGTGCTGTGAACTCATTGTAAATTAAGTAGCGTGTGTGATTTAATTTCACTTTTAGCTTGTCATTAAATAAGCAAATCAGTAGCCTAGCCGGACGATGCTAACTTTGCTAACCGCTAGCTAACATTCGTTAACGCTGTGTTTATTAGCCAGCTAGCTGTATTCCCAGCTCAATCGGCGTGTTTACAAAGTCGATTTAATAATTAATAAGTAAAAAATGTTAAATGAAGTGATTGTAGTGTTCGCTTTCTATGTTTGTACCGCATGGTAGCGCAGATGCAACACCAACTTTAGCACACAAGTTGAGATAGCTTGGACATTAGCGTTTGTGTGTTTCTGAATGAAGTCATTCATTGTGTCGACTATAACTGATTTCTGGTGGTTCCTTTGTTCACTTCTGATAATTATTGTTTAATTTTGAATAAATGTTTTTTAATTGCCGTTGGCTGCTCTGTTGCTGTCATTAGGTGTGCTAATGTCACCGTGCAGCCATCAGCCTCCAGAGGTTGGGACCCTAGATTTAGCTTAGCTGAGGCGCAGCAGAGGTCAGTGGAGAGGGTTTGAATGATGTTCAGTCTGTTTATGTAATAGATTACCTCTCAACCACAGAGAAAGCTGCTCTCACAATTTTGAAGAAATAAACACATTATAATCGAAGATAAACCTGCAAGAAAAAAATAATGTCTATAGTCTTTGATCACCATTAACTGCAAATAAACATTCAGTATAGTTGTCATCCCAGCTTTACTGCTGGCATGCTAATATTAAGAACATTTAACCCCACCTATTGAATCATGTACAATGTTGTTGTAGTTCCTGAACAAATACTCACAGCAGAGTTCAGGAATAGGAATGTAACCAGTCAAGAAGTCCTTACATATTTGTAGGATGAGGAACAGACCTGAGTCTCACATTTATCTCTTAAAGTATGTAAATTATTGGTGACTTTGTGAAGGATGAGATGTTTCCCCCCTTAGTGAAGAGTAAGAAGTCAAGACCATGTCTTTAATAATACAACCTGTTGCATTCGTGTGATGAATTGGATTTTTGTTCATGCCTTCTCAAATGCTTATCATTTCAAGATAAAGTCTTGAATCACTAACCCAATAGCTTGTCAGAGTGTGAATTACAGTAGCAGGTAGAATGACTTATGTGGGAAGGCATGATTGAATGTACAAAAAAAAATAAGCTTCAGCGAAAAATGTGCTGAATTTCTTAAAAATGTTGCATGCTGTCTTGTTTTGTTTTGTTTTTTTTCAAATTTCAAAGTGGCAGCATGTCTAGAGACTTTTAGATTTGAGGATTATTACTGTAACAAGAACTGGGTGTGTGGTTGTGAAGAATGGAATGAAATAAAATGAAACTCTGTTTTTCTGGTTGTTGCAGTACAGCCCTCAATAACACCTAATGCTCACTTAGACTGGACAGGAATATTCTAAGGAATGCAAGCAATCACTTAACATCTTTGCAGCACTGTTGAACAGTTATTGTAGACTGAGTGAATAAGTTGTGTTATGAGAAGATGCCGGGTGGGACCTTCTTTAATTGTTTTTAAAGTATTGTTTTTTTCCTTTTAGTTTAAAAAGTTTCAATGACATGTTCTGAGTGGTGTCTGTTGGAATGAGGAAGTGTTGGCTGGGCTTCTGTCAGATTTCACACTCCCCATTCTACTACCAAACTTAAATGACGTGTTTCATTATATGTACTTGACCCTGCTTTGATACAAATACAAATTGCGTTAATGTCACCAACTCGCACTGAAACAATGGGGGACCCTCATAGAATAGTGTTTTTGATTCTCAGTATGTGGATCTCTGTTATGGGAGGCTATTCCCTGACCCTGCATCTCCTCATTTGACCACAACATATTTTTTCATATTGATATTTTTCATTATTGTGTCCACTGAATGAAGAATTGTTGTACTGCAGTGGCTTAGCTTTGTTAAAAAAAACCCAAGCATAAGTTTGTGCTGAATGTCCCTTGCTCGTCACACACTGATGATGTAATGACGCTGTGATTCTCTGAGACCTATCAGTGCTCTGCAGTGGTTTCAGGTCACCCTGGTAGCTGTAGTACATTCATGAACGCGACACATAAAAAGTACAGTTGTGTTCAAAATAATAGCAGTCCAACATGAATAACTTGTTTTGGGTAGAAATTATATTACTGCATGGCAAATAATTTACCAGTTGCTGTAGTCGGGTCATAGAAAACCAACAGAGCCAACATTCATGATATGTATGCTCCTCAGTCTGTGTAATTGAAAAATGAATTGAAGGGGCGTGTTCAAAAATATAGCAGTGTGGAGTTCAGTTAGTGAAGTCATTCAATCTGTGAAAAAGCAGGTGTCAATCAGGTGGGCCTTATTTAAGGATGAAGCCAGCACATGTTGCTCATGCATTTCTCTCTGAAAACCTGAGAAAAATGGGTCGTTCCAGACATTGTTCAGAAGAAAAACGTACTTTGATTAAAATGTTGATTAATGAAGGGAAAACGTATAAAGAAGTGCAGAAAATGATGGGCTGCTCGGCTAAAATGATCTCCAATGCTTTAAAATGGAAAGCAAAACCAGAGAGACGTGGAAGAAAACGAAAGACTACCATTCGAATGGATCGAAGAATAGCCAGAATGGTGAAAACTCAGCCAATGATCAGCTCCAGGATGATCAAAGACGGTCTGAAGTTACCTGTGAGTTACCTGTGAGTACTGTGGCAATTAGAAGATGCCTGTGTGAAGCTAATCTATCAACAAGAAGCCCCCGCAAAGTCCCACTGTTAAAAAAAAAAGACACGTACTGAAGAGGATACAATTTGCCAAAGAACACATTGGCTGGCCAAAAAAGAAATGGAGAAACATTTTGTGAACGGATGAGAGTAAGATTGTTCTCTTTGGGTCTAAGGGCCGCAGACAGTTTATCAGACGACCCCCAAACACTGAATTCAAGCCACAGTACACTCTGAAGACAGTGAAGCATGGGGGTGCAAGCATCACGCTATGGGGATGTTTCTCTTACTATGGTGTCGGGCCTATCTATCGCATACCAGGGGTCATGGATCAGTTTGGATACATCAAAATACTTGAAGAGGTCATGTTGCCTTCTGCTGAAGAGGAAATGCCCTTGAAATGGGTGTTTCAACAAGACAACGACCCCAAACACACCAGTAAGCGAGCAGCTTCTTAGTTCCAGACCAACAAAATTAAAGTCATGGAGTGGCCAGCCCAATCCCCGGACCTTAATCCGATAGAAAACTTGTGGGGTGACATTAAAAATGCTGTTTCTGAGGCAAAACCAAGAAATGCAGAGGAATTATGGAATGCTGTCAAATAATCCTGGACTGGAATACCTGTTCACAGATGCCAGAAGTTGGTCGACTCCATGCAACACAGATGTGAAGCGGAGCTCAGAAACAGTGGCTATACAACTAAATATTAGTTTAGTGATTCATAGGAATGCTAAATCCTGGATATTTTTCAGTTTATACGGTAAATATTTGAATTTATAAAGTAAAATGCAGACACTGCTATTTTTTTGAACAGCCCAATGTTCATTTTTCTTCATTTTCTGTAAAGTAATTAAAGAATTTCTCCTTTTTTCTTCATGTTTTGATTTAGAATATAATGTGCAGTGTTCCCAATGCATGGAAATAAAAACCATTATAAGGATTTTGGGCTTTACTTAATTTTTTAAACAGACTGCTATTATTTTGAACACAACTGTAGGTATCGGGTATCTGAAGACTCATGAACAGGTGAGGGAGAGAGCGACAATTTCACAAATATTTTATGTTACTGTCATGCCAGTCATGTTGCCGTGCATCATTTTGCAAGTAAAATATTTATGAGGCAGATTAATCAGTAATTAATTAAAAGAATCATTCCTTACAGAGTTACGTTTTTGAGGACTTAAGTACTTCCCTGTGAATCATAAAACACACCAAAAAAATCTCAGGTGACTTTTCATGTTCCTTTTAAGCAAACATTGGGAGGACCTGTCAGATGACTTTGTTCTGTTTTTAATGAACATGTCCTCAGATGGAATACATTCTTTTTTGTTTGCCTGTTTTGTCCTGCCTTACTGTATTTCTGATGGGGCTTCTGTCATGTTTAGGTGGGGTCGAGGATTTGGACTTTTGGGCTCGATTTTTGGAAATGACAGTGCACTGAACCAACCCAACAGTGTCTACGGGATTGTCTTCTATGCCTTCCAGCTTTTATTAGGTAAGACTAATTTTTTTTTTTTTAGGAAGACTGACAAATTTCTCCAGCAACTAGAACTGACAACACATTTCCTCTCATAGCTGTCTTTTGAACATTCTGTGTAGTGTATGTATAGAATGAATATTCTAAAATGTGAGACATTTTTGTAGTTAATTTAACTGAACCACTGTCATGTCTTTATTAAATAATAGGTTATGTTTCTGCAGGCATTGATTAGAAGACTATCTTTCAGTGGATCAAGTTAAGGCATTTACCAAAAATGGATTCAGTGAATTTTAGATCTATGTGTAAAGCCCTAGATTCGTTTTCCCCTCTAACTTGAACAGAACCCTGAGGTCAGCTGTTTTAATTGTGCACACATCTTGCCAGAACTTAGATTTGGATTTAATAACACCTAAAAGGAACAGTCAGACCTTTGGCAGAGGCATGTGCTTCTTTGAACGCCTTTATGATTACAATTGATTTCTGTCCAAACTGCAGCGATAAGATATTAGTCCATTTCAATCAGGATAAGGAGGTGACCAAAATGCCTGTAGCACTGTTCTACAGAGAGAAGCATCATTTGTGTTAAAGTTTAGTGTTACTGATACTGTCCCATGATGACACAGGTCATTCACTTGGATCTTAAAATATGTTTATGATCAGTGGCTTACTTTTCCCCCCTTTTGGTTCTCTTCCACCTGTTAGAAGAGTTTGTCCCAGAGGTTTATCTTCATTTTTGCTTTGCATAGCTCTAAAGTTCTGCCCTCTCTCTGGAGTTACCATTTATGTGGCGCTCCCGGTGGTGGAACAGTGGTAATAACACTAATAATCCAACAATGTGGAAATACTTCTCCAAGTATTTAGTTTCGTGAAATTGTCCTGGATTTTTTTTTTTTTGTAAAAAAACACAATCTGTGTATCACTTTAAAATTGCATCTCATAAATCTGGGGTATTTATTCAATTACTTGACTTCTAGCAACACAGGACAATTAGATTTTTTTGTTTTGCTCATCTGAAGATACAAAGTAAGCAGTAAGTGAAGTTGAAAAAAATGAATTTGTTATGTGGCAGGCATTGTTTCAAACCCTGTGAAATGTCTTCAGCACAAACACTGAGGGAACTGTGCCTCAAACTTTATCGCTTCACCTCATGTGACGACAGAATAATCAGACCAGTCTAGTCAGTATTTAAGCTGAGTGTCATGCGCCTGAATGTGAAGAAACAGCAGACTCATCAGGTTGTTTTTTGTTTCTTCTTCTTTTTTTTTAAATTGTTGTTTGTTTAAGCAAAGTCTAAGTCTGCATTTCTCTTCGTAGGAATGACTGTCAGTGCAATGGCCGCCCTTATTCTCATGACGACATCCATCCTGTCAGTGATGGGCTCGCTCTACCTGGGCTACATCCTCTACTTTGTCCTGAAGGACCTTTGCATCATCTGCATCACCACATATGCACTGAACTTCATTCTCTTTATTCTCAACTACAAGCGACTGGTTTACTTGAACGAAGCCTGGAAGCAGCAGCTTCAGGCCAAGCAAGACTGAGCTGTTTGAGAGCCAGGAGGAAAAAACGAATATGATAAACAACGAAAAAAGAAATGTGACCTCTGAACATTTGACTTGCCACCAGGAGACCTTGCTTCCAAACAATGTTTATCGTTATGTGTTAAAAAAAAAAAATGAAGAAATTTAACTTAAATGTTGGGCCTGACATCTCAGTGTTGCAAACACGGAAGGATCTGTAAGTGAACGATGATTTTCTTGTTAATTTTCGTTTTCCTTGTTTAACATTCTAATCGCTTAAGGAAGGAGATGACGGTGTGTGTGTGTGTTTGTCCGTGTGTGTGCGTGTGTGCGTGTGTGTGTGTGTGTGTGTGTGTGTGTGTGTGTGTGTGGGTGTGGTTGGGTGAGAGAAAAGGGGAAACACAGCCACCTGAGCAAGCAGAGGCAGAACACCACAGAACAGAGCGATGGAGGACAGCTCTCTTGAACAAAAAGGATCACAGAACAGAAGAGAAATGGGACAACAAGGGGGTGTACTTGAAATGGTTAGAAAGGTCTGCACTTATTACTGCACCGCAGATCAGCACTTAAACTGAACATAAACATGGGTCCCACAATTAGACAAACACTAGGTCATTGTAGGTTGAAGAAGAGGCTCAATGGCAGGATGGGGTAGGGTGGAGAACGATTTAACATAATTTTTTTTTCCATGTTTACACTTTGTAGTACATTTCTTTTTCGAAGAGGACCACTAAAAATAAACAGGGCAATGTGAGAAACCACGTGTAGATCAGTCATATGTTTCCCTGTGTTTTCTGTAAATAGCTGCTGAGCAATATTCCAGGCTGGATTGGGGTTTTAAATGACACAATCGTTCAGGAAAAAACCCCCAACAAAAAACAGGAGAAAATGTAATTAAATCTGGAACCAAAAAAAGTCATCAAGGTCACAGAGGAGTCGGATGTCGGTTCCTTTTAATCCTGGTTAGTCATGTCGTGTAGAGAGGAGTGAGTTTCTCTGTTTATTCAACAGAAACCGCTCACACAAGTCTGTGAAGTGGAGCTAGAGGAACTGAATTAACAAAGAGACACCATTTTTGTAGTGAAACACATTCTTGACCATCGCTCAAGTGAGACCAGTAAAGACTTATGTGCCTAAAGGAGTGTTAAGGTGATGAAACTTTTGGGTTTTTTTTAAACGTTTTGGGGGTGGCATGATGTCATGTTAACACCAGTTTTGCTTGTTTCACTGTCTCAGAGTCAAGGGGTTATTTTTATGCTCATGTTTTTGTAAATTCAAATACCAGTGAAGTGTTTCTGTAGTATCAGTGTCACGAGGTAGCGAAAGCTGCTACACTGTGATTGTCCACTCAAGGTTAGACCGAGTACTTGGATGCTCATCTGGCTTTTGTTCGTTGTCGGGTTTGTATGACTTTGATGTCAGTTGAACGGTAATAGCGCTCTCGCCCAGCTGAGTTACAGCTCATTGGCAGGATGTGAGCAGAAAGTGGAGAAGGTCATGCTCAGTGAATCCGAACAAAGATTCTGTAAGACGAGTCGAGACATAATGTGAAGTTCTTCAGATGTCTGTGCCAGCCGGGGGACGATGTGCTGTTTGCTGATGGGTTTTCTTGGATGACCTGTGGTTGAGCTAACATAGTAGGGTTCGTGCACTCAAATCCTACTATGGAGAAGGCGACCACTGACAGAGTAGGACCATTGTCTCTCCCTCACTCTGTTTCCACTCACACTTGTCGGATGCATGACGCTCTTTTCTCCTGGCTTCGAGAATCCCACGGCCACTGATTGGACAATCTTCCACCGGCAAAGATCTAGAACATTCACCATAATACCTGCAACGATGTGATCGATCAGTGGCGTTACACCAGCTTGTCTCCATTTCCTTTCACATTAAAAGGAATTCCAAGTTCTCCTCAACAGTTTTTTGTGAGGTGTGTCGATGCATTGATGGCGACCGTCAGGAAGGATTTCTTCCTCTGGTAACATATGACATCAGTTGTGTGTGTATGTGTGTGTGTGTAAATGGGAATTTAGGGTGAAACTTTTTCATCATGTTGTCAAAGTGAAATTGTCTCATGCATATTTGAACAGGTTTGCTACCTTAATTGTTTGTAAGCTGTTAACCATTTTCCAAAGCCCAACGAGCCCAAACTGCTTTGGTTCCACTGTGGTGGAAAACCTGAGTTAGAGTGGCGTTCTTGTGCTGGCGTTGCACTCCTTTAGCATCTTTTGAAACATAGATGCTATCTTTTTTTTCCCCTCCATGTTTCCCCTCGTCAAACCCGTGCAGCACTATTACCCATAGTGCAACTCAATCGCTGACCGTGCCGTCTGTTCTAGTAGTGGGTTAGCTCTGCAGCGAAGGTACAGTTCACACTTCTCTCTAACCCGTCTCCCCCTTCAAGACATTAAACTTTATCACACATAGTATTACTCCTTTAATCAGATTTCAAATCCTTGCGAGCTGATTTGACTTTCCCGCCACTCAGAGAACAAGAGCACAAACCAAGTGGAAGAGGAATGAATTGAAACATTATGACTCGCTTTGGAAAATGGTTAGTTGTCACATGTTGACATGATTGGTAGTTAAAGCGCAGCACTAAAATGAGTCCTTTTTAACAAACACCATTGCAGAACAATTTAAATGCGTGATCGTTTCTTAGCAACCCATCTGTAAGGTGCATCGCCTTGTTGGGCTTACATTTGGTTCTTACTCATCTCAACATAAAATCATCAACCACATGGTTTAATATTTTATTTCCTTGGAAGGAAAATACGGACAAGTGGAATGGATTTACTTCACAGGGAGAAGTTAAAATGACAGAAAATGCTAGTTTTTTTGTGGCAACAATTATGGGTCCGGTGAATATTGACCCTAGAACTGACCGGTGAAAAGTAGGTAGCCTATGACGTTCATGACAATGTGTTGCTGAAAAGGAACAGGCATGGAATTGAAATGTCGAGTCAAAGAATTTTAAAGTGCATGGTGGGCAAAACGTACAAATCTGTGTGATTGAACATTAAAACTAAGACTCATTTAAGCCCTGAGGTATAACTGCCATGATAGAGACATCAACGCCAACAAAAGTGCCTTCTGTTTGATCACTAGGCCATGAGCCAAAGACAAGCAACAGTCATAGCCTTGGATTTTTTTTTTTTTTTAAAACAGGCACTCCTGCTTGCCTTCCTCAAAATGTAATAATTGGTAATTCCCAAAGATTTGATTTCCAGCATCAGTGCATTCCATTCAGACAAAGCCCTGTCAAATCGGCAGTTTTGGTTCCTGATCTCCAATACATCAAATTTTTTGGTCTAGCTAGGACGTGTTTGTCAGCTGAGAACACACCCTGTTTAAACTACATGATTGTATTGTTCTTTTATCGTCATTACTTTTGCCCTTTAGGTGTATAGACTGTTAACCATCTGGGTTATATTAGTTAAAAACAATGTTGAAGGTTCGGAGGGCTAGGAATTCATGTGTCAATCTTTATTACATTTCTGTGTGGAGGAAAACTTACTGGGTTTGCTTCTGTATTGCCAAATATGTTTTAAAATGCTGTATTTTCTTACATGGAAAAGTGTTACATGAATGGCAGGAGGGTGCAAAAAATCTGTTTAAATCCATCTTACTTTAAGGGAAAACTGTGGAAAAAAAGGTCGACATTTTTAAGTGTATCGTTGTAATGTGGAAATGATCTACCATTAAAACATTCCCTCTGAAACCACCTGTCACTTTAAATTGTTTGAATGAAATTAAATGGCGCTTGAAGAAAAAATCAATTCCCAAACTGAATCTAATGCTTCAGAGGTATTACCAAGGTGAGTATCATCGTTATCACTTACATTTATCTGTGTTTCTGTTGCAGCCTCTTGGTTTTTATTGTTGCAGAAATTGATATTATCTACAATTAACTGATTTTTATTCAGATGTAATTCTTCTAAGTTATGGGTCTATGTCTGGGAGCCTGAAAATCAAAGTTTCACCCTGGAAGAATCCTCACCAGGTTAATAAACCAGCTCGAGTTTTGTTCCACATTAAGTAGCAGTGAAAGACTGAGCTCGTGCCAGAATATTTGATTTTCAAAATTAAAACACATAAAATTCGCATAACAAGATGTCTCTCTGGTACGTGAGAAAATTAGTTCCCTTAAAAAAAACAATTTTTGGGATACGCTCTGGAGACCCTCAGGCATAGAACTTGTAACCATGGAAACAAAAAACAACCACCTCACACACACAACTTTAGAACATTGTTATATGTAGGAAAATATGTGATGGAAAATTTTGTCTTCTTTTGATGCTTCAGAAATTAATCAAGACTGACAGATCCCGTTTCCATAAACTCATCACCACATCAAATGGGCTCTACTGGGACGAGTTTTTTTTTTAAAAAAAAGATCAGATATCAACAGCATCTTCAGTTGTTCCTGGAGTCTAAAACATTTTTAAGCTTTACACTGGAGGCTAAATAAGATTTGAGGAATGAAACAAAAAGTCCGGTCAAGACTTTCATTTCTCCTTTTTGATAAGCAAAGATTAACATGATGGGCTCTGGTTATGTATTCACTCTTTTCTGATCAGTCAGTATTAGATATGGATGCAAAGAATTATAACAACAAATTATAAACAAGATCATTTATTAAAATAAACAGCCTTCAGTTTTAACTGGCTAATTCTCATCCATCAATGAACCCAACATCAGATCTGAAACACATTCAGTTTATTGGACTTGTCTTGTTTCAGGAAGTTTGCTGAAAACATTCCTGCCAACATTCTCCAGCCGTGTCCAAATGACATTTTTATTGCTCTTGTGGCAGTCACGACTTTATCCTGTATGTTGACTTTAATGTGTAAAAAAAAAAAAAAAAACAGCTATAAAAAACGAGTTATAAAAATACCAAAGCAATTCTAAAACCGGCAAGAATTGTTAAAAGAATGTTTACATATTTAGTGCGTGGTTGGACCTGATATAGTCTTAGGAATGTCACAAATATAATGAAACAATTGGATTCACCATTCTAGCTTGCAATCAACACAGCTATGAATCAAATTGGAAATATTTCTAAAAACAACAATATTAAGACATTTTTTTGGGAAGAAAGGTAAGATTGGAGCTGATCAGGTGACTTGTGATTCATATCACCTGACTGGATGAATGTCAGAGTCAATCACTGATGAGGTTTCGATCAGATTTTTCATTAAAAAAATGGAAACCACCACCTCCCATAGCTGTAATCATAATATCCCGTAACAAACCAAGGAAATCCAAAATAACCCATTTTTAATTGATATAAATATACAACACTGTTTAGGCACTTAAGGCTATTTTTTTAAGCAGCGTAATAATTGATCAAAATACCCCCAGATTAAACTGATTGCAAGCTTGCAGACGACAGGACAAACACAGATAAAGGGTGTTTTATAAGTGATCCAGTAAACTGAATCATCCCAGTGCTGATATGGGATCACGCCGGTGTTGGACCAGGACCCCCGACCGGCATAGGCCAGTGAGCACAGTGGTATTGAGTCCACGAGGGCAGTTTGAACATCTCCTCTGTCAGTCTCCAGTACCGGTCCCTCAGGACGAAGGCTGCAGCTTTAGGCTGCCTCTGCCTGGTGAAAACGCCCTTCTTGTTCCCCACCACCCGGGTGATGCCTGCAGACACAAGCAGGACCGACGAGAACCATGTGAAAAGAGGGCAGAGCATCAACCACCGAAAGGATCGTTTTATTAATGCAAACCCAGATGAGGCGTTGGGAGATATCGGAGGTATAGATCTTTTCATACCATAAATATTTGAATATATATCGTTTAAATTCACAAAATGTTCTATCATTTTGTAAATTTACTGTACATGCAAAAGAGTCCCTGTTATAACCTTTTCATTCTAACCTCATCAGGCTCAATACTGATCAATACTGAGCTGCAAGTAAATGAGACTCACACTTATTCTAGGATCCAGTGTGTGAAACAATTTAAATATTTGCCATTTGAATTTAGGAAAAACAACTGACAGATCTGTAAATAAATGAAGATTATAATCAATTATATCCGTAAAAAATAAGTCATTACATTGTTTACTCCAATATTTTGCTGCCCAAAGACTTTCAATTTCATGGTCCTGAAATACTTTTTAACTTTAAATTTATTCCGGATTATTATTCTAACGTTAAAGCCGGTTGGTTTAGGTTGCTGTGTGACTCTTGAAACACACCTTCACACTAGGATTTTTAACGCTGAAACTAAAGCGGGTGCCTCAAGAATCCTGCTCGTACCAACTTTGCCAACCACATGACCAGACTTGTCGGTGCACATATGTTTCCCATATGAGTACAACATGTTTCGTGCAGTGTGAGCAGTGTTTTAATGTAAACACCTGGACACCAGTGAGACAGACTGAAACATGTAGTCTGACTGAAGTTAATCCTATATGGTGTTTAGTGGTACTACATCTGCTCTACCTTGTGAAGTCAAGAAGTCTGCAAAGTTCCAGATGAGTTCCCCGATGACGTACTCCTTTCTCTTCTGGTCAAACACTTGGTGGTATTTCATCAGGACGGCTTTCTGGTACTCTTCAGTAAACATCACGGGTGGATCCTGAAGTGTGAAGAGAAAGCATCTTAAATGTGACACGAACATCCACTTAGTGTTTGAGTATTCTGAGATTCATCATAGCCTTTAGATCCAACAGTGAAGGGATGTTCATATAATTTCTGATGCGCCACAGTTTGATGAGTATGGATCCTCACACTGTGAAGTCCAGCCACCGCCCCCGCCCCGTATTCACTCTGGATGATGGGCTTCTGGTAGGTTTTATACCAGTTCTCGAACTGTGTGTTGAGTTGGATGGGGATGACCTCCAGGTAGCCTGGATCATGGTACCAGGAGAAGTAACTGTTCACACAGATAACATCCACAAATGGAGCCTAGAGATGCAGCAGAAAAGAGAATGTTATGCAGAGGAATCATTCTTTAGTTCTGTCACCAGGAATTTCTTTATAAAACATAAAACTGATCGCAAGATTAAAAAAAAAACACTATTAAAGGATGAAATTTATAATTTTCTTGACTGTTCTGTGATTAGACGACACTGACTGAAGATAAAGACTGATTTTCATCACGTAAAATGCCTTAAAAGGGTTTGCGGCTCTGCCAAGTGAAGGTACTAATCCTACTACAACCACACCCGCCCGATCCGGCTTCTGATTAGCTCAGCATGAATATGATGTTAGCTGAGCCAATCAGAGGCAGAATAGGGTGGGTCAAACTGACCACATTAGGATTTGTAGAGAAAAAAATCTGTATAATATCATTTTCCACAAAAGCCTCACATTAAACCCTTAAACTTTCATTAGTGGTTAGTAAAATGTCAGCTGCAATAAACAGAATATTTAGAAAAGAATATATATTTAGCTATGCAAAGATATGTAAATCTAATAAGTGCTTAAAATTCAAATCTCTGGAAATTCAAAATATCCACATGCAGGTGCAAATTATTTTAAATTATTCATACATATTTGCATCAATTTATAGCCATAAACTATACAGTAATTTCTACTTATGCATCAAATCATTCAAAATTGTTGTGTTACTGACATTTGAGTGAGTCGTGTAAAAACTCACCCCTCTGTCCCTGGAATAATCAGTGTTTGTGACGAAAGTGACGGGACGGGTGGGGTCCAGGGATCGGGTGTGTTCTATCACAGTTCTGTAGGAAGGACAAAATATTAAGTAATATTAATGACAAAAATGTGGGAGCTTACACTTTTAAGTTTGGTCGTCCTTCCTCCCTTGCCCCCTCCCACTTTCACTACCCCACCTCCTCTTTCAGGTTTAATGAAGGACCTCTGATTTGATTTGTCATCCCTGACAGGTAGAGTAGTGGAGCAGGTTGGGCGTCAGCCGGTGAGTCCTCAGGCATTCAAGCTAGCGTTCAGGACGGTTACATAATTACTGCATTCCACAGAACAGGGAGAGGCTTTGACTGACAAGCTACTATTCCTCCCTCAGATACACACAAAGCTTTCTGGGTCGTCATGGTTATCCAGTTCTGATCTGTGTCTATCAAATTTAAAAAAAAAAAAAAAAAAGGGTAGCCTCAGGACCTTAAATCCCAGATAAATGACAGATGAAGCTGCAGTCAATAGTCTGGATCAATTCTATAAACTAAATGAGCAGCACTCACTGGAAATACAACCCAGCAGGGGGCATCGCTGAAGCCGGCTCATTGGCTACAGACCACATGACCACAGAGGGATGGTTCTTGTCTCGACGAACAAGCTCTTCCATGACGATCAGATGGTGGTTCATGGAGGCTTTACCAAAGCTGCGACTATGTTGGTGAACACAAAGGAAAGCACACCAAATTGTTTCAGGTGATGATCAACAGCTCAAGATTAATACAACACGCCTAAAACATTCCACAAAGATTTATCTCTCTGAATTCACATCGATTTTAATTCCAAACCTTGGGAGGAGATGTTTGCAGTCGTTCACACCTATCTTAAAAGAATTCTCACTTGTCCATAATTGCCGTGAAAGATCTCAATGTGAATCTAATGCAGTTCACTTAATAGAGCTCTATAATGTTCAGCTGAAACTGATGTGAAGCATCCCGAGTCAGATCATGTGGTTATTTTCTAAGGTTACCAAGGAGACAGATGGGGGGAATACAGTCCGTTGTCTAATATGAATGCCCCAATATTCATGTTCTTAATGTGCTCAAGAGATTCTCCTTTCCTTTCTACTTTTGACAGAAATTGTCTGGTGAATGTTTTATGAGGCAATTAGATTTTAATCTCAATCCCAACCTCCCAGTTATTAGAAATACTTATTCTCAATACGCTGTGGAGAATGTGCATAATTCAAGAGAAAGTTCAGCCATTCCTTTGCAGACTTTTGTGGTTATTGCCGGTGAGTGTGTGTAATCTGCGTGTTCGCCAGCACTTGAGGCACACTTTGCTCCTCCCACAGAGACACTCACATATCTTTGATGCCCACACCCGGGCACTCGTCTATCACCACGATACCGTGGCGGTCACACATCTGGAGGATCTCCTCAGCGTAGGGGTAGTGGCTGGTGCGGAACGAGTTGGCCCCCAACCACTTCAGTAAGTTGAAGTCTTTGACAATCAGGGGCCAGTCGAAGCCTTTACCTCTAATCTAAATAAGAAAAAGAGACCAGAAACGTGGGAGGATTGAACTGGATCTGAAGCCCAGATTGATTATAGATTGATAAATTTATGAGCTGCAGGATCGCATAACAGGAAGTCCTTTTGATGTGACCCTTGGAACAGATGTGCTGCTCAAAGCTGGGAGCATTAGAAGGTTTCTGCTTCCCTCTGGTGGTACTCACATCAGAGTCCTCGTGCTTGTTGACTCCGTGGAAATAGAACGGCTTGCTGTTGATGAGAAACTGAGTGCTGGTAACTTTGACTGTGCGGATTCCCACCGGGAGAGTGTAGACGTCCTCATCGCTCGCCATTAATCGTACCTACATATGGAGGCACAGACTAAGAATGTTAACAGATGATATTTAGAAAAAAACATTCCTTTTCAAATCAGCTGCACACACCGCCTCACCTGCAGAGAGTAAAGATAACCTGGATTCTCGTGCATCAGATAGGGCCACCACAGGTTGGCATCTGCAACGCTGAGCGATCCAGACAATCTGCTGGAGGAGGCTACAGCATGGCCATCTTTGTCCATTAAAGTGACCTTCAGGCCAGCAGCGGCGCCACCTCCAACTGAAATGCTGTATTTGACCACGCCTGGAAATAAAATTTAAAACAAAAACAGAACAGAAAATTATGTCTTTATGTTGCTGCAGTTTTTTTTTAACTCAAATGCTTTGATGATTTAGAATTGTCCATTACCAGTCTTATTCGAGACGTCCGTCACCACGGTGATGTCATCCACGTAAACCTTAGGAGTAGTGTACAGCAGTACGGAACGATGTAAGCCAGCGTAGTTGAAGAAATCAAAGTTGTAGTTCTGCACAAAGAAACCCTGAGGATACCTGTGGAGCAGTTTCATTTTCCTCATCATCTGAATCCACAAGTTTTAATCTAAACTAGAAAAATTTACAATAAAGAATAGCATCTGTTAAATTTGTGGGAATAAGTGAAAAACCAATTAAGCAAGTCCAAGGGAAATGTTTGATTCATCTTTTCACATTTCTTAGCAGCAATATTTTTGAGACTATAAAGTTTTTCACACGTTAATCACAGTCTGCTTTGGTGTTGCACATGCAAGGATTTAAGCATCGAATCAGCGTTTTCATTTAAAAAACAGTTACTTGTCTGGGTCGTCCATGTGCTGGATCGTTCCTGGAGGAAGAGTCTCCAGAGTCAGAGTGTTGTTCACCGCTATGGTGATCCTGCACGGCATCGTTGGGTCGATGCGGATGACACTTCCGATGTCAGCCTCAAAAGGAAGATGACCACCTTCGTGCTCCATCACTTGCACCCCGTTCACCCACTGTCAAACCAGATGAATCACAATGAATGCCACAGAAACAATGACGGACTCGGTGTTTTGAACACCAATCAGAGCGGATAGGAGTAGATACTCACCACTACGGAATAATAGTGAGCACTCCCAACCCTGAGAACCACCCTTGTTCCTGTGTCAGTGATCCAGCGTGCTGGAACCATCACCTCTCGTTCGTACCACACCCAACCTATGAAGTCTCTCAACATGTGGTCTTGAGTGACGTCATTGTAGCTCGCAGGAACTGGCATGTCAATCACCGGACCAGTCTAGGGAGTGGGGAGAACAAAGTCAGGTGTGACAGACCTGATAGGTATCAATAAGAACTCACCCAGCCACCTGTCAGCTTGGAATGAAATCTGTGAGAACCTGCATTTTTGTGTGTATTCAAACTGCGTGTGATGCATTTAGGCAAACATGTTTTTTTATTTTTTTTATTTTTACTGAAGTTCATCCTGACAAAAACACACAAAAGCCCTCATTTCTGTCTCAGAGCTGCTGTCCAGCATCTTACCTCCGCCAAGCGACGTTTGTACCAAGCCTCCTCGAAGCCCTGGTTCCTCTCGGGGGACATGTCGGCTCTGAAAGCCCACAGGCCGTTCAGCTCCTTCACCTCCCTGGAGGGAGACTCCCGGGGGAAGAGCATCCCGGTATCCAACGGAACCACCGCGTCCAGCACCGCGAACGCGCACAGCAAACGCAACATCCCGCAGCTCTCCCGCGTGAATCACAACTGCGCTCTTCCACTTCCTCGCTGATCAAATCACATGAGCCAGTGAGGGGTCACGTGACTGCCGCGCGGCTCTCTTTGGTGTTGCGTTTACGACTTAGGGAAAGTTGTAAATTCTGAAGTGACTTGATTTTACAGTGCAGTATTCCATTATATGCGAAGAAGCCGCAATGACATCAAATTTAAGTTGTATGAATCGAACGTGAATATAGTAATTAACTTTTTAAGCAATTTTTTTGCCAGACTTCAAATGAAGAATAAGATCGCGCTTTTGTCTTTGTCAAGCCGAGTGACAGAGTTACCCGAGTCAAAACACAAAACGTCAAAGTAACACTTTTCAGTAATACAAGTTTAATAAGTGACACTAGATGGCGCCAGAGAATCATATATGTTAACACATGGTAGATAGTTTATCTATCTATCTATCTATCTATCTATCTATCTATCTATCTATCTATCTATCTATCTATCTATCTATCTATCTATCTATCTATCTATCTATCTATCTATCTATCTATCTAATCTGTTTGTCTGTCTGTCTGTCTGTCTGTGTCTGCCTCTGTGTCTGTCTATCTGTTTATCTGAGTGCGTGCGTGCGTGCGTGCGTGTGTGTGTGTGGGAGAGAGAGAGAGAGAGAGAGAGAGAGAGAGAGAGAGAGAGAGACAGAGCACAGACACATTAACTTTCTGAGACCCGCTGTTGATAGAAATTTGATTAATGACAGTTTAAATTCTTTAAAGGAAGGTCCTCTCATTTAATCCATCTTCATTCTCAAACAGTTTTTCGTACTTAATCGAATTACTAGGAGCCAAATGACTCACAATAACACGACCCTGTCGGCCCAGTTAGTGACATCAACCTAAATGTGATCAGTGCTGATAGAATCTTTGGTGAACTGGGAGGATATTTAATTTTTATGCTTATTTTTTACCATAAAAAAAATTTACAATGAAAGAAAGTTAGAGGAGATAACTAAAGATAGTACTTAGTTTGTGTAGTTCTTCTGGTGGAGAAGCTTCTCTAATCTCTTTCATAACAAGACAAGACACTAAGATTATAAAATCAGCACCATAGTCTTCTGTTCCTGTTCCTATTCCTCATTCTCTATTATTCTCTTCCACCTTCAATGCACCGACACCGCGTCAAGTTCCTCGACAGTCAATTTTACTGTACTTGGCAATAAAACCTTTTCTGATTTCTGATTTCTGATACCTGACTGGTAAACAGTGATTTATCCACCAGTGACTGTCTTCTCGTGCTTTGCAGGACTGATGGGGCCTGGACCCTATCCCAGCTGACAGTGGGTGAGAGGCAGTTTGCCAGGTCAAGTTCAGGCCCACACAAAGACACAAACAACCGATCACACCAACACAGACATGGGCAGACATGGCTGGGAAGATCTTATGTCAAAGATTTCAGTCTGGAACTGATGTGCTGCTTTAGACAAGAAAAATTCCTCTAATTTATTTAAGATTTTTACATTTTGAAAGTTTTCTGGATTGTGTTCCCAACAGTGATGTCCGCAAACTGATGTCCCAAAGGGACACGCTCCATGGAGGCTAGTGAACTTAAAAAAAAGGATGAGTTTATTAATGTTCTTCCTTTTAATTCTGACTTATGTGTATCATTTTGTTTATTCTAGAGGACGAGGCCTCATGAAATTTCACTTCGCTCAGGTCAGAATTCTGTTCCCAAGACTTTGAAACATTGATGTCAAGTCAACCAATTTCCATGTTGGATTCATTTTACTATGTTTTTGTTATCACTAAATTTATACCATTTGACACAGAAAAAGTCAAACTGACCGAACATCTAAAGCAAAAACAGGACAGGTTTGAAATAAAGCTCTTTAGACAGACAATTCATAGCGCTGCCGTCCGCCTGAAATGAATGTGAGGTTAATAGTGAGTTCAGCGTTGATATCCTGTCTGAAGTTCATCCCAAGTAATTTTCCCACCATATATATGAGAAGTTCTTTCAGTTCCCATCCCATGCTAGTGGTGTCTTCTTCAGGAAACTTGTCTTTGATCAGAAGGCAGTAAAATCAAAGTTGTGACTTTTAGTGTTCAGAATTGATTGATTTGAGCATTGACTACATTCTGAGGCAGTTCTGGTTCCAGTGTGCTCCTCAGATCAATACATGAAGGTACTGACTCACAGTCTGACACAAAAGTTTCACAGGAACTATTTTCCTTCCTTCGTAAACATTTTCTTCCTTCCTGAAGCTTCTCTTCACAGGTCTCTCTGCATCTTCTTCAAACCTGACTGACTTTGAATTGTTTTGGATTTTCAAACTTTATTTCTATGTACCCTAGTTGCAATCTCTGCAGCATTTCATGGAGCCATGCAGCTAAAGCTTGCACTCACGATGCTCAAAAGAGCTGTGGGATACTAAAAAAATCCTGACCTTCATAGAGAAAAACAACAGGCAGAGGTCAGGTCCATGTTAGACCAGGATGGGGCTGATGGAGCCTCGCTTTCGGCCAGCATGTCGGTCTGTCAGGCTGCTTTGCTGTTTAAAAATACTCTTTCTCCTCATTGTGTTGTAAATATCATCAATTTGATTTGCATTTTAAGAACTTGTGATTTTGTGATTATCACAAACAGCAATACTGTCTTGTTGTTATAAATTGTAATGATTGAACAGGAATCACCATGAGATTAAAGTATTGCATCTACTGCAATGCATTTACTTGAACATAAACCCATCTCTACAAGTCCTAACGGCAAGGAGTAATCATCATCATCATCACTTGAAGACATGATGTTTTTATTTCCCTCCCCTTGGATGTAAATTTTATGAACTACTTAATATAAATGTGATTTCTTTTTCCGTTTCTGACATAATTTTCTGACTAAAATTGCTCTTACGCAAAAATGAAATCAGCTTACAGTGGTGTTGAGAGGTCTTCAGGGCTGCATTACTGATAAGTAAACAAGGGGCAGTGAGAAATAAAGGGGAGATGAAAGGAAAAGTAAAGGGGGACACAATTTCCCAAAGCCAGATTTTTTGCTGATGTGCATTTCCCAGTCTTTAGCACTACGTCTGAGGTAAAAGCAAACAGTATCGGCCCGTAAAGTAAGTTTACTTAGACCAAAAGCACAAATTTACACCCAAAACACACACAAGTGAAAGAAAGCGATTGTGACAAGGTTGGTTATTATTTTTATTACATTACAGCCTAATGCGTGAAGCAGTAATGACAGCCAGCTGCAATATTTATAGTTTGCATTTGTTTTTGTGAATGAATGATGGTAGGATGTAATCAATGATGTCTATATGGACTCTGTGATAACCATCTCCCACAGAAACATACTGGGACTAATCAGCTGCTTCCAGTGTTGTGTGGATCTATTAGTGCGTTTCCTATAGTGAACTCTGCATCCTGCCTCTTTTCATTGTGTGCAGTGTCCACTCTGCTTGAATAAACATGACAGGGAAATGTATGGATTGACTCATGGAATTCTTCCGGGTGACATCAGTAATGTCAGTGCATTACTCTAAATTAATTGATATTCTCTCATGCCTCCATGTCAGCGCCAGATGTTGTGTCAGAAAGGTGAACCCAATCATTGAGACAGCTCTCCATGTGCTCCACACGTCCACATCCACATGTCCACATCCTGTGCATGGGTAATAAACTCCTTACCTCAACACTGCTGGGTTGAATATTAGAAATGTCTGTAAATGTTTTGCAAAAAAAAAAGGTCAAGATTCACTTTGAATTCAGTCAGGTGTGATGGGTGGGACAGGTATTCAGTGTGACCTTCATTCATAGAGTTCAGATACACAAAAGGGATGGTTTGGCATCTAATCACATCCATATTTACATTTTTCTGCTGATGATTTTAATTGTCACGTCTCGTCTTCTTCGTTTGTCTGCAGAGATTTGAGCCGCCGGTGGTGGAAGGCAGAACTGGGGGTGTTGCTGCAGCGGAGGTCCTTGGAAACTCCATCAAATAGCAGCGGCAGCAGATTGGCTGCGTGGGCACGAAGCAGGAAGTCACCCCCGAAGCCCCAACTGTGTCTCTCTCTGTGCCAACGTTCCCCACTGCGATCAAGGGCCTGCGGTACCATCGCTATCTCAGTCCAGCTCTGCTCGCTCTGCACATTTCATCCTGCAGTGACGCTGAATTTAAAGGGGCATCATTATCATTAGACAGAAAAACTGGTTAGCAGCTTCATGACACAGTCGACAGCCTCCAAAATATGTCGAATGTGGCCGGAATGCAAACCCAGAATGTGCTGTAATCGCTCCGTTGAGAATAAAAAGACATAAAGAAAAGCCATTCTCTTCCCTGCAGATGACATAACGGCAGACCGGCGCAGGCTGCTCCCAGAGGACGCCATTACACCGATGTGTGACAGAAACTTCTGGCACTGCAACGCAGCAGCTGCAGAGGACACACTCGCTCAATCGATTTTAATTCCAGCTTGCGATCATCCTCCTATCATAACAGGGTGAAGAAGTCGTGGCTCCGCAAATGACCCCGAGAAACCGAGCTGTTTCAGATTTATGGTTCACGTTAGGTATTTTCTCGCTTACCTGTGTAGGTGAAGGACAAAGCCAGCTGAAGATTAACTGAGTAATGGCTCATCACAGGTCAGGAGGCCGAGGCCATGCAGGGAAACAGAATGGCTGTCATGGGGCCGAGCGGAGGTCGACGATCTATGGATTTGGATGCATCATCACTTTTAGTGGCAGGAAGCGATTGCTTCTTCCGATTTGTGTCACACTTGGTTGATTGATCTGCAATTAAACGGCTATTTAGGATTATTTGCATTTGAAACACGCCTTATGAGATGTTATTCTGTTGTTTACATGAGCAAAACAGATTTGTGCTCAGATGTGATGCTCTGTTTTAAATTCATTCATCTATTCTTTTACTGGAAACCATCCAAGCTGCAAAAGCGGCAGCTTTGACAAAGCAGGATGAGCTCAGGGTCGGCTTCTGCATGGAGACGCCCACACACAGAGGTGGGTGATTTCTCCACATCTTCCCCGAGTGTTGATGGTGGATGATGGAGTGAGACCGAGCTGGAGAGAGGAGAGATAGGAGTCGTGAGAGGGGAGGATAAAAAAGCCGGAGAACAGGCTTTTCTCGTGTCTCCTCCATGTCTTCTCACCGTTCTCATGTGGAAAATGAGGTTTTGAATAATTCATAACCTCGGGGAGGCGAATAATGATGTGTAAGTGATTAAAGGATGCATGCTGATGAGCTGGAGAGAAGAGGGCTTCCCCTGCCGGGTGATCTCTCTCTCTCTCTCTCTCTCTCTCTCTCTCTCTCTCTCTCTCTCTCTCTCTCTCTCTCTCTCTCTCTCTCTCTCTCTCTCTCTCTCTCTCTCTCTCTTTCCCTTCGCCAACAAACAAAAAAGGAACAAATGAGAATATTCCTGCAGCGGAGCTAAAATAGAACACATGCTTTTCATTGAGTGCAGTGTGTTCAACTTGCATCGTGAGCTCTCAACATCACTTATAACCCCATTCTCTGGTTGATGCGGTTGCTCTCCGAATACCATAAAATGGTGTAAATGGAGTGAAAAAGGGGGAATCCACGTTTTAAAAATAGTAAATAATACATTGCTGCAGCATCAGGCAGAGCTATGTCTGAATGCAGGGGGTTCCTATGCAGGGAGGAGGTGAGACAATAAAGCCCATGTATCTGGGGTTTATCTTTCAGAAGGCATGTGCATGGAAATGATTCTCTGTGAAGTTATGCATCTGTCTGCGCCGACACATCTGAGCACAAGCATGTGCAGTTGCTTTTGCAGAACTCTGGCCATTAGTTGCAGTGTTAAAAGCAACTCGACGTATTCACCCACTGCTACATACCTCTATTCTAAATATACACCTCACATGTATGTCGAGAAGCAGCATGCCCTCAGGCAGGACAAGGGAGAACCCTGCGCTTTTATTTATTAAAGCCATGCAGGACGGATGAGCATGTGTGCTGGAGGTTGTGACCTGAAGGTTTCATTCAAGCTTTGAGGAGCAGAGGCTGGTGTGTAGTTTGAATGGATCTGTGCTTGTTTCAGGTGAAGCTGAGGGTTTTTAATTAAATGAGATCAAGCAGCTGAACGTCCAGAAGGTGCTGCAGAAATAATTTTAGTCACACACAAGAGAAATAAGGTGTGGAGGCTTCAGATCTTGCAGAAAAGAGGACCGTTGGTGTGAAAATAACTGCAGTCAATGTCAAATATTTTATGAATGAGCTGAAGACTGTCACTGTCGCTTCAGTCAAAGATACAAAGATAAATAAGACAATAAAGCAGTCCAAGACAAGCAAGCGTCTGATCATATTGTTTGTGAAGAAAATAATGTAGATATGTTTTTTGATCTGGTTTGTTGTTATTTACTTTTTATTTGGGCTTCAGTTTTTTTTATCCTAACCAATGGTATTTTTAAGGCTCTGAGTGATAGGCTTCACAGACCTGGGATTCATGGTTTGATATTTCGCTCAATAAAACACAAAATATTAACAATGATTTGAAATGAGACTCAGAAACAATGCTACTTTATTTTAGTATTATTTATCATGTAATTTTTTTGTGGATTCCTGTCATCAAATTGTTTTGATTTGACGTCTGTCAGCAGAATTCTGCATCATGTGACCAAACTATGATGTCATTGTCACAGTTGTTATTAACTTGCATCTGCTGCTTGATGTAAAATATATAAACACTACTGAATCATCTTTTTTGAAATCTTTTTCAAAGTTGCTGTTTGAAAGTCAGAATTGTATTTGGTAAAAAATAAAAAGATGGATGAATCTTGTTGCTTTAATTTCAAGGTCTTGATCCTGAGCTTACTTTCAAATCATTATTACTTAAAAATAATTTAAAAAAAAATTTTTAAATTATATACACTGTTTTAATCCCCGAAGGGAAATTAAGAATGCACACTCTAGTTTTTTGTTAGTCTCAATCACACACATGCATATTAGTGTGTACAGGCCCCTGTAATACACACACAATTATACTTTATTTTAATAAAGGAACAGCGATTTTCCCACTTTGACAGGTCAGAATGCTTGCTGGGTAAAAGGCCAATGACAGTAGGGAGAAAATCCCCAAAAAAGAGGTGAAAAATGATAAATGGAGTCGAGGGAAACGTCAGGCAACAGGGATGTTGCCTGATAATCCTCTTAAAGGTCACCACCGCTAGACGTCTGACCCATCGCACATATGAAAATATGAAAGCTTTGAGGTTTTGGCTGAAACCTTTTTTTGTTTTTTCTGAGCAATTCGGAGCAGAGGTCCATTCCTCCAGGGTGGACCAGCGTCCTGGGGTCCTCAGCTGAAAAAATAAACCCGTGTTTCCTCTCTCCACGTCTTCAACCATCAAAGCTGGCTGACATGACCCTCTTGTCACATTCTTTTAAATGAGGGAAGAAGGGCAACACACAAGCAGAAGGACTCATGGGAAAATGGATTGCAAAATGATGTGAATGAGACGGCTAGGAAAAATCTGACTTGAAGAGACAAACTTGTGTTCCATGCACTTGGTGCCATGTGTCCTGTACGTCTGTGTCGCTGTGACACGTAATCCAGGGAGAATCCGTTAGCGGAGCGGCTTCTGCACACAAGCATTCACCCAACTTCCTCTTCCTGCCGATGAGGGGAGAACAAGACAAGTCCTTCCAGACAGAGAGACCCAGACAGAGGATGTCTGAGGGACATTTGTCTTGAAAGTACAGACACACACACACACACACACACACACACACACACACACACACACACACACACACACACACACACACACACACACACACACACACACACACACACACATTCCACTGCTTTGAAAAAAAAACCCCCATGTACAGGAGCTCATGTAAGACAAGGTGTTGACTCAGGGCACAACAATTTGCTAACAGGATCCAATCAGTCCTGTCAACGCGGTGACGTTTCCAATCAATTCTAGGAAGTCTGAGTGTCCAGATGCATTTCATACAGAAATAGATGTGTTGCGTAAACCGACAAATTTTCAGTCACACTGGCTCCAAGTATAAAAAAGTAAGTGAGAAATTAAAATTTGAAATGAGCCAAGGTACCTGTTTCCCCTGATTTCAGTGTTTTTACTGCGTGTGTGTGTGTGTGTGTGTGTGCGTGTGTCTATGTGAGTTTGCGTGTGTATGTTCTCCATGTTTGCTTATAGTCTCTTATCTCTAATCTATGGAAAGGGTGTGATGGAGACCACAGCTCTGGGATAAAAGTTGTTCCTCCGTCTGTTTGTTCTGGATTTCTCACAGGGAGTGCCCAGGTTGTGCCGTTTATCACGTTTCTTACCTTTTATCTGAATTTGCTGGCATATAACTGTGCAGACGTGTGGACTCCATCCCGACAATACACACTATTGATTAACTATTCATTAGGACGTTTTAGACTTTGATCCTGCAGAAGTTTAACACCAGTTTTTTGGAGAGTTTTGGGTGTTTCAGTTTCCTGAGGAAAAAAGTCTTTGTTGGGGTTTTTTTTTTTTTTTTTCATGATATGAGTGAAACTTTAAGTTTCCCAGACAAAACATTTAACTGTTTCCTGCAAATTTCAATTTCCATGTTGAGTTATAGTTCAAGATGAGAGTGAAAATCGCATCCTGTGGTGGGATGTGTGTATTTAAGACGGAGGTGAACTCACTTTGACCCATCAGTTTACGGCGAGGTTATTGTGTCCACAACTGAAGTTCACAAACAGCATCCTCAAACACCTGTTTGGTTCCTCCGAAGGATGGAAGCAAACAAAGTGTTTTAAATTGCAGACTCAAAATTTGGGTGTAAAAAATCAGGAATGCTTGCGAACAGAAGCAGCATGAAGGAAAGATGTATAAAGAAGTGTATAAATGTTCAATAGTTTTGATGATAATAATGAAATAAGATTAAGATTCTTTGAACTATCTGATTGATGAAATTGTATTTTCTAAGCACGCACTCCAAATAAATCACTAACTACTGTTGTCATACAGCTCTGCACAATAAACATGTATTTTTCATCAGTTTGGTTTTTTTTTTGTCTGTTCATTTGTTCTGCCCTATATACTATAGTAATAACAGCAGCAGCAACATGTTTGTATAGAACTTTAATGATGATGTTTTCAATGAACGCCTGCATTAAACAGGAATATAATCCGATTTCTAGCATAGAAGAAATTTGCTGCCAAACTGCCACAGGACTGAGAGAAGTGATTATAAGTGATTATGGATTTCTTTTCCAATTAATAAAAAGTCTGTGATTATTTTTGGAACCATAACTTATCTAAAACAAGGGTTTAAAAAGAGGGACTGGGATCAAACCAAAGCGCATCGGTGCTGATGTTGAGGTTGATGGTTTGGGCGCTACAGGGCAGAGGTCATTCAATCTGATTCTATGGTACAGGCGCGACCTCCACCCTGTCTGGGCAGCTACCTTGATTGTCTTGATAAGCTCCTCGTCTGATGTGACAGGAAGAAAAATATGGACACATTATTTTGAGCCCAGCGTTGCAGTAACCTTTTGAAAATCAATACATTGCTGTGGGAATAAAAGTTTATCCTGCTACCATACATGTCAGGAAAAACCGCTAATATACATCCATATACCTTCACACAGCATGGCTTCCTGTTTTGCCACGTATGCATTTATTGTTCCAGCCACACAAGTGCAACAAACTATTTCCCAGCTGTTCCCAGCGTTCATGATCATATCAACAGAGGCGTTGCTCTTCAGAAGTTGGTTCCAGCATACTTCAGGAATACCAATCAGCTCTGGAATGGAGTGGGCTCAGGGTCATATGGTCCGGTCATGCAGAGGCAGTCACCGGCTACCTGTCTGATTTTGTCTCAGGTGACTCTTTCTCCCTCCCTCCTGTATCCTGATGATCTAAGAATGGGTGTTTGCCATGACGTGGAACAATTTAATTTCCCATTGTCCCAAGTCGGACAAGTTGTCTCTACCATTTCCCCTTGGAGAATTTCTAAGGTTGCGTCACTCAAAGGGCACATTTTGTAACTGTGCCCGTAATTGCAGAGTGTGTAGCCATGGCTTCACTGTAGAATTCATTATCGGAAAAACTCTGGGAAAGTACTGGATATCGTTTCTCATTATGTTTCTGTTTCGTTGGGTTGAAGCTCACCTATAGAAGAATGTGACGCATTCCCTGTCCTGTTTTCCAGCTCATTGACCACCCATGACAGATATTATAGGAAACATTTATAAAAGAGCTTCTGTGCCAGGTCAACACCTCGAAAGGGTTGGGATGGATTCCAGGATTTGGGACAAAATTAGGCAGAAGGAAGATGAACAGATTTGAAATATTGGACAGACAAAGCCTTAAATAAAAGGTTGAGACTCACAATTTAAGTTTATCTCGTATTTGAACGATGCTATATAGAAGACAAGTGGGTGGATGTGTTTTGAGGTGCAGTGCCATCGTGATTACCCCGTAGAAACAAACATGCATGTATGTTATTTATGGTAAAGTAGGTCAGTCTGTGTAGAGAGAAGGACTTTGGGACCCCTTTCACCTGCTTTATCCACATGTAGGATGTGGTCAGGTTTATCGTCACAGGTCTTGGGAAGGTTTTGATTCAATATATAGTGGCTGGAGCGGGAAGAAAACAGCAATCGTGAGAAAGTTCCACAGATCGCCCACTGCAAACAAACCGGGGTGAAACATCTGGAGCGTCGCGTCAGCAGCAGTATGATCGGATTTACCTTTAAAAAAGCTGCTCTATAGATACGATTATGAATATTGTGTTCTTAATTTTGCTCGGCTGCCTGTTCGGTGTCACTTTCTCTCACACGCAGTGACCTAATTGGAGAATATGAAATCTGCTGATGATGTATTGTTTGCCTTATCTCAAGTTTTCAAACTCATCCACTTCCCCTGCACTGAAAACAAACAAGATTCTTGTTATCTACCTCACATCCTCCCTGTGGACTGGGCGTGTATGATGTCACCGTCGCTCACCCTGCCTATGGCCTCACCAATGTCATCCTGTGTCAGCTGGGTTCACGCCTCACACCGCGGACCTAAAACCCTTGGGTCGTGGCTGGCGGTTCAAGTTGGCAACCAAACAATTTGAGAAAAAAGGTGAATCTTGGGGTCAAATCCTACGGTACGATGATGAATTCAAAGGTAAATGATAAAGTTGCATCACATTGGTGCGACCAACTGAGAGTTAAACAGAATATATCTGTATATTATGCATTACACACAACATTCCAGCGACGGCTCGGTTAACGTTTGATGAATTCTAGTGAAAGTCCCAACAGGACATTTTTCCTTTTTGCTCCCTGAAGCCATAATTTGTTTCTCATGCCATCCTGTCATTCATAGACTCCTCTCACGCATACACATCAGCGTCTGGCTGTCATTGTTTGGAGCTGTTCAGGTTCTTCTATTGGGATACCAGCTGTTCTCATGAGGTGCTCACATCCATCCAGTAGCACAGAAACCGCCCAAACGTCAAGCCGATCACTTTCTAATAATGATGATGATTCTTTCTGTGCAGCTGCTTCTTTGATGCGGGGGGGCTGCTGTGGGTTCCCTTCTCCACCAACCCGTCACTGCCACACAGACCCACGTTAACGGCCTCTCCAGTCCCAGCGGAGTCATCAACCGTCACCACCACTAGTGTTAGGAATTTTGCTGCACATCACTGCCGTCACCCGTCAATTAAAGCGTCCTTGAAGACTTTGCAACGGACCAATTATCACATTTAATCTGCTGCAATGAGTGATTATCATTATTATTCACTTGATAGAATTATTCATGCTTTCAAAATATTTTTACCTGGTTCTTGTATTTTTATTTTTATTTTTTAATTTAACACTTTAAGAATAAAACATACAGTGAACTATTTGAGCACCTCTATTGTGCAGGACATTTAATCACAATGATCTTTTTACTTTACAGCAGTGCCTTTAGTGGCTTCTTAGAAAGTGAGAAACCCTCAAATCAGATTTATGTACATACACAAGTACAGACAGATTTATGGTCAAAATTCTTTTTGAATAAATTCACTATAAATGTTAGTATGTGATTAATAAAGGAGGATATTAATATCTGATCATAGCTGAGGTTTGACAGTTTTCATTTTGTAAAATAAATTTTGTAAAATAAATTTAGGTCAGAATGCCATACTGATCGGTAAGTTTAGCTCTGCAGGCTTTTTTTGAGAAACCAAAATTTTGGTCAATTTGCAGTTTTGAGCAGAAATTCAAATTATCATGAAGGGCAGTGTGAATATCTGTGTCAGCTTCTATTGATAATTCAGACACTGTGGTTGTTATTGAAGTGGCTAAAAATGTATAAGGCATGAATTAAACCAGTTATAAGGAAAATATGCAAAAATGATTATTTTGTCTTCTTCAACGCAATAAATTAAATGATCGGAAATTAATTCCAAGCCAAAACAAGCAGTGAATAAAAAAATAATAATTTTTGCTCTCTAATATTCATTTGAAGTAAACTGAAAATAAAAATAAAAATCTATAAATAGTAGCTTTGCAGGCTCCTGTGTGGATCCTGTAGTGCCTTCAGGGCAGGTTGGCGGCCCCCCTGCTGTGGGAAGGGATGTAGATAAGGACGACAGATAAACACATGCGTTTCTCGTTTCGCAGGCAATCAAGCACCACTAATTAAAAATCTTTTCTATTGTGAAAATGCAATTTAATGAAGTGTTCCTCTTGGGTTTCTACATGTCCTGATTTCCATTATTTGCCATTTACGATATTTCCGCAGAGAAAAATGATTACAAAACTATTGTACCAAATGCTCAGTGACAGAGTCTACTCGCTCATTATGCCATTGATTATATAATCATCAGAGACAGAAGTCAGAGCCACGGTGACACAAATAATATCCCCCACAGTGGCGCCCCTGTTTTTCTAAACAACCTCACATTTTTTAGCTCGTGACAAAATCTCATCTCATTCAAGAGAATAATTCATGGCAGGATGTGTGAATGATAAATATTAATAATCTCTGGGACTGATGTTTTGAGAGCCACTCGTCTGGGAGAGAATTCAGGGCCAGAAACACCCAAAACATGTTTCAACAATTGCTGACATGACTGTGGGAAAATATTAGATTTAACAGATTCAGGAAAAGCCGTGACCTTTGCTGCAATGTGTAGGTGTATGTATAAAATGCGCATGCTTACAATGATAAAAGATTTCCTGTCTTTGTCTTTCCAATAAGTGCGTCAAGTAATTCTTTTTTTTAAAATGCAGTTTGCGCTAAAGAAAAAAAAAAGAAGCTAATTTGTTTTTTATTATTATTATCAGATTTCATTTTACTTATAACGATTAACTAACTTTAACCCGAGTTTCATCATAATCTGTCAAGTTGTGCTTCTGCAGATCATCTAAGGGTCACATAGGCAAACTAACTCCTTTACCCTGCGGGTTGTCTGCAGGCATCTTTGACAACGTCTCTGTTTCTCATTCCAAATCAGCACAAAGTCAGCAAAAGCGATGGAAAAAGATGACCCCCCCACCAACCCGTCAACCCTCCACCCCTCCAACCTCTTACGGCCAGCAAGAAAAAAGCTGAATGAACTTAAAGTGGACACCCGAGAGGCTTGCAGTGTCCCAAACTGCAGAGTGAAGAGTGAAGTTGCCAAAGGCACGCCGGACAGACGGCAGGACTGGGCGCGTCTGGCTGATCTCTTTCAGAAGCATCGTGTGTGCCGTGTTGACAACAACCCGTCGTAATATTGGCAGGTATTTTTACCACAGCGGCGAGGCCTCCTGCACTGGTTTCCAGTATCCACACATGCAGTGGAACCTGTGTTTGTGTTTGTGTGAATGTCTGACTTGGCCTCCAACTCTATCGATGCGTTCTCCTTGAAACCGGAGCGTCCGTCTAATTCAGCGTAAAATCGAAGCGGTTGAATTTGATCCGCATCCCCAGACGCCCCTCAGACTCATTCAGCTGTGTCACATACGCCTCACGAGGAAGCCGCCTCCCGTTTCAAACGGCTCGTCACGGCGCTCATGACGAGCCCCTGAAAGTCAACCAACAGGAAGAAAAAGAGAGGGAAGTTTTTGATATTTCCTTTTTCCTTCCTCTGTTGTAAAGGCGTCAGAGGTGAGGGTTTTCTTGGGCGAGCTGCCACTAATTTTGCCATAGCTCCCCTGAGAAAGGTGGTGGGGCGGTGTAACAATATATAGAAGATATTTGGTCAGTTTCTGGAAAGGTCCCAGTTCTTTGCCACAGAGGCGGAAGGTGACACACCGCTGACCTGCAGCAGATTTGAATTACCGAGGCTGCTCCGCCGCAGAATATTTGAAGAATGGAAGCAGACACCCACACACATTAAAGAAGGATGTAAACGTACGTTATCTGCCGGGCGAAGCAGCACCAGCCCGACTCGGCTATACGATGTTAGGGTCCTGGATCATAAAGATACCATTGTGCCCCACGAAGAGCTGCTTTTCATGGAATAAATCTTGTTTTATGTAGGAGATGTTTCCGCACCAAGCCCCTCATTAAATCTGCTATACATATGACTTTTACGCTGATCTTCCTAAAGAAAGGTGGAGTTCTTTCCCACACTGGGCCTCCATTCAGACCACCGACCGTCCTATAAGTTTGTGAACCCGTCTGAGTTCAAGCGGGAATTAAACACAGATTTTACAAGTCAAGCAATCCACATTTTGTCACAATGATGGTGAAATACGCTTTTATTTATTGCAAATGCAATTATTTAAACTAGACTGTGATGTTCTTGTTATTTATATAGTGTAATCATATACTGTATTACAAAAGGACAAACAAACAGAAAGCAAATAAATTGTTTAATAAGAACACACTGGAAGAACATCTGTAAAAAGGTAGAAAATCATCCCATTTATATTAAAATACAGTGTTTTTCTTGCTATGAATGTAGTTTTATGGATATGAATGATTGATGATGCATGAAATCCAAATTTATCTCAAGTCGGCCACAAATGAATTCTCGTGGAGGAGACTTTGATTTTCACAGCATTCAAAGAAAACGTCACTTTTTAGAATTTCGTATCATCATCAGCATCTTTTTTAGCCATCATTTATGGTTTAGCATAATAATTACATTCCTAAGTTTCCTTTGGATCTGAACGTCACATGGTGACGTTACAGACAGCAAAGGTCTTCATTCTCTGTCTTGACAGGCTAAGTAGCACCAAACAACAGAAAACCCTTTAACCTTTGACCTCCAATCCATTTGGATGTATATCCTGGTATTTCCTGACACCCCGCCGCTGTAAAAACGTTTCCATTAGAGGATCCGCCGTTCCCTTAATGGTGTCAGAGAAGACGTTGAGAGAACTGATCAAAAGTGCGACAAAACGACCCAAAAATAAACTTTGTGTTCAGAGGTCACATGTCAGCAACGTGGCTTCATGTCTCTGGCTGTATGTCTGAACACAATGGGCCAATCAGAGTGTTTGTGGTGACAAATACAACCAATAACTGAGAAATATGGTAAAGTGATGGCAAAACTAATTTAATAACTGTAAACAGTTCTGTTTGCATTGATTTACATCCTGAAGTTAAAATACATTCAAGATGCTTGAATCTGCAGATTTCAATTAACTTTTCTGATGAGAATTTGAGTAAAGTTTACATTCTCTCAGATTTCTAGGAGAATTTCACCAATTTTTCGGCATTCATTTATTTTCCAGGAGCGTGATTATCTAATGACAACTGACACCTACTTTCAGATGACTCAGAGTGAATTCGCGGCCCCCACCCAGGTGACGCAGGTCTATTTGTGTTGTGTTTTCCTGTTTAGGAATGTTGCCACCAACATGTTCTAATCTCTGGTTGTAGTTTCACTCCCTCACTGTTTATTTTCTTCTGCTTGAATCCTGGATGTTATTGTTCAATATAATCAGCGTTCCATCAGTTCGGCCCAACACTGCATCACTGGTATGAAGGACGTTTCCATCGCACTTCTCAGGGTCCTCTTGTCCTGCTGTTGCCCGCCTGTCTGCCTCCTTCCTTTAAAAATAGAATATACTGTATTACCCCTTCAAAGGAATTAAACTTTTTTTTTTCTGCCTCTGCATCAAACATTTATTTCATGGCAGACTCAAGCTTTTTTCTTTTCTTCATTTTGAATTTGTTTGCATTTTAAAAGCTGCAGTGCGTGCATCCAGGAACGAGATTTACATCACCAGTGAAAGGATTGCATTCACAATCTTAGAATAAATAGTGTGTTATAAATCCTACTTTACGGATATTGTAACTTGATTGATGATTCGGTCAAGAGTAATGTCGATATGTGAGTGTACTGTGTCCTGCAGCCCCATCCTGGAACATTAAAGTCAATAAAAGCGTGATTTAATGGCAATGCCAGAGGTGATCCGGGCGTGACGGTGGCTCGGATGTTTCAGCGCCTCTTCAGGAAAAGCCTGCTGTAAATCTGGTTTAGTGGAGAGAGTGTGGGGTGAAGCCGACACATCCGTCTTGTCTCTGTACAGGACCCCTCACCCTTTGCACTGGCCTGTGCCGCCCCCCCCCCCAAGAACAATGTGGCCAAACAACATTGTTCTCAAAAATAGAACGGCTTCGCCATGTTTGCCTCCGGCTCTTTGTGAGCGCTGGTACTTAAGGTTTCTGTAAGAAGGGGAACGTCTTTTGCCCTCACTGCCTTCCTGTTGATTGACGCCATCTCGGTCCAAGTCTGCACTCGGGTCAAGTTGGAGCGCCACTTTCACAATCACATCAGTTACCTTTGAGTATTTATGTTGATCTCTATCCATACGGTTTCCCAGATATTCAACGTTTCTCCTGTTTATTTTACTGTTCGGTCTAAAGACTTTATTTACTGCGATACGAGGCGTATCTTTACTAAACTTGTTTCTTTTCACTGCTCCACACCCTCAGATTAACAGTCGACCAGGATGACGTCACACACACACGCACACACACACACACACACACACATACACACACACACACACATGCAGACACACAGTTTATTCTTATTTTATTTTACAATCTTATCAAGCTCCAGAGGCGACGAGACCGCTGGAGGTCACGACGCCAAACTATCGCATTTATCTCTATTCACATTATGTTTTCTGACTTAACAATGACAAAGAAAGATATGTGTCTCTCCAGATAGAAGCGCTGTTCATCCACAGGTTTGTGATGCTCAAGATAAAACTTACTGTCATTTTTTTTAAATCTAGAACATTGCGGCCGTGAAGAAATCCCTTCTTAACGCTGACAGACGAAGGACAGAAAGTCCTTTCTCTGTGGAAACACGATGCCCAGGCTGTTTTAGTCCGACATGAGTGTGTCGCACACCCCTCAGGAACATAATCATGACTGATGTGTGTAACCGATGAGTGACTCTCAACCTTGGCCTCCACCCTCGACCACCTCCTTTCAAAATGCACTCATCACTGTAATCATCAGCGGACCTTCGTTTCGACGGGGCGAGCTGAGACGTTTATCCGGTTTGTTCCCTTGAAGGTCGTCCTGAGTAAAATGTATAAACACACAACCATGTCAACAATGACTAAACAATTAAAAAAAACACTTTCAACAGCTTGTATGAGCTTCTTTACAATGGGTGCTTCTCATCTGGGCTTTTCCTTCATATCTGTGCGTCCACCCACGTCGTCCCTCCGCGACCTGCTGGCTGTTCTTGGCCAGACTAATCCAGATCACTTTCCCAAAGCCGCTACTCCCATAATGCATTACACTGGTGAACTTATTGCTTCAGAGGGCTCTTTGGCACCAGGTCCGTCTGCTCACCTCACATCTAGCGGTTCAGCAGCAAGTCGCCATTCGAGTCACCACGGCGCTCCTTAAACACCTCAGCGGAATCGGAGCACAGATCGGCACACAAACAAGGGTTAATTTTAACCAGGGTGACCTCTGACCTCCCCCTGCCAACTGAATCGTTTGAAGAAGCTATTTGAAAGCAGTTATTTATTCATGCTGTGAAACCAAAGAGGGTTTTAAGTTCCTTTACATTCTTTCTCATCGTCCGTCACCGAGTTGGATGTAAACTCATGTCAGCGTCTGTGTGTAGATGGCAGGAAATTACCCCCGCTAATGGGAAATGTATGCTAATGTCTGTAACGGTGTCTGCGCCGTGACGAGTGGGCTCCTAAAAATGACATTAGACGTTAACTATCCCCTCCCCTCTTTTGGATTTGTTTCATTTTCTTTAAATGAAAGTCTTTGTGTGCTGGAGTTGGACGGACAACAACATTCTGCTCATAGCGGAGTTTAATTTGAGTTTAATTGAAAAGGATATTAAGCTTTTGCTTCCTTTGGATTTTTAATAATAATAAAAAAACACAAGCTGCTGTTACATGACCTGACTAGAGAGAGTTTATTCTCCTGATGGCGAGAAATAACTCAAATATCTGTGATTTATATCCCTGACGATGACTGAGTCTGCGGGTTTATAAATCAGATTAGACTGCTTACAAATATCAGCATCATCAGTCACTGGATTCATTTTTGAAGATGGAGGTGCAGGATGTGGGAGGTGGTGGGGGGGGGCCTCACAGGGAAAAAGTCAGTGAAGATGATGCTGTTTGTGTTTTTCTTATTACTTTATGAACAAAGATTCACCTGGTGAGCTTTAGCTGCAGCAGTAGGTATCTGATGGTATGTGTGTGTGTGTGTGTGTGTGTGTGTGTGTGTGTGTGTGTGTGTGTGTGTGTGTGTGTGTGTGTGTGTGTGTGTGTGTGTGTGTGTGTGTGTGTGTCCACGTCTCAGCGAGGGTAACATTCAAAATGAGGATGCCTCTGGTTTCTCCTGAGGAGAATGACGCCCTTTGTCCCGTGGACTCCTGGGAGACAGGGTCATTCGAGGAGAGACTGGGGGGTTGAAGACGTTTTTGTGGGTGCCGTCCCGTTAATTATAAGACCGGAGCGCCACTGCCAGATACGAAGCATCCATCCCCTGATCTGCAAATCCATCCTTATGCTTAAATGGAGACGACCTGAGCGAGGGAATGAACGGGAGACTTTGATTCAAACGTTTATCTTCGCTCTCCATTCATGTCGCTGTGAGAGGCTGCTGTCTGCCCGTCACAATAAGCCTTTTGATTCCTTAATTATGGGGGGGGGGAAGCACACAAAAAAAGGAGAAGAAGAAGAAGAAGAGGTAGGGATGAAACACATGTAATCTGTCTGAGAGGCCAGGGAAAGAAAGGTGTGTGTTGTCTCATAATTTTAAGTGTGTGTGTCCACTTCCTCCTCTGATGGCTTTGATTGTGATACTCCTGTTCAGATGTGGTGTGTTGGGGTGTGTTGGCAAACTTTGGTCAAAAACAGCCCTCGGTACATCAAGGGTAAGTCAATTAGAAATGGATTAAAGGGCGGGAGTCCGATATCGGTTCTGACTGGGCAGAGATGCTTTAAAATAAGCAGGATTGTGTGGTGCAGGCAGGGAGGGAGCGTGGTTACAAAGGCATCTACACAGTTTATTCTTTTTGGAACACATTCTCCACATTATTCATGACACGTTCAAGCAACCTGACAATCTCATACACTTAAACATCATAAGCAAAATTGATTGAGTCAAGAACAACTTGATGCTTCATATATGGGATTGCATTCAGTACGATATAAACTTTTGCAATACATAAATAACAAGAAATGTGCGTTTTTATATCGATATACACATTCGGTACATAAAAACATGTGTACAGAGAAACAGCATAGAAATATATCCTGATGCCCCAGGATATATACAGATTCCTTGCTAAACATCACAGTTAATCTGGCACAGATCTCTCGGTAGAATACTTCAGGAGTCCTCCAGAAGGAATGAGCCAGGACTCAGTGGGGTGTAATTCACAGTCGATAACATTCAGTGCATCCGAGAGCCATGAACACAGTCACATGATATAATCTCACTGAACTTCACGGGTCACAAATGGGAAATGGAGTGCCCGGGGTGTGTGTGCATCAATTTGGCAAGTGCGGTTTTGTGCGTGCAGCTTCACCCCGGTTGCTATGAACTGTACAAGTAGCTCAGAGAGACATGCAGATTCATGCTGGTACTTCAGATGCATGAAAGTTACCATGCTGGTTTTATGAACAGGGGAATATTAAATCCCCTCCCGCCATTCGCTTTAGCCTTTAGCATTAGCATCTGTGCTTTAACATCATTGGCTCAGGTGTCAGGGGATGGATTGTGGCTCTGATCTACGATCTCCTACAGGGAGAGGAAAGACCTAACATCCTTTATGCCCCCCCACCCACCCCATCCTTCCTCATCCTAACTGCTGACTGAGTGGCTGCTTCACCTGACGGTCGCTCCGCGCCCTCCTGGATTGGGAAAAAGGTAAAAGCAAAACTGCTGATGCCTTTGACCTCCGGCGTTGAAATGGAGCTTGCTTTCTGTGACTTAGAGCTGCTATTAATAGCTCCATGCTGTTCACATGTCCCACTCAGAGCGACGCATCACGTGCCAGGTCGGGGGTGTGTGTGTGGGGGGGGGGGGGGCTGACATCGGCGACTTGTGGAGACTAAATGAACTTGACACTGGACAAGGCGGATGAGGTCTAACTTTCTATGAGAATGTGTGTGTGTGTGCTTATTTTTATGTGATGACTAAAGGATCTGTTTGGCGAGTTGGGATTCAGTTGACACAAATGTCTTTGTAACTGCTTTATGGCACATTCATAATGCTGAATAAGACATATAATGCCTCACTATACATGCACGAATGCTGCTTGAACCCTTACAGCACCTCTCTTAAGGCGTTCCTCAGATGCCTTTGTCATTTGTGATGTAAGTGGTGAACAACGGGTGAGTGATGCCTGCACTACGACGTGATCGGTCCACCTTGCAACCGCATGACGAAGATGTTTGCGAACCGGGATACAGTTGAGGAGGGATACGGAACGTAGAGTTCATGGAGGTCGCAGTGCGGCAGGAGATACCTCGGTCTAGTTCGGTTGGGACAGAGCCAAGGCGGTAACCATGGCGGCCATGATGAAGGTGGAACTGGTCAGAAGCACGGGGCCTCCTGACCGGTACACCTGCCGACCGTTCAGAGGCTGGACCGGCCTGAAGGTCCCCACCATTGCCTTCCCATCGTTGAACTTGAGGTCTGAGAACGCCCGCAGCTGAAGGAACAGAAGATCAGACTTGTGATTGTTGTGCTTGTGAACTTTAGAATGATGTTGAAGTGAATATTCTTGAGTACTTCTGACCTGATCTCTGCTCAGAGGAATGGGACTTTCAAACAGGGTCCAAATTACGGCCTCGGTGCACCCTGGGGTGGTCAGAGAGCCCTTGTAGCGGTAATAGGATGTCAGGTTCTGCTTGGTTGGAATGAGCTGCGCCAGAGAGATGGGAGGCAGGGAGATGTTCTCGTCTGAAAACAGGAAAACCAAAATTAGGAAAATTAGAAATGATGCAGATCTGGAGACGCATTTTTTGGTGGGTTCGGTTGAGGTTAAATATTTACTTGTAGTTCTGATGCTTTTCAGGGCATTGATGATGGGGTCGTATCTTCTGTTGACACTGTTTGACCTCTGGAAATGGAAATATACATATTTTATTTCAACGCGAGGCCTGTTCTGTAAAAGCAATTTGATTCGGATGATGTGAGATCCCGACCTCGTAGAAAAAGCCGAGGACTGCGACTCCCTCGGAGTCGGATAGGGCCGTCTTCAGGTCGGTGTACTGCTGCTTCATGTGGACGATGTGTAGCTGGAGAGGGAACACCACTGATCTCAGTGAACTGCTGGAAAAAACCACCTGTAGGGTGCTGTCATCTGTGTTATGTTTCACTAGGAATTTTATGTTCGTTATAATATTTAGGAAAAAAATGGAAAAAGTGGGTGTTGCTGTGTTTCTTCTTCATTTGCACACACACCACGAAGTTTCATGTGTCGTATGAGGTAATTAATCTTGCCTACAGCTTCTTATCCGTCTTCTAAATCTAAATCTAAATAGTTCTCTGCTTTTATGAATCTAAGATTCTGGTAAAATCCTTTCAAACACAAAACAGTCTGTCCACTCGAATAAAGCTGTGGGGTTTTTTTTTTTGAAATTGGAAAACTGGAAGTTAATATTTTAGGTTCTGGGTCAAATGATCTCCTTGCATCTTTCTAATTATCTCCTGAGCCAATTAGAAACAGGCTGGCTGAGGTGAAGGTACCTCCATGGGGTACTGCTCCCCGTCGATGGTGTGTTCAGAGCCTGGGCCTCCGTTGTTGCCCCAGTGCAGGTGGAACTGCACCGCCTTGTAGGTCCCCGGTAGGCGTCCACCTGAGACGGTGCTCAGGTGAGGGACTCCCACCTCGACTGGAGTTGACACACACACACACACACACACACACACACACACACACACACACACACACACACACACACACACACACACACACACACACACACAGAATAAAGAGGTCACATGACGGCTTCAGCGTAGCGACGGTGACGTGTCATGGAGAACCTGCTCACCGGAGTGGCCGTTGTTCTTGATGGCTCCTCTGAAGATCTGCTGGTAGTTATCAAACTGGAGGGGCGTCAGTCGCTCGTCCTTCAGCGTCTTCCTGGTGACCACGTTGATGGGTGATTGGAATCTTCCTTTACAGTTATCATTGACTTCGCTCCACTTCTCTGGCGCTGAAACAAGTCAAACATCTCAGAGTTGGACTTCAGTTTAGGTCATTTTCTTTGGGATGAGATCTGAGCCGTCTAACGTTCCCACCCACAAATCCCAGGGATTTGATCAGCAATTTCTTGATAGAGTTGCTTTTTGGTCAAATATTTCAAAAATGTCAAGTGTCATTTTTCCTCCTAAATCTGTTTCTAATAAATCCAGATGTTAAAAATTATTATCTTAATATTTCCTAACTTAGAAATTATACAGTAAGTTCCAGACTTTTCAGATTTATTTCTTTCTCTGAATCTGCAACTCATTTTATTTGACTGGTCAACCCTGGTGTCATTCCTATTTGATATCTTTGGAACATTTCAGATATTGAATTTTTTATAACTGCAATTAAATTTTGAATCCGTGTTTTTATTACACCCAGATTATTACTTTAGCTCTATTTGTTTCTGTCTGAGTCCAAACCTCATCTGGTTGTTGAACGGGGCGACCCACCAGATATTACAGAGGGTCAAGTTAACACCGGCTTTAGGGCCCTTCTAGCCATCGCCTGTGTCTACAGAACTGATGAAGCCTGGGATCCGCTGCTGAGTTAAGAACAAAACGGTTCTAGAACAACTTAAATTCCTCTGAAAAACAGACTTTTCTTGAAAATCTCTTCCTGCATTTCTTAAATTAAAATTACTTTGTTAGACTTCTATTGATTTTTAATTTCTCTCAATCAGCCATTTCTACTGTACCTCCCTTTTGCATTATTTTGAAACTTACTTCAGTTGTTAAATGTACAAATTAATAAATTTACATATCCCCTCTACTCATCTACTGATGCACGTAAAATTTCTTATGTTCTCTTTCTGTTGTAGGAAATAAAAATGTATAATTATCACATAAACATCTTTAAAATTCCAAATGTTCTTTTTCCTTCATCAAAAAGTCCAGAACATATATTAAATCACGTGATTATTTCAAATCAGATGACTAAATTTCAAACTGCTTGGACATAAAATGCCTCTGGTTACTATTCTAGGTGTTTGTGCAGCTCTAACAGCAAATGTGCAGAGGGTTGCATAAACTAGGAGGGCTGAATTTGAAAGTTAACTTTTATAAGAGGTTGTAGGGAATGCAGAGCTTCAACAATAAATGTCAACCCTCTAAACATACAGGAATGTAAAGAAAAGCACATTTGATTTGGTTGACTTTGAGCGTCCTCACCATTGCACTGATGATCACAAGTGAACTGGGACTGATAGCACCAATCTGGAAAACAAAACATGAAGACAATCGCGTCAAGACAAGGTTTTCAGTGAGCTGATCCTTGCCCACCTCTACGCTTGATTCAATGGCACATGACTGACTTCAGGTCCCTGTACTCTTAACCTCTGGGTGACACCAACAAACCTCAGCCGACTGCTAAAAAACAGAATGGGATGTTTCCTCTCGACAGACGTGCCAAAAACTCTCCAAATAGATTTTATCCCCTTTTACCAATAGCTTATTTTTTCCTATGTGCAGCCTGTGAATTGTTCTGTTATTAGTTTAAGTCTTTTGTTGTTTCTGGTGTTTGAAAAACCCTGATGCACAGAGGTGTACACTCCATTCATCAAATTGTGCCTTATCTTTCCGTCCTATCAGAATAAACACTGAGGCAATCCTCAGCATCAAGGTCCCATTGTCACATGTTTGTCTGAGGGTTTATCAATATTTCACAATTGGGTTTGCATGTTTTCCACCTTGTGCTCAGAGACAAATATCTGCAGCTATCTCACAAATCAAATATTTATGGAGATACACATGCCATTGAAAAAATGCAGGGTCTCCCACTCTGCTGTTAGACTGCTCTGAGTCGCTACTGTTAGTGGGCTCTGAATGAAACTGACCAAAGCAAGACCTTTGCAGGGTTTCAGATTATTTTTCTTACAAATTAATAAAAACATTCTCAGTTATGTGATCTATTTTAATGTTTCATTACAAAACAATACATGCTATGTGATCCAACGATATTGATGGTAGCTTTGAAATCATGTCACTTTCCATCCCTTTCAAATCCACACTAAGGCAAAAATCATTGTTTTTTTTCTTCCTGTAAATAATTTGTGAAAAACAACAAACTACATAAAATGAAAGGAGTGACTTCCTGTTATTATTTCCATTCTATGGCAGTCATTCCTTTTCGTTTAGAGCGAAAATGAAGTTTGAATGCATTTCATTCATTTGACAGCTCTGGTTAACGTTACTGATGAGCTTACAGATCTAATACGGCGGTACAACAAATCTAGTTAATGTTACGCCGACATGTATAAACTTAATTAATCAATTATAATAGTTTCAGTGTGAAAATTCAATGCAGGACTTTCACTAAATTGACTTCGTTGACACGTAGCGCAGACTGTTGTCCACAGAACTGTATTTCTGTGGGTCTTTGTCGCCAGCTTCCATCTCAACCAATAAGATTTCTGTCCGCAGAAGGCTTGACCAATCGGCGCACGGTTCACAACTCTCGTGTGGCGCGGAGCAAATAAGCGACGCAAAAGTGTTCCAGTGGACGTGAGGGGTCTGGCTTGGAGTAAACTTTGGAGGAGCGCGTCAAATTTACTTGAAATGAAGCCAAAAACGACCAGAGAGAAAACGTAATGCGAACAAAAGCTGACGCGTAAAACTTTTTTCTCTCGATCTATTGGGTTGCGTGCGCAAGAGGAATAGGAGAAACCGAGAAACTGCGCCAATTCTTGCGGTCGCTCGTGCGTCGTTTATTTACTTATTTATTTATTTATTTATTTATTTATTTAGTTAGTTAGTTAGTTAGTTAGTTAGTTAGTTAGTTAGTTAGTTAGTTAGTTAGTTTCGCGTTTCTGTCGTGTGCGCGCATTGGACGTCTGGAACCACAGACGCTCCTCCTCGACCTTCAATCATTCAACGCAACCAGAAGCGCGTCGAGTGACGGTCCAGCAGTGAAGTCTGGAGGAATCACAGCACCTACATTTATAAAAGGAGCGTTAGGCGAAAATTTGACCATCATCCGAGATGAAGGACTGTTATTTGAAGATTTAAAACTTTTAAAATTAGAAATATGAGTGAACTTGCTCGCAGAAAAGGCGGTGCGTCGTCACAGCGATTTTTTTTTTTTAAATTTCTCGTCGTATCATACCTTCAAATCATCTGAAAATAACTAAAATGGGCAATATTGTCCAAAAAAAAATTCAGAAGTAATTTAAAGGCGTAAATGGCACCTTCATTCCACAGAGAGAACCTCGTGGTTCTCTCTGTGGAATGAAGGTGACGCTGTGGATTCGGAGACATTGTGGTGCGCAGATCGCTGCATCTCTCTGCTGCAGCCTGGACGCAAACGTGCGCTATTGGCTCAGGATGATGTGAGCAGGTGCACCGCGGAGAGGCAGGGGCTTCCGAACATCTCAGCTCGGTCCGACCCGCTTTGGTTTTTCCTTTTCCACGGATACAAAAACAGCGTGACAGATGGAGGAATGCGTACTGCTGCGTGTGAGTGAAGGACGGGGCAGGTGTGTGTGTGCGTGTCTGTGCGTGAGAGTGGAGAGAGAGAGAGAGAGTCACGAAGACGTGTTTGGGGCTCTTTGGTCTCTCTCATCTTTCTTCCATTGGATTTTATTCCTTTTCTGATAAATCAACTTCTTGACTGAATGGTGAAATAGAAAAAACTGAAGTGACGCGTTTGGAAAAAGAAAACGGTGAAAAGCAACCTCACCTCCTGCTGATCTCATCGTGATTCTGTCAGACGCATTTGTTCACATATTGATTATTTTGAATCAATGCATTGATTGAATCGTTTCATGATTTACACGTTTAATGCTGGGATGTAAAATAAGCTCACAAAATTGAATCTGGATTATAAGGTAAATGATTCACCTGATAAACCAATCATTTGTCAGACCTCCTTGACTATACCTGCGTATTTAGGATCTAGACATCCCTAAATAAACGCATCTCTGCTTTGACGCATCTTTGCGCCAATGAACGGATCGGACTCACCTCCAGCTTCAGCGCAGATTGTCCAGAGAGACGCCAGGAGGAGGATCGGGATCAGCGGCTGCATGTTGGTGCGTCTGGGACTCGACACAATGACTTGTTCAAATCAATGTGATCGCATTCTTGCAGGGGGTCTCATACTTATCCATCACCGTACCCAGACAGGAAAGAAGGAGTGGCCCCTCCCTCCGCCGAGCATCGCCTCTAATAGAGCTCCTCACTAATAAGAGCTCCGACAAAGGGGTGGGGGTGGGGGGTTATCAATTAGGAGCCCCCTCCACCACGGTCACTGTACAGATGGTGATGGTGAAACGTTTCCTGGTGATCTGTTACGTTGTTATGCCAGTGCGGGTAATCAGACGTGCGCTCCCCGCTCCACTGGGGGCCCCCGAGTGGCCCCCAGAGGACCAACTGCGGAGCAATGTGAGAGGAACGTTATTATTAGTCATCTGAATCTCCTTCATTTCCCCTTGTTGCTTCACTTTTAAGGACGTTTGAGTCTCACTCCTCTTCCAACTAATCACAGGTCTTGTTTTTTTTTTTTGTTTGTCGGATTTTAAAAATAATCAACTCAAACTGACAAATATTTCAAGATATCTGAAGGTACACAATGAAAGGTTAAGTAAATAAGAACAAATACTGCATTCTATACTATATTAATGTATTTACAGCATGAATAATTAAAGTACACATTACCCAGAATACGTCGTGTTGTGTCGTAGATCGTTTTTATTGATGTCAAAATTAATTCCATCTGACCTATAATAATAAGTCATATTGTATAAACAGACTGTGTTTTTAATCTGTGACATGTATGGAGCGGGATTAAAAATATCTCTGATAAGATTCGTTCTAGTATTCAAAATAAATCCCTCTGGGTTTAAACATCTCTTGTTTGAAATAACTTTATTGATCAGTGTCGTTTCAACGCTCAAACACACATCTGCCTCGACTTGAGATCTGAATCTTTAGAAAACATCCTGGTCCCCCTGAAAACCAGTCAAACCAGCACAAAATCCCAAAGCATCGTTCTGAAAATTTACAGCTGTAATCTTTATTTTCATTCTCTGGGATTGAAAATAATCCATGAATTATTGATCAAATGGAGGACAGGAGGAACACCCGCAGCAAGCGGTGTGAAGCGCCATCTGGTGGATGAATGGAAGCACTTTTTTTCTCATTGATGTATTTTAATTGCCTACTTAATTCAGATGTTTGACATCGTTTCTGCCCACTTTAGTTTGTCTGCCTTCAAACAGGAATCTTTGGATACGGAGGGAAACTAAGTGGGTCGTAAATTTATTTATTTTTCTTCAAAAGGATTTGTCATCTTTGCAGGGGTAGCGATAAAATGCCTACTCTCAAAATAGATGACAGATCTTTGGGCATCATCAAAGTAATGAAGAATTTATACAACTCCCAGCAAATTCACGACTTCAAGATACAAATTCCACAGGATTTCAATGTTGTATGTGTATGTAGTTGTCATTTTCAAATAAATTGATTAGAGTAAAACGATAAAAATAAAATACTCCCATCACAGCAATCTGATTCAGTTGCATGAAGCAGGATTCAAAATTCAATGTCAAACCACTTTGAACACGCCAAGAAGGACACTTGAAGAATGATTGATGATCTTTTATTTTAACCCATGGGATTTAGCTTTTACAGTGCATTTCTTTACAACAATTATTCATTAAGTGAGGAGTTTTAGCCACCACTATTGATCAGATACTACATAGGCTCCTTTTAAAGAGTCTGACTTCATGGACACCAGGTGACCTCCCAAATATTAGACAATGGATAACAGTTTCACTAACTCAGTGACACCCAATCATCAAATTGAACTGGTTAGCCTGGTTATCAACTGGAACCATTTGTTAATCTTTATTATCTCAGTGTAATTAAGCAGCTACCTGTACCAGTACAACATACTAATTAATGGCCAATTAGAAACCTGCTGCCATACACAAAAAAGGAAAAAGGCTTTAAAAAAATAGACAAAACAAAATATGGCACTATTGTCTCAAGGAACAACCAGTAGACACAACACATCTCTGTCAAAAGGGTAGGGGTTTGGGGACAAAAGTCCACCCCCTCCCATCAGAAAAATGAACTCCCAGACCTTTGTTCAGTCGTATTCCAATAGGTCTTTCCTGGCAGCCGGAGTCCGACATCATTCACGTCAGAACTTCCAATGACAGAAGAAAACGTGACAGAAGTCTGTCCTCCCTCAGCATCATCACATCTAGCGCACGTCCCACAAAAACAACATGCAGCGTCGCACCGATCCGTCCACGCACATCTGAGACAGTCGAACATGGCTATACTGGAGAGAAGCGTCGATCAAGACAGAACCACATTGACTGTGCATATACATCATTTAGAAAAACACATTGCAGCAATGAACACAGAGTATATGACCCACCAAATGTGCATGAACGTAAAGTCTATCCAGTTATCCGTTATGCATTACATTCAGGCTCCAAGGAACAGACGCGATGACAAAGTAAACAGCAGATTTCCTCCCTTTTTGCTCGAGTTTGGTCTCAAATTCTCTCAAATACACAACAGCTAGTAGTGCACAAAATAAGAATACAAAATTAGACTTTTAAATACTGTAGCAGCAATTTCTCTTTTCTTTTGAAAGCCTCCAGTAGTACAGGTCAAGGCTATCCAGTCCCCGACATGTGGAAGGGTGAGTGATTGTCCTCTGAAGCGCCAGACAGGTCCTGTGAGGAGGGTGCAGGTGTTTGGTTCTAAAGGTAGAAGGTGTGGGTGTGTGTGTGTGTGTGTGGGGCTGTCTCTGAACAGAAGGGCTTTGTTATGTGGGTGAACCTCCTCTGCCGACACCTCCATCGTCCCAGCCTTCCACTACCTCCGCCTCCCAGTGCATCCAACATCCAAACAGAGTCATCCCAAAGAGCAACCAAACCTCCTCCATCTCCCCTTCCCCGCAGACAAAACCACAGCAGGCTTAAGGGTGGGGTGGGGGGGCTCAGTTCACGAGTCCAAAACGAGCAGGACAGAGCCGAGGCGGGTGACGATGCTGACGCCTCACTCAGCTAGAGGCTGTGGCGATGGCCTTCTTCAGCTGCTGGCTGCGGATCTCGCGGGTTCGGGACTCCAGGAGGAGGTCGTAGCAGGAGTTACACACCAGCACGGGGTCGTACAGCTGCTGGTCGGGGATGGGCAGCTTCAGGTGACAACAGTCTTTACAGAAAATATTACCGCAGTTCCTGGTGATGGAGATGACAGAGAAGTTAGGTTGATGCATTTAAATAACTATTAGGGTGTAGTTCATTAAAGGATGGACAGAAATAATCCAGTTTAAACACAAACAGAAATAAAACCGGTGCACAGGTATACGTTTATCCTCCAAGGCCGACACGTACCAGGTTCATTCTCCTTTAACAGGAGTTTCCTGTCATCCTGCTGCCTCCACTGTCTATATTTAGAGCTCTTTCCTCATTAACACTCAGAAATCTTGAGACTCGTTTCTTCCATTAATTTAAATGAGAAAGCAAAACAGCAGCTTTGAACTCCTCTATTTAATATCCCAGGTTAAGGATTTTAATTCATTTCTTCTACTGGTACCTAAGAGTTAACGACATCTACCGTGACTAAATCATGTTGTTTTGCACAGTGATATGAATTTTTGTGGAGCGTATAAATTACTGTCAGGCAAACCAAGAACCTTTAATTTTGAAACCCTGGGCTGAGATCAAAACCGGATTTGTCTCTGAACTGCAGGCTGCTTCTCTGGCAGATTTTAGCGAAAACAAACCAGTGCCAGGATGAAAGTAAAATAAATAAATAAAACTTTAAAAGTAGTGCAGCGGAGGGTTTTGGTTTGTCTCTACAAGAGACAGAAAACGAGCGGTTCAAGGAAATGAGGCCAGCGAGGAAGAGATAACGTCAAGTTGGGTTTTTTTTCGGAATTGATTGCTAAAATGATCCTAAAACATCAAACGATTCAGTTGCCCATGACAACGCTCCTGATCAGTAAAGGAAGTGATTGATTACTACACCTCAGACTAACTGGAGCAATGACTGCTTTGATCACTTTCTATTGATAAGAGTTCTGAATGTAAACTGATCAGTTTTTAACCTACAAAGGTTAGGAGAGGAATTCTTTTTAAACTTTTTCAGAAGAGTCAAGTTGATCACAGTCAACTTGAGCTGAAATGTTGGACCCAGAGTTTTTTTTTTTTCCTTTTTGTTGTGTTCAAATCCTGGGATTTTTCTTTCACCTTCACATTTGAATGTTAAAAAAAAACACAAAAACAACCACAGTGAAGCCCAACCTGCAATGGTGACGTCTCTTGGCTATCCAGAACTCACAGTCACAGTTGAAACAATGGGAGGCCATGTGGTCAGGCACCCACCTGGTGACCTACAGACATCAGAACAGTGCGCCGTAGTTAAGAAGGTGCTCAAAACCACACAGGTGAGGGAGGAGGGAGGTGAGAAAGTGAGGGAAGGTGAGGAAATGAAGGCAAGTGAGGAAGTGGACGTGGGAAAAAAAAAAAAAAAAAAAATCGCAAAAGGACCATCACCTCTGTGTCCTTGGACTCCACGCGGTCCCAGCTGCCCTCGGACAGACGGTCGTCGCTGTGGGTGGACAGAGAATCCTCCTCGTTGCTGGTGTCTGACTCACGCAGACACGTCTGGAAAAAGATCAGAGACGCACAGGAGTGAGGAAAGAGCACTTCCTGAAGATAATCGAAAATAAATATTTACCAATGCTGCAGATAAAAACAGCTTTCAGCGCCCAGTTGTCTGGCATTAATGCCACCGCTGGATAAAAAATCTACTCACGATGTCGTCCTCGTAGTCGATGTCTGGCTCCGAGGGGGGGGTGGTGTCCTGTTTGCTCTCCAGCCTCATCTGCAGCTGTCGCACCTGCTGCCGCAGCACCTCCACCTCCTGCTTGTAGCCCGCTTCGATCTGCCGCAGCCTCTGCTGCACGGCGTCCATGGGCACCGGCAGGCCGTCGTCGTCCAGGTAAGCCGGGGCTTGGGGAGGGGGAGGGGAGGAGGACGCTGAGGCAGAGGTGTACGTCGCCATGGCGAGGCCTCCGAGGGCAGTGGGCCCGTACGGGGCGGCGTAGGCCGCAGGTCTGGAAGCAGACAACCATCCAGGCTGCGACGCGTTGCTGGAACTACAGAGAGCGTCCCGGCGGGGGCACGACCCCCCGTTGGTGACGGCGACGCCCTGGGGGCGCAACGGCTTGCTGGCAAGTCGGCGGCTCTGGTACGTACCGGGCTGCACGGCTCGGCCGACGCTGGTGGGACCGGCGCTGCTGCAGGCAGACGGAACCAGACCGTGGGCGCTCTCAGAGCTGGAGCTGAACGGGGTGGGGTCTGACGCCTGGTGAGCTGCAGCCAGGGCGCCGTTCACGGGGGCGTCTGTGGACACACACACTCTTCCTTTCACTTCTTGTGTTCTCGTGTCCTCTTTCACCTCCTGGGGTTGTGACTCGGGCTTCTCGTCATCAACGGGACTCTGGGTGGGATCCTGACTCGCCGGGGGAGGCGGGGTCGGCGGCGGCTCTTCTTCGCCCGTGAGCGTCTCAGTGGAGTCCTCCATAGGAATGACTTGGTGTTGCTGCTTCAGCGCCAACAGGTCTGGATGCCGCGGTGGGACGTTCACCTGGGGGTCAGAGTGGCAGTGAAGCAGCGAGGCGGTGGGGGCTGGAGGCTGTGTGTTGTTGCATGGCTCTGATTGAGGAGTGGGTGAGGTGGTGCTCTCAGCAGTCCTACAGGGGCTCTCAGCCTCCACCACAGGTAGAGGAAGAGGAGGATTAGTGATGTCAGGAGATTCCTTTTGGAGAACAGGAGTGGTCAGGAGGGAGGGAGCATCAGGAAGTGCAACACCCTCAGTGACGGGGGCAGGAGGAAGGGGCGAAGTGGGCAGGGGTTGTGTGGTGAGACAGGGCTGCTCCTCCGTGTCTCCACAGCTCTCTTCACCCGGGCCTTCCTCCGGGTTCTTGGTAGGACTCCGATGAAGAACTTGTTCCTCGCTGCTCACCAGTTCAGTCTCACATATGATCTCAGCAGAGTCCGTGGAGTTATCTTCGGGGGCTGCCGACGGCTCCGGCGCTGGGCGACCCTCATGGCAGTGCTTATTGAGATTGGGGTCGCTGGATGTACGCGTCAGGGACACCCCGTTCTCAAAAGCTGACACGAGGTTGTCCATGGAGCGGGTCTTGGGAAGTCTGGAAATCAGAAACACAAAAATCAGTTTCACAAGTGCACAAGTGTGAAGATGCAATTCTGCATTCGAGACACTAGAGGGCGGTGTGATCCACTTTGTCACAATGATTTGTCAAGTTTGAGTAAATCTCCTTTCAAGGACATGTTGAATACTGAGCAGCAGTAACAGATTTGCACCTGTCCAGAGAACGGGGGGTGAGTTCATCTGCTGTTACGCTCGGGGGGCGGTAGAGCTCCATAGCATCGTCCACAGCGGCGCAGGGGGAGGAGGTGGGGAGGTAGACGGCCGTCCACAGCTGTAACGCCCGTGTGTGGCAGACTGGCTGCAGCACCTGGCAGAAATAGAAGCGATGAGGGTTTTCCCCACAAGATCAATACAACCGTGTCCATTACTGTATCAGTTTGGAGATGAGAGGGAAATTTAAGGCGGACAATCAATCGAGTCACGTGTATTGTATAGGGGGTGAGATCAATAAAACCAGACAATTCTTTAGAGGGGAAAATAAGATCAGTTTCTCCTCCAGTTTTAATTTATTTAACTTAAGAATTAAGATAATAACAGCACAATTAAAAGCAGGAGGTACCATATCATAACTCGGGATGTAGAGGAAGTTCTGAAAGTTCTTGTTCCCGCTGCGAAGTAAAGACCAGACCGAGCAGGTGCGTTTGTAGAGGTTCTTTGCCTCCCTCTCCCGGGCGTTGTTACACAGGAAGGTGCCGTAAAGGCAGGAGTACGTATGCTGCACCAACTTCACCTGAACAAACGACAAAGTAACCACACATTAACATAATTGTGACATAGGAGGTGTTGATTAAATATCTAGCAACATGTCTTCCACACTGAGGCTCATTTGTTGTGCGACCCCCACCAGGAAGGCTTCGTTGAACTCGAACAGGCAGGGGAACTGTTTGAGCAGCTGGTGAACGCCGTCCAGCCACTGCAGGAAGATGGGACACTGCTCGCTCACGTCGTCAGCGTTCTCCTGGTGGCCACAGCGGTCCCCAAACTTGTGGCCATAGTCCAGCCAGTCGGTCTCTACGAGCACCTGGAAGCCCTGTGGACGACGCAGGTCCGTGTTCAATGTGATTTTAAAGTGAAACCATGATTAAAGCTGTACTCCACTAATAAACATATGTTCTCTACCAAAGCATGAGGTCTCCCAGTTTGACAGAATCTAGGAGTTGGCTTTCATTCGTTAGCTTATTTTCACCCTGCTCACAGTCCCGTGGCTATAAACCTCATTAGACTGGGGCTCAAGGAACTTTCACGCTAGCTCTAAAGTTAAACCAAAACGACTAGTTCTGACCTCAGGCTCTGTTCTGGTCCCGTGTTCCAGAGTTAGCACCAGGAAATCAATCTGCTAAAATGCAGTGACGCATTATTCCAGATTGTGTACATTCACATGTGAACACTTAATCCAGGATTAGGAGATGTGCTGTGTGCAACAAGCTGTGGGATGAGGTTCATTAGGTATGGATGAAATGTTATCTCAGCTATATGACAAGTGAAAAGCCCTGTTGTCCACCGCCCAAACTCATAGGGACTCGAATTTCCCGACTTTGTGAGTCTCTCGCTACTCAAACTCGAGTCGATTTAGTTCTGTCAAATTGAAATCAACCGTTTGCTCCGTTTGAAAACCCTTAACCCACCTCGAACGTCCTGTAGTAGGGATCCAGCAGGATCTTGGCGAGGGCTACAATCTGGGGCGTCCGGTCCCACCCGTCTGAGCAGTGCACCAGGACAGGACGGCCGTCCCTCTCCACTGCTGAACACACCACAATGGCGGCCTTCAGCAGGACGGAAAGGTTCTGCATCCAACGGGTGTTCTCAAGCGCTGAGAGCCAGCTGGAAACAGCAGAGGAGACTCATTAGGTATGAACAGATCTACACAGAACCTCAGATGATCGATTGATTCGAAGCCCTACAACCCCGTTATCACACGTGAACACACACACACACACACACACACACACACACACACACACACACACACACACATATGGTAAAAACAGGTTTAGACTCTGGAACAAACACAAATGTTCGTGCACCGACTGTACAGACAAGTTGTCAGCATGGCAGAAAGGGGACTGGACTGTGGCAGCGCTCCCATCCCAGAGCGGTGTTGCCTTTCAGAGAGGTGAGGCCAATTAAACGGGGGAGGCAGAGGGGGGAGGGAGAGGGAGGAAGAAGCCACTCAGACAGAACGGTCAAGCGGATCATCTTACTTTGCTGGATCCGGGATCTGACTGCAGACGGTCCTCAGGGCGTGGAAGCTGTTTCGGGTGGAATGGATGTTGGCCATTCCCATAAACGTCACTTCACAGTTTGGGTAGTACTCTATGCACACAAACAAAACAACTGAAGTCATAAGACGTGGACAACTCGTAGCTTGTAAGGTACATCCGCATCATGCATTCAGACACTGGTGTTTAATTTTAGGACCATCACGTGAATTCCTAACCGGTCAACCATCAGCTATAGAAGTCAATGGAAGCCGTTAACTGAATATCACATGTCAAATAATGAATATCCATGATAAAAGGCATCTTGCAGAATGATGTCACTTCTTATAATGTTGGGTGGAGCACCACTTCCTTTATTTACACAGCAAGCAGTTCCAGAGAAACATTAGGAATTATGTCAAGTCATGATTCTGCCACAAAAACATTAGAATCCAATTTTATCTCTGCTTTTAGCTCCATTATGGTCTCCATCTGCTGAGAAAACTATTGGCTTCCAACTGATAGATGTTTGACTTTCATTGATCGCAAGTTATTTCTTTGTCAACCGATTTAGATGTGGAGCAAACGACTTACTGAAAATAGCTTACTGTGGTCACCACAGACGCAGTTCATGACAGCAAAATGAACAGATGATAGGAAGTGCAGAGTTACGTGCTAAACGTGGGAAAACCTCAAATTCTAGTTTCTTCAAAGTGCTGTCAAAATGTAACACTCGTTAGGTAGACTTCCAATACTTTGTCCCACTTACCTTCACATTCACAGCCTCCCCCCTTAGCTCGATTAGCAACAGCAGCGGTGTACGAGCGAGCATCCATAATCAGCAGCTTCAGTGGCGCGGCGTTGTCGTCGCAGCCGGTGGCAACAGTCAGGGAAGAGTCTGGTGGTGAGAAGACGAGAATTTTCACTCAACTCTGGTGTTATGAAAATCAAACAGCCGGAGACACGAGGACAGATGAAAGTGAGTGGGAAGAAGGAATCAGAAGTAGCGGTGACACGATCAACAGACACTGACTATTTGTAACCTACTGAAAATCAATATCTGTTCCTGATGACTAAAGAAAAGTCAAGAGTTCTTTCAATGGCTATAGCAGCAACGGAAAATATATTACTGAGAGATTTCAACTGAACAACTGTCCTGTGCAGTCAATCGCCGCTGCCCATTCTACAGCTTGTTATTGTCCAAAAAGTATTGCACAAAGAAACCTCTGCGTCAAAGACGACACCATATTCTCTGGACTTGGAATCTGACATAAATAATTGATTATGTGCACTCTGTTGCTCTGTTCTGCAGCTAAGACTGATGAGTAGTAACATGAATGGATACTACATGGTAAAAAAGGAAAAGGAGCATATAAAAGTTGTAATGTTATTTAATTGCCTATAAATTGTTGACAATGCATTTATTTAATTAGGCTGATACATGCGGGCATAATTAAAAATGGCGTATTTCTTGGCACCTGTGTTTATGATGGTAATCCACTGTGTAAGCAAGAAAAATTAATGAGGCATATAAAATAATGGAAATCAAGAGCATTCCTTCAAATAAGAGTGTGCTCACAGTTTATACGTGCAACATACGTACACACACACACACAAGGAATCTGGCTCTAGTTACTGCACTTAGAATGGAACAGAAACTGTACCTAACAGGTATTTGGTGTGTATGTGCAGACTAAAAACTTTTGATCCGTTTGTCTCTTTACCAAAATCACTATCGCTAGAATCCTGTGCTTCCCCGCTCTGTCGGCAGGTTGGAGCTCTCCGTGCTCCATTGGTCTCCATTTGACAGGCCTTTGCGATGGACGTCACCAGGTACTCATCGTCAGTGTTCCTCCAGCCCCACCAGCTGATCTCAGGCTGGCTGCAGCGAGCGATCACCGCCCCATTCTTCTGGTGCCTGAAAATTAATTTTGAGGATCGGTCATCATAAATACAGGCCTAAAACACCCAAAAGGAAACTTGGTGTAAACATGTGATAGCGTGTCGGTCAACCCACCTGTACACCACCACAGGGAACCTCTTCCAGGATCTGAAGGAAGCCACGCTCTCCAGCTCCTTGTCAGTGATCCAGATGGGGACCAGCAGCTTCTGTGGGTAGCTGGAGCACAGCCTGAGGTCAAGAACAAGACATGTTAGTTTTAGGAAGAAGTTAAAAAGCATTTCATATTGCTGCAACATTACACCACCAGTACACTCCGACTTTATCCATTAGTGAGAAAAATAAAAAGATGGAATCATGCTTCAGCTGCGGCAAACAAAAACGCTTCATCATTCAGGGTCACTATGGCGACATGGAGGACAAATCACACAGCGCTGGTGCCCGACTCCATCTGTCTCTGAAGAAAGTATCACGAGAGGAGAGGAGGAGACCAGCTTCTCTCCACCTGCTGTTTGGATGGGAGGGGGAGAGAGAGAGAGTGTGTGTGTGTGTGTGTGTGTGTGTGTGTGTGTGTGTGATATACAGTGCTGAGTCATGGGCCTCAGCAGGCTGCAGCTTGTTTAATTAGCCAGTGTCCAGTTTGTCTGTCTCCCTCAGCAGGAAATGCTGTTTAGGTCCATCTGAGCAGACTGACCTTTATTTTATTTGTGATACAGAAATTTTAGAAACAACTGTAATGTGCGTGTGTGTATGTGCGTGTGTGTTGGAGGAATGAAGTAGGTATTAAACGATGTAACACACACACTTTCAATAGGCTGCTCTAGAACTTCTGGGGGTGCCGTGAGGCAGGCAGCATATTTAAGTTACAAGGGCGGGGTTGTTATAACGCGACTCCCTGCAGAGCCTGATCAACGAGATTGTTTTAAAGGACTTATGCCAAGTGGGTTTGTGCTGTTTACTCCCTCAAATACGTCTTAGCTTGTAGTTTAATATTTTACCCATTGTTTTAAGCACCAGGTTCACCTCCCCTTCTTCATGCGCCCTACTGTCAGAGGTGTCTTGGAATGCAAATTATATTTTTACCTGCGTAGATTTATGTAATTAATGTCTCTCCTGGTGCTCTTTAAAGGTTTTAGAGTGAACAGGGATTTTAAATAACATTTTCTTAGTTTATATGCTACCGTTTGTGTATTTATTGTGTGTTACAACGATTTGAGAGGGTGGCGGTGCGGTTAACAGTTATGCGTTTGATTTTGCTTTTTCACTGCAGTCAGAAAATCCATACCATCACAGCAGCATTTCCAATTACTTCTGGTCCTGCTCTCATTTAAAGGATAACCACACCTTAAAATTTTATATCACATTTTCTACAATTCTTGGCTGATGTAAACAAGACTAACATGTTGCTGTGAAATCAGACAGCAGCCATACAAAATGTGTTTGGATTTGAAAAAAAATTATAACTCTTCTAAAATTCAAAACTCATTTCCCCACAGATGTCTGACGATGCTGAGATGTGTATCGTATCTGTAGCCCCAACTCCTTATTGCATCTCTCCAAAACGTCTCCAGAACCCTGTCACTCTTGTCTAATCTCCAAACACTGACTACTCATCATTTATGTGCTGGCGTCCTGCATCTATGACGTACTTGTAGTTGCAGTTTATGGCTGACACCCTCCAGGCATTCTGCATGTCGAAGCCCATCCTCCTGACCTCCATGTCCATCCTCTGACTTACATGATCACCTGCACACAAACATAGCCCATCTATTATTGCAACATTTTAATAAATTAACATCCAAACTCTTGAAACTTTATTGTATGTTTGCGACCTGGACGACAGAGATGAACGTGCTGGTCTTCATCATCTGCGCTGCCTCCCAGACACCAGGCATGATAGGCCAGGGCAAACAGGTCCTCTAGCCGGGCTGGGTGAGCAATGGCCCGGTTCAGACGCTTCACCCACTCCTGGCATTGCTTGAAAGTTGCAAAGTGGCATCTGTGGGGGAAGAATATCCCCAAAACAAAATATCTTGTTATAGATATGAAGAACAAGAGAAGATCATGATGGACGGTGATGTTTGAACAGGAGCAATAATAGGACCAGTTAATGTGGAGGAACCAAGAGGCTGCTGGCTAATCTGCTTCTGAGAGTCTCATGACTGGAATGGTTTTAAACTTGTTTTTATTATGCTGAGCAAGTGCAATCAAGCTTAAGGATAGTTAAATATTCACCATCTGTCAAGTGTTGGCAAACGATTATGTAGAAATTAAAAATGGAATAAACTCAAACACAACAGCTCCAGTTTAACTAACTAATGGTACGCAACATAATTGATCAAATTTAAAAGAGGGAACCAACAACAATAAATATGACTTCTATATAGATAATCCTTAATTAGAAGGATTCTAGTGATGGCTCTACAAATAAATGATATATTACATCGAAGCAAAAGTGATGCACGACATTTTCATCTCGATAATGAATCGAGTAACATCTAATAGCCTGACAGTAGTGTGAGCTACAACTGCACAAGGCGCCATCTTTCAATAACTTGTGTTGGACCGACAGTATGAAGGTATAAAGATCCAGTAGCTGTTTAATGTTTCCCATGACAAAAAACACAACACAAATAATAAAATGGCTAGGGTACCATTTATCGAGGAATAATTACATATTTGCACAATTGAAACCAGTTTTGTTTTGTATGTCCACCTGATAACTCAATTTACATATTAGCTAAAAGTAAGGGCGACGCTGTTTGACTACATGAAACATGAGGCTGATAATCACTGATATTAAGTGGGACAGGAAGAGAGGTGGATTAGAATAATGCTAACGGAACTGTATTGCTGCTCTAAGTAAACACTATTTTTAAACCTGGGATTATTGATTAGTAGTAAAGTGTGGTTTTGTGATTTAATTGCTTCTTCACAGCCACACAGAACTGAACTATTATGCATTTAAATGAGCACCAGGTCTCTGTAGCTTATATGCAGCAACAGCTTCAATCTGCCTGTAGGACAAACATAAGATCTTTGATGCTTGAGTGAACCCTTCCCTTACCTGACAACTTTGGAGTCTTTGCAGTTGATGTGCAGCTGGAACATATCTCTGCTTTCCACGCTCTCTATCAGCCTGAGAGGCACCTGTGGGGGGAGAGAGAGCAGGTGTGTCAGCCTGGTGGCCAGATCTCAGATCCGACATCACATCTGTGAAGAGTTACCACCCTCTGTTCTAGTGCTGACTCAGTCCAGGCAAGATTCAGCTTTAATCCCACTGTAAGGGAGGAGGGGGGGGGGGTCTCCGGTATCCCTGATACAATATATCTATATACTGTTAGGCATAACATAAATCTAGGTTTTTCCATAGGGTTTTCTATCATACCTACTTACTGTTTTTAGCAGATTCATCCCTCATCCACGCAATGTCACTTTAGGTCAAAGTTTGTGACCTTGTTTTTGTGCCTTACTGCAAAAACAGCACTTGTTTTGTTAAAGTTCAAGGTTCAGTCAACATGGTTCATGTTTTCTGCAATGTTATTTCTCAAAAATTATAACGAAATTTGAATGTCCCCTTGTGTCTAGTAGTGATTAAAATAATATAAAAAGGAGAGGAGAGCTGAGTAGTCTGTGGCAGAGGGTGTTGTTTTATCATATGGTACTCACAGATATGTCATTGTCCACACCTGGGGAGGTCTGAAACAGTGACACCATGGAGCATACACAAAGAAAGAAAGGGGGGAGGGAAGACAAGACAAGAGGACATGGGAAATGAAAAACAAGAGCTATTAAAAAAAAATAATCTGGAGACATGAGTTAACAGGAGAGAAAATATTGAAAGATGAAAGGTAACTTAATGGATCACGGAGTGTGCTACTAAGAGCACATGACCAAACCAAATGGAAATCATGGAGAGAAAGACAAACATGGATGAGAGCAAAGGGCAAGATGGAAGTAGGTGGAGGGACTGTGGAAAGGGGGTGGGGGGGCTCATATATAGTTAGGACAGTTGCTTCCCAGTAGGGGAAACAACTGTTAGAGGCTGAACTCACTGCTACAGTGAGACAGGGTGACGAGGTGTCGCCTCCTCCTAACTATCACTTTTCACAGAGGTCATCAGGGAAAGATGAAACGATTTTTGGAAGGAGGAATTTGGCCGCCAGTGAATGCAAACATCCAGCCTTCTTGTTGCCAAGAGCAGGCGTTATAGTGGGAATCAGAGGTCAAGCATTTGGAGCCTAGATGCCAAAACTCTCCTGCTTCTAAATCCCAGGGAACTCCACTCCAGTGGTACAAACAACATAGTCGTACTCACAAGGCAGGAATATTACAACTACTGTTGTACGATGATTAAAACCTCCAAGCAAACAACGCATTATAGTCTCGTCCCAGCCGTTGTGCCATTACAGGAGCCAATGGCAACAACAGAAATTACACTGCCAACTCAGCCATTGATATTTCCATTCTGCCTATATTTTTCCGTGACTTGCACTCACATTGATAACGGAGTCCTTGAACTTGATGTGGAGCCTGTAGTTAGAAATGGCAATGATGGCATCATCAGCTCTGCCGAGATATTCCACCCCTTCCCCCTGAAGAACGGAGAACGGCACCTGTGGAGACACAGAATGACCAGGCTGTTGAAATTCAAGAAGGGAAACACAATTGTCAAGATTTATTAAGTTGAGTGGGGCTAACATGGTAGCATCCACATTAGCACGGTCTACTGGTGCGCAAATGGTGTAGCGGCGTTTGGAAATAAATGCAAACTAGGACAAAAACAACAGATGTTTAGAATGTTTGTGTGATTTAAGAATGCCAACATTTGAAATTTATCTCAAATATAAAGTACGGGAATGTCATTACCTTCATAAACATTTAGTTAACAAATTACATATCCTCAAGTACTAACAATTCATTCTGAGGCCAACATACATGAAATTTATTGGCAATATGTCCAACAGCAAATCAGACATTTGAATCAATTCCTCTATGTCAAAGTGAAGTGACATCAAAATCAATTGATTCATAACAAGTATCTGCAAAAAACTCATCTAAGGATATAAAAGTCACTCCACTGGGACACAAAGACCAACAAACAGGGAAAGTCAGCAGAGGTCATTAAAGTCTATGCAAATAAAAAATAGTTATTGATATTCGAGTCTGGAACAAAGTGAAGAACATGACAACCTACTGTTTGACCCACATGTAAGATATTAAAGGAGAGATCGATAGCACCATCCTTTCCACAAAACTGCCAGCATGGCTCAAAAACCTTTTAACTCGTCAACACATGAGTACTGAAATGTTGGGTCAGCTCTTAAGCTTGTATTTTTTGATTAGAACCTTTCCGATTTGAAAATCTTCATAATTGTTAAAAGGAAGTACAAATCGTATCATTATTGTGTCACATTCAAGTATCATGTTGGTATAATTCACTGTCCTGGCTACATGGAGCTAAACTCACATGATAGAATCGCAATAAATGCATCACAGTAAAGAAGGACAAGTTGGTTAAACTACATGTGTAGCAGTGCATTGAGCACATAGTAGTTACAGAAGGACTTTCCGGCGAGTCTAAATGAAGAAACAGGCAGACAAGAGGCAGAACTGGGAGGGACGAAGTCAGCTACAGCACTGACGGTATGGTGAGGGATCCCAAACAGTTTATTAAAAAAAAAATTTTGTACCATTTTATTATAGGCCTGGCCAAGTGCAGGCCATGACAGAACCCAAGATAACTGGTTTCCAGCAGAGGATGACAGAAAACATTTTTTTATCATCCCCCTTTAAGGCAGAGCCTTTGCTTTAAATATTCAACCACGTAGATGAGACACACAGCTAAAGCTGCCAACTTCTAAAAAGTGTCTCAATCTGTATAACAACATGAAAGCATCTAACGTCTTTCAGACTGATGAATTTTACTACAGCGACTTTTCAAGGGCTTTAAATATGATCCTCTGTAAGACCTTTAATGGCTCCTGTTGATCAGGAAAAACTAAGCTACATTATGTACAGAGTTAAAATCCTGGTCAATCCCTCGGGGGAAAAAAAAAAAAAGCTCCTCAATGACGCGAGGCACCGTTTGTGAGATACAGCAGCGCTCGGGGATCAATCTTTCTCTATTGACATCACCCCTTTATACCATGTCAACTCTTTCTGTGGGACTGCCTGCATGCACTGATGTACTTTTTGCCTGCTTTAACACAACCATGGCCATTTGGGACCACAAATCACAACTCAGATCTTGTTGTTTAGTTACTAGTAGTGGGGACAACAGTGTTGCTTAGAGACAACATTACCTCATCCTCCATTAGCATGCATTGCTGAGTCATGCAGAGGAGGCACCCCCCGGGTGCATATTAAGAGGACATGCAGCAGGGCAGATGAGGGATTATGTAGCCAGGCTTACTTGAAACAACATTAACACCATCAAAAGCACAGAATGTGCTCTGTGCACCAATGTGCACAGAGCACATGAACAGATCTGTAAAATAAAAGTCAATGTCAACTCACACGTCTTATGTTTTACCAATAACACAAAAACAAAGCTATTCCTGGTATATTGCAGATTAAGCATGAAGTGAAAAGCTGTGGCTGCAGCAGCCTGTCGGTAGAGTGATCATCATGGCACCTGCTGCTGCTCATATCCGAGTAAAAACGTGTACGTGAGTAAAGCCATGACGCATGGTGACTGGGAAAGAGTACAGCTTAACCTGGGAAATGGAGCACATAGTACTCCACTTTCAGACAGCAACAGAGCCAAATATAGGCTCCAGACCCCCTCTGGCACCCAGCCAGGGATGTAACGTGCAGAGGCACCCAACAAAGCTGAGAATTCCATCTTCTGCCTTCAACGTGAGTCAGGGGAAGCCACAAATTTTGCATGAAGTATTGCCTCACAAACTGCAGCAAGGGCTGAAATGAAAAACCTGGGAGATCTTAAGTGTCTTGGAGAGTTTATAGCTATCATGCTGTACAGCCTGGGAGCTGCGTTAAACAAACAGCTCCAAAAGTAGATGGATGAGTCACAGGCAGCCAGAAAGTGCAGCAGAAGATACTGTGTCATGTTTCCTCTATAAAGGCTTCAGTAGGAGAAACGGGAAGAAAAAAAAACAGGAAAAGAGAGGGAGAAATGTGCGTGAGTCGTGACTTCCGGTTCAGCAGCCTGCCTGTGAAAATGAGCACGCGTGCACAGGAGGGAGGGCAGCAGAATATTTAATATGGAGGGGTAGGCAATGCCTGTAATCTTCCCTGAGGGAAAGCTGTGGGAAGAGACAACAGTTGTCTGAGAATCTATCACGGGTGTCGCTGCACGCACTGAAGGACACATAAGCAGCGACAAAGTGTGAATGCGAGGAGGAGGGGGAGCATAAGTACAACAGTGCAGGAACATGGAAAGTGTTGCATGGGGAATAAAATGAGAACTACGTTCAGAAGAGAAACGGCTGTATTACAGGTCTCTTCTGGTCACATCAATGTGCCAAGAGGGAGTACGCCTCAACTGGAAATCATAAATAAACTTATCGTGACCCCACAGGCCGGACGAATCCTACCATCCTTCACTGGTCCAGACTCGTGTTGCTCTGGTCCATTAACCACCAGACATGAAAAGAGCACCAATTCACCAGTCCTAAGGGCAGAGCACAGTTTGCCCGTCACAATGGCGCTACTGTCGTCTTCAAGTGAATCTAACTCACTTCACTGACTTAATGTTTTTAAACTTTTTTTATTCTTTGCAGTTTTTGTGCAAGTGTGGAATGCATTTTGCAAGAGACTGCAAAGCATAAATGAGACAAGCATGCTGAGTTGATCTGTTGTAGTGGAAACGTAATATAGTGGAGGTGCTGAATTTCAGGAGTAGACACATTTAAGTTGACTACGAACCAGTGGAAGCTCGTCAAGGTGAATTTCATAATTCCCTATGAGGTACAGGAAAATTGCCACACCGATCTACCCTGGTCCCAGTGCGAGAGTCGAGACCAGTGCATGGAGACCACTACGGGCACACTCTTGTAATAAAGGTAATTCATGACAGATTTCATTTTCCACCCTGGCCCTTAGGAATGAGTGTCGTCTCCTTTCTCGGCTCCCTTTACGGTGCATCGTCAAAACTACTAATAAATAAAACGTCAAACAGTGGAACAATCCTAAAAAAAGACAAATCACAATTTTTTTTTTAGCCATTTTGAATTGAACATAAAAAATGTCAATCTTTCCATCCAGCAAATGTGCCTTCTGTTCCTGTGGTTTCACATAAATGTATATCTTACCTTAATGGAAAATTTCAGAAATGTTATGAACACATAAAAGGGAATAGTCTATGTGGGAATATCTGTGACCTCTCATTTGTGTGATTTTGTCATTATTTACGTTTACCAGAGCTAAAAATGAAGCAAGTAAGACTCAATAGCCAATTAACTAGTGCCTCTTTAAGAGAGGAGTGTGCTGAGAGCCCATCCGACCAGTATTTATTAAATTATAAAGCAACGCAAAATTTGTTTTCATTGTCCTCACTTTCAACCCATTATTTAGCCACTTGGTAAGCCCTTGTTTTCTTGTTTATCTTCATGTTGTACGCATAATGTCCGCTATTGCCATGTTGAATCATCGCACAGTGCTTACATCTGCTTCCCTTGTGTTGTACATTATAACTTGATAATATTTGTTCCTGTAGAATCCAAATAGTTTAAGTTACTAATAAACACAATTAAAAGTTAATGAAATGTCTAAGCTGTGGGATATAAAGCCAAGATTTGGACTCTTAAGTCTGTCCATTCTGTGCCCATATTTTTAGCTCCATATTTTATTTACATATGTATATAGTGGTCTGAACATGGTGTATAATGGTTAACATATTAAAAGTGTGTACATGAGAAATGATTTTATATTTGTATATTAAATACATAAATTAGATTTGGTATATTCATTTTTACTTGAATTTAATTAATAAATATGTCCATTGTGCCATTGATAGGTGGGTCATATTTTTGAAGCTTTCTGTCATAGAATATGGGTTAATATGCTTTTTATTACTGCTGCTTATTGACTGTCATGAATGAGATGTGACGTTAGTGCACATGAGTGAAACATTGCACTTTTCAGGTTTATTATCTGCCATTTCTACCGTTTCTACTGCTGCTTTTGAGAAAAATATAAACAGAAATGAATTATTCCGAGTAATGTCCTTGGCATGCCAGCTGCCCTTTCCACTGGGATGAAAAATGAATGATGGTTCAACTGTACAGCGTGTGGGCAGTGTCTGCATTCAAATTCAAATACTGTCTTATCTAAATCGTCACCCAATTAACTTTCTGGTGTTGAACACAGATAAAGGAATGCCAAGTAATGACAAAAAGTAATTCCAGGACAATGAGACCATCTGTATTTCAGGGTCTGGTATTAAGGCTGCTTCCATGTGCAATACCTGAAACAGGGAGTTTCAGAATTCTTCACAAGGAGCTAGGATTAACTATGAGGTCATCATCTATGAATACCATATTTGGTGATTTCAACATCTTCTGGTCATTTGTTTACGGGGCTGCAGCTAGATGTCCCTGCAGATAGATTTATTCTCATCAGTGACTGATCAAGTATTTGGCTCACCTGAAGACTTTCATCCTCCTTCACCAACTCCTTCTGGGGGAACAGGTCCTTGGCCTTAATATACTCCAGACTGGGAGGCCCTTCTTCACCCTGTTGTGAACGATAGAAACAATTAGGTGGTCAGATGAATAGTTCAGTTGTAATTCTAAAAAATCATTTATAATCGCAAGGTGAAAGAAGATGTTAAAATACCTATACGTAAAAATACAACAAAAAGAAAAATGCCCTTCATTAAAAATCATCAAATCATAAAAAAGACCACTGGGAGGCCCTTTGTCAAAACAATGTTACGTAATATCAGCCCCAAGTTTAGAGTTATTACATCCCGCTTCAAAGAGGTGATGTATTGTAATTGTCAGTGTTCGTGCATTCGTTCGTCCGCACTGGCTTTGACCTACCCTTAAAGTAGGACAGGGTAAGTCGCGGGAAGTTGCAGTCTCTGACTGGCTTGTATTGAACTTTTATCAGACTGGCCAGACTCTGATGTAGGAAGCATGGCAGGAATAATTTCACAACCTCCATTGGGTAACTCAGTGATCACGTACAAAATTAAATATTGACCAAGAGATCCAAGAATTACCTTTGAATAGGGAGCATATGACCTTGTCTTTTCAAATGTTTCCAACTGCAACCCAATGAAACATTTTCCCTCGTTGATTAACATAAATGCTGCAGGGCAATTGTTCCTTGTGTATTTATGTTGTTTGCTTTGGCACTATGCAAATAGTTATTGCATGAGCACATGCTACACAGTACCTGGCACCAGACACCAAAAGGCTGTAGACTTTGACTGGGTGTTACACACTGGGTGTGTGTAACCCAGTGTGTTACACACCCAGTCAAACAGAGAAATGGACTCAGTAAAATGTCTTACACACTTGACTAATATTTGTTGAGTCATGCTTTGAGTCTTAGGGTTTTTTATGAGTACTTATGAGTCCTACATCTGATTATAAAAAAAAGAAAAGGAGAACCAAGAACTGACTTAATGTTTGGGCGATATTACCAATGAATAAAAATCAATTAAACATTTAAATGGTATTATGTCAACTTAAAATCAATGGTTGGCCAATTTTCGAATGTAATGCCCCATGAAGAGGCACCGATAGCGACATGAGAGGAACAGAAAGGGAAAGACAAGGTTTAGTGTCACGTACCTCTCACATTATGCAAACACTTTTATCAGATGCAGGTCATGCGACAATCACTGCGACAAAATGGCACAAAGTACCAAAATGATGAAAGTGAATTACATGTCCTTGTTAATCATGCCCTTTTGTTCAAACACCATTTTCTTTTGAAAACTTTAGTATGTACATACATTTAAATGCAAACTATTTGAGTCCAACTTTAGAAAAGTTTAACATTATCCATATTAATGACTATCCGCTATGTTTTGTGCAGGAAGATCTCGTCCTAGAGCTGTCATTTCTACTGCGACTAAGGTAAGACTAGGTCGTGCTTAATGTTAAGAATGTATACTTCACGTATTTGAGCACTTTTTCAACAATCAATATTGATGAAATGGTCAACATAGGAGCAGTACCATCAGGATCCAGTGGGGGCAGTGTAGCCATAATTCACATACAGTATGGTACAAATACTTAAAGATGGAAAAACGTTTTTGCAATAGTATATTAAATATTGATAAAATTAGATTTGTTTATCGATGACATCAAAACCTTGTCTATTAGATTTGGATTCTTCGTGGCCGTAAGTCCATGCTGTTCCCTAATGAATGCAGTAATAGAATTTTGAAGGGGTTCCAGAGAAAAGCAGAGTACAGTCCCTGGTGTTTTTTCCAGCGGACATCTCCTGACTCATGCTGGTTTCTGCTAATGAGAGACTTGTTTTCCAGAACAAAAGACAAGCATCATAATGAAAGCAGGGAAGCACCCCATGATGTCTCACTATGTAGATCTCCAATGTTTACAATCACTACATCTATGATTCTAAGGTCCTAGCCAGTGATTGAATCAAATGAGCATACCATTCATCAGTAACAGAGGGAGATAGTGTTGCTACGGTGACATCATTTGATGTAGAAGGCGCAGAGATCACAGGACGAGGAAAGCCATTCATCAGTTTTGTTGGCAGTCATTTGTAGCTTTAAAGATGGGGGAATAGCTTATTAACAAAATGGCAAAAAAACCTTTAAATGGGAAGGAGGAAACCGTTTTAAAAAAGTTTAAACAATCATCTTGACCACCAGTGAAATAAAAAAGACAATTGACAACTAGAACAAATGCAGTCAGACTGCAACATCCTGTGACACCCCTGAATTCAAAATTTTACCCTGACCTACTTGCATAGGTCAAAGATCAAAGCTAGTGCTGACCTGTGTTCATAGATCAAAGCAGTAGCTTTGATCTATGGTCTTAAACTGGCCTTCTTCCTTTGTATTTCTATCTTGTCCAGTTTCTGAGTTTACAAAAGTTGAAATTTGACTTTGATCTAGTTTTCTCAAGGTCAAGGTGATCATCTTATTTTCATCCCGTTTGCCGCCCGAGTAATGTGCTTTTTGTTTCATCCTTCTATGTGCAACAGTTGCGAAGATATTTGGTGGACTAACGAACTGAAGAACAGACGAACACACGGACACTGACAATTACAATACATGGTGATTAATTGCATCCCGCTTCAAAGCGGTGATGTACTTAAAGTAATCAAAAGTTGAAGTCCCTCAAGTTTAAAGAGGATACAAGGTACAGGTATTGTCCTCCTAAGGGTATTGGGGTGCAGAGTCCTTCACTGTGGCAGAATTTGAGGTAAACATTCCCTGAAGTTACGGGAAGAGTGTGTGTGTGTGAGATCAATGGGATAAGTGACTACACAAAGTCAGTCTACCAGCTTCTTCAACTTGATCACTCATAATAAATGGCAGAGCTAATGGTAGACATGGATGTGGGTGCCAAGTCTGTGCCAAGCTGAGATGTCTACACTCCTTGAAATATTCTCCAATGTTAAGTGCTGGATTGAATGCCATCCAAATGATGACTTTATATTTATAACAAAGATGGGTTTCAGACTGAAAATAAGTGACATCCAGGATGAGGGTAAGATAGAAGCTTCTTTTTTTGGCTTAAAACTACAATCAAATATTTGGGGAGGAATACAGGAAATGGCACAATAAGCAAACCTTGTATTATTTGTGTTCACTGAATAACTCAAAAATGATAACTACAATTAGCTTGGCATTACTAACCATTTCTTCACAATGTGCAGTTCAAGTAGCTAATACAGTTGCCATCACAAATTCCTCACATCTCAATACCTTAACTTGTCTACTTCAACTCTCTCTGCGATTCGATGTTACTGATCACCTCACCTTTGACACCAACCAGCCTTCAGCATCAAGATGGATGAGGCAGGTGTTCAACATTAAATTGTGCTTAATTTCACCTGGAAATGAAGGGACTATGACAGTAGCCATCAGTCTTGGGCATCCTTCAAGGATTTAGCCATTATAGGTTGATCTCACACACTGTTGCCAGGCAATCTGAATCACCACCCTGACATCAGAGCACCGACTTCTTTGCTTTTTTTTTCTGAAAGGGAATAAAGTTAAGCTGCCAGACTGCGGCCAACAATTACTAAAGGAGCCATCATTACGGAACTTCCCAGTGAAAAATTCAATGCTAATCAGTTAAAAAGGAAGATGCAATCAATCACGGAACACACAGCTATTATGAGTCTTGTACTATATACCTAGTACAGACTTGGCAGCACTTACTCGTTTTCTCCTATGGTGCTGTTCCTTTGAAAGGTCTGCTAGAACACAGTGTACATTAAAGGCAAAAAAATCTGCTGACTAACAGTTGTGTGGTTGTCGTATTGCTCCATCTACATACATAAGTGTCAACACAATACATAAAGACGTGAAATAGACAATTTGGAAAGTGACAAGTTATTCTGACATTTAAAAAAGACGAGATGTTAGGACAATTAAATTGGAGGACTATTTCTGGCTAATGAAACTTCTGCAGACAGCCCTCAGTTTTATAACTCCTTTGCTGCACAACTGAACAAACAGTTTGTAAAAGCAATGACAGATTTTAAGCACTAACAGGTAGCAAGGAAAGGCTGTTTTCTGGTCCTATGCAGTTTGTCCACAACCAGACAATCAGCTTACATGAGATTAAAAAGGAAAAGAGAAACGCTCTCACTTCCACGTCAACTGACTTGCAAAGATGAAGCACAGCTTGTCCTGTGCACAACACCTTTTTGCTTCGTCACTGCTGTGAGCCTCCGCAACCTCCCCCACTTTTGTCCAACCTGCAAGCAAAATCCAGGAGCTGATAGACATGTGCATGTACAAATACTCTCATTTCATTTGACACGGTCACGTAAATTTAATACCATTACATAATCTAATGCTGTGTTTGTACATATGTAAATAGGTATTGCTTTGTTAAGTGCATTTTTTAAATTTTCTGCAAAAGCATGAGTGTCAAACTGCCTTCAGAACATTTCTGTATCTGTTACTGGAAAAATTAACAAAGCAATGCAATAGATTAGTTAGATTGCTGAAAAGAATGAAGCACAGTCTTCATGAATAAGTGTCTGGTTACCATGGATACAACAATTTGTGCTCATGGAAGAATCCCTTTCTCTGAAGCATTTAGAAATAAGTCTTTGCTGGTATTATTTCCTTCATCTGATCAGAGTTTTGTCCCAAGAGTTGTTTGCAGATTAGAGATGTGACAAGATGCAGAGGTGACCCCCTAAATATGAGGGGAACACAGGCTCACATGCAGAGCGTGGCAAATTGAGAGAGCCATAAACTGTATGAAGTGTAGAGCCATACTGGTATTAAATATGAATTGCAGAAAGTCGCTCATTTGTTTTTGACAAAGCAGCCAATGAGCTTTTGATCCTGGATCTTCACATGAACATCATTCCAACTTTTTACTGAAATAAATGAACTGATGAGATATTACTAAATGTGCCACAGCCAATCTGATTTATTTAGTAATTTATGTATGCATAACTTTCACCTCTGCTCCTGTATGTAATTGTGACCTGAAAATTACTATTCATCTGTCCAGCATAATAATGACGATTCTAACTGAAGTGTCAGTTCGAAAGAAGAATAAAAAGTGGATAAAAAAAAGGATAGAGGGAAAAGCCGGGTAGAATGAGAAGCAAATACCAAATGAAAAACAGGACAAAAACGTACTTTATATATTAATCTGGCAGGGCAGTCAGAGAAACAGGTCAAGGCCCAAAGATGGCAGAGTAAGTGACCAATATTGTCAGATCTAGTTTTCTCTATCCTCTCATTCTGTGTTAATATTTCAGAGACGATGTTCAAAAAGATCATTCCCACTTTAGTCTTAAAACAGGAACCTGAGCCAATATCGCAGGGACAAAGTGAGCAGAATGTTAAACACAAAGAAGTAAAGAGATGTTTTTCTGTGCAGGCAAGTTCAGGATTCTCAAAGATACATATGGGACACTTACAGGTGTGTTCAAACTGCAGGTTGGGGCTGTGACATGTTGATTTGTATTGTTTGTAGCCCAACCAGAAGACTTGGATGTCACCCAATATAGTAGTAGCCAGTAGCTAAAATATATAAACGTGATCATTGCATCCATGCATGTTATCCCATTACCTACTAAAAACATAAATCCAGGGAAACCCCACCATAAAGCTATTAAAAACCTATTGGCGGTACTCACGCTCTTGATTCATTTTGCTAGGGATATAATAGAATCTGAGTGATGGGAAAATCTCAAACAATTTAATTAAGGTTTTACGAGTTCCATTTGGTGCATGCAACATATCCAGGGTGAGATCAACTCGATATACTTGAGAGGGATTGAGGAGTAACTAGAGACTGTTTTCCATAGTCAGATCACAAGAGTCATGGTGGTGATGAAAACTTGATGCAGCGATCTCCCACAGGACAATATTGACTGAGCAGAGTTCCGTTTAAGTAACAGGACGTGGACACTAAATTATACAGACAGAAACAGATTCAAAACTGCCAAGTCAACGGCACCACAGACATATTTTTGACAGATCATAAATGGTTTATAAAACCTGGTTGTGTCTAGTCACAAGGAATACTGATGAGGAACACCAGCAGCTGCTCTCTTGATGCACCGGATAACTTCACAAACCTTTTCTGCTAAAGAAACAGTTGGAAGCTTTCTCAATGACAGAATGTTCGTCATTGTTAGCATCACAATTAATAATGCTAAAATATTAAGAATGCTTCACTGCCATCCAGATACAGACAGTCTGTGCAATGAGCCTGGAGAGAGCAGATGTGATGTGTATTTATCCCCATAACACTTAACATTGTGCTAAATGGAAATCGCTTTAACTTCAAATGATTGATCATTTTTAACCATGTTCACAAAATAGCTCAATAGACGGTCTCAGTCCATTACTGTGAACAAGGATGCTTCAGCTGATTTTTTTAAAAAATATGCATTCATGCTCCCCAGGGGATGAATTATGATGGCCAGTGATGAGAATCAAGTCATCCAGTGAGATATCCCAACATTGACTAAACAGATTGGTACAACATGTTGCATAAAACATTACTACCTGCCGTATGTTGAATCTACTGAAATCAGTTTCCTCTAGCATCACACGATCACCAACTGTACTTTTGAGTGCACTGTCTAAGGAACTAGATGTTTAAGAGCTGTCAGATGCTGCATCCCACAGAATGTGATCTTATATTTCCATCTGATTTAAATTAACATTTAAGGCAACGAAAGCAAGCATGTTTGAGGACTGAACTAAAGCCAAAAATGCGCCCATGTAAATTAATCTAAACCCTCAATCTTTAAAAGATGAGACTAAGTGGAACACCTGTTATTTGCTGACTATGCACCAAATATTGACTGGAAATCTCATCACGAACTGATTTCAGGTCTGACAGCTTGCACTTATATTTTCTAACACTGAACCAGCAGCCATACAATCATTCATTCTCTGCAGCACACATTTTATGTCTTACTCTCGTTGGGTACCCTCCCTCCTCACTGCCAATCAACAAACCGGTAGCTCTAAGCCCCCCACACACCGAGTCGAGTAATGGGAGTAGCTTGTGATGGCCACACGTGGAGGAAGACACCGAGGCAATGCAATTATTTGTATGTGCAGAATGGAGTGTTGGTTACTTACTTAATATCTGCAGCGCTCACGTGTGTCGACCAGTACACCCACCCAACCCCCATCCCCCACTGATTGGTCGACAGGCACACACACACACACACGCCGGAAAGTCGGGGAGCAATTCCCACACCCATCACAAACAGAAACAAAAGCCCTTTTATGAACGTGTGGACTTACAAAGCAGTTAAGCATGGAGCAAGACACCCTTCCAGCGAGGTTCATGTCGAGGAGAGGCAGGGGTGTGCCTGAACGACACGCAGCCTACAACGCAGCAGCACGACCAGCGCACAGGGAGCCGGCAGAACCATTCTCCTCCCGGCTGGAGCCTCTTCACCCCTCATCCACTCTGTACCCCTCAGCCTGCTGCCTCCCCCCAGCCCCCCACCACCTTCTGCAGGCTTCCCCTTCTCAATAGATGCTGTGGGACAACAAGCCAGTCCCGTGTCTCATTCAGGAACAACCCACCCTCCCCACCCCCAAATACCACCACCCCCACCCAAACACTTCCAGAGAGAAGCTGATGTCTGAAGACAGTCTGTTGCACTACTGAGAGACCGACAATGGTCCGAACAATAACAGGAGTCCACACGGTCAGCAGGGTCACAACAGAAGAGAAAGCAAAAGTGACGAGACGACTGCAGATGTACCTTCCCAACTGTAGCGCAAAGCCAGAGTAGGAGAGAAAGACGGAGGGAACTGCCTGACGCTAGGCTCCACCCTATGCATGCGCATCTACCTCCTCTCTCTCCCTCTCTATCACATGCTCACATTTCTACCTCCATCTCCCTCACTCCTCCCCCACTCCCTCCTTGTTCACCCTTCACCGACATCTCCTTATAAATATGCTTCTCTTCTTAGAGCAACGTGGCAATGAAGACTAGAGAGGAACATGGGGATCTAGAAGATGCCTTGACCACCATGCATGCATCATATGGCAGAATGCTGACTCTTCCCAGCATGCATAGTGGATATGCTCTCAGTTGTGGGTAGCTTCAATGCAAAAACATATCCGGAAGTCAAATTCATTCGCAGACAGATAATAGAAACACCCTATCCAGTAGATGGACAACATCCCATCACACGACCACTGCATTGGTAGCGGTTGATCTAGGGTAGGATACCAAAACGTGGCAGAGGACAGGAGGGAGGGTGTTGAGAGCGAGTTTATGCAGAGATCTCCAGTGACACAGCAATTTACAGCGCCAGTGCTACCTACAGAGTCTCCGATTGTCGTCTTTGCACTGTTCGACACAAAATGCAGGACATAGTTATCGTAACAGCTGCAACATCTTTCTACAAATCCTGGAAGGTCACAATCCATATGTTTGTAGCGTTACGCATCATACAGGGGGGACGTGCAGCCAATTCCCCCCCTCTTCTCTGAACATCCTCCGTGAGTCGTGACAGCCACTTGCCTTCAGCTGTGTGACCCCACGTTACATAAGACATGGAGAACGTGCAGCATAGGCTGTATGCACAACGCAGCACTATTTAAAAAAAGGATTTATTTGACTGGGGGTGCTTTACAATTTTTACATGCAGCTCATTTTAATAGGATGTGTAGAACTAAAGGTCCATTGGTGAAGGGTGACACCCTCTGAAATGGAGGATGCACGCATATATTACAGGTCATCATTTTCAACCAATATTAACCAATATTGATAATACCGTCATGCACAATCATAAAGCAGTGCTTCTTTCCAGTGTAATTTATACAGAATAAAGCATATCCATATTCCAGGATTCTAATTAGTAGATTAATCTGTTAGTAGATCAAAAGATTAAATTAGACCATTTTTGATAGCTGATTAATCGTTTGTCATTTCTGAGGCAACATCTGCTGTTCCAGTTTCTCAAATGGAAGAATTTCTCTCAAGGGGGTAACATTTTCACAGGCGTCCGTTTATTTCTTGACTTGTCAGCACGATTACAGAAAAATACAGGATGAATTTCCATAAAATTTGGGACAGTAGGTCTCGGGTCCTTTGCATTTTAGTGCAGAGCTATAGAAAATCTTGATCCAGTAGATTAAAATATTTGACAGTTACAAATCCAGTAACCTATAGTAACGATTAAAGGGTCACGAGTTTGGCGTAGGAGACTGCTTGACAGAATTTAAGAGGACCGTGGAGGTACGTCACCTCCTCCAAGGTTATGTTTTTGCCAGCACTGGTGGTCTGTTAGCACAATTTAAAAAAAAATTATAAATATATTTTGAGGATTTTCATTTTGAAGGGTTAGGATACAATTACATTTTGGTGGACATCCAAATCATTAAAAGTCCCAAAATGCACTGGTCTTGATTTGCTGCCTGATGAGAGTGCTCATAAGTGAAATGAGTAAAGAAGGGCTATGCCCGCAGTTCTTTCCAGGAAAGGTCACTTGGCTTCTGAACGTGAGCTCCATTAGATTTTTTTTTAGAAAAGGTGAAGGTGAACCACAGGGAAATTAGCATACAGCAACTAATTGCATTAAGAAGTGAACTTCACAGGGCGAAATGAGCTGCCTTTAGTGGAGGTCAGACAAATCAGATTTTTTAAAAAAAAATCTACCTAGACAGATTTATTATATCTATGGTCTCATTCAAAAGGAAAAAAATTATGTAAAATTACAGATTAAAATGTTTTTAGGCTTCTTTGCTCTACACAAGATAATGAAGTTTTACAAAGCAATGTTTCACGGTTTTAATGTTCACTACTGTACTGTACTACTGAGGGTTTTTTTCTATGGAATGTGGACACACTAGAAGTGAGAGCATCAAGCTGCTTATGCGTACAGTGCCTTCCATCTCATCAGGTACAGAGACTCATGAAACTGCTGCTATAAATCACACTTCCATAAATCAGGCAGAACCTTACAGAGAATCAGTTGAATGTCATAAGCATGTGACTTAAAATAAAGAAGTGAAATAAAGCATTATTCAAGCAGTGAAGCAAAGTCATTCAACCTTTAAGACTTATTTCCTGAAACTTGCATGTACAATATATGATCATCATATATGGAACAGAATTTGATTGGTTATGATCGTGTGAGCTGTCCTATTGAGTGTGAAACAGAAAAATGTTCAGTGTCAAAGTTCTGCCAGCATCTGTCTCATGATGCATTACAAAAATTACCCAGCATCTTAATCTCAAGTCTTTATATCTCTGGCAAGAGCCCAATGATTACAATTTTTCATATCACAGACAAGTGCTGGCCCATCAGGTTTGAAGTATGGAGGGCTTTCCTTTGATGAGATTAGAATAGGTTTTTGTTTTTTTGTTTTTTTTCACTTTTTATTCAGACTCTCATTACAATCTGGGCAAGAAGACCAAGAAAAATGACCCATGTATGAACACAAATTGTGAATATAAAAACAAAACAAAACTGAAATGCAAGCCATTGTTCTTGCACAGTTCAGGCTTTAAGAACATTTCTACACGAAAAGAAACCAAATTGAATTTATAGGAAATAGAGAATATTCAGGTCCACTGGACTTCGACCGGCTGCAACACCAGGCACCTGATTTGGCCTATTGTGCCTCACATTTTATTTTAGGAAAGGAGTGCAGCGAGTCACCAAGGCAGAGTGTCAGCCTACATGTTGATGCCAGAGAAGTAGGATACAAGTAAGAAAGTAGGTCTGAGGAAGGATATGGAGCAAAAGTCTATAGAACAAGGAAACGTACACACGTGTGTGTGTGTGTGTGTGTGTGTGTGTGTGTGTGTGTGTCAGTGTCTGTAAATGTAAATAACTACTTGTGCTAATGCTGTTCTTCACACATTAAAACTCACTCGTGTTTGTCACCCCTAATCTGACAACATTGACCTGTACCTCAAACAGGATTTACCTGAATATGATGCATTTAAAGCAAGTAATGCAATATATTACATAAAAATACCCAACAATGTTGTGTTTTCGATTGCTTGCCAGAACATGCAGTAGTTCTGGTTTGCAGCCTGATAAAAAGATTGGAGTTAACATATTTAACCAAAGAAGAGGAACTGACACCGAGGGCCAGACTACAGGAAGCAAAGTGGAAGGCTTTGAAAGAAACACCGAAATCATTAACAACCACCTGAAATGAACCCTCTGGCTTTGACTATAACCATCTGGCTTTTGAATGGAAAAACCCTAACACAAGTGATTCTAACGTAAAGCAAGCAACATCATGTGGGGCAAAGGAAAGACACTAATGCCTTTAAGTTGTTTGACATAACCTCTACAAAATGGTATTAGAATGCATTGTGGGTAGTGAGGGGAACGTAAACCAACTCTATTGTCCTCATTTCCATGCATGCATTATACCACTAACAATAATGAAGCATGAGTGGACAGTATGAACTCAAAGAAGCTGGAGGCTGGGAATCAAATGAACACAGCTTTACAACACAGGATAAAAAGAATCATATTACTTGTGGAACAAACCAAAAAACACCTGAGAAAGTCTCAGAACTGAAAACAGAGAACTATCATTAGTTGTAGTAGGCAAGTCATTCTATATATGTGAAAAAATGACAACAGAATATATTCATGTCAAATATGCCCAAGCACCTTCAAATACAGGGGTCGCTTGTACCGAAGTGATCAAACTTCTCATCTGCTGCAGGGGGAAGAATGTGTTCAGGACATCTAAGAACATAACTGGGTGATGACGTGTGATGCAACACAGACACAATTCCAAAAAATTATAAACCAAATTTCCACACCAGGTCCAACTGAGCTCTGTATTCTCCTATGTGCCTTAGCGCAACCATTATTTGTTCATCAGCTTTGCCATCAATTAAACTCAGAGCTCGACCGTGTCCCATAAAAAGGGTAAGAGCTGGGCAGTCAGCCACGGTGGCATTCTGTGGAACCAGTTGACCAGAACCTTGGGACACACATCCTCTTGTTACACTTCCTATTTCTGTCCCATAAAAGCTGCAACACTATTTGAGAGGAATTTGCCTCTATTTAAGAACAGTCTTTTCTAACAGTCGCACGTTTACTGAACATTCAGTGAGAAGCAGCAAAGGGACAGGTTGTCATGTGCTCTGTGTTGTAAGATGTTATTAGTGAGTACGTATAATTAATTGCATTATCACAACATTTAGTATTATCTATTCTTTACTAGTTTCAAAAGTCTTTTGTGTCTATTATAACTGAAAAATGAGGCATTGCTGGCAAATTGAAGCGCTGTCTAATGCATCTTACAATGGTTGTAAAATGCAGCAAACATGGCTCATATGATTCTTATTAGAGTTGTGATCTGCAGACATTATATCTCGGAAGTCGGTTTAAATTTTTCTTCAATATGACTGACATACAGGCTTCTGATCGCCGTGTAATAAGACAAACCACTGGTCATCTCACATGAAGTAAAATCTGAGACGCAGCATTCCCAAAGGAAGCAGCTAAGGTTGACGGTGCCAAATTATTTCTGAACACTTTTATCCTTACGCAACATAAATAATTACTCTAAGTTTAGCCTAAGAGCTGAAAGTCAGTAGCATACACTAGTGGGCTATCTGTAGATGGACAAATTTCATGTCAGTACTATAAGTAGCAGAGGTATGCTTGTATTCGATGAGGGCATCCCAACAGCACAAGTATTTTAGTTTAATTTTTGCTCATAAAATTGAGATTCACATTCAGTTCCACTGTTAGAATAAGCAAGCTGAACATTGAGCGGTCACTGTATAAATCCAGTTATTTGTTTATGCTATGAATATATCCCCATTTTAAATATTAACTTTGCTTACATGATTGAACAACTTTGATTACAGATGAATTAAACACACAAAACACTTTCCTCAAGTAGATGTGAAATGTTTCTGTGATTCTGACCATAAGAATAACGCATCCTATATGACAATTTATATACAAGTTTAAGACAATAATATGAATAAACTGACTGCATTATTGCTTGTCCATGCATCAACACAAATATGAAGCTTTGGAAAAATCTCAAAGGCTTCAGTACATTCTGTCCCAAAACCTGTTGCAACACCCAACGCTCTGTTAAGGCATGTTAAGACTATAGAACCAATTCCTGTGTGTAACTGAAATGTCACGACTTGACTTTACATTCAGACAATATTTTGGGAGTTCAGAGACACCACGTTTCATTGCTATCTGAAGTCCACAGCCGGGTCTATAAATACATGAATATGGCAACCCCTTCCCCAATAGTGTGATTGACTCACCATGCTTACAGCCAGTGCTGTGGAGTCAACTTGGGCGCTCCTCTTCAGATCCCTCCCTCTCCTCCCGTCTGCTGGTCTCTGCTGTGCCAGCTGTGATTTCTGCCAACATTAAAAAAAAAAAAAAAAAACCTTTAGACACAGTATGTGTGAGTGTGCATGAGCATTTGAGTGTCTGTGATTGCACAAACGGCTGGATTAAAAAAAAAAAAAAAGCCTTACTCAGTCCAAAGTGCAGCAAGTAGAAGGAAAGTTGGTAATAAAACAATAAAAGGCAGAAGAAGGGGATGTGCTTATCTTGATAGCAATTAACCCCAGACATTTGATAGCTCTCACAACAGTGTGGTATAATATAAGTTGATGACCATCTGAGAGAAGACATAGCCCTACAAAATCAGGCCAAGTCAATGTAAACACACACCAGACAAGCAGTGCTGCAGACAGACATGCAGGCACATGTGTGAAGAATGTGAGTGAAGTATATCACCTCAGCTGACCCCGGTGAGAAAAGTGTAATTTACAGGAACTGTCCACTCATCATTCCTCATTTGATTATCAGCTGCCAGATAAGTGTGGAAGTTGAGTGCACATATGGCCAAACTCCACAACTCTTCGGCACACCAAAAAAGACTTAAGTGGATACAGTGACCAAAAGAACTAACGTTCTGAGATGACGCCACAAACTTTCATAGTATAGTGCAATGGCTTCTAGACAGTATAAAGACATAATGATGCAATGAGTGTATGAAAATCAAATATCGATTCATGCAAAACGTGCAAGGAAAAAAAAAATAGTACTCTGGTAACACACACTGCTCAGCCAGGAAGCTGAGGGTGCATTTACTATGAGGAGTAGCACACACATATATGCGAGACAAAACAAGGACACGGTGATCACATTCTTGTGTTTAAGAATAGAGTAAACTACACTGAACTTAGTAGAAGGACACACCTTGAAACAAGAATGAAGTTCTCATTTCACTACACATACTTTTCCAGACACACCTCCTTTTGTACGCCGCTCCAGGAAAATGAAGGAAATACTCTCAAGTTACGAAATTCTACTCTGAAAGATGACTTGTCTTAGCTCACCTGTGCAAAGTGCCGAATCTTCTTAGCTGACAAAGAATGCGTCTGCCTTACAAGATCGAATTAATGCTCAGTGCCTTGCAAAGAAGCTGCAGTCCTTCAACCTAAAATGCACTGGTTGTAATCTAGTGCATGACATGCCTTCCTCCCTCCCTCCGTCCGTCTCTATTGCTTACCCTTTCTCCCTCCCACACTCCTGTGCCAGGCTTTTCAAAGTGAAAGAGGCCATATTACACCGAGACCTTAGGTCGTCTAGTGTTTTTAAATCTTTTAGATGCAGCTCCTACTGTACTTACATCCACACTCAATCACAATATTTATAAATTCTGAGAAAAAAAAAAAATCTGTTCTTTAACCACACCCACTGACCCAGAACCCTCTGTTCTCCCCATGTGACCAGCTGTCCCGGACTGGTTTGAGCCCATATCAACCCCCTCTCTTCCTGAGGTCCCACAAACTGTCCCTCAGATAGCATCCCCTTATCATCGTAAAATCTTCGACACATGGATCTTGTATTTTGATGCCAATAAATAACTGGCTGTGTTCCTTGTTGTGTTTCAGACCTTGTCTCAAGCTCAAGTTCAGTTTGAACTTCTATAACTATATGAAAACAAGACTGAGGTCATACCGTTTGGACACCCCGAATTGTTAGATGCGGACACTCTAGTATCAAATAATCCCTCATCTGTCAGGATTTGTAGTGTTTATTTCAACAAAGTTTAAGTTTGACAGGAAATATTTATTCTGTTGTGAAATCTACTTTTTTCAGCTAGGAAAAATCGCTAAGGCAAAGGTATATTTCCATCTCAAAGATTTAACATCTCGACTTCACAACAGTACTAGTAGTTCTTCTCATGTGGGTTTGGACCAGTCATCTTTTCAACTCTTGAATGCTTTAAATAATTTTTAAGAGCCCATGCCTTCTCTGGCCTTTCCTTCGAGATGAAAATTATAATTCCAACAGACCTTACTGTCATACTGCATTTTTGTACCTTTTCACTTAATAAAGTGCTGTGGTAGACCATGGTCATTTTAAATTCACCATATAAGTAAAATTTTACTTGAGATTAACTTTCTACATCCAAAACGGTCTGGATCTTAAACTAGATGCTCACTTGTGTGCCGTGTATTGCTGGACTGACTATATACAATGAGCTTATCAGAGCCTGCCAATTGATAACATCTGCCAGATTCTGAAATACATGAGAGTGAACTACTACAAATACAGAACCAAAAAGGGACAAATTTTTCAACCAATAGTTTATGTGCATTACACAAACTATTGGTTGAATATCTAAGGATTCACGGAAACGCCGTGGATTGACAGGAGAGCAAACATTAAATGGTGGAGCAGACTTTGCACAAAATGTAGGATTGTTCAACTTGGGAGAGAAATACACTGTACTAGTGTCATGTAAAGTAGAGCAAACATCTGTTTCTCTGCTAAAGTACAATTTATCACTCTGGTTATCAAGTTTTACTAGCCAAAAATTCACTATTTTTCTGTTGAATTGAGTTCAAAATTAGATTGAATAAGCCAGGGGAGCACAAACCACAGTAAAAGAATTCCCTTCCTGCCTACTTCCACTCAAAACATACAATAAAGAAACAAAGCAACAGTTCGTCTCATTGATATGCTTTTGTAAAGGTTATGTGAGATCAACAGATGGAAAACAGATTCAAGTCAAAACACTGATGACATTCGTTGAATGACTTTTCCCTCACCGTTAAGGTTGTGAAAATCAATTCTTATTCCAGGTAGAAACCACACCTTACGGAGTACTGATTGACACCTGCATTTAAGTACTGAAGAGATCTTGTACGCTTGTCATGATCCAAATTAGTTTTTTTGACTTGCAATCATCTTAATTTTTTGCAAAGCACAGGCTATATAAAATAAAATACAGCTCTGACATGCATTTAAATTACTTTAGGAACAAAAAATAACTAAAAACTAACTGAGCAAACATTCAATATCACATTTCATTCAAACTTAATCTCTCAAAAAAAATGTAGTACTGATTATACTGCCACATCATCCAGTGATGATTACAATGCCTTAAGTGACAGACATGAAAGTATTCCAAAAACAAGTTAATCATGATTTATAGTTTTAAAAAAAAAACAATTCATAAAATACTCAAGTGCACAAGTGAATTGCACAAGAAACTACATTATCTGTTTTTCAAAGTGTCACTAAAAGGAGAAACCTTCAAAAGGTAAAGTATTTCCAAAGCTAATGACAGTGATAATTATTAGAATAACTTTCGGGGGGGGGGGGGGACAGTTTGAGATTATAACAAATTTCAAATGTCGCCAGGGATTCCTTCAAACTTTACCTTCACTTAATGAGGAACACTAGTTAGCAGCGCTACCGTTTACCCGTGAATAACAGGTGCCCGGCGTGGCGCCTGTTCACAACACAACAGGTGTGAGGGCTTGGCTACGAGGGCAAAGTTTGACGACGTCAAAGCTGAAAGTGAAAGTAGACGACAAGCTGATGTCAGACTGTAACTATGTAAGGAGGAGACTCATCAAGACGAGCCGAAGTGTGTGTGCGTGTACGTGGACTACTCCAACCGTTAGCATCATGCTAGCTGCCACAGACCACACTGCTACAAGCTGCTGTGTTACACTCGTTCATTCATAGAAAACGACAAGATGGCTCAAGGTTCCCACTTTCGCTCGGAATTAACCGGCCCACACCCCAAGCACCTGCCACGCACACAATAATATTTAGAAGTTACTTAATTGTCAAAGAAAAACCGAGTTACTCACTCAGAAAGAATCAGCTGACATGACGGTGACTCAGTAGACGACACCACTTCCGCATTCTTCAAAGATGACAGTGACGCGAGCCACTAGAAAAGCAGGAAACTGAAGATTCTACACCAATGGGGATTAAGCATCCGTGTCGCCCAATGAGGATTTACAACAGTCAATTGAAGGAAACATACACACCCACAGATGAGCCAATAAGGCGCCACTAAACTTGTAAAGCGCACCAATAGAAAATCACAGCGCGGCACAAACTGGAGCCACACATACACGGTGTGTGTGTGTGTGTGTGTGTGTGTGTGTGTGTGTGTGTGTGTGTGTGTGTGTGTGTGTGTGTGTGTGTGTGTGTGTGTGTGTGTGTGTGTGTGTGTGTGTGTGTGTGTGTGTGTGTGAGTGAGACACTGGCTGCAAGGAAGCTGCATCATACAAAGTGTGTTTTACAAAAGCTGACGGGCACAAAATAAAAAATATAAAATGTAATACTGAATATCTGTGCGATGGTGATCATTACAGGTGGATCAACAAGTATTCCACAGAATTCAGCAAGGCAAATGTTCTTAAAATGATAATAGAAAGAAGTCACTCGAAAAGGTTCCGAAGAAATCCGTGGAATTAAATGATCTAATTGCTTTTTAAAGAACTAAAGCCTACATGTCATCAGTGAGGCATCCATGGTGCTTTATTGATTTTCTGGGTAATAAAAGTGGGTGATGATTTAAAAAGAGAAGTAAATAAAAAAATCTTATGCAGTTCCAGTATTCACAGATGGAGATATTTGCAAAAGGAGTTGAGCTACTGTGGAACAATTATGCAAGTGTGCAGAGTGAAAGCCTCGGATGAACTAACGCAAAGATGACATTTTAATAATAGTGATATAAGAAAATTGGATCATTATGAGCTGAAAGGGGACATAGATTTTATAGTAAATACTTAAGAGCCTCAAAGGAAATGAATGTACAATAGTACAAGACTAGAAAGTCCTATGATATCATTAGATACTTACCTACTCTTGATAATTATATTAAACTATTACCGCATTAGTTGATCAGTCATTGAAAAGAAAATTTTGAGCTTGTCTGATTTGTGAAAGAACTGCGTTTTCCCCATTCTCTTTTTATTTCAGTTCCTCAATACACATACAGTATTTTCAGTAGACTCCCCTTCAGCTTAAATCGTCAGAAAGGAATGGAGTGATCTCACTCTCTTTGGGCTCAAGGTTCTTGGAAGAAATGGACTTTTAAAGGCATTTTTAAAAATCTTTTTATAGCAAAAGAAAAATAATACTCAAGCCAGTTTCTTATCAGTGACTCACAATGGTTGATTAACTGATAATCAACCCAACAACCACACGTTGCAGCCAGGCAAAGAAAAATATACTGTACTGTGCGCATTCGCGCATTTGCGTATTAACGCTTGCGAAGTTGCGACTACACCTCGTCGAGGATTTTTGGTAGGCAGTCACGTGATACCGTATACGCATTCTATTGGCTGACGGCACCCGAAAGTGCGCTGGGTCGGACTCACCTGAGTCACAAAAGTGCTTTAAACAGTCTATCGGAGTGTTGGAAAAGGTAATACAGGCCAAATGTGTTTCAATATCAGTATGGGGAGGGTTTATAAACGTTTAAATTAATGTAAATAATAAGATAAATAGTTCGTCGCTCACCGCGGAATTCGTTCGTCGCGTGTGATTCCTGGAACGCATTGATCTCAAAGAACAAGGACGCATTATACACCTGTACTATCTCAAGTTCGTTTTTAAAAAAAAGAAAGAAAAAAAAACTTTTTATTTGTAATAATTGTTTTTCAAGAAAGTCGTTGTGTAAAACCTAATATGAGAAATCAATAGAGAATTTTGTGACCCAGATTCTGATAACAGAAAACGTCAGGAAGACATCGTTGATGGATTTAATCAGTGTGACAACAAACCCTGGGTTGGTCTGTTAAACAAAACATCAGTGTGTTTTGAGTTTTCACACGTCATAACATTATTTATTTAGTGTTCTAGCCGACAAAAGAAACAACCCAAATAGTTAACAATGGACATTACAGTAGATGTTCTATTACGTCATATATTGGGTATAACAAGATCTCACAATGACTTTTATTTAAATTTGATTAGTACTTGTTACGAATCACTTAAAATAAGTTCCTCTGCTCACAGAAAGTTCTGGTTTTACATACTGACCTTAAATGAATTGCTGATTTGTCGTTTTCAACAGTTTGATTCAGGGCCTATTGCGCCCCCTAGTGGTGAAAATCAAAATTCAAAGAGAGGGTGTCGATGACTGGTGTGAGAACTGTCTTGCGCCTCAGTTACCACTGCTTTGAGTGCATTTATATGAAAACAGCATTGAACATCTCAAAGCATCTTAGACAAGAGTTCAATATCTCTTTATTCTCTTTACAATGCTGCAGTTTTTCCTCTTGCAACTGTTTAGACACTTGTCACAGTGGAAATGACTAAACTTGCTGCTGAACCTTTCAACAGAATTGTGGCTGAAAACAAGGAGGCGGACAGGTGGGTGTATGTTGTGAAGGACCAATCACAGCTAGATATCAGGTCAGTACTTATCTACTCTCCACTGGCCCTGACACTGATTTGGAACTTTTTTTTTTCTATGAATTGAGGCCTATCTTCAGTCACAGCATGGTAAGAGTCATCACCATTATGTCAATGAATTAAAATGAGCAGATACTGTCATTTGTGAGACTTTGATATTTTCCCAGCTGAGTAGTTGAACGGATAACTATATGGTCAATGAATAAGAACCGTCTAAATACTATGAGATCCACTGACAGTAGCAAAGACTGAGAAAATGAAGTGATTTTCTTTCTTTCTTTTTAGACAACATACACAGACAAAGGGCTAAAGGTAAGATTAAAACAAAATACGTCTTTATGTGATGTTTTAACTCATCTGCAGAAAAAAGGCCTGAATATTTACTGACTGACGGACTGGTCGAAGAAAACAAGTCTAAAAAATAAATAAATAAAATGAACCATGAAAAATAAATCGCAATTCACCAAATTTTGTACATTTGCCTTTTAGCCACAAAGGGGAAAGTTTCTCGATTTTCACCACCTCACTTTCTGGGTCGGCAATGCCAAACAGGTCAGTATCTGAATGTTTCACTAAAAGGTAATGTTTATACCAAGTTTGTCATTTCCACTCAAATATATTTAGCTGCTATTTAATGGGAATGAACTTTCCAAGGTGGCTTTGCGTAGAACGCCATCTTGGAAAGTTCCTGGTGTGATTCTTGGTGCTTTTTTTACCTGGATAATTACTGTGTTGAGTTTAAGTTTTGAGACACACCTACATGTAGGCATGTAGCCTCTGGATGATCCAGACTTTTCTCTGTTATAACTTTAGCTTCTAAACATCTAAACCTGGAGTAATGGTTAAAGTTAATGGAAGATTAACTATCAAATATGCTTCTTTAATGAAGAAACAATTCATCAATTCAGTCATTTTTCTTTCACATCTTTGGTTTTTAGAATGTTTTGATACTAAACATATTTCACCTTTCTTTATATAAGTGTTATAATATAAATATATATTCCAATTTAAATAAATAACTTCTGCTTAATTGTAGCCAAAATAAATAATCATCAAATGAGCAATGAAAAAAGGTTGCTAAATTGTAATAGGGCTTAATTTATTTGACTTTTTTGTTGTAGTTATTGTTGTTATGTAAATGAAAATGTAATTTTTTACCAACAGAATAACACAGATCTGTTTTTAAATGAAAAGGAAAGGTACTAAACAAATTTTAAACTAATTTCAACTTCGGTACAGAGTCTGAACACATCACTCTGGCTGAAGATAAATCTCAAAAACTTCCTCCTCTCGCCATCTTTGCAGGCAGCCTCCTTCTACTGTAACAAGCTGGGTTTCGAGGCCTTTGCCTACAAGGGTCTAGAGACAGGGAGCCGACAGGTGGTGTCTCATGTCATCAGACAGGATAAGGTATGAAACTGAACATCTTCTGAGTCTGAATAACACTCAAGCACTTGAATATACAAACACTATCACTCTCTTCTCACCTCACAGATAATATTTGTATTTGAAAGTCCCCTAAACCCTGGACATGAAGGCAAGTTTTCTCATATAACAACTTGTGAGTATGAAAGAAGAGCGTGACGATGTCTCTGTGTCAATATTGTTTCATCTCCCCTCAGAGATGGGACGGCATATGATGAAGCATGGAGATGGAGTCAAAGACATCGCCTTCCAAGTGGAGGACTGTGACTTCATAGTCAGGGTAGCAATGACACACGTGTTGCTGTTCAATTTTGATGTGCTAATGGATTTATTCATCACTGGTGTGTATTTAACTTTAATTAGAACATCTGGTATATCTATATACCTGTGGTGCTCACCTGACAGAGAACTTCATATTTTTATACAATGGTGGAAAACAAATGCGAGCAATGTGAGCTATCAAATGAAAAAATTAAACAGTAGGAATTACAAGAAAAATTAAAATACTAATGTTCTGCATACAGTGAGTTCAAGTTCTTATTTATTTGAGATGAAAACACCTATAGAAATATCTTTTCTCTGGGCTTCAGGAGACTAACATTATGCTGAATCAGTTGTGTGGAATCACTTCATGTTTGTTCTATGTTGTCCAGTTGGGGGATGCTGTGATTTTACTATCAAACCGCAGACATATTTTCTTATCTTCTGAATTTTCATCGCCATCTGCCTGAATAGATAATGATCCAGTCAGTTAACCTGCTTGTTTTACAACAATATTTCCTCAACTGAAGAGGTATCCCATAGAGCATCTTTGCTCCCTAAGATCACTCTGGAGTCCAGTGTGTTGAAATACATACAAACATGATGTTGTAGCTGCTCTTTTGAACTCTTGAGCTAAGTCAAGGTCATCCTGAGGTTTACATGAACTTTCTCTGTTGACTGTCGAGTGGATAAAAAGATAAAAAGAGACTCACCCCTGTACTCTGAGACCAACAGTAGCATTGTCTAAGTTATATAAGCTCCTATCACAGCATGTGTAGGAGGATATTCTGTATTCAGCCACTGGGGGGCTTTAAGAAGTCATTTTCAGACAGATGTGCTCATATTGTTTTCTCCTTTGATGCCAAACCCCTCAACTGACAGACAGCAAAAGAACAAGGAGCTGTCATTGTCAAGGAGCCCTGGGTGGAGCAGGACAGCCACGGGAAGGTCAAGTGTGCCGTGGTTCAAACGGTGGGCATGCTTTAAGCCTCAGGTAGTTACAATCGTGAAAAAATGCAAATAATAATGCTGTTTTCATATTTTGTCCCCAGTATGGAGATACAACACACACACTAATCGAGTACCTCGGCCCTTACAAAGGTCTGTTCCTGCCAGGCTACAAAGAACCTCTGTTCAGGGATCCTCTGTTAGCCAAACTGTGAGTATCTCCAAATGAGAAAGACCAAAGTGCATTTGGGATTTGTATAAGTCCTGTTTTGGATTAAACTGCTTTGGGAACCATTTTGGTAAAGAGTTATGCTGATAAAAAATTTCCTGCATTTCTATATACTGTAGCTCATCAAAATATCTGCTATATCATCATATCAAGCTCTATATTCTTTATATTCATCTAATTATGCTGTATGACAGGGGGACATGATAAAACTTTATAGTTTAGTTTTGCTGCAATTTGAGTTTTTGAGTGTGCAGTAAAAATAAAATGTCCTTTTCCTGACACGCTTATTTCATATTATGAGAAGTAATTGTCAGATTTTTAAACTAACATTTATGCTTGATATTTGAACTTTGACACTTCATAGAAAAAGTACCCATTTAAAGTTTTTTTTATTTATTTATTTTTATTTGTAGTCCAAAACCAAGTTTGAATTTCATCGATCACGTTGTGGGAAACCAGCCAGATAATGAAATGGTGCCAACTTCAGACTGGTAAGAATCCTGCTTGAATTCACGTACACACTGAACAAACATGGGGTGGAAGCACAAGTCCATTCCCTCTGCTGCTGGCTGAAGGGTCGACACAGGGGTTGACAAGCTGCAGTGCAACACTGCTAAGCGGAAATTAGACATATTTTAACAAGCCCAAATCAAATATGTCCTTTTTTTAATTCAGCTTATCACATCTTCTGTTTGTGCTCTCCAAATTCCAGGTATCAAAAGTGTTTGATGTTCCATCGATTCTGGTCAATAGATGACAAGCAGATCCACACGGAGTACAGCGCACTGAGGTCAATTGTGATGACAAACTATGAGGAGACCATCAAGATGCCAATCAATGAACCTGCAACTGGGAAAAGGATATCGCAAATCCAGGTCTGGCTTAACCTGCATTTTATTCCTACAACAGATTCTTGTCTGTTGGGATCGTGACATTCAGGTTTGGTCTACAAGTCCCACCTTTTTTGTATTTAATGTTCTATATCCCGTCTTCTCAGGAATATGTAGACTATAATGGGGGACCAGGTGTTCAGCACATCGCCCTGAACACATCAAACATCATTGAAACCGTGAGTTCCTTGATTTGACCTCACCTTTGCACAGCCTCCCAAAATCTGCAAGTATAGGCAAGTTGCAGACCTCTTTATTACTGTTTTTGTCTTAAAACAGATAGTCAACCTTCGCGCCCGAGGGACAGAGTTCCTCTTGGCGCCTGACACGTATTACGACGTCCTGCGTCAGAAACTCAAAACGGCCAAGATCAAGGTGAAGGAGGACCTCGACCGTTTACAGGTGAGGCGACCTGACATTCAAGCAGGTGCGGATCCTTTATTTTTACCTGATGTTTTATTATCTGTGTGTTTATCAAGGAACTGAAAATCTTAGTTGATTTTGATGACAAGGGCTACCTGCTTCAAATCTTCACCAAACCCGTGCAAGACAGACCAACAGTTTTCTTGGAAGTCATTCAGCGTTTTAACCACTTTGTAAGTGAAACTACAACAGCTGTTATAACTACATGTAGACTCTGTCTTTGCGATGAGATTCAGACACCTATGAAACTTTTACTTTAACTTTGCCACCTTTGAGAATCCGAGATAGACCTGCCTGAACACCTGTTTACAGCTCCCACCCAAGATGAACGGTACAACAGTAGCCCACTTGTAAAAACTCGGTAAATCTATCACACATTAAGATTAAAAGGCTCACTGCTTTACAGAAAGGGGAATCTTTGGATTGGGTTGCACCCTGTGGCACTTCACGTCTCACTGTAGCACCCATTTGTCTTGTCAGAACAGGCATATCTCATCACTCACTAGCATTTCACTGATTCTATAAGTGTGGATACAATGCATGAAAGTGAGAAACTGAATCTGAACCAAAGTAGAAAACACTCGATCCTTTACCATCTAAGACAATATTTGCATGATTAATTAATGAGCCCCTGGTGAGTTCTGTGCATGTTTGAATCCTTTGAGGAGATTTATCCACCATGATCCGACTTCAAAGACTTTTTCATTCTTAACGCAGTCTAGCAAAAGATCCCCAGAGCCGTAAGAAATGACACCGAAGACTGCAGATCTCTGGGTAATTAGCCATCTGCATGTGTTTGTTCTCCTTCAGGGCTTTGGGGCAGGAAACTTCAAGTCTCTCTTTGAGGCAATTGAGAAGGACCAAGAGGCCAGGGGCAACCTCAAAGTGATGACACCCGATGGTCAGGCCAAAGCCTTCAACTGATCCTACATCTTCTGCTGCCAAACCACACTTAGGTTCTACATTTAAGCGTCCATCAGCAGCTCCCTCTGCTACTGCCGTAAACCAAACTCTGACTAAACCACTACCTATCCTCCGGGGACAAGCTGCAAATGCTTACAGTTACGCTTTAATCTGTGTGATTGCATGCTTCATGGCTAATTAGAGAAACTTATTTGTGAGCAATCATAAAGAAACCATATGATATTTCGTGAAATGTGGTAATTTGATTTCTTTCTGGGTATAAGGAGATTTATAGCACTCGTGTGTTTGCTGAATATGAAGTTAGCATCTTCAGATTTTTAGTTTAACATAGTAGAAATACAGGAAACAAGATAAACCATAGCGTCCACACCTTTAAAATATAACTTCTTAACCAGTCTTTACACCAAGCTAAGCATCTTTTGACTGTAGCTTATTTATGGTTACCAATCTTCTCACCCAGCACTCTCAAGTTATATTCTAAAATCTTGAATGCGTCTCTTGAATTATTCCTTGAGTCTGCTCTGTTTTAATTGTATGTATCTCTGTTGCACGTTTATTCTTAAAATATGTGACTCTCAGTGATATTTCAAAACTAAAGGTTTCTATCCACCCTGCTGAAACCTTTCAGCCCACAGCCAATTGAGAATAAAGGTAGTGTAACAAGTCAAGGGTGAACCAGTTTTGAGTTCTGAGCCCAAGGTAAAAAGGTATTTGAAGTTTTAAATCAACAAACAGTAAAAATGTTCTAAATGCAGTAAATATAGGATGAATTAGCCTTTCTTTGAACATAGTGATAAAACAGATAAAAATAGAAATGTATTTGCTATTACAGTTATTACCTCAAATGTAACGTCCAGTATTATCTGGAACCGATGTTGGGTTTCTATTCATTTAAAAATCTGCAAGCACAACTCATTTGACTCTTGTGATACTTTCCTCTGGATTCTCCCAGAGAAAAATGAATTGAACATGTGACTTTTATTTCAAAATAATTTATTTGCATATAATTGGAATGAAGGCAGGTTGATACATCTGTGATGGCACTGGTCAGATTCCATATAGAAACATTCAGTCTATACAGAAACCACTCTTTCAATCCTGGACAAAATGGATAAATATATTAGTAAATAAATATATTAGTGACATGTCACTATAATGAAATGTTCTATTATATATAAAATACAACACTATTTCATTTCTGTTTTTTGATGTTCTCTTTTGTATACAAAGTATCCAAAATATACTGACATATCCCTTAGTGTTCTGGAGGGATTTTTTTTTACTCATAGAAAAGGCAGTTTCAGCTCATTATTCTTTCAAAACACGACAAAAAAAACCACATAAACAACACAACAGGAAGGGTCTTGAAAGGGTCGGGATGAAATGAAATATTCTGCAGCATCATTGAATGCTATTTTCCAAAACTGATGGTTTTGGAAGGGCCTTGTTTTAAATGAATAAACTGAGATTTGTAGTTTTTTTTTTTTTTTCAATATAAAATCTGCTTATGCCAAAGTGCTATTTGTAATTCAGTCATTTCCACCTTTCAGTCGCAGAGACTGTTTGGGCACGTAAGAATAACAGATGAGGAAACCCTGATTGTTATCCGGAGGTTGCTGAAAACACATTTAAGGTTAGAGCAGGAAAAAAAAAGGCACAACACATACTGTAAAGTACATTATGAGTTCATGGTGTTCAAGATTTTGCCGCTTTGGTTTGACAGACAAGAGCTTAATGTGTTGGGAGGATTCCTGAATTATCATTATGAACACTTTGAATGAATAAGGCACATATGAGGCTTTAGTAAGTGCTAATGGTTATATATTGCAATACCCACGAGCTCCTTGCTAGCTACACTAACCTAAACTGTATCTGAAGCTTTCACATTCTCACTGTGAAGGAAAGTCCACAATTTGACAGAAGACTTATTCATTTCAGAACATTTAGTCTAGTACATCAAAGCATGAAGACAAAAAAATGAAACTCAGAAAGTAATCTTTGATAGACCTTAATCCGCATGATTTAATCGTTCAGATTAACTTTGCTGCAATGACTGCCAGCCTAAACTGGAGGGTAGCCAGGATTGAACCTTTGATTCTATTTTTTTAATTATAAATTGAGTTAATTTAATTACAGATTGGAGAGATAGTGGAGAAAACGAGTGACTGTGCTGTTACCACAAGAAAATATTGATCAAGGATTTGGGTACAATGATTGTAAATGTGATTAATTCTTGCCATTTTTCCAGTGTTTGATTGTCCCAAAGAAATTTGTCAGGCACTGCCAACCTTAGAGTTTGAAATCATGGGAAAAGCACACATAGGTTTCATAAAACTGGTGCAACAGACTGAGCAGAGGTCTACCTTGAATGCATTGACTCCAGTTATATTGAGAAATTAATGAGTGAATAGCAGGTTTCTGGAGCTTTAGTTAAGAAATGGTTGGGTTTTTGCTCGTTGAAGGATCACAAACCATTGCAATGTAATAGGCAGAAGAAAAGGTTGATCAGGCCTGTTCACTCTGCACTGATCGGGGAGTTTAACAGCACCAAGGTCAAACATGTGAAGTAACTACTGGCAAGAGAAATGACAAGAACGATAGTTTGTAATGACAATGACGTGATTCAGTCAAACTGGTTCATTTTAAAAGGTGAAAAAAAAAAAAAGACTACAAAAAAAGCAACAGAAAATGATCCAAAACACAAACAAAACATGTTGAAAACAGCTGCCATTACTGAAATAATGAAAATGAGGCCCTTGCGAGGCTCAACAACCTCAGTAAACGCTTGTTGTTTGAGAGGCTGAGCGTCAAACTTTCTCTCCATTTGGACAAGTTGAAGTTTTTATGTTGAGTTGATGTGAGCTACATGGTAATGACCCCCCCCCCCAAAAAAAATAAATCACTACAGCAGTACCTTTAAAGACTACCTGTGTGAGGCATGTTAAGAAATCTGAGCTGAGGTAGGCTGGAGAGAAAAGCTTCTCTCAGCTGAGACTGGACTCAGCGAAGGAAGGTGAAAATCACGCAAATGAAAATAAGTACCTCTAAGATAAATCAAGTTACTTTGTAATAGAGTGAGCAATGCAGGGATGGAGTCTCACTTCATGAGGGCTCAGCACCGTAAGCAAGGATCATTAGTTGTCATGGGAACTTTGTGATATCATGCTGGTAATGAATATTCTTCCGATAAATGACCAGGTGAAAATTCTTTTTTCCCCTTTGTGGTGTATGAGCTGTTTCCCCCAGCAACTCCCAAACATTTAGATCATCCAACACATGCTGATCTTCTATCTATCATGAATTTTTTAAAAAAAAAATCACAATATTTTCACATAATAACACAGCCAGCGTAGGTGAAAGAATATTTCACTCGAGTCTTAAATGCCTGGGGGGAAGCTGGGGAATTATCTGAACGAAGGCAACTCTGGTGGAATCATGTTGAAGATGAGGCCGACGACTGATGAGAGGCTTGTCCATTGTGGCTCCTGTGTAGCAGCGCGATAACGGGGATCCAACAAGTTCTCACACACCAGACTCCTCTTCTGATCCTGCGGACACAAAAACATCTGGAGTCATCCTCAAAGTATGAAACATAAAACGCTAAGCAGGTCTAAGACAATCATTCCATCCACTGGTAATGTGAATAGACACCCACCCTGATTGTGGTGTAATGTTTTGCAGTACAAACAAATGTCTGTGTTGCGGTCCACAGCAGGGCCCTGGTGGGACCTGCAGGGTGGCCTGTCTATAGAGGTCCCGGGCCCCTGGAGCTGAGGCTCTGAGTGGGCTTGCTGCACCCGCTTTTGCCACACAACATGGGCCCCGGCGCAACAAGGCCACTCCTCCATCCCTCCAGAGTCCAAAATGAGAGGCACGGGGAGTAAGGAGGGATGCAGCTCGGGGGGAGAGCAGCAGAAGCCCGCGCCCTGACCGTAGTGGATGTGGATGCTGCGGTCGTCCTGCAGATCTAAGCTCTGGTGGAAGCGAACAGAGGGTCCGTCGAGCACACAGCCACCCACTCGCCCCAGGGGAGTGGGAGGGTGCCCGTGTCCCTGGTGGCAGCAGTGGGGTTGAAGTTGTAAGGGGATTGGGGACACCAGGACAGGAGGTCCCGTCGGGCTGCTGGAATCGTGATCCTGACACTCTGCACCGGGATTGGGCCGATCTGAGTGATCGGCCTTCGAGCACTTGCAAGGGATGCGCTTGGGGGGGCCGACGGGTGAGTCTTTGTCGAGGAAGAGAGGAGCAGGGGAGACTGCAGCTCCAGTCGTCTGCTCCTCGTCTGAGCCTCTGCTCGGGCCCTGGTTGTGCTCCCCCTCCTCGTAGTGGTGGTGTCTGTGGCGGTGGTAGTGGATGTGGCTGAACACAGTCTGTGGCTGTTCTTCAGGGCAACCGGCTTTGTTCACCACAGAGTCCAGAGACCTGGGCCGGGCCTGGGCAGACGCCTCTAGGCTGTTCCTGCGGGGGGCACGACCAGGACCGGGCCCGTAATACACAAACGGATCGTAGTCGCTACTCAGAGAGCTACGGAAGGTGGACCAGCTGCCATAAACCCCCTGCAGAGACACATCAGTACAATTCAGCACCGAGTCGCTGGAGGAGCCGTGGCACGGCCCCGAGCTGGAGTCACTCGCCGGCCCGTCGGCCAGGTATCCGCTGCGCTCCGTGTGGTAGCTGCCGCCTGAGCAGCTGCCGTCCTCCTGCCGGACGTGGGGCGGAGCTCCACGGTTCTGCAGCCCGATGGAGGTCATGTGGTGCAGCCTCGAGCTGGAGGCACTGCGCTGGGCCGTACAGGATGAGCGGTAGTTGTTGCAGGACCGCCGGGGGTTGTAGTGATGGGTGGAAGTCCTGCAGTTGCCTCCGATCCTGTGGGGCCTTCCCGGAACCTCTGCAGGAAGGTGGTAGCCACACCCGTAGCCGAGTCTCCTGCTGGTGAGGAAACGTAATGTTTGGGCCTCCCTGAGAGAAGAGCCAGTGTAGTGGTCCAGAGGGGGATAGGGTCCAGAGGGTCCGCGAGGATAGTGGGGCCTCATAGAGAAGGGAATGGCGTGCTGGGGGAAGGGGTGGTTGTGTGGGCTGCTGTACGGCTGCGTGTGCAGGAATCCCTGGCTTTGCTCGGTGCTCTGCTGGAGTCTGTTCCTCTGGGATTGTCGCTCGGTGCCTGTGGACCACAGCAGAGATCAGAACAAACAGAACACGGGGTAGAATGACATCCAGCAGAGAGAACAGCTTCACGTGTAGGATGAACAATCCTACACATCTCACAGATCTGGATCCAAATCGAAATATTAGATCAGAAGAATAATGAGAATAATGAAGACTGTGTAACCTAGACATCTAGTTTGTGTTTCTGTTAGCATGTAGCAGCTAAATAAAGATTATCCCCTTCAAACAAATGACAGAGGTCAAAGGAATTGTGACTAATTTTTTACAATGACTAAAAAATTGTTCAAAGCTAAAGTAGAAAAAAAAAGTAAAAGAGGGCAAATCCTAACAGGAAATATCTGCTCTTCCTCACCCATGATGTTGTGCATGCAGAGGGGGCAGGTGCGGTGTTGTAGAAGCCAGGGGTCGACGCAGTCTTTGTGAAACTCATGCGCGCAGGAAATGATCCTCAGGTGCTGGGATAAAAAAGGTGAACGAGCGAGAATATGAGGATGAAGAGATGATGAAGAAAATTAAATCTTGGTTTCTCCACTTACCTGCCCGTCCTGAAACTCCTCCAGGCAGATGGCGCAGACGGGGCTCGAGTTGGAGCTGCTGGCCGACCCCCAGGCAGCGCGATTGTGCTGAGACTCCGAGCAACCCTGGGAGGTGTAGGTTTTGGTTTCCAGTCGGCTGATGGCTCGCATGGTCTGCTGATGGACGGAGTCCTGCGTGCACAAAAACATTTGTATGATCTACGGCTGAGCAAATAACCACCATCCACCGATTTATCTCCTCCAGCTGCTTTCACTCACCCAGGTTCTGGTGGATTTACACTTGTATCGGAAAGCAAAGATCAGGACAATGGTCAGAATTGCCAGGACGATGGTGAGCAGGATTCCCACATCATAATGTGGCTGAAGAGGGAAGACAGCATATTTATAAAATTAATATCACACAGCGGTCATTACGTCCTTTTCTAAATAGGTGAATCCGCATCCGTCTGTATCTCCAGATCCATACATTCCACTACATTTTGAATTGAACACCACCACATATTAAACCGGAGAGCTTCCCGTGTTCCCATGCTTACCCATCTAGGCTGCTCCACTAAGATTTCAATGCGAACATTGGCCTCCTCGTTCTTGTTGACCAAACCCATCAGCTCCTCAGCATCCTTCGCCTCCACCAGGACGACCGGACGGGGAAGCGAGTCCGTCTCTCGTAGCTGTGTGCGCATTGTGTGTGTGTGTGTTACCAAAGCAGGCGGGACAAAGATATGAAATAAGATATGCGAAGAGGCAGAAAGGAATACGACTGTGTCTGCAAACTGACCTCAGCCGCAGCGTTGGCATCGTCACTGACATCAAAGATAACAGCCTGAGCTCCTTTATCCAGTGCCATGCGAGCCTGGGGGAGGAAACGCAGGACAGATGGAAGTTATCGACCGAACACACAAACAGGAGTGTGTAAAACAGGACATTCGATGGATGTTCTTGCAAAAGTCTTCAGCAGGAAAACTTGGAGCCTAAACTACAGATAGAACTCCTGAAGAGGCCCATATAACGTTTTCATCACCACTAGGTGGCAGTCACACACTGAGCCTTAAGCACTCAGACCAAAGTCCTCCTGCCACCTGAGGATGGAAGACACACCGGCCAAAACCAGGAATCTGAGGAAAACAGGTTGAATCAGCTGCCTGATCCTTCTACTGTACGAGAGACAAACCAAACCCATTCTAAGAAAAGTATGTGAGGTAAAATGAAAGGTATAAGAGTGAAAGAAAGAAAAAGGGTGAAGCATTTTGTATTTAAACCACACAGTAGCAACAGTGGTGCTTTGTGGCACTGCAGGCAATAACCAACACGAGGCTGTAGGTGGATATTAATTACATTAATGCTGCATTATTTAAAGAGTGCTGTACAGGTGCTGCTGGGTGCTTGGGTGAATTCTATGCATGTACGTTCCTGCTCCCGTCCATTCAGTTTCGAGTCTGTTGGAGTTGCCTATGCATAAAATAGTACACAGCAAGTTTGAATAAAAACAAAATACCAAAGAATATAATATGGTACAGTGACAATAAAGGATTTTGCATCCTAAACTATATAATTCAAACTGAAACAGTAAAGCTGTGTAGCATATAAAGCTGTGTAAATTGTGGGAAAACACTGAGTCGGGTGGACCTCGCTCCCTGTCTGGCTCCATCATGAACTAAATAGGTTTTTAAACTAACTAGGTTTTGAATTTAATAGGTTTTTGAACTAACTCACTAGGATTTGAATTATTATTTAAACTAAACAGTGTACAATGTACACTATATTTATGTTTTTATTTATTATTTGTTTATTGTTTATGTTTAAACCGTTTATGTTTGCACATTTACACATACTATACCTTCATACCAACACACATAATACTGTCACAATATGAGGGTCTTGATATCTTCATTTATTACATCATTGCGCACACACACACACACACACACACACACACACACACACACACACACACACACACACACACACCCACGCACACACACACACTATATTGTACATTTCTGTTTATTGTGTATTTTAGTGTTAGCATTGGCTTTCTGTGTATTCAGGCTGGTTTTTGCTTTTTGCACTCTGCACATCCTTTTTGTGCACCAATCCTGCTTCATTTGTTCCCCTTGGGGACAAATGAAGTTTATTGAATTAAATTAATTCATCGTCAGCACCACATTTCACATAGAAGTCATGTAGTCCATAATCAATTAAAAGTTCAATCCAACTTTCTTCGCAACAAGAAGATATCGCTTTCAAAACAGACAAAGTCGATGGGGATTTGTTACAAAATGTACAGGAAACCCACCCGCAAACCAAATGAAACGACTCTACGCAGCTCCCAAAGCAAAGTCCACATCTTCAGAGCCCTGAAACTAATTCATAAATGTAGAATCAAACCCTGCTGTAAGTTAAATTCCTTGTCGACTAGATGAATAATGAATCTGTAATTGTATGTTTCAAACTAACAAAATCCAAATCCTCTTCAGTGTGTTAAACTGTTTATTTAATTAAAGTCCAAATTTTATTTGATTTCATTATTATCTCAAAGGTCACATCACGCCATCTTTGTGAGCTTTGTTCTTGATGCGACGGAGATATTCCGAGCGCTGTCATCGTAGTTGTGTACCTTGATTGTGTATTTGTGTGTGGGACTGTGTTTGCACTGCCTCTGACCAGCTCCTCCATGACCTGACATCGTGTCGTGTATCAGGCTGGCAGGTTTCTCTGCACTGACACTGAACTTTGTGTTTGCTCTCTGAGATCCCTGCCTTCAGGAGCATCGCCAGGAGATAGTGAGAAAGCAAAAATGCAGCCTTTTCATCAATATCTCAACACATCCTCTGGTGTCTGGCATCAGCCGAGGCTTCATACACAGCAGACACAAGTATAAACACCTAATCGCCCAGTTAAAACACAACACTAAACAGTAATTTCTAGCCTTCTGCTCACCGCCGGGGCAGGAAGGTACGCGCTCGCTCACACACATCCCAAGACAAAAATAAGCGCATCACTCAGTCGATCTGTTACTCATATTAATAAGGAATTTAATATGTGATGTAGAATTATTGTTGGTTTGTAACACTTCAAAAACAGAAAGTCAATAGATGACAATTAACAGCGGTTTTGTTTGAGGGTATTTAAACACATCCTTTCATTAAAGCAGAAAATAATTGTACTGCATTTCCTTAATCCTATGAGTGTACGCTGATTATATTAAATGATCCCAGAGAACATTCAAAGCCTACAGTATGGACAGCCAGAGAGAGGTCAAATAAAGAATTCACATATCCTGTTTGATCTGGCTTTCAGATCTGATGCAACAGCCGTCCTCCCGTTTCATCAGAATGCTAATTCTAGTGCATACGTGGGCTTTAAACGAGGTGCGGTCACATCGGAGGAAGAAAAAAAAAATCTGGATCCCTCACATGTGGAAATTTGCTTTACCTGGGGTTCAAAAGTTCCCCCTGCTGCACTGAACGCATACATCCTCTAATCTTTGAATAAATGCAGGGAAGCCCGCTGGTGTGGTCCAGCGCACACACACACACACAAACACACACAAGAATTTGAGGAGTTTCACATGGTCCGAGGTTTTAGGATATATCATAATATGCTTGCTGTTGTGGCCTTATTATAACGCCGTATTAGCAGCAGCAGCACCACAGAGTGGTCACCAGGCTGTACGCCTCCGTTGAGCCACACACCAGGAGGAGGCCTCAGAGATCTCATTACAGGATTAATAGGAGATATATTTATCCTTTAACGGCACAATCAAAAGCGCAGCCTTGACGCTAACAAGGCAGTTAAAACGGCTGCCAGTGCGAGGGTTTCAACATCGCCATGCTTGTTATGGTGTGTGCTGGGACAGACATCTCTGTGGTTAGGTAAATACCCATCCTCAGGAGATGCAACCTGACACATGATTAAACACCAAATGAAAACAAATGCAGCTTCGGAAACGACTGCGGTTTTCGGTTACCCTGGAGACGTCACCGAAAAACTGAAAACACAATCTGTTTTTACAGAAGTGCTGGTGACAGTGTGAGGTATGGGCAACCCAAGCCGTGGGTGAAACCCAACGGGATTACCAAAAGGCTGGAGAGGAGAAGTTAGTGTGTGGAGCATTCTGGGGAAACAAGTCACAAACATAAACACACCTGAGGGCGCAGCCAGAGACACACACTATGAGGTCACACAGGTATACAAACAAGTATAGAGACAGCCCACAAGTTAGCCCATCTCAGGTTCTTACAGCTCTGATGATCGGCCATAAAACAGAAATATGAACACAGAACACAATAACTCAATTCAGAAAAACAAAAATAAAGCCAGAATCTCCAACAGCCCGTCACACCTTCCAGGTTTACATGGCTCTGCATTTACAAACTCTACGCAACACATTACGATGTTTCTGAATTCAAACAGGGCTTACTTCCTGTCGCCAGCAGGTGGCAATGTCACTTTGAACCCATAATGGCATATGGGTGTCTTTCATTTCTGAAAGATCTCTGAGGACGTGCAGAAATACTTCGGAAAGGAACGGAGATTACAAACGGAATGCTCTGCTCACATGTTGAACTTAAACAGGTATTTGAGGCGTTGAGAGTTCATTGAGCAAAGTCGATCGGGTCAGATCTTCAGGAGAAGCTTGTCAAAGGCTAAGTTCAATATCCTCGAATTGCTGATGGGTTTAGGTTGTGACTTCAGCAGCTGTTGCTGAGTATGGAAGCATGTTGGACTCTTGAAATCATTAAATAATCATCCAGTTGACCTGGAGGCCTTTTTTTTATTTCACAACAAAACTCCTGAATAACCCTGAGAATTACCTCAAAACGCCAAACAGATATTTTACACCAAAACTTCACCAATATTTTGCCAACGGCGATGCTGGCCACCAGAATAACCTAAAACTGTGACACCTTCTGAAATTGAAAGGAGATAAATGACTCCAGCGTCAGTCCTATTGGTGACACTGGGTGGCCTGCTCGAGGTCAGCTAGCGTCGTTTGTTTACATCCCCGGTGAAAGTGTGGTTTTTGAGGCAGGCCTGGCATTACAGTGTCTTCCCAACAAAGCACAAACACACTACCCTGCCCTGATGTCTTTCATACATGAGGGATGTGCCGAGTATTTTCCGTCTCCTGACAACATCGCTTCGCTTGTTAGTATCTCGGTGTTTGTCATAAGGTCAGTGTGGAGCGGATGGCATCGCCGGTGGACCGGTTCCTTTAATCTGCATCCATGTTTCAACGTAACGGAAACAGCCATGAGGACAGTAACAGAGAAACATCTGTTGTATTAATTAAACATCTGTGATTTCCTTTTGACAGCAGAGTTCTGTAAAATATTAGTCATTTATTCCCAAAGAATTTTTTTTTTAAACAACAAAAAAAATGCAGATGTACTAAAATAATTAGTTTAAAAAAAAAAAAAAACGTGGGCAGAATTTTACATGTCTAGAAATAAATTTGAGCATAAAACATATCAAAAGATTACAAAGTAATAAAAACAATAACATTTCCAACTGAAACCAGATTAAATGATTTCAAACATTTGTTATTTGTAAAGAACACGACTAAATTTTCAACATTTTTTAACACCGCAGACATGAATTTTAATCTCAAATTAAGATAATAAGACAGCAGGCTTGTTTGTGCCCTTATATATAAATACACTCTCTGCCATAGAGTTGAGTGACTATTCACATCATTCATTGCACAAGTAAATTATACTAAGGGATAACATGTGTGGGAATAAAGAGTGAGAGTGAAAGAGGTAAAGAAAGAGGAAGGACGGAGCGGGAGGCGAGTCGGCTGTGGTGCTGCAGCATTAAAGCGTCTAATGACAGAGTAGGGCGCTCCGGGCCTACAGGTCTGAGGCCGACTCCCTGCTCTGTCATTTCTCCTGATGGTTTGGCACGTTGGAACCATTACTGAGGGACCGGGACACACCGCACTGCTAAATGAAAAGCAGACGGGACAAGAGCTGCTGGTGATAATGGGAGCCACACAGGTGCAACAGTTGATTTTATGGACAGCATCCAAACATCACCGATGGTGACGGTCGAATCGATTGCTATATGCTGTCATTCGCATTCACAATGTTGGGAAGCATCAAGTTGAATACGTTAAAATATACAAAAATAACAGTTTTAAATGTTAACATGATCCAGATCTACATCTATGCTATCTGTTTAGTGAGGCTAGTGGTGCTCAGAGCCAAAGGCTATCAGTGTGTTAAAATGCTAATGATGCTAACGCTAAAATACTGACATTTAGAAGTTTACATTGTTCACCGACTTAGATTAGCATGCTCACACTGGATAGTAGTTTTGCATGTTATTTTATCAGTAACCACTTCATGAATACGAGTTTTGACAGATGAAAATGGATGAAAAGTCCAAACCAAAGTGATCACCTCGAGAAGGCAGGAGTGTGTGTCATATTTCCTCGTAAAAAATCCATTAAAATCCATTGAATAATTTCCCTTTGGGATTATTTAAGTATTTATTCAGTCATTCATTAGCGCTGTGGGAAAAGTCATTACCAAGGATAGAAGTACGATTGTTTAAATCCTGGATAGTTTTGACTGCTGGTGGCTTCAAATGTAAAGTAAAATGATAACCAAAACATCATCATCATCATCTCATCCTCTTACAGTCAAGAAAAGCACAATGTTGAATTGCAATACTTTAATTTGTGTACTTTTGTTTTGCAGAGAGGTAATTCAGACAGGTTTGTAAATGGATCCTCACAGTTACAGCGTGTTGTCAGTATGTGGACGGTTTCTCCCTCCTACTCCCCAACGTGTCAAAATAACGTTGTACTCTCCTCAGTTGTGACAAGTGTGAAGAACCTGCTGTTTTTTTTCCACCCATTAATTTTCAGTAACTGTTTGAAAAACAACAAACCATAGCAAACAATAAACGCCGGTATTCACACCTGTGGGCATGGAGACAATTAACCAATTAACCTAACCTGCATGTCTGGACTACGGGAGGAAGAGCCGGAGGGAATGCAGGCAGACATGGAGAGAACAAGCAAACACAGAATGGCGCCAGGTCTTGGTTCGAACCTAGAACCTTGATAGCTGTGAGGCACGGCGCTAACCACCGCATCACCATGTCTCCTAATTTTCATGATTAACATCTACAAATATAGAAGCCAGTAAAGATGTGTCATCAGGGACTGTTTAACTGCTCCCAGTGACATATGGGACTAGGTACACCTCCTTCCATGAACGTTAAAGGACATTGAGCTAACACAAGTGTTGTTTGCCAAGCTGTTAATTCTAATTCTAATGGTGTATGAAATATTGCTGTATGACTGTGTGCTCTGTGATTGTCTGGTGCTCCCCACTGGCTGAATGCTGGTTGACAGTTGAGTTGGTTGGAGGAGGGAAGGGCGTGGCACTGCTGGCGATCCATTAGTCACTTCAATGTGGTGCTGCTGGAGGGGATGATTAATGTATGAAGGAGTGGAAAGGGGGGGGGTCCATGCACGTTGGGGCAAGAAGGCAGATTATTGAAGGAAAGTATTGAGCCTACGGGGGTGGGCCTGAATCAGACACACACTCGTCTTCCAGCCTCCCATTCATCCTGGCGCACATGCACCGATGCGCTAACTCGACCACCTTCCTGTTCCGCCGAGGAGGGAGGCACGAACCTGAACTGAGAATCCACAGTACTAAAACCCCCACCTCTACCTGCCCTGTCCTTGTCTCTCGCCCCTCCCCTGGTGGAGCTCCAATGTGGATTTGAAATGCAAAGCACAGGGTGCCAGAGAAAGCCCAATGTCATATGATATATCATCGTTTGCTAAACGCATCCATGAGACATCAAAGGGCGGCGCTGACGTCCCCGCGGGCAGATGAGACGAGGCGGCTGCCCGTCTTAAATGTGGGCATGCTGCAATGTGACCTTCCACTTCACTGGTGAAACCTACGCCGCCTCATGCCTGGTCGCAGAGTTTTATTTTAATAGCCAGGCCAGCAGCTACCATGACCTGTGACCTTAGTGCTGGACTCATTGTGTGTATGTTTTAGTATTGTCAGCGTGGATACGGTTGAATACACAGATGTTAAGCAGCAGTGTGTGTTTGGCATACTGCTACTTGATGGAACTAACAATTACCTAAAGCTGTGTAAGCATATGACATATGTCCAGATTAATAGTTATCTCCACTGTGATAAATATCATTAAATGAGGAATCTCAGGAACAAAGCATTATATCGCTGGACTCTTTTTCTTGCCACAAATACACCAATCCCACCTCAGACGCTTCCTCCTCCCTCCTCTTGAAATCTTTTTTACCTGAGAAAGTTGCCATGTTTGAAACCAGCCAATCCCACAGAGAAGAGACAGTCTTTTTATTGTTTGCGTCACACTCCATGAAGAGACTCTGGCAGAAATAACCCTCCTTTGAGTGGAGACAGACACCTTTTTTGTACGCTTGTTATCAGTGAGTTGATACATTCCAATAGTGCTGATGAGAGAATAAGTAGAGGAGGTAGAGAAACCTTCCTTGATAATTTCTCTCATTTTGTGCCCAGGGCAGAAGATTCTTTCTTTCACCGAAGGGCGGCAACACAGAGGCAAGGGGGAGGCCAAATTAGAGAGCCTTTGCCAAACCTTTAAGAGGCAGATAATGTTCTTGTTTTCTTTGAGCATCCTGTTATTTAATCAGGCCTGTAAGTGAGAGCTTGACAACCCTCCTACAGTGTAGAGCAGCCTCCCACCTCTCCTTCCCTCCCATCATTCTTGCCCTGAGCCCTCCATCTCATTCAACAGCTCTTGTAAGCCTCCAGGAATTCATTCTTGGAATAGGGCAAGCAGTAAGCCATGCCTTTCTGCAGAACAAACACACACACACACACACACACACACACACACACACACACACACACACACACACACACACACACACACACACACACACACACACACACACACACAAACACACACATGAAATCCGTACATGCAAGCTGGCTGTAAAGAAACTAAATGTAATGCAAGTCTAGATTAGACAGATACATAGACAGACAGACAGACAGACAGACAGACAGACAGACAGACAGATAGATAGATAGACGTAGATAGAGATAGATAGATATAGATGGGATCAACAGGTGTTTGTATTGCCCTAACCCTAACCCATGAATTAAACTTAAACAGCCGTGTATTTTGAAGTGTGGTTAATGAAAGGCTTGATCGGGACTAATTTGTGTACAGCGTAAAGAAGCACCAGCTGAGTTCTCTCTGTTAAAAATGAGCGACATCTATAGAGCCGCCCTCCAGCTGTCTGACTTTGTGAATTAAAAGATGTGGCCAAGGAGCGCTAACAGCAGAGCTTAAGTCAATAAAAACAACCGAGCATGAGCTCCGCTGTCCTTCAGATGTTTCAAACCAAGTGCATCAAAGCCTTGACAGCGTGCTCTTGACTAATTGGTCTTATTTGCAGTTCACTTCAGCTTTCAACAAAAGTGACGTCAGAACGATGGGCCTCACGTCACAGTCTTTCAAAACTGTAGGAACTTTCTTGATAAGCGAGGGCGGTTGAACTCTATGCAACCATGGTGGTGCTCGCTCTTCAGTATGTATAAAATGACAGAAGGCATATCAGTGGTATCACATTAAACTGCAGATAAATTTATTTAAATCATTTCCCATTTCAGATAATTTAAAGTGATTTTATGCTAAATAATATAAATCTACATTAATGTCAGTCAAAAGAAAAAGTGCACGTTACATGTTTGCATTTGTACGTAGTTCTGATCCAATAAAAGCTGCTATTCTATACTACATCCCACTTCAAAGCGGTGATGTATTGTAATTGTCAGTGTTGGTGTGTTCGTCCGTCCGTCTGTCCGTTCATTAGTCCACCAAATATCGTCACAACCGTTGTAGATAGAAAGATGAAACAAAAAGCACATTACCCGGGCGGCAAAGGGGATGAAAATGAGATGGTGACATTGAGAAAACTAGGTCAAGGTCAAATTTCCACTTTTGTACACTCAGGAACCGGATAAGATAGACGAGGGAGAAAGCTAGTGTAAGACCATAGATCAAAGCAACTGTTTTGATCTATGAAAATAGGTCAGAGCACTAGCTTTGATCTTTGACCTGTGCAAGTAGGTCAGGGTAAAATGTTGAATTCAGGGGTGTCGTGGGATGTTGCAGTCTGTGACTGCCTTGGTTCTAGTTAGATTTGAGTGTGAACCTCCATAGTAATTTCCATAAGTCAAATCACAATAGTAGGATGAAAAGTAGGCTTACGTTGAGTACATATGCCTCCATCCTGTACATTCCGTGAGAAATTGTCAGTATGATGGCTCAGGTTTTAACAAACGTCATGTGTAACGCTAATGTTAGCATACATTAAACTCTTTGTGAAGTAGGAGAGAAGCAAACACAACTTTATTAACTTTACAATATAGTTCTTTAGCTAAAAATCTGTGTCTAAATGGTCTCATTGTTTCCCAGTGAACTACAGCGTACAGCCACACTGTCCACCCTGTGAATCTGTTTTGTCAGACCCCTGCTAAAGTCAGAGGGGAGGGGGCACTTGGCACTAGTCTACCTGAGTTAAACAAGTTCATACTGCCAAGGAGAAACAGGAACTCGCTCCCTTTGCCTGCAGTGTCAGACTCACAAGACCTGTTTGCTGGTTTGCTCTAAACCTTTGGAAGAGGCTGAGGGCTGGTTTGCCTGGGGAAGTAGTAATTGTTAACACAAACCTGTCCACTTTCCACTTCACTTCCATCAATAGTGTGCCTTTGCCCAAGCCTGAGGCAAAAAAAGAGCGGGAGAATGAAGGAGGCAGAAAGAACTACAAGAAGGGGTGATGGGAAATGTCTAGATTTTTTCAGGAAAATGTTTTACATAATCTCATAATGGCTGCAGGAAAATTTCCATCTGTTTGCAGAGCAGTTCAAAACAGAGTCCGCATGCCTCCGCTTGCTGCTATATCAAAACAAAATTCTAATGCAGATCTTCAAGAGGGCCCATAGTTCAGGCTGCACAATGAGAGATTGTGGAGAATTAGGCAGGTAAACAGGGGGAAGGCGAGCAGCAAAGAGTGACTGCCGACTACAAAAAGAGAGGAGAGAGTAAAATCAAAGCAACAAATTTTCCTGTCAACAGTCCTGTTTCTGACCTGGTAGTCCTGACCTTGAAGCAATAGACAGACAAGACCTGTGTTGGCTGCCCCCTGGCCTTGCCTGAACCAACCCATTCACCTCTCCACCTCTCTTTACTCTCTCCGTTTTCCTCTCCCTCTTCATGTTTCACCGGGAGGCTTTCTCAGTCGCCTTTGTCATTAATAGAGGAATGTCCCGGCTGAGAGCAGCATCTGGTGTTTTATCATGGCTTTTGAGTCTCAATTCAAGGGCAGCGGCTTCGCATTCAGGGCCCGACTTTTGATCTGCCAAGCCAAAAAAAGGGGTTTGCTCTTTTTCCCATGAACCTAGAGCAGGAAGAATAATCAGCCCTTCACTTGCTTGAACAAAAATAGAACAGCCAAGACACAAAAATAAGACAATGAATTATGTGTTTGATCCATTCAAAGGTCAATGAGACACCAGTACGATCCTCTTTAGTCAGGTTTCCCTTGTGTATTGGTGCTTCTGCACACCTCCAGGCCTCCTCTCCCCATAGCTGGGGCAAGACCAGGCCCGATCCCTTCTGCAAAGTTATGTCGACGAGCCACCCCTCGAAGGAACTGTAGGCTTCAAACCACTGGAAGATCAAAGACCTAACAGGGCAGTAATAAGTTACTGCCCCATGAACGCCTCACTCATCAGGGAGAGGCAGTGATATAGTTCACTAATAACTGCAGGGCCATTAAGCCCTCCTCATATGATCCTATTTTCCATCAGCAGATGGATAAAGATCTTCAGCATTAAAAGTAGCGAGATTGAAAAATGAACTCCAGTCAGTCACACCAAAAATCTGAAATGATAAGAGAAGTACGTGAACATCATGTCCTTGACGAAATACTCCAAATCTGTCCCAAATCATTGTGCAGAACTTCCCACCACACCTCGGGCTAAAACAATTCCATCCCTTCCCCGCCTCCCCTCTCACAGCCTGTCGAGGTTGTCTCTTTCAACCGGTTGGGACGGAGGCGTTTTAATAACAACTATTTGACTCCAAATAGTATCATCTGGGCTCTGTCAGTCTTTACAAGCATGACACAGCGTTCTATATTTAGGGTAGCCTTTTTCTCTGATGGTCCGCGCCGATGACAGCCTGATGAAACCCTAACTCCTGCAAACTCCCTTTGAAGTGACAAGTGAGAGATGTGCTGCCCTAATAACGCCTTCGGATTCAAACACTTTGCATTCTCCAACGCTGGGAGCAACTCTGCAAGAGGGAGGCTTGTTTTCCCTCAGGGGGCAGATAAGAAGTCTGGCATGCACAAATGCCTTTGTGAGCAAATGTTTTTAATGAATGTTTATGTATATCTGTGTGCATAGTGCAATTTCTTCATCCTGCATATTCATATATTATAAAACAATTTACATAGGCTCATCTAAAAAGTGTTATCCTGTTTACTTACATAATGAAGTCTATGACAAATTTAGGTCAAATGATTATTGACTAATGATCTCTTCAGTCAGAAAGAGTGACGAGACGTTCCTACCATGTTTTGAAAGAGAAACTTATCTTAAAGGCAAATGGACTCGACAGTCATCCCTACAACAAAACCAGAGCTTCATGGACATTAGTGTGGAATTAGGTTGGTGACGTTTATATATAAGTCTGATGTCCACACTAAGGGAATGCACAAAGCAATTCTGGAATTTGGATTCTGGATTTGTTGGTGAAATTAAAGCGATGAGGACACCAATGGATATTGCGGTTTTAGGTATACAGGTTTGTACAAATTTCATAACAACCTGTAGGGACACGTTTGCATGTGGGAGTGAAGACGTAGATGGAGATGATCTGTGTGTAGTTTTTAGAAATTGGAAAAAGGAGCATGCTGGGGTGTGAAATTTTGGTCTTCTTGAAGTAATAACACCATTTTAATAAACAGATGTAATGTTTACTGCTATTACTTTTATTTATTTTAAGAAAAAAGATTGTCTTGAGTAATATTAGATGATATTTTCTGAACTATTTATGGAAAAGTAGGAAATATTGGCATTTTGTAAGAGGCTCCGCAGGCTCTTTCAGCTGCACATCATGTATTTCATTGTCAGACTAAACATCCTTGAGCTTCTTCTTGACAAAGGTGATAAGGTCTCTGAAGACCAGTAGCGATCCATTTGCTTCTCTTGCCTTTAGGTTTTGTCGGTTTGTAAATAGGATAGCTCAGATTTCTTTCCCTTCGTCAATCATACAACTGCTCTTTCCCATTATGGATGTGTTTTCTGTGACATTTAAGCTGAAGGTAATGCTGTTAGCAAGAGCTTTACATTGTTCGGAGGGTGTAACCACAATGTCTTCCACTTATCTGCATCGCCTATTGTCTCATGACAGGAAAGTTACACAATATTGCAGATAGAGTTATTGTTTCTACATTAGATATACAGTTAATGCAGAACCTTTAGAAAGGTAGAAACCCATATTAATCAACTTCATACTAAAATCTGATTTTTTCTGTTGCTACCTTGATCCTTTAACTTTAATTTAATCTCCTGTTATTGTTTTGCACAATTTTTGCATCAAAAATTGAATTATTTCGTTCTGACGTGGTCTAAATTTTAAGTTGAACATACTTAACATGAATAAATTGTAACCATTTTTCTCTGGTTAATGAGAAAAAGGTTGTAAAAGTGAAACATGTTTTTAATATGACTCTGAACAAATATTAGCCAGACTTTTCTAACAGAGCAATCCACACAAATATACATGCAGGTGAGATTCCAGAAGCTTCTATTTTTGAGAGCAGCACTGTGTAGACATGTCACTGTTTGTGTATAAAAGTTTTGTGGTGATGCTGTTGGAAAGTTCAAATGAAGGAAGACGGTATTTGCTCAGCATGCCTATGATAACTGTGCAGCCAACACACAGCCTTTGTGTCAGTGAGCAGACAGGAAGCCTCCATCTGAAAACACCTCCTCTCCCGGCGATGGGCACGTGTGGGGTGGACCGTGTCCTTAGCTAGCGGCTAATGTTGAGCTTAGGAACGCACATACGGAGACCAAGCGAGGACATGATGAGAGCTGCAGTCACAGTATAGGGAGTGTTGTGCTGAAAAGGCCCTGACAGGAGTGAGACACGTACCTTTAGGCCAGAGAATTCTCCACCTATTTAAAGGTGACAGGAAGGGTGGTGAGAGTGCAGCAGGGGGAGCATGCACTTTGCAGATCACTCACACCTTGTAAGTTGGAGCGATGACAGCACTGATCCGAGCCCAACGACAACAATGCTGCAGGTCAAGGTGACATCTGTTAAGCTGTGACCCGAGCTGACCTCCAGTTTTAAGTCTCTCTGTAAATCTGGACACCTGCAGTTCAAATGCTCCTGGTTAAACGTTGCATAATTGACTATTAATACATGCCCATGTTGGCTTGAGGCTCAGTTTCAGTTTCTAAAGAACTGGAGGAATGTAGTTGTGAGATGCACCTTAGCTCCAAACCTGATGGTCAAATCCATCTATTTTCTTGTAAACGAGACGAAGACGATTAAAATTGTCTTGTCCACAGCCACTTATTTGCATTTTGGGTCACAGGCTCTTCTGCAGCTCATCCCATCTGACTATGGACAAGAGGTGGGGTACACTCTGGCTCATCGCTGGGCCACACGAGAGACAAACAACCACTTACGTACACAGTCACAACTAAGGACAATTTTGGTATGATCAAGTCACCTAAGCTGGTTGTTTCTGGAGGAAATGGGGAGAACACACCAACTCCTCAATGAAAGTAATTGAACCTGACACCTTCTTGCTGTCTTGTTGACAATTAATGGTTAATGGATTCAACTATCCTCCCCTTACCTAAAATGTCCCCTCCATATATATAAAGTAAAATCAAACACATCCACCAAGCAGCCCAACCCACTTTCCTGAGTCTATTCCTGAGTCTATCCATGAGGTTTGAGTCACCATGCTGTCCCGGTGTCTCCCACCTGCTCACCTGAACAGACACATTAAATCCAATGCTTGTTTTCCCTTCTTTTTTCTGAACTCACTAAGAAAAAACACACATGACTGTGAAATGCAAAGAACAACACTTGTTTTTGAAGTGTTGACAAAAAAAGGAATGCACTTTCCCATTGAGGAGGGAAACCTGAAGTATTCCTCTCATTGTTCAGGCGCTCACAAAGCAAGCTCTCCATGAAAGGTCCACAACCGGTGATAAAGGCTGGCTCCAAGGCCTGCTAATCCCCTTAATTGCACAGATGCTTGTGTTAAAACTGCACTACAGTACAGTATGGTATCTGCCCCACCTCGCTACACGTATTCCACTGGTGGTGTGAATTTTCACGATCGGTGACTTCAGCTGGAGCCAGTTTTCCATAAAACTTCTGGGTACGTTGGTGGTAAAGGACATTGAGAGGATATTGACATCAATGGCGAGACATAACAGTATGAGAAGATCGATTATCTGGAACTGATGAGCAGAAAACATTCTGAAACTGTACACAAGCCCTCCCAGATGCAACTCAAGCTTCATTTTCTTGAACTTGAATGAAGTTCCTGTTGCTAAGCTTTTGTCCCATGAGAAGGAGCTCTCTCGTTGTGCACCAGAGAAGACTTATCACTGTTTTCCTGTCCTTGGACTTCAGCTTATATTTCATGAACATCCACAACTACAATTCATTTTCTCTCCCCAACTCCAGGTTACACTGACCCAAAACAATATTTCACTGTGGTTGAATTCATCCTTGCAGCTCACTTCAGTTATTCATGATGAATTCCACAGGTGCGGTGCACAGATTGGCCCTACAGTGTTTTAGGTTGGAAATGAAGAGTGTCTGGTGAAACATATAGTGTTACCTACTAAAATAAAAGTGCTAAAACAGAGGAAAGCGACGCGGTATCTCACACAAATGAAGCCTATTCATATGTTTATGATACAATGGCTCTTTTATCACCCTATCACACATATATTCATTTAAAAAAAGTAACAAAGAAAATGTCAAGTGCAGCACATTGACAGAGTTATATTTATAATCAAATATTATAACCAATTTATGTTCATTCAATACTGTGTATGTATTTCATTTTTAATTTAGTTTTCATTTTGGTTTCAGTTTTAGATTCTGATTAGAACCCTACAATTGGCTGATTTAGAAGTAAAAGAGCACAGAACTAAGTAATGAGTCCAACTCAATATTTTCAGTTGCATTTAAAAAAAATGTAACCTGTTTGCTGAAGTTCAATCTCCATGGAGTGAATATGCTGTAATGTAAAACACAAAGTAAACTACGAGACGTATGCACACTGTAGCTACAGTAAACACTGCATAACAAGAGGGTTATAATTCTGCCTGTGTAGAATGGTGGATAAAGGAAGGGCCTGACAAAGGTACCCATTGTTTGGCTTTAATTAAAACCCTATGAGTGTGGTTTTTCCTTTTAATATCTGCAATATCACGATTGGCACAAGAGACAGCATGCAGGCGCGTTAAGATATCTGTGTCAAAATAAAAGACAAGATAAATGAGACGATCCTCAGAGGCAGGCTAATCAAACTACCAATTACATCATGGGTGTATCAAGAGCCGTAATGAATGTACTGACTGAATAGAAGGCAGTCATTAGGCTGCCGGACTCAAAGCTAAGTACTTCCTACTAAGTTATCTTCACATTGATATGGTGAGGTATGACAGCGGCTAACTTTAGCAACAGAGGAAATGGGAGGGAAAAGGCAGAAACAGGAGGAATGTTTAGTTAGTTTAGCTGTTCCTCATGTGAGGAGAAATGACAAACACAATGACAAAGGTAGGAGATCTCTGAAAAAAGTCCAAACAATGTCAAAGGAACAGTGGGGGCAGCAATGTACCTCAATAATGAGTCTGCTGTTTAATAGAAAATGACGGATACGTCCACGGCTGCACCTGCATCACTTCTGAAGCTGGTGTGTTCAAGATGAGATGATAACACCAAGTACAACAAGGAACAGAAGGATTATGACACGTAATTAGAAGATAGACCTATCTTTGCTCAGAGGACAAAAACAATAGGTTATACAACGGTTTATGTTGTGAATTACAGTTAAAATCAAAGTGGACACAGCAAGGATGCTGTGATGTGTGAGTGTTTTATGTGAGAATTAAGAATAATAATCTAAGGTGCATGAAGCGGTCTGAGAAGTAAACAGTCTGGTCTGTTAAGTAACCATAGTCAAGGATTTACAAGTTCAACTTCACTAACAGTGGAAGGGAACAGAAAGTCCTACTTCATTCCTTTGAAGGCAGCTATGCAGCTGTCTGGCAGAGACAAGCTAATAATGAAGTGAAACCCACAAGTCTGATAACACAAGCACAACACTGATGCACTTCCCGCTGGCCAAAATATCCATTGTGTATCTGCTGCTTTTTGCATTTGCTCTCAAAAGCTGAAATGTCCGCCTTTTTCCAGATGTTCCTGCTCCTCCTCGTCTCTGATGAAGTGGAGACGTTGGACGGGACTCCTGAGGAAAAATAAGCCAAAGGCAGCTGCCATTGCATTTCCAGTCCTTGTCTTTGCTGAAAAAAAATACAGCAAGCAGGAATAACCTGAGGTCAGTGTCACCCCCTGCAGACAATCAGACAGGGGAAGACAAAAACATTGTCACCATGGCCGTGATTTATTCCTCACTCAGTAGGCTTTCCTTGTTTTCAGCCACTTCCTGTCACTGGAACGACTCTTCCTGGTCTGATAGATTTCATGTTCTGGACAACATAGCCTGATTACATTGTCATTACTCCTTTTCCTCATTATATTTTAAACAAGCCTTCCTTTTTGAGATTATTTTTCATTCTCTTTACGACATTAAATAAGGGCATGTAAATTAATGTTTTTAAAAGACAGCGATTGTCAGCATTGGGGTTGTATGACTTCCTAACTTTGATTGGTCTGATGATAACATTTTAGTTAAATTGGGTGGGTCTGCCTGGGTCTGTTCTGCACTAATTTCACTTAGACAAGCCAGAGAAAAAAAGTTTTTCCAGTTCAGGCAACTTTATATCATAGATATCTGAACATGTTTTATATATTTCCCTCGCTCCCCGAGCAAATGGAAATCTAACAATGTGATTTTTATCTTTTACAGCCCCAAATTGTGGAAAACCCTCCACTGACATCTGAAAGCAGTTAAGAACCTTGAAATTATTTTTGAACAAATTATTGTGAACTATTATTGTGTCATTTCATTCTACAAGCACTGGATCCTGCAAATGTCTCTGGATCTCCAAACCTGCCTCAGCACAAAGCTGCTATCTTCAGAGCTTGAGAAAAAACTAGGAAGACTAAGGCGCGCACACACACACACACACACACACACACACACACACACACACACACACACACACACACACACACACACACACACACACACACACACACACACACACACACACACACACACACACACACACACAATCAAACAGGATTAGTGCACAATCAGGCCAAAAGACTATTCATCTGAGAGGAGCAGAATCAATAAGCAGGTCTTTCACTGACAGTCAACAAGTTCAGGCATGGGCCAAAGACTCAAATCGCTGCAAAAGCTGTTTTCACAAAAACATAGATTCTATTGATGGTGATTCACAGTGCGGTGAGAAAGTCAGGTTAGAGTTTCAAAAAGCCCAGATTATTGTATTTCTTCCGAGCATCATCATCCCGGTGAGGAGCATGGAGGAGCCCTCCGGCACCACTGCAAAGCCTTTTCTCCACGAGTCATGTGTTGCTCTTCGCTTGAGAACCTCTCTAGTGCTTTAGCGTAAACAGAAAGGGGCTAGCAGGCTGGCTAGTCGAACACAGATCCCTTCTAACACAACAGCGTGACAGAAAAAGTCATACTGGATGATGCATACATGGAAATACAGTAGACAGTTGGGTATTTTTTTGTATATGTTTGCCTTGTGGGTAAAGAAATGCAAAAACGACATAAATATCAGGTGAAATAGGCAATTTTAGATATTCAACTCCAGGATCATGAATAATAATTAATAGTATTAGCATTTAAGAGTTATTAAATATTTAATTGTCAAACTTGTACTGAAGTAGTGGAACCCACTCTCAAGAAGAGGGTGAGGAGTGACAGCATTGTGGATCACCACGAAAAGGCAACGGTTTGAGGCCCATTGTCTTCTAAGAGGAGGGAATGTTTGACAGGTTTGATGCTGTCTGAAAATGTCAAAATATGAGTGTTATGCACTGAAATGCAGCACAGGAGGTATAGTTTTACCATTCAGTAACTGAACATGTGAAAAAGAGCACAAATCACTGAAACTGGGCACAGGAATCTTCCTTGTTGATCATGTCTCTGAGAATAGGAGACTCTGAAAACCAAAATAAAAACAAAGTACAACAATGAAACCTTATCCTTCAAGGTTTTCAGCCTCACTTTGTTTGGTTTACAGTCTATTCTGAGTGACTGCGGTGCAACACGAACCCTCTGTGGCCGTCAGAGTATCTATGGATCAGTGGGGTGGGTTACAGTCAGACTAAACTGTAAACAAGCCCCATCCAGAGACCACAGCTGACCCAGAAGCGCACATCCCCAACCATCTGATTCATCCTCCTCAAAAAGGGCCGAGCGCAAACTCCTCAACAGCTGCGCGATGAATCCCCAATAAATACACCGCGACCAAAAGCTTTGAGTTCTCACAAGGCGAGCAAGGATGCAGGTGGTTGGAGCGGAGTGCATTGCAACACATACTTTCCAGACGACCAAAACAACAAGAAAGACCCCCCTCTCCTGCCCTGTCCTCCCTCCTCTCTCACCTCCCCATCCCTCCACACCCTCCTTTCCTGATTTCAAAGGCGATCTGCAGAAATGGCAAAGGCATTCGGAAGCAACAGCCTTTTGTTCAAGGGTACGTCTGCATGAGGGGATAGAGCGTGTCTTGTTTGCGGGACGACATAGTGTTGCCATTAAAAGCTTTGATCAAAACTGTTTTCTTGAGTCAGCCTTGAGTGGTACCCCCTCTTCCTGCCACCCTCTGGCCCCCTTGGTTGGGTTCCCACTGAACGAGCAACAGAAGGATGAAGAAAGGAGAGAGGAAGTGTGGGAATGTCTGTACATCGTTGCCACGGCGGGCAGCTCCTAAACATGGCTTTAAATTAGGGGAAAAGAAAACATGAGCTAAAAAAAAAAAGCCAGTCATCTCACTATACTCCTGCCTGCTAATTTGTCACCACTTGAAAAACGAGGAAAAAATAGCAACAGCTTTAAATCACATAACTTTAAAGTCAGGATATGCCAGCCAGTGTGTATGGTAGAATACTTAAACACAAGGGAGATCTAGTTCTATCCATCTCAGTCGTATATACATTTAAACCGTTGCGGGTGGAATCTATGGAGGAGCTGCTTTCATATTAGAGGGAAGCAGAAATGGAGAGCAGTGAGTGTCTGGTTCTAGATGGCTGGGATGGGAGCAGTGACAGCTGGGGCTTGAAAGCCTTACATCCAAAGCCAGGGCTCACTGCCACTTGCTACATAGCAGCATTGAGCTAAGCCCACCCCCCCTCCTGTCCAAGTCCTCACTTTAAAAGATCACTGTCCTGCACAACACATGATGCTGCTGCCAAATATTTCCCTTCTCTTTTAAGTCTAAATCCATGAGCGGAAGAGTACTGAAGAGAGGACAAGATGGCAAGATCTGTCTGCTGCCATGTTTGAGAGGGTAAGGGGTCACGGAGAGGGGAGGTTCTCACAAGATCCAACCGAAATGAAGCATAACCAGTGTGTGTGTGTGAGTGAGACTGTACCTTATCGAGCAGCGGCAGACATCGGGGTACCCTGTGCTCCAGTTTAACAATGGTGATAAAGTCACTCTCTTGTCTTTCATCTTCACTTGTGTTGCACAGAGACAGAGGGTGATACTGCAAAAGAAAGAAAACATGTCAGAAAGGAAAAAGTGAAATTTAGGAAAGAAATTGAGCATAAAAATTGAAAATTTAACACAATGAAGGAGAGTCTGTTGAGATCTGTAAGGGAGAGGAATAGCTTTAATTGTCAAAACCTGCTGATTCTTTCTGCAAAAGCAGTCTGAAATGCATAGGGTAGATAGATATATGGCGTTTTTGTATAAACTGTCAGTATCTGGTGTCACCACCATTTGCCTGCTGCATCCCCTTGGAATGGGGTCATCTTTCTGCTGCAGTGAAAACCAGGATTTATATGTGAGGAGAACTCAAAGCTGATCGCACAGAGAGTGATTATGATGACCAACTGCAGCCGCGTTAGTAAACCGGTGATGATCCGGCAGGTGAGCTTCTGGTTTCTGATCATTCAGTGCAGATATTCTTTAGTTAAGCTAACCAATCATTGCCTCGGCTGTCTGGGTGGCTGGTGTCGGCTGTGATGGTTCTTGCTGGTGTGGTTGCACTCAGGCTGCGGTTATGAAGCCGGCTGGATGCGCTGCCGAATTCTTGGAAAAGTCATTGAAGATGGCCCACGGTAGAGAAGCAAACAGTCACTTCACAAGCAACAGATCTGTTATAATGACAATGGCAAACTCCGTCAAAACGTGACGGATCTGTTGAATCATGTTGTGTTGTGTGATAAAACTACACATTTTACAGTGACCTCTATTGCTTTATCTTTGTTTGGAATAACAACACTATTTTCAAGGCATTGAAAGGCAACATTTCTCATCTAACATCTTATTGGCTTGACATTTTGTGGGAACACAATGACGGCCTGCTTTGTTCCACTCCTGTGACGGCGTTGAAAGTAATAACAACACCAAATTGCAAATTTGTGTGAATGCAAAGTGTAACGCCAGAATGAGATTGCGATGTCCAGCCCAAACTGGAACACCAAGGAAGAAAACGATGGTGACTACAAACAATCTCACACGAGAAGACAAATAACTGAAAATGTTTTGGAGAGATAGAGAATTCTTTATCGTCTGATCGGAAAAGAAGATCAATCATCACACAAGTAAATAGTTGTTTGTCATGTTAATCTTTATATTAGATGTCACACTTGAACCTGACACTGCCCTGATATACGTCCTGCATGCGCAGCACCATTATTTAAAGCGTTGTACAGCGGTAGCAGACCAAAGACCAAAGAAGACCAAAGGAAGACCAAAGAGGAGGTTTATGGATGTAGGAAGACCAAAGAGGAGGTTTATGGATGTAGTGAAAGAGGACATGAAGGTAGTTGGTGTGAGAGAAGAGGATGCAAAGGACAGGGTTAGATGCAGGCAATTGATTCGCTGTGGCGACCCCTGAAGGGAAAAGCCGAAAGGAAAAGAAGAAGTACAGTGGTAGCAGACAAAGGCTTTGTACTTATGGACTTTATTGTGGAATTGTTGCACAATCTGTCTATGAAAAAGAATGTCTGTCTGCTGATAAAAGGCGGTAGGGAAAAATGCAGCTGTAAGTAAATCAAGGGTTAATTATTGCTGATGTCTGTTTAACACTTACATACTGCAAAATAATGCAACAAATACCAAACCTCTATCTATAAAGCACAAAAACAGAACTTGTAGTTAAAATGATCTAAGAATGTGGGTGGACGTCAAAAAAGTGGATGAAAATGTCTGAAACAACTTTTCAAAGACAAACTAGACAAGATTTGAAGCTCTTAGTAGAATTTATGTGTTAGATTAAGGCGTTTCCTTCCTTCCCAGTTGATATTAGGAGGAAAAACCCTGTAAAACCACCCTGCAAAATCAGTTACATAGATGGCAATGTTCACTCCCACTCAAAGCCTCGAGGACTGAAAGAATGAGAGATATTCTTTGGTCGGAACATTTGATCCCTTCTGAAAGGGAGGAAATTCTGAGCTGCTGAAAGGCTGTATTTAAAAGCTCAAGGGATACCAGCCGTTGCAGACATGCTATCACGGGTACGAGGGATTGTGCGGCAGTTCGGGAGGAATGAAAGTGCTCCTCTGACGCCTCCTATGCACCACTAATTTGCTTATAAGTCATCTATGAGGGTACTGACGCAGTGCTGCTAGATCACTCCTTGTCACGGCTCGCAAATCACCCTGAAGCACCCTAGTCCCCGTATTCACCCACACCCCAGCAGTGGTCCCACCCCACCCTTCCCATCCACACAGACTGGATCGGTCCCAGCGGGCCTCTTTATGTGGCTGTGGGCTGAGGTCATAGGGCTCCCCCTCATCTCACCCAGCGGAAATCCCTAAATTAAAAAGACCCAAGGGTGACATCAACAGCTGGCACCCCACTGCAGGGGGAATTGACGTAATGTGCTGCAAAGGGCTGGAGCATGTCTGTCAGAAGGAGGGAGAGGAGCGGAGAAAGGAAGTTGACTTGAAAGGCCGGGTAGGGCCCCGAAATAAAGGAAAGTAAAAGATGGACGCATGGGACAGAGGTGGTGCCATTGGGACAACCGGAGGGACTGTACATACAGGGGGTGGTCCTGTCAGTACCAGTATGTGGAAAGATTTAGCTAAGTAGCTAAGCTAATTTGGGAAAAATATAAATGAGTGTTTGAAAAAAATATTAACATGGTGTTTTTGGTCTGGGAGAAAAATACATTTTGAAATAGACCAGCTAAAAATTACACTATAAACATTCACAGCATATTCTTCCATTAAGATTTAGGAAAGTTTTCCATAGAAATTAACAAAAGTTTCTTTGGAACAGAAAAGCAATCCTAGATCTACCCTTTCTGGGCTTGCACTAGGAGGTAGTATGACTAAGCCACTGTGGCTCAGTGTAAAAGAATTGAGTAAGCCATAAAAAGCCACATTCTGTGTCCAAGACAGCGGCTTGCTATAATAGCAAGTAAAACAAGTAAAAATTGAGTAATCAAATTTATTAAAATCAAAGTGTCTAAGTCAAAGTTAAAATTTCTTGTAGTTCAAGTAAAACTTACAAGTAAACATTGAGTAATATTTTGAATTGACTGTATCTTCACATAGTGAATGCACGTTTTCAATTGTTGGGGGGTATAAAACCACGCTCGTTGCAGGGAACGGGAAATTTTTTAGAAAATGGAGTTGTTTTCCTGCATTCTGGTGCATTTTGAGGGCAAAATCTTTTGTTCCGTTTACCTACAAAAATACACTTTCTATCCTACTTTATGCAGGTATAAATGTGAGATTCAACAATTGCAAACTTGCATTCACTATGTGAAGATACAGTCATACAAAATATTACTCAATGTTTACTTGTAAGTTTTACTTGGACTAGAAGACATTTTAACTTTGAGTTAGACAACACCATTGGTATGCCATAGTTTAGTTTAGTTTTTTTTTAATTTGATAATATGATTTTTCATTTCAATTTAAAAAGTCATATAAAATAGCAAGCGAGGTGAATACACATTTACACGCATCGCTGGTTATTCCTGCCAGTCTTAGAGATCAAAAGTCTAAGACTACAAAAAAGTATTGATAATATCTTTCATTTACCTTCTGATCGGTCTGTCACCACTCCTACCCCCTTTCAGCATTCACAATTTGCGGGTTTAGCTTGTAAAAAAAGAATCCTGTTTTATTGGGTGAGACGCAAACATGACCCGAGTGCATATTTAATGATTGGGAGCGTTCGGGTCACTTCGGGTATTTCCGTCGGCATGCGGAAATAGCAGCATGCTATTGTTTTCTTATGTTATCGCTCAGGGATTTTCGCGAGTCCAAAAAAGTTGTAAGTTTTAGACTTTTTTTCCTAAAAATGACAACGCCACTGTGGCTACACAAGCTTAAAACCTTGGAGCCATATGGAATTTACTTTGCCTATGGCAAAGTGGCGAATGGCTAGCGCAAGCCCAGCCTTTGAACAGAGTTGCACCAAAATTTAATCATCCATGTAGTTATTCTGACTATGATAGATGGTTGCAGTGTTGGGGTCCTTGAACACCACTGAGAGAAAAGTGGGGGTACATCAGACAACAAGAGCTGGGAAGCATTGTGATAGGATAGGATTGGAGGCAGGGTGGCCTGAAAATAACCAAAACGTCTATCTTTAGTTTCGAGCTGAAGCTGAAACTGAATTATCAGTAACGTTTGATTGATTTTAATTTGGCTAACATTTTCAAATCCCCTGAATGGCAGATCCCGTTACGCAAGGCCAGCAGCAGAACGGCCTGGACCTCTGGCCTGGACTCTGCCTTCACCAGTCCATATTATCTGGGTCCAAATTAGTCTACAGCTAAACTTGGACCTCGAAACAGAAAAAGAAAAGACTTAAATATCTTAAATGTCACCAGTTGATTGATGCTATGACCTCCATTTTTCTGTAGGTTTGTGGTAAATATAGAACTACAATGATGTCAGTAGGGAGCATAAAACTAATTTGAATCTTTGGGCTGTTTTTGTGTTAGGACTGTGTTGTGATACTAAACATGTTGATGCATGGGGATGTGCAATCATACCTATTAAAGCAGATAATAATCCCAAAGCTGAGCCAAACAGGCTCAGAAGGAGTGGCAGGTCTTTCAGTTTTTCCTGGCTGGCTCCAAGGACCACCCCCCAATGGCCACAGTGTTTTGCACCCACAAACTAAGCATTATCTTCTTTTTTAGATATGTGACACTTACAGACCTAATCAGATGGGTCTACACACTCTCAATGTGCCGCCAATAGTGCTACCTAACCAGTCTGTCATTGGACTATAAATGGCAGCCAAGACCGGCTAAAGCATCTTCATTAGATCACGGTTTTTGTACAGCTCTGAGAAAAGGGGGCCTGGGAAACCAAATCACTGAGTCTCCATTTCACAGGGACTAGAAACCACAGAGCATGCAAACAGTTCCCCAAAGACTGTTAACAATGCTCACTCCTTCGTTCCACCTCCTGTGTCTCATCCATCTAGATCTGTTGCAAAGCCGATGGGGAAATGTCCCTCTTTGCTTTTTTTGCTTTATTTGTAGCCAGGGTTGAAGGCCAACTCAATCAAATATCACGCATAAAAATATTTTGAACAACAACAAACACATGGGCAGAATAAGGAAGGAAAGAACAGTAACTGCAGTCAGAAGTCAATAATATGTATTTTTTTCCACACGCTTTGCCCTGTGGATCTTCTTTTTTCTTCTGCCAATAATCACCAGAGTGCTTTCTAGTTGATCTGCTGCCAGCAGGGAATCAGGCCCAGGCACTTATGTCAGGGTGTGTTACAGAGGCAAGCAAAAGGAGCTCGAACCTCTCACCAAATGACACCACTTGCCAGCTTTTGGATGGGATTCTGCATTGTTATTTATAATAAGTATTGTTTTCGTAAGGCAGCGGGTGTTGGACCATACCACTATAACTGTTTTCCAAAGACACACTCATATGATACTAATTCAACACGAGTCAATACTGAATGAATCATCGGGTGCTTCTTAAATCATTTTAATTTCTTTGTGTTCCCGCTGTCAGAGTGAGAGGTGGTAAGTGCGTGTTGACACTTGTTAAGGAGAAGACGATGCAGGAACTTGCTGGCAAGCCATTACCGTAATGTGAGGACGATGTTAGGCTTTGTAGGATCTTAATTTTTTTTTTTCCAGGTCTAGCCTGCTTTTAACAATTCATTAAGTATAATTGTTCTTTTTACATGATTTTATACAGTTATGGGTTCACACTCTTGGCTGTGGCTAAGGAGGAAACTACTCCCAATGGCAGCTCACTGGTTTTGATGTGTTTCTGTGGGTTATGTTCCATTGAAGCTGGGTAGGCACACACACACACACACACACACACACACACACACACACACACACACACACACACACACACACACACACACACACACACACACACACACACACACACACACACACACACACACATACATTTGCTACAGATAGCATTCCAAAATCCAACACTGTGACAGCAGTAGTTGGAGACAAAAGAAACGTATCAGCGGCGTGATGATTCTATCGTACTACACAAATCAAGACGATGAGTGAAGAAGGCATCTTCAATGGAGCTCAGCCCCGAGGCCTGGAGAGCCTGCCAGGTGCAAATCAGGGAAGAATTCAATCAACCCCTCCAAATGCAAGCTCCACAAGCACACACACACACACACACACACACACACACACACACACACACACACACACACACACACACACACACACACACACACACACACACACACACACCTTAAAACAAACATCATGCTTCGCTTGAATTCTAACTGACCCACTTCTTCAGTGAGTGACTCAGCCTCCCATGTCTGGGCTCTAAATCTAATGAAACCACTTTGTCTCTCTCTCATTCTCTTGAGAGTCCAGCATTAAACACACACACACACACACACACACACACACACACACACACACACACACACACACACACACACACACACTTGTTCTGCACACACACTTGAGGACCATTCATGCTCTAGCTTGAAGATGGAAGCCTTCTTCCACTTCTTCCACTTTCATTTCATAGGTACTTGGACACTTTTTCTGAGAGTTCACAAATACGTATGAGACGGACTACAGGAGATTGTCCCAATTGTCACCATATTTGATGTTGTTGGAACTTTTGACACTTTTCCATTAACAGAGTTAACAGAACTGCTCCTGTACTTCATATAAATGACAAAGTTTGACTCCATCTCTAACATCATTATCAATCAGGAACAACTAAACCGGTGGCGGACAGCAAATTCCATAACGGTACCTGGAGGTGCAAATCAAATCAAATCAAATCAAATCATTCTCTTTTTACAACCTGGCAGAAGATTTTATATGAGAGTAAATGTTTGTTTTAAAAGGATGCAAAAAAGCGTCTATGATACCATCGGTATCAGTAGTCAGAAATCAGAATCTGGTTGCCCAGGTCCACTTCCTGTGCTGTGGATCCCTGTTGCTTCCTGTTGGGCCATCTTTAAGTCAAATCATCCACACAGGTGAGAGTTTGTGTAAGAGTGTGAGTTAATGAATGAGAGCACAGCTATGTATTGTTGCTGGAGGCGTCGGAGCAAGTGCTTGCATGCGGACATATGTGTCTATTAATTTTCCTGAAAAAAAAAAAGTTGCGCCAAGTGCAAGAAGTGTGTGTTTAAATCTTGCTTTGGAAAAAAAAAAAAGGAGGGGGGGGGGGTGTCACTAAGCCTTTTCCCAAATGCAATATCTGTCCTTGGACTGATCATCAAGCAGCTATGGCCTTTACACCCTCACTATGGTCCGGCTCTCGGTGCCAGAGATGACATAGATAGACCTCCTCATGCCGCAGCCCTTCATCAAACAGCCTTGTGTCTCATGACCCTGCATTAAATAGATTTATACCCAAGGTTGGTTTGAGAGTCACCTGGCGTCAGGGGAGCGATCTGTGTCAGGAGCATCTGGAGAACTGGGGGGCTCCGAGGCCCTCGTCCTCATCTCTCTTTGTAAATGCAAACGAACTGGAGCATAGCTGCTTTGGTCCTGTCAAAACAAAAGGCGTGTCGTCTTTCCCCCACCGCTTTATTGACAGTGTCAGCCCCATATCCAGTGACGCTTACCACAGAGAATGACTTGGGGGAAACATGATCCCATAATGAGGCCCAAATAATTACTACCAGCCCCAAATTTGCCTGAGCGCTTTCTTTAAGTAGGAGTGCTTCCCCACAACGGCAGGCCCGTCAGACTGTCTCTCTGTTCTATAAAAGGATTAGACAAGAGAGAAGAAAGGACCCCGGCGGGGAAGGGGAGCTGATCTTAAAGAATGGCAGCCAAGGAGGGAGCTTGATTGTCTTTAAATAAAAGTGGCGGAGTGACAGACGAGGGGAATAAATCTTTGTCTGATGATCTTTTTTGTGTCCTCTAAAAGTCGCCTCACTTTGAGATGAGCGACGGTTTCAACATAACCTGAACTAGAATGAACTACGCTCACCAAGGTGCCAAACTAATTACAGCCGCACCTTCGCTTTGATCTGTGTGGCTGAATTTCAGCAGGAATGACAGAAGTCATATAATACTAATAGAGTTATGAGCTCAGCTGGAGCTCTCATGCCCTGCATGAATGTAGCTCTGAATCTGCCATAAGAAAACACATTTTATGCGATGAAAGAGCGGAAAAAGTCACGCAAAATTTGATTTCAGATTAAAAAACAACTGGTTCTTTAAGACCAATTTGTGACGACATGCACATAAAGAAGTAATTTGCATTTTAAAGAAAAAAAAACATAACTTGATGTTTATACAATACACTGGAATCCAAAGTTGTACAAACGGCAGCAAACAAGTTGCACATGCTAAGAAATTCATGTCATCATAGCTGCTGTTATAAATCATAGCACATTCACCCCTCCGGTGAGTCTGAACACGAGAAAATTCTCTCGACAGGTAAAGTCGCTCTGAGACCGCCATGGAAAAAGCCCGACAGAGCCATGCGTCCGTTGGTTTTACATGAGTGCACGCGCTCGCATATATCCGCGCCGTGACCACAAACAACCAGGGCCACTCCATCAGCCCGGGGCCAGTGCAACAATATACATTTCAAAGCTCTGAGCTAAACATAAACAGAGCACTTCCCTGTCATAACAAGTCAGTGGTTTGGTAACCCAGCAGTTTGTTAGCATTGAAGTGATCCCTCTTCCCTGTAGACACGGGGGCCACATGCACACGTCCCTCCAGGCTTCCTCCGACCCGTCCCTGGCCCTCAGGGCCACGCTCAGTCTCTCTCGGATTCCACAACATCAGTCAGTTAGAATAGCCTCTTTTCAGTGTGTCAGTTACTCGCATTTGGGAACCTGAGGTCAGCTATGTAGAAAGAAATCGTCCAGGAGACTCAGACTCCAAATTATAGGAGATAAAGAAGCAGCAATATTAGTTATTAGTTCTGCTTCACTTGGTTATTTTTGAGCTTCTGACATCTATTATTTTACAGACAATAGGCAAGCACAGTATGAATATTCATCAAGCCATAGAGATACTTGACAATTACTGGCTTTTCATGACAAGCGTCTTAAAAGTAACTGGAGTGCATCATGAATGACTGTCTCCTTCTATCAGATAGACTTTTATGGATACAGATTAAAAAAAAAAAAAGCAGATAACTTCCTGATATCAGGCAACACATTTCTACAAACGTAGATTTAAAACACTGATTTCTTGTCATCACGATTCATACTCGGGGGATCCGAAGCAACCTTCGTGTAGTTTCAATGAAAACCACAAATGTCAATCCGGTTGAGGCAGGAGATGCAGTCGGGGTACACCCTGGTTATTTGAGGACCAAGGATGTCAAAATTTCACAGTAGTAAAAGACGACGAAGACATCGCACCAGAGGCGAATTGTAGCGGTTCTCTTTAACGAGACACAGGTGCTCCTTTTACACCTGTACATAAAATAAAAAACAGGGGGTGTTTTTCTAACATCCCTCTTTCATTTAGAAACACAATCCCTTGTTTCCCCCCCGAACCCACATGAATATACTGTCCTGAAAGAAGGGGTCAAACTTTATGACGGCATATGAGAAGGAGCCATTCTTTCTTCCTTCCCTCTTCCTGATGCAGCTTCAGCTTTTCCAAATGTTCTTCCAGTCAAGCTCGGGACTAAATTCCGTTGCACATCGTCACATTCAATCAATTTATTCATAAAGTCCAGTGTGTAGGATTCAGGAAATCTGTTGGCAGAAGTGAAATAAAACATTCCATATTACCTGAAACTAGGTGATTTTTTTCCCAGTTATTCTAACATTCATGTGATTCTACGGTAGCCCAGGATGGACAAACCAAACACTGGGTCTCAAGAGGATTGAGGATCTATCAATGCTTCTCTGAGTCAAACACATTCCATTTAAATATGCAAAAAAGTGTCTTTAAATGTTAGAAGCCACGTTTTAGAAAAGGTTCTCACAGAAATCAAAGGCTAGCAGCAGGTGTGTATCATTCCAACGTGAATGAAGCAGAAGCAGAGAAATGTGAGTCTCTGTTATCGGGGGTTGGAGCTCAAACCATAAATCAATCCTTTGAAAAACCCTCAGAGGCGTCCCCATCCTCCCATCTACTCAAAACAAATGACAGACAAAATGACTTAACCCACTGACTTCCTTCCTCACACTTAAGTCTTTTAACATCTGCGGAATTATTAGACGCAGAAAAACCTTTCCATAGGAGCGGGTCGTGGGGTCGTACGCGTATACCCTTAAATCAGACTTTGGTAGGGAGAAGAAAACATCCATAAAACAAATGAGATTTTTTTTTTAGAAAAGAACTTCTAAGAAAGTTTTCCCCAGAGTCGGGGAAGAAAAGGATTTTAAGATAAAAACATGAAAGCGAGTATTTTTTTCTGAACATAAAATAATCTGTCACAAAATATCTCTAATTTAATCCCTGTGGAAAAAGTTTTAAAAAATGACATATTTCTCCACAGATGCCACCCCCCTCTCTCCTAAATAGGATCCCATAATCACCTGTGGCCGACGACATCGGAGAAATGCAGTCATAAAGGCGAACAGCGAGTAAACACAACTAAATAAAGGTCTTCTCCGTGTTATTTTTTGCTCATTGCAAATGTTTATGTGACCATATTACCCAGGCACTCGCACATGTCGCATCCTTAGCAACCCAACAAGTAAATAGTCACAAAAACATCAGCGGGGAACTTCTCTGATGCGGCCGCTGAATACTTGCAACACACGCTGTAATTGGCAGCATAATTGTTTTCTTTTTCCCTGCTATATTTCACTTTGGCTCTGAGGCAGGCGTTGAAGCAGCCTGATTTATGGTCAGGGAATGTGCTGAGAGCTTTTCAAGACAAACCAGCACAGATGTTTCTGCGAGATGCCGGCTGACATTTGCGCGACTGGATATCCACCTGAGGGGAGGGCCAGGATCTCCTGCCCTCCTGTGGCGTCCTCCATGCGATCCCCCTTCCCTTCTCCGAAGGTGCCCTGCTGGTGGTGGTGGGCGCCGTGTGATCCAGTCCCAACTGGATTCTTCCTTGTTTCAATGGAGTGTACAGTTGCATGAGCAAGAGCATGTATGTCCTAAATAGGGAGGTGGAGGGAAAATAGGAGGAGGATGGGAAGGGGGGGTGGCGGGGTGGGGGTGTCAGGCTTTTTAAACCACGCTGAGGCGTGGGCACGCAGCCAGGGAGCAGGGAGCTCCTCGTGGAATGCCATGGAAAAATGAGACAGAGGAATGCAGACTCCATCAAGCAGTGTAAACACGCCGGGCTGGGAGAATGCTGCCACGCCGCTCTGGAGGCGCTCCATCCACGCAAACCCTCGACCTGCTGCGACGGGATGAACCCACGCAACGGGATTTTAGCTTGGCGCGTTCTGCTTTGTTTCAGGTGGCGATGCAGACGCATGTACAGTATGTGAGTATTTTCAGGCTCTGCTCGATGTCCACCCCCCCTAAAACCCTCCCCAAACCGCCCCCCCCCAGTCCGGAACTTCTATTCTATTTATTACTCAAACACAGATGCACGCACTTCACAGGGGAGCACACACACACACACACACACACACACACACGCATACCCACTCATATGCCTGCATATATAGCACGTCCGCACACACACACAGACAGAAACACACACACACACACACACACACACAAACACTCACACCTGCTCTCCTTCTACATTCATAACACTCGAAGGTTTCCGGACCCGCTGACGGTAGTGGATTTTATGAGCAGAGTCCATCTATCCTCCTTCTCACACACACACAGACACACACACACACACACAGACACACACACACACACAGACACACACACACACACACACACACACACACACACACACACACACACACACACACACACACACACACACACACGGCCCTGCTCCAGTGTGCTCTTTCAACATCTTTGTTGAGTGTGTGGCGGAGATATCAGACTAAGAATGCCGCCGGTGCAGACAGCAGACACGAAGGCACCGGAGCCTCCACCTCAGCGTCTGAGCCAACCGGCTGAGGAATCCACTCCAGTGGGCAGCAGGTAAACACCGCGGCCCTCTGGAACGCCACTCTCTCCTGCGACCAGGGTGACGGTTAGAGATAGAGACACACTCTCCAAATGGGTTGGAACATCAAGACACAATCCTAAGGCAAAGTCAAATGAGAAGTATAGAGAATATACTGGAGTTTTTTTTTAAATATCTGCAAAAGCAAAATATTAAAATACTGAAATAAAGGCCCAATTCTTTAAAACCGTTCATCTCTAGATGAATATCCTAAGGGTTTCTTAGAAACGCAGTCAGCTCTCTCTAATTTTCTCTGTTCTGTGTTTTATCCATTGCATCTCCCATAAATTTTGCTCCAATAAAACAGGCCACGCTGTCACAAACAGATATGCTGCCTAAATGCTCTTTTGAATCAAATCTAAACTGTAATTATGCTTCATCAGACTCCACAGGCTGTTGTCTTCTGATGTGCTTATTCAAAACCAGTTCTGTACACCGCTGCAGAAAGCGTCTGTGTGATACGATAACTTCACGTGCAATCCTGACAGCCTGACTCTGTAAGCAAGTCAAAATGTGATTTAAGTCAGGATTAGAGAATCCCATTACTGTAAATAAAAGAGCTTCTATTAAGTGATATTGGAAGCAGAAGGTTGTGCAACAACATCTGCCTGCTCTGACCGTAGCACACAGGCTGCCACGAAACACTCAGCACCTCCATATATACTCTCAGACCAGTCTATAAGGTGTGTATACACACACAAAACACCCGTCCTGCTTGATAACAGTGTGTATACAAAGTTGAGGTGAAATGCTGCTGCTGGCATTCCCACATTGATTCCACCTCAGTGGGAGGAGTGAACGTTTTGGGCTGTAGACACAGTTTTAAGTCTCAAGAGAACAAACTATTTCTTTAGACCTCGTTCCTTATTGTAATTTAAAATCTTTGGCACATATCATAAAAAAAGAAACGTGTTGAGTTTTTTCTGAGGCGGACGCCCTGCTATTACAGTTGCCCGACTTCCAAGGGCAGCAGTCTTTCCACTGTCCCTCTCTTCTGTGGGATGAAAGGTAAGGGAGGCCGTAACAGAGTGCAGCCTGTCATCACTGATGCGCCATCACATCATAGGGTCTTTTAAAATTGGTACTTGTGCTGCCTGGCAGAGCGGGTCCGCTGGTATGTTCCTTTACCCGGTCGGTCAGATAAATCTCTTCAGCAGGGACAATCTGTCTGGGATTCGGGGGCAAACTGATACCGCAAGTAGGCACAGCTGAACTGGTGGCCTAAGGCAAGAGAGAATAAATAAGAGAGAGAATAAGAGAGAGAGAGACAGAGAGAAAGAGAGAGAGAGAGAGAGAAAGGCCTCGTCGAGTATAAGATACATACATCTCCATGCTTTGCACTGTCCTCCTCCTAATCTGGGAACTCTCAAAGCCTGCAGACAAAACATTGCTGTTTTTCTGCACTCCAGTCTAGAGTGCATTTTTTTCTTTTACTATCGTTGGCTAGGTTTCATGGTAAACAGAGATTCTCCTCTGCAAAGAAGAGAAGGTATGTCCCTGACAGAAAGTTTGCCTTCTTGACTTCGCTGCTGTCTTTTAGCATCTGGCAAATGACTAAACCAGACCGGTGTCGGTTGCAGGGAGATGCTTAAGTCATTTCCTGACGGAATATTTATTTCAATTGCAGCCTTCCGCGGGGTCGCCCTCTTCACTCAGTTCTTTCTTCTGAGCCGCATCAAAACATCACCTTTTCTGTCCTCGCCTTGTCTTTAGTGGTGCATTTATCTCCAGCACCCATTTAGCTTCTAATATTGCGGTTAACCCAACAGCCATCACTGACAAATGAAGTGATCCTTCCATGCACCTCGCATAGCTTTACTGGCTAACTTTAGTTAGGTAAAGAGGAACAAGAGGAAACTGTATTTATACGACATGGATCCTGCAAAATTCTGCTGCAATTCTGCTGCAGAATAAGAGAAATTTTGCTTCAAATTATAAAGTAATTCATTTTCCTGTCTGGTCCAATCACCTATTTGACATACATCCAAAACCTGTGATCTTCATTTAAATTCAAGTCCCTCTTAAGAAAAGGTTTTTAAAGAAATTTTATCTTGTCCCTTAATGTTTAATGATTTAGTGTTTTTAATCAAAATTATATATAAACTTGTTCAATTTCCCCAAGAGTCTCGTTTTTTTCTTTTTAACCCTTTAAAGGTGACACACACATCCTGGTCCATGTGACAGAGTGTGTCAGACCATGGAAGAAAATGACAAAGTCATGAATGATTGGGGTCCTGTATCTTTTTTCAAGTCAAAAATGTTTGAATGGGATTCCAACGGTACATTCTACAGGTAGCGCCTACAGGCAGATCCAGCGTGGTCTACGCCACAAACAGGACCCCGCTGTCAGAGACGAGACCCATTCACCGAGACGGATCAGGTCCTCTTGACAATAAAGCCCCGGCTGGCCCCGCAACCCGATCCAATCTCTATGCAAAGTCACTCAGCAGCCTCACATTAGACCTTTACACTTCCTCTGCCGGGTCTCCTTCCTCTGGCCCTTAGGGTGTGAGCACCATGGGTATCTGTGTGTCGCTGTGCACACTGGACATAAAAGAGCCTGACCTCATATGACATGAAAGCCGACTGGAGAATCCTGTCTCAACTAGAGTCGACTGGAGAGTCCACGACTCTGACGTCCCACCTATTAACTGTCATCTGAGTCGATTTTGTCTGCTGATTCGCCTACAGCGCACAAAAAAACTGGGATCAGGTTTTTCATACCTCTTGTCTAACAGATCAAGCCATTAAAGCTGGTTTCTAATGGAAAGGAATGTTCCATCAAGCAGCGGGCAGGTGACAAAAAAACAATGTGGCTATAACTTCTCATCACCTTCTCCTGCAGCTGTGGGTGGGTCAGGGGGTTGGTTTGTGGTATTTACTGCCATATGAGAGGAGGGAATGAGCAGAAAGTAGAACCAGAATTTCCTGATCCATTTCTATGTCAGAGCCTTTGTAGACAAGCCAACACATCTCCACGGTCGAGTGCACACACACCTGCACCCGGTGGGAAAAAAAGGTAGCGAGAAAGAGAGGAGAAAAAAAAAAAAAAAGGAAGAAAAAGCAATGAATCTCAACTGTAGACGGCTGTAAATAATGGCATAAAATTAAACTCCTGGCGGGGAAATGATAAAGACTGAGGGAAAACACAGGATTCCCTTTGCTTAGGTCCATTCAAGCTCTGCTGCTATGTGGGTGGGCTACAAACCAGAACCAGCCTTCACAGGCCTGTCCCTTGGAGGAATCAGTGCTACGTGGCAAAGAACAGTTACTCTGCCAACCTAAATCACAGCCAAACTGACAGCAGCCATGACCTTTAAGACCACTCATCATCTCCCAATTTCCCTCCCATTGCCCTTCGCACCTGATTATCACTGCAGGATGGTGGTGAAATAATAAAGCTCTGTGGATGGGGGGAGAAGTGTGTCGCCATTAAAAAGTTAAACAACTCAAAACAAGCTTGTGTGGGTGTTCTCCTGATGTTAAACATCTGTGTGCGTGGCTGAAGGTAAAAGTAAAGCGACACACGCTTGTTCAGAATATATCAATCTTTTTATTCCACCATCCACAGAACATATTTTTACTCTCACTTCCCTGGAACACAGACGCAAGATACCTTTCCAAGCTTTTAAAAGTAAACTTGACTTTACAGAATATAATAAATGTAGTATTTCTACAGTAAAGGAATTATTTTTTCAATTAGATACTTTAATCCATCTCAGCTTCATAAGTTTACTTCTTCAATTATACATTTTTGTTCACCCAACAGCCCCAAATCATATTAAACAGAGACGAGCAGCAATTCTTCTAATACTGGACTTTACTTTTTGCCAACTTTGCAATGAAATCCCTAAAATGTGTGGCCTGCAGTGAAAAGCTGGCAAAGACAATCAAACATTTAAAAGTTTGATGCTCCTACAACAGTGGTGTCATCAGCATAACAGCTGTCTTCAAGGGGCCAGATGTAGCTTATAAATGTAACTAAATCTAACTCAATGAAATATAAAATAAATGTAACTACTCCTCAATGTTAAATAACTCTAAATGTATTACTTATTCAAGTTACAAAAATTACAGTTACACAGAAAAAAACATTTGTTTGTTTTAACATAAATCCTTTTAATTTGTCGGGTTATTAAACCCACAGAACTCCATCAATCAAGGAACAAACTATCAAATTGAATAAAGAAATATAACATCAAACACAAATTGAACATTTACTTTGTTCAAAATGTTTTTGTCAGTTAAAATGGGCTTAATTACTGCATTGTGGGAAATGTAGTTTTGCTCAAAGCACACTTTTGACCTATTTATTTTTAGACACCTTTTATGCTCTCCTTGGCCACATAAAATGATGTAGGGGTGCCACATTTGGCCCCCTGGGCCTTGAGGTTGACACATGTGTCCTACAACATCCTGCAGCTAATTTCCCTACGCAGCACATGATCAGCGGTGGACACACTGATCCTGTCGATGGGCCGCTGCCCTCTGTGAAGTTTGTCTGAAGTTAAAGGTGTGACGCACAGGATTCAAAAAGGAGCGGAGAGTAGTTATGTCTGTCTGAGGGCCGTAAAGCATTAGAGGCCTATAGGTGTGTCCCTCTGTGCGTTTCACTACAGTCCCATTGGCTACAACGAAAGATTAAATCACAACTCCTGGAGCAGACGTTTGTGATTCAAGCATTGGTTTAGTAATGATGACAGCTTATTATCACCGTGAGAGTGAAGGAGTCTGATGTGAGTCATAATGATAGCAGACGTTGTCGTACAGCTCAATCTGAGGCAGCGTATCGAGGACCTGAAGCAGTTATCTCTGTGATTCTTGGCACACAAACATTTTTCGGACGTGTCGTCTAAAGAGGTGTCAGCTACACAAGTTAGTCATTTCAACAAAAGAGCGTAATATCATCAGCGTTACCATTACAGCTAAACAAAAACCCAGTTCAAGCACCTTTGCACAGTCATGTGACCCAAAGCACGGCTGAAAAAAGCAAATACAAGTCTTGTGAAAACAGAATTTTAGCAGACTTGCAGCTAAAATTCCGAGAATGAAAATTTACGTAAAATGAGTTCAAGACTGAAATATCTCAAATAAATAAAGATAATGGGTGAAATGTCTGCGCAAACATTGATTGTGTTCATTTTTGGGCGTCTCATATCCACAAAGACTTGGGCTAGAACTGCTTTAATTGAACTTCTGGGGACGATTAAGATCCAAGCAGCGTGTTGGGTAAATATCTAAAAAAAAAAGCACATGGCTGAGAAATAAAGTCGGGCCTTTCAGAGATTTATCAAGTCGTAAAAAATCTCAAATCTTACTTTGAAACCCCACCAAACACATGTTGGTGGGTTCTTTTGAGTAATAATAAAAAGTTGATTAAAATACACAAGCTGGACAGAAAGCATGTCCATATCTTTTTAATTTAGTTGTTTGTTTTTTTTTATTGACACTAATACATGAAAGGCAAAATCATCTGCTTTCTCTTCACAAGGGCCGGGCTCTCTTGTTATGTTTCTCAGCTCTACTTAGCCCCAGGCTGACTTTCATATGATGGTTGTTTTACTGGCAGTTCCTCAAAGTGGGACACTCAAGAACCGATCGGCTCTGATTTACTGCGCTATGGTCTCACCTTCACTTCTGAGCCTTTAGTTCTGTCTTGTTTTACTATAATCAATAATTCATTCATCATTAATAAACTGTGACGAAGGCAGACTAAACTTTCAGACCTCCCATAAAGGGAAGCCTTCATCTCTTTGCCTGAAAGCATACGGTAAAAAAAAAAAACCAACCCAGATGCCGAAGCTGAAACTGGACATTAAAAAGCAGAGTTGATGGTAGTTTTTGGACATGAGTGAGCAACTTTCAGTCTGAAGCCAAACATTTCACACAGAAGTGGGATGGATGCAAAGATCAAGCACTCTGTAATCGATCCATTCACTAGAAAAGCTGGGGCTCGTGGTTCATTAGCTTGACTGAGTCAACACTTTTATTGAACAGTGAAAAATGCTGCCATATCCTGTGGTTACAAAATCATACCGGCAACTTCTGAAGCTCAACAACATCCTGTAATGCAGCAGAATGCCGTCTTTACACTCCATTTTCTGAATTAATTAAAGTAACAAGATATAACATGTTTATCTCTCAGGTTTTGAGCGACTAAAAGGAGGATTTCTTTACCGTTTGCCAGAGGCAGCCGAGGTGTTTCACACCTTCTGTGTTCTGCACTTTCAGCCTTTCTTTCTAGACTCCAGAAGCTATTAACCACAATGTTGAAAAGGTTTAAATACAAAATATTTAGCATGTGGTTGAAGAGGCAGACGGGTGGTTTAAATTCGTCTTTGACGGGGTTGAGATGAGTTGCGGGAATAAATTGTCACAGGTAACGACCGTATGTCGACCAACAGGTCACGCTGCAGCCCGATTGTGTGTTGGTTAGATAACAGGATGAAGCAACATAATCAATTTTGACAAATTCAAGGTTAATTTTTTTATTAGCTTTACTTTCCTTGGATTTTGTCCAATGCTGCACTGAATCACACTAAAACATGGATCTTTATTTCCAAGTGGCTGAGTGGAGGATGGGTCAGGCAAAAACCCAAATTAAATTAATTCAAAATTGAGTTAAACATTGGCCTGGATCTAACTTCCTTCTGTCATTGTGATGACATTATCTCAATTCTTTAATTTTTGAGGAATGAGAATGTGATGTGATGTGAAAATGATCTGGATCTGCTGGAACAAAGCGTGCATTTGTAGGACTTAATCTTAAATATGTCGGCGGTTTAAGTACAAAAACAGACATTTAGAGCCTCTCACTGTTCAATAATTCGATACAAGTACTTCCCCCCCTTACATGCATTCATGATCACTCCTTAAAAAATTTGCTGCATCCTGTTCAGTCATATGCCAGGCTTGTCAAACTAATGTTGCTCCACATTCACATAAAAAAAAAAAAAACGGAAGGTGCGTGCAGAGCGGCATTAATGTCAAGAACAAAACAGGTCTGAGCCAGAAGAGATGTGGGGTGTCCGTCCTTTGGCGATATCGGGGCATCAGTCAAGATGACGCCAAACAACAAAAACAAAAAATGTAATTGCTTTTATAGCTAAGAATATTTACAACACAAGACTTGCCAGACAGCATTGCAGGCACCGTAACAAGCTCATAAAATGAATAATCATTGGTGCAGTGGTTAGCGCCGCTGCCTAACAGCAAGAAGGTCCTGGGATCACGTCCATCTGAGGACCTGGGACTTTTCTGTGGGGAGTTTGTATGTCTTCCCTGTGTCTGCATGGGTCCTATTTCTAGCCATCATCAAAAAACATCATTGGGGACTTTAAATTGATCACATGTATAAATACTTGTTTGTCTTTCGTGCCTTTTCCAGGGTGGACCCACCTCCGGCAATGAAGACACTGGAATCGAGTGATGATTAGTTCTTTGGTATCTTTTGTATTTGAGTGTGCATTAGTGTGTTTTATCCACACACGGGCCACATGTTTCCCTCAGTTTGTCTATTATCAATGGAATGATAACCACTGTGGGATGGAGAAAAGATCATCAAATGCTTTTGTATCATGAGACTTAAGGAGACAGCTGCTTCGACCTCGCTCTCCATTGGTGCTTTAAAACATTCTTCTGACATACGTGACCACACACACACACACCAGACACACACACACACACACACACACACACACACACACACACACACACACACACACACACACACACACACACACACACACACAGGAACATGAAAGAGTCGGCATCACTTTGCATGTACGAATGTTGGCAGTGTTCTAAGGTGTGTTTGTCTCATTGCGTGCCCCCCCACCTCCCCCCCAGGCCAGACGGGTCGAGTAAAGAAGAAGAGACCCTTGCCTGGGGAGAGATGTAGAGGCTGGGAGATCAGAGCAAGGGGTGTGAAGGGAAAGCGGGAAGGGAAGATGGTGGGGGAGGGACGGGGGTGTCTCGACATGCAGCCCCTCTGGGTAAATGGGCAATGACATCCAAAGCACTTCCTCCCTTGTATTTCTTCCGAAGCAACATGTTGTTAAGGTGGAGGGAGAAAGAGAGGTGAGAAACATTGACATTCATCACGGGGGAGCGCAAAATTAGTGGAAAACGATGATTGCTGCTTATAGGCCACGCCTACTTGGTCACTAAGTTCAGCATCATTTTATTAAACACTTTGGAGATTTGCCACAAATGAATCTTCTTTAATTAAATTGTCTTTATAGCATCTCCACGTTGGGTTTGTTGGACATATTTTAAAGAATTTAACAAACGAACTTCTAAAAGTAGATTTAATCCAACATGAAATAATCCTGATGTAACATCAAGCAGCACTTGTGGCGGATTGACTCAGAAAGCGCAAAAAAAAAAAAAATGATGGGGAAATGTTTAGCATAGCTAAGGTTCAATTCGGTGGAATAAACTACAAATCTCCGGGGCTTTCTGAAAAACAACTGGCATGTGAAACCTCTATCATCTGAGGAGGAAGTGGAGCCATCCCAGGGTTTTCCACATTACATGCAGCCATGATATCAAAGGAGATAACAATTCCAGCTGCAGACGCTGTTGCTGTTCATCTGGAGGAGTCATCCTTGAAAAGAAGCTGCATCCCCTCGTCCAACGATGACAAAAAAAGCAGGAAAAACGCAATAAGATCTACACAAACTCACCGCGCACAAAAGTATCCTGTAGATGGAATCTGATCTACAGAGCTGTTAAAGCTGGTTAGTTTCCTGCCTTTGTAGGAGCTGGAATAAGTTGGAGGCAAAAATCTATATTCTATAAGGCTGTCACTTCCTTCAGATCTTAATTAAAGGCTGAAGTAGTTGCACGCAATGGATCTGACCCGAGGCTTAAACCTGCGACAGCTGAGCTGCTGTGCTCCTTTGGTAAAAGTCTGCTCAGAAGCACGCAGTCTATTTGGCCCTTCAGGCCAATCAGGCAGAGTGTGGGAGAGGAGTCGGCTTCTAGATCGGAATGACTCAGATACACCGACAAGCCTGTTGAGTTGCGAATCTACCAAGGAGAGTGATGCTCATTGTTCAAGCATCCTGAGTGCAGCCACATTTGGAGGTGCAAAAAGAGTTCAATGAAAAGTTTGAAACGAAGTCCAAAGCTAGAGGGAGGTTACCTTAGCATGAAGACTGGAAGCAGCTAGGCTGGCTTTGTCCACAGGTAGCAAATTCCTCCTTCCTTCCTTCCTGCCGTTTCCTCTGAATCTCATTATTTAACACGCAGTGACTCTTAATCTGCATGACAGGCAGCAGTTTTACAAGTTTTATTCTGGGACAATTTTTTGGCCAGATGCAGCCACTTCCTTGACTCCTGAGTCTACTCGGATCTCGTTTTAAAAACAGATTCTTTCAAATTAAGTCAATAAAACAGATTATTAACATAAACTCAATCTTTAATAGGAAAGTGATTGGTAAAAATGAGAGGTTTCACCCAGTTGGCTTCATTTCAAAGATTTGTAGTCACTGTCTAACCCTGTCCATAGTGTGTCTATTTGAAGTCAGCACATCGTCTTCAAATAAATACCAATACATTTCTGAATTCATGCCAATAAATAACAACAAGTCAATAAAATTAAATCTGATTAAATCTGATGCCAGACATCCAGCCCTTCATTTCAGGGTTATGTCACCGCAATCTACTGGTCTGACCTGACTCTACGTCTGAGTACAAACCTAGCCTGTGCACTCATCATAGGGTTCATCCATCATCTCGACAGCCAATTATGATGACATATCACGTTATGATTCCGTGTGGTTTAAACAGGCAACGCACCTGAGGGGCAACGGTGCCAATAGCAATGGTTCAACAGTCCACAGCTTGAGAGGAGTCATGTCGATCCTTCCGGAGCGAAGACGGAACCACATTTTGCTTTTTTTTGTTTTTAATGAATGGATTTGAATTTAGTTTTTAGATGCACAAAGGCAGAAAAAAACCTACTCTGAAATATAAATACACGCTGCTGCAAACTGTTGGCCCCATTAGCTATCTAGCTAATGTGCATTCAGCTATATAGCCAATGGGTCCAGCAGTTTAGATATATTAGATAGTTGTATTTTATAAATCTTTGAATAAACATTTGTGATGCAGTCAACCTGGAGATCAACTGGACCTACAGAGAGAGGGCACTAGAGATCTCTCACACAAAGTTGTGCAAAGGAAAGGTGGAATTTGGTCAATAAATCTATCTGCAGTGTAAACCCGCACTGAAGACAGACAAACACTATGCTCTGTGATGTTAGATTACACAGGCTGAAGTATTAAGTGAAGGGAAATTGAAATAATAAACAGTCAAACAGACATCAATACTGTATCATCTGCAAACATAATATTTTATTATATATTATATGAAAATGGCGAGAATTATAGACTGGAGGTTGACACATGAGCTATTTTTTAGCCAAAATCACCTGTGTAGAAGACAGAATGTTTGTTATAGCGTAACAAGACAACCATAGCAGACATTAAATTAGAGGCCTAAAGAACCTGCAACAGTCCAGTTGCATTGTGGGTGGGATGGGCTGCGAGGAGTCATGGTTCTACTACACGTCTCTGTGGGTGAGTCCAAAAAAATGACACAGGAATAAATGCTAATACATGGGTATTCAACCAATTCATTCATACACTGTGGTGGAACCCACAGGGGATCCGCGTAGACACGAGGAGAACACGCAAACTCTGCAGGCTTTATTGACTGAGTACGGCTTACATTAAACGACTCTATCTGCGTAGGTATGTAAAAAGGAATGTAATGCGTGACTCAAATCAAGTGGTGTTCATTGTTTCAGGTATTTTTTCACTATGGAAACGTAGATTGAATATTCATACTTTACTAGAGGGCACAGAATGTCGTAATCTGTGTATGAGAAGAACCCTCCCTCTGAAACGATGACAAGAGAAAACGTCACCGTCCTTGGAGCAGGAGGACCTTGGCATGAAGGACTTTATTACGAGCAAATGTGGAAAAATAAAAAGCATGCCGAACCAACAGACAAGGGAAAAAGGGGAAAAAAAACACTTGCACATAAAAGGCGACTGATAAGCAAGTTAGATTGGAGATAAGAGACAACGACCGTACATGCAGAAACGCGCCAAGATCAGTGAGATGAAGGTGGCAAAACACAAGCATCTAAAGCTGAGCGACAGGAAGAGAAAAAGACGAAGACACAAAGACAGAGAGGGAGACTAGGGGTGAAGATGGAAGTGTGTGTGTGTTTGTGTGCCTCACATTTGCACCTGCGCGTAATCTTGGTTTTGTCAGTGTGCTTCGACAGGAATCTCTGTAGGCTTCGCTTCCTCTAAATGGACCAGATGAATATGTTATCTTTTCCCTTTCATCCAGATCCTTTATTTCCACTCCGGCTCCTTCAAGTAGGCTGCCCTGTTGCTGATCGGACTGCCATGAAAACCTGATATACTGTACACAAAGTACAGAAAAGACTGGTTGCTGGGTCAAATCTCCTAAAGCAATTACAAAGCATGAAGCTTGCTTTAAGACTGGATGAGTACCCCTATGTATGTACATTAACAACAGTAAAGGAGGAATGCAAAACTTTCTGCCCAGCATAAAACAGCATGAAAATACCAAAAGCAACAATAACATCTCCAGGTGTTAAGTGGATCTCTATCCAGCCCACACTCTGCTATGGAACAAATATAAAACCTCCAACTACAGGAATTTCACTATTCTCCCAGTGCACACACTCTGCTATGTTCACCGACATCCTTCTAATCCTTCCAATCTGCATACATTTCATGCTCCGTGACATGAACAGGTTGAGTAATTACTGCCTTCAAGGCAGAGTTCGATAAATTAACGAAACTGAAATTCTTAAAGAGGTGCCGAATGCCGTATTTTACATATTAAATAGTTCAAATGATTACAGGGCTGATTAGGTCTGTATCCCTCAAGCTGTGCCAGAAGAGAATCAATGACTGTCAAAATCATCATTTGACGAGCTTATCTGATTTTAATATACAACTAATCATTATCCACTGTCATTGAATGTGAGACACTGTAAGACAGCAAGAAAGAAGTTATTTTAGTTGTCCCTGGTGGATGTAAATCTAGAGTTAGGACTGTAAACTTTCATCTGATTCCAACTTAGTTTGTCACCATGGAAACGAATGTTGTGTTTTTGAGTGACGTTTTGGAAACGAAACAACAAGGTTACTTAAGAGCCACCACACCGCTACAGAGGTAGCCCAAGACTTCACACGTTCCGCATTATCTGATGAGGATGATGTAAAAAAATATGGGGGTTCCAAGACTTTGACTTCCTCCAGCTCAAAGAGGAGGACTATGGGACCCTGATGTCAGAGATGATTCATGAATCAAAAATGCCAGGAAGGCCGGTAACAAAGTCGCCCAATGGGGAAAATCAAGACATTTTGAAATGATAAAAGATGTCAGTGTTTTGACTGTCAGGAACATCTGATGGGCCGTGATAATGGCTAAGGAGAAAGCATAGCCCACAGCCTGAGTCAGAGTTTACACTGCAGCTTTAGTTGTCACATACTCCAGTATAAAATCCGCACAATTACGGGCAGATTACACTGCGTTGACCATAGAAACTGGCAAAACACGCCAGATGAAATATGAATGGTAAAATACAGTTACTTCACTTTGTGCCTTGTTCCCAACGGCATTTGGCATCTATTGCCTCTGGTCTAAGTAGATTAGGAAAGCACTCATGTTTTCCTGACATGGCAAGCTGTTTGCTGTCCATCAGCTCACATCAAGCACATCCAATATGTTGGCCTCCACATCCTTCTCTTAGAAACTGAGGACGAACGCAGGCCCCGTGCCAAATACACGAGATAGTTTCAACCACAGCTGCAAGCAGACGGCCAACTCGAGCAACAATGGATTCCAGTCATTAAAGACGACCCGAAGAAGATAAAAGCACGGAAAGAATATAAGACGGAAAAAAATGTACTGTTGAAAAATTACTCAAACATGTAAAAAACACAGTAATATTGGATTAAAAATATTAAGAGTAGATGTATCCTTTCAATCGGTTTGGTTGCAGTTTGCATTTACGATGTACAACTCAAGCCATTGACACAGTCGACATTGAGTCTTGTTTTCTTCACATCAACTGAACGATATCAGCAAAAGCAGCCGGGCCCGTGGTTTATGACGCTGCTTCAAAGAGGATTAAATAATGTGGCTGCTTCACGGACACATTCAACATAACAGTACAGAAGATCGGTTTCAAGGTAGACCACAGATTAGTACCACCAATTCAATATCTGTCCAAATGCAAAATACGGGAACAAGCTACCCCTCTGTTCCCATGGTATGGTGTCGAGTAAGGGCCTGAAAATTGTTTTTGCAGAACATTATGTTGTCTCAGATAACGCTGATCTTTTCAGTTTAAAGTATCACCACATCATCAAATTTCTGTGAAATTTACTTAGTTTTCTTTTGAGCCGCTGGTTTGTAGCAAAGATGTGTTTTGTGAGGTCACAGTAAACTTCAAACTTAGATCACTGAAATCCAATCAGAACATCTTTGAGTCCGAATTTGAAGAAATTCCCTCAAGGCCTTCCTGAGATACAGTGATCACAAGGATGGGATGGATGGATCGACGATAACGGAATACCTCTGGCCATAAGCGGAGCAAGACAGAGTCAGAAAACCAGACTGCAGAAAAAAAAAAAAGACCTCTGGTGATATAGTGATACACAACCGATATCTCATGGAAAACATGCGTCCCACAAGATTAAAATCTCACCACTTTGAGAATACCACCTCTATTTTCCACAAGGACAGTAATGTATGAAAAATTGAATATAAAAAGCTCATGACAAGTTCAAATTAGAAAGTATTTTGTGATGCCGGAGGTTGCAAACACGAGAATGCTAACTCACCTACATTGGCAATGCTAACATGCAGATTCTTTGGCAGATATCACCACCTCTGATTAGCATGCTAATGCGGCTTGCTAATATTTGTTAATAATCATTCAACTCGGCTCGCGGGTTTTTGGCCACAAAGCCAGCAGAGCTATAAAGTTAACATAAAGGAAATGCTCGCTGCAATTGTGTTTGAAGCTACCAATCAAAAGGAGAGTTAACAACATGGTAAGGCTGTAATTATATTTCCCTTTTTATAGGCTGTTATTGGCAGTGACATTCCTCCGCAGCGTGTTTGATCAGCCGCAGCTTCGGTCAAAGATTTCTTCTCTTACACCAACATGCAAGCTTTGCCACACAAGCCTTCATTTCTTTCAAGGGGTCCCACCAGCAGCCTGTGTTTTCTGGAGGAGGCTAACATTAAAGACTGCTGCCTTCTATTTCTGTCGTATGGTTAAGTTTTATAGAATTGTGCTCTGACAACCAGAGTCCTTGAGAAACTGCATGTTGTGTGCGTGTGAAAGGGAAAGCGAAGAGCAAACAGTGCCATGTTGAGCGCACAATTAGCATGTAGCATATACGTTTCTCACCACATCCGTCGTTAACAGTGAGCACATAGCTTGGTGCTGTGCCCACGTAACCCGACGCCCGCTGGTAATGGCATTTCATTCTTTCACACGAGCTCGGGCTGTCGTTTTTTTTGTGGTGTGGGGGGGTGCCGAACATGGAGGCGCGCATCTAACGGAGGCCTGACCAGGCCGGCAGAGGGTGGGAAACAGCTGGCCTTTCATTGACAGGCTTTGAGTGCTGGCAGTTAAGATTTCACACCAAAGAGGGGGTGTGGTGGGAGGGGGCTTTGACATTGTTCCAACGGAAGCCAACTGTGCTTGGAGAAAATATAAATGTATGAGGGTAGCTTGGAAGACTGTGTTGGGACGGTGTTACAGAGAGGACGGCGGCCATTACCACAATGACAGTGCATTCTATTTCTAGAGAAAAGCTAAAGCTAATCATAATTTGGAATCAGTACTAACTCTGCCAAGGCTGCAAATCACAAAACCAAGACTCTAATCTGTGTTGTTTTGCCAACATAGCGCTGCCCAACCCACATTAACACAGCACTGGTGAGCTTAAGTCGTGTTAGGAGAGCCGAAATAAAACCATCCAGCTGGGTACCATCACATGCGCTCTCACGTCTATCAGGAGACGGGCTCGGTAAAGTTTGAAGTAACGATTTCAGTTAAAAAACTGATGTAAAATCCACATGACTGGTGATAACATAGAAATAGGGAATTAAAAGCAGCGAGGGGTCGAAGGCAGCGTCGTGTACAGGTAACTAAGATGGTTGGGTCTGGTTGCTTTCATAAGATTGACTTAGAAGTAGATTCGCTGATGAGTAGTCCAGAGGAATAAGATGACATGAAGTTGTGGGTATAGTAATAGCAATAAAGTCAGCAGTAAAACTAAATATTTAAAATTTAAGTAGCTGTATCAGTCAGAAATGGATCCAAAAAAATTGGAAAAAAAATGTTTGTGTGTGACTATCCTCTTATTTTAGGAAATTAAGAGGTGAGAGGAAGGCTGCACTTTGGGGATGTCAACATGGGATGAATTAAGATGTTCAGTGTTTTCATAAGAGAATACACACAGATGCTATTCCATACATTTTGCTGAGCTATAGCAGTGAGCATGTTGTTCAAAATCAATGCAAAGGCCTGTAAAGACATGCAATTAAACTACACCTACCCTAGCCCCTGTCTAGTTAGGGGTCCTTGTCATGATTCGTAGGTCTAAAACAGGTACAACTATTATTTCATCACATTCCACAAGCAGCAGAAGTCCAAAAAACGAATAGAAATCTGCATAGCAGAGATATTCATCATCACATTGTTCACTTTCTATTATTCTTACCATAATTACAAGCCATCGAGGTGGAAAACAACGTTCACTTCAGCCTCCTACATGTAATGTCATGTCAGTGATATCGGGAATTTCTGCACCTGGGGCAAAGAACTACAATGTCAACAGATCAGTGGCAAAATGGCTGCAAAGGCTCGCTTACAGACAGTTGCACTAAAATAAAAAAAACCTAACGACACGGATCCAATTCATTCAGATGGTTTTAAAAGGAGACAATCAAAAAAGAGAGGTTCGACGATAAGAGCGCGAGAGCAGAGTGTTGGTAGACACGGCAACCGAAATGTGTGTGGATGCTCTGCTTCTACATTAAATGGAACTAGTCTGAACTCTTATTCACGGTTGTGTTTGTCAGCTAAACCCACATTATTGGCCGATAGCCAACTATATACCGTTCGGTCCCTTCATTTGCTGCATGTTGCTGGATTCAGTATCAAGTGAAGCACATATTTTGACACCTCATGAAATGGTTCCATCTTGTTATTTTTAGCAGTGAACATAGCTCATCCATCATCCAGCAGGACGGCGCTGTGTGTCACTACCCAAAGTTCCCATAGCGCCCTAAGACCCAGCGACCTGCTACGTCCTGCAGCTCCCATAGAACTAGGCCACCCAGTGAAGACTGATTGTTGGGCTCTAGAACATTTACCTCATCTTTTTACCCCCACCCCCATCCTCTGTGCAATTGCCAGTTGGTTCCCACACTCCTCTTCTATGGCAGGCATAACTGCTCCCCAACCTTACCCCCACAAAAGGGCCAGTGAGTGATGACCTCACCGTGGAGAGGCTCAGCTCTCATCCACAACTTCACATGCATGTACTGTCTCAAACACTTACATTTGAGAAGCATGTAAACCAAATCGGGAACACGCATCCAGACCCCTGCTCCAGACTTCATTCCACCGCCTCCCATTCCCACAAGGCTGCAGTCATTCATTCCAACCCATGCACTCACTAAACACAACTATCAATTTCCTTTTGTGTAAATCAATCGTTTTATTTCGGTGGAGTGTACGGAGGGTAACGTCGCATCCACAGACATCATTAGCAAAGGTATTGAAACAGCTAGAGAATCCAAGTGGCTGCCATGGCTTGTTGCTTCAGGTGAAACGGTGAAATTTGATCTCTGATGCACCGATGCACCTGGGTAATGGATTCCTATACTAGGAATACATCACATTGCAAAGTAATCAACCAGCGTTTGCCTGTGTGCACGTCAATGGATGATAGTCTCTTTGTGCCTGTGCAATTTTTATTAGGTGGGTTTAGTGTAGCACTACATGTTACCAGAGTTGTCCCAAGCCATAAAGACCAACTGGGCTTTTAATATTCAAATTCAGACTCAAATTAACCTGAAATTAAATGAGTTGTGTGCAAAAGAACAACAACATGACACACAAGTTTGTGTCTGGACCCTGCATTTATGATATTTAAAGGTACACGTAGGTAAAAACTGAGAGGAATGGCCAACCCTTCTCTCTCCTTACGTACAAGGCGCACCGATGCTTCATTGTTGTTCCAGCCCCCCTCCTGGCTTCTCAAGCTTCTTGGCAGAATAAAAGGCCTCTCTGATCAAAAGACTCCACAGACAGGCTCCGACTGAGAAAACCTGCAGCTACCGAAACAGTTTGTATATTCTGCATCGCCATGACAATATCGGAGGAGAAATCTATAAATACGAGGGGCTGAAGAAGCGGGTGGATGATGACAGAGTACAGTGTGCAAGTTACAATGACTGAGTCTGTATGGTGGAGGAGCCAGACAAAGATAAAAACAGGGGAAGTACCTGTTTCCATTGCTACTGGATACAAACACTGAAAGCAACAACACAGGCCTGGGGTCAGTTTCTCAGTTCACTTTTGATTTATGCCTCAGTGTGTGGAGACACTGAAGGTGTGGCGTCATTAAACACCACTTAAATCAATTATAGCATTAATGCAATGCTGCCACGTTTCTTTTAAGATGAGGGCAAAGGTGAATATTCAAACTGCTGGAAAGACAAACGTTGAATGCGGTTTTTAAAATAGCTGACCGATATAAAGAGCCTTTCATTTATTTACTCAAGATAAGGCACCTGAATAACAGTAAAACAACAAACAAATCAAAGTTTCCGAGCCGTATCTCGAGTACGGAGAACAAAGTGCTGCGAGATTTGTAATAATGTAAATGAATGCAGCTGATTTCGGTCGACCGTGTGGCGGTTAAGTTCACGAGTTTACCGTCTGCAGCACAGACACACTGCTGCTTTCTCTTCTTGCCAGTGTTCTCGATTTTCCCAGCATGCATTGTATTTGGTTGTGTTGAATGTGCAACTCTGTTAAATGGCACAATTGTATACCACCATGGAGGCGGCCATAGCACAAAAACAGGTCACTGTTTTCACAATGCCAGCGCACAAAGTGTCCGGGAGTTAACCCTAAGCAATAGGTGGGGCTGAGAGGGAGAGCGTGCAGTGGGTTATCTGGTGGAACACACCCCTGCCCCAGGTGGCCAATGATCTCCAAGGAAAATGTCACCCTGAAAAATAATTGACAAGCCACAGCGCACATGTTAGTGAACCCAAAGGAGGGGATGAGGAGCTGTGCAGCCAGCAAAATGCAACTCCTGCTGTGGTTTCCTCCCATTCAATCCTGCAACCACTATAGCACATCTTATTTACTTTCCACTGTATTTACGGCTTGTTGTTGTTTGTTTCAGTCAACCTTTCCTTAATTACCTTTCGATTTCCTGTCGCTTCCATTAAAGCGCAGCTTTACTGTCAATCATTGTCGGGTCCTGTGTGTGAACTTTGAACCCACGAGGCTGAGGCTCCCGTTCTCGTGCGCTGTCGAGAGGTGAGGCGTGGGGAGAGGGCTTTGGGTTAACTCCTTTATGATTCGCACCATAAAGCTTCCTGAAAGGTTGGCTGGCCTGAATTAGTGAGGATATGTTAACCTTTCACCTTCCCACGCACCCACAGTATAGGGTCTCAGAAATGGCTACACGAGGGCGTGTGCTTTTGGACTTGTGTGCGTTTCAATGGCAGAAGTGTGTGTGTGTGTGTGTGTGTGTGTGTGTGTGTGTGTGTGTGTGTGCTTGTGTGTATGCGTGCGTGTGTGTGTGTGTGTGTGTGTGTGTGTGTGTGTGTGTGTGCTTGTGTGTATGCGTGCGTGTGTGTGTGTGTGTCAACTAGTCGTGTCTTTCTCCTCCTAAGAGCAGGTGTTTGTGCAAGCTGTCCCCAGAGAGGCAGCGCTGTGAGACCGCTCCCATCTGTGAAGATCAAATATGAGACATTTATTATACAGAGGGGACTTATCTAGCGCTCCCTATCTGATGGGCTATGTAATGGAGAGGCCCTGGAAAGATCCACTTTCACTTCCCTAAAAGGCTGGAGAGGTGACCCAGAAGGAAAACATTATGCGAGACAACAAAGGCGTCATAGGTGTGGAGGAGATACCCTCTGAAGGGGACAGGATTCTGTTTTTTTTCCAGCACATCATGCAGACTGTAACCACTGAGTCACTGTAGACCATCTGATGTCTGCACATGTGTGTGGCTTTTGTGCGATATCTCACTCACTACCACTTTTCAAGCTGTACCTAATTAGATGGCTTTACGTACAGTTGTGTCTTCATGATTTTGTTGGGAGACTCTATACTCTACACATAATTACGCACTGGAATCAGCAGACATTTCAACTGCAGAGTTGTAATTTTACCATATTGTGGCTTATGTGTCATTGTGCACATTGCATTGTTAAATCTATAGCAATTACCCAACTGTAAAGTGCTGCCACTGCCTGTCCCCTGGGCACCAACCAGACACCAGCTGAATGATGTTGGGTTTCTCAAAGTCAAAGCTGACTATCAGCTTACCAGCCCTTTCAGCAAAAGGTCTCATGCAGCCAACGCTTGTTCTACTGTTCTGTGCAAACTGTTATATAACGAGCTACAGACAGTTCCACAAGATAACTGACCGGAATCAAGAGGGTCTGTGCTGATAGATGAGTGAATGAAGAAGGTAAAGTAAATGTAGTGTAGGACTTTAACGGAGCACAACACAACCAAGTTATGGACTTCTTGCTAATGCCACTGCTAGCCTCTTGGCTATATGGATGCCAATGTTGGTCAGATGGACTTTGCTCAACTTTGGTCCATATTCCAACTAATTTGAAATGCATTATGGATATTCATAGTTTCCAGAGGATGAATCCTAAAGACCTAGATCCCATAACCTTCACTCAAGCACCACTGACATAACCACGTTTGTGGTTTTTTGGGGGAAACATCTCGGAAGCTAAAGCTATTGTGTGAAGAGGCAGATGTGTTTGAGATTATCACGTGATAAGAAATAGTAATTTAATGAATTGTATTTGTCATTACACAGACCAGAGAAGTTTAAAAACATCATTTTGTAATGAGTAGACTTGTAAGTAGTGATTAAAAACCTCAGGTCTTTGTATTATAAGGGACAAATTCACTGAGGAGTTGGATAATTTTCCTCATAAGCTTAGACACAATCAGGAGTCCTCTTGAAACTAGTGGCTGCGTCCCCCTCCAGTCTCAAACATGCATTATTATGCATGTTTGAGGGCTTTGGATTCAGTACAGCTGTGGCATCCACTTAAACCCATGTGTGGATTCCTGCTCGATTGCTTGTAACATAAGCCGTCATTCTACAGCAAACCACGTGAACATAAAGAAGATATAAATTTTGCAATGATTGATAAAATCTTACCTCACTGCATTATAAACATGTTACATAAACTTCCTTCTTACAACGCGCCGCCGCTCACACAATGATGCACATTGTTTTAATGGTGGTGAAACTATTGGGTCTGAACACCCACAGTCATATGATTAATATCCTGCTGATCTAACGGGTTGCTTCTATCATCCCATTTCGACAGCTTTTAGAGGTAAGACTGACATTTTACATAAACGTAATGAAGGCTTCTGTTCGTGGTTCTGTGGTGGTTGTAACAGCACCGAATTGCACATTTGGTAAAATGCCAAGTGGAAAGGAAAAATGGGGGCTGCAATGTTTTAATGACGTATTTTGCGTGCAAGCCATACTGTAAGACCTAAAAGTAGCCTCTAGCTGCATCCCAAATTTGAAGACATTTCCAGTAGATTCTCCTTTATTTTTAGTTAGCTGCTAACCGCTACTAGCTGCTATTTAAATCTTGGATCGCATATGTAATACAATGTCAAAACATCACACCCCCATCACTTCCATCCTGCCCTCCCTTGTTTGAACCAACGGTTGTGATTGGACAATCAGCCCTGTAGAATTTCTACAGAACTGCGATGTACAATAAAAAACTGGGCTTGAATTTCAGGTGAGCTATTATGTGTGATATAACTTTAATATCCACCATCAAGCACAATCAGGTCATGGATTTAAACCACATAGTTGAACCCATTGAGTCCATTGTTTGCCCAATCATTTTGTCCCTGGCATTTAAAGATAGGGAGAAAAGGACTGAGAGTAAAATGTTAAGAGTTAATTAAAAGGTGCTGAGATAAGGCTCCAGGGAGAAGGTGAAGCCACCACTGCTTTGTCGGGGTATAAAAAGGCCGTGGCTTCCAGCTGGGGAGAGGAAGTGAGTTTTGGCCGAAGGATTATCTCTATACGTTATTAAGCTTGGGTGAACCGACAATCCTCTGTGCAGCCTGATGATATCTGACATCACACTTTACTATACAGTGTGTACCACAAACACACTTCAAACCACTTTATGTTTATATATAAATGATAAAGACTCAGATTCCATGTTTAATGCACACATAACTATCCACACTACAAAGTATGTTTACATGCTGTTATGAGAGGAATGTGCCTCATAAGGGCAAGCAGCTGCTTGGAGTCTGGGGCTGCCCCTGATTAAATAAACAATATAATACTCTGTAATAAACATACAGATGGCACACGGCATTCACTTAGCTGATGTCAGCTTCATTAAAAAAAAAAATCATGTTAAATTATGAGGACTTAGATGGATAAATATTTATTGAGAAAAATATGATAATTATGGCTCATATGATTTAATGTAGTGGTTGTTAAATTAACAAAGTGTACTTTGCATACCTTGAAATGAGTTGCAATATTGTCCAAACATGTCGTTATATAAAAAATAATACCCTAATGCTGGCCAGAGCTGTGTAAAAATATCTCTTACAAAGTGAAAGACAACAGTTATTCAACTTTTTTGCTTCTAATCAGATTAAAAATGATTTCTGTTTCTTAAAATAACCAATTGGGATTTTCTGCTCTTCAAAGGCCTTGTTCAATAATAAAATAATATAATTGCCCCCATGTAAAATTGCCTTCTTTTGATCCTGACCTACATAGGTCACGATATTTTGAAAGCAGATTTATGGCTGGATTGAAATAGATTAAGATTGGAGTTCTAGATTCCTGGGAAGCCTTGTGTGTTATTTTTAAAAGTCATTTGACTTTTAAGTTAATAACTGATTGACGTTAAATCTGATTAGTTAAACTTTTTTGTTTCCCATGGGCCACTTCTGCAGGAATAAGCTCAATCAAAATCAGTTGGGTGAAATGATAATAAAATAATAAATTTGTGGTCATCATGAGATATTATGTTTGATATCTTAAGATAACAATATAATTGAACTGTTATCGCGAAATAATTGACTGACAAAATAAGCAAAAATTATTAATAAACAATTGTGACTCGCTATCGGGAATCATGAAATAATAAAGTGGCAATAACTGATTCCACTCTTGTGTTTCAGTTTTAGGCGTAGAGACAACATATATGAGGAAATACATCCAATCTAACACAGCAATCTTAACAATGTTATCAAGTTCTTACTAGCATTTGTCCGATTGTTTGTTAACATGATTACTATAAAAGTTAACATTAAGTGAAATATTTTGTAAATTTGGCGTATCTAAGGTACAATTTATTTAAATTTTGTCAGTGATCAAAATCGCAGGATTCTTTACTTTCATGAAACTGAAGAAATTAAATTTCTAACTTCTGGGCTACTATCCACAGTACTTTTAGTCAAATTTTGATTTAATTTAATTCTGCTATTAAAAATTTTTAAGCAGCTTTTTTCCCTTTGATATTAATAGATTTAGACAAGAACAACTTTGCCAGATAAGTCACTGATTAAAATTAACGCCATCTGTTTATCACAGCTTAATGAAATGTTGTATTACAAACTCTACAACATAAAGACAACCATGAATAAGACTCATTTGCAGCCGCATCATATGAGTATACACTCTGGTACTATATGAGACGAGCGCTGTCGCAGTAAGCAACATCTTTCTACTCTTTCACTGTTTCTGCTCTGCAAACACACCAAAGATAATGAATGCAAACATAAAAGGGATTATAAAAGACGTGTGAGTGGGTGAGGTACCTGCCAAGAACAGTTTAGCCAACATGTGCATGTTCATGCAAAGGGCTTAAAAGAATGGGAGGAGGTGGTAGATGGGGGAGCGATGGGGAGACAAAACAGGGAGGGAGTGCTCAGATAGTGCAGCGGTGCTGGGATAGGTCTCCAGGCAGAAACTGTGGCTGGAGCCTTTTTTTGGAAGGACTCCAGGGCTTGTAGTGCAGGTCTCCTTTGATAATAGGCCACAGTATGTGTAAGAGTGATGGGCCCAAGCCAAGGTACACAGCCTTTTGGTAATAGTTAACAGAGTGGGCAAACAGGGGAAGTCAGCGGCATGGAGGTTGGTCACAGAACTGCAGTAGACACCCCCTCTTCAGCCCTCGCTCCCGCCCTAATAGATCTGGCATTGCAGTGGGACACTTGGCCCGACTCCAGGCTCTTAGGTTTGAACTGGAGCTTCATAAACATGTTGTTGACTCATATCGTGTTCATGACTCATATCGTATTCATAAACAGGCTGCAGACTCAGTGTCATAAGTGGAACATCGTGTGACATCTGTGTGTGTCCACCACTATTAGTGGCTGACCGTGTCCCGGCTCGTTTTGGCTTCTAAATGTTCTTTCTCTTACCGTAATATCAGCCTGTCTCAGTGAATCTTCATTTTCAAATTTACTTGGGTACAGGAAGTAAAGTGTGACGCTTCTACATGTAGGTGTGTGTGTGTGTTTGTGTGTTTCTTGCTTTAAAGTGTCCCTGCAGTCCCAGACAGTCCAAGGATTCGGGAGCTGTAGACATATCATTATCCAATCCTCTGCCAACCTGCTGCTTTAATCTTGGTGAGCAGACCAAACACCAAACCACACACAGCTCTGCTTTAGTCTTTAGAGCTGGTTTTCAGGGCTGCTGTGGTGTAATGCTGTGCTAACCCTAACCTAGGGCCCAGAACAAAGAGAAACACCATGCTCCATTCCACTCCCGCACAGCAATCTGGGGGTTTAAATAGCATCCTGGGAGGGAATGAGGCTTGGCAGCTCTGATCATCAACAGACCAACGAGCCCATATGACTCCATACAGTCCTAAAAACATGCCTTGTTAGCTGAACCACTTTCCTGCTGCTCTGGAGCGGCTCCCACAGAGGTTATCAGGTGAATGGCCCTGATGAGACATCATGGCCCTGCTTTCTCAAATACAGACTACCTTTTGATCCACCTACCCGATTCCAGTGAACCGCTGCTGCGCACCAAGGGCGACTGATACTGAAACAGCGGCTCTAGGAAGTCTGCCATCTGAGTACATGCAACAGTAACGGTTATGTAACCCCAATGTATCCCTCTATCGCTTCCCTACCAAGTCCCACTAGGCCATTGGGAGAGGATAATCTGAAAGGCAATCAGTGCAGCATACTGGCATGAAAAAGCCAAGATAGTAATGCATATTTCGAGTGACTTCAACAGTGAAGTCATTTGTAATTCCGTTGCTGAGTAGAGTTGGTTGTTAGTGTTGGCTCTAGCACAGTCCAGAGGGTTAAACATGAGGAGAGTCAGTGACTGTCCAAACTTCTCTCAGAACACTCTGAACAGCAGACTGTCAGCATTCCTGCTGGGTGCCAAGGTATTTACTTTGGACAAGAGAGGGAGGCACTGTGAGGGACGGCTTCTAATTAGGAGAAACCAGTCAGGAGGTCATGGCCAATTGGAGCGAGTCTCCTACGTACGCAGTCCTCTTCCCTAAGGTCTGCTGGGACGGCACCCCGGGTGCAGTAGAGTTTGGCTTTGGCTGATTTTTGAAGGTCATTGCATGGCAGTCCTGAATCACTGACACCACCTGAAGTAAGACTTTAAAAACGGTCGGCGGCTGCAATGTTATCGCGCACTTCGAGGGAGAGTCTAAGAATAGGAGTAATGAAGTCTACAGTGGAGTTAAAACTGTTGCTACCAAGAGCATATGGCATTACAGTTGCGAATAGTGTTGTGGTTATACTGGATATATGTTAGCATAATAAACAGTCTAAAGTTAGCCTGATGACATAACAGGCTAAAAACAACCAATGTAACATTTGTACCTGAGGTACAGGACAGGGACCTGAGATCTAAATCTCTAACCAGGGTCCTGAGTTGGGCCTCACTGGATCAGAAACACACAACCTGCGCGCGCGCGCGCACACACACACACACACACACACACACACACACACACACACACACACACACACACACACACACACACACTGCTGGAACAGCTTTCAAACCTTGAGAAAACCTATCTCAGCCTGTGGGACTTGTGTCATTTTCATTGTGTCCACTGTGCTGCAGAATAACATGCAAATGAACAAAGTGGTGCTGAAATGCAAAATTTGTCTGGTTTATTTGCATGCAGATGTCTATCATTGATAGATTGAAAGATATAGATATCCCACACCATGTGACATTGATCTCAATTATCTCACTAAATCATGTGGGACTTTGTCTCTGCAAGCCTGAGTGTGCATTTTAAACAGAAACTCTCTGAAGCGGTCGGGGGAAGAGGAAAAGTTCTCTGCAGGTGAGCGGAGATGAAAACATCAGTTAAACACACTTGACTGGCAGACATGCTAACCTTTGGTCTGATTGAAAAGCATGCATTTTTCATTTTGCTCATTCATCTGAGAGAGCATCCATTTATCATGCGGGCAGGCATGTGACTGGATGTATGATGACCATTCATTTTCAAGGAACAATGATTTAACTCCCACTCACACAGGAGGAGTATCAGAAATAGCTTTGTGTCAAACCAAAGGAGGGTTGTGTGATTATTCACTGGAAGCTTTTCCAGGAATTTACTGTTCATTGCTTGTTTCAATCGTAATAAAATCAGATACTTCTTTTTCATCTCAATGCTGTAGTGAGTTTTCTAATTAGAGCAAACTCAACTAAAACCAAGGCAGACACAGACTGCAACATCCCGCGACACCCCTGAATGCAAAATTTTACCCTGATCCACTTTATTACTCACACTGGTCTTCTCCCTCGTCTTTCTATCTTATCTAGTTCCTGAGTGTACAGAAGATGAAATTTGACCTTGACCTAGTTTCTCAACGTCAAGGTCATCATTTCATTTTCATCCTCTTTGCCGCCCAAGTAATGTGCTTTTTGTTTCATCTTTCTATCTGCAATGGTTGCGAAAATATTTGGTGGACTAACGGACGGACAGACGCACGAACCCTGACAATTACAATACGTCCACTTTGCGGGATGTAATTAGCGAGCGACACAGATACAGTCACACACCAGTGTTTTCAAAATGAGGCCAGAAAGACCTAAAAGTGCATCCTTTTTTTCATTTTATTAGATTTAAATTTAGGTACAAGGAGTTCACATATTGCAAGCACATAATCCTGGGTTGCTGATATACCCAATTGTTATAAGGCACATTATTCACTGCTCTCTCTTCTAGAACCACCAAACACAACTGCTGCTGATTTGCATTTAATACATTCAGCTTGTATTTTGAATCCCTTTTAAAGAGGACGGAGCTATGTCCGCCCTCCTCTTTAAAAGAAGTTAGTTTGGCTGCTCTGTAAACAGAACAGCTGCTTCACTATTGTTAATTTGACAAAGCAGCTTCACTATAATTTTTTACTAACCAAGAAATTGTCTCCACCTTTACAAGATGCCCCCACCTGTAAGGAAAGGTGTCAACAAATCAACCGGGGGGGGGTTTTAATTGGTCATTCCCTGTTTTATTTTGAAAACAGAGTTTTCCATCTTGTGCCTTCTAGTTTGGATCTTTTTGTTAATTGTTAATTAAATGAATACCATACGTCTACATTTAAGTCCTCACTCAGTTTTTTGCTGAAATCTAACGGTAAACAATACAACAAAACCAAAACAGGAAATAAAAGTGAAAACAAGACATGGAAAAACAAATGTTCAAAATAAAACAAGAAAAAAAAAAAATCCAAATCAAATCAAATTCCAACCATGATAGTTCTGTTCTATTATATAAAATTAAACTGGATTAATGAATAAACCAAAATGTTTGAGTAATAAGTAATAATTGAGTAATAAAATTTAAATTCACGTTAAACTTTTCTAATTCAATAAATAATTGTCTTCAGCTCATTATCAAACATATCACTGAAGGTTTTCAGAGAAGACAAATAGAAAAAAATGCTGGTTACTGTTTGGTGATGAACACGTGACTTCTGAAGACATAAAGCATTTTTGTCAGCAGTGTTATCTCCTTGGATCTGGGGTTACAATACATCTTTTGTAGTCATACACCAGTGAAAGATCTAAGTCACTTTGATCCCAGTTAATAGAGTTTGGTAAATGATCTCAGTATGGGAGCTCCGCCTCCACTTGCACATAAATACACACATCCACACACACACAAACACTGTGGACACGCTCACAAAGACTCGCTCATGCTTGTACACACACATAAAGAATCGGACCGGCGCACAGGTGAAAGCTCCTCTTCATGCGGATCGTTGAGCCAAGCGTTCAAGCAGAAAAGTAGAAAATGTGCTTCCTCTCACAAGACTTCTCTTTGCTCGCAGTAGATTGTAACAACATCAGTTTGCAGCTCTGCAGGCCAACAAACAGTCTTCATCTCATCCTACAGCAAGTAAAAGAGCTTTGAATGAATTTGACTTTATTTACCAAAACTGCAAACACAAAGATGTGCAAAGAAGTGTCTAGAGGAGCCACCGGCAGCCTGGAGAGGGGGGGAGTTTGTCACACAGCATTTTTCTGTGGCATTGCAATGACTCCTTTCCTCCATCCTCTCAGAAAACGAAGCACTTCCGGCCTTTTCAGCACACGTACCCGTATTTGTCCTTGAAACTGAAGCACATGCAATGAATTACAACCATTTTAAAGAGCTGTCAACGACCAAGAGAGGACTGGTCAGAGAAGAGGAGGCGTTTCAAGGAAAGTAGTAGTGAGAAAGAGAGACCTACAAAGATTTGATGTTAACAGGACATGTAGGGAGCACTGATATTTGTACAAGCTTTTCTGTTGTATATATGTGGAGATATTACACACAGTGAGAACTGTGGTGGCACAAGATAAAAAGCAAAAGAATCATCAAACTTACTTGAATAATCCTCTGGAAACCATGAAAATACAAAAATAGTTCAAGGGCAATCCATCCATCAGCATGGACAGAGCACTGACAATGAAACTTTAAGCAAGTCTACAAAATGCATGTGTTATACGAATATCCGATCTGCAACTGAGAGATTCCAAAAAGGAGCTAGCAGATGGGAGCTAACGGGGAAAGAATGTGACGTCTGGCATTGCTAATCCCCCAAAAGCAGAAGACGATGTCAAACCCTTAGAAACAGGGAGAAGTAATTGATTGATTTTGCCATTTTATGACATTGTTTTATTACAATGCGCTGTTTGACACATATGTAAAATGTCCCAATAGTCGCTGACATTGCAGTGTCATACGTCACGCCTATTTTGTTTGCAGAACGCCAGCATGTTATCTAAAATTACACATGGCGGCGGCGTTAGTCTTCTGTTGGTTTGGTCAACTTGAATAAACAAAGGCAGCATAGAGAGTGGTCTTCAAAGAGTGGCTCTCCTGTAAAAATAGGGCTTTTGTCTCAAAAGCCTGGAAGGGAAGACAAGATGAACTATTTAATTTTCAACCACGGTTGATTTCTCAGTATTAAACTTCAAACTCGCCATTGATATACTGGTTGTGGACAAGGAAATTCTGAAAATCTGATCTGGGACATGATTTCAACTGGTTTTCGTAATGTTCTTTGAAGTGCACTTTACTGTGATGTCTAGACATGATTTTGCGTGTGGTACTACAATAAAAATATTCATAAATAAACTGTGTCAGTGGTGAAAATGTCTATCAGATAATTAATTTATGCATTGGTCAAACAGCCTCTGTGTCCATCAGCTCTAAGCCATGGAGGTAAGCAAACCAGACTCAGTCCAATTGGTCCCATTGGTCCCAACTGAATTCCAGGTCATGTGGTGTAACTGCAATCTGTCATGGTTCAATGTAAATCTCCATAAATGTGGCCCTGAGCCACAGGAAAGGGACATTTGGCCTCCATGGATCATAAGACTTTCCTCTGTACTCCTCATGGATCAGTTTCCACCGGACGGTTGTGGACAGGTGCTTCACTTGACCCTCACTGTCAGGCCAAATTCAGAGAGGTCGCACAGGATACCCATCTAAGCACCAAAACCTGCCGAAGTATTCTCACCTGTTTAACCACGGCTGTTTGACATATCTGAATCCCACTGACCCTTAAAGTATCCTTACCCTGTCTGGCCCTACTGTACGCCAGATATGGCAGCATCAAAGGAAAATGAATGTTTGTCCGTGCATGTGTGAGTGTGTGCGTTTGCTCTTTTATAGTCAGCCGTGACTCACAACTCTCCATTGTAATGGCTGCATGGGTACACAATGGCACAACTTGAAAGAGCTGCGTATATTTGCTACTCCTTCATTGCCTGCGTGGTTTCTCAGAGGGACTGCCAATAAAGGCTCTCTAAAACAAGAGTGGGACAATGCCTGTATCATTAACATTTAATTTAACTGTGTGTTTACTGTGTGCAATTTTTATGCTTTTCCAGGCTGAGATTAATGAACTGAAATGTCAAAACACACACAAACATAAAGTGATAATGCAGAAGGACCTGTTACTGTAAATATAGGATTGGATATTTGGCCCCTACGTTTCCTTCCATCCTCTCTCAATCAGAAAAGCTGCATTCATTAAAGAGCATTTGTCTTAGGAGCGCTATAGTCCAATGAATCATTTAAAAAACATGCCAAGAAACATGAGATGTTTAATGGTAGTGCAATGCTTGATCTTTAGAAAGCATCACCACCAGAAGCCTCCGGGCCAGTCCAGTCATAACTCTTTTACCATGATACACTGCGAGTGTGTGCTCAACTGGACTGAGTATTTTTGATATGTTTAAGGCATAAAATACCCAACAAGTAGTAAAATAATTATCCAGTCATAAAATATTTATATTCAGTCCTGTTATAACCCAGTTTCTGACTACATTACAGCAATGGTCATCCTTGGTGGCTGGGAAAAAGGGGAGTCACTCTTTTGCTGCAATCAATTTTCCTAGGTCATGGAATAACATCAATCACTGCAAGTGTTCTTTAATTTTATGTGTGCTTTGTCCTCTACAGATACATACAATTTATGGTGGTGATGTTGAGTGCTCTTTCCCAATTTGGCACCAAAACAGTCAAATCAAGTGTCCTATTTGAATCAATATCGTATTACGGGTATAGGTGTTGATACTGGTATATTTTTTGTTGGGATACCCTGCCCCAGGACCGTGCATATGTGTGTCTGTTTATATTACAAAAAAACTTGGAATTATGTGAATCTTTTGCACACATGTAAGAGAAAGGGACGGAATGAGCGAGATAGTGGTACTGAAGTAAGACTCTTCTGATTTGCAAGGAAAAAGAGAAAAGAAGTTGCATAACAGTCGACAATTCCAGACCCGATCTAATGACTTAAAAAGAAGGGGGCCGACAGGATTAAGAGATTTGCCATGTTTCCCCTTCCTGCCTCTCCCTTCTTTGCGGTGCCCTGAGAAGCATCTCAACAGCCATCTCTTGTGGAAGAGGCTGGACAGGACAGCACTAGCCCCTGCTTCCTGTGCTGCAGGCTGCAGCTTTGTCAGATCCCTGCTCAGGAGAAACCATTAGTCGACAGCTTGTCACATGTGGGGGTCTGTTCAAGGCAAGAGCTCCAGGCAATCGGAATGGTAGTCGCAGATCACTAGAGGAAGTAGACCGTAGAAAAGCAAGAGCAAGCAGGCTGAACAGATGACCAGATGGAAATATAGGAGACAAATGCATCTTGACAGCAGACTTGTGTGAGCTGGCCACATAAAGGAATGTGAGTGATGGCTGTGTCAACAAAACCAAGCATGTCGTGTATTGTCTTTAAAGTTGACGTTTATGCTTGTATGGCTTTCCTTTTCCACGTAGAGGGCAGTTAACCACAGAAAGTCTGCATTCTTTGACCAGCGCAGGGGAAATTACAAGTTTATATCTGTGGCATTCATACATTTATGGATTTGAGCGTGTTGCTGGGGGGCAGATACGACAGGTGAGGATGGCGTCCATACCAGGGGGTACCGAAGAGTTTTGCACGCCAGGCATGAACACTGTATTGGTTAACTGACGTTTGTAGGAGTCCTCTGCTCTGATGCTACTTCAGCGGTACTGTCCACGAATATAACCATGTTTATTGGCAAATGTGAATTGAGGTCTTTATTCTGTTCAGATTCCTTAGGAAGCAAATAACTGAGAATACTTTCTCTATGAAGGTATTCCTGCCAACTTTGTAACTCATCCACAACCCTTTGGCTTTGCATATCAAATAATGTATGTATTCTTATGTGCAGCAGGCCAGAAGGAGCCCCGGTCTGCTGTTATCTCATCCAGGGAGATAGGAAGTATGGGCAGGAAATCTAGAAGGAGGGAGAGGAAAGGGCCCATATGGGAAATGCAATGTAAACAGTCAAGTTTTTAATCATCCCAGGTCACGTTCTGAACTGGACACACTTTGATGTTGTCCCTCAGTGCCCCCCTCCGCCCTCCCATCCCTCATTCCCAAACAGACACACCGAGGACCAACCAGGGAAACGTGCAGATAGCAACCTCACACTGCAGAAGGCCACGGGAGGGGGCAAGGAGGCATTAAGGACTACTTCCTTAATTATAGCCAGTGCATTTGTGGAAGCTCTAAGAGGTCAGCTCCATGTTTCAAAATACAAAAAAAAAAAAAAAGAAAGAAGGCAGAGAAGTTGGTTTTAATACTGTCCTTTGACTTCTAACTCCTTCCACCAGCGGAGAGCAGTTGACATTTGTCTCAAAGCGATCCCAGAGGCTTTCGACTTCTGCTTCAGTCCCAACATTTGCTTTATTTTGAAAATAAAAATAAAAAAATCGGGAGAGTCAAAATTCCTCAAACACTTGTATTTAACCCCAGCCAGTGTTCCAGGGAACGTGCTCATTCAGATGGCAGGGCAAACTTCCAGGGAGATCACAGTTTACTGGGTCAGAGGGAGATTCATAGCACAGTAGTGTCTTATGACTTGAATAGACTGAGGGTACTTCTCCTGTCCAAATGATTCTCTGGAGTTTGTTCTTTGCATGTGTTAACCGCCACATTCAAAATATGATCTTAGTAGTGCCAGACAGACTAAAATCCCTATATCAGTACTGTTTTACACAACAGCACAGTGGAACAGGATCTTTTTCCACGTTGCTTAATGAAGAGTTGCACTTTTTAAATAAAACACTTGTTTGACTTCTGTTGCCAAATGCTGCATTCCTAGATATCAGTTTCCACAATGAGAGAAATCTAAAGAGCGAGAAGGGCAACTCTATATCCAGAGTGACCACATGTTGATTTTCTTCACCCTGTCTCCAAAATGACTGCACTGCATAAAAAGTGGTTATCATCCGTCACCGAGACAAAATCAGTCGTGATAATTCTGTAGGTCTGGACAGTTCCAACACAGGAGGGGGGTATTTGTGGAATGCAACCTTCTTTCTGCACTTTGTTTCCCATCCAAAAGAAGACAACAGTATAAAGCAGGACGTATAGCAGCCTGCACAGGTAGTGAAGACCTGTTGGAACAGGCCTAAGCTTCAACAAAGAGCATCCTGCAGCATAACACCACCTCTGTGCACCAGGGGAATAACCGGAGGAAAGAGACTCCCACAAAACTACAGTGTCTAAATTATGTCTGTAACAGAACTACAATCAACACTCTGACACCTGAAAACAGAATAGAAGACAAAACCAGCCAGCTGTACAGACTATTAGCAGCCAAAAGAATGAAAAACACATCTCTTAGCAGCGGAGGATTACACTGTCATCGTTCTGACAATGGCAGCGAGAGAGGAGCCCATGTGAACGAGGCATTGGTGAACTTCCTTTCATTCCTTTTCTAATTCCAGTTCTTCAAACAAGACACAGAATCCCATGACTTCACTTCCTCTGACGAGGCAATCAGCAGCAGCAGCCTTGCAGTGCATCGTCCTTGCCACAGGGTGGCGACGACAAGACATAAGCTTGCAAGCAGGCTACACTGCCACTCTGAATTCATATTCCGCAGTTCAACTCGCAACATCAGGCCAACCGTAATAGAATAACCCACATGTGCTCATAGATTAAACATTGTGGGTTTAAAAAACTGATATCAACTGCAAAAAACACAGAAAAATACATTCTTTGTGTCTATTATCTGGAATTTGCAGGGAAGATTGCAGTTTAACATTTCATGTATTTTCTTCATTGTACATTTTTAGCTTTAAAGAATGGAACTTTTAAACCACAGTGCAGAGCGTTTGACATATCAGAGGGCTGCAGGTGTTTTTAATCTAAACTGCACTTTAATATGTATCAATAACATGTTAGCATCAACCAAATGAGACAGTAGAACAAAGTCTGTGTGAACTGGAGAGAAGAAAACAGCGATGGCCTTTCACGGCATTTCATGCTGTGCTTTCTCTCCCTGAACTATCCATGCTAATCCTTATCAATTATGGCCCGAGGCAGCATCTGGCTTACCATTCACAAAATGTCCCACGCCTGGTGAGTGAGAAGAGACAAGATCCTGCAGTACCTCACATCTGTCGTCCCGTTACTTTGGAGACGGCAAATAAATTGACACAGCCACACCTAATCCAACCCAGAATCCTAAATATGCATATTGAATAGAGCACAGTGAGTTGTTGGGGGTTTTTTTTGTCTCTGTTTTTCCAAAGTGGGAGCGTTTTTGTTGTTGTTTTGCATTTTGGAAAACCAAAGTAATCTGTCTATATCCAAACACGACTCGTGTTGTTAAACTATTTCAGACCACACCTGTCATTATAAATTGTGGAAGAGCATGAAATACTGTTAATAGACATTGCAAAAAAAAGCTTTTTTTTCAAGGTAAGGTATAAATAGCCTAAAAACCAACTTCCATCAACAACACCTCCAGGCTATGTCATCACTATTGTTAAAGGAATTTAGCTGTTCTGTCATCACATGCCGACGGCTGAGTGTGAAGCGTGGTTTTGTGAGTGGCTCGTGAAAACACGGCGTGCTGTAACCCTTGGTCACTACAGTATTTTGATGGTATTTAGCAACAAGTACAGGTGTTAACATCATTTGGTTTATCGGACAGGGGATGCTGTGTAAACTGTTTTAAGGTTAGACAAACATGTGGAGCCAGCAGTCACCCCACAGATGGACTGATGTGCTGATGCAGAGTTGTGTGTTTGGGAAACCAACTTTAATGAAGACTCCTTCTAATGTATAAACTTTTAATGTTGCAACAGGCCGACAGTAAAAACACAGATTAGTTCACTAGATCTTTTTCCAGGGATCTTAACCATGACACCCATCAACTTCTGCAGTATGTTTTCTTTAAAACCTCACTTAAGCTGAGGGTCTGACTATTTGTTCATTTGACAGATAAAAACATTGGAACAGTGGAGAAGGGCTACTATAGAAGCACATGGGTGAAGATCATACCTTTCTACTCAAGTGCCTTTGAGCAAGGCATGCGATCCAATTCCTTTGGAGCACTAACTTTTTCCTCAAAAGAAAAACAAAAGATTTCTTTCATCCTGTCCGATGAAAATCCCAACATAATCCCATTTTACGCGTTCATTCGTAGGGTTAAATGATGATATGACAAGTGGTGAAAAAAAAACAACAACAACACATTACCTGCATGAGTTTCCCCTCCGCGTAGCCGGCACTTCCTCCCACGAACACTCCTTCCAGGGTGATGGGCTTCCCCGTGGGATCGTGATTGAGCAGTGCCACCTTGATGAGCGCACGGAGGGCCGGCCGCTCGGACTCCACGCCTGGCTGACCCAGCACCACCTGCAGGGCCGCCATGAGCAGCCACGGCCAGAGCCCGGCCAAGCGGCGCTGGGGGACGGTCATGGCCTCGGCTGAGGCGGCGGTGCCCGGCCGCACATGGTGGACTTCAAAGCAAGCGAGCACCGCGGAGAGACAACCGGGGAGAACGTGCGCTACTATGAAATATACGTCCCAACTTCTTCTTTTCAGCGCTTTACTGCAAAACACAGACAATCCAAACTTTTAAACCTGGAGGATTGCCATCACAAGTCACGCGTGAATGTCCTAAAACTTCCATTCAGCTCCAGAGTTAATATTCTAACGCGTCACAGACATGGACCCACGCAAGTGCCCACATGGAGCAAAAGCGCTTCGTGACACAAAACTGTGTCCCCCCCTTTCCAACCCTAAAACCCCAACCCCAACCCACCCCCCCACCCCCGGGGAGTTAAAATAAGATTCAACTAACTGGTATCCAGTGGATTAACGCGAAAGGCAGCGCGTGCGTTAGTTTCCAACAGAAATAAACAAATGTCCTCATTTGTGACGTGCTTGCGTGGATGTGCGGTATCCTCTCCCACAAAAGCAGATCCGGGCGACAGTGTTTATCCGCATCCGAACTGTTTCTACCAGTCGCTGCGGGTTACAGTCACATTCTGGGGGCCAAACACGAGCTGAGCGCGTCTTGGGGCCCCGTCACATTCTCTGGATAAATCCACGGACACTGAGGACTTGAACTTCAAAGGCTGAGTTACAGGTTGCCGCTGCAAAGTTAAAAGGCATGCTCAGATAAGGCAGTGCCAGGCAAGTTGAGTAATATCTTTACAACCAAGAGTTGCGAAAAATAATCCTCGAAGAAGTTGTTCGATCCGGTACACTTTTATCTAATTATTAACTACAAGCGAATGAACTGTTGCGTTACTTCGCTTATTACTTGGTAGTAATTATACAGGTTCCGAACCCATGGCGGGTTTTGTACTCAACACATCCAAACAGCTTTATTTTAATAAAATCGCTGTTTAAAAAAAATAATAATAATAAAACGAAACATTCCCAAGACTTCGGTGCCTCCGCTGTATTGAAGTGAGACACAATCCTCCTGAGAACACCATGGGAAAAAGAGTTCAACGATAAAGAATCCCCCCGACAAAAAGTACCAAATAAAAGTGATCCAAACTCCTCCTGGGTCCCATTTACAGTTGTTAAAGCGGAGGTACGCCTTGTACAGTTAGGACACCGTTCCAGTCCACCTCCCGGGGTGTCTCTCGCTCCCTCAGGATCTCATTTACTGTCTCTACCTGCTTTGTCCTGATGCCTTCAAGTGCACTCGGAATCAAGGCATGTGTAGCAAGTCTGCTCGTGCTTCTACGTTTACGAGTAGCGAATATGGAACAGCTCAGGAGTTCTTGGCTTGGAACGTCCGATTACACCTGAAGGCCACATCAGAGGCAGAGGGCGGGGCAACCGTGCAGCGGCAGGACCGATTTAAAACAAGAGAGAGGCGCCCTCTAGTGTCCAACACTCCACATAGCAGCAACCACGTTCATCACACAGCTGCAACACGTGAAAAGCTCGGAGATGTGTTTATTTTAATGATCATTACGTTATATGTCTGAGTTTGAATTTTATAAAAGTTATAATTATAGTTCATTAAAACAAATTAAAAGAAAATGCGCTGGGGGGTGCCCTGATGGGGCATGTCCAACCTGGGTGCTGTCGGAATGGGCCCATGTTCAGGAAGTCCTCAGAAATTTCCCCACTCTCCAGACATGTACTGACCTAAAGAATCAGACAAGAGAAAAAAAACGTTTTGAAAATTTTACAGAAGCAATTTTTACACCAAGTCATTGATTCTAATCCAGCTGAAATACCTGTTTTTCAAAGTAAGTGATAAATTAATATCATGAAGACTCACTGAAAGAGCTTCTATGTCTGTCTCATATACTTTAATTGTAGGGGCGCGGCTGAAATAGAAGGAATGAGAAAACGCGCGCGCGCGTGTGTGCGTGTGTGTGTGTGTGTGTGTGTGTGTGTGTGTGTGTGTGTGTGTGTGTGTGTGTGTGTGTGTGTGTGTGTGTGTGTGTGTGTCATACCCCCGCAGCAGGTCTTTTTTAGAGGCAGAGTTGAGGGCTTCAGGTATTTCTGCAAGTTGGCATCCATGATGAGGTGATGCTTTTTTTGGTCACACAACAGATTTAATATTAAAGTGTTTAATGTGGTTCCATTAAAGTAAAACAAACCCTCATTGGAAACGACATTAAACTGTTGTTTTACCAAAAACCCAGAAAGTGTAGGTCAGTAAAAAATGACCAGTAACCCAGAGTCCAGATCGTATAGTGAGAAGAAGATTTTGTTATGACAACTGCAGGTCAAAGAACAAGTAAAAGAAAAGGAAATGAGGATGAGAGCGAAGGTCGTGCCCCCAATTTTTTTTTAAAAAAAGGGTTTTTTTCCTTTCTTAATTTGTTTTTAGCAGCTGGACCGCTGCTAAAAACAAAGTAAGAACGGAAAAAGAAAAACAAGAGAAAGTTTTGCTTCTCTTGTTCATTCAAGAGACGCAGAACCTGTCTGCTTCTCTTGAATGAACACAAAAACCTGCCTACTCTTAAAAACAGGTTTAAATATATATTTGGCATTGGCCACTTATCTAGTGTGTTTAAAAAAAAGTAAATCTATGTGATAGAAAATGTATAGGGTGCCCCCACACTTACCAAAGACCAATCTGAATGCTCAAAAACATACCTGTGAGTCAGAGAGCATAGTGCAGACTGGGGAGAGAGCCAGATTATGCCCTGAGCATCTTGGTGACTGTAGACAGCTTTCAGCTGAGGCACACAGATGAACTGCATTCCCTCATTCACCACTGAGGGAGCATGGAAAGGGGAAGGGAGGAAAACAATTAAAAAATGTTTGCTGGGGAAAAGGAGGTACCCCTGGTTCTGCTCTTCGGTGATCATCTATCCTTCATGTTTGGGGACGCAATGAGGGAACAGGAAGCAGGAAGGAAGGCAGGAAGGAAGGAAGGAAGGAAGGAAGGTAATCTGACCTCGAGCTTGCCAACATAGAAATCAGTAACAGTACGATGGACCCGCTTCGTTCCAAACTTTCCTGGAGTCTCTGAAACTGGAAACCATACGATACCTGGCAGGTAAACTTCTTCATCAATCAGCTTCATATTAAGCATTAAATGAAAACAGCTCATTAGCTGAACAATGCTGAGGGGCGGGGATTTGTAACAAGACGTCTCCCCCTCCAGAGTGGGTGTTCTCCTGCCGGGACATCGCTCTGCTGTGGAGGTGATGGAGCCGCAACAAGAAATAACATATACAGTACTGTAATTGCACTATGCATGATTGGGACGATAAAGTTTTCTTCTTCTTCCTCAAATTTAAAAAGATTAAAGTTATAAGAATACAGTTATTCAGTTTTTATATTTGAATATAATATCTTGTATTTTGGCCTAACAAAGAAGCTTTCACCGTCTGATCTCATGGAAGTCCAGATAAATAACAATTCTTGTTTTTTTTAATTCTTCAACTTTTTATGAGAAACATGTACAATTTCTGCGACACTGCAAAAAGTTTGAATCATGATATAACTGTTTAATAATATAAAAATACAAAAATTTTAAGATATGACCTTTAAACTACTTTTATACAGGCGCGCGACAGGGACACCTATGTCCTCCCGCTCTGTTGGGTCCTGGCTGATAGTGACGTAATTACTCTGCGCCGGGAACATATTGAAAACAAAAGTTCGTTTGCTATTACAGTTTTTGAAGTAGTTTCTCAAGGAACTGAACGTGATGGCGCTGGAAACGGTCCCTAAAGACCTCCGTCATCTGCGGGCGTGTCTGCTTTGCTCTTTAGTGAAGGTAAACCGTTGAAATGAGAGAAAGAAACGCTCGAGCTAACATTTGTGCTAACCTTTAACACTGCACCGTATTATGCGCCTTGTTCTTATGTTTACAACACTAGCTAAGCGCTGCTTTACACAGTAGTTGACCAGTTAAGCCTGATTTAATATTGATGATTGATTATTGTCCACGCTCGGGTAAATCGTTCTGAAACGAAGTGTGTTTGATGGCATTAGGGGTAGGTTACGTGCAATCAATTGGGTCTATTATTTAGTGATTTTTAAAAAAATGTATAATCTTTACTGTAATAATTTTTCAGAATATCTAAAGGCTGTTTTTCTCCTGCAGACCATTGACCAGTTTGAATATGATGGTTGTGACAACTGTGAGTCATATCTTCAAATGAAAGGAAACCGGGAGATGGTTTATGAATGCACAAGTTCCTCATTTGATGGGTAAACATTGATCATTCAATCAACACGTTCACATGGAATATCACATGGATTGGATTTGTTTCAGAACGTTTATCAAAACTGTGTGTTTTCACAGTGTGATAGCCATGATGAGTCCAGAAGACAGTTGGGTAGCAAAATGGCAGAGAACAGGTGAGGATGTGTGCCGACACCTGCATGGATGTTTTACATATCTTGAAACTGGATGGTTAAGCTGTGAAAGGTCCCTGATTTTAGTATCCACCAAACCTAAAGCACCATTATCATCTGATTGGAAGCCTGTTTGGGGTACCCAATGTTCCCTGTTTTGGTCTGTACCATCTGAGCAATGTTTATGCTTCTGGCCACTTTGTGTCTGACATTCCTCAGTCTTCTTGTTTTTAACTGATGAGAAATCTCATCTCTTTGATAGCTGGTAGACATTGGCTGAAACTGGGGATTGTCAGAGGTTGCTTCTTCCCTGAAACGGTGGGGTAGAACTGAACCACAAGAAAATTTGACTGTAAGAAAAAACAAAAACGCCCACAATTCTATGTGGGTTTGTTATACAACATGTCATTATTGACATGTTGTAAACAATAATGAGTATGTTTAACATGTAGTCATTTGTTATTTTGAAAAGGTAAAAGCAGCTTTAGGATGACTTTACCCAATTCTGTTTACAATAACATAACTGCTCATCCCGCACCCCACCCCCACATCTTACAGGTAATTTCAAGCCAGGTGTATATGCTGTGTCAGTGACAGGCAGACTACCTCCAGGTACACTAACTTTCATTGGACTTTTCTCAATAAGTAACAAGTCAGGCATATAGACAGTAAATATCTTTAAAAATTGAGCTGTTGTTTATCTGGTTACTTTTTCTTGCTCCTCTGAAGGTGTGGTGAGAGAACTGAAAAGCAGAGGAGTAATCTACAAATCCAGAGATACAGCAGTGAAGACATGACCTAACCCTGACTCCCATTTCTTCTGTCATACTGGTCACCAGAGCGATAACTTACCAACACCCCGTCCACAAGTAATAACAGCCTGACAGGGATTAGATTTGATCATTCTCTTGACGTCCCATGGAGCCGTCATGCTTATCGCTCAATTTTGTTTTTTGTTGTGATTTTCTTTATTTTGTGACTTATTGTAAAAAAATAAAGTCGGTTTTACAATAGATGCATTTGTTGTTGTAATTAATTTCTTCTCCAATGTTACTGACTCATCACTAATGTCTCTACTTCTATTTCTTTTAAGTTGGTGACTTGGTTGCAGTACTGAATTAAAATGACTCACATTACTAGTCTTTTACAACTAGAACTGTTCTGAGAAGCAACTGAATGGCTTGCTTTCAAAGATATTCCTGTACTTACATAATTGGGCCAGGAGATGGCGCCTTTTATCATCGTAATGTCAATACGGTGCAGTATTCCTTATTCTTCCCATCACACGTGGAGCCGAAACAGTTTTTCTCAAGCCACTCCTGTAGCCTCTGAATGTAGTGGGTTTCTGGAGAGCAGCAGCAGCTCGTCACATTGAAGGATTTGCTTCCTTCCCCAGTTCTGGCATGTAGGAGTGTTCCAGACATTCCCCCAAGATGCAGCTGGTTTCTACTGTTTCCTGTACAAGTTGAGGGTTACCTGATACACCTGATGGGTCTCCTAGGAGATGACTGAAGAAAAAAGTACCAAGAAAATGATCAGTTTAATGTGTTTTTCCCCAGATTTTTTTCCATAATTAACAACAGCTGTTCTCATTTAATGATATTGTTTCATTAATGGAGAGAAAAATCTAATTTTACTCATTTTAATGTGAACAAGTTACAAATCTCTGTTAATTCTAGTAATGCTTCATTTGGTGACTCCAGTGTATTTAACTTATGGAATTGACTTGAATTGACAAACTAATAGTTCTGAACTTAAAATAAGAATTTCTATGATTTGACAGTATATAAAAAAATAAAAATTGGCTTAATTATAATTGATCACTCTGAGCAATTTGTTTTGAATCATTTATATAATATAGAAAAATGATCCATCCTCTTCAGGACGTGCGGTCCATCATCTAACATCCAGACTTGGGCATTAAACAAGGAAAGACCAAGTCAAGCCAGCATTGAAGTTTGTGTGCCTTTTCTTCAGCTAGGTGTCTGCACTGCCCTCTAGTGGTTGGTAGTCACATTAAAAACCACACAGCGGACAAATGGTTATCATTTTTCAGTTTAATGTTAATTACATGCTGTGTTTCAGTCAGAATACAGATGGTACTTGTGGCTCCGGTGAGAACATCCAGTAGTACAAATCAGATTTACGTTACACATATTGAACAGAAGGAAGAGAGGAAATGAGAGGAGAGGGTTGAGACGAGGAAAACCTGAAAGATTCAGGGGAGTAAAGATACAGCAGGCCTCTATTTCTCAAACTTTTTTTTAATATAGTGCCAATGCAAAACTGCATTACATTACAATCAGAGTGTTGCGCATTCCCATCCCACCCACACACATATGCAGTTTGTCTGCTAAAAAGCCATTACCTAACTATCTGCTATTAGCAAAAGCATTTCAGCCTCGCAGCACAATACTTGGTCCAGGAGTGGACAAGAATAGAGGTCAGAGTGATGCTTGGAGATCGGGGACATTCTGCTGTTTTTTATTTAAAAACAAAAGTCTTGATGTGTTGAACGATGATGTTTGGATACCAAAAAGTACAGAGGGCACTTAGGTCTTCCTGGAAGCTTTTGAAAGCATCCCTTTTAAACCTTCCGCCAATGTATCCTAAATTTGCAATCTGAAATTTCTCCAAAACAAAAACGCTGAGAGAAGCATGGACAATATATTGTTTATAATCACATAAACAGGAAGATGTTGAACAGCAAAGTATTGTCTTTTAAATAAACTCTTGCATATGTGTGTCACAAATACAGGAAGGCGTACTTGGCAACAGATGAAATGGCAAAGCAAAGTAAAAAACCGTAAGAGGACACAAACCTTGAAGGGCACAGGGCTTTGCAAAACGAGTCTTCAAAAATAAGGTAAAACATCTGGGGAGTGGAAATGAAGACCCAAACGGGGCCTGAGGGCGATGGGAGATGACATGCATACGAGGGAGAAGGGGAGAGACAGAGGGAGAGAAATGGAGGAAAAGGTAGAGAAAAAGTGGAGGCTGTAGTAGAAACCCAATCGAAAACTGGCTGGGGACAGGAGCTTAGTGCCGGAAGGGGAGAAAGGAGGACGAGATAGAGAAGGAGAAGGGCTTGTTTTGTTGTTCAGTCTCGCTGGGCCTCTTCCTCCGTGTCTTGCAGTACTTCTTTGCTCTGTTCTTCACCTGAAAACATGACAGAAACGTAAAACAAAATTACAATCTCTTTCAAAACGAGAAGCTGAATGTGGCTAGGACTGGCGACAGAATCGCCCAGGAGAATGCATGGTTCTCTAATGAGAAGGATAATAATGATTTTCACTTTATGTTCCCATTTTCTTATTAACTTTGCTTCAGTCCAACTCTAAGTAAAAAAAAAATCCTAGAACTTTCTGGTTTGATTACTAAAGTATTTGTACAACATACAAAATACTTTGGAAATGATTGGAATTGGCTCATAAACGTTGAATTTACCATATATCTGCTAGTTTACCATGAGCAGAGACAACACGCACCACAGTGGACATAAGTTCATTCCCCATGCCTTCAAAAAGTCTTGGTCAGATTTACTGAGTAAGTAAAATGCTTTGTGAACCTGTACAACTGGTTGCTTAGATAGGTTACCATAGAGACAGCACAGCCATCCGCGTAATGAAGAATTAAGAGGCACACATAACAAAAGGCTCAAGGATCCATCGTGATTAAAATAGAAACCGTAACAGTGCTCATTAGCACCAGAGCTAACTGGGATGTGAGAAAGCCACAGGAGACGGAGCAGCAGCCTCGGCTTCTCTTATGTCACACTGCGTTCGGTTTTACAAATTCTGCCGTGAAGACCCAGCGGGTCGTGGTTCAACTGTGCTGACGTGGACGGTGAAAGAGCACCGTGTCCACAAGTCCACCCTCAGTTCGCGTCTGAAGCGGAAGTCGCTCATAGGTTTAACGGTGGACAAGGCTAATTCATGTTTTCATTCATTTGTCCGAATTAATAGTGAACAAACCTTTTTAAGTAACCCAAAAGTGAAACTTCAAGTAGACAATAATCACGAGTCAGACACTGACTGATTGAGCTGGGGGTGTTTGTTGCACTCCACACCTCAGCAAACAAAAGGTGATTAAACAACAGGAAAGCACGCAGGCAGGTTCAATGTTTGTGCCAGCAGCTTCTGTAAATGTGTGACAAACAATGAAGCATCACTGTCTAATACGTCCTCCTGGTGCCTTTAACAAACACAAAACATTTGAAAACTTGCTAATCAGTAAAATCATTCTATACACATAAAATCGTCACAAGTTAAATTTAAAGAAAACTTTTTTTTTTATAAAAAAAAAGTAATGAATGATAACAAAAAGCCAGGATGGCATTAGGACCTCCGTTTTATTTTTAGTAGTGGTATTCTTTAACCCAGTTTCCCGGTGATATATAAAAAAAAAAATCCAGCATGACTCAGACTGTGGCCAACTTGTGGACACCCTGAAGACACTAAAACACAGTTCTTGAGCTCCATTCATGCAGAAAATGGAAAGGATCAGAAGAAAAACATTTACAGAAATATATTTGCGACTTATAAAGATCTGTGAGCCGACGTGGCTGGAGAGGCCATCGTCTCCCTGCAGCCCTGAAACATTCCACCAGGCTGGATTTTGTGAGGTTATTGAAGGGTGGGTGAGATAGGAACAAGAAATTGAGGTGAACAACAGGAGGAATAACTTATAAAACACACTGCTGTAAAGGAGGAAGAGTGAAGGAAGAGGCCAGCCCTTAAGACTCTACAGAGGAATGAGGAAGAGATGGTGAGTGATAAGCTCTAAGAACTGAGTCTGGGGAAATCCAACGTACCGAGGAGTGGAAAGGTTCAAGGAAATGTTTGGTGGCTCATCGGTGTTTCGTCAATACTCTATGGTGGCATTAATATGAGAATCTGATCTCTGCAAACCACCAGTTTCATTTTTGATCTGACATAAAACAAGTCCAACTGTGTGCGTCAAGGAAAAATTATTAGGGATTATGATGAGGGGCGAATTCTTTGTCAACGTCACCAACCAATGACCAAGTTGAAATCAGAGTCAATATCGAATCGATCATCCCGAGAAAGGAAAAGCCCTCTTACCATCTCCTTGCACATCTGAGGTCCATAGTGTCAAGTTGTCACGTAGCAACTGCATGATAAGCGTCGAGTCCTTATAGCTTTCCTCGTTCAGCGTATCCAGTTCAGCAATGGCACTGTCGAAAGCATCCTTTGCCAACCTGTCAGAACACAAAAAAACCTTTAAAAACAATCTTAGCTTCAAAACACAAGAAATACTCACATTCTTTTAATCAACCAATACTTAAAAGACTATCTTGAATGTTTAATTGTTTGCTTTCAAGGTTCAGAAAAAACCTAAATCCAAAACCATTCCTCTTTTTCGTTCAGGCCCTCAGTAAACAGGTAACTTTGCCTGCTACCAGTCAGTTTTCCATTCGCTGTGTGTATCAGAGCTTTGATGTTCATTAAAGTAAATGTGTGGGTCATAAACTTAGAATCAAAAAAGAGATTGTGGTTTGGGTGATGAGAAGATCGGTGATTCGATCCCCTGTCCCCTACAGTCCACGCCCTTTAAAATACAAACGGTGAAGAGATCACACCCACCTGCAAGCGCGGTCTGGGGAGTTTAGGATTTCATAATAGAAAACTGAGAAGTTCAGCGCTAATCCCAGACGAATGGGGTGTGTGGGAGCGAGTTCCGTCCTGGCGTATTCGTTAGCAGCTTTGTATGCAACCAGACTGTTCTCTGCTGCCTCCTTCCTGTCATTGCCTGTGGTGAACTCCGCCATGTACCTGTTGTAATCTCCCTTCCTGAGCAGAGGAAAAGAGAAAACTTGGTCAGATTTCACATATGTGCATGGAATCCAAAAAGCGATGTGTATGAATGAAGCAGCAGTATTGAATAAGCTTTTCTCTATTCCTATAACGAGGCCTGACTGTCAGTGCTGGTGACGCCACAACACCGTAATTATTAACTGGTGATCCACAAACACAGATTTATCAGATACCTACATTTTGTAGAAGAAAACCTTGGATTCTCCCTGGACAGTACATAGGATGAGGTCCTTTTCCAGTAAACACAGAATGTCGCTGCAGATTGCTTCCAGCTCCTTCTCCACCTGAAAACCCAAACAGACAGCGCCGCTGACAACAGTGTGGGTATTTCATGGAAGTCTTACAGGTACTGGATCAAAACTTTTATGGAATCAAAAAAAAAATAAAAATCTTTGTCTCGTAACTCTAGGAACTCTTTTTGAGAAGATTTTATAAATATACATATACAGTTAACTTGGGGAGAATCACAATGCTTGGACAGCTCATGGGTGGAGTATTGTTGTTGTTCACAAGCTCCCATCAAAATAAAAAAAATAAAATTACACTTTAATTGGGCCGCTTGCCCTGGAACAAAGATACTTGCCTAACAGCTTTTCTGGGGGAGATATGCAGGACGAAGTCCCCATGGAAGCATTTGTCAGAGAAAAACATCTTAGGACTCAAGAGTCAGTTGCAGCGATCTAATTCTGACATTGACTACATACATGGAAACAAGATCCTTGCAAAAAAACTGAATTTGGAGTAAAGGCCTAATTCTGTTTCCATGTTAACCCTGTGCATGAATGTTGACAGTTGACACAGGCCACTGAAATATTTTGCCACTTGGATATGAAAACTGGTCTACCTGAGAACGCCCAACCTACATCTGTCTGGTGTGATTTTAGTCTCTTGGGCTTGCATTTTCACCTGCATGCACTATGGGAGCATTAAACTCCAGTTCAAAGATATGATCACTGTTGTCAACACAGCATAATATAAGCTTTGTGATTTTGTTTCATCAAGATGTCGGCATGAAAAAGTGTAAAATGGGGAAAAAATGGACTACCACCATGACTTGGCTCCAAATTAGCTGTTGCTTAGATACCTTTACATTTCCGCTGAAACTCGGTTCGGATTCTATCCCACACTGCTTACATTCAGTGAAATGAAGTTGATATTTTGGTTTGTGACGGTGTCTTACCGATTTTCTGTAATCTCGGATCATCACTAGTTTGTCTTCTCCTCCTCTGCTTTCTTCTTTCTGTTCGAGGCTGCTGATTATCCTCCAGGAAGCTCTTCTGGCTCCAATCACGTTCTTATATGCTACCGACAGCAGGTTCCTCTCTTCCACTGTGAGTTCCACATCCATGCTGGCCACCTTCTTCATTGACTCCACCATTTCTGAGAGACAGAGTAAAATTTATAACTATCGGCTTAGCCTTCAAGTCACGAAGCACAAAACAGTAACCGAACCCTCCGGAGAAACAAGAACAGTGTGTAACTTCACACATCTTGTACCACAACCATTCTCCAAAGACTTAAGTTGCAACACAGAATCTCACAATTTTAGGTAAAGGACCCATGTAGGGATGCAGCAAACAATTATTGTAATAATAAAGTTTTCTATTGTTTACTCAAGTAATCAGTAATGCATTAGAATAAGGAATAGCTCATGTTCTGTAATTTAATTAAAAAATGTTTTAATCACTTGTGCCTTACTCAAAAAAGGGAATATAAGGGAAAGTCAGGAGTCTTTTGAACGAACAACCAGCTGTTCTGTCTTTTGAAAAACTTATTGCTCAAGTTGTAATAAAATGTCTCTGCAGTGTGTACGAACACAGCCTCCATAAAACTAACTGCAAAATCACAAAGACGATTTGTATAAATACATTATAGATATATGAAGATTGTATTTTGTGATTTGCCTTAAATATCAGGAACACAAGTTGAATGAAGCATTTAGATGAAATCCAAAACCCGACAGGTATTCAGCGCGCCCTCGCTCATTCACACATAAACGCTCGCGACTCCACCTCATCGGGATTACTGGTAGGCAGTCACGTGATACCGTACGCTGACAGCATCCGGAAGAGCGTTCCATTCCGCAAGTCTCGCACTTATGTGAGACACAAAAGTGCTTTACACAGTCGAGAAGAGTCTGGGAAAAGGCAATAATGATAGAAGGTGGTTTAATATCAGTATGGGGAGGGTTCATAACCGTTTAAATTACCATAAATAATAAGATAGTTTGTCGCTCTATCGCAGAATTCATTAATCACATGTGGTTCCTGGAACGCATTAACCGCAAGGAATGAGGATGCACTGTATATGCGGAACCATGTTTTTGGAATTAGGGTTACTTATAACTTAGATACAATTATTGAATTTTTAAGGGTAGAGGACATAAACTGACTCACTTAACTGAACTTCGGCCCATCTTCATTCTATTAAAAAAAGACTTTAAACCACATCACAGATCTCTGAAAGGGTTCCGTCACCATAAGTATTTTATTAATGGAGTATCTGGGACAATGCCCAAGTCTAAACTCATCTAATGCTGAAATTAACCACCTACAGCTATCCATTGTAGGAACTGAAGCAGGATGCCATCGCAGACGGCTTACCTGGTTCAAATACAATGTGTTTTGCATTTTTAGAATTTTCCTCCTCAGGGTGACTCAAAGCAGTGTAAAAAAATGAACGCCCTGGGGAACAAAATGGCAGTGAAAGTGATTTGAAATTCTTTTTTTTAACAAAGCTACTAATCAGCACAACCACCCATTCCCTGGAGCTTAACCTGGAGATAATAAAAACACTTCAACCAAATAACAATAAGAAAACAAAAGACAGACTGACAGCTTCTAGGTGAAAGAAGCTGATTACTATTGTTGAATTGTGAGGGGGAGGTCCTATCTGGGTAATTACAATCGCTTCGTTATTCTACCAGCTACTTTATTAAACTTTTTTTGGTCCTGCCTAGATTTTAATTAACCTGTCCTAGTTTCTTTTTGTGAATTGCTAACATTTAGATATTTGACATATTCCGAACCACACCTACTTACTAGCCAGACAGCAGGGCTTGTTACCAAATTTATATTTTAGAATAGATTCAGACTGTTTGGTCCCTCAACCTCTGTAATCACTTGCTTTACCAGATAAGCTGAATGCCAACTGTCCTGAGGGAAACGAGGAACTAGATGGTTCTCATACCTGATTCTAGACTGTTCTCATGACAAAATACTTTCATGAGATGATCAGGAAATTAAACATTACAAACCTAATATATTTAAATTCAAATTAAATCATTATTTTAATGAACAGACCTTGCAAGACAAATATTGTCTTCAGCGTTTATTTTTCAAAACATGTCAATGCCAAGCACCACAAGCAATATCTTCTGTTAACTAAAAAAAACAAAAAAGAAGCTTTTTACTGATTTTCAAATGAACCCAATCTAAACCTACTCTCATATTGTTATCCAATCAATGATGTGCATAAATGGATTGGAAAGAGATTCCCATTGTCTGTACCTGCTGTCTAGTGAAACAAGAGCCAAAGGAATGGGATTGTAGAATCAGCAGGGGGTTGCTGTGTTCTGCTTTGTTTGCCAGTAGAGATAGTAATGGTGTATTATCGACAAAAGGAGTCAACAAGGCTGTAAGACAGGATGGATGCAATTTTTAAAGTAGCTAGTAGCAGTTAGCATATAATTTCTAAAAGTAGTAGTCAATGCAAGGTCCGTGAGCTCCAAGCAAAATATGAGATCATCCATACAACAAGGAAGTTTAGAAGTAAAAACCTCACATTAGAGATGCTGTTCTATGTCGCACCTCTTTTCCTTGTAGCATTCTGGCTCACATTACAATCCCCCACATTTGAATAATATTAAGAATGGATGTTTTGCTCACTGTAAGCAAAGGTAGCATAGAGGCCAGTCTGTTTTGTGGCATTAATCCAAAGGCTTTGCACACTTTCATTGTTTTTTGATTGCACTACTGATGTCACTTACTCTCGATTTCACCAAAACTGCAGTATGCCTGCACAATCTGCCACAAAGACAATTCTATGAACAAATTATGAAATCTAAAAGAAATGGTGCACGACTTCTGAGAATTACAGAAAATTCTCAAAAATCGAATTGATTTTGCAGATGTGTATATTGTGTATTTTTTTAATCAATAAATAATTTCAGAGATGATTTCAGTAAACTGACTTAGATTGACTGGAAAGAAATGAAGGCTACATCTAAAATTGGGTTGATATTCTTGCCCAGCAACCAATCACGTAGTTGGGATAGTTTTTGTCCCGCCTACCCGCGAACACTATTGGTGGTACGTGTATCAATCAATACACACACAACCACAGTCACACAACAATGATCTTCTCATTTAAATCAAAAATGGTTTGATTATCACATACGCAAAGAAAACTTATATTTTTTGTTTCTAAATTTACCTACTCCAACCACACCTGATGATAACCGAATTAAGAAAAAGACACTTTCACATTTGTTTTACATCCAAACATGAATAACAATCTTGGTCAAATTTAAGTTTGCGGTTAGCTTTCACCAATTTCGCTCTCCATAAACCATGTTGGGGCCGTGCGTCAGCGTGAGCTAACAGAACAGCACAATTTACCTTTAGCTTTTTCTGCTGCTTGTTGGACAGGGCATTGTAGATTTCAAATAATTCACAAATCATATTGTAAAGGGTGTGGACGTTTGCTGCACCAATTTATTTTTAAAGGCTTTTGGCGTGGCTGAAGAAGGCGAGCCAACTAGCTAGCTAGTTAGCAAGTGTTAGCTAGCCAACTCTGGCCATGAACCAGTTTTACTTCTTAACATCAGCTGAATTTAAACAAAGGCCCGTCACTGGAACGATTTTCAGGCAGTAAAATGTGCTTCCCTTTAAGCGGAAAACAACTGATTTAAAATATTTACTGATTGATAATGCTGAAGAAGTATCCGCCATTTTGTCTCAACCAGCAAATCCATGTGAAGTGCTTTACCTGCGCCTCCGAGCCCCCTGCGCAGGGAGACTGCGAGGGGCCAGGCACCCTGCATTGGTTCTCTTTCTGTGTCTTACCGTCATATCGCTCTGCTTGTTCGGCGAGTTTTGCCTGGTACACCAAATCTTCCCTGGCCTCTCCCATGGTGCTTAGTATTGGGACCGTTAGTGGTGTCCCGCTACAAGTGAAAATTGTGAGCTGCTCGGCGATTTCTGGTGATGGGAACAGCGCTGTCGCTCCGCTCAACGGAAGACCTACCGGGTAGCTAATTTTTTCCTAAGGATGGCGAAGTCAGGATCCGCCCTATTCCGCCTGTGATTGGCTAGTACCCGTCGCGTTCGTGTGGAGCGTGAATATGGTCACGTGGTTTAAGTATAAGGAATGTGATTCGTTAGTTAGTGAGACATTATCACCAATCCCAATCACCAATCACCAATCCGGAGGGCGGGTCTTACCTTCAGCATCCTTGAAAAAATATAGCCCCCGGTAGTACTAGTGGAAAGATGGCGTCGCCACTCCATCCGGGAATCCAGATAGCAGCGCTTATTAACACCTTCACCCTTTAGCCAAGTCCCTAAACATGGTAGTGATAATACCTTCAATAAATTTATTTAAAAAAAAACAACTTTTCTATTCCTTTTAAACCTGTAATTGGTGACATTTTAACATTTCAAAGATTACTGTTCATCCTAGTAAAATAAATCGAAATTTTAAATTATTCAACCAATTAAGAAGTCATTTCGTCATCCTATTTTGGAAGTGCTGTACAACAATGGTACCCCAACAACTTTTGAATCCCCCTCGTTGCAAACAATACAGGACATCCTTTCTACATATTAGATCATTCAAATCACAATTTAAGAACGAAAAGCCTAACTTTTCAATCATTCCAACCTAAAAAAACCCCTACATCAAAGTTCTCAAAAGGATACGTTTTCAGATATCCAAAATTTCTTTTGTAATAGATGTAGTCCAAGAACTCAGTTATATACAATGTACTTATGGCTTGTGGTAACTTCAATTAAACAGAATAAATTGAAGATAGTGGAAGTAGAATTTAAAAATTACAGTATAATGTATAATTTATAAAAAATGGCGTTTAAGGATCCACCTTTTTTTTTAACCTTAAGACACAAATCATCTTGCTTTAAATCTCTTTAAGAACTTGCTGATAGAACATAATGTCTCTGATGGCTTAAGTTAAGGAACAGAAAAGCTGGGCATAAGCAGAATGACAATCCACCTAAAATATCACTTCACCTAAAATATGACATTACCAACAAATTTTAAAATAAATTTAGACCATATGGAGACACTAATATAAAGCTGACAATCTGGTTTTTTATTGACTAGGTATATTAATACATTACATGCTACAGAAAATAAAAGGGTATTTTTTTTAACTACAATCAATATATTTTCTTAACACTGACACACAGCACTTTAAAAAATCCACTTGTTCCAGCCCCTCTTCAATGTTAGGGAGAAATGGCACACAAGCAAAAAATATAGGATCCTCATAGGACAAAACAAACATTATTTGGCATAAAGACTTAGTGTTTTCTTTTTGAGCTGCAAAGATAAGGTGCTCACTGTATGATCATCAGTGGACTCTTTATAAGTATACACTGGTCTCCATTGGGACAGCAAAGTTACATTAGTGTGATGACGGTGAATTCAGACAATTTTCTCCAAAAGGCAAGGCTGCAACAGCTGTTATACCTGATGTACACGCTCCATAAACAACCATTTAAAATTGGAATATCAACCTCAACAAAAAAAATGTCATATCAATTTTAACAGAACGACTGAAAAACTTATTTCAAAGAATGAATATGTCCCAAAGCAGAACATGTTTTTGATACCAGATTGATGCTAAATTGTGAAAAGAAATAAACGACAATATCTGACATGTGTTTGGATACATCTGCACCAGAGTTTAGCTTTTTTAATTCCCAAAAACACCAACGCCCAACATTTGCAACTGCACACTTAACTGTTGGACAGCTGTGACAACTGGTCATTCACATGCCCTCTGCAAGTAGTGAACAATTTTGTAAGACAACACACTTTGCTGTCCTCGAAAATCTCACCTCATAAAGAAACTTAAAATAAGGAAGATTAGTATGACTGCATGTTTATTCATATATATTAGGGGCTGTATATGACCCACATATGTGGGTCAAATTACGTAAAAAAATATGACATCATTGTAGCATACAAAAAAAAAATCCTTAAATTTGAGTCTTAATAGTAAAATACGGAGGGAATTTTTCAAATTTTATAAACACATTGTAAACTCAAGACTGCATTTCAGGATATCTGGAGTCAAATGCATTAAAAAAAAAACCTTTAGGTTACAGGCAAACTTTCAGGTATAAAACAAATACAAGTACAAGCATCAGCATTCTTTTACTCCTGTTTTATAAATCCTGTGCAGGTTCCTAAGCCTGATCTCATCCACACTTAGCTCAAACTGGAAACAGTCGGTAAATCTACATCTCTATTTGCTCCACCTGTCTTAAGACATGACATAAAAAAGAACAGCAGCATAGCACAATTCACCAAATATCAAATGTGTTTAAAAATGTCTCCAATAGCCTACAGCTGGGATCATTTATAGCACATGGATACCTTAGGTATTTAAAGGTGTGCCTTGGATTGCATCTCTACTGGAGATAGAGGCTTTTGTTCAATTTGTTTCAGAATTACTCATTTAAGCTAACCAACATGTGTAATGATGTATGTGCAACATGAACACCTCACCAAACTGTGAAACAGAAGTATTGTTGGAAGAATAGTTTTTGTGCATAGACACTGTTTTGACATCTGACACCCACACATGGTTGAATTTGTGATTTGGAACACACAAAGAAAAAGTGTATTTAGGTCAACACAATGAAAACCATTTGGCTATGTGTTATTAATGTTATACTATCCATGAGAGCTGACTGACTGACTGATGCTTAGGTTTCAGGCCAGTAAGTTCTGACCCTCATCTTTCCCAACACCCGAGGTAGACAGGATGTAACTGCAGATCCTCTAAGCAACATACAAAAAATAACAAGTGCTGTGTTTTGTCACTCATCCGACTGTAGTCTAGCATCAACACACTAGAAGCATCCATTATATTTGTGTATTGTGGAAAACTTGATGAATGTGAAACAAGTCTTAAGTTTGCTACGACAGATCAGTTAAGTTTAACTAAGCTTTACAGTTAAAGCATTTATGACTAGTTTTTTTTAAATAAACAACTGCACGTCACCTGATTCTGCGATCCAGAACTACAACAGGGATGATGCTATGTCGCTAATGTGCGTATGATTGAGTGAAAAACATATAGATCAAAATTTTATACATTAATAGGTTTCATAGATTATTTGCTTGTTGAATGTGCCTGTTTGTGTATGATCAATGTAAAAAAAGTGGCAATTACCCCAGTAATGCACAACAACGCATTAGTGGATTTTACACGACAAGCGCCTCCAAATGACAAGCAAGAAACCTGCTGAGGGACAAAAACCCTCAGAGAAACTTTCCTTTAGTCTTGAATATTTTGTTCTTTCACATAACTGCATTTGTCGTCTGTGATGGCAACAACTAGTGCTTCAAAAGAGGAGCATAAAATACTAGGTGTAGCACTCGTAAACATATGAGACGACCGAACACAAGAAGGAAAAATGTTGACAATATTTAGCATGAAAGATGTGCATTTGTATTGTCATATTTTATACTTTTAATATAAAAAAAGAGGACTTGGTTTGTAGCGTGAACATAAGAAGTTGACGTCAACCTGCCGAGTTGTTGGGAAGTCTTTTTTTTTTTCATATCACAGTTAAGCACTACAAAAACTCAGATGTCTCTTTGAAAGAAGCAGAGTATTTCATAATCCTGTGTGCAACTGATTTCCCTTCTCAGTGTGAATGAAATACAGTGGGTGGGAAAAACACAAACAAAAGGGAAGAGGTGGTTGACTGGAGGTGAGTAAACTTGGAACTCAACTGATTTGTAATTTGGCACCAAAATATCATCCTGGATTGAATTAACTTTGTGATGCCTCTCACAATGTTGCCTCAGTCCCTAGTTGATCATATAAAGCTCCATCTGCCATAAAGATGTTCAACACCATTAGATTTGTTCTTATGGTGTGGATAAGAGGGGTTTTTTTTGTCCACCGACTGCTGATGACTCCTTAAGAACCAGGAAGTAATGTCGCCTAAATCCGTATCATTAGATCACAGTTCATTGTGTGTGACTCGTTTCACCCTCTCAAGAAGAACTGCTAAAATAAACGATGGGAACAACTCAGACCTGATTCAATTCATCGTCAAGATACTATCCATCTGTGTGTCATCATTGTTTCCAGACTTATGTAATTTTTCATACAAGCAAGTTTAATAAAATATTAGATTTGTTTTATAATTTATGATAACCTTTAAATAAGGACAATCCTGTGGTTTATCTGCTTTGCTTTCATACCACACACACAAATAAATGTGGAAAGGAACTGACATGAAAGCGCTCTTAACAGACTGCGACTCAAGGGATTTACACGAGCCGAATTGAATCAGACTGAATGAGTACACGAACTAGTTTGTTTGAACCAAACACACTGAAATCAACCATGTCTTATTTCATCATCATAAAGAAGCACTGTGTATTATTTTCTATTCACTCAGGCAGGTTCAGTGTTTTCCATTTTTAGTCTTGCAGATGACTGGGCTAAACCATACTGGATGCAAAGATAGGAAATTGGTTATTAATAATCCCAAAGTGTGTCCCATTAAAATGTAGCATCAGTGAATATTAAACCAAAAACGCTGCGATCTAAATACAAGAAATATTAAATTGCAGTTTTTTTATATGAGGCTGTAGTCAAGTGTGTAATAATGGCTTTAAAGTAGATAAAACTGGAAAATTGTTATCAGACAGACCAAGTTGTAAACTTTTCCAAATCACCATAGGTAAAGACCACCCATCACGGCCCGCATCTGCAGGCTCAGGGGTGTTTGATCGGATTAGCTTAGAGGTTCATATACTGTGTGCTGGTATAAATCTTGTTTTTTCCAAGCATGACAAAATGACCAAAGGAGAAGGGATGAGCTGGACACTTGACGAGATGATGGAAGCGCCCGTGTTTTTCAACTCTCGTCATCAGGATGGACTTGTTCCACCAGTCGAACGTGGGTGAAGGGAAAATGGCCTCGTTTCCCTTTGCACTCACCCTCCCACTGGCCATTCACGTTGATCTTGGTCACTTTCACCTTGTCTCCAACCTGACAAACCACAAGAAAAAAAGATGAGTACAGGGACACAATAACAACAATCTCTCTCTCTCTCTCTGGATGTCAACACTAACTTAATATCTGGCTCAAACTATATTCAGGCCACAGAACGGGAAAAAAAGCAACCTATTGACAAATTGACAGACTCCCTCAACCGTACTGAAGCAGAGCTTTAAACTGACACAGATATTCAGGGAGCGTGTTGGATTTTAAGTGGAGACAATCTGATTAATCCATTGTTATGCACAAAGCCATATCATCGCATTCAGAAAATATGCAGGAAGCAATTGACTCCTATATTACCAATGAAACACACAGAATTCCAAGATGACCTGCCAGCAGCCTGCTTTTTAGTCCATACATAGAAATACATGGATCTGACATCGGTGTTAAATCCCACAGCTACAATCACAGGCACTTTATTTGAATTACTGATGAAATCAGCCATAAAAGGGGTTAATTCAAATGTTTGCTTCAGTTAATTATTACAGTGGGTATTTCATGCATTTTTGGCAGTTGAAATGGAACTTTTTTCTAGTTAGAAACTGAAAACAGGTGTATGAGATAAGTAATAGAAGAAAATAAAAAGATGTTCTTTAGATTTAACAATAAGATTTGATGTCAAAATAAGTGAGCCATCTGAAACTGACAGTGTCCCATCTCCAGTAGAAGCAAATAGAACAGCACTGTGCATTTTAACATCACTCACTCTTTACTTACATTACATATTTTATCAGCAGGAGAGGTTGTAATGCCTGCTTGATCTCACACAGACAAGTGCATACACACTATCCACCATTCTTGTTACTTCAAATAAATCTGTGCTGCCTGCGGTTCTTGGAGAAGACTCAATCTGGCTGTATAAGAGAACAACTGACAGCTGAGGAATGTAAGAGTTGGCTGCCTTTCACACTGGTACCAAATCAGAGCTTAAACACCAGCAGACTATGGAGACCAACATGAAGCTTATTTTAGCTTCAGTCTCTGAATCTGCTCTTCAGCAGCATTCCAGTAAAACAAGGACTGACTTTAAAATTACGTTAACATGATAGCCAATGAGAAGCTACCTTTAGCCATGTGGGGGATGAATAATAATAATTTTTAAAAGTCTATTAGTGATGACATACCCCATTCAGTCTTTGAGGTTAGTTTTAATAGCCATCACGATATTTTGTAGTGGAAGTGTTTTGTGGTTATCAGTGAAGATGCTTAAGTTGCTTGTATTGTTTGTATTCTATTCACTAATCTGACAACATCTATTTGGATTTAGTAAACAACTGAAAACAAAGTGCCTCTCACTGAGCTGCAGCGGTAATGAATGTACAATCTGACACACACGTTAATCCACAATGCGCGCATCATGAGAGGCCACTGTAAAGGATCTGTGTACGTCTTTCTCCATAGAATCGTTTCCACTGTCAGCTTGCATTTGTAAAGACACTCTGTATGTGTGCTCACATGCATGAGTACACCATTAATAAGCAGGACAATCTACACTGCTTCAGCTGAGGCCCAAAAAAGAAAACAGAGGCAAAAGAGGTAAACAGTGAACACAAGGGCAGCCTTGGAGAAAATGAATGGTGGGTGGAACTGTTACCTCTAGAGCGAGTGCCGTCTTGTCGTAGGCATTGGGCACCCTCTTCTGAATGGCTCGAGCGTAGACAGGCCCATTTTGGAGGTTAGGGAGCTGGGCGTTGACCACAGGTTGGGCGTACTGGCCTGGATCACCCAGAGGGTTGACCTGAGGCACTCCTGTTCCATCTGTGCTGCTTACTGCCCCTCCAACATGGCTCCCCTGTCCGGTCCCCGCAAGAGGAGGACCTAGGCCAGCAGCAGTGGGGGAGGCAGGCCGATACGTCTCCACATAGGGCTTAGGGATCATTCCGGCTCTGCCTTCCTGGTTTGCGGCATTCCACCACTGCTCTTCTGGCTTCTCCAGCACACGCAAAATGTCCCCCTTGCGAAAGGGGAGGTCCTCCTCATCATTGCCTGCGAAATCAAATAGCGCCCGAACAAACTCAGCCTCCTCAGGTTGTTGCTGTGGGACGCCAGCCGAGGAGCTGACAAAGCTTGAGTGCCTGGCCTTGCTTACAGGCTCTATGAGTGTGGTGGTGTCCAGGTAGTGGATCTTATAAAACTCTAGCAGGGCTGGCAATCCGTCGAACTCCTGATCTCCAATCCGTAACCGATTAGAAACCATACCTGGCAGAGGAAAGATTTCTTTGTTGGTTTGCGGTAGAAACACAAATAAATGAAAATACACTGATGTCCCTGGACAGACCAAAATTAGTGACAGCGATCACTTGCTTACCTCTAACTTTGCATTCACAAAGTAAAGAAAAGGATTACATGTCCACGGAAATATGAAACTAAAGCAGAAATCTGAGCATTTCACATGGGGAAAATCCGTCTGAAATACGAGCAGATTGACTTACGAGCTCAGTCATGAAATAATTTAACTCATACCTCAAGGTACTACTGCATATTCATAAAAGGAAAACATTGAAAAACACAATGACCTGACTTTTGGGCCATTCACTGAATGCATGACTAATTTCATTGCATTAAAGCAGTAAATTCAATATAATCAAAAAACAACCCTACACATTCATTTGTAGGAAAGAAATTAACCCAGAAGAAACAACACAGCAAAATCTCTCCTGGCCGACAACTTCTTAAACCATTTATACAGTATATATATATATACATATATTTGTCTATACATTCTTGGACACATTTTATTCAACGTATTTTTATAAGTAAAATAGTAGAATTAAATAAACAATACTGTACGTAAAATTTCAAGTCAGGAACGTGGTTTGCATTTGTGGACTTTATCCCTAAGATTGGAACCACCTTCATTTTCAACAAACTGGCAAACTGTCATTGATCTGGTGAATTGATCTGGTGATTGCACTCACTTTTAATATGCATAAGTCTTTAAAAAATTTAAGTGCTTGTACATATTCATGGGTAAACTGACCAAAGGTGTCAATCAAATAAAAATAAATATCAGAAAAAGTTTGCTTTTTTTAAGTTAAGCCACCCATTTCATAGATCATAAAAATCTGTTAGGGTGCAAGAATGATCTTTTTATCCAATACTGACCAAGCTTTTGCTTAAATTGTATTCACATATACCAGCTCTGCTAGACCACTACCATTTATTACTAGCAGTGTTTTTATCATGACTGTCATAAGCACATACCAGTTCCTGTAGAAAGAATAGTTTCAACAACAAAATGAGAGACCAGAAAGAACTAAGAGGTAAAAGCATATGGGCAGACCTGTAGCATGGCTATGTATGATAATGGCAACAGGGCAGGTTCACAGACATTCCAGAGAGGCCAGTCTGACCAGTCATCCTCCAGTTGTAACAGCCTAGCATGCCTATTTCCATTCAATCCCTGCAGGCTGCATCAACCCAGCCCTCCTCACTACCACTGGATTACCCCCCTGTTGTCCACACGGGGATAAAACCTCACCTGAACACTCTGTCAGGGACAATTGATCCCAAAAGTAGTGGCTGAATAATACACCAATCTCCATTTGAAAAGTGCTGTACTCACAAGTTGCTCATCCATACAAGCTCAGACTTGCTATCAGCTTTCTTTAACAAAACTTTAAATTGTGGTGTTTAACCGGTACATCTGTTTTTACAAGTGTTAGCCACAATAAAGCAACCCATTCATAATTTCGTTGCAAAGTTTTAAATTATCCACAACAACGTTAGCTAAACATTTCAGCTAACTTTGTAGCTAACGCTACGGGATTGAACAAACACTGGGCGGTAACGAAAACTACGAACCACATGCAAAAGTTAGAATTTTCGTAAAAAATAGCAATGATATGTTAATATATTGACGACGAATACAGGACAACATTTCAAAAATGCAGAAAATGCTTGTATATCTGAGATTAAGGACGTTCATATTTGCAAATGTATCCAAAAGGTGTTGAATTGTAACATTCGTAAAGAGGACTTGGTGAGAACGGACAAGAGTTTAATGTTAGCAAATTAGCATTAAAACGAAAGTACGTATCGTAATGTTAGCATCTGGTGAACATGTATAAAAGGTTCATAAACAAGTCAACGTTACCTGTGCCAGACTGTCGGTTGTTACGGATGCTGTTGATAATATAATGGGACACTTTGGAGTTCTCTGAAACGGACAGCACGAAGTCGCCATCGATGCTAGAAGACTCTCTCACCAAGAAAACGCCATGTCTTTGACCCTGTAGAAGAGATATCGCTTCCTGGCGAGTAATCTTCCCCCAGAACCAGCTATCACGGTCTTCGGCATCAAAATTACCGGCCATGGTTATGAAATCCTTCCCGAGGCTTGAGGCCTTTCCCCTTCGCCTCTTCCTATCCACAACTCATACAAAAACTTTAGTTGACTGACGCTGCACCCTGAAAGCGGTTTAATTAACAACTTTATCGACCTCTGCGAGTTATGTGATGCGAATAAGATGATAGAAAATCTGTTGTCCCACAAAACCCAGCAGGCAACAGCTTGAACGTTTTAAATTACGTACAAACTGTGCAACAAGAAACTCCGGGCTGAAATGGCGGATCTAGGGAAAAGTTGACCTCACCTACCGGAAGGGAAGCTTGGTCAATGGGAAGCGTTGCGTTCAGGGCCCCTAAAATATTGTCGGTGTCGTCACTTCGTCTTCTTCTTTTCCTTTTGGCTTTTCCCTTCAGGGGTCGCCACAGCGAATCAACCGCCTCCATCTAACCCTGTCTTCTGCATCCTCTTCTCTCACACCAACTACCTTCATGTCCTCTTTCACTACATCCATAAACCTCCTCTTTGGTCTTCCTCTAGGCCTCCTGCCTGGCAGTTCAAAACTCAGCATCCTTCTACCAATATATTCACTATCTCTCCTCTGGACATGTCCAAACCATCTCAGTCTGGCCTCTCTGACTTTATCTCCAAAACCTCTAACATGTGCTGTCCCTCTGATGTACTCATTCCTGATCCTATCCTTCCTGGTCACTCCCAGAGAGAACCTCAGCATCTTCATCTCTGCTACCTCCAGCTCTGCCTCCTGTCTTTTCCTCAGTGACACTGTCTCTAGACCAAACAACATCGCTGGTCTCACCACAGTTTTGTACACCTTTCCTTTCATTTTAGCTGAAACTCTTCTCTCACACATCACACCTGACACTTTTCTCCACCCATTCCATCCTGCCTGGACACGCTTCTTCACCTCTTTTCCCCACTCTCCATTGCTCTGGACTGTTGACCCCAAGTACTTAAAATCCTCCACCTTCTTGATCTCTTCTCCCTGTAACCTCACTCTTCCACTTGGGTCCCTCTCATTCACACACATGTACTCTGTCTTACTGCGGCTAACCTTCATCCCTCTCCTTTCCAGGACAAACCTCCACCTCTCTAGCTTCTCCTCCACCTCTTCCCTACTCTCACTGCAGATCACAATGTCATCTGCAAACATCATAGTCCATGGAGATTCCTGTCTAACCTCGTCTGTCAGCCTGTCCATCACCATAGCGAACAAGAAGGGGCTCAGAGCTGATCCCTGATGCAGTCCCACCTCCACCTTGAACTCCTCTGTCACACCTACAGCACACCTCACCACTGTCTTACAGTCCTCATACATGTCCTGCACCGCTCTAACATACTTCTCTGCCACTCCAGACTTCCTCATACAATACCACAGTTCCTCTCTGGGCACCCTGTCATAAGCTTTCTCCAGATCTACAAAAACACAATGCAGCTCCCTCTGGCCTTCTCTGTACTTCTCTATCAACATCCTCAAAGCAAATACTGCATCTGTAGTACTCTTTTTTGGCATGAAACCATACTGCTGCTCACAAATGCTCACTTCTGCCCTTAGTCTAGCTTCCACTTCGTCGTGTGTGTCGTCACTTCGTCTCAACTTGAAAATATTTGTGGAACGTTGACGAGCGCGTTTGAAAGAAATATGAATTCCGTCAAATTCATTTTATATATCAAGGCTCCATTTCAACTCATGAATTTTTTTTTTTTTGGAAAAAATACTCTGTTAGACTGTTAGTCATCTGTAATGGAAATTGGAAGCATACCTGCACACTCTGGCCATATATTTAGAGACACATCTCAGATAATACAGGTTGTAAATATGAGTTTCCACAAGGTATCTTATTTTGACACAATAGAATTCTGGGAATAAAGTCATGTTTGTCGTTTTCCTGACTTTCTTCTGATATTTGGTCCAAAAATATTTTTTTTTAGTTCTTATTGTGGATTGCAGAATAACAAAACTTCCTTTTGGCTTGTCCTCTTTGGGGTCGTCACAGCATTTCAATTGAATGCTCATATTTGTTTGGCAAAGTTTTTTACGCCGGATGCCCTTCCTGCCGCAACCCTCTGCATTCATCAGGGTTTCGAACAGACCTATAGGGGATTGAGCCCAGGGCAGTGACATGCAATGCATGTTCTTTATCGCTGAACTACATTCCTGCCTGATTGCAGAAGAATAACAATTTGTAAGATTTTGAAACTTGAGTTGAATTTTGTTATTGTTTTATTTGAAGAATGAAGCAGTGATGCAGAAGAAATGGAAGGTTCGATTAAAGCAATGCTTATTGTCACTTGCATGTAACATTTCATATGTGCCACGGTTGTTAACACAACTTGGTGATTTGAGTAATGGGGGGATGTGTACTTTAAAAAAAAAAAATCCTAAATGAAACTGTTTTACATCAAAGCCCTTTTGCATTGGATTAATTTTACCAGTAGATGGCAATCTCCACTCTTTTAATGAGATCTCAACTCCTCAACTAACTACAAAGCCCTTTTCAGTGAATGATTTTCACCAACGTGATGAACCAAACTTAAAATCGACTTATAGGTTCTCCAACATATTGGACGTAACAAATGGTTGTATTTTATGTTTCTCTCTAGACTCAAACTTGTTGTCATGATGGATAGATCTGTAGATCATTTTCTACATTATCAATTCACTGATGTTTGTACAAATCAGAAAACAATGAGAAAAAAAAATCAACATTACTAAATAAAAGTGCATGGAATTATCAATAACAAATAAATGATTGAATGGAACGTCAACTACTATCCTGAAAATGAAATTTTGAAAAAAAAAACACTCCTACATGGACGTCTAATAATTCCAATGACTTACACATGCACTTGCACTGCTTATTTGTGTTTGCTGAGGATTTGACTGAGGAAAAATATATATGCACAAAGAAATGGATAAATATTTAGAAAATTACTTTATTATACCATCTTGCAAGGCAGGAATCCAGTTCATCATTACTGGAGCATTTCTGTCCTGGTTCATGATTTTCAACATTGATCATAAACACTGATTGATCAAAAGGAACTAATACAATCCATCATTATTCAAATATGATTGCTTCATCATTGGGATTGAAGGCTACTCAAAAAAAATTCAGTGTTATATAATTTTGTGTTCTACGTTACAGCAATATCAAAACCACACAAATCATAAGAATCAGTGTCATAAAATAAATCTGGGAAAATGGGGGTGAATACAAACATCCAGCACAAGACTGACAAACATTTCTCAAACTCATTTATGTGATTCAAACAACAGTGTTTTCAGACTGCTCTGTCTTTCAGATTCAAAGTGTTCATGACACAGTGTGGCTAAAGATCTGCAGGCTTTATGATCCACTCTGATACAGAGTTAGTCAAACGTCTTCAGGTGGTTGTAGAGCGACTGGACATATGTGAACACACACATGGGGTCCGGCTTGTCTCCCATCTCTATCATGTCGTCCACCTCAATCAGACGCAGGCAGTCGGCCTGCTTCCTGAAAAACAGAAATACGATTGGAGGATTGATGGTGGAACCAAAGTTAAATTAGTACAATGGATTTGATCCCTCAGAAACATTCCACCCATCTTACTCTGCGGTGGTGAACGCCAGCTCCAGGTTGTGCTTGCGATTTGCTGAGCTGAGCTCATTGTAGTCAAACTCCAGAGGGAAGAAAGAGTGGACCAGAGCACAGAAAGCCAAACCATCACTCCAGCTGGATGAGAAGTTCTGGAGATCTATGTTCTGAGAGAAAAAGCATCAGTAATTTCAGTTAATAGCTACCCAATACTACTCTGCTTTTTCTTCTTCTGTTGTCCAGACGTGAGGTAATGTGAGGTTTACTTGACTCCAATTGCATATTTCTATGTATTCCAATAAAGAAAAGTGCCTGTGAGCTGATGGAGATGATTTGATGTAATCAGAAGCTCCAGTGCTGCTGGTAAATGAAGATTTTTAAACCTCAGCTTTCAATTCAATGTGGAACAGAGCAGTGTCAAAAAAGATATTTGAACTCCCAGAAGTCTTCAACCATTCCATCTGTGAGTGAGCGTCATTTGACATTATCAAATGCTATAAAATGCTATAAAATATGCACCATGTTGTGAGAATTCTTCCTCAGCTTTGGTTGGCAGATGCACACATTTATATACTGTATACTCTATTGAAATACATGATTAGACATAGTATATGCTGACATACTTGATAGCCGATTGTTTTTGATCGGCACCACTCCAGTAGAATCTGTTTTATGCCGCTGGCACTCGACACCCCAAAGCTCTGAGAGCGCTTCAGTTTAGGCTTTGAATCCTTTGGCCTATTCAAGAGAAAGGCAGTTCAGTGGATGGCAAAATACCACTCCTATCTTGGACTGCAGATACTGATTGGGATGATACTGACTTCACAGGCTCTGTGTTCATCCTCTGAAACAGGGCTCGTTTAGCCTGGGCCCCGTTGGAGCGCGGTAGCGTTTGGGATTTCATCACATCCTGCTTTGACTCAGCCCCAGTGGTCTTGTTTGTCTTCCTGTGGAGAAAAGAATCAACAACAGACAGACTTGAGGCTGTTGATGGGCAGTAATCGTAACGTCAAACCTATTCACAATCATTGTGAAAGAAATCTGGTGAGGAAAGGAAATCGAATGACGTCTCCATCAGAAATATTATTCGAAGGTTGAAGATGACTTGGATCTCAATGTCTTATCTTACTGAAAAGGGACTAATAAACCAAAGACAGACATGACTCACTTTTCCAAATTCGGTGAGAATCCAGATTTTATGACAGACTTTGAAGGAAGTAACTTTTCTGCAGAGACACAAAAACAAGAGCCTTAGAGCACGTTGAAAACACATGAATTCCAGGTTAATAAAAGTTTATGATATTTTACCTGCAGGTTGAGGAAAGCTCACGCTTCTCTTCAGACTGGGACTTGGTGACTTGAGAACTGGTGCTGGTGAGGTGAAGTGGACAATTTACATAACATTGTTTAAAAAAACAATGGAGAACGAGGAAAGAGATGACCTTACCTCGCTTAAAGGGGTATTCCCCAGGTTTGACTGTAGAGTCTTGTGATGCTGACAGGCTTGTAGACGTCCCGGCAGATAACGGCGACTCTGTGAGAGATGCAGTCGCAGCAGAAAGAGGCAGCTGTGGCTTCGGTTGAGTGGCTTCTTTTAGAAAAACAGAATTAATGCAAAATGTAAAAAAGCAGATACAAAACTAATTCCCTGACAATATCCTATACCTACTAGTACAGTATGGTTGCACTTACCACGTCTGAAGGGATATTCGCCTCTTTTTATTGTTGGGGATTCCGGTATGGAAGGAGCCGGTGCAGGAGCATGGCTCTGATCGCTCGTCTCAGAGATGTTTTTGGTCACAGCTGTGCAAGGAAGGTAGCCTAAAGCCTGAGATGCAGTGACCGACTGATCCTGGGGTACCTGGGATCTCGGCTCCTTTGCTTCAGGCGCACCTGTATTAACAAAGACGAAAAATGAAATTAAACCAAAAAAAATCAAGAATTAAAAGAGGGAAACTAGAACAGTGCCCTTCATTCAGTCAAGCATTATCTAAATTCAAACTCACAGTTCTTTAATCAAAATGTTTCACAGCTGAATGTTGAAATATAGTGGATTTGCTTGTGTGTATTAACAATATCCAGGAATTATTCCCTGAAAAACTAAAGAAACTATCTAAAAAATACCTTATTCCTGCATAAATCCTGGATACATTACAAAGCAGAAAACCCATCCTATCAAAAACCTGCTGAAAAACAACAACCAATGAATGGCCACAGGTGAAAACAGGACCTCCTCCTTGGAGGTAATGACCCACTCTCTGACCTCTTCTAGAATATTCCCCTGCTCCCTCTGTTGGTGCCTCTGCTGTCGCTGCTTTAGGCACCGGTCCTGATGACGGGGCAGGTTTGGCAGATAGCAGACCCTCTGTACCGGGTTTGGTTGTCATGGAAGTGACAGGAAGATGAGGTTGGGGTTCACTAGCAACTGAAAAAGGACAGAATGTGAATAAAGAAAGAAGTGAACACTGAATTAAAAGCACTCCTGAGCACATTTGAGTATTGTGCTTCCACCCAGAAAATCAACAGAAGCATCATAATAAAAGAACCATTGAACTTTTAAGTGGTGAGTTTTGCTATACTGACATAAAATTTTTTTCCAATAATGAAAAAATGCATTGAATTACGTAACAGAAATGAATTTTCAGCTCACTACTTGTAGCAGGAGGCTCCAATGATTTTACTGGAGATTCTTTTGCTGCTTTGGGCGCCAACACCGTAGGCTGAGGTATGACTGGAGCTTCAGTTTTAGTTGTTGCAGTGAGTGGCTGATGAGGTTTAGACAGATGACATGACGTTCCCTGGCCTGGAAGTAAAAAAAAAACCCAAACAACTGAATGATATAGTATGTATTTAAACATTATTATTGTATCGTATCGTATCTTTTTTTTTTTTCTAATTTGGTCCTGATTTAACACAACTGAAAGACACTTTTTGGCCATCAAATACAAAAATATTTTCTTTAACATAAGCATGAACCAACTGACCATGTGCTTTGGGGCTTTCCATGGGAGTTTGTAGAGAGTTGGTCGAGACAGGAGACTCTGGACTCGGTTTCAAGGTGGCGGTGAGAGGCCAGTGGGGCTGGACGACAGCGTCACCTGTTTGGGCCGCAATAGAATTCCACATTGAGGTCTCTGAGGACTAAAGGTGAGGGCAGCTCATCAGGTAACTCATGAGGAACTGTTTCCCACCTTGATTGCCATTTTCTTGTCCTGTTGTGGCAACATGGGCGACACTTTTCTCTCCTTTTACATCAGTGCCCTGTGGAGGAAGGAAAAGTGCTATCATTTATGTCATTTTCATAAAATATAACTATGACATCTGAACAATGATCATCATTAAAAGCTCCAAAATCAACTTTCAATCAGAACTGACTTTTTAAGAGACATGGATCTCACAGAACACGTTTTACACAAATAAAGCATGAAATCGAGATTTTAAGCAAATTTAATTGATAACACACATACTAATAGATACAGTTTTGAATATAGGGTTTTAACTCATAGTGTATTTTTACAGTGTGCTTATTGGTACGTACAATAAATAAGTATTGTTCAAGGATTGTAAGTTTTGTTTGCTGTTCTCCCTCCCTGTCTGGGGTGGTGCTGTTACACTATCCAGTCCTTATGCATTGAGACAACAGTCCTGTGGTGATTCTGTACCGCATGCATTAAAACAATCAGCAACTTATGGATTTTAGCAAATAGACTTATCATACCAAAGGAACTGAGGTGTTTCTTAAGGATACCTGATCACGCCTTTGAGTTCCTTAAATAGTTCTCCGTGGTGATTAGTGATGACCATCACAGCAAAGTCTTCTAGAATGGTTTCTGTTTCAACGTCATTTTGTTTTGTTTGTTATTTTAGATTACCCCCCCACAGCCCTCCATAACCAGTGTTATGGGTGGGGTTAGTCATGTTTCTGTTTGAGCCACAACCAGTTTTCCCCTAGCCTGGGAATAACAGTGACTTATGTAAGACATACACCCAACTGTGTTGATATCTATTTGTACATCTGCCTTGGTAACATCAGTCAACATTCATTTCCTCACAACAAGCAAAGGTGGCCCCTTTGTCTGACTGCTGCTTTCTGTGGAGCTATAATTAATTTTAGGCCTTTATTAGCTGCATGTACTGAACTGTTTGTATGCTCTAAATGCAAGATTTTCAGCTGTTAACGTCTCCTGCAATGACAGCTGCGACCAACAAACCCATGCTCTCCAATGAAAGGCTATTTTAAATCCTGCAATCAACCACTTGCAAGAGTTTCCGTTCCACTCTTCTTACATCCCAATATAGCCCCAAATGGATGCTTTGGAAATCAGGGAGTTAGACTGTGCAGTTCAAAGAGAGTCTAAGTATATCTGCCTGAAGCTTCACCCCCTCTCCCACCCTCCTATGTTTGTGCTTTTCAGAGACACAGAGGTTTAGCCACGCAATAGAGCCATTACTGCCAGTCCGTCAACTCTTGTCAGGAGGGAGATTAGCACCACCGTGATCTGTTGGGTCCACGGTTGCTCCTGTGGGACATGACGGTCTGACTGTCTGACCCTATTAGTCCTTTCAGCCTACACGGGTTAACTTTCATATCACTTTGACTCCGTCTTAGAAACATGAAAACAACAAACAGAGAAGGAAAGCTTCAGGAAAGCTGGTCCTTAAAAGCAAGAAAATATTACATTTTGAGGCAGATCCAGATGCAGATGTAGATCATGGATAGAAGTTGTCTTCATTTTCTTTCAACAGTTTTCAACAGGCCAATACCGTAAAAAATAATAATAGCTCATCAACATGACGTGTCATGATACTCCATTAATATGCATTATTGGATCAAGATCAAAGATAGTCCTGATCTAAAAGTTAATAATAAATATATTCAGAGTGGAGCAGTTTTTAAGAGTCGAGGACACAGGACATGAATAAGTCGTAAAGCAATGCCATAACCATAGTGTGCACACGATCAAGAATTCACCCATTTCTGCTTTCAAAGATACGGAAGCTGCCAGAAATTAGCTAACAATCTGTACTGTTTAATTTGTACAGACTAATGAGAGGCCAAACTTTGAGACACCCAAAAAGTCAATCAGGAAAATACAGCTGGACCTTTTTTGACACTAATCAATATTCTTATGGTTACAATGTATAAAATGAAAGGTTATAATAGAAGGGCACTTGTAAAAACCCACCATAATCTCATGACTCTGCAGGTCTGTTTAGCGCTGCGAGGCCTTAAATTATCTTTCACTTTTTTGGTATTATTGCATGCAACTTTGCAATTTTGTGCAGTCTTACTACTCTGTCCACCTATTCAGCAAAACGGCTTATATTTCAGTCTATGCTAACAAAAATTAGTTAGAAATTAGCATGTGCACACAGTGGAACATTTAGATGCACAGACTATAACCCCAAATAAATTTGAACATTGCTTTGTGTTTGATGGATGTGCAAATAGACAGTTTGCTACCAGATTCACCACAACAAAATTGTTTACTACAACAGAGCAGGACATTGACGACCTAGCATAGGCTAGTAGTCTAGATCTCCAGAGTGTTGGGTTGGGCTACTTGGTAGCAAACTGATAAAAGATGCATCATCATATTTTCATTTTGATAGTTACAGCACGTCCCCAAAACTTAGGCCTATCATCAGGAACTGCTATCAAGGATAAAGGATCTAAATCCAGGAAAGATGATGTCAAGGAGTTGAGTAAACCCAAGCCGAGTCAAGAATCAGAGGACCAACTTAGCACCTGGAAACTGAATTGCGGTACACCAGACTGAGGGTCTGACGGGTGGGAAAAGACCAGATGATTTCAGCAGAGAGGAACGTTGGCGGGGTGTGCGTTTCGACAGGACAGCTGGCTGTCTCTCTCGGGGTGTCGGCTGGGGTATTACTGACAGAGACATAGATGTAATTTGACTTTCCATTGGAAGATATGAGGCCTGGATTGGCTGTCAAACAACATTCCCAAGGGATTAGGGCATGGAGATTTATCTATATGGCTATGTTAAGAGCATGGGTGTGAGTTACGTCATAAAAATGCAACACAATATGCATGTCGGCACGGTTGGACTGCTGGAAGCATACAACATTCTACTCAGTCACTGACGGACTCTTCTACAGTTACTTCAACAATTTTAGGACTTTACTGCCTCCATCAAGGAGGTAATGCTTTCACTCGTGCCTGTTTGTTTGTTGGTTGCTTAGTTAGATTAATTGCTGGATTACACAAAATAGAAATGATGGATTTCTTTGTGGAGGGTTGGGGTGTGGGTAATATGTGAGGCACAAATCTGTTCCATTGATTAGGATGCAAGGTTGGATAATGTTCTAAGAACTTTCCTTAACACAAAAAGCTGAACATTTTTCAACAAGTAAAACCCGTTAATGAATTTCCACACCACTTTTTGTAGTGTTGGGACATGGGTCAGGAAAGATAAACCAACATGTGGATGATTTTCAGTCATGGTGGAAGTATGCACTCTGCTGAGTGTTCTAGGTAACTCAGCAGATAGAAATACTGTATTATAGATTCAGAATTGATCATTTAGGCTTGCAGTTCCTGTGTCCAAAAGGGGTGAGTTTAAGGCAACAAAGGAAGATAAAGTGTTGTTGAAGTTGATTTAGCGCAAACAGTGGCTCCAAAGCTCTCTGTCCCAGATTACAGACCCCCAAAATACACGTGCCCTTTGGAGGACCTGCTGTTATAAAACAGGATCATGAATGGAGGAGGCCTGACTTTGGGGTAGGGAAGGATGTAAGTGTGTCAGCATTTATCATGGCCAATGTATGCATGTGTTCCATGTACCATCAATCTGCATTTGAAGATGATAGGATACCACTGGTCTCCAGATGAACGTGTAAAGCTGGGGTCAAAGGTTAAATTTATATTGGATAAACATATTGAATCCTTTAATCTAGTTGGGACCCTTAAAAATAACTCAAATCCTTGCCCTGATCCATAGCTTCAGTTTATAAGCATGACTCATTTTATCAGAAGTAAACACATGTCTGTTGGTGTGAAACTGCACCACCGTGTTCTTGAACAAATGAAGGATGTTGGACAGACTCAGAGGCTCTAGGAACCACAGAACACAAATACTGATCTGCTGAGGTTCCTTAGAATAGGGTGCTATACAAACTGTAGAGTCAGGTGTTGTGAGGGAGCCAACAATCTGGCAACTCACTGCATTTGTTAACCAAATACATGCAAATGCACGTTTACGGCACCTTGTTCTTTAAAATCAATTTCATATTTCTGCAGTTGTTTTTTTTAATTTATTTTGCAATATTTTCCAGAGTTGTACATTTTGAAATAATCTTAGGTTATATTGTAGCAGATTCTGCTGCTTATACTTCAAGTGTTCACAGCCTGAAAGACTAATTTGACAAAACTCTGAGTAATTGCTGGGTCACGATTTAATCAACAACTCACGACTATTCAGAGTGCACAAAACTCAGCCAAGGCCTTTCAACACATTCCTGCTTAACAGTTATCGTTCAATGTTTCCTTTTTTGATGTCTAAATCCTGGACAGCTCCTCTATTCTTATCCACTTGACTCTTCCACATCAGTGCAACAACTGCGACAGACTGAAGCACATATCCTTGAAGTAAATACAAACAATATTTCAATTCATACTCACATTGACTTCAGCGTGTCTCTTTACTCGCCATGGCGGTGGGGCCGGGGAGTTGTTGGGAGCAGCAGCAGCAGAGGCAATGTGGCTTGATCCTCCATTCAACCCTGATGTCTCGGGGTATGTGGAAGTAGACTGGCTGCTCTCTGATCTTCCACAGTTAGTCAGATCTCTGGGGACCTCCTGGGTTTTGGATTGTTTCTGTGCCAAAACATTCTTTCTATAATCATCCTGATTCTTCACTTCCTCCAGACTTTTCTCGATCTTTACACCGGACAGACCCTCCACCAGGCGGCTGAGGGCCTCTAGCTTGGCCCTGAGCTGCAGGTTCTCCTCCTGGAGCTTGGTCACTGCGCCGACCAAGGGTGTGTTGGAAAGGCACAGCTCCTCAATTCTCTGCTCTATGCGCTGTTTGAACGCATCCACATCCACGTGCACCTCCCTGACGGCAGCCTGCAAAGTCACCCTGAACTGACTCAGAGTCTCACCTACCATTGCCTCCTGAACACTCTCTGTGCCTACATCCATGGCGTCTTCAGTCACCCTCACCACCCCTGAGAATCAAGACAAATGAGTAATCGGGTGGTCAATTCAGTCTTCGTTGACTTTTTTCAGTTCTTTCTCTGCTTCATGTCCGTAAAATGGAATTAGAAGATGAAGTCCTCCCCTGCGATGAATCTTTTCTGATACCTATAACACCTGTTGCGTCTAATGCCACTTTTTTCAAGCAAAGTTGAAGATGCAAAGAGTTTTAAAAGGACGGCGCATTTGAAGGAAGAGTCCTTCCTCTTCGGCAACTCATTTAAGTCCCATCAAGTTCCATGGAGGTCTCAATGTGTGCATTCTCTTGCTCTCCAATCTCATCTGCTCAAAGTAACAGCAGTTATTTATAAGCCATGCAATACTTATTATGCACAATGTCATCTAGGGGTAGATTACTCACTGCATTGGCAGGTCATGTTCTCGGGGCATGCAGTAACTTTGGAAGGACCAAACAAACCTTTTCAGAGGGATCCAGTAGGCGACTATGTTACGGCTTCCCCTTCGGTCGTCCATCTACTATTTGTTTGTAGCCCTCAGTGTGTTGTCTGAGCAATCTGTGTCTGCAAAGCCTGGGTGCAACAGGTTCCCCTCAGTATTTTGGGACTTATTGGGGGTGGGAAGGGCTTATATGAGAAGGAGGGGCCAGAGTTATTCAAATAATTTTGTTCCTCTTTGTTGTATTTACACCTGTGGTAGTAAATGGGTGGCTGAGGTTTAAGTTGTAAGACATTATGTCTTTTTCGAACTGAAGACACAATATATTTTTAATTAATTCTAAAACATGGTGCAGTTTCTAGAACACATTAAGGATGTAATTTTACCTAGTGGAATTTAATGTGTTGGGTTTTTTTTTTTGTCATTTTAAGATATTTCTGGGCTAATGCAGCCTAAACATCCACAGACTTACATCTTCAACCTTCAAAACTGATGGAGAAAGAATTGTCACCAATCATCAACACTAAAATACACGTCCAGAAATACTGGACATACTTACAATAAAGACAAAATTGTAAGATTTTGACATCAAATACTCAATGTCATCCTGTAATAATAGTGTCCATGTTTGGAATACACATCTTTACTTATGTATCGCCAAATCAACACATTTAATAATAGGATTTTTTTTTCTGTTTATTATTTAGACTGCTGAAACGGTAAGAAAATTTCAACCAATATTTGTGCTCAACCCACTGATGTGTTTATTACTATTTGAACTTATCTTCAGAATGACTTCAGTCTCTTCTTGAACAGTTGCACACATCTTCAGTTTGTAGAATCGTAAGAGCCATGGGATTTTTTTTTTTAGGTTGCATTTGAAAGTAATTTAGAAAATTATGTTCTAGTTTATTCTTGCAAAGCTGTGATTCAGCTTTGCAAGTCATTTTATACTTAAAATAAATAAATAAATAAATAAATAAATAAATCGGTGAGAAGAATTTTTTTTCCACACCAAAGTTCTCAGTTGAGTCTTTTTTGAGGACTTGGGCAGCCTTAGATGTCATCATGAGTCAGCAGCGCCTCCAGGTGGCAAGTGTTCAAACTGCAGCTAAAAAAAAGGCCGCCAGCAGGGACCATCTACACATCATTTGACCATGAGCATGCATGTTTGCATGCAGACAGAGGACAACCAAACAGACATGTTCAAAACAGCCTATCAGATCAAATTTATTGATTTTAAAAGGGATGCTCTGGATTCACAAGCAGCTACAGTACATAGTTCCTCTTATATTGATGCTTTTAAGCTATTTCATAAAACAATCCAGTCCTCATCAGATAGGAAATCTCCTCAAAAAAGGTCACTCTAAAAAAAAAAAAAAGGACAGATGCATCAAATCTGATATACATGTCTGAAATATTAGAATGTTATCAAAAATAAAGTGAGGCAGGAAGTGTTAAAGGTTGTGAATTTGCTGCATTTGAGTCAGTTACAGAACAGTGAGAGATACGAACAGCAGGTCGAGATCAAAAATGAAAAATACATCCACCAAACTGAGAGATGCAAAGCTCCTAAATAACAGTAACACATCAAAACAAACTCAAGACTGATATATCTGTTCTTTAAAGGGTGTCAATCTGAAATGATGCATGTCCTTTTAGAAAAACATTATAGATTATAATTCAAAATATAGATTGAATGCTACAAAATAGGGATTACTACAAAATATTAATATAAAGGCTTTAATTCCAACAGAGTCAAAGAGAAACTTTTATTATTCTACCAGTGAATGCATAGCAACATTTCCAAAAGCTTCAACCACTTAAGATACAAATGAGATTTTTTTTTTTTGATTGCCGTGAACACCAATATTCTTTAATGACATGACAAAACACAAAAAATACAGCCACAACCTGTAAACACTGCCTGCTAACTTAGGTCTTTCATACCAAGTTTTGTGGGTATCACAAATCGCTTTTTTCACAAGGCACTGGAGACCAAATTTGGTTGAATGACCACAGATCAGTCCCAGCAGGGGGGCATTGCAGCTTCAAAATCCAAACTCATCTCAAATCTGCATGCTTCAAGGTCATTTGAGCTGTCCATCAGTCAAAACTCTGACTTCACACCAAATCATCAGAAACCAAAAACCTAAATATTGTTGCTATGGTTTTAAAGACATCACTTTAGATAAAGAAGAAAAGAAGAGTTGATCAGCCGTGTGCCCCTTAGTAACTTCTTATTACTGTCTGAAGCTAATCAACTCCAATCAGGTGATGACAAACACAAAATAATATGCAAATTATTACCAATCAGAGTAGGTATTTAATCTTTTATGAGATTAACCAATCATACATGTCTGTATAAACTACAGACCCAGCAGGTCATCATGTCTCCAGGCATGGAGAAGGAAGTTGAGGAACAGACCACTTTATTCCACCTGACAGCACCCAAAAAATCCTTTACATCAAGATATATGCTCTGGGTCGCTGATGCAGTCAGAAAGGTGTCTGATCCCAGCAGTCTGTCGTCAAAAGTTACTCTTAGCCTTTATCAGGATTCAGTGCCGAGAAAAATCAGTGTGAAATTTATCACCAACCATGCCTCCAGCCTACATCTTGGACTCCCCAGGAAGAGGGACCAACACAGACTGTTGGTTTGTGCTAAATCTAATGCTCACCATAGTTTAGGTGTCATTCAACACGTCAATATAAAGTTTCAGTCTTGAGTTTGATATGGATAAATAATGTAAAATAAAATCTTAACATGCCCTTCTACAAAACCATCCAGCATAAAAATGGCAGCAAAGTTTAGCAATGAGTTACTTATATCAAGTAGAAATCAAATTCTTGCCACGCAGTAGGGTTATACTAAAGAGTGTTAGCTTAGCTACATTAATTTTGGTGTCCATATTCCCACTAGTCAGTCTGTATGTTTGGTAATTATCAATAGTTAGGTAGTTTCACATCAAATATGCCACAATGCCTCAGACTTCGGACTTCAATGTACTTCACGTAAAGAGTGCATGCTATTATGAATCAGATGGATGTTGATCACTCCACAAAGGAAGAGGATAAAACTGGAGGGCAGCTTGGTTTTAAATGATAGGTGGGTCAGATCCCCCACAGCAGGTAAAAACTAAAAAAATCAAATAGCATTCTCCTTCGATCACTACAGTTAAACATGCGCTGTCAGCAACCATAAATAAAGGATAAGTCTTTAAGAAATAAATGCTTAAAATAAAATTATATAGAAAATAAACAGCACACCATTCTAGATGCCATCATCTGCAGAATCACTCTCACAGTATCACAATCTTAAAATAAACTTCTCTACATATTTGTTAACTTCATCACCCTGAGAAAAGAGGATTTAAGACTTTCTACGATAAGAATCTATCATGTGACTAAAATGATATGTGTCATCTACATATGTTGAGCTTTCTGAACTTCTTAAAGAGGGATTTCCAGGTTTTGGGTCAGATGCTGTTCATGTGCAATAAGACTGCATGTGAGTGTTAAAGACTGCTGGTAATGGGAGTAATGGAGTGTGACCCGACACGTAATACTGTCAACACTGTCACAATTCACCAAATAATAACTAAAAATATAATAATGGCAGGTCGGAGTCAGCTGACGTATTTTTCAAGCAGTGAAATTTGAATTCTAGACAGTCACACAAAGTACAATAATCTCAGTTTTGGGACGAAGGAACAACATTTACACAAAGTTTTGTGTCATGATGGTACAAATGTTGTGTCCACCAACCAATCCAAAAGTGAACTTACATGGAAAAGGAGTCTAGATAAAATGCGAAATGTGACAATATTTTCTTGGGACATCATTTCAAATATGTCATTGCATCTATAAACAAGAGGAAGTAGAAGGCTGTGGGTGAACGGGATAAAAAAAAAAAATTGGAGAGTTCAGCTAAAAGCAAGACAAAGAGTCTGGGATTATTTCCAGCCAGTGTGGCCTGGTCAGCAGCGGACAAAAGAGGCCTGCACTCTGCTGGGCTGCAGCCAAGGCAGACAAACAATCCCATCATTCAGCAGCTCTGTTGATCATCAGTATACAGTCAACCAGCCAGAGGAATCATTTCCTCCCTGCACTGCTGCTCACACCTGACGTGGTTACCGATGTGTTATACCTGTGTATTTCACACAGGTAACACTACAAAGCAACGAGCAGTCATTAAAAAAAATCGTACACCATTTGAGAAGAGAATGTTAAATATTCCATATGTAGAATATGTTTGACATCTTTATAGTAGAATGAGATCTTTTTTTCACAATTTGGATCTTGTCATTTTGGATTCTTAGATAGCAATTCTGTCAGGCTGTACTCCTTGAAGATGCAGGATGTTGGACAGGTTTCTCTGATGAGACCTTACACTATAAATGCATTGAATTCTTAAAACAGCTGGGTTTTTTTTGTGTAGCATCATTTTCACTGAAGTCAGGATGTGCGCAAATGACAGCCGTGGCTTTTTATGCTTTTGTTGGCTCAGTGTTTGTGCTTGTGTCGTCAGCGTTGACTTGGATGTGCCTTTGTTTTGACTGAATGTGGGCTAACATCAGGTAGATGGGGAAGAGGAACACACTAAACATTACAAGTATTGAGACATAGTTTTGTTATTTTTCTAGCCCTGACAGTGAAGTCAGAATTACTGGAAAACGCATCTAACTTTGCTCTTTAATCAATGCGAGGTTTGTCCATAAGCTGTAATAATTTGTCTAGTTCAATAATTAATGAAAAATGAGCTGTGGCCCTGACTCCATCACTAAAGTTTGCATTCATTCTCTATTAAAAGTGATACTTTGTCATTTACGAAAGAAGAAAAAGCCATGAATTCTAAGTGAGAATGAAAAGCTAGCTTTTAAAACCTTGTTCAATTCATTCCACTGATGCACAACTGTTACACTAAAGCAGTGGTTCTTAACCTGGGTTTGATCGAACCCTAGGGGTTCGGTGAGTCGGTCTCAGGGGTTCGGGGGAGATGGAGTTCAAGACAAAACACCCGACACGATGTGTCAGGTGTTTTTGCCGACCATACACAAAACACTGTGTACGTTTGACACATCGTGTCAATTCGTGATGACACGCCCCCCTTAGCCATCACTGGCTGCAGGTGATCACGTGACGCTACATCGATTAGCCTACATGTGCTACAGGGGATTTTGCGCACTCAGTAGTCGATTTATGCCTGTCCTGATGGTACGTCATCTGATTGCTTTCTTAATATTTTAGTTCATAGCAAGTATGTTGAGCAAAAAAAGAAAGAGGTCGGACGAATATGTGCAAAGTGAATTTACATGTACTGTATAACGGAACGTGATGGGAGTCAGCGTTCTGCATGATTTGCAATGTCAAGTTGAGCAACTCTAGTCTGGCCCTGGCACAAATAAAGGAACACTTCCTTAAGCTGCATGGAAAACAAAAGAAACAGACTTTGCTGTGAAAATGACATAAGAGTAGCACTTGCCAAGGTGAAGCCACACATATCTGAACTGGTCTCTCAATAACAACAGCAGAAGTCACACTGATTTGAAGGTAGGTCATTTCTTGTGAGTTCATGCACTGTTTAGGTTTTGTTCTTTGAAAAAGGTGATATTAATGCACAATTCATCAAATACACCAGTAAAACATATACTTATGTCTTAAATTTGGAAAAAAAAAATTATGATTTTTTTTTTTTTACTAAAGAAAGGTTCGGTGAGTGGGCATTTGAAACCGGCAGGGTTCGGTACCCCCAAAAAGATTTAGAACCACTGCACTTAAGTTATGAATTAACATTGATGTCAATGTTGTCAACTGATTTAAATTTACTTTGACGGACATGGAAGTAAGGAGTCATCATGACACAAAACTATTTGAGAGCGATGAAAATAACTTGGATATGAACTAAACACAAAAGCTGAGGATAAAGAAAGACTATTTGGTGCCTCTGAAATTAATGCCTTTGTTAGGGATTTAAAGTATCCAACAAGGAAAACTAACAGATTTCTCAACTGTGGTTTGTATATGCTACAAAACAAATGGAATCGTCCATATACAGTACACTTTTTTCCAGCATTACAAAAGCTTGAATGCATCAAAATACCAGTAAGGTAAATTTAAAATGACATTAAAGAAACTCTGACTATTCGTGAAGCAATGTAACAGAAGAAACAAATAGGTGGTCCCAAAAAAACAACAGAAGGACATAAAATACTGAAGAATGGATCTACTTGAGATATTACGCATGTTGTTTATCTGGTCTGGAGCAAGCCTGTTTTGCATAGATCGGATTTGCGCGATATTAAAAAGGCCATAAATGGTGCATATTAAAATTCAAACTGAAGCTTGGATTAAATTAACCTCAGTCTATGAAGCTAACCCTGTTGCATTAAATAATACCCTCTTTTTACTCTCTAAAGTGAAGAAGTAATATTCTGAAGATTAAAAGCAGAGCATTGATTTATGTCTAAAATAAATATCTTTATGCAACTGTGAATGCAGCGAATGCAGCAGTGAATAAACATTTGTTTAAAACACATTTTTATGACCAAACTAAATCTCTAAAACCAAGGAGTTTGCACAGGCCTACGTGAACTTCTCACTGCTACTGATGCTATATAATATAAATCTCTGGAGCTTCAGGTAAACTAAACTGTTACTGAATATCATCTGATGGAATAAAAGCTTCTGATGCCCTTAACATTTTGTGGCTCATTCTGCCGACATTGGAATCCTCTGTTTCTTTGTGGTCTAGTGAGTCACTGCTCGCCTTATTGCTCTTATCTTGGCCCTGAGTTTGTCTCACGAGAGGCGTCAATGTGTCCACGTCACCCCCTCTACAGTCTGATGACAAGATCTGAGAGACAAGATATGACAAATCTACAGCAGGCTTGGCATTTGACTTAAAGCAGAAATCAAAGCTAGCCTATTTCAGCCCTCTTGTAGTGTTTCTATGGAAGCTGCAATGGTCCAATGTCATAGGAAAAGAGAATGTAGATTTAAAAGATGTCAGTAGGAAGAAGAATAACATCCGTAGCTTTTTAAAGACTTAGTAGATACTAAAAGGGTGTAATAAAAATATTTTACATCAGGACGAACATCATATCCTGTCCAGAGAGCTTCCTGTGAGATCCAACTTTTCAGCGTCAATCTAAAATAAAATAATTTAGCATGGCGTAGGTTTAGGGCTTGAGTTTCTTTCTTCATTCATTCATTATTTTTGCAAAAAGGAAAAACAGTTCCCACAACTGAGGTTATTTCTTACTGATGTCACCATTTTCCAACTCTGATTCTGAAACTGAATTCCTGAAAAGTGTTACATCTTCCTAAAGGATAGGGCTTCTGGAAACAAATAAGCCAGAGTCAAAAATTAGATTTCTCATACAGGTTTGCAAACTCATGACATGGTGAGATGCTATCTGGGAAACAAGTAACATAAAGAACAAAAGATCACATCAACAAGGTGTCGGAACATGTAGCTGTTCTTAGCTCTCAAATGCGGGTGAGGTGACATGTATTGTAAATTCTAATGCTAATACCGCCTGTATTTGCATCCCAAACAAATCAATTCTAACCCTTTTTGCCAGTGTGATTAAGTGACCACGTGTGAGAGGAAACAACAATCTCACACGTTACAGTAAAACCATAAAATCAAGTCGTAACAGCAACTCTCACACTCACTGTAACAGACCTTCCAAATCAGCAGAGGCTGTAAACACAGTAGTAGAGGGATTAGATTTCATCTCTCCATAGAGGGAGGCTCTTCGCTAGTCTCTGGTTTCACTCTCAGTGAGGAAAACAGGATCTTTCTCGGGAGTGTAGCACTTCAACAAGATCCAGTCATGAGCCAAAAAAACAAAAACAAAAAAACTTCAGTAGTAGAATTGGATGGATGGGAAGGTCCACTTAGGCAGCAGATTCCTAACAGAGGAGTTAAAGTGTGTGGAAAATGCCCAAGAGATGTGAGAGAAGAGCAGCGGGCCCCGGTGTACTACAACACAATGGTGGGGCTCCTAAAGTGTTCATTCAAACTATTGCAGAAACGGTTGCATTGGTAGCCAAGTGTGCAGCTAGGGTGAGAAAACATGACCTGGATATCAATTATCCTTAGAAGAGTCAGTCACTGCAGACGGCAAGTCTTGCATGCGGCTACGTCGATACAGACGGTAGCCTTTTCGACAAAGCAGGACGAACCAGTAGACCTGCGGCGCCAGGATGCATGCGTTGCCCAGGTTGGCAGACAGTGGCAGGTGGAAGGGTACGCTGTAGAGCGGGATGCCGTAGTGTTGGCCGTACACCCAGTACATGTAGGGGAAGAGGGCGATGCGACACATGAAGAAGGTGAGCAGCACCATGCCGCCGTTAGCCTTGTGCAGCCAGCAATCCTGGAGGCTGAGCTGGAGAAGGAGACACAAAAACAAGAAGGGATGTAGAGAAGACGTTAAACCAGAGCTTAAAAGTACATTGACACACTTTTGAAAAATGCAATGCATGCATAAACATCTAAAAAGGGACACTTCATCAGAGATGACCCCTTACTTGATACACTCTACCATGCAAAAACAAAAAGCAGCAGAGCAGCAGCTTTGAACTTTTGGTCTTACACTGGACTTCTCCCTCGTCTTTCTATCTTATCCAATTTCTGAGTGTACAAAAGATAAAATTCGACCTTGACCTATTTTTCTTAAGGCCAAGGTCATCATCTCATTATCATCCTCTTTTGCTGCCCCAGTAATGTGCTTTGTGTTTCATTTTTCTATCAGCAACAGATAGAAAGATATTTGGTGGACTAACGGATGGACGGACGAACACACAAACGCTGACAATTACAATACATCACCGCTTTCAAGCAGGATGTAATAATCACACATGATATAAAGAACTGCCATTTACTGTCATCTCGTCTATACGAACTGAGACAACAGAAAATATCAAAGAGTTTAAAACAATGTTGATCCTCCAAAGGAGAACAGCCTCTAAAAACAGAGACCAGCAGTCATGCTTAGCATTGCTCTTGTTCTATTCTGGCACCAGATGTCAGCAAAGACCTGAAATCACATGGTCCACTGTTCTCACTGAGATGCACATCGGAGGAGTCTGTTCTGAGACATGGCCCTCTGTAAATACGTCACATCTGAGTCGACTGATAACGTGTCAACATGTAAAAGACGTCCTGCTGCTGGATGCATGAGCGCTGACGGCTGAGAATGGATTAGGAGGAGGACAGCATGAATGTTAGCTTCTTAGCTACAAGCTACTGATGTGTTTCTATTGCAGATGCTACATGGAGAAGCTACATCCCAAAGAAAATGGACACAAGTTTCTGATGATGAAAGGCCACAAACACACCTCACTTGAGTAGAATATTAAAAGGGAAAAAAGGACGATTTATGTACTGTTGCCCAAACAGCATTGATTTTACATATGGATTAAGGTCATGTTGCACGCACACACACACACACACACACACACACACACACACACACACACACACAAACACACGAGACTTATACACGTTTCATAAACGTAACACCATCTAAGTTATCATCTCTGGTTAGGATTAAGCCTCTCCACATGCTGCAGGACGGGGCTTCTGTTATTCTAGACCACATATTAGCTGTGCTAACCGTAAATGGACTGCTGCTGCTAGTTAACTGGATATAAGAACATTTAGATTAATTTAGAGCACATACCTTAATTAGTAAATCTTTAATTGTCTTTATTAGTTTTAAAGGCTAAAAAAACTCCTGTCCATGTGATCCATAACACCATGTGATCACCTGACCTGGGCCAATTTTTCAAGGGTACACAGAATTTGTGAACAGGAATCTCTGATAGCTAGCATGACAGTAATAATTTGGAAACGACCCCTTTGTGACTACCGCAGCTCCATGTGCAGACTGAGACCGACTCTGCTTTCACGCATGCGATGAACCTCAAACATAGACGTGTTTGTCACGCAAACTCAACAGAATCAAAAAGCACAGCTTGGAGAATTTTAGATAAAAGGGGCAACACGTAGCATTACTGATGCACGATGTCAAACTTTTGTGTGGTGATTGCAACATGCATACACGCTGCCTCACCTGAATAAGTATCTTCCCCAGGGAGACAAAGGGCGTGCTGAGCTCAGTTAGGAACAAGCATCCAATGAAGAAATCCCCCTGGTCCTTTCTGAAGAACTGTGGAAAAGACAACGAAGCACAAACTGTGTGAGAACACAAACACGGATGTGGAAAAACAAACACAGCTGACATTCAAATGCAACTTCAGGGACAGACTTGCTCCGACTATGCTTGGAGATTCAATAACACATGAAGATAACAGGTGTTTGTAACTGAACATTTTATGGGACAGTCTATATTTTAACGTTTTAAAAACCTCTACAAAGTTAATTTGTTAACCTTTGAGACCAGAGGTACCCAATTAAACCAGAAGTCAGGATCCATTATCTTTTTTTTTTATTATATTTGCAACCTGTAAGAAAAAAAAGCCCTTTGACAAAAGAAGCTGCATTCATACTCGGACTAATAAACAAAAAATAACATAACTTTGAATTCTGTGCTGGAGGCAAAAATGTAAACTTAAAAGGGAAAGAAGGGATAAAGGTAAAGGGATGACATCATCGCCAATTTTTTAAGAGGTTCACCTGCATTACCACAACTTCAAAATAGCAACACGGCAACCAGTCGGGGTAGAAGAGGGAGTGATGTCCTGTACATAAGTAATGAAAGGAGCTTTCAAATATTGACCAGCGGCACAGAGCTGAGCAGTTGGAGAAGTCAAACCTAAAATAGGTGAGTTGGTCTGGAAGGGTAAAGAGACTACAGACAAGCGCTGTCTGGTGGCCTAGTCTGCTGTGTGTCCACGATGAATAAAGCATGAACCCACAAACAAACGACAGACCACGGAGGAGAACTTTACACCACAACTAAACATCTACCTGGATATTATCCTCCCACCACCTGCCGCGGGTTTGTGTTACCATTGTTCCTGTATGTTTGAGACACTGCATGAAGCATCAGCTCATCTTTACCCAGTGTTTCACCTGCAAATATATATATATATTCAAACACTTTTACGTTTGAAACACAGTTTCAGGTTTAATTATAATGTGGGATATGTCTAATATAGGTGCTAAAAGTGGCCTGAGTTGTCAGCCCACACACTATTCTCGCCGCACCACACAAGCCTCTAGTTTGCCTGCAGCCACTGACAACAGTAGGTAAATCTGTGGTCGTGATCTTGCCATCTGCATGAGGAGTTATTTAAATTTTATTCTACATATAAGAGCCTGTGTGCAAATTTGATGCATTTACATTTACATGGGAAATGTGGTTAGCTATTGATTTGAAATGAACATAAAGTCAATCTCCTGTAACATGTCCACTGATTTAAAAGCCAGGACTCTTCACTAGATGCTGATGCAACACTTTGCACCCTTTCATAAAACTTGTTGCTATATAAATCCGCAACATCCTCATTACTTCTGGAGAATTAAAAGCAAATGTTTGTGACACGGTAAGTTCACATTATGTATACTTGTTCTTCTTTCCTGACTTTCTGATTCTGACACTTGAACTCAGGGTGTTTTCCATGTCAGGGTCCAGAACAGAAACCAGTGCTATATTTTCCTACAAATTAATTTAAATTCACCACCAGACAAAGCAAACATCTTCTGTTCAATACGGTCATCAATTGGTGCATCCAAGCTTGAAACAATAACTCACAGATCAGAACAGAATTCATCCATTAAAGGAAAACTATGAGGACTCTCAACCAGATTTTTATTAAAATCTAGGTAGCATTTGCAAATCTCTTGAACTTGAACATTTCCTGCACTAAGACCCGACATTCCCATTAAAAAAAAACCTTTACTGTTTTAAGAAACACATTTCAGTCTACCTTTTACTGCATAAGGACAATTTGAAAACAGGAAGGAAAGCTAATATTGTATTCTATTATCTTGTCCAAGCAAAAGAACAAATTATCTTTAACGGGGGGGTCAGTCCCATTTCAGAACGCCAGCAATCCCGACTGGTGTGAGAGCAATGACAACCGCTGTACTGTCAAACTGACTAAAAGTTTCAAAGGAATCAGCTATGAATTAATGTTATAATTGCGTCAAGTGCAAACATCTCATGAGAAAAACTGTCAGGATGAATGCATTAATCTGCTGTGAAAGGTTGGGTTTTTTTCCTTCTGGTGAACATCAATATCCTTAAACGGTTTGCTGGATCACTGTCAGCTCAGGGCCGCCGGAGCGGCATAAAGCTGACCGGCGAGGGACGAACAGAGGGAGGTGTGGTTGGTCTAGAGAAAGCAGCTGGAGCTGAATAATGTAAGGTAATGTGATCTTGTAGTGCCACTGCAAACACAGGGCTCAGTTTCCATTGCACCTGGCCTACTAAGCAGGGATACCTGGAAAGGAGGGTGGCTGTGATGCTCGTTTCTGTTACTTCTAGGATACAGACTTTGGAGAAAGCATCCAAGATGCCCACATGAACGTCTAATTCCTTGTTCCTGGCATACTTTGGAATTCCCTGCACTAACTTGCCGGTCATCACCATCCACGTCTCTCTTCCATTGTTGCCTGCTTCCTCTCTTGCCCTCAGAAAAAACCCGACTGAAAATTCATTCACTCAATTCATTTTTTCATGTTTTGTGTTTTCCATGTAAGTCAAGATTATTACCTAGATCCCATTTCGGCAGAAAACAACCTGCTTTCATTCCCTCTTCCTGTTCACTCCTATTCTATCAGTCCATTTGCAACACTTACAATTCAAGGACATAGAAAACAATTAAGATTCATTTGTTGTTTTTGTTCAAATATAGTAATCAATAATAAGTGGCTTAATGTTCTTTCCTTCCATTTAAGCTCTTGAAGCTGCACATATATCATTCTTTTGAACTAACCAGGTCGAACAATTCATTTTACTCAAATGTATAAAAATGTCTTTTCATAGCGACCAGGCGATTTTGCCCACATTGTCTTTATTAAAACGAAACTACACAATGGAAAACCAGTCCAGAGAGTCATTTTGACTCTCTGCAGCAGCACTGGCGTCTAGTTTGACATTTTACATCTGATAACATGGCAAACATGGTGCAAATACTAGAATTTAGTTATAAAATACAAACCGGTTAGTCAGTGTTCCTCTGATACAACCAAGGATGTTAATATTTGGAAAGGCCATGTGAAAAGTCTGCTGTCCTTGAAGAGTGAGACTTGAATAACCGCCCAAACAGGAGTGGGTTGCACTCTATCCTCATTTACCACTAGAGACACAACATGCAAAATGTACGAAGCTTAAATTCAAACCAAGCCTTCTTTCACATCTGCACAACTGACTGGCCAGTCTTTATGTGCACTTTGTATAATGGTCGACACTTTTAGACCATCAGGAGCAACAGCGTAATCCAATTTGGGCAGTTTTAGTGTCACGTGATGGTTTGTATTCTATCTTTAAAGGATGACGAATCCTAGAGGAGATGAACAGGAAGTCCATTCCATTAAAACCCAACTGACCTGCTAAAGATGCTTTACTGGGAGAGGAACCCTATTAAAATCATTAAGCCAGCAGCAACAATGATTCAGTGTCATCTTTTCCGTTTGAACGTCGATGTTACAGACATGTCTGCACATGTGTGCTGACAGCCTCCAATTAAAAGCTGCAACATAAAAGCCATTTGATCCAGTGGGAGCAGCTGTTGTAAAGCGGTCATGTGACCTCAGGTCCAGGTGGATTAGCTTGTTTATACGCTAATGCAGTTCACATTATGTATACAAATTTATGCAAACCACTTTCCACAGCGTAACATGTTTCTGATTGTCATGTAATACCTTTATTCTCCAAGTCTATATTTATTTAAACTACACTTCAAGATGGCTCGATAGGAGATATATGACGGCGAGCATTACATCTTTCCTTTGTTACCACTTAAGTAATCATTAAGAGATGTAATGCAGCTTAGAGCACGGATTGATTTGTAAACAGGACGTTGCAGCACACACTAATAACGCATTACTGGCAGCGGACTTCACAAGAAGAACTCTGGACTTTTGAAAATAGAGTTTAAACTTTCTTTGAGTTGATTATTGGATCACGCTAAAATATTGGCAGCCTGATAAGAACAAAATGCGTAATGACACTTGCACACCTAAATTCAGCGGCAGGTCACATTATTGAATCTGGAACCAGTGACTTTTTCTTATATTTGCTTGGAAAATGAGTTAATTGATCAATGAATGAATCTAAAAATGTGTCTTAGTTTTTTATCAGGTTATTATTTGAGCTCTTCAATATTTAATGTAAGATAAACATTCACTCGCCAATAACAAAGTTGGCTAGTGTATGCTTTTTGGAAATCTACACATTTACTTTGTGTTAGCAGCAAATTATACTCAAATATACTTACTTTACCATTAGGAATGATATTCGCTAAAAGGTAATCTGTATTATTGTCACAGACACATCGATACTAACTGTTTTAGCAACAGCGCTACAGGAGAGTCATTTCTATCAGCAGTCAAAGCAGCAATGATAATCTATCATTACCAGAGCTGCTAGCAGTTTTCTGAAATGACAAAACGACTGACAGCAAAACCTCTTTCAACACCATGGGTCTCTCTTTTCTCTCTACACTTGTCTGTTCTCATCCTCACCAGCGTGACAGGTAGCAGGATAGTGAGCAGGGCGATGTGATGCAACACCAACAGGAACTCTCTGCGGACAAAGGAGTTTATGGTCCTGAGCGAATGCTGCTCGTAGTCCTCGTGCCCTTTGACGTGGAAACGGTGGTAGTGACTGAGGTACATGGCGAAGATGTCGTACGTCATGTAGGGTACGCCGTACCAGATGACAAAATGGGTGGCCAGCCAATGCCTGGAGACGTAAAAACAGAATACACGTCTCATTCAGCATCGGTTCACAACAGAAAAATTTTCTGTCATTGTCATCTCAGTTAGCTTCTTGCTGCTAACAACAAGCTGCTTTTTAAAACTCCATTGTGGGTCCCAAATGTGGTCGAAGCATTTCGGCCTGGATCACAGCCTACGCCTACCTAATATCTAACAGAGGACAAACAGAACACGTAGAAGGGGTTTCATGAAGGCATTTTAGCTGTTTTATCAGTTCTAATTTCAATACAGGTCTGAAAATTTATGTTTAATTTGTGACTAGAATAACTTTCTACCTACTTGCCTCACCTCTTTAACACAACATGCAGATGCTTTAAGGCATAATAATGTAAGTACAGTGCAAAAAACAAGTCGGATGTCTAGCTGCACCCTGAGGAGCACCGATTACAGTGATGGTTAATTATGTGGACAGAATGGAGTAAAGCTGCAGGGCAGCGCTGAGCTACCGACCTCTGACCTTTGGTTAGCTCTTGTAGCTTTAAAGGTCAGGAGAAGGAAGGCACAATAAACAGCTCAGGGTAAAATGGAAGCAACATGACTCGCTTCTGTCATTTATAGTTACTGTATTAAGAGCAAGGGAAAAACACAGATGATGCTTTTATGAGCAAACTAAGAATCTTATGTCTTCATAAATATATAAAGAAACCACTAGCATGGGGCAAATAATCTGACAACTGTTTCAAGTGATGAGTACAAATGATGTATTGTAGGATTACCTCCTAATTTAATATGCTATTTTTAAGGATTGGGCCAATTACTATGATAAAATTTATATAAATTGGTTGATTTTCTGATCCTTAATTAAACGTTGCTTTGAGTATCACTATGTTTGTTATTTTTGTCAAAGAAAATTCAAAGTAAAGTCTTTTAAACATTTTAATAGCAGATTTAAAGTGCAACTTATATTAATAAAAACTACAGGGATTAAAAGTTGTTGATATATCTGTCTTGAAGGTAATAAGTGGCAAAAACACCTTAAAATAATACGTCAGAATATTACTTGATAAAATTGTATTTATCATACGTACCATCTTTGATTATTTTACATTTTTAAGAGTTTTATTCTCACTGCAAATGCAGAACAGATATCAGAAATCACTTTCTTTGGCCTTTGGTTTGAAAGAAAACATTTGCATTTTTTTATAAACAATATACTATTTAGTTTTGTGAAATACATTTGTAAATTATTATTATAATATATTTATAACAAGCAGAGCAGCTACAATTCTGTAAGCTTCATAGGGTAGATAATTCCGGTTCGTGTTTGTTTTTGCTTTCGGCATAATTCCACTGTTTTTATGACTCACCAGAGTTAAATGCTAATATCTCCAAGCACTAAGACATTACCATAAAACATTATGTGGAAAGAAAGTGGAGCTGTTACATGAAAAGACCAGTTCTTAAACTAACTTTAATCAACATACTGAGCCATTTAACGGAAGGTCAAACCAAAATTGTCGACTTGAGCAAACAAATTTAAATATTAGATAGTATCAGTTCTTCATAGGTATCAGTTTACAGCTTATGTGGTGCAGCAAAAAACAAGATATTACATCTTAGACATGGGAAAAATATTGTATCTTCACGGTAGTTTTAAAGTAAGGATATATACACATATTTATAAATATGTTTGAAAGACAGATGGGGGTTATTTAAAAAAATTTAAAATAAACTTACATATTCTTTCAAAAGAATTATACCAATTTTATCTAACAATGGGTTTTGGTTAGTTTAGCTTTTCTAATGAGAATAAAAACATCCTCAAGCTAGCTTTGGGTGTTGTAGGTTACATGCTAAAAATTACAACAAACTGTTAAGCCAAAGCATGAGGAAGGAGTTTTATGAACCAGTTTCCAGCCTTTTTTTTTTTTTTAACCCCCATTGTGAAACCTTGCTTAAGTTAGTGCAGCTGAGGCAATGAAGGCTAAATGGAGTGACAGATTGTGATGGAGTATTAGAGCATTCATGAGTCTGACGCTGAAGCATGTGTCCGATAAGCTCCAGGCTGCAGCAGAACTGAGCAGCGCTGTGGAAGAATTAAACTCACTGGGTGAAGGGGAGGGGTGGCAGAGATTAGCGGCTTGAAACTGGGCCTGCCTGGCTAGGAGTAATAGTGCCAGGTCAGCATCACACTTTCTTAAACTTCACAGGGAAGCTAATGTAATGCAACCAAATGCTAAGATACCAGTTAATCAGTGTTAATATTTCTATTAATATTGATCAAACTTCATTCAAAGTCAGTGTTATTTTGACGATCAGTTATAAACTCAAGTTGCAAAAGTACTTTCTATTTTCTGTGTTTCAAAAGCAACATGAGAACAAAAGACTTGTCCATCAGATAAAGTAAAACTTGTATGTCAGCATTCTGTCACAAACGAATCTCCTGTCTATTAGCGCTGGAGTTGTTTGGTGTTGTTCACACACACACTTCTCTGTGTGGCTTCATTTTCAGATCCATAACACTTTTACTGCTGGACTGAGCTAAACTACTTGGTTTTTAAATCATGTTTTCATGTTGAGAAAAGATACTTAATATATAAGGGAGCACAAGACAAAAAAAAAGACAAATCTTACTAGTGTGGTTGACAAAGTGCCCTAACTACTAGAAAAAATTAGCATTAGTTGGCAACTCTGAAAGGAGTTAAACCAACAACACGAGTTGTGACACATCTACAATCACTGGTGGTTGAGACTCGTGTTTTCTGCACTATTAGGCGCACTGGATTATAAGGCGCACCTTCAATGAATGGCCCATTGCAAAACCTTTTTTCATATATAAGACACACTGGATTACAAGACGCACTGTTGGTTTTTTGAGAAAATTAAATGCTTTTGGATGCGCCTTATAGTGCGGAAAATACTGTAGTCTCATGAGTTACACAGAAATGGGAAAACAATGACCACTTGCATTATTTTTTGCATTAATTTTAACTGATTTAAACTTAACTTCCGCAATGAAAAGCATCCAGTTACATTCCCAGTGCATCTATTGAGTCATGACATCCGAGGTCTGACTGTATTTATAGACAGAGAGGGAAGTCCTCAACTCAATCTGACACTGTCACCATGGGTAGAGGTGAGGAAAGCGTCATGGGATTCTGAGACGTAAGGGTCACCGAGGCAACCCATTCTTTCATTGACACGATTAATGAATGAAGTCTGACCTGTCATAAATGACGTTGCCTCGGCACGACGATACGACGATGGCTCCAACTGTGGTCGCCATGACGGCATGGATAGAGGACACCAACCTGAGAAAGACACAAATACATTGACAGGAGGTAGTAAGATGTTACTGATCCATGAATGTTAATTAATCACTGCCCACCATTTGTACCAGCATATGTCTTCACCTTTGGATTAATCATCATCACAACCCTAATACTGCTAGAACAAACTTTGTTAGTGCTACTTTAATTCATATTAGCACACCAAGACTATCCGGATGTTTATCTGAGTAATCAATTTGTTTCAGTTGACCTTAACATCCAAGAGTTCCATGGTGGAGGTAATTAAATTGTGATTCAAGTTTTGATCTCCACACCACTGCTAAAAGGATATTAAAACTACAGAAACTGTAAAAAGACAAAAAAGTTACCCGAATCAACTCACTGGTATCTAATGTTAAAAATTGGAGAATTGAAACCCATGTGATTGACAGCTCTCGGAGGAACACAGGACCTGATTAATTGAGGTCAAGTCTTAAAAAGTCCCCCTTAAGGTGAACTTCCCAGTGTGCCACCGTGGGATTAGCAGTGCTTGGCCTTGACTTTCCCCATCTATAAACAGACCTGTGATACAGGAGAACCTAGTGCATCTCTATTTGAAGTATCACTGTGTGAGGTTGCCTACAACAAGCATAACTCATCTGCATTACATTACAAGTCAGAATTTATGAGCATACTGAGTGACATTCTGCTACCGTAGTGAAGCAACTTCACCTAACACTCGGTACGCAAACAGTCGTTGGTGTTTCCTCACGATTCAACAAAGCTCAGTTTCGGCCATTCTGAAAAAACCTGGATTATAGCACCAATTTGTTCACTAAGTATGAATGGCTGCCTTTGCTCAGACAAACTCTCGCTCTGGCCGCTTTCCAACTTGGCAGCAACGACAGTAAGCTGCTTTGAAATCAGAAAACATGTAATTCATTCCCCAACACACTCTGCAGCCATAGGAGACTGAATTGTCAGCTTTGCCATGCATGTCACAAACTTGGACCATGGCAGTGTCGTTAGAGTGTGTGGAGTGTCCAAGATCCGCCAGGTTTCAGTCTATTTCAGTCTCTAGCAACTGAAACGTCGATTGTATGGGAAATAACAGATGGATTTTTATTTTTAGAAACTATACTGCAAATGCTCTCTTCTGCTGTCTCCTTTTTTGGGCTACTGTGTTAAAATATTTGAACTTTTCCCAGCACGTCATGGGCCTAGCTTACATCTCCATCAAGACAAACACCTAGTGTGACAATCATTGAGGTCTTGCAGATGGAAGGCTATTGTCAGCTATGGAGAAAATATTTTTAATCTATACAATTTCAGGTCTTGTTTAGGAATACTGCACTAGCACTAAACAAACTGGAATGAGGGATCATCAAGTTATTATATAACAGAAAATTTTTCGTATTTGCATTAATACTCATACTGTCCACTCATAGAGCAACACTGCTCTAGATTATCATGAAAACAAATTGTCTTGGGTGTAGATAAAGAGAAAATATAATCATTGACTGGATGTTTTAGACACATTCTGGGAGCAGGATGATCGTCAGCTGGTCTGTTCACTCAGCTTGTCGATAAGATATCACAAAAACCTGAAGATCATACTATTGGAAAATACGAGAGCCTGATTGCCGACATGAACAGTGTGACTAATGACCCTCCCTCCACAAGTCTTCTTTTAGACTTTACATTTAACACTCATGACTCGAAATGTCAACAAATAATGATTACTCATATTGCTTTATTTGTCTTTTCTGCAATATTTACTGTGTTTTGACAAATTCCAGGTATTTTCACCACACTGAATATTTTCCAGAACACTTTCAATACGTTTGACACAACAATCAGCTATAAATTATAAAATGATATAGTTCTGTCAAAACTGAATTGTTTCGATTAAATTTGAAGAAACAGACTGATTGGTTAGGAAAATTACCAATAATATTAGCCTCTTGAGTCTTCAGCCTGGGAAGGATGTGCTTTTATGGAAAAATGTTATTACATTATTATTACATTTATACTGTGTCTAAAGCCACTATCAGCTCACTTTTTCTCTTTTGTTTCAGGTATTCCAATGAATGTTAATTTTTTGTTTTCTCATTAATTTTTCATAATGTATAAAAAAACAAATAATATGGCTTTAAGGGTTTATGCTTAAGGTGAGCAGATGCCCCAACACAGGACGGGGAGCCAATGTGAATCCTAAAGACAGGCTTTCATACATTCACTCCTTTTGTAAAGAACGACTAGCTTTACAGTGCCAATAAGGACAGCCTGCTTTCTATAGTGTGTTACAAATGGCAAGTTTAGGGAACAAAGACTGTAATTGTGCAGTTTCCTACTTGAACCTGCTGCCACCTCACACCAATCTCCATGGGAATGTATCCATGACACCGACATCAGAGAGGCAACGGAGGCCACATGACCAGCGACTATGAAACAGGCCTGAGCTGGTAAAGACTAACTGTCCTCTCCCCACCGCAATTTTTTACCCCCACGCCTCACTGCCTTCTAGAGCCGTGTAGTCACATACTCTATCATGAGACCCAGATTTTGCACAGACCATTCATTGTGTGCCCGGCTATAACCCCCACTCTCTGCCGATGAGAGGTTGATGTGGATGGGGTGAGGAGCACGCGGAGGGGAAAAAAGGGAAGAATGCTCTGCTGCCATGTACGGCAATGTTGTCTTTTCTTTTCCTGCTGTGTCAGGCCAGTGAACAGCCCCAGCTTCCCTTTCACGAGAACCGAGTCTTCCTGCTGACGGTTCCGTTATACGTGGACCACTCGGTCTTTTGCATTCGGTCATACACACAGAGACAGAAGAGGGTTTTTGTTCCTCCAGTAAGGGTCCACTGCTACTGCAGCAGAGTAAAATAAAAAGTGACGAGAAAGGCAAAAAAGTAAACAGAATAATATAGATTTCATCAAAGAACACCCTCTTCTTGCTGCAACCGTTCAGCTGCAGAAATGGATGCGTATGCAGGTACATCCCTGACATCACCAACTCGTTTTTAACACTTTGCAAGCCATAAAATAATTCTGGCACTTTTACTAATTCTTGAAGTGCCCAAAAAGGTTCCCAAAAATGACAACTTTCTAATGTGTAGTCTGAAAATCATTTCATCATGCAGTAATTTTAATCAGAATTGATTAATTGATCGTTACATGTAGCCCTAAAGGTGGATGCCATATCAGTGGTAATGGAACTACTGGCCAAAGCCCAACAACAGTACACAGTCTATTTAAGCTGCTTGGTGCATACTATGGAAAAGTTTCATGGAAACTGTTGAATTTTTGTTTGGGTTGGTAATATTGAAAAAACTATTTAAATAAAACAGTTCTGGGAATTTTCATGGAAATCCACCAGGTATATTTGGCAAAATACTGCTGACGGGAAAACCAACTGACAAACAAATAGAAGCGATACAGGTGAAAAAATAACGTTCAAGACGCACCAATTCTGAATGGAAACAATCGTAACCTGTCATTTGAGAGCCACAGTCGAAGAAACTGAGTTAAGGAGGCAGAACGTACTAAAAGGCAGGGAGCAGTCCAACCATTAATAGCACTGCTGCTGTATTAAACTTTAAAGGCATATGGTAACTGTAGCCACCAGAGTCTTAAGCTTAGCATGAGCCAGGTGATGCTGAGCTCCTAATCCTTTGTGAAGTCAAGTCTTTTTCTTCACAGTGTGTTAAAGTTGCACCTGGTGTGACTTGAAAACCTTTCATTAGATTTAAAAATGTTTGTTTTTTAGTTCGATCTTCTGGTTGTTGCAGCGATTGAGCTCTGCCCTGCTTATAAATTCATCATCTATCTATAAAGAAAAGTGTGTTTCTGTCACTGTGACATTTCTATTCGTCAACTTTATTTAAAAATATCAAAGTTGGAACTTTCAACCTTTTCTATTTGCTATTAAGTGGTGTAAAATACTTTGCTAATGAGGACGGAAAAGCTTTCCTTGCCTGCCTTCAACTATCATTTGTGTACCGAGGACAATTCTCACTTCTCCTGTATTAATTCACTGATCAATGTTTTACATTTTATTCAATGATCACCATTAAAAAGTAAGGATGTACTAAATTAAAAAATGACTACTGTTTCTACAATTACTTAGTTACTATTGTATTATATTTAATTCTGAATTTTACTATTTTTTATGAGTTAAGACCTTTAAATGTATATATACTTATTTAATCACTATTCCTTAAAGTCTGCAATATTTTTATTTTTATTTTTTTTGATTTTTTTAGTGAAAGTATTTCCTAAAGAGAATGTTGTTGGTGGAGAGTTGCATTCACTTGATACCCACAAGTCTCCCATCTCTAGTCAATGTTACTGTACATTCTTTAAATCACAAATATAACATGCTTTGCGACCTCTCTAACAAAAGTAATCTAACTTGGTGGCTCAAATGCTAACAGCATGGCATGAATAATTTAGTTGTTGCTCTTAAGTTACTTATATATAAATGTTACTTAAGAAAGAAACTTGCATATAAATGCATCACAGTTACTGATTTCAAAGATCTACATTCTGCCATGTTGACTCTTTGCATGTATTCAAACTGTGGCTGTAGTTAAGTTACAAATATTCAAATTGTCAAATGTTATAAAAAATAAGTTATTAATATTCTTAGTTTATTCAGTTAAGTCAATAAAATAACGCTCAGACATTTTTTTATATTTGCAGAAGAAAGTACAGTTTGTAAAAATAAAAATTCATCTGTTATTTACCATACAGTCGATATGTCAGTTACTGAAATAGATTGAAACCTGGTGGATCTTGGACACTCTAAACACATTAATGACACCGGTGTGCTCCAAATTTGTGACACGCATGGCAAAGTTGACAATTCAGTGGATGGTTTAGTGGCAAATAAGCAATGTCATATCCCCTGAGTCACGCTTGCAGGAATATCTTCCACAGGATGAGCGTTTAATAAGTTGTTAGAAGTGTTATTCAAGAGTAGATTTTTCCAGTGCATAGCTAACTCAGCAGTCGGCCCTGACCTGAGCTCAGAGGAGGATTAGCAAGAATGACAGCAAATAAATGAAGCACTGAACTGCATTGTGAAGCACGGAGCAAGTCACGCTGACCCCACACACAGGCACCAACTATATTAATTATTTCAGCTCTGCGATACAATGCCTGTGACATGTTAGGTCACTGAACGGCCCGCACATGGAATGATTAATGTTGTTAGTTCACAAATGAACGTATAGATGAAGCTCAAGTTCTGGTTTGTACCTCCAGCAGCACCACCGTCTCTCAAATCTGTACAACCAGTGGAAAAAAAGGGATTTTCCATTCGGCATGAGGAAAATAAATGCGTAATACACCTTGATGTAGCTGCACTCGGATTTGTAACCCTTGAAACCTACTTATAGCATTTGGAATCATGTGCATCATTTTTTTCTTACCTTTCTCAGATACATGAAATCCATTTTAAATACTCCTAAACGTGCCTGTTCTCAGCTACTTATAAAACACTCTCGTGTTTCTACAACTCTCATCCTGTGCAACCCAATACTTATTGCCCGTCTAATAATACATACATATATTTAAATTTCCCAGATCAGAAATATGATCCGCATCTGGATGCAACTACACGTAGTAGTGGATCATAATGAGTTTTCATGCATGACACTTTTCATTTTCATGCTCCTGTTATTATCATTACATCCAGAAGGTGAGTGCGAGATGTGGGTCTGCTGTATTTAATGTGTGCTGTACAGGATGGAGATTTGAAAACTATTTTTAACTGTAGTTAGGGGCACTTGATTCTAATTATAAACTTGTCTGGTGGCATTGTTGATGTGGAAGTTTCCTCAAAAGCTTCTGATGACTGAAAAATTGCATTTCTCATTAATATTCTACTTTTGCAAGTTGAAATTATGGGTGGAAATCATTTTTCCTTGCATCAAAGACTTTGACACAAACACTGCTTTACATGGGGGTCATAGTGTTTAAACCACTATGAATGAGACATGGCCATCATGTATAATAAACATATAAACACAATACACATACAAACCAAGATACAACAGGAATTTGAATCACCACTTCGTCAGGCTTAGATCCGATTCTGCACAAAATGTAATCAAAATTTGTCAATATCTCGTTGAGATTTGCTGCAAATAACCCAACAAACGTGGACAAACACAAAAAAATGGCAGCACAACTTCTGATTAATCTTTTAAAGGCAGATCAATATCATTCAAATTACAACTAAATGCTGATCATGACTCATGATTCGTTTATATACTGGTATATTAAAAATTTTAAATGGCCTCACTTCACTGGGATTATCCACTTTGTGTGGATTTATAATATCTGGGGATTACAAAGCGCATTTTATAGTTAAGAAAATAACCGTAAATAACTGTATCGTTACTGGGAATACAAGGCGGTCATTTCTATATATGTGTATATATGTATACCTGGATATACGTTAACGTCACTGTAATAGGCGTGCTTATACAAGTAATAATACTGTACTGTGAGTTATTTAATGAATTTAGTGAGTTTACCTCTCGCTGACCAGAACCACGTCGGCATCGCTCCAGTGTTTGAACACACTCGACAGTATCCTCCTGAAGGCGAAGAAGAGACCGGGGAAAACTACGGCGCCACAAGCTAAAACCTGAAACATCCTGCCGGTACTTCCGTTAAACCTGTCCGGAGACTTGACTCTCTGCCCCCCGCGAGGTTCAGCCGTTCACACGCGGTGCTGAGGCATGTTTGCTTCGGTGTTTTTCACCGGGACCAGTCCACCATCCACATTCAATGAGCTCTGAGAGTCAGCAGCAGCACCACTGTAAGAGTCCAGGAAACACGCGGGACTCAAGCGGCGCTGTCAAAATAAAGTTACTGATCAGCGCCGGGGTGAAATTCGTGTAAATTTAATGAAACTTTACCACCAGTGCCAGACTATTACAGTTTCGCATGTGCTTTATTGAGACTGACTACTTATTATATACGTTAAAAGGAGCAAAAAGAAGTTCTTTGAAGAGACAGTATAATCAAACCGTTACAAAACGCTTTTATCTTGAAGGTGGAATTTTCCCCTGCTTGCACAAACCAGTCCTGACTTCAGCATCACCTGCGATAACATTGTGTTGGTCCCCCTTTGACCCCCAAAACACCTTTGACCCTTTGATGCATCGACTGCACCAAAACCTCTGAAGGTGAGCTGTGATATCTCGCACCAATACCAGAAGATCCTTAAAATCTTGTAAACTGTCCGAAAGCCTGCTGAGAAGTTGGAGGAACTGACTCACCACACAGCAACTGACTGATAAATTTTTATTGTTCAGATACTGCATGTAATAATCTTCAAGTATTCTTGTTTAATTTTCAGCAGTTCCCTTTTCTCTGTTTCAATTTTTCAAAATGTCACTTTTTTTATCATAGCATTCAGGAAACCACATTTTGATTGATTCATACTTCATAAAAGCAAAAATTAACAAGAACCGAGGCAGTCAGAGACGGCAACATCCCATGAAGGGTAGGTCAGGGTACCCTGAAAGTAGTATCTGACAAGTGCATAGCTTTGACTTTTAAGGGTAGGTCAAAGCTATGCATTAGCTCTGATATATGGTCTTACAATGGCCTTCTCATTCGTCTGGCTATGTTGTCCAAAGTTGAAATTTGACCTTGATCTAGTATTCTCAAGGTCAAGGTCATCATCTCATTTTCATCCCCTTTGCCGCCCGAGTAATATGCTTTTTTGTTTCATCTGCAACAGTTGCGAAGATATTTTGTGGATTAACAAACGGATGAACGGATGGACAAACACACGAACACTGACAATTACTGTACAACACATCCCAGTTTTGAAGCGGAATGTAACAAACTACATTGTATGATTACAATTACAGTGCCTTGCAAAAGTATTGGCCCCCCCTAGAACTTTTTGACATTTTGCCACATTTCAGGCTTCAAGCTTAAAGATAACAAACTGAAAATATTTTTCGAGGATCAACAACATGTGAGACGGAATCAAGTGGAACCAAATTTATTCAACATTTTATATTGTGTTTACAAATAGAAAACTGAAAAGTAGGATGTACAGAAGTATTGGCCCCCTGTTCTCTCAGCTCCACCAAACGACTCCAGAAGTTCCCTGATGACTTCTGAATGATCCAATGTTGACCTAAATGACTAACAACGACAAACAGAGTTCACCTGTGTGTCATTTGGTCTCACATTTGCACATCCTACTTTTCAGTTTTTTATTTGTAAACACAATATAAAATGTTGAATAAATTTGGTTCCACTTCCCGATTGTGTCTCACATGTTGTTGATTCTTGAAAAATATTTTCAGTTTGTTATCTTTAAGTTTGAAGGCTGAAATGTGGCAAAATGTCAAAAGGTTCTTGGGGGGCCAATACTTTTGCAAGGCACTGTATATTTCCTTTAGTTTGTTTATTATTTTCCTACGATTAATTGTTTCTGAATGTGGATTTCACGTGAATGTGATTATTTTGTAATTTGTTTTTTTGTGAATAAACTGGTTTTTAAAAATGAAATTAGAAATGGAAACTGCAGGGGAGGGGGCTCTGAATGGATGCACACACACACACACACACACACACACACACACACACACACACACACACACACACACACACACACACACACCACATACACACACATACACACACACACACACACACACACACACACACACACAGAGTGTGTTAACAAGCTTAGGGTTAGTTGACTTAGACTTAGATTACATATGTATATATATATGTATATATGATTATGTACGAGTGTGTGTGTGTGTGTGTGTGTGTGTGTGTGTGTGTGTGTGTGTGTGTGTGTGTGTGTGTGTGTGTGTGTGTGTGTGTGTGTGTGTGTGTGTGTGTGTGAAACACCTGTGGATCTCTACTCCAGCCATCCTTCAGCCATCAGATGGTGCTATCAGCTGTCAGATAAATGCTCTCTTCAGTCAGTCGCTGGTCTTGTTCAATGGTGTCTGATGGCCACATGAGGAGCATCTACATCCACCATGATCCAAGTCATCTTCCACACTGACACCATTGGCAGACTGCTGCTCTGTAAAACCAGAATCAGGTGGCTGAGAAAATATTTTTAAACTGACACAAGATATCTTTGCGAATAAAAGATGTTGTACCATATTTATAATTATTATAAAAAAAACTGTTTTTAATTAACACACTAAACTTTTTCTCACACTTCAAGGTATTTGTTATTTTAGTCAATCTCATATTTCTGCACTAAACTTTCGTGATGCTACTATTTGTACTTTATATCCCATCATATTGTATCATAAATGTTTTATTGCTTCCCAAACAGAATAGCGCTACAGCTTTTCAGCTGTTGCCTCATAGTCTGTCTTCACCTGTGATCTCAAGTCTCTTTATCTTCCACTGTTTCATGTCTATCACACTACAGCAGATAATGGACAGATTAAGGAGTTCAGCACTAAACTCCTGTGATAGCGGGGCTCTCCATTCTTGGCATCATTCCTTAATCCCACCCATTCTGTCTTCACACTGGTTCCAGTTCAGTCCCAAGGTCACACATACCTCAGCTTAAGTGCAGGCGTTGGCTCGGGTCATTATGGGAATCCAGGTTTCACATTCACTTCCTCAAAATCTTCCTTCATTGTTTGTGTGTGTACACTTCAAATGCCAATCATCTCCACAACAAACAACTCAGTCATTTCTCCCAGAAAGGTTATGTTTTCATCCATTGTCTTTGGTTTGTTGGACGATTGTCAGCAAGATTACAAAAGAATAGAAAGAAAATCATTTGAATGTGGCATTTACAAGAAAACTCCTATTAAATTACTGTATAATGCAGTTCCTGATAAAATGACACAGGAATTGGTTTCCACTTTATTTAAACTTTATTAAATCTTGAATGAAACCAGTACTTGTTCTTTAGGATAGGTCTACCACCTGTTGCAGTACATACTTTCTTGTGAGGTAACTTCGTTAAATTTATATTTCTTTGATATATGCAGAATGTAAGCAGAATAAACACCAAAAATGATGATACCATTTAATAAGACAATTAATCATTTTCCCCAATCTAATTTATTTGTGAAATGGAAGTCAAATGAATGAATCAATGAAAGTTAAACATTGGAAAATTTGTCAATTTAAGATTTAAGATCCGTGTAAAAGTCACCTCTCATTAAAGTAGTGACAATGTCTCATAAAACTTGAAGTACTGGAATGTTCCATGACTCACAGATAACAGTAACAGTAACATTAACCTGAGAAACATCACATCTGTGGAATTTGCTACCTAAATCTATTTTATTTCTTTATGACAACAGTGTCCATCATGATAACAGTTAAGTTTCACATTCACAGAAAATGTGGCGAACATTGAGGTTTGCTGTAGTGAATCCAGTGTCAGCACCATATTAGATTTGTTTCAGGGTGTCCTGATAATATTGTCCAAAGTTTTAGCAGATTACAAGTGAAAAAGCATGAGCTCCAACACACTTACACTCAAACACACACACACACACACACACACACACACACACACACACACACACACACACACACACACACACACACACACACACACACACACATTGTTACAGTCACATTTCCTTACTACTTGCACAGGTTTTTTTAAGACGTATAGTGAAGTAGCTTAACTAGAGTTAGTGTGGTGCTCTGTAGAGCACATACCTCATCCACGGTTGACCAATAACATGTCTGTTAGTTGTCCTGACAACTTGCCCCACCCCCACCAGATTCTTGGACATTTAATTTTTATCATAAATAAGGAACAGTATCTAAAATTTTCCATCCACCCATGCCAAAAGTCTTTATCCCTTTATCCATATCTGTACCAAATTTCTTTCCAAAGACACATCTCGTCCTCCCAAACTTTTATGAACTATTTTCAGAATCATCTGTAATTCTAGTCAGAAATATTTGTTATTGTTGGTAAATTTCTTGAAATCATTTTCTTTGTTGGTTTGTTGATTTGCCACAAGTATTTGTCCTTGTACACTTGTTGCTACTTTGAAACATTGCATGAAAATGATAATGCACTTAATCATTAACTGATAACCTACATAGCAGATTTATTAGAAGTTATCTACAGCTTGTAAACATGCTCGTAATCTGTCAGAAATATCAAGGATATAAATTATTCACTTGTTGATATCAAAACAAGAGGGGGAGAAGAAGACAACCTCCACGTAGCCTCCCCCGCAAGTAGTTGAAGAGTAGTTGCAAGGTTGCATGTCCTTCAAGCGAAACAAATGTCTTCACAATGTCCACCGACCACAGCCCCAGCACTAGCGCTTCTCCAGCTCAACGTTGAAGGCCTAACCACTGCCAAGATTAATATCCTTGAGCAAATAGCCAGCAAAAACAACGTGACAGTGATCACCCTGCAGGAGACCCACCAGGAAAATAACAACATCTTGAGGGTCCCCAGGTACACATTGGCCGGCCACATTGCTAATAAACACCATTTCATCGCCACATTCGTCCGCAAAGACATGCCCTGGTCAGTGACCGGACACTCTCCAGAGGGTGCAGAGATAGAATGGATTACAACTAAACTGCAAGACACTACCATCGTCAACATCTGCAAACCACCATCCAGCAGACTCATCCCATCGTTCCTGCCAGACGTCTCAGCCTCTGCCATGTACGCTGGAGACTTTAATAGCCACCACATAGACTGGGGTTACATCAGCTCCAACACCGATGGAGACTTCCTGGTAGAAAGGGCCTCTACTGTTGATGCTATACTCCTATACAATCCCAAGGAACCACACACGTTCTACTCTGCAAGATGGAATACCACCACTAATCCAGACCTGGCAAATGCAAAACGACATAACAACCAGCCACTCCCTGTAAGACGTATCCTGGACATGTTTCCCTGATCACACCACCGACCGGCGCTCATCACCACCCCATCTTTGGCCCAGCCTGTGTCAAGAGGTGGAACTTCCGGAAAGCAAAATGGGCAGGCTTCACCACACAAGTGAACGAGGCAGCTGCGGGTCTACCAAACCCATTTCCCAACAACGACGCTTATGACTCGTACTGCAAGATGCTGCTGGCTGCCGCAAAGAACTACATCCCCTGCGGTGTGCGCAAAGCCTATGTTCACTGCTGGGATGACGAATGTGAACATCTACTTAACGCCCATATTGAAGCACAAACCGGCGAAGACAGGGAGAAAGCAGCAGACAACCTTTTTTGCAGGTTAAATGAGCAGTGATGGCAACGATGAATTGAGACTGTAGAATCAATCAACTTCACACACTCAAGCCGTCGGGGATGGCAGACCGTGAAAAAGCTGACAAGAAGGTCAACAACTCCTGCACAGTGCCCCATCACTGCAAACTCCATTGCGCCGCTCCTGCTGAGTAACGGCCGCTCTCCTGATGCAGACAAGGACTTCAATAGAACAACATCAGCCAGAGTCCATGAGCTGCTTAGGGCCCCAGGATGCAATTCCAACCTATCCACCAACTTCACGACGCAAGAGATCGACCTGGCCATACAATGCCTGAAGACCGGTAAAGCACCAGGTACAGACGGCATCCACCCTGAGTACACTAAACACCAAGGCAAGAAGGCAACTGACTGGCTCCGTTCCTTCTTTTCTGCATGCCTCCAGTACTCAAAACTACCAAAGATCTGGTGTCGTGCCAAGGTGATCGCCCTGCCGAAGCCAAACAAGCCGAGCGATGACCCAAAGAGATACCGGCCCATCTCACTGCTGTGTATACCCTTCAAACTCCTTGAATGCCTCATCCTAGCGCACCTCACCCCAGTGATCGACCCACAGCTTCCCAAAGAACAAGCTGGCTTTCGTAGCGGTAGGTCAACAACAGACCAGGTAACCCTTCTGTGCCAAGACATAGAAGATAGCTTCCAGGCAGGAGAGAAGGCTGGTGCCATCTTCCTGGACCTCACAGCTGCCTATGATGCCGTCTGGTTGCGTGGGCTACAAATGAAGACCATCCCAGACAAGCACATGGTGAGCTTCATTATGGAGATGCTGAGCACCCGCTGCTTTCGGCTCCACACCAAGCAGCAGGGTGAGAAAGCTGAAGCAAGGCGTACCGCAGGGCTCAGTGCTGGCACCGATGCTTTTCAACATCTATATCCACGACCTACCCGCAACAACAGCAAGGAAGTACGGCTACGCAGATGACCTGGCCATTCTACTCAGCAAGCCATCCTGGGAAGCAATAGAGGAGGGCCTCTCAACAGATATGACCATCCTGTCCTCATATCTGAAGAACTGGCGCCTCAAGCTGAGTGTTGAGAAGACGGTAGCAGCAATGTTCCACCTATACAACAAGGAAGCAACCGACATACCTTGGCGTGAAGCTCGACCGAACACTGTCGTTTAAGCAACACCTGGACAGTGTCAAGGCAAAGACCACCGCCCGAGCTGCACTGATATGGCGGCTAGCCGGTACCACGTGGGGAGCCACCACAAAGACTCTGCGGATCTCCACCGAGGTCCTGGTGTTCCCCACAGCGGACTTCTGCGCCCCAGTCTGGAGCCGTAGTCCTCACGTCAGGAAGTTGGACGCTGCCCTCAATATCGCCCTACGTACCATCTCCGGATGCCTACGTGCCACTCCAACAAAGTAATTGCCTGTCCTCGCCGGAATTGCTCCAGCAGTGGTCAGACGAGAAGGAGCCACGCTGGCCCTCGCTCAGAAGGCACAACAGAGTGAATCCCACCTCATCCACAAGGTTGTCACAGAGACACCACAGCGCGCTCGCCTCAAGTCCCGACACCCCTTTGCCACACCGGCGCAGGAGCTACGCCGAACAAAACCAGCTGACACCTCCAGGGCTTCCTGGGTAAGGGCAAAATGGAGGGACCAGTGGAAGGCAGCAGACCCATCCTGGCTTCACCACTACATCAAGGACCCCACAGATGTTCACGGCCAGAACCTCCCCCGTAAGGAGTGGACATGTTAGTGTTAGGATTAAAAATTTCTATCCAGCCACATACCTAGTAGATATTGGTCAGGTGTACATCTGACATTGGTCAGATATACACCTGACCAATGTCTACTAGTTGTGTGGCAGTGAAAGAGCCATATAAACTAAATATAGCTTTGTGGAAGGATTAATAAAGCAAAGAGGTCAATACATGCATTGTCTTCCTGGTTGTAAGTGGTGATGCATTACAGAGTAGACCCAACCATAAAGATGGGAGGGCTGCAGCAGGATGCGATAAAGGTGTAATAAAAGCAGGTATCTGAGAACATCTTTTGGTCTTACTGGAAAAGGAACAATTCATTGCAGACAGCCTCTCAGGTGAGTACTGCCGCTCTCCTAATGATGACTTATTGGAGAACTTTGCATGTGGTAAGGATGAACCGCACGTAAATATCCTTGTTTCATAACGTAAACGTAAATATCATAACATAACGTAAATATCAGGTAGAGTTTTGTGATCAATCATGTTGTGTGTCTTTTAATTGTTCTGTTTCTAAAGCAAAGCAAAAAAAAAAAAAAGGTTAGGAACATCATACGCTTTTGTTATTTCTTTTATGAACCGATATCTTTGCTTTCATTTGTCAGAATGATCAATTTGGTGGTAAGCATGGGACCATCAAATATCAAAAAACAAAAAAATTCTCATAAATGATTAACTGTATGTTTGATACCTCTTAATATGATGGACTGTACCTTCTTTATAAATAGAAATTATTCATAAACAAGGGCGTAAAAATAAGGGTAAAGTAGTTTAGTTACATTCTAATAGGTAGTGGGTTCATCTTTTCAGGACAGGTGTGGTATAATAATGAAATCTACAGGCTAAGACGGAATTTCATGTTTGTGATTCATGAAAGTTAGAACCTTGCTCACTGTCTCTACTTTTGCCTTCTGCAGCACCAAATTGCATATTTCAAGACACTGACTGAGTTCCTGTTTTTGTGGCACCGATAGATCCCTCTGAGAAGATGCACATGAACCTGGCCGTAGTGATGCTTTGCCTTCTGGGCTTAGGTAAAAACAAAATCTATGTTGACCCTATAAACTTAAAAAATCATTTTAACAACTGCAGTTATTGGTCTGTAATAGTTATCCACCCCTTAATTCATTGATAAATCATAGATTTTTTTTTTTTACTTTCCAACAATGCTATGTTAATTAGTAGTTATGAAATAATTTAAGCAATGATTGTAAAATGGATTTAGTCAAGATTTAGAGAAGATCAGAGATCAAATAGTCTGACCAATGAAGGAGAAACCTGGAAAGACAAATGTTAATCCAATTAAAACAAAATTAGTTACAAAAAAATGACATATTTATTACAAAAGGAACAATATAATTTTCTTTACTGATTCCCCGATTCAGATTAAAAATGTCAATTAGACCCCCAGAATTCGATGAATCACTGATGAGATTAATGCAATCTCAAACTAAAGATCCACAATTTCCAGCTGAAGGTTTGTGGTTTCTTGATTATGAAAATACATTTATTTCTTCAGAATCAATCCAATGTTGTATTTCCTAGTTGGTGGTAACAAAACGTTAAGGTTGATGCTGAATATCATCGGGTCTAAAATGTTGTTTGAGTTTGCAAAAGGTTTTAGTCAAACAAAGTTAATCCACTATCACTTATTTCTCTTTGTACACCTGTGTTTATCATTTTCAGCCGCTTCTTCATCCCCCACGCCTCCAACCACTGCTACTCCACCCCCCAGTACACCAACCACCGCTGCTCCACCCCCCAGTACTCCAACCACCGCTGCTCCACCCCCCAGCACTCCAACCACCGCTTCTCCACCCCCCAGCACTCCAACCACTGCTGCTCCACCCCCCAGCACTCCAACCACTGCTGCTCCACCCCCCAGCACTCCAACCACCGCTGCTCCACCCCCCAGCACTCCAACCACTGCTGAAACCACCACCGGCACAGGCCCCACCAGTGATCCAGGCTCAAATCCAACTCCCATCACGAACACCGCTCCAGTCGCCACCACTGAGGTTGGGGAAGAGTCATCGGGTCTTTCAGGGGGGGCCATAGCCGGTATCACCATTGGTACCCTCGGTGGGGTGGCTGCCCTTGGTGAGTACAATATAATCACACCTTTTTTACACAAAACCTCAACTCTGTGTCTTCAATAATGTTTTGTCCTGTTGTCCCTGAAGAAGGACATCACTGCAGATTTCAGCCTGAGATTCTCAGTGCATAAATCATTGTTTTGATTTATTCTCAATAAAGCCTATAAATACTAGATCTCATTTGAAATTTGGAACAAATAACAATCATTTTTAAAAATACAGCTATAATCATTATATAATTTGCACTTCAGAAGTGGAATTGTTGGATATGTCGTTTAAAAAACGACTATCAGTTAAAGGAGAAGTTTCTAAGAGTTCAAGCTCAACCTACTGATGTTAAAAAAGTTAAAATAAATCTGTCTGTTTCAGGTGGTGGTGTGTTTGGTATACTGAAGTACACAGGGAAGGTGTGACACCTGACAAGGACGGAATGGAAGGATGCATCATGAGCTCTAACGTTCGTCATCATTCGTGTCACACAGGTTAAAGTCTGTCTGATGTAAATCCTACTGTACAGTCTGATTGGCTCAAGTCATAATGGTAAATAAAGTGCAAGCAAGATGAGCCAAGAGGAAGACAAAAAAGTTACTTTTTCCACTTTTGCTATTGTGACTGGCTGTAATTGAGGAAATGCATTTTAATTTACATTTTAGTTTTGATAGAAAATTTTGTTTTTAAAATAACATGTTCGTGTTTATCTATTACTCAGAAATTAAGCAGAAACTTTCTGTCTACCATGTTGAATCTGTCATTAAATCTTAATATACTGTCTTTCATATGAGATGACTTTTTCTATTTGGATTTCAAAATCTGGGGTGATTTGTTATGAATATAATTGCATATGTATAGTTTGGCCCCACGATGTGCTGGCAACATGTCCGGGGTGTACCCCGCCTCTCGCTAATAGTCAGCTGGGATAGGCTCCAGCAACACCCGTGACCCCGATTACGGTCGTCTCACCTTCAAGAAAGTGGACAGGAGGAAGTATTGTTTGTGTGTGTGTGTGTGTGTGCGTGTGTGTGTGTGTGTGTGTGTGTGTGTGTGTGTGTGTGTGTGTGTGTGTGTGTGTGCGTGTATGAGACACCTTAGAACCGTTAAAACGCAGGAGCTCTACTATATTTCCCTGAATTTATTTTCTAATTCATTAATTAATATAAACTTTCTGCTTCAACTGAAGTTTAGGAACTTACTGTTGATAAGTTGACTTTTTAATATTTTTTCTAGCTCTTTAACCAAAAGGCTGCATTCACTGGGAGAATATGATTTGAAATCACTCCGTACAGGTGACAAATGAGTTCTGCTTTCCTGTTAGACTGCTGACGTGATGTTATATCTTTCTAATTTAACAATTGCTCACATGGTCTAAAGTCCAGGTCCAGGCCTGCTGGTCGTTAAAAAAAAAAAAAAAAAGGAAGAAATTCTTCCGTGTTAACTTGAGTTGTTTGTTCACTTTATGAGTGTAATGAGGTTAAAAGGTACGGTGTGTGAAATCCACATGTCATATTTTTATGCATCCCAGCTCAAAATTCAATAAAAATTTAATTTTTTTCTCACAGGTTTTTTGTTTGTGTGTTTGTTTTTTAAAGTGTGTGTGAACGAAGCACTTTTTGCAAAAAAAAAATTTTTTTTTAAATCAAATGATGTACATCTTTGGCAAACAGGGTATCGACTTCATGAGGCCTTCATGGTTTTATGGTGTGGCCATTAGCAATGGAAGTGTCAACAAGGGGAGCGACTATGTATCCTCCATGCAGGCAGATAGCTGTTAATACCCTGGCCTGTGTGATCAGCCCATATGGTGTGCATGGGAGCCAGGGGGGGGACTGTTGGGGGAGGGTGGCGTCCTCTCTGTGTGTATCTGTGAGGCTTGAAATGAAAGTATGAAATAGATTTTATTTACATGCTCCTTTGCGTCATTGGATTAGATTGAGTTAGTTATGTGTTTGTAACTGTGTTCTGTCTATAGATACAAAATGATGAAGTGAACTCCAGCTTTGCCAATGTTAATTTGTTGTCTGTAAGAGATATGTATATCCAGGATTTGATAAAATTTGGTGTGGCAGTGGATGTCACCTCAAAGAAGTGTTGATCAAACATTGAGGTGAATCCGTGTGCTGCTGCTCTTTCTGGATCAGTTTCATGGTCTTTACTCTAAAAGTTTCACTGCTGGATCGGAATCTTGATCATGATCTAAATACTAATCTGGAAGAGTAAAATCTATGTTTGGAGGAAGAGAATGTGTATTGGATCACAGGAGAAGGGTGGAGTACACGGCAATGCCACCGATATGTAGCAGGTGATAAAGGTGATGTAGATTCAGAATCAATTGGTTTCAGAGGAGAAACTTTCAATTCTCAGTGAGGGATACTAAACTCAGGAATTAGATGGTGTTAATAAATTACCTTCTGCTACAAGACGCATTCTAATGACAATGGTGCTGGTGTTTTTATTGGACTCTTGGAGACTTCCAGTTACATTTCAATCTCTACTCCAAGTGGTTCTTGTGAAACCAAAGATGTTTTCACACCCTTTGACCTTTGAGAATGAGTAACAACCTGATTGATGTCTGCTGTCGTCATTTTATGTTAGTAAAAAATGGTAAATTACATTCATTTCACATTCCCTCTAATATATGTGAATAATGTATGTGTTATAATTAGGTATGGAAAGTTTGATTCTGTCTAAATGTTGTCGATGAAAGGGGAAATCTAAATCTTTTTACTTTAGTGACGTATTAAAGAAAAATTAATAAGTCAAACCATTTGCATGTCATTCATTCCTATCTCTAACCTTAATTTCAAGTGAAAGATTTATTATTTATTATATTTATTATAACATAATAACTTACAGGCCTTCACTTCTATAGCCTCGTATATCAACATGATACTGAATCACTATGGAGTGTGTTGTGGGACAGACAGCGATGGCGTTACAGCGACCTGCTCTGACAACATTATCGTCTGCCCCAGAAACTCAATCTCACACGCACACGCACATGCACACACACACACACACACACACACACACACACACACACACACACACACACACACACACACACACACACACACACACACACACACACACACACACACACACACACACACACACAGGTGTTAACAAGCTAAGGGATAGTTGACTCAGATTTAGATGACAGGAGAGATGGGAATGGTGTCCACCTCTTGTTCCCAGTTCAACCAGTATCGAAGTTTTTTTCATGTCAGGTTACCAGTTGTATTCTAATGTTGGCAAAGTCTTATCATTGCAAATTAGCAGTTTTACAGTTTTTTTCAGTCGCTAGCAAGCGCTTACCCATAGTTCAAATATTTTTTCTAAACCCTTAACAGAGACTCACACCTACAAAGCACAATTGACCAATTGGATAATTTTCTTCTCAAAAACACATTTTGTTCAATAAATACTAATTCTTCATTTCAAAGTAGAACACATTTTTCTCTGTGCACACTAACTTTACCAAAACACTGGAAATTTAACTCAAAATGAAATTATTATGTCAAAGAATAATGCTTGTTTTCACTGCATCAGACACATGCAGTCAATCAGAATACACCAGGTTTCAAAATACTGGGTATTGATGACATAATAAAAATTGCATTGACTTTTATGTTTCAGTTTTACTAATATTTGCATGCAAAATGTACACCAAATTTCTTGGTTGGGAACTGTATGTCCACGTGCAATGTTCACATTCAAAAGCATTACAGTAAAGAGCAAATAAGTTTTTTTCTTTTACAGTTTATTACAGGAGGTACAGTAAAAATACTGTTTACAATATGATAGAACAGAAAACAGAACAGAACAGAACAAAATATCCATGAAACACACAAGAGCATTCTGAACAAAAACAACAACAGCAAAAAGCCAAGAAAAAAACAACAAAAAAACCCAAAATTACTGTCTCTAATCTCTACGATCTTCAGGGTTTGGCCACATGTTTTCATCTACATCCCATCTGATATCATCTAAGGAGATTCACCTGGGACAGAACCGCTTGGTATGCCGGACCCACCCTTGGCAATGATCTTCTGTGTGTCAATTATTCAATTGTTTGTTCACCAGCTGCGATATACAGTATTGTATTTGAACTGATATCATTGCAGAAGCAAAGGTTTTTATACTGTATCCAAGGTTTGGAATATTGTTTTTGCTATTGTGGGATGTTGTGTGTTGACATTCATAAATAATAATACATTTTAAAAAAATCCATAATTTTGTTGGGAGGTATAGCTTGTCTGTTAAGAAAATGTAAGCATTGTGGTAATATGTTCACTGACTGCATATTGTGTGAAAGCACCATGAAATGTGTGAATGTTATGGCCACAAAAGACTGAAGCTGTGCTAATTGTGTTTAGAGTTTTGAAAATGTGACTACTGTTTGGACAAACGCTTGTAAGTGACTGAAAAAAACTAAATACAGTAATCTTATCTGCCTAAACACAACCACACACCCTCACACAGCGCCCCCTAGTGGAAAAAAAACAGAGGCTCCATCAGGTGGCCTTGTTTTCTTTAAATAGGTCAAAGGTGTTTCTTACATAAATCCAATCTGACCGTAATCTGCTCATTTGGCCTGAACGTTCACAGCAGGGGTTGCAAACTCATTGACCTCTGAGACGCTGATGATTCAATTCTAAAACTGCATGAAAAAAAATGTCAGTATTTTCATTGTGAGCTGTAAAATATGTTATGTCCTAAATTTACTCCTCAGCTTTGCTTTTTTTTTTTTTTTTTAGCTCATTCTGATGTTTTTCCCTTCCTGAATTTCCATCATTATAGTAGTGGGGTCTGAATGGACGAATGATCCCAGGAGTTACACTATCGGGCAGTTACACTGCTCCTTGTAGGATCTCCCAAGGCAAGATGCTCCTGGGTAAGAGACCAAACTAAGGGTGTTTCATGATACCCTTACAACGAATTACAACAGGATTCTGTTTAACTCACCCAGTTCCAGGATACCACCCTGGAGTCATGTCTGGGGAGGAGGATCTCCATCTTTGCTGTGTGAGCTCGACTGTAGTGCAGGACTTTCAGCGAAATAACCGAATACAGAGATATAGCTGGCAGCTTTCGCACAATAAGATACCATATGCTAGTGTGATCAAATACAATTTTATTAGGTGATGAGGTGACAGACTGGCAAGTTTTCAGGTGGTTCCTGAGTAGCCAGAAGAAGAAGTAAGTCCAGTCTATTAGCGATCCATAGTTCATTACTATGCACAAAGATTTCCATTGGTGTTCAAACAAACATACACAGGATTAACTGACCAATAAAACACAATCCATACGTAGTTCCACTCTTAATGTCACAAACTATTCTTCAATTTCTAATCGGCTGATTAGGTAAAAAACTATAGCATAAAAATAAACATGTGAGGCAGTACAGGTTAACATATGTATTTTAATTATGTGTACACTCTAGAGTGACCTGGATGCAAAGTCAGCCACAATACTACTGTAAAAACACTTTGGATGTTTTTGCAGGGATGCTTTGGTTTGTCTGACTTTACCACAGTACAGTTACATTCACTGTGCTGTCCATAAATACTGTACAAAATGTGCTTTGACATAAAACATCCACTCTCCATTAGTGGATTCCTAGTGTTTGAAAAGGAAGCTGTAAGGTTTTGTTAAATTACAAACAGTAAATTACTGGCACCATGTTAAATAAAATAAATTATATCTTGCAGCTGGTTTGCGAGGCCTTTTCACTTTTCTGTGATGACCTCACATAATAATCGTATGGTTATTAGTTCATGTTCACCATGCATTAAAAAAAAATCTGCTCAAGTCAGCATGGATTCCGGATTCAGGTCCAGACTCAGCTTTAAAATGTCTTTTTTTAAAGTAAAAATAAGAACAGGTGTTCTTTTTCTCTCAAAAAAAGTCCAAAATGTTTGCCACACAACTGTGTCTTGAGCTGAATTTTAACATTCAATGACAAAGGAAGAAGCATTTCATCGGCGTTGCATCAGTTCCCAAGAATTCTGCACTTTGAAATTTGAAAATGAACAAATGCATCTCCTTCCAGAGAGGCAATGAGAGGACAGACGGACTCCTTTCACCAGCAGAGCTTCTGTACAGCTTCATGTTCACTGCCTGTAGTGCAGTACTGTCCCACTCCACTAGGTGGCGCTGTCTCACAGCAGACAGTCTGGCTCCTTTATTAGACCGGTTCAATGCAGCCCATCGCTCCTCCTAAAGTCGACAGGTCTGGTATTTGCTGTGAGGGGAGGGGGTCAGTTCGTAGAAGAGGACGTAGGCGTTGCTGCTGCGGACTTGGCTGGACGACACCGGACTCACCCTGTAAAGAAGACAAACGTTCATTGTCCTGAAAACCACTGAGGATTGTCCATTTGAGGTCAAACGCTTTTAATTATTTTCATTTTTATTTTAATCAGGTGAGGGAAAGGAAACTATCAGCGACCACCCCCCCCCCACACACACACACACACTGAAAAACACTTAACATCCATGGATAAAAGCTGCACAACCAGTCCACAAGCCGAAATAGCTCAGTTGGGAGAGCGTTAGACTGAAGATTTAAAGGTCCCTGCTTCCATCCTGGGTTTCGGCAAAGTAGTGACATTCTTTAAGCAATTTCCCGGTTCTGTTTGCTTTGTCAGACTATCATACATGCATGTTGTGCTTTTATTTCAGTCTGATTTTTGTATCATTTCAACGACATTGCAATTCCATTTGTTGGTGATGCTGATTACATCCCGCTTCAAAGCGGTGATGTATTGTACTTGTCAGCGTTTTGTGTGTACGTTTGTTCATCCATTAGTCCACCAAATATCTTGCAACCGTTGCAGATAGAAAAATGAAACAAAAAGCACATTACTTGGGCGGCAAAGGGGCTGAAGATGAAATGATGACCTTGACCTTGAGAATGAAATGACCTTGACCTTGAGAAAACTAGGTCAAGGTCAAATTTCAACTTCTCTACACTCAGGAAGAGATAGAAAGACAAGGGAGAAGGCCAGTGTGAGTAGGACCGTAGATCAAAGCTAGTGCTTTGATCCATGACAGTAGATCAGAGCACTAGCTTTGATCTTTGACCTATGCAAGTAGGTCAGGGTAAAATTTTGGATTCAGGGGTGTCCAGGATGTTGCAGTCTGTGACTACATCGGTTCTTGTTTGACTTTCAAACGCTGACCAACTCTCAATGCTAGGGACCAGGGGTGTCAAACTCATTTTCACCGAGGGCCACATCAGCATAAAGGCTGTCCTCAAAAGGCCAGATGCAACTAATAAATGTAACTAAATGTATTGTAACTAAATATAACTACTCCTTGATGTTAAATAACTGACTTTACTTATTCAAGTTACAAACATTACAGTTACACAGAAAAATATGTTTGCTTTTTTCTCTGTTCTGACATAAATCCTTTTGTCAGGTTATGAAACCCACAGAACTCCATCAATCAAGGATCAAACTATCCAATAGAATAAAGAAAAATAACGTCAAACACAAGTTAGGACATTAAATTTGTTTCAAAACGAGCGTAATAATTGCATTATGGGAAATGTAGTTTTTGGTCAAAAAAACTACACTACACAAACTACACTTTTGACCTATTTATTTTTAGACACTGACCTTTTATGCTCTCATCGGCCACATAAAATGATATGGCGGGCCACATTTGGCCCCAGGGGCTTGAGTTTGACACATGTGTTGTAGACAGACACGTTCACGTTACGGCCAGACGCAGGACAACTGTGATTATGTCTGTGAGCCTTAAAGATAACCAAATGTGCTCTGAGCATCGAAACTGAAATGAGGCTTGTACTGTGAACGCAGCTTTACTTTAACGTCAGGAGGACCTGACCAGAATGAGGTGATGTTTATGACGATTGATGAGTTCACTAGTATCAGCCTGCGCCACTGTCTTCCAATCTGATAACACAGCTTGGGAGGAGATTGGATGATACCTTGAATCATTGTAACTGTGCCACTCCCCCAGCGCTGGATGTCTGCAGTACGCTGTGTAATGGCCTCCTAAAACACTTCCCAGGTGGTTGGACACTGCGTACAGGTTATACACAGCATGCTCTGCAGGGAAGGATCGACACTGAGAGTCAACACACCAGCAGCCTTATCAGACCTGCTGACCTTCTGTTCTTCGTGTAACACTCACCGCCGCTCTCTGTGGCAAACTCCCGCAGGTCCAGTTCTTTGAGAGGGAAGTTGACGTAAGTGGAGAGTTTGCTGGCTCGGATTTTAGAATCTGAGAAGCGCTTCAGGTCTGACAGGGATGCAGAGTCAAGGTGAAAAAAAGCGTTTTAAGTACATTCCATTAGATACAGACAGAAAAGAGTTAAAATACTCTTCACTGCACGTCTGAAAAGTTAAATCCATTCATAAAATAGAATGCATGCAATTGTCAGAACATGAAGAGGAGCCTGTGTGCTGACATTCTTGTGAAAAAGGTCTGACCAGCTATTTATACGACAGCAGCACTTTTGTGAACTGACAATGGAAACTTTTTTTAAAAAATGCTCCAGGGTGGAAACTTTTCCAAATGCCTCCGACAATTGTTGTGTAAATGAGCAAAAACACAACTTCGCTGAAATGGATGACAACATAGCTCCACTTCTGACATTCATATAACTGTTCCTGCAACGTCCACAAAACTACTGCATACACTTCCAGTCATTTATCGTAACTATCCATCTGCGGTATATTCATTCAAACCATTTCTGCTACTTGACTGATTTAATCTATTCTTATATAATAGCTATAAGGCTGCCAGCATTCAAATGCCTCTGCATACTGGGACCAAACCAGGATTGAAATTTGGGGAAAGGATACGGAGCACGAGAATCTGAGGAAACTTCTGAATGCTGAATCTCTTGGTGCATCTCCTCCTAGCTTTGCATCTATTGCATGTCTGAAAAAAGACGGACAAGGCGGTGAGATAATGCTGCTGAAAAATCCATACATCCTATTCAAAAAAGAATGTCAACTTTCATTGAGCCTCCTTACCGGTTTTTCTTCACCGTCCAAAACGTCCTCCTTTGTGAAGAGCCTCAGGCAGTCTTTGAGAGTCACTTCACCTGAGTTCTTCTGCAGAAACATGGAGATTTTCTTAAAACTCCTTCACATTTTGCATTAACTTGAAGCAATTCTTATGATCGACACATAGAAAATTATATTTATGGTACAAATAATATGTAGTTCGACATGAAAAAGTAGCATTTTGCGGGTTTCAGCTAAGAATACTGCAATTAAACTCAAATAATGACTTAATGTGGTAATAGCTGGATGTGCGTTTCTAGGGTTGAGTTCAAGGATTAGGTGGTGTGACTTAATTTTGCATGAGACAGATTCAAGTTCACCAACGTCATCATTCCCCAGTGTTCTACTATCTCACTGCTGCCAAAACTATTTCAGTGAAACAATAGACTAAACCCTTCCAACATGGGCTTTCTAACCTGTGCAACAGGAATGGACAGGTCCCAAAATGGATCGAACATGGTGGAGCGGGAGCCGCAGACGGTGCAGGTCACAGAACTCTTCAGCTGTCCTACGAACAGATCTGGAAATGAAGACGAAAGACGGACAAGCTCGTTTTAAAGCTAATGTAAACAGAATGGGGTGAAGTAATCATGCAGGCCATGCGGACACACACCAACAACTTTGCTGTCCTCTCTCTCCAGGTACATGTTCCACATCCGCCGGCCTTTTTCCTCATCCCTGCGAATGAAATGGACTCAAATGCTCAAATGTGCATCATCTAAAAACACGTGTCTCAAACTCATGATGTATTGATGTATTGTAATTGTCAGCGTTTGTGTGTTCGTCCGTTCGTCCACCAAACATCCGTTGCAGATAGAAAGATGAAACGAAAAGCACATTACTCGGGCAGCAAAGGGGATGAAAATGAGATGATGACCTTGAGAAAACTCGGTCAAGGTCAAATTTTAACTTTTGTACACTTTTGTAGGACAGCAGGTCAGAGCGCGACCTTTGATCTTTGACCAATGCAAGTAGGTCAGGGTAAAATTTTGAATTCAGGGCTGTCGCGGGATGTTGCAGTCTGTGACTATATTGGTTCTTGTTCTTTATTTCCTTTGATAGTTTGATCCTTGATTGATGAAGTTTTGTGGGTTTAATAAACCTGACAAATTAACAGGATTCATGTTATAACTGAGCAACAAGCAAACATACTTTTTCTGTGCAACTGTAATGTTTGGAATTTGAATAAGCAATAAATTCAAAGTTATTTAACATTAAATAGTTACATTTATTTTCCTTTACATTGAGTAGCTGTCCTTTTAGGACAGCTATGATGCTGATGTGGACCTCAGTGAAAATGAGTTTGACACCCCTGATCTAAAAGAAGTCTGTCTCCAGATACAAACTAAGAAAAAAGATTCCTACTCAGCTGGAATATGTTAAAAAGATTAGTCATTTAACATATGAAGTATTAGTTCTACTAAAGAATGATATAATGTTCAGAAATCTCTGCACATCCATGCTATCCATCCATCTAGTGTTAATTACATATTGATAAGGACATTAACGCTGCAGCCTTATTGAGTACCTGTGAGGTGTCGCTGACAGCAGGTTGTAAGTGACTTATTGTTTGTTGAAGTGATAAGCATGGGGGGGGGGTGAGTGTTCTTACGTGAGGTGGTCAAAGTCCTCCAGCAACACCTTGGGGCGAACCGTCACTCGGTTCACCTCATTATGGAGACCGTCCAATAAGAAGCGTAGAAACTCCTGAGCGTCTTGTTGACTGGAGACACACCAAACGAGAAATTGTTTACTTAACTGACAGAAATATTCTGTAATTTCTGTCAAATCGCCACGGTGACGACTTACTTGCAGCCATAAAATTTGGGGGCGTATCTCTGGATCTGGCTCTTGAAGTCAGACGGGCTGATGGCCTCGGTGTTCACCGACGTCCACAGGCTCTGGGTCAGCTTCGCAAACTCTGAGAGAGGAAATAATGAGATCATGATGATTAAAAAAACAACATGCTTGCATCAATCTGAAGCTTCTTTTCAAAAACTGCAATCCACAGTCTTTAGCACAGATTTGCGGGGTCAGTTTTTATGGTGTCATCTTGTGATGCAACACAAAGACATTCACTGACATGGTGTCACATGACCCGTCTGTCCCATGCTATAAAGACAAGTCTCTCTGAGGCATTGTGAATGCTACAACAGCTACTGAGAGGACTTAAATTCCGCATATTATTTAAATTCACTCTAAAAATATAGATTCACAACTTTTCACAACTTTTTTTTTGTCTTATTTCCAGAGCCACAGCAGCAAAGACCAGAAAATATTAATGTGAGTCCTGACTTTATTTTGAAAAATATTGTCATTTATTTAAAAAAAAAACACATATTTTTTATTCTAACAATTTAATAAGTTCTAGCTTCCTGATTTTACACAAGAAGAGCAGCAGAAAGAGTTAAAACTGCAAAAAAAACAGTCGTTTGAGAGTCTGGTGACAATTAACTATCCAATGACTGACTGCTCCTGGCCTACATTTGAGCCATAAAATCATTTTATGGACAAAACTCTAAAAAGGTTCTTCGTCTGTCGCTACCTTCCATGAGAGCCGCGTTGGTCCCGCTGTTGTTGGTGAGATCTGCGCGATGGACGTTTCTCAGGCAGTAATCTCTCAGCTCCAGAGTGTTACTGAGACACTGCAGGATGGAGTTCATGAAACACTGGGATAAAAAAAAAAAAAGGATGAATGAATTATGATCCGGACAGATTTGTTGAACCTTTTAGACCATGAAGCCGAGTAGAACTTACTGTGTTGCCCAGGTTCCTCAGTCCCACCAGACCCTGAGGACTCTTGCTCTATTCAGAGAAATAAGAAGATTTTACTTTATGACTGAGGATAATGCATTCATTAAACTGATAACTCATGTGGGAAAGGCCCAGCTGTGACATTAAAGAAGCAGCGGGTGAATGGCTGACAGCAACAACAAGTGCAGTCAAGTATTAAAGTCCACAACTGTTTACAATCTGTCGGCAAGTGAGGTCTGCACACTAATTCTGCAAAAGTCAAAGGTAGAATTTGCAAAGTTGGGTCATTAACAAAGGAAAAATGTGACAGAAGTTTAACTCGTTATTGGGACGATTTTAGATAAACTTAGGTTAGTTAGGATACAACACTTCTGTCCCGTTTACAATTTATGTTTTATGTTTTGTCCACAAACAGCGAGATCAACTAAATGGGAAATGTGAGTTTATCGTGATTTAAAGGTCAAATTTAAACCTTCATTTTTAAATTTATGTTTACACTGTGTGCTTGCACTTTTACACCAATTCTGCTTTATGTGCTTTCAATTGCGCCTCAGGGACAAATAAAGTTTTTTTTTAATTAGATTTTTTTTTTTTTTCGAATTTTGAATTTTTGAATTTGAATTTTTTTTTTATTTGAATTTTTGAATTTATTTAATTTTTTTAAAAATGTTTTTGAAACTTTTTTTTTTTTTTTTAAAAAGCAGTTCAGCCTGCTGTCATATTTTAGGATTTTACAAGGAAAAAAAAAAAAAAAAGACGAGCTCCTGATCATTTATTGTTCCTTTCCTGGTCAGCCTGCCCTTCATCCAGCGTCAGTGTGAAGAAAATACTGTATGACATCAACCCGGTGACATTCCACCAGCGTGAATCAGCCTCAACAGACCGTGTGGCATTTCCTCAGAGCGTACTGTACCGTCTGATGGTCACACTGCCAGCAGGGCTCTTCTACATAACACAGAAAACAGCACAGTGTGTTCCGACGTCACTGATCTGAAGCATGTGAGGCTCATGGAGGAGAGAAAGCGCTGCAGAACATCTGAACACACACACACACACACACACACACACACACACACACACACACACACACACACACACACACACACACACACACTGCAGTTGACCGGACGTCATGAGTTTCACATCGCCGCCTGAGGCGCGGATCAGCTGGTTTAGTATTTGACAGGTCTGCTGTCGCCGGCAGCGCGGAATTAATCATCTGTAGATCCGGCTGATGCAGGATCCTGACATTCACTGCACATCTGCTGATTGTTCTGCTTCTACATCAGGAATGCTGATGCACTGTAAACACGAATGTGGAATTGTAAAGCGCTTTGCATTTTATCACGGCGGGGAAAACAACACTTTACACCGACTCCAGTATGAGTATGAAGCTGGTTATCGGTGGTCGAGGTCACTTTTTTTGCTGTGGTCAAAGTGAGATTTGGCCAAAATGATCCTTTAGATGACAAAATCTGATTTGTAGATGGAAAGATGTGTGGTGAAATATCTGGACAGCTTAGCGTCGTCTCAGCATTTGCACCTCTATGATGCATAGTAGTGGAAAAACACTGGGCTGTGACCTTCTGACCTGTAAGCAACAGAAGTGGGATTTGTGACCTTTCCCCTTATTGATGGCGGTTTTCTCACATCACCGGGTAATTTTCTGCTTTAATGCGATACAAATCTGATTATTGCATAATTGCAGGGAAGCAGACGGATGCAGTGACGCCGGTATCCGAGCATTAACAGGTGACACATTGACCCGCAGCTCACCCTGAAGGAGGGAACATAGTGACAGTGTAACACGATGACTCTGCTCCTGTCCGAACCGTCACGCATCGACGCCTGGACTGACGGCAGAGAGGAGCTGCAAGTGGAAAGAACAGCGATGAGACGGCGGCCCAAACACGTAAATCGAGCAACGACGTCAGCGACCTGTATTTGGCGTTCAACTATCTCAGTCACGACGGTCAGACTCAGAGACGTGAGGCATGAGCAGACAGAGTGTCCGATGTTAAAAATAGCGGCATTTCACATCAAAAGATTGATGACTTTCACGTCTCGTGATGAGCCTCGTGCTCCAAAACACAACTGAGTGATTACGAGCTGATATCCCGTTTATTTTTATCCCTCTGCAGAAATTAAAGCTGACCATATGGTGAAGCTTCATAATCTTCCGCTCTCGTGTGAATAACTGACCAGCCGGGCCGGGCACAACCCGCCAGGCGGCATCACATCTAAAATAAGTTGTCCGAAAACCCGGAGAGGGATGCGTTCGGTGGTTTGTGTATTCTGAACGCTCGCCGCCGGCTGGCAGGACGTCAGACGGGAGGACGGAGCCGTGCGTCTCCGGTCAAGGTCGTGTAACGTGTGGAAGAACACTTGGTGCCACTCCCTGGAAACTGTTTAAACATAAACCCGTGCTGTGTGTGCCGAACTCTACCATCTGTACCACACATTTAAAATGCACCGTGGACAGCATTATGGAGTTAATCTTTAGAGCCTATAGTTTAAAGAGTATGGGATTGAGACAGAAATGCGAGCATACAGATGTTTTTAGGATCAAATATATCATCTCTATCGCTGTCTTATAATAAAGTTATTATTTTTGGATGCAAGGCGGCAGGTTGGACCAAACATGTAACGTGAAGACGCAACCTGGCGCTCGAAAGATTTGTAACGGGCAATTATCTTTAAATCCAAACATGAACTGCGGCCAATAAATCCAATTCTGATGCTGGATTATGGCGTTTGATCAGAGTATCAGTTAAACTGTCAGTCCATCACACCTTTCTTATTCGCTCTAGGCATAAATGGGGGGCTCAACATGACCCTAATTATCCATTTCTAAAATTACACCCACTACAAACTGAAATTATTTCACCATCCTGCCACTCAGAAAAACACATTCCCTAGAGACTGTATCTACAGTACAAGAGAACGCTCGCCGCTGGTGGGCGGGGCTTCAAGGAGGAGGGGAGAGCTGTTTGTTCCTGATCAAGGTCATATGACACGGTTGGAAGAACACATGATGCCAGCTTGAACAGCATCTCAGATGTGAGGACTTTTAGTTTTTCCCAGTTTTACGTAACGGCAGACAGAACGTCCGCACCAAACTAGTATTTCATGACATTACCTTGACCTTTCAGGGGTTTTACAGTATTTTCTTTATTTGTTTAATTTTATCCAAGCTTTTAGAAGCCCAAACCTGAACTCAGGATGAAGGTAACATATCTCTGTCACGTTGTGGGGGTGTAGGACAGCTACGACCAGCATGAAGAACAAGTGGGTTTCAGGGAGTTCTCATATGTACAGTGCAAACAGAGACACGGGTTGAATGGGTTGAGGCGAGGAACTCATCAGAAGATAAACACATCAAACACACAACATGTCTGCAGGCTGGGGGGGGGAGGGGGTTAACATGATAAGGTGACAGTGTGAACACATTCCTTGTCAGAGCTGCTATGTCCTGTTATGTAACTAAAGTCACGCAGGACTTGTTTCTGTACCAGACAAGCGTGTTGCGTTCAGGGCCCGGACCTACACTGTAGGACAAAAGAGCGTTCCCTATGATATTCTATGTAGTGTCAGATGTTGAGCAGTGAATTATTACTTTGCTTTGTCAACTTCTTCACTTGCACAGATTCAACTCGCATTTTATTTTTAAAGGAATTGTATTCACGCAGGTTTCATTTGCATTTTGAGCAAAACGGTTCGGGTCTTTCAACTATCAATACTGGTTATTTAGTATTTGGGACTTTTGCTGCACCCAGCATCATATATTCCCCGCTACTGTCGCTTATGTTTGCTCTGGAAGGTTTTGTTGGGTTTCTTTGTCTGTTAAAGCTCTTCGAAATGTCTGATGATGTGATTAATAAATGAATAAATGAATAAATAAAGGTTGATGAATTAATTGATTGATATGAAACAAATCCAGCAGAAGTGAGTAGATTTAATAACTACACATTAATGTACAATTCTGAGGTACTTTGAAATAACATTTATTTGAAAGTTTTAGCTGGTAATTACATTGCCAAATCACATAACAACACTTTTTTGATGTGATTTTGCCAAGTATTGAGAGATGTATAATTACATAACCCAATAACATATTAATAACGCTGTTAAAAAGGAGTACTTTAATTTATGGTGCTTTAGTTTTAAAACGTTAATTTGTAAACCGAATCAATAATTTGTATGGAAAAAATCGAATTTTTCCCACACTGTATTACTAATTCTTTAAAATCAAATTATAAATTGTACTCAGTGAGGTACTTTAAAGTAGCTGAGACATGAACCGAGGTCGGTGCGGACTCACCTTCTTGGCCTCGTTCAGAATGAGCCCCATGAAGGTGGACACCAGCTTGGACCGGGATAACGGAGGACTCTTCCGCTGCAGGTCGTGCTTATCTAGAGGGAAAGCGGCCGGTTCCTCCGGTACTGTCACCGTGTAGGAGTGTCTCTGAGACGGCATGTTGGTTCTGTTGAACGGAAGCTTCATCCAGAACGGGCGAACGCGGTTGAAACCTACCGACGACGGGCTGAGGTCAACGGCCGAGCGACAGCCAGTCGAGTCCTGCTATTTGTGCGGCCAGCCGCTCCGCACCTGTGTTTTTACTGCGCGCCGTGAACGCCCCCTCCCGCTCTGTGAACGCCGGCGCCGCCTTCAGGGCTGCAGGAAATATCAACACCCAGGCTGCTTTCGTTGCTAACGACGACAAAATGCTTCTCAAATACTTTGATGTAAGAAATATGGAAAATTTGTATTAAAAACAACAAAAAACAAACAAACCAAAAACACATTTATGCATAGAAATTTATTAATAGCAATGAATTAAATAAAAATATATTGTTCATTTATAAAAACACACAAATGGGATCATTTGCTTTACTATTACTCAATAACAAAGAGCAGCAAAAGTTTAGCATTTGAGTATAATCACCTCTTCAGTCAGCACGAATGCTGCACGTAGAAATAGTTGAAGAAGCTAATTTAGGTGGAGGAACGTTAAGCCCACCATGATTTGAAATTCATGTATGTGTGAATGTATTTCAGAAACAGAGAACACATGCACACATACATGAATAGATGTCTTTTGTGAAATTAATTTAAAATTAAATCTCTTGTAACTTCATGTATTCCACTCTCCAGAATCTCAGTTCTTAGCGCAGCAGCACGTTGACCTTGTCTTTGAGCTTTGGACGGTGGTTTTGACTTTACAAAGAAATCAGTGTGATAAGACGCTTGATAGCTGCCTTGTAAACCTTCAACCTTATACATTCACTTCAAGCCACGGGAGAAGGGGAGGTGATTGCTTTCACAGAACAGACTATGCACAGCTGGTGAATCTGGTTCTATAGGAATGGGAATGGCGGAGGTTCTAATTACTAAATATCTTGACTGAGGTTTCCTAGTCTTTATAGATGGACTAATTAGTGCGCATGCGGATGTTTTTGTCATTTATGGATTGCAGATCACTTAAAATGAAATGGGTTTACTTCATAGAAGTGAACCCAAACTGAACTTACTGATTAGATTCTGATATTTATTCTCTCAAAATGAATTGCTGGCTTGATTGTGAAACGTAAAAGGTCTCCAACAATATTACAATTTATCCTCTTGAGGTCATGTACGTCAAATTTTGTGTTAATCTAAATTAGTAACTAACAAATACGGACATAACATTTAATCTTGCTCTCCCTGAAAACAATTAACATGTGCGTCAGTGAGGGAACGCCTCAAACAAAACTTATATTTAATCTTTCTGGAAAGCTCATAATTAACCTCCCACGTGTACACAAGATAATGGACCACTCCAGGGTGCGATTTGTAAAAAAAAAAAAAATAGAGCGTTAACAAAAGGCCTAATCCCTTTTTAGGTTAATGGTAGGCCCTAGGAGCCTAAATTCTGAACAGCTGAACATTCAAATTTAAAACAAACTTCAAAAGACATGAAACATTGAATGTTCCGATGATGATGATGGCTTGATTAGGCTTCAGGACCATGGATAAGGGCTGATCAGGCGAACATGGCAACAGTACACAGCATACATGCATATATATTATCATTATCATATCATCATTATCATTATTATCATGCGCTAAGAATGATCACAAGTAGTTGATCCCGTACATTTTTAAATCACTGATTAAATTCTAGTTAAATGCCACTATATGCTTCAAATGATGTTGTTAGCCCCCCGTGATCCGTGAAAGTAGAAAAGCTGTACAGAAAATGAATAAATGCTGTTAGCATGATAAATATTTATCGTGTTATCTCAGCTGTCCTGACTCACCTCTGCTTTCTATGAAACGGAAAGCACAGGGGAGATAAGTCACAAATATAAACCCCCTGATGATGCTATGAAAACAATATATTTTTATTCACACTTAACTAATTAAGATTTATCCTCTGGGGAGCATGAATTTTCCAACTAACCATCAGGGAGTTGTTCAGATATTTAGGTGCTGACGTAGCAACTGCAGTTCGATGCAATTCACTTTCAATTTCAATTTCAAGTAGTCATGGTCCCCACAGGCTAAACCAATTCCCCTTTGGATGTACCATGATACATAAACACCTAAATGTTTGGACCTGCAGAATTAGATGGCGTCAAAGGTGATATGATTTCAAGCCATGCGCTACACACCACAATGAGAACAATTGTTAATAATCACCTCAACAAAGTGTGTTATGTAACGAGTACATCCATGCAATAAAACGTTTCTTATCAGACGTGCAGCTTTCGAGGACGCTTCCGTCATCAGCGAAAGAGAAAATGACTGACAGCACTCTCTCGAATGTTTACGCTGATTACAGCCTCAAACACACAATGGCCTTTGTGACAAAACCAATCAACCATCCACTTTGCTTATCCAGCCACGGGCGAGGCTCACATTAGACGGGGAATCACTCACGTAGGAGGCCTCAGAAGGATTAATGACGCATAAGACCCAAATATTGTCTAAATATTGTAGTTGCAGTTTGAAAACGTGTTTGTTAAACATTCTGTATTCTTTCAAATATTGTATTTTTGGCTTGCAAGCATCCAAATATAATTTCCCTACAAGTCCTCCAGCACACAGTTGCAGTGGGTCCCACTGTTGTCACATCAGGAAGGTGCTGGGGTCAAATGCCCCTAGAACACTTCTATCCTCCAAATGTCTCAGTGGATTGTCTCAATGTCAGGGGTGTCAAACTCATTTTCACCGAGGGCCACATCAGCATAATGGCTGTCCTCAAAGGGCCAGATGTAACTTATAAATGTAACTGAATCGAATGTAACTCAATGTAATGTAAAATAAATTTCATTTTTTTATTTTAGATTTTTACATTTTTAATCTTTTAATTACTTTTTTTCTTAATTTTTTTAATTAAAATTTTTTAAATTGTTTTTTAATTTTAATTTTAATTTTTTTTAATTTTAAATGAAAAATAAATGTAATTACTCCTTAATGTTAAATAACTGAATTTATTACAGTTACACAGAAAAAATATGTTAACTTGTTTCCCTGTTATAACATAAATCCTTTTAATTTATCAGGTTACTAAACCAACAGATCTCCATCAATCAAGGATCAAACTATCCAAGTGAATAAACTGAAAAATAACATCAAACACAAGTTAGGACATTAACTTTGTTCGAAATGGTTTTGTTGATGTTAAAATGAGCTTAGTCACTGCATTGTGGGAAATATAGTTTTTGGTCAAAGCACACTTTTGAATTATTTATTACTCTGACCTTGTATGCTCTCACGGGCCACATTTGGACTCCGGGTCACATGTGGCACTCATGTGCTCTAGGTTCTCTGTCTTCCTCCAACCACCGGAAAAATTCAGCACCAGTGAACTGGTGACTCTTAATTGCCCAGGGGCATGGGGGGCGGGGTCTGTCACTGGGGTACAGTGTTCAGGTTCTTAATTGCTCATGGGAAGAATCTGTTCCCGAATCTGCTTGACCTGGAACACAGATTCTTGTAATACCTCCCAGAGGGAAGGAGGGCAAACAGGCTGCGTTTGGGGTGGGGAGGTGTCCATAGTGATGCTGCATCCCCCGGGCAGTAAGGATGCCTCGTTACCGGGCGGCTTTGAGACGGTTTGCAGCAGCTTCGTGCAGCTTTGAATGCTACAGCAGGAACTTCAGACTGTTGAGTAACTGAAGTCGTCTATCAGCCATCAGCAGGATAGAATTCCTCTTTAAAACTTCAGTAGTTAGTGTAGCCTCTTTTCAGGTAATGTAACACAACTAGGTGTCACTGGTAAAAAGTCCAAACCGACAGCTGTAATATCAGTGGGTTTTAATAATTCAAAGAAAACATCATTCAAGCACCACAAATATTTAGGAATATGCCTTAAGGAGGAATAACCAACAGATCCGTATCTGGTTTTGTATACATGAAAGACAGTTACATAACATGCTCACCATTCATTACAGTGGGGCAAAAGGGTAACACACTTCACTCGAACTGTGTTTTCAAAGCCTGCATCACAGTTAAAGTGCATGGGATTAACCTGTGATCCTATAGATAGAATGGGACTGAATGGGTTGGAAAAGTTCGAAGTGTATTCCTGAACATATCAGTCATACTCGTCTGTGAGAAGGTAAACCTCAGAGCTACCTAGATCAACCTGTTCTCTGCAGGCACTATGGAGTTACACAATAATGAGCTTTAATAATCGGCTGTAAACTAGGTTGTGTGTACAACATCTGATTAGATACTACACAGATGTAATAATTGTCTTGTTTGACTAGCCTAACTTGGATTATCTGTAAATTTTATTCAACTAATTCATATCTAAATCCTTGATATGCTGAAAAATGTGATTTTAATCATATACATTAACTCATTTTCTGTCACATCTTCTCATGTGTAGGTTTAAAGGGGAGCTGGTGCTCCAGATTGGACGTCAGGCAGGGTAAACCCTGTATGCTTTAAATGTGTACATCAGTTCATTTCCATCTATGACTGCTTGTCTCCGTTGACATTGGGGTCAGGTACACTCTGGACTGGGCATCACATACCTTAATGCTGTGGGAGGAACTCGGAACACCCAAGAATAGCCACATGTGGAGAACATGCAAACTCCCAACAGAAAAGTAAAAAAAGTAAAACAGCAAAATATCAGACATTTAACAGAATTTACTCCACTTACACACTTTTATTTTGGTTGTTTTTTTCCACTTCTTTTATGACACCTGTTTTAAAATTTAGTGAAATGTAGAGCTTTTACCATGAGTGTAATGCTTTGCATTAGTAGCTACTAAATGTCTGATGCTAACATTCCTTTACTAATCAGATTAGTTTGTCGAATGAATTAATGTTTGGTTACATCAGTACTTAATGACTGCAGAAGTGATGATAACAGAGCAAGGCAGCTCTGCATGATCCTCAGTGATTCAGGGTAAATATACTGTAAGTCATATGGCGTTAAAATATACACCTTACTTTTTTAGACATCATATTTGACTAGTTTAATTCACTTTTTGCACATGTTACCAAGGTGACATGACTCCAACATGCAGGGAGGCGTCGGGAGGCCATGCATTACATATCATATATATTTATCATGTGAATAAAAAGGAACAACAATATTGACTCGGCTTCATTCTTCTATTAATTCATTTTACCATTAGTTTTTATGACACTTGTGATCAATACCGTGATGCAATAAAAGCCTCCGTCTTCAACATCTTTCTTGAACTATTTTACCTTACATTTACATTTACAAAGTGAGTGCATAAAACCCACAAAGAAATTCTGTATTTAAAAAAATAACAACTCTAAGTATTTCTTTAATTTCTGTTGAATCTTTGGAGCATGATAAGCATGAGTTTCACATCCACCTATTATCTAATGCTTCTGACAGTTGGATGGATGATGCCTCAAAGGCATGGCACCCAAGCTGTGCATGTTTCATCTTGGAAAAAATGTACTCATATTAATGATGCAACTCCAAAGTAACTGAACACAATCACGAGGTGTGGATAAAATGAAACGTTCCATCCATTGGAACTGCCTGTTGCTAGGAGACGACTGAAACGATCCAAGTTTACCTCACATCGCCTACACTGCAAGAGGACAGGAGGGAGTTTGGGTTCAATGCAAGCGAAAGTGATGTTTTTGTTTATTATAATATTACTGCCAAATTACATTAACATACATTTATATAACATTTGAGCATTAAATAACATTGAACTTTTTTTTTTTACCAACTAAGTTTTACTGCCATAACTAGATTGGATTCTGTCTGGATGGCAAAAAAAACATCAAATAAACTGATTATGGTCTTGAAGTGGTTCGTCTTATCGATGGTTATTTAAGCCTTCACTCACAATCTTCAGTCCAGATTAACCGATTACAGGCTCATAAAATAATAGAATGGCACACATGCAAACACATGCAACCTCTGCACAGACAATCCTCTAGACTGGATTCTTTTTTTTTTTTTTTTGTCTTGTCTGCATGTATTCTCATAGTTTAAGCCCATAAAAGGGGGTTAACCTTTTATGAGATCAATTCTTATTTTAGTCTTGCAGCAAAATCTTTTATATATTTTAATGCGTGCATGTGACCATCACCAATCCTCTCTGGTAACTAAATTGTCAGTCTTTATTAGAATTTCCTATTGTGAGCCAGAGAGGGGGATGCTGCACCTCTGTGAGGTAAGGGGGAAGGAAAGAGGAGACAGGGAGAGAGAACATAAACAAGGTAGTGGATAGACAGGCAGTGCTGTTGGGCTGAAAAAGGTTTAGGCTGTTTTATTCTATCTTAGAACTGATATCTCACACCAATGTTACAAAACATCAGATTAGTGGAGGTCCTGATAGTATAGAATAGGCCACCAGAGGAAACCAGTGTAGGAGGAAGATAGAGGGCATAAGATTGTGATGACTGAAGTGAGACTCATCACGTTCTGACGGGACCCAATGGTTCTCAATAATTGGACTTGACAGGAGCTGGTAAGCCCTGAACCAACATTCCTGTGTGATGAAACCAACACCCAGATAGGCTACCAGAACTCAACAGGGCCACGCTAACCGAGCACTCCCAACCCCGGTAGCCAGGAGCATCAAGAAGCCACCACCCAAAGAGCCACCGGGGGCACCGAGAACCACGTAGACCCGGGGAACCAGAGGGGGCAGCGGCCGCCACCGCCAGGGCGCACGGGCCAGGCCCAAGGGGCACGAGGCAAGGAGGCCCCCCCATCACCCCCCCCCATCCCGCCCCGCCACGCCCCCCCCCACCCCCCACCCCCATCCACCACGCCCACACCCCGCCCAATCCCCCAACCCCAGGGGACAGGAATGCCCCCCGCAGCCCCAGGGGCCAGCCGCAGTGACCGGGCGACATGTGACTCACCCCCCTACATAGCCCCCCTAGACCGGACATGGGGTATTGCAACCCCACATGCCCGTCAAGCCTCCCGCAAGCGCGGGCAGACCAGAGATGGGGCCCACACCAACCCTCCAGATACGGCAGAGATCCCCAGCAGGCCACAAGCCCCCCCGCGCCGCCGCCCACAATTGGAAAGCCGACCAGAGGCAGCCAGCCCCCGCACACCGCCGGTCGTCCGAGGCAGCCCATGCCAGGCCCTATCAAAGGCCCACCGCAGCCAACCTGCCCACAGGTGCCCCCACGCCGAGCCCCGCCCATAGCCCAGGTCCATCAGGAAACCGACGGCAACGCCATCCCACGCCCCAGCACCCAGCAATGTAAACCAACTGCCGGCCACCAACCGCAGATCCCCGGCCAACAGCGGCGGCAAGGCGCATGCCACAAAGCCGACCTAACGCGCCACGCCCGATAGGCCAGCAGGTGAGCCGTGCAGCACCCACAGGTAGATGGGAGACAGGGTCCGCGGGGGAGAAGTCAAACCGCCCAGCAACTATCCCGTCCCCGAGCGCAGCGACGACTTCGTACCACCCAACCACCCCCGCATCCACGGGTCATCCCCCCGCAGCCCGACCCCCAGGCCAGGCCAGACAGCCCACACACCGCCCCACCCCCACATCAGAGCCACAGCGCCACATCCCCGGTCCCCATCGCCGCGCGGCGAATCAACGGCCACGACCGACAACCAGCAGCCACCAACAACAATTCGGCCGCCAAAGAACACCTGCAACCAAGCCCAACCCCCCAGCAGCCCAAGCCCAAGCCGAGCCGCAGGCCCAGGTCATACAGCCCCTCCCCAGCCATAGGCCCCAGAGGACCGCACCCCACCAGAAGCGCCATGTTGTGTGGAGTCTACGCTACCCTCCCTGTTATTATGCTTCCTCGATCCCTGATGAGGAAGCCCTCTCCCAACCCTGTGTTCCTGTGCTACCTAGTGTGGGATGTGGATTGATGTAGACTGGATTCAAACCAAGAAACATATTTCTATAAGGTGACGTTGCAAAATCACGCCACCTGTTGCATAAACATATATTACATGTAGACATATTTTAATCAGGGCAGTCCTTAATCACCCTTACCTGTTAAATATGGTTTTTCTTTTTTCTGATAAAGTGGTTTTTAATGGCTGCACACAAAGACACGTGACTCACAACAGCTTTGAGAACTTCGTCTTTAATTAAAGGTCACAGTGGTGCCTCTCTCCAAGAATGAAACATCTTCTGATCATGTTTTTATCAACAAAGGAACTGATTATTTTAAAAAAAGGTCATGACATTTTCCACCAAACTGACAAGGACTGTACATTTGTACACAGAAAGTAGAAAAACACGTCCACCTGTGGAAAACTGCTACTTATGGTAGAACTAATCCCAAACTGTTGGCTTCAGTAAAGAACACTGAAGGAACATAAGTTAAGTGGTGACATTTATTGACATAAGGTGCCATACAGAAAAAATGAAATGGAGCAGGAACTTCATACTATTAACAATCCTTAATGAACAACAGTTTCCACCCTAAAAACTGTTGTTCATAAACATTGATCAGTCGATATTATTGGCAGGAGTGTCGCAGTCCTGTAACTGATTAAGAAAGACATTAAATAGTTTAATGGCACAACTGAACCTAGTCTATGAGTTAAAAGCATACGAGTGTTCATTTCACCTCGTGCATAAATACTTTATTCATAATCTCTGCTTTGACTCAGACTCTTCTCTTATGTGACTCATTGTCTTTTTTACTGCCTTCCAAGCGGATTTTGTTGGAATAAAAAAACACTGTTGATTATAGAAGAAGTGGATCGATTATTTCTGCTCTGGATCCAACAGATCTACTGTCCAACAAATCAGGAGGATCTAAACCAGAGTAGAGCTCATGCACATTTAGTATTAACATGTTTTGCACAATGCATGAATTTCATATCCAATATTTTCTTTGTGTAAATAACTTTAATAGACCTTAAACCCAATATTTATACTATTAGTACATTTCTGAATTTTGTGGCATAAGCAAAGATGGAGGAACCGCACCATAAGGCCACAGTGGAATGCGATGTGGTGGTCTTGATGTGTGAGGAGCTGGGGGTGAGGATGTACACAGGGATGAAATGTCCACATGTCTTAGACGATGACCTAGTTTCTCCTTTAGTTACCTCAGATGAATGTACAGTTTATTCTGCCTAGATACACAGACATTCTACCGGCTAATCAATGCTGACACTTGTGCATCTTCAAGTCTTTTCCGCTTTTCAACTTTATCCTTTATTGCCATCCTTTGCGTGTGAGGCATTATGAGAGGGAGTTGTGGGTACGAGGCAGTAACACAGAGATCACCATGCAAACGGACAGCAGAGATGTGGCAACTGCCGGGTTATAGCCGGTGCTCGCCGCTGGGATGAAAAGAAAAAATAAGGTAAACTTTATTGATCCCACAATGAGGAAATTCGCCAAAAAATATAATCAATAATATCTATCAAGATACACCAAACAGATTTTAAAAACAGTTTCTGACTGTGCATCGATGAAGTTGGGCCGTCATCTCATGCGACAACATCTTCCAGATATTGTGCCAATTATGAGGCAGTGGATTACTGATCTAATCAATACTTTTATGTTCAGGAAAAAAAAAAAAAAAAAACATGCTTGAGCATCACATATAGAGAAATATAGGTCTCAGTGGTAAAGCGGGCGGTGGAGCAGGTCGTCCTATGATTCAAGATCGGCGGTTCGATTCCCGCTCCCGCCCAAAAAATACCCAGAGGTGAGCTGACAGTGGGAGGTGTCAGCTCACCTCCGGAGCACTGCCGAGGCACCCTTGAGCAAGGTGCCGTCCCCTTTACAAATTGCTCATTTGAGGCGCACCAAGAAGGAGCTGCCTGCCACTCTACCTCCCTTGCATGCTTACAGGCCCCCCTGTGTGTGGTTGTGTGTATTACAGGGACCTGTACACACTAATATGCATGCGTGTCATTGAGACTAACAAAAACTAGAGTGTGCATTCTTAATTTCCCTTCGGGGATTATAACAGTGTATAAAAAAAAAAAAAAATTTAAAAATATACTGTACATGGATGGCGGTGACATCCAACCACTATTTATCTTCCTCCCAAACACTTATCACAAAGCGTTCTGTTCTCTGTACAGAATATCAGCGTCATGGTCTAATTTTAGATTCTGGCAGCTACATTAGCTCACAGCTGATAAATGGCTCCATGTAAAGCAGCTCAGATCACAACAGTACTTTAGCAGAACAATCACAAGAGACAATGTGATTGGCTGTTAGGGTTACTTTTGTGTCATGTCTACATCTAACCATAAGCTTAAATTGGGTGCTCCCATTGAGCAGCATTATTTAAACAGCATGTGAATAAATGATGAACTGTTGAGTGAAAATGGGTCAGAACCACTTCAATAAACTAAATATAAGGAGATTATTTTTCTCTGGCTGGTACAAGTATAGACTGACGAGTGGAGAACAAGAGTTTAATTAACTCTGAATATGAAATTTCTCTGCGTACCATGCGTGAAAATGAAGCATGGTAAGAACCTTGGCAACATTCTCAAAAATCTAAAGTGCATTTAATTGAGAAACACTTAACAGATTTGAAACAGTTTGTTCTCTGATTGCAAAAATGGGTCAATTAAAAAAAATTAGAACCTGCATGGACTAATTTGTGATTTATGACCCGATTTTTGACAAACATTTGATGGCACCAGTTTTCATTCAGTTGTCGTGTTTCTGGACCATGACACATGTTTGGCATTAAGAGGAAGCTTGATACAAGTTTTTAGATATTTTTTTTTCAACTTAGTAAAATGACAAATAAAACACTGATAGTAAACAGGAACAAGCCATGAAGAAAAAACTCCCTGAAAATTAGCCTCACGGGGTTTGAGATCATCAGACTGGAAGTATTTTTCTGATAATTCTGGTCATGTAATTTAAATCTATTTGTTTGCAAAAAATGTAATCAAATTTAAACAGTTATAACACAAAATCTCTTCATGTCTTGCATGTTTCATGCACATCTACTGATGTCTGCTTCTTACCGCGGCAGCTTTTCCCATCTCTTTGGAGCATCCCAGTCACGCAGCTGCAGATCGGCCCAGTTGTCCTACTGGTGCAGATTTGTTCACAGCCTCCATTGTCCTCCTCGCACCAGTCTGATTCTAAAGGAGAAGACACAAAGAGTCATGGAAATCCTCTGGAAAATACTTGAAAGGGTTTTGGGTGAACTAATTATTGATTCCACAAGAACAGGAGCATTTACACCTTAAATCCTTCTGAAATGGGTTAAATGTGATTTTCTATTTCTAATCAGACAAAAACAAAACAAAACAAGGTAGGCCAGCTTAAAATCTGATACCTCACTCACCTCTCCTTCTGATTGGTCCAACAGTCAGTATGTGCTGTTTATGCTCCCCTTCCTCTGAGTACATCCTCCTCTTGTGTGGACAGTTCTGATTGTATAGAGTATTTCCATTAACACAGCGGCTGATATTTGATCACTGCTTTTAATTAGGACGAAGGTTTTTTTCCAGGTTCTCACCACTTTGCAGGCGTTTGTTTCGGAGTCACACAGGGAAACATCACAGTGGAGGTGGACCTCATCGTAATCCCCTATGAATTTGAAAACGGTGACGTGGAAGCGGCAGGTGAGCGACACGCCGTTCTCCGCCATGCCGATGGTGTTATCCTTAATGTTAGGACACCTAGAGTGAGGCAGACAGATATGAGAGGTGTACATGGGTGTGGAGGTCGATTTGGCGTATATTTTGTGCAGTTATCCATCAGCCACCACCACCTCCATGAAAGCAGCTGCTGCTATGTTCAGTTCTGGTGTAGAATTTAGATTGAAAGCATTTTTAGTAGCAATGCAATCAGTTTTATTGTGTAAGATAAGAAGATCAATTACCCACATCCACCTTCATTCACACACACACACACACACACACACACACACACACACACACACACACACACACACACACACACACACACACACACACACACACAAATTTTAATGGGTTTTTGCCCCTCCATGAATGTCTGTGAAAATTGGTTTGGTTATTTTTAATGAACTCTAATGGCATTAATGGCATTAGCCATTAATTAGAAAATAAAAAAATCCACGGCACACAAAACGAATTTTAAGCTGTGTTATGTTCTTGACACCAAAGTAATAATTTCATGGATTACATAGATGCCGGTGACGTTTCCTCGCCTACCCTCTCTCGATGATGATGTAGCGGAGTCGGTCGCTGCTGTAGCGGGACGGCGTGGCCCAGCACATGTTCACAATGAGGATGAGTTGGTTTTCATCTGCCCCCTCCACAAACACCCCTACGAAGAGGATGTCTCGTGTGCTGAGGACCACCTCCCCCTCCCTGTAAGGATGGCGGTATGAGGAGTTCTTGTAGAGCGCCATCTTGGTAATGAAGTTCCCCTCCTGGGTCGGTAAGGTGAGGTTGATCACACTAAAGAAAGAACAGTTTTATTTGATGCTTTATTTGACTTATAGACGTAATTGTATTGTCTTTTCTATTCAGTAGTTTTACGTGGAACAGAATACTTTTCCAGAGTGCTAAATTCTACTATAATCCAACCTCAACATGGGCTTGAGGACCGTCTCCAGGGAGATCTTCAGGTCCAGCTCGTAGGCGCAGGAAAACTCCACATTAATGGTCTTGTCTCTGGTGATGACATTCCCGGTGTTGTTCACGCTCTCTATCCACACGGTGTTCTTGTACATGATGTGGGTGCCATTCGACTGCCAGAGCAGAAACAGAGATGGGAAGTCAAGCTATTGGAATGGCATCAGATAAAACTAACAGTGTCTTTAGTAAGATGACTTAATAATGAGAACATCATTAGAAGAAGTGTAGGATTATATGGATAAGGGTAACATGTTGGAATACAAAGCAGTTCCCCTCATTTTCCAGTAGCTATGAAGATGTCCCAGTTTTCTACTAGAAACAAGCAAGGAAATACATTTTTCAGCCATTTTTTCCATTTATATTTTAATGCTACAAATTTAAGTCATGGCGTTTTTCTTGGCTTAGATTGGAGGCAGAGTATCAAGGATAGAGGTATTATTTTGAGCAGGACTTCTAAAATTATAAAGAAATTTGCAGAACCGAACTTTTGAATGGCATTCTTAAAACCCTAGCGTTCAAAGAAGTTTGGGAGAATTCCAGAATTCACTCATTAAATTAGTTTGTCACAGGTCAAAAAAGCCAGTATGAATAGAACCTGACCTGTACGATGGATCCACAGTGGCCCTTTGTGTTGTTGATGCGGAAGGAGATGAAGTCCTCTCCTTCAATGCCCGAGCAGTGTTCATCATTGATCCTGACGTCCTCTCGTTCAAAGCCCAGCTGGAAGAGTTTACACTTGGAGATGGAAACCTCCATCTGAGCGTGTTTACAGATCACCTCCGCCTGAATGATGTCATCATCTGCTGCCAGAGACACAGAGGAGGCAGCGTATTATTATTATTACTTTATTATTATTATTATTGTTATAATAATAATAATAATAATAATAATAATGATAATAATAATAATAATAATAATAATAATAATAATAATAATAATAATAATAATAATAATAATAATAATAATAATAATAATAATAATAATAATAGTAATAATAATTATTATTATTATTAATTTGAATATCTGTATTTCATTTTCTGGTTATTTTAATTCTTTCATTGGCAGTTTGTATGGTATGTGTTTTTTTTGGTTTGATTGAGTATAACTTCGATCAACATTTATTGATTGTTGTTAAAATGTATGCAAAATTACAGTATATCACATTTAAGTACCATCACATATCGGTTCTGAATGTGTGGGATGCCCTTGAATGCATCATGAAATCTGAAAGCAAAATCGCATTAAGCCATACGGTGTATTACAGATTTCAGTGTTTGCATGCACCATAAAGTCTAAGAAGCAACACAGAATGACACCAAAATACACACTGTTGGGAAAATACATGTTGGAACCTCACCTCCAATGCTGGTGGGTAACTCTGGGCAGCCACACAGGTCGCCTCCGTTCTCCAGCTCACAAGTGAAGTTTGTGCAAATCTCTCCTGCACAGGGGTCATAGATCCATTCTGCTAAAGACAGGTCCACACACAATGTTAGCTGTCACACAAATTACTACTTGGTTTAATTAGAACGCACATTCAGGATGCTGTCAAACCAACTACATTATGGACAATGTCATTCATCGGTGAAGGTGCGTGAAAGCCGATCTTGACTGACATCACATGCAGACGTTGCAGAGCTACATTCTTCCATAATGGATATAGTGTATAATCAGCAGAGCATATTTAAAACATTTTTAAGAATGTGACTGGCAGCACAGGGAACCTAAGGCTTGTGCTTGTAGCTGTGGCGGCACCCTTACAGCAGTTCTCTTGGGCAATCCACTTGGTGGTGAGGGTTCCCAGGGAGCGGCAGGCCTCAGCATAAGCCGCCAGGGAGCCGCACACCTGAGCCTTGCGGTGATTGTAACAGCCGTCCAGGTAACAGGACTGGTAGAAGGGTCGAGGATCCAGGAGGCCATGGCACGGCTGGAAGAAACCCTTCAACTGGGTGAGCTTCTGACAGGCGTCTTCCCCTTGGAGGGCCACCACAGCGGTGTTGTCGCAGGACTGAGCCAGAGCCACGTACTGGGTTTCATCACAACTTGAGAAATTATAAACGGCATTTGAATTTTATATTTCAGGTATTATCTCCACGTATTCAAATGCATCTGTAAGCCTCACCCACCTGTTCTGCATACCGTTGGTCTTCCAGCTCTGGGCCAGCTCCAGGGCACTGACAGCTGGCTTTCCCCTGGAGGTGATGTAATCATCGCTGGGGTCGCCATTGAAATTCCCACAGAGGCCACACACCTTGTTCTGAAGCCGCTGACCCATGGTGATGCTGAGGGTGTTGAAGTGGTTGTAGCGAACCTGGATATCCTGGGGTGTGTCGATGACAATGAAACCTTCAGATGTGGACAGACGTGTCATCAGTCCGGTTAGAAACGGTACCGATACCGGTGTGCCGTTGACCTATGACCAAAGAGGAGACAGCAATTTTGACAAATCAAAACACACATTCCCAATATCACAAATCCCTTTAATTAAATTCACTTTCTGCTTTTCTGCTCTAATCACACTGTAGGATTTTAATTCCTGTTGTGACTAAAAGTGATAAATAAAAAAAAAAAACTGCCATTTTTTTCAGTATCAAGTAATAGGATAAGTGTATATATATCATCATTCAATATGAAAATGGCACATTATTGGCTATGGATAACTATTTCTATTAAATACATTATCTAGAATGGCGCAAAAGTACTAGCTAAATTTAAATAATGATTAAAGTGAACCCATTCCAATGCAGATTTGACAAAAGTGAACTTGTGTTTTGGGGTTAATGAGACTCCAGGTCGTCCCATCTCTGAAACCTGCGATCAGGTCACGTTTATCACCAATGATGGCATCAGGAGAATAAAATGAGCATATTTTACGGACACTGAAGAGGTCTTCATGACACTAAATGTCACTGAGGTATTAATTATTGCCGGTGGGCTTGCCGCACGTGAGACTCTTAACCTTTAATGGTGTGTGGTTTCAGAATTGTAAGTCAAGGATATTACACTAATGGGATCTTGTGTGTTTATGATCACAAACGTGCAAACTCATTATGGAGATAGAGGAGCTCAATTTAACCGATGTCCTCAGTGATGAAAGTAGAGGGAGTAGTCAAAGAAGAACAGGATATAACCGATAAGAAAGAAGGCATTTCAAAGCAAACACAACAATTTCAAGATGATCCTGTAATGTCTCAGAGTTCTGGTGAATCTGACCTGGACCCCTTCTCACTGTTTTCTCCTGGCGGTTCAAGAAAGAGCTCACTCTGTTCGGGAAGACTTATCACGAGCCAAAGTTGAATTCAATATGCTGGTCATTAGCTGCCTGTTTAAAGGATGAATTAGAGGAGCTATTTGAACAATTAGTGGCAATTGATCAACTGGACTACGAGAATATTTTCAGGTCTTCAGGCAAGTAAAGGGATATTTGGATTAACTCTGTTATTCGGTGTCTTGAAGGTTTCATAAAGGCATCTTTGAAGGCAAGCTGGCAGACACAGCCAACAGGAAGTTAAGCTGGTTATATAAAATCAAGGTAATAACTCCATCAAAGTGAGTCTATGCAGCATTTGAAAGAAGATATAACCAAAACCTTCTCTTTGCTTAAAGCTGTCTACTTATTATTCAGCAAAAGCAGCAAAGGCCTACTTGACAGCTGTGTTCACTGTTTGTTTGCCTTTGGTTGTTTTAGGTAAAAAAAACTAAAAATCAAAGTTTTGTTGATCTCAACAAAAAGAATAATCAGAAATATATGGTTGCTGACAGATAGACTGTTTAAGGTTGAATGTGTCCTTTTCTGAAGTTGACTCCAAAAAAGAACAGATCCATTCCAGACTAATTATAAAGTAATTGAACTTAGAGTCCTACAAATGCCAGTATTTTTCTCACCTTGACTGTGCTGCCAGAGATGAGTATGTTCTCCTCATTGATGTAAAGGTAGACGTGTGAAATGGTGGTGAGGTTGGGTGTGCTCCATTTATCAAAGTTAGCAATGAGCTGGAAAGAGAGGTCGGGCAGCTTGTGACAGTTTGTGGACAAGACAAAGGAACAGGAGGCTGGGAGCCGCAGGGACGCCCCATCGAAGGTCCTGAAAACTCCACCTCCAGACGCAACGCAGTGCTGGGAGCGCCGTGCGAAGCAGCCCCGGACGCCGTATCGTAGGGTGCACTCTTCCTCTGCCTTACAGCGTCTGGGGTCACACTGGATCAGGTTGCGTCCGATGCACTGGCAGCGTTTGGTGCAGTCACTGTTCCAAAACAGCTGTTTGGGCTGAAATGAAGGAAAGGCTCCAGTTAAATCACTGATGATGTGATTGACAGAAAGTATTTTATACATTATCATAGTTTATTGAAGCAGAAATATTGTAATAGTGTAATAGTGTAAAATTTTCACAATTTAATTTTTTGACTAGGACTATGTTAGTGTTTAGTCACTGCTTGTCTTGTGGTTTGCAGCCAGAAACTCACTTATCATTTGCAAAGGAGGACAAAAGGAAACCTTATTTTTTAGACTGAATCTGAAAACTACATTTCACTGTTAATAAATGGAATAATGAGCCAGAGGAGCTCAAACTTCAAACATATTCCGAAACCATTTCTTGCAAAATTTCTCATGTTTCCTCTCTACCTCTAAGCCTGGTTTAGTGTTTAGAAATATCAGCATTATTATATGACACTGATTGGCCTGATGAGCACCATACATATTTGAATTTATCTAATGTAGTGCTTGATTTGAGACTGACCTCAAAGTACTTGCCATCAGTGTAGCAGCCGCAGTTTTGAGGCAGGATGCAGCTCTTCCCATTGAGTACGTAGCCCTGGTCGCACTGGCAGCCCTCCACACAGTCCTGGTTACAGTCCCTCTGGCCGCGGGCTGGCGCACACTGGGGCGGGCAGACCGACACACAGCTGGAATAATGGCTGTTAGGGGGACAGGTCTGGACTGGGAGCAAACAGACCAGTAGAGATATTAGCAAATCATTGTAGTGAAAACATGGGTCACATGTCACATTTAAGGGTTCTCTGAGGTAAAAAGTAGAAGTGGGATAAGTAAGGCCTTGAGATTTTGGCACATATTTGACATCCCAAGTACTCAGTGCCCATGAGATTCCGACTCAGGGTCACTTATCTCACTCTTTTTCCACAATTTCTATCGAAACTTTAAACTGTTCTGTCTAATAAATGCAAAAACCACCAACTGTATAAATGGACTGAGTCGATACGACAAGGCAGTGGATTCTAGGTGTGACCCAAAACACAGAAATTAAAGAAAATTAAAGAGGCTAGCAGTAGTTCTGCAGCAAAATCAGAGAAGTAGAAAAGCGTCTCCTGTGCAGAAATGAGGACAACATGCAGACTTCACTGAAATATTCCCAGGTCCACAGGTGGACTTGTTAACCCAGGCCCTTCTGGCTGTGAAGCAATAGCGCCACCCACTAGTTCCACCCAGGATATGACCTTGAAAATAGCCTTCAAACAATGTGATTGAGATCACAATTTTTTCCATTCTTAAGAAGTGGAGGAGAGATGTGCAAACAAACTGGTCAAACAATTGTGAAACTATCTTTGCTTTGATGAAACTGACATAAGATTTACACTCACCACATGGAGTGTCACTCCTCCAGCCCGTAACGGGCACTCCTTGGGTCTGACATGTGCCGGCGTATATCTGCAGCCAATTACAGATTGTATCCTGAGATCCTTGGTCCAAACAAGCGTCCTGCAAGCAGCTTTGGTAAAAGAATGATGGTGCCACCTTACTGTGGCAACGTGCAAACACACCTCCACGATCCACCAGCAGCCCACACAGCCTCACTGCTTCAGGGTCCACAAACACGTAAAGTCCATCTCCAATGTGGAAACGTATGCCAGTGTTCGCTCCGTTTGCGTCATCAACAGCACCAATGTTCGCGTTGGCATCACCCACAATAAGAGGTTCATCATTATGTGCGCTTTTCTCTTCAAGGCCACAGTGTGGGCAGGAGTCCCCGCATCCTACCTGGCAGAAGGTGTCCCTCTCTGCCCAGTCCATGCCCCAGTCAGTGGAGGTAAGGGTGGGTGGGAATAAGGGGACGCCGTGGCAGAGGCCACAGGAAGAGCTGTAGAGGTCACGGGGCAAAGTCAGCAGCAGGAGGGTGTTCCAATCGAAGGCCACTTTGAGGCCAAAATCTGTCTCCAGTATCAGCTGCATCCCCATGGTAAAGATGTTGATCTTTGCTGAACCCAGTTTCAGAGGAAGGTACAAACGCTCCTTATTCACCTTAAGAGAGATGGAATAAAACTGTTCTAGTAAGAATGGGTCTCATGGGATACAAACAGATTCCTACAGAAGCAATTTTTTCACACCAAGTCATTGATTCTAATCCAGATGAAATCCCTGTTTTTCAAAGTATGTGGAGAAAACCAGGTGACGAATTGATATCAGTAAGACTCACTGAAAGAGCGTCTGTGTCTGTCTCATATACTTTAATTTTAGCGGAGCGGCTGAAACAGAGAGAATGAGAAAAATTATGTGTGTGTGTGCGTGTGTGTGTGTGTGTGCGTGTGTGCGTGTGTGTGTGTGTGTGTGTGTGTGTGTGTGTGTGTGTCTGTGCGTGTGTGCGCATTGCGTTATGTGTGTCATTTCTCAGATCTTTTAGTGGGTTTGTGAACCTGGTCCAAATGTCGATCAGGTCCGGAGTTTTGTCTGAGCCAAATCCAACTTGATAAAAGATGACCATTGAAATTAGATCCACTTTGAGCCAATCAAAAGAAATTCACTCTCTGCCTGGTTATTCTATCGGCTTGATCATAAAAAATATCCTCACAGAAACAACAACCTTTGACCTTTGTGTGTTGTGATTTGAACGTAGTTGTAAACCACATTTCAACTATTCACTGACAACATGTCATCATGACTTTGAGTCATTTACTTTTATTCTTGTTTGTGCACTCACCGTAACAGTGTTTTTGTAGCTTCTAGAAACTTCAATTTCATATTCGTAGACCTCCAGCACAAACCCCCGGACCCAAATAGCTTGGCTTGTGTCCCTTTCCTCATTACGTGCAGACAATTTAAATTGCGGAGAAGTTCCACTAATAGCCGTGGGGTCATTGTTCTCTGTCCCACAGTAGCTGGTGGCCATCCTAAGAGGACAAGAGCTCTGCAGCTCAAATGGTTTACCACCAAATGGCAGAAAATGTCCATAACCAGCTGCCACACAAAGGGTCTCGGTTCGTGCTTGGCAGAAATACAAGCCATCAGTCTCCTGACAGTACTCTTCAAGCTGACAGGGTGCAAGCTGACAGTATACACTGTTGTCAGTTCCATTGCAGTAGCAACGTTCCCTGCACTCCCAGTCTGTCCAGAAAGTCTGATTTGTTGCCAGGTGGCGCCCGTGGCTCATGCAGCCGCAATTGTGGCGTGCCACACACAGGCCATCGAGCAACGCAAAGCCTTCCTCGCACTGACATCCTTCCTGGCACGGCAGAGGGCACGGCTCCACGGGTTCATCCAAGTTGGTACAGGTTAGAGGGCAAGCACTGGTGCACTCTTCAAAATGACTGTTCATTGGACAGGGAAGAGCTGGGGCAAAAGAAGGAGGCAAGAAACAACAAGTGAGAAGCAAAAAAGCTACTCCATACAATAACAGAATTTTACAGATAGTGTAAAATGTAGGGTTGGATTGAGACAGCTTAAAACTACCACTCATACAATGGATCCCATTGGAGACCGAATATGTGGAAAAGTGTAAAAACTAGATTTCATTGCAGCGCTGCAACATAATTTACTTCATGTTGATATCTCTTTTACTTACTTGTATTTGTTAAAAGATGATGCAACAAGGATTTCCTTTTTCACTAGAATATTTCTGTTAAAATCAGCTTCCAAGATGAATAACTGTCACAAAATACAAGATAGTTTATAACCTTCACCAACGACGTTGCTTTTATTAGTTTTGTTGCTTGTTGCTCAGAAATTCTGAACAGATTTTTTTAGGAGTAGCAGGGTATGGCCCAAGGAACAACCAGGGATTGGTTGTAATATAGATTGTCATCCAAATCCTTTTTTTTTTTTTTTTTAAGGATTCTTTCCCACTATGGAATGGATTAGAATATACAGTATATAGACATTACTTGGACAAAATTATCCAAAATGCATGAAATTATAGGAAATTTGCCACTATGCCAAAAAAATGAAAGAAAATGATTTTTTTGAAGTACTATTAATTCATATAAAAAGTGTAATTCCAAATTCAACAGATAGTCTATCATCATTAGACATCATTACATCATTGAGTGTCAACAATCCATTCCATCCATCTTTTTGAAGACGAAATGATTGTAATTGTCTTATCATTAGCCACCTTTCTGCCTTGCGGGTCACGGGTGTTTCCCAGTGTATCCCAGCTGGCTATGAGCGAATTACTAGGTATGCTCTAGATGCAGTGCCAGCGCATCACAGGGCCACAAGAAAGACATACAGCCATTTATGCACACACTCACACCTACGGACAATTTGGAGTGGTCAGTTCACCTAAATTGTATGTTTTTGGAGGTGGGAAGAAGCCAGAGAACCCGGAGAGAACTCACACAGACATGGGGAGAACATACAAACTCTGCACAGGAAAGGAATCCAACCCTGAACCTACTTGCTGTGAGGCCACCGGGCCTCCTAACACTGTTGATCTTTTTATTTAATTCTCCACCAAAATATCAGCCTGTTCCTTTAACATTAAGATAAATCTACTTACGGCAGTTGGTAGTGCTCCTCCAAGAAGCAAGGTCTACTTGAGCATCTTGACAGGCAGTGGCGTAAGCTTGCAGTGATGAACACAAGGCGGAACGATTCCCCTCCTTTACACACATGTTATACAAGCAGTTCCTAAAGAATGGGGAGGGGTTGACCACTGTATGGCATGCCAGAAATGTACTGTTTCCCGGGTCATTGATATTTCCACACATCCATGGACTCTGGTAGACACGCAGGCCTGTGCACATTCGATAGAGATCATCGCAATCCCCATTACAGGTGAGGTCATCAGCAATAGATTGCCAGACCTCTGTGAACTGTTCAGTAGACTCCGCCAAACGTCCATTTGGAAGGCGAAGGTCATCAGTGGAGTTGCCATTGAAGAGGCCACATAGCCCACAAGTTACGTTGTAGAAGAGGGTGGAGAGGGAGATGTTGAGGAAACCCTGCCGTGTGTAGTGGACTCGAAGCAGACCGTGAGACTCTACCACCGTAGCGTTGCCAGGCGCTCTGTAGATCATCATTGTTTCCATCGGATGGACATAGGGGAGGCCCACAGGCTCACCGTTCACCTAAAATGAATAAAGATGTCAGCCGCTGAAAACAGATGACAGAAAGCATGGAATACACCAAGGATGCAATTCAGTGAAGAAAGATTATTCACATTGTACTCATTAATATTCAATAGTTTGTGAATTTTTCACCCTCATCTAAAACAGATCTCAACAAAATGAGACAAAACTAACCATGGAAATGAAATGAAACAGAGACAATACAGGTTCCTAAAATGTAAAAGACCCTGCTTATGAAAAGACATGGAAAACAGTTTTTAATTACGCTCTGGAAGTGAAACATGATGGATGGAGTGGACTAACCGATGGATGGGATGGATGAAACCCATTCATCTATCCTCTCCCTCACTTTATTTGTGGTAGGGAATAAAAAGGTTTGTGCTTTATGGGTAAAGAAACTCACCTTTACTGTATCAAAATCTGTTCCTCCCATCTGAGCTTCTAGATTAGCCACTATCACCACCACTGGCCTTTTCCAGGAGGGCCCTTTGTTCATCAGCTGCCTGCCTATCTTTACTTCCACCATTGAGCCGTTAGCTGGTATTGGACCACACAGCTTTAGAAGGTAGTAAGAACTGTCAGCTGGGAACAGCAGGGAGGTGCCATCAAAGGTGGAAGTCACTGAGTTCTGGGTGACTGAGCACACTCCCTCCCTTTGTGGGTAGCAACCGAGCAACCCTACCTCCGCTACACACACTTCACCCTCCTTACAGGACTCATTGAAACAGGAGACTTCTCCAGCAGGCCCACAGTTGCAGTGGAGGGTACATTCACCTTCTTCGCCAGTGGGACCTGCCCAGAAAGTGTTATTAAGAGGGTAGTAGAGGCCATTATGCTCACAGCCACAGTCTTCAAACTGTACACAATGGCTGCCGCTGAGAACGTAGCCTTCATCACACTGACAGCCTTCAGTGCAAGGGTGAGCACAATATAGTGGAGCGGTGAGGTCCGAGCAGGAGGCCGGGCAGGCACTTGTGCACACTTCATAGTGACTGAACTCTGGACATGACAAAGCTGAGAACCAATAGGAGAAGAGATACAGTGTGTTACACAAAGATCTTAAGTTACGTTGAACAGTCTTTGCCAACTCAATACAGTGAATCTCACCACAGAAAGTGCGTGATCTCCAAGCTCGTATTGTGACGCCAAGGGCCTGGCAGGCCAAGGCATAGGCCTGTATGGCCTGGCAGAGTGTGGTAATGTTATCCCTGTTGCTGCACATGTCATATACACAGCTATACACAAAGGCTGTAGGGTCCACTACAGCTCTACAATCCCTAAAAGGGCCATCAGTTTTGTTGATGAGACCACAGTAGTCTGAGCGGAAGTAGAAAGCTTCTGTAAGAGGGTCACACACGGTGCAGTTTTGGGTGCAGCCATCTGAACACCTCCAGTCTGTGTCCTCTGCTCGCCAGCTGCCTCCTAACTCGACTACGCTCTCTGCGAGAGAGCCATCAGGAAGCACTGGATCATCAGCAGGATCATCATTATAGTTACCGCAGAGGCCACAAGTATTGTTGAAGTACGAACTCGGTAGGGAAATAGATGCGTAGTGTTGGCCATCATAGGTTACCAAGAGTCCAAAGTCTGTCTCTAAAGCAACAGCAACTCCAGACTGGTATACCCTGACAGCACCAAGCTGGAGCTGGACTGGTAAAGTCTTCCTCAGACCGTCCACCTAGAGAAATGAACAGAAGACAAATGTGTTGTTTTGTTTTGTGTTGTGCGCTTGATTTTGAGTATTGTGAAAAAAAGCAATAAAGGCACATCTAGGAGCTAATGCGTGATGCCCAACCCAAATCCCTCTCCCAAATGGAACTGCAACCAAAAATGTGTGCCAAACAGTATTTTCCTATATCAAGGCCTGTTAGATTGTCACCTGGACTCTTCCAAAACTGCCTTTGGGTAACATGACTCGATGACCATACACATCCACTGTAACATCTCGAAGCCAAGACACAGAGTTGGCTCCACGGTTCTCATTTTTTGCTTCCACACTGAAGTAAGGTAGTCCAGCAACCTCCCAGCAGGGCCGAGCCAGTAGGTAGGAACAGGTTCCTTGGAAGTGATAGAGAAAGCCATCAAAGGTGTGGTAATGGGGGTCCCCGAAGACCACACAAGTGCTGGTACGGGTCGGCTGGCAGTAAAAGGCCCCCTCCTGTTGTTCGCAGGTCTCCAGCTGCCCACATGGAGCCTCCAGGCAATGCACCTCATTGTCAACGTCAAGGCAGCGGCATCGCTGTGAACACTGATCAGACAACCAGAAGATTTCCCCACGTCTGTAGTACCGCCCTGCAGAGGACGTAGGAAACAAGAGGAATTTTAACTGGAGCTCTGCAACTTGTGGCTTCTTAGCAACAGATACACCTGTTTGAACTTGCCATTATAGCTGCAGCCATTGGCGGGATCTATCAATTCGGCATCGACTCGAAAGAGCCATCGCCCAGGAATATTGACATTGGTTGTTTGTTCAATATTCACAACATCGTTTGACCGGGATCCTGGCAGGTTGAAGAAGTGACCAATGTCTCCGCCATTGAAACCTGACTGGAAAGGGGAAAGGTGTGAGGGATGTGAGGTGAAATATTCCGTGTATTATTTCTCACCATTTTTGTGACAACCATTGTTGTCACAAAAAGTCCATAAGACATTGTGAAATGATCCAAAGGACATTGTGAGAATACCTGAGCTGTTGTCCCACCCAGTCCTGTTAAAGGGTCTCCACCACTGGCTGTTCCCGTGCTCCATGTGATTTCTCCATAGTTGAACATACTGAAGAATGCCGTACCATCCGAGATTAGTACAGTTTGGAACGTGTTCACCTTTCAATCAAATCAAATGATTAAAAAAGATTTACAAAGAGAAAACAGGATCCTCAGCAGATCACATACATTCATAAACCCCAAATTAAATTAAAAGTATTAGATAGTCAGTACATGCTCCAGCATATCACTCAGTTTCATGGTGATCTATCAGGTACTTTATGCACAACTGATGTCCATGTTGGGGAGGGAAAAAGCAGAAAAAAAGTCCTGAATCTTCTCTTTGAATCTGGAGTCACTATTTTATTGTATGTATGTAAGAGAAAAAGTGAAATACAAAGAACAAATCACCAAAGAGGCTTACTGGGCTACTAGTTTGGTAGGGTTAGGATACTTTTAGCTTAGTTTAGCTCTAAGATGAGAAGCAGAGGAGTTTAAGTTACATCTCAAGGAGGTCAAAGCCATGCTAAGCTAAAAATACTAAAATGTGCAAAAGACATGAAATGTAACAGCTTTGTAAATATTTTTAAAGCAACCAAAATTAGAAACTTACTTAGCTTTCTGCTAAGGTAGGCTAATCATGTCAAAACTCTCTCTCTCACAAAACTCTCACTCTCACAAATATTCTTTAGAAAACTGAGGATTAACAAACACTATCATCCTAAGACAAAAAATTTCATCTTTACCGGGGTTGTCTGACTGCCTCCATAAAAAGTGACTTGGTGCCATGTTGCAATAAAAACCCATGTGGCTGTGAAGGTCTGAATGTTCTTGAAGTACTTTCTGACATCTTGTGTTGCCCTTTCCAGAATTTCAGGATCAGTGGATTCTCTGTAGTACACATCTCCACGGATGCCATTGTGAACATCTGCCCAAAGTGGAGCGATGAATGATCTACTGTCACTCAGTGGAAAAGCTTCTGGTGTGAACTGGCTAACCTGTACATTGAAGCTGATCACACCGTTGTTGTTAACCTGTGAACAGCAAGGACAGGAATACAATTTCAGGTTTTTATATTTTCTTCATTAAATTTCTTCAATATTGACATGTTATGCATTTTTGTGCAGTAATAAGAGTTGAGAGCTTACATAGATTGAACGGTAGGGAACATTGAAAAAGATGAAATTAATGAGTAAAGTAATTTCAGGAGAACTTCCATCATCCATCTTTGGGGTCTCTAGATCCCTGTGACTGGGTCCATATGGGTACAAGATATCCTGATTACTACCTAAAAAGAGAATAATTCATAAAAACTCTTTACTTTTATTTTAATTCAACTACAAAAAACAAACATAAGAACTAAGATGGATGCTGTTTTTTGCCCTTTCCTTTAATATTTGTGTGAGTAATACCTCGTGTTTGCACAAAGATACTGACGAGGTGGAGCAGAATGACTGGACAGCCTGGCCTGACCATCCTAAACACCAGAGAAGATGATCATAAGATGAGAAATAGCATCAACAGCTTGCTTGATTTTATCAATACTCCTCCACAACTTTTTATATTGAGCAACACCGCGTGAGCAACCATCACATTATTTGCCTTAAAGCTAAGCAAAATGCTATCAGACATGAGTCATGGAGCGACTTCTCATAAACAAGACCATTACAGAAAAGTAGAGAGAAGAGAAAGCCATCAAAAACCATGTCACACCACTTCTTTAAGTTCAGGCTCCCAGGTCTCCCCAGAGAAACCCTGAAAAGGACCTATTATGAATGCTGGAACAATGTGTCAGGATCACATTTGCCTTACAGTCCCATGTGAGCAGCAGCACCGGACGACGGAACTCTGTGCCTTTAATCCCTGCAGGTGACCAGACTGGCCCTTCAGCATCTCTATGTCTGTTAGGAGTCTGTTAGGACCTAATTACCTCTTGTGTTTGGGAGCAATCCATGCCTTGTTGGCTAAAGGGACAGGAGCATCAACACTGGGCACTAATGGCTTTGAGTGAGTAGGTTTGAATCGCTCAGGTCCCTGCTGTGGCCCTTTGGGGCTGTTCAGTACATGACTTGGCAAGGTTCCCACTGACAAAGTAGAATTTATAGCCACGATGACACATTTTACAGCCACCATGTAGCATTGAAAGCTAATTATTCAATGAACTAGAAAGAACCTTTGAAAATTTATAGTGAATATAACATTAATGGGTATTTATGTCACAGCCCACATAGGAGAAACAGGTCCTTTCGGGTCACCTTGTGGGTGTGTGGCTAAGTTCTCAATCTGCATTCTCACCTGTTTCTCACCCAAAATAAAAAATAAAAAAATCAGTCAATCAATACAAATCAATCAATTAATCAATCAATAAAAACAGTAAATCATTGAAAATGAACCATTACAGTTTCTTAAGCATGGCTATTTCATAAAAAATAAAATGTAGATGTGCTTCAATAGTTTTTAAAATCAATGAGTATAGCTAGATTGTCTTTAGCTGTGTGAGGGTCAGCATTATTTCAGCTTCTGGTAATTTACTACAAGCACTGCGTTGTCGATATTTAGCTCCTTTTGGATGATTAATTGTTGTATTTGGGTTTCTCAAAATCATTAACTCACACAACTTTAGCATCTCTGCACAATGAGGATCATAGGAGTTACATATTGACCTCAAGTCAGGCCACTGTTGAAAACAGTAAAAGTTTGTGTTTTGTTGAACAAAAGGAAACTTTTTAATTACAAATACATGTGTAAATTTCCAAACTACATGTTCTCTATTCTGGCTACACACAACACTGCTGTTTTTGATGATGGATGAGGTATGTGAGACCAATTAGACACCTCTCAAATCTCTAATGATAAATTATGTTCAGGTGCACCAAGGTTAGTGAGCACTACTGAGAGAGGTCTGTTAGGTCTATTGTCAACCTTTCAACACATACTGCCTGCAGACAGGTGAAAAAAGAAATCACATAATTGTAATGTAATTAAATTCACAATTTTAAAAATGAAGTCAGTCAGTCATTTTCTTAACCCGCTTAATCCGCTTACGCAGGTCGCGGGGGAGCCGGTGCCTATCCCGGCAGTCTCAGGGCGTGAGGCGGGGGACACTCCGGGCACGACGCCAGTGCACCGTGGAGCTCAAAATGAAGTCTTCATATATTTTTTTATTGTTTACCATCTTAATATTGTACTCTGATTCTGACTCTGATTAGCCTCTGGTCAAAGTTGACCATTTGGGGCGTGGTCCAAAAACAACCTGTATCTTCTTCTTCTCCTCAGGGGTCGCCACAGCGAATCAGTTGCCTCCATCTAACCCTGTCTTCTGCATCCTCTTCTCTACTGTATGTATGCTGTATTTATTGTGTAGTGATGCAGCAACAAGCCTGATTGGGATAATATTGAAATTTTGACTATGATCTTAGATCATTTATATTCAATATTAACAGTCATTTCAGACTAACACTGTCATTCCCAGCAACAACAACAAAAAAATATTGATAGTTCCGCAACAAACTCCATGTATCTGATATGCAGGTGCGCATGTTTGCTGCATCAATAAAACACAAACCTGGTAACATACCTTCTGATTTATTTTTTTTTACAGGTCAAAAATAAAAAACTTACTGATGAAAAGTGGTAGAAGGAAGTGATGTACTCACCTGCCTTCAGAAGATGAACATCTAGCACCTCAAACTTCTGACCTGGCAACCTCCACACAGTTGTGTCTCATCTATCTGAGGACCATCCAGGGAGAGGTGTTGGTGAAATGAGACAGTGGAGGTGATAGTTGCTGATGTGATGAAAAGAAGAGAACAAGGTATGTGAAGGGCAGGATGTCCAAGCAGCCTCCTTGCCAAATTCCAGACCCACAGGATTACCAGCGAAAGGAAAAACAATCCAAAGGCTTGTGTTGGGTGTTTAAATGGTGATGTCCTTTGAGGAGAATAGTGGAGGCTGAAAAGCAACGACTGAAGCTGTGGAAGGAGATTTGCCTAAAGAAGCAGGAGCAAGCCTCACCTGGGATAGTGTTCAACTTAATCTGAGATCAGTTTTTGGGGACGGGGGTAGGAGAGGGTAGCTGAGGGGAGGGACAGCATTGGTATCTGAGGAAGAGAGGGAGTGGAAATCGAGGAATATTGAAGAGGTTGAAGAAAGAGGTCAGGGAAAAGGAAAAATCATATCCCTATTTCCAGACTAAAATCACAAGATAAAACAGACAGGATGAAGCCTTTGGGGCAGGATCTGTCTTTAACACCTGTAATGTTTGAAATGGTGATAAAATGTTCCTGTGGTGGAAAGTCTGATGGAAAAGCTGTAACCGGAGTAATTATATTTGAATGGGCTTAATATTTCAAGGTTTGGATTGGGCCTCGTTGGTAGTTAAAAATGTCCAAGGATCCCTCAGTGCAGATAAAGTTCAGCACACCTGAGCACACAAACTAAGCATAGTACAGTCTCACTCAAGGGCATTTATGGACAAAAAACAGTAACACACACAGGTGGAAACTTTGCTTTTCAAGTTCTGTGGTAGGTAGAGTTACAGCATTAACATGAGTCACTTGGTGTACTATGTGAAGCCCTTTTTTAATTAGGAAAAGACTCATTTACAAGGTTATACAGGACATTTAATTTCCATAGATGCCAGAGAGATAACAAGGGGAAATCTCAGGTGGATCCCTGCTGATAGGGTCTGGGAAGGAGAGGGCAGTCAGTTGGGTCTTTGTTGCGGCAGGACAGTGGAAGTAATTGGAGAGGCAGGGAGCAAGAGATGTGTGAAAGGCTCCTGGACTGAGGGCAGGCCCTGGGCTCCCATTAAGCAGCACTGAGTCTCTCTGTGGAGCCTTCTTTTATACCTCCCACGTCTTGTTGTGTAAATGGACACATACTCTTAACCAACCAGTGAAAGAAAGCATCGCACAAAGACAGACAAATAAAAGTCAACAGTCACAGATGACCTACCGGTTCAGGTGAGCCTTCCGATTAAGGGTTTGTGGTTTCTAAATGTCGATGATGGAGAAGCGGGGAAAGATCAAGATGGGCAAGCACAGCTGGTTCTTGCACTTTCAATTCATGAGGAACAGTGATAGCACTTCTTTCTTTGCCATACATGGGATGTCCCATGACAGCATGACTAACAACTGTTTTTATCTTAAGAAATACATGAAATGATAATTTGTGATCACACTAAAGAACCGATAGTAACCTGAGTCTGCAGTTACAGATTCTTTGGTGTTTTTCAGCTTGATTTGGTCCAATATCCTTCAAAGTTCTCATTGGATTTCATGGATTTTGATTGATGGTGGCATCTGACAACTTCTGAAAATTTTCTTTGCAGACCAGTTGACACTAATGCAAACTACTGGCTGGATGTACAGAAGTAAGAAAAATAGGAGTTTGAACTCTATCTAACCTTTTGTGAGTGCTGATTGTCCTAAATTATTGGATCATCATCCTTGTTGGGGCAAGTCACAAGAATGAGCCTACCAAAAGCATGAGAGAGGAGGACTAGGCTCTTTGTTCAGTACTTCAAAGTTGTCACTGGCAGGGTCTCGGATATTTTTCAGGCGTTAGACTAGATACTAGATGACCTGAAGCAAACAGCTGTTAACAACACCTTCGCAGAGAATGACCAGACCAGAGACAAGAACATTGGCTTGAAAGGTCAACACAAGGCAAATGTACTCTCTGAATGTGCAGAGGGATGTCAATCATGCTTCAACATCCAAGAACTCAACCTGAGAAGAGTCAACTGAGAGGAGGCCACAGAAAGAGCAATCTCATCCAAACCGATTACTGCTGCAGCCCTGAGGAGTGTCTGAGAGTAAGGGTGGATTAACTCATTTTTTAAAGACGTTTTGAAGCTACGAATCATTGAGCTTGTTTAGACAGAGGCAGAAATGACATCAAATGAGGAGGGGACTGTGTGGGAACAGGGTCATAGTATCCAGCATCACGTTATGGAGAATCCATCAAGCCTGACCTTCACAAAGAAGGTCCTGGACTGGATACCCGCTGAGCTCTGTTCAGCAGTCACCTAATCCTTGGAGTGGACCACTCTAAGTGAACCCTTATGACCAGCGGTTGGCTCTGCCCTGCCCTCTTCTCCTTCCCTTCCATTCACGATGGTGAACCTCCTTCCAGTAACCCAAACCTTTTTACCCCAATGACTCCCTCACCTGAACACACAATAGGCCCTGTTCAGCCCTACTGACCTCAATCCCACTTCATAATGCAATGCGGTAGATCCGTGGCAGATCAGAATACCGGTCGCACTTCCAGGTCCTCTCTTGAAAGACAAGGTGCTAGACGCGATTGATCCAACTGCATCTATCCAGAATCCATCCATCTGCTGTTGCATGAGTGGGCACCACAACACTTCGGTTACATCTGTATTCATGAATGATGCACTGTGTGAGATTAGACTCTATCTACATGAAACTGAGAATCTTCAGTCGTCGACATAAAAACATTTTTGAAGATGGTCCAGATAAGTCTGAGGAGTTGCAGGCAAAATAATTCAGTTTTATAAGTAAAATCAACTATTTATCAGCTGTGGAGATGGTGGGTGGCACAGATATCACACGCAGGAGGAATTGGGTTGTGCTGTTGGAAAAGAAGGAGGGGGAAAATAGAGGGAATGCCCCAGAAACCAACACCGCCTGACACGTATGGAATGGATTCTACTAGAACACACCTGCCAGAAAGACAGAAGAACTGCAGGGTCCCGACACGTCCACTGCCAAATAGTTAGCCTGCGAAACTGAGCTGTGCATAGCGAGAATGTGGACATGCTGCTGGTAACAGAAGATGCTCAAGCCACTATTTTGAAATGGTCTAGAAACTGGTGTAGAAACTGCAAGCAACCTAAATATGTTATATCCTGGTAAGACTTAAATTTGATGTTGAGACAATCATGTGATTTTAGTTATTTCCCAGTGATGGTTACGGAAAACTAGGTTGTTGTTTCATTAGACTTGCCAACGCAGCAAATATGGATGCCTGTGGCTAGCTTCCTTACGTTTAAATGGAAGCTTTAACTTCATTTAAAAATTAAGAACAAAATTAGAAAACATTAAGATTCTTGCTTATGGAATTATCTTTATGTATGGGAGGTAAATTAATTAATTTCCCTGACAGAACGTCCTTAAGGGATCAATAAAGTTCTACTCTACTCTCTACTCTAAATGTGTCCTGCAGCAGCTAAGTACAGACGCAGAGGAGACTAATTTCTAGCTCATCACCTTGTGGAATAAAAACTATCTTCCCACTTCTTAAATCTGAAGGAATATCTGTTACATATCTTTAAGTCAAAACCCAACAGCCCAACATTTAACTAATACAACATGACAATTATTGTTCGTACTAGTACTTTAAGCATCAGAGAGAACAGTACTTATTTTCCAAAAAGCACCATAAAGCGACTTGATTAAATTTTTTGCAGGAAAGGTTTCTTTCTGTGAAAGATCATAATAAAATTTGTCAATTTGCCTGAAGTGCAGTTCAAAGAGAGACAGAGAATATATTATTAGAATTTATTTCTTTAAAAGAGGTGACAGCACCATTATACATAACATACAGAGAACGTTCAAGATTCTCTCAAGAAAAAAATGAACGCACAGGTTACATTTAAGAAACAATGGAAAGCAAACATGTATATGAATTATACACCATAATAAACACCACAAGGCAAACTCCATTAGATTAGCACTCTTATACTTTTAAATCTGCACCTTAGTTTTTTTGGCATTACTGAATAATGAAGGTGAGGATGACAGATCACACAATGACAGTCCAACTTACAAATACCCATAAACAACACTGTTTCCCTGAAATGACATAGCATTTACACATCAAACACATCGAGAAATAACAGCTCATGCAAATCAACAGCTGCTTTTCAGACTAAAATACTCATCCCACAGCTTCCCATGTAAGCACTCATTCATATAATAGCGCCATATATGCCATTCAAGACAGAAAGAACCTCAATAGATCTCCAGTCCTCTACTACACAAAGTAAGTTTATGTCAAAGGAACCGACCCATATGGCACCACGAGGCGACGGTACCTCAACATATTCTCAACCAGACTCGTTTGGAAACAGGGTGCAGTAGCTACCATTTTACAGCTTGGCCTACAATGACCAGTTATTATTCTTTTTGTCTCTTAAAAAAATGTTATGACCGCACAGGTTTGATTTTGACAGTTGAACATATCCTTTTCCTGTGATTTCCTGACTGAATGATCCAACCAGAGCAGAGTCACTTTTGAAACACAATAAAACACACGTAAATTCATAAACAGCTTAATGGAATCTGGCCTAGAACCTTGTGAGGTTCAGGTTTTGGGAACCTGCACATCAGGGACGGTTAAATACCTGCAGTGGAAAACACTGTCACCTGTCAGTAAGCAGGAATGGGTTCAATGTATTCTTTTATTATGAAAACAACGTGCATATATTCACAACCCCACATGCGGTGAAACCACAGACTGTGACTCAGGTTTGAGGAGGGGTAATGGTTTTGTGTGTGTGTGGGGGGGGGGGCGCAAAGCCCGATGTGTGAACCCATTCTAGCATAAATGCAGCGGAAGTGTCCATGACACAGCAGGAGGTGTATGGTTACCATACAGATTGGGTCTCAATGTTCCTCAGCTGCCTCTGCTCCATTCATGGGGTGGACAGCCAGAAGACCAGCAGTAACTTGAGCACTGGCTCTCGTTTTTTCAGTGCCAGACCCAAGCTCACCTCAGTCCAGAGTCATATTTCTGCCAGGGCATCCTGACTGAGAGGTGGCCATGTGCTGTTATGTTATCCCCACCACACTGGATTTGTGATTTCAGCTCGGGGGGTTATTGCTTTGCTAACAAGTCAATGAGGAAAGAGCGTAATCTGAGCGGCAGGACGAAAGATTTACGACTTAACCATATTTATGCACCCATAAAAATATATTATTTACATCAGCAAATGCGTTCTGCTTTTGTTTAGATCAAAACAACTGTGTCATGATACACTATATATTATAATAATTTTGATAAAGGAGATCTGAGATTCAAACTGCAGCTTTAGCTGCAGCAACTAATGTATAAAGTCTGTTTTGCGTAAATACATGGTTGCATTATTTTGTTCAACATAATGGAGAGCAAACAGCTTTACATTCATCGCTCAAAATCTTTGAAACAAGCTCAAGTCAAAGTCAGTCATCCATTGGTGTTCATCATGAAAAAAAATCCTGTTCCATTTCCCAGACCAGACAGCCTCCTCTCTCAAAAATTTGAGGAGCTGCAGCGGCTTTTGTCTTTAGGAACTACTAGAATCTCATCCCCATCTTGAATACCATAGGAATGAAGAGCTCGGGAGCTGAACTTCAGCTCCTCAGGTCCGAAGACTGAACAGTCCTCCTGGTTGATGTAGAACAGCCGGACCCCTTTGTTGGGCAGCTGCAGCAGAGCTTTCAGCTTTTTCTTGAGGTCGCTCACTGTCAGGTCCAGACGGAGGCTGACGACCTCCACACGTTCACCGAAGCGAACGTTCACCATGGGGATGTGGGGGGTTAGGTCGATGTCTGCCAGCGGCTCCAGTTGACCATATTTGGATACGAGCGTGTGGTACCTGGAGACAGAAGATCACGGAAGGGTTTTGTTTTTTTTATTGTAGACATAACTACAGTATTTTCCGCACTATAAGGTGTACTAGACTATAAGGCGCACCTTCAATGAATGACATATTTCAAAACAATTTTACATATATAAGGCGCACTGGATTATAAGGCGCACTGTTGGGTTTTGAGAAAATAAAGGCTTTTAGGTGTGCCTTATAGTGTGGAAAATACTGTAAATGTTTAGAGAGTAAAAAACCCTGAGCTGCTTAGTAATTATCATACACTATAATTCAGCCTTTTGATGAACCGCTACCATTATCATATGTGAACATAAGCCAATGGGCAAGAAGATCAACCACGTGCCTAAACATGCATAAATTTCAGGGCTTTTGAGGAGATGAAGGCTAAAGTGACATGCTCATTTTGGCAGGGGTGTGAAAGTGTGTTTCTGATGGGGACTGCTTCACAGCCCAGCCACAGCCCAGCTCAGTTAACACTATACAGTATTTGTGGCATTTATAGCCAGCCACAAAAAAAATTCCAGCAGTCATTGTGACATAAGTGAACTTTATAGGTGTACTTTTGAACTCTCAGGGCAGCTTGGTGGGCAATTTAACTTTCATTTGTGTTTTTATGATGAATAAAGTTAACCATTTACTGACTCTGGTCAATCAGGAATAAACCAACTGAGGGGTCCATTTTAATTTTCATAAGTTTTTGGCGTAAGCTCAAGAACAAATGCTCGTGAAAACTGGCAAATGAAACGCAGCTAGTGTGTGTTTAAGAGGCAGAGACTCACTGAGTTCTCTGCTGCTTGTGTGCCGTGAGAAAGCTTTCAGCCACCTCAGGGGAATGTGTGTTCGAGATAAGAACCAAGGAACGATTAAATAAAATCCAGGAGAAAAGGCCTGTGCTTTGAAAGCGACTGGAACAGCTGGGCCAGTCAGAGAAGCTCACCCTCCCTCCCCAAAACTCCACAAAGCTGACCCCCCTCCAGCCAGGAGTTTCTGGCAAAAACTTATGGTACACCTTGGGAATTCTCCTCTAAGGCCACAGCGCACAAAGTGCCATTCTGAGAGAGGCCATTTAGCTAAAAGCCTTCATTTAAGGTGCTGAATGTGAAAGAATGGGGCAAATAAAACAAGATAACCTGCTAACATTCCAAATTTCCAACGTGCTTCAACGGATAATCAAATAATATCAGGGACAACTTAACAGATATTAACCACAGACGAGAGCTGACTTCTCTTCTGGTGTTTTAAACATCACTAGCTCTACCTTCTGGTTGAATGATAACCTGCTTAAAAAGTTTTTATTAATTCCCGTCCAAAATGTCTGCAACATCCCCTGTCTGAGATCCAGTTGCCTTTCGGTCTAATTCGGCTCTGATTCTCAGATTTCTTCTTCAACCCAGTTCTCTTTACTTTGTGACCAACTAATCCTTCCTGTCCAGGCATATACATTTCTTTCTTCCAGTTTATTGCTTTTTTCTTTTTTATATCTGTGTCTATCAGTCGGATTTATAGTTTGAGTAGCGTCTATAATTACTCAAAGCCAGGCCGTGTCAGGTGTGTTCACCTGAGAGGCTGTGACCCACCCAGCAGGACTCTGATCTCCCCCAGTAGCAAGGCCGCAGCCCCATCCCAAAGGAAAGGGGATAGCAGTGTGTTCACTGCTTGCCGAGCGTGTCCGACACCCCCATTACATCAACATGAAGTCACGGTGATGCTTAAGTTCGGGCCTACACTGAGAACCGAACGACAAAGAAACCAGAAATAAAACGTAGTTGAAAACAGGAAGGAGATGTGTGAAGGCCTTTGAATGGCTGTCAAAAATTATGACAACATATGTGACAAATCCATGATTAAAAACATATTTTCATGTGACTTTTGAAAATATTCTTTTTTCACGTACTCAGGAAGAAGAAGAGCCAGGAGCACTGCATCAGCTCCGCTGACATCAGAAATCTCATCAACGTCCCAACATAGGGGTTGAAGATGATAGGGGAGGTGTTTACTTAAAAAAAAAAAAAAAATCAACCTGCTACCTTGTGTATCACTTTTCCCAATCAGAGAATTCCCGGCACAAAGAAGTCATTGAACACAGAGAGACTGGAGCCATTGTCTCCCAAAGGTTAGTTTCCCCCCAAGTCAAGGACTACACCTTCCTTCACAAAACCCTCCCCAGCATTCTGCTGAGGTTAAGTGGAATGTAGTTAGTGAACAACGTGAAATCATTTGACCTAATTTGATTTCTTTCTTCAATATTTAAAATATTCTTGTTTCTGGCGTATTTATGCACAGAATATACTGTATATGGTAGATATTGATCATTTGGTATTACATTAAATTATATAAAAGTCTATAGTATAAGAGTAACAAGAGTAATAATAATTATAATAATTAAAATAATTAAAATAACAACATTTACATCTGTGATATACTATTTGTACTAAATAAGTTAATAAATACCTCCAACAAAACATGTAATAGAATTATTTTTGTTTTCAAATCATCAGTGTGAAAACAGAAAAATATCCATGAATGTCCGATCCTATCTTTGTTTCATTTGAAAACTTTGGTATTAATATAATAACATGTAGCTGTTATGGATTTAATGTGTTATAGTATTGATTAACACTATAAACAACTTTGTTATTTCCTCCCTCCTTTTTTGCTGATATGTTGTAGTAAGTGCCCTTCAGTGGAAAAAGTAAAGCTTAGCCTTAATTATGTGTAACTAAATCCAAATTTAAGTAAAAGCATGCTTTTGCCAGTTTCTACTGTGCTAGCCAATCTCAGGGGATCAGTACTGGTCTATGCAAAACATCCAAGAGTGAAAGAATCATGACAAACACGTTTAATACATGTAATTCTTTCATTTTGTGTGTCAGTACCTCTGAGGAAGCTCCTGTTCTGGCAAGCTCTGGTAGTAACGGATGAAAAACCTCTCAGAATCCTCTCTATCTTTATCAGTAATTGGAGCCCCATTCAACACAGTAACAGATGGTAGCCTGCAGGTAAAAGGCTTATGTTTAGATACTAAAGACGTAAACATGCTATTCAAGCACAATAAGAGCTTAATTTGTATATTTGTGTGGGATCTGAATTACCGTGCTACAAAGAGGCTATGTCTCTCCTGCCTTGTATACTGCTGCAATAAAGGAATCCCAACTGCTTTGACTTCTTTCAGCTTAGGAAGGAAATTCAGCCTGTCAATGTCTTCCCACTTACTAATGGCTGAAAACACAAAACACAAAAGTGTAAGGACTAAAGTGGATATTATTTAAACAATAAAATCTAAACATGAAAGAACGAAAGCAGGCCTCATCGTCTGACCTGAGTTTTTGAGGTTGATGGTTTGTAGTTCGGGGAAGAGGTGCTGAAGCGCTTCTTGAGTGTCGTCCACTGACTCCAAGCCATTATTGATCATCACCAGTGTGCAGAGGCTCGGGTACATCCTCCCCAGCTTCCTTACTTCTGCCCATTTGTGCAGCGGGTTATCTGAGATGTACAGCAAGCGTAGCAATGGGCAGGTGGCATGGGATTCTGACACGGTGCCGTAACCGTTCAGGCACAGAAACAGCTCCTCCAGCCTTAATCATGAGAGGTGCATCAGTTATGAAAAGTTTACATCAAGTCAATCTGCATCATTTCATTCTTTTCTTCTGAGTTGCATCTTTTGGGTCTTTGTGTTTCACTTTACTTACTCTGGTGTGTGTTGTGTCAGGATGTGCACGGTGTCCCAGCTGATATGCATGTTATTCAGCACAAGTTTCCGGAGCCCGGAGAAAACGTGTGCCATGCTGGGCTCCAGCTCAACGTTGCGCAGAGGGTTTGTGCTGAGATTGAGAAAATTCAGGTGGGGGATATTGGAAACAATGGTGCAGATCTGGCAAAGTATTAAAAGGCAAAAAAAAAGGAAGCATTACAAACTGACACACAATATAATCTCAAAAAGAAAAATTTTGGTGCTCACTGATTTAAAATCACTCTAGTGTGCCATTTGCTTGTGAGTTTTACTTTTAGTTCTGGTTCGCTTAACCTGTACCCTTTGCCATTGTATTATAATCATCTAAGCTGGCCCTAGACAGACTTCAGAGAGCTGAGTCCTCTTTCAAAACAACTCACAATCTAAACATAAAAAGATCTGTGATCAGTTTCATTCTCGTTGGTCCTCGGAGTTCAGTTCTATTTAAAGAGGACTTAATTCAAAAGCTCCCTGGACCGTTATCCAAATCAAACAGCCAGCTTGAAACAACACAAAAAACACAAAAAACATTATTTTCTGCTCGGATGAGAAGGCGTGACATATACAAACCCCCATTCCTTTGACAGGATACTCCTGTAAGGAATCAGACAGGTTCCTAATCACAACATCTCTGGGTGACGCTCACCTCAGCCCAGTCGTTGAGCTGGTTGTTGGACAGGTCCAGGTACTTCACATGGGCACAGAAGGCTGCGATGTCGGACCTGTCACCAGCTTTGGTGATTCCACAATGATCCAGGATGATAAAGTTGGGCAAGAACAAGCCATCTGAAAACAAACCAACATGATGAATGAATGCCACCAAATTTTTCACAAGACTCCATCTCCCACTTTATCAGTACTCTGGAGATCATAACCCTGATAATAAGTGTTTGCAGCAGCTCTCACCTTTGACGGGGGACAACGGTGGGAGGGATAGAACCGCAATTCCTAGACAATAGGGGTAATACTCTGGGTCGTATTTCTCAGTGATTACTTGCACAAAAGTGCGCGTCTCCTTTTCATCGGATGAAGACTCCATGGTTCCAGCCCTAAAAACAGAGAACCACAAAAAAAAAATCGTTGACCAAGTTTTGATTTGGTTTATTTTTAGCCTAGCACAGCTAGAACCTGTTCTTTGATCTCACTGCTGTCTGTTCGAGAGAATAGGTTGAAATCAAAGAACCAACACTTTGATTTCACTGTTGTCTGGTTTAGAAGAATAGGTTGAAAGGATATGGCATTCTGTTATGTATTTTATATTAATGTTACTGTCAAATGAAGAAACCTTAAAATTACTTTTCAGCTGTCGAGAAGCTGTCAGCACATTACGTGTTTAACATGTAAGATGAACTGATTGTAGACACTAGTGCTTTATCATCTTTTGGCGGTAGGCTGTCAGCCCCAGTAGCAGTACCATACAAGAAGGCTGAATTTGTCCATCATAGCAGCTTTATTCTGAACTGGTATTGACACATTTTGGAGAGTGCAAATCTCCCTTGAGGTCGAGGTTGGAGGTCAGTGGTTTGCACATAGCTGGAAGCATTGCAACCAGTTCAACCTCAGGAGCAGAGTGCTGCTTCTATGCATGTTATGGATATAAACGGATTTCTTAGGTAATTAGGAAGTTCTTTTTCTTAACAATCCATTGTTTAACTTGCATTTTCATAAGCTTTTTAAATTGATTAAGAAACAAAACATAACAGATCTTTTTTATGGGAATAAGATGTACTGTATTTACATCTTTGTTGTGTATGGAATTGAGCTCCTTGAAATTAACATAAAAACAACTATGCTGACAGTTAAGAGACAGACTAAATCAATTTATATGCAAGTGTATAGGTATACATGTACAGTACAGTCTGTGTGTCCATGTTGCTCCAGCTGACAGAAATTTCTTTTCTGTGTATTTGGATAAGAAGTACAAAAATAGCCCAGCGACATCACACGAAATCTTACAGGACACAGAAGCAGAAACGTGAGAGCAGAGTAGCACTGACAGCAGCAGGTGCTCCGCTGACAGTAACGCACCTCATATAGTTATAGCAGGTGCTTCAGCTTTATAAGTCACTCTACGGAGCTCAGACACAATTAGCTGAAGATGTCAATACTTGTTTCAGCTGAACAATGAACAAATGAACAAGTTTTATTCATCATTTGTGTTTTCATTTCATATCATTGTATAGCAAAAGTCTGATACAAGCTGGAAAAAGAGGTGCAAATTTAAATAATCCTCAAAGGCCATTGTCCTTCTGATCCTACCAATGACTACTACAGATCTGAAACGGGATACTGTACTGTGCCCAAACTTTGGACTGGTTCAGTGCAGTGAATTGGACAATAGTGGCAAAACTGGACTAACTGTTAATGTAACCACTGGTAAAACTCAGTGCTTAGTCGTAGCGACAGTGGAAGAAATTATATCAAAAATAGATATTAGGAAGCAGCAGTGATGAAATAGAATCAATAGTAATAGATGCTATACTATCAATGATATGAGTATTGTTTTGACTTTGTCATTGGACTTACGTATCCATACCCAGAACCCATGTACCCAGGACTTCATGTTCTACCCATCTGATCAGCTCAAACAGTTTCAGTCAAATGGGGGTCTGATCATCTTAAACTCAGTCAGCCTGAGGAGGTGTGCTTGCACCATGACCGGGTATTATTAAGAGGACTATGAGTACGTCCATAAATAGTTTAATAAAAAAAGTTAAGCCTGTTTTGAGCACTACATCAGACCACATGCCGCCCCCACACTCTGTCAGGAAACGTTGATAAGAACGATCATAACAAGATGGTGAGCATGTGAAATGGAGATAACTTACACATGCAAACATGGAAGAAGTAACAGAAGTGAACAACAGAGTGACAGCTGGGTTCCGGGTAGAGACACGGACAATGCAATGAAAACTTATCTGTCAAGAAGGCCTGATGAACAGATGCACATTGAAGACATGATCCTGTTAAAGATTGATAGCACTCAAAACATGTCAATGTCTGGGGTTATCAGTTACAGTTTTGAGTACTGTTCATAGAAAATATTTTTCTAACAACCTTCATTTAATATTATTAACATTTATGACAAAAAAAAATTCAATAGCCCTTTCTCTTCATGGTTTAAAAGGAGAAAAAGTGATGCAAAATTGCATTATACATGACACATCATGTCATAGGTGGTGAACCTCTAACCTCTAATTCAGCGGAGATGACAAAAAGCGACTGACACTTTAAGACGAATTAACAGATGAACCACAAAAAAAATTATGACTGTAGCTGTTGGACAGGATTCAAACAGAACACCGAAACAAAACTAAAAATATCATATTTTTCAACGGGGTTCTGTGAAACCTTCGTCACGCCACAGGGAGAGCCTGGTAGTTCAATATCGCTTAAGTATAAGGCTTGTGTAGGTTCTCATTTATACAGGTCATGGTTATCCAAAGTTGTTTAAATCAATCCACTAGACTTAAACAAAGTTCGTGCATAACGGGTTGGGTAAGAAACTTCATGAAAGTCGACGTATCCGCGGTCGCGGAGGAGGATTTAAATATACAAAATGTGCAGCCATTGGCGACAGTTAGTGTCCGCATCAAGTCGTTGTAGCAGAAATACAAGGCTGTGCAGCGTCGTAGTCACCTTTACCGTTCCTGAATAAGGTTGTTATGTCCTGTCCTGACATAACAACCTAACGGCTCATGCAAAATAAAATATATTTGAAATAATATTGTATATTCTGAAACTAGATGTACTCACCGTCACCGAAACCCTTGAGTGTTTGTTGTTGTTGTACTTCGGTCAGATGTGACATTAAGACACGCCTACTTTACAGGAAATGACGTAGTTTAAATATCTTGTTATTTTTCCGTCTTCTTTACTGTACAAAATAGAACAATTAATTAAAAAATTAACGCAATATTTTTTTTTAATTAGGGGATAACTTATCACTTTAAATATATGGCCAGAGTTTTTTTTTTTGTGGTGGAAATATTTCACAGTTTTATGTCACGACAAAATCCTGAAAACAACAACAACAACAACAATGACAACAACATATCTATAAAAACAATTTATTTCATTGTATAGAAAATTTTTGATTTTCATTTAAATTCATTCAGTTAATTTTATTGCTCATTTTATGTTTTAGGTGAAACTACATAACGCCACCAGGTGACAGTAACGTCACGTGTCCAGCAGAAGTTAGCTTCATTTCAAAAGTGAGATGTAAACTTTATATTTTTTTGCCGGAGTTGTTTGCCTGTCTGATAGCATTATTATTCAAAATTTTATGAACAGCATTTTTGAGAAGCAATTGACTAGATGTTGGTAGTGACCTGGATCATGTGGAGGATCAAGAATTTTTATAAGTGATGCTTTGACTGTGTAACACAGGTACACCTGTTTTTATGAAGTTTTCTTCAAACTGTATAAAGAAAATACTGTCAACGCCGACAAAATGAGAGGTAAAGGACAGGAAAACTCAACTTAGTAATTTAGAAACAAATAAACAAAAATACAAAAAATAAAAATCCCAATTACCTGAGAAGCATAAAGTTCGATAAAGGCAATAATCAAAACAAAAGGTAAGATCTGAAAAGGCAATGATCTTCAAAATATAGTAAAAATATATATAAATATAAATAAAAATATAAATCTAAAAATATAAATCTAAGCGGAAGAGAATGGATGGATGGATATAAATCTAAAAAGCATGATTTAAAAATCAGACAAATAAGTAGAAAGCACAAAGAAAGTGACTTACTCAAGAAGTCTAGCCTCTGGCATGGGGAAATGATGGAGAAAGGGACGGCAAAACAGACAAACTGACAATGTGCACGAGGTATCACACAATGAACAAGATGACAAACAGGTGGCACTTTATGGCTAGGAGGAAGTAATCAGATACCAGCAGAACTAACAAAATTATGATGGAAAACTAGGAAATCCACAGGAAAGATTCAACAAGCACACAAAGAGAATATATATGTCTCACACACACACACACACACACACACACACACACACACACACACACACACACACACACACACACACACACACACACACACACACACACACACACACACACACACACACACACACACACACACAGAGTGAATAGATTGAAACATTCCAAATCAGACATTGGAAAGACAGGGACAAACAGGAGGTAAGCCAAACACAGGAAGTGCCAAGAATGAAATACTGAATAAATAAAATGTTCAAAAATAAAGGAAGAAACAGTCAAAACACAAATTGAGACTGAAATTCAAAAGCAAAAGTGGAATTAAATAAACAGTCACGATGGATTGTGTGACTGCACCTGATGTTTCCCTTCAATCCACCAGCACCCAATACTGGTTCTGCGTCTCATCTGACAGGAAGGAGACCACACATTTAAAAGGAAATTATATCATGAGACATCCAGGAAAGACTCTCATTACTGATCTGGGGTCAGATGCAGTTAGCCTAATCCTCAAGTTGTTATTTCAGTTGTGGATTAACGAAGGAAAGTGTGTGTATGTGTATGTGGGCATATAAATGGAAGTTACATGTGATGTCACTTTACTTCATTATAACATTAGTTTACAACAATTTTTAGAAGTTATGGTAACAGAGGTCAGGATGATAAATCAGTCCAGGAACAATGAGGAAGAAGAAACAGGACGTGTGAATATGGTCGAACACTCTTAATCCAGGGTGATCCTGTGAGTCAGCCTTAGTCCCGGTCAGATCCAGATTAATATACCTGTAACTTACTGTCTGTGGGACGGAGGGGACACAAGCAGAATATTTTATTATTAGAACATTCATCCTTTTAGTTTACTGGATAATTATATTACAACAACAAGTGGGACAGCAGCTCCACACATGGCGCTCCTGAGGTCAGGCTGGCTGTGGAGGCAGAGTGAGTACATGTGTAGAGTATCACACATTCTTTCCTTTTCTTCACAACATTGGCTGTAATTGTTCAATAAAATTAAGTAGCTGGTGTATTTTTAACTAAAGATGACCAGCTGCTCATTGTAAGTTATTGTGCTTGACAAATTTATCAAAACAATGTCTTCAGAATGTCTGTGATGTGTAGAGAATCAAGATCAGTAATGTTTACAGCTTAGACTGAAGCTACTATGACAGCAAATATTGCAATAAATGGGAATAATATTCATATATTTGACAACAAAAACAAAATGAAACTCTCCAGGCATGAATATTGATGACATTCCACCTCTATCATTTGATCTTATCCAAGTTACCCCCCCAAAAAATCTCAAAGGTCTCCCCGGTGAAATAAAGATTAAACAAATAAAATACACTAAGGGACAAAGGTGTGTTTGGATTTGCAGTCAATTGAAAGGATTTCATGTATTCATGTTAATGTTAGGATTTACAATGTTAAAAATGGATCCTGATCCGCCAGTATGAGAAATAATCTGTAATTATATCTCAATCCAGAGTAAATTGAATGAATTCAATCTTTATGTCAAGCAAACAATAAACTAACAATGTAACAACAATAATAAAAGAAAACCTTTACATTTGCATAATATTAAAGAGGAAATACAATTGATCTAATCCCACCACTTCACCATTACTTATTAAATAATTATTCTTCATAAGAGTCAACTTTTAGATTCTAACATGTGAGAAGAAAAATTCTACCATATAAATATATATTATATAAATGAATACTTTATAGGTTTTAAGAACATGTATGCAAACATTAAATACATACATTAGGTGATCTTAACTCATGGGTTACATCTGAGTAAAGGTTCATCATGGCTGTGATTAGAGTCATAGAAGTTTTCTTACATAGCCTATAAAGTGTTTTTATAATAGATGTTGAACTCTGAAAGCTACTGCAGGAATCAAATGTTTGATCTTCCAGTTATTCATGTTTCAAGGGTCTCTAAGCACTTGAAACATATTGGAACTGATGTCAGACTCAAGAACCGCCGTATCAACCTCTCCTCTAGCTTCAGTCCTAAGACGCTGGAAGCTGAACTGGTGCGATCTCTGGATAGATGGGAGTCTGTGCTTCTATAAGACTGACAGCAGGCGAGAGCTGGAGCAGCGCATCAGCCTCAAGACGACATGTGTGGATGTGAGATCTGGTCTGGAATGTGGAGGTAAGGAATCCACCTTTCAGGGTGGGTGGATCATCAATAAAACATTTGGAGCAAACTATGAATGGAATGTGAAACTGTCAAACATCATGTAACGTATCAGAAACATGAAAACTTCTTGATAATAAGTGCCGATAATCACAGATCAATCGCCTCTTTAACATTTTTTTGCAGATGTGACGCCTCCAGAGAATCATCCCAGGGAGAATCGGCTTGTGGTCGTGCTCAGAGACGGTTCTACGGTCAACTTGTGTGCCAACAGTGAGGATGAGTCCTTGTAAGCAGACTCACTTCACTCCCATCTGCTCTGACTCCCCTCACAACTTTCCACCTTTTCATTCCTGCACCCATATCTTTTTCAGAGCATGGAAACTGACTCTGTTAGAGACCAGGAGAAACCCAGTGAGTGATGCATACCTGGGACATCATCTTCCGTTATGGTTTTTCATTTTATTTCCTGCATGGTCCTTGAATCAGCGTTTCCTCTGTTTGTTTTTTTGTTCTCTGCAGGTCTTCACATACGACCCATATGATGACTCCTACCAGGCCATCCCCATCAATACCTATCACACAGTCTATGTCTCTCCAGGAGCAGGACCAGGTATCTCAAACCTAAAGATAACAGAAAGCAACCAGGACTCTTTGAACTAGCAACATGTTTTTTTGGTTCTGTAGGATGTTTGATGTTTCAGTTGAAGCAGGCAGGTGCAGAACTCAGGTCATCATCGCTTGTATGATGTTTGGATAAGTAAATTTATTCAGGAATATATCATGCAGCAAATGTTCTACATGTCCTCCTTGTGCAATCCTGCAGGAACCCACCATGTGGTTGTTCAGAGGGACCCCTTTGGGGAGGTGATGGAGACCGTAGCACTGGGATTACTGGCCGGCATGGCGGCAGGGACAGCCATGCGGTCCTTCCTCTGGATGCCCTTCTTTTTCTGCTGAGACATCTGACCTGACGTCGCTGTAAACGGTCGGTGTGTACGACCTCGAGGATCAAAAACTGGACATGAGCATAAGTAGAAATGTTTTCTTTTAAAAATGTCTCCCGTCAGAAATAGCTGAACACTTGCTTGGTCGGTTTCTGTCAAAGGCACTTTTTTTCTGCAAGAAGCTGAAAAAGCTGCTAATGACAGATTTGTTCATATTTTAGATGTACAAAAGCGTTTTATATTGTAAAACTGCAATACTCATACACCTTTGACAGTTTTCAATGTAGGAAAAAAGAACCAAGACCAGCTTCAAAGTTGATGTATTTAAATCGGGTCCGAATAATCTATATGAATCTGCGTGAGCAATTCTTTTACTGTAGAATCTGAGAAAAAACAAACTAACAAAGATCTGTTGTTTCATCATCAGAATGGCTGAGCGGTGCTTTCCTATCGACTAGTTTAATAGGAATACAACTTTCCCAAGAGAGCGACCCTATGGCAATGTCATCTGAAATGTTATCTGGAAAGACATTTCCTGGTGTACCAAAGTTTATGGAGGTAAATCAATGTCAATCAATGTCAGGCTGGACGTACTTATTTAAGTACAGTTGAAGTGTCTAAGTTTCTTTAACAGTAGAGGTGCAACGGATCACAAGACTCGTGATTCAGGTCAGATCTCACATTTTGATTCACAGATCAGATCAATTTTCAGATCAAACCAAAAAAAAAAGAAAGAAAATTGCAACTTATATCTCATTTATTAATTAAAGTACATGCAAAATAAGGAACATTTACCAACGCGATCAGCATTAAGAGGCCTATAGCCAAAATAAAATCTTAAAATAAAAAAATGATTCAATGCGCAAATGTTGTATTAAAGTGCAATACGGGACACAGTGATGGTGTCTTTTTTTGAAATATAGTGAATGGATAGAAATAAAGAAAAGCAGACCAGAGTCTATAATTTAGGTTTTAACAGCATTGTTGGGGTTAAACCTCTTCAAAACCCCAGATGTGGAAAATGACCTCTCACTTTTAACATCTTTCCAACACGGCAACACGAGTTTTTTAATGCTGCCTTCCAGGACACCTCTTGCTCTTTGTGTCTCCACCGGTAAAGGTCTCCTCAAAATTAATCTCTCTGTTAACCACTTTTCACTACACTCCATTCACCAAACCACACAACTGCTCTGTGTGCATCATCTTCAGCGTGTAAAGATCAAAGAAACTGTCAAACTGTTTCGTGTAGTGTAACTTTTGCAAGTTGCAAGATCCTCGGAGAACGTCTGCTGTGCGGCTTGATTGATCTGCTTTGCTGCTTCGAAGCAGGAGTTTTGCCACATTTTTTAGATTCAATCTGAGTTTATTATATTACTGTACCTGTGAAGTGTAAGCTTCAGACAACATGACATCAAATCTTTGACTCTCATGATCAATCACTCACAAAAGGCAATATTTGGCAAGTCCATTCCAGGAGATAAATCTTCTACAGAGAAATAGATATGGAACATTGTCTTTATAAAAATATTGATTGAATTAATTTGAATTTCTCTCCTGTTACTCCTCCTTACACATGACTCCTCTCTGGGCGTGTCCATTCGCTTGACTTTTAGCCTTCGTTCTTTCATCTCCCAGCTTTCCCTCTGCTTGTAGTTTCCGGATCAGATCGTGGGGGCCATTGCCCGTTAGAGCCGATGGGTGTCGGTAGGACCCTCCCAATCGGTCCCACAGAGTGAAGTACTGGCCATAGTTGTAGTCGAAAAAGAGGTGGTGGTCAGTGTGGTGGGCTGAGCCATTGATGGCGCCCTTCAGAGCATCTGGAACACGGTAGTCCCCGTCGTGGATGGAGATGGTCCAGATGTTGACAAAGACGTACAGGACCAAATAGAGCACTTTGTGGAGGGGGAACAGAAAGGGGTAGATGTGGTATGGGAGTCCCTGCATGAAGCCGTCTACCGGGTGAAAGGCATGGCTGGCAAAGGGGGTGGCGATCTTCCATAAGTGGTGAGGTTTGTGAAACAGCTGTTTGGGACAAGAGATCAGACACAAACGGTATGAAGAATAAACAGAATTATCACAGGGAGTTTTTGGAGTTTTGTAACACTTTGCTTATATGAGGTCTATCAGTACAAAATAAACAAATGTTTATTTCGTTGACTTTCTGTCTTCCTTATTTAACACACAGCGAAAGCTGTGCATCAAAATTGTCTTTATTAGGGGTAAAACAATGCATTATGTTTATTCTCACGCTGATGTAAAAGGTAAATGTGACATGACAGAGGCATCAACGCTTCAATTTCTTTGCTGACAGCCATTTTTTTATAAGGTAAATACAATTTAAATAAATATTGCTGTTCTTGTTAAACATTCAGCAGTGTCTGTAATGTCAGAAAAAACACAGGGATACATTAGAGGATACATGTCTGTTTAGCTGATAAAAGTTTCCAAAATGTTAAAATAAGTCGAAAAAGAAATGTGATCTGACCTGACAAACAACTAAATGATGACCTGCTACAGACAGAAATTATATTTGCAGGCGTTTGGGTGAATTAACACTTGAAGAAAGATATTAGAGATGAAAAGGGGATCATAGTTGTGCTCACCTTATAAATAAGCTTGTGATGCAGGAACCGATGAATCCAGTAAATGCACATGTCAGTGAATAACAGGAAGGAGATCATACTCAGAAAGAGTCCCGCCCATCCTGAAAGTGCAAAACCCATATCATCACAGAGTTTCAGCCACACAACAAGTTCAGGACAAGAACAGTGACCAAAGTTGTTGAAGACTTTCTGCCACTCACCCAGTGGAGACTCGCTGACGTTGTCGTACAGCTTGCTGTAGCCTCTAACTTCAGCAAAAAACAAGGCCACTGTGGGAATGCTGATCCAGGGAAGAGAGGTCATGGCGTATTTGATCTCCCTCTGAACCTGATTCTGTGTAGGATGAATGAAAATATACATCCCTTCTATTTTAATTTGTTGTTATCAATGGATAAAAAAATACAGGTAGTACGTTAAAGGATTTGTAGTGATATCAGCACCCCTAGAATCTGCATATGAATACCATTTAATCTTCTTTTCCTTTCGGCTTTTCCCTTCAGGGGTCGCCACAGCGATTCAGTTGCCTCCATCTAACCCTGTCTTCTGCATCCTCTTCTCTCACACCAACTACCTTCATGTCGTCTATCACTACATCCATAAACCTCCTCTTTGGTCTTCCTCTAGGCCTCCTGCCTGGCAGTTCAAAACTCAGCATCCTTCTACCAATATATTCACTATCTCTCCTCTGGACATGTCCAAACCATCTCAGTCTGGCCTCTCTGACTTTATCTCCAAAACCTCTAACATGTGCTGTCCCTCTGATGTACTCATTCCTGATCCTATCCTTCCTGGTCACTCCCAGAGAGAACCTCAGCATCTTCATCTCTGCTACCTCCAGCTCTGCCTCCTGTCTTTTCCTCAGTGACACTGTCTCTAGACCAAACAACATCGCTGGTCTCACCACAGTTTTGTACACCTTTCCTTTCATTTTAGCTGAAACTCTTCTATCACACATCACACCGGACACTTTTCTCCACCCGTTCCATCCCGCCTGTACATGCTTCTTCACCTCTTTTCCCCACTCTCCATTGCTCTGGACTGTTGACCCTAAGTACTTAAAATCCTCCACCTTCTTGATCTCTTCTCCCTGTAACCTCACTCTTCCACTTGGGTCCCTCTCATTCACACACATGTACTCTGTCTTACTGCAGCTAACCTTCATTCCTCTCTTTTCCAGGACAAACCTAGCTTCTCCTCCACCTGTTCCCTGCTCTCACTACAGATCACAATGTCTTATTCATCTCAATTCCTGTTCCTTCCAGAAAAAAAAAACTTTTAAATAAACTGTATTGTATAAGATGGTGAGATTGGAGCAAAGCCCTTGACATTTAACCCAGAAAAGAGCAGTAATAACGGAGAAAGAGTTCAGTTTAGATTATATATGAAGTAGTGTGTGTGCGGGTGGATTATAACTGTACAAATAAACAGTTTATTACATCCTGACATGTTTAACTTCACCTAATATTGAATTGTTATTTCAAAACACTCAGAATGTTAACTTTTTTGTCGACTACCAAATGGCTTGTGTAAGTAACGCACATGTCAAATCCATTTTTAGAAGAGATTTTAGCTCTTTTGCATTACTAGATATTATTCAAGCATACAAATACATCCTTCCAGCCATTGCAAGTATGAAATGATTTTGATTGGTTCGTATAAAACAGGTTCTAATAGTTTATTACCATACAAATCATAAAAAACAGTAAAGTCTTTCTACCTCTAAGAAGTGTGGGTGCTTCTTTAGATTGTGGTCAAAGATGAAGTAGTAGCTGAGGGCTCCCAGGCCAAGATAAAGGACTGCAGCCCCTAAGTTTGTCAGGACCAACAGGCTCAGGATCTGCCGCAGGGCCCCGTCCTCAGACCAGGATGCAGGATACACATATGGGGTGAGGACGTAATAGTCCGCAACATTCAGCACAAGATCCATGGTTGAACCTGTGATGCAATAATAGCAAAAAACAGGGAAAAAATGTAGCACTGCATAACATATTTCTGTAGACCTTTGTGGAAGGTGCCGCATGGGCCAGACAAGGAAATCAGAAAGGTCTAGGCAAAGTCATACGGTCTACTGGGAACCAAGGTTTAAGTCTTTACCTGTTAGAACAATTCTTTTTGTGTTTTCATTATCAAACGTTGTGGGAGACGCCAATATGACTACTGATTTTTTTTTTAATTTATTTATTTTTTGTTTAGGTGACACACATATCCAGTACTACTAGGTAAATTTAAATCAGTGCAGATGGTGATGGTGCAGGATCATCTCGTCTAATTGTGCACAACATCTCTGCAACAAAACGTCTCTCCTGGTTGTCATTAATATGCATTAACGGTGAACAACAACAACAACAAAAATCACACAAAGCATGTGTGTGTGTGCATAATGACTGTGTTAGTACATATTTTGCTAAACAACAAAAATCACACAAAGCATGTGTGTGTGTGCATAATGACTGTGTTAGTACATATTTTGCTAACAGAACAGGAAAACTGCTGACAAAACTGCATGGACTCACGTTAGTGCAAATGTTATAATGCTATCATTTCAAAGCTGTGTTTGCTAATGTGAATAACCGGTGATACGGCCATTAAAAGTATTCGTATATTACACAAGACGCCACAAAAAGTCGTAATTTAAAAAATTATTTATACATAGGTTAAAAGAATTGCTGAAACTTCCTTACAACAGTTCAGTTTAATAAAAATAAAGTGAGTTATTTACCAGATATAACTTATGTGGGACCGTTAACGATATACGTGACAGCTTCATGAAAAGTTTAATTATTTGTTTATTGACTAAACAACGAATGTTGTATTTTCTAATAGGAGCTAATTCGTGATGAGAATCGTTACATTTTCAACAAAATAGTATCTAAAATTGATCATAATTCGTTACCTTGCTCAGGTTGCTTGTGTTCCGGTACAGTAGTCCAGGATGGTTGCCGTCCTATAGATGAGGGAGTGACCAATCAATACCGAGTTCCTCATTGCGTCACAAGAAGGGCATCCAATGAGCGCGTGGATCCACATCACGGTAGGCTTGTTGTTAATTCCGATTGGCCAATTGGAGGATCTGATCATGGTGGCACAGAGACGCACACCCACCCCGAGACAATATTTGATAAGACAATTTGTCGCTTCAATAATTATAACATTTAGCGGAATAAAATAATCCGAACAATTTCATACTGAAGAAGAATAATTTCACGAGTTCAAATAAAATACAACCATATAATCAAAAAGTGACATAAGTAAATTAAAAGTACATTAAAGGAACAGTTGGGTTGGGATGCACCAGATCTATACTGGGGCCTTTGCAGCTAGTGTTCACTCTGTCCTGTCGTCCAGGAGCACTGCGGGATTTTTGGGTCAGATCTGCCCTCACTGCTAATTCTTCTTCCAACTACATCAATGTTCCACAATGTCAAACACATTTTACATATAAGCATGGAGAGTTAGAATATTTTCCTCTTTCCACTAACATAATAACCTTGAATAAAGGCCTGTGATATTACAGATTTCTCTTTAACACAACTAATTGATCTATCAAAGTATTAATCTTCTATCGATCTACCTATCTAATTGAAAGGGTTGAAATTACAACTGAGCTTTGCGAATTATTAAGTATCATTTCCAAAAATGATCTTTACACTTTCAGGATGACTAAATAAATTGGAAAATGTCTCTTTTAGCTTAAAAAGCAGACAACAGCTGTATTTTGCAAGTCTAGCTTTATGAGCCCATGATCAACCAAATCATCAATACAGATTAATTGCGTCATTAGCTTTGCTCTGTTCTCATGTTATTTTTACAGTTTATTTTGAAAGTTTGCTTTCAAAATAATTAACTACCAAATCAAACACCTTTGCTTTTCATGGCAGAGACTGTCACCCATTGGCCACAAGATGTCACAAAAACTTTCATGCAGTAGAGCAGTGATATAGTGTTTTTGGAAATTTTAAAAATTTGCAATATCAGTGTAAAATAGACTTGAAAGAAAATTGGGACTAAGCCTAAAAAATACAATTCATACAGGTACTTACAATGTTGTGAAAAAGGTTTCTTCATGGTGACTCAATAGGAATGAAGTCCAGACTTTGAATGCAGAACTCCATTCTAGGTTGTTGTTTTTTTTTTTTTAACAATTCAGATATAGCTTTACAGGCAGATGATTTTCCTGCTGGTTAACCCAAATGTGCTTGAACATGAGGTCAGGGACTGACCGACAGATATTCTCCCTCAGGAGTTCCCAGCAGAATTTATTGTCCCATCAGTTAGTCATCAACCTAATGAAGCAGCATAACTGGACCATCACACTACTACAATCATGTTTGACTCTCGTTATATTTTTATGGAATGCTGTTTTTCCTTGTTTTTCTGTCCTTTTATGCCAGATGTAACTGGATACACTTCTTCCAAAAGGTTCCACTTTTGTCTCATCATTCCACAGAATATTTTCCTAATAATTTTCAGATTCTTCTATGGAAGATTTTTTTTTTTTTTTGCTCAAAAGCTTTTCATATATTGCTTTGCATTCTTTTGTGAGCCCTTGGATGAGCTTTCAGCAGGCCTATGGTCATCTCCACCCAACCTCTCGTCCTGCAGTGAGTCCAGTTGAAGTTCTGTGGGGTTCTCTGGTTCAGTGTCAGGGGTCAGCAGCCTCGGTTGCCATGGGTAACCCCTGTCCTCCAAATGAACACCATCAAAGTCTCAAAGCCATTAAAATCTCCTGTGATGTCTATTGTTTATATTAGAGTGGATTATGGAAAGAGACTAGTGAGTTATTGTAAACTTTTAAGCTACTGACCAGGTTACAGTCTGTTGCTCAGGTAAGGCCCGTCAAACATCCGTGAGTCAGGAACCGACCCAGAACACTTCGCATCCACATCAGAATGTAGTCTACAGCATGTTTGTTACTGCGGTAACAAAATTAGAGGTTATAATAAGAGATATAATAAGGGTAGCACTGTGTTATATATAAAACATTCTAGTTCTGTGAACCTTCTTGAGAAAAATTAGAAAGCTGTTAAAATATAAACTGCCAAATTTAAATCTATGCATGTCTAATGTCAAAATATGAAAAGAATTGAGGCATTCAAGCGTCAGTTTTCATGCATTTCACCGTATATCTAGCACAGTGTTGGATATTTTAATCTATTTATTGATACATTTTTGCATTCTAACTACATTATGCCGAATATGCAGAATAATAAGTAAATAAAACCTTAAAATAAATGGAGTGGAACATCTTTAGTGTCTTTTGTGATCCTTTAAATTTCACACATCTGTTTTGTTCATTTGTCTAGAATGCATGTGTATATTATGAGCCTTACTACGTTGTCATTTTTCTTGTTTCCTTAAACCGTCTTTTGTACGTTTATGAACTGTTAGGTTAAAAATAAAAATCGAGTCACACTGAGCGAAATAATAATAAATAATAACTAATAAGTTATTTTACCAACACGAGTCCCTTTGAACCTTTATTTGTGATCACGGTTGTTTACTTTGAGGAAATGAAGTTCGATTGTTTACAAACGATGACAGTTGCATGATGGGAGACAGATGATTGACACCGCCGCCATTTTGCTCCCGCTCTCCAGCTTCCATTGTGTGAGAGATAGTAAATATCGGACACTGCCACACTAGCTCAACACACGAATCGGTGCGAAGAAAACGTGTTAAATCCACCCTCGGTAAGTTATGTCCTGTCATAATTTTTACCAAACAGCAATTATTAGAGTTGTGTGACGAAAATGAGACATATAAAGTAGTAAATCGAGCTAAAATGACGTGTTACTTCGACGTTGTTGAGAGGAGAAAAAGCGACCGCCTCGATGCCCAGCCGGAGAGAAAAACGGCTCACTACCACTGCCGAAATATCTCCCCGCGTTCATAGGGCGACTTCTGCTTCGCTGTTTCGCTTGAATAAAACATCTCATCGTCAGCTTTGGTGCTTATTTGGTAGCTACAGTTGTCTCCTATGTTTTGTCGCTAGTCTTGTTTTCAACCATTGTTTGTTTTTTATGAAAATGTCAAAGTTAAAGTCCCGCTCGTTCTCTGCATTTTGGTAGGTTCATTGGGTTCTGCGGCCATAATCTTGCGGTATGAGGCGGGGTTAAATCTCTTCGCCCCGCCCTAAAAACATTCAGCTCGACAAGCGATTGGTTGGAAAATGTGACCCAGGCGTCAGTGATTGGTCGCTTTGATAATGAGCCCTGTGACGTGATGTGATGGGCGTAATCGAGAGCATTCGGTGTCTGAGCTACTCGGAACGGTGTGTCTGCAGCTGGGAACCCGGGGGGAGAGTTTTCCCAGCTGGTTCAACGGGACGAATTTCGAAGACTTTTGAGCCACTCGGTGTAAAAACAATCATGTTGACATGTAGAATGAAATAAAACTGATAAAAATGTAGATATTATAATGGTAATTAATCGACCTTCTTCGTTCAGATGGTATCGAGTAGTAACTCATGCAAACAAAATAATCCCGCAATTTAAAGGTCAACTAACTTCACAGAGATGACAGAATTTATTAATTTGAGTTTTATGTATTCAACTCAGATCTTTAGTTATATTTTTAAATCATCAGATATCCCTTTTGTTCCTTGTTAAATTCAGGACTTAAAAAAGGTGGGATGAATATTTTGCACTGCTTTGGTAAGAAAAAGTTGATTATCCCCAATGGAAAATTATTCAAATTATTATTTCAAATTCTAATTTTGTTAATTTGTCAAACATTACCACTGATTGACCACCAGCCTGTTACCATAGAAGGATTATCCACTGTGTCCATGTTAATTCAAGTTATGATCAATGTAGTGGTGATGTGACAGTTATTACACTGTGTAAAAATGATAATTTATAACAGCACGTTATGTAAAATAAATATGAAACCAAAGTGAAGAAAGCTTTAAATATGAGTGTGTTTTTAATATTGCCCTCAGGTGATACTTCGTTGTAATGGCTCGTACTAAGCAGACTGCTCGTAAATCCACTGGAGGAAAGGCTCCTAGGAAGCAGCTGGCCACCAAGGCTGCTCGTAAGAGTGCCCCCTCCACTGGTGGCGTCAAGAAACCCCATCGTTACAGGTAATGCTGTGAATTTTAAACCAAACAGCTGTTTCTTTGAGAAATCCTGAACTATCTGTGGACTCTGAGAAACTGGAGGGAAACATTCTGTTTGATAGATGATGTGCTTATGTGTTTTATATCAAATTCTATTTTAATTTGGGATAAGGCCTTTAATTCAGCAGTATTATTTCAAATTCTACCAACCAAACCTCTTGGTAAATCAAGTTATTAGTTGTATAATGCTAACTACTGAAGTGATTAACTATTTGCTGCGCTGTTTTTTGATGACAGTTTGACATCGTGGAATTATTTTACCCTTACATTATGTTGTTCTTGTAACAAGTTCAATGTTTACCCTCACTATTGTGTGTTTCAGGCCCGGCACTGTGGCTCTCAGAGAGATCCGTCGGTACCAGAAGTCTACTGAGCTGCTGATCCGTAAGCTGCCGTTCCAGCGTCTGGTGAGAGAAATCGCTCAGGACTTCAAGACTGACCTGCGTTTCCAGAGTGCCGCCATTGGTGCCCTGCAGGTATGTGTGTGTGCGTGTGTGTGCAAAATTTGTTAAAAGATAGTACATCTTCAAACACTAAACTTGTGTCTGTCCCTTCTCTCCCTGCAGGAGGCCAGCGAGGCGTACCTGGTGGGTCTGTTCGAGGACACTAATCTGTGCGCCATCCATGCCAAGCGTGTCACTATCATGCCCAAAGACATCCAGCTGGCACGCCGTATCCGTGGAGAACGCGCTTAGACAACCCTATGGTTCACCTCTGTCCTCTTTTCTTGACTTGTCCCTGCCCTCGCTCCTTCACTCTACCCTAGTTACCCACCTCCATCCATCCCTGTAACCCTCCCTCCCCAGTCTGCCCAGCTTCTCAGTAGACTTTAGAGTAACCCTGATTATAAAAAGAGATAGAAATATGTTGAAGTCTGGTCTCATAGGTTTCTTTTTTTGTCTACACCAAATGATTTTAGAGTACCTTTTTCGTGCATGTTAAAAGTTTTACAGATAAGAGTCACATGTGCACACCCACTGGATTCTTCCTGTCCTCAGAGGCCAGTGGTTGTAGTTAGAACAGCAACAAGAGCTGAAGCAGAGGGACGAGTCCGAGGGGCTAGTCTGCTTAAGGGGAGCCGCAACTTCCATAGCAGGGTGCTATTAAAGCTAGTCCTGAGGCCTCCACCCCATCTGAACACCTTCCTTTCCATCGAATCCACTCCTCCACCCCTCCACTTGCCACCTTTTCCACCCAGCTCCTTCACCTCTGCGTTCTGCACAGGACGGATGTGTGTCTGTGTGGATGTTTGAGCTCTTATCTTTCAAAACACTAGTACTCCACAAACAGGAAACTTTCGGCTGCTTCAGACTTTTAAGTATCATTGTGAATATGGTGGAGTTATTTTTGTTTTGTTTTTTTTTACACACAGAATTCATAGATGGCAACTCAAATTTCTACATACATTGAATTAATAAAAAAAAAAAAACAATATCGTCAACATGTTATCAGTTTTTGTTTCAGTGAATTGATTCTCTATTGAAAAAAAACAAAAAACCGGAAGGGCTTCTCAGTTTTCTAAGGTAACTTCTATTCTAATGGCAGCCACAAGGGGGCGATAGTTCACCGTCTCCTCATGTATTCACGTTTTCGGTGTAGATCAGTCGCATGACGCTTCTGTCTCTCTCCATCTTCATCTCCACACATAGGCTTAGACGTGTGTCAGCAGTATGAACCGACATCAGTAGTAACAGTTACACTCTGCATGTTTAGGGTCTGTGTGTCTCCTGCACTCTGTAGATCTCAACATATAATCTGTCCTCTCAAAATTGACGACACAGTATAACCTCATATTTGTTTTCTTTTATATTTTTCTTATTCCTTGAAATTTTCAGACGTATAAATAAACTGATCTTTGTATTTTCCAAATTTCTCATATTATGGTGGTAATAAATAGGTGTTAAAACAACATGATGCCTGTGGTGACTTCTTTTTGGTTTGTCTGTTGGACGAATTCCACACAAACTACTTAAAGCTGTCAGATTTTCAAGAAATATGAAAGGTTTGAAGATGTAGCCAGATAATAATAGTTTTTCATGACATGTATGACGTTGGGTCAATCATTGGTGTTCATGTTGGGTGTTGATTGAACTAAAAAGGACTGTAGAGCTTCGTTGGAGGTATACTTTCAGTGAAGTGCAGGCCTCAGATGAAGTGTGATGTAGATAAATATATATCGAGAGAGATAGAAACTGGTAAATTCAGCTGTTAGTCATTGATTTCTCAGTGAACTGATAATACACTATTAAAATTTGTTTTTTTCTATGACTATAAGAAACTCATCATGGTTTCATATCTCTATAATATTTATAACATCCCATCATAGATATGTCCAGCAGGTAGGGCTTCATGCACTTACATGGCCACCAAGTAATACCAGTCTGTTGTCTGATCAGTGTCACAGTATGACTTTGTTTTAGGTGCTCTGTCTATCTGCGCCGATTAATATTTTTAAGTGTGTGTGTGTGGTGTTGATGGGTGGGAGATGAGATCTTAAAGCAGACCTGAGTTAATGTGCAGACCCAGGACTTTTTTTAAATTCCCAAATCATTGTGAGGTTTGAGCTTTTCCTAATATATGTGTGTCAAATATTCACAGCAGTAAATGAAATAGTTTGTATCTGTCACATCTTCCTCTGTCATGTTTTTTCTGTCATCTAAATTGATGCTTCTGTTCCTCCTTTCCATTCTTTTCCTTCTGAAACCCTGTTCTTAATTTGATGATCCATATTTTGGTAACAGAATAAAACTTTCAGTCATTACAATCCTTATTTATAGATTACCTTGTCATAGACTCTGGTTATAAATATTGTTATTTAGGTTATAACACACTGAACAGAATGATGTAGATTAAAAAAGTGGATGGATGAGCTTTTGGTATGTCTCATTGTATTTTATGATTTCCCAAGTGACATTTTTTCAAGATAAAAATGTTCGTTACACTCAAATCATTCATCACTACCTGTATAAATGGAGACATTAACATCTACACCTGTGTTCTTTTACTTGGAGCTAATATTATTTGGGTAAATATTCTAAACACTACTCTAGATTTAAATCACTACTTTAAATTGAATATAAATGGTTTTATTTGTTTTTCTGAGTCGGTGGAATTGGATGCCTTCATATTGTTCCTGTTTTCTGGGTTTCACCTTCTTCAAGGTCTGCCTGGTCCCGTCCCTCCCCCATCACATCTGCTCCTCCCTGGGATTACAGCGTAAATGTCTGCCTGGAACTCTCAGGGCTGAAGGGGAGATTACAAGTGTGCAGCACCCTCTGAGAGAGGCTAACCAATCAGGGCTCACAGACACAGGGATTAACCAATCACACCACGGAGAGGGAGGGACAAGGGATTATGCTGAGCGTTGAGAGGGATTAGGCCAGTGTTGAGCGCTAAAAAATGCTCTGAAATGTTTCCACTCGTCTGAATGAAAATGTTGTGTCGTGTTTAAAGTGGACAGAGATCAGATGATTGCCATAGCAACAAAAGCAGAATTTGATTTTATTCTTTGTACCAGAACTACGTTAAAAACCTCTGAAAGGTGAAAGCTTTTGTACTGATTTAATTGTTGTTAGTTATTTATTATTCTTATTATTCTTATTTTTCTTCTCCTTCTTCTTCTTTTTCTCCTTCTTCTTCTTCTTCTTCTTCTTCTTCTTCTTCTTATTATTATTATTATTATTATTATTATTATTATTATTATTATTATTATTATATGTACTATGTGAAGATAAAGATTTAATTTCTCTATGATGGTAAAACTATACAGCAATGACGTCATTGAATCCAGATCGGGTGCCAAAATGTTGTTTTGGAAAAGCACAAATCCTCTTTTACCGTTATCAAAACACCCAAACAAAACATTTTCTCCTGAAATATTTCCACATATATGATGTCACAGTCACGTGTCAGGCGGAAATCAGGTCATGTGAGGATTAGCAACTTGTCAGGGGAGTTGGGGAGATTGGTGTGGTGCTGGTGCTGATGGTGGTGCTGACAGGGGGTGGGGGTGGGGAGGTTTAGGGTCCAGGAAGTGAAAGAAGGGAAGCCGCCGAGTTGGAATATGAGAGTTAGAAGAAGTGACGAGACCCACTGTAGGAAAAAGGCTTTATTAACTGTATTCAGACATGTTGGATGCTACATCTGGGGCTGAGATACATGTGAAGTAAAAGCAAAAGGCTGACGGGATACAAGCAGGAGAGATGGAAGGAACAAGGAGATCGCAGGAAGGAAAGGAAAGGAAGACAGGCTCCAGGTGGGTGAGGTGGGTGAGCGACAGAGGGAGATAGGGCAATAATCCTACCTAATTCACTTAGGGCATTGCTGAAGGAGGGTTAAGAGGATTGGGACACTCCCAGAATCAGATAAACTAAAATAACCAAGACGGACCAGTGAGGTCCATGAAGACCACATGACAAACATGACAGGTCCAGACCTGGACTCGCCCACGCCGTCTTTAAATGGACCCCTAACCTTAGATCGATCCATAACGGCAACGCATTCCTGCAAACACAGACTGTAAGTCGCGTCAAAACAGAGAATCTCATCGACTATCAGCGCTCAGAGGGGTAAAATAGATCACTCGAATATGTCACAAAACGAAAACAGAAAATCTAATTTTTACCATCAAAACAGATGGGGATAATCCCGCTAAAAGGTTAACACTGTAAAACGCAACACAAATGCTTAAGAGATTCTAAAATGCAACCAAATTCAATATTTAAACAAAGCATCAAATAGTAAATAATTAACTTGAAATAAATCGACCCGACTTCGCTCTATGACGACGCAAGTTCAAAACAAAACGGAACGCGTGTAGCTTGTCTGAGTCCGACGGTCGTGTTAAAAGAAGAGATGGCTCGGTGATTCCAAGCTGGAAGAGAAAAAAATGTTCCTACGGACACTTTAAGAGAGTTTGTCCTCTTATTTAACGCGTGTTGGACCAATGAGAAGACGACAGATTCACCGATGAGTCGCTGGTTGTCTTCATCTCCAAAGTCATTGAAGTGAACGGCCTCTTCTACAGAGGTCGCCTTTACAAAAACAAAGCAAAACCTTACAAATACGAAATTGAAAATCAAACAAGTCCTCTGGTTGAACCCCATCACTCTGTCTCACTTGGGATTATTTGACCCCCCCTGCCCTCCTCGCGCCTTCTAGAGGACCTGGAACTTCCAGGAGCTTTGGTCCTTGTGGTCCAGGCAGTCCATTGTGGTGAAGCCCAATTTCCAGGCCTGCTGGTCCTTGTAGTCCAGGCAGTCAACAGAGGTGAACCCCAGGGAGGAGGCAGTGCTGTAGCCCTGTGAGGACAGGGAGGCTGGGGACTGGCTTAGAGAGCCCCCCATGGAGGGTACGGCGATGGGGCTGAGGGCTCCCACGGTGCCTGACAGCTGCGAGTGCATCGGAGACAGGTATGCACTGCAGTCCAGGCCGGTGAAGTAGGAGGTGGTGCTGGCGTAGCCCTGGGCGTAGGTGGACGGCTGGCCGTAGCTCATGGGGTACGGTGAGGGTCGCTGCATGCACGGCACCGAGGAGGAGGCCAGGGGGTCTGGAAGGGGCGAGATGGCCGGGCTCCAGATGGACACAGCCGTGTTTCCGGTGGTGGAGCTCAGGGCCAGGCTGGGGCCCGATTGGGCAGAGGAGGGGCTGTAGGAGCCAGATGGGTTAGGGACGGGGTCGGGGGCGCTGGGTTCCTGCACTGGAGAAGCCTTCTTTTTGGGTGGGCGGGGCTTAGATTGCCCGCTGCTCTGCTGCTGCTGCTGGCGGCACTTAGCACGACGGTTTTTAAACCAAACCTGGAGACGCAAAGGTGATTTTAGTAGAGAAAGTAACCGAAAGACATCAAAATACTATTTCAATGAACAGTCAGAGTCACGTCGTGGCATGAATTAGCTGACACTGTAGTTCTGTAGAGGTTTGTTTCCTTTATAGCTCTGGAACACTGAGACCTTCGACCTCCATCTCTGCCTGCAGACTATACCTGAACACGTGACTCCGGCAGGTTGATCTTGAGGGCCACCTCCTCCCTCATGAAGATGTCTGGGTAGCGGGTTTTAGAGAACAGCGCCTCCAAGATGTCCAGCTGTGTCCGTGTGAAGGTGGTGCGTTCCCTCCGCTGCTTCCTGGGAGTGGCTGCAAACAACAGACAGATTATTATTCCACTGAAAGCAACATAGAGGTGACATGAATGATAATTAAGATCCTTACTTTAAAGGGAACATGTTGTGCAACAGGTTTTTTTGGGGGGTAGATTTGATATTAATACAATATAATATGAAGGGAACTGCGTAATAGATGAAGTCATTTTAAGACAGCAATATATTGTCTGTGGGAATATTGGAATAGTCACTTCTTATTTGGAAAGTTTCACTTTTCCCAGAGAAAAGTCATTTACATTTATTCATATGGTTTGTACAGTCAAACTTATCTACTCTCCGTGGTACGCTGCCAAATGCCTTGTTATATTTGTTTCAGAACAAGTATAGTGAGCATAAGCGCGCAGAAACGGAGCGCAAACCGGGATCAGCACCAAAATTTTACGACTTAGTCTTTGAGTTACACGACAAAAAAAGAAAAGAAAAAAAAGTCAGCTAAAAACTTTGTTAGTAGTCCTGCTAACAGACAAATACAATTGCTACCTCCTGTCAGAGTCAGAGGTAACTAAAGCGACAATAAAATGTATTTGTTTCTATGACTCTATATATAGTGGGATTAACCAGAAGATATTTATATACTTAAAATCAAATCTTCACAGAAGCTGAACACAGGAATGAGCACAAATAGTGTCGACTTTAGTTTAAAAAAAAAAAAAAGGAAGACAAAACTTTTTTGCTTCATAAGAAGAAATTAAAATACGTAATAACTTCCCTTAAAAATAACCAGATTAAATCAGCAATTAAATATTCAAATGGTCTTGGCCCGAATGAATGAAATCAGTGTAGTAATGGTGATCATATAGAACACATCACTATTGAAACATTACCAAACAAACAACAATGTTCCGACTCGTCTTTGTGAATGAAAGTTTAATTAAAAAAAAAACAAATTTTTCTGTTTCCTATTACGCACCGCCGGCGGCTCTTTCTCTGCAGGTTCTGTGAGAAACGGAACTCCAAACCAGAAGTAGAACAGGAGACAAGTGCGTAAAAATCGAAACAGATTAAAAGTTTGTTTTAAAAATATTAGTTCTTACTTACAGGGGTAAGCGACGGTAGTGTGAAGCACATCCATTCCGGGAGCAGGCAAATTTAACCCGTTCATGGTGTAATGAGGTTGCTTTATGTAGGACATCATCCTTACAGCTGGCTTTTAAGTCCTGTCGGTTGACTTGTATGTCGGACACGCAACGCAACAAGCCGAGGGGTCCCTCAGAGCTGCGGCAACAAGTCGGTGCGTCGGATCCAAAGCCGCTGCGCACGGGAGCGTGGCGCGCCGTGGGGAAGTGTTTCCTGTGTCTGTCTGCAGTTGGGAGTCTTTACTGTGTGTCGTCGAGCAGCAGATCACTCTGCAGCCTCCCGAGCATCTGAGCTGCTGCTGAGAGGCGCAGTGAAGTCACCACAGGTGGAGCGGACCCTTTGCGCCTTGGGAAGATTGCTCCACTGAGTTTCTTTTGCGCCACACGCTGCTAATTAGAGGGACCAAATGGCTCCAGAAACCCCTCCCACCGCTCACACACACACACACACACACACACACACACACACACACACACACACACGCACGCACACAACACACACGCACGCGCGCGCACACACACCTACAAGTAGAAAAACTGTACAGTACAACTTGAAGCAACAGGTTCGAAAAGTTATAGAAAGTTTGTGTTTTTAGGTGGATAGATAGATAGATAGATAGATAGATAGATAGATAGATAGATAGATAGATAGATAGATAGATAGATAGATAGATAGATAGATAGATAGATAGATAGATAGATAGATAGATAGATAGATAGATAGATAGATAGATAGATAGATAGATAATAGATGATAATAATAGAAATAGATGATTTTCACCTCAGCTTTTAAAAATTAAAAATATTTTTCCTCCTAATTAATTAACCTGTTGTCAGTAAATTACATTTATCTTTATAAAAGCTACTTTCACACACACACACACACATAGACACACACATAGACACACACGTACACACACACACACACACACACACACACACACACACACACACACACACACACATAGACACACACATAGACACACACGTACACACACACACACACACACACACACACACACACACATAGACACACACATAGACACACACGTACACACACACACACACACACACACACACACACAGATGCACAAAACCGACAAAGCTCATTTGATTTATCATAATATGCTTTATCTGAAAAGTAAGTATCTTATCTCCAGATAAAGGGAGCAAAGACAGAGCAATCCGTTCAGTGGTGGAGCAGGAAAGGAGGCTGGAGGGAGTTGTCGCTGCACAAATGATGAGCGAAAAGTTTGGTTTGTCGAAGAAAATATTACGAAAAGATGGAAAATGTTGCCATGAGAGGACGTGGAAATGAGAAGAGGAAGGAGAGAGCAGTGTGAACAGAAGTTTCAGAGTGGGGAGAGATGTGCATCAGAACTGGACACCTACTAACAAAGCTTTCAAATGGAAGGATGAAAACAAGGGATCCATGGAGACCCACCTTGTGTCGACTCGTGCTGACATCGCTGGTAGAATTCTGCTTCTCAGATGTGCCAAGATGTGATGAAGCAGGAATTTTGTGTGTGCAGTGGGATTATTTTTGCAAGTATTGGTTGAGATATAGTTTTTAAAAAAGGTTTTACTTTTTTAGGTACTATTATTGAGTTTTATTTGTAAATCTCTTCATTTACAATTTTTATTTTGAAACATTTTTAGGGTTGATTAATATGAGACATTGCAAAACCAAAAATGTGGATTCAGAGGTGAGATATATAAAATGATTTTTCTAATATGCAACTTTTTTTTAAAATCTGATTAAACAAAAATGTCATATGAAGACAGTCTAGATGATAATGATGATGATGATGATGATGAAGATGATGATGATGATAGTGCTGATGATGGTGATGCCCCACCCAATGGGGGGAGCAGCTCGTCTTGCAGTTGCGACAGCACAGAGGGAAGTGGGGAAGAAGACTGAGCCGGTATAATCCCTGTCCGACTGCCCTTCCCCCTAAAGATGGATTTACAGACGCGCTCTGAATGATGCAAGCGTGCATTTTTATTTCAGGACCGGGGGAATGGGGGTGGGGGGTTATGTTCTACCTCATGCAGGATGGGGAAACTCCGATTGATGGGAATGGGAGAGGAAACAGGTAGATTTATGTTGTCAGGTATGTCATGTAGAGGGACAAGGGTGGGGGGAGGTAAAAAGGATGGAGGAGAAGCAGGTGAAGGGGCAGAGGGTGGGGGAGGCTCCACTTCTTGTCCCCACTGACACACTGCTGCAGTTAATCCAGATTAGAGTGTCTAAAACAGGTCGACTAAATCTGCAGGCCAGCCAGCAGCACAGAGGCTGCTGTCAGCCCCAATAACTCAGCACACACACACACACACACACACACACACACACACACACACACACACACACACACACACACACACACACACACACACACACACAGTCATAATCTCCTCTGTTCGAACCAGGTGCCACCAGCAGCTCAGCACAGACCGCCATTCCACCAGCCCCCCTCCACTCCTCTTCTAGTCCAGTTGGAGCTCCATACTGAACACACCCCCCTCCCACCAACCGAGCACCATATTCACACCCGACCATCATCAAGGCCTCCTGGCCCCACGAGTCAGGCGTTGTGTCACGATGAGAGGAAATCAGACCCGTTTCCGTCTCAACGTGTTACATGAGCAACATGATTGTTTGTCTGTTGGGTACCAGATGTCTCAAAAAGTTTAAGAAAAAAACTTCATTGAGAGAACGGCATGGAGGAAAGGAATAATTGACGATATGTTTTAATAATTTGTAAACTATTAAATATGTAAATATTCAGAAACTAACATCTGCTCTTGTAATCTGTGTTACACCTCTGTGTCGGGATACCGAAATGCTGCATTTCATTGATTCATTGAGGTTTTATTTTTTACTTCATCTGGAAATGTGTTGACTTTTAAATAAAGGCCTCACAGATTTAAGCGACGGTTTCACCTCTAGAACTCTCTGATTGTTTACTACCATTATTTCAGACGTTCCCTCAATGCCTAAAGCTTTTCTGACGCTCACGATGAAAGGTTCACATCCTACAGCGATGATCCAGAGCTCATGACCACAGGTGAACGTTGGGATATACGTAGATCAAAAAGACCAAACAATAGTGAATGTCCGCAGAAATGGCCAGCCATCTAAAATTCACCTAAAAGCAAAGAAAAGTTTCATTTAGGAAGTCATATGCAGTCCAGCACGGAGGAGGCAGCGCGGTGTTGTGTAGATGTGTCTTTGTTTCAGGCCAGCTTGATTCGCCATAACTAAGGGAAACATGAATTCAGAGTTTGAATATGAATGAATTCACATTTTGAAAGAAATATCAGGTAATCAATCCCTGAGTTGAAGCTCAAACTTGAACATATCAATCTGAAAAGCAAAGCTCAAGTTCACAAATCCTTCATTGTTTTATTTTTCACTGTTAAATAAAATTAACATTTAAAAGATGCATTTTGCATTTACTCAGGTTGCCTTGGTATCATGGTAAATTTCAATTTGACATTTAATATATTAATCAACAATAAAATAAATAAATAAATAAAAAAACAACACAAACACACACACACACACACACACAAAACACACACACACACACACACAAAGCAAACAAATAAGTCAAATATGGAAACGAACAATTATGAGAAAAAATAAACTTTTAAACTACAATAAATTCACAACAATCAAACTTTATAGCAGACATGCAGTTGAGGAACAGAGGCAGTGAACCTTCAGGTTCTGAGATGCCCCAGTTCATCTCCCACACTCCCCCGTAGATAAAAGTTTATTTTTTGTGACCTATTATTCCTTCATGTCAGTTTTGTGTGAAGCATGAAGGGAGCACAAATAGAATTCTGTTATACAACCTTTCATTGTTGAATAGTAGGATTTAGGTGACAAAACTCACTCTAGATATAAATATAATAAGCAAACTCATGTTTCTGGAGCATGGCAGCAACGTTAGCTCAGATGTTTGGATTCCTATCACTTTGATAATTTCCCATTGCTTTAATTCCAATTGGTTTGATATTTTACTGTAATTAAATTAAAATTAATGTTGCAATTCATTTTATTTTTGTTTACTGTTAACATTATTTTAATATTGCTGTGTTACGTTGCTGTGCATCAGGAACATGTAACATGATCATCATCAATACTGATGAAATGATGATGTCACAACTCCCTGAACTATGTAACATTCCATATAAACTATGACCGCAAAATGTACATTGGTCGTGTGTGTGTGTGTGTGTGTGTGTGTGTGTGTGTGTGTGTGTGTGTGTGTGTGTGTGTGTGTGTGTGTATGTAATGAGTCAGGAGTTACAGTGTGAGGTGTGTCAGTGTGGAGGATGAGTGATTACAGTGGACAGTAATCCTGCAGATGGATTAGCAGGTGGTGTTAGGAGTAGAGGGGGTGAAGCGCACCACCACCCTTAAACTGTCACAATATGGAGTAGCAGCTCTATTTGGTTCAATCCCGCAACCCACACCGGACGGGTTGACGTGTCAGACAACATGGGTTCTGGTCCCTGAAGTAGTAACTGAGTTATAACCTACTGACGAGCCCGACAGACAAATATTTGAAGTTAGGAAGGTGGAAGTAGTCTGATCACAACCTTCAGCTCTCTTTTCCACATACATGATATTAATTGTTGTGTTCTTATACTCATCCATTCATCTTCTGAATTTTTTTTTCTAAAATTTGCATAAATTATCATGCTATCTAAGTGCATGCGGAAGGTTTAGTTTCTCTCTTTCACAATGAAGCAGAGGTGAGGATAACAAAAATCAGAATTTCCTAGATTTGTTTTCTTCTCTTTTTAACGCTGCAGATCTATAAGCTGTGAATTCAAATTATGGTACAAATGACTCATTTTTTAAAATTGAGTTTTATTTAGTGCTTTATTTCTATATCACATGTCCCTTAATTGGTGAAAACCCAAGTATCTGTGGTTGTTATGATGAGGAAAAAGTGTTATATATGATGCATTTATCCCAAAATAAAGTTAAAATATGTGAAGGCTGCTGTATGTCAAACATATGCAAATTTATGGTTTATATTCAGGTAATTTTAAATACCGTTGTTTTACTTTTATTATCAGTGTGCTCTTAAGTAATCAGCACAAACTAGAAATGGTATTGGATGTTTATTTTTTTTAGATGTTGAACTCTATTTTCCACACTTTGGATTTGATGTTTTTCTGAGCATAACTTCATCAAACATTAATAGAAAGTGAAACAAAAGCTGGAAACAAAGCTGCGTCATGATTTGAAAAGTACTTTAGTTCATTGGGGTTCACTTTACTTTTTCGCTCTGAAAGATTGCCTACACAAGGTTTGGTTGCTATGGCAACTACTGCAGCAGGCCAAACCTGGAAGGAGCAAGTTTTGTTCAGGATCACAGATCAAAAAAGTATAAAAGGATTAACTCAGAGTGAATCAGCTGTGAGAAAAAATAAAGCCACAACTTTTGCTTTTTGAAGGTTAGTGACGACGAATCAGTTAGGAACAAAACCCTACACCTTCTTTTGCATGTGTTTCCATGGGGAGGTCAGTCATACAGGCAACTATAAAATATTTCTCTTCCACTGAGCTCATAATGAAGTATTAACTTTAGTGAGGAGGAGGATGAGAGTGGCTGGTAAAGCAGGTCGCAGGTCAGGTTTATTCTGAGCTATGTTGACTTCTGGGGAAATGTCTGATGTGTGAAAAGAAACTGTGGATTTAATTTATGGTGTTTTTCTGTCTTAATTGTAAGGATGGACATCTATAATTTATCTTCATCACTATCCAGCACAGCTTCTTCCTCTCTTTCTCTACAGGCACAGTTCAACTTTACCCAACAACCCGATGAGTGAGTTTTTACTGCCACCTGGTGGAGTATGTCTGGCATCTCCATTGAGATGGTCGTTCAATCGGAAGTCCCCATTAAAACATTTACCAGATTTGGTGAGTTTACAATGAACCCAACACATTTAATGGAGTAAGTTATTTCAAATTAATATGCAGGATACCATTCGATGTTGTTGTTTTCAGCTATAATTAAAAACTTTATTATTTATTTATTTATCTATCTATCTATCTATCTATCTATCTATCTATCTATCTATCTATCTATCTATCTATCTATCTATCTATCTATCTATCTATCTATCTATTTATTTATTTATTTATTTATTTATTTAATATTTTTTATTAGAAATAAAAGAATTAATGTCACCACAAAGCAGAGAACACTAACAATTTTCTTCAGAGGTAAAAGGCAGAGCTCTCATTTCGTTCGTTCCAGATATGACCGGCAGGTGGCACTATAATCAGATAAGTGCTGAATATAAATGATAAACTACGACTAAACGACTTTAATCTGAATTATAGTGACTGAAAAAAAATCAGTCATCCGATTTATTGTTTGAATGTTTTTTATTGTTTTAAATGTACACGTTTCTGTGTTTCAACAACAGAATTGAGTGAAAAAATAAATAAAGAACAATAAACAAACAAACTACGGAGCCCTATTCCTAATTGTGAAGCATTTTAAATAGAAACCTATTCAGATCTTTAACAGAAACTGGATCCATACTAAAACTTTAACACAGGCATCAATACATATTACAGACAGCAGTGCACAACTTCACCTAAGGAGGCAGTAATGCAAATGAAAATGTTACGTCTGCAGTAAAAACACCAACGAAGAAGAAGCCCCCCCCCCCCCCCCGCAAACCCGGATGTTTACTTTTTGTTCAAACTATTCAGCGTCAGATTGGAAAACAGCAGAGTCTGAACATCAGTCTTCAAACCAATCAATCAGTTTAAATTCGTTATTTTTTTTAACAACTTAACTAAATTAAATTATGCTGTTTGACCTGTTAAGCCTCATATTTCACACAAAGTAAATCTGACGCCAACTTTAATGGAGCAGGAGAACAGAGCCGCTTCGGAACAACCGTGAACAGCATCCGACTGCTTGATATTCTGGAACGACCGCGGCTCGGTTCGGTCCTGCAGGATGCTCGGAGAGTCGTTCGCCTTCGTGGAGGACAGCTTCAGCCGCTTCCCGTCGCAGAGCAACATTTACGGGCTGTGCCAGGCCGGGGAGCAGGAACTGCTAGCGGCCACCCTTAAGGGGAAAGTGGTGTGTTTCAGGTACCAGGAGCTCCAGCAGAAGATCCGGCCTGTGGCTAAAGAGGTTCAGTTCACCTACATCCCAGGTAGAACATTGATGAATATAATTCAGCGTTCGCGATTGTATATACACAACATTTATATAATGATATAATGAACTGTAATTTACTGTATATTTCAAATATTCTAATTGGATGATAGCTTAGATTTCTACTGCATATTCGAAAATAGATTCATACTTTTAATTGAACTGTTCTGAACTAATCTGTGATGTCAATCACAATCTGTGGCATGCATAAATCAGAGATAGCATGAAATGTGAATATGAAAAAGTACATAAAAAAAACAAGAACAGAACACTGATAAGCTCTACAGTATATATTATATTGTTGTAACTTGCCAAGCATATTCGTAAGACACTTGTAATTAACTCCACGTCACATCTATATTTTTTAACTGTTCAGGTCAATCACCAGATCGTGTTAGATATTCAGGACTGACTTTGAATGCCACAACGCTAGATCTGCTGTTCATGGAATGTGTTAATGTATTTTTGTTCTCGATGGATTCTACAAAATGACATTTTCTTTCTTTTTCTAGTTGATGCAGAGATTGTATCAATAGATGCCTTCAACAAGTCACCTCCCAAAAGAGGCCTGGTGGTGGGCATCACATTTGTTAAGGTATTTTCCTATTTAAATGACACCATGTGTATTCATAACTACAAACCATTACTGTGACAGTTGTCTATTTAATTATGGCTTAACTCCTGCAGGATTCTGGGGACAAAGCCACACCATTCCTGAATATCTACTGTGACTATGAGCCTGGCTCCGAATTCAACCTGGAGTCTATTGCACGTAAGGGGAGCCATATGCTATCATGCATAAATGTGCACATACGTGCATGCGCACGTTTCACATGCTGACGTTAATGTGTTTCTCTCAACAGAGAGCTGCCTTAACCTGGAGTTGCAGTTCACGCCCTTCCAGCTGTACCACACAGAGTAAGGTTTGAATATACAGCGCTTTCTAAATGGAGATGCATTAAGCACCAAAACCATGTCTTTTCCGCTCCTAAAGGAGGCTCGTACAAAGTTCAGTCTGATTTCAGTTGCCATGGTAACTACAGCTGCAGGCCATACTCTCAAGGGACGGGTTCAGGATTGCAGATCAAAATATAGAACAGAAGCAACTCCTGATCAGTCAGTTGCAAAGAAAAATAATTTTCATTCTTACAGTATCCGAAAACCGACAGAACTAGTGCACTCACTGTGCTGTGACAGAACTTGTTATGATTTACGGTTTATTTTCTGAGAAATTTAATAAAAATTCAAAATCACTTAAAATTCTTCCCCTGTCTGATGTGCGTTTGAATCCTCCATTCAAGTTTTGTTGAAATCAATTCTTTATTTTGTGTCTAAGTTAGGAAAAATCGTATATGTCTTGTGGTGTTAAAGACAATTAGATTCTGACAGACCAACCTATAGACACGAGTTAAAACATATCCCGATCACAGAAGGAATATCCATTTTTATGTTTTTATCACCTGCTGCATCTCATAGTTCATTACTTTAAATAAATATCCATCACTACAGGGTTTACATTCAAAAACATAATAATATAAACTCTACCATAACCTTACAACGACAAAAAGATTAATATGTTACAGAGATAGAATGTTACAGTTAATGTAAAATAGGATGGTAAATAAAACCACTTTATTGTAATAATAGTAGTAAAGAGAAGCAAAATATTAGGATGGAAATTGAATACAGAGAAATGCACGGGGAAAATAACACTACTAAATAATGCGGTTGGAAAAAAGCATACATGGAATATACTATAGAATCAAGGTAAAACAAAATGGTTATTAGAAGTGCAGTAAATGGTGAAGTGAAGCTTTTCAAACCTGATTCAGACTCCTGAGTTTACATTGTGTGGAAGTATAGACGTGTCTGGAGGTCAGAATGTTTTGTCTGTCTCTGTCAGAGTTCAGTGTGATGATGGAGGCAGAGAGACGGTATTCCTGCTCAGCGGTCACGATCAGAGGATCCACTTGTACATGGAGGTCAGATCGTGTGTGTGTGTGTGTGTGTGTGTGTGTGTGTGTGTGTGTGTGTGTGTGTGTGTGTGTGTGTGTGTGTGTGTGTGTGTGTGTGTGTGTGTGTGTGTGTGTGTGTGTGTGTGTGTGTGTGTGTGTGTGTGTGGTTTATATAACAGGGAAGGTAATTTGTCAAACCAATCCCGAAAGCAGATGGTTGATTTGTCAGAGAGAACACTGTGAAGGCTGCTTATACACACCAGAGAGACGATAAAGAATTTTACGCGTCTATAGGAGATGTAGCCTTACATTCCTGTTTCCAACAGAACGTGTCCCTCCACCAGTTTGAAGAGCAGCCAGTGGAGAAACTCTTCCCTGAACTCCAACAGCTGCCGAGCAAGTTAGTCCCAGTCCCTCTAATTCTACCTGTTTGAAATTGTTTTTGATTTTTTTCTGTGTTACCCTGAGGCATATCCCAGTTAAGTTTTCTGAAATCCATTCTGTTGTTGCTCAGTCTATGAAGCTGAAGTTTACCAGAATGCTGGAAGCTCCGTTCTTACCTCAGGACGTCGGTGCAGAACTAGGAAAACGTGCATTGAAATGAAAATTTGACTGTTGAATATTTTTGTTTCATGACTGTTCTCTTCTTGCTGCCTGCCTCTGCTTGATTGCTTGCTTTTCTGTTTAAATAAAGGTTTAATATGAAGTAGGTGACATTGAGCTCCTCTACGTATTACTGACAAAATAATTTCATTGCCAGGAGAAATCTAAAAAACGACGAATGTCTTTTAAAGCAGCAACGCTTAGAAACAGATTCGTGAAAACAGTGACGGTGACAAAGAGAAGAGAAACAGAGTTTCACTATCATCCCGCGAGTAAACCATATCACCATTCTGTTTATAATGTCTGTGCTTGCTCTTCCTCCATGCAGTGTGCTGTGGTTAGATGTAGTCAGCATAGACGGGGGCCGGCGGCTCTCAGCTTATGGCTGTCAGAACGGCTGCGTTGGATTGGCTCTGGTCAACCAGAAAGGACCAGGTGAGGAAGACCAGACGGTAAAAGCCTTGTGTCGGTTCAGAGGCCGCGTCAATGAAAGGCTGAAGGTTGAACGTGTTACTGCGATGAGGCCGTCACTGAGCCTCCTTCACATGCGGCCTTTGTATTTGTGTCGGTGACGGCCTGGCTCACCCACAGGGCGACGCTGAAGCGTCTCACTACTAAAGAGCAGCCACGATGCGACTCACGATGCTCGGCGCGTGTCTGACCTTCGTAGGTCGCACCCTTTGAAGGATGCAACCCCTTAATTGAGATGCAGCTGGAGAAAAGAGTTTGGTCGCATGACATTTTCACAGGTTATTCCCAGAGTGGGATGGAGGGACACGCTGGAATCATCCATTCCTCCCTCCAGCTGAACACATCTGTTCCCTGTGTTGCTTCCTAACTACTCTCCAGCAGTTGGAAAGCAACACACAGGAACCAAACTTTGGCCTTTTTTACAGTCTCTATTAGTTCCTCCTGCTGCGCTCCATGAAAATCCAGACGTTCCACCCCATAACCACCGCTTTGAGCGGTTAACGGCAGTTTATAGTCTGCAAAGATCACCATAAACTGTTGGGCCCGCAGCACCTCAGCAGCACCTTGTTGCTCACTCCTTCACACACACACACACACACACACACACACACACACACACACACACACTCTTTACGCTGACATGTTCTGTACTACTCCTGTAACAGCTGTAGCACTGTTAACTATTATTATTTACATTAATGACTTGATTCAGATTTTTTTTTTTTTTTTTGCAGAATCTTTTTGCCGTGTTCTTTTTTACCAGAGAATATGAAGACAAACTTTTAAAGCTTGACTCATAAACCTCAATAGACGCTTTGCATGTAAAAATAATGACACTGGTTCCAGTCCCAGTCTGTGTTTCTGCTGTTTATCTTGTGACCGGGGCGACGAACATATGATGCCAACTTTCCGGAGCCCAACAATTCTGTCTATGAGTATCCTTAAACGTTGTACAGCGTGTTCCAGCATCTGATAAGCTTTTGAAGTATTTCTGTTACTCCAGCTGGACTTACTGGATTGCATTTTATGTCTCACTGGCACCTTAAATAAATCCAACCACCCCGCCCCCCCATATACTATCTTCACTTTATTGACGCTGTAAATTTGTCGTCTATAAAATGAGACACACTCTAATGTGGGATCGAGAACATAAACTAGCGTGAATGCTAGCTGTTTTCATTGCCTTGTTAGAGTACTATGTGGTGTGTCATGTCATATACAGTATCTAATCAGACAGATCATAGTAGGCTATTGTTGGTGTATTTTTATAAAAACTGTATTAGCCAATAAATCTTTAACAAACACAGAATAGAAAATTCAGCCATCGACTTCTCTACATGCTAATGGATTCGAGTAACGTGTCTTAGTACACGAAACAAGCAAAATTTAAAAAAAACTTCTTTTCCACAACAACTGAAGAAGATGAGGACTTGATTTTAGCATATGCATGATGAAAACAAATTATATAGGTAGCAAATTAACTACAGTGAAGAATTCACCAAAGAAAAAAGTATAAATTACGTCATTTTGAAGTCTCAAGTTTGAAAACTGCTGATTGGATTTTCAAAATAAAAGTCTATCATGGCATTTCCTTCTTGGCTCTGTATGAAGTGACTTTGAAATGACTTTGCTTTGCATGCCGCTATTACTTATGATTTAGTTGTTTTTCGTTTTGTTTTTTTAATCAGAGGTTCTGGAGAGCTGGCAGTTCCAGTTTGACAGTCCGATCTCTACGGTGCTGCTGTTCCCTTTGAGCTGCCGAACTGCCGCCGACCGACCCGGTGACGAGAGAGGTATGTATCTGGTAACTGTCTGAAGTTTGACTTACACCCCTGTCTCGTCTTTATGTTAACTGGTTTGGAGATTCAGTGTAATTAATGTAAAGTCAATTAAATTCTTGTTTTAGTCACATATTATTTTGTGCTTTACTGTCTTCACACTTGAATTATTCGGTATTCTTGACTCTGATTTTTCTAGAAATATATTTTATTTTTATTCATCTTCATCGATCACTGGATGAGTTCAAGGATTTTCTTGTCTCATCTGAACCTTTGTCTTTTTCAGGTGTGGAAATGGACGGCTACAACCTCCTGGTAACCAGTGCAATAGAGATGGCGGTGGTCTACAGGTCTGAGTCGGATCACCTAATGAACGAGTCAGTGGATCGATGATTTGGTTTGATCAGTTCTGTATTTGGGTGTCTGCTTTCCTGCAGAGACGTCCAGGAGCAAGGCCTGTCTCAGCCGGTGTGTCTCCCAGACAGCGACCAGTGGGACGCAGTGCTCTGTGCTTTGGTCATCGACCTGGATTTTGACGGACAGAAGGAGTTGCTGTTGGGAACGTACGGCCAGGTCAGAGCGCCTCTTTAAGGATTGAGTTGGCGATGCTGTCAGCCGCAGGCCCATTGTTTACTACAGCAAACTTAAAGCTTTTAGGTACATTCAGAGCCATTTCTAAAATAGTAATAACATCTTGAAATTGCAGATGGGTGTATTTCAGGCAGCAGGGTTATTGTATCATCAACTGAGTGTGTGTCATCATAGTAATGAAGGAACACTTCACCTGGTGCTACAGCGACTCTCACTGATGGGTTTTTAATAGCTTTTGAACATCAATGGAGCTCTATAGTACACAGGAAGGAGATATATGGGCTTTGGATTAGGGCTATGAGAGACAACAATATCTATCGACCGATGACAGAAAAACAGTGACCGATGTTAAACCTCTAATGACACCTGAGATGAGCTGAGATGTTTTAGTAAATGTTAGCAGGTTATGAGTTAACATATAGGGACAGAGCCGCAGTTATGATATCACTCTACAGGAAACATCAAACAGGATCAATCACTTCTAATCGCTATGAACACAAACACAACAACTTTGTGTATTTTGTCTTTTACAGCTTATATGTTGATATTTTTAAGTGTGCTCTATGCCCAATTGAAAAAATTTGATTGTGGGTATTCTCTATTGCTGTGTTGAGTCTAGAATCATGAATATCGTTCAGGTTTTATGCTACAGACCTTCAAAGTGACTTTAAATTAGTTTTTTTTTATGAAAAAGTAAAGAACTGGATGTGTTGAAATATCCAGTTATTAAAAGGCACAACAACTTATCACTAATTTAAGCGTAAACTTTGGTGAAGCTAATATTTTTCTCCTTTGAACTAAGCCCCAGGTTCCTGTCAACATGAACTAAAATGAGATGTTTCCATGGAAACCACACAAAACAAAATATATATACTTTTAAATATCAAATGGCACAACTACATAATATGGTTTACGTGTAATTTTGGTAAAGCTAGAATGTATAGTTTGAGGACATGCAGAGGATGATGTCCATGGGGGAGGGAGGTGAGGTAGAATGTCATCAGACCCCCCCGCCCTTAAATGGAGTGAGGTGAGATGACTCCTACATGACAGATTAGGACATGTTTGCTTTCGATGTTGTTAAAAGTCTTCTGCCTTTTTTTGCCACGCAGGAACTGCTTTGTTACAAATTCCAGCCAGCAGGAAGTGGAGAAGACAGGCAGTTTCAGCTTCAGTGGAGGCGGAGCTTCAAGAGTCCTCTGTTGTCCGTTATCTACTTAGACTTGACCGGGGACGGTTTGAGAGAGCTGGCCGTCCTCACGCTAAAGGGACTGCACATCTTACAGGTACGCAGAGAGCCGGGTCAAATATCCAAGAGCTCATCTGCATAATTCCCTCTCACCCTGTTGGACACTTTCCTTCTTGTGTTTTCTAAACAAACCCGTAATGGAGCTCACTTCTGCAGGAGGCTGCTGCTCTCTGCTGGTTGGAGAACTGCATGTGCTGCTCTTCTTCATCCAATCCACTTTATTTCTAGAGCACGATTTAAACAAACACAAGGTTTCCAAAGTGCTGCACAGTCAATAAATAACAACACAACAGACGCACAATAAAACAATGAACACAATGCAATAAAGTTTCAAATTAAAATTCAGTAAAATAAGTTAAAAACTGAAATAAAATCAGATTAAAAAAAATTAAAATTATATATAAAATCATCATGCATTTACAGTATAAATTGAACTGACCACCAGTTCTGAACATCTAAATACTGAACGTCTCATCTGTTATTGGGTTCCTCTTTGCTCTTCTTTTCAGCACACTCTCGCCCGCACTGCTGATCTGGTTCTGGAGCGGCTCGCCCAGAAGGTGTCAGCGCCGACGACTCGTTCTGAGCCAGACTCGACAAAAAGTCACGACATTGAGGAGGAGGATGTTTCAGAACCGAAGGAGGAATGTACAACTCAGACTGCTTCACTTTAAGAAAAGCGGGCCTTTTATTTTCTGTGTTTAACTCTGGGTCAGACTGAAACGTTATTGACAGATGAGTTTGCAACTGTTGCATTCGGTTGTGATGACTTCAGTGTCACATTAATGGCAAATCCTTTTGGAGTTTGGACTTTTATGCAGTAGCCGTGAAAGGAATTGGAGGAAATTAATTGTTGCTTTCTGTGCGCTTAGAATTCCAAGTAAACATAATGTGATTTTGAATAGGAGCCATTCTGATTAAATAAATCTACAATTCATTTCTCACTACTCAAATTGTTAGTTCTTGATATTTCCAATTAATTTTTCACCAATGGAAATGTCCACTGCTGATATCTTTATTTATAGTGAGAACTTTAACCACAAAGACCATTCAGACTCAACTATTGATATCTATAAATCAGGTTTGACTCATTACAATCCCAGGACCACCTCATGTCTGAAAATAATATAGAAAGTCATTGAAGTGTTGAAAATTCATGAGGTAGCTCCAGCCAATTTAAAATCAATTTCTCATGTTGTGTTGACATATTGGCCATGTTGATATCTGAAATGGGAAATTAAATTTCCCTTCGTTATAATCCTGTTTAGAAATGCATTTGTTGTGAAAATCTAAAAAAACAACAACAACAACAACATGTTAGAATTATTTTATTGATATGTATTTTTAGGATCCTTGAGAAATAAATGTGGAAACATTTTCAGGATTTTCAGTAAGGAAAATAAAAGTTATTGAAGTTGTGCCTTTCTTGTGGTAGGAAGAGTAAAAGAAAAGTGAAGCAGTGAAACAGAATTCAACTTGTACAGAGACGAGGGGGTGATGGGGGGATTGGGGGGGGGGGGTAAAAGGGGGTCCACGGGTGAGTGGCATCAGATCTTTCGGCCGGTCAGTGGCAGTGTGGTCCTCCGTGGAGCTCCCAAACTCTATTTCTCCCCTCTTGCACTACAAAGGCAACAATAACAACAGCTGCACTTATCAGACTGGGGACTTCACGCACAAGCGGGACGTGAAGATGACTTAAGAATGCTGCTCCCCCCCCCCCCCCCCCACACACACAGCTTTTGCACTTGTTTTAATGGCTGATCGACTAACCGACTGTTGTGCTGCCTTATTCTAAGACGCGGGGCTGCTTTGCGCGTCAACAATAAGAAACATGGTACCGGAGCGGCGGGGAGCGCGTTAAATGAGCGCATTTCACTCAATGGGGGATTTTTATATTTAGCTCCTCCAGGGTCGCGACGGAAAGAGTGGATCTCGGTATTTTTCTGACATTTTTGAGCCCTTTGAGATCGTTTCGAGCTCCCAAAACTTGTCGTTCGTATCGCGCTGCGCGTTATCGGGTTATGTGGTAGTGAGGGCGCTGTGCGTTTTGAAGGGAGAATAGCGCAAATTGATCTACAGCTCCAAAAGAGGGGGAAGAAAATGATGATGGCCGGTGGTGGCGGAGCAGCCGTGGACCATAACGGGATATACTCTAATCCTAACCTCCACAGCCTGCAGCAGCCCATCATGGAGGCGGAAAACGCGGACTCCCGCAAACGGCCGCTGGAAACTCCGGTGGAGGAGGCCGCCTGTACCAAGCGCACCAACATTGGAGGTAAGAGACACACCGAGACAAACCGAGAAGCTGTTCATCCACAGGTCACAGATAGTTGACTTCACACCCAGTGGTCGGAGCGCACCGGACAAACACTTTGCTATGGCCACAAAGACGCGCCACGCAGCGCTGAGACAGATGTGGAGAGGGTGACGGGCTCCAACATGCGGCACATGTCCAGTGTGCACAAACGCCAAACCTCTCATAGTTTCGTGTTCCAGCAGGGAGAGCCGTTTGTCTGACTGAGGAATGGCCTCCTCACCTCGGGTCAGACACGGATCTGAACTCACTCACCTGTCTGCTGCACATCTGGAGCTGATGCTTTGTGCACAGAGGTGTTACTGGTGCAGAGAAGTGTTCACAGTGAGTCAGAAGTGTAGGCCAGGGATTCCCCGATACAGAGGCCACTGATCAATTATATGATAAAAAGTATTTTGTTTTGTTTTCTTCTTTTGCTGAGCGACCAGAGGAGGAAGATGGGAAGTCATCTTCATTATGTTGCAGCTCTTCTGATTCCTGCAGTTTGACAATGACTCACCTCTCAGCCTTGGCAGCGCATATATACATATATGAATCATGAACCGTGAGATTTATAATCCTTGATGACTTCATCTGATACTTCAGTATTGGTTTGATAAGCAAACAGACCTCTCATGGTCTCAGCAGACCTTCTGGATTAAGTCTGAATTGGTCTGGGAACCTTTGGTGGATTATTCCTCTGCCTCAGGATGGAAATAATTCTGATTCTGATTTACATTTGTCAGTGTGGTGCAAAGTTAAATGTGTGTTCTGAGCTGCAAATGTTGAGATGTGCTAGTGAAACCCCTTCATCCCTGATAGTTTATAGACTATTGTCAAATTTAAGGTTTGCATGTGCTGCATATCGAGCCCAGTCTCTGTATCTCTTTGGTATTTTTTTGATTTTTTTTAAGTTTTAAAATTGTTTGCACATTCTATGGTGAACAAATTATAATCCAAAAAATGCATATAAAACCATTTATAAAAGTAGTTGCAGGGTGAAATCATTGCAACTTAAAAATGACTGAACAAAGACGACTGAGAACTATTAAAAAAAAAAGATTCTACTTTCTTTTTTTGGGACGAGTAAGTGTGGCGGCCAAAGAGAAGCTCATGTCGGTGTGCAGCAGTGAGGATGACAGTTGATTCACTGTGCCTGCTGCTAACTGTGCATCTTATTTCAGCTTGTGATTGTTATGGTCTGCAGCTCTTAAGGACGTCATAGTAATTAGACGTCCGTAGAGAGCCGTCGGTTTCCTCCACCATATGTTACTGAGATTTGCTCTGTCTGTCTGTGTCTCAGAAACTCCACCATCTAATGACAGCAGCACGCCATCCAGTTTCTAACATCACGAGTACGCCTATGTTGCACGTCAGAAATGTAATTTCAGCAAGGTGCATGAGAACCCTTGTGCCACCAGACAGTTTTTTAAGTGCAGATTCAACCCCCAAATGTCCTCCATTATCACCCCTATAATGACTGGAGAACAGAGAAGTCACACGGCGTTCCGGCTTACAGGAGGGTTGTCATCATTTTGGCTGGAGTGCAGACAATCGTTGATCTTTCCATCCAGGATCCAGGTGATTTGATGACTAGACAGTGTGAAATTGTATTTGGACAATCTTAACACACATAAATCACACAGACAGCTCTGACTTCTTCATGCATTTCTCTTTAATTTAATGTTATTACACACCATTTTATCAGCCTGACTCTGTATCGCAGTCTCACCTTCGAGAAGTAAGAGTCAGACAATTAATCATGTCCTGATGAGGCTCCAGCTCTGGAGAAGAGGTTCCAGATGGCTCCGTAAACAACATATTAGCCATGTATGTGATCGTCTAATGAGGGAAGGTGATGAGAATATACCCTTTGTTCAGCTTTACAATAATAGCTGGCTTTGTGAGCCTTTAAGGGAAGATTACTGTTTTAATTTCAACATACATGTTCACAAGATGCCTTTTAATGCAGAATAATAATAGATAAAACTGCCACCTATAAATGTCACCACTATAGTGGCTTTACCGAATAAGAATCCTGTGGTACCTGGGGCTAAAGTGATTTAGCCAGAAGAACCGGCATGCTTTTACCGAAAGAGGCATTTGTCAAATGTACATCTTATTTGATATATAGTCTATCCAGAACGACAGCATAAAAATACTCTACAAGCAGTTTATTGCTCTACAAAATCACTATAAATATATTAAAGGCTTTTCTGTCACATAAAATGACTCTACATTATCTCTGAAGATGTTAGCATGTGAAGTAGCTCACCAAATTAGATTTACTGAGGTGAAATGGCAACCAATCCTCATTTTGATGAGTACCTAATTAAAAAAAAAAAAAAAATTGATGCAGAGTTTTGATGATATTCTGGAGCAGAATACAGAATGAGCTCCGGATCAGAAGCTCCCAGTAATAGAAAACACTAACAAAGATACCAGAAGACATGTTTCTTAAATATCTTGTCACTCTGTGTTTTGTGTAATTGGCTTTCAGCATCACCTTCCGTTTTATGTGATCCACATGCATTATGTGCGAAACTGCAAATTCACTGCCTGGTTCGGCAGCAGCCGGCGGTAGACAGCCCCGATAATCCTCAGCCATCCCTGTAATCACTAACCCCTCGACTATGTCTGATATTGATCACATTATTCCTACCGAGCTGATCATTAACATGACTGGCAGTTACAACAAAGAGAAGAAATTCTGTGCTCTTTCAAAGCTGAGCCCCTTGTTGTGCATTAAGAGCTGTGGACCACTGAATGAGGAAATTACTCCTCTCTTGTCATTATACTGTATATTATTCCTCTCCTCAAAAATGAACATCTTTCATTTCTGTTCTCTTTCTAATTACCCATACTCTGAGCCCATGTCGCTGCCAAGCACGTGTCTTCCAAAAAAGGTTTGGTGGCTGCGGGATTTTTAGCTATGATCTCGTAATGTTGCTAATGGAAAGATTGGCACAGGAATGCAAGCTGTATTTTCTTTTTTTTTTTTTTTTGGTGGGAAGGACACAGGTGCCCTTGCAGAGCGATGTGACGTGAGTGGACTGTGAATTTGCCAGGTGGCAGTGAAAGAGAGAATGAGAGAGACTGATAGAAATAAAGACAGAGCAAAGCAGGAGAGAGAGGAGGACAGAAAGATAGACTGTGAGAGGAGAGTGGAGTCTACAGGGAGGCTGTGTCTATATATTAAAGCATCTCACGGAGTCTGGGAGAATTTTCTGGAAGCCGTTTCGTTCTGAATCCAAATATGTCATAATGTTAAGGTCTGATTTGTTGGCGCAACTCATCAGCAGCCATGAAAAAGAAAGCATTTTCTTTCTTTACAGGTTCCCTAGAAAGCAGCATTAAATAAATCCGGACCCTGCGTCCACAGACAAACACACTCACATGATCATTTTTACACACATTCAGCCACTTAAGACACCTCCCTGTGTAAGATTTATAGGTGTAGTGATTGGCTTCATCACCACCACCACCCCCCCCCCTCCACCATTCTGCGGCACTGCCATTTGCAATGGTTGATGAGCCCCTCCGCCCTCTCAAACATGGCCGTCTAAGGGATTGGGGGTGGGGGAAAGGAGGAGAGGAGGATGGGTTGGTGGGTGGGTGGCGTAAGCCACGCTGTCTCAGCTGTCTCCTCCTCCACCTCCTTCATCATCTGCTTATGTTATCCATACACCTCTTCAGCCACTGTTGAAGGTCACTCTCCATGATCCCCCCCCCCCCCTTCCCCATTCATCGCCGAAGCCCGCTCCCACACCGACCACTTCACCTTTGTCACTTTCCACAGAGGGAAAAAGTAAGTGAATGGATTGCCATACTTTATAGTGCTGCGTCAAAAGAGGCGGAGTAGGGGAGAAAATTCAATTTTTTTGGGGACCGGCATTGGGGGAGGTGGGGACGTGACGCGCCGATGGGAGGAGGCTTCCCATTGGTGGAGCGAGGTGTCAGTCGTACGTGCTGCTGCAGACGGACAGGCCACTCGATGAATATGGATGAGAACAGTGAAAAGGGTGATGCGGCAGGGAAGACCCCCCCCCCTTCAAACCGATGCAGGCTTGAACAATGCGTGCCGTCTTTCACTGAAAACACTGAGAGCCTGCATTAGCATTTTCTCAGACAATTGAGGCTCTGGCCAGCTGCAGGCATGGCTCGGATGCTGCGGTGAAATCTCTTTTTTCCTGCAACCCGCTGATGAATTAGAACCTCGTGAAAAAAAAGTCGACTGGCCACATTCCTGAACACCACCGTTGCACCTATGCCTAGGCTAATGTTAAGATCCCCTTTAGAGATTGCGCCCCGGCATTGATGGCGATCTGACAGAGGACTCGTGAAGCAGCACATCTCACAATGGGTAAGCCTCAAAACTCTTTTTTTTTAAAGTCTGACTTGTTGAATTTGTCCATCATTCCGTTTTCGTTACAACCTAAATCTCATTTATTGCCCATCGCTACTCATTTTTCCTTCTATCGTCCTTTTGCTGCTTCCTCTTCGGCAGCTGGTTAGTCCATTAAAATGCAGAATATGTACTTGGAAGGCTGGTGAGAAAGAAGGAAGGACGGTCACAAGGCGTTTATTCCTGACCCCCCACCCCCACCCCACCCCTATAGTGACTTAACTAAACACATTTTGGCTCGGCATCCAGCGTCTCTCCTTCAAGCCATCCCTTCCAGTATTGGAAGCTGGGATTTGAACTAACACCCCTACTGGTTCAGCTTTCCAATGTGCCCCAACTGCTTCCATTCCCTGGCGGATTGCAGCAACAGATTGTCATGTTTACTCTACCACATGACGCCATTAAAACCTGTTACTGTGATCTGTGACACTAGGACAGAATTAATTATTGACTAATGACAGCAAACGTGGCCGCCAGGGGCGACGGAGGGGATCTTAGTACCTTCCTTCCCTGCTGGGTTTACTCCGGTTGAAGATAAGCAGAAAGTTACGCATTGGGTTTTGGCTTGTCTGTCAACAACAGGTCTTTGAATGTTTGCAATCAGTATCTCTCCATTTCAATATTTCATCTTGGCACATTATCAGATATGTTGCGATAGAAGCGAAAGCTAAAAACCTCACCGGTTCCCGTGTCTGACATTCGGGATATTTATTTTTCCACCAAGGTCATTTTATTATTTGTTGAGAGAGGAGCAGCAAGCCGACCGCGATATAGCACGAAAATCTCAAAAAGATCAGAGTAACAACGCTGTTTGTGTGTCATCTGTGTAAAGGTTTACCTCCTATTTGTGCTACATATATATCTATATAGACATATCTGTTAGTTTTAATTTCACGTCTGCGCTCTTAGTTAAATCTTGAAATAATTATTGTATTGTCTCCACAGCCGTAGCCGATTAAACCAAATCAAAAGTGAAGTCCTGTTAACTATCGTGTCGTTTGTGTGCATATTTGTCAGAGCCATTGGTTATGGGTGATGTGCACAAAAACAAGTCTGTGTCTGAATGGAACATGAGGGGCATATTAATGCAATAAAGACAGGAGCTAACATCTGGGCTGAAAGATTCCTTGGTGTCACAGTGCCATGTTCGTTCACATCTCCATCTAATGAGTGCATTACTGAGGCAACAGGTTGGCCTGCCATGCAGGGCGGTTCACCTCCATCCTCCCGTCTTTCCTAACCCACCAAACCCTCATTTTCGATGCCAATCGGTACGTCCCGGGGTTGTGCCGACACGCTGATGGATTGTGCATTTTTTTAAAAAAAAATCTGCTTCACGCCACCTGGAAAACATTTTTGTACTGTTGTTCTCCGACGATGGACAGTGTCTCTTTTTTTTTTTTTAACATCTCTGCCCGCTCCAGAGACGTTACCCTTGAGGCTGCTGAAAAAGACTGAACATGACGTCATTGCATCGAAATCAGCATGCAGAGGGGATTATTTGTATCACTGCTAAGAGCACAACTGTAACCAAGTGTTTACCCTGATGTCATCGATGTATTTTCGGTGGGGAATCACAGTCGCTCCACATCTATAAATACACTTTTGATGTATTGTTTGGCGGATTAATTATATTCATGCCCATTCTCAATATGTGGTTGATTGCTTTTCCACTAGATTAGTGCACTCAGTATGATCACGGTTTCCTTCAATGGACTCTTTGTCCACTTTGGTACTGATTAATTTTTAATTTGCATTGTAGGAAAATCAACTTGACCAACTGAAAGACCAGAAACGTGTTCAGCTTCAAATTCTTCAAACTGTCATGCTTTTTTCGATCACGGACTGCTTGAAGCCACAGTAATCCATAGAGGCCCCTTCCAAAATGGAGGAGATTTAGACCATCTTGGCAGTATAGCCTTTGAACAAATCTGTGGGATTGGTTCCCATATGTTATTCTCATGTTTGTTAATTAAGAAGGCTCACTCAGTAGTGGCATTCATGAACCGCATGGTTAATGACTGTGTGTGTTTGCATTCAGTCCTCTGTGTGTTAAATTCTTCCTTGGTCTTGCATTCATATTAAACCGTTAATTCAACATTCCCTTTTTTTTTTAATACGCGTTTAACAAAATGCTTAGCGGCGCCGGACCTGGCTTTTGTTTTTTTTGTTTTTTTAGTTAAAGGTTGCTCAGACTTCTTGAAAACAGTTAAAATTAGACCCCTGCAAACTGGAAAGGAGGTCACCATTTACTCTACCAGAAATCTGGGACAGGACATGTCACCAATCTGTGATGAATGTGAAAGCGCTGAAAATCTGCAACAAAACCTAAAGGCGCCTTCCCTTCACTAGAGGAAGACAAACACGAGATTATTACCTTTCCACTCACGCAAACGTCAAAAGGTATAATTTCCCATTATGCAGCTGTGCTTGCTCGGGGTATTGGGTGTACCAGTATGGGCTATATGATGATGTGCAGAACTAATATACAAGATGTAACCCCTTCCCACTTTGTGTGTCTTTCCCCCAGAGGAGGGTGAGTACTTCCTGAAGGTGCTGATCCCCAGCTATGCAGCCGGCTCTATAATTGGCAAGGGCGGCCAGACCATCGTGCAACTGCAGAAAGAGACGGGTGCCACCATTAAGCTGTCTAAATCCAAAGACTTCTACCCAGGTAAGGATGGACACTCAGCAATTAAAATGGAAGCACATAAAGACTTGTATGTATGAGAGGAGCTGTCTGGATCATTACCCAGCTGTGAGGAGATTTTGTGCTGGAGAACTTTTGATAAGTCCTCTTTATTTTATTTTTTTGTCTTCTCATGAGTAGCTGCAGTCCATTTTAAGTGTACATTGTGTGTGCGCATGCATGGAGATGGCACAGACTTCAGACGCAGCATTTAAACCTGCAGTTACTTCCAGTTTTTGATAGCGTTGCAGTTGCTTCGGCTTGCAGGTTGCAGGTTTTGCATGACAAGGTTTTGTCTGGGAAAAAAACAAATCTCATACGGCTACCATTTTGAACACGCCCATAGATGAGCTCAGATATTTGTGGCGCAGCATATGTCACAAGCATTAATTGTCCTGTAAAGCCTCATTCAAAAAAATGACAACAGAAAGATGCTCTTGGAGCTCGGTGACCCTCATCACATGGATGTCAATGCTGAACCGTCTCATACTGCAAATATAAAAAGCCTGAGTCCTAGAGGAGTCTGGGTGTTTGTCCTTCATGCCTCAGAGGAGGCTACAACCTGCTGAAAAATAACAGGTGCTGAGCGTCTCGCTGCTTATTAGGTCCAGATGTTTTCTGTAACTGATGAGAGCAAATGATTCCTAGACGTTTTATTCTATATTTATCATAAATATGTACCTGTTTAATATAGGAAATCTACAACACTGCTCATAAACTGTCAAGCTTGTATGTGAGAAATACTATGTTTTAGAGTAGATTAATGTGATCGCTTTACTCAACTACTACAAGAAAATAAAGGAGGAGGATACATTAGATCGTTTTCATGGAGGCTGAAATATTGAATGTCTTTTGTAACGTCAGGATTTTCAGCTGAAAAATGGACCTTAGAAATTTTGGGAGCAGGAACTATTACAGGACAGAATAATGCTCACAAAGATGGTTTGACTTTGACCTATTTTGTCAAGAGTTGTATGTGATATATTGGACTGACTGAACCGGTGGAGAATTTACCGAGCAGAGAGAAAAAGTGGATTTGCAAATTTAATAAAAGGAGTATCTATCTGGTACTTTTTCATCTACCATGTTCCTCTTAGACAGAAAAAATTCTTGTTTAAGGATTGCAGCTTGATGTTTAGATGAAACCAACTAAGTTTAAAAAAAAAATTAGAAAATTAGAGTACAATACATCTACATGTTAAGAAACAACAGCAGTGATGTAATGTCAGAATCATCTGTGTTATCTCGTAGAGTTAGCAACTGCAGTTTTCATGTTAACCGGCTAGACCTGGTCTCTCCTGTCTCGTAGTACCACTTTCTATCTTTAGTTACCTTTTTACCTTAGTTTCGGGAAGGTGCAAAGTCTGATAAGTTTGATTATAGATTTACAGCTAATTTATTCTGATATACCCATCAATGCTTCCGTAGTTTTATATTGGTATCAGTACATCCAAAGTGTTGCAACGAAGAGTCAACAGTCTGGAATAAATACGATGAGAATAGGAGGAGGTAGAAATAACGCTAGAAGTAGAAATATGATCGGCGACAATCCGGGAGGCCATGGATGTAAATCACGGCATGAGGGCTGAGAGGTTCTTTTCAATTTTTTTTTTTTTAATTCGAAATTTTAGCCACACGACCCCCGAACATTTTTTGTTGCGTTGCTCTACTTTGTTGGTCTTATCCTCATTTGTAAGCTCCCTAAAAACATACCCTAAGAACTGAACAACTCTCTTGGATGAGAGACGAAACATCTTCAAGAACTTTTTTTTAACGTCCAGTGGATTGACTTAAGCAGCTTTGGATAACCATGACCTGGATAAGTGAGAACCTACACAGACATCTAAAAACACACCCAAACACATCCAAAATAAATGCAGTACGAATGGAACACACTTACCTGTATCTGTTTTTAACATAGACAAGAAACTCATGACGCCCCTAGAAAGTAAAATATTACAGCTTTTTCTCTACTAAACACAAAAAATGCGAACAATTTTTGGAATTTTAAGTTTGTCTCTAGAACAAGCTCGATTGTTTTGTACCTTACAATTAAAAAAAAACAAAACTTTATCGAAATAAAACAATTTCTCTTTTGAATGTCACCGCCTATAAATCGTAAATTCACAGAGTAACACTCACTTCTTCGCCACTCCGCTGCTTGCCCGTACCCACCTGCTCTAACGTCGCCTTCCCACAATCCTAAATCTCCTCTGGGCTGATTGCTCAATTTAGCAGAGCCGTGTTTCCGGCCGTGACTCTCGCTGTGATATGAGTTTGCGCTCTGGGCGCGATCCACTACGCTGCAGAGTCATTAGCTCCTGAGCTAACTGAGCTAACGACAGATAGCTCCAGCAAAGACAGTCACTATAAGATCGTGAGTTCCTGTATTTTTCAAGTGGCCTCTATGGGAATGAAACATATCTACTGCATTGGTCTCAAATGAAGGGAGTGATATGTGTTTTAGTTTGTCTCTATGGATTGTGGATGTGTTCATAGGCCAACACCTGCTCTGCCCATCCCCCCCTACTCATTATCGTGATGAGTGAGAAGGAGTTCAGGGAGAGGGTGCTGGCAGGAATATGATTGGGTAGTTTTCCTACAAAGTAAAACGAAACTGCTACTGTAGATGGCAATAAAAATAAAATTTTTTTAAAAAAAATCCCATCTTGATTTGAACGCGAGGATTTCATCACGTCAAATCTAGCAGCTATGTTTAGTCCACCTTCCTTTAACGTTGAATTGGCTGGACATTGAGCTCACACGCCAAACGCTGTTGGCTTCAGACAGTTCACGCCCTCATCTCTCATCATGCGGCAGCCTGAGCACAATTACGACGCGATGGCGAGCTAAAAAAATAAAAAATAAAGGGACAGTGACTGGTGCAGCCATTTTCTTCTGCAGTCGTGTGTGATAACTCAGTCTGAGACTCCCACCCACCTCACATCCCACATTTGTCGGCGTAACACACGAGGATTCGTGGGTCCTGATGGTTACTGTTCGACTGGGGGGGCCCCGTGTTGGTCTGAGATGGATCAGCAGAGATAGTGAAGCGTGTGGATGATACAGGATTGTATGCGAGCAGGAAAAGGGGAGTAGTGGGGGGGGGGGGCAGGACCAAAAATAGCCTGTTTCAATCTCACTCTGTGGACGTGACCCCTCTCCCAGTTGTACTTAAGCTGCCCCAACTCACGCCAAGATTCTTCTCCCCCCCCCCAACAACCCCACTCATGATCTCTCTCAGACTTGATTTCTAGGAGTTTGGAGAGTTCACCCCCCTCTCCCCCCCATTGGATGACATCATCCTTCTTTAGATTCTCTTTTCCCGCCTCCTCGCCTGCTAGCATATCGAAACGGAGAGGGGTTTTTTTTGTCTTAATTATCTGGTCTGAATCCATTTGAACTCTTGGCTGGATTGCTCGAGCCCCCGAGCGACGCACTATGCATTCACCCACTCACATTGTGCATTCAGTGCATGCACACAAACACACACACACACACACACACAAACCTACTCACACCTACTTACACACTGTGGCATATTTAAGCAGCTGCAGAGAGAGTCGTAGGAGTTCACGATTTGAACATAAAGTTAGAAACAAAACTTCAAACCTTCTGCACTGTGCAGTCGGCCCCTGGCCAGAGAGCTGGAGTTACTCTGCCCAGTATGGACACCCAGAGCAGCTTTGATGTCACACTGGGTGTATGTTTTAGTATTCTGAAGTATTATTCTGCTTTATATGGCACTATTGTGTGTCCCTCTGTGTGGATTAGTCGTTAGAATACACAATAACCAAACAGCTGCAGCATCTTTTTTGGTCGGTATCAGTTAAACGTGTTAAGGTGCCACGATTCTACACTTGTAGGACAGTTTACTTAACAATGACTATTGCTAAGATACAATCAGAGTCAGGCGGTGGGGGTGGGGGTGGTATTTGGCAGATGGGGTATCTCTACATTCCGGGATGGAGCTGGTGTCCCGGCTGACGGTGATGTGAAGGTGAAGTGATGTGACTCAATGGTGCTAAAGGAATGCTGGGAGTTGTTGTCTTCTACTGATATGTGAAATTTAACAACGTATGAAATCCAGTTTCTGTCACGTTTCATACAAAATCATTACCAATGATGAAGTTTCCTCACACGTGAAGATCGGTCTAGCCTGGTTCAAACATATGATGTAATTTCTATACCTTTTAGAATGTGAATCAACACTCCTTTACATGTAATAAAGTCCTTGACTGGAGCTGTAGATGCTCATTTATGCTGTATTATTAGTAATCTCAGCTATAGCCACATTCAAGCTAGTCTCCTCTCAGACGGGCCAACAAACAGCTGCTGGTTAAAAACTCAGGCTAGCATTTATCTGCTGCTTTGACGTGAATGAATCTCAGAGGTGGATGAAACAGGATGAATCTAAAAAGATTGAGAACAAAACGACGCTGCCGTTTTCTGTTTTGGGAGCAGACACTAAATACTAGTGTGAAGACAAGTGTGTCACTTAGTTTTAAATCCAGACACCATAATCAGAAAAACAAACAAACATGTATTTAAAAAAAAAAAAATCCTTTGAATTTTAACTTGCCTTTCCCTCCCTAGCCTCTGGTGCTCTGTCGCATTGTTGGGGCGGGTACATGATTAGTATCTCAATGGCCACCGATGAAAGAACCTGGCTTGACTTTATCACGTGTGAAACGTCAATTGGTTTGATAATTTACTTATTGAATGTGACAGAATGCTTTCCAGCTCCCTTTGGCCCGTTCAGAACCACTTTAATCACTGAGGTCAGGATGGGATTTAGAGTTTTTTTTCGAAATCCTGCAATAGAACATGGAGAGCATTCATTGGCCTTTGCAAACCAGGAGAGAGTAAAGAAAATATTACAACACTGCATAACAGGAACTACAGGATGCAGCTTTTTTGTGGAGTATTACCTCACGCTACTGATGAAGAGACAGTAAAACTCAGCTTCTGCAGCCAAGATTTCTTTTTTAATGTCTGCTGTGAGTCCCCAAATTCTCTATGAGAGTAAAATACTAAATGACTGAAATACCAATTTAAATAATGGACATCTTCCCAAATTAGGGGATAGCGGAGCTGCCAAATTGTCGTCATGCGGCCCCGATCACACAGAGGCTCATCTCACAGCTGCTTCAAAAATGCTTTTGGAAATGCAGGACAGCAGTGTGTGGCCCGTGTGCAACTGGAAAATTAAATGCAATTAATGGAAAAAGTTTAAATGATTTTAACTTTTAGCCTTTTTTTAAACATGTGCTGCTGAAGTGTAATCAGGCAGATCAGCCGAGAAAATCCCATTTCAGTTTTGATTTCCTACGGCTAATCAGTGGGCGTGAACAGATATGATGCAATTGGACCCACGCCCAATCAGAGCAGGTGTATTATGAATTGCAGTGCGCTTGTGAACACTGCTGATACTTCTTCTGATTGGTTTAGGGTAAAGTCACACATAAGCGAACGTAAGCATTTGCTTTGCTTTGCCAACTGAAGCAAATGCATTAATTTGCTTAGACTCCAAAATGAAATGGGAGTCGAATGTTTGCCAACGTTAAGTTTGCTGACTTTTGACTGAACTGAAGAACGTGATTGGTTAATTTAGGGTAGAAGGATAGGGTTTTATTAGGAAAATCAGTATGAACCAAAATAATGTGTGACACATTGCTGAGATGGTTAACTGTACAGCAAAACCTACGATCTGTCCAGACACAGATTTTGATGATGAAATAAGTGGAGCTACTGCAAAAGCAAGTCATACAACAATCATTTATGTCAGCGTCTATCAAAAATATGGTCATTTGTATAGAAAATAATACAGTTAAATTAGGTTAATGATTTCACAGACTGTCCTGAACCAGTGTTCCTGTTTACATCTTGTTTTATTAGTTTCTGCTTCTCATTGCAGCTCCCTCTAACATTTGGTGTATTTCATGTATTTTACACTTTTAATATGCAAATTTAGTGTATTTATCCAGATTGAAAATGCTAATGTCCTCCTGATAGAATAATTTCTGCTAAAGGAAATTACTTTTAAGAAATTAATTGTTTAACTGTGAGCATCTATTGATTTAGTAGGAAGCGCTGGACCTTTCCATTTAACGCTCTAAAAAATTGTAGTGAACGACCAAAGATTATTTTTTTTTATTCTTGAGGGACTGATCAAAGTCCTGCCCTGGAAGACTTTGAGTCAGTAATTCCTGTTATGGTAAAATCCCCAGTGTATTTTAATGTGACACAGACTTTTCTATTACCACAGTTCCAGCTGATGCTATCTTTTATCCAATACAGTTCGGTAATAGCAAGTATTACTTGTCGGACTACAGCTTATTAGGACAAGATACATGAAGCATTAAAACCTGTAATTTGAAGACATTTTACTGCACAAAATGCCAGAAAGAGTTTACAGTAATCTAGTAAGTCTGTCGGTGTGATTGTCTGGGACTTCTGAGCAGAGTTGTTCAGAGAGATTTAATCGACTTGAGATGTTCATATTTGGTTGTTTAGATTTTAGAATCATGCCATATGGCAACAACAGGACAGAATGAATATATTCAACATGGAGGTTTCCAGCTACAGCATCTCAGCTCAATTTGTAGTTCGAATAACTCCTTTAAAATCTGGTGAGTATTTAGTAGTTGTGTGGGGGGATATTTTATGCGAGGCAAAATAACAGTATGAATAAATCAGACAAAGGATTTGAACGAGTTAAAGCAATGGCAGATTCTTGGTCCTGCTACAAGACTGAAGGATTGCTTTCTTAGTCTGGGATGAGGATAGACGGCAGAGAGTCATTGGCCTCTGGGGAGAGCTGGAGGCTGGGATGTGTGCTCTCATGGGCACTGACACATTTCTACCTCTTCCTGCCAACAGGAGCTAACTTTTACAGCATCTTAAATCCCTGAGTTTTATTATGGAATCTGTCAAACTTGGAAAGAGATGGGAGACTGATGCAAGTAATTGAGGACGTGACAATGGTGGACACTGAAATGTGACATTCATACGGTTTCATGTCGTCTTCATTTCGAGACGTGAGACAAAAGTCGTAGTCGTGCTGTTTAATATAACGGCCTTTGCCACTCCATGACAATTTATCTTGATGTTTACAGATTGACTTATCAAGAAAGGAGGAAAACCTGCTCATCCAATGAGGAAAGGCTATGTGTCTCTTGAGGACGCCAAATCACTCAACATCACCTCGTTTAATGGCTTAGGTTTGTCTGAAGAAATTCCAATCAGTTAGACGAAGCAAAGATTGCTGTCTGTAAGCCACAGTTTTGTGCATTACTTTTGTGCTTGTTTGTACCTCAAATATAACTGCACTGCACATCAGGAATCCTCATTTCAACCCTTTTACCATTTCCTCAGCACTCTTACCGTTAATAGAAATAAAGAGAGAGGACAGGAAATAGACTCATCACAAAATAATCTTGTTTATCTGATTTGTGTTCAGACAAACAACCCTGATTTTGCACACTTTCACACAGCCTGTGCCTAGAAATCTTGTGTGTGTGACAAACGGAGGAATGTCTCCGACATAGAAATGTGCAAAAGGACAATTGTCCTGTTGTAATTCTTGAAGTTGTCACTTCAGGAATGACAGACAGGTGCAGCGAATGGACACCAAACTGCTTCTGTTCCAAACCTTGGGAGAATCTCATTTATAAACCCAATTATTTGACTTCTGGTACATTTTGTGTTTTGTTTTCTTTGTTGAGGTTTATGAAGCACAAATGAGAAATAAGGTCAAATGTGCAGGACTTAATCTCTGAAGGTTTTAATTGTCTTTGCGCGTTATGTCGTGATTTATCTATAATCAACAACTTAATTAATTAAGGTCGTTTCCCGGTCAGGTACCCGTTCCTCTATTTTGCCTAATTAATGTCTCCTGCTGTTTTGCCTGATGTTTGAACTGACCTATTTAATGCAATGATTAGATGTTGTGTAAAACCAAACAGGTATAACTTTGACAAATTACCTTGGATTTTTTTATTTATTTCTAGAGCGATGATAAATGACAAGGAAGTAAAGCAGCACCTCTCAAACACAAGTACGACAATGAGTTTTAAGGAAACGAGGAAAATGTGATGCTTCCCCATCACCAAGATAATAGAATTATTTAGATTTTTGTTGTCCTTTACGTCTTTACGTATCTGACATTTGTTATTCATAAATCAAAGAGGAGACTGTTTTTAAAATTATGCAGGCAAATATAAAGGACTCACTGTTGCATCACCTGTTTCCACGGATCGGCCCCTTTGCCATGGTAACAGAAATGCCGGTTGGGTCATCAGTGCGCATGTAGAAAGAAGCCTGGAGGAGGAACAAGTGTGTGTTTTATCTGATAGAGCTGCAAGGCAAGGACATGCTCAGTATTACAGCATTGAAAGAGTTACCTCATTCAAAAGGAATCCTCCACCTCCCCCTGTGGTTTACTAAACATGCACCATTCTTTTTTCATTTGTTTCTCTGTTGATTGTGTAATGAAGGAATCTGGGAATGGCTTAGAAATCGGGTCTCTTTGTGAAACATTAAGGAACATTTTTCATTGCCAAGACATATTTAAAACAGAAATGTACATTTAGTTACAGAGCCCCCAAAGAAATCCTTCGAATCCCCTTTGCCGAGAATACCCTGAGAGCAAATTACATTCCCTGATCACTTTGTTTGTCTTCTTTTTTCCTTTCTTGTCACAGGAACAACAGAGCGCGTCTGTCTGATACAGGGTACAGTCGAAGCCCTCAATGGTGTCCACAACTTCATCGCAGAGAAAGTCCGCGAGATGCCCCAGAGCGCCCAGAAACCCGAACCAGTCAGCATACTGCAGCCACAGACCACCGTCAACCCTGACCGTGTCAAGCAGGTGAGATACTGTACAGTCACCGCGGGTCGGTAGGGGTCTGTCGTTGCTATGTTGAAGGGAACAGTTGACTTCCAGGACATCTCATTGTTAGTTGCCAGTCTTACTTGTTCTTCAGGTCGGCATGACCCCCAGTTTGGTAGGGTCAGGAAAATGTGAGGGTATGTGGTTATTTTTACCTACAGTCTTTCATAGCTAACAGAGCCATGTGGCAGCTGCAGCCTAAACCCCTGGGATTAGCGAATCGCTGAGTAAAGCGGGGGCTGGTGTAGTACTCCAACTCACAGAGAGAGAGAGAGATATCCCTCTTCCTGTCAGCCGCTTATGGTGTTAAATCTTTCTCTTGTTACCTCTTATTGCTACAATTTTTCTATTTTTTTCTACAGGCCAAATTGATTGTGCCCAACAGCACAGCTGGCCTGATCATTGGCAAGGGTGGAGCCACAGTGAAGGCAGTGATGGAGCAGTCAGGGGCCTGGGTGCAGCTCTCCCAGAAGCCAGAAGGCATCAACCTTCAGGAGAGAGTAGTAACCATCAGTGGAGAACCCGAACAGAACCGCAAGGCTGTGGAAATCATTGTACAGAAGATCCAGGAGGACCCTCAGAGCAGCAGCTGCCTCAACATAAGCTATTCCAACGTCTCTGGCCCGGTGGCCAACTCCAACCCCACTGGCTCCCCCTATGCTAACACGGCCGAGGTGCTGCCCAATGCAGCTGCAGCAGCTGCGACGGCGTCCAGCCTTCTGGGCCAGGCTGGCTTGACGGGTATGGGTGCCTTCCCTGCCGCTATGTCTAGCTTCTCCGGCAATGATCTGCTGGCCATAACCTCAGCCCTCAACACATTGGCCAGCTACGGTTACAATACTAACACCCTGGGTCTGGGGCTCAACCCCGCAGCCGCTTCTGGGGTCCTCGCTGCAGTGGCAGCTAGTGCTAACCCAGCTGCTGCTGCTGCAGCTAACCTATTGGCCTCCTATGCCAGCGACGCCTCCGGCAGTGCAGGCCACCCTGCGACGGGTCTCGGGGGGTTCTCCCTGGGTTCTCTTGCAGCTGCAACAGGGGCTTCCAATGGGTATCTAAATGCTTCATCCCCACTGATGGCCTCCTCCCTGCTGGCGACAGAGAAGCTGGCAGACGGGGCCAAGGACGTGGTTGAGATCGCTGTGCCCGAGAATCTGGTTGGTGCCATTTTGGGGAAAGGAGGGAAAACGCTGGTAGAGTACCAGGAGCTAACAGGAGCCCGCATCCAAATCTCCAAAAAGGGAGAGTTCATTCCTGGTACTCGGAACCGTAAAGTTACCATAACAGGGTCGCCAGCCGCTACACAAGCAGCACAGTATCTGATCAGCCAGCGGATCACTTACGAGCAGGGCGTTCGCGCCACTAACCCACAAAAGGTGGGCTAAAAGGAAAAAAGAGGAAAGAAGGAAAAGGATGAAGACAGAGATAGAAGGGAATTGAGAGGGTCACGATGAGTTGAAAAAGAAACGTCCAAATATCTGTTCAATATTTCAGTATCAAATGAGAGAATCACAAAGGAGGAGGTGGGGGAGACAACCAAGTGTGTGTGATATGTGAATGTGTTTTTAGGACTTACGTCCTGATGTTTTTTAAAAAGTTTGTGTCGAGTCTTTTTGACAATGGTGATCAGAGTAAAGTGAACTGGTCCACTGCCAAGCTGCAGAGTCAAGGCTGAGGCTGCCCTCCTCCAAAACCTCATAGCTATTTTATTTTCTTTTTCTGTTCAGATTTTGTTGCTTTTGATTTCAGTTGCAAACCTCAGCTCCCGGTGAGTTGAGCGTGCCAGATAAAGTTCCAGCCAGCTGTTTGAGCTGTTTTACAAACCTTACTCTTTGTACACAATGCAGAAGGCATTGTTAAAGGTTAGAGGTTTTTATGACGAGCACCTGAGGTCATCTCAGTCTATGGGGAAGCAATCTGAGTATAATTTCTTTTGAAGAAGTCATATCTTTGTTGACATATGTTGAATTCTGGCTCATATCATAATTGAAGTTTCTAAATTTAGCTATTTTATATTTGCATTCTTTATTTATTGACATGGTCTCATTCAAACACAAATAGATTATTTAAACCTGTGAATACAGGTTGAAATGAATGTAAAAACAATATTAGCCTATTGCTATTTTTTATTTACAGGGATCAAAATATTGTGTTGCAGTGAAAGAAATGTATAACTCAAACCCAGTCTGAACTTCACTGCTGCTGTCTGCAAGTATAGTTCAGGGGTTAAATAATCAATGTGAGAGGATAGAGGAGACACACAGGAATGTATAAATGTATTTTACATGAAGACACATAGATAACGCTCCCACAAACACACCAACGCTGAAACATATTTGCATATTCTACAAACTCACAGAAATATGTCGCTCTTTAACCCTTTCTTGGTGCTATAGGATTAGATTTCTATCTCCTTTACTAGGAAATCAGAACCTCTCTATTAAGCTGATTTGTCATCAAGCCATCAGTCGCCCATTGGATCTGACCTCCCTTCACCCTTTCCCAATGAAAAGGGATCGATTTTAGCGTGTCATGATGAAAATTGATCCAGTCAAAATACGTCAAGTCCATCCACAATCCCAATGAACTTCTTTTTTACCCCCCCAAAATTGGCTATACTCTAGATTTTACAATCATTTTGCCTTAGTCACTCATTTATAACTCCTAAGGACTCACTTTAAGCTACCTGGGAGAAGTGTCTACCCATGACAACAAAGCACTAGAAAAAGCGTTTTGATAAGAAAAAGCTGTATGAACCAATATCTGTGAATAAAGAATCTTTTGCCTTTACATTAAGGGTACCAAATAGTCAAGGGACAAACACACACACACACACACACTAATAAAAGGGAAATAGAACGACACTTGAACAGAAGGTTTTGACTCACTTTTTCTGTGAGACATCCTTCCCAATTTGCATCGAGACAAAAAAAAAAAACAACATTCTGCAGTTAATCCAGACAGCCTGTTATCGTTCCCAAAAGACGTTAACGCTCGCTAACTTCGGGTGGGGCGTGTAGTAAAACATGAAATGTTTTGGCTTTGTTGTCTTTTATGGGCGATTGTTTGTCTAATGCAGGGAGGCTAATTGACTAGAGCACTCGAAGATTACCTTGGCTTCCATTTGTGCTGCTATCCATGGTGTTCATGCTGAGTACACTGGGTCTCTGAAGACTGCACTGTGAGACATTTAGAACACAATGTACACCGTGTCTGTCCATGCAGGGATGTGAGTATATTTTAATGTGCACATCTATGTCACATACACAAGATCTACCAATACGGACAGAAGGGAAATCTCCACAAGAGCATTTATACTCCGGCGTCTTGTGACGTTTCTGTTTACCAGTACCGATGCACTGCACTCGAATTAGCGGACATTTTCTGATCAGAGAACCATAAAATTGTTCCCACCACATTTTTCCTGCATAGTATTCTCTTATTATCTTTCAAGTGTCCCTCACTCCCCCACCTCCCCCATCTACCCAAGCTCTATGATCAGCTTCCTGAATGCACGGCTGTGAGGGGTTGGTACTGACTAGCATCCCAGAAAATCAGAACCCACTCCTGCTTGTTTTGTTTTTTTTATTCTGTTTTTTTTTTTTTTTTTTTTTTTTTTTTTGCGGGGTTTAATGGATTACCATTTGTGTTTTCATTTTCATAATTCATGTTTGAAAGTAATGGGATTTGAAAGTGTTGATAGCGACTCTTTGTGTCCGGACATTAGGCGTGGCTATCGCAGCTGGGAGCCTTTCTTTTTTTATACTACTTATCTGGAAGGCTTTGTCATCCATAACTACTATCTGGCTTCTAACAACACCTTTTACTGCCCAACATTTTAGCATATGATAATAAACAAGCACAAAACGGGATGCTTTATCAATGCAACTGGACTGCTTGACTGCAGAGAGCTCACCTCTTAAGCTTTCCGATCTACACATCGTACCAAATACTAGTTCTCTCTGCCCCTCATTAACTTTCCTCTTTCTCTCAACATTTTATTCCCCCTGCGTGTTGCTGTTTCGCTCTCTTCTGAGAGTCCTCCTGTGACCTGATCTCCGTCTGTGCTTCTTCTGTCACTGTGCTCTCTCCCCCTCTTTCTCCTTCCTCCTGTCTTGTCTTCTCATGGGCGGCGTGTTGGGTGTGCTGCTGGTGGGAGTTATGCACTATAGGTCATGAGGGTATGAAAATATTTTCCCAGGCCGTAGAGTTCACAAGGCTAAAATGCACAGAAAACACCCGCCTCCCAAAACTGTGACACCTGCAAGACCAACCAGCAATGTTAGCTCAACGTATCAAATTCCCTTTGTGGAAGGAGACTAGGACAGTTAAGACCATGAACTATGGCCTTTTATTAAGGGAAGCGAAAGAGGTTTTTTTTCTTCCAAAAGATGGCAAATCTTGGTTGAACGAATATTAAAATGTTGGCTGAACAAACTGAGCTCAAGTTTCAGCCTCTAAATGAAACCTAGTCAGGACAGATTGCATAAGACGGAGAGAGTAAAGGTGGGAACGTGTTTGTGACCTCAAGCCGAAAAAATGACATCCTTTATGCATATCCTCTTATCTGAAAATTACTAGAATTCATTTCTGTGGAATACAATATGTCATGTCATATGATCTATATGTACTTTATTGTAGCTATTCTAGTTTGTAGTCCAAATGCAGTCCAGCGTTGTCAATACAATGTGAACTATGTTATATTTGTGTGGATGATGAGAGTGCCAACTAAGCCTGATTAAGATTAGCTTCGCGATTTGTTTGTGCATTATGATGACTCATCATCAGCCGGTGGTGTCCATATTTCTGTCATTGATGATTTAGTTTGACAGTAAGAAAATGTAAAGAATATTGGAAGCAATATAGTAGCATGTTGTCCTGTTTTGTGTTTTATGTCTGTTGTATGAACCTTTGAAATTACTAAGATTTTGAATGAATAGGTTTACATGTACTTTTTGTAAGTTATGAAAATGCTGCTATTTGATAAGTAAACTATACAAAATATTTTAGTTGAAAAGATGTCTGGTCTGTTAATTAGAGACATGCTCTAAAAGGATGGAGCATACGAAGAGGTGTATAGAATACTATACAGTATTGGTAAGATAGTAAAAGTAATAATAGACTCCATAGTACAACATGTGCCAAACTAGACCTCTGCAGCTTCTGAAATTGTAGATGTGCGATCAAATGTTAGATATCAATAACTTGTTTAGAAGTGCTGATCAAGTGCCAATCAAACACTGTCTTTTAAGTTAAGAAAAGATAATCAAATACATAACTTGAGAAAACAAAGGACAGAGAACTTTTTGTGCATTGTTTTATCCCATAGGTACATAGAGTAAGAGTTAAAGATTGTGATTTTTATGGATCCATGTTGTTTTACACTCCATGCATCCCTTGTGTGTTTGTTTGACCTGTGGCTTAAGTACTGCTGTCTCACAAATGTCTCTATAGGCCAGCATGGACTAAGCATAACATGTTATAAGCATTCATAACATACCATTAACAATCAAAAATGTGTTTGTGGAGTTAGGTGTTATCTTTTTGCACGTCTTCTATTGCATGGTATCAAAGTAAATTATGGAGGAAAAAAAACTACAAAAATCTGCGAGTTGGTCTCGCAACATTCAAAAGCATAACACTGCATGCAGTCAAATGTAAAGCACTTAAGTTTACTCGCCTCATGTTGGAAAAAGTTTTTTTTTTTTTTTTATGTCGTGAGTTGGGAGGGAGCTCATTAGTATCATGTTGGCCCAAAAAATAGACACAATCACACACTTATACACACACACACACACATGCACACACACTCATTTCAGATCCAGTTCGCATCACCTCTTGACATCCCATCAGAGAAGAATTGATGTTTAGGTACAGTGAGGAATATTGAAATGTGAAACAAGCAAACGTGAAAATGTTACTCAGTGCATTGGCTCCTTGTGTTTTTGCTTTTTTAGGATGTCAGGCATGCCTTTTTTTTTTTTCTTTTTTTTTTACAAACAGCGTGAACCTCATATAACCTGTCCCATATTGGTTTCTTTTTTAAAAATTTGTTTTTTAAATGTCACAGCTTGAAAGCCCAGATCTAATCTATGAATGTACTCATTTACTCCTTTTTATTTCTAACTTTATGTTGAATGTCTTTAATGTAAATTCAGGGCAGGAATGTCAAATACACGCAGAGTTAATATCTATGTCAATAACAGATTTCAGCTATAGTCAGGTAGGCCTCACACGGCCACAGTCATGATCCAGATATGTTTTAACACAACTTCCGATCCGCTGTCAACATTATCTTGTTTGTTTGGTGTTGCATAAATGCACTTTACTGATCAGTGGGTCATATTGGGAGTGAAATGAAGCAAACCATGTTGACTTTCAGTAGTTTATTTTTGCCATTCTTCACTGTTGCTCTGATGTTACTTTTATTTATTTATTCCCTGATCCTGTGGGGTCTTATGAATGATGGGAAGGGCTGGAGTCTCAGATAAAACAGGAAGAGAAGTAGCACCTGTTTCCTCACTTGAAGGCTTCTCCTTCACATTCCCTCCAGCAGCGGTTTGTGTCAATCACTTGGGTGCTTTGCTGTGAACTAATGTGTGAAACCAAGAGCGATCTGTACAATTTTGTCCATCTTTTTTTATTTTATTTTTGCCTTTAAATTACACATTACAAAATGATCTTCATTCCTCCAGCTAATTGGGACTTGAAGCGCTAGGCTGAAGGTACTGAGGGATGGAAACTTAAGGTTTGACTGATGTAACAGTCGGATCGTAAAGATACGTAATCGGCACCAGCAAAACGAAGATACCCTCTGCCACCTCAACACGATCAAAACCCACAGAGGAAACCTATTTAGACTTTCAGTGGCTTGGCTACATGGATGATATTTCTCTCATTATTTTGTGTTACCAATCCCTACTGCGTCACATTTTGAATGCCAAATGAATTACATTATCATTCCAAAAGTTATGTTGTGTTTTAGTTTCACTCACAAATGTATCCGGGACACTCATCTGCCCCCCACGGAGCCCTTTCACCAGAAGGCTAGGACTGGTTTCAAAAGCTACAAACAGGCTCAGGTTGCTTGATCCTCTCTTACAACCTCCTCTCCCTGAGTCTCGCTGCCTCAGCCGACACGATATCACAATTTCATCACACTGAGCACCTGCTACTGTGTCCGCCCTTTAAAAGGATTAAGGTATCTCTGAGCCCTTTCGTCTGACAAAATACAGGATTCTTTGCCAAGCAGATATGAGGCCATTTTTGACTTTGACCCTCTGAACCTCCCATGAACTTGGTTGACCTTCTCCATCCACCAAGAACTCATGTATGTGTTGGATATTTTATCGTCAAAATTCTGCAAGACTCTTCTTTGGTTTCTGGTTACCTGGACAACTTCTGCAGGGCTGAACGCTTTGCTCACGTGTAAACTGAAGAAAGCATGCCAGTACCTTGCAACCATTCTCACGTCATTGTAAAGTTTCTTTTTTTGGGGGGCGTTTTGGTTTTGCTTCATTCGACCTCTGTTCCTTTCCATCTCAGAACAAAAATGGACTGACAGCATAAGATCAAATATTCCAACCTAAGAAAAAGCGATTGGGTGCATTTCTTGACAATGTTTCTGTCTTAAGTTCGTGACAAGGAGAATCTGTGAAAGTCCACAGTATTAACTACCTAAAGGGCTTTCTAGGACAGCATTTATGTGTGTTTTCAGATGAAAAGTCCTAATTATATTGAGAAATGAGAGGAAAATGTCTTCTTGTGCCATTAAAAAAAAAGAGGGAAAGCTTTTTATGGCAAATATTGTCAGCACGAGTGCCAAATAATTCTTTACTGAGCCAAAAGGCATCCAGCCTACATAACTAAATGTTAAATCACTGGAATGGTCACGTCCCAGTTCCACCCCCCACCCCCACCCCACCCCCCCTTTGAAAAACATCAACCTAATTGTGTGACGTTTGAGCTCATGTACCATTATTGTTATGCTGCCAGTCTGTTTTCTGCTTTTGACGGAGAAACATCTCAGAAGCAGTATATTTTCTAAATGAAACACTGTTGATAAAAATGACAACAACTACTATGGCGAGGGAATGAGAGGATTTTAAAAGTGTCATTGTTTTTTATTATTAGTTGATTTGAACATTATTCATTGATAGATTTAACAGTAATGACTATTTAATGTAACTGTAGTACTGTGTTTGTAAAAGAAATTCAGTGAGTTGTGTTTTATGACTCGTGGACTACCAGTGAAGTCAGCATTTCAGTGTTAATAATTGAATTGTTTTTTAAAGATTATTTTTGCGACGGCAACAAAGAGTCATTATAAATGTTCATTTTAACATCACTTGTCTTCCGTTGCTTTTATTCTCCACCGCGTCCCTCCATCGTGTCGCTCTCGAGCGAGGGGTCGAGCACTGATGTGATTGCAGCCAACGCGTTTGGTTTGAATAGACTGAATTCTGGAGAGCACGTGTGAAACGTGAACAATGGCCATGTTTACATGGACACAATGAGGGATCAGACAAAGGTGCAACAATTACATGGTGAAAAAAGAGGCATAAATTTCACAGCTGATTTACATGCACTTATTTGATGGTTTGTTTACTGAGGATGGGGCTGTTAGATCATGGATGCTGCATTTAGTGCCTCATTATGTTGTTAAGCTTTAAAAACTAATTTTATTTTGTCAGAGTGGAGCTGACTTTCATCACAGCCCATCTGTACACATTAACATTTTGGTTCATTTAGTAAAGGATCAAACGTTTCACTCCTCTTTGATAAAACTTTGAATAATTTATTTCACTGGGAAATAAATTTATAAACTATAGGATTTTGAACGGCGGTGGGGAAGCTACTGTGAAAGCTTTGCACGATGCTGATAACTTCACATAGGGAGAAGATGAATCGTAGCAGGAATATGAAAAATAGTTGAAAGTATTTTGTAAGTTTTTATTTAAAAAATCTCAGTTTACTATAAATCACTAAGAAAGATTAATATTTCTTACATAAGTCAGAATAATAAAAGAAATGCCTCACTGTTAATGGCGAAGTGAAGGTTTTCCCTGTCCGTCAGAAGTGCTGCTTTCTAAAAACTAGAGTCCAGATGGTTGAACAACCTGAATCACTGAGATCGGGATGAAGGAAAGAGGACGGACGGAGAGAGGAGAGAGAAGCAGGGATAAAATTAGAAAAGAAAATGTATCTCTGCTGTCACAAAACTGGAGTTTCAGTCGCTAATGAAGCAAAAGTGTAAAAACAAGCAAATGGATTTCAGTTGAATGGCCAGGAGAGAACAGAAAGCTCTCAGAGGCAAACGCCTCTCTACCTGCTTCATTTATGGTTGTTGCTGAATTAAGACAGTGAATTTTTATTCACACAAAATCATACATATTTATAATATAAGAGAATAAATATTTGTTTTTGTATTTTTTTTCCATTTTTATCCATTGAAAAATTTACAATTGAAGCCCCAATCTGACAATATTTTACAGGTCTGGATGAAGAAATACTGGATCTACTTGTAATTAATTAGTCATTGTCTTAAAGCCCACCATCCATCCATCCATCCATCCATCCATCCATCCATCCAAATAAATTAAATAACTTTTGATAAAAAAATAAATAAAACACACAAACGTGAGTAATCCAAATCTAGTTGTGGATGTTCAAAACTCCAGAACACTGGACTTTGTGGGCCGGAACGTTTCCACTGAGTTCCACGTATGTACGCCAGGAGAGGGAGGAAGATGTCAAATAAGTCCACGCACAAGTCCTGGTTCTGAACATCACCATCTCTTCCTGGTTTTGCCTTTACATTTGGAGGGGATGTGCCTGTCGCCTAGCAACAGCAGCAGCCACAATTAATTGCCCAGCGCTCCTTGTAGTAAGTAGCGTCGCTCATGTCCCGAAACAAAAGTATTCATTTTAAAACCCGACTGTATTTGAACATTAATTCAATCTACTACCTGGTATTTTTTTTTTTTAATATACTCCTGGTTCCAGGATGTCGGCACATACGCTGTGAGGTCTGGTCCTGATGGGGGCGCAGCTCTACTCATCCCATATCTAATAGGTGTGTGACTCATGGCGGGGGGGGACTTAGGTGATGTATAGAGTTTAGCTGATAGAGAATAAAGTAAGGCCACAGACAGAAGCCAATCCCAGCAGGTCAGGCAGGTTCAATGTTTACTTTGTCACCATTTTAGTTTAGTGCGTCAGCATAATATCTCTGATTAGCAATAAGAATTAATGGACTGGATCCCAGCTAAACAGAGCTAATGGCTTTAGTAAAACTAATGGAAAAATCTCAACTTTGACCTCTTCAATGTAAAGTTAAGGGATCTGAAAAGTTATCCAATAGTTGTTCCAACATTGTCATCAAGACTCCAGTGATGAACAACTCACATAAAATGTAAGGAAGGGTGGGAATAGTGAACATTTTCCTCTTTTACAAGCTTCAGCATTTTGACAGGACATTTAGTCATTCCTTATGTTGTGCTAGAAAATTATGTTACCATGTGCAAAGTTTTACAAACAATTATCAATTTAAGGCCTACGTGATGATCAGTGGATTTTAAAAGATTATAATCTATATTTTTATTTATGGGATTGAATGGAGACTCCATGTGAGTCCTTCCTGATAGGCTCTATGTTGACCTACAGTCAAGATAAAAGGATTTAAAGTTCTGCGACATGACAGCCTGCTGTGACTTCTGATGACCTTTGTCATCATTCAACAAATACATCCCTAATCCTCTGAGCTCTGCCACACGACTGAAGAAGGTCACGCCGCACATATATAGGGCAGAAGCCATGTCGTCATCCTCCACACTTCTTTCTGTGGGCATTTGTGTTGGGCCAGCAACCTGAGATGCAGTGACCACACCGAATTGATACCCAATGCAAGTTGATGCATTATTTAAAGGCTGTTCTCATATATTTTAATATGCTCTCCTCACGTGGATGTTATTCCAGACAGCATTGAGGTGCAAAGAACATTGTGTAGTGTTATATGCCTTAATTTGTGTGTGTGTGTGTGTGTATGTGTGTGTGTGTGTGTGTGTGTGTGTGTGTGTGTGTGTGTGTGTGTGTGTGTGTGTGTGTGTGTGTGTGGACAAGATGCCAATAAATTTGAAAGAAAAAAGAAAAACAGGTGGACCAAACTCAAATAAATACACTGATTTCTGTATCTGCTTTTGAATATTGGAAATAAATCCAGATATATTTGATCTTAGATTCCACTCTGTTATGTTTTCTTTTTGGAATTTATTGCTTTTTTAGATTTACAGAACTTTGGAAAAACGTATGAATTCCTCCCTGGATGCCTGTGGACACACAACAGCACTGCAACTTGCAAATGTGGCTCGACAATCAGGCAAATAACTGGATGAGTCACTGGAAACAGTTATCACTCTGTCGTCTGTGGTATTTGGAGCATTGCGTGTTTCCAATTTGAATTTAATCCCCAACAGTTTATCTCGCAAAGTCACCCAGTTTCAGATATATTTACATTCATCATGTTGTCCAAGCAGCTTTAGATCAAAAGGCACCGTTCTGCTGTTGTAAAGGCACAGAAAATCACCTTGCATCCATCCTTTGAGTGAAATAAAAAAAAAAAGAAATTCTGCACATCTCAACCCACGCACATCTTATTTTACCTTCAACTGGGATGTAAAATCCTGCAGCAGTATACATTTAAGGCACATTTGATTCCTGCTTTGAGAGAAGGTAGCAATGGGCTTGAATGATAAAATTGTGTTGTCAAGGTAACAGGTTATTCTGAAGGCTGCGAATGCTACATATTGGGGATGCTCCCATACAATATTTCAAACCACCTTTGTAGCATTGAACCACACAAGCTTTGCGTTTCACTCCTCCAAAGCAGTTTGAGCAGGTAACTGCAGATACATTACGATTTGCATCCATAATTTAGAGATATTTTAAAAAGGCATTCGATCTTCATCAATGTTATTAAAATTTTTCAGTGCAAATCTCATTTGTTAAAAACCAAATCGTAGCCGCCGGAAACCTCGGGGTGGGGTGGCATGGCGATTTCTTCCAAATGATGAATGAGAGAAAAGGTGAGGGCTGCTGAAGAATGGAGCTACACTGTGAGGCACCCTTTAACATGGCTCCTGATGTAACCATGGATACCCGTATTTCATGGATGAAGTAATTTTAACTGAGTGGGAGCTGAAGGGTAGATGTCGTTTCTGCAATGCACATCATATTTTATCACATACTAAATTTTAGGTTACATTCAAGATGCATTGAAACACATGCGTTCAAAAAGTCTTTCACATTTTTTACATGTCAGAAATGTCATATGAGGATAGTTTGCATCCCTCAGCGCGACGCTCTGCAGAAATACAGATGTTTTGGGGGTTTCTTTTGCTTGCAGGAATATTGGTTGAGGGATCAGATCTGGCATAGAACCTATAAATAATTTGGAAGCAGTGCTGTCATAAATGCATCTATTGTCAATAGAAGTTCATAAATTCTTCTCAGGGGTTTGCTGTGTGGCATAACATCATTTGTAGACACATACGTTGCTGATGTACTCATGACTTTGATGTCTGTGCATGCTGAGAATAGAGGGTAGCAGCGCTGAGACTTATCGTTTGAGGAGAGAGCTTGAGAGGTGTCTGCACTGTCAAGGCAACCATGATCGCGTTGGCCATGAGGGATTAAGAGGAGATGGAGCCATGATAAAAACAGAGCAGCACTGAGGCAAACTCAGTTGCTTAGGAAGCAAGAAACAAGAGACCTGATTGTCTAGTGAGTCAGATAGATTCATATTTTTAGATTCACGTTTTTTGGGGAGCATTATGATTCATAGTCATTATAGTTTATTTTTTAATGATGATAGGGTGAAATTTAGAGAAGATTCAAAATATTTAAATTGGATACAATACATCTGGTCAGGGTGTGCCTGAATGTTATTAGAAATGGTTGTAGTCCAATCATATCATGCTTAAAATTTACATTTTAGATGCCAACCTGAGTTTCACAATGTCAAAAAGGAAAAACAGCAGGTTCCTGATCATTAAAATGTAGAAAAGCACATGGTTGAATTCAGCTAAGGAAAAAAAGTGGAGATGATCCACAGAGACCTTTAGCTAATTTTGGACAGATGGACATTAATATAAGTGACTTGGACCTGAAGTATTTGCAGACTGAAACACTGAACTCTACTCTGTCAAATGCTCTGTGGCGCCACCTGCTGGTTTAAATCTGCATTTTTATTCTCGGCGCTCAGCTCACACGTCATATTAAAACATGCTTGACAAAAGGCTGCCATTGATGAATGCCTTTGGTGTCAGTTTGGCTTCATGGTGACACGTTTGTTTCCTTCAGCCGGTGTTCAATCTCTTGTCGTGCTGGTTATGCTTGAGCTTTTCTGGGGGTGGCAGTCTGTGGTAGGAAGGCAGATCATTAAAATGTTTAAGCTCTCTGCCAATATTCCCATTTTTCACATTCAACCATTTTCTTCCAGGTAGTCATTATTTAAATTAAAAATTATAAATAAATATTACAGTATAACTCTTGAAGGTGTCAAGAAGACAAAAAAAAAGATTCAATTAAATTGAAAAAACTTTATTAGTCCCCAAGGGGCAATTGAAAACACATAAACCAGGATTGGTGTAAAAGTGCAAACATACAGTGTAAACATAAACAGTGTAACCACAAACAATAAACATAAATAATAATTAAATAACATAAATATAAATATAATCTTTATGTTAAATAATAATTCAAAACCTAGTTGGTTCAGAATCTAGTTATATTATAAACATAAACATTTGTTATTGTTTAGATAATTAACCATATGAACATTTTTTATTTTTTGGTATTATTTTTTAATTTGATCCACAATAGAAAGACGATAAGATAAAGAAATGACGGCCCCCAGTGAACCCAGAAGAATAGAAACTAATATGTGATTACTATATCTATGAAGACTTCATGCTCTCCTCCATTTAGGTTTCCTTAACATTCCTTTGACAGTTTGGCCCAATATCACAAGAATTGGGTAATTGCTGTTTATATGATCCAATTATTAGAGAATGGGATTTTGGCAAAATAAATGAAAACACAATTTTCTCTCTGGTCTCATTATGCTGTGTTTAATTATTCAGTGTGGCATGCTATCATTTTTAAACATGCCCTCAGTCCGTTGGCAAGCCTTCAGAGTGATTGTTAGGCTTTCCAAACATCATTCTGTTTCCTCTATGAAATTGCTCAAATGCCATAACAATATTCTGCTCTTATTTTCAATATAATATATAAAAAGTTGAATTGAATGATTTATACCAAGGAAGGCATTGTCCTGAAGGGGGAAGTTGGAATTGTAGCTGTTCCCACAATGCAGTGAGGCCTCAGACTAGGGTCTAAGGGCCAACTGAGGTCAGCAGAGGAGCTCCTGAAGATAAAGTTGACTTCCTTACTGTTGCATTCAGTAACGGTTAGCAGAGAGGAAATGGAAAACCTCAGTCCCCACATTTTGACACAAATACAACAGCCGACTCCTTCCATTTCATCACCACAGTTTTGTACACCTTTCCTTTCATTTTAGCTGAAACTCTTCTCTCACACATCACACCTGACACTTTCCTCCACCCGTTCCATCCTGCCTGGACACGCTTCTTCACCTCTTTTCCACACTCTCCATTGCTCTGGACTGTTGACCCTAAGTACTTAAAATCCTCCACCTTCTTGATCTCTTCTCCTTGTAACCTCACTCTTCCACTTGGGTCCCTCTCATTCACACACATGTACTCTGTCTTACTGCGGCTAACCTTCATTCCTCTCCTTTCCAGGACAAACCTCCACCTCTCTAGCTTCTCCTCCACCTGTTCTCCGCTCTCACCGCAGGTCACAATGTCATCTGCAAACATCATGGTCCATGGAGATTCCTGTTTAATTCCTGTTTAACCTTGGATAAACTCATTATATATATATATATATATATATATATATATATATATATATATATATATATATATATATATATATATATATATATATATATATATATATATATATATATCCGAGTGATGTGTCTCTTGTCAGCATTTCATCGTTTCAAGTCCTATCCTTCAAAAATGTGCACTTTTGTTGACTGTTTACTTGGTTTTGATGTGTCACATAAGGTCCTGAACAAATCTGCAGAATTGAACCGTGCATCTCTGCGGTGCAACCGTGAAACCAAATCTCTGCCAGTAACGAATTTCAGGATACTGCGCATGTCTTAACTACCCATTTACAGATGTTGACCTTCTTTTTCAGACAGATACTTCTATATCTACGTCCATTTGCAAACTTTCAGCACTTAACATTCTCTTAGTTCAGCAAAAAAAAAATGAATTTATGTGTGTCACGTGACATTACGCACGCAATAACCTTGACTGAAACCCAAAACGAACACGGAAGCGCGTGGACGTACTCATCTCATCTTTCAGCTCATCTTTGTCAGGGCGTGTTGACTGGGGCCCCCTGCTAGCTAGGATCTTTCGTCAGCGCTGCCAAATAACACTGCTGTCAAGTTCAGTGAAGCCTCGTTGCATTACGGTAAATATTACTTATTTCACACAATCGAACTGTCGTGTACCTTGAAATCAGATATTAATCCAGGCAATCCCGAGTTTTGCAAAATTTGAGAGACAAAATAAGGTTAGCCGAAGCTAAATTTGGGGTTGCGCTAGCTGCAGCTCAAGCTAACGTCAACGCGCTTTTCAAAATCTGTATTTTATTAGTTTTAAACTGTGTTTGAACATTGTGTAAGTATCTAACTCCATAACATTGGATCCATGATGTAACGTTAGCCGCCAAAAAGGCGAATTTGAACCGCAACGGTAATGTAACGTTACAGCAGCACTGATTCAGTGACTCCGTTACTTTAGGTAATCTATTATTTACTAGCGCGCTGTCTGGAATTTAAACAAGTCGTTATAAACGTGTCACACAGAGGGTGTCCTTTTTCAAACGGGATCTATTTATCGCGGACTGGGTGCGGCATTGCATGTTTTTCCATAACAGGAAAAGTTTTAAGAGGTGGGTGTGCCGCTAATTAATCCAAGAAAACACAGGAAGTGCCATAGCGGCTCTGGCTGGTGAGTGAAACACCAAAGTGTAGACAAAATTAATCATTCCATTATTGGAATGAACAATCACATCTTGTTTTGCTATCTTATAACATATCGCAGGGCCAGATGAGTCAGAATGCATCGTGGAGAGGATTAAGTGTGACTGAAATAATTCTCTTATTGCATTCCACTTGCCACAAGTGAGCTTTTTTTTATGATTACCTCAAATTATTTGAATTCTTTACACAGTTGACAAAAGATGTTTTCTGGGAAAGGATTTCTAAGTGGCCTCGTCAATGTCTTAAGGTGAGAATCTGCATATATTCATAGTCTAAGTCAAAAGAGGTGATTTTTGTGATCTCATGTTTCCTCATTTTTCTTTCCTTTTTAGCACCGGCACCTTTGATCCAAGCCAGTTTTTTCCTTCTGATCCTGTGAGTAACGGTCATTGCTTCACAACTCCCTCACTGTCCTTCTAACTCTCCATGCTGAAGTTATCGTTTTTTTTTTCCTGGCAGCCTTCTCCACGCAGACCAGCTGTATATGCAGAGCAGCATGAGAGTGATGAGGAGAAACAATTTCGCAGAGTCTTCCAGCAACTCGCTGGAGATGTAAGTGTTATGACTTGTCTCTCTGTCTGTATATCTTTCTATCCAGTCTATCATATTGTGTTTTTTAACATTTGTATTGCAGGACATGGAGGTGAGCCCGTCTGAGCTGAAGAACATCCTCAACAGAATCATTTCAAAACGTAAGACATGTCCTTAGATTACTCTCACAAATCCAATGTGGATTATTATACTATTTTCTTACACAACTGTGTTGTGACATTTACATACACAAAATTTGTGTACATTTTTGTGTCTTGAAAAGTAATGAACAACCTGGTGGGGGACTCTTGTTTTTCAGATGAAGACCTGAAGACAGATGGCTTCAGCATCGAGTCTTGCAGGAGCATGGTGGCAGTCATGGATGTATCCTTAGAATCATCAGCAGAATTTGTGTAGTTTAATCCAGATGACAGAATGAAGTTAGCAGTGACAATACAGGGTAAAAAGATTCAGCAGTCGCTTGTAAAATATTTGCGTGTGGTCTCATCAGACTCAACGGCAACCAACGGCACATTAAAACTGAAGACAGACATTTTAATAATGAGTTTTATTAGATTTTCATGGCTGTCTTATTACTGGTTGGATGTTGGATGGCATGTTTGATGGAGGATTATCTCTTTTTCCTCCTACTCTTCCCACTGGATTATTGCAGCGTGTAACAGCAGTACTTTTGATCCGTCTCAATACATTCATGGATAATGTTCAGTCTTCTACTGTCCAGCACAAATGGGGTTCAGTGATGTTTCATTATGCATGACTCTGTGGCTGGACATAGTTTTGTAATGCAGTGCACATCCTGTTGTAAAGAAATAACATATCAATTAGCAATTAATCTGTTGAATCTAAAGAGATAAGATGCCACATATTAATGGACAAAATGGTCATTCCCACCTTGAGGGACTTGAGATTCCACTTAGGTTTACCAAAATTGACTTTTTTAGCATCTCTGCTAAATCATCTCTGCAAACTAAAATATTTATATTCAGTCTTTACTGCTACATGAACAAGCAAGGCAGCTGAAAATACGCCTTGGGTAAATACAGCTTACCAAAAGTTGTGCAACATTTTTTGCTAAGATGTGGTCTTGATGACTTGCTGCCTGTCTTCCTTAATGCCATTTCAGAGTGACAGCACTGGTAAACTGGGCTTTCATGAGTTCAAACACCTCTGGAACAACATAAAGAAATGGCAGGCGAGTACAGAAAGCTTAGTTCCTTTACCCCGCACATCTTTTTTAAAGCTCATGTGGTCTGTGAGAACATTAGAAACTTTAGCCTAAAGCATCACAATAGCTGTTTATTGGCATTATGAATGCATTTTACTGAAGTTTTTGCTTAAATCTTCTACATTAAATAATTTTTATCTTTATGTTTACAGAAGGGCAGACAGTAAATCAAATGAATCTTTAACAACGTAACTACTGGCAGGGTGTATTTTTAGTGTTTGAGGGATGAAACCTACTGCACAAGAAAAGTTAATGATAACCCCAGCATTACAGCACAGATTTGCAAATCACCTGTGAATTTTTGATATCCGAAATGCTTGAATTTTATTTTTATTGTTTAGGGAGTCTACAAATCTCATGATGCAGATTGCTCTGGTGCCATTGGTGCAGATGAGCTGCCCAACGCTTTCAAAGCTGCTGGTATGTTTTTTCTCTTAACTATTTTCTTTTTATGTTTTGCAAGTAATGGCTGAGAAGATACAGTGATTAACAGTTGTTGTGACACTCCAGAAAACTGGATTTTGATTGTTTGATATTTGCTAATGTGATCATACTTGTAGGATTGCTGAGATTTTGCTGAGCTCCTGGTGACATATTTTAATTACTTGCCCCTTTAACTTAATTTATATTTGCTCAATCAGTATTCCAAATGCTCGATGGAATCAGAATATCATTGTCATCAGCTGTTGATTCATTACCTCTGTGTGTGAAGCTGCCTCCAGCTAAAGGCTGCGTCTCTTCCTCAGGCTTCCCTCTGAACGACCAGCTGTTCCAGATGCTGATTCGCAGATATTGCGATGATAATGGAAACATGGATTTTGACAACTATATTAGCTGTCTTGTGAGGCTGGATGCCATGTGCCGTGAGTTGGAGAAAACAGTCTTAAATGCATTTACTGCTCGTGCAGCTTTATCTGGATGGCGATAATGCTGATCACATTGTAACTCACAGGGATCATCTTCTCTCTTTTGTCGTACAGGTGCCTTCAAAACCCTGGATAAGGATAACAATGGAACCATCAAACTCAGCGTTCAAGAGGTAAAGCGATGCCTGTTATTGTTACCATCACAGATGTTTCACTGGAATATTTTTTACTACATTTCCTGGAGTTGACATCAACATGATCTCATGTCTTTCTGCTCTTTTTTTTTTTTTTTTCAGTGGCTTCAGCTGACCATGTACTCTTGAGTCTGGCGGGTTCCGCCCTGCTCATCATACAGAACCACTCGTTTTGTCTACGTACTTCATTAAGTCTTGTCCCCATCACTGCAGCATCCTGTTATCCAGCAAATCCCCTCTGTGTGCAGGTTTATTTACGGTGTTGATTCTATGCCATAGTTGAAGATTGTTTACCGTACAAAAAATAATCAACTCCTAACAGTATTAGCAACACAGAAAAGTGAAAACCTGCACTCACAGTGGACCATAGCTGTGGATCAACACTGAATAAGTCCAGTCCTAAACATAATTCAGGGGTGTAAAGGTGACACTACTTCACATTAGTGAAAAACAAATAATGTGAAGGCCTCCATTATATCAAAGTGGCTGGTTTCATGTCGGTGGGGGGAAAAATATTACTTTATTGTTTGACCGATAATGTAAAATAGCATGGACAGTTTCACAGAAATAAAAAGTGAAATTTCTTGATACCTTCTGAAAACCAGTCCCTTCATCAAATGTCCCTTATGGCCCGCAGCTGTTGGAATGAACAGAGGTTACTGATATGAAACTGTGACTTGTTTAAACTGACTCATTCTTTTTTTTTTAATGCTTTTTGAAATTTTAATGGCGCATTGTGCACCTCAAGCGTTTGAGAGAAATTCGAAATTCTGAAAAACAATCAAAAGTTCCACAAAAATAAAAGGACTGTTTGGAAAAGTGTGAAGAAAACTTGTCAGCCTGGCCAGGACTGTAATCTGGGTCAACATCTGGGTTTGTCTTTTGAGACTTTCATAACTAATGGGAACAATTGTTAAGATCCTAGTCACAGTCAGTGTTTCTGTGAGACCATCTCCAAGTTTGAGATTCTTGGTCATCAAAACAGTGTAAGGCAGCTGACCCATTTGTTTGCAGATTAAAGGAAATGTAAGATGTTTGAATTATTGTACACTTAAATCACAGTCAATTTTAAAAAGATTGCGGCATAATGATTAGTGCACTCAGCTATTGCTATAAATGTGTATCTCTCACAAATACTTTATTTGGAAAAGCAGATAATTTTCATTTGAATGTTCAATGCTGGTTGTAAAACTGCCAGAGCACTATCTATTCTTCAGCATACAGATTACTTCAACTATCACTGTGTATTTACTTAAATACTGGCATGAGATAGTGCCCAATATTTGAATGAATAATATATATGTGTGTAAAACTCAAATGCATGCTGAAAGTAGTGCCACTATTAAAATGGTTTTTAACTGTAGTTAATAGCCAATCATGAAAATGCTTGGAATAAAAAGATGTGATAAATTCTGGCATGTTTTCAATCTCTGGTGTTAAATTAGTAATGAATTTTTTGTATAAAGAATTCAAACCCTCCTGGTGTCCACCGGTCGGACCTCACGGGAATTCGTTGTTGCTGCCCGAGTTGTTTTCGCTACCGGAAAAAGACTTCTTCAAAATAAAAGCACAATGATACAAGAAAATAAAAGACGTACAATGAAGCGATGTAATTATAAGTTACACGTACAGTAAACATTTAAACTTAACATACAGTGATCATACTAATGATGTGTTCATTGGTAATTATACAGCTTACCGCTCTAATAACATACAAAGCTAACCGGATATCTTGTGTAACGTTAGCTTCGTAGCCGCTAGCTTGACGGTGGGTATCTTTCCGCTTAAGGAAGTTTATCGCTCCTTTTCTGGACCAAAACATATTTTCTTCGATTCGGGGTATGTTCTCCATTTCATTATCTATTTTTATAGTTTAAAAAATGTCTCGGGAAGTAAGAAGTCTAGCCGACCTAAGTGCTTCAATGCCCCATTTCAGACCAACAGCGTTAGCCATCGTTGCCCGACTGCAGAGAGGGCTAACCTGGTAGCGGGTTCAGATGAACATTTCACTGAAACCAGCAAAGTGAAAATAACATTTTATACTATTTTAGGACTATAAAAACGCAATGAATAGTTTTTAAAAAATAAGGGTACTGTAGATAAATCTTAATTCTAAATATAGTAATAGATTTGACTGTAGCTGTGAGTTGGCTCCACATGTAGCTAGCTAACTAGTCGTGTGTGAAGCACATCTAGCCTGGTCCATTGTTCATTCACTTCTGTGCTAATTTTGTGTTCAAGATGAACGACTGTGTCCCTGCATAACGATGCGAGAATATTTACTTATGCATCTAAATAGGTTAAATGTTTTAATAAAGTGAGTATCCATTCAGAAATCTACTTGTTAACCCTCCACGCCGTTCAACTACTGATCCTGAAGGAGTGTAATGAATATCAAGTTTGCATCAGCACCAATTTTAAGCACAAAGTCATCTGTTTGTGTATCACCCTCAGGCAGAGTTTCAAAATTATTATTACATTTGTAATGATTTTTTTTAATGTGTGCATCACCAAATTAAAGGCAAGAAGGTTTTGCATTAACACTTCTTCGAACTTTGTCAAGCAGAGTCTAAAACCCAACTGAAGCTGGAGCAGAAGTCAGTCCAGACCAGCTGGATACCTACTGACACTGGAGGATGTCCTCACCCATGTACTACAACCACGACAGCGCTGCCCGGTTCAAGAAACGGAAAGCTCGTTTCACTTTTAGTGAAGTCCACATACTGCTGGATGAAGTGAGGAAGCATCGCATGGTTGTTGTGGGTAAGTGTGTTCAGGTTCTCCATGTGTTTAGGAGTCATTTACCTCCTTTTAGGCTTTGGCTTGGTTTAGTAAAATGTATGCGGTGGTAGTGACAATGGGCCCGTGAATAAATATACTGACATTATGATGTGTAAAAACAAGTGACTAAACTTGTGTCCTTTTTCTCCCCTAAGGTAAATTTAATCGTGGTGTGCCAACAGACACGAAGAAGCGCACATGGGCAGAGATCACCGCACGCGTCAATGAAATCGGAGAGTGTCAGCGTGAGATCATCGAGGTCATCAAGAAATGGTCAGATCTAAAGTGTGATACCAAACGGAAAGTGGTTGCCATGCGGTCAGGGACGGTACCCAACAGGGGTCTCAACTCGCGTCTTTCCAGAGACCTTAATCAGACAGAGAAAATAGTGCTCCAGATTCTAGAGATGGGCGATGACAACCAAAACACAGGTGACTTTGGACCGCTGGGAGATGATGACGATGTGCCTGAGGAGGAGGAAGAAATGGATGAGGATGATATGATTGGAATGCAAAGTTCTCCTAATGGTGGTTTGGAAATGGCATCGACGTCATACAGCACAAGTGAGTGCATGAAGCCAAATATTAAAATTTTGATGGTTATCGCCCTCTATTTATGGCTACCTGCAGACTGATGCTTTTGTTTTTCACACCACACTGTTGAAGTTGCACAGTCAGTTTACCCATGAAAGTGTTTGTTTCAAATGTAAAGATAGGTGCATTGTGGGTATGTTGCAATCTTGAGGGAGTAGAATGCTTTTTTTTTTACAACTGCTTTTCCTGTCACTTTGAGCGTTACCCACACGCCGCCCATTAAACAATAACGATGCAAACATTAGCTCTAAGATCATAAACTTTAACATACATTTGTAACTACCCACTCACACTAATTGTTTTGAATGATGCACAGTCTCACATCCGCATGAACACCTCACCTGTATCTGTGATCTATTTGGAGGACGGCCGATTTACTCCGAAATAATGTCATTGTATGAACCTGGATTGCATGTTTTGCAGGCATGAAAAAATTTAGGACATCATTAAGGATAGGATCCTGTTGGAAGTCACAAGTTTCAAATGATGAAGTCAAGCAGCTGTACCTTGTACATAAATGGCACGGACAGCGGAGCTATTTATTGTTTTTGCTGCTGTTCAACAGCTGCAAGCAAAGCAATAAATATCTTTTTCAGTAATATATTATTTCAGCCATTCTGCTGCAGTCATTTGCGTATTTTATTGGTATACTGCATTCTGAGAGTATCACCAGTTCTTCTACTCACCGGGATGCACAGCAGCTCCTCGTCTTCATGAGTTAAGATCACAATTTCGCTCATATTCATGGGACATAAGTTTGGGAGACAATTTACTTCCAAAAGGTCACATGCCTTCCCGTCACTGAACACAATGCCACTGTTTAAATAGCAACTGTGTTCCCATGAGATGGTAATGATTGGTTTATTTCATGCTACATCCAAAACACACCGATGAATAGTTAATAGATTAACTGACACTCTTTTGCATCTTGTGTTGTGGCTCGATTGTCTGCTGTTTGTCCAGCAAATTTCTACAGTTTGATCACTGAAAAGCACATCAGGTTTGAGAAAATCCTGTGAATGTTTTCTTGTGTTCTCATATTTACAACTTATCAATGTCTGGCACCAGCGAAACTCATTTTTGAATGTTACAGGAGACTCATCGCAGCCTCCCTTTGATGGGCAGTATGAATTACCTGTGACAGAAGGTGAGTTGTGGGTATAAATCAAGACAGACGTAACCTTGTTTTTAGTAATAACAGAATACTGATGAGTCTTTTCTTTAACTCAAGATGCTGACACATTTCCAGACTCAGACGATGACCAAAAGGATGGCATACTTCCTCCCACTCCGACAACAAAACCAACAGATCACCAAGGAAACAACGGCATCCAGAGAAGATCACAACCTCAGACATCCTCCGGACCGTCGGTGCCATCACCCACAATTCCTTTGCTGGGCCAATCGTCACAGAACACGAGAGACAGCTTGCTTTTCAATGCATCGCTGAGCCTACAAGAGCAGCACGCCACCAACATCCTGCTGGAGACAGTTTCACGGTCGTTGGAGCTTCTATCCGAGTCGGTGCAGCAGCTGGCGGAAACTCAGCAGGAGTTTGTCCGCGAGTCGCTGCAGCTCCAGCGGGAGACGGTGCAGGTTCTCAGAGAATTCACAGGAGGAGCCATCGCGCTCATGCATGACAAACTGAATGGACGGCCCGCGTTATAGCAAGTCGAAAAACACATCAAGTCACGTCACTGACTGCATAGTTGGTTTACAGGTGCAGGAACCTACGAGTTCCTTTTGGCTCCACTGCTGGTGACTGTACTCTTTCATAGTACTTGACAGGTTGTGTGTGGTTGTATTAGGACCATATTCACGTAAACCTTTTAATGATGAATTATTCTCTGTGAGGTCATGGAAATGGAGAAAAACTGTTGGGTTTTTTTTGTTTGGTTGTTTGTTTTTTACTACTGACAGTGATAGTCCATCACTTCTGTTCTTATTATGCTGACACCACATCTAAAGCCTTTACTTTCTTATACTGTTGACATGATGCACAAGCCCAGTGTCAGTGTCTGCAGGTGATCACTAGTACTGTAATGGTGAGTGAATATCCACACCTGACCATCATATGGTCTGAAAGCTGAGGGAGGATTCTTGAAAATACATCTGTTTAGTATGTAATTGTCTGACTTGTGTTGTTGTTTTTTTTACCTTGCAAATATAAACACTTGAAAATGGAAGTGAGAAAAAGTTCAGTTACATATTGAATAAACTCCTCATGTAATTTAAACAGAACATCTTTGCGGCTGTGGATCTCTTATCCGGTTTAAAAATGATATTTTGATGTATTGTTGATCAAAATGACCTGATTTCACTTTAGTAAACACATTTTAAATATTTTTAAAGGATCATTTCCACTCTAAACTGTTTTTGTTTGCCCCCTAATTGTCTGACCCGGACTGGATGTACTGGTTCTGATCAGTTTTGCAGGTTTGCATGAATTGCAGTAGGGGGCTCTGCTGCACGGTCTGTTTTAGAAGCCAGATAGTGGATGGGGTGGGCCTGATGAGGGTAAGGATGATGATGATGACGATAAAGCCATTTCTTCATGAAGTAACCACCAGACATGTAAAACAAAATTTACATTGCAAAAACAGAAGGAATAAATATAAATACCAAAGAATAAATAAATTGATTTTGATGGTATTTTGTAGAATTTCCAGTAAAAAAAAAATCTTTTTATTTATCATGTATACTTCAACTAGTCAAAGAAAGTTTGTTCTACACTTGCCAAGATTTAAACTCTTCTATCTAGAGGCACAATTATCTTATTTTAAAAATAATTCACTATTTTAGTTGTTTTATTAGCCTGGGAAGATAACTACACTTATTTGAACCTGTTTTATTGCATCTTAAGGCAAACTGGAGGCATTTTAGCTCCAAATTGCACCAAACAGATGCTAATCTGTTGAAGTGAAGAGTCCGTAACCCACGGTTACAGTTAGTGCCAGAATCAGTGTTTCTGCCAGGAGGTATTCACAAACTACTTGATTTGATCCATTGTTGCACACATCATGTTATAATTATGATGTGAAATGACTTTGGAACATTTAACTATAGAAATTCTTTCTATAATTTCTAATTATACAACTGGTAAAAATAGTTTTGTATCCACTTTGGTCTGTTGTTTAATAGTTCCTGATGTTAGAATGGGTGTGTAACCACATCTGAAGCTCCTTTCTTAGATACTTACAAGAGGGCGCGCACACACACACACACACACACATACACACGCTCACAGATAAACAGATTGAGTTAAACTGCATTGTTCCCCTGCAGCCTCAGCAGCTGCTGGGACCGGCCTGGCGTGCCACAGCAGGGATGGGGGTGGGGGTGGGGGGCTGCTGCTGCAGTCTGTTGGGGTTTCCTCTTGTACAGGATGGCAGGGGGTGGCATTAGAGTCTATCTTGGGGGGCTGGGGTCTTGAATAGGCAGCTGTATTCACATTGTGAGTCAGTCTTTCGCTTCCAGTTCTTTAAACCTGAAGCTTAAGCCTCTGATGGGCCATTATTCACTTAAAGCACCGGTGACACTGTTTTCTGCTCCACTTTAATCCCCTTTCTTTTTAGAATAAACTTGTGCATCTCAGAATAAAATATCACAAAACCTGCGCCTGATTTAAGTCAAGTCCTGGATTCCTTTGATCGATATATTTCCCTGGATTATTCCTCATTAGGTTGGTGCATTCATGCTGCTGCTGCAGCGGTAAAAGAGACACCAGTGCAGACACAACAAGTTCCAATCTTCATCTTTCTCCATGAGTTATCCTGTTACGCATCGGTCAGTCGACATCTGGCAAAACAACCGCCGGAGGGACAATGAACCACAAAAAAAAAAAAAATCTTTCCATCGATTTTCTTTTCTGCAAGCCTATATGTAAGTTTCCTCCCCCTTTCTAATGCTCCAGTTGACCCCTGACCCCTTTCCTTTTCTTCAGTTTTGACCCCCACCTGTTCTCATTCCCTCGTTCCTCCCAGCTCCCTCTTTTATCTCCCATCTGTCACCGCGGTTGCTGCAGGACCGAACCACAGAGAGGTAAGGTGGGATTGAAGGAAGGTGGGTCTGTAGCCGAGTTTGGGTGGGATTAAGTAATTATCACGGCTGCTTTTGTCCCTTAACAATAGAGAAATTAAACATCTGCTGCTCAGTCAAACAGTTCAGTTTTATTTACCTCATCTTATCTGTTATTTTGGGGAGGATTTGTCAAGTGGTCACTGACTCATTTGTTTGTTCCATATGTGGATGTGATAAGCAGATTGTGTCTCTGTCTGCTTACCTTTTTGTGGTGGAATATAAGTAAGAAATGAGTAAGAATTGCTTGGCCCTTATCTAATAATTGCACCGTTTTAACTGAACACACAGTGGAGGTAAAAGCAAAGCAATCCTGAAGACACGTCACCTGTTGGATGTGTTATAACTTACATTCCTAAATTAACACACTTTAGGATACTTTTTTAGGTGAAAATACACCTCATCCTTTTTATAAATGCCAGACACAAAGCCACGACCCTTCTGCAAATATTAACTTTATGAATAAGAACTTTTGAATATTTGATTAGACAAGATGCAAACCACTAAAAAAACAGATTGTCAACTGGTTTATAAAGATAAAAGCAATTCATAATTTTTCTTTAAATTATAATGATAATAATAATAATAATAATAATAATAATAATAATAATAATAATAATAATAATAATAATAATGTTATTTGGAAAAGTGAGAACCTTCTCATGAATGTCAATCCACTGAATTAAAGCACAAACCAAGAAAAACAAACTGAGAAAGTTGCTCCTCAGTTCTTTGAATTCTCTGTTTGAATACTAAAATATTAGTGCCAGAGAAAAAAATTCAGTCATATTTATAGACGATGAAACTTGTTGAAAACGTCATGGAGACGTTCAAGTTTCAGCTAATGGGGCTGTTCCTCAGTGTTTTATTTTTTCAGAGGATGTTTGGAACACCTGTACTTTTCAATTTTATTCCATTTCATTTTGCTGCATTTCAGAGGAACACATTGTTTTTTTGTGTTTCTCTACATTCTTTGGACACCTGAGGTTAACATTCAGGTTCGGATTTTACTAGTTTGGTCCCATTGTCTTTCTTCTTGTCCACAATCAGGTGATTTTACTTGATATTAATAAATACAACACTAAAACGATGCTCCTGTGTTAATGCCTCTGTAATAATAATCCATCCGTTATGCTACATGCTCCAATCAGCTCATGACTTATTTTATAAACCACATAAAACAAAAGCCACACCTGTTGTAAAGGTTTTAGCATCTGCTTTGACTCTAATTTCAATTTTAAATGCATCCCTTTTTAAATCATGTCAGACATACAGTATATCCTCTATATATCTATCTGTATGTATTATATTCCATTTTTTAATGGAGCCATACTACAAATTGCCTGCTGGTACCTTTATGTATATCTGAATTTACTTTTACTTGGACCAGAACTTTTAATACTAGGCCTGTTGAAGTATTCCTATGTCACGGTACTGTAACTTTTACGAACTGGGTGACATCAGAGGGACATTGCGGCTCTATTTTAAGGCTCAAAAGAAGAAACAAAAGCTGTTCTTTCTGCAGCCTGGACTGTCGGGTAACAAAGGAAATAATGCATGTGGTTCCAACAACCCTGCTGTTAAGGAGAAACAGAGGAGAAATTACAGCACATGTTGTAGGTAGAGAGCTCGACTATTTATTCATATCTTCTCTCTGCTGCAGCGTCTGTTTGAACAACTACTGAAATAACTTGATGATTCTATTTTTGTCCTGTCCTAATGAAGACAACCTGCTGCTCTCCTCCATGTCAAACATCCGTGGTTATATTTTTACACACTTATAGTTCTCTCATTACCGATATACTTATGGTTTAGTTTGTCGGTAACTACATGCATTTAAATTTATTTGGAATTTCTGCTCTTCCATTAAAGGAAAGGTTCTGCCAGATATCCTGTAGGAGGGTGAGAAAAAAAAAAGTGTCTCACCAAGACAGACACAGACGACCTGATGTAATGATGTTACTCTAAAATGTTCCATAACCCCAAGTTAATGATGCATAACCAGGTAGAAGCCCCGTGAGATACAGTCTAGAACTACTGTCTGGATCACTGTACGGCTGTCATTTGTCTAAAAGCACCTCACACCCCTCTGACTCAACTCATGCATTTGCTGAATGGACAAAATGCTTTACGGTCCTCAGTGGTCCTCCAGCATTCAGCAGCCTAATGAGATCAAACCCACTGCATGCATTATTTCCAGGCAACATCTCCTATAACTCACAGCCCACCAGACACCCATTCCTCACCTCCCACTGTCCTCGCGTCAGACAGCAGGCCGGGGCCGCAGAAGTGGCCACAACAGGCCGACTTCTCCCCTGAGGGCCTGAGGGAGTCAGATTTTACCCCCCTTCTTCCTCCTCCTCCTCCTCCTCCTCCTCCTAAGGCTTTCTCCAAACGTCCTCTGGGAGAAGGATCTCCAAGCTGCTGCAGGAGGGAGACGAGGCAGATGCCGGCCACTCAAACTAATGGGAGGTCCAGGGGGTGGGGGGATGATATGACTCCTTTTTGGTTCCCATGCCCCGTGGCACGCTCATGTCACACTCCGACAGCGGAGAGGGAGCACCGTCCATCTGCTCTGTTAACACAAAGACTTCTCCTCCTCCTCTTCCTCTTCCTCCTCCGAGAGATGAGGCAGGTACTGTAGATGGACAGACACACACTCCAGATAGAAGATGATTTATGAGCTTGTGTGTTTGTGTGTGTGTGTGTGTGTGTGTGTGTGTGTGTGTGAGACATGAGGGTTGTACAATGTAAGACATATGATGCCAAACACACACAGACACGCACACATACACACGTGTGTGCGAGATTGCAGAACTACAATGGAAACTGTGTCACATCAGCCCTTTTTTCTGGATGTTGTTGATGTTGCAAATATGATGAAGGATGATGGAGTCTGTCGTAACAACATGTCCAAAAAAAAAAATAAAGTTGCAGCTCCTGTTGTTCCTGAGTCATCATGTCTGTTAGCTTCCACCTCACCAGACCAGCTAATGGTCCTCCATGTTACTTTCACAAGAGAATATTTTTAGACATTTTTACAGCTCTTCTCTAAAGCTTCACAAACACACTGTGAATTCTGTGGGTGATTAAACAGCCCCGAAACAGAAACTGTTATTTTAGCCGAGCAAAATCAAAGGTTACACATAGTTCTAATATGTTTAAACTAGAATCACAATTTTAAAAGAAGCCAAAGGTGACTTTTTTTTCTTTCTGTTGTCTTTGTGAGAAAGAAAAAAAACCCCACACAAACCTTCAACTACCAAGTCAGAGGTTCATCAAAATGATAGTTTAGATAGTTGACACATAAATGCAGATTTCAGAGTCACATATTATTTACTGTATTTATGAAAAAAAAAGTATGAAACTTCATTCATTCATTCAGTCACTCATTCATTCATTCCAATGGACAAAACTGCGGAAGTTGGAACGAACTTTTATTATGAGAGTTTTCTTGGACCAGGTCCATCTTTTATAAACCACTCCAGATTTGAGCTCAAACTGAGCCTCACAACTCCACAAAGCCGTTTGTCTAATCTGTCCTCCCTCCTTTGTCTTCCTCGTTCAGCAGGAAGCGTGCCAGGATACCCACAGTTCCACCTCAGGCACGCGTTCCTCCATTCTCATTATCATATCAATCCGGTGGGGGCACAAAAATGACCCATGCGCGTTGGCTTCATAAATAACAGATAGATTTTCACACTGCGTTGTAGAATGTAGGGTTTTACATCAATAAATTCAGGTTAGGGTTAAATGAAACGCAAATCTGTCAGTAAAACACAGAACATGACCGTAAGAAAAATCAATAAGTGAACACAGATCAATATTAATTAATAGGCTGTAATCCCGGAAAGAAATTAAAAGTCTGCTGTGCGTAAAGTTGGATCATAACAGTTTAGGTGTGTTCACCCTTCAACACATCCCTGTTAGCGACAGGTGCTGGAACCGCCATCCTCCAAATCAATAAGGGGGGGGGGGCACCAGCCCGTGTGTGTGCGTGCGTGGGGGAAGGGGGACGCTCCGACGAGACAATAGCCGAGTTTAGAGCCCCACACGGTCGACCATGTGCCGTTGATTACCATACAGCTGTTCGCGTAAGGCCCAGACAAAAGCAACATGATAGTCCAAACTACACATTGCACCCCCACGCACACGCGCGCAGCGTACCCCCCCCCCTCCCTCCCCTCCATACTCTCTTCCATGTTGAGGGGCTCACAAGGGGCCATGATGGACGCACAATGCCGTCTTATCCGGGGCCCGGCCGGTCTTTGTCACCCCACACGCGTCAGAGCAATTAGACTGTTGGATGTAAAGAAAGACGAGCTGCTATTCACTGCGCCTCCCTCTGATCTGGAAGTAAACAAGTTATAAAAAACAACAACAACAACAACACACAAACAACCGCTGTTTGCTGTTAATATGAAGTTCTAAAGTGCACGTTTGATGAAATGCAGGAATTTCCAGACACGCTCATTATTTGACCAAGATGTAAAAATCTGAATCTCATTTTAATATTAAATGTCAATTTAATAAAATAATTAAATTAAAAGATGGTCCAACCTGGAATCAGTGAAAGTTTGTAGTGAATGAAATCACAAATTCTAATCTAAACACAACTCTGTCCCATCATTTCCAAATTTCTGGGTGATTAAGATTCATGCCGCAAGGCTAAACATATCAACAAACCAAACAGACACCTTCCATCCAGGTGTTACGTGGGGCGTCTAAATCCCCAGGCAGGTCCCCTCGTGTCAGACGGGTCCCCCGAGGTCTGCTCCGGCTCCACCTCTTTGGCTCTGACGCGCAGCTCCAGAGAGTATATAACCCCTGTGCGTCTTTACGCACCAGAACCAAAACAAGCGTGCGCGTAACGCAGGACGGAGGAGTATCTACCGGGACAACAAAGAAGACCCAAGAAGAGGAAAACAGAGTTCAAAGTGATGAAACTTTTTTGAGGTTTTCTCTACACCTTTCGGGATTATTGCTGCGCAGACGAATGCGAACATCCTCCAAGGAACTGTAAACCGAACAATTGTGAAGAAATGGCACATATGCACCTGACATACCTCCTGGTTTTGGCCTTAGCGAACACCGTAAGTTGGCTTCTGGTTGTGTTGAAATCAGTCCCTAAATGAATTTTATGCATATTTCGTCTGACAACATTTCTCCTGTCTTTCTAGGTTTTGTCTTCTGGTGTGTTTGAGCTGAAAATCCATTCATTCCACACGGCGCAACGCATCTGCAGGAGACACAGGGACTGTCACATATTTTTCAGGATTTGCCTTAAACACCCTGAGGATGTGATCTCAGCGGAACCACCTTGCACCTTCGGCACGGGACACACCAACGTCATCAGGGCCGATCACACCTCCATATCCAGCAGCGCTCCCATCAGGGTGCCTTTCCACTTCAAGTGGCCGGTGAGTATGAAGCTACACAAATGATGGAGTGTTGCTTTGTGAGGTACATCAGTTTGTATTTTAGAATTCTATACGGATTTTTAGTTTTAACTGCTTGTCCGAAAATTTACAGAGTCCGTGAAGGTGACATTTTATCAATAAGTTCTTATGCGAACATTATAATTAACAACAAAGTTGATTAACTTTGTCATATATTTTCTCCTGTAGGACAGAAGCATAATAAATTAATCAATTAATTTTATTAGATAGGTTGAATTATGTTTATCACCATCTGTAAAACACATTTGTCGTTTTTAGGGAACTTTTTCGTTAATAATTGAAGCCTGGAACGCCGAGTCTCCAACTGAATACACAGGTATGCTCCTTTCCTTTCCTTTCCTTTCCTTTCCTTTCCTTTCCTTTCCTTTCCTTTCCTTTCCTTTCCTTTCCTTTCCTTTCCTTTCCTTTCCTTTCCTTTCTCTTTCTTTCCTTTCCTTTCCTTTCCTTTCCTTTCCTTTCCTTTCCTTTCCTTTTCTTTCCTTTCCTTTCCTTTCCTTTCCTTTCCTTTCCTTTCCTTTCCTTTCCTTTCCTTTCCTTTCCTTTCCTTTCCTTTCCTTCTTTTTCTTAAAAATGCTTATTTATGATTATTTTATTCATTACTAATCACCTTCCCTTTGCAGACAACCAAAACAACCTCGTCAGTCGTCTGGCGACCAGGAGGAGACTGGCCATCGGTGAGGACTGGTCCCAGGACGTGCACTTTGGCGAGCAGAGCGAGCTGCGCTACTCCTACCACGTCTTCTGCGATGAGTACTACTTTGGAGACGGATGCGCGGAGTACTGCCGACCGAGGGACGACACGCTGGGACACTACACCTGCGACGAGGAGGGCAACCGCATCTGCCTGGAGGGCTGGAAAGGAAACTACTGCTCCGAGCGTAAGTGTCGTGGAGCAACACACTTTTATGATTCTGCGCGTGTAGTTCAGTGTCTAATCTGTAGGGTGAGTAAATCAAATTGGATTAAAACTCATGGCACGACATGTCATCCTGTTATTTTGTAGATTTAACATCACAAAATATATACATACCATGTTTTTGAAGGATTTCAATGAAATTTAAATCTTAAATTAACATTATCTTTTCAAAAATAATTCAATATAAGAATGTTTCTCAATAAAAACAGTAGATTAAACAAATTAAACATTTTATTATGAAAACTTTTTCTGTCGAATACAAATTTCCAATCTTAACTGTCTATCAAAAACCAGTGTAAAATGTAAGTAAAGAGTTTGTGTAGAGTTCTTTTGCAATGGTGAAATAAAAAGTACGTACTAGTATAAAATGTGATTTAATCTCACTGCTCAGGTTGTGTTTTAGCTTTTGTTCCTCCGGTATCTGAACAGGAATCTTTTCAGAGCTCATACCGTATTTCCTTTATGGGACTGATGAGCAGTAGTGTTTAGTTTTGCCCTTTTGATAGATGATCTTTCCTGTTCCATCTGCCTTTTCTTCTCTGTCACAATAAGAGAATGAGTTGTGGCCCCCACTGTAAACACACACGCTCATTTTTCAAGGTGATCTGTGTGTGTTGTGTGATTGAGGAGATAGAAGAAAGCGTTTCTTCCCCAGCAGTGTGTCTGCCAGCTGCTATGGGCTTAATAGTTAACCAACAGTGGCGTCTGGAACAGGGCCGGGGTCAGACAGAGGGCCCATTACATGTGTGTGATGTGTGAGGAGGCATAGCCATTGTAATCAACCCCCCCCCCCTTTCTCTCCAGCCATCTGCTCGGCGGACTGCAGCGAGAAGCACGGCTACTGCGAGGCCCCTGGGGGTTGTACTTGTCGCATGGGATGGCAGGGCCCCTCCTGCAAGCAGTGCGTCCGCTACCCAGGCTGCCTCCACGGGACGTGCAGCCAGCCGTGGCAGTGTAACTGTCAGGAGGGCTGGGGGGGTCTCTTCTGCGATCAGGACCTCAACTACTGCACGAACCACAAGCCCTGTGCCAACGGAGCGACCTGCACCAACACGGGCCAGGGCAGCTACACCTGCACCTGCAGGCCCGGCTTCGGAGGTACCAACTGTGAGCTGGAAACCAACGAGTGTGACAGCAACCCCTGCAAGAACGGAGGCAGCTGCAATGTGAGTATAAGTGGGATTAAGTCTGGTTTAAAGGTGCAATGATATTAGATAAATGAGATAAATCCTATTCATCCAATGCAACACATTTACAATTCAAATTAGAGACACACAGTGCGAACAAACCTGGAATCATGGAGTTAAAAATTCAAATTCAAATTGATTTATTAGTAAAAAATCATTTTCTGCTTTAGTTATTGAAGTCCTCTTTGTCCACAGGACCTGGAGAACGACTACTCCTGCACATGCCCGCAGGGTTTCTATGGCAAGAACTGCGAGATCATTGCCATGACATGCGCAGACGGCCCCTGCTTCAACGGCGGCACGTGCGTAGAGACGATGACCGGGGGTTACACCTGCCGCTGCCCCCCCAGTTACACCGGCTCCAACTGCGAGAAGAAGCTGGACCGTTGCAGCAACCGGCCGTGTCTGAACGGTGAGGGCGCTGCGTCCTCTGGCGACACCTTGTGGCCAAATGGTGGAACAGCACTTTAAATATTTGAACAGAACAGAACCCGATATTTATATAAATATTTATATATTAATATTTATATAAATATTAGTTATATTTATTTAATTATTAAATTATTAATTATTAATATAATTACTTAATTTATTTATTTGCTTATACATATATAAAATATTTATATAAATATTAATATATAAATATATGATATAATATTTATATAAATAATATATGCAATAAATAATTTTGCATTTGCAGTAGTTTCCAAAATATAATCTCCAACTGAGATGCTAAACAGAATATTTCTCGCTATTGCAGGTGGGGAGTGTCTGGACCTCGGCCAGAGCGTCTTGTGTCGCTGTCAGGCGGGCTTCACCGGCGCCAACTGTCAGGTCAACATCGATGACTGCGCCTCGTCCCCCTGCCAGAACGCCGGAACCTGCCAAGACGGTGTGAACGACTACACCTGTTCCTGCACCTTAGGCTACACTGGCAAGAACTGCAGCGTGCGCTCTGACGCGTGTGGGGCGCGCCCTTGCGAGAACGGTGGTACCTGCTTCACCCACTTCACAGGGCCGGTGTGCCAGTGCCCGAAAGGGTTTATGGGTCCGAGCTGCGAATTCACCCTCCAGCCCAGTTTCAAACCCGCTTTGCGCCAAACCTCCCAGCCCACCTCCGCCACGCTGACCATCTCCTGCGTCCTGGCCGTCCTGGTTCTGGTTCTGATTGCAGGTCTGATCTTCTTGAGGAGGAGGAGGAGGCTGCAGGGGAGAAAGCATCTGAGTGATATTGCGGTCTACAATGACCTGGAGGCAGTGAACAATCTGGGAGGAAGCGAGAGAGACTCTTTCCTGGGTCCTAACGGTTTATTCAAGATCAGCAACGGCGCAGCTCGGCTCAGCCTGGCCCTGTGCCCCGACGGGCGATCCGGGTTCAGGCACAACCCACCGGAGAGCATCCAGGTCAGAAGCGAGCGGCAGGACTTCATGTGGAGGGACGAGGCCGGCGTGCGCTCCGGAGCAGGGTTCAGATGAACTGGAAGAACCTTCACACTGGTGTAGGAGAACACAAGCACTTGTTGCTCCTCTCTCTTTACGCACGGTGAAGAGAGGAGCAAATCCCTCCTGCTCGTGGGGGAATATACCAATAAATATGTTAGTAGAAGAAACAAAATATTGATGAATGAACTGCTCGGAGATGATTTACAAAGATTATTAAAATGTTTATGGGGCAAAGCTCTTTCATGATCAAGACCCAAAGAAACAAATAACATGATCTACTTTTCAAAGGACCTACAACACAAACCAAATACCGGAAGTCAGTCTGGTCATCTGTTGGAAAAAACCTGCCCACAAATATGTATACTGGGTTTTTTGTTTTAATTAATTCACTTTGTTTAATTGTCTCTCATTGTTTTTTGTTTTCTTAAAAAAAAAACTTTTTGTTTCGCTTTTCAATCTTCCTTTGACCATTATTTCCTTATTGTGCGTACCATCATTTTTTTATTCTTTATATTATTTATTTATTTGAAAACCATCAGTTTGATTGGATGTGGAGATGTATTTATACGATGAATGAAGACCGGCGGATGTTTTATTGGCTTTAAAGGCTGTGTGAAATATCCCAAAGATATTAACTGCAGGAGTAAAAGGAAAACGTGTCTTTAAGTCGGTAATTTAAATATACATATATACACAGTATATACTACTGATCACATTGCTCCTTCACGTGCCATTTTATGTTAATGCCAAAGTTTGAGTTGCGTTGAAAGTTTCCATTCATATTATTTAATGTCATCATGTGGTTGTAATGTGGAATAAAAGATGTTATTATAAACTCTTTGAGTGAAGAAAGTTTATTCTTGGACAAAATCTAAAATTTAGAGGAAATTAAGATTAAAGAACAGAACAAGTCACATTTTGTATTTTTTTTTAAAAGTCATTCATTTCTTGTGTTTCAATGAGTATATGTATGAATTTATAGCTGTGAATAGACAATGGAAGCTTAACAGTTTCAGACCGCATTTGATCTGCAGTTCACGCGAACACGATGACGTCACGCAAACGTAACACTTCATTCCTCAACTTTAACTACAGATTTAACTAGATTGAAGAAGTCATAACCATCATCGACGCCTGAAGTTTGTTTTGCTACGTTATTATTGAATTATTTTTATACAAACAAATATCACAAATAAAGTTATTTTATAGCTGTTATTTAAATTTTACAAGAACTCTGACGTGAACTTTATTGGCAATAAAAGTTGTAAATATTCCTCGCGTCTCTTTGTGCGCTTTTGCGCCAGATGAGAGCCTCGAACGGAACACATACTGGATCTGTCTGCGCTGTCGTCGCCTCCCACCGCTGATCTCCTCCTGCGCCTTAAAAAAAAAAAAAAGAAAAAAAAAAAAAAAAAAAAAAGAAAAAAGACAGACAAGAAACCAGTCAGACCAGTCCGGAGCAGGAATGGCAGCAGACCGTCCCAGCATGTCACTGGAGCGACACGATGGGGTTCGTCCAGCGGATCGCAGGTCGTCTCCGGATCACAGGTGTCACATCCCGAAGAGACACGCCCGGGTCACCGTCAAGTACAACCGGAAGGAGCTGCAGAAGCGGCTGGACGTGGAGAAGTGGATCGAGGATAGTCTGGATCAGCTGTATGCGGGTCAGGTAGGTGGAAGCAGCCCCAGAGAGAAATTCAGTAAACTAATCTTTAAAAATGATTGAAACCCTTTTTGAGCATCTTAAAATAGTAAAGGCAGAGAACTTTAATTTGGAATTACATTTATTGCCTTTGAATGAGGGTGTGAGGAGCTGAGGTTGGAGGTTGGGCAGCCCGGCTCTCCCTTACAAGGACAAGTATCCTGTTTGATGGCTTCTGCCTGTCCTCCTGAGGAGATCTGTCTCCGTTTCGGGCCTCGCTGCCTTACATGGGCAGGGTTGAACCGAGAGAAGAATGAATGATGAGGACGAGCACGAAGGAAAGATTACAGAGGAGTGAAAGGAGGAGTGCAGCTGTGGGCCCCCGGAGGAGCGAAGGCTGCATCTGGCTGCTGCTGAGGCAGCTGACAGGAGTCCAGGAACTCCAGAGGGAGGCCTGGGAGAGGAATGCAGGCTTGGGATGTTGTGGAAGGATGCTGATGTAAGATGATGGAATCCAGATCATAACGATAGAGATAAGAAATCCTTCAATTCAGAAATCACACGTAAGGAATCAGCAAACCGTCATGTTGGAGATCCATTTGTTTAAAGTGTTTGCGGACGACAGATTGACTTTATATCACAATTTATGACACAATTTCAGATGACGCTCCAGGATGTGGAGACTTACTCTATCCCGATTGTTTCCTTCTGAAAAATTCCAAATCTTCATCTCGAACCTCTCTTTGCTGATGAATAGTTTGGAATATGTGAATAAAATATAAAATAAATATATAACAAGTTACTTTTTTTTTTAAACATCTGCCACATTGCAGTAAATAAAATGTGATACGACTGACATGATGAAGAGGAGGAGGAGGAGGAGGAGGAGAGCTCAAATCACATTTAAACATGAAGATGCCAACGGAGACGTTTAAATTAAATAGATCAAATCTGTTTCCATTATGTATGTTCAATAACATGAAAATATTTAAATGCAAATGTAATCACAACATAACGTGAGGTGTTCATTGAAACGTTATGTAAGGAATGCACTGCGTGTTATTCTTTTTCCTGCTGTGATGGACGCTCACAGTATTTAACAGTGTATTATTGTATTGCTGTGCGCCGACCTTCACTGCTTCTGTACAACGACTGTTTGTTCCAGACAGAACAAACCACTGTTACTGTATTACATCAGCATTGTTTCAAATGCAAATGATGGACATGAATGTTTGTGGGATAAACCCAAAGTCTTCAGTCGCTCCCGAAATGGGAAATAGTTATTATTCTAGAATAGGAGATGTTCTATAACTGTTTCTGAGCTCGCTTCTCACATGGATGCTGAATTTAGATTATTTCCTTGTTCATAAAGAGAATGAAGAGGTTCTTCTAGTTGTTCAGGGTTTTACATGCAACCACTTGACACTTTGATTATGATTACCTCTGAGGAAGTGGGGTTTTTTTTCTGGTATAATTAAAATATATCCTAAGGGACTTTAATAATTGTTTAAGGAGAGGTAGGGTGTGGCTCAAAGAACTAGTGGTTTGATTTTGTGCTGTTTAATAATATTTAAACATACCTTAGTTGTTGGGAGAGCGAGACCAGATCAGAAGAGGGAGTATCCTGAGATGTTTACAGATGTTTACATCTTCTATAAACTCTGGAATCCCACATTTACTTTACAGTTTTACAACTTTAAACATATATGAGTTTCAGCGCGGATTGGAGTCTGCTTACAGACAAGACGACGGCTGACCTGTGATCAGTTTTACTGCAGGAACAACAGCCTTTCTGCATCTGCATCACATCTGGTGTTTGACATTTATGCTGAAATACTTGTTAACTGACTTTTATCTGTTCAGAATGTCAGTCAGCAATTGTTAGCATGTTAATATTGTAACGTTTTACCTCCCAATGAAGCTACAGGCCATTTAACACTGTTTATGGTTATTATTTAAGGTATAAAGGATTTTATTTATCAGTAATAATTAATTTTCTTGTTATGTACCCACTGCAGGAGGACTATATGCCGGAGGAGGTAAACATTGATGAGTTGATTGACCTGTCTGATGATGATGAGCGAATCAAAAAGCTACAGGTATAAGAAGTTAATGCTGATGGCATTTAAAGACTTTACACTCATTTGAAAGGGTTAACTAACACTGCTGGATAATATCATTACTCTGTGTCCATCTGGTTTGTCTCATCATTTCACTCTTAGTCTCCTTTTCTTTACAGGTGCTTCTTCAAAAGTGCAGCAACAACACAGAGGTAAGATTCAACTTGGAAATGACACATCCAACTCAGGCTTAGTCAAAGTGCTGCAGGCATTTCGTAAATATAGACACACAAGCAGCTGGACGTACGAAGCAGTTTCGGACAAGTTGTCCCATCCTCAGTCCAAACAATGGTTTTCTGTGCTCTCTGGCCTCGGTGCTCCATGATATGCATGAAACAATGAGGCCATCTGGACTGGCTGGGTTATCCTACAGCTCAAAAAGGTGTTTAGTCATTTATTTGCATGCAGGTTTGTGTTTTCAAGCATCCCTGCGCATACGATCAATCTACGGCAAGCCTAGAGGGACAGAATATGGTCAACCTGGCGTGTGTTGTGTTCACAAACTAAAATGAAGAATATTACAGGGATTGCACCAGGAGACTTTGGCAAATTTGTTTTAGAGGGGTTGTTTGGGTTGTTCAGTCGTAATTCTGAATTTGTTTTAAGTGTTCACATACTGCATGTGCAAAAGAAATCCTGAGTCATCAATCTGAATTGCTTTGTATATGCACAAAAAAATGCTGAATAATCAGTGTGAGTTGTTTTAAAGTGGACTGAAGTGTGAAAACACCTATAAGAACCTAAATGCAGAAAACAATGAGTTCAGGGCAGGATAGAAAAGAAAAAAAGTCTAGGTTAAATAAAAAAAAACGAGTAAAAAAAAAAAAACTAATTAGAAAACATGAGGAGGACAAACGTTTAGAAAAAGCAGGTAAAATACAGGAGGTAACGAGCCAATCAGAGACAAGTGAGTCAGGGGGAGCAGGCCCATTGGCCACAGATGGAACCAATCACAGTGGAGGAAACTGAATGAACAAGAAACCTGTACAGAGGAAGCACAAGAGCAAAATGCAGGAGAAAGGCAATGACAGGAAGGAATAAAGCAAACAGGAAATAACAAACAGAATCAGACTGGCTAACAGACAGCAGAGCTGCTGTCGTCTCTCTGAGGTGTTCCTGAAGGACAAGGACGTGTTTTCTAAGATGTTCACTCCTAAATAACAGCAGACAAACACCTTCTTTGGATGTAGATGTTTTGGAACCCAATTCAGTTTTGGATCTGAGACTATATGGGCATTGGGTCTACTCCTTGGGGGTGATTTTATTTGCAGTTTTTTTTTCACATTTTAAAACCTTCCTCAGGCATTCAGGTGAAACTCCAGGTGCATCTTGAAGACCAAAGAGGAAATATTCTGGAAATTATATTCCCCAGCATTATTTAATTAGAACTTAACTTTCAGATATTATTGACTTGGACTGGATTTCAAGCCTTTTTTTTTGTTTTATTTTTGATAATTATGGCTTATAAGAATCAAAAATCTGCCATCACAAAATAAAAATGTGAAAATGAAAGTGAATGTACTTCATATGATCATTAAAAAAAAGTATTTATACTACTGAGTATACACTATACACATTTTTTCTTTCTGAAACAACTGACGAATGGCATCCATAATATTTTTTTAAAGATGCACCTGAATTTGACTCAACAGTTTTGGGATAAATAAGTATTTAATAATGATCCTACAGACTCAAACCGGTTAGTCTCTACATGTTTGTTGTTCGTATGATATACAGACAGGACTAACAATAAAATCTGCTGATTAAAGTACATTCAGATGACTCTAGAGGATCAGACCTGCATCTGTATGAACAGCGTGAGGCCGGTGGGTTTGATCAACCTCTGCTTTAACTGTTGTCACAACACACCAAATCTGAACGTTCATCAGTCTGTGAACGCAACCTGACACCATTATGAGGTGGGAATCAATCGGTTCCCAATCTAGAGGTTGATTTAGGAATTTAGGTACTTATTTGTACAGCAATATATTTACACCACAACATAACAGCAGGAAGGCTGAGGAAGGCTGCTCCAAGGACTTTTTCCATCTATGGACATACGGACGTTCAACAAAGTGGGGGTGAGGAGGCGGGAAATGGCACCACTTGAGCCACTTTACTCGTAATTACTGTTTGTTTCAGGACACGTTGCAGGCTGTTATTATCTTTCTTGATGTTGAAGTGCCACAAATTTGGTAGAATGTTAATCCAGCTTTTTTTTTTCTTAATTATAAAAGCTGTTCAATATGCATCACAAGCAGATGAAAAATGGTGATGCCTTTATGTGCATTTAGATTGGAGACCATTGAAGGACCAACAGAGGTCCCCAAAACCTACTTAGAAAACCATCAAGATCATCAAGGATACCTGACAAACTGATAAAATGGTCTTGTTAAATAACACACTGTGACATTTAAGACTTACAAATGTAGAACTAAAAACTCTTTGGTGGCTCCTTCTCTGGTTCCTCCTCCTCTTCCTCCCCAGACCTTCATCAGAGAGCTGGTGGTGAAGCTGGACGGAGTCCACAAGCAGGAGGAGCTGCAGAGCGAAGGCATCGAGCACCCCGTCATCGGCCACAGCCACCGCCACGAGCCGTACCACTTCAACCACCCACACCAGCACCAACACTTTCACCACACCCGAGGACAGAACCAGACCCTCTGACAGCCCTCACACACACACACATGAACACACATACAAAGTGATGATTTGAGAACAAAACTGTTCAGGAAGTAAAAATCTAAACTCCAAAATTAAAAGGGATTTTTTTGCTGAAGGTTAGACGAGCGGGTTGGATTCCACTCAGATGGGATGGGCATCAGGATTAGCTCAGCTTTAGCGTGGAGTGAGAGAAATGCTCCATGTTGTTTTGAATGAATTAGCTAGATAGCTAACTTTTCCTAGTATTAAAAAGAAGACTTCTTATTGGTTAATAATATTGGTGTCCAGTCGACCACGTGAACCTGAAGGTCTGGAGGGCAGAGAGGGCCAAAACAGCAAGGAGGGTTCCATTTCATGCCAAACTAAGCTATTCGGATGTGTTGCCTGACGTGTAGATTCAACCTTAACTCTGAACATATTTATTATGGAAAACACACATCTAGAGATCCAATTCAGCATTAATACATAAAAAATCCCACAAAGTAGAATGAAATATGAATATTTTTCCCCTCACCCTAACATGTGACTATTACTTTTACTCGACTGGAAAAATGTCTCATTTTGTGTGTTTTTACGATTAGTATTGATATCGTGTTATCGATCATCCAGTTGGAGTCAAGGAGGAAAGTAGGATCAACAAAAACACAACTAACAGTTCATAAAAAGAAAAAAACAACCTTGTTCCCTTCATAGAGTGATAACATCACTGAATGCCTTCCACTGAACACATTAGCACTGACAGTTAAATAGCAGAGTCTTATTTAACATCTGTTAAATACGTGATGGTCATGAATATTATTTATTGCTATGATTGCAGGAAATGGAGACACAGCAGTTGATACTTGAAGTAATCCTGTTCTGTTGCCTCCATGTGTCTCTTTTACATACTGCTCTGTGTTTCCTTTGGTGATATAACAAATAAAAGTCTTTCTGTCACTATAGGTTCATGTTTGATGTTTTATATTATCCCATAGTGAGCATTCCTTTACAAATCAGGAGGAGTTTACAAGATGTAAAGCATGATCAGAGATTCCACGTCACACTTATGTAATGAAAATTTGACCATTCTGAAACATTTTGCCGAAAGCATCAGGTGGCGTCAGCCAGCAGTCAGGTGTGTGTGAGCGTGGCCTCCTGTCATACACCTGACTGGACACTAGGTGGCAGAAGGGAGCTACGGTTTCTCCTTATTTACGCATGGCCTTGATTGGTTGTTTTCAGAAATAGACAATATAGCACTGAGGGCGCACACACCTGAACGCACACACACACACACACACACACACACACACACACACACACACACACACACACACACACACACACACACACACCCTACGTTGTTTTGTTTTGCTGCTCTGCCCTGCCAAGACTCAAGCGACCTTGAAGCTTTGCTGTAAATCAAAGATACTAAAACAACAGCATGGAGTCGATTGTGGTTCTTTTTTTTTTTATTTTTTTATTTATTTTTTAATTTTTTTTTATTTTGTTCAGGTCAGTGTGACTACAATTCTCCACAGAGGAAAAATGCACCACTGATGGTGGATGAATGGAATCTGGAATCAAGGCCACAGACTGATTCATCCTCGTAGTAAATTTTCGACTTCCAGCAGGAAGTGACTTCCACTGACTTCTTCGCTGACTTGTCTCTTCCAGAAACACTAAACACCTACAAACCCTGATAAATGATGATAAAAACCCAACATGCTGCAATAGGGGGAAGTTTTGACCTACTCTTCCCTCCTTTACTGTAAAGTTAAGGCAATTACTGTAATTAGCAGGGCCTCCTGGGAGCGGGTGGAGGGGGTGGTGGAGGGTCTGCGTGTGGGAGGGGGAGAAAGGACAGGACGGGCCTTTCCTCAGGAAAACGTATCACCTTCCACCACAATAGAGCCCGTCAGGAAACCAGAAGCAGCCACATTGCTCTCTTGAGTCACCGAGTACTTTCGGACACGCTCTTCCACTCATCAGTCGCACACACACACACACACACACACACACACATGCACACACACTCCACAGCCTGGCAGTCTGCACAGCCAGTACTCTTCAGGATGACATTGTACTGAAACGCTGCAAAGCCATCTCATCAGGTGAGTATTACGCTCTGCATTTATTTACCATGAATCAATGCATGCATGATATCACCGTGACAATTAATATTGTCAGTTCATTATAGGAGATTTCATTTTTTAATTTTCCTGTACATTAATTGGTCCTGTGTTCCTCAGATAGGTGTGAAGCACCTGATAGCACTCAGTTTGTAAACTTTGCGTTCTTTAGGGATTTTACAAAATGAAATCACACAATTTATAAGATTCTCCCCATTCTGAAAAGATTATCTTTGAACTCAGTGAACTGAACAGCCATTGATGATTCTTCATAACTCCTACTGCTCATTGCGCTGGTTGTCAGCAGCCACCCACAGATGTTTCCTGTCATCTACACTAAATAAATATAATTAATGTATCTACATATTTTAAAAGAGGAGCAATGAATTATTATCATGTGTAAGTGTGAAAAAAATTAATGTGCATGCTATGAGGTTTAACATGAATGCAACTGATCCAATGATTGCTTATTCTTAAATTAATGCTTCATGTTTCAGTTTTATAAATTGACATTGCTGATTTCTGCTGAGTCAGCTCAGAGGAATTTGAGCGTTAGCAAGTCAAAACAGAATTATTTAAAAAAAAAAAAAAAAAAAAGTCTGAGCTTTGTTTTATGGTAGAGCCAGGTTTATGAATTACGTCCTTTATCTACTTCTAGGAAAGGTGACTAAATTATTCATCCTTTCAGTATAAAAGCACTGAGTCATTATGTTGAGTCCAGTTTCCCACTAAAAACAGTTTTCTCCAGTGTTTATCTGCAGAACCGAAGAACACAAAGAAAATAGATTCATTATTAGGAAGGTGACAAATCGTGCATTTATATTAAATTGTTTCCTTGCGCTGTTCTTAAAGGAATTGAAGTTATGAAAGTTTTAATATGTAGAGACTTTCCTCCTCAAATTGCTTTTGCTCTGCATCCTGTGGCGATCAAACATTTTTGGTGGCTGTAATCATTCTTGCTGTTCAGGTACACTGACTGTGATGAGAATTTTTCATAGTTATAATGTAAAACTTTTTATTCTGTTATTGGAGCCAAAGTGAGATGTTAACTTTCAGAGTTGGTTGACTCCAAAAAATTCAGTCCAATATTCTGTTATTTTTGTGGGTCAGTGATTCTTTTTCTGAGGTGAATAATCAAAACTAAATTAACTCTCTGCTGATGGTGCCTCACACCAGATTTGGTTTAATTAAGGAAAGCAGTTTGTGCATAAAATAATTGGATTTCACAGGACAAAAATATGTAGGACCATGTGAGTGTTGTATAAGGCCATGATGAGGAAAAATATACCTGTTCTGGTAAATCCTAAAACTTCACTTTTGAAAACCCAGTCAGAAAATATATGAAAGATTTACTAAAATGAAATCTGGATTCTGAATCCTGAATCATTGTAAATGTTCAGGTCAGGCTACCAAAGACATTGATGACTTAATCAGAAAACTGTACAAAAAAAAAAATCCTTCATGGGGAAAATTTGTTTTCATCATTCTCCTCCCACGGCCTCTCCTCAACAAGCTACAGGTCAACCTTTCTCATAATCACTGCCTTCTGGATTGTAAAATATTTATGTAAGGTTGTAGTCCAGCACGCGTAAATACAGCAATATTTAGAATATATGTTTCCGTTTTGCTTCTTGAAGTTCATTGCACAACTAGCCTGTGAAAGGATGTTTTTAATTCAGGTTATATAAGCTCACTGATGATTGATGTACCATAAAAAAACTCAAGGCCAACTTTCTCACACTCATTTTCAAGCTGTGAATGCTAAAAGGACAGATTTGTCTCTCTTTTCAGAGTACCTATCATTTATTATGAATCACTATATTCATTGTTTCACCCAAATTTTAAATGAAGCAACAGACTAAAGGTAAAGATGAATTGTTGAAGCTGATAATGTTGTCATCTTCCATTTCAGTTTATTAAAATCTTGAGCGCAATCATGCCCATTCTGAAGAAGCTCCCAGGAAGGTCCAAGAGCTGCCACGAGTTCCCCAGAGCGAACGGGGAGCTGATCCTGCCCCGGCTGGACCTGGACCTCAGGGACTTGAATGATCTCAATGATCTAAATGACCTGAAAGATCTGAACAAGAACTTAAACCCCTTTGAGGATGTGGACCTGGATGACGACGAAAAGAATGGAGACAACTCAGGCCTCATCATGGGGGAGTTCAGGGGTAACCTCCAGGTCCGGTCCTCTCTTGATGGTGAAGAGGAGGAAAACGAGGTGAATGCAGGAAGGCATGGAACAGGGAATCCTAAAGGGAAACCCCTCAAGGGTACCCTGGAGAGGATCTGTGGAGTGTCACCCCTCAAAACCCTTGGGAAACTAGGGAAAGGGCTTCGCATATCTGGACGCCATGTATGGGGGAACAACACTCCACAGTACAGCCCTGGAGACTCCAATACTCTCCCATCGGAGAGAGAGAAAAGGAAAGGATTGCGAAGGAGCTCTGAAGGGATTATGACCCTGCTCCGGTGAGAAGGGGTTGGGAGATGGAACCTTCTAGGCTCTATGTAGACTGGAATTTTGGAGATTTTTATAGTTTTGTAGAAGTTTTGTAGAACTATAGTGTTGTTAATAGTCTTTATAAAGGGCAGCATTACCATCAGATTATCAGCATGCTGAAAAAAGCCTGTGACTTGAAAGACACTCTTAGAGTCTATGTCTCTGCCAAGGCTCCAAAAACATTTTCTTGGATCTACTCATTGATTCAGATCTAATCACGTCTTTCTCAATCCAACGGCTTTTCTTCAAATTTCAACTGAGATCCATTGAATAAATTTCTGGAAAATTCTGCTGGTAAACAAACAGCAATGATGAAAATATAATCGCCTTGCTGGAACTATAAATATAAAACCAGAATGGACTCTTTAAAGATGCAAAAGAATCCAACTCATAAAAAAATGATAATAGTTGAGTAGTTTAGTAGCAAAAGGATCCGAGTTTAGGGAAAATGCGGAATAACTTTTCTTGCAGTGTGAAAGTTTAAAAAAAACAAAATTCTACCTTCCCATCTTCTTCATTGGCCCGTGCCCCAAACTCTCACCAAATTTTATGGAAATATATCATAGTCTTTTAAGTTTATCTTGCTAACTAACATTTAGACAAACAAACAAACAAAGAGACACAAATGAAAACAAATTCCATACTAGAGATAATACATCTTCATTCTTCATGAAAAGCACTTTCAAGAATCAGCTGTAAGGTGATGATGATGATGAATTATCCCCAGTTCCAGAAGAAATACTGTCTCCATTGCTGCTCAGTGGTATATTTTCGCATAGAGTGCTAATTTATTTATTTAATACGCTATTGACCTTCAAAAATCTCTTGGTTTTTGATTACATTTGTAGTTAGTGGAACTATTTTTAAATGTCTCATAACCGATATTCCAGTTCATACGTCTTCACATACTTTCTGATGGTGTGTTTTATTAAGTCTCTCACATTGTAGTTGTCTCGGTTGTGTTTTGACAGCGTTACAGGCCGACGTAAAGAGGAGCGCAGGGAAAGCCTGCCTTGCGGAAACCTCAGCACAGAGAGTGAGGCTGAGGCTTCCAGAAGGTCCTCGTTCCTCAGGATGGTCAGTCTGGGCAAGCTGAAGAGGGAATCCATGTCGGACAAAGCATCCCAAGAGGCTGAGGAGGAAGCAGTGGAGGAGGAGCTGGTCGTGAAAACCAGAGAGCCCCTCTCAGGTAACAATCAAGGGAACCTCAGATCTGATAAAGTTAAATTCTTAGATATTAAAACACCTAGAAGAGTCTCCTTAGCATTCAGGTTAGAGAACACTCTCTGGTCATGTTTCAGAAGTACTTCCTCCCAATCCTATTCAGTTCTCTGATGAGACAGAAAGGTCCCCAGATCCCTGAGCCAATGGGTTCAATCACCACCAGAATGAGAAATAAGGAAATGACTGCACTTCCTTCGCAACCCTAGGTTCCTCTAGGTAGTACAACATAGCTGCTGTTCACAGACTCCACAGGGAACCTTACTAAGCAGTGAATAGCGTGCCGAAAGAGCAACAAATAACCCAACTCCTCAGGTCAGCGCAGGCACAACTACACCTTTGATTTTCCTTTTTCATTAGCCGACATAATACTTGTGACAAATAAATACAGCTGTCCTCCTCTCTCCTTGCCCCTCACAGTCCTTGAGATCCTTCAGTTGGTCAACCACAGGGACCTCCTCCAGGCCGATACACACATTCAGGAGCTGGAGAGAGAGTGTGAGCTGCTGTCTCTCCTGCCGGCACCTACCACTCCCTCCCCACCACCACCTGTTCTTACTCCCTACACCCCTCCCAGCATGATCTCCTTCTCATGCCCATCCTTAGACGACAGCTCCAATGCAACCCTAGACTCTAGCCGCCGGAAGGCTAAGGATGTGGAGCTCCTGTATGAGGCCCTGCAGAGGGAGATGTGGGATGTGGTGCGAGAGTCCCTCCGTCAGCCCAGTGCTGGTCCCAACCTTGGGTTGGTGGTCCTGGTGATTCAACAGGAGGAGCATGCTGATGCTGCCTGGGCCCTGAGAGAAGAGACCAAGTCGGATCAAGAGAACCCCCAGGTCCAGCCCAGTCACCGCCCTCGGCGACTGAAGACAAAGTGGAGGCAGGCTGTAGCAGAGGCTGCGGACTGGAGTCTCCCGCATCAGGTAGACACTCAAGCGGGCCAGCTGGCTTCATATCTTGAGCGTCTGAGAAGTCGCATGGTAGATGACTTGGATGCAGCAAGAAGGAACGCTATATCCATTTACCCGGAGGAGTTCGCTGCCTTCCAGGTGTACTTAGAGAGTTACCATCAGGCTGTGGGCAAACGTCTTCGAACCATAACCAGTGGCCCGCTGCAGGTCACAGATGTCTACTCACTACTGGACTGGTTCTACAACATCTATAACAGGTAGTGTACCTTACTCGACGGTAAACATTGATGTCATACTGCAATGATAAACTTTCAAATCTGATTGATAAACTTCAAAAGTCATGACTTAAAAGTTTTCCAAAAGGGATGTCCTTGGAACCATTGGCACAACGACACAGATCAGCTATTCGTCACTGGAACCCATTTTGCCTCAACACACTGTGGACAGACTAGAGCAAGACTGCATCAGTATTGTCAGGGTAAGAAATTATACTTAACATTTGACATTCCTTAAAGCTTTGGATAATAAATCAATTTTAATTTCATGCTGTGGCTTTCAGGAGAAGGTGACAACAGAGCTGATCCAGGTTCTGGATGAAGAGGAGAGGCGATGGTCTCTGACTCTGCACATAGAAGACTATCAGTCCCACCTGGCACGCTCAGTCATCCAGGTGTGGTACAGTTTTCATGTGTCATTTCAAAAGTGGAAAAACCTCTTTGAAATTGATGTTTTTTTTAATATGTACCCTAAAATACATTTGTCTCTTATTGGTTTTACAATTTCAGAGGCTGAAGGTAGACTTGGACAGATCTACGTCTGTGAATCAGTTTCTAGGGGCAAGAGTGGGTCGCTGTACTCTAATTGGACTGGCTGATTTTCTCTACAGGTTTGTTTGTAGGCCAGGGATTTAACCAAATTTTAAACAAATGTTATGGTGTCTAAAAATCACAGTCTCATGAAAACAATCTCAACAGTTCATGAGGGACTTTCAAAATAACTATTGTGTTTTCACTATACACTGTTAGCTTGAATCTTCAGCATGGTTTTCCTGGGTGACTTAATATCTAATACTGAGTGCAAACACATATTTTGATTGGATGCTTGTGAAATCTATAGACATAAAAGCAAAAAGGTTGAAGTTGAAGTCACGAGGTCTGAAGTGTCACTGACAGACTGGACAAATGATGACATCACTTTTCTGGAAGGGATTCACCGGAATTGTATATTTCCATAACTTATGTAATCAAAAAGCTTAACTCAATGTGTTATTATTGAACTAACTAATAACCTATTTGTGTGTTGATGGACATGGAAACTACAACCACAACTTTTAGCAAAGTTGAAAGTTTGGGTTTCTATTTCAAGGAACTGGCACCTGATGTCTTGAACTGACATCCTGTTTGGAGATTCATAAAACCTGTATGTGTCCAGTTTCCACAGGAAGGTGGACATGTTTCATGACACTCAGGCAGAATTTGGAGACAGAGGGGATGGATATGTTTCCAGGACTATAGCTCTAGTCAACAGCTGCCCTCCTCTCAGGTAGATAAATAATTTTTTTGAAAGTAGTGACATGATGTGTTGAATGATCAGCTTCATAACTCCTGTGTGTTCTGTAGATCCTTAGTGGAGCGCTGCAGGCAGTGTGACCCACAAGGGAGCGAGGAGTCGGCACAGAGGGCCAACTCTTCCCTGGACAGGATCATCAACCAGTCAGTGAGGGTGTTGACTGACAAACTGTTTGAGCACATCAGGGTGAGTATGTTACAAGCAAGTCATATCCCAAAATAAATCTAGTTTCCACCAAAAAAGACTCGACTGTATGCCTGCATGTGGCAGGGATATAGGACATAAGCTAAAGTAAAATCCAAGTAAAAATACCTTAAAATGGTACTTTAGCATGCTACTTTTGTAAATGTATTTTGTTATTTTACCCTGTTTATCAAAATCTTCTGTTTTTCCAGCCATTTTTTGACAAACTGATGAAGAGAAAATGGCTGAACAACAGTGAGGCGTTTGAAGCCATTGAAGTCAGCATCAAACAACACTTCAAGAAATTCAGAAGGATGGATTCTCCACCGTATCAGGTAATATTTTACATCAAAAAGATGGTTTTTGTTGCAAGGAACTCACCACCTGCTTCAGACCTTCCTCCAAAGCCACTTCAAATGAACCACAGTGACACTCCCATAGTCCTCACTGGCCATTGAGAAAGCATATTTTAGCACTTAGCTTGCTATATTTAACAGGCTGCATTGTTTCTTTAAGCATGACAACTGTATAGAATGAATAGTCAAATTCATAGAAAAACAGGCATAATAGTTGTTATGAACGTGGTCTTAAAAGGTTCATAACCCCCAACAGATGCTTTGCACTGCATGCTCTTTGGTAGCAGTACTAGGTTAGCCTCTAAATGAGACGTTAGCTCAGAAACTGGTTCAGGACCCGGTTTCTATGAGCCAAGGGCAATATTTTAATAGCTGCAAGCTGTACCAACTGTCATTCATGAAACACCCAACATTATCAACATTAACACAAACATGGCTATTAGCATTCACATCTGACAGACTACTATGTTGGCAATGGAGTATTTTGGCTGTGCTTTCTTTGCTAATTTGTTATAGATTAGATTCAACTGTGTTGTCCTTACCCAGCATAAGACATTAGCAGTGAAAGGCAGTTTAGCATCCAATTCAGTGGTGCAAGTAGCCATGTCACAATCAGAAATGTTTCCCTGCCAAGAATATGCACACTTGCACGGAATTTGCCTTGCCACCATCCTATCCTATCCCAAATAGGTTTGTCGCGGTGAAACCCAACAGAACCCACTGAAGTAGAAACATCTTCAAAAATATCTTACATATTCAGAACAATTACGCATACAATGTGCAGAGTCAGAGGACCTTATTGCAGACTTGTGATGACCACAGACCCCAGACATTTTTTGTTGGTCAGCAGCTGTTCTGATTCAAGAAGATTTGTTTTCCAAACCAAATCAAGGCAGTCAGAGACTGCAGCATCCCGCGACACCCCTGAATTCAGAATTTTACCCTGACCTACACCTTTTTGTGCCTCTGGCCTCCTGAAAATATTGCTTTTTGTTTTGAGATTATAGCTCATCAGAGATGTGTACCTAAAAAGGTATAAAAGTGAAAATTTGACCTTGACGTAGTTTTTCAAGGTCAAGGTTGTGATCTATTCTTCATCCCTTTGCCTCCCTGAATATAACACCTTTTGTTTAGTCTTTTATCTTATCTGGTTCCTGAGATATGTGCTAAAAAATGTACAAAAGTTGAAATTTGACCTTGACCTAGTTTTCTCAAGGTCATCATCTCATTTTCATCCCATTTGCTGCCCGAATAATGTGCGTTTTCTTTCATCTTTCTATATGCAACAATTGTGAAGATATTTGGTGGATGGACAGACGGATGGACGAACACACAAACACTGACAATCACAACACATCACCTCTTCGCGAGATGTAACAAAATGCTTCCAGACGCATTTATACACGTCGCTTTAAAATAATTCTTTTTGTGACTAACCAACAGACACTCGTGGGCGAAGTGCACCGGCGGGTGCTGGTGGAATATGTCCGCGCTATCATGCGAGGAAGGCTTATTTGCACATCCTCTAAGATGAGAAAGAGGATGGCTTTCCGCCTGCAAGATGAATCCAAACAGCTGAAAGGGCTCTTTAAGGATCTGGTAAGTCTGTACTTCTGTCAAGTAATCTCATTACAGAGTGCATGTTTAGTGTGATTTAAATTCGAATCAACATTTGAACCACCAAAATGAGAATGAAATCATCCAAAGCAGTCCCGATAAAGGTTTTTCTGGAGTAAGGCTAATTCATCCAAACAGTGAGCAGAGCTGCTGCAGAGACTGGAGTCTGGTGGCTGTGAATGGAGCCTGACCCGCGAACTTCCTAGGTCAGGAATAGCTCAGACAGTGTTGATACAAGTGAGCTGTGAATAATGGCTGTGGTCAGTGAGATGGAGATGGATGAACCAGGCTTACGTTAGCAGTTACCATAGGGGGGAAGACAGTGCAAAACAGCCATGCCTGACAGCGTGGCATTTGGCCCCTTTCTATCTGCTGGTTCAAACGAGTGTCCATCACCTCGTCTGACAACAGGAAGCTGCTGTGTTCAGAGGAAACTTCCTGTTCCTGTCAGCTGGCAGCTTTGATGTACCTCTGGGATGGCCTTGATGGCCTTTTTCGCAGAGGAGGGGGATGAAGTGTCTGTGGAAACTGGGAACTTGGGGGGTGGGGGTGGGGGTGTCTAAAAAAGACCTCGTTATTTTTAGTGAATGCCAAGCCAAGGAATTCTGATTTCTCTTCCTGAGTGTTTTTAAAGAAAAACAGGATGAAAAAACAGAGGTGGAGTTTTGTTATTCAGTTCTTCAATGACTTAAAGGTTGGCCGCTGAGTCTTTAGAGGTATTTGCCTGCATTTCCTTCAAAAATCTTGTGTTTCTTCCAAGAAGGGAAAAAAGATTCTGCTTCCTTGTTACACAATGATTACTATAGTCCTCTAATCAGAGGTAAAGACCTACCAAACATCATGCTGTCTTTTTGAGATGAAGATATTTCTGGTTGAGTTTCTTATTCTTAGTGCTAGCTGCTATCGGCTGCTAGCCACTAAAAGAAGTTTTCTCTTTGGACCAACTTATGAATGGGTTTAATCATTTGTATGTTCACTGCCAGTCACTACTTAGATTTTGATTACATTTTCAATGCCATGTTTGGTCAATACCTGAAGGTATTTTTCAGTTAATGCTTGCATGACAATGAAACCATTGTTACCTTCTTTGTCTCCCACTACTCAAGGAATCAAGCTCATCTTGGTTGGACAGCATCATCAGCCACCTGGCTGACATTATACTCCTGGAGGACACTCCTTCCATCCAGATGGAGGTTGCTGTCCTCGTGAAAGAATTCCCAGACATAAGGTGAGTAGTATGGCAGAAGTGTTGAAATGCAACCAGGAAGCATCTATAATAACAGATTGTCTGTGCTATACCCCCGGAGGTCCTATATTCTTTTATGCTTACAGCTACATATTTGGTGCTGTTTTTGGGACTTAGCCAAAGCAAGAAAAATGTAGGAATACGGGGTTTTTTTTGGTCACAATGTATCAAAACAGGGGAAATAGGCCTGGGAACATATCTACATTATTTTGCTATTTTTGGACAGGAGTGTGGGTCTGTTTTGAGAGTCCTTGGGAGGGGTGGGGGAGTCTCAGCCACTGAGGATATTTGTGCACAGATTAAGACCCAGGTATAGTTGGCAAACTACAACCGCGTGTGACGCACAAGTCTCTGTAGAGCAGACAGGAAGCTGCTGCCGAGTACTTCCGGTTCCTGCCACCCTGCGGGAGACAGACTGGTGCCACACTTTAAGGTGTCAAAGAGGAGAACAAAACACAGTAGTTCAGACCCGGAGACATGCTAACTCACTGTCTGAGTCAAGCTTTTTGTTTACTGTATGGAAACCCCTGCGGATATTTTAGGAGATCAAAGGCTGCCGGGCTTTCTCGAGGTTTCTGGGTGTTTTATTTAAGTGCCACAAAGGCCATTCATGCTCATGTGATTGTGACTATATATGGTCAATCTGGAACTGTGGGCCTTTCCTCCTTTGTTTGTTTTTTACAAGCAGTTTAAATTCCCTGATGTTGACAGAATCTTCTCAGTCAGAGGTCGTCTTTTGTCTCATAACAAAAGGAGATAAAACAAGGCATTCAGTATGAATGCAACATCCCGCGAAGGCTAGGTCAGGGTACCCTGAAAGTAGTACCTGACAAGTGCATAGCTTTGACCTTTTATGGTAGGTCAAAGCTATGTACTAGCTTTGACCATAGATCAAAACTAGTGCATTGGTATGGTCTTACTCACATTGGCCTTCTCCCTCGTCTTTCTGTCTTATTCGGTTCCTGAGGTTACAAAAGTTGAAATTTGACCTTGACCTAGTTTTCTCAAGGTCATCTACTCATTTTCATCCCCTTTGCCGCCTGAGAAATGTGCTTTTTGTTTCATCTTTCTATCTGCAACGGTTGCGAAGATATTTGGTGGACATACTAACGGATGAACGGACGGACGGACGGACAGACTGACGAACACACAAACATACGAACACTGACAATTACAAAACATTATCGCTTCGCTTTGAAGTGGGATGTGTTTAGACGTCTCAAATTAAGCAGTTATTGCTTTTTTTTGGTCTGTAAAGATGTGTTTACAGATTTTCACGTTTGAAAATGTGACTTATTTGAAAGAATTTCAGACCAAAAATTTTTGATTAAACATTACAACATTTTACTGAAATGTTTTTTTCTGGTTCTGAGTAAATGAATGCTTCAAACTAAAATAATATATTATTTATAACTATTTGAGTAACATAGAAAAGTAAAAATAAAGTAGAGAAACATACTTTTCAAAATCAGAATTCCTTTTTTTGTACAAAAATATTATTTTTTGCCCTTTTTCATCATGTTAACAACTACATTATACATTATTTGTATGTTTTAAGTTGATCCAGAACCCAAAAACATCAGACATTCTGTTGTTGCTATTATTTTTAAGACATTTCTTATTTTTTGATCTTGTCATGCAATTAATATTCATGTCTGTCATTCATTGCAGTTTAGACACTTGATCCTAAAACAAGTGACAAGAAAGAAACACAAATGAAGAAACTGAAGAAAACACAAAATATATATGAAAATGTTGAGAAAAAGATCTTATAATATTAGAACAACTTCAAATTCTATTATTGTCATTTAGATCAAACTGTATAATGTATCATTAGGGCTGAAACTATTTATCATTATTTATTTCATTAAGATGTAATATCTGTTGATCAGACCTAAATATAATTATTCAATAAAAATTCAATAAAATATTTTATTTTAAACTTTATTGATATTTTAAAAACTTTATCCAACTTTACTTCATAGAAGTTTCTCTATAAACTACTATTGAAGATTTACAGGAATCACATTTACAGTAATCACCAGACCTGCATTCCTTTTCAGTTACAGTTGACTCAAAATGATGTTACTCAAAATCATGACAGCCATTGTCTGATTCCATTAACGCCGGTCCGACCCCCTTCCTCCTTGCGTCCTTCTCCCCCCACAGGAAGAAGCACGTCTCCACCCTGCTGAACGTTCGAGGGATGATGCGACAAGCGGAGCGCCAGGAGATCCTCAACATTGTGAAAGACTTTCAGTGCAACAAATCCACCATGAGTCGGGACCACGCCTTGTTCTCCGACATCCCCATCACCTCAGAGGTGCACTGCGTGAGCCTGGGTCTCCTCCGACTTGCCATGACGGTCTCCAATTGGTTCTCAGAGCACCGTCCGAGGCGCCACCGCAGGACGGGCGCCAGGAACGCATCACCTCATCACATAGAGAGCCAGAATATGGAGGAGACACACAGATTTCGCAGAGATGAGTAGCTGTGTTCGGAGAATGTCCCAGAGTAATTGTGAAGATACTGATGAGATGTACATGCACCTTGATATAATTCTGATTGTACCAAAAGTTATTACCAGCCACTTCAAGAAACTTGACTTCAGGTACTCCTCGCACTGTACAGGCTCACAGACGTATTATCCCATCTCCAAATATAATGGAAACGAACAGACTAACCCTGATTTGTACTATTGTAGTCGACACATTTATACCAGTAAACCAATGGCATCAAATATCCTCCAAATGTAACTTGTGTGGTTTATTTTATCTTTTTATTCCCAAACATCATGGCAGGAAAAATACTGCAACCAGATTTGTTTTTTTTTTTTTTTTGCAGCATAACGCGTATTTACCCAAACATATAAAACACTCTCTGGTGTGTGTATGTAAATGTGTTGAACTGTTACTGTGAATGAAATGGATCTGTTGCTGGAAACACAATAAAAGCCCATTGACTGGGTTAACTAAACACACTCTCTATCATTGTCAGCATGAATACAGTCTGTGAGTTGGGTTGAAGGTATAAGGGCAGGTTTTTGTCTGCATACTGTCACAGTTATATCAACAGTTAGAATTGATGTGTCTTTGAATAATTGTGTTATTCTGGTTACTTCTAACTTTAGCCTTTGTGGCCCCCTGAACATGGGAGTGACAGAATGTACAGTTAAACAATACATACCAAAGGGCACATTCCCAAACGGGCCCAGTCCTGATGTGTGTGACGCAGGAACCGCTGACAGAACGTATACATACACACTCCGTGCCTCTGTTGTTTATCCTAAGGATATGCTAGCTTTGTTCGGTGACCCCAGAGCTTGAAAGATGGGTTCCACCACGGCGACTGCTATATGATGCTCTGACGCTCTGCAACAGGAGGGGTCGTCCACCCTGAGGCCAACAATGGGATGTTTTTTGATAGACAAAGATCTCCTGTTGTCCCGCGAGGTGCCAACGGATGCTTTTATTGGAGCCAAGTTTACGTTCTGCTCTGGGAGGGAGCTTCCTCCCCGCTGCTCAGAGCAAAGGTCCAGCAGCTTCTTTACGTCTGGGCTGCTCATCCAACCGCAATGGGGGGTCTTCCCCCCAACAGCAGCAAGGGCCAGTGGAGTCCAAGTCCATCACACGCCCTCCCCAGGGGTTAATGATGGGCCTGAGCTACTGGGGGAAGTCAAATAAAGTTATGTATTCTATTTTTTTGGCATACAGTATTTTTGACCAACAATTGATGAATACTAAATAAATAAATAAATAAATAAATAAATAGATAGATAGATAGATAGATAGATAAATAAATAAATAAATAGATTGGTTAATTAATTAATTAATTAACTAATTAATTAATTAATTAATTAATTAATTAATTAATAAATAACTTTTATATATGTATATATATACTGTATTTGTATATATATATATACATACTGTATATATATATATACACACAGTATATATACTGCATATATATATATTTATACACACATGCATATATATAAATATATATACATATATACACACTGCATATATAAATATGTAAATAAATAAACTGTTATCAAACAATACTTTAAGACATTACTGATCATTATAGCAATACAAAATATTATCTTTCTTTGATTAATTAATACCTTATAAAATTGTTATTGCTGTTGTTGTTGTTGTTGTCATCCACTGTAGTTTTCCATATCACATTGTTAGAGTTGCCCATTGAACCCTGTTTGGCTCTTAAATATATCCTAGAATCCCGCTGGTTCGTCTCGACTCGTCGCTCAGCAGCTGGATGTGAAAACAGACCTCTGGTGTCAAACGCTGTCCATCCATCACTCTGCAGAGTGAATCTTTAGACGTCACAGATAAGAAACAATGAGGAAAACACATTTTTAACTGAAGAAGAATGTGTGAAGATGATGGCTTCATATTTCCTGTGATAACTTCTTTTGACCTCACTGGTGTTTATCTTAGAATTAGTTTTTCTGTCCAGTGATGACTAATATTCTGTTGAAGTGGGAGTCACGTTGTTTTTTATGAGTTTGGGCTGGAAGCGAACCTCAACCCTCTCCCAATGTCAGCTGGGATCGACGCTTACCGACAACTTCAGTTATCGCTAAACGTCACCTGCGTGATGCAAACGCCTCTCACCTGGGAGTTCACACACGTCTGAATCAAAACTGTCAACAAGTCCCAGATATCTCTGACCTTGACCTGCACTGTGCACTTGTTTTTATTTTTAATATGTTCCATGAATCAGGGGGAGGGGGGCAGAACAGGAAGAACAATAAGTGAAGTTGGCATTGACCGAATGTTAAGTTTGGCAGTGTATCTTCTGAGTCATCGGCGTATCCAGGAGCGTTATCGCCGGCTGGCCTGCGGGTAACTGGCCCAAGGCGGATGCCAGGCCTCTCTCATTTTCCAGGTGGGAAGGGATCCCATCTCAGGTAGGAAGCGGGGCGAAACTCTTGGAAGTTTTTCTTCGATCAAACTCTCGAAGGTGGAACGGTTGGCGGTATCACAATGCAATCCCTGGGAAGCTCCCCCCGGCTTCCTCTCATTAACACAGCTCAGCAATGGAAAATCCATCTGGCAGCAGTCGCTGTTTGTTTTCGGAAACAAGCCGTGCCCTGTCTTTGTTCACACTGACATGCACTCCTCGGGGTTCCACTCTTGTGGGCTTCGGATGCATCCTTACATATCGAAAAGTGCTCAATCTAGAGACTGATTGGAGCTGAGGAGGATGCTTTCTGCTGGTCTGTTCTGAGCATTAGAGCCTGATTTGCATTAATTTAGTCATTTTTCTGCTTCTGTTAATCCATTCAGACTACAGGACTAACATTGCAGGTTACTCGGCAACCAGGCAGTGACCGAACATTTCGAAAATTGAATGAAAATGTGCGTATGTCTCTTTGAAAACTGCTGTCAACTTTCACAGCCGTGTGAAAAAATTCCACAAATTCAGGTAATAATGAAACATAACAATAAATTTTAGGTTAGGTTTAATATAACTAGATGGTGCCTCACATAATTTAACTGAAATCAGAGATGAAAAAAGGGCCTATGAAATATTTTTAAAAACATTAATGGGGCAAAATATTTTAAAACAACAAAAAGACACCCAATGTAATTGAAATAAAAGAAAGAAAAGTATTGAGAAGAGATTTATGAAAACTCTTCTTGCCCACATTCACGTTTTACACCAACGGAAGCTGGAGAAACATTAAGAGCACCAGGACACTCTGTTATCTCCTTCAAGCGGAGTCACTATTAGATTATTGTTGGTCTGGTCAGTTTCACTGACGAAGAACTCGGAGAGCTCAAACCGTTGCCAACAGCAGCCATCAAAACTGGGACAATCGGGAAATAGTTTCCAGAACAACGAGCACAACAAAAGCTTCATTAAGTGATAAAACGATTTCAAAGATCAATTTAAATGTCAAAATATTTGAATTTAAACATTGGCGAATAATTGCAATATAAATAGAAAGACAGAAAAAACATCATCTCTGTCTGCATCTCATCAAAATCTAATCCTGCCTTCTTTGGCCGGAGGCCCGTCCATAATATTTCCTGGAAATCTAAACCCATTCATAGCGAGATATTTTTACACAAACAGGACAACAGACAAACAAACGATTACACAGAGGACGGATATGATGAAGGAAAACCAAGCTCCGCAATGCATTTTTAAAAATTATGGAAAACGTCTTATTTTTTTTTTATATTTCCTTCTTTCATTCTTTTAGTCTTTCATTCATTCTTTCTTTCTGTTTTCCCTGCATTCTTTCTTTTTCTGACTTTTGACGTTCTCATCAGATAAGTACATTCTTTAACGTGTCAAACTATCCTCTTAAAGAGCTTTCCAGGAGGAATTTACCTTCATAATTCCTATAATTCCAGTCAATCAGATGGGAATAAACAACTGCAACTCATTTTTTGTAATTTTCCTATCTTGGAATGACAACTAAAGAATGCGTCGGGGTTATTATCGGTCTCTCTCAGTGCTTCATCATAAATCTCACAGGGCTCATTCCCTGTGGGTGGTTTTGGCGGCGGTCCTGTTGGTCAACACGTTACATAACAACGCATAAACAACCTGTTCTGACATGACCCATCAGGGCAAGATTCAATGGGAGAGAACCTCCCGTTCTCTCCGTCTCCAGCGTACACCGTCTGTCAGGATGGCTGCCCACTTCAACCAAAACAATGGTACACTTTGTCAGTCCTGATGGGATATCCTGATTTATTCTGTCTGAGAGTATCAATCCAGTGGATCTTTATTTAGCAGCGTTGGAGACGCGAGAGCCGCTGCCCGCTCAACGCCAACCTGCTTCTTCAGAATCAGCAGCTGCTACTAAATCATCATCCTCAGACCTCGGGTCTAAGACGAGGGGAGGAAGTTCACCTTTTGTTCAAAATAGAGCCCTCAATCCAAAATAAACTTCAACACAATCATTTTATCTATCTGGAAATTGAGCAGAATACACGCATGCATTAACTTTTATTTTTCTAATTGTTGATAACGTTTGATTTATGCTCGGAGTTATCCTGACTGGAGACGTGGATATAAATATTTTGCTCAGGTCTCTGCTGGCCTGATGCCACTCACACTGTAAACATCCCAACCTGTGGAGGTATTTGTTTTCCTTTGTTTAAACTATTTTGACGTCCATATAATAGTGAGAAAAAAACAAGAGGGGTGTTTGCTGGTCCTGAGTGTCTGTATTTATTCCAGCACATCCCCTTACCTCATGGACCTGGCCTCCTGTCAGCAGGACGCTCAGCATCAGCGCCAATAATCCAGTGATATGGCCATAAATAAGAGGATGGGCTCATCATGAAAGACGTGTCCAAATGAAATACGAGCTTAGACATTTTTTTTTTCTCTCTCTCAGATTGGTTTTCAGCCATTTTTGTGTGGTGATCTGTCAGTGTGGATGGCTGTGATGTTCCAAAACATTCATGACGTGCGTTATTTCCAGACAATTGTGGCTTGTTGACTTGGTTAGAACCTCTGACCTGCTGCACCTGGACGGGCTCTTTCTGTGATTTAGCGCCATTGGGCAGGTTGATGTTTGGCTTTAGGTGAAATGTTTTGACACCATCCAGATAGATACCCTCATTCCAAGTCTAACAAATTCAACTGAAGACGGGTTCATCGGCTCAGCTGCACTGAGTCGTGTGCTAAAAAGTAAACACTCTCGCGCAATTAGACTGAAAACGAGGTGCCTGCTTAGCATTAAATCAGAGCTAACCGATGTTAGCACCAATGTAAAATACAGTCTGACAGACGGACCTTTAAAATGTGGATAACATGTGGATCTCAAATATTCATCAGTAAAAACATGGAAAATTTCCTCTTGTTCTTTCATGAATTAAAATTATAAACCCAACCTCCACCTGAGGTAAAAGATTTCTTTCTAGATTTCTGTCTATAGATTCCATGGCTGAAGGTCCTCATTGCAAAATTTGCCTCTTTTTGTCAGTTGTGGGGGGGGTGACAAGGGGGTTGCATTCTCCTATCTCCCACAACAACTTCAACAAACAGTTAAAATTAGAGGAGAGTTAAAACACGGAGGAGAGAGTGGGGGGGACAGTGACTGACGGTGGGGGTCTGTCAGCGGTAAACAGGATGGACAAACGGACGTGTGTTTGTGAGGGACGTCCAGCGCCTTTACTCTCTAGGAGGAACTTTTCCAGTTGTTGTGTCCCCAAAAACAAAAACAGAGGTGGATGGGGGTGTGGGGGGTTGTTGCTTACTGACTGTACGACAATCACAAGTCATCCTGGCAACGGATGGACCAACCAGTCGGTCATTAAACCAACGAAAGAGGTTATTTCTGCTTACGCTTAATAAAAAGCTCTGAATGTGTCTTTGTATCTGTCTCTAAACAAAGATGACACCCCCCCCCCCCCCGGTGTGAAGAATCCTCCCCCCGGCCTCTTCACAGGTCCTACTGAATTGGCTCGGGCCATTGGCAGGAACGGAAACTACTTTGCATGGTAAGGAATGGGTCTGGAGCTGAACAATGGTTCCTCTTGTGAAATATGGCAGCAGGGTCTCACCTTTTGCTCCTGGTGCCTCCTCCCCCTCCGGCTTGTTTACGTAAGTCGGTTGTGTCCCGGACCTCGTCAGGAAAAGGTGTTGCAGGAAACCTAAATCTGAGGTAGGATTTAGAGTAAACTCACAATATTAGACCCCAAAAGAGATCTTATCTGATCTCAGAGGGAGTTGACAGAGAGGTAAACACAAGCATGACCCGTGCACCAGATTCACTCCGCTTGGGTTTGTTTGGAGGCCGTGTTGTTTCCTCTCTGCTGTGAGGTTGTGCTGACCAACAGATAAACGGCTGCATTGTGTGCCAGCAGTAATGATGATTATTAAGATACTCGCTGATGCAGAAAAACATTTGACAGCTTCAAGATATGATAAGCAACAGGGTAAAAATTCAGCTAAATCAATGCACGAGAAAAAAAATATTGATGAGCTAAATCTTGTAGAAAAAACTGGACATTTAAGAAGTTATTCACTCATATTTCTGCAAAGAAATTCAAGAGTAAAAGCCATTTATCAGCACAGCTAAGATACTACTTACGTCCATGCTGATTGGTTGAAGCCGTGCGCCAAAGTAGCATCATCTTTAAAAAATGGCAGTTATATCTAGGAATGGCAGGCTTTAAAAAAAATTGAATAAATCCTGCATCTGATTGGCCTAAACTCTAAAACGTCTCTTTGCAGCAATCTTTAGAGCAATTCCGTGGAGATGAAGTTCTGCAACTTCAGCCACGTAACTTGTGAGAGATATTCGTAACAAGCCTCAGACATTACATTCATGTCTTTGCAGGTTCATTTACAGACGCATCTATAGACGTCTCAGTGTTATACTCAGAGTCCAGATAGACTCAGATGATTTAAGAGCTCAAAACACTGCCAACAAAAATGCCTCGTGAGGTCCAGCAGATGTCCTCACCCCTTCATGAACCTCCGACCATCTTTCATCAACACAGAGTCAAAGTTGGAGCCTAATGACTCCACATCCTCTCTGTCCTCCTGCAAACGTGACCTCTAAAGCTTAACAATTGGTCCGTTTGACCTCTGACACGTGAATGTACTCATCGTTTTCTCATGCCTCGGTGGAACTGCTTTCCCGTTTGCGTGATACGACGGACTTGTGTACATTAAGAAAGTAGGAGACGGGCAGCAGAACACCTGGATGGGGGCCGACCAAACTCAAACCGAACGTACGTTGTGTTAAACAGAAAAGTCAGCAGGGAATCAAAGGGCAGCAGAGGTGGAACATCACATGGTATCAACGCCAAAGCGTCTGTACGGATGAACTTAGAGTCTTTAGGTTGGCTTGGCCTCAACACGTGCCGAGCATTGAACCCAGAACAGCATACATGTGATGCCTGTGTTGCGCCACTGAGCTAAATCAACGGCTACAAAATGAATTTGGTAATGATTTAATTAAAGTAAATGAACGAAAAAAAGCAAATTATCCATTTATCCTTGATAAATTCATATTTAATAAGACATTTTTATTGTAATAACCACAAGAAAAATTATCAAGAAGACCGTTTTCATTTGAGTGGCACCTCTTTGACAAACTTTCATCGTTCCTTGTAGAAAAACTCAGACGAGCATTAACAGCTGCTGCCCTCTGGTGGTCATGAAGCGGTATTACAAAACCAGAGTCCTCGGACCGGCGTCAAACTGAGGTGAGACCCGAACACTTTTTAATTAAAAAGGCAAGGGAATAAGATCAAGAAATAAATCAAACAGGATCTAAATAAAATACAATAAATAAATAAATCCAGAAGTTAACTGTTAGACGCACTGAAGTCAGAAACCTAACTATCTCCATTTGTTTGTATTTATTTTCCTGTCGTTGTTTGTTCCCCTTCTTTGCGTCAGATGCTGGTTAAAGATCCTGAAGTTAAAGTGACTCACAAAGATTTACAGTGGAAGCTATTTTAACAGAATCACAGATTGAGAGACTTCCTCTGCTCCTTTCTCTTAATCCCACCAGCTGCATCAGGCTTGTTGTTCAAGCACCAATATTCGTTCGACTCTCAGAACTTCAACGCATCACATGTGAATGCAGATGACTTCCTCTCTCATGTGCAGTCTGTAATGTTTGATTGACATATGCATGGAGGGAATAATCATTTATTCCAGGTCTCATGACGATTCACCTCTAGATGTTTTTTTACATCCACCTGCAGGCTGGTCATTTCAGTCTGGTTTGGCTCAGGTGGCTGAGATCCGTCTGTTCATCCATTCAATTCTGGAAGCATCTGGTCTTTCAAGTACTTGGTTCAATGCAAGAAAATTATGTCAACTTTGACGCAATAAACTCTAAGCATGAAATTGAAAAGTAAGACAATGGTAGATTTATTCATGATTGTGTTGGAAACAAAGGAAGTGTTTCTTCTGTTCCGACTCGACACAAAGACCCTCACATTCTGAAAGAAAGAGGACGGTGGTTAAAATGTGAGGCTGATGTCAGGTTTCAACAGAAGCTTGAATTAAACGGATTTTATTCCAGAGTTTAGCTGCAGCTCAACAAAGAGGAACACAAAGAGCACTAAAAAAAAAAAAGACAAGCTCAAAATTCTCTCCCGATACATTACGACAGCAATCACATGTTCACAAGTTCACACGACAGGAACCTGTTCCTTCCAAGCGGGGATGTAGCTCAGTGGTAGAGCGCATGCTTCGCATGTATGAGGCCCCGGGTTCAATCCCCGGCATCTCCATGTTCCTTTTTTGCAGCGGAAGCGCCTCAGTCCAATAAGTCTTGGACTGGGACCAGTTCGACCCCAGCGATGACCTCCAGGTACTTGCTGAGGTAAGCAGGAATCATGACACCAGTGCATGTGTCGTCCAAGGCCTCTGCACAAATTTCAGCCCGTGGCCTTGATCAAGAAGAAACACGGACATCAGTGATGAGACGGTGACGTCACAGAACCAACAGGGACCAAGTCCTCCATCATAGCAGATGATGTGAACACCTGTCTTCCCCAGAGATGACCCCTGGGGGTCAATAAGGGCCGTCGGTTTGGATAGATGGATGACGGACTGGTCATGGACAGTGTGAAGGCTGAATGCTCAGCGGGGGCCAGGATGTCAGGGCCCCTGAGGAGCCGCTCCGGGTTCGTCTCACCAGCTTTACCAGATGTGTGGAAGTCGATCTGACAAGCTTCATACTCAGTTAGTGATATTTATTCTGATCAGAGGATGTAATAATTTGTAAAATAAAAATTGACCATCATCAACACCACATTCAAAACGATCAGACACGTCCGAGGTTTGAAACAGAGTCTTTTTGGGCCTCTGTGGAGTGTTTCAGGTCGTTTACGCACAAATGTACGTCGGTACAACAGGCCGGCGTCAGATCTGTGTTCTAGGTGGACCTGGAAGCATCCCTGATGTGGCGCAACTCGGCTGCGTCAAGAGCAAAACGGCCGGAGGGACAAGACAGGAAAAGAAGAGGGTAGAATTTCAAAATAAAAGTACAAATATTTCTGAACCCCGTCCAGGTCTGGGTATATTTATACATACAGGAATTTTAAAGAGATAAATAAACAAGATCAGTACAATAAATAAGAAGAGTATGGTTCATTTTTGGAAAAAATAAATCACATAAAAATATTTTAAAAGTGTGTTTCAATTTTGACATAATTACCTTCATTAAAGGGGCGTGTTTTCACCTGTGTCCCTGAGTTAGTTAGCATGTTAGTATGATCAGTACACTCTCGATAAAGGAGAAGGTTTATCTTTTATGTATGAGTTGGGTGTGCTAAAAGCCTGGCTGGGGGGGTGTCGGTGGATCTGATGTAAACGGCTGGCGGTTCTAAATCCAGTAATCCCATCAAGTCTGCAGCGATAAGGAGCTTAAGTTTAATTAAAGTTTTATTTGGTTGTTCGGATCTTTGATTAAATATTATTTCTTTAAAAGTATTTCTCTCACAATCAACAGAATGCATTTCTTTTTTCTTTTTTTTTTTTAAAGCTGCTCAGTCATAAATGGAATTTAGTGACATTATAGTCATGTGATTAAATACGGTCATGCTATTTGATTCTTTAAGTGATCAAAATGTGAACATTAACACTTCATTTAAAAAAAAAAACAAAAAAAACAAACAAACTGCATTGTTAAATCTTCCAGATTATCCTGGAGTTAATCAGATTAATTTTTTTTTTAATCAACAGCGTCTTTTACTTTGACAGCCATCACCGGAAGTCTTCTCTCGGTGTATTCTTCTCTACTTGACGGCGGTGCGCATCTGACTGACCGGGAATACCGACTTCTGCACATTTCGGCCTTTTTCTCCCGCTGCACGGAAAGCGGTGTTTTTCTGCTAGCGGCTGCAGAGGGGAGTGGGTCGCATCCTGCGTGGCGGGTTCGACGTGGGGGAAAAAAAAAAAAAAAGGTTCTATCGGTCAGTATTATGACGAGAGGAGATGACACCCATCCAGAAGGAGCCGCGTTTGTTTTGTATGGAGAAATGAAGCAGGGGGTGGAGAGACGCCAAAGAGACGCTGGGCTCCGGCCAAACATCACCGCATTTTAGCACTTATTCGCTGCTTGGGGGGGGGTGGTGGTGGTGGTGGCGGGGGGATTTTGCATTGCATCTCCTGCATCGTTCATCGTGTTTCTTGCAAAGTGCATGGTGGAAAAATGCATTTTGTTTGAGGACACCCCCCCCACCCCCCTCCTATTTTCCTGATAACCATTGCTGCCATGATAGGCAGAGGTCCCCTCTCGACCGCGGCTCGGCCGGTTGGAGAAGAGGCGGATTGATTCGGGGACGGAGGTGTCTGCATCTGCGGATGTTCTTCCGTCTGTGGAGCGTGTAAAATATCATCCGCGCAAAAAACGCACCGTGATTCTTCTCACTCAGGGAAAATAAAAACGCAAGGAAAAAAAAAAAAAAAAAAAAAAGAGACAACAACATGTCTTCTCGATCTGCATTACCGTCTGGAAACGACAGGAGTACTGGAGACCATGTAAGTGCATCTACATCCTCAGTGTGTATGTGTGTGTGTTTGTTTGTTTTGTGTGTGTGTGTGTGTGTGTGTGTGTGTGTGTGTGCATGAGAAAGATAAACCTTGCATCTTTTACAAGAGATCTCCTCAGAGATGTGGCATTCAGGGGGTTCATAGTGGAGCAGGGCGCACAGATGGGCTGTTTTTTTCCTGACTGGATGACATTTTTATGAGGGCAGACTCGCTCCAAATTGGCTAACCTTGAGTGTCTGCGCTGATGGAATGAGTCCATACGATTTGCGCACAGAGAGCCTTAAACCCGGCCGTCACTTCTTATTATGAGGCTGAGGAGAGACAGTGATGTCACATTATAGTCCTTACTGCTGCTGCTTGGGATGCGTGTGTGTGTGTGTGTGTGTGTGTGTTGCGCGGTCAGAAAAAAAAAAAAAAAAAAAAAATTGGAATGGGTGGGACGAGCGCGCATCAGAAGGCCGAAATGAACGTCTAGAGAATATGTGGCTCGTTCGTTTTGAAGCGAAGGGGATTACTGCGTAAAATGATGTGCGCTCCGCCGCTGCGCAGCTCCCACCCCCCCACAGCCCGACCCCCCCCCCCCCACATAGCCAGACGCGCCATACATCCACGGAGGAAGAGGCCTGCTGCTGCGAGGACACATTTATTCAGGAGAGACAAACAGGATCCGTCCGTCTGTCCGTCCGTCCGTCATTCTATCCGTCATCAAAATGGTGACAGGACTGATTGATGTGGCGTTATGTCGTTTCTGTGCCCCCCCACCCCACCCCCCAACCATCACCTCCTCCATCATCATCATCACACCCCCCCCCCCATCTGTTTGTTAGCAGAGCTTTCAGCACAGAGGGATGGTTAAGCCAGGGGATGTGTGTCTGTGTGTGTGTGTGTGTGTCTGTGTGTGTGTGTGTGCGTGCGTGTGTGTGTGTGTGCGCGTAAAAGGACGCCTTAGAGTTCACAAGATGCGTGATTGATCACGGATGCAGATCCGTTCCTTCCGTTAGAACGGATGAAGAGCCGGTTCAGGTGAGGCTCGGAGTCTGTTCGGGGACACCGTGTGTTTATGTTAGGGACAAGGGAGGGGGGGGGGTCGGATTGGTCAGGTGGGGCGTGAGAACAGGAATGGAAGCATGATGGGAGGGAAGGGAGTGTCTGAATGTGGGGCTTGAGAATGTGTGTGTGTGTGTGTGTAGGTGTGTGTGTGTGTGTGTGTGTGTGTGTGTGTGTGTGAGGCCTCAGGGCCGTGGACCGGCCAGGGACCACTGTGCCGGCATCTGCTCCCTGTTTTCATCTCTCCAGCTATATCCCCCTCCCTGTCTCCGGTTGTGTCCTCCTTTCCTGTTCCTGTGCCATCAGATATCCTGACCCCCCCCCCCCCCCCCCCACACACACACACACACCCTCCAAAGTGTCCAGTCTGTCTTCCTTCTCCTGTATTTTTGCTCAGTTTGCCACACGACAACAAGATACTTCATTTTGTAATCCATCCGTCCTCCGATTCTCTTCTTTTTCTGCTTCCTGGTCAGAAATGATTCGCCTCGGAGTCGCAGCGATGCTCCAAAGTGGTGGTGGGATCCAGAATCACGTTGGACTGTTCACACTCTGGACACACACTTTTAACCAAGAATCCAGAGGCGAATGTCCGTATAGGAATGGTTCTGGACGCTGGCACAGCCCCGCCTGGCTACACCCTCGGGCTGCTAGTTGTTATCATGATTTCCGGAGCCATAACACAGTCATCTGTGACACGATTAGCTGCACGGCAGCTTCTATTATTACAGCAGGTAGTCCAGGAGTTATCTGGACCAGTGTGAGTTTATAGACCCCCCCCTCCCCCCACGCCCATCCAGCAGGGCTCAATGGGTGATGATCCACTACCCCTTTAGTCAAAACGTGTTTCTGTTCATCAACCTGTTGCCTCTATCTGCTCCAGTTTCATTCCAGTCAGTTTAACCGCCCCCCCCTCATTTTCTTCCAGCATGTATCGCTGGGGGCCAGCCGCTCAGATAAGGCCACCAGCCAGTCCAGCCGCTCGCTGGGCGCCCGGTGCAGGAACTCCATCGCCTCTTGCTCCGACGAGCAGCCGCACATCGGCAACTACCGTCTGCTCAAAACCATCGGCAAGGGAAACTTCGCCAAGGTCAAGCTGGCCCGCCACATCCTGACGGGCAAGGAGGTGAGAAGACGGGGGTGGGCTAATTCAACCATTTCTATAATAAAAATGTGAAAAAAAAAAAAAAATCATTCTAAAACCTTTACAAATGATGTATTCTTTCTGTGTGGAACGCAAACAGTTTTATTTGTTCTTTGCTCAAGTTAGCGTTGATGGGAGGGACTTCTGACTAGCATGTGGTACAATATCCAGATTTAATGATGATGTTATTTAATTTTTACTCATCCAAAATGTCCTTGACTTCTCTTCCAGGTTGCAATAAAAATCATTGACAAAACTCAGTTGAACCCAACCAGCCTACAAAAGGTGAGTTTCTACTTTTGTACTCAGAGATGATTAAATTTTTTATGAGCACCTCAGGTAGAAGAATTAAACGGATGTCACACATAAGCTTCTGAAACGGTCGCGCTGATGTAATCCAACGGAATAGTGACTGGCCTTTGTGGACTAGCGGGGGGGTGGGGGGTGGGGGTGTTCAGGTGATCTTCAGCTGTTTCCTGCTCAGATGGGGGGCAGGAAGTAGACAGCAGCTGATAGGAAGAGAGCACCTGGGATCTCAACATCTCAACTCAGAAACGACGGCCACCCGAACTTGTATTTTTTGTGTTCGTTTTCTGTGTTTCTATGGAAAAACCACGAAGCTTTTGTAGCTGCTTTGCGGTCAGTGACGGTGGCTTTAGTGGCCAATCAGGGACGACCTCACCACGGCGCAGACAGACACTGACTCAGATCTGTCCGGAGCTGGAATGATGGATGTCTGGAAAGGCATACCCAGACTGGTAGAAGACACAACATGGCTGACATGCAGGCCCGACCGATCATCATGTTGATCATGTGATCATATATCTCCAGCTTATCTTTCAACCGCTCCGATCGATAGGGTTTCTGCCCCCGTCATGTGAGACTCGTGTACAAAAAAACTGAATCACAACGTCAGGAAAGGAGGAGTCTGAGACGACCCTTCAGTCCGCTTTTATTGGATTACAATGATGCTTATATGCAAATATCCAGTAAGATAAAGTACAGGGAGTCGGACTAAATTTCTATTTTTGCTCCCTTTTTGTTGACAAATGAACATGAATCTTATTTATTTGGCAACATGTGCAATAAAACCAAAATTCTAGTATGTCCTGGAATTGGACTGAAGATTTATTGCATCGTTTTTTTTTTTACCAAAACTGGAATTCAAACTGTCAGCAAATTCTGTCTTTGTCCTGGAAATCTTACATTTGAGCATCAAATTGCTGACAAGAAACAAAGATTTGAGAATAAGGCAGGAGTTAAGATTTCAAAAAATTTGCTTGTTTAGTTTGATGCAAAAGAAAAACAAACAAACATAGGAAATAAATGCTTTTGAAATACTTCCCAATGTTGAAGCGAAAAGTCGTTGCCAGGTTTGTTCACATTCATTAGAAATCACCCAACTGTGTCTGTAAAGCAGAACGTACTTTTTTATGCATTCAGAAAAATGCAACTTTTTTTAAACTAAAAATAGCACCTTAAAGTTGTCTATCTGCGGTCATGGAGTGGAGTTTTTATTATTTTTTTAATCTATGTTAGTGAAGCAGGTCTCAGGTGGTCCTCCTCTCCCTCAGTCATCCTCCCCTCCCTCTGATCGCTCATGCTTCCCTCGGCCTGCGTCGGCTCCGCTGCCTCTGGGCAAGGAGTGAACAGAGCAGAAGGATCAAATCATGGATGAAATAATTGTTCTTTAAGTATATGTGTGCGCCGTGTGATTTAATTTGACTGAAGGACGTTCCTCTGTCTCGTTACAAACATTATAAAGATCAGTGTTTATCGACAGAATCAAAGTGGCAGGAGGGTAGTTGGATTTCTGGTCCCCCAGAAAGGAGGATATTGATATTCTGGGTCCAGGAAATCATCTCTGCACTAGAGAACATAGTGATTAAAGATTTTCTGTAGTTTCTTTCATAGATTTTTTTCAAATTCCGTCTTCCGTCTTGGTTTTTTCTTGGACGATAGTGCAGCATTTAGGACGGGACTGAGGAAAGAGGCGAGGGATTGGCTTCTGATTGGACAGAAAACTGTACAATTGGCCGGTGATGATAGCGGCCTTCTTTACATGCCCATGGGCTGAAGGAAATCCTGAGCAGTGCAGACTTGAAAGAGCCAATATTAACATAATCTGGACGGTAATGTATGTAGAGAGGAGAGAGAGATATGTTATAGAGAGGGGGAGTAAAAATACCTAAACTTACATGATTAAATGTGTTTCCGTCTATAATTAAACCAGGGGTTGTGTTGCCACAGAGCGTGTGTGTCCATCCTGTCGGCGTTGTTGTAGCGCCGCTGTTTATTTGCAGTCATTAACGGCGAGCGGCTGAACATGTTGCTCGGGGATTGTTTATTGTTTTGACGGATCTGACCGCTCAGCCTTAATCGTGCCGAGCGGGGAATTAACGGGACGCCCGGATGATGAGGAAAGCCTGAGCACTACGTATCCCAAGATTCCCCCCCTTCCAGCACAGCTGGAGAAGCGGGGAAAAAGGGTCTTAAGTCTTAATAGCTGGGTTGCCATGGCAACAGTTTTCAGCCCTTTTGTTGGGAAAGTGTACCGTTATATATACATAAAACCGGGGGAAGTGGCTCACATTTAATCCTCGGCTCTGCTCTGACTTAGTGTTCAAATATATCCTCAGAGCAGATGCGTCACAGAGAGAAGAAGTTGGTCCATTTTTGGCAGGTTTTGCAGATTCATCACGTGTGTGTGTGTGTGTGTGTGTGTGTGTGTGTGTCTGTCCATTTTTTTATCATTTGAGTTTTTTCAATGCTCCTGAGAACTGAGAAAAAAAAGTGGTTCACTTATTATTTTATATTCCTGTTTTAACATGCAAATGATAATAAAACGCACTTGATGTTAATATTGTTCTTTTTTTTTTTTTGTATATTATTAAAGTTAGCTGTTAATATTTTAATAAAGTTTTTAATCCTTTTGAACATTTTTTAATCATTCTAAAAAAAAACAAAAACAAAAAGCTCTGAATATAAAAATTGAGTATTATTGAAGTGGACTTACAAACTTTCAGGTGTTTCTTTCTAACTTTGGAAGTTTTAAACCAACTCATCAATAGATATTTAACACAATTTCACAATAAGAAGTTTGAGATTGTATAAGCTGACAGCCGACTTGCTTTTTCTGCAGATTTTAGAGTCTTGATAACTCTGACTTGTTCTCATCGTATTAACTAGATCCTCCTTCCTGTCATTTTGAGGATCTTGATATAAAACCTGACAACTTTGTGGGTCCAGTTTTGTCTCTACGATGACTAGCATTTGTCTTTTCCTCTGAAGCTATGCCATCAGTAGAACCATGTTGAGCCTTTAACTTATTTCAGAGCTTTAACTCCCTGTTTTTGTCATTTCTATGTGGATGACATCAGAGTTATTGTTCCACATGAAAATGACTTTTCATTTCTGCAACTTCCATATTTCCATCAACTTTAACAGAGATTTGGTTGAAATGTTTTCATTCTCAAAGATTTTTTTTGTGTGGTAATCACATCTTAAAGACTGTGACTACAATATTTTGATTCTTCAGAATTAAAAGCACACGGTTGTTGAAGGCAGCGGCTGCAACACAAAAATTATTCACATGTCATGTAATCAAGACATTAATACTCTCTTTTTTTTTCCTTCCAGCTCTTTCGAGAAGTGCGAATAATGAAAGGTTTAAATCACCCTAACATAGGTAAGACATTTATCTGAATGGGCTTTATGTCTGTGTGTTGTCGTTTGTGTGTGTGTGTTGCTTCCGCGTGTGAGACCAGACGTTAATGTGATGCCATAAATAAGCTTTAGTACATTCATTGATGGAAGTGTAGGAGGCGACATCATAGTCCTTGCATCGAGGTCACAGAGCTGGATTTACTAAAGCTGGAATGCCATATGGATCAACCCCCCCCCATCCCCTCACAACACAAACATACACACACAAACACACACACACACACACTAATACACACACAGGGCGTTTTTATAATACGTGATGTTAATCTGATTCTGTTTTGGCCCACAGTGCAGCTGTTCGAGGTGATTGAGACTGATAAGACTCTTTACCTAATCATGGAGTACGCCAGTGGAGGTGAGTACGTCGGCCATCACGTCCCGGAAACGCCGACGGGTTCAAACGGAGAGGAAGATTTCAAAGTAGATCGAAACGCATCTTTTTAAAGTCAGGTCCAACAAGATCCTCTCATGAGTGAGATCAATATTTGGATCGGTTTGGGTGGTCAGTATTTACAAGAGCAACACAGAAATAAACTTGAGGCAGATCCTGGATTATTCTTTTTTTTTTTTTTTTTTATTCAAAAAAATTATGTTACACATACACTGATGATAAACACACATTTCCAAATGTTAGGAGTTTGTCTTCAGATTCAAGGAATAAAATGGTGTTACACCACTTGATAAATTCAGTAAAGAGACGTCGTCATGGTGACATCACCATCTATGCTCTGGGTGCTATGGAACAAATGATCTCCTCATGATGATCCAGAATAGATTATTTTGACATTCAGAGATCCAGATTTATCCCCTCAGGTATTTATTGCTCAAATCAGCGGTTTGTCCGCTAAAAATTAAAGTGAAAAAAAAGTTTTGTTTTTGAATAGTTAATATGAATTACATCTAGATTATCATATCAGCCCTTGACTATCCAGTCGCCTTCTTCATCCTGCTACCAGAGAAGTTTCCCCCTCTATGGCGACCATAAAGATGGAGTCAGCATCCTTATGAATAATCTCAACTGAATTGATGTGACTGAAACTGAAAGCATACATGATTCTTATCAAATAACAATAAGTCTGAAATGGTTCCGTCTCTGTGAGCTGACTGAGACGTCTCACCAACAGGTGAAGTGTTCGACTACCTCGTGTCTCATGGGAGAATGAAGGAGGTGGAAGCCAGAGCCAAATTTCGACAGGTACGAACACATCCAGCCGTCGTGTTTTTTCCGATTCCCCTCCTGTCACTGCTTCATCTATTTCCGTCTTTTTGTTCGCAGATCGTCTCCGCCGTCCACTACTGCCACACGAAGAACATAGTCCACAGGGATTTGAAGGTGAGAGCCCTCACCGTGTTTTGGGATGTCGACAGGAAGGCGAGATTAAGGCTAGGCCAAGACCAGGATGCTTCTGTTGCTGGTGAATCGGACTGAAGCGAAAGTTCTAATCTGGGCCTGGTCTTAATCTGCGTTTGTATAAAAAGCTCTTTAAGATCTTTAATCGCCGTTGAGTGAAGGAGATGATGGGTGGGAGGCATTCAGAACACGCTTCCTAAACACACACAGTGACATACACAGGATGAGTCACGTCCGGTATCCGTGTTGTCAGCTGACGTGCAATCAGCACCCCCCCCCCCATCTGTCCGTCATTCACGCTTCTTTTTCTGCTCTCTCCATCACAATTGTTTCCTCCTATCTTCGACTTCCTATCCCCCCCCCCCATCCCTCTATGTAACTGCTCCCCCCTCTTTTTTCACTCTACGTGTTTTCCGCACACGTCCCACACACGTATGACTCAGGCGGAGAACCTTCTGCTGGACGCCGACGCCAACATCAAAATTGCCGACTTCGGCTTCAGCAACGAGTTCACGCTGGGCAACAAGCTGGACACGTTCTGTGGCTCGCCGCCCTACGCCGCCCCAGAGCTTTTCCAGGGCAAGAAGTACGATGGGCCCGAAGTGGACGTCTGGAGTCTGGGGGTCATCCTCTACACGCTGGTCAGCGGCTCGCTGCCCTTCGATGGGCAAAACCTGAAGGCAAGTGGATGAACGGAGAGTCCATGTTTACCGGTCTTTGCTTTAGTCAATGCTGAGCAACATTAATCTTTCATAAGGATCTGATACTCTACATTTGTTTGTCTGTATTAATAAATCGAATGGAGCAACATCATTAGGTTACATGTGAGAAGTGGATTTGAAGTCAGATTTCAGCTGCCTAAACCGAACAGATTAGAACACGGACCCCCATTTCAGAGGATATTTGGTCTCCTGTTAAAAATGAAATTTGCCTTTTGGTGGTTTTATAAATCCATGACCAAAATTTGTTACCTATGTATAGATTGTTTGGCAAAATTGAGTGCTAATCACTTCTAGGACCACTGGGGGTTTCATTCTCTGTAACTTCATCCACTGAATTTGGAAATAAAGTTTGTGTTTTAGTATGAAAACATGGATTCAAATGCAAATGCCAACATTAATGTACCCTGTGTCTCTGGGAAAAAAAACAAGAACTTTTTTATTTTTTATTTTTTTTACAAAAAAGAGCAGATTGCGAGTGCACCCCCAACCCTGAACTCTACCACAGGGTGGAGACAAATGTGTGTTTAACCCAAGTCTTGTCTGACTGCTACCCAGCAGCGCTGCAGCCATTTATGTAACAGACAGAATTACACCAGACTGGTTTTATCAACAACTTCAGTACAGAATGTGTCACATTGGATATGATTAAATAAAGATTATGGGCCCAATTTAAACTAAAATATAGTGTCTAAAATCTATGGTGTAAATAGACTTTGGGTCTACTTTTTGTCATTGCTAAACAGAACATGAGAATATAAGGGATGGATGCAAAGGGATTGATTATTCATAGGGTAGTTTAGGGTTAACAAATCTTTTAAAATCATGTTTACCTGACGCCACCCAGTACGTCGTCCTTTACTTGTTGATCCTCTGTCACCACCGTGCTCCAGTCCTCTGTTCCATACATGTAAGAAAGTAAATGAAAAAGAGTGTGATAATTCTGATTAATAAAAGACCAGAGGTGGAAATAATAGATTGTTAATGAACCAATTCTTAATTGCATTACCTTCAGTTGTGGAAATGGCTTCTGTGTCATTTACGCATGAGGTACAGCTGCTTAGCTTCCTATTTAAATCCCCCTGATACAATTGGTCTTCCATGGCATCAATCTGCTGAAATTGTTTGGAATGAAGCAGTCGTCCTGCTGGTATGCGTATTGGGAATTTTTCTACGTAGAAAAATCTTTTTAATAATTTGGCCTTCTAAAAAAGCAGCAAATCAGGGTTCCATCGATTTCACAGTAAAGCAACATCCCAGGCAGAACGAGGTTTGCTATTCATTATGGGCACGAAGCAGAAAATAGGTGGTAAATCTCACTTAACCGAAAATAAAGAAAACACAGAAGTTCTTGTTAGAGTTCTGATGTGGTTTTGCTCAAAGCCCTGGTTTATGTCAGGCTTCTTGACATTTGCTAGAGGTTTAACACGATACATGTGACCCACAGGAGCTGAGGGAGCGTGTTCTGCGAGGAAAGTACCGTGTTCCCTTCTACATGTCCACAGACTGCGAGGCAATCCTTCGCAGATTCCTGGTGCTCAACCCCGCCAAACGCTGCACCCTAGAGGTGAGGAGTACGATGACGACTGCGTGACTCCCCCTCTAGAAATTCCAATGGAGCTGAAGCGTTTCTATGTTTTCTGTTTTTTACAGCAAGTCATGAAGGACAAGTGGATAAATACAGGGCATGAAGGGGATGATCTGAAGCCCCATATAGAACCTGTGGAGGACTACAGCGATCCGGCTCGCATCGGTGAGTCATCGGGAGCTGCAGCTTGTACCTCATCACTGGTGAATGTTGTTGGATCTTCTAAACGTGTGTACTGCCTTGCTCTTTGGTTGATTGCGTTCCTCAGAGGTTATGGTCGGGATGGGTTTCACACCGGAGGAAATCAAGGACTCTCTGCTCAATCAGAAATACAATGAGGTCACTGCCACCTACCTTCTGCTGGGCCGCAAAGGCGACGTAAGTCACACATTTATGATACATGATAAAGGATAATATTTCACATGGACGCTGATGGTTATCTTAGATAGCTTAGAACATATGCTTTAATTGGATTTCCTTCCTGTGCTGGGGGAGTCCCTGTTTTGAAGCAGGATCTCAAAAGTTCCTCAAAACTGACGTCTTAAATCTTCATTAATTTATAACCGTGCATCGTTTAAAACGTTTAAAGCTGTCCTCTGTAAGCTGGAAAATCTAGATGAATAAAACTTCCACATCTCTCCCCATCCCTCACGCATATTTATAGGCATTTTATAAACTTTTTAACGGAAATACTCACAGAAGCATTGGGGTTTATTGGTTTCCTTCCTCCTGTGTCTCAATTCTTTGAATAAATTCCTGGACTTAACTTTTTCTCCCACATCACTGGCTTGCCACAGGAGGGCAGTGAGGCTCGCACAGCTAGTAGCCTGTCCCTAGCGAGGGTCCGACCCAGCCCCATCACCAACGGGACCAACAAGCACTCTTCAGCCACTGGCTCCTCATCCTCCTCCACCTCCTCCTCACACAGCAAGACCCAGCGCAGCGCCTCCACCTACCACAGGCAGCGGCGACACAGCGACTTCTGTGAGTGTCTTTTCCGACCTCTTAATCCTCTCTTGGAGTCAAATCGAAATGTATTTTTTTCCACACGGGTGTATAGATGGGTTTTACATCACGGGCCCCTGCAATAAATTCAGAATATGCCTTATGTGAGTCTCTGTGTTTGTGCGCTCTGCTGTCCTCCACAACAAAGGCGGGCCATCCATGCCCGTCATGCACCCCAAACGGAGCCCGACCAGCACAGGTGACCGGGAGCTGCGGGAGGGACGGATGCCTTCACGTAAGGCCAGCTGCAGCGTGATGGGGAGCCACAGCCTCCCCCCATCTAGCCCAATGGTCAGCAGCGCCAACAACCCAAACAAGTCTGAGATACCGGACCGCCGCAAAGATATGACTGCCACCACGGTAAGTGAGGGAGAGGACCGTCTCCGGTAGGGAGGAAGCCTCCTTCTTTAAATTATACAGTTTTTAAATTATACAGTACGATATTTAATAGACTTTTAAATATAATAGGCATTTTAGTTATATTTTATTATAACTAAAAATAAAAATATACTAATGAACTACACGTGTTCTGATTCTATCGCAGTCTATCGTTGCGTATTCAGCATCACAAAGTCAACACATGACTGTGTGCAGAGATTTGTAAATGTTAAGACAAATGCTTATATAGAAGTGTGTTTTTAATGAATGAAAACCGTTCGTTGCTGACCTGACAACAAAGAGATGATAATGTTAAGGCGTCCAGACGTCTGTTGATGTATTAGCGACCTCAGGAGAGTTTGAATGTCCTTACTGTACTCCTCACCTGCAAGTTGAACTTTAGACTCTAAACTACATATGAATTCTTCTCTTATTGGTGAATCAGTTTAATATATTAATGGTGCCAATACTTTTTGATTATCCACTGACTTAAAATCAGGTTCTGTGGACGTTGGGTCAATAGTTCTTGTACAATTCCACAAAATATTGCAATGTTAAGGTAAAATGTGTCCTGGAACCACAGTAGCAGCAAAAATCTATATTATTCTTGTGTTTATGTAATACGACGTGCTAACAATGTCGAGCGGATTAGGTGACACTGGCTTCGATTTTTATTCCTATCCATAGAATAACATCCCTGGAAGCGCCATGACACGCCGCAACACGTACGTGTGCACGGACCGCTCTGGCGCCGACAGACATTCTCTTCTGCAGAACGGCAAAGACAACAGGTATCACCGCAAGTTGGAGGCTGCAACGTTCAAACTCATCAATACTGATCTTTAAACGGAAGTTAAACCAGCAACTATCCCATGAATCTGGTTTAAAAACCATCATATTTAAATAAAGAGGAACAAGTTTTCACCTCGACCTGTTCTGTTGTGAGGATGTTTGACAATCTGAGAAATTTGATCTTGGAAGCGTACCAGATCAGTTTTTACACTCCAAAAGATTATTCTCGGATCTTGAAAACCTGGAAAGGACTATTTAATATGTGAAAACAAACATTTTAGTGAAATAGTTGATGGCTTAATTAACTCGGCTTCTTCTTTGCAGCTCCCTGGGCCACCGCATGACTGCAGCATCTCCCTCCACGCTCAGCATCTCCGGGGCCGGAGCGGCCTCATCCTCTTCTGCTTCAGACCGATGCCGCCTGACCCGTGGCTCCACGATCCGCAGCACCTTTCATGGGGGTCAACTTAGGGACCGCGGTCCCCCAGTGTACTCGGCCCCGCCGACTTCACCCACACTGTCCCACCACGACGCCAGTCCTCTGCCACATGCTCGGACCAGGGCGACCTCCAACCTCTTCACCAAGCTGACCTCGAAACTCACTCGCAGGTACGTGCGTGCACATCACAGGTAACGTTAGGAGAGGGTGTTTTTTTGGGTAAAAAGCAATACATATCTGAAATGCAATACATCAAATTTTGAAAATAACATCATAGCTTGATTTGAAATGTTTTCAAATTTGTTTTGTTATGTAGTGTAATATAAAGATTATGGAAACAGTCAGCTACAGACTGGAAGAAACAGTCAGCTAAAGGCTGCGACCACAGCTAGCTAAAAACGGTGGGAGATGACTATCTAAAGCAGGGGTGTCAAACTCATTTTCACTGAGGGCCACATCAGCATAATGGCTGACCTCAAAGGGCCAGATGTTACTAAAAAATGTAACTAAATGTAATGTAAAATAAATGTAACTACGCCTTAATGTTAAATAACTCTGAATTTATTACTTATTCAAGTTACAAACATTACAGTTGCACAGAAAAATTGTATTTGCTTGTTGCTCTGTTATAATATAAATCCTTTTAATTTGTCAGGTTATTAAACCCACAGAACTCCATCAATCAAGGATCAAACTATCCAAGTAAATAAAGAAAAATAACATCAAACACAAGTTAGGACATTAACTTTGCTCAAAACAGTTCTGTCAGTGTTAAAATGGGCTTGATTACTCCATTGTGGGAAATGTAGTTTTTGGTCAAAGCACACTTTTGACCTATTTATTTTGAGACATTCTGACCTTTTATGCTCTTGCGGGCCACATAAAATGATGTGGAGGGCCACATTTGGCCCCTGGGCCTTGAGTTTGATACATGTGATCTAAAGACTGGGGGAGAGGGTTAGCTAAAGACTAGGGGAAATAGCAAGGAATGCCTTTCGTTTCTGATTTGAGGCTTGTTCTAACATTTTTACTGTAAGTTGCTGAAGAGCATCAATTCAAATGAAAAAAATAGAATTTTCATACAACAAGATTCACATTTAATCAGATGGACAAAATCTAATATATGACATGACCTCACGTAGTGATTCACTCTGGCTTTTTTTGGCGAGCCTTTCTGCAGCCCTGGATTATCCTGTGCTCCCCTGTCCCTCCCAGTCGTCATAATCACACATGTCTAATCTTATCAAACCTCAGCTTTATCCTTTGCCAATCAATTCCTGCGCTGCACTCTTTTCCTCTACTTAGTCTCCTGTGATTCAATTATATTTTCTCTTATTCCCTCACCCCTTTACTCTTACCCCCATTGTTCCCTCTTTCTCTCCATCTTTATCTTGTTGTGCTTACCCCTGTCATGGCATCAGGGTCAACCTTGACTCATCCAAGCGCCAGGGCTCAAACAAATCAGTTTCGGGTTGTACTCTTCCACAAGGATCAAAAACAGTTAGTAAGTTCCCATGTCTCTCGCTTCTTTCTTGTCTGCCTGTGCCTCCCCAGCTGTCTGTTGGTCACATGGGAATCGCTCCAGTCTGTGAACGCCTGCCTGACTTTGTCATACATCTATCTATGAATTAATGCATGTTTGCATGCCTTCTTCATTAATATATCCTTTAAGGCCAACACATTTTATTTCAAGAATGGTTGCAGTCAAGGAGGAGTTATTTTGATTAGTGATTTTTTTTTGTTTTTGTTTCGGTCATTGCCGGTGGAGATCAGCATTAGCTGGTCTTTTGTGACCTTGTGTGTAAACCTACCCTTAGAAACGGTGCTTCATTTTTTTAATATTCTATTTATACTTTATGGATTTGAAATTCATCCAACATTTACTCCATGTGTTGTTGGGAAAAAAACAATACACTATACGCTATAGATTAGGAATGGGATGTCACTTACGTTCATATGCGACTCAAGGCAGGTGAGAGAATACTTTTGGCAGTATAATGTATACATACATCTAAACATATATATGTGTGTGTGTGTATATATATGTGTATATAAAATATGTACATATGTAATATTTATATATAGCAAACCTTGGTTTCCAAGCACAATCCGTTCCGGAAGGCTGTTCGAATAGCGATTTGTTCGAATTCCAAATACATTTTTCTCATTACAAATCATGTAAATGGTCTTAATACATTCCAAGATGCTAGAAAACTACCTTTTTTCAACATAATGTTATTTCAAAATGTCATTTATATATCAAATTGTATAGTAATGAAACATATCAAAGAAATGTAAAAGAAAGAAGCAAACACGAGAAAGAAAAAAAAAACATCGACATAAGAAGGTACGAGTTACTGTTGTCTTTTGGACAGAAGTTCACGGTACCGTAGCTCGTACTATAGGCAATGGAACGCAAATTAAATAAAAAATTATTGACTACAGTAAACCAAAATGAAAAGCACATTACCGTCACGTTTTCTTTCGCCTTTTCTCGCCTTTATCACGCTTAGTGGCGAGAGAAAGGCGTTTGTTTCGCGTTCGACTTCCAAATTTTGTTCGACTTCTAAGACAAAAAAATTCAGAATTTTTTGGTCGAATTCCGATTTGTTCGATTTGTAAAGCGTTCGAAAACCAAAGTTTGCTTGTATATAATATGTATACATGCATGCTTAAAATAGAACAGCTAAGAAATTGGAAATGACCTTCTTGCCAGATGAGGACTCGCCATCCTGCTCGCCACGTGCTTGTTGTTGATGCTTGCCCATTCTGACCGTACAGTACTGATTGCTGAATGCATACCATCCTAGATTTATGAGTCGCTCACTAGGCCTGTAGCATTCTGGGAGATTACCACTTCATACCTGTTTTTCTCTTACAGGGTCACAAATGAATCTGAGGGAATCAGGAGATTTGCGGTCACAAGGTCAGTTCAGGAGTTCCAACTGCAGAGAGCGTTTAGAGAACTGATGGTGACGCTGGTTATATTAGCCGCCTGAGCATGTCTTTGACTTCCTTTTAGTTGCCATTTACCTGGGTATCAAAAAGCGTCCGAGCCCCGGGCCGTCGGACGTGGCTGGGATCTGAGAGGCGGCGTGCGGCGGGACCCTGCGGAGGTGGTTCTGGCTCTGCGGGAGGCGGCGCTCGGAAGTGGCTGCCAGGTCCAGCACGCCGGCCCCTTTCTGCTCTCCTGCACCCACGGCGGGGCGGGGGGCCGTGTGGCTTTCGAGGCCGAGGTTTGCCACCTTTCTGCGGGCACCTCCGAGACTTCTAATGGGGTGCGCTACACGCGACTCTGGGGGGCGCCGCTTGCTTTTCGGAACATTGCCACCCAAATCTCGAAGGACCTTGAACTTTGAAGGAAGGGTGCGTTTTTTTTGCGTGTGAGGGTGTGTTTTTGCGTGAGTGAGTGTTGGTGTGCGTGCGCAGTTGAGGGATGGGGGGGGGTGATAAATGGGGAATAATAGCTGAGAAGGGGCAAGGGGCTGGACCCAAGAGAAAAGACTTCTGTCTCTTGCGCGGCTACCCCCCCTGCACACACACACACGCAGACACACACCTGAACCGTAGAGTCACGCAGACTGAAACACCCCCTCCACCTCCAACTTCTCCCTGAGCGACTGCACCCACCGGATCTGGATCAGATGGAACCTACTGAATATTTTTTAATGCTACTCTAGCCATACTGACTCTTTATTTTGTTATTTATTGCTCTAATTATTGTTTTACTTCCCCACTGCAGTATCGGACATCATTGACCATCTAGACGTTTTTTTTTTTTAAAATTGTTCTTTTTTATGTCACCTTAATGCACACCACGAATTACCAATGATGTGATTACCTGCTGACTTTTTATCAACTGAGGACAATCACATGCACAAATGTGGGCCGGGCTCAGCGATCACATGAGCAGCCGTGGAGGCGTGCGTTGTTTTGTTTCATGCACATTGCAGTGATGATGACTGCACTTGGATTAAAGTCAGTGGGAGTAATCTTGACAGCCCAATGAAGCAGCCAATCAGAGGCCGGCTGGTGGCATCTTCCACTTCCAGGAGCTTGAAAAAGTTTTCTCTCAACCAGGATGTCTGTAGGGGCCTAGAAGACATTAAAAAAATGAAACTTCTAGGTGAGCAAAATCCTTATCAATAAACGTAGAAGACAACAGTAGTGCACCGTCTAGTCGAGTGCGAAAATAAAAGTAGATCTCAAAGAGCACATAGGGTCACTGTCTCTAACACCTGAACAATCACAAAATAGTTTCCAACTGGCATTTATATGAATTTTTTTTACAATCTGAGCATTTAAACGTGAGCAGATCTTTCATAGGAGTATTATTGCACTCAGAGCAAAGCACACAAAGTGGTGATGTCACCATGACGACGTAGCTTTACTAGGATCTGCTTCATGCCAAGTTAAGTAACGCCACCTAATTCCTTGATCCTGTAAATCTACTTATATCATTTACATCGTCATGTGTTTGTCATCATACTGCATATAAGTTTGTTTTCTACAATCGCAAGTCTGGATCTGGGTTGTTGTTTTTTTTGGGTGGGGGTGGGGGTGGGGGGTTCACAAAATCAGTTTAAATGAATCTGCACACATCTCTGCCAAATATTGATCTTCTCCAAATACAGATTTGATCACATCACTATGATCCAGATCTGGATTCAATTGTGTGTAGTGCCTAAATATTATTTGTTGTCCATACCATATTTTTTGTTTTATTCTAATTATTATTCATGATATTGGCCTCTAAATGTAATCCTTCTTTGCACAAATTCTATCTTGACACACAATTACTTTAAAATCCATTAATAGTTTATCTAGTGGCAAAAAGAAACAAGAATCTCTTGGCTTCAGAGATAATTTTCACAAGTTCTACAGGGTATTTAACTTCACGGTGATTTTCATTGAACGATTTGTTCTGCACTGGCATTCTCTACGCTGGCCTGCAAAGACCTGCACACATGCTGCTCTCTGATTGGCTGTTTTCATTGTCTGTCATTGCTGGTCATTGTGAATTTCCGATGTCCCGCCCTGTCCACATCCCTTTTCCATCTCTTTACCTTTCAGTAGCATTGTACTGGAGATGCGACAGCAGAGAACATCTCAGAACCTTCAACTGTTGAGTGTGTGACGACGAATGTGGTTTGTCACGCGAAGCTTTGGCCCTCGGTTGAGATACTGTGTATGTCCAGTTTATGTTCAGTGCAATGCAGTTCTTTAGATCTGTGCCATGTGATTTCGCTTCAGCTATCATTTCAGTGTGTTGATGGGAAAAAAAACACCAAAAGCAGATCTGCCAAGCAGCAAAAACCTCTCAGATTTCAGACCCAGGTACACACACACTGGAAAAAACATCTCTGAATATCTACTCCCTCCTTTTGGTGGTACTGTCTATAACCTGATGGCTGTGGGGATCAGGGGGAATCTAGGAAGGCATGATGAAGGCAGTGTGCACTGTTTTCTCTGTTAGTCCAGTTGCCTTTAAAGTGAACAACCCCCAGCGCCTTCATGCAGTACATATTCAATGTATAAAAAAGAGAGAAAACTCTCCCTCCCTGTTTTTAGTGAATAATGTACTGTGATATTTACGTAGGCAACAGAGATCATGTTGTTCGGCTGCTGATGTACTGTTAATAATATCAGTTGTGGATTTGCTCATAGTAACCCAGAACACCTCCTTCCCCTCCCCATTTCCTCTCCCACCCACCTTGAACTCCCTTCGTTTAACAGGGACGCCACCACCGGATGTACCACCGACGTTTTTTTTTCCGTCATCACAATGAGAGTTTGATTTTCCTCTGCTCTTTGTTTTTTTTTTTCTGACAGGGAAGCACTCAGCCATTATCCACACTCTCACATCGTAGACCCATGTATGACATCTTCAGTGCCCTGATTGGTGTGTGTGTGTGTGTGTGTGTGTGCTGTTTCATGGAGCCTAACAGGAGACTCGTGTGTGTGTGTGTGTGTGTGTGTTGTGAAGCAGACACCAATATGGACACCAGGAGTCTTGTCCTCTTCCTTTCCCTGGGAGTTTCTCATTGTGGTGTATATTAGCATTAGGTAATATAGACCTCAATGCACTTTGCTTTGACTTGAATCAGCTCCTTCCAGTGTAACCTGTATAGGCAGAATTAGCCACTGGAGGGCGCCAATGTCTTAAATGTGAAACACTACGATTTGTGGATATTTGCACAGGTACTTTATTTATTTTTTAGAATAATATCATTTAAAAAAAACTGGATTTATATCAGTCAGTTGATGGCTGTATATAAAATATATGAATATAGTATATATCTTAGAGCTCAAGGTTTATTTATAGCTAGAGCAAGGGAAGAAATTCTAGTTTAAAGCAGATTCTGTCAGTGACAACAAGGAACAAAACCAACCTGCAATCCTGCATGACTTCAGAGTTTGGGTGTTAGGGGGGAAATGAATCATAATGCACACCTAGGATTGGAAGCTTTGTGAAATGCAGATGAATTTTTTTTTTTTTTAATGAATTGACTGAAAGAAATTGTGCTATCTTTAGCACCAGGCTTGTCCCCCTTACACAAAAATAAATAGGAAGGTTTGAGTGTAACACAATAACTTCACTTTTCTTGCTTCAGTATGCTGAAGAGTGATTCTGGGCTTTTCTTGGTATGTAGGTCAAATGGACCACAGTGTGTTCGAGAGATGCTCGAGTTTGGGAATAAATAGTGCGGCGTGGTTCTACTTTAACTTGAATTTACATTGATCCTAGTTCACCCCTGGCAAGTTGAAAGCCTTGGGTTGCATCCAAGCCATAGAAACATTCTGTCACTGTCTCTTGATTACAAAAAATGAAAAGTGCTTAAAGACAATGTAAAAGAGCAGTTCACATTAAAATTAAAATTTAGTCATCAGCAACACATTCAGGTTTAATTTTTAGTCTACAAAATGTGTCTGTTTTGCTGAAAAACAAGATAAAATTACATTAATGCAGCTCCATGTCTCCAGAATCCATGGTATCCCTAAAAAAAAAAAGTGCTCTAGCTCATATTAGTACATCATGCTTGCAATCTGGGTGTCACATGTAATTGAGAGAGAGCATTGCTGAAGTTGCAGCTGCAATTCCAAGGCATCTGTGGACATTGATCGTAAAGTACGAGTATTATGGAGTCATTAAATCTTCGCTTTAAAATTATTTAAAACATCCCCATCTTTAGTTTCTTCAAAGGGTTTTAGCAGTTTTGAAGCTCCAGAAATGTTTTTGTGGACAAAGAAATTTCACTTGTATTTGCATCGACATGGTGTTGAGTAGATGATGAATTATTTTTGGGTCAACTGCTCCTTTAGTGTAAAACAAGTCATTGTTAAATATCAAATCAATGAGGATTGTCTTACAGTGGAATCGATTATCAACTTGATTGTTGATGAAATGCATTAATATCTCCTTAAAACTCTGATCTGGATTAGACTGATTGTTATAAGCGCAGTATTATGACCCCATGGGGCTCAGTATTTAACATGCAGTTATTTCAAAACTTACCTGGAAACAGTTGATATGCAAGAGACCAGAGAACATGCAGTTTGACCAGTATGAGTAATTTTACACTGCTTCACTGTTTAATTTCTCCCCCTTGAAAACAAACTGTAAACTGAGATTGAGTGGTATATAAGGAGAACATGGAGTTGAAGATTAATAAAGTTCACTGATGTTGGCATTTTTTTCCCCCTTTTGTTGTCTTGTTTTCATGGTAACTGTTCACAATCTGCCATCTGAATATTTGGATATCCTTACGTCTTGTCATGCAACACAGAAGACCCAAAATCTGTTCATTTTGTTGTTTCATGGGGCACTTTTTATTGAGAAGTATGAACAGCTTTAATTATCCGTACTTTTTAGAACAAAAAAGTAGGTGATGCCACGTCTGCCAGGCGAACCCGGCTCAGTGGAGGCTGATCCCAGGGTGTTACTAACCGACACTGGAGAACATGAAAAAAGGGTCGAGACTAGAAAAAAAAAAACCTGGAAGGAACAAAGAGGTGAGCAGAGTCAAGAGTCTCTCAGGGAGCGATTTGCTCTGCACACCCAACAGCTGGCTCCATTGCACATGAATGGTCACTAGAAAAAAAGATAAGATTGTCCCTCTTTACTTCTGGGCAGGGATCATGCCGTCAATGGCCTCTCCCTTCTCCAGCTTCTTCTCCATCTCCACCATCAGCTTGACACCATCAACCACCAGCTGGACCTGGTCCACCTCGGAGGAGCCCAGACGGTCAGCGTTGGAGATGTCGAAAACGCCACCAACGGAGGCAGTGTCCACACCACCTGAAGAAGACCAAAAGGATGGGATGGGTTAGAAATGATCGATCACATTGATCTATATGTGCGTTCAAAAGCACATATCTATTTGTACCTGTGCCACGCTTCTGCAGACGCAGCCTGGTGAGGATTTCCTCAAACTTGGCGTGTGTGCTCAGCTTGGGCAGCTTGACGTGGACACCGCCACGCAGGCCAGTACCCAGGTTGGAGGGGCAAGTCAGGATGTAGCCGAGATGCTCGTTCCACATGAAGCCGTGGTTGTGCTTCTTGAAGATCTCCTCAATCTGGCAGAAAAGACAGAGTCAGGCGAACTTCTAGCACCAATCATGACATGTTACCTCCATCAAGGAAGATATTTTTACATGTGATATTTGATTGGTTGATTGGTTATCAGGGAAATCTACTGGAGGGATTAGTATCAAACTTGATGGGACATAGTTCAGGGTGGATCCAGAAATGTTTTTCCCATTGTCAATTGGGTGGGGGTGAATCGTGAACTATCGTACGTTGGCCTACCTTCTGCAGGCCAACGCAGAAACGCCTGAAGACCTCCCTCATGTTGCCGCCCAGCTGCATGGAGATGACACGCAGGTGATCCTCCTCGTTCACCCAGACCAGGAAGGTCTTGTTGTCATTGTGCCTGGATGGAGATGCAAAGGATCATTACATCAAGTCAAAGTGCAAGCATTAATACAGAGTACTAAAAAGTATTTTCTCAGCCAGCCTGCAGACAGCTATTGATTGTACCCACCAGATGCCTCTGGCGTCGGGCCAGTCGCGGGCCATACCAGCGCAGGTCAGCAGGGGAGAGACGGGCTTGTCAAACAGGAAGTGATCATTAATCAGCTGCTCCTGCTCGGCATCAGTCATGGACTTCAGGGGGTAGTACTTTCCCTTGAACTCGCCATCCAGGCTGGTCAGAGCTGGAGGGACAGACATTGAATTCATAAGCACGTAGTAAGTTTTCTTGTTGGGGTTGCCACCGTATGTCATGCCTTAAAGTACACTTTTGCATGAAACTAATTGTTAAGGAAAGGCCCACCCTCAACGGAAAGCTTCTCAACGGCTCTGCGCTCGCCACGGCTGTTGTGGGGGGGCAGGGTGTATCCCTTGATGCTGCGGCCGGTACGGACACGGCTGGAGAGGACGTAGTTGGGGTCCAGGTCATCACCACCCTAATGACAAACGTCAGGTTACAGAGACTACAAATATATCACACATGAGTGTCATGTTTTGACTGTTTGGTCGAAACATCTTAGACTTGTAAGTCTTTTCTCTGGTCATGACTGTTTGTGTGTGCGTGTGCTGCATAATTGAAGTGTTCTGGGGCACTGCACCTTCAGGTTCTCGAAGTTCAGGTCGGTCTTGTGCTTGTCAGTGGGCTTGTATCCACCATGACGATCGGAGATGATGGGGTCAAGCAGGTCCTTGAAGACCTCGTAGGACTCCTCATCACCAGCGACGCAGCCAACAGTCATGATGAAGGGGTGACCTGAAGGCAGGAGTTAGTTATACAACACATGATGAGCTATGGCTCCCAATGATTTCATCATGATGGCTATATCTTTGTATGAATTTAAGTGTCTCTGATCTCACCGGGGTTGTCAACACCAGTCTGGATGACGTCATCCAAGGTGTAGCCACTGGGTGTCTGCTTGTCCCTCAACTTGCCGTACATTTCCTTGGTCAGCACCTTAGCCATGTGGTTGTTGTGCTTGGACAAGTCAGGGTACTCCTCCTCAACTTTGTAGTTGAGTTTGAAGTTGTTGTGGGTGTTTCCGAAAGGCATGATTGCTTTCTAACACTGCAAAGAGAGGAACATACAGGATGAGCAATCTTGGAGCAATCAAAGACCAGTTGATCCTAATCTGACTGTCTGTGAAAGTGATCTTCAAAAACTCATCTTCTACGTGTGGAGACATGGGATATTCTGCATGACAGCTGCACAGTTTAAATGGCGTCCGCAAAGGAATCCTGGTTACAAATGACACTGAACTTTTGACGGCTCAAATGTCCGGTTGAAACGGAGCAGGGGGAGAACTGCGTGTCCGTTGACTATTTTTAGCATCAACGCATATATCTTTGTAAAACGTCCTCAACATATGCACGCAGCATTTAATTTCTTTTGGCTCATACATTAACTCCAATTGACATGTTTACACATGAAACAGGTCTTTGCTGGTCTTGTTTTACACATGTTTCTCTTGACAACTCTGCTCCTTCTTTGTATGACACTTGTATTTCATTCTACTGGTTCAAATCACTTAAAGTTGTCGCTATGCTGGACTCCTGACAGACGTTCGACATGCTGTTGCTCCACCAGGCTCCGACAAGATCTAATAATGTCAGTTAGTACATGCCATGTACATTTTACCTCGTAGAGATGGTGCAAAGTGAGGAGGTATGTTTGCTGGAGTACTCTTAATCCAGTTTTATATTCTACACAGTTTGAATGATTCCATTTTGTGTCACAGAAACTACTTTTTGGAAATACTCCAGTTTTAAATCATTTAATTTACTTGGTAAAGCTGAATTACAACTCAAAATACCGATTAACAATTTTCAGATATTGTTGATAAAGATTAAGCTACACAGCAATATGTAAAGCAATTAAAATTAACCTCACCTTTACCAGCTTTAATACGATTTTACAAGCAATATTGCATCAACTATTACTATTTCAATGCAATTATATAGCATTTTTTATCTTAAATGCAACAGGGCTAATTCTACTTTTGATATTCCCATTATATTTTAATCCTAACACATACTCCACTGTGTCTACTTTTACTTGAGTAAATGGAATTCTTCTACCACCTCTACCTTGCTTCATCCTGACTTCACATAAATGAGAATGACCTTCAATGGCCTACATACGTGACATCACATGAAATGTAATCCCTGGCCAACTGCACTATCGCAGTTTGGTATCTGTTCAGGTGGATTTGTAAAATAAAACTTCTTTGATGCAGTTATCAGTTTGAACAATCGTCTCTTTGGTATGAAAGCCAAAAAATAGCATTTTAGAGGTGGGACTCAAATGGATCAAATTTGAGATCCAGAGGTTTCAGGCCAATTCATACTTGTGTTTTAAATTTCCCAGTTTGGGATAAAGTATATCTCTATCTATCTATATCTATCTAGACTGTGAGACGCGTGTCCTTTGCAGAAAGAATAGTGATAGAGAGATAAAAATTAACATCACAAAGCAACATAAGGAAAGAGTTTTCCTCCATGATTCATTAATCTGAGAAACACCTGTGCTCTCTGATATAAATTAAACTTATTTTTTCAGGATACTCTGGATGGATTTTAACAAGAAATAATTATACATTTATTGTTTGTTTTTTGTTTTTTTATGGACATGGAGTACAAAATCCTTCATTCCAGAAAAGAAGCATTATTTTGACAGTCCTTATGTTCAACTCCAATTGTGTCCAAATCCCCCCTCCTCCTTAAAACAAACAATCTCTGATATTTCTTTACCTGCACACCAGACAAGAACAGAGGTAACAGTCCTTGGGATCAGATCCTGTTCACCACAGCCAAAATAGGGGTCACCCAACTCTACCGGTCTTTGCCCCCCATTTATATACCAGGCAGACACCCAGCCATTGGCCGGGCCATTTTAGTGCCTGCTGCGCCCTCATTGGCCAGTCCTCTGTACTGATACTCCAAACAGTTTATGAAAGGAACACATTTACATCTCAGTCATCCAAGATGGATACTTCAGCTGCAACCCCCCCCACTACCCTTACCCTTCTCGGCACCCCTCACCCACCCTTGGCCCATACATAGCACCAGTTTGAACGGTGGGAGTATCTATGGACCTATGGGGAGGAGGAGGGTCACAGGGTGGGTAAGGGTTGATATTTGAAGCAGCAGCAATAAAATGAGCTTAACTTTGTCGTGAGTCTCATGGTGATTGGGGCGGTCCTGTGATTCTCATCACTTAATCAAAGGTGGTTTTGAATTAATGCTCTCTGAAGACTCATTCTATCCATCAGTTGGAAGTCGGTTTTTTTCCGATATTCAAAATCATGATTGCAATAATGAGCGACGACTGTTTTTTTCGGAGTCTTTTGCGACTACCGTTCTCACCCGATGCTGAAGCCCACTGACCGACCTCTACTTGATGTACTGATTATCGTATGTTGAATCGTCAATGGGAATACTGACAGTTGAGCAGAATGTTGAGGATGAAAGGCGATGCCATCTTTGACATTAACTTAATTAGCTCACCCTTTGATGCTATATTCTGTCAACTGTTTCACACTATTTTAGCAATGCTTAGGCTCCACAGTTCATTCATTCATTGCTTCGAAAGTTTTGCCCTGAAGAATTGAGAGAATTTTTTTCCCCCATAAAACTAAGGGTATTGCCAACGCTTGTGTTTACGGCCTGGTTGATGACTTCCTCTAAAGCTTTTTACAACCATAATCCCAGATAAATTCAGGCCCCTATGTGAATAAGTGCAACTGAATGCAATACAAAGACAAGACATTTAACATTCAGACCCGAATGACTCATTAGTTTTTTTAAAGTTATTTTTGTTAGAAACAGCTCAGAACTTGACAGGAAATGCAGGAGGGTGAGTGGGAAGAAGACATTCTATTGGCTACAGGTGGACTCCAACCATTCTGACCACCAGGGGACTATAATCTCTCTAAGTGGGCATGGGCTCTCTCACCCAACAACACTGAGCAATAAAATATTTGAAAGACAGTTCTGTCCCAACCTTACTTGAAAAGTTTAGTAATGATGGTTGATAAAGAATAGCAGTTACAGATTCTGATTGAGTGGAAGGTAAAGCGATAATTCCAATGAGGACCAATAAGAGCAATCAGAGGCATTGGTCCAAGAGGGGGAGTGTCGGCTACCAATCAGCTGTCCTTGACTGGCAGCTGCCCAGTTCACACCTGCTTCTTCCAGTCCCACATGTCCTTACCACTCCTGTCTAAACATCCAACATGTAGAACACGCCTCCGTCTGTCCTAAATTTCCAGCCACCCCTGCCAAATTCGCATCAGACCTCTGCCGCCTATGCTTTTACGTTCTCCAACATTTCTCCTGTTGAATGTTGTCACTCCACGTCTTCTGCTTTTGGCTCTGTCCAGAGATAGAGGAGAGCTGAGTGTCGGTTGGTCACCGTGCCCTTGTGCTGAACTGAAATCCTATCTTGGGTTACACAGCTGTCTGCTGCCTGTCGTCCTCCGAGTCCGAAGCCACCAAATTAGTCTCTGATAGGATTTTGCGCTCAGTTCAGCACGTAACTCTTTGCATGCATATTTTTGAATTTACGTGAATTTTGTGTCAAAGAAGGAAAGCACTTTAGCTGCATTTCAAGCACACATACGGGTGACAACCAATCTTGAAATTCAGCAACGTTTCACCTGCAAGAGACAGCAGATAAGGCGGCTAGCTGCTGACATTTAACCCAGAGCATCCAGTCTAGAACAGTTATGCAACAAGTTGGCGATACGTCAATTCGCCGCCCCTCATGCCCCTTCAGATTGAGTTCCTTAAGCCTCACAAGATGCTTCAAGCTACTGACATATTCAGTCATTACACCCTGGACATTTTCCATCATAGAATGGCTCAACCCAGTGAGTATTTAAAAAAAACCCAAAGTTTTCTAGGATCAAGGAATCATTTGGTGTACCCATCCCACATTCTCTGAGGCCTCAGGTGGTTGGGAGGTGATTCATTTCCGTCTTCCTTCAGTGTGTGCAGCAGAACATGTCGGAGGAAGTGAGCATTAGTTTGTAGCCTTGCAGGAGAACTCTGATGAAACATATACAGCGTGACCCTTGTAGAGGAATGCATGCCAACTGCACCGACCTGCATCAGAATAGCACAGGGTCAGGCTGCAGCCACAAGCAGCGGTACATTCAGACTACAGCGTGAGAGCAGATCATGTCCCCTCTGATCAGGAGAGGGGAATATTCCTGCCACTAGTAGAGGAGTGAGTTCTTTCATTAGGGACATTTTTTTAATGAAAGAAAATGTGCTTGGCAGCCGAATACAATAATGCAGCAAACCGCTATAAATAACACCTTTATGGCAGACTATATTTACAGCTTCTCCTACTTAACACCTGTCTGTTCAGAGTTAGCCTGGAACTGTAAATCACGCACACCGCATGAAGTTTAAGGGAATAGATTTTTGCCTCAAAACAAAAAATTAATGTTTAACTTGTTTTTTGTGCAAATGGAATGAAAATTTGATTGACAATTATGCTGATATGTCAATTAAACTGGACATTTTTCCAAACCAAACGTCGCAGCTCCTGCTGGAGTATGGGGAGTTGGATTTACTCCACTGAAACTGAAGCTGTCGGGGTCACGTGTGCATGGTGTGGTAACTGGGAGGCTATAATTATACTAGGCTAGTTGGTCCGTTTGCACCCTGTAAGACAGAAGCCCCCGCCCACCGGGGACCCCGATTCAATTTCATCGAGTCAGTTGTCCGTCCATCTCAAATTGGCTGGACTTCTTGGCGAAACTGTCCAGAAAAGGGGAAGCGTTGACTAAAAAATCATCAGATTGAGCTGCTGATGAAACTGATCCGTGCATCAACAAATATTATTTTCAGCAATCTAAAATTAATTAAACGGCTGCATTATTTTTACCCTTGTAATCACGACATGCGCTGAGAATATTCATTTTGACGCTATGCAAAGGAAACAGTGGGTAAAATTACATAAAGATGACCTCCACATCCTCCCTTTAGTACAGTATTAAACCTGGATTCATGCAGGTGCTGCAGAAGGAGGAAGGATTAACTGGACCAAAATCACATGAACATCATGCATGCTTACAGGAGAATGCTTATTTGGGCGTGCCAAACATGTATCAGTGCATCTGAATGAATAGAGAGAGGCCACCCCAGAGAGGTATGTGACCATGGATCATTACACAGAACATGAACTACAGCTGGCTCAGTGCCACCGCCCTGGGGACCAGATATAGCCGACATGTATGAAGCGTGTGCTTAACTTTCACCTTTTGTTTGTGGTTTGTGTTCGACACAGTTGTTTTCAGACGCACGCTATTTGTTTGCACGAGGCTTTCTAAGATAATCCTAGTCCTCGAAGGGGTAAATCAGGGATTTATTTTATATTCCCATAAAGTTGAGGCATTTACAAGAGACTGATGTGTAGTGTAGTGGCCAAAAGCTATTGTAGAATACTTTGCAAAAAAAAACAACTGATTAAAAAGTTTTTCTAATATTACAGAGGATGCCATTGTTGTGTCATATCAATTTGACCAACAAATTTTTCTAGAATCATTTTTTCAGAGTTAGAGGTTGTGTTTTTGCATTTTTTAAAGTTTTGTGAACACAAGTCATCGAGCAAATATTTTTTATAATCAAATATTTTTGATTGCAGATATTCAATTCTGATGCTTTAAAATAAAAAAAGCACATTTTTCTGATTTTATTTCTGCTTTTAGAGCATGAAAATTCACATTTTCTGATCAAAAATCAGAAACTCAAAATGATGCTGATTTTATCATTACAGTCATTTGCTCAGTGGATGAAGCTCTAACATGTTTACTCAGACTGTGTTCCATAATGATTACCCGTCATGCATGAAGTCTGTGGTTCTGCCCCCTCAGCAGGGGTTAAACCAGTAATGTCCAGTAAGACCAGAGCTAATGGCGTCACCAACCGTCCTGCAGGAGTGGAACTGTTTGTTCAACTGCTTCACAAATTTGAGTAGGTTAAGTCATGAATTATCAGGCAGTCGACAGTAACCTCTCACACAAAGTGCTCGGTAGACCACAATGCACTGGGGCGTGAAGGCAGATGACAGATGTCAAGTCAACCGTGTGCGTTCTGGTTCTGTGACTCCCTTTGCATTTGTAGAGACTTTTTCTTTGAAACAATAAAAACTGTACTAATTGACTGTTAGTCTTTCTCTGTAGCCAAACCCTGGTTTAAAAATTAATAATAATTTAATCCACACGTAGACCAGTTTGTCCAGTAAGATGTTTGAAATACCAGGCAGGTGAGAATGTAGTCAAACACATCCAAGGTGTACTACTGTTGAATGACTAAAAGGGTTCAAATTTTTACTACAAAGCATTATAAATGTATTGTAGAGCTAGTTTAAATGTAGTTTTTATTTAAATCAAATTCTATAAAGGCATATTTAGGACCCAGCAGTGTGCTGCCCTGCAGCATTAGTAATTAGAGTTATACACTGCTGCCCCCTGCTGCTGCTGCCCTGACTCTTTATTTACCCCCATGGATCATTCATTTTTGTTTTGTTGGTTTAAGTATTTTAAAAATCGTGCTCCTCAGTTAGTATTTCTGAACTGAATTTGAATGCTATTTAATTTAATTTTTTAGTATCAAATGGTGCAATAGGTTGCTCAAAATATTTACAATTTAAACAAGGATTTTTTTTTTTATTTCAGGCAAATTGATGCACTTAAAATCTTTTTTGCATTAGATTAAAAATAATGTTAATAAAATTATTTGTAATAAATTGTACTATATATCTTTTTTGTTTTCTTTAATGTTAATGAAGACACCATGTTATGCAGAGGTGTACTTATAACAACATTATATACAAATGATATTTATATGAACCTAACATCTCTGTGTGGGACAATGTTGCTGACACTACAGGATATTCAAAAAGAAACCAATTTGAAAATTGTGATTCCTAAAAAAAAAAATTATGTTCAGAGATATACACTTTAACTGCAACTTGTCTCTTAAAAATGAAATGATACTTATCAAATGCTGAGAAGGCAGGTTTATTTTTGAACATCTCATCAGGGGAGAGCGCGAACGCAGTCCCCCACTACCAGAAATTATGCAGTCGAGATTCCCACATTTGGGGAATTCGCAGGGGTCAGCACCGCCCGAAGTGCAATGGCGGAGCCTCGCCCTGGGTGAACCACCTTCTTGATCATGGTATCTCCCCTGCCAGGTAAGTATGAGTTGCTCTTGTTTGATACACCGAGCCGATCCACCCACATACACATCTGACCCACGGTGTCAAATCATCGCAACACTAGAGAACAACACACACACAAACACCCGATCACATCAAACTAATGCACCGTCCACTAAGTAGATATGACCCATGAAAACACATAAACATAAACACCTAACACTTTAGCCCATCATGCTTTGCGCGACGCTTTGCATCACGTGGTGGTGGGTTACTTCCGTCTTTTGACTTTCCTTTAAACTACTTAATGGTTTTCCCTCAAACTCCAGTCCGTTTCATCCGAGTTTAGCGGATTTCAGATGGAATGTTTGCGCCTCCACAACGACCGATCGGAAACACACATTAACATGAAACATCTGAGAAAGAAAACACAAACAACAACAATCCGTGTTTACATCACCACCATGTTTGAAGAGCTTTAGCGCCATCTGGTGACGAATCATATCAACTGTACCCGTGGAGAGGTTACTGACTGCTGGTGAGCAAACAGAAGAAAGTTGTAACGAAACAACACGGAATCCGTATTTAAAAGGCATTTTAGATAAAAACATCAGCTTTAATTCACAGAGAATTAAATATTGATCTATCGCCTTTAGATGTCCTGTCATATCCAGACAGTTATCTTTATGATCGGTTGGTTCGTGACTCAGATGGTCTTACCTGAGCAACAGGCTGTAACCTTGTCGGTAGCGTAAAGGTTTGGAATAACTCACTTGTCCTTTAATCCACTCTAATATATCCACTAAACATCACAGGATGGCTTTGATGGCTTTGAGATCTTGATGACTTTTTTGCCATCAAGGTCTTGTTCAAAAAATTTTAAAAGTTTTAAATAGATTTCATTATTTAACAACTTGATTTTGGTTGAGAGCAGATCAAAGCTAGTACATAAGTAGATCAAAAGACTAGCTTTTATCTCTTGTCTTGCTCACACTGCCTTGTCTTTCTATCTTATCCGATTTCTGACTATACAAAAGTTGAAATTTGATCTTGACACTACCTAGTTTAATTTAAATTAAACTAGGTCAAGATCAAATTTCAAGAAATTTGTCAATTTGTCAAGAAATTTTGATCTTGACCTAGTTTCTCAAGGTCAATGTCATCATCTCATTTTCATCCTCTTTGCTTCCCGAATAATGGGCTTTTTGTTTCATCTTTCTATCTGAAACAGCAGCAAAGATATTTGGTGGACAAACGAATGAACGCACGCACTGTCATTTACAATAAATCACCGCTTTGAAGCGGGATGTAATAAAAATAAAGTCTTCATATGCATAAAATAAATTCTGTACTTTGACACTACTTCGTGAAACGGATCCATAATGTAGGACATGCTCAGTGCACCTCCCCTTGAACATCCAATTTGTCAATTTCCCTGGAGATAAACCCGTCAGAATCAAGGAGGAGTTCTACGGGACTGCAGGTGAATGATGTAGAAATCTGGTAACTTAATTTGATTATATTATAATTATATTCTCAGAATTGGATTAGCAACTTTAAATTATTTTAGAATTTCCCATTGTCAGTAGCTGCATAGATCTGACCCACATTCCCATCAAGGCTCCCTCACATAATGAAGCTGATGATGTGAAGAGGAATAAATGTGGAAGTACATGTAGATTGACCATTCAATAAGTTAAAGATTGCATCATAGATACACCAGCATCTGTCTCGATCATATGTGATGCTGCGGATACGTTTCTGATGTGTTCTGGGTCGGTTCCTGACTCACAGGTGTTTGATGGGACTTACCTGAGCAATAGACTGTAACCTGGAAGGTAGCTTAAAGGTTTACAATAACTAATTTGTCTCTGTCCTTTAATCCACTCTAATATATCCCCTAAACATCACAGGAGACTTTGATGGGTTTGAGACCTTGATGGTTTTTATCTGGAGGACAGGGGTTACCCATGGCAACCGAGGCTGTGTGGTGGATAAAGAGATAAGCTGAAAGACAAATCTCTCAATCTACCGGTCAAACTTTGTGCCTACTCTTTTATGGTCCTGACAAAGAACAACATGGCCTATTCTCTTCGAACGAAATTATTGGGATACATTTGAGGAATAATCGAGGTTTGAATAATCAGATAATCAAAAGAAAAAACACATCCAAAATAAAATTTTAATAATGGGAGTATGGAATAGACATACGTACATTTACTAAAATTTAACTTCTCATGAATTATTTTGCTGAAAAATGTTAATATTAATTCGGTAATATTGAATCACTTACGTTTATGAAATGTAATTATCAACACTTTTAACAGTTTGACAGTGTTTATTTCAAAGAGTTTCCAAACGGCATCCCGTCCATGTTGTTTGTATGAGATAAAGATTTGTTTAAAAATCTGACACATTTAAATGTGACAAGTCAGCAGAATAACAGGAAATTGGGAAGACGGCGAAAACTTTCTCGCAGCACTGCAAGAAGTATCCACGAATAATTATTGCCACAAGCCATCGTGCTGTACAACAGCTGTAACTTATCACACAGAATCTCACAACAGTCTGACGTAAATATTTTGGCAATAGTTCATGTATATTCCACATTCCATATCTATTAGTAACCTCTATCTGAAATTTCACTGTACATACTCCTTGGATATTTGTAATATTTATTCTAGGGTATATATTCCTCCTATTTAATAGGAACCTTTCTTAATTTATCTCCAATGTTCTTCCTCCTCGTCTTTTTCCTTCTCCTCCTGCTTTTATGTCTGAATGCAGCAGAAGCATGTTAATTTCCCAGTTTGGGATCATTAAAGTATGTCTATCTAAATACACACACACTGTGTGTGATGGAGGGGTGTTTTTGCACACATGATGAAATGGTTGTGGGTTCGAATCGCGTCCGGAGTGTCTCCCTGCTTCATACCCGTAAGTCCGCTAGGATAGGCCCCAGTAACCCCCGTAGACGGAAAAAAAAAGTATGGAAAATGAATGACTGGAATGCAGCAAAGAATCAAATAGCTGAATTTCAGAAGTAATTTTAGATACTTCTGGCACCATGAAGTGATCGACTCATTCCTATTTGGAATCCTCAAAGATCTGCAGGGATCCTGTCAGTTTGAGTTGTGTCAAATCTGTTTACTGTTTTATTTTGAAAGTTATTTATCCATTGCGCTTCCTGTTTTATTTTGAGAGTTCATTTATCCATTATGCTTACTGCAATTGCTTCTTATACAATCTGCGTGTTGTATTTCCTTCTGATTTCCTGTTCCATATTTGTGTCATCCCTTGTTCTTCATATCTCAAATAAATTTCACTTCTGATCGTATTCCCTTGTTTGAATAAATTATGTTGGATCCATATTATTATATTATTTTGGCCCTGATGGATTTATCCAAATCCAAGTAAAGGAGCACAACAGTCTTTGTTTTTATATTGTCACGTCACACTCCAATCCACTCCAACGCTGAGCCACTGCTGCCCCTAATGGTATTGCCGGGAATTGAATCCGGACCTCCCGCATGGCAAGTGAGAAAAAAAATAAAATGACAAATTGGTGCGAGCTTCCAAGGAACATACATTAACTTTAAACGTCTCATCAGGGGAGAGCGCGAACGCAGTCCCCCACTACCAGAAATTATGCAGTCGAGATTCCCACATTTGGGGAATTCGCAGGGGTCAGCACCGCCCGAAGTGCAATGGCGGAGCCTCGCCCTGGGTGAACCACCTTCTTGATCATGGTATCTCCCCTGCCAGGTAAGTATGAGTTGTTCACCTTTGACACACCCATCCAATCCAGCCACACACACATCTGACCCACGGTGTCACGTCATCGCAACACTGGAGAACAACACACACACAAACACCCGATCACACCAAACTAACGCACCGTCCACTAAGTAGATCCACTATAATAACATTTGCCCTCCGAACTCACGGCTCCACTAAATACGCGTCCACAAAATGTTCTTATATAAACACTGAATGCTTTATACCATCATGCTTTATGCGCCTCTTTGCGTCACGTGGTGATGGGTTACTTCCGCCTTTTACTTTCCTGTTAAACTACTTCATGGTTTTCCCTCAAACTCCAGTCCGTTTCATCCGAGTTGAGCGGATTTCACGATGGAATGTTTGCACCTCCACAACGACCGATTGGAAACACACTATTAACATGAACCATCTGAGAAAGAAAAAACAAACAACAACAACAACCCGTGTTTACATCACCACCATGTTTGAAGAGCTTTAGCGCCATCTGGTGACGAATCATACCAACTGTACCCGTGGGAGCGGTTACTGACTGAAGGATGTGAACTCTTTCAGATTCTTTCAGGCATGAACGCGTTTTAAGCTTTAAGCCTCATCAGGGGTTCAGACAGGTTAAAACTTAATTATCGATATTATTCATTATTTTTAAAAACTCCAAACTATTATCATTGACCAACAACTCCTCAACAGCTACGCAACATTTTTTTTCCTGGAAAGGTTTTTTTTTTTGTAAATCTTCTTCTTCTTTTCCTTTCGGCTTTTCCCTTCAGGGGTCGTCACAGCGAATCAGTGTCCTCCATCTAACCCTGTCTTCTGCATCCTCTTTTGTAAATGTTTGACATTTACAAACCCAACTTTCTTTGCTACTGTCAGTTATTATAATAAACAACCAGACACGCTCAAAGATGCAGACAGACACCAGTCAAATTTTCCTATAGTGTTTCATTGAACATGTTTTGCATGTTAAAAGATTAAAAATATTACACTCCACTTTATTGTCCCGGGTAAATTATCTAATTATTGATCATTAACGAAGAAAATCAGGTGTAATAGGAACCTCCAGTTATATGTGATTGGTTAACTACGATACAGTATGTTAACTATGAAATAATAAAACGATAATGAAACATAGATAATAAAGACTGAATTTTTCCCTCAGCTACAGTACAGGATTTCTTTTGTCCCTATAGGTTACTTGTGAACAATAAAAATGTGAATGTTCTGAGAAGTTCTTATCCAAAGCAAACAAATCACAACACACGTCAGATGACGGTGATTCTTTATTTCTCTATTGGTCATCATGTCTTCACACATCTATTCATGGACACTTACTGATGATAGGCTGATAATCACTAGAGTGATTTACACAATCATTTCAAGAGAATATTTAACACTTCTGCTATTCTGTATCTGACTACTGATGGATTGACAAATAAATTGTCCTCTGACCGCCCCTAAAGGAATGCATTGGCCGGGAATCGAACCCGGGCCTCCCGCGTGGCAGGCGAGAATTCTACCACTGAACCACCAATGCCCTCACGCGAGCATTTCATGAAGAGTAACATTTTCACTCGAGCTGTATTGGTAAATTTAGCACGGCAGCACAAAACACACCAACCAGATGAAAGCAGCATTTTGATGTCTGGATGGAGAGAATGTTACACCTCACGAACACAGCACGGAATCCGGGTTTAACAGCTCGACAAACACGTGGGTTTAAAAGTAGCATACCTTTACTGGTACTTCTTTCTTGGCATAAAACACATTATATTTTATTTTGAACCTCTCATCAGGGGAGAGCGCGAACGCAGTCCCCCACTACCAGAAATTATGCAGTCGAGATTCCCACATTTGGGGAATTCGCAGGGGTCAGCACCGCCCGAAGTGCAATGGCGGAGCCTCGCCCTGGGTGAACCACCTTCTTGATCATGGTATCTCCCCTGCCAGGTAAGTATGAGTTGTACACGTCAAACACACACAGCCCATCCAGCCACACACACATCTGACCCACGGTGTCACGTCATCGCAACACTGGAGAACAACACACACACACAAACACCCGATCACACCAAACTAACGCACCGTCCACTAAGTAGATCTGGTCCATAAAAACAACACCAATATAAACACTGAATGCTTTATACCATCATGCTTTGCGCGCCTCTTTCCGTCACGTGGTGGTGGGTTACTTCCGTCTTTTGACTTTCCTGTTAAACTACTTCATGGTTTTCCCTCAAACTCCAGTCCGTTTCATCCGAGTTGGGCGGATTTCAGGTGGAATGTTTGCACCTCCACAACGACCGATTGGAAACACACTATTAACATGAAACATCTGAGAAAGAAAACACAAACAACAACAACAACCCGTGTTTACATCACCACCATGTTTGAAGAGCTTTAGCGCCATCTGGTGACGAATCATATCAACTGTACCCGTGGAGCGGAAAACAAAAAAAAGAAGAAATAAATACGTTAAACTATCAAGCAGACAACAATTTGGTCATATTTTCCTCAAAAAAAACTAACGGAATTTGGAAATTTACAAAAACTGTCTACAATAAGTGACTTAAATTAATTCGACGTGTTTCTGAAGAAACTTACCTGAGATGCTCAGACTCATGTGTGAGTCTTTGGCGACACAAGAAAACATCAAGTAAAGTCCAGAAAAACGTATTTAACTCACGTCACTGTTAATCTGTTACTGTTAATGGGCATCTTCCTAATTTGTCATTTTACCAATCCTCCCAAAATGTTCATCATGTATGATAATTAACGGAGTCTGGGTTCACAAATAAATACTAAACAATTTTATTTAAAAAATTGTGATTCTACAAAGATAACGTTTTCATTTGAGATGTAGATAGGTTTTTTTTTATTTTCTGCTGCTTTCCATGTCACCTAAGGGGCTCCGTAGAGAACCCCCCCCCCCCAAAAAAAAAGTCGCCACCAAACGAAAGTCACACACTGTCACTCTTTAGCTCTGATTATGACATTGTGTAAATAAAGAAATAAGACTTCGTGGCGCAACGGTAGCGCGTCTGACTCCAGATCAGAAGGTTGCGTGTTCAAATCACGTCGAGGTCAAATTAATTTATCTAAATCCACCAAATCAGCTGTCCACAACCTTTTTTGCGCCACAGACCAGTTTCATCTAAGGGGTCCTATTGTGAAGAACTGTAGTCTAATAATAAATCACCGCAGTGGTTTTATGTAAAATGCAGACATCAAAAGTCAATAAAAAACCTTTTATTATATAAATTGATAATCAACATGTCTACAAACGAAACAATTATAAAAGAAATAATTATATTAAAAAAACTCGATTCAAGTGACTACACTGATCAGCGGTCCCCAACCACTAGTTGGGGACCATTATTATTTTTATTTGACTGGCTTGTTCACCATTTTATTGGAAAAGCTCAGTATTTCTCCTGCGTTGAATGTACTGATTGTCAGTCGCTATACAGTACTTCAAAATCAACCTCATCAGTGTAGTCACTTGAATCGAGTTTTTTAATATAATTATTGATGACGCTATGTACTGCTGGATGAATAACAGTGACGTGAGTTAAATACGTTTTTCTGGACTTTACTTGATGTTTTCTTGTGTCGCCAAAGACTCACACATGAGTCTGAGCATCTCAGGTAAGTTTCTTCAGAAACACGTCGAATTAATTTAAGTCACTTATTGTAGACAGTTTTTGTAAATTTCCAAATTCCGTTAGTTTTTTTGAGGAAAATATGACCAAATTGTTGTCTGCTTGATAGTTTAACGTATTTATTTCTTCTTTTTTTTGTTTTCCGCTCCACGGGTACAGTTGATATGATTCGTCACCAGATGGCTCTAAAGCTCTTCAAACATGGTGGTGATGTAAACACGGGTTGTTGTTGTTGTTTGTGTTTTCTTTCTCAGATGTTTCATGTTAATAGTGTGTTTCCAATCGGTCGTTGTGGAGGTGCAAACATTCCACCTGAAATCCGCCCAACTCGGATGAAACGGACTGGAGTTTGAGGGAAAACCATGAAGTAGTTTAACAGGAAAGTCAAAAGACGGAAGTAACCCACCACCACGTGACGGAAAGAGGCGCGCAAAGCATGATGGTATAAAGCATTCAGTGTTTATATTGGTGTTGTTTTTATGGACCAGATCTACTTAGTGGACGGTGCGTTAGTTTGGTGTGATCGGGTGTTTGTGTGTGTGTGTTGTTCTCCAGTGTTGCGATGACGTGACACCGTGGGTCAGATGTGTGTGTGGCTGGATGGGCTGTGTGTGTTTGACGTGTACAACTCATACTTACCTGGCAGGGGAGATACCATGATCAAGAAGGTGGTTCACCCAGGGCGAGGCTCCGCCATTGCACTTCGGGCGGTGCTGACCCCTGCGAATTCCCCAAATGTGGGAATCTCGACTGTATAATTTCTGGTAGTGGGGGACTGCGTTCGCGCTCTCCCCTGATGAGAGGTTCAAAATAAAATATAATGTGTTTTATGCCAAGAAAGAAGTACCAGTAAAGGTATGCTACTTTTAAACCCACGTGTTTGTCGAGCTGTTAAACCCGGATTCCGTGCTGTGTTCGTGAGGTGTAACATTCTCTCCATCCAGACATCAAAATGCTGCTTTCATCTGGTTGGTGTGTTTTGTGCTGCCGTGCTAAATTTACCAATACAGCTCGAGTGAAAATGTTACTCTTCATGATATGCTCGTGTGAGGGCATTGGTGGTTCAGTGGTAGAATTCTCGCCTGCCACGCGGGAGGCCCGGGTTCGATTCCCGGCCAATGCATTCCTTTAGGGGCGGTCAGAGGACAATTTATTTGTCAATCCATCAGTAGTCAGATACAGAATAGCAGAAGTGTTAAATATTCTCTTGAAATGTTTGTGTAAATCACTCTAGTGATTATCAGCCTATCATCAGTAAGTGTCCATGAATAGATGTGTGAAGACATGATGACCAATAGAGAAATAAAGAATCACCGTCATCTGACGTGTGTTGTGATTTGTTTGCTTTGGATAAGAACTTCTCAGAACATTCACATTTTTATTGTTCACAAGTAACCTATAGGGACAAAAGAAATCCTGTACTGTAGCTGAGGGAAAAATTCAGTCTTTATTATCTATGTTTCATTATCGTTTTATTATTTCATAGTTAACATACTGTATCGTAGTTAACCAATCACATATAACTGGAGGTTCCTATTACACCTGATTTTCTTCGTTAATGATCAATAATTAGATAATTTACCCGGGACAATAAAGTGGAGTGTAATATTTTTAATCTTTTAACATGCAAAACATGTTCAATGAAACACTATAGGAAAATTTGACTGGTGTCTGTCTGCATCTTTGAGCGTGTCTGGTTGTTTATTATAATAACTGACAGTAGCAAAGAAAGTTGGGTTTGTAAATGTCAAACATTTACAAAAGAGGATGCAGAAGACAGGGTTAGATGGAGGACACTGATTCGCTGTGACGACCCCTGAAGGGAAAAGCCGAAAGGAAAAGAAGAAGAAGAAGATTTACAAAAAAAAAAAACCTTTCCAGGAAAAAAAATGTTGCGTAGCTGTTGAGGAGTTGTTGGTCAATGATAATAGTTTGGAGTTTTTAAAAATAATGAATAATATCGATAATTAAGTTTTAACCTGTCTGAACCCCTGATGAGGCTTAAAGCTTAAAACGCGTTCATGCCTGAAAGAATCTGAAAGAGTTCACATCCTTCAGTCAGTAACCGCTCCCACGGGTACAGTTGGTATGATTCGTCACCAGATGGCGCTAAAGCTCTTCAAACATGGTGGTGATGTAAACACGGGTTGTTGTTGTTGTTTGTTTTTTCTTTCTCAGATGGTTCATGTTAATAGTGTGTTTCCAATCGGTCGTTGTGGAGGTGCAAACATTCCATCGTGAAATCCGCTCAACTCGGATGAAACGGACTGGAGTTTGAGGGAAAACCATGAAGTAGTTTAACAGGAAAGTAAAAGGCGGAAGTAACCCACCACCACGTGACGCAAAGAGGCGCATAAAGCATGATGGTATAAAGCATTCAGTGTTTATATAAGAACATTTTGTGGACGCGTATTTAGTGGAGCCGTGAGTTCGGAGGGCAAATGTTATTATAGTGGATCTACTTAGTGGACGGTGCGTTAGTTTGGTGTGATCGGGTGTTTGTGTGTGTGTTGTTCTCCAGTGTTGCGATGACGTGACACCGTGGGTCAGATGTGTGTGTGGCTGGATTGGATGGGTGTGTCAAAGGTGAACAACTCATACTTACCTGGCAGGGGAGATACCATGATCAAGAAGGTGGTTCACCCAGGGCGAGGCTCCGCCATTGCACTTCGGGCGGTGCTGACCCCTGCGAATTCCCCAAATGTGGGAATCTCGACTGCATAATTTCTGGTAGTGGGGGACTGCGTTCGCGCTCTCCCCTGACGAGATGTTCAAAATCAAATGTAAGTTATTAACATAAAAGAAGTGAATGTGTAGGTATATTTAAAACCCACGTGTTTGTCGAGCTTTGAATCCAGATTCCGTGCTGTGTTCGTGAGGTGTAACATTTTCTCCATCCAGGCAGCAGATGCTGCTTTCATCTGCTTGGTGTGTTTTGTGGTGCCGCCTTCGATAAAAATGTCAATCCAGTAAAACGTGCGTTGGTGGTTCAGTGGTAGAATTCTCACCTGCCACGCGGGAGGCCCGGGTTCGATTCCAGGCCAATGCATTTCTTTACAGCCGGTCGTTCAACGTTCCCAAGGAAGGCGGTTCAATCCCCTCTCCCACCCAGTCACCTCGCAGTGTGAGCTGCTAAAAACAAAAAGCAGAGAATAGTTTGTCAACCCATCAGTAGTCAGATACAGAATAGCGGAAGTGTGAAATATTTTCTTGAAACGTTTGTGTAAATCGATCTAGTGATTATCAGCCTGTCATCAAGAAGTGTCCATGAATAGATGTGTGAAGACATGATGACCAATAGAGAAATAAAGTATTAGTTATCTGACATGTGTGTTGTGATTTATTTGCTTTTTAATGGATATTAACTTTTCAGAATATGGCAAATAATAAATGATAACAAATAATAGATCTGTCAAAAATAATAAAAATGAATGAGAAAGATTTTAAAAAATAACAAAATGAATATACCTGTAGTTAAAGGAATTTATACAGATGTGGTACATGTTATGATTTAATGCCATGCAATGTCAAAAATACATACACACCACAGATTTTTAAAGCGTCTTGATTGTTCACAAGTAATCTATAGGGACAAAAAAAACCCTGTGCTGTTAGAAAGCAGGCTGGGTTTGTAAATGTCAAACATTCACACCCAAATACTGTATGTGACATTTGTTTTCTGATGTATATCTACTTGGTGCAAAAGGAACATAAACTGAACTCCACCCAGAGATCACACCTGTGGATCTGAGAGGGCAGCAGTATCACTACAATTCACATGTAACCATGCAGCAATTATATAAGGGCGAAGAGTGTGGAAAATGTAAGGAACTAATTGTTCAAAGGTCTGCACAAGCACAAGTTATAGATTCCACCATTAAAGCTACTCTATGCAGTGATTAACACTACATTAACACTGAAAATCAATTATTTTCAGAATAAAGTTGAAATATTGCAACATAAAGGTATAATTTTAAAATTTCGTTAAGAATCACTATAGCATTTACCTATGTCTATCAAAGAATAGCGTTACCAAGACCATAATCCTCTAGTTGTCACGTGTTTGAGGGGAATTAACCATCAGAATGAGCGACCACCACTGTTTATGTTCATTCATTAAACTTTGGGGACACAGCGCCCCCCTGGAGTCCAACGGAGACTTTTAGAATTACAGCTTCTGTAACTTTAAGGGGGCGTGTCCCTCGGGGGTGTGGCGTTTGGTGTCGGTGTAAAAGTTCAGTTCTAAGTCTTCCGTCCGGATCTGATCTGACAGCGCTGACATGTCCGCCGCTGAATGGAAGGAGAGATGCGGGGCTGAGTGGAGTCTTCGGGGCGCGCCGATGCCCGACGGCCCGGACTGGAAGGCCGTCTATGAGGCCAAACCGTTCGGAAGGAATTTGCTGAAGAACCCCAATCCTCAGGGTGGGTAGACCGCCATGACAGCGTCAGCTGTCCGGTACCGATCCAGGAACGGTTTGCGTTCACACAACTGGACTGTAGGTGAATGGAGCGTCTGGATCTGAGTGCTGATGACGTCAGTGTAGGTCGCAACCTTTAGACTGAAACTAGGACTGTTCCCTCAGTAGGATTTAATATATCTGACTTTATTCTCTGAGTCTTTCTCCTGTACTTAAAATCAGCTTTGCTCAGGTTGATCAATTTTTAAGGAACTAATGCAATCTCAACTATGGTGCAACAAAACGTCCCCATTGCTGGCTGACATCCTCTCCATTGAGGAAGTTTATAAGAGATGTTCTTCAAACAAACTCTAATCCTCACCTACCTGTACCTACCCACCTGCCTTTAACGTGGGATCATCCAACTCACCACTCATCGACACAGGAATGAGCCAATCAGAGGCGGCGTCACACAGGTAGAGGAAAAAATAAGGTGGATTTACTAGGATGCAGTTCAGTGAATTCATTTAAAAATAATTAAATGTTTACAGGCAAGCAGAGTCCATGAAGTGATTAGCAGCAAATCCAGGAGGGCCGTAATAATAATAATAATAATAATAATAATAATTATAGTAATAATAACAAATAGTAATAATAATTGTACTGTAATATGAAAATCCAAAGCAACAAATCCAAATAAGCGAATTATAGCAAAGTGAAATTTATTTGAGACATGAAGAACATAAGACAGGTGACGAGACACAACAAAACAGGAAATCAGAAGATAAAACCACACACAGACTATAACAGTACAGGTAGTCCTAAAACTTAATAGAAACAATAACAGCATTTAAAAACAAGACAATAAAATAAATAAAATACGGGGACACGTCATTTCAAATTAAGTCGTTTTTGTTTATACGTCTGCTTAACTTTTACAAACCAACCAGCAGATGAATGTGGGAGGAGATGGACCCTTCTGCAGGTTATAGGAAGAGTTAACAAAATAAACTTGAACAGTCAGATTCTTTCTGACTGATGTTTACAGGATGTGTTCTTCACTCAGAGGCACGCCCTGTCAGAAAGATGGATGATCCTTTGGATTAAGGATAATTGTGCTGGGATTACGTCGACTTGGTTGTCTGGGGAAATATTTATCATTCTTTTGTCTCATTTCTCTCAGGCTTGTGCAAGGACACCCCTCCACCAGAACCTCAGATGTCAGAAGCGCCGTCACATGGACCTCCCCGTTTTGAATCTGATGGTGAGAGGAGAGAAAAAAAATATTCAACAAATCCAAATGAAGGAAATGAATGTTAGTTGTTCTCCGTTTTCACAGGTGACTTCAGCGGCTGGACCACAAACACTGAAGTCCTCCCCTATGACACCAGCGGCATCCCAGAAGGGGCTGTGATCTGTCAGTTACCTAAATACAGGTGAGTTTACTGGTGCATATAGTGATCATATACTTCTATCTACTTTATGAAGCATGTAAAGAAAGTTTATGCCTCATAATAAACTTGTTGTTCATGTCTCCTCAGTTGGTTCTCTATGGAGCAGATTGTGGACCTGAAGGCTGAGGGACTGTGGGAAGAACTGATGGATGAGTTCCAGCCTGAAATACTTGTCCAAGACTGGTGGGTTGGTGCAGTTTTTGACAGTGTGTGTATTCTAGAGCAACAGCTCTAAATACTTCTTGAAGTGCTGTGAAAACGTTTGGTCGTTTTCCTGATTTCCTGTTTATCTGCTGACTTGTCACATTTAAACATTTCAGAACGTGAAATGAAATTTAATCTCAGAAAAACATAACCAAATTAAACACAACATACAGGTTTAAATTTTATTATTTAAGCAGAAAAAGCTATCCAGAACTACCTGACCCTATGTTATAAGCGTTTTTATCTTAAATTGAAGATATTTGGGGAGGAGGATTTGCTATCCACCAACCACAAAGTCTACAGATAAAAATCAATCGAATGCAGTTTGGAGACTTTTTTTAAATAATTACTGTCAGACTGTTAGGAGTGTTATTAGTCAATATTCCATAAACATTATTACTAAATTTTAACGTGTTGCAGCAAAATAATCATGAGATATTCTAAGTTTAATTCTAATAAAATCATGTAATTTTATTCCATGTTCCCCTTATTAAAACTTTAGGCCATTCTATTTCTAAGGGAACTTTTATTTTGTAATAAATGATTTTGATTCTGATTATTTTACTTCAAAGACAGGATACAAATGTTCAGTTCAGCTGAATATTGTTATTACTGTGTGTTTATTGTGTGTATTTATCGCTCTAACAGGTATGAGGAGAGTCAGCTGCACAAGTTCATCTACCAGCTGCATGTCAAACTGTTGGGTGAAGACAAGAGAACGGTAATCTCCGAACACACCGTCAACCCCACCGAGGACCTCAGCGTTTACTCACACAGGTGGAAGGAGGTGAGTTCCTCTGTCCAGTTCAGGACTCCATCTTCATGGAGTAACGGGCCAGGTTTAACCTGTTTCACTGCATGTCTGTCTGTTGGCCTGCAGGTGTCACACGTCTTCTCTGGATACGGACCCGGAGTGAGATTCGTTCACTTTCTGCACCGAGTGAAGAACCAGTTCATGTTCGACTTCTTTCCCACGTTGTTCACTGGCAGCTCAGTGATTGTCAGGCCGACCAAAACCAGCGCTTAGTCTCAAATCTGCTGAAAATTGCAATTTTGCTCTCTACCCAACATGATCAATGCTTATTTTATTTAAGCTTTAATTAAAGTTTACATTTTTAATGTGCTAGTACTTTCTGTTTTATGCTGATTGACTTTTAAATTGTTTTAATTTGTGCTTGAAGTTATTTTCCAACTCTGCTGGTTTGTGCAATAATAAAATAGTTTTCTGATTTTACAGTTTATTTTTCCAAAGCAATGAAAGAGACAGAGCAAACACAATATCTGTGCACTTGTGTAACGCACACATGCATTTAAAGTGAGCATTTTGTTGTTGAAGTTGATGTGCTGGAGGCAGGATAGATGGTTAAACAGATAGATGATGTTTTGTGTTTTACTTTTGAAGATTTATGAAATCATACTGTATTGATGCATGAAGGCAAAACATAGCAGAGTGAACAATAGCCTCATTCTCTCCACTTTCTGTGCGTGTGCTTATATTTGAGTCTTTAGTTGCAATCCATCCATGCCTTGTTGAATAGAGTGCGTAGTGCTCTTCTTCGTTGGTAGTGGTACTCCGTCTGTTTGACCCCCGAAGAAAAGTACAGGTAACCTGAAAAGGAAAATATATCATCGTTATCACCCCAGCCAGGACCTGGTGACACTACTGATAGTAAACCCTTGAAGGAAAGGTACCTCTGTTCTCAAAAGCAGCGTCTACTCTGCTGCCGATCCCAGGGAGGCCTCTCCGAATGAATTTTGGGAACCCAGGATCCTTTCTGCCCCTTCTTTCATTGTAGCTGCATGAGAAATACAGGACACAGTCATCAAAATATAGCATCTGTCGACGTCTGGACTAAAATTAGATGTCAGCAAAGGTCACCTCCAGTATTTGTTTTTCACAAAGAGTAGGGTTCTGCCTGTGATGGGATTATAGATCGCAGCATCGACCTTAGAGACAGATGAAGGGAGGTCGAAGTCGCTGAGAGGTTTGGGATAGTCGGGCAGGACAGTGTTTCCTCGAACACCCCAGTAATGATTGCCTGTGATGCATAAAGGGAAAGTTATGTTCCAGGAATGATAAAAATGATGTTTATGCTAGTGAAGTGTTTTTGTACCTTCAAAGAGAATAGTAGTGTTGCTTTTCTTATACTCATAAGCAGCATCAACATTTGTGATTCCAGGCCAGAGGGATGCAATCGGCTTCCCAGCGATGCCCTCCCAAGAGCTGGTCCTCTTCCAGACATATCTGGAACAGAGTTCCAAGGTAATCAGCCAACATGCTGAGAAGTCAAATATCACCAGTTGCATTAAAATAAAAAGTCTTTCCAAAGGAGCAACATGGTTTTTGTGACTAAGGATTAGTGCTTCAAGTCTTACCTGTCTTTGAAGAAGTATAAACTTCCCTGCATGGTAGTTGCGGCATCAAACATCAGGCGCCGGCTGCACCTGTCTGGAACAGGGTCCAATGTGGGCTTGGGTTCAGGTTGTGGTGCCGGTTGTCTGACTCCTTTGAAAAGGACAATACAAAGAAGTGGCACCTGAAAGATCTTTGATATTCAGCAGAAGAGTTGGTTCATGCTCAGTGTCCTTTGTTCTCACCATAAATAGCCTGCACCCCCTGTCTGTCATCATCTGGTAGCTTGTACCCTTTTGTTTCCACATACTGGTAGGTAGGAAACAACAGGGCTGTGGGCTCCTGAGAGTGAGATAACCCCAGTGCATGGCCAAACTCATGGGCTGCCACCAGGAACAGGTTGGATCCTGCAGATGTGTGCCGATAAAGTTAATGTGGTCAATCACTGAATTATATCAGCTCAGTAACAGAATGTGTCAACACCTGCAGAGGTGAGAGTCCAGTTCTCTTCTTCATCGAAATGGGTGTCACCTCCATTCCCTTCCCCCGGGGAAAATGCATGGGCCAAGACGCCCCCCTCCCCATCGAATGGAGCGAAGTCGCCATGGCCTGTATTCGAAAGGTGAAGTTAAGCTCAAACTATATCAAAGACATTTTCAAAAGTGCTGAAGGCTCTTGTATTACTTTGACCCTTGAACATGATCATGATGTCAGCGGTGCCCCTCCTGATCTGCTTGAAATCCAGAGGAATAACATCACTGTAGACTTTCAGAGCCTTGGCTATGGTGGCATCCACTTCCCTCCGGCTCAGGTCTGGCGTGTACTGAGTTATCCTATATTGATGGGAGAGTGGAAACTGCTTTGCACATTGAATCTCTCAATGGGCATTTTATGTTGGGGTGACTGCTTGAGACCTGTTGCTCTAGATTCTAGAGTCTAGAATTTAGAGCAACACATCAAGTTCTAGAGACTAGATCTTGAGGAGTACCTGTATGTGATCTCAGTCTTGTCCCACCTTGGTCCACCATCAAAATGAGCATATCTTTTCACATCTGTGAAACCACAGCGGGGTCGACTCATGACCTCCAAGGTGTTAGTGTCCAGCTGCCCCGTCACCTCCAGCCTGAAAAACTCCTGCATTTTTCTGAGGGTGTCCTCAAAAGAATCCAGAGAGCTGCGGAATTTGCTGTCGGGGGCTCTGACACCCACTTCAGAGAAAAACTCAGACAAATAGTCCTAGAAAAAGAAGACAGGAGTAAAGAATATGGGATTGTACTTGTTTGCTTGTTAGTTATGATTGAATGAGTTTTGAGTTAGTGACAGTCAGAAGGCTGGTTTAGCTGCAGTTACCCCATTGACCACCAGAGGGAACTGTTTCAAACAGGAAGAGTTGACTCAATCAGTAAATATCATCAAAAACCCCTTTACTTTGGATGTTTGTAATAATCACTTAATATTATGCACTTTCTTAAACATTCCAGTGATCAATGTTGCAGCATACAATTTTTGGGTAGCGTTGCACAGTTTTAAAATTTAACCACAAAGGCTACAAATACTGTATACTAACATTAATCACAATACAATTTTTAATTATGTAAACCAGGAAGATAGTTTTTTTTTTGGAATGAAAAGTAAATTTTAGTTTTATTTTGCAAATAAAAACTGAATAAAACTTTATTCCAGTAAAGTCCAGTATTTAATCACCAAAAAAACTGCAAGATTTTAACAGAGAAAATGCATTTACCTGGGCTTTAGAGATGTCTTCTGGGCTGGGTGAAATGGTGGGCACCGCTCCACAGTATGTTAAAATCACAACTATTATCACGCTTTTAACAATCAATGCCCCCTCCATCATCTGTTTCTTCTGCTGCAGAGAAAAAACTAACTCTAGACAGATCAGTCTTCCAGTGCTGATCAGATGCGGAGTTGTGTCGCACTAGTGTGGTTGTTTCCTGAAAGTCTCAATTTGTGAAACAAAGAGAATAGAGAGAAATGCAAGATCACATTAACATTCCTGCAATGTCTGAACAGGCCTATTTGAAACCAAATGAGGGATAAGAGTAGTGCAGGATGAGAGTGGGGGGTCGGGGGAGGAAGTTGTGAGATGAACACAACATCTGGGACAGTTTGGGCCTGCATGAACATGATGTGTCTAAAAGAAAAATGAAACACTGGAACATTTTGTGTTTAACAGATAGTTGATAGTTAATGACAGTTAGTTAATGATAGTTAATTCATTTTTAATGTTTGTTTAAATTTTACACATTGATTTTAATCCCCGAAGGGAAATTAGTGGCACACTCTTCTTTTCCTTTCGGCTTTTCCCTTCAGGGGTCGCCACAGCGAATCAGATGCCTCCATCTAACCCTGTCTTCTGCATCCTCTTCTCTCACACCAACTACCTTCATGTCCTCTTTCACTACATCCATAAACCTCCTCTTTGGTCTTCCTCTAGGTCTCCTGCCTGGCAGTTCAAAACTCAGCATCCTTCTACCAATATATTCACTATCTCTCCTCTGGACATGTCCAAACCATCTCAGTCTGGCCTCTCTGACTTTATCTTCAAAACCTCTAACATGTGCTGTCCCTCTGATGTACTCATTCCTGATCCTATCCATCCTGGTCACTCCCAAAGAGAACCTCAGCATCTTCATCTCTGCTACCTCCAGCTCTGTCTCCTGTCTTTTCCTCAGTGACACTGTCTCTAGACCAAACAACATCGCTGGTCTCACCACAGTTTTGTACACCTTTCCTTTCATTTTAGCTGAAACTCTTCTCTCACACATCACACCTGACACTTTTCTCCACCTGTTCCATCCTGCCTGTACATGCTTCTTCACCTCTTTTCCACACTCTCCATTGCTCTGGACTGTTGACCCTAAGTACTTAAAATCCTCCACCTTCTTGATCTCTTCTCCCTGTAACCTCACTCTTCCACTTGGGTCCCTCTCATTCACACACGTACTCTGTCTTACTGCGACTAACCTTCATTCCTCTCCTTTCCAGGACAAACCTCCACCTCTCTAGCTTCTCCTCCACCTGTTCCCTACTCTCACTGCAGATCACTATGTCATCTGCAAACATCGTGGTCCATGGAGATTCCTGTCTAACCTTGTCTGTCAGCCTGTCCATCACCATAGCGAACAAGAAGGGACTCAGAGCTGATCCCTGATGCAGTCCCACCTCCACCTTGAACTCCTCTGTCACACCTACAGCACACCTCACCCCTGTCTTACAGTCCTCATACATGTCCTACACCGCTCTAACATACTTCTCTGCCACTCACTCTAGTTAGTTGAATGAACCATGCATATACAGTATATTAAATGTCTGCTGATGTGATTAAGCGCTATACAAATTTTATATATATATATATATATATATATATATATATATATATATATATATATATATATATATATATATATATATATATGCATTTTTATGTTCATATGTTACATAGAAACATACAAAAAAACATTGTTTGTTACATTTGTGTTGTTGATAATTGTTATATTTATTCTGTTCAGTGCTTTTATTTATGTACTGAATGTTCTTATTTTTTATTTTCTGTAAGTGTTTGCAGCAACCTGGAACCGGAATTTCCCTCAAGATCAATCAAGTTTGAGATTAATAAATTTCTATCTGATTTTTCTTTTCTTATCTTATTTTTAATTGCACTCCTTGCTGTTGCTTTGAATTTGTTGTTAGCATGCTTGAGATACTTAAACGATTATAAGAGCAAAACTGGCGGTAATAACTCCTGCTTATATGTACTCTCTTAATACTTATGCATTACTTTAAGGTGACAGAAATTATCTGAATGCTTACGGCGACCCCGAGTCTGAGACCTGTAAAAGAAAAAACAAAAACTTTTTGAAATGGAACCACTTTTCAGTGAATAAAATGTTTTATTGAAGAATTACCAGGAAAAATTGACAAATAATTGGTAGAATTTGACAAGCAAGAACATAAGAGTGGTAAAAAGATACATATGTATGTGTGTGTGTATATATAAAAATAGACATTTAGAATTGTTTAATTAATGTAATTAATAGTTTTATATATATATACATGTATATACTGTATATATGTATATATTACATGTGATACTCAAGATGACTAAACTGTGTCACACGTAACAAATCAAATACACATACATAAGACACAGACACAGTCTTTGTGTAACTGTAGGTTACAACTATAGGTACAATTCCCAGAATTAAATTTTTACATTGTATTTTAGACATGTAAAACAATAATTTGACATTTTACATAACAACTTAAATAATCTAGAAGTTATTGCAGCGCAGGAAGTATCTGTTCCTCAGCACGCGGTACAACCATTTGGTCCTCAAGCTGTACTCGAACATGTAGGGTCCGCTGTAGATGTAGGAAAACCCTGCAGAACAGAGCAACATTTAGCTCCTGAGCTAGCAACAGGGAATAGTTCAACATCTTAGTAAATATATTTGTTTTATGGTCAAGACTGAGGTAAAAAGATCAAAACCACTCTCATACCGGTCTGTTAGACATGAAGCTGGAGCAAATGGCTAGCTTAGCATACAGCCAGGCTAGTGGCACAACATATAATCTAATTCTGTCAAACAACTAAGATAGTTTTGTCGCACAGCTCATCTGACCTCTGGCCAGATGAGGTGTAGCTCTTTCCTTTGGTTTCTATTCTTTATGCCAAGCTTAGCCTCTTTTTTGTTTCTTTCATCAAAGGGAGTCAACATCTTCTTCGAGGACATAAATATCTGCTTCTCTAAACCACCATAAAATGTAAATTTTATTTTTTCCCACTCTGATAAAAACAGTGCTCACCTCTGTACTGGAAAGCTGCCGTCACCTTGCCTGACAGACCAGAGAAGGACCGATCCACCCGCTTGGGGAATCCTTGGTCCATCGTCCTTCTTGCCTCATCATAACTGAAGAATCACAGACAGTCATGAGGGTTCAATACGGACAAAAAATACTCCAATGAGAATTGAAAATATCTGCTGGAAGTACCTATAGTAGTAGTTGTCCACAAAGAACAGAGTCTTCCCGGATTCCACGTCATAGAGAGCTGCATCGATTTTCTTCACTCTTCTCGGCAGACCGAAAATGGAGAGCTTCTTGGGATAGCCGTGAACACGCTGGTAGCCGTTGAAAGCCCACACTCTCTGACCTGATCGAAAAAAAACGCTCACAATTTACAGAGAAGAGCTTCATATCGACGTCTGATTGTTCTCTCGGGTGGACGAGAATATCACGCACCTTTAAAGAAGTAGATCCTGTCCGACTTCCGGCTTTCGTAAGCGGCGTCGATGTTGACTGGGGCGCTGGGCCAGAAGTTTCTGATGAGGCTTTGCTGAGGGGTCGCGCTCTGAGGGTAGCTACGCCAGAAGAAGCTGGAAACAAAGAGGAATGCAGACATTTTGTATGTAGGCATAAGGACACTGTGTATGGTGACCTAAAATTCCATTGCACATGTATTTCACTCTGATGCATACCAAGTGTCAGACTATGGTTGGCTTTGGGAAGAGGTGGACAAGTACAGTGGCCGGTGAGGTGCACGACTTTATCATGGACTTTATTATTACACAGTCTCCATTGTTGGGGCAACCAAGAGAACAAGTGTATACAGTATGTACGTATGTATAGATGTCTGATACCTGTCCTTGAAGAAAAACATTTCTCCTCGTAGGGTGGTGACAGCGTCCAAGACCATGGTTGAATCGCAGGCATCGGGGGTAGTCGGGGCTTCGGGTTCCACAGATGGATCTTTATCAGGGTTGGAACCTGGATTTTAAAGAGTAGTCTTAGAATATTTATAGAACCGTCCATCACCTTGCAGCAAAACGCTGCAAATGGGTATGACCAAAGAGTTTTCAGGGAGTTTTCTCAAGTGCTGCTCAAGCAAAGAGTCAGTGAAGATCCAGGCGTTCAGTACCAACCGTAGAGAGACTGGATGCCGTTGACGTCGTCCCGGGGCAAGACGAAGGTATCAGGGTTACGGTATGTGTAAACGGGGTACATGAGAGCACCGGGGTCGTCGGAGTGGGACAAACCCAGAGAATGGCCAAACTCATGGGCGGCGACCATGAAGAGGACGTAGCCTGGAGCAGATACAGACATGATTACAGTCGTCATGTGAAAACACAGTGGAAATATTGCTTTATCCTCCTCCTGGAGGTGGAGCTTAATTTAAATAGTAATACTATAGACTTTTAAGACACCATATACATTTTAAAGTCTAATAATTTATAGTGAAATGAGCAAGAGAGGAAGGAAGGAAAAAATGTCTGCTAGACAAATTTGTATACATTTTCTTAGACTCTTCAAAAGATTTGATTAAGCAACTATTTGTGGCAAAATAGAGAGGAAATATCTCTTCAGGGAAACATCACACAAATCAAAACACTTCAAGAAACACAAAGTAAAACCTAGTTTTACTGGAAAAATCTGTGATTTTCTTGATGAAAATACTGAATTCAATGCATTCACCCAATAACACCTACATATGTTTGATTGTTACGATTATCAAAGTGGACAATAAAATATTTGAAGTGGTGCAAAATTGATTCCAGCAGAACAGAAAAAAGTGTCTATTCACCTATGTTTGAGCGGAAAGTGAAGGTTTCATCATCATCAAAATGAGCGTCTCCTCCGATGCCTGGGGAAGGGGCGAAGGCGTGGGCGAGAGTCCCGTCAGGCCCATCGAAGGGGTAGTAATCACCATGAGCTGCAAGAAAACACATGTTCATGTCAGGATTGAAATATGTATAAAAAAAGAAATACTTCATATGTTTAATTTCTCCTGCACATTCTTCATATTCATGAAAATGGATGGATCAGAATGTATGGATTATGTTTGGATACTTTGTTGGACATAACAATCCAAAATACTACACATTTTTAACCCTTGAAAGTGTTAGAGTTAGTCCGCAGGCTCTGAGGCGCCACTGATGGAATGATTGTTTGCTTGTCATGTTGAGTGATGCCAGTTACGTAACTGAACCGTAAATTCAAACGGTTCTCTTTAAGGGATGAACATCACTGGATTATATACTTCAGTTTGTTCTCCAGGTGTCAACCAGCACAACACTAACTTTTGACACGACTCTATTATTTTGTAGTTTTAGCCTGGTATTCTACTTTTACCCAAGTAAAGGATTTTAATATTTCTCCCAGCATCAATCAGGGTGTTGTTCTCACCTTGGCGGCCAAAGGAGATCATGATGTCGGCAGTTCCGCTGTAGATTCTGGTGAACCTCAGAGGTGTGACTTTGGCCCACACATGCAGAGCTTTCTCTATGGAGTCATCGATCTCTGACGGAGACATGTCAGGTGTGTAGTTTTCTATCCTGCAATGGAAATAAGACACAAAATATGATTGATTAGGCTGGGTAATTTAGTTTCCTTCATAACTTCTCTCTTTAGGCCATTCACCTGTAGGTCAGACTGTTTTTTTCCCACTTGAGGTTACGTCCGAAGGTGGAGAAACGGGCGAGGTTGCCATCTGGAACTCCACAACGAGGCTTCTTCATCATGTCTATAGTTTCGGCGTCCAGCGTCCCGGTAATATGGAGACCAAAGAATCTCTGCATCTCACTCAACTTGCGTCTCAATGAGCTGAACCCCCGTCTGGGTCCACGGCCGGTTTCCTCCGTTAAGTTGAAGAAACTCTTCAAGTAGCTCTGAAAAAAAAAGACGGGAAGTTAATCATCAGAATTTAGAGAATATATGAATTTATAAATACATGTGCGTGCTTACCTTTGCTAAACCTTCATCTTCATTGGTCATTTGTGATGTTGGCATGCAGTAAACTGCAGCTCCCAAGCTCAGTATGATGCACAGACTGTGAGCCCTCATGCTTCCTCTTTGAGGTGATTGGTGTTTGTGGGCTGAAGTCCACTGCTTTATAGGCTGAGGAGGGGATGTGTTGAGGAGTGGGCGTGTTGAGCCACTGACTCAAACATTCCATAAGTGGATGACGCCAAAGATGGGCTTTGATAAATGAGATGACACGGACAGAAAAATCCCCCAAATTTAGGTGCCAAATTTAGGTGTCTTTACATAAAAAAATGAATATTAACATTGCTACCAAATAAAAGCATTTTGAATGTTTTTGCTGATTGCTTCGTCTCTTTGTCATATTTTGATGAGATTATCAGGCCTGATTGCAAACATGTCTCCTCCCCAGATGCATTCTCCAGCCTTCAGGCTATTATTTCCTGCAGTGCTACATCAGCAGGTCCTGACAAGCTGATTCACGTCACGAGCAGAAGTGCTTCTGACAAGCTTCGGGGTATTTGGAGCACCACAGACTACTCATCCGTGCACCCACTTCACAACCATATAGCGTCGCCAATAAACAAATGTTTTTCTGGAAACATATTCTTGCAAGTTTAAGTGAATGTATAAGGTCATAATATCGTTTTTCATTGTCTGCAAGTTTATTGCATACCCTTAGATGTGTATTTTTTTTTTTTAATTTTAAAAATGCAGTTTTGTGTTGTGTAACATTTGCACATTTTTGCTGGTGGAAAACTACTTTATCACCTTCTGTTTCACAACCCAGGACAGCAGGAGGAGAATCAGAGTCTTTGATGTGGAATTCATTTATCAGGTAAATTAACCCATTTAGGAAGTTATAAGAGATTGCTGAGCATTTGGTCTGACCTTGTCTGGTCTGTTCAGATGTGGACTCCAAACAGGGGTGCAGCTATAGGGAGCAGCGAAGGGCGTTTCTTAAACTGTTACCACAAAGCTTTCAATACTTGAAACATTAAGAAGACCCTTCAGCTGAAGACCCAGCCCAAGACGGTTATGTCTGTCCTCTAGACACCCAGATGGATTCTCCTGGAATCCAAGGAAAAAATCGAACATCACACCGCCACATAACGAAACATTTTTCATGAAGCAAAAACACATTTCTACCATTCTGGAGTCCGTTTCAGTGATGCTTTCCACCACTTCTGTAGACCCCGGCACTATTTCACGATGCTCCAGGCCCCGTTTGGGTCCAGAGGCAGTTTGGAACTTAGTAGTTAGTAACGCAACAGGAGATTTTGAAGTGATGCATTCTTCAATCTCACTGGTGTGACTCTAAGAGTTTGTTTGCTTTGCCTGCCACTTTGTGGCTGAGCTGTTAATGCTTGTTTTTCCTCATTGAGACACACACACACACACACACACACATGGACATACATATATTTATCACTCAGTCTTATCTAAATGTTTGTTTATGGAGGTTTCATGCCCACATGTTGGAGTTTATACCTGGGCTCAGTTGCTCCATAGATATCAGGCAGTTTACTTCTGCCAAAGAGGTTTTATTATTTGTTTGTTTGTTTTTAGTTTGCTTATTTGCAGAATTATTCACGAATGCCTCAAAGAGGAGACTTACATGGGACTGTGGAGCTTTGGCGAGGCTTTAGATTCTAGTGGAAATATTTTTTCATTACAACGAATCAACAGAAAACTTGTCGCAATTTACACATGATAAGAAAACATTATCTGTTTCTGAGCCACTCATAATACCACCATTACAACATTGTATTGAATGCTGATGCTATCAATTTTTTTTTATCACTTCCTTTTTTTTTTTTTTACTGCCCCCTCAATTATTCATCATGACAAGTATGTTTATTGTTAGACATAAGAAAATCATGACATCACTTCCTGTTTGAGCAACTGGAGTCTGAAGTCATGACTTTGCATTACTTTTTTATTATCAACAGGATGGAATTGACAAAATGACATCTTAAAATGAAACCAGTGTATCGTATATAGGACTTCTGGCCACTTCTAGTGATACTAATATACAAATGAAGACATTAATGTAAACAAAAAAAACAAAGTGGTGGAAATAACAACCACTAAAGCCAACGATTCATTGATTATTAGCTAGTGATCATCACAGAGAAAGAAGGGAGGATAAAGTGAACAAATGCATGTCAGAAATCACACATTGATTTCTCTTTAGGTCAATGTTTTGCCTTTAATTTAAACGATTAAAAAAAAACAGGTAACATTTTTATTTCTGATGGCAGGAGAATCCCGATCAGGAAGTGACCAACAACAAATATTGTTCAGTGTTTTGTTGGATTGCAGTTTCCACTTGCCACTCCATTCTTTGTTAGCTTCTGTTATTTCAGTATATTTCAAAATCATATGAGCGATAAGAACATTTTGTCATTTAAAAATCATTAGCATTTCTTTTTCATTCAGCACCAGTTCAGCTTTTCAGCAAACATCTCCAAAACTGATGACATTCCCATCATTCTCTGCTTTGCCTGGTGTTTGTTGCTAATTAGCAGAAAGATGGTGAACATGTTCATCATACCCCCCGAAGTATGTTTGAGAAAATACACCGTCACGATCACGGAGTTTATCTTTTCACTTACATGTACAAGAACAACAAAATATACTTAAAATTTGCTTCACCAACTTTTATTTGCATATTCATCAGTTGAATTTATTCTCATATATTCTCCATTATTCATACATTCATGTCTTTTGTTGGCATCGTGCATGAATCTGTGTAAACATGAGCACTCATAACAACAAAACAGCAAAAATTATAATAGTAAATATGATATAAATAAATGAATATTTGAGATAATTTAAATAGAACGACTGCTGACCTTACAAAAATAATAATATTTCAAAAACATATGGTGCTGTTATTAGGATAGATATACATCCAGTACATCCCCTTAAATGTGTAACATTCATTCAACTTAATAATCATTCCTTCAGTCTCATTCAGAGTGGCAGCATGAAGAAGTTATCCTCCTCTAGTAGTTATTGCAGGGCAGGAAGTAGTTGTTCCCCAGGGCGCGGAACCAGTGCGGTGCGGTCCCAGACTGCAGGCTGTACTCATGCATGACTGTTTTACTGTAGATGTAAGCAAAACCTGCAGGACAGAGACTCCTTGTTAGTTTCCATTAAAATCTTTTATTTGTGTGGGTTGTGTTGATCAGGATTTATCTGTCGTTGCTCACTTCTGAACTCGAACGCCGCCGTCACCCTGCCGGCCACTTCAGGAAAGGCCCTTGGCACACTCTTGGGGAATCCCTGGTCCATCGTCTTTGTAGCCTCGTCATAACTGAAGGAACATAAACAGTTATTAGACCGACCGTCAAATTATCTACTAACATATTTCTGCCTTCATCATCGACATCAGTCGTCTGAATAAACGCCTGTTTGCACACACCTGTAGTATTTGTCTCCAACAAAGAACAGAGTCTTGTCAGAACTGGCGACATAAATGGCTGCATTAATTTTCTTCACATTCTCAGGCAAACCAAAAGTGGAAATTGATTTTGGATAGCCAGGTGTAAGAGTGTATCCACGGAAAGCCCACACTTGACGACCTGTTTGAAGTACGAGAAAAAATTCTTTAAGAACATGCAAGCAAAGCAAAATAATGTAGAAATAGAGTTGGTTTAGTGATTTTTGGTAGATCCAGACGACAAATACCTTTAAAGAATAAAACACTATCAGAATATTGGCTTTCATAAGCGGCGTCAATCGTGTTGGGAGCTTCCGGCCAGAAGTTTCTGATGAGACTTTGTTGAGGGGTGGTGCTCTGAGGGTAGATACGCCAGAAGAAGCTGGAAACAATTCAAGAAGAGTTTTTTAACTGACATGTTTTGATCTCCGCTTTCAGACCGTTGAGGATTTTACCGCGTGTGAAAAAATACCTGTTCTTGAAGAAGAGCAGTTCTCCTCGTAGGGTGGCGACAGCATCAAAGACCAGGTTTGAATCGCAGGCATCAGGGGTGGTTGGGGGTTCAGGATCAGGATTAAGAGGATCCTTGTCCGGGTTTGGTCCTGAAGGTCATATAAAATCAGAATCTCATCACAATGACGGTAACAAATACAGTGTAGGATTTCATTTCTGGGACTTTGTTCAGCCAATCATCACCAACCGTAGAGAGACTGGATGCCGTTGACGTCGTCCCGGGGCAGAATGAAGGAGTCGGGGTCACCGTATGTGTAAACTGGGTACATGAGAGCACCGGGGTCCTGAGAATGAGACAAGCCCAGAGAATGGCCAAACTCATGGGCGGCGACCATGAAGAGGACGTAGCCTGGAGCAGAAAACATACAACCACGGGTCAGTTGGGATAACTCTTAATGATGGAAGCTGAAGAGACGTTATGTGGAGAACAAAGCGAACTGACCAGCTCTTGAGCGGAAAGTGAAGGTTTCATCATCATCAAAATGAGCGTCTCCTCCGATGCCTAAGGACGGGGCGAAGGCGTGGGCGAGAGTCCCGTCAGGACCATCGAAGGGGTAGTAATCACCATGAGCTGCAAGAAGACATACGCTCATGTCAGGCATCAATCAGAGCAAAATTCATCAACTGATCAGCTGTCATTTATCTATACATCTGTCAGAAAAACACTCTTAGTTGCTGCTCCGTGGACCAAACCACCGGCAGAACAATGAAGTGTAAGTGTTCTCACATCGGCTGCCGAAGGAGATCATGATGTCGGCGATTCCGCTGTAGATTCTGGTGAACCTCAGAGGTGTGACTTTGGCCCACACCTGCAGAGCTTTCTCTATGGAGTCGTCGATCTCTGACTGAGACATGTCAGGTGTGTAGTTTTCTATCCTGCAGGGCAGAACGATACATTCAGTACTTTAACCTTACAGCAGAACTGTCTCTCACACGTTTTCTCTCTTTAGTCCACTCACCTGTACGTCAGACTGTTCTTCTGCCACTTGGGGTCATCTCTGAATGTGGAGAAACGTGCAATTGGGATATCTGGCACGCCACAACGGGGCTTCTTCATCATCTCCAGGGTGTTGGTGTCCAGCGTCCCGGTGATCTGGAGGCCAAAGAATTTCTGCATCTCAGTCAGCTTGTTGGACAACGGGCTGATCCCCCGTCTGACGGCAGGACCGGACTCCTCCGTCAGGTTGAAGAAGTTCTTCAGGTAGCTCTGCAAGAGAGGACATGTACATGAACATTATCTGTAGAAAACTGTTGTAAACTGCAGGATAAAGGAAAAAGTAAATCAAACTATATACCTCTGCTAAATTTTCATCTTGTGCAGTAATCTGTGGCAGCGGCAAGCAGTAAACCGCAGCAGCCAGGCTCAGGAGAATGCATGGAGTGAATGTCTTCATGTTTCGTTGAATTCGTCTTGTCTCTGTGTTCTGCAGGCAGCTGTTATATAGTCTGAGGCTGGAGGCGTGTTCAGTCGCTACCTGCCTCGGCCGGTGACTCAATATTCCTTATATGGCTAAGAGAGGAAGTTAGGCATCGATTGGTCATCCGTCAAAAAGTTTCCCAAAATGAGATGCTGTAATTATGATGATGTGACACCGTTGGCAATATTACAAATCATGCTGTGGGAAGATTTCATGAAATAAAGATTAGAGGGAGAATCAAATGATTCTCTAGTGAAGTACTAATATGCAGAATTTTAAGCCAGTCGGTTATCTATTTTTTTTTCTAATTCGAGTCAGGGTATCTTAAAACTGAATTATACATGGTAATTTAATGTAAACAAAGCACATAAGACCATATAATATATAAACACTTTATAAATTTCTTCTGTTAGCCAGATCATCCTGAAAGCAGTGATCACTTTGTACTTTGCTGAGAAAACATGTAGTAAATTTGTGTGATTCACTTGCAATTTCAAATGTTCAGATTCTTGCAAAGGAATAATTTGTTCTGACAAGCATTTAAAATATTAATTTGTTCATTTATCAAGATAATTCAAAATGTCACGGTCTAGTTTATCACCAAATATGAAGCCTTTAAAAATAAGAAATACAGTACTGCAAACCGCAGCTGAAGGCAAACAAAGAGTAATTTACATTCAAAATTAGGTACAAAAATATGAGAATAAAGTGTAGAAGTTAATGAAGATTTATTATTGTTAATGTTTCTATACATTCTGAGTCATTTCTTAACATTTCTTTACTGATGTTCCACAACAGCGCATTGATTGATCTGCTGGTGATGAATCCGTCCTGATGGTATGTCATCTTAGGTGGTGGGGGGGTGGGTTGGTTGTGTTGGGACTGGGGGCCTGATTAGAGTTACTCCTCATCCTCTTAGAAGGTAAGTGACCAAATCAGGAGTAAAAATGTGTCGAGGTAACTTTTTGGTCTTCTCATCGGCTTTTCAGTTTGTTTTGAGGAGGAGTTTTTTCTCCATAACTGCATTTTAATCTCATGTTAAAGGCTGGATAAAATTTATCCGAATCAGATTTCAGTTTCAAAATCTTGGAACACATCATCAGCTGTTTACCTCAGGAGTTCAATATTTGTTTCTAGCTGGGAGCTAGAAATTCAAATTCAAACACACTCCACTGTAAGGATTTTTTGCCTTCATAGAGAAGATGCGTGACTCAGCTGCAGGTGGTTAGTTTCCACCTCACGTCTGTGATCATTTATCACCACTCTGTGCATCAATGTTGATTACAAGCCACATAATTGGTCAATTATGTTACCTAATAGTGGACAGAGAGGAACAGCAACATATGGTGCAATGTGTTGTCTTCAAAAGATTGATCAATTGCAGCGAAAGCAGCAGTCTGGGAGAAAATGTGTTGCAAGAAAAAAAACCTTTCTACTCAAAATGAATAGGAATCTGTTAATATGTTGGATTTCTGTTTTCATTGTGTTGTTTTGCACTTATAATAGTGATGCATTTTTGTAGTTTTAGGAGAAATAAATGCATTGTGAAGATTTTTAGAAACATTTCAGTAGAACACAGAGTCGTGTTACAAGCAGCACGGATGTTCAACTTCAACCACTTCCTAGATTTAGTCATCGCTGTTATTGTAACGTATTTCTCAGCAACACTTTGCAGACACACAAAGTGTGTCATCATCATCATCATCGTCATCATCATCATCATCATCATCATCATCATCATCATCATCATCATCATCATCATCATCATCATCATCATCATCTCTCTCTGTCAGAGTGTAGTTTTCTTCCTGCAGTCCAGCAGATCGTTCACTGGGCCGGTGGAGACGACTCGTTTGGCGGTGAAGTCGAACATGTAGTGGACGTTTCCTCTAAAGAAGTGAACAAAATCTGATGGAGATTGGAGATTGAACAGATTAAAACACTGAATTATAATATCATTATAATGTCACTATTCAAAGACATGATGCAAGAATTTGAGTTATGTTTTCCTTTATCCGACAGGAAGTGATCTGTCGCTCCCTCAACCTTCTTTATTTACAGGACAGGGCCAACACCTGCATTATTGATTCTTTCAGCAGTACAGTATTTTATTAATATTTAAGGGCACCATTGGGTGTTCGATCAACAGTACATAACACCTATTGTGTGGACCTGGGAGCAGGAAAGTAAATGGATGTTGGTACCATCATAGATGACGGCTGCATCTACCGGGGTTGGAATCCCTGGCCACTGCTGCTCGATAGGTGTTGGAGGTCCCTCCATCATCCTCTGCCTCTCACTGTACCTACATGTTGTAGAAAAATAAGGTAATGAAAAAATATGCAACTCAGAACCTAAGAAGAAGGTCAAGGCCCAATCCCAATCCCCCCTTTAATCCCTACCCGTCACTTTCCAGCGCTACTCCCTGTTTGACTTGCCTCTAAACAGAATTATGAAGGTCAGGTGTGGAAACCTTTAAGTGAGACATGTCTTCATGGGAAATAAGTTATGTTTTGGTTCACATAAAGATCCCATCAGCAAAGGAGCACCACAGTCAGGCCTCCTACTTCCACAGCAGGATGCAGATTTATTGTCTGCTGGAGATCGGATTAGATCCCTGGTTTGTTCAAACTTAACGTCCAAACTTATGTTTGATGTTATTTTTCTTTATTCACTTGGATAGTTTGATCCTTGATTGATGGAGTTCTGTGGGTTTAATAACCTGACATATTAAAAGGATTTATGTTTTAACAGAGCAAACATATTTTTTCTGTGCAACTGTAATGTTTGTAACTTGAATAATTAAATAATTCAGAGTTATTTACATTAAGGATTAGTTACATTTATTTTACATTGTGGATATTTTACATTACATTGAGTTACATTTAGTTACATTTATGAATTACATCTGGTCCTTTGATTATAGCCATTATGCTGATGTGGCCCTCGGTGAAAATCAGTTTGACACCTCTTCTATAGAGGAATTGTGCTAAAAGAAGGAAAATGCTAAATGTGGAGGAACAGAGTTTAGACCAAAGTCATTTTCAATCTAGCCTTTACAATGTACCTCAATGAGCTGCATTTGAGCATATAGAGATTATAGAGCATATAGAGGTTAGCTTAGTATTGAGAAATAAGATCAAACATCTGACGGACGCTGAATACCTCCAACACTCATGGCCAGTGAAGAACATGGTGAAGCCCTCATTTCTGAAGTGAAGAGCAGCATCTATGCTTTTAATCCTGGAGGGGAAACCCAGGTCAGAGATATTTCTGGGGAAGCCCTCCTCCAGGTTTACCTGCAGGAGCACCCAGTATTGTTGACCTGCAGAAACAAATGGCCACCATAACACAGATACTGGTTATAGTGGTACATGAGGATGAGAATGTGTGTTTACTTATTATTTTACCTTTAAAAAACAAATTTGTTTTCTTTTCAACATTCTCATAGACGGCGTCCAGGTAGGAAGGAACACTGTCTTGCCACAGACTGCTAATCAGGGTGATTCCTGTATCATCAAATTGTGGATGTTTACGCCACATGAATCTAGAAGTAGACAGGAAATGATCTCAAACACCCTTTTAAGAATGTTTTTGTCCAGTATCTTTAAACTATAGTCACATCAAACGTCTGTTGGTCACCCTCGCAATGCAAACACTCGAGTTATTTGACGTTTTTCGTACCTGTCTTTGAAAAACACAAGCTCCTGTGTTAATTTCATCACGGCGTCAAAAGACAAATCGGGATCACATTTGTCAGGCGTCCTTGGGGGAGGATGTTTTGAGAATAGTGAAGCAAAATGAGGGCTAACCCCTGCAGGAAACAGAAGTTACACATTATTATTCCTCAGAATTTCTCCTATGAAGACATCTTAAATTATTTAATTAGATATCTAATATTTAACTGCATGGAAGAATCAAAAAGTGGAAGTGTGAGATACGTTCTTCTGAAACATAACAACCGTGAGTCAGAATTTTTTTGTATTCACAGATGTGAAATTTAAGTTCTGACGTTGGTCGTTGTCTTGCGTGTTCAGTGGAGGATGAGGAATCTTTAGAAAGAGGATATTGTGGTTTTAGCTCTGAGCCTTTTTTTCTCACGGGATGTACACAATGATCTTGAAATCAAATTACAGTTGGAATACAGATGTTTCACTATATGTATCCAGTAAAGTGTTACTAAAGGCATATACTAATACTTTACAAACAAACGCTCTTTGTGTGCAATTTAAGGTAGAAATGAATGAAATGAATTAAGGTAGAATTAGAGACCCTTCTGGTTCTTCATCCTTTGCATTCAGGTGAACTCACCATATAGACGTTGGACATCTTTGACATCGCAGAGGGAAAGCTGGAGCTCGTAATTAGGGGCGAAGTTGTACGCAGGGTACATGACGGCCCCCGGGTCGGAGGAGTGGAGCAGGCCGAGAGCATGGCCGAATTCATGCACCGTCACAGCAAAAAGGTTAAAGCCTGCCGGAGGAACAAACCTGACTGGGGCTTAACTGAAGATAGAAGAGGCAAAGCTGCAATACTGAAGGTTTACCAAAAAAATACTGTACTTTAACACCGCTGTTAAACCTGGTGAGTTAAGGCAGCTCTCTTAAATCATTAAAATTAACTCAAATAATAGACATCTTTGAAGGGTTTATTATTATTATTAAAGTTAAATTATTCTAATAATGAAACCAAACTAATTACAGGCAAACCTCAGTTTCCGACCACAATTTGTTCTGGAAGGCTGTTCGAATAGCGATTTGTTCGAATTGCAAATACATTTTTCCCATTAAAAATAATGTAAATGGTCTTAATCCATTCCAAGACGCTAGAAAACTACCTTTTTTCAACATAATATGTTATTTCATAATGTTATTTATTTATCAAATTGTATAGTAATGAAATATATCAAAGAAATGTAAAAAAGAAGCAAACACGAGAAAGAAAGAAAAAAAACATCAACTTAATCAGGTTAGCCTAAGGTGCGAGTTCCTGTTGTCTTTTGGACAGAAGTTTACGGTGCCGTAACTCGTACCATAATGGGATGCAAATTAAGTGAAAAATTATTGAATACAGTAAACTAAAATAAAAAGCACATTACCGTCACGTTTTCTCTCGACTTTTCTCGCCTTTATTGCGCTTGGCGGCGAGAAAAAGGCGTTTGCTTCGTGTTCGACTTCCAAATTTTTGTTCGACTTCTAAGACAAAAAAATTCCGAATTTTTTGGTCGAATGCCAATTTGTTTGATTTCCAAAGCGTTCAGAAACCAAGGTTTGCTTGTAATTTAATTTAATCTAAAATTTAGAACCCATCATGGAATTGTTACACGATGATATTCGCCATGGAAAACTAATTCCCCATAATATCACCATGATATGATAAAGTTTTAGTCCTCAAAATAAGTAATTTCAGATGCCGTCAGCCAATAGAATGTGCGTACGGTATCACGTGACTACCAACTAAAAATCCGTGATGAGGTGAAGCGAGTGTTGATGCGCGAATGCGAGAGGGATTACTGTAATGACAAACTTTTTCCTTCAAAAATATTTTTAAAAAGTGTTGAATTTATTTGAATTAATGCACTTGAATTATTTCACACTCTTTTAGCTGGACTAATGTTGATGTTTTACAGTGAAAAAGTAATTTCCTTTTAGTATGACAGACTACTTTAACTCTGTTCTAGTCTTTATGCTAAGCTAGGCTAAATGTCGAATGAATTCATCAAAGTAGCAGCAATAAGTGAAGTTAATATGCAGTCATTTCCAAAGTTAAGTGTTTTTCTCACTCTGATTGCTGTTGTCAGGTGAAGTTGCTAACTTTATTACCAGTATTATTTAAACTCCAGTCTTCATCAGCATCAAAGTGCACGTCTCCACCAATACCAAACCCAGGTGGGAAAGCATGAGCCAGGATTCCTCCCCTGCCGTCGAACGGTGTTCCGTCTTTGTGTTCTGAGGCCAAAAGTGAAGTTTTAGCTCGGTGAACCCTTCGTGTGATGTGTTAGCATCAGAGCTGAGCCGTCCCTTCAGGGCTTACCGCCGTTGTGGAAGGAGATGACAATGTCGGCCTCCTTCCTTCTCCGCTTGTGGAATTTCATGGGTGTAACATTGGACCAGAGCCGCCAAGCCTTTTTGAAGACCTTGTGGACCTTTGATGATTGGATGGGGAGATTGTAGCTGGTGATCCTGAAGAACAGAAAGAGAATTCTCTTATTCTTACTGATCTGTGATGTTATCATCAGGCTGAGCTGTTTTTACTCCTCACCGGTAGCTGAGGTTCCTCTTCTTCCAACGAACCGTCTCTCCAAATTGTTCAACATCTGACAGACCACAGCGAGGCCTCTTCATAACTGCCAGAGTTTCTTTGGTCAGCTGTCCACTCGGAGGTAACCCAAAGAATCGTTGCATCTGTTCAACCTTATCGCAGAATTCTGTCGTCCAAACAACATCCGCATCTGTGGCAGCAGTCCGTTTCTGTCTCGCTGATTTCGACCTGTAGCCGTAGAAGCGTCGCAGGTATTCCTGAAGAAGACAACAGAGCACAGGCATCTGAGGACAACACATCCACACCAGCCCTGCGATGCATCGGGATATGACACACGCTCCACGTGTCGCATCGAGTCACATTAAAACCCCTAAAAAAATTAAAGGTATAAAATTAAAATGGATTCTTTATTGTATATAAATTATGTCTGAACCTTAATAGAGTTAGGTAAGGATGCTTCTGACAACAGGATCGCCTTTCAGAGTCACTTGAAGCAGTGTTTCCATGGAAACAACAAAAAATGATTGTGAAATTCTACAACCTAATCTAATATAATAAAAATTTGAAATCATAACAAGCAGATAAAATCTTTGCTTTTTGTTTATTTATTTAACAAGTTTAAATTCTTCACTTACGTATTGTGCTGCACTTCAGTGCAACCTACACATGTTTATATGTTGCACTTTAACTTGATTTTTTTTATTTGCATTTTATATCGATGCATCTTTTTTTTTTACATTCTGCTTTGTTTATAAGTGTACAACAAATAAACTTGTCTTACCTTGCAATCTATCCAGTAAAACATTCCAAGCATTTTTTAAAACCTTTAATCACAATACATTGCTGAGACATTGCAACACTTGTGTAATTGTAGGTGTCAACAAAAACCACAAAGATCTAGAGATGCACTATAAAACCTTTTGAGATCATCTCAAACAGATCAGTTAAGGTGGTTCAGATAAACATGAATCAAAAATATGTTTTTTTTTTAGTAAAAATAACTCTAATCCTTATTGTTAAGGTAACTTGGTGAAATTAAATAAATTATATCAGCTCTATGGGACTATGACACACAGAAAGAAGAAACTATTCCCCATTTAAAGTTATTGTTTTTGTTTTTGGAGACTGGAAGGAAGCCAGAGCATCCTAGATCAGTGATGTAAAGTGTTAATTGTTAACTGCAGAAAATTGCTACCATAGCTTAGCAACCACCAAAGCGTGAGGAGCTGTGTGAGAAGAGACTGTGTCGTAGATCCCATACCTCTGCAAACGCCCGCTCAGCTTCAGGTGCTCCGGCGTGAGACCATCGTGCAGGCAGGTCTGGGTTTCTCAGAGGGATAGCCATGGAAGGCGTCTTGTCCTGCATCGTAAGAGTCAGAATACTCCAGAACCAGAGCATCTTCCCTTCTGACAGGTTATCCCACCAAGTCAGTCTGCAGGTGTGAAGCTTCTCATACACAAGACTATATGGTAGGTGCAATGGGGACCACCTGCTAATTACACTCCTGTCCCGACAGGAACAGCAAAGCAGGCAAAGCACATAGGACGGTGCTCTCGAATATTTCTTGAAGCAAGCTCAGTCCTCTCATGTATAATTAGATATGGAATCCAGAGTCACGTGACACTACATAATGAATCAAGACAGTTATGTGTGCTCCTTAACGTTCTATTCACGTAGTAGAACATTATTAGAGATCCATGGGTTGGCAATGTGTTTGAATACTGGAAGGGGAAAAAGAACATATCAATTCCATTTTATGATGGAGGATAATTGAGGAGCAAAAGCGTTGATAGTTGTTCTGGCTTTCATCCCAGAGTTTTATACTGTTTAGATTCACTGAGCAGTCAGACAGGTGTTGTCTGATTTATGGTGTTTATTTATTTATTTTTAAGTTGTTAAGATCTTCTCAATATAGTAAAAAAAACAGTCAATAAGTTTCAATGTAGTTTGAAACCATTCTATTCTTTATTTAGAAATGCGTTTTTAATAGTATATGGTTAATACAAATCTATTTTAAGCTTACAAACAAATGCATTTTATTTTTTAATATTGTACAGAAAAAAAAGTTTAAGGATACAATTTGACGATGTTTACATCGCAGATGCTTTATTTATGAATGAATGAATGTTTTAAGGTTATTAAAAAGTACAGGAATTATTATTATTCATAAGTTGAGTAAAATGATGTAAACTCGAGTTTTATTTTTCTGTGTATTTTTTTGAAGACTGATGTATAATCGAGAATTACGTAAGTGAGGCATTCCTGTATAAAATGTTTAATCTCATTTTCTAAAATATTCTTTTACTGTTTACAACGCTAAGTAAAGTTTTTTGTCTCAAACATGACAACCAAAGGGTTTCTCCCTGTCGATTCTCATTCGGTGACTTGATAATCTTTGGATGAGTATCTTTTACTGAACATTGAATAAAGTCACATGAAGAAAAATCTAAATGGCATCTCCTCTTTATGTTCCCTAATGTAACACATAAGCTGAAATATCAAACCTGAACAGCTGGCATACTTTTGTCATGTGACATGGTCAGTATCTCATTACGACAATTTTTTGACCACACACTGAGCAACTGAATGGTTTCTCTTCTGTTTGGATTCCCCCTTCATTCCTGCTCATGTGGTCTGAGGATTCTCTTAATTGTTGTCTTCGCAGGAGTGGATGTGTAACAAATCTAACAAAATAAAACATATCAGTCATGGCAAATGTAGCAGTTTTTTAACGGATTTTCTGGTTAATAGGATGAACAAATAGGCAGAGCTCAAGATTAGAATCTATAGTTTGAAAAGTCGCAAAAATAAAATGGGCGTTAAATATAATGTTAGATGGGAAATAGCCTCTTGTTGTATGAGGAAATTAGATTTTACAAATTTGAGAGACTTGAAATAAAATGATTCTGTATATAATGAATCCAGAAAACATATGCTTCACTTTTATCCTGAAATTATTGGAATAATTGCTCCAACATTTCCCCAGTAACCTCCTTTTTGGGTTAGCTTGAATACAGCAGATCTTTTTTTCTTCCAAGGATCAGTGAAGGCATCGCCACAGGGATGCATCTGCCCCGCCCTCTGATGACATCACTCACCAGGAAGCCCATGACGTCTTTGCCGCAGGTGGGAAACGGAAGATTGATGGAGTTCTGGCAGACTTTGAAGACAGAGTTCAGCTCAGTTAAATTAAACATTACACACACACACACACACACACACACACACACACACACACACACACACACACACACACACACACACACAGAAATTATACTTGCTATTGTTAAGTTTAAATAACTTAAGGCATTAAGTAAATACAACTAGATTTGAAGTAAATTTAGTAAACTTAACTGCACACTGTTAATTATATTTACTTTTCTTTTTAAGTGCAATCCGGATTCTTTTAAGTAAGCTGAACTTCTCACATTTTAGAGTGGAAGCCATATATTGTTTTTAAATTTGCGCCGTATTTCTTTATAAACTATAGCAACAAAACCCACAACACAACGCGTTTCTCTCTCTTTTTTAAAATGCCTCCAGCATTTACGGCAAACAGAGGTTTACTCAAAATAAAAATCATGCCAAGTCCGTCAGCAGCCTTTGGTGACAGGCGCTGCCATTCAGCTAATCTCGTCAGGCATTTCCATCGTGAGTCAGTTTAACGTGGGAAAAGCATCACCCAGATTAAATCTGCTTTTATAGCCAGGACGCCCACCTTGAATGGAACCAAACCTTTATGCTTCAATACAATCTAATCTCCACATCCAGTAGATACAACCAGCGCTGAGTCAAAGGAAGTTTTGCTAATGGCTGTGTTACACACAGCTGACATTGACTCATTATATCCTGCAGGATAAAGATGGATATAAAACTCTATATTGAAGCTTTTTATGACACATTGAATGAATGAATCTCAGTTTTGCAACACCTGGGTAATCATTTCTTCGATGACAGATATGCACAACACCAATAACATTCAGGCTGCTGAAGCCGAGCCTCAAAGTGAAACAAACATCTTTTGGTGAATGTTCAACAGATCACGTCAGCTGTGTGTCTGCATGAGGGATGTGACTGTTCATTGTTTTCAACGGGACTAAAAAGAGTTGGTCACCCAATAGAAAAGAGGAAGGGGAGTTTTACAGTTTGTTCACCACACTGAGGAGGTGCTTTCCTCTGTTTCATAATAATCTGATGCAACTCAAACAAGCCCATAAATCCAGGTGAGGAGACCCTGAAGGGTTTCATCAGCCGCTCTGTTTTTACACAAATGACAGTTCAGGATCTCCATTAAGTTCAGGATGACATGCAGCCCGGAGCAAAATGACACGATCCGTTGGTGAATGACTGTTCTGCTTGGATAGAATCAAAAATCCTGCTGGAAAATGTGTGTTTGTGTGATTACAGTATCTGACAGGAACAAAGCAGCGCCTCTGCATCGACTGCCCTGATGTAACACGCAGGGAGGAATGCAGTGAACCTCGTCAACAGAAGTTATTCTGTCTGAACTTGCCCTTCTGATGACATTAAATGCTCTCAGATTGACATATGTTGAAAATATATAGCTTAAGAGACTTTTCAATCCAGGTGATGTGAGCAAAACTTTAATATTCTTTTGTAGTTTGGTAGTGAGATCAAAACAAACCAGAGTCAGCAGCAGACAAAAGATTGCATCCTAGTGTACAATATTGTCGACAAAAACTGCTGTGCGAATCACCAATACATTTGTTATTTATACCTAGGTATATAAATAACAAAATTATATGTAGAAAATACTGGTTTTGATTCACATGTTGAGAAACTAATAAATCCTCTCTTAAAAAAAGACAAGAAAAAGAATTAAATAGGATTTAAATTCAGATTGGATCAAGGACAGAAGAGTTGTTAAAGCCAATGATTAAAGTTTTTTACTAGGATTAGGAAAACTTGACTTGCTTAATGAAGAAAGGAAATGTGTATATGAATTTAGACAACGAAACAACGCAGTGACACAATCAGCATTGTCATCTTCTCTGTGGGTAACACGTCAGCAGCCTTTGGTGACAGGAGCTGCCACCAAGCCCATAAATCCAGGTGAGGAGCCCATAAATCCAGGATTGATGTGACTCTGAGCTGTTCCACACATACTGTATATGCTCCACAAACTGACTTCTTCATTTAACTAAGCAACACTTACTAAAAACGCAAACAGTTTACTCAACATCTGCATAGAGTCAGTTCACCGTTAAAGATTGGGTTACAAGCTTCACATTCTGCATCAAAGTGGTCATTTAAACATCAGTGAAAAAGAATGTAGATTTTCTTCTTGAGGGAAAAGTCCATCCATCAATTAAAGTTCGGTCTTTATTGAACCAATCCAATGCTGATAGAAAGTCTGCTGGATTCTACTATTAAAGCATCTCCTGAACAAGTGATGGAAATGGAGAATGAAACAATTTTTATCAAGATAATCGCAATGGTTAATAATTGGATATACAGAAGTGAATTAGACTTTTTAAACCAACAGATATATGAAGTAAATGTTTAGATAAATTATTCTGACATTGACGTTTTCTCTTCTTTATTCTCAACATTCCACTTTCATGAGCAACACTTGTGGAACTGGGGTGGAATTGGGATGATGATGATCATGATGATGTGTGTGTGTGTGTGTGTGTGTGTGTGTGTGTGTGTGTGTGTGTGTGTGTGTGTGTGTGTGTGTGTGTGTGTGCGTCATAATGCTGTGATGTACAGTATGTGCCTCGCCCTCCCTGTGGGCCTCCAGCTTGCTGTACATTTCTGCTTTTCATTTTCTGTTCATTTTAGGTTTTGTACAATTATGTCTGTTTAGTTGTGTGTTATAGGTTTCCTTGCTTTTGTTTGCTTAGATATGTTTAGGTGCACTCTTCTGTGTTTGTCTAGTTTTTTATTTAGCTGTCCTCAGTTGTGTATCAATGTGTTCCCCGTTTTTTATTCATCTTGTCTCTATAGTGCAATTGTTGTCTCTTTTATGTATTTATGTTTATCTGTATTTATTTTGTTCTGTCATCGTTTTGGTGTGTTGTGAATTGTGTGAACCTATGAGTATCTATCTGTGTATCTATCTATGTATCTGTCAGTGTATCTATCTATATATCTATAATCTATATGAAAGTAATCACCCTGAAAAACAGGAAACTACCTGACATCCACGAGTCCAAAGAGCATCATGACATCATCAGTGTACCCAGTACGTGATGACCAGCACCATCTATATTCTAAAGAATCACCTCACGCTTTAGAGTAGAGTAGAGAGTAGAGTATAACTTTATTTATCCCTTGAGGAGTTCCGTCAGGGAAATTAATGTCTCCGTCGCACACAGCACAGTAAGTACACAAAACACAGAAAAAGCACACAGAAAGCACCAGCATAGAAAGTAGCACAACACCAAATAGAAAGAGTAATAAATAACCCATCAAGAATATATAAATAGAAAATCATAAATAGGCATAGAAATAAAAAAAATAAACAGGCCTGGTTAAGTATGGGTATAGTGAAATGTCTATAGTGTTTGTATTGTTTTTGTTGTATTGTCTGTGTCATCCCTCAGCTCTCGTGTGGGCTTTCTTCTTCTTCATCTCCCCCCAGAGAGAGTTGAGTAGTTTAATGGCTCGGGGGATGAAGGAGTTCTTCCGTCTGTTTGTCCTGCATGTTGGAAGGCGCAGCCTCTGGCTGCTCAGGCTTCTCTGGTTGTTGGTAACGGTGTGCAGAGAGTGGCTGTCATCGTCCATGATGTCCAGCAGTTGGTTCAATGTTCTCTTCTCTGTATCCCTCTCCTTAGTGACACTTCATCCTTTGTGTCACTTCCCTTCCCTAAAAGTCAACATGAAATGGTGTATTCTGGATAAGAACTGAAACAAGAAGCCTTCTGTTGGGAAACTGACACATTTTTTTTAATTTCACAATACAGGACATCAATAAAGTCTGGCACATGACCAAAAATCAATTAACACGTTGGCAAAGTTTCCTCTTCACATAAAGCTGTATAATCACAACCTGGAGGATCGACACGTGAAATGATGGCAAGGCAAAGAAATCAGACAGGCTGGACATCAGCTGTTACTGTGTGTCATCCTAGTGTTTCATTAAATCTGGGGGCACAACAAAACGGGACACGTTGAATGGTTTCAGGTGAGCATCAAGGCAACTTGGATTACACTGCAAGGATAATAAGGCACCCTCTTTGAAATCTGCTCGCCTCTGCAGACGAGCAGCGGCTTCAAGACGATAACACACTTTAAAGAAATATGGTTAACACTTTGTGCTTGTAACACTGGGATCCAACAGTTTATGTGCCAAAGCACACGAGACAATGACACAACATGTAGGCATCGGTGTAACAGGAATGTACTGACATGTCGTCTCAGGATAAAAGACACACAGATACAACCATGTTGTGCATCTTCTTAATTTAACTGCATTTTGTTACCGTTACACCTTCACGAATTCACAGTAGCAAATCAAACCTTGGAAATTAAAAAAAAAAAGCCCTTCATGTCACCCCACAGGTTCAGTATGAGGGGGTAGGTAGTGCTTCAATGCGCTGTGGGGAATAAGCTGGGGAACAGCACCACCTAGTGGTGACAAAGCAGATCGTTTCCCTTTCAGAGTCCTCTGTGAGAACGGTGTCAGTGCCTTCTGATGTTAGGGCGGAAATTAAAGTCAGAAGGACTAATAAATAAGAATGCAATAAATAAAATGCAGCCATTTCATGGGTTAGCTGTAAATAATGGTCATTTGACCTAAATCAACATGAATGTTAAGTCATAAATAAAAAATGTCCCTCTTAGAAAGGTAGTTTTGTTAGCAGACTTCATTATTTGTTCCAACTTTTAGTATGTCACCTCTAACCACCCTAAAAGCTACCTGTACTCTACACAATGATGTCACGCCGGTGATAAGGTGCAAGTTTAGCCAGCGTCCAGTATTTCTGTCCATTTGCATTACTTGTGTTTGTTTGAACCCACAGGACCGACGATCAAATCCTTCACTGAGGACAAACGAGTGAAGGTGTCGCTTCAAAAAAAGCAGCAGACGTGTTTCTCTGTCCACAGAAACGTGAGAACAGATCAGGCCTGGCGACAGGCGCCTGGAGCAAAAATGAAAATCCAGTGCAACGAGGTTTCTGCATACGCATTGCATCTCTTGCTTGATAATTATGATGAGGTAGAAGGCTAACATGTTTCACACATTACTGTTAAAATCCCAGAGCAACTTTGGCAATAAAAAAAAAAAAAAGAAATGCATAATTCCAGGCTTGGCATGTTGCTGTTGGAACAAATCAGATAAAAACAAAGGTTGTAACCCAACACTAGCATCAGAATACAGTACTCCTTGAACTCCGAAGCTACTGGCTAACTTGCACCAAAAGGAAAACTCAATCCCAGTTCTCCAATCTTGCGCCTCTATACATTTGTTCCTCTGTAAGGAAGCGTGATCCCATTTCTCAAAACAGAGGGTTGAAGATAGTCTCGGATAAACTCCAGAACGGCAGCGTAAAGGATATTTGGTTACCATTCCAGTAAAAGTAGTGCATAAAGGTTACATATCTTCACAAATAGTCATGAAAATGTTAAAAAGTATCTGATTAATGTATCCAAAGCTGTTTAAATCGATCCACTGGACTTTAAGAAAGATTTGAACAACTTTGGAAAACCATAACCGGGATAACTGAGAACCTACACAGACATCTGATTAATATAGAAGAAATTGAATATGGAATTGGACTGCCATAACACATATTACAAAAATCACTATTTAGGTGTTTTTACCTATTCACCTCATGCAGATTGGGACAATTAATACATATTTTTTTGTATGCCATTTACGTTATTTTCAAAACCTGTTCTTCTTGAAATGAGTTCAGATTTATCACTAGCTGATTATGGCAGCTGCAACAGATTTGTTTAGAACTATAATACTTTGATGTTTTCTTAGGGTCTTAGGGTCAAGCCAAAAAAAAAACCGAGGGGTGCTGGAAAATGAGGGGTTAAAAAGAGGAACTGGGATTGGATCTTAGTTCTTCCTTTGGGAATCCACTCCAATACGTTTCAGTTTCAGATCTTATGATATAATACAGTGTGAAACACGACGGTAAACATGCTCATGTCAATGCTGTAACAATGACTTTTCCCTTTACCCCCCCCACCCTAAACATCCACAGCCACCTATACAGTCACCCCCCTACAGTTGACTGCATTTGCATTGAAAACAAAGGACCAAATAAAATGATTACGTTTCAATAAAATTAGTTTAAAAAAAAAAATAATAAAAAACTCTTCTAGTTCTTAGAAGCCGGCTGTACTGGTCTGGGCCACACTGTACTATACTTTGTAAATTCCCACATTGCAGAGCTAAAGGCTCCCTGGTGTGGTGTTCAAGGGCCCACCAGCCCCCGTAGCTGTCGCTTGAAGTCCCAGATGTGGACGCTGGCAGGTCTCCGTGACGATAGTGACAGGATGTGGCGGTCGGCGTCCGTCAGTTGGTCCCCGTCCGTTCATTTCAGCCGATCTTCTGTGGTTCGATGTGTAACGTCGGCCAAACTCCGAAAAGAAACTAAAAGTAAGGATGAAGGACAAATGAAATAATAATAAACTAACGTGATCAACAGAAAGTGGAAGTTAAATAAATACTGGTGAGGAAAGCCTTACCTTTACTTTTGGTCTGTACTTGAGGTAGGTTGATCTGATCTGCAGGCTAACAGACGGTGATCATTAGATGAATCTGAGTTGTAATCCATCTGACTGCTGTTACTTTAGGGTGCTTACCTGAGGAGGATGTGCAGGTACGACCCCAGGCCTGTGAAGATGTGCCACCAGGCATGGAACTGTGTGACGACGCCAACGCCGGAGGGAAGTGTGTGTCTGCTGGCTCTGAGGCATCCAAGAAGAGTTCAGGTCAGTTGCTGACGAACCTGAAACTGTGACTCCGCTAGAGGTTGTTCCAGGTGGGGTACTCACCTCAGTGTCTCGCAGAAGATGTTGTCGATGTTCCACAAGAGGAACCCTAACAAAAAGACTCCTAAGGAGGTGTAACACAGCGGTCGGAGCCACGGGTACACCCTGACACGGAAAACGGCAAAAGAAATCTATTAGTCACTGTTAAACCAATATCATTGGAATATTGACCTTCATCTCAAAGCTCACCATGTGACAATGAAGATGGATCGCATCACTAGACAAGCGACTAGAGCGCCATACATGACCTGCAAGGAAACACAAGGGACTAGTTGAAAACACTGCAAAGTATAAAACAAAAAATATACATAAATATTAACTATTTAGTTAACAGGATTGCTGCACTGTCCCAATGTCGATGGGCTCATCTGCTCTTAAAGGTATTTATAAAGCAATATTATATCAAAGTTGACATCATTTGTTTCAGAGACATCAGCCTGAAAGACTAATCTGACAGGTCGGCAGATAAATAAAGGTAAGGCAGGTAGAACAAGAATGACGACGTCCTGAGCCTTGATGCAAACCGCAGCACAGAGACGAGTGGTGGGTAAATAAAGTTAGCTCAGGAGGGTAAATATCCGCAGCTTTGTTTCATCTTCCTCAGTGCTGAACAGGTAAAGGAGAAACTCCGCTTATCGCACTAAATGTTAACGATAAGAAGCAGGTTTTAGTCTTTAAAGATTACAAAAGAAAAGGCCAAGCATGTTGGATTTTGCATGAATGATTTGATAATGTTCCCCTCTTGCACAAGAGTTTTACATGTCGGCAAACACACTGTTTGCACAAGGCAAAAAAAAAAAAAAACTGACTGAAGTCTAATGGCTGAGCCCCGATGGCAAACAATGAGCAATCTGAACCAGGTGAGCAGAACGGAACACACCCTCACCTGGTGGAAGACTGGCTCCTTCCACTGCAGGTACACCTATAGGGACAAACAGAAAGCGATTCACGTGATGCCGCAGTTTCCCAGCGAGATGACGACTGTTTTAGTCGGAATGGATACTCACGACGGTGACCGAGACGCTGAAGATTAACAATACTATGATGAGAAAAAAGCTGATGCTCTTCTCTTGTTTGAAGCATTCATATCTGAAAAAAACAAATGTTTATCTCAGTAAAGCAGAGAGTAAATAACAGAACAAGTGCAACTCTAGGAATGAATTGAATCCGACAGACTTTTTGTGTTCAGGAAATGTTTGAATTCTTGTGGTGCGTCCAAAAAGTGTGAGGTGAAATGAAGTAAAACACTGCAAAAGATAAATTAAATAAAATCCTACTAATGCATTCATGTCGAAATGTGTGGCGGCCGCCAGGTCTGCAAGTGACGTCAGCAAAAGATGTGTTTGTGCTTTGTTTTACGGTTTAAGCGCTAATGTTTCTTTGTCTTCAAACAGCAATAAATAAGCCACTTACAGACAGTAGACAAAGATGCATGTGCTGTAAATCATTGGTAACTCATCCAGTAGCTGCAAAAATAGACAAAAAAAAAAAGAATTAGACTGTTTCAACATCGTATTAAGTAAAGTGACCTCGTGTTTGCATTTCAAATATCTCCCCAAGCCAGGATGAGTTTGATTCATGCAGTTTCAGCAAGAAGTAATTCTGAATATACTTTTAGCTGATACAAAAAAAAAAAAAAAAGATGTGAGTAACACTGCAGCCCACCTGCATTTCATATAGCAGAGTCATGTGGAAGCACCAGGAACCAACACCAACAGCTGTGCAACGCATAGACAAACCCACATGACGTTAATGAGGAAGTCAGGGCAATCTCACAGGTCACATGACCCACAGTGTCAGCGGTAAACAATGTCGACAAAGAGAGGGTGTTGTTAGTTCACATTATGTGTAAATAAGGGACTGAAATTGCATCGGTGTTATCAACAAAGCGAAGCCAGGAGGCGTCTGCTTCCGTCTGACCGACCTGCCAGTCCAAGGAAGGAGCAGATGTAACGGAACTCCAGACCGTCGCGAAACGTCTGGATGGCGCCGCATATGGGAGGAAGAATCATGATCAAGTTGCTGACGGTGTTCCCTGTTGGGGAAAATAAAAAGGAACTTTAGATCCAGGTGAAATGAAATCTGCGGTATTTGACACCCGACGGTAAAATATAAGGGGAGGAGAAATATCACGGAGAAGTGTTCTGGATGGACAGAAGTTATGGTGTTCAGAGATGCTGATTCCAGCCTGAACGCTGCAGAACAAAAATGGACTCTACAGCACAGAAACGCACCCTCAAGAAAGACGTTTAAGGCAGATTTGTAAAAGATATCGATGGTTAAACTGGTGTGAGCAGTTGTGTGTGAAAGCCTCCCTCCACCAGGCCACTGGAGTGTAATTACTATACTGTTTATATATAATAAAGACGGCTGTTCTGTTCAGGGTGTGGTCACCTTGAGTACAAACTCAGGTGTGGAACACAATCAGGGTTACCAGAATGTTCTGACGAGTAGTTTCTAAAACCAGCAGGATCATTTCCCTTTATCTGTCCTGCTGTTTTGATAAAAACACGAGATGTTAACAGAAAGTCCTCAGAATGACCTTGAGATGAACCGTCAAGCAAAATCCGGCATGACGGTGTTTTTGTTTCTCACATTCCGAGGACAACAACAAACACCTGAACTTTCGCATTTCTTTACCTGTGTCGGCGTAATATCTTTTAAAGGAGACATGAAATGGGTTTAGAATCATGCTGGCGTGTCGTTTGTTTTTCCGCGTGAACGATGCCACATTCCAGCCATTGTAATCCGAATCACAGTCTGAACGCCAAACAATTCCTTTACGCCTGGAAACAACTCTCTAGCTCAGCCCACATGTGACACTGGTGCAGATAAGAGCTTCAGCTGTCAGTGGCCTTGATACGCTGCCCTCACACTGGTGGCATTGTTCACACAACATGAAATGAAATGAATGGAGAGAGTAGGCGCACAACACTGAGAAACATTCTGCCATCGACGGCCCCGAGCGTGACGATCAAATGAAAACATAATTATAAAATCCACTGAAAATGAGGAAGTGTTAATTTGGATCAACTTTGACCCACTTAGATTGAATCCGCCTTGGACTAATTGTTACGTCACTTCTTAGTCGGTGTGCATTTCAGCGGTGTGTCATGTAATGTCCAGGGATCAGAGGTTATCTACACAGTACATACTGTGAGCATACAATAACCATGTAATGTAGCCATGGCAACCAATGAGATAAGGTGGTTATAGCAAGAAAACACCCAGATATGAAATATTTGACACTGCTGAATTTAACAACCACAATCTAAGTCATAAATAACAAAGCAAACAAATAAATAATGGTTATAACAAATTTATGAACTTGGAATAAATCAAACTAGACTTGATAAATCTGGTATTATTTTATTAATGGAGCTATTATTATTGCCACCGTAAGTCAGCCAATAGTGATTGTTTCTAAAATGCTATCAATTAATATTCAATATTGATTAATCGATCATGTCATGTATGAATAATAGCTGGAATATGGAATATGAATAGTAGCATCGTTGCACAATTATGGTTCTTTTCATTCATAATTTTCAACTGTGATGCACTTTCGCTTCGTGTTTTTGAGTGGGGAATGTTTGCGTCAAATGCTGGTGGGTGGGGGGGGGGATTGGAATAGAGGGAGGGGGGCGGCAAAAGCAGAAGCGTTAAACGGACCGCTAACGGACGTTAACGGTTCGTTAACGGTCCGTAAACGGACGGAGCGTCGGGGTGTGAAATAAAACTGCGTGACAACCTGCGGTACTCTGAAGTGATGAAACTACTTCACAAAGGGGGGGTGGGATGGGGGGGGGTCCACAGTTTGGCGTGGATTTGAAAAGAGTTTTAATAATCTACGATAAGGTTGGCAAACACTTCAGGAACAATAAAATGAAGCTACATCTCGCCTGGAAGCTAACATTTAGCTCCAGAATTAGCTGCGTTAGCCGGACGTTCGGCTCCGACTTCATGTACAGTAACGAACCCTCAGCGGCTGTTCCCACACTGAAGCCCCCCCAAAACACACCCACACTGAACAAATTTCAGGATTTATGACGCTATAACATCCTACTTACAAAATTCGGCGATGTAGAAAGAGACGACATAATTCTCTTCACACCAGTCGAGCGTGGAGGTCGGCCGTCCCCAGTATCCCTGCCTGTCGACAGACGGAGCCATGATGAAAGAGGAGGAGGCTGGGGGTAAAGTGGAGAATTTGTAGTCCCATCACAACAGGAGGGCTCCTCCTAACCCTCCTCCCAGCAGGGTGTAAAGTCCGCAGCCAGGAGAAATTATGAGGACCGATTTAGTACAGGAGATGACAGGCGATGGTGACTCTGAAGAAGGGCGGGAGGTAAGGAATGCTGGAGACAGTGGTGGTGGTGGTGGCCGATGAATTCTGGCTATTCTATATTTTTCACTTGCAAACAAAACCAACAACTTCCTGTCGTTGCAGTGATGATCAAAACAAAATTATTGTTATTACTACTACTAATAATAATAGTAATAACGGGCTTCCTAGACCATGATTGTGTGGATTAAAGATTGAAAGGCATGAATGACCTGTCTGCAAATGTTCACCAACTAACAGAAAAAACCCACGAATGACAACTTACTGCTGCCGCCCTCTAGTGACCAGAGTGTACTTGTGTTTATAGTGAACGTACTGTCACTGTGAGAGATTGTCAGTGTTCATTTAGAGAACAGTGAAAAGGCAAAATGGTTGCAGTCTTTTAAAATTTAAACTAGAACCAAGGCAGTCACAGACTGCAACATCCAGTGACACCCCTGAATTCAAAATTTTACCCTGACCTACTTCCATACATCAAAGCACTAGTTTTTATCTACGATCTTACTCACACTGGCCTTCTCGTCTTTTTATCCTATCCGGTTCCTGAGTGTACAAAAGTTGAAATTTAACCTTGGCCTAGTTTTCTCAAGGACAAGGTCATCAACTCATTTTCATCCCCTTTGCCGCCAGAGTAATGTTCTTTTTGTTTAATCTTTCTATCTCTAACAGTTGCGAAGATATTTGGTGGACTAACGGATGAACGAACGAACAGAGGAACGGACGAACACACGAACACTGACAATCTCAATACATCACTGCTTTGGAGTGGGATGTAATAAAGAAATCACTAACAGTTTATTTTTCACGCCATCATTGCAAAACATAGGTAATTTGTAACAGTCATGTTTAGAAATTGTAGAAATTGTGCACAAATTTTTAAAAGTCTGTTCTTGTTACATTAGCTTTACTTTTATTTCTTTGCCAGTGTGGACCAGTGCATTAAGGGGAAGATCAATAAGAAAAAGACAAAACTGCGATGTTGAAAAAAAAAAAAGCAGGAAAGCAGTGCAAAAATTAATTACAAAATCATGATACTTTTAGAGGTAGCTGTGCCCGACCTATTAAACCAGGAGTGTCAAATGTCTGGCCCGCTAAATATCTGATGCAGTTCAGCATCAGATATTTATAATTTGTTCTTTCTTCTTTGCACTAATACAAAGAAAAGAACTTGATTTATTGTCATTTCTATGTAAATTTGCTTTGAGTTTATTGGTCCGGCCCCCGTGAGATCAGATTAAGTTGTATGCATCCCCCTTTTCGAAATTAGTTTGACACCCCTGAATTAAACAAACGAGCACCACTTCTCCCAAAATAACATTATACAAGACTTGACGACAGAGTTTTTTGTGCTTACAGAATATTTCACAGGTATGCTCCAATTGTGCATTTATGCCTAAGACTGTAACCAGAAAATATTTATACTTATGCAAGGCTTCAGTCCATATGACCAGCCAATACTTAACAAAATGTGCATCTCAAAGATTGAAAAAAAAAAGACGTGTGCATGATTCTTTGCTCAATGAAACATGGGGCAAAATGTTAAAAGCTATCTCTTCAGTCACATTTTTTGGAATGTTGTTGGCGTGAGACTTATTGGGGTCGCACAAGCACACTGTCAGGAATTGTCAGGTATACTGAAGGTACCCAGGTCAAGAAAGGGTTACAGCTCATCCCTCATCTTTTCTCCCTTTGGTCTGACCATCCTGCCAATGAACAGGATGGACTTTGTCTTCAGGTCCTTTACCAGGAAGATAAAGGGGTGGTCGGCGTAGAACAGTTTAGGGTTTTTTAGCTTGTCTGTACCAAAGACGCTCATGTCAATTTCATTTCCATCGGTGTCCCATTCCATTGCAGAAGCGTGAAATACGCTGGACAGATAAAGGTCCTTCTTCCCAGAGATTTTGGATAAGTCAGCTTTGGATTTGTCCACAGCCTCTGTCAGGCCCAACTCCCCGAGGTGTTTCTAAGGGGAATAAAATAGTGCTGCTCAGTTTAACAGAAGGATTGTGACAGAAGCTGAGACTACAGTCATTTTCAGACCATTGCATCATTTACCTGCAGGTTGTGACTGACTTCCATGCTGACTTTAGGCAGAGACACAGCTACTGCCGTCTGCTTTAGCTTGCCCATCCACTTATCCAGCTGCTCCTTGGTCAACATCTTCTCCAGTCTCTCCAGAGTTTCCACATGGAGAGGCATGATGAACACTACAGTAGACTTCTTGTGTGCCAGAGGCATGCTCAGGATGGTAAGCTTGTTGGTTTCATCGCTATAGTAGTCATACATACCTGGAGAAGGAAATTAAATCATCAGGACTCCACACATGTAAAACTGTAAGTGGTCTAGGACTAGTTGACAAATAAAACTAGTCCTAGACCACAGTTTTCTTTGTCAAGAAAACTGTGGTCTTTTCTTCGTACCGGTGGGGTACCAGAAGACATAACTTTTTTATTTATTGCAGTTAATTCACATTTTTCTCTCTGAAGTTTATTTAAAATGACGTTGCCTTATCTGATACAAGAGAACCTGAAACGTTCCAGTTCCCATTTGTTCTCTGCAAAGGATACACCTCCCACAAATTCATATAGAAGACAAAACATGATTTAAAAGTTGTTACAAAACTTTTCTGAGAAGAGCTGAAGGACAGCCTTCCTACCTGTGCGGTGCATCATCTGTATGGAAACAGTATAGCTTCGGGACACCATGAAGCCACGGTTGTCCACCATCTGGTTATGAAACTGTTCATTCCAGTGAGCTGTGACGGAAGAACAACTATTACATTTGGAGGTATTTGGAAACAAGTGGACAAGAACTGCCTTTTTTTAAACACATGCTTACGTTTGAAAAACATAGCATTGACAATCATGGCCCCATCAGTCTTCTCGACATCCTTGGTAACCTCAGGCAGTTTGCCATCAGTAGACTTGGCGGCCCACTCATTGATGGAGTTCACAGCACTCTTTTTATCCTTGAAGTTGATCTTGGAACTTTCACAGTTGTAGTGCTTCTTGCTGCTCTTGACAAAATCTTCGACAAAGGTGATGGAGCTGGGTCCATACAGGCGATTGTTAATCTTCCAGGTGACGTTACGGGTCTTTGGATCACTGACTTCCATGAGGAGTTCAGCTAGACCGGAGTGTAGCTGCTCATCTTTGACTTTAGCTGCATTCAGAATGGATTTTACCTGAGAGGCAGTGGCCGTTTTGCCCCCAAGAGCCACCAGACCCAGAGAAGAGGCCACTACTACTGGCGAAATGAGGATGTTTTCCATATTTTTCTCCTTGGCCATGTTTTGGTAGAGATTGAAAGCCAGTTTTGCACTGTTGTCTGCCAGGATGGTGGCGTGGTTGCTCAGGACTTTGTCTGCTGAGGCCGAGGTAGCAGCTGAGGCCGAAGTGACCAGGAGGACCAGGACTACCAGGTTTGTGAGCCACATGGTGCAATGCTGTAATGAAGACTTAGGAGAAGGCAAGAAGACAGACATTAGTCATTAATGTAACCAACTATCCTAAAAAGAGAGATGAACTCTTAATATTTGTTGATCATCAGTTTGAAATGTCATGTTAATATTACTTTTCTAAAGTGAACTTGCTGTATATTCAGAGTTTAATCAGCAGGAGGAGGACATGGCCCTCACATTAAATCTCAGCCAGTACCACAAGGCAAGATGCAGCTACATAATAGCCACGTATGCAGCTGCAGGAAGTAGTCTTTGACAAAATACCGGCCAGCTGTTGAATTCTCTCTGCCTAACATACTTATATTCTCCAGAATATAAGTATGTGAGCTCTGGAGCTCTGTTTGATGATGATTAGTTGTGTCCAAAGGTTTTATACCCAGTCCACCAACTCATATAGAAAACATTGTAAATGGCTGGTTAGAGTTATTGTTTTAACCTGAAAAGATCTTTTAGAGTTGGTCGGTTTTTAACAAACCTTGAAAGATAATTATAATTTTCCACATCTTCCATGTTTATACAAGCCCTCCTGGATGTGCATACAATGTACATCGGTTTGTGAACTTTACCATTCTATTACTGAACAGTCTTTAAGTAATGTCAAAATTACAGCTCATATGCTGGAAAGTGACTTTTGTGTTTTGTGCAGGCTCAGAATAAAAATAATTGTGGATAAATACATCTTTCTGATGCTGACGATGTGCTTGAGGTGACTTTATGAAAACTCTTCCTTAAATGGATTGATTTAATGAATGTATGTCTGTTCATGTTCGGAATCTTCCGTAGACCTTAGTACCTTTCAGAATATTCAGTTTAATATAATAGTGCCTTTTGTACATACTTGACTGGAAAAGTAACTTGCCCTACTTTGAGTGAATGATGCAAATTCTGGTTTACATATTGGACGAGATCATTCATGTATTCATCATTATTAAAATTCATGTGCTTTTAAGGACATTACCTAATTGTCTTATTGTACAGATATTCAAATTGTTTTACAGATATTTTCTCCATTCACAGATGGGATCAGGTCAACTTTGAGACAAAATGCCAACTTAATCTGACTTTTTCTCACTTTCTTTTAGCGTTTTCTCGCTTTTTCTTATAGCAACAGCTTCAACAAATCATTCTGCCATTGAATGGAATCTTTGACGGCCTATCTCAGATCTGAATTTCTGGCCTCTTTTCACAAGCCTGGGCATTTCCCACCAGTTGAGCACAGGATGACTTCCCTCCCCCTCCATTCTTTCACTCTTATCTTACCTTATTTGGCTTTCCAAGGAGTCAGTTGATTGTTTGCAGGCCACTTAGAAATACTGTATATATTCCGTATTTGTTGTCTTTTGTGTGAAGTTGATGTACTACTAGTCAGTAACAGAATTGTATGGGTACAACAGCTCTCATGCTGGATAGTCAGAGCATGAAAATCTCTGCAGAGGAATCTTATTTCCAGACTGGTCCCACCCATAGTATCCATGGATAACCAGAGAAGAATCCTCCCCCTCCAGGTCCTAGAGCCAGCTGAAGCTTTGGTGACCCATAATAGTAACCCCTCATTATGGTTGGAACCCATAGTTCAGCAGTATTAGAGATAGTCTCTGTTCCCAAAAAGGAGAAATGCTTTAATAGTAATGAATAAAATAAAGTCACACGATACTCGAGAGAAAAGAGAGGAAACCTTGATATGACAGTTTAATCAAATTTCACTCACATCAGCAGGAAGCACTGAAGACAAGCTTCAGATACAGTATTATTACATAGATAATATGAGATGTCAGTTGAGAACGTGTAGCTGGGAGGAGCTGTGGTGGTTCTTTGTTGTTTGTTTTAGCAATTTCTTTGGATATATTGTAGAAAAATGGGGAGGAGTATAGCCTATGGGAACTGAACGGTCTGTTTTTCCCATGAATGCATCCTTCTCTTCTTCCTGGTGTTGTGTCCGCCCCTCTTTCTCCCCACTGGTGGGCCAGGAGGGGAATCAGGCAGCAGGAAGCTACAGAAGGAGTGGATAAACGTCCGGAGTAACACCGTCTATGTTCTCCTTATCGTCTTCATCTTCTCATCTGTTGTTGTGTGCCAACAGATGATTTTAAATTCTATCACCCACAAGAAGAATTATGAGTTACTTGCTGCTAAATATTTTTCTTTGTGTCTTTTTGTCCTCATGTGTTGCCTTATCTCCACTAAATGCAGTAAAGTATCATTTTATTCGCTTTACCATAGTATTTGTTTTACCCTCTGAGTTAAGCTCCAGGTCTACTGCCCTGGTAACAGCCTCCAGATGGTCTCTCCAGAACGACTCCATCACCAGCATCCAGCATCTTCATCTTCTCTCTCATCCCTGAAGTCCTACCTGTGAATTTTCCATTTTTGGATCATTAAAGTAATCTAATCTAATCTAATGGACTGCAGTGACGTCAGTGTCTTTTATTTTTTGTCTATTGATTCATTCAGCTGCCCTCTGCTGGCTGAGATGCCGACTTGTAGCTGAGCAGTGGGGATAATTTCCATGACCACTAGAGGCTGGCAAAGATCTTAAAATGAAACCAGCTTTTCTCCTTCAGGATATGTCACCATGACAACCACTGCTACCTTTACCTTCATCATAAGGAGCTGTTAAAGTTAGTTAAACTATCATGGTTTGAGGTTGAAATTCAAACTTGTCAAATTTGGAGTTAGGATCAGTTTTTACAGAACAATATATTTCTGTCATGTCGTTATTCGCCGTGCTTGTTTCCCATTCCTGACAGCACGACAGGAGGAACATGCTTTTTCATCTGTAAAGGAACTTCTATCAGAGGAACGGCCGCTGCCACTACTAAATTGTTTGAGATTAAAGGAGTGTGACGTAATTATCCCAAGCCAAGGGTTAATCTCCCAGTGCTCGGCCTGGAATAGATCTCTTACAAGACGTTGCTCATCTGCCCTACCTCTTTGTCAGGTGTGGGGGTAATGCACTTGGGTCTAGTGCTGTACAACTGAATGCTTCATAATTATTACAATAACCAGCTGGAATGCTAACTGCTAATAATGCTAGCACATTTAAATTTAAGAGAAGAGTCCTGCCAGGCCTAAAACATCATCGGGAAGATTCTCTGTGTTCTGAGAATATTCTATGACCCATCAGTCTCATGGAAACCTTCCAACGAGACTGGATACTGTCAGGAATGTAGCGTCAACAGTAAATGTCAGACTGTTTGTTCTTTCAGCCTTTGGAGATGATGTAATTACATCCAGTATATCAAATTTAACTGTTTTTGAGACAAACAGGCTGGAGAAATAAATGAAATGCAGCTTTTCTCGGAGTCTGAATTGGACAGTGACAGAAGAGAGTGATTTTCCTGGGAGATTGTGATCATTTTTACAAAACAAAATCAAAGGGGCTAATAAATTAATAAATGTTATTTAGCTACTAATTTTTGGACCATATACTTCATTGTTACTCAAGTGTGTTCCCGTGGAAACACTGCGTACCATATAAATCTCCTCACCCCCTGTAGTTTTGCTATGTAAATCCCAAGAGGCACTAATCTTTCCCAGAGATGGGGTCTATGCCAACCTTCTGTTGTAACTTCAGACCCCTGAAGAGGAGTTTGATTAAATTTTTTTTTCTTATCCCCATCACTTTGTCACTCCCAATTCTTTAACAGTTTTAACCCTGTCAGAACATCTCCCAGCGTCTGTCTGTGTCTTCACATGACCAGAGGTCAGATTAAATTGTAAATTACCGGAATTTACTGAAGAATTACAACAAGGAGTGTGTCCACATGTCAGTAGCTACTAAAATTGATCCTGATAAGAGAAAATTTTAAAGGAAAGTAAGGCAAAAAAATTCAACTTACTAGTTGAATTGCATCAATGAATGAATACTTTAATAATCCCATAAGGAAATTATTTGCCTCTGTTTACACACAGTCACATACAATCATACACAGGAATACACAAGATACTAACTATACTAACTAAGTTAGCCTAGTTTCAGTAGTTTTGTTAGTGAAGGTAGTGTATTTGACTAAGTATCAATTTTAGTTGCTATAACAGCAAAATGATGTGATGGAAGATGAAAAATAGTAACTTTACGAGTAAATATGGGATAACATTTATACATGAATCTAACACTTTAATTAATATTTTAGCAAATGTAATTCAAAAGAACAGCTCACCGCCCTGCTAGTTGAAATTCAGAAAACTTAAGTTTTTAGCTGCAAAAGATTTCTGGAGCTTTAAAATTAAAGCACTGCAGCCTGCTTTCTAATGTCTAAAAGAGATGTGGAACTGATTTTAAAATCTAAAATAGCACAATATTTGATGTTTCTGTAGAATTAGCAGATGAATTTGTTGCTGTCACCTGAGTTCTCTCTCTTTTGTGTGGTGCTACATTCAGACAGTTAACACTGAAGTAATGATTTTTTTTTCTATTCTGGCTCCTAGTTCTTCTGGGATTTTGTATTATGATGCATGAACTACATGGAGACATCTAAAGGCCTGTTTTATGTCCTTCTTTTACATAAAAAAAAAAAAAACTTTTCAATTATTGAGGAGAACAATGTGACATTCTTTCACTCTTAAACTCCAGAACCCAATCTTGGATTATAAAATATCACCTGACATCTAATTGACTTTGTGGTGAAGAGCCATGAGGTGTTCCATTAAATTGGCGACAGTAATTGATCAATTATTTACTAGACTTCTGTTAATCGACTAAATTTCATTCTTAAGGAACAGTTTGGGTTGTGGCTTGTATTAAATCGATCGCTGCTCCTTCTCCCCATAATGACGTGGTCAGTGTAAGCAGTCTTTTAATGGGTGCTTAATTACTAGATAATAAATGGAAATCAATCATTTATTTAGCTATAAATCCCATAAATCACAGTCCGTAAAGTCTTTAAATGCAGCAAGGCCGTAGAAAATGGTAGTAAAATGTATTTATTGGCGAATTATGAGCACAAAATAACAGAATTTTTTCCTTCACTGGTAGAAACGCTCAGGTCCGGTTTACCTGACTGCTGTTACGCACTGTAAAAAAAAATACGCTCTTGAACGCACCGTTTAGCGCTGTAGTTGTTGTAAAAAAAAAAATAGCGCTGTTGAACATTTTTTGCAGCGCGCGCTCGGCTCCGCCCACATCGTGTCAGACGGATTTACAGCTTTTAACTCCGTTTGAACGCTGACGGTCCGTTTGTACCGGGAGAACCCGTCCGGTTATCTACTGGAAGTTTTTTTTTTTTTTTTTTAATCTTATAATAGTGTTTATTTAACGCAAATCATCTCTCTTCCGGTAGGTTCATGCGCGGGATTCTCAAGTAACTTTAAAGACTTGAATAAAGATTGATCCTGAGGAGACGTCATTATGCCAGCATCTACGGGAACACTCGACTAACCGAGCGTCGTCAGCTGGTAACGGGATACACAGGCTGTCGTGGAGGTGAAGTAAGTGAGTGTGATCGGATTGTCTTCATTTAACCTGAGAAACGGGCTGCGTGAGCAACCGGTGGCCCTCAGATCTACTGAAGAGCCCCCCCCCATAATAAAGTCAGATAGTGTTATTTCAGTGGCAATCACAGTCCTACATGTATATGTATTCATGTTCTATTCCTTAAAGGAAATAAAAAACTGTTTTTTAAGTTGTCACGGGCTATTCTGTGAAAAAATTAAATTTTCTGCTTGAAAGTACATGTGAAATTCCCCCAAATATCAAAAGATACCTCTTCGATATGTTTGTGAAACTTTATGGAAAAAAAGTATTAACCAAGTTTATGACTTTAATCCTTTACTGTAACCATAGGGATTAAAAAAAAAAAAAAAAAAAAAAACAAAAATCACTACTTTATCTTATGATTGCCTTTTATACAGAAATATTTGGATGTATGCTCCTGAAAATGACAGTTAGGATGGATGGGATCGATAGAAACCCATCCCTACACAAACACACACACGCCGAACTGAGTTAATTTGACTCCATTTCCCATCATGCATACATTTTCTGACACATGAAACACTGAATTGCTGACGTAGACAGAGCCCCTTTGGTTAGACTGACTGAATATTTATGCAGCCTGTAATCTGTGTACAGGTTTAAACGATGACAATCCTGTGGTGATGTCATCATATCAGCAAAGGAGAAATTTAATGCCATTGGCCTGTCCTTTCATCCTCATAAATGTGATTAGCAGATGACTACCAATTTTCTCCTCCTGTCTGTACCCTGGACTTCCTGCAGCATTGACATTATCTGCCAGGCTTACGTCATCATTAATAAACCGGGACTGCCGGGTGTTGCTTGCAATAATGATGAGCAGCGAGTACTCGAACAAGTAGAGCCCGTTGTGTTCTGAACACCTGATGGATGGTGGTTGGCACGGAGGAGACAAAAACACCAGAATTTCCTGAAATCAGCAGACTTGTTTCCAGTCAGCGGCGTTGCACTCCTCCCTGTGTGAGGATAACGACACACACAGAAACTCTATTTTGGTTCCAAACTGCTAAAAGATTAAGGATACTATTATTTCATGCACATATAAATTTCATGAGGGAGTGAGAAATAGAATCCTGGGAACAAGGTGACAGCGACAGAGATAAAAGGCTAATATTAGAAAGATATGGGCCTGAGTGTGAATCAATCAGTCGGCTGAGATTTAGTGGATTAATGCATGATTATTCAAGGAGCACATGGTTCTAACTTCAGTCTCATCCTTGGCACGATGAGATGTCTGCAGTCTGTTGGATGAAAAGCTGCCGGATGGAGAGCTTTGTCATAGTCGAAGCGTCTGGAGGTGAACCTGTGTACTTTTAAAAACGTGGGGATCCTCAAGCGGCTCCTGATCGGGATCGACTATTCTGTGCATCACGTGGGAGAAATTCACCTGGCCAATTAGAAATCACATAAAAATTTCATAACATATTAGATGTAACTGCAAAATAGATTGATAACATTCCCATCGTTGCAGCAAGAGCAGCTTACTCTGCTGAGTCACAGCAGCCAATAAACTGCAACGAGCTCCTTCAACCCCGCTGAACTTCCAACCGGTGAAAAAAACCGCAAATGCATATTTTCTTCAGGCGAAGCCGGACTCATAAAAACATTCGCAGAGGTCAAAATATTTTGTGTCTAGTCTCCTTGGAGTTGTCTGTCTGTGGTCACTCCCTGTGGCTTTACTGTAAATAGAGCTTGTTGAAGACATTCCTTCAGAGCCACGCTATAGTTTACGCTGCAAGTTCACCGGAGCAAAGGCACATTTCTTCTTTTATAGGAAATCCTGCAATAAATGGTTGCATCTCCTTCATGTATTGTCTTTGTTCTTTTGCACAGCTTTACACAAACATGTAGCACTGACCCCTATCTATGTTTACAGTCACTGGAAAAGAAAGGTCAGAGAAAACTGTATGTAGCTGCATCCTTTTTGTGGTTTCTGTGGAAATTGTGCAGAAATAGAAGAACAGATTGATTCATCCCCGACTGAGCGGCCCCCTTGTTCACCTGATGACAAACGAAGCCATAGAGAGACAAAAGGCCAACCTAGCTGGAATATGGGTCTGGAATTTCAGCTCCAGTTGGCCCTTGTTTTAGGGATGGGAATAATGGGAGTCTGCCAATTCCTCCTCAGCTAAGGCTGCAGATGGTTTAAATTTTATTCCTTTAAATTAAACACGCTGGGTTTTTTAGAGGGATTGACAATATTAGTTTGGAACAAAAAGTTCAGCCCAAGCCCTCAAATGTCAGCCCAACCTTCAAATTACCATCAATTTCTAGTTTTGTGCATTTATTGCTAGAATTTTAGCTAATATAAGCATTTTTCTTTCACATATTCATTATAATACTTATATCCTATAACCATTTGGTTTAGTAGGATGTCAGCTCGTGTTAACACCTGAACACATTGTTGGACCATTAAAAGACCCTTTTGGGGAGACCAGGCTGTAATTGGTCGGCTCAGAGATAAGAACAATGGAGCAGTTTGTTTCGTTGAAGACTGTTGACCAGGAAACACTCAGCGGGTCAGCATATCAGCACAAAGCCAGGTCGTCACTGCTATCATTAGAGATGTACCCCCCCACCCCCCCAGTCGGTCTTTCTCTTGACAGACCAGTCAACCTCGCAAACATTAACGCGACCAGAAACAGAATGAGAGGAGGTTCAGATGCGGCTTCTGTTGCTCCTGTCCAGTCCAGTAGAGGTGTTTTTATTTATATATTTATTATTTTAGTTTTTTATTCCAAGGGAAAAAATTTGGATGAAAGATTATTGACCTTTATTTCCTAATAATATGCGTTGTTCAAAGTGTAAAAAAAAAAACAAAAACCCAAGAAGAACAAAAGAATAAACGTTCCTGCTGAGTCTGGTCTTCCTTTTTCTGTTCAGAATAGTCTAAAAAAGATCTGGATCAAAAAGAGCCAAAAGAGAATATTATATTATTTAGTCTCCTCTGGAAATCCATGAAAAACAGAAATGAATCTTCCTCCAGACTCCACAGCATCAGTCAGAAATCCTTAGCTTGTGTAAAGCATGTAAGCGTATTATTATGTCGCTCCCAGACGTGACTCAATACTGAATGGAGCGTTGACTTCTTCTCCAAGGTGTTGTTTCTGCAAACAGGTCTCAGGCTTGTCAACATGTTTGCCGTGTTGACTGAAAACACACACAATCATCATCATGACATGACCCACCATGTTGATGAAGGACGTAATTGCATGGTCGCGCTGACCAAACCGATCATTTGAATGCTTGTTTTGTGGTAACGCTTTGGATCTTCTCCAAGGTTCCCAGTCCTGTGTGGGATGCTAACAGACTGGTGGCGCGTTGAGGCTGAAGGAGCATGGTGAAGCACCAACCCTTACAGGTCTACGAGAAGCAGGTCTTTGTGTCCTTTGTCACTGGGATCTATGGTTGCCGCTGGAAACGCTACCAGCGTTCCCAAGACGACAGCTCCAGGGTAAGACGATACCTCGGATGTCTTTGTGAGATGTTCTATTTGGATTTGATTTCATTACTGTGCTGATGAAACCTGCCAGAATTTTTGTATTTTAACTTTTATGAAATGCGAGAGAGAGAGAGAGTTTAACTCACTGACGAGTGCTTTTCACATTCATAATGTATTTGTTTACCTTCTAAGTTTGAAATCAATCAATAGTATCTTTGCTTTCAACACGGTATGACAGCGGAGACAGCAGCGAGTGGATATCCTACTGATTGTATCCCACTCATTACTATACCTGCCATCCACCATGATATCTTCTGTCTCTGTCTCATCCTGTGTACGCCGTACTATTGCTTCAGAGTTCTGCTTCCTGTCTGACATTACGTATTTATGATCCAGTGCAGGGATAAGATCTAAACTCAACAACGTCAACAGAGTCGTCCATCCCGGAAAGCTAAAGGTCTTTGATTATGAACCTGTAAGTTCTTTTAGGGTCTGGTAGAGTGATGTTGGTTGACTCAACGGCTGCTGCAGTTACGATGTTCTTCAGGCTCCAACTGTTCACTTTAAACGTTTGACGCTACCTTGTGATTTTTAGGTCGACAAGACGTCATATTTGATGAAGTAGGAAGTGAGAACAGAAAAAATATTGATTGTTGTAGCTGTAGTCTAAACAACTCATCTGCTAAATGCTAATGCTGGCTGGCTTACAACTCGAGCTTTCAAGACTGATGGAAAAAGTCTTACAAGTTATGAATGGTCCTCTTGTCAGGTGTAAAAATGAGGTGAAGAAGAAAATTGTTCAGAAGGTCAAAAAACGTGACTAGCTTTGGAGGAAATAACAAGAAACCACATTACAGTATGTTGAAATACACTTGTATTCAATCTTATTGCAGCATACGAGCTTCATTATGTATTTCTTTCAACTTTTTTGTATGTGCATCGCTCAGAAATTACATTATTTCTGCTTGTTCATTATTTGATTAAATACCGAGTTTGTTGTCTCCAAACCAGAGGTGTTGCTTTCATACACAAACTCCTACAAGCTCAGAAAATATATTCGATGTGCAATTAAAAGAAATGCTAATCTGTGCTATTGCTAATCTGTTTTTTTGTCAGATCACTGAATTAATTAATATTGTTAATATTATTAATATTAATTAATTAATCTGTGCTATTGCTAATCTCTTTTTTTTTATGATGTGCCTATAAGGAATACTAAATTCTTGGCTTAATTTTCACTGGGAAATTGAATCCCTTAGATGTTGTTAGTCCATTTAAATTTTTTTTTTTTTTATTGTTACCCTACGTTACTGCTGGTCCAGACCGTTGTGATTCATGGAAATACTGTAGATCCTGAAGTCAGGTACAGGAGTGTTTGGGTTTATTAAGTACAGACAGGCATCCTGCTGGGTTGGACACCAGCTGAGCCGCCGCTACTGAATGCCTTTATCACAAGGAGCCGGCGGCTCGGCCATAAATCAATCCATTTAGCAAAAAGTGCGAGGTGGGTCGCTGAAATACAAACAGTCAGAATGTAGAGTATCTCACCAGATATATAGAGTTTGTCTAGGCACTTTAGAGCTTCAATTTTTAGGGTTTTTTGTTTGTAAAACGAATTAAACCAAACAAGAGAGTCATGTCTCAGTCCTGCTAAAAGCTGAATTTACCCACAGCTGGTGGTCACTGTTTGAACAGCGTCGCTTGTCTTGTTGAGGTTCAGGTATGTGGTTCTTTATTCAGCCTTTGTCTTCCAGTCCTCTGTTCAATGCATCAGTATTTAGGTGAGGAAGAGGAGGAGGAAGAGGAGCAGAATTGCTCCTGCCCATCAGCCCTTGATGTGTTACAGAGCCCATAGAGGTTTGTCACACACTGAGGTCAGCAGTGAAAGTGGTCTGCTAAATGTCAGATGATATGATAAGGAGACGACTAGGTATAAACATTGCAAATTGGATTCAATGAGAGTATGAAAACTCTTCAAGTATTTCCTTTCCTGAACTCGATGTATCGTCTCGTAAGTCCCCTTCAATCACAAAAGGTTTTTCCTGCTATTGTTTCCTGGTAGCTGAAGCTGAGCAGCTCTGGTTGCAACATCTTGCGTTTTCGGAGAGTGATCTGACAAGTCCTGAAAGTCATGTTATTGCTTGGAGTATTGGCTAAATGTATAAGATGATTCTGGTTCTGTGCCTTGTCACCTGACCTCTCAGTAGCTGTTAAACCAATTAAAATCAGTCCCTGGTTCTTGTCATTCGCTCACTTCTGCTTTTGTGTCAAAAGCATGTGCTGAGATATTCGAAGCCCCCTCCATTTCCTCGCTTAAAGTGAAACCATTTAACTCCATGGCTCATTAGCGAAGCCATTTGCTCTTCACACATCTAATTATCCTGCAACCTCTTACATAAGTTGTTGGAAACGTGAGTCCAGGAACGGTGTGGTGCAAAGCTGATCAATGCTCAACAGGATCTGTTGACTGGCCTATCATACTCGACACCTCCCCTCACATGGCATAAACTCCTAATCCTGTTAACTGCTGAAGGGAAGAGTCCTTGAACGCTGCACAAGCTCTCCTCTACACCTTTGTCCCACATGCCAATCCAGAAGAGAGAACAAAAATAGACACTTTGATGGAGATCTGCGTTCTGATACCTTTCTGCAGGTTGTTGTCTTTACAGAATAGCACCTCCTCAGGATGGGAGGTGCTATCACCATGTGAACTTCCCATGTTACAGTCTTGAGGCACGCCTAGGCCATTGGTTTGAGCTGAATGTGCCGATGAGGCAATGACGCAGCAATGATGATTGTGTCCAACCGATTCGTCTGTTGCGTTTCATGCGGCAACAAAGGCAGTTCTGCAAAAGTAGAACAAGAACATATTACATCATTACTGTCCTCACAGCCTCAAAAGCCTCACGCCTCATCCGACTTATGAGAGCAATGACATTTGAGCTGTGGCACTGACCTCATGAAGTCACTTGAGAAAGTCAGTCTCAATGCAGGAACTTGATCCAAACCACTTTGACTGTAAGCTTTAAAGATACTGTTGTCCTCATTTGCCTTGTTTCTGAACATCTGGATGTATCAAAATAAAAACCCTTTGCCAAAGAGTTCTATTCATAAGCCAGCCTGTGAATATGCAGAGGTCTTAGTGCTCTCTGGAAGATGGTATCTACCTTATCTCTAGCTTATCTGGTGGGACAGGATGTCTGCTTTGAGCTTCTGGGGGTCTGGATGGTCTGGATAGTGGAAGCAACCAAGAAGAATGAAATACTGGATGAGGAATTGACTTATAATCGCATCATGAGTTTAGCACTGGTGTAAAATGTGAACAGTAGTTATAAGACACTTGAAGGTAGAATCTGATCTGACTCTAAATGTCGTTGTGTTTCCCTTGGCAGTGGGAGTGTACATGGTTCTTCCTCTTGTGCAGTTCTTTCTTTCTGCTTCTCTTTTGGACCTACTTCTGGTTGGTGGCTCAAAATGATTTCAACGAGTTCAACTGGTGAGTCAGCGTTTCCATGGTTGGAACAAAAGTCATTTTGTCTGTGGGGCCAGTCAACAATATGCCCCAACCTGATTGACCTGAGCTGTCATGTGTGGTGGATCTGTTGACACCACAGGTCAGTATACAACCTCTCTGGAGAATGGAGAGACGAGACCATCCCCATCCTGGCGTCCACCACCGTGGGATTCAGCTACATCACATTCCTGATGGTAACAAACCGTCAACAGCACTCATGTTGCTCATCACTCGGCTCCTACATAACTTTCTCAATCTCGACTCGATCTCAGATTCTAGCGCTGTTCCATATATCGTTGGGCCAGCAGCTGAACCTCTACTGGGTTCACAAGGTGCAGTGAATTACCTCATATTTTTTCCCATGAATTTGCTCCATAAACACAAAAAATCCAGAGCTCTTCATCTTCTGTTTGTGTGTCCAGATCGGAGTTCTGGCGACGCTGCTCACCACTATCTCTGGTGTCGTCTCCGTTGATGACATTTGGGGAGACGAGTGGGACATCCTGTTCATATCGCTGCAGGTTAGAGGAACAATCACACAACTATATGTCGTAACAACTGATGTTTTTTATTTAATTTTTATTCCAAAATTAGTGCCACAAATCTTTGCAAATCTTTTAGAAAGAATTAATTCCCATTCAATGCTGCGTAATACTTCCAATTTAAAGGAAAGGGCATTTGAGGAAACACATTTTGAGATCGACACAACATATATAGAGTTAATATAGATTGTTTTTTCTGTACATTCTTTCAAACCATAACTTTGTGTTGCATTTGCAGTGCTGGTTGGGAAAAGCAAATAGTTCAATTAGCAATTATCGTTCTATATTTCTGCATTTGTCTTGTTTCTAGGCCACAGCCCCTTTCCTGCACCTTGGAGCCCTGGCAACAGTCACCGCCGTCAGCTGGTTAATAGCTGGATATGTGATTCGCCGAGAGAGAACGAGTAAGTGCGGACTTTAATTCCTGCTAAATATACCCTATCCATCTTCTTTGGGTTAAAAAAAAAAAACCTTCCCACCAGCGTTCCAGGTGATTGTGCTGCTGATCTACATCATCATCCTTCTGGCTCTATATCTGGCGCCACTCATGTTCACCTGCCCCTGCATCATGGACCGCCACGGCCTCAGACCTCGACCAGACATCATCGGCCGTCGCGGAGCTCCCATGGTGAGTTGGAGCTCTGCCATACGTCACTGTCTGATCCAGTTAGCAGTTCAAATGGACGGTGTGCAGCTCCTGTCAGATGTCCAGGTCCTCCTAGATAAAAGTCTGACCATATAGAATATTATTTCCCCTTCAGAATTCCATCTGGATTAGATGTTTTTCATTAATAGGCTGAGTGCATTGTGTTTCACCATACAGTGGGGGGTGCATGTGCCATCTACAGTAAATGCACTTGCAGTTATTTGGCTCAGTAAGCATGAAAGCCAAGAACGCTGGATTTCACAGCTGGAAGAGCAAAGTCTGTTTCAGATGACTGGCTGTGAACTGACTCTCCTGATGTTCAGAGATGTGATCTAGCGCCCTCAGGAGGCAGAAACCTGCTCATTCACCCAAATCACAACAGCTCCTCAACTCTGGGACGCACCTCAGCTGATCTGTGTCCAGCGTCTAAATAAATACATATAGTTTTTTACCATATATGTTTCTCATACTATGGTGATGGTCTTATTTATCGCATACCAGAGATCATGGATCAAAGTACTGAATTAAACATTAGTTTAGGATTTTCAGGAAAGTTGAATCTTCAAGCATGTCTGAGTTTATACAGTATGTTTTTTTTAAGTTTATAAATAAAGGTGTCAATACTGCTGTTTATGAACATTATATTTCTTGACTTTCTGTAAAATATGATCAAATCCAATGACTTTTTCTGCCTTTCTTTCTTTGAAAAATAATGTGCCGTGTCCCCAATGCATTTGTGTTAAATAAAATTATTTGAAGAAATTTTGAGGTTCGCTCACATTTTTCAAACACACTGAAGATAGCTGTATGTATGTTCTGTTCTTGTGCTGTCTTTAATAATTTGGCTGATTCTTTCTTTATAAAATTAAAGACTTCATAGGTAAATAATTAAGTATTTCTGCTGTTGTTGTGGTTGTGAGACGTAGTGACTGACGCCGTCCTCCTGTCTGTCCTCCAGCTGGCTCCAGAGAACACCATGGTGTCCTTTAACAGAGCCTTGCAGCACGGCGCCAGCTCCCTGCAGGCAGACGTCACCATCAGGTTATTAATCACACACTCCTTACATTTCATTCCTGGGTTTTTAATGCAATGCTCACCTTTATATCTTCACACAATATATTAAGAAGGTTATTTTCCTATGAACGATATGCGTATTTTCTGGCAGTGTGGATGGGGTTCCCTTCCTGATGCGGGACCACACCCTGAGAAGAACCACAGACGTCAGGAAGATATTTCCATCCCGGCAGTTTGAGGATTCCTCTTTCTTCAATTGGACGGAGATCCGCTCTCTAAACGCAGGCCAGTGGTTTCTGGAGGTACGTCCATCCGGTCGGGTGACGCCACACAAGCTATAGACTGGACATTTTTGTGCTCATGACAGAAGATGAGCTTCACCAATAACACCAGTGAGGACGTTTATGTACTTTAATCACCCTGTCTCTTTCTTGTGCCTCTAGAACGACCCCTATTGGACAGCCGACACCCTTACAGCGAGAGACCGGAGCAGAATCGCGAACCAGACGGTTTGCAGCCTGGTGGAAATGCTACGTCTGGCGGCCAGAGCCAACAGCTCCGCTCTGCTCAGCATCCGCAAACCTCCGCCGGAGCATCCACGCTACCGCAACTGGTTCATGGACACACTGTGGGCTGTGCAGAAAGCAGGAATCTCCTCGAAGAGGGTGAGGACTGTAGGTCCCTCCAAAATAATACTTATCATCTGACCGTCATAAGTTTTACTGGGTAGCTTTTTTTAACTTCTGCTAAGGAGGGATATATTATGTTGTTTGTTTTTTATCTTTTAGAAGACATTCTATACCTTTCCTGAATATTGTCATGTCCTCTGTGGGCATTTTTCAACATTTGCACCTAAGAAACATGTATTATTGACTTAAAAAAAAAACATACTGATGGTGCTGATATATGTGAGTCTAGATCCGGATTATAATCTGGATTAGAAGTGGCTGATAATGAGGTTTTCTGTGCTCTCCTACAGGATTAGAATCATACTCAGACAGGTGGATGTATTTTATGATTTTTCTTGCAGATCCAGATTTAGTTTTTAAGATGGTAATAACTTCCTGTTATAAGTGTAGCCCCCCCCCCCCGGACATGAAGGTCAGCCATACTGTGTCTGATCAGTCTTCCCCTGTGTGTGTGTGTGTGTGTGTGTGTGTGTGTGTGTGTGTGTGTGTGTGTGTGTGTGTGTGTGTGGTAGGTGACATGGACCCCCGACACAGACAGAGGTCGGGTCCGGGGGCTTCAGCAGACGGCACACGAGAAGCTGTCAATGGAAGAGATAAAACAGAGAGGAATAACAAGCCTCACTCTTCACTACAGCAAGGCCAGCCATAAAGACATACAGTCAGTGGAGCTGGTTGCCATGGCGAATATAGTGAGTAGCATCCTGGACACATTACAAAAGAGTGTGTTGTCCTTTCCTCAGGGAATACCTGGCCAACAACGTGAGTGTGACTGTCTACCCGGTAAACGTGCCCTGGCTCTACTCCATCCTGTGGTGTAGCGGGGTGCCTTCAGTGTCCTCCGACGCCCCCCAAGTCCTCCGAAAGGTGCCTTACCCCATCTGGCTCATGGTAAACAGCTCCTGCAATCTGACACACACAAACAAACACACACACACACACACACACACATACACACACACACACACACACACACACACAGGTAAGGTCACACAGCGAGCCTCCAAGACAATGAGCGATGCAAGGCAGCTCAGCAACAGACCTCAGCTCAGTGTGTCATCAGAAAACGACTGGACCCCAGTTAATGGATCCAGGACAGGCGTGAAAAGCAGCCGTCCAGGTGACGCGTTGATTCAATTCAATTCAATTCAAAAAACTTTCTTAGTCCCTAAGGGGCATTTTAAGGCAATAAAGCAGAATTAGTGCACAAAAAAAAGAAAAGCAGAGTGCAAAGAGCAAAAACAGATATGTACAATATAAAAGTGTGTGTGCAATGGTGTAATAAATAAATAAATTTATGGTAACCTCTGCCGCCCCTCTCTCTCTCTTGTCTTGCAGAGTCAAAACGCTTATAACTTCATCTGGATGTCTTCAGATCTGGTCTCCCTGGCTGTAGTCGTGGGGATTTTCTCTTTCCAGAAGTATGTTTGTACTGTGATAAACACACAAATACATCTAAGACTCTCATGTTGACTGTTTGCTATGCATTTTGATTGGGTCTATTTAACGTCTCTAAATTATAATACAGTATAAAATAAATGACTATAAAATATAATAATAACTTGGTAAATTTTTGTCACTGTGCGTCATGTTATCAGTAGACTTATACCTCATCTCTATATTTGTGAACACAGATAGGACTTCATTGTCAGTCATATATTATTTAGCTTCTTCCGACCTTTGACCTTCATGTGAAGAGGCTCACGCTCCTCTGATCCTGATCAGACCTGATCCGGTCTGGTCTGCTGCTTCCACACGTTCTGCTGTTTTCAGTCTGTTTTCTGTTGTCCTTGTGTCCGTCTGAACGTTTCCGTGTTTGCCCTCCAAGCTGTAACCTCTCTCTGTCCTCTCTGGGTCGCTTTCTCCTTTGACATCCTTACTTTATCTTGTTCTCTGCCTGATCTGCATGCAACCTTCCTCCGCTGCCCCTGGCATCTGTCAGCTATCATACCATCAGGTAACTGCTGCGACCGCCTCAGCATTTGTTTCCTCTCCCTCGTCCGTCCTTGTGTTTTATTTTCCTACCTGACGCCCTGAGGCCCACTCCTTTCTCTTCATTTCCTGTGCTTTTTAACCTCTTGTTTATCGGTGCTAGTTCCATTTAATGGATCATTTTTTGCATTATTTATCTGGGCTGACGATGCCTTTGTGTGCACTGGGTCAGGTGGAGGATGAGCGGAATGCAGAACTGTAATCCAGAACAGATCATGCTGAGCGCCGTCACGCGTACGTCCAGCCGGGACGTCAACATCATGAAGGAGAAGCTCATATTTTCAGGTGCAGCTTTGAATATAATTACACTTACAAATAAATCATTAAAGCATCAGGCAGTATTTTCCATTGAAAGACACGCATGCAGTGTTTGTTGGATATGCGAATAATGCTAAGAGACAGTGGAAGTAACCTTTATTTATGGTATATTTATCTATTTATAAGTGGTATTTAGAGCAAATGTGCCTTTCATGCATCTAAACTTTTGTTTTACATCTAAAATTTTCAAGAAGAAAAGGGAAAAGCTGAATGTTGTAACGGTCAGAATCCACTCTCCTCTTCTGCAGGACATCCATTATCAGAATCAGAATCCTTTATTATTATGCATGGATATGCATGGAGGAAATTTAATTTAGTCTCGCACTAAAACTCATTTGAATTAAATTACATGTTCTGTGATAGCTGTGCAGAAAACAGAGAACATGATGCAGTAAAAGACAACTGAGGTTTTTAGTGGTTTGCTGTGATTTTTTTGAGACCACCAGGGGGCGTCAAAGAATCTCATTTCTACTACATCCACTTGATTAGCTCTAGATCTAAATGTGCCATAAATAAAGCTAAACCATTACATCAGATTAATTACAGCTGTTCATTCATGATGACATCATCAATACTTTTTCCGTGTCTTTTCCAGAGCTGAACAACGGGCTCAGCAGTACAGAGGAGCTCTCCCTGTTTCCTGAGAACGGCTACGTGAGATACTCTCATGGAGGCCACAATCGCTGAACACGACCCGCTGTCACGCTGTCGGTTGTTAGTTCGATTCCACAGCTTTACTGAGCTCGTCATCGGTTCGCACGGGAAGTGACTGTCGGAGTTAACTCTTACAGTGATCAGCCTCAACATTAAAACCACTACTGTATCTGCTAATGTAATGTCTCGATCTCCAGGCTGGACAAAGCGATGCTATGACACTTAAACATTGATGATGTGTGTCCATCCTGTCATGACTTTGAAAGGTTAACGGAAAAATCAGAATGTCACTAAAAACTAAGATGACTCAGCTGTTATGAACGCCTGAACTTTGTCCGATGACTTTGCGGAAGTGGAGTTGTGTTTGAGCGCCCTTCTCAGAAGTCGGGTTAATAAAGGCTGCGATGCTGTAATTTACTTCACTGTTGTTTTATAACAGAAGAAATGGGTTGTTTGGTGTTCTGTATTATAAAATGGTGTATATATGAGTTGTTTGACATTTTTATTTTTTCAATGGATATTTGCATTCATTATCATGACCATGTGTGAAAAGCAGATCAGAGCATCCATGATGACTGTTTTATTTGATGAGGGCGTGGCGAAAGTAATCAGTTTTTTCTGCCCCTTTTCTGTCATGCCATGATTGACTTACTGTGTGTGTTAATAATTACGACTTTCACATAACTGCCTTTTTGTTAAATGAATGAACTGGTAGATGTAACAGAATATATTTTGTGTTTACTAATAGTAGAGATTTTTGCAGCAGAACCATCTGCTGTTAAATAAAAGGGATCTTTTGTAAAATGATCTGAGCGTCTTTGCTGGAATATTTCTAACAAAGAAAAATCTAAATCAAATACAGTACTGAAAAAATTGGAAATAAAAAAAGTTATATTCAATTACATTGTATGACAAAATCATGCTACTATAAGGCACTATGTCAACTCATAGTGTGAAGTCTGCAGAGAAAGAGAAATTAGTTTGTGTCAAACTCCTGTCTGCTCCTTTAACAGAACATAATCTACAGATGCGCATTGCGCTTAATTTAGACACCACATTATTCAAATGTGTCTCAAATATGAATTCAACTGATAAGAATCATCTTCCATTCTCATGAAAGACATGTTCCCCACGACCTTCAGGAGCCCAGACTGTCAGTAGGCTGTCTGTGTCATTTATGCACAAGGTACAGCGCCTTATCACCATTGATATTTTTTGAAGTAGACCTACCATCCTGGTTTCCTCTTAAGCTAGAGGACATAATTATGTAATATAAATGGCTTCAAGTGGAAGTTAGTGCGCACATCACCTTGTTACTATGGTTACATAAATGGATTCTCCTTAAATGGGTGAATATGGTTTACACAGTTTCGATATGCACAATATTTGAAATCATTAGGATCAATAAATGAGTAGTGTAACTATCATGACATCAACACTGATTCATAAAACCTTTTATTTCTGGAAACAAATGCATCTTACGGAAATACTGTACGTCCTGCAGTGCAGCTGAGGATGAGTGGCGGCAAAATCTCAAAATAAGTGTTTAAATCAGAAATTACACAAGAAATAAAAAGCAGTCTGGATTCACAGGCGACAAAACATGCATGGAGAAAAACGGATCAATTGCATGAGGGGATCGTCTCCCCTGGTGGAGGGTATTCACACTGATCCGTCTCCTCTGTAATGCTAACAGGGCTGCTACATGGTGGCAAATGGCAGCCGGAGTCTCTTGGGCAGTTGTTCTTGTCCGCCCTCAGGTTCTCGCCCTCCTGATTGGCCCCGTTCTCCAAACAGCTATCAGCTGTGAAGCAGAGAATAAGGATAGGTACGGTGATGTCAGAGCAGAATAGATGAGCAGGAAGTAATCCTCTGCAGCTATAACTCCTGTCCATTAAGGCCTAGCTGTCTGCAGCAGCCCTCCTCCTGTGTCCTCCCCTACTCTCAGATACACTCCATCAGGTTATCCTGTTATCCCCTAACCTTTTTAGCTGCAGCCCGGACATCCCTCCAGTCTTATCTCTATGAGGCGTGATGCTATTATTCCACTTTCCCTCTCTGAATCGAAGTGTCACTTTTATCATGTCACAAAAAATCCACGTGATATCGCCGTCCTCGGATGAACTAGACCTCCACTACTCACAGAGGAGCTGCTGCAGGGAGTCGACGGCAGCGAGCAGATGGGACCGCTGCTCCGGATCAGTCACTTCCAGCCCCGTTAGGTGATGCTCCCTCAGCGTCAGCAAGTCATCCATCGTTTGGTAGCTGTTCAGCTGCAGAGCTGAGGAATACTCCTATGAATGAAGTTTTAAAGAAAAAACACGATTCAGCAGCTGTTTGGTCGTACCCTAAGAATCACAAATAGGAAGCAAACAGATAAAACACGATACCTCCAAACCGATGCGCCTCAGCAGCTCCTGGATTGTTGATTTTTGTCTCTCTTTGTGCATTTGTTCTTCCTCCTGCGGGTCAGGATTCTCCTCTCTCAACTCATCCACATAAATAAATTTAAAATTTCCAATCCTGCCGTTCAGCATACCGGTCCATATTCCCATGGGGGGCTTGGCGATGACTTCAATCACATCCCCCACCTGAAAGAAAATTTAAAAAGGACTCATCATCATGAAGACGACTGCCTCTGCCATCACCAGAGCCAATTAAAACTCCATGTTAGCATGATGCTATTTCAGCTGTGCAGTCTACCACCAGTTTATGTCATTTTTATTTACTGTATCGACCTTTATACCTTGAGATTGAGGGATTCTGTGTCGTATGGACTCGGGACAAAATCCGTATGGACTCGGGCTTTTCCACAGGACTGTCTTGAGCAGGGCAGGTCTTCCTCCATCCTCAGGCTGTCTCTATTACTGGAACAATTGGACCCACTGGTGACTCCACCTGAGGAAACAAGACATTCAAGAGTGTTCAATGAAGGATGAGTGTCTTTCCTCCATTTCTATCCCTTTCTAATTGAGAGTCACGTCATTCATCGTGATGTGTTGTGAGGCGTATCTGAAGGCTCTTACTTGAGGAGCTTTGTCCACTTTTGAGGCTGTAAAGGCTTTCCAGAGAGTTTTTGAATTGCCCCTCTTCACCATCTTCTCTTTTCTTTGTGTATCCGTTCTGCAAAGTAAAAAAATCTGAAAGTACATTTTGATTCTGCGTCCTACACGCTTTTGGCTCGCTGTCATTTTGAACCCAAGGGAAAGCCGCCCAAGCAGACGGCTGAGTCAGGGCTCTAAGCCGCTGTGTTTGACTCCTCGTGTGCTTGGCGTTACGTTACACCAGGACACGCAGCGCTTCTGGTAAGTATAATACTTAATCCTGAAAGAGTTGCCTTTTATAGCTGTGACCTGGGAGGTGTGTCCTGAGCTTGATCTCCAACTATCTGCTCACTTCTGAACTTGAACAGCGACTTTCACACTGTGGATGATCTGCATCAACCCATTTACTGACTGACTTCACTGCACTACCGCCGGTTAGCATGGACACATGATCATAGCCGTTTCTCTTCTTAAATGTGACGGGGTGCTGCAGTCATAAGCAGGCCGCGGTCATTACCATGATGAAGTATGATGTCACAATACTATTTATGAACTGGTGATCCCTGACATTTAACTGACTGCATGAACCGATTGTGTAATTTTATGTACTTATTAATAATATAAGTTATGATTATACGTGATAATAGCACACAGCAGTGCAAAAATGACTCAAAATGCATGAACCCATTTGGTTTTGACTCTTCTGAAACAGAAGAGACTCTACACACATTTTGATGAGTCACAGATAGTATCAGTAATGTGCCAAACATCAGCTATTAGGATGTTAAACTGCTTCCGTAATGTGACGGCTCTCTGACAATAATCCGGGCCCTCCAGAGGCTTTGTGTCATTTTGGGAAAAATACAAGAGACTTGAATGTGGTTTAGTCAAAGCATGCATGGATGGATGTTGTCACTGTAAGCTTGAGATAAACACAGACTCATAATTCATCCGGCACTTATTCATGCATTAAATCATCATGACTCATTCATTATTTATGCACCACTAAGAATGTGCTCTCACCCCTGTGAAAAACTGCCCACTTTTCTGACCGACGTTTTCATGAGTAATACCTGCCAATTGGATGAAGATGACTGATCGTATATCACTACAAATATACTGCTCTGCTGTTTTTTATATGGTATTAAAACGTGTTTTTATATGGTAACCATTTTAAACCAAGTAAGTCAGACAAGGGGGCAGAAAATGGTAAATAATAGATTGATTGATCATTACTGGTGTGACTGTTGGCTTGCAGACTGGATAAACAGCTGACAGCTGTTGGGGACGGATGTTTTGTCATCAGGTAAAACCCACAGTGAGTGCATATTGTTGTGAAATGAACTCTGATTGTGTTAAAACGAGGTTTGAGGAGTGCATGACGTACAAAGACGGTCATTTTCTCCTGTGAGGCCGTCACATGTTTCCATTTGTCACGCGCTGATGTCTCCGTCTTCCTTCTCTGCAGCTTTACCTTGGTTAGATCGCCATTCCGTTCCTGATTTCAGAAAACAACAAAACAACCAGAATTTACCAATTTATTATGATGTGCATTTTCTGATTAAATTTCAAATCTGGTGTTATGAGAGTAAAAAATTGAATTCCTAGATGGATAAACTGTCGGATTGAAGGGGTTGGTTCTCTTACCAAAGAGTCGCCGTCATCCTGTGGTTTCATTAAAGGCTCTCTGAATGAAAATCTCCCAAATCTGGTCGACTGTTTGGAGAAAAGAGAGATTAAAATGTGTGTTTCTGGTGACAGATGGTTATGTTATATATATATATATATGTGTGCGTGTGTGTGTTCCCCTGTGACCCCACATTGTAAACGCTTGGGTGGTTGTTTATCTTTGTGTGATAAATTAGGTTAAACCCTGCCAGGCATATATTTATTAGTTCCCCAAGTCACTGTTGCCATTAAATTCAGTTAAACTGTCAGCGTTGCTCTTACTACATCTGTTCCATGACTCTGACCGTTAGAGGCTTTATTGTCACGGAAAGAACCTGTAAAAACTATTGTTGTTAATACTGCAAATAATTCACACGCATGTATTTCCCTTTCTGACAAGCATGATTGCGTTTTTTGTAAATTAACTAAATAGATTCAGAATTCCATCACAACCAAAATGTGAATTAAATTCCAAAATGAACGTCATTTTGAGAAATAATGTAACTTAGCTCAGCTTCCGAAGCTCTCAAACACATTTTATCTGTTTTAATTCATTAACAAAACATTTCTATTTCCTGGCTGGGAGGAGCTACAAGCAGGGTTGTGTCAGAGGTGGGCGTGTCGTGGCCACCCCTGACACATGATTGGCCACACCCAGTGAGGTTGGTCTTACGGTGCTTTGCGAGAGCTGCAGATCTGTGTCGGAGCTCATGGTTTGAGGAGGAGAAGGATCGGAAAGTTTGCTGTCCAGCTCCGATATCAAACTCTCAAAACGATCCCAATCCGTCGTCCAGGGCGACGAAAGGTCACCCCCACTGACCCCCTGCTGGTGACAGGTGTGGTAGAAGGGAGTCCAGGGCTGAGAACACTCAAATGGGCTCCAACGATGGTCTCCTGGAGCGGGGCTCCAAACCCCCTCCTCCTGTTGTTCCTGCAGATTTGCAGTTTTAGGAGTCTTCTTCTGGGGTCTCGTCCCCAAGGCGATACAGGTCAACACTGGACTAGAGTCCCTTAGGTCTGAGGATGAACAGAAACCGTCAGTGTCAACAATCATGAATCCAATGTAGCTTCTTAAAACATTTGAATGAACACGGTTTCCGGTTTTTCACCATCGTCGTCTGCGCTCCTTCCTTTTCTACCCAGATGTCCCGTCTTGGTTTGCACAAGATTTTGCAGCTTCTTCAGTCTTCCTGTGCTGTGCACTGATTCCGCTGCATTAGATGTAGTTAAACCAGCCTGTAATTAAAATGCTTTTAATGAGATGCATGCACATTTTTTTTTTTAGTATGGATTTAACTGCAGTCGTTTTGGGATGTCCCTCTCTATCATCATGCATCAGCTGCGGGCATGAAAAGCATCAAACGGAACACAATGCAGGTGTTGTGGAGCAGGCGGGGCCCTTATAAAGCAGATTAAAGATTACAAAGTAGATTAAAGTGAACGGTGGATCTGATTCGGCTGACACACCAATGACCTCCCGCACGTTTTACCTCCCGTGCAAAGAGCAGATAAAAATAACGTCCTTCCATCTCACATCAGAACGTCTAATGTTGCATGTTATTATCTAATGAGCTGCTTTCTATGATGAAATCAACCAATAGGAGAGGAGCTTCTGAGGTGAGGTCACATGCACAGACGTGCAAACACATCCAGGTACAATAGATATCTATCCGCCCCAAACAGGCAGTCATGTGGGTTTAGGATTACTACCGACGGGGCCATGTGCACACTTTTTTCATTATTAGCGGTACTAAACAATTGTTCTTCATAATTATAATTATTAACAATTATGTTATAATTATATTATAATTATAATTGTAAATGTTGAAATGCTGATATAAATATTTATTTCTTCTAATCCAAACACAGTATGTTAGACACTATTAGGAATTAAATGTGTTATACAAAGATGAATGTATTAATGTAGAAGTCAGAAATAAGGCATAATAACGATAAAGGAAATGAACGTCACCTGAGCAGGTAGGTGTGGGCGTGTCCTGTCCCCGGAAGCAGCAACTTTAGAGGCATCTGTAAGGCGAACATGCACACACACACGTACGCACACAAACACACGCACATAGATCACATCAGACTCGTGTCGTCATACTAATACAGTTCAATCACATCATTAGCAAAGATGCTAAATGTGACGTAGATGGTAACTAGCAGTGGCTACATCTATTCAACTCATTTAGCTATAATTGAAAACCCTGAGGTTTAGCGTGAGTGACGTCACGATAACGAGGCGTTCATTAAAAAGTTACAGCACCAACTCCATACTACATATACACTACATTATCTTTTCTGGGATCCTTGTTAAGTATGAGCGCTGTTTGACGTCACTTCTCACGTGACAGCAGTTCTCTGGACTACAGATTGTTCACCTTTCTTCTGGACTGTGATTGGATGAGACGAGTCCGTCCCATCACGTGACGAGATCCAGCAGGCGTAATTCAGGCCTTTGCCTGCAACAGGGAGGGCACGACTGCATCACGTGACTGTATACGTAAGCGTTTCATGACGTAAATTTAGAGTTAGCCTGGAGATACTTAAAATAAAGTCATAGTAAACAAAAAACAAACAAATCAAATAAATTTTTTATTTTTATCCAACCTAATGTTTCATTATCCACAGGCGATGACGTCACACACGACCTGAAATGACAAATAAAATGACAAATGAACTGCAGAGTATCCACGAAATTAATTAATCATTAGTTATACACTCATTAGTTATACAATTAAGTTTAAAAATATTTCTGTACAAAATGAGTGGAAAAAAACCTCACATACCTCCTGTTGTTCCTTTTTACTCTTACTGCACTCTGGTGTCAGGAAATAAAAGCTGGTATCAGTTACCAAAAAAAAAAATTAAATGCTGCTTGATAATCAGAGAGGGAAATTAAAAAAAGAAAATAGGTTATGGAAATAAAAGAAAAATAATGAACGTACAGAACTGATGGATGGGTCCGAGCCCCCCCATTCGAGCCTTCGTCTCAGAAGAGCGGGGCTGCACTGGTACTTGGGCCGGGCTTCCCTGAGCGTTTGGCGGTAGGGCGGTTCATATATGCTGTCTGTGGAGCCCTCCTGGGGGGTGAGAAACAGCCATCACTCTGCATGGTGGCAGCAGTCTGGTTTATAACACATGTGTGCTGCTGTTGAGAAGTGAAACCAATCAACACGTCTGATTGTCCTGCAAACACCAATTAGAACTCAGACATGCGTCATGAATCAATGCCGTGACATACATTTAAGTGGGAGTCTTCTGAGCACATAAATCTACTGGGAAAGAAGGAATTACACAATAGCTTTTTTTGAGGATTAATTCAAATATTCTGCACCAAAATTGAATAAGTTCCGTCCTGACCCCTGCTGCACCATTCTACACAAATGAATGGAAATCCCTGATGCCATGATGATGGAAATTCAGTTTAAACAACATATGACTGACACATCACATGTATGAAAGTGACGTTTTGTTGGTGGGCGTGGTTTGACTCCCGGTCCTCTGTGATTGGTCCATCCTGTCAGATTCTGCTTCCATTCGTTTGTAGCTCAGGGAGGATTGATGGGTTCGAAGCTCATCATCTAAACCTCAAGACTGACATAGACACTGTAAGCTGTACCATGTCAGTGTGTGTGCGCGTGTGTGTGTGTGTGTGTGTATGTGTGTGTGTTTGTCTTTGAAATGTTTTTGATGTACATTTTTCTCCTTTTCATTAATTTAGCAGCTCTCAGAGCTTCTTGCCCACATTAAACCCATTTCTCCTGCCTCCAATGACACCGGTTGTGTAACCGCTGACACAAATCTGTCACGGTTTGTTTCGATGAGCAGAACATCCAATGCCATTTTGTTATCATCTGACTTCATGTGACTCCGTGTGACATTTTGTGCTATTTGTCGTTACTAAATTTAGATTAAAAGCTCCAAATCTGGCACCAGGTGGGAGTTGGAGTTACATCAAATCCAAATTGTCACCAATAGACTCTTTGAAAACATGCAATCATGTTGCATCAGTAAATGCAAAAATAAATAAATAAATAAATAAAAACAAATTTGCATCCATTGGCACGTGACGACAATATTGATTAGCATTTGTTGTTTATCCCCACCACAAGAAAAAGTCTTCCGAGAAGAGAAGATGCACCTTTTTCTATTCAGGAAAATTCCCCATTTATAGTGTTCTGGTTGTCATGGTTACAGGACAAACCTTACTCTGTGGGATTCTAGAGTTTGATCGGATTTAGAGTTTAGAGTTTGTTCTGCCTCATTCCTGACTTATCATTCCAGATCCTAAACAACAACAACAACAACAACAACACAACACAACACAACACCCACTCTCTCCCACAGGACACAAAGACTTTCTCCTGCTACCAGATCTCCTGACGCTGCAGAGGTTTAACAGCTTCCTGAAGAGGAATGATGAAGATGATGGGTCTTACCAGCGTGAAGCAGAACAGGTTCATGTTTGAAGAAAAAGATCTGGAGCCAACAGAGACATGCAGCCCACTGTGGTACGCAAAATCACACTTTCACACATACACACACACACTGCCTCCCACTCAAACACACGAGCACCCCGTGATTCAGACGCTCACGCAGCCCCCATGTTTCTGCCGCCCGATGGCCTAATCCCAGCTCCAAATCCCTCACCTAATCCAATAGATGCAGGGAGCCCGACAGCGGCCTCACAAAGAGCCGGGCCAGCCGTGACAGCAACACAATAAACAACAGAGTCGACTTTGTTTGGCATGTGTCTGAAATGATAAAGACACGATGGAGGAGAAGTCATCAATAAAAGAGGCTCAAGCTTCTCCTATCAAAGAGTTTCCACACAGACAAATACAAATAAATGAAAAGTGTGTGTTTGAACATGTGTTAAAACCATAGATACATAGTTGGAATCCGAGAGTAAACAAGTTTAACCCTGGAATGTGTGTGTGTGGGGTTTAATCAAACGTCAACTGTGTAATTAAAAAGAGCTCTAATTCTCCAGTGGAGGTTGTAGTTTGTCAGCGTCAGCACAAATGGACTTTTCTCCAGCAAGGCTTATGCATTCCAGCACTGTAAAAAAAAAAAAAAGAAAGGAGTGGTTACATACAAGTAGAAGGTGAATGGCTGTGCGAACGGTGGTCAGCAGTGAGGATCTGGTGATATAATTAAATAAATTCAAGATCTGACGAGAAATTTTACAGAAATGATTCTGGATTGAACTTAAATGTGTTGTGTGACCATCAGACTTGTGATCACAAAGAACATTATTTCTGTGACAGTCAATTCATTACCTGGGTCGTATCTATCAGACAGACAAAATATCTTTCCAAAAGGGAGGATTTTTACCTGTTTTTTTATCAGTTTTTAACTAAATCCCATAAATCTCTTCTTTTATTTCTGATCTTTACTCTGGATAACAATCAATTCTTCAGCTTCCGCTTCTTCTACTCTCCAGGGGAGGGTTCCGGCGAGCAAGCCTCTGAAAATAACATTATTACAATTATTATTGATGTCAGGCTCAATTTGAATCTCCCCATGAAAGCCCCCCCTCACCCGTCTCCCTCCCCATGGAGGTGTCCACACCCTCTCCTGCCCCGCTGTCTTTTTGTCTCTCATCCAGAGGTAAAGAAGAGCTTTCATCTGGCATTGATCAGATGCTTGTCTTTTTTTATGCTGCTGTTACCTGTGATGTGTGCAGTAAACACAGGAATTATCTCTGGTGTTACTGCAGCAGGGGTTTAGAATGGAAAATAACATTTTGCATGATTCTAATTTTTAAAAATCACAGTTTGGCTTCAGCTATTTGAAGTCAAACAACATGAAGTCTTTAAAGCATCACCGTTAAGCACTGATATAATGTAAGAAGTCATTTAGATGTATACTTTCATTACGTTTGGAGACAAGGAGAGGTTAAAAAAATCATAATCTTTATATTATATTTATTTTTCTAGTCTAAAATCAAACATGAATTTTGCACATTATCATAAGCCTTCAAATAAGCAATAAGCTTTAGTGATGAATAATGACATATAGCAGCAGTTATTTAGTGTAAACAATGAATGGTGATGTAATCCTTCATTTACATGTTACATACATGTGTCTCTAGGATGGAGCTGATCTCTGCGCCCCCTGGGCAGCAGAGGGTTAAACTCTCCTCTGGGCTAAATTTCACTTCAAGTCCATTGTCGCTCATCCGTCCTCTCAGCCCTCTCAGTAGCTATTAGCCATTAGTGCTGCAGCATATTAAAAATGTCACGGCTGCATATTTAACATGGTCTGGCAGCTGGATTGTGATCACTGCTGCAGAACATCTGCCTCAACCAGACCTGATATCTGAGATCAAGAACGTATGTGAAACATTTCGGTCCGGTTTCATGACTGTCAGCCCTTTGTGACATATTTCCAGTTGGGATGACTTATTGAGATTTTAGTTATGATAACCTAATTAAATAAAGACCTGCCTCAAATGTCACAGCCCCAAAATATCCCAAGTACATGTCAGAAATGATTAGCAGAGCAAGAAAAATGGAGACTTTTTTTTTTTTATGGGACCAAACAAGTGAAAGAAAATCTGACCTTTTCTTTTTTAATTATGGATGAGACCATCAGAATCGTGCTGGGATGGCCTGTCATTGTCCTGATGGACCAGTGCGTGGTGCTGACTGCTGTGGTGCTGCCCCCTGCTGGTAGTGGTCCAGAACATCAGGTCAAAGGACAGGGTTCACATCCTGAATCCACCATCACCCCCCTACTTTCCCCAGGTGGTTTCTCCCACCGTCCAAAACCCTCACAGCACAGATGGTAACCCTAGAGGTGAGAATGGAGCTGAATAACAGTTAGTCATGTCTGTAATAATTATATAATAAATATTAGATAATTAAAGGGTCACGTTATTGATAAGGTTAATGTTTTCATTCAATTTTTACATATGAAAACGCTGCATAAACCTCATTTGTTTATTATATTTGTTTTTTTATTACAAACTACTGCACATGAAAGTACATTTCTTATTTTGCATCCTCGATAAAGCATAATAACAATTTATCAAACATGTGTCTTTACATAGCGCATATAATGTAGAATTAAGTGGACGGTTTATTCATAATTATAATACTTCAAAGAAATCTTTGGCTAAAAATGTTTTGAGTCGCTGTTGCTTCACCCTGGCTGTTCACCACTCCTCCTGTAGGGGGCAGTGTGACACTAACTGATTTCCTGCTCGTGTCCGTCATTGGGTGTCTGGTTATTATTATTATTATTATTATTATTATTATTATTATTATTATTTTACAGTTTCTTAATGGTAAATTTTACGCACGTCTTTGTTTGAATAATTTAAAATCCTCCGGTCTAATTTGTTGCAGTGTGCAGGATTCATTTTGAGTCTGGGATAAAGGGCCGTCATGGGATCTTATATTAGTTGCATAAATATCATCCATTGCTGCAAGAGTTATTATTAAAATGTTTAATTGAACGCTGTTATTCATCTTTTGACAGTCTGAATATAATGTGTTCCCATTATACGCTTACAGTATAGTATAATTATAATATTAAATCAGCTGCACCTCCATCCTAAACCTGCTGCTGGAGGAACGGCGTGACCTCGGTCGGTAATACACGGAGTACAATCCACATTTTCTCGGACATGCCCGTCCAAACAGAGGGTGGAATCCACACCTCTGACCCACCTCCCAACCTCTCGTTTACCCGGCATTCCTGAAATGACCTCTGACCTCGGGACCCACAGACTCGCAGCCCAGAGGGTGTGACCTGGTGTCCTTTATTGCGACCTTTTGAACTTCTGACACCGCCCAGTCAAAAAGTGAAACAGTCTGTCCCCTTGGAATAAATGACCTCTCTCCCCTTGTCCGACAAAGGTATGCGAGCACGATGACCCCGGTCAACCTTTCATTAGCGCTTCTTTTTATTACATCGCTTCCTCCCTCCTTTGCCTCGTCAGCACGTCACAGAGCGGGGGTGGGTGGGAGTGGGGTGGGGGTGGGGGTAGAGAGAGAGAAAGAGAGAGAGAAGCAAAATGAAAGCAAAAAAAAAAGAAAGAAAGAGGCGGAGAGGTGGAGAGAGAAACGATAGGGACTTAAAACGTGGCCGGTAGATAGAGTCGAGGGAAGACAGATTGGCAGCATCTGCTGCGCCGACTGAAATGTCACCTTTAAATGGCTTTCCTGTCCTTGATGCCGGACCTCCCTATCTGATCTCCGCTCTCCTTGGGAGTTGTAGTTCTGATGACTTATGTAGGACAAAAAAAACCAGATATCTAATAAAATACAGCCACGGTTCAAGATTAGCTTTCAGCAATAGGAGAAACAATTTCTCAGGCGTTCTGTGGTTCTGTGTTCTGTTAAAATTGACCATTTGAATGATAAGTCAAAGGTCGCTGTGCCATGTATGAATAAGATAATTGGATTTTGAGGCTTGCTGATAGTGAGAGCTCACCGGGTGATGCATCTACTCTTCCCGACAACTGTAATTCATTTCTTTTCCGTTTTCTCTCGTGTGATATGAAATCTATTTTATCCAACACCACAGCTACGCTAAGACGCGTCGGTTCATCAAGAGCACATCTAGTCCAGACAGAGCCAAGCACCTCAGATAGGCAGATCACAAGGATGTTGCTTTAATGCTACCAATGCTAAAAAAAAAAGAATTTTAAAACTAGTCCAGACATATATATATATATATATATATATATATATACATATATATATATATATATATAGATAGATAGATAGATATAGATATAGATATAGATATAGATATATAAAAGCCCCATAAAAGAACATTTATTGTGTGTTTCATTTAAATCTCATTCAGTTAAATCCACCCCGAGGCAAGAATGGCAAATCCACATCTGGAAGATGGCAGATCCTGTTACCTGTCAGTGACATGTGAAGCAGTTGACAAGTGTAAGAGATATGTGTGTGTGTGTGTGTGTGTGTGTGTGTGTGTGTGTGTGTGTGTGTGTGTGTGTGTGTGTGTGTGTGTGTGTGTGTGTGTGTGTGTGTGTGATGTGTGTGTGTCTGTGTGTGGGTGGGGGGTTCCACAGTATTTTAGGGTTAAGTCAGATCATGCTGACATTGTCTCCATGCGGTGGATCGCCACGGGGCACGGCGGTGCCACACTTGATGTCAATTCTATCTTAAATGTCACTCTCAGTAAGCCCATCGCCATCCGCTGGCTCGTGTCCCCGGGGCCACGTTCACCCTTCAACCTTACAGTAATGCAGCAAAAGAGAGAAGGGTGGTCGGACCCCGTCTCCCACCCGACAAGGCTGCTGTTTACTCCTCTTTTACATAACCTACTGTGCCATTGTAGGTCCTTAAACTCAGTGGTGCAGCAGATAATACAGAGAGGCTCAAGCAGACAACAGTCTCCTGGTCACTAGTCCCACCACTGACCCCCAAAGTGACCTTTGATCCAGTGTGACCCAGAGGTCGCAAGATGCCCTTTCATTCCCTCCAGTATGGTGAAGCTAATTACCTTCAGAGGATGTGTGTGTTTGCGTGTGTGTGTGTGTGTATGTGAGAAGGAGAGTTACAAAGTACTCTAATGCTGCCAACACTTTAAGACCGATTTAAATGCTTCTACATGAAGTGGCCGTCTTGGCATTGTTTTCTGTTACGTTTTGCTGGTTGTCGTAGCAACAGTATGCCGGTGTTGTCACAAGTCCAACTACACTGACAGAGGGTACTCAAAAGCATGACAGACAAGCAGGCAGGTTGAGAGTCACAGAATATTTAATTAACAAGCAGAGTTCAGGTACCAGGTAAATCAGTCCAGACAGGCAGACAAATCAGACAAGGGGCAGGCAAACAGGAAAGGAAGAGGAATCAGGCAGAATTGTACACACGAGTCATAACTAAGACAGGTAACTAACACTGAGAGAGAGTCATGGTGAACACCTAACAATCTGACCAGGAATTGAAGCCTATGCTGGGTATGTAAAGGGTGGAGACTGATTGGGAGAGTGTCGGCAGGTGAAGGGAATGAACGGATGACAAGAGGGGCAGGGCAGGACAGTATCTGAAATGACAGGGGACGTTAGGTGGTGAAAAAAAGAAAGTCAACAAGAAAGGAACAGAATAATTTAGTCATCAGATGATGTGACAGGAGCTGTCAAAAAGTTACACACTGGAGAAGTTTGCATTTCAGGCCCTAGAAAAACGTTTTTTGTCAGACCCGAAAAAAATTTCTACTTCAGGGAAAAATTGTGGTGCTGTAAAACACCCCATCGTCGCTGTTGTTCCTTAAAGAATGAATATGAGTGAAGAACGAGTGGACGACGGAGAGCCAGAGGTGATTTGCTCCTGTCTGACGAGTGGATGGAGGTCAGGTGTGGCTCTGAGCTGGAGGCCAGGTATGTCGAGCCACGCCCACAACACACAGAATCACAAGAAGGTGATGAATCGGGGGTTACCTGTGACAAATATGCTCTTAAGTCTTTAAATGACGGCTGTAAAAACATGAAAAGTGCAAAAGTCTCTCCTCAGAGTCGACCTTTAGTTTTGTCTGTTCTGACAGGCAGGAATCCTGAAAGGACAGCCACATTTGTAGATCTAACAAGATCGTCCTGAGGATCCACGAAAGGTCACACGTGAATGAAATAATAATTTTATAGATCCTTCACACTTGACCAATATTCAACCTCCCAATCTCCAAATATTGCACCTTGTTGCAAAACAGGGTTTTGGGTTAGGGTTTAGGCTTAAGTTTAGTTTAGGCTTTGGGTTAGGGTTAGTTTTACGAAAAGTTCAGGGTTAGGGTTGGGTTCGGTTAAGGTTTAGGGTTAGGGTTTAGGATTTAAGGTTAGGTTTAAGGTTAGGGTTAGGATTTAGGATTAGGTTTAAGGTTAGGGTTAGCAAATCTTCATTTCAAAATTCTTCTCATTGATAAAAACTGAAGCGCATTACAACACATTGATGATGTCATTCTCTGTTGAGGATGTCTTTACTTTCCCTGTATAGCTATGTCTGACTATGATTATATTTGTTTTTTTTACAAAAACTGGAGCATCATGACGGTTGCTGTTCTTCCCACCATAGTGACGCCTCTCGTTTTCAAAAGCGATCGACATAAATAATGTTTTATTAATTATCGCCACAGAACACAGGTACACTCAGTCCGTTACCTTTCCCTCGCAGCTCTGACAGGAACTGAGGGAGTTTACTCTTCACTGTAAAACTCAGATCTGAAGCGTTCCTACGTTTTCATTTACTGTCACAAAGACGTCCTGCGCCTCTGCAGCTAAATCACACTTTATCAAAAGGCCCCCAATAATGAAACGCTTCCTTTACAACATCTTCTAAATATAGAGCGCAGTGAAAGCGGTGTCAGAAAACAAACAAACACAAAAAAAGATAATCCATTTGTGACCCATTTCTGTCCCCGTGTGAGCTCCATTGTTTGGAATAATAATAATGAAAAAAAAAAAATTCTCTCCCTCGGCTCATAAATATCTACAAAGCCCTCATCGCTGATAACGGGTTTGTCACTCTGGGACCGGGAGGAAATTAGGACTCCTGAGCGAGAAGCTTGTACAACCAACACCCTCCTTTAAATTAAAAAAAAAAGAAGTAGAAAAAAAAAAGAGAGCTGTCGCTTGTTATCCCACCAGTGTGATCCTATTTCTTACTTTGAGATTCCCACCCCCTACCTGTGCATTCAGGTGTTAGAGGCAGCACCGTGTGAGTTTGTAATGGGATGGCAGCATCCACCTGAACCCGGGTCAGATCTCAGCCTGGGCTTTTGTCTCGGTATGAATTCGGGAAAGCTGTAGAAGGAGGAGAGGATGAAGCTGAAGATGCTCCGTCCACGCCGGGGCTGAAGTTCTCTCCTGTGTGTTATCAGGTGTGTTTTCTGTTGCTCAAAGTTTGACACCAGGACGTTCTAAAACTTCCTAGAGGCGCCATGGGGGTCATTTCTACTCCTGCTGCATCAGCAATTGACCAATCTGAAGAGACCAATAAGAAGTACAAGTTATGTTGAACAAAAATAACAGACTTAGACCCCCCCCCCCCCCAGCAGGATGTATATCACGGAGGAAGGCCTTCGGATGAATTAGGCACCTCCTGTATGAAAAAGATCTAAGTTAGAATGACTATGTGAAAGGAAAGCGTCCGATTGGAGGATTTGAACAAAGATAGGTTGAGTGGGTGGAGCTTTCTTTTAAAATGAAGAGTCCAGTCTAAACCCCATGAAATTAAAATTTGCTCATTTCATTGTGATCATGCTTGTGACGTGAGAAAGTAACAACGTGATCTGACCTGACTTTAGTAAGGAAGACTCAGCAAAGAAACTACAGAATAAAAATGAAATGTTCATCGGTCACCCCTCAATGAGCTGGCGTCTTGTCCGGGGTGTACCCTGCCTCTCGCCCATAGCAAGCTGGGATTAGGTTCCAATAGACCTGTAAGGTGGTTAAGCAGCTGTAGACGAGACAATCATCTTATCTCCAAGGAAACGGATGATGTTCATCCGTTTGTTTTATTTCAGTTACATCAAAAACGTCAAATACCTTGAAATTAAAACTCCTCAGCGCAGCTTTAGCTGTTCTCTGAGGGAGAAAAATGTTCGAGCTAATAATCATGGACCTCTCCTGGCTTGTCCACCAATGTGGTAATCCCTTTGTCGTTATGGTAACTAACCAAGAGGCCTATATGGTGGAGGTACTTGAGAGTATTGCTTAGGAGCTGGCAGCAAATGTATGGACAGCTCCTGTCAGACATGAGGGATGTTGTGTGTGTCAGACTGATCTTGTTTGGTTGGAGGGTTCATAAAAGTGAAGGCACAGTCCATGGAGGGGCCACAGGAGAGAGGGGGGAGGGGGCAGGTGATGTCAGGCTCTGATGCCACCTGACATCTTCCTCAGAGGTGTTTCAGGCAACAAATAGCAGGTCTGTCTGCTGTCAGCCTCCAGGCCACCCAGGGGGGGCGGGAAGGGGGGTGGGGGGGGTCAGGGCCTGACACTCTGCGTCATGACAGCACATTCCCCACCACCTCCTCCCAGTCCAGGGCCAGGCTGGAGCCCCCAGAATGCACCAGGAGCCGTCAAAGCAGATGAGGAGTGACGCCGGTGAGGTGGGAAAGAAATCCTTCTTTCCTTAAGGTGCAACAAAAGGTCAGGAGCTCGGCATCGCTGGGAGAATTACTCACCACGCCGCCCACCCTGACATCAACAGAGCGCCGACCTGCGGGGAGCGAGACGAGAGGAGAGAACAGGTGGAGGGCTGGAGAGACGCGGCGGATAGGCGGTGAGGGAGTAATGTGTCTGAGGGGGGGAGGACGGGATGACAGGGTCAGAGGGAGGTGGAGAGGCAGGTTGAGGTAATGGGCTGTTGGGAGTGTGTATGCGTGTCCTGGCATTTGAAATACCAATGTGTGTGTGTGTGTGTGTGTGTGTGTGTGTGTTGGAGGAGAGGGTGGTGGTGGTGGTGGTGGTGGGGGGGTCATTGAAGACGTCTTGCCCTTGCAGCACTTCATCACATTCAGTTTTTTATCCACGCTTCCTGAACTTCCACTCGCCTTTTCCGCTCCAGTTGGCCCTCAGCGGACAATGTGATCAGAGTGTCCCTGCATGCGCATTATGCAAGCATGTTCTGCTCTATAGTTAAGATGTCAATGGTGCGTGCACCTCTCCAAGGTCATCGCCCTAATGAGAAATCTAAAGGGACAACAGCAATTATCAAACAGATAAATGCAAAGCCAAGCCAGAGTGCGATCATCATTCCGTATCTCGCTAAAAGCTCCGATCGCGTCTTTTCCTTTTGGTGACAGCGACTGTTTTTTTTTTTTTTTATATATAAAAATCCTTTCAGAAATCACACTAAGTCTGAAACGACAGATTCGGGTAGCTCATCCCTAGTTTTTGTCATACTTTGTGACAGGACCTGTCACTTTTGAATTCTGGGACCATCTGCTATACTTCACACATCCTCTCTAATAGCTTTCTCTTTACTTGAGGGCCGTGTCACTATTTCACGTAATTTACTTTATGCACGAGACATCCGCTCGATTTTAAGCAAGGTGGACGAAGCGCGGCGGAACGCCTGCACACAACAGGAATTTAAGCACGTGTGTTCTTCAGATCGCTTGGAGTCTAAAAAGTGTGGAGGAGACGCGGGTGGAGGATTGAGATTGATCAGCAGTGGGACAGTGACTCTACCGCTCGCTGAGTGTTTCTGATTTTTTAAGGTCACCCTCACTAGAACCAAAGGGCACATCAATTTTAGAGCTCCCAGTGAGGAGGCGCCGCTTCTCGTCTTCGATCACTCAGCCCCCCGCGGAGAAATGACATCTGAAGGTGCGCTTGATTTGTGTGAAAACTGGAACCGTGCATGATCGGAATATAGAATAAACACACACAACCTGGTGTAAACAGATGGATCGAGCCTCAACATGTGGCGCTAGACGGCTTCAGAGGACACGGAACAACTGGGAGGCAGTTGTCAAAAAAACAATATGGTGTTCTTAAAGTCTTACTTACAATGCGTTTCCATAATCTAATATTTGCGCTGTGCCAGATATCTGCGAAAAGTGTGTGTTAAAGGCGTGTAGCTTTGCTCTGTGCAGGTTCAGGGCAGCATGTTCAGCTGTCAGACGTTTAAATGTGGTTATATCTTCGCTTTCAAAAGAAAGATTAGACCGTCTCTTGTGGTAAACCACGAGAACTCCATTGATTGTAGACGTGTTCGAAGTGAAGCGGGTAATTTCATGAAGCATAATTGGCCCAGATGTGACCCCTTTCCTTCTTTAAAAAAAAAAAAAAAAGGTCAAACGGAGTGTGAAACTGCTGCACGTCCAGTAATGCACTTTTTGGAAAGCAGCAAGGACAAAAACAATGAGGCGTTCATCCTCGAGACAGCTTCAGGGAACAGCAGTGAGTGGGAGGAGAGTGAAAAGATAACATCACAAAAAAAAAAAAAAATAACAGAGACAAGGAGAGGGAGAACGAGGGAGAGACCAGGAGGAGGAGGAGGAGGAGGAGAGTCATCAGAGATCAGGGTGACCCTGCGCCATTCAGGAACACGTTCTTCCTATAAGGTAAAGGAGATGCCTAAAGTTTGCCACCTGATAATCTCTCCTCTGTCAACATCCTGGGGACTCGGCCTTGAAGGTGACCACGTTCCAGCGGCGCAGGGGCCACGCCGCCCTCCGACCCCGGACTGAGTGTTTTTTTTTTTTTTTTCCTTGGGTGGAAATACTTAGCCGAGTCTGTCTGAGCAAGAAAGCAGAGGATGAATATACACCTGCTGCAAAGCCGTCTGCAGAAAGAGGTTATTAGAGACGCTGCAAGGCTGGAGCAGAAGCACTCTCACAAAAGCCTCCCAGCAGATGGTACTCCGCTTTGATATATGTCAGTTTTAATGGAGCCTTCCCACCATCAAAGAAAAATAAACTTCATCTTCAGATTGTGTGCGTCTCATCAGGATGTGCATTTCTCTGTGGCAAAAAAAAAAAAGGACAAATCTGTGTGTGTGTGTGTGTGTGTGTGTGTGTGTGTGTGTGTGTGTGTGTGTGTGTGTGTGGTCACAGGGGCTCGTTACCAATTAGGCTGCGGTACAGCGTGTTCTTAATGAATGACATTTTTACAAACCGTAATGGCGCTCAGCGGAGCGCGCACTTCCATCGAGGTCGAACAGCCTCCCAAACGGGCGTTTGGCTCGGCTGACCCTGTCGCAAAACTGTAGCGGAAATCAGTTTGGTTGGTGGCTTTTGGATTTGTCCTTTTTCATCCGGAGTTCTTTCCTGAGTCCGTGCCGCAAGTTTCACAAGCAAACAAATAAATTTGGATAAAAAAGTAACCTCCAGGGTGGAGGTGAGGAGGATTGAGGCTGAAGCGTCACCCTGCAAAAACAGAGCAGCGACAATACAACAAACGAAAAGATAATTTCTCAATGCTTGTGGAATTATCTGCACATGCAGCAAAACACGAGTTGGTGCATTCAGTAAATAAAGAATAAATAATTATTAAAAACACAATAATTAATCTGACATTTTCCTCATTGCAGTGCAAAAAGTAAATCAATGAAATCATAATCTCAAAACAAAATATTGTGACGGGACGTCTAAACCGATGTGCAGGATCGGACTGTCGGTTGCTTTTAGTATTCATGAGCCGTGATAAAAATGTCAACAGATAGAGAATAGTGTCAGTGATATCCCGTACTTAGCAGACATGCTAACGACGTGGCCCAGGGAAAGGCAATATCTCAACGACGAGCAGATTGATTGCCGTAGCGCTCCACCCAGGGCGCTCAATGAGCCCATTTGTATTTACTGGAGAAATCTTTAAAAATAGGCGGTAGATAAATCATTTTAAGAATGGTTACTCCTTACCTCAGGTGGCTTGGACGACATTACTCAACCAGGAAGGGATGCTTCACATGTTTGAGGGACGTCTTCAGCTGCGAATCTGATTGGTCGTCTCAAAAAAGCTGATTGTGCATATGATAATATCCGACAACGTGTCACTTAAATGCGTGGCAAGACGCTGGGAACACATCCACGTCTTCCTACCCCACCCTCAGTGGCGCTCATGTGTGCAGCAATGAGCTCACCATTTCACACAGGGACAGAAGATATGGATCAGATAGCGACAGGATGAAATAATATGTAATTACGTTTTATATCCAAGAGGTCAAAGGTCGGCTAGTAACTTCCTACATGAAGTCATTATTCAACAACGTAACGCAGGAGGAGGAGGAGGAGAGGTTTTTCTAGTATTTTTGGCATTTGGTGAAATACTGAGACGGCGACATTCAACACTTTGTGATTTGCATACCTAATTTAAAATGTTTTTTCCGCTATAGTTCACCTATATTTCTATTTTGGTCCAAACAGATGCGATTCTGCCCTGTGGGTGGAGGCATCCACACATGAGACGGTGATTCTACAGCATGTAGCTCACTTAAATCCACATTTTGAATTAACAATAGATTATAATTGTTCAAACACGTTTTTCGTCCCACGCTTTGGACGAACCGTTGCGTTCGAATTCTCTCCATCAAACTAAACTCAATAGTTCACAGCTGAAGCGCCATCCCCTCTGCTCCTATGTAAACTCACGAAGCTAAAGCAAAGCTAAAAGGGCGGCTTAATAAATGGATAACCGCACCAGAAAGGCTTGTCCCGTATTGACCTCTTACATAAACAACATGGCTGCTGAGACCTCGGAACACGCTGATTTCTGTCTGCTTAGGATTTAATGCAGTGGTCATTCCATCTTTTCCTGACCCTTGTGAAGCACAGCTGACCTCTCCCTTAGGTCTTCTGTCAGTACAGCAGCTCCTCAGTGTCTGCTGCCATTTGCATTTTAGTACTCTTAAACAAATAGCCTCCTGTGCCCCCCCCCCCACCACCACCACCACCCATGGTGACCCCACACCCACTCTCTTTCTAAGACAGTCAAAGGTAACAGCAGACACGACGCGGCGGCTGCTCCGAATGTTAGCCGGGGAGGGCGGGGGTGGGGGGGGATGGGGTCGGAGGTTGTACAATGTGAATGTGAGCGAGCGAAAGAAATACTCAACAAAGAGGATAAAAGTTTAAGTAGCCGTGCAGCAGCAGCAGACGCAGCGTGCGTGAGACTCTTCAACTTGATGGCGAATGACTCAAATAGAGCAGTTTTGTTTAATTTATTAAATGGCTGGCTGCACCGTTTTCTAGTCGAGCAGCTAAAACTATTGCATTATCGAACAGGAGCCCACATGGGCTCGCCATAACATCGCCCCCCCTCCGCTGCGCATTAGCCAATGATGTCAGAGGCAGGGAGGCATATTTTTTTTGCCACTTGGCATTTTGGAAAATGTGGTAAGGCTATAAGCTGTCAGATCCTGAGTGTGTGCGACTGACGATCAATAGCCGGCTATTGGGGCGGACAGTGGTGGTGCGCTGCAGTGCAATCTGGGAGTTTCCTCTGGGGGAGGAAGAGGTCACAGGGGGCAGGCGGTGTTGGGCTGCTCGTGTTGTTTAAGATGGGAGTACAGGCTAGCGTTGTGTGTTTGTGTTACAGCCGCTGATGCGTGAAATGGAACTCAGGTAGCTTGGGTGAGGCCTCGGGCTTTCGCTGTATCTTCCGCCAAGTGATTACTTTACTCCATTGATTTTTGTTCCTCCTCCACTGATCTGAGAAGATCACTAGAGAGAGAGAGAGGAGGAGAAGGATGGAGGCAGAGCAGGGGAACCATTGATTGACCTAGTACCGAGATTTCAGCGATTGACAGGAGAACCTTGAGTGGCAGCGCTCCGTCTTAGCCTAATCTATGATTGAGATTCCCCCCCCCCTACCCCCCGCTACGTTCACGGAGAACTTGTTTAATAAATCCTGACAGATAGAGGCCAACGCGTTGAGACAAAAACACTCATCTGGTACATCTGCAGATCGCCCCGTCGGAATCCCAATCGAAACGCACGGCGAGGAGCGACAGACTCTCCCGCACGTTATAGTTTACCACGCGTTTGTGTTTCGCGTTCTTATCAAGGATTGTCATTGTATGTATTCATGATTCTCTGAATGCTTCATTATGCTTTCATAACCCTGCGCATCCTTCAGATAGCAATCGAGGAGACTTTAACCTCGTTCCCTCCAAGGCAAACCAATAATAAAAAAGGTGCGCGCCGTTGCCACGAAGCAGCAAAGGGTTTATATGTATAATGGCTAACTGTCTATTAAAGGATCATTTTGTTTTTATCATTATGTTCAGCTCAGTCTGCAGGCAATCATATGCCAAGGTTCAGCGGCCGACTTGAATGGCGGAATGGAGCTCAAGTGAGATGATTTGCAGGGTGGGGTGGGGGGTGGGGGTGGGGGGCCTCCTGCGCGAGACACAACAAGGCGACGGCCGTAGAATGCAAACAACTTGATTTGTCTTAGAAACGCATGAATATTCACCGCTGAGTTGACAGCTGCACTTTTAAGGCATTTATAGCGGCGGAGAGTGTCTGCAGTCTGTTCCAACGCCTTATCAGCCCGTTTATGTTAACAATTTAAAAGATGCATCTGGTAATAGACCCGCGCCGACGCCGTCTACCAATCCAATCCTAGGAAAGACAAAAAACAAACAGTGTAATTGCTTTACAGACCCATGAAGCCTGATGCATCTTATGCCTTTTTGCTGCGTCGCCATCCAACCACAGGTTGGCATCGACTGTACTCGTCTTCGTCGATGAGGTGGCGTCTTCACCCGTGTCCATTTTTTTTTTTTTTTGTTCGATGGCTCGTTCGTCAGTAGGATTGCGCCAAACAAAAACTACTAAACCTTTTTTCCACAAGGAGGGACCGGCGTAGCGAATCAGACATTTAGTAAATGTTGGGCATTGGCGCAGGAGTGTCATCCCAGTTTATTTTGAGTCGGTCCTAAATGCGCCGTCATGCTGCAGAAAATACTCACTGGCCCGTACAATGTAGATTAATGCACGACTGGAAATAGTCTCCGACAAATACACAATATCTGGTGTTGGAATCGTTGAGCTAAAAACAACAGCGTGTGATTATTTTTGTATTTTATAGAGACTTTAAAAAAAAAAAAAATGAAAAAACCATTTGTTTGAGGGATTAGTCGTTCTGTAATTCTACGTTTTCTACGTTAACACAAACTCCTTTGTTTTTGGTTTTCCTGATATTTTCCATTCGTTGCAACTAAGAATCCAACAGATTATAAAAAATAATTTAAAATTAACATTTTAAAAATGTCTATGCAGCTCATATGGCTTAAAACAAGCCTCCAGAAGTGGTTAGATAGCAAATTGATTTAAAAAATAATATTTGCACCCTCTAGAAGATTATATTTTCAGCTAAAAACATTGACATATCTGAAGCATAGTAACATTTAAGATAAATGTAGTCAAATAAAAAGCATAATATATACCCTGACGTGATGGAAAGAACCCATTAGAAATGAGATAAAATCATTTTAAAAGTTATAATTAAAATTATAATTATAATATTAATCGTTAATTATACTTCACACTCTGGTTTGTGTAAATGCACTCATTCTCTTTCCACCTCGGGGTTTGCGTGACTCACTGCGGTCAAGCGTGACGTACAAACTGTAACCTTCCATTTATGGAGCACTGTACTTCATGCACAAGGTCACCCTGACACCTCGCCGGGCTCGCAGGTATCTATGGATCTGTTCTGGCAGAACGCTTGAGCTCAGGAGCGTCAGAATATCCCATACCAAGGAGGGAATTAAAGAGAATAAATAACAAACAGTGTGCAGCAAACGAGTTAAACACGGGTCTGCTCGTTTCATAAAATTATTGAAGTGCAAAAAAAAAAAAAAATTGTTTCCCGTGTACGAGGAGCAGCACCCAGCCAGTAGGGAAGGTCAAACACAGCAGTGTAATTGGAGCATCATTAGGTGGGGGACCATGTAAAGGCCAGCATCATAATTAAGACCTGAGACCTGCGCTTAACACCGGTACACTCTGGGTCTGGAGAGTGATAAGTGCTTGATCCTGATCAATAAGATGCACAGCCCCGTTGCCACTTGCAAAATCAATATTGTTTTATTTGCTGTTACAATAGGCTTGTCTGGTTGCAAATGAGGTCCGGGCCACGGAGTTACTCTGGAACTGGAGACCTTACCCCAGACTTCTGCCCCCCCATCTGCCATAATGAATAGGCCAATAAGTGTCTGCACTGGTGACCTCCCCAGTCACACATCTGTGGGAGAGGCCAGCGGGGGAGGAAATCCCCAAAGGAGTTAGTCATTATCTTTACACACACACTGATTCAGATCAGGAAGCATCACGCTCCTGTTGACTGTTTCATCTGGTATTTCTCTGTTCTCCCCCTATTGGGTGGGTTCTCTCTGGGTTCTCCGGATTCCTTCCACCGCCGAAAACATGCAGCTAAGGTGAACTAGTCACACCAAAATTGTCCACAGGTTCATGTGAGTGACTGTCATGGGGCCCTGTAATGTGCTGGCGTCTTATCTGGGGTGTACCCCTAGTTTCATCCATAGTCTCCAGACCTGTGACTCACAAGATGGATAAGTGACTACAGACGATTGTGATCGTCTCATCTACAAGAACATGGATTATTATGATGATGATGATGATGATGATGATTATTATCATTATCATTGTCATAATTATTATATTATCTATCTATCTATCTATCTATCTATCTATCTATCTATCTATCTATCTATCTATCTATCTATCTATCTATCTATCTATCTATCTATCTATCTATCTATCTATCTATCTATCTATCTATCTATCTATCTATCTATCTATCTATCTATCTATCTATTCATCCATCCATTTATTTATTTATTTATTTATTTATCTATCTATTTATTTATTAATTATTCAGCCTTTAAAAAAAAACCCTCCTCATTGCCTTACCTGAGGGAGTTACATTCATCAAGTTTTAATTTTAATTCTCAGACCTGTACAGACTTAAAAAAACTGACTCATGTCATGGTTCCACCAGTCAAACATACATCACATAATTCTAATATTATTAAAACTTTTTTTGCCACGTCAGGGTTGAAAAATGCGTCACTTTCTGGCATTAGGACTAACTGCTGCGATTAAAGGGCTGGCTAATGTTAATTCCCTCTGACACAAGACGGTCTCAGATATAATGGAGCGCATTGCATCCATTAATCTTCCTCATATGTTCTGTAGATACAGAGGCTGGATGAGTTAATCGGGGTTTAGCAAACACGAATCCCAGCATTGAGCCTAATTGTCACGATAGAATGAAGATGGGAATGGGAACAACTGATTTATCAGATAGGAATCAGCCGAGTTATGGATGTGCTGGGCAGTGCGGATAATAGAGAAAAAGGTCTGGAATAGAAGGTCATTAATAGACTCAACAAATCTATTCTTTCTGTGAAAATATAGCGTGGCCCTCCTCCAGTCAAATTATAGATCATGCTAATGCTAACCTCCCATCTTGACTCGCTCTCCTCTCTTTAATTTGAAATCTGCTTCCAGTGACACTTCAGATTTCTAAGAGCTTTTTCTTTTTTTGTCTTGATTTGCAGGAAAATGACCAAAAAGAACCTCTCAAAATTGGGTCACCGATTCACATCTAAGTTTCTTTTTTTTTTTGTTCCTGTGAAATCTTACTTTCTAAGAAAGCAGCTAAATAGATTTTCAAATTAAGTAGCGCGTTGGTACGACCGCAGAATAAGATCACAGTCGACGAAGCCTTGTCGTCGCTTTCAGAGGAGTTGCTTTTCATCTGTTTACACGGCAACAGTACGATGTGGTTTGCAAAAGATTCGACGTGGGAACTCATTTTTCAAAAGTGTGTGTTTTCAAACCCCCTGAACCGTTTTCGTCATGTAAACAAATGGACAAAACACAATAAAAAAAAAAAAAAAATTCGGATAAAAGTGTTGTGCTGTAAATAGTCACTCAATCACACATCTATACTTCACCAGACGACTCCTTTGGACATCAATTCTGTTTTCTTACTGCCTCCACTTTCTGCTTGTTGCTGGAGCAACAGAGACATCACCCAATAATGTATGGGTGGGGGGTGGTGGCAGGAGGTTGCATTGGCAGACGTCTGACTAGAAATAACATTAAAAAAAAACATGACTTCTGATAGGAATCGGCGCTATTGTTAACAAGATAGGGATTTACCTTTAATTTACCTTTAATAAAACAGTTATTATTAATGCAATGTGTAATTCTTGCCTGCATGCTTGCAATCTTTTACAATAAAAGGACAAACAGGTGTCAGACTGCAGCTTATTTTTTGTCTCCAACACCTTTCCCACCGCCGTCATCGCCGGTCCTCCTGCAGTTCCATTATCACCAGCGCTCGCACAATCAAATCAATGAAGTTGCACTTAAGGCTTGTTCACCCTTTAAAGATTTAAACCTCCTGCTCTGTATCCACACAGACTCCACCAACTCCTTCACAGCGATGTGTGAGAATCTATTTGCCACCCCGGCTCTAATACCTTCCTTCTCCTTGACATATTTCACCTGGGTTTCACCTACGGGGCGCCATTTTGTCCAAACTGAACGGCGGGGGCTAATAAGGCTCCATAGCTCTCTGGGATTATTATCAGTGACAGGCGCGGTCAGGGACCAGCAGCTCTCTACTGCCCCCCGCCCCACCCCATCCCTCCTTCCACATGTACATCAGATTCTGTAAGCCACTTGCCCCCGTGGCTCTGGCTGACATACCCTCTTGCCCCTCTGACATACCGCTACACTGTGTGGACTTGTGGAGGGATGGGGAGGAGGGGGGGGGCTTCGGTGGTTTCGGCCATCCTTGGCCCTCAGGCTGTTCTGTCTGTTCAGCATCTCCCTTTAACCTTCATCTGGAAAACAATAAAACAAGAACCGAGGAGGAGGAGGAGGAGGAGGAGGAGGAGGAGGAGGAGGAGAGGGTGTGAATTTGTGTGTGTTTGTGCACAGTGGATCTGTGTGTGTGTGTGGGGGGGGTGGAGATAGAAAGGATGCTGTGGACATTTGACACATCTCCTTAAGCCAACGTCTGCTTTATTATCTTTGGCAGTCCTTATTGGTTGCACTAATCAAGTGGAAGGCAGTAGCGCCGTGGCGGGGGCTAACACGCTGCGTGTGACAAATATATTATTAACTGGAGGGAGACGGGCGACCTTGGCCGTGTCACCTGAGGACCCCGTCGGCGCTCTGCTCTGCCAGCAGGAAACGACCTTCATATTAAATCCCCCAGCAGAGGTCAATAAACTAAATAATTCACAAAGGTTATTCGCTTTGCACCGAAAATCTGCTAAAAGACGAGGTGAGGAGAAAGTGAACGGGAAAAAGGAGAATCTTTTAACTTGTGAGCTGCTAAACGAGGACTGGTGTCCTTGTCAGAGTGTAGTCTCTTTATCATGTCGAGTTGGGGGGGCAGGGGGGGGGGGGCGTTTATATGAGCGTGTCAGAGGACGATGTAAATCCTGAATCTCTCTCTATTTCCTCGCTGCTGTCACTCTTCAATCGATCCGTCATTCCGTGGCAGAGGTGGAGGTGATGGGGGGGTCTGCCAGGGTTGGAGGGGTGGGGGTGGGTGGAGGAGGGCACGCAACATGATCTCATAACATTACAGCCACTTTTTACCATAACGGTATTCATAAGCGTACCGATGACCTGCAGTCTAACCCCTCCTCCTCTGCGTTCCTTCCTGTGTGGTTCTACACGCCTTCTTCATACGTGTTTGTTTGTTGTTTTTTTTTGCTTTATGCTTTTCACAGTGATGGATGCTTCCTGTTTGTCATGGTCCACACGGGGTTAGTCTGGTGGGCAGGACGAAAGCTAAAGGTCAACGCTAGAAAAAGGATACGTCTGCCTCTGCATCACTGTCAGGCCGGGACAGGGGGGAGGTCACCGATTTAATTCACCATAAACTTGTTGGTGTCAGTTCCCAATGCTTGGAAATATGTTCCAAAGTTTCTGTTTTTTAGTTAATTTTAAGACTAATGATGGTGGACAGGAGAATGTGGAAAAGAATTCATTAAATTTGAACATACTGGTATAACACGTGTTGGCCCGGGGGCCAAATGTGGCCCGCGAGAACATAAAAGCTCAGAGTGTCTAAAAATAAATAGGTCAAAAGTGTGCTTTGACCAAAACTACATTTCCCACAATGCAGTAATTTAAGCCAATTTTTTAACATTGACAAAGTAAATGTCCTAATTTGTATTTAACGTTATTTTTCTTTATTCACTTGGATAGTTTGATCCTTGATTGATGGAGTTCTGCGGGTTTCTTAACCTGACAAATTAAAAGGATTTATGTTATAAATCATAGAAACAAGCAAACATGCTGTATATTTTCTGTGTAACTGTAATGTTTGTAACTTGAATAAATCATAAATTCAGAATTATTTAACCTTGAGGATTAGTTGCATTTATTTTACCTGACATTGAGTTACATTTTGTTACATTTATTTGTTACAATTGGCCCTTTGAGGACAGCCGTTCTGCTGCTGTGGCCCTTGGTGAAAAGGAGTTTCACAGCCATGCTGTATAACGATAAAATACACACAGAACGTGTCTTACTGTTTAATAACATGCTACATTTCCTCTTCAGTTTAGTGAAGCTTCATTTAATCTAGTAGCAAGTGGTATCTTAGCATGCTACACATTTCATGCATCTCGCCCAGTACTTCAAGCGGTAGTAGGAGTTTATGTCCATACATTTGCGTATCATCTGCATATAGATACATAGATAGAAGTACGTCATGCTATCTAATCTTATTTCTCCATCTTGAGATCTTGAGATCCATCTTGAGATGGAGAAATAAGATGGTCGCTCTAATTTGCAGATGAACCTCTTATTGATTTATTTGACCCGGTTGACGCCAGATGTTGTGGTGACTCCTGCAGGTCCGTATACTGTGGCTTCGGTCGCAGTCTTGATATTCATCAGCTCAGTGGAGAAAAACATATTTTTTTTGTTTTTTTATTCTTTCACAGCATCCACAACAATACAGGACAAAAAAAATTTAAAAAAATAAAACGAAGAAGTCCATCAATTTAAATAATCAACTAAAATCTACAAATGCATATGTGTACAAACACACAGACAAGCATAAATGCTTTTCTAACTAACACAACCAGCTATGCTCTAATTAGACATTGCATAACTGACATCTGAAACTTGCTGAAACTGTCGAGGCATCCTATACATGAAGAGCAGGAAATGGAAAAGAGGGGTAGGGGGTTGCCAACGCTCACCTGGCAACCTGCTTTGGTTTTGCACTTAAAGCGTCAAACATTTCACAGCTCAAAGACTTTGCGGGGGAAGTCTTTTATACGGTCTGTAGTATCTTCTCGCAGTCTTTGCGTCTTTGCTCGTCTCGCCTTTGAGGCGTAGCGACGGATCAGACGCATCAGGCCCATCACAGCTTGTCACCGGGAACAATCCAGTCTTGCAATAACACAAACAGCCGCGTTCAAAGAGCCGACATGAAAAGATGACATGCTTAATCAAGAGTTCTGAATGTGGTTTTTTTTGTGTGTGTGTGTGTGTGTGTGTGTGTGTGTGTGCACGAACGAGTGTGTGTGTGCATTTGTGTGTGTGTGTGTGTGTGTGTGTGTGTGTGTGTGTGTGCACCTCAGCGAGACAGACAGTTTTGCAGTGGATGGGGGGGGCAATAAAGGAGAATAAGTTTTACATTGAAAGCAGAGATTTAATGTGCAACTACTGTAGAAGAAAAAGCAAAATGAGAGAGAGGGAGAGAGAGAGAGAGAGGTAGAAGGAGGGAGCAGTGAGACAGGCAAGGGTGGGGTGGGGGTGGGGGGGGGGTGGATGAGAAGGATAGACTTTAACTGTCTGAAGGACGAAGCTACTGACCCGCGGATCATTCAGAGGATTGCCTTTCAGTTTCAGAGCAAGGTCAGGCTGCTTATTTTACCTCAGTGTTTTCACTAATCTGTTTTTTGTGTGACACAAACAAACACTGAATCCGTGTACACACTCACACACACACACACACACACACACACACACACACACACACACACGGGCGCTGTGCACGCACATGCATGCACGCAGGCGCTGAAACTAAGCCTTCCCATACTGCCCTGAAATAATAACAGCCTATGTAGGCTTTTGCTATCAATAAACATTAGACGTGCAGGCTTTGTGCCTACACGAGTATCACACTATGTCGAACCTGTCATGAATTTCAATTGCGGCGAGGAGGCTGTCATGCCAGCTACTTGTCCATACTGCAGTCGAATGTCTGTTCCACAGATGACGAGCCGGCCTTCAGATAAACCGTCTCATGCTTCCTGCTTTAATCTATTGTTACACGTCTTGGAGTAATAAAGCTAAAATCACCGTCTGTCTTGCGTTGGCAGTGATTGCCGGTTGACAGCTCATTAGGAGCAACGCTGCATTTACGTGGACATGTTTGCGTCTAATCAGCAAGGGATGCTGGGAAGCCACGGTCGTCCCACGAGACCCCTGCCGGCATTCTGCGGAGGTTGCCGTACCCTGGTGGGGTGTTGAGCTCCGACGTAGCGAGGAGCGACGATAGGAGCGAGCTTAGTGCCCCACTGTGGTGCTGAGGGGAGGGTTACTATGGAGCGTCGGGCCAAAAATACTGTTCTGAGGACTGAGTAATCTGCAACCAGTGTTACCGTGGAGTGGGAGGATGTGTGTGTGTGTGTGTGTGTGTGTGTGTGTGTGTGTGTGTGTGTGTGTGTGTGTGTGCATACAGAGTAGGTTTAAGTGCCCTAGTGTGTTCCATGCTGATCTGATAATGAGTGAGCAGGGTCAATAGGATGTTAACGGCCCCGTGGGAACGGCTGCTGGTGGATGGGTGGAGGACGGACACGGGCCCTGGGGGCACCGGGCTGTTTTCAATGTCCTCGCTCAGCATCACGTCTATGTGTGTGTGTGTGTGTGTGTGTGTCAGGGACAGAGACACCTTACTGTCCCTGATATTTGACTCTTTCGCCCCCCCCCCCCCCCCCTCTGCGTCCTCCCAGTAAAGTCCCAGTCAAACAAAGCAGCTCATCCAGTGTAAAACCAACATCAATGCAGCCGCTTTGACAGATTAGTCGTCGCTCCGCTGCTTCATTCGTAGCACACATGTTAAACAAATTTGCACTTTATACGAGGCATGCGTGCTATCGCAACAAAACAATAGTCGGAACTTCAACCAGTGGCCTCTTTTCAACTCTCACCTCGTGTTTAAAAATGATTCTGGATGTGTTTTTGAGGATTAGTGACAGGTAGCACTCATCAGGCGTGCAAATAACCAATCAGGAGTGAAGTTAGAGGAGCAGTAAACCACAAGGTGAAAGAGGACTTGGTTGGCACCAACATATGTAATAAAACCTCATACAAGAAGGCATCATGTCAAGCTGTGCCCGTGAGAAAACTCCTGTTACTCCTGTTACCTCCTGTTACATGTGAGAAAGCAGCACTGATAGCTGAATAGTGAGTGTGGCTACATGATCAGGCCTCGAACAGAAAACCACACACACACACACACACACACACACACACACACACACACACACACACACACACATACACACATACACACACATTGGATGTATCGGTATCGCTTCAAACCAGTGGGTCAATATGTGCCAAAAAAAGTATGGATGCCTCTCATGTCTGATGAAGTAGAAGAGCCATGATGGTGCTGGAAAGAGAGGGAGAGGAGGTGTAGAGATCACTAAAAAAAAAAAAAAAAAAAAAAAAAAAGGATAAATCTGTGTTGTGTTGGCAGGCGCTCCAGTCAAATCCCTTGGCAGTTTAGAGATTTTTTTTTTTTTTTTTTATTTAACAAGCCCCGCCTTTGCCATCTGATATTCAAATGTGGAGGAAACTGGAGGAGAGCTCCTCCCAGACCACCCGCAGAACCATCAGGGATTAGTCAAACGGCACCAACTAGGTCAACAAGATGCGGGGGCCAGTGTGTATGCATGGGACGTGAAAGCTGCCTCACCCACACAGGAGTCGACCTAGTCTTGACTATTCACACGAGTGAACCCCCCCCACCCCCCTACCCATCCATCCACCCCCGCCACCCCCCTCCACACACACACACACACACACACACACACACACACACACACACACACACACACACAGACACACTCAAATGCCGTGCAGAGGCAGCCCTCGCTTATGCAGTGACCTGTTTTTTTTCTCTTATACTTTGACAGACATCCAAAAACAACTCCAAAATTCCTCTTGATTTTTTCCATTTCACAGCAAGTGGGTTAGGGTTAAGCATCAGATATGAGGCCGGGGCGTAGGGAGATGTGAACGCTCCCACTCTGTCAGCAACCTCGCGTTTAGCTCCCTGGCTGAACATTTGCTTCGTCAGGTAAAAAAAAAAAAAAAAAAACATCAAAATTTTTAAATTAATAATGAGGGTGTCCTTTTTTCTTTCTTTTCTTTTTTTTTTTTTTTGAGGCCAACTAGTTGCTAGACCTCTAAACCCTCCGTGCCATGTGCGATTGGGTCATGCAGCCCTATTGAATAACCCTTCTCCAGTTTCACATCTTAACAAAACACCTCCAGGCTGCTTGGCTCTGTAGTTTCTTTCCTTTTTTTTTTTTTTTGAAAGCATGGGTGTTTATGAAGTCTATTCTTCTCCTTGCCAGTCGCAGACTCAAGAAACTTGAATGGGAAAGCGGACACCGTCTCCATTGTGATGCCAACATCATGATATCCATTGGCTCTGCGTGTGGATCCTTTCAGGCAGATCGCTGGCTCTGGTTGGGGAAACCCAACACGTTGATGCTGCACTAAATAACACTGACATACCTGGACGGTGATCATAGTATCAACTGTCGGAGCATCAATACCCCACCCCCCACCCCAGAAGACATTTCTCAGCGTCCCCCGATGACCTCAGTCAAATATAACGTTGCTTTCCTGGAGCTTTCCTAAACATAAATAACTCACCGCACGCACTGATAGCGAGTGTGATGAAAAAATAATGTGAAACGGGAGCGATGGGGTCATCATACTGAATCAGTGGTTCGGCGGCTGTGACTTTCTTCTATCTCCTCCATTAGCACGGAGGTGTTGTACTGGAATTATCAGTTGTGTCTATCAGACACAGTTTCATCTCTCTAACACACTTCAAGGACAAAAGTGGAATATTTGCCGAGATAGCTGAGATGGCTGTTAAGCATGTCTGCCATAATCCGCTCCTAATCACTCTCATCTGTTTATTTTGAACAGAGGTCACGCATTTTTCTCCCTCCTTCCAGAGTTTGTTGCACCAATGAAGACAGTTACACTTGTTAATGAGTAATCCATTCATCACAAGGCCAGAGTCGAGCCCGTAAAGATTCACTTTCATGAGCGCTAGACTCTTTTTTTGTTCACTTTTAAAACTTGAATTTTGGATTTACCGTCTCGCTTCGAATCGCCTTCGCTGAATTGATCACTTTGGGTTTTATTCAACTCAAAACAATCGACGAATCGTCTCGCCCGTCCCTCGGTGGGGTCGGGTTTGCAGCATCATACAGCTTTAGTCTAACCTTCCCTGCAGCTGTATACGTGAGGAATGTCACAACCATCCCATAGTCATTCCAGTTCAAAGGTTACAGTATGGTGCGACTTCTAGCGGGCCCTCCCCCCTGCAGCTTGCACCTGCCTCCCTCCCCAAGAGGGCCTTCCGTCACTCCAAACATTGGGAGACACTACTGAAATTAGGGAGTAGAGGTCAAAGGTGGAGGGTTAATGTCTGGTGACAGTCCTGTTCCCTCCTTCTGAGACAATCAGGCGTCTGAATCCAAACTCTGTTGATGCTGTTGGGCTGTATTTTTATTTAATTGTGCCTTTAGATGTTTAGCAGTAGGAACAAACTGGAAAAATACTTTCAAGAGAGGTCGGGGTCAGCTTCCTCTGTGACTGGATGAAAGAACAAATCAATTCTGTGTGACACATGTGAAGGTTTGGACGGTGAGATGGTCCAGAGACCAGTTAGTGAACTCGATGTCGATGCACATTTCTTATTCAGCGATGTTGGTTTTTTTTTTTAGAAAGTTACACCATCATCATGCAAACAGACAGTATTTTCAATCACTGTTTAAGAAAATACAACGTTAGCCGTAGAACCTTTAGAAATAGCAAAGGGAAAACAAAGAACGCTGAAGAAACAACACTCGGAGTTTAAAATTCTCTTTTTTACTGTATGTTCCAGCTCTTTTACGCACTTGATATGACATTGCATTTACAAGAGCGTAAAAAGCCAACCTCTGTTACAAAATAGCAAAGTCCACTTCCCAATGGCAAAATGCCTGTTAGCCTTCCTTTTATGACACGGCACACTTTTCTTCCCCTCTTTTATTACCAGCCACAGCTGTATGAAGACAAACACTGCCTTTTGGTTGAACCTCAAATTAAACGTGCTTTGAAGTTGTTAAATCACAAGAATACATCAATTAAATCATGACAAAACCCCTTCAGGAAGGACCCGGGGTTTGTCCTGGTGCCTGAGGTCAAAGGTCAGAGTTTGCTAAACCACATTTCTGTGGAAAAGGTTCAGGAGCAAAGTTCAGCCTGCTCTGGTTGAGTGGGGGGAGGGGGGGAGGAATGAAAGGGAGGACATTGTATCTCCATTTGTGTGGCATTCAGGAGCAGAGATCAAAGATGAAAGGTCACTCGGGGTCAGAGGTCACAAGGTGAGACGCCATCCAAATTGCTGAGTTGCTCTTCCAACTCAACAGTCGAACACAATCGGGTTGCGGCGCGACGGGACATCGACTATAAATGGTACATCAAATCTTTATGAAGTGCACTTTGTCGAGGACTTTGATCAGACTTTTTAACAGCTCTTGTACTCTAAATTCTAAAAGGAGGTAAAACCTACTGTGAACAAGAGCCTTGTAAGAGAAAACTATCACATTTACCTGACTGACATGTTGAGCGTCTGTTTATCCTGCTGGCAATGAACTGAATCGCTGTTTAAACACCAGGCTGCAAGGCCCGCTGTCCCATTCGCCCAAATGCAAGTGGTCAATAACAAAGTATGATGTCATCGCAGAGCAGTGGAGGGGGGAAGAGCTACATGCGCACACATGCAACTCGCTCGCATCCTAGATTTGAAACGGGGGGTGGGGGGGAACGGAGACATCAATGGGTGGAAGTAGGTTATGTTGTTGTGTTCTTATTCATGAGAACACTGATGTTCCCCCGGTCTGTAGAGACATTTTGTTCAAGGCCGTGTCGAGTAGCCAGGCGGCGAGGCGGGAAATCCGATAGCACGCATTAGCCGTCTGATTAGCAGTCCGTACGCATTCGACGCGCAATCGCGAGAAACCGTGGAAACCGTATCGTGACAATGACGGCCGAAGACACAAAAAGTCATGTTTGCAAAAGTTTTCCCCCCGCAGCACATCTGCCGTTTGCCAACGACACCCTGCTTCACACTTTGGTGACACACATTCACACCTGGGAGCTGCCTCTGAGCCTCGTTCAAGGGCACCGCGATGGTGTTGATGCTGTTCATTTTCTCCATTTGGTCACTGTGTGCTCGGGGGGGCTGTAAATCTCCAGTACTGTGGCAGATATATTCTTTTAACTCTCATATTTTGGACCGCTTCCAAGGCAAGGTCGAATGATTTGTTTGGCAATGCTGACTAAAAGGATGGTTGGGGCGCTTCTTACTTAATTCTCCATTTAAGCGAAAGGCCGTTTTATTCTTCAGCTTTTTGTTATAGGTTCAAGAAATTATTGTACAGGCTCCATTAAGGCTTTCCATTTGTATAGCTGTGGATTACATTTTAACATAAAACAAGTAGAGGTGATGCACAAATGCACTCATGTCGATGTCACAAAATATATTTCTGATGGTCGTGTCTGAAAGAGGAATTTTTATGTATTATACTTTATGTTTGCCCAACAAAAAAGAACAAAAAGAGAAAAATTGGTTATAGTTATTCAGTGTATGACATTAATAATCAGGTTACTGTAAATATTCTGCTTTTACCAGTGTTGCATTCCACCTAATCTGAGACAAAGATCAGAATAAAGAGTCATTTGTGCTCCCTCTATGTACATTAACAGATACATCCATCCATTTAGGATTTTTCCTTCAGTGACTCCATTCATTCTTACGACCTTTATGTCGATGTAGCTACAGCTGCAGCAGGACAGTGTCAAAAGTTTCAACAGCAATAAATAAGGCAACAGGCAGAGGAGGTTGTGATGATGAACTGAGAGAAGACAAAGCAGGAAATGTGGAGGTAACGTTCCGTTAGGCTCGGACAGAGTTTCCTTTTCTTCTTTATTTGACCTTTTTTGCTTTTCTTGAACACATTTTTCATGTCTAGCTACAGTACCCTCAATCATTGTCTAGCGTTATTGCTCCATCTGGTCACATCCGTATCCATAAACTCTCAGAAAACATGTCGTATCACATACAGGAGCTCCATCTGTATCTTTATCTCTAGCGTAGATCAGGAATGGGCCTTGAGTTGAGACTGAGTCACCGGACCAGTGTGAGTCAAACCGTCAAAATGTCAAATCAGCCATTATGTGCTATAACTAATGGTTCATTTGCTGGAGGAAAGCCAGAATGCTACCTGGGATCTCACACAGGATGACACCAGTTTGGATTTGATCTGCAACTGAGTAAAATTCCAGATCGGATGATATGGAATGTCTGGATTTATAAGAGAGGCTTGAGAAAAACAAAGAGACAACAAATCAGTTGACAAACAAAAGACGGCTGTTTTAAAAAGCTGAAATAAATTATTATTATGCTTCATTCACAGTTTTGACTCATTTACCACATGACTCTACATGTATTATCTCATAATTTTGATGTCTTCATAGAACCGGTCCAAACATTTGTCTGGTGATGTTTTTAATGCATTTACAGAGATAGAGCTTGAAGAACACCATCGTCAGCAAAATACTCAACTAATAATTACACCAATGTGACACCGAATTCTAGGAATCCAGTCAGGGAGGCTTCTTCTCAGAGCGTCATGGGACTTTAGCTGCTGGGTGGAAAAAGAACGGAATGACGTCCGAAACTTCATTTCAACGAAAAACACATCAGAAATCATAAAACACTTTTTTATGCCTTAATGGACAATAACGCAGCAGTAGCTGTTCAGTCCAGTAAGTCGTGGACTGTTGGACCAGAAGGTCGCCGGTTCAAGACCTGTGTCAGGCAAAAAATGTCAATGCGTTGCCACTTCACCTCTTGAACACTGCCCAGGTGCCAATGAGCAAGGTGCCGTCCCCTTTATAAGCTGCTCATTGGGGCACACCATGAAGGAGCTACCCGCTGCTCTACCTCTCATCTACATGTACACATGTGTGTACATATATACTATATATGTGATTAACCTAAAACCTAAAAAAGTTCTAACACTAGAATCAGCAAGTAATTTTCCTTCGGGAATTAATAAAGTAAATTTAATCTTTCATCTTAATATTGTATGTAAAAACTCATGAGACTATTGTTATGTCTCCTGGTTGCTTAAACGATTACATCTCGCTTCAAAGTTCAGGGAGAAGGCCAGTGTGAGTAAGACCATAGATCAGAGCTAGTGCTTTGATCTATGAAAGTACGTCAGAGCAAAAGCTTTGATCTTTGACCTATTCAAGTAGGTCAGGGTAAAATTTTGAATTCAGTCTGCCTTATTAGAATTATTATTAGTAGTATTATTATTACTATTATTATTACTATTATTATGACGGTGATGATGATGATGATGATGATGATGATGATGATGATGATGATGATGATGATGATGATGGGCGCGCGTGCAGCAGGAGGCTGAGTGTTCCTTTAAGGGTGGTGTCAGCAGCAGTCAGTAGGAGGAGTGTGTCCGTGTCTGCTCACTTCTCCACAGCGAGGGACTGACGCTGAGAATAAACAATTTCCTCTGACTGCACGCCGCACACCTCAGCGCTCTTTCGGCCGCAGCGCAAAAAAAAAAAAAAAAAGAAAAGAGAAGAAAACAAAATTCGAAGAACAAAAAAACAACGATACATTTTTTCCGACCGTTTTTTTTTTTTTTTTTTTTTTTTTTTTTTTTTTTTTCCGAATTCGAAAGCCTGCCCTCGCCATTTCTGTTTCCTGCCAAGAGTGTCAAGACTGATGCGACTGTTCTCTTTGGATTTGCCTCCTCCTGTCGAATAATAACGATGCGCCTCTCCGGCTGACTGAGGTCTGAACACCGCAGGTAGGGGATCCGCGGATAAACGCACTGTCATATCTGGAGAATTAACACCGTCGGCGGGGTGGAAATCCACGGGGGTGGATCGTGGGGACGCGGAGTCGAGGACTCTGTTGGATCATCGTGTGTGTTTTTAGATAGGAAAAACCGTTTCGACCAGAGGCGCATAAGGACGGTGCGCTGAAAACGCTGCATGTGGAGAATGGGCTCCGACCCCGAAAGAGAGCCCTGGTAGTCTGTCGGTAATAACCGCCACGGTCTGTAGTCTGTGATCGGTAATAACGGCTCATAATATCAGGGAAAATCTGCCCAAAATGAACCTCAAGCGCAAATTCAAGTGTGTTTCAGGCATTTTTTTTTTTTTTTTAATCATCAGGAGCCCGGATGAATAAATCCACCCCGTTGGGTTCGTTTAAAACAGAACATACACTGTAGGTGTATCCGTGTCAAATGACTTGTCATGTACAGCTAACGTGGTTCGTCACATAGGGTGAAAACAGGAGACAAGATACCAGTTTTGAAGTCGCTTTTAGCACCACCAATGGGAAACTCGTCACATTTGCACCATTCTGTACATTAATGACTATTTTTCTTCTTCACCTTTCGGGTTTTCCCTTCAGGGGTCGCCACAGCGAATCAGTTGCCTCCATCTAACCCTGTCTTCTGCATTCTCTTCTCTCACACCAACTACCTTCATGTCCTCTTTCACTACATCCATAAACCTCCTCTTTGGTCTTCCACTAGGCCTCCTGCCTAGCAGTTCAAAACTCAGCATCCTTCTACCAATAAATTCACTATCTCTCCTCAGGACATGTCCAAACCATCTCAGTCTGGCCTCTCTGACTTTATCTCCAAAACATCTAACATGTGCTGTCCCTCTGATGTACTCATTCCTGATCCTATCCTTCCTGGTCACTCCCAAAGAGAACCTCAGCATCTTCATCTCCAGCTCTGCCTCCTGTCTTTTCCTCAGTGACACTGTCTCTAGACCAAACAACATCGCTGGTCTCACCACAGTTTTCACCACAATTTCTTTTACACCTTTCCTTTCCTCTTTCACTACATCCATAAACCTCCTCTTTGGGCTCCTGTCTGGCAGTTCAAAACTCAGCATAATGACTATAAAAAACAAGGCAGTCAGAGACTGCAACATCCTGCAACACCCCTGCATTCAAAATTTTACCCTGACCTACTTTCAGGGTAGGTCAGGGTAAGTTGAGGGATGTTGCAATCTCTGAATTCAAAATTTTACCCTGACCTACTTTCATAGGTCACGGTAAATCAAAGCATAGATAGATCAAAGCTTAAGCTTTGATCTATTGTCTTAACTCACACTGGCCTTCCCCCTCCTCTTTCTATCTTATCCAGTTCCTGAGTGTACAAAAGTTGAAATTTAACCTTGACCTAGTTTCTTCAAGGTCAAGGTCATCATCTCATTTTCATCCCCTTTGCTGCCTGTGTAATCTGCTTTTTGTTTCATCTTTCTATCTGCAACGGTTGCGAAAATATTTGGTGGACAGACGGACGGATGAACGAACACACAAACACTGACAATTACAATACGTCCCCTTTGTGAGATGTAATTACAATTCATCACCACTTTGGGGGATGTAAAAATAAAAAAAAGAAGGCTTTTAAATGAACCCCAGGGTGTTGGAAAGGACCCAGCTGTAGTGACATGTTGATTTCCAGTCATGAATAGGGTGTTAGAATATATTTTGTGAATGAATTAACACTATTTAATGTGAAATCTCCATTTGTGTCCATATCACACCTCACTGGGAGGCTTTAACTCACATTTTGGGGGAGAGGTTTGAGATTGGTTCTAAATTGTATTAATGTGTACCCATCAAATGTACCTTTCATACATACTTGTGTGTGCACTCTGGGTGTCATTTTGTGCTTTGCATGATGGCGTCCCCTCAGGGGAAGTGGACTAATCCCCAAGCGTGTACAGTAAACACATCACAGGTGAAGGCAGCTGAAATGTTGCCCAGCAGTATTGCTGTGTATTGCCACATCCGGTCTGAATTACAGTCAGGAAGAAGGCTGACATTTGGCCTTTTTTTTTAAATGTGCAGCAGTCACTCATGATTTGCAATCGTGACCCATTAATGGTTGTTTTCTACCTGGCTCCCTATGTTGCCGGCTGTCGGCCTGTCGTAGTCTGTCACTTCACCGTACCATCATGTCAGATATGTTTTGATATACTTCAGAGACTTCAGAGACTTCAGAGACTGCTAGAGTTTTTTATCTAGCAGCCATGGAGGCTGACTGAATAGACTCTGCGTAGGTGTTACTGACTGTCCTGTTGCTTCATTGGACTTTGGATCAGTGTGGAGGCGAAAGGGCAGGGGCTGAAGTTTGTTACCGGGCAGAGTACACGGTAACCTCGCGCTCTCAAAGGCCAATTTGCACAGCTTCTCTACAGATGTCGTAATATGAGGATTAAATAAGAAAAAAAAAACCAGGAGGTCTGAGTTAATGTGCTACCTTTCACAGAACCACTCTACAACTAACAATCTAACATGGAGGAAAGTTCTTTAAAGCCTTTTTAAATACTGTCTGCGTCTGGGGGTCTGGCTTTTAGCCTTTCTTTTGTTGGAACGTTTAAGCTGCTTAATTATTTGACCTGACCTTACACAAGATGTTCAAGGTAGTTCAGCTTGTCCTCATTTGCCATTGATAACAAAAACCTGCACATTTATAGCCCAGCTTTAAAGTTGCAAAAGTACTTAATGTCTGAGTGGTTTGCCACGGCGCTGCCACCCAAGGATCCTTTTTTTTTGTTGGATAATGGAGTGGACCATGAGCTTTTGTGGTGAGCTGCTGTGGAGTGATGTATCAGCGCCTGCAACACAGGTGGAGGACATTCAAATGTCCAAATGCAAATGATGTTGAGGCTGCTGATCAGTCAAAAGTCCAGGACTCTGGACTCTAGTCTCTTATCCACTGGCTGCCTTTCATGACAGCGAATCTTATCTACCATCGCCTCTGCTGCCGTATGAAAGTGGCATGTTTTGATGTGTGCGATTGCTCCGCAGGTGTGTCCTACATATCTTTTTTTTTTTTTTTTCTTTGCAGGTTTTCTAGATTGTTGAAGGCGATTGCAGCATAAAAGCAGAAATGTAATCGCCGAATTGCACGGCTCGCTTCGACTTGGTTGGCTTTTCTTTCTTCTTTAAATAGCTGGGTGTTATGCAAGGTGATGCCAAAGATATGGGAGTAAGAGCCCAGACACTTCTGCTAACAGTCTCTCTAGCTACCGGTGTGCGCCGCCTCAAACCCTCGCTGTCTGTCGGTGGGGGCAGACAAAGTCGAGGACGGCATCCTGCAATTTTGATAACTGAGAAAAAACAAACTAATGTGCAATCCGCCAGAACAAGTGTCATGCGTTTACTGCAGAGTTTTTGATTTATTACAGACCTGGGAGCTGCCCAGCACTTGTGGTGTTGGCCATCGAACATTGTTCAAGGGCACTTTGACAGTAGATATTGAGGAATAGAAGGGGAATTTCTCATCTGCTCACAGAGCCATACTTTGTCGTCCCGTTGAGGATTCCAACATGAGACCTTTGGGCCACATACTCATTCCTCTAATTGTTTGGTCTCCATAATTCTTGTGCGGAGCATGCATTAAGCCAAATCATTTTATTGTTCTCTTTTATGGTTTGTTTGTTCAGTAGAGGCTCGACTCATAACAACACCCAATAATACGGCTGTTATTGGGCGAAGAATGAGACGGGAACAATTACGTCATAAATTACATCATCAGACTTTTGATGAGTCGAATGGACATATCTGTGTCTTAGATGATGAGACAGTTTAAATGGTCATTTTTCAGGGTCTTCAGAGGAGGCGCCCTCGTCTTCTGTTTGACTCCTCTTGTTTATCTCTCAATGCATTTTGCACAAACATGGTGAACTGTGTAGAGACAGCAATAGCACAACATGCAACACAATAAAGAACCTGGAACTGAGAAATTGAGACGATACTGAACAACTTTTTATTCAGTCTTAAATATCAGTGAGATTCCACTGTTCTCCCCTGATTTTGCAAATTTTACTTATTCCCAAATAGAAACTTGCTGTTTAGTCATTATGTCACTGTATTTTCTCATGATATTCTGTTACCAGAGCATCCAAAGAGCAGGACGGCATCACAAAACAAGGCACAAAACTCCTGAAGTCAATTTCCCTTTCTGAAATGAGATGGTTGCGTAGGCAGTTTTAGAGTATTCCCACTGTGTGCCGTTTAGAAGATAGGCTCCAGTGAGAGGCTGCTGGTTATACAGCAGTGCTATCTTGTTCAGAGACAATCACTCGGGCTCCTGTTGGTGCTTCTGTCGTGAACAGAAGGCAACCAAAGTCAATGGGGCTCATTTTGATGACGAGGCAGGAACAGCTAAATGCATCTTTACAGCCATCGCTCCTGGATGCGGGCTGGAATGACAAAATGCGAAAGAAAGAAAGATGGACGCCTCCTTCTGCAACCCCTGAGTGCTATAGCAGCCGGAGCTCATCTGTTGAATGACTCCCCTCCTCCTCCTTCGTCTTCTTCCTCCTCATCTTCCTCCTCATCCCCTTCCCCCCTTCACCCTCACCTCCAACTCTCCCACCCCCTCGCCTTCACATTTCACCTTGGCCTTGGCGCAATGACAGGCCCCTCAATTATCTCCGGCGATTGATCGCTGCTGATTGCAATTGCCGTGAATTATTTAGACTTTGCTGAAACTGCTCACCGAAGGGGACGGAGGCTAAAAGAGAAAGATTGTCGGTCAAATAAATTACCCAAGTGAAGCAACAGCCACGAAAGCTTAACTTTCCACCAAGCAGTCGTGGAAAAGGAGCAAAGAGGAGCGAATGGGAGCTGACTTCCTCCTCCACTCCTTCCCTTCCTCTCTGCCGCCTCTCTTGCTCCTGTAGCAGAGCTGCTGGCCTCGGGCTGTAGAGGTGCAGTAGGAAGATTTCACTACCATTGTGGTGAGTGCACTGCCAGGATGCTGCAGTAAGACAAGGGGAAGGTCTCTGCTTTGTCACAAGCAGGCCAATGTCAGGCATGATGGAGTCGGAGAGCTCCAAGGGGAATGAGGACAGATGCTCACAGACGGGAGAATACCCAGCCTGTGTTTACATGGATAGCCTGTTGCAAAGGAATACTCAGTGTAAAGACAGCTGATATTTCCAGATCGGATTTCAGCTGCAACAATCAGGTGTTGCACGTAGTTTAAAAGTTAACCGGCGTGCAGCTCCCGTTGGGCCTGGCTGGAAAGAAAACCCAGCTTCTGGTGGGGCATCGGGATCAGCATACGTCCTTGGCATCGTCAAAGACTCCAGAAAGGGTTGAGGGCTAGAACAAAGGGTCAGAAAAGTCCAGAGACCGAGGTCGGCCGTTATTCAGCTGTCCTATTTTAACCAGGTTATGTGGCAGGAGAAGCGGGGGCTAAGTGAAAATGCCACTCATTCCTGAAGAGTCCCTGGCCTCGTCAAGGTTAGTGGCTTGTCTTTGTAAGTTGAGGGATTGATGCATGAGCCTGTCTGGCGCTGAATTCAAAGTCCAAAGCTGTCACAGGCAGCAGCTCCCTCCCTCCCAACCTCCCCTCTCTCCCCTCTCTTCCCTCCCTCTCTCTCTCTTTGCAGGCTATCACAGGGCCCCGTCCTTCCCAACTTCTTAGCAGCCTGTCCTTTTGGGAACCTTGAGCAGCCCAGGCAAGGACACAGTGTCTGGTGCAGTAAGCCTGTGCAGAGGAGGAGGCTTTACGTAACGTTCTGCTTTAAACATGGGTGTATGACTTCCCTGACATGGAGCAGTCCAGTGCAGAGCTGCAAACCTCGTCGTCTTCTCGTCCCCCCTCCCGGAGAGGAGGGGAACGGAGAGATCCCCGCAACTTAATTATATCTTTCTCCTTTAAAAGCTTTCGTTTGAAATTAAATTTTCCTAGGCAATTAACTAAAGGGGGAGTTTTCAGAATTTATGAATGAATGATGGATATATTGCACAGGACGACGGGGGCAGGGAGGGGGGAAGAGGAGGATGCATATGCACTATATGCTTCCAGCCTCCGTCGGTGAGATTTATTTCCGTCGCCAAAGGGGCGAAGTTCGGAGAAAATTCAGGCATCATTAAACGATGAATCTGAGAGCTGCTCATCATAGTATGCCTTCTTCTGTCAATATTTGGGTTATCTTCAGTAAGATCATGTGATCGCTCATGTGCTTTCACATTTCTTACTCAGGATGGGTGGGAAAGACGAGAGCTAGGGTTTCCCTTCTTTCATTGACGTCTTGTAGAAGTTTGATAGAACTCTCTGATTGTTACGTTTCTACACAATCCAAATCGTCCTTTGGCGTTAGCAGTAATTGTGTAACTTTTTGGCTTCTAGTGAGGAGCTGAATTGTTGCTGGGCAACAAGGGACCTGTGCGGGTGGCCACGGAGAGCCTGAGCTATGTGAGTTCAGATAGACCTGCAGCGCATTATCTGGGTTCCCAAAAGAGATATGACATCGACTCCTCTTTGAAATGCCTCTTTTCTTTTATGTGTGCATATTATTACAAGCTAAATGATTTGCTGTTGATCTAAAGTAATACGTTATTAGGCTCTGTTTGCTAGGATGCATGAACATCGGCCTTGTAATGGCTCTTTCATTACAGATTCCCTTTTCATCGTCATTAAATTTTTCAACAAAATACATAAATGACTCATCGCGCGGATGATTAAATATGTGGCACATGTCTTAATGGAAGAATGAATGCATTCCTGCTCTTCAAAGCAAGTTACGGAGGACATTTGGCATAACCCCAGCCCCCTTCTTGCGTTGAAAGTGGTCTCTTGAATTCCTGAAACATGCCTCTTCTTTTTTTGTGAAGCTTCAGCCCACTTTTAAATCCATTAGTTAGGTAGCACCATTCAGCCTGTCCACGCAAGAGCAGGGTGGACACACCGAAATATTTGAGGCTCAGATGTCCAGCTTTCTGATTGCGAGCACGAAAGCAAAGAGGCCATTTGATAGTCCGGAGAGCATGGCATTGATGACTTGAGGCAGCCATATGACCTATTACCATGAGAAAATGGACTGGTGACCAGAAGATTGCTGGCTCATACTTTACTCACCCTCTACCCTTGAGCGAAGGCAATTAACCTGGATTCCTCCAGTAAATATCCAGCTGTAGAAATGAAAGGAGATGCGCAAGAGTGATAATCGTGTAAGTGACTTTGAATAAAAGTGTCCACTAAGCAGGAAGATTAATACAGCTAATAGAATCATAGCTTGTGTTTTCAAGTTATCAAGGACCCAGGACTGCTGCATGAGTACGGAGTCACCCCTCCTCCCGCTTGTCTGTCTTTATTCATTCTCCCTCGCTCACATTCACAGATGTGTCTATTTTCCTGTAGCTTTAAGGCCAAAAACGCGACCTTGACCTGATTGCTAAAGGGCTTTTTAAGTAACTCTCCAGAAAGAGATCCAATCATGTGACACCCTTCACCCAGCCTCACCCCCTATCCTCTCTCCTGACCTTGTATGTCTATGAGGACGAGGGGGCGGAGACAGCGGATACGGGCGTGCATGCATGCAGCTGCAGGGCCTGTCATTCAATCGGGTAATCACCCTAAGGTGAAACAGGGTCAAGGTCGTGTTAGAATTAGCATTTGCGACTCCGGCGATCCCCGCCCAGCCCGGATCTTTATTTGGTTTCCAACTGGTCGGGCTGCGGTGATGAAATGAGCAGGTTTAGTCATCCTCTCAACTCTTTATCACTGATACCAGCGTATGTCAGGGAAAGGTTGTTTCAAATCCAGACTGATTCATGTCCAGAGTGAGCTGGCTGCTAGGATTTGTGTTGTTGCAGTTGCCTTCACTCGCTGCCTGCAGCTGCCCCGCTGTCTCTCTGTCTCTCTCTGTCTCTCTTTAAAGCTCATTACAGTGTTTGAGTATTTTTATTTTAGTAAGTTCACATTCTTGCCTCTTGGATATGTTTACCATATGGCTGGGTAAATGATCCCGGCTCACTTGGCTATGATTCGATCACCCTCCGCTCTAGTCTGATTTGTCTTTAAAGAATTTGCTAATCTAGTGGATTTATTGTTGTTACCCTTTTATGCAAGTTGCAGGCAAATGCATGAACATTTGTCCACATTGAACAGACCTGCTTGAATGTAAGAAAATGTAGTGTGAAATACCAAAGTGAAATTAAGTTAGATTGAATTTAGCTAAATGAAAAATGACCCTTCACGACATTAATATAAGGCCCCATCACAGTTCTGCTGGAAATCGTATTTACATGTCTGGTTTGTTCAGGAGTCCATTGAAGATACTGTTGTTTTATACAAGCCTGTTGCTGCTGCCATTATCAACAGATGATACATCTGACCTGACTTTCAGGCAGAAAAAGAGAAAAACCTGTAAAAACAAACACAACTGCATGTAAAATGTCCCAAACTGAATTAAATTAATGGGTAAAAACATGTAAATAGTCATTTTTTCTAAAGTGCGTACTGCAATAATCCAAGTATGCATTGATTTATATCAACAATAGTAAAATATTTGCATAAATATTAATTAATATATGTGGTTATTTGTCTTACATTTATGCCTCTGTTGACATTCTGGAATTTTCTTTGACCCCTCTGTTTTGAGTGTGTGTCTGAAAACATTTCGCCTGGATGACCACTACCCCTCCATCCCCTAAAGAAAGGGGACACACTTCCCTACAGGGGAGTTCAGGAACAAAGGGGTAGGAATTAGTGGGAGAACCAGGATTGGGTTTAAGACTGAGACAAAAAGAACCTTAATCCTGGATGCAAGTAGGGTCTTGGGTTTCGTAGTCTCTTCACACTGTGGATAAAGTAAGACAGGTTTAAGCATTGTGGCCAAGATGGACGGAGAGACTCCACTGTCGGCGTTTAGGTGATTTAGATGAGCATATATCCCACGCTAAGAGATGTTTGAACACTTAGAGTGCCTTTACTTTTTCACTTTGACAAGTATTAAAATTATATTTGAGGGCTTATTTATCAGACTTTTAACTATAATCACGGATGGGCCCCAGCGGGAGCTGAACTCCAGATCCTGGCACTAATGGCGCAGCACTCTCCCCTGTGGTCCCAGCACTTTAATAATCTTTCTTGATTGTGTGGAGAGACTCAGACACAACTAAAATAAAGGTGATCTCCTGCTATGATGTGACTTTTAAAATCAGATACCGGTTTGCCACCCACCTGGAACCGCTGTATGCTGGAGGAGTAAGCTGTAGCTAGCATGTGTTGACTTTTGGCTTCAACTTATCGCAGGAGTTCGTCTTGTGTAACAGTTTTACATCCAGAGAGAGCAGCGGGATGTAAGTGTTGCTAACTGGACTCATTCTAAGTTAAGCCTTGTTTGGGTTATGAAGGGTAATGGATGCTAGAGCCAGGCATCAACATGTGAGACCCTTTTTTAATGGAAGCACACCAAGGATTTGCAGAGAGGAGTTGAGGGCTTGTGTAACAGTGTTTACACTTGTGGGGTTAGTGCTGGCACAAGAGCCAGACAAATGTGGTTTAGCCAGGGCCTCTTTCTCTCTAAGCCACCTTCCCTTCCATTCAGTGTTGACCTTGGTGCTTACGAGGAGGCAGGGCTTGACCTATATCCACCCCCTTAACAGGAACTAGAACCTCCACCAGCCCTCGCCAAATAAAGAGACCTGACACTCTGCTCTACTTGCGCCAACAGCCATAATTTCTGCACTTTTCCACACCAGAGTTAAGATTCAGCAGAGCTCCATGGGTTTAGCGTCGTGTCTGGCAGCAGAGGAAAGTGGAGCAGCAGTGCTTCGTGATAGGTCTCTGAGGCACCAACATGTCTGTGTGCACTAGGTCACCATTAGCACGCAGGGACTTAGCAGTGGGCTAGTGAAAGTTTAGCAGCAGGTCAACGCTCCTCTGGAGTGTCAAGCAATGGAGGGATGCGAACAAGTAGGCACGCAAACACGTGCCTTTCGTAGCATCCAGTGAGGGTGATGATCTGGCATGTCTAATGCAAGGCTAACGACAAGGATCAAAGAGCTATCAGACATCCACTAGTAATTCTGTGGTTTAAGAAAGGCTAAGATCTGTGAAATCGTGCTAATGTATGAAAAGCCGGCCCGGATATGGCCTTTAAACCAAACCTCAGATGAAACAATCATGCATCGTGTCAGACATTGATTTCACAAGTAGATCAAAAAAAATTAAAAGTCTGAAGGTAAAACACGCCTCATTGTCACTGAAGTAGTTTAATCCGAAAAGGTCAAAGTTTTTGAAAAACTAATAATGAGATACAACTTGTAATGCTACGCATAACTGTTGAGCAGAAGCTAAATAAAGGTTGCTAAGCGACACTAAGTCACCGAGCGATGTGCGATTGTTTTTGGCTGGGGCATTAATATTTAAATTAACAGTCAAGGGTGTGTGTTGATGAGACATTTCCCAACTGATACCAAGGCCATCTGAAAACAAAGTGTTTGTAACCGAATGCAAGTCTGGGCCTTTATCAGAGGAGCGTGTCTTTCAATGGGAGTTGTGGTTGATGTATAAAGGGATTCAGAGAGGGTTGCATGAGCGAGAGCAGCTTAGGGGGGGGGGGGGGAGTTTGCATGAGAGCATCGTGCGTGATCTGAGATATATCACGAGCTGTCCTAACCCACACAGAGGCATTCGGGGTGGGGGGGCAAGGTCATGCTGCCAAGCATTAGGGCAACTCCCAGGACAGCTAGCCTCATGATAGCTTCCCCTAGCCAAGAAAAACTCCTAAGTTTTCCGGCTGGGTGTCATGTCATACCGTCATTGGTGTTAAATGACTGCAAAACAGAGTGTGTTCACATGTGTTTAAATAAGGCAGGGGATCCTAGTTAGCATTCTGGGTAAGACACAGATAGAGACCACCAGGAAGAGGAGTGTTGAGATACCCGATGGTGTCTAATGTCAGAAGAAATTGTTGCATGAAGGCGTGGGAGGTTTTTTTTTTTTTTGATAATGTTTCTTGTATTGCAAAGGTTACAGGAACACATCACCAAAATGCAGGAACTCATCACAAAGATTATTCCCTTGTTTCTCTCTCTCTCTCTCTCTCTCTCTCTCTCTCTCTCGCTCTCTAAAAAAGTAAAGGAGATGATTGTGGAGAACGGATTATTTATTTTTCTTAATTTTATTTTTTCTTAGTTTTTTGTTTTTTTTAGTTTTATAAATGTTTAAAGGTTAGATGTTTCTTTGTTCAGAAAATGCACAGTACTACTGAAAATCCTCTTTACGTGAATCACTTTTGGATTTCGTGTCGACGTGATTATTTTGTAATTTGACTTTTATGAATAAACGTGATATTCAAAATCAAAAACAAATCTCTCTCTCTTTCTTTCTCTCTCTTTCTCAATGTCTCCCTCGATCATGCTCTGCACAACTCCTTGCACGATCTTAGGGAGGGGAGGAAAAAAAAAAAAGAAGAAAAGTGGGTCAGGGCGACCTATTTTTTTTTCCCACAGTTCACAGAGGCAGAGGGTGGTGGTGTTATCGTCAGTTAGACGTGGAGCAGGGCCTGATGGGGAGGCAGGGCCTTGTCGCGAGACGCAGCCTTCCAGAACTGGGTCAGCGGCAGAGGCTACGTCTTGTAAACGGCTTGTCATACTGGGGAGAAAAGCTGCAAATGAACCATAGATTATACGCCCCAAGCTGAGCGCTGAGGTCTCCTCACTCCCCAGCCACGCACTTCAAAAAACACACGCACATGTAGGCATTACAGTGGAGCAGGAGTCTCTGAAGCCCTGCCACCTCCTATAAGTTCCTCTCTCCCCTCTCAGTCTTCAGTAATAGCGTTTGATTACCGCAGTCAGACCTGACAAGCTCAAAGCCTTCGCCACACGCACTTTTAAGCAAAGGATCTTTTCACGTTTCTCCGGCTCCAGCACGCGGGTTGCTGTTTGCTAAATATAGTCTGCTTTCTCCCACATTTGCTTGACTTTATTCAGGTCAGGTTATTTACTGTACCAAGTTCAACTGTGGCTTAGAAACGAGCAAAACAGATGCTTATTCAGCCGCAGTGACCTCTTTGCATATCATCTGTGCCAATGCCAAAGCAGCCAGGAAGTAAAGAGATGATTTGTTTAGTTATCTTTCTGAGATGTTTGGTTCTTACCAACAAAAAGCTTTTCAAACATCTGGTCAAACGGATCACCAATCGTTTATAAAAAAAAAGTTAAATTTCCTTCTTGTGGACTTTTTTTTGGGTAAATTACTATTTAAAAAATGCAGATGATGTCATCCACAAATATTTGTCCTCCGTCCATCTGTCTTTACTCCTCCAGGTGGTGAACCGTTGCAGAGACTGTCTTCAGATTCACGATGCATTTTGGGTGTCTTTGGGGGTCTCTGTGATGGCAAAGGTCACATCCCTGAATTTGATCTACTTCACTTGAGGTCAGAGTTCTCAATGGATGGCATTACCATTCTAAAATGGTAGTCGGTCTTATCTTGACACATTTTCCAGGGTCAAAAGTCAAGATGGCTGATGCTAACGCTGATTCCAACTTACCTTTTCTAGTTCAAAGGGTGTGTTCACCTGTTGGATGTGCTGAAGGGTCCTTTATATCCCCCGAAGGGGAATGTATTGGAATTGACAGTGCTTGTGTGTTCGCTCGTCCGTCCGTCTGTTAGTCCATCAAATGTCTTCACAACCATTGCAGATAGAAAGATGAAACAAAAAGCAGATTACTCCGGCAGCAAAGGGGATGAAAATGAGATGATGACCTTGACCTTGAGAAAACTAGGTCAAGGTCAAATTTCAACTTTTGTACACTCCTCTTTCTATAAGATAGAAAGAGGAGGGAGAAGGCCAGTGGTGAGTAAGACCACAGATCAAAGCTAGTGCTTTGATCTATGAAAGTAGGTCAGGGTAATTCAAAGCATAGGTAGATCAGAGCTTTGATCTACCTATGTTTTGATTTACCCTGACCTGTGAAAGTAGGTCAGGGTAAAATTTTCAGAGACTGCAACATCCCGTGACGTACCCTGACCTACCCTGAAAGTAGGTCAGAGTAAAATTTAAAATTCAGGAGCGTCGCGGGATGTTGCAGTCTCTGACTGTCTTGGTTCAAATTTAAGATGTTTTGCTTCTATAGAGAAATGATCCCACCGTTCTCTCTGGATTAGAAGCAAAACTCTTTCACTGTGATTTTCTGACAGTGTGTTATTATAGTTTTGCTAAAATTAGAATAAGATTGTCCGTATACCCACCCTGCCAATTGAACTGAATTGTAACCCTCTGTTTTTGTGATACATATCGTATCACCATTGCCTTGCCAGCACTCAGCCCTGATCGTCACGTATCCGTGATATTTATTTCACGTGGGACGTCTCTGGTTCACTGTTTAACAACCTTTGTGTCTTCTTTGACCAAGCGGGTTAAACGCTGGGCTTGTTCTCCTCACAAATGACTGAAAACTGGGGCTTATTCTTGCATTGGGGTCCACTTATGGAGCAGTGCAATTTTCAGGCAGTAGAGCTCGCTCATATTTCACTATGTGGAACAAATCTGCCTGTAATGAATCTCCGAGGACGCTGTGGTATCTTTACAACCGAGCGTGCTTTTTGGCTCTTGGGGGGAGTGGGAATCTATAGTGGGCCTTTTAATATTTCAACAGACTCATCCTCCTGATTTAAAACTAGATGTCTGTGTTTGGTGAGGGGGATTTAATAGCAAATTAGCACAAGGTTCATTAGAATTTGTGTCTTTTAAAAAAAAAACAAAAAAACTCCTATTTTAGTCTTGACTAATGTTAATCACATTGGTTTCGCTCTGTGTAAAAGCTGCTCTATTAGCTAAGGTGTCATACTAACAAACATAACATAATATCCCGAGGTAGGGCTGAACATGGCGGGGGGGAATCGGATTAGCAGCCCGGCACTCCTCAGCGCAGCTACTCCCGATTCCTGCCGCTGCCAGCCTGCAGACCTGTCTAATGTTATTCTTAGCCCCAGAACTTCATGTCTCTGTGCAAAAGCCCCTTAACACTAATTGAGGCTACTGCTCATGGGCTCATGTCGCTCAACAACAACCTCTGAGGGGCTTGTATGCGTGTCAGCGTCTGTCTTTTTATGTGCGTATGTGTGAAGGTGAGACGTGCTGAGTGGGGGGGGGGGAGGAACTAGTCAGAACCAGCGCTCGGCCAGTCCGACCAATGTTGTTTGGTTTTTTTTTTGTGATTAGAAGCCACAACAGTGCCTTTAGCAGATGGTTTCCAGCAGGCCCTGCGTATGACATGTGATAACATTGCAGTTTTGAAAGGTCAGCCATGAAGGGAACTAGTAGGAGGGCTGGGCTGGCCTCACACACTGTCCCGCGGTGTGTGTGTGTGTGTGTGTGTGTGTGTGTGTGTGTGTGTGTGTGTGCGCCGTGCGGTCAAAAGAGATGGCCTGTTATGAATTTTCAAAACTCTCAGTATTGAACACACCGTGAACAAGGCAGTGCAAATATTTACTGTATTACTTGAACCCGGTGCCCTCGAGCTGCAGATACAGGGAGGGTGCAGCAATATTTGCATGTTGATAAAAAAGCCTTCTTTGTGCTTTTACAGTAGGCTCAGCTCTGGTGCAAGAGTTCGACGGGGCAGAGTTGGACTTTGGACCGTGCTGCTTTCCTTGAAAAATCTTCATTGGGACCCAGCATGTCATCATCAACCTGTCAAAACAATGGCTTCCAGGCGCCGCCCCTCCTCTTAGTTAGAGAGCTTTTTGGTTGGGCTGTAAGCCACTCATCCTTGGAACTGAGGCTGGAATATTTGTTTTGAAGCTACAGGTCACTCTGTGCCAATGGCTTCGAAGCGGAGTGTGGGAGAAAAGCAGCTTGGAATTTTCTTGTTCATAAACAACACCTCTGGAGTGGACGGACACCTCCCTCACACAGGTGTATTCTATAAAGCGCCCCCCCCCCCTCAAAAAAAAAGAACACCACCACCGCTACATTATGAAACGACACAGGGCTCGTTCGAGGAGGAGATGGTTTAAAAATAAATCAGTTGCAGGCCGGTCAGACATTTTGAAATTCTGTTTCTATCTCGGTCTGATAGAGAGGTTAAAGATACAGCATCCTGATAAATCTCTTCCCACCAGGGGGAAAAGATAAGGAGTGGCGTAGATTGAATAAAAGGGCTGAAGAGAAATGGGGAGGATAACTTCAGGGGGAGGATAACTTCAGGGGGAGGGAGGGGGGGGCTGAGATGTCTATCAGGCCTCGTGAAGGCTCTTTTTTTTTTTTTTTTTGTCTTGCAGATCCAGTTCAAGGGCGCCCGCAGGCGAGGCAGCTCTCGCTCTTGCCGTGCCAACACTGCTGCTCAAGGTCATATGAGCCAGCCCTGTGACATTAAAGAGGAACAGGAAAGGGGAACGGCAAGGGAGGGTGGGGGGGGCAAAAAACGTCGACCGCAGACATGCACATACACACACACACTGTCACAAATAAATGAGCTGTAAAAGGGAAAAAAGAAGGATCTTTCCTGTAAGTTTCTGCAGAGGCGTCTGGGTCTACAGTGGATTTTGTTAGGGCAAGAGCTTTTTAAGGGCAGTAATGAGAGTGTCTTATTCTCTCTGCACAGAGCCAAGAGATGCTTGGGTAACTGCTTTGTAGTTGCCAGCTCCAGTGTGTGTGTGTGTGTGTGTGAGCGTGTGTGTGTGTGTGTGAAAGAGAGGAGAGGGAAAGATGGAAGAGAGAAGTCACTGTGATAAACCTCAGGGGAGGGAGGTAAAGTCGAGAAAAAAGGTCTTAAAGTTATTTAAAGGGACAGCGGCCAGTTGAGGGCTGAGACTCAAATGTGTTTTCACTTAAATGAATGTCACCATTTTTTTTTTTTTGACCATCATCATGCCTTTCACTCCAGATCGCACACACCCGTGAACTATTGTGCATCAAGTTCGGGTGGTGTCGAATAGAAAGTAGCTGCCTGTTGAAGCGTGTGTGTGTGACTGTTTGTTATTAGACTTCATACCAAACGGTCACAACACAAACGCACAAGAGTTCTCTTCATGCTTTCTGGATTCCAACTGGTTGCACGACACACACATGCGGTCGATTATATATATATATATATATATATGTATTTATATATATGTATATATGTTTCTTGCGTGATGTCTTTTTAAGAAGGAGAGGAGGAGCTGTCCTGTCTGTTGTTGCCATAACAACGCACACAAGCCTTGATGCTAGTATTTTATGTTGCGCAAACTAAAGAGTTCCGACCTGGGAAGTATGATCCTTGCTGAAATCACTCTGAATAGCAGCTAAATGAAATGGAATGAGCATTTTTGTCGAATCAATGAATATCGACTGAATGGATATGAACTCGATTGCTCATCAGTGACAAACGGGGTCGTGCCGGGGGACGCACGTTGGTTACAGTAGGTCAGACCGGTCCAGAGCTGGGTGTTGGTTAAAAAAAAAAAAAGTGATGATACAGAAACCAGCACTTCATTTGATACCCATCATCTGAGGGGAGGCGTTCGGTTGCATACAGGCGTGTCGCATATCCAGGTTTTTCGAAAGTATTGTCGGTATCTCAGCGCTAAGAACTGCCAACGCTGTCGAACGCTCCGTGTTCGACTTCACCGCATCGCAGACTGGGGGTTGTAGCTGCTGTGGTCGGGGAACAGACATTACATCTAATATTTGATATGATCGGCTGTGAATAAAAACATACAGGTAGTGCTCTTTGTCTAATTCTGGTGGAATGCGCGTATTATTTTACGAGACTTTGATGCAGTAGTGTTGTGGGCTCCTTCAGGTGAAGGACAACTTGAAAGCATCAGTGGCATTGCTCCAACTTTAGCATAAACACTGACGTAAAATTTGGAATATTCCAATTGCTTCTGTTTAATTTGTACAACATTCTAATTAAATTAGATGCTTATTGAGATAAAAGTAGTTCAAAAATTGTATTTCTATGTCATCATTCAGCCATTGTTTGATAAACACAGACCTCATTGCAGTCTAACAGGTGAGTTCATTAAGATAACTCTCGTCATATTTTTTTCATTTGGGACATTGATTAAATTTTAATAGATTTTTCATCTGCGGTTTCTGGACAGACATCAGAAAGTCAACTTGAACCTTGTTGATTGTGTTAATTGGGATTTGTGAGGTAGCGGTTGCACGCTTCCATTACGGTATCCTCATAAAAAAAGGGGGGCGGGGCTCATCGCTGAATATCGACCGTGTATCCTGAGAGCGTCGCTCAGAGGATCCACTCTGCACTGACTTGCTTGTCCACTTCTTGTTTACGTCGTGTCGGTCGGTCGGGTGGGTGGGTGTCGCCTTGCATCGCCCGTGACGTGTCGGCTCATTGTCTTCTTCAACGAAGGCGCACAGATGCTCACATCAGGGGGAGCACGTCAGAGTGTTGTCGTGATTCCAGAAACCATCTATTAGCCCCAGAACCTCTGCTCAGGTCTGTGTTTTTGGCAGCAGGTATCGTATTGAGGAGAAACTCTGGATCACTACCAGCCCCGTAACAGAGGGTCTGAACTTTGACCCCCACTTCTTATAGAAATGAAAGAGGGTTTACCTTTTCTGGAATCCATTCTCGCTTTATGCACTTTAATTAAGCCCTGAGAATGTGTTATGCTCTTATTTCGCCAATATGTTTTACCAATATGAAATGATTTGGGGTAAAGAAAAAAAAAGTACAAGGTGAAAGTACTTCAGGAGATTTTTTTTTTTGGACGAAGCCGAGCTTACGTTCTCTGGAACAGAGCTATCAACGTCATCTAAATTTTTTGGTAGATGCGAAAGTACAAGCAGACGTTCTACGAATCCCCCAAAGTCAGTCAGGCCTCTAATGAAGCCGCTTCAGGCCATGCATCAATATGACATCACAGATTACAATCTGAAAAGTTGGGAGCACTCGAGGTACTTTCAGGGCTGGAAGAACAGAGCGAGGACTGGCTGACAGAACTCTGAGTCATTATAATAACAATCACAGAAGCGGGTGGAGACGCGGTGATAAAGCCTAACAAATATTTCTCAAGTATTCTTAGAACTCTGTGTTGTGTCTGTGGAAATAAGGAAGGTGTTCTGAGATGAACTTTAGAGTCGCTCGTATTGCGCGTTATTACACCTTGTTCCAAATATTATGAGATTTAAAAAAAAAAAAAAGTTCTTCCCAAATTCTGTCCGCCCCAAAGAATAAAGTTTTTCTAATATAGCCTAAATAAATGTAATAGAGACATATAGGGGGTGTCTGTTTGGAAGTAACATTGTAATATATGTGGCGCACAACTACAAGACGTAACAGGTAGCATGTAGCACGTAGCGATTAGCTCGAAGAATAAAAGCAACCGAAAACGTTTTCAGATTAGGGCGGTTGCGTGACGTCCTCCTGATCCGCCTGCTCTTTTGTTCTGGAACAATGGCGTGTTATTTTTAAGCATGCAGTTGAATGGCGTTGTTCTGATGTAGTTTGCTTTAGTGTACACAAACAAACAAACAAACAAACAACAGGTGTTGTTAAGGAAGATCCTGCTTCAAACACAATTGAGTGTCATCTGCAAAAAAAAAAAAAGTTAAATGTTAAGAAATGACTGCTGCAGACAGACCAGACATTCAAAATCACTCTTGTTTTAATGAGCGCAAGTCAACACAGGCGGCATATTTTATAATCTCTGTTGCATAATCCCAGGAGCATATGTACAGTTTATATATTTTTATCTCTTTGATTTGTATGTCAGGCTCTCCATTCATCCCATTACACATACACTAAAATAGATGCCTTAATAATGTGAAGGGGTTTTACGTCTTAGCGACTCCAAAACTAATTTTAAGCCACGCTTAAACTCATACTAAAGCATCAAAGGAGCCGTTAGAATTTACATCGGGATCCATTGATTAGTAAGTGAATAATTTTCAAACTGTAATCCCTTTCACTGTACTCCCTACTGGAAAAAAAAAAAAAAAAAAAAGTAATCACATTACTGAGACAAGGTGGCATAAAGAGTAAATGGATTTACAGCAACGGAATTCTAATGAAAACCAAAGCATTGCTACCTTGGAAAAAAGTCACTTCCAGTAATGAATAATAAATTGACATTGAAATTGCAGCAGAGGAAGTCGTCTCGGCGGAGGGCCGCTCAGGGGATTTCGCTGTTTATCCCCGTTGCATGCTCTAACTATATTAATGTAACAGGGTATTTTTCCTGCGTCTGCATTGTCCTCTCTTCTGTTTTGTAAACGTGGGGTTACGGGTTTACCCCAGACACCTGTAGCCGTGTGAAACTCTTCCCCCCCCAAGGGGAGTGAAAGAACATATGTATGACAACCAGCCTAAGAGTCTATGAACTGTACTTTCTACTCAGACAGGATTTATGGGATAAGTGTCCCCCGCACTTGTGATGCAATCCGTTCGAACGCTAACCACTCCAAGCTGGATTTGAAGCTAACCGATGAACCCTGGTGAACTTTGACATTTCAAAACGAAATGGGTGGAAATGCGGTTTCCTCTCGCCGGCTGAGACCTGAGTGTTTGATAACGCCGTTCTGACTCGAAATGATGAAACAATCGATATAGGTGGAGGCTTGAGTTCTGGATGGCTCGACGTGGAGTCGTCTGGTCTCTGCATCGTTTCTGCTGATTAGTTTTCCCATTACTCCAAACAGACGTGTTTGCCGCTGATGAATGATCCAATTATGGGATATTTCTCATCCATTTCAATCCCGCTGCTGGTCAGGTGCTAAAGACATTCTGCTGGGTTCGCCTTGACCCTCTGGCCTTTAGATCACTTTGTTGTTTCCTGTGCCCAGAAGCTCCGCCTCCTTTCAGCTGATCTATCTCAGCGATAGATGGGGGGGGGGGGGGCACTCAGCGAAATACTCAACACCCTTCATTATTTTGCGATAGCGGTCGCCCCCGTCGTAAACTTTCATTTAGCTGCTGTATCCTCAGAAGTCTGCTGCCCCTCCTGTTGACATACCTCAGGTTGCATTCATACATATCTAAACTGTAGTTGACCCCCAACTGCTACACACACACACACACACACACACACACACACACACACACACACACACACACCAGTACCAGTGCACACAAAACACAGCTGAAAGGATTCACCCCCGCCCCCACCTCCAGTCTGTCTGTGGACAGTAGGCTGATTCTGCAGCCTCCATCCCTCCCTTTCTCTCCTCCTGTGCTGAGTTCAGTGTGTGTGTGTGTGTGTGTGTGTGTGTGTGTGTGTGTGTGTGTGTGTGTGTGTGTGTGTGTGTGTGTGACAGCTGCCTAATTGGGCATTCTCCCCTCGTCGGAGCGCCTGCCTCTCTCTCCTCCAGCCTGGGCCGGGGCTGCTGACGAATGGCAGCGGATTACAGATGAGGACACGGTGACCCGCCTGACCTTGCTGCACAGCCGCGGGGGAGGGAGAGGGTGTGTGTGTGTGTGTGTGTGTGGGGGGGGTGCATAGCACAAGGGGTGGGGCGTACAGGGCGCCGGGACTGCAGAGGGGTGGAATGGGTGTATGCATGTTTGTGTGGTAGATGGTGGGGGGGGTCAGGTCAGAGGAGGGGTGAGATCGCTCAACGGTGGGCGAGGTGTGCGCCAGGTGGGCATGGTGGGCATTCAGGCGAATTAGAAGAGTGTCACATGACAGCCCCCCCCCCCCATTCCTCCTCTACCCATGTCAGTATGTCAAGGGCATGAGCCCCCGCAAGCAACTGCCACTGCGGCACACCCCCCCCCTTTTTATTTATTTATATATTTGTTTCCTCTCACCCCCCGCTCTGTCATCTTTTCCTCACTCTTTTTTCACTATTCTGTCCATTTTCATGCCGATCAGATCAGCAGCTTCTATATGACTGCTGCCCCCCCCACACCACCATCCCCACCCCCCCGCCCCCCGGGCCACGATGTGGTCGGTCAAAAGGAGGCGGCGGCGGATCCTCGACTATGGCGAATTTTAATTTCTTTTGCGCACTGTAGATAATTCCACGGCTCTGCCCCCCCCCCCACCTCAACCCTCCACCTACCCCCGCCCGCCCCCACCTCCCTGCTGTGAGTGTGAGACTGCCAAGGTGAGGTTGTGTCCTCTTGTTAAGAGCGATTAATGGCACTCGTTATGTACATAATGAAATATCCCTGCTGATGCGTAGGGTGGCGTTTGTCTCTCTCTCTCGTCCTTTGTCACAGACGTACACACTCCTGCCGTATAGTTGTGTATTTGTGTACGTGTGTGTGTCATTGATGACGCTTTTGTTACAGCCTCCGGGCATCACTGCTACATGTTTGATATGAGACCCCCCACCCCCCCCTTTCGCTCCCATCCTTGCAACAGAAATTAGGGCCTTGTTAATTCAGTCGAGTTTGTTCCCGTTTTTTCCCGCTTTAGATTCGCACAACGCCACCGTTCCCTGCGTAACATGTGTTCTGAGAGATAGAGATGGGTGGCTCGCCACCGAGTCCCCGTTTGGACTGGCGGAGTAAATTTAGATTTAATCTCCTCTTGTGTGTTCTTTATATTGTCTGAGAATGTTCACCTAACATCAGCTCTTCCGCTTGACCTTGTTGTGTTGTTTGTTCGACTCTGAGGAGCCCCCCCACGTGTCCATGTGTGCGTTTCTGGGACGAAGTTTTTATTTTGACCTCGTGTGTGTTTTGCTTGTGCGTCTACGTATGTTTGTGTGTGTGTGTGTGTGTGTGTGTGTGTGTGTGTGTGTGTGTGTGTGTGTGCGTGTGCCAACGCCATTCAGTGCTTGAGTCAAGCTGTGCAAGCTCTTTTAATCCCACGCCCCGGTGCACGTAGGCTTGATTAGTGGCAGCAGTTATCTGTGCAGAAGACAGCCCGCCCTCCTTTAGCATTTGGTCAGGTCTGGGGCACTGGGGGGTGTCAAGTCATGAGAAAGGTGAATGAGGAAGGAGACAGGCGGAGGGGGCGGTGCGGAGGACGGATGGCGAGATGAGGGAAGAGGGGAGGGCTGGAGCCTGATTAGTATTCTAAAGCGGCTCTCCTGCCAGTAGAGCAAATTGATTACTGCACTTTACCTGTATCAGCCTCCCCAGCTAAGGATGACAAGGTACAGGAGCATGATTTGTGTCTGCGTTCACCTCCCCAACCACGGCAGAACAGGTGTGTTAGCATTTTAGCTTTCGTAGCATAGCGTGGGTGTCGTTCTCCCTGCTTTTTCTCTGGCCTCACAACCTTCTTCCATTACAGCAGAGTGATTGGCCAGTTGGGGTTAGTTGACAGTCTTGTCAGTCTTTGTCTGTTTTAGTCATTGATGAAGATGGAGTCCTTTCTACCAAAACCTTTTCGTCTGCATTTTGGCAACGTAAAATCTCAGCCAGAAACAACATGAGGCGTCCAAGTGTAGCAAAGTAATTAAAATGAGCTGAGATAGAAAGTCAGCAATAGTTTGAGCACTGATGACCGGAATGAGACCCAAAGCTTTGGACACTCGTTCTGTTTCATCTGCTTCCTGCTTTTTAAGCTGCTGCTTTTGCTTTAAAGCCTTTGATTGAAATTGCTTGAAAAGAATGTGAACAGTTTTGCAGTGACATGTTTTTGGCATAATTTTACCCCTCAGACAAATTTAGTTCTTCTCTTCTCAGGCTGGTAAAGATACACTATTAGTAGTCAGCCCAAACAGAATTGGGATAAATTCTTCATATTTGAAGTGGAGATGAATGTCTTTCAGTCCAGAAGAACATTAAACTTATTACTACTCATGCCGTCTACCGATGACGCAATGAAACACGTGTAGCACCCTCCCCTTCCTCTTGTCCAATCACAAATCTGCACACAAGTGGGTGCGGCTGGATAGCTCCATTGCTAACTCATGGCGGGGAGTTCTCTTACAGCTAGGTCTCTGATATCACTGTGATCCGCCGTCATGTATTGTCCAGTTTTTTGACGAGACGATGGCAGTTGGCAAGAAGGACGTCGTGTGCAGCGGGATCGGCACCACTGTTCGTCCAAAGTGGGTCCTGGTTTGTCGCCTCCATTCTGCCTCTGCTCACGTCGCCGCACCCCTCAGCTTGGCACCACACCAAGAGACTACTCACCACTCAGGGAGTTAGAAGTCGGGAGGTACATCCAGTACAGCGGTCTCTTGAAATGTAGAGTCTCGTTGGGGTGTAGCTCTCTGTTGGAGAGCGACTTTCTACTCAGCAGGATTTGGTAGCAACTGGTCGTCCTGGGACTCCAGAGTATCTTTAATGACAAAAATGTTTGTCTTTATGTCAAAGGGCTTTTCGGACCTGATAGGAGCTTCTCACGGTTTGAATTTGGCCCGTGTGCCGCTAGTTAGTGAACCCTGTCCAAGATTATCTTCAGGATGTCAGGTCTTTTTATTTATTAAAAATCCGGCTGACATCTTGACCCCTTTGTTCACTTGTGTTGGGCAATCGTTGGAAGTTGATATTTTTCATTGGCGTACGTGATGAAAGTCATGAAACACTTGTCAGAAAGGAACTCATCTTTGGCTGGACGACAACTCTTTGTTCTGGTTATGTCAGCAAACCGGACTGGCAGCTGAATTCATCGGATCCCGATGCAGGTTAACCACAGAAGTTGAACAAGTTGTCTGTTTCATACCAGTTCTTTCCAGATACCATCAAAACAAACAGCTCATGCCACATCTATCAGTCCATCTCATCTATCTGTTCATCTGTCTGTTGTTACGCCGGCTGGTTCACTTGATAGAGTTAGCTCCATAGCTAACACCAGTTTTATACATTAAATATCAGACTGGTGAACTCAAACTAAAGCTGAAGTTCTTTTCCTTTCAATTTAATTTGTGCAAACGGTCTGTGCACGTTAATTTATTTTCAGTACTAGACTAAATCAGTGGAGGGTGGTGACCTTTGCATATTAATATCAGCTGACCCTGTGTTTACTTTCTGCACTGGCAAGAGATGAAAATATTAAGAAAAAGGATTGCAGCTCATGTTTAAGAAAGGAAGTGACACAAGATAAGAGGAGATGGAGAGAAAAAAGAACGATGAGGTGATGAAGAGGATCCGCATCACGTCTCTCTGCTGTTCAACACAACCAATACCTGAGCTGATCAGTGTCAGCCTATGGATCACAGACAGTAATACAAACCATCAGATGATAGCTTTTAAGAATTAACGGTGAGGCCAGCACTCAACTTAGGAGGTCAAGTTAAAAGTGGTGTTTGTCGTAGCATCGATAGATGTGAATTTGATCTCGCTGATCTTGACTCTCATTGAGAATTCGCTTTAAGTGTCTTGGTCTATTTAATCCCTGCATAAAAGGGTGTTTCATCTTATTATTTAACATTTACATGTTCTGTTACTCTTCTTTGCAGTCACAATACAAAGATAGCCGTCCTTCATTAGTAGCAATAAAGTCAAGTCATCCTGGGGTCAGACATTATCTTGTAAGACATGAAATTGCAAAGGCCTTGTATTTAATTATTATTTCTTGTTGAAGCAGATTTTACAGTAAATGTTTCTAAAGAAAAGTATGTCTTAAAACAGTCATGAACTTTTTAAAGATATAGATTTATGAGTAAATAAATACACACCAGTAAGTTTCCTGTAAAATATTGAGTTCCTTTTCGTTTCTTTTCCCAAGAATAACTTCTTGTCATTATTCTTATTGCAAGTCACATCCTAATGCCCAAGTGTATATAAAAAGGAGGTGAATGTTTCTTTTTTCATAACTTGTACATTTTTCTTGTCCTTATATAACATCTAAATCCGTTGAGGACACCCAAGATTTTTGAAATTGGTGTTTCTGGCCGGTGCTCCATTTCAATCTGTGCTTGTAATTAAGTAAGTTAATCGAAGCTTAATAATTTTTTTCTAATGTTTTGTCTGAGGAGCCGTCACATGAGTCTTTCAAAGATTAACATTGCTACCTGATTGTCTGAAGCCTGTACTTGGGTCCTCTCCGTGTTGTGTAACTAAACGCAGGGGTGGTGCGAGGTCCTTTGAGGTGGCAAGATGGCGAGTATACTGTTTCTTATTTTATCGTTGTGACCTGGAAACGGCTTGTGTCTTGATAATGCACCGTAAGCAGCTGTTAGCGGTTATGCGAGGTGTTACATTGCATTTTTACGACCTAAAAACTTATTAATATGTGTAAAATCTGAGTAAAAAAAAATATTCCATCTTATCTACAGCTTGTTTTGAGTGTTTTTGAGATTTTAGACAGTGTCACAAAACTTCAGCATTTCATTGTGTCAGGTTTCTCCACCTGTAATTCTCTTGTCGTTGCATCATAAGCTTCATACATTTCAGTGTAGTTTGTTACTAAGTTAGGCAGCCGGCTCAGCTAACAGGTTTGTGGAGATGTTTGTGTCACCCTCACCTCATACAACCCTGTTTTTGAAGGTTGACTCAGCTATTAACCTCATTGCTAATTTAGATTCTGAGACTGCCGGAGATAATTACAGTGAATCTGGTTTTGTTGGTTGCACCAGCTTTTTTTTTTTTGAATGCCAGGATGGGAACCAGCGCCAGGTGCAGGATTAATCTCATTGAAGTGCTCCACTCATTATAGTCTGCCCTGCCAACTGGCAGTTACGTTGCTTGTGAGATATCCACAGAACAGGTTATGCATCCTCGTTTTATAATTCATTGGGTTAAATGTACCCTACTCATTTAAAAAGATTTGTATTACTGTGCAACTTCGAAAAAGACCGTCCTCTTGATATGTAAAAAAAGAACCTCAAAATGGGTATTTGATCATTCTAATGAAATGCCCCCTCACAGCCCACTGTACCCTGTAATATCATTCTCATCCACTCTCACAGCGAGCATTAGTATGATTTAAAAACTAGAAAGTAGGTCAAGGAGAACATTATGTAAGGCAAAATGATAGCAGAGATTTGCCTGCTTCTTTATTCTATCACTTGGACCACTGTCACACCATATTAGTGCAAACAATCCCAAATTACTTAAAGTAAAAATAAAAAAAAACTTTACTCCCTTAACCCAATAAATGCAAACATCCTGCTGACTCACGGCAATGAAATTGCAGGGGATCATGCCAAGAATATTATAGAAATCATTAAAGGCCAAGGTTTTTCAGCTGGTTTTATCCAGTTTTCAGGGCAAACTGACAACGAGACATTTGATACTGATAGCAAAGAGTCTTGTTTCCCTTAGATATCGCCGTTGTCTGTTTCCAGACCCTACCTCTGCCTTCTGGCGATCTGGCCATGGGACGTTCAGCTGTTCCTATTTCTAGCAGCATTGTTTACAAGTGGAAAATGTGTGTTGTTTTCGGGAGGGGAAATGGACCTCCATTTTAAACAGGCAATGTAAGCAGAAGATTACCTTGGAGCCCAGAAGAAATGAATCAGGTAGAGATTGATGGCAGGCACGGCTCATTAAGAAGGAATGTCTGTGTGTTTAATTGATGCAGTCATTTTCTGCTTCTCAGGAAATGGCCCTTGGGTGGGTCTTCCAAATGGCACACAAATATTTGCTATTGACACAAACATTTTTGGGTGCACATCCATCCAAGCTTGGACATAATAGTTAAGGGACTGTGATACAGTGCAGTGATACTATCATTTCACTTGCTGCTTTGGCAGGATTCTCTGCCAGTCAGCTGGGCTCTCAACCACTTAGATGACTCATCAGTCAGTGTGCATGAATTGTTCTATGCTCTCTCTCCCAACCCCAAGAACTCTTTGTACTGATGAGTGCAGATGAAGTTAAAATCCGCCCCCGAGCTCCTTATTCGAGGCCAGATGCAAGCCGAGAACTTTAGCACCCCGGTTCTGTTGTGTCCAAGTCTGAAATGTTAGCATCATGCATTGTTTTTCAAATAGCCCCATGTAGGATAACTGTTTGATGCAGGTCACATGTTATAGTCGACATAGCTTCCTGTTGGGTACATTGGGTACAGTGACTGGTTCCCCTGCATGCACATGGAGGCACATGTGCTTTGCATGACTTGTTGGTCAGCTAAGAAGTGGGTCACAGCAAACTAGTTCTCATTATGCAGGCGTGCATGTGTCTGTGTATCTCATTTCATTGTTAGCTTGTCCTGATTGACTTATCTGCAGACAGCATCTTCTTCCTCTATCTCTCTTGCTTGCTCTCAAGCATGTTGTGCAAGAGTTTTTGATTCAACTTTCCTCTGGTGCACCCGTTCACTTGTGGAAAGCTTTGGAACAACTGCCTTTTTGGTCAGGTAACTTGTGTTTTGTCGTATTTGATCATGTCAGGCCATATTGAATTTACAAGTAGCGGTCACACTGCATGTGTAAGTGAGGTACCCTGTTGAGTACGTGCAGCAGGACCAGGTTGGAGATTACACGATATAACAGTGTTTAGGCATTGCCTCTCCTTTTTATACTCCTTTAACCTTGACTCCTTTTAAATGCGGGGAGAACACATCTGCCAGGCCGGTGTCAGACATTAGTAATACACACGGCTTGGGCAGCATTGTCACTTTTTATTAACGCCCAGAGCTTTGCATGGACACCAGCTGTTGCATCAAGTGGGAAAGCCTTGGCGGCATGAATGACCTTGACTTGAGCTGCCTCTCCTTTGGCACTTCCCCTTTTTAATTCTTTTGTTTGGTCTCATACATTTTAAATGGATTACCATTCCTGACAATGAAGGTCTTTTTGGAGCTTCCTTTAAGGTAAAAAAAAAAAGAGACAGTATTACCAGTAAGTGTGTTCGTAGGTGCAATCTGGAGGTAAGATGATCGCATTTTGTCTCCTTTTTTATATCAGCCGGTAATTCCATGTATCTGAGGAAATAGTTGCAGGTGGAGCAGCATTTCCTGTTCTTCCTATCTTTTAAGTAAAAGAGATTGTAACTGACGGGGAGAAATTGAAGAAGAGCCCACCAGCCGGGGGGATGATGAAGCTTTCACCCCTCCCCATCACTTGCCCACCCTCTCACATGTACGTGGCTGACTGTAGGGGTAAAAATCACTTTAGAATGGTGCTCTGTCATTGGCTGACATTGTCAAGGATAATGGATAATCACCACAGAAACTATGGAGCAGCTCATTGGTGCTGTGGCGTCTCATAGTGGGGGGAAGGGGGTGTAGGTCAGGCTTTTTGGGTGCCACCGCCAATGAGATGACATGTTAACAGATGTTTAAGGTCATTTTCAATGTATACACCAGGGGAGATAATGTAATAGTAATGCACATCACACAGTCTGCGAGAGAGAAGGAGGAGGGCTGTATGCTTTAGGGGCTCCGTATAGAGGACAGCTTTTCCAATATTAAGGTCATTTATTTGTTAACAGAACTCTGTCACGGAGGAGAACATATTTTTTTTCTTGCCCTTGCTGTCGCGGGTCTTTTTAACAGCTCTATCATAACATATCTCAACAGCGCCTGAAGGCTCCCACTTTGTTTAAAGGGTTTTCGAGAATATTTGTACTTAATGTGTGATAGCGAGTTCAGTTACTTTGTTGTCTCTAAACTCTCATACTGCAGTGTCGTCGTGCCCCTGTATTCTGCTCCACATTCGAATTTATTTGGACAAAATCATAGACAAGGTCAACCATAATTCCAAAGGTTCACTGCCAGCAGCAGAGATTAACAGTTTGCCTTGTTGTGGCCGTGTGTCAGTGTTGTTTCTCATTTTTAATTCCTCTCTAACTAACTGGGAGTCAGCATAACAGCATAGGAAGTACTTTAATATGTTATGTTGAAGGTAAACAAGTCCATGTTTACAGGGTACACGTAATGTAGCGCTAAAATGTATTCTATTATTGCGTTAAGCTCACTGGCGGGAAAATAGCCCTAATCCTGAGCATCTAAGATTAGCATGTCCACAGACGTCAGATGGCCCAGTGTGACCAGGTTGGCTTTTATTGTTGCCAGATTTAGGTCAGCGGCTTAATAATGGCCTTGAACTGTAACTGATGCTGATGGGCCAATCTCAGAAGAATTTATTCCGGTAAACGCTGCGCGCTCTTAACAATGTTGTCCACCTGTGGATGTTTTTTTTTCTTCTGCTCGTTAAAACTGCCAACCTGATTCTTGTGCTGCTTCTACTCGGCCTTAATTGAGCACTGATGAACTTAAATCCACCCTCTAATCCCGGCTCATTTTCAAGGTGGCATTAAAAGTGCCACCTTGTTGGCCTTACTGTCATGACAACCTGTGAACCTTGGCCACAGGCATGGATTTCAGACTGATTAGAGGCCTGTTGTCTTGTTGTTTTTGGCCCTTGTTTGTGCTCTCTGTGAAGTATTTAGACTAGTGGTTGTATCGCTTGCGGTTCCCTTTTATTATAAACAAAGGCTGATGTCCTGTTGTGTGACCTGCTATGTGGTTTTGCTCGCCGTACGCTAAAGGTGAGGATGGCATCACTAAAGGACGCGGACGGCAGCTGAGGCGAGGTGGAAACTCTGTATTAATTAACCTTTATGGGATGGAGCCAGGACTGTCGGCGGTGTCCTGTATCCACGGGAACCACGTTGACAGGGTTCAGAGGTCTTCCAGGGCAGCGCTGCTGACACTGTCATGGCAACTGGCACAATTCTCACCCCGGTGTCACAAGTTGTGCCCTCCTGACAGTGGTGTGGTGTGACAGGTGCACCTGATCCTTAAACCACCCCCACACTTCAATACGCACAAACACACTTGACAGTCGAGTAAAGCTCAACGAGAGCTGTGTGCCTGCTGTGAACCCATGAACACAGCTCACATCAAGTCAGGAAATGTTTCTCGTGTTCTGATTTTAAGGAAAAATTTCGGTCAAACAACACAACTTTTTGAGAAACGGAGTTAATACACAGCTGAGACGGATACCGGAAGAGCTTTTACGAACTCTGCTCGTGTCATAGTTGTCACATACATATTGGTATTTCTGACTCCATGCCCATTTCATAGTTAAGTCTTGACATGAATAATTAGATGCAAACTCACATGCATGTGGGTGGGTTCACATTTTATGTAGATCAAGGTTTGCGTCGCGTGAGATGCTGCTCAAGTGCGTAAGGAGCAGGAGGTGGTAGGAGAGGATAATCCACTGAAATGACAAGCTGCACAAGAAATTATTCACAGCTCTCACAAGGCCCTTCACTTTTGAAAGACATCGCTGTGAGGGGTTTGCAGCTCAAGACCTGAGTGGTTTCAAGGTAGTGGGCTTGAATTTTCAATTTGGATCCAATCAGGCCTAATTTACATTTGTCGTCTGTTCTGTGGCTGCAAGAGGAGAGTGCGGCGAGAAGGAACCGTGTGCAGTCAATCTGAAATGTTGCTAAGTAACAGAGATGGCAGACGAGGTGGTGAAATGAATGTGATATAGTGCTGTGTAAATCCCTGCTTCTCACACAGTTTTCTCTTTTTTTCCCCTCTTTTTCTCTTCTCCAACATAACCCTCCCCTCTTCTCTCTCTCTCGCTCACTCCCCTAGGTCTCCATGTGAGATCTGCAGAGCTGAAAGCCACCACTTACCAAACCCCAGCCAGGATTTAGGCTTGACATCCCAAACGTCCACAGTCCCGGAATGTGTCAACATCTTTGTGGTTAAATCCTACTGACTTGTTGCTTGCTACTCTCATAAGCCTGGATTGATCTTTCTGAGGTTAAACGGTGTTTTAAGGCATACAACAATGCCTGGAAGGCCCCCATACCCCAGATTGCCTCCAAGCATGGTTGCTTTTTCAGCACAGTACTGACTGTACTCAACACGGAGTCGTAGGATCGCATCTGGCCGGTGCATCCATTCTGTGGTGGCCCGTTTTTGGAATTTTGAAAGTACATGAGACTATCAGCCAGATGACCTAGTAAACGTTTGTTTTCCAGTAGCAGTACTGAATTATACGAGGGGATCCTAATATTGAACATGACTCATGGGGAGGAGCCTGGCCCTGAGACACACAAGGATTCAGCTGTTCTAACTTATCTGGAAGGTTTACTGATGCATCCAGTGGTAGCCGGGCCTGCGGCCACGGCAAGCGGAAGGTCTGAGGCTGCCCACAGCAACCAGGAGCAAGGTGACAAGGTTGGCGAGCCCTTCCAACTGCCCAACCATGGTCCAACTGCTCCGAAATCTGGAACCAATGGCCCCACATTAGGTTCTTCGCAGCACCTCAAGAAGGCTCGTCTGCTACGTTCTGGTGCCTGGAATGACCAAGCGAACCAGCGGATGAGTTCGCCCCCAGTGGAGCTGAATGGCCAAGGAGGGGACACGCAAAACGGAGCGCTAGAGGAATCTCCTCATGCCGGGGAGAGCACCCTGTTGGCTTCCCTGCTTCAGTCATTCAGTTCACGGCTTCAGAGTGTGGCAATGTCGCAGCAGTCTAATAAACCCCCCAGTGAGGGTTCACCTCCAGCTAAGGTGCCACCGGCAGACAAAGAGACACTTCCTGCGTACGGTTCGGCCTCAAGCCGCTTGAAGGGCCTCATGAGGAAGAACAAACTTCAAAATCACAGCAATACGCCGTACAGTCGCAGGTGCCATAATCAAGACAGGCATTCAGAGTCTCCTCGGTCAGCACACAGTGCCACACCTCCTTCTGCTCCTGCATCTGCGGAATCTGTTTCCTGTGCCGAGCGTCTGAAAGCCGTGGCCAACATGGTGAAAATTCGTTCTAGTCCAGCACCTTCACCCAAGCCCAGTGTGGCATGTAGTCAACTGGCCCTTCTGCTTTCAAGTGAAGCCCATCTCCAGCAGTATTCTAGGGAGCATGCCCTCAAAGCACAGCTTTCAGGAAGATCTGCCAGTGAGAGACTAGCTGCCATGGCCAACCAGCAGCATGGCCAGGACAAAAGGCCACCTAGCGTGGGAGCGACTCTGCCTGGAGCCCCAGACACACTAAGCTCCTTAACAACCCAAAATGGAATGACAGCGACAACTACAATAACAACAGCACTCCCTCGACCGGCCTTGTCCAATCCACAGAGCCCCTCTTTGCTGCGCGGCCATAGCCAAAGCTCCCCGCCTGCACCTCCACATGCTCCCAACCACACTCACAGCCAACCACCGAGGGAGAAGCGTGGCTTTGACTCGCGTCCAACCCGGCCCCCCCCAGACATGCAGCAGTTTACTGCTTCTGCTACTCAACAACCACAACAACCAGAAGCAGCTGACAAAGAATGGGCACCTGGAGGACAGTTCTGGTCTTCTACCCCCCATCGACTCCTCTTCTGCAACATCAGACAGTGAGTGTTCCACACAGGAGAGGAGCCTGATCAAGGACAGCAGTGATGCAGAGAGTTCCTACTCGAGTTGCTCTCCCATTGACCTGTCCATCAGAAGCAGAGTTAATACACATGACACGGCACCTGAAACTTCCACCCCTTCTTCCACCTTCTCCCCATCCACTTCTACCCTTTCTGCGTCCACCACAGTGTTTTCTTTAACCCCAGCTGCGTTCTCCCCTCCAGCTTCTGTTCAACCATCCGTTCCAAACTTTTCACCACCCTCTAATGTAGCTTCCAATGCTAACTCCTCCTCTTCCTCCTCCTCCATCTCTGCATCCTCACTGGACAAACTAACGGAATCTTTAATTAAAAAGTGGAAGCCAGAGCCATCAGGATCAAATGTGTCCAAAAGCAAGCAGCCTGAAATGAGTCCAGACCTAAAATCCCACCCTAAGGTTACACTCATGCAGCTTCTTCTTGAGCGCAGAAAAAATGAGATGGTTAATAAGAACATAGGTAACCAAGATTTGCCACTTGATATATCTATGGCCACAATGTCTCAAGGCCAAACAAAGGGACTGGTTCCTTGGGAGGAGACTGGGAAAAAAAGTCCCTTAGATAGACCTGTGACCCCAGCCCAGCCTCTGCACTCATTCAGTCATGACCCAAGCAGTGCACTATCCCCTTATTCTTATCCCTCCCCCAATATCCAGTCTGGTCCGCTGGATTTATGTAAGTCTAAAGCCTTCCCTGCTGAGAAGGCTTCAGAGCCTGCCTTTAGTGCCAGCAAACTGTTACAGAATCTGGCTCAATGTGGCACCGCTTCTTCCTCCCCTCCCATCCCCTCCAGCAAAGGAGTGGGTCAGGAGCATGATGCCAGTAGGCCCCTTGCCCTATTGGAAAGACTCAATGCTCCAATCCACAGGACCACGACCACTCCTCTCTCCGACAGACCTTCAGGCAGTGGTACCCCATTTAATCCAAAAGAAACTCCTCCTCCTTCTTCGCAGATTGAGAATCTTCTCGAGAGGCGCACCGTGCTGCAACTCCTCCTTGGAACGGGATCTACTTCCACTACAGTTAACCGCAAAGAAAGGCCTAGTGGCCGGAGGAGTGTAGAGATGGCGGGGAGGTGCTACGAGAAGAGCTCTGGTATCTCTACTGTCTGTGACAGCTCCAATAGCCCCCCTTTTGATATAAAAGTGAAAACGGAGATCAAGGAGGAGGTTGGACCATCAACAGCCACAGGTGAGGACTTGAATCGCAGAAAGAGACCTAGTGGCTATGAAAAAAATAACCCCCTGTCAGAGTCTCATCAAGGCTTTAAAAAAGAACCTCGACCTGCAGAGGTCATAGCTAAATATGGTCTCCTCAGCCAATTGCTCAAACAACAGACTGCTACCTACTACACTAGTGCTGCTATGCAGACTGAGTCACATCCCAGACCAGTTAAAGAGGAACAGAGGGAGTACCCAAGCCCCAGTCCCAAAAAGAGACGCCTCTGCTCTGATCGAACTGATAGTTTGAATAATATCAGCTCACCGAGAGCGGTGGACAGCGGAGAGACAAATATGTTTGCCTCTTCTGCTGTTCAGGCTGTTCCTGAACAGCAGAAAAATCTGATGGAGGACGAGGGTCCACCCAGGAGCCCACCAAGCGAAACTCTCACCAGAGAGAGTCGGGGCTTCAATGTGCTCAAACAACTGCTGCTCTCTGACAACTGCCTAAAGGAGCTGGCTCAGCAGCCCCGGGGGACACCCAGTCCTTCCATCCTACAGGCCAACGGCAAGGCCAATGGCAGCGTTCCCAGTCAGCCTTCCCATAATCACAGTTTCCTCCACCTGCCCAGCTGGCACCCTCATGGTTCCCTCAACTCAGGGCTTCTGAGTAATGTCAGACCTCTACCGACCCCTCCAGTAAGTGACAGCCCGGTCTGCACCCCCTGGAACCGCCACCCAGCTCAGTGGCCAGTTACTCAAAAATGGGAACCTCCTACTCTTGTGAAACAGGAGCCCAAGAGCCCGGTGCGATGGAGTAATCAGGAGAACGAAGAGGAGGAGTGTTGTGACTCCAACCTGGACTCTCCACGGCTCTCGCGCTCCAACCCCATTCTGTATTACATGTTACAGAAGGGCAGTATTCAGTTGAGGAAAGAAATGAGGGATCAGGTTGAGGGAAATCAGTCTGTGATCAGAATTAAAGAAGAGCCAATCAGTGACATGCATGCCTATGAACACAGTCTGAGTTCCACTCCACAATCGCCGTCCCGCAACGAAAAGCACAGCCATGAGAGCCAGGGGCTGAGCCAATCATCTGAATAGAGGTTGTATCAACTGCAGAAAAAAAAAAAAATTGAATTCATTGACTCTTTTTGTTTGTACTTTTTAAATGACTTGCCAAATTGGTTTGATGAGACAAAGAAAGAAAGAGAAAAAGATTTCTTTTTGAGGAGTAGAGCAAGTTAAAATTCAAATTCCTACTTGAAAGTATACCTGGATTGGTTTGCATTCAAATAGTGAGGTCTTGCGATGGTACAAAACAGTTCTATAATGACAAATTGTCTTAATGATTCAAGCAGAACGACGCAACTGTCACAAATCTGACCTCAGTGTCACGCATTTCATATTTCATTTTGTCTATTATGAAGCCTTGCTTTATAATTTGGTCTTAGTTTACATCTATTATTTGTATCTAAATTGTACACATATCACTCTTCTATGTCCTTTTTGTTGCCTGCCATAAAATACAATATTTACATCAATTCAGGCAACATTTATTATTGATTCCAAAATGTTAGCACTCAGTTCAGCGGGCATTTATTTATGTTCTCTATCCGAATATTTTCAAACAGTCAAAGTCCCATCAATTTTGGATACGATTCTAAATAAAGTCATTCTGGGGCAGACACACTGGTCCATTACGACAATGTACATGACACATTCATTGTAAAACAGACTTTGAGAACAACGTTCACACCGCAATTGCTTCAGTGAGGATCCCACTACGACGAATGCTTTGTCTTGCTTTTCTAAAGATTCATGAAGTGGTATGAAGAAAATATCGCCAGAGGTTCGAACGGTCACAACTTTCTGAATTCTGCTTTTATTTAATGTTTTAAGGCGATGACGCCTTTGCAGATTGTGCAGTTGGGTCAACAGAGAGAGTGTGTGTGTGTGTGTACTTGGGGGATTACATTTGAGCAACTGTATGTAAAGAGGTTTCTAGAGGAACAATCGAAAGGGTTTGAGAGATGTGTAAAATGACTCTAGATAAACCTACACCACTTTTCTTCATGCACACAAAAGTGTGAAGCACATGGCTTTTTTTCTTTAACATAAGGAGCACCCAGAGGTTGCACTATCCAAGCTGAGTCCTCAGTGTCCTTTTCAGAATAATTTAATGGCATGTAATGAAAATGTCAGTATTGTTATCTGTTGAGAATTTGACGGTTTGTGGAGTTTTGTTTTTCTCATCATTTCTTAACCGTTGTAGTTTATGAGCATCTTTTTATTTTTTTATTTTTTGTGGCAGTCTCTTTAACTCAAAATGTCAAAAGAATTGCATGATAATGAAGAGAATACCACAGGTACATCTTTTTGTTTTTTTTCAAGCAGCTGGATAGGTGTACCTGCCCCCAATTAAATCACCAAGATGCTTTGGTGTGTTGAGGGACATCTAGCTCCTTTATTTTGATTGTACTGTACTCTTTCAGTTAATTTCACACACTGCTTTACCCATTTAGTCTTGTGATCTTTTTAATACATATACCTATGAAGTATGTCTCTTTGATTAATACATTTTCACAATGGTTAAATATATTTGTGTAAATAGTACTTTCAGTATGAAAGATGACTATTTTGTAATGTTTAAGAAAAGATATTACCCTAGTTTTTAATGCCCTGATATGTAAATATGAATTATATGCTTACAAGTGTACATACAAAGGCAGAGGATGCTATGCCCATCTTTTTGGTTGGTTTGTTCTTTGCATGTGTCTCTATGTGGTAAATGATAATCTATCCTGCGCTGTGTTGTGTAATAATGTCTGACTCTCCTCACTGCTGCCTGTTGCATGCAGACGCATGGGAACTACCTGTGTATCCCTACTGGTGATGGGGGAAAAATGTCAAGTCTTAAAATAGGTCTTTTTTTATCACAGAGAGAGGTTCGTTTAGAATATGAACAGTCCCTAAATATCCACAGACTGCTCAGCAAGTTGATTAAAATGTGTGAAAAATAAATGTGCATTGAATATTTTTGTGATTTTCTTTTTTGTTACTGGGTAACAAAAGCTCCGCGAAAGAGCTCGGGGCTGTAGTGGCGGGGTGGGGGTGGGTTGGGAGGCGGGGGGTTGACGTACAATCATACATCTTGCATTGTGCATCGAAGAAATACATTTGTAGCAGCAAATATTGAAAAAAAAAAAAAGGTGTTTCTTTTTTTTTTTTTTTTTTTTTTCATGTGAAGACCTGAAACATTATTTCATTTGGTTTCATTTTTGGTGTTCATTTGCACTGATATCTCAGAAATAAAGTACTAAAATGCATGACCTAGTATCAGTGTGTTTCTCTTTTTCCAGTTTGTCTTTAGAAGTGTATTTTTCTGTGAAAAAATCAACGTTACCTGGAAGAGACTTCATGAAACGGTTATATTTCTGTTAAAAATTGGGAACCATCTGATTCTTAGCGTTCGTTATTTATGCAGTTCATCTTTCAGTCGTGTGAGTTCACCCTTGTACAGAATGTAACATAATTTAAAGCACCCAGTAGGGAAATTGTAGCAAATTATATCGCAATATCTGATTTGCTTCACCATATAGTTCATTAATATTTTTTAAAAAAGACATCAAAGCCAATCTGCGCTTTTTAAAATCAAAGTCTCCGGTCCATGGAGCGAGAGGATGTCCTGTAATCGCCCTAGAACTTGAGCTTCTGAGTTGATGCTATTCATTAAAGTGCTTACACTTAACAAAGGCAGGAAAGACATTGAAAGGAGGGAGGACGCCTAGAGGTCACCAGATGTATGCTGAATACCCGAGGATGTGCCTCACTAAACAGACCATATATGTTTGATTGAGAACCCAAAATAGATCTTATTTTACAGTCGATACAAAATATTAATTCTCTTGCTCACTCCAGAAAAAACAAACCCATTCTTTGGTGACAAAAACATCCTGTAGTGTCAGACTTCCTGAAGGTGAAGACGAGTTCAAGCTGAGCTTCTCTTGCTCTGGGTAAGAATACGAAGTCCGGCGGGCGAACAGACGACTTTTTGTCTGGAGTTTTGAAATCGCAGGCCAGTTCCTCGGCCCCGACTTCCCTTAATGTTGCTCATGACTGACGTGTCTCTCTTTAAACTCTCCATAACCTTTCCCCTCCTTGAACTTCTCCATTTCAAGATTCTTATCAAGGCTTGAACCAGCAGTGACCTCTTGATTTCCTCAGATTGACGAAGCAGCGGCAAAACATGAAGGAGGGAGTCGCAAGTTTAGAGCGAGGTCAAGTTGTGAGACTCGACAATCGGCCGTTTGTCTGTGGCTCGGCTCTTTGATTTCCTGACCTCGGCGTGAGGATGTGAGCGACACGAGTGACTCAACACAGAAGCGGAGGAAATCGAGACGTTTTCATAGTTCAAAAAACAAAACATCCCAGGAGTTAGAAAACGTTCATTCTCTGATCAACAACATTTGATGTGTTGGTTCGAGGGTTTTACACGGGAACACATGATCCCTTTGAAGCAGCGATTGCACCGCCGTGCGTTGGGCTGAGTGTTAATGAGATGCTCTTACTGGGTGTTATGTTTATTCAGATGGAGGTCATACGGAGCTAACACTTGTAACTACTTGTCATGGTGATGGGTTTGATAAATATGCTCACAGATGTTCGAACACCCTCTCCTCATACAAGTGTTTGAGCACATGGTTTGACCTTGCATGTTATGTAAACACACACACACATACACACACACAGACACACACACACACACACACACGGGGTGTAATTGACTTTTTTTTATGGCTTGCATGACCCCATTTGGAATTTCATAATGACAGAATATATTAACAAAATACTTAAATACCACTTTGCCTTGGAGTAATGTGGCTGCAGAGAGCAGCGCCTCCAGTCAAATAAAGAGGTTAAAGCAAACACCTGGGGAAACTTCTGCTCCGAGAAAAACCAGGTCAAACTGGTTTATTTTCCCAACCTTCTACTGGTTCCTCCGCTGGGGGCTTTTGCTTTTGAAGATGTACCTCTTTGAGAAGTCTGTTCCTTAACCCCCCCAGGGTCGTGACCGTTTGCTCCCCCCCTATCTTCGCCCTGACCTGGTTGATCCTGTTTCCCGGGACAGGATCAACTGCTGAGTTGCAGCTGTGGCACCCCCCCCCCCTCGTCCTACCCTCACACACACACACACACACACACGCACACGCACACGCACACGCACACACACACACACACACACACACGCACACGCACACGCACACACACATACACACACACACACACACACACACACACACACACACACACGCACACGCACACGCACACGCACATACACACACCTCCTCTCCACAGCTTTACAGTTGGGCCATTCTTCTACTGTTTTGTGTAAATATGACAGAGTGGCAGCGCAGCTTAAGTCCTTTCTCTCCTTTAACGCCTGATGCCTTCTTGACCCTTGCTGCTTCCCATAACCTCCTGCTCTACTCACATGAAGTGGTAATCAGTCATAAATGACTAATAAGCTTCATGTGCCAGGTCTGCAGAACGGGTCAAAGTGAACAGACTACCTTTTCACCAGCAGGGGGGCAAAGTACAAACTGTTATTTTTTTATAGCTGCAAAGATCAATGGCAGGAAGCTTTCCTTATTGGTAGCCATGTGCACACATGTAAACAGAGCCGATGTAATATTCATGACGGGCGAGTCCCTGCGGTCCACAGTTCAGCCTGTCAGCTTGAGGCATCTTGGCTGACAGTGAAAGAACATGGATGATGTTTGCCATGTTGGATAAGCACAAGGGTAAATGTTTTACAAGCTGGCTAGGGAGAACTGGCGATGGCGGTTCCGTGTCTGCCAGCGTCCTTTACCTCCGCAGATCCTCTAAGACGGAGGAGAGATTTTGTCTTCACTGATGTTCATCCATTTGAATAGAAAGGAAAATCCCCTCCTCGGCCGCCCGACATGTTTTGCCTCTTGACCCCAACATCGGCCATCCGCTTAACCCAAACGGGAACTCCTTGATGTGAAAACTCGAGCACATCCCGTTAACTTCCTTTGCCTTTCACCTCCAGTGACGACTCCGCGGCTGATCCGTTGGGGGTCGTGAACTTTACAAGAAAACATTTTTGAGAAAACCCTCGGTAGGATGAGAAAGGGCAGTCGGTGTCAACCGAGCAGCTTGCGATGAGAAGAGTGTACTGCGGGGGTTAAAGGTCATTCAGGACGAAGCATGCCAAATTTAACTTGGTGGAGTTTGTGTTTTGATGTTCCAGGCAAAGAGAAGTCACCCAGAGGCCTCCAGCGTTCAGACGGGATTTCATTTAAAAGTCATTACTGGCCACAGCACATCCCGCAAAGTATGAATTCTAGTTATACAAACTTTATGTATCCTGTATGTCTTCCATGAAGTTATTATTTTAACTTTAAATTACATTTTTTGTTGTTTCCACATGATTTTCTTCTCTGTTGTTCGAGTCTGAAGGGTCGTCATCTTTTTCTGGACCATAAATCACAAACTACACAAATTTATTCCTTTTACAGGCTTTACACACTAATCTAACTGTTTAATGGTTAGAGTTACGTAAATAAAAAATGATTTTTGTCTATTCCATGGAAGGATAATTTTAAGGTGATCCTCTTGGACAGGGGTCAAACTCATTTTTAACAAGGGCCACATCAGCATTATGGCTGTCCTCAAAGGGCCAGATGTAACTAATAAATGTGGCAAAATGTAACTCAATGTGATGTGAAATAAATGTAACTATTCCTTAATGTTGAATAACTCTGAATTTATTATTTATTCAAGTTAAAAACATTACTTTTGCACAGAAAAAAAGTGTGTTTGTTTCTGTTATAACACAAATCCTTTTAATTTATCAGGTTATGAAACCCACAGAACTCTATCTTATCAAAGTTAAAATGGGCTTGATTACTGCATTGTGGGAAATGTAGTTTTGGTTAAAGGACACTTTTGACCTATTCATTTTTGGACACTTAGACCATTTATGCTCTCGTGGGCCACATAAAATGATGTGGAGGGCCACATTTGGCCCCTGGGCCTTGAGTTTGACACATATGTTCTAGGGTCATGTCGTGCACTGCTACTCTTTCTATTACAGTATTTAAAAGATTGATCACATTGAAACAGGATAAGAAGAATAACGTGATAAGATGATGAGAATGGATTTGTAATTTGCAGAAACAAGTGATGCAATTAGGAGAATATTTTGTCTTGTTGAGCTTTATTTAAGAATATTGTTCCATGAACCAGGCCTTATATTATTAAATATTCTTGTATCAGAACAACCATTTTTCCCCTCATTTTTTTAGTGATAATTAGCAAATAGCTATCATGCTGATGCTCTTAATTAGGACTGTTAGCTTTATCCTGTTGTGTGCATGTTGCTATGCTTTAGTTAGCCTGCAGCTCAATCCACCAATGTACCAAATATTACATTTCAATCCATTAGATGTTGAAAATTATTTGATGTGTGACTTTTTTTTTTTAGAACGATTATGGTTAACACATTAAACCGCTTTACAAAAATAAATAAGGGATGTATTCTATGTTGCGAAGGAAATGTCAGCTGTGTGGTTGAAAAAAAAAACCCAAGCACTTCAAATAAAGGAATCCTATTCCGAAGTATTAGCATTGCTTTAACAGAATTATAATAAATGTGTTGCAGAGGAACGAGGAGCAGAAGTGTTCATGTTTACCATGGCAACGTAGAAAATGGCTGAAATGCTCACAAACAAGTATCTAGTCAAGATGCGCTGCATCCAGCCACGACAGGCCTTAACTACTTCATTCTTTACATTGTCATAAAATCAATGCTCATACTGTGCTCTGAGGAAAAGAGCAGCGAGGGAAAGGACACAATCAGTGGTGTTTATAATTAAATGAGCTATGTATTATTGCTGCCATACCTGTTTCCAGGAAAACACATGGATCTGTGTTCTGTGCTGCAATGCCTCCGGTACATCCAGTTCATAGCTTCCGTATCAGTCGCTGGCATCAATGCTAGACGTCCGTGTCTGTGTTTGATATGAAATATAAGGATCAGTCACTAAAACCTCTGCGCGGCACTGTAATTTCCCATGACCACACAACACACCGAGGCTTATCTTTCTTATATAAAGAGCAAGACCTCATATAAGGGGCCATATTTAGACTGGAGAAAAATGTGTTTTGGATGACACATTGGTTTTTATGGTTTCATATTTATGACAGACAAATATCCTTTTGGGAAACTAGAAGCCTGATGACATGAAAGTAACATCTGAGATCTTGCTGCAGGACAAGGACACGCAGGTACAATGTTATAATCACTGCAAAGCTATATAAAACGTTCTCATATAAACTAACTTCACATATATCCAAATCGTATGTTTTAGAACCTGTAATTAAATTTTAAGATTTACTAATTGAGCCCTCGCACTCTCAGACCCTTTAAATGGTGAAAGCTAATGAGTCCCAGTGTGCTTGGAGGAGCTGTACTCCAGAACCTAACAATTATACCCAATTTAAAAGCGACTCTGCCAACTCATTTGGACTTAGAGCCATTATGTGATAGCCTGCACCCATAAAAATGATCACAACTCAATTTCTTGCAGTGACAGACCCAGTTGTCTGCTCCAGAGCTTGTGGATGATAATGGACGATGCTTTGTCAGCCCTATTCACAGACATGTAACTGCTGCAAGCCTTAGGTTAATACAAAAACTGCTTTAGTCACAATGATGCTATAATATCCATCTGCAGCCCTGGAGCCTGAAACCCCCAGAGTGAAGCCTGGCTTAAAAACTGGTAAGTCTAAAGAGTGGAGGTGGCAGCACAGAGAAGTGTGTGTGTGTGTGTGTGTGTGTGTGTGTGTGTGTGTGTGTGTGTGTGTGTTTGTGTGTGTGTGTGTGTGTGTGTGTGTGTGTGTTTGTGTGTGTGTGTGTGTGTGTGTGTGTGTGTGTGTGTGTGTGTGTCTGGAAGGGCGGCAAAGATGTGTTTCATGATTTCATTTTTAAAGCATTGCTGTAACAGAATCGGTATGCAGTGTTTGCACCGAGCCAACTCACCCTGGTCTGTTTTGGAAAGGGGTGTCATTACAGTGAAAAAAGGATACGGGAGGTTTGCTCTGAAATATTTTAACCTCAATCTGTCACCCTAAAGGTGACACCACCCCAACTGCACCACCCAGCTGTTGCAATGTCTGACCCCCCCAAAGTGAATGGGGTGACTGAGGAGTCCCACATCCAACATCTGAGACCTGAAGATTTAAACAAATTTTGAGTAATTCATCTCCAACGTGTCTTACTGACTTCCTTTTTTTTATTTGTGAGGTTATTATGTTGACAAATAGAAGCAGAATGTGTCCATTTGTATTATTTGAATTTTTCCTGGCTCTTTTGGTAAAGGGTTCATTTTGTCGATGGCAGATCAGAGAGCAGGGAGGGTTAAATATCCTGGTGTGAGTGCAGCTATTATGATTCAGCCCTCTGGCTCACTTTCAACACAGGTTTTGATCTGGACAAACAGTCTGAGGTCTTTATGTCGGTCTGTCAGCCATAAATCTATTCAGGCTGCATCAGCTCCTCGTTGCTTCGACTGATTGATTCATCAGCTTATTTTCTGATTGGTTACATGACAACATCCCAGATTCTCCGACTGAGAGCCCTGCATCCGGCCTTGAGCATCACTGTATGATGCGTCTGCTGGGAAACGCAGTCTGGTTGAAGTGATGCTCGAGGTAACCTTCATGCACTCTGGTGGCTGGTCAATATTTTAGCATGCTGCACATAGAAGGATAAAATATTGATTAAGGTGCAGCTTTGAAAAGCGGAGAATAGGCTGTGTGACATATGATGCTTGTTGCTTTGCCAGATGGAATGATATTCATGAATTCTTTTTGCGCCACCCTCCTGCTGCTCGTTTGAGATGGTCATTATGGAAGGAGCGCTCCACAGGAGGAGGATGCCATCTGCTGGACGAAGGCGGAACTACAGGACGACGTTCAACAAAAAGATGTAATGACGTGTATTTAACACAAAACTGCGTTCGACATAAATATACACATTATTTTATTTGTAAAATATATTTATATAATACTTATACTTTATAATAAACCCTGATGACATCCGAACCATTAGAGTTGTTGTTTTTAATCATTCCCCCAATTACTGAGCAAAGTTCTAACTACTTCCATTAATATTTATATGCACTAGTTAGATGACACAGTTCATGTTAATGGAGCATGCTGACTGCTTCGGTTATGAGTATCACAACAATGCTAACCCTGAACATCTGAAGAATGACCCAGTTCTGTGAGAGGACTGTTCTTTTCCAATTTACACAAATGAATCAAAGCTGACAGATCTGGATGCCCGCTGTTTGGATGTTTGTGTCATTTTATCTGTCTGACAAAACAAATTAGTTGCTTTATCTACCCGTGACAAAATCTGTGTTGTTTGTGAATTCAAATATCAGGACCAAAGCTTCAGCAGGATGCCTGGATGCTGGGATGAGTCTGTGTGGTTCAAATGATCTGAGGCCAGCTGTGAGGTGTTTTAGCGACTTGATCGAGTCTCAAATCCATCCCTGAGCTTTGTCTCCCAATGAAACGATACAGAAAAATATATTAGTTCCAATTTCATTTGAAAGATATTTATATCCACAGTCTTTTCAATTAATGATCAAAAGTAGTTGTTTAGATATTTCACAGTCATTTACATACACACAACCAGTCAAAAGTTTAGTTCTTTACATTGTAGATTCTCATTGAAGGCATAAAAACTATGAATGAACACATGGAATTATGTGGTAAACACAAAAATGTGAAACAACTCAAAATCATATTTTATATTACTTAAAATAAACACCATTTGCATTGATGACTGCTTTGCACACTGTCATTGGGTTTAGATCAGGTGACTATGGAGGCCAGGTCATGTGATGCAGCACTCCATTGCGCTTCTTTTTGGTCATCTTGCTGAAGTTGAACTGTAAAATGTAGACAAAAAATTATAAAGAAATGGAAAAAGTGTGTCCAAACTTTTTTCTGGTCGTGTAAATTATACAGTCCTCATTGTTTTTTATTTGTATATTTTTAATTATTTTTTATTTATTTACAGTCTTCTTTATAATTCTAGAGTCCGTACCTTGACGTCATACACCTCAAACAGACGTGGGTAATCGATCCCAGATCGCAGGCAACGCAGAGCAATGTTTTCATGCCTGCTGACGACCTATGCTAGTCAGTCTGCCATGGCGCCCGTAATGTCGCTGATTAAGGAGTGGACATCGTAGCATCGCGTTTTAACTCGTTTTAGTGAGAAGTTACCGCTTGTGGTTTGCTACTCCTGGTTTGACTTAAATCACATCTGTCTCTGAACCCGCCATGACTGTGGAGCAGAATGTCCTCCAGCAACATTCTCAGAAGGTAAGCTTTTACAAGCTAACTTGGTGGCGACATAACTTTAGCCAAAGCTTACAGCTGCGTGGGTTTATGACTCAAAGTATTCGTGGGTGCGGCTATTCCGCTCTTTAATTTTTAAGACTTGCGTATCTGTTTTATTTTAATATGAGTTTACTCGTTGGAGAGAGCTGCTGAAAATAACAGGTCTGCTTGTCAATGCTAGGCCTACCGTAATGCTAGCACCAAACACTCCAATATGTTACTCACTACTGGCGAATGTTAGCTAAAGGCGCGACGTAAAGTTAAATCAAATCATTCTGTGTTTAAATTATTAATCGTGAACGACAGCCGCCATTTACCGTGTTTAATCATATGGACAACACCTCCCTCGGTTGCGTTAGCATCTTGAGCTAACTGTGTCGTCAATTGAAATAAACAAGGCCAATTGACAGATTCAGATTTAATGTGAACGGGAGTCTTTGCTGAATTCACGATGATGTCGCTTAGCGACAACGAGAAGGACACATTTTGGGTTGGATCCTACGTGTTTGTTGGTGGACATATTTTCTTAGACAACCCGCTGTTCACCTGTCTCCTAGCTTTGTTTACATGCTTGGATATCACCAAGCGTTGAGGGTGGAACCCTGATGCTGGCGCACTTTTCAGTAAGTCAGCCAGCGAGGAAGCAAAAGCATGTGATTGCTCCCTGTTGGATTACACCCGGTCACACCTTTAGCGTTTTTTTACATTTATAAAACTACAGCTTTCATCGCAGATCCTCAGTTATGGGATTTCTTATGTACCCAGCATTGCTACGTGCTTGTTAAGTTATGTAACCTCTTGTCGGATGTAGTTCATGCGTAGGTTTAGCGCCAGATCTTTGCGCCACTAGTCGAGCTGCGCCCCTTAAATTCTACTAGTCCCGTGAAAAGAAATAAGGTTTGCGTAATGGTTACGTAATCACAACGTTAGCACTGTTCTGCAGCACAGCCCTACTGTTTTCAACCTACTCCACATGCAAACGGATGCTAGCTGTGTGAGGGGAAGCTCCGATGGGATGACAGGAGCCTGGAGCGTTGACATAAAATAAATACTTAGCCTTCCCTCGATGACTCAAATGTCAAAGGAGCAGTGTAACAGACACCGTCTAATGCAGTGCGACCTTTCATGGGCTAAGTTTAAACCATGATTAAAAACAATGAAACCAAATCAGACTTAAAATTGCCCAATGCATATCCCCTTAACTGTGCTTGATTTGCAAATAAATGATAAAACATTTTTTTGGGATCATGTAGCTTTGTTTCTGTAGTTTTCACTCACAGGTGTGCAGACTTAACTTGTTTTGTGGGTGTAAATGTGTGCTGTTGAACTTAGTTACAGTCATCAGTACTCCAGGAAAGCAGGGTGTGGTGAGGTTTTCATGTAGTGACCTGTAATGACATGAGATCTTGTCTGAGCGCTTTGGGGTTGTTTTTTTTTTTTTTTTTTTTTTTTTTTGAGAACTTCTTCAGATCCACATTCAGAGAAGTTGTTGGATTCGCGGGGGGATACCCCGTTCATAGATTGCTCTGGTGTTTCCAACTTGTTCCCGTCCCATGCAGGGAATTATGTGGTGTTATTTACAAGCAGCCTCCCAATGGCAGACAGCCAGTGTAACAAGCACTCATGCCAGACATGTCACATGGAAATGTGTGTGTTTGTGAATGTGTGTGTATGTGCATGTATTTGTGTGTGTGTGTGTGTAATGTTCGTTGTGGTTAACTTGGCCCAAATGTGTCACAGTTATAAATTTCCCTCTCACACACTAGTGACTAGGTGTTTTGGTCTCAGACAGGGACCAAAACATACAGTAATCTTCTTGTTTACCTGAATCCAACTATTAAAATCTGTCAAATATAAGGACGCTGCAAGTAAAAAAGTTAGATTTCTGTGAATACTCCATTAATTTACCTCTGCGTTCAACTGATGGTTGATTTTCAAAGACCGAAAAAATAAGTTAAGCGCAAGTTTTGGAGCCGATTAATCCTCCGATATTATCCTCAAATACAAAACATTTTTTGACTTTATTATAAACTACATTGTTGTTATACTGAACATCTAAGTCACAGTAACAAACGCCAGAATACACAGACATGGATTCTTTAGTTTGAAGCGGAAACTGATAGGATTTACAGTAGAACATTTAATTATGCATGTAACGTGCTGACCAGAACGAATGGTGGTAATGAAGAAGCAATGTAAACTAAATGTTGTGTGTTTGTTGTCATGTGATGTTAACATTTGCGTCAGTGGGAGTTATTTTTCCCACCACATCTACGGTCATGTTCTTCGACAGTAAATTCATTCTTGGTGGTTAACTGTGACGTACGATGGAGACGTAGATCCGATTTGATGTTATACTATTTTATCTTTATCTGTTCAGATTGGTTGTACAGATTTCACGCACTTCACGCAATCGATGCACAAAAGACACGCTAAGTGAAAGCCTGCATTCTTTGTGCAGTGCTGCTGCCTCATTGCAAGTCCTGCTCCCACTGTTTTGTCACAACTCCATTAAAACTGAGTCTGTGACTCAGAACTAGTACAGCATTACTACCTAATATGTGCAATAGCGGTAATCTATGTTGTGTGTGTGTGACGACAACTTGCACTAATGAATCGTATGCCAACAATGACCTTATGGATGGAGTCTACTATTTGTTCCCTGCTGCACCTGTAGAAGCAGTCAGAAAGAAGTGTTCCTCTCACTCAAGAGTTTTGTGTCTCAGAAGCTGACATTAAGAGCACTACCATGCTATTTATGCTGCGTTTACTTTAAGTGTGCATCGCTGGCTGACTGTGTGTACTGAGGCCATGCAGCCCAGCTGGGTTTGACATCAATAAGCAGTCAGACCTCCATGAACTCAACAAGGGGTCTGAGAATGTAGGAGGTCAGATCTGTCCAGTATCAGCTCTGTACATTAATTTTAGTATAGATTCCTAAATTGATCAGCTATTGACAGAAAAGCAAACCAACAACGCTCCTTTAATGGTTCTTTATTTACATTTCATCACAGATAATCACACATATAATACAGATCATTTTTTGTAGGTTGAAAAAAATGGGGAGACCATCCTGTTTCCTAGGAGATCATGAATTATCACATAAAGTCTATCATTCAGGGTCATTTCTGTACACAGTCGTCCACTTTGGAACCCATTTGTCACTATGATCCAAGCCTTTAATTCTGTTTGTCTTTCTGCAAAGTCTCCAGTTTTGGAAATAAATCTTCACTTACTCATTTTATGAATCAACATTTCTAATGTGAAAATATACATTTTGGTTCTTTTCCATCGTACTCTGTTCTGAACTTTGTTCTGTCCTTCCACAGCACCAGCAGACGCTCCTAAACCAGTTGAGAGAAGTGACGGGCACCACAGACGTTCAGCTGCTTCAGCAGGCTCTGCAGGTACGTCATCAAACGCACCCGTTCTTTAAATCCTTACATCACTGCTGATCCGCGCTGCTCTCTCGCTTTCTGTTTCACACTTACAGTGAAGTGTTCATTCATCACATAACACAGACTGTTTCCATGTATACAATTCCTCCTCGTGCGCACAAGGTCTTTTCAATCTGACTGATTATTTCCCTGTATGGAGACCCAGCTGACACCAGCCTTAACACCTAACGTGTCGCTGCAGGTGAGCAATGGAGACATGGCCGAGGCCGTGGCGTTTCTGACGGAAAAGAACGCCAAGGTTCCGCAACAAGATGAGACAACGTACTACCAGACATCGCAGGTGGCCAGCGACAGATACATCAGCGTGGGCAGCCAGGCAGACACCAGTGAGCAGCTCACCTTAGCGGTTTGGCAAAGAAGTTCCGGAGAGGTCTTGGGGAGTTTTCGGTATGTCTTAATGTGTGGCTGGTTTACTTCACACAGACGTGATCGACCTGACCGGGGACGATAAAGACGACCTGCAGAGGGCCATCGCTCTCAGCCTGGAGGAGTCCAACCGGGCCTTCAGGGAGACGGGCATCACCGATGAGGAGCAGGCCATCAGCAGGTGGGCTCAGCAGCATTACTCATGCCTAACACGCCAAGAAATTCTGGACCAAACATCTGAACACTTCCCTCCTACGTTTTCTCCATCTTCACCCAGGGTGTGATGAAAAATATACCGCATTCATTCACGTTATATAACGCTGAATAAAAATCGGTAGCATCCTGTACTGATGTTGCTTTTATTTACGCCCCTGACAGGGAGGATATGGGGTTACCTTTACACCACCCCAATATGTATGCACACATTTTGACGATGCTGCTGAATGCCATTAAAAACCACATTCTTGAGCAGCTTTGTTTCAGTGTAGGTTTGTCAAACCTACAGAGGGGTTTAAGCCATGGCCCTATATTCTCTGTGAGGCTCCAGGATCCTTTCCGTTAATTTATTATGTCCTGACTGAAGAGAACACCGGACATTAAATCAAAACCCTTATTATCGAGTACAATATGACCTGACTGAATCACAATACCCAGGAGCCTCTCTCTGGCAGTTTAATTAAATCTCATTCTGACTCACCTGATGTAAACCGATGATAAAGCCCCTCTAATCCATTAAAGATGTTGAAGTTTGTCACTTCTGAGAATCACACAATGCTTTTGAACTTTCTGTCTTGGCTGTGGCTTCAGTCAGTTTGGCAGCACAGTGGATTATTATTATTATTTTTTTTGTGAACAAGATGAAGCTGTGTTTCCATCATGTCCATCGAATGATTGTCAAAACAACTTAATGGTTATTTGGTAGAGAAACGATTCCTCGCCGTGCAATGGTCTTATTTGAGTCCACCTTCCTCTCTCCCCCTCTTTTGTATTTTTGTAGAGTTTTGGAAGCCAGCATAGCGGAGAACAAGGCGAGCCTGAAGCGAACCCACACAGAAGTATGGAGCGATTCGCCCAACCCACACGACAGAAAGAGGATAGAGAGCTGCCCTGTGGGGCTCAAAAATGTTGGCAATACCTGCTGGTTCAGTGCTGTTATACAGGTGTGTAAACACACACATGAGCCCAAAAGGCATGATGTGACAAAAACATGACCAACCCTTTAATTCAGAATGTTTCTGCAGACCCTTTGTGCTCCAAACAGCTTTTGTCTGTTGCTGTTACACTTGTATTTGTTGCCAAGAGGAAACACACCGCGGACTTCTGCCGTTTGGCAGCGTAGCCTCTGGTTTTCAGGATCGTATGCTTCAAATATTTCTTGTATGTGGGTTTAATCCAGGCTAGATGGAGAAGGAATGTTGTTACTGCGATTGTTAGCATCAGTAAAGCCAGATCTTAGAAAAATATCCATTAAAAACTGACTGTGAACTATGAGCATCTCTGTATCTGTTTCTCACGCTTCCCATTTGTTTGCAGTATATTGTATCGATGCAGAAATCAACAGTTTAATCATCCTGCGGTCATCTTGGAAGCAATAGCGGTGTTTACACACTGAAAAAAATGCTGGAAATCTTTATCCCAGCTAAGCTGTCACAAAGATTTAGCTTCTCATCTGCTGCCGGAGTCACTGGTACAAATAGATCTGAGCAGAAATATGCTGCATGAACACTGGATACAGCGTCACATGGTACTGTAATGTAACCCCCCCTGGACTTACAAGGAGGCAGCGCTGGAACCTGCGCTCAGGAGTAAACAGCTTCTTGTCTCTGAAGCGGACAACACAACCTGTGTGTTCGTTTTCTGATCAAAAACATCGCGACACAATTTCACTGCAAAGAAATAATAGAAGGATTTGGCCAAAATCTCCCATTAGATCATATGTAATATTTTATATCAGTAATAATAGAACTTGCAGCATTAATAGCTCTTTCAGCATTCTCATCCATCGTCCATGAACGTGTATTTCATTTACATTAACATTGAGTTCAACCAGCCACACCTGATTAAAAGCACACAGATGACACCTGCTGGATCAGCAGGTTATTGCAGTGATTCTGCATGTGATAGAAACTGACATGGTTTTCCTCTGATGGGACAAAGTTAGATGATACTAATGCATCTTCATCCCTCTTTTACCTCAAGTCTCTGTTCAACCTGCTGGAGTTCCAGAGGCTGGTGCTGAACTACTCGCCGCCAGCACGAGTCCACGACCTGCCTCGGAACCAGAAGGTAAGACCCCCCCCCCCACCCTCCCTTTGTTTTCTCTTCCCATGATCAGGGCGGAAAATACATAGCATCGATGAGACCAAAGTGTCATTAAGGAAGTGTGTGTGTGTGTGTGTGTGTGTGTGTGTGTGTGTGTGTGTGTGTGTGTGTGTGTGGAACCTCACATCAAACCGTCTATAGATTATCGCAGCAGCCAGTGGTGTTAAGCTCTGAGGGTTTAACCCTTTCTGTGCTATGAGCCTCTATATAGCAGCTGTGCCTTCTTGACCCTGGGTCGCAGCAGCTTAGCTTAGCTTCTCGTCTGATTCACGTAACGCAGCACGAACAAGTTCCTGATCCCGACCAGCACAGGCTGATCAAACGTCTGCGTTTCCCCTCTGTTCCACTAAAATGATCATGCAGGGAGAGTTTAATCTGCTCTGGATATTTGCATCTCTTTGTGTTATTCCCTCTGGTCTTAATCCCTGACCTCTGACTGTAACATTATGATGCTGCAACATCTTTCTCCATCTCCACTGAATAGTCATTGATCAACACATTTTATAGCCACCTTATAACTAAGAAAATGTTCTGATCCCCCTTGCGATGAGGAGCTCTGCTCTGACCTAAGTTCGGTTCTTACCTCTGACCAGGAGCACAGGAACCTGCCCTTCATGCAGGAGCTGAGGAACCTTTTCTCCCTCATGGTGGGATCCAAAAGGAAATACGTGGATCCGTCGCGGGCCGTGGAAATCCTCAAGGACGCCTTCAAGTCTAGTGAGTCACAGCAGGTAAGCCTCTTTCTGCCACAAACTGCTTGATGCAGTAACATTCACCCGGTTTGGGTGATTACAGTGGAAATTAATGTCATGGTGTCTGTAATCACTGCGGGGGGGGGTGATGACAATTATTCACATGGAAATTATCCCTCCAAAACAGCTTGTGTAAAAGAAAAACTGATTTGAATTCAGTGGTTGAAACGGTATGTTCTCAGAGCTTTGGCTGCTTATCTTGGCAGGGAGGAGAAGACAAACACATGAAGTGCATAACAGTCATCTGAAGTCAGAGTGCAGGCGTGTTTCATGCAGGGCTTTGAACCGCTTCATGGAACGAAAACCAAAATCAGAAACTTAATATTTTGTTCAAGTTCTGGAAAAGAATCAGTTATTTAAAGTAATAGTAACCGGTTAATAACGTTTTTTCTTGTTCTTGAAGAAAATATCTGACCTCATGTTTCTTTTCCTGTCATTCACTCAGTGTGGAGTTCCCCGGACTCTGCTCTGAAACTTTGATACTTTGAAGCTTTGAAACTTGTGGCATCACAAGTTGCCTCCGTTCCTTAACTGGATCAGTTCTGTTTACTGTAGGGACGTAACTATGGTATGTAAATTAATTGCCTTAAGTACATCCCGCTTCGAAGCGGTGATGTATTGTAATTGTCAGTGTTCATTCGTCTGTTAGTCCACCAAATATCTTTGCAACCTTTGCAGATAGAAAGATGAAACAAAAAGCACATTACTCAGGCAGCAGAGGGGATGAAAATGAGATGGTGACCTTGACCTTGAGAAAGCTAGGTTAAGGTCAAATTTCAACTTTTGTACACACAAGAACAGGATAAGATAGAAAGACGAGGGAGAAGGCCAGTGTAAGAGCATAGATCAAAGCTAGTGCTTTGATCAATGACAGTAGGTCAGAGCACTAGCTTTGCTCTTTGACCTATGCAAGTAGGTCAGGGTAAAACTTTGAATTCAGGGGCGTCACAGGATGTTGCAGTTATAGTTGCCAATTTAAAAGTCCCAAAGCTACCTACCTATTTATATTTACAAGGAACGTTATTAACCGGTTTGGGAACTACATTTTTTTCTTCTAACCGTTCAGGAAAGTGAATTCTTGGGTGGAATGTAAAACCAGAAACATTATTCATTACATAATTCTTTTTCTGTTTAGAATGAACTGATTGGCAAAAAAATTGCCGTTCAAAGCTCTGGTTTCATGTGTATTAAAGGTGGCTCTTCTGTGTGACCTGCTATAATAATGTGTCCGTATGTGGACAGAATGATCAGATTCTCTACGTCTGTCCAGCTTCATTCTATCATCTGACAGCTGTTGTATCAATATTGTGTATTATTTGGTTTTATAGACTGATTTATTTGCTGTGCTTTCTTGGAATGTTTGTATAAATAAGTTCTTATCTTGCTGAGACATACGGATTAGTTGTTGTAAGACTTTAGGGCACTTTTCAGTGCTTCAGTTGCTCTCAGTTGCTGGCACATTTTAGAATTTTATGTCCTGATTCAATTATTCTTACATTTTTTGTTCCAAGATGGAGATTTTTTTTTTTTTTGGCATGAACTGTTAATATTTAATACCTTTTATCCTCTGTTTGCACCCAGTCCTTCACACCAAGGGCTCGCCTGCTAAATTTCACCGTTCTATTGACTCAGCTTGACTAAATCCGAGACACTTAACCCCTCTTATCTCCAACTATTAATCCTCAAACCCACATCATCCCCTCTGAACTTTGTAAAAACATATATTGACAAAGATTTAGCTGTTTTGTACGTCTGTTGTATGGTGTGAAGAAGGGATGGCAGTTGTATAAAACCATTCCATTCCCCTCCGTATGTGAGCGTTCACACTAAGCCAGTGTTTCAGGAGGTGAAGCGAGGTCAGCCCACTGTTCATCATTCATGTCTCTAGTCTGTGTAGAAGTCAGGTTAGACAGGGTTTGACCTGAATATCTAGCATCTATTGATTTCTGAGAGGTGTAGGATGTGGATTGCCAACAGTCAGCGAGTCAGCCCTTAGCTCCGGCCAGCGTAGATCAGTAGACGTTACACATAACATCGTTTTCCTGACTGGACTTTCACTTTGTGACCTCCGTTTCTCTTAAGACTCCTTCATAATTTTATAAATTCATGTGCTTTTACAGCAGGATGTGAGCGAGTTCACCCACAAGCTGCTCGACTGGCTGGAGGATGCCTTCCAGATGAAGGCCGAGGAAGACAGGTAACCACAGCTTTTATAAGAGGAGGATGTGCAATTTGTGCTACATTAGAGTGCAGAGTCCAATAGATTATTTACGTGGAGCAAAATCACTGTCAGGACTTTTGCGCTGTGTTTCAACGCCGTCTTTTTTTTTTTTTTTTTATTCCTAGGGAGGGTGAGAAGCCAAAGAATCCCATGGTTGAGCTTTTCTACGGTCGTTTCCTCGCTGTGGGTGTCCTGGAAGGTGAGCCGACCCGTGGATTAAACATTGAGCGAAAGCTGGAGAAGCACAGAGAGATAAAGAATTAGAATAGTCTGAACGCTGGCAAGTCCTTGCCCGTAGTAATGAAAGGTGACCTTGTCGTAATGAGATGTGGTCCATGTAAAAGAGGGTAGCAGTTGCATTGATTGTGGAAGTCCTTGATGGCTGATTGACATTGTGCTTATTATGCATGACAATACTGGCTGGAAGCCACACAATCCTGGCCTGCGGGCCCCCGTCCTCGTAAAATGACCTTAATGTCTCATCTGCGTGTCCACCGGCAACTCCTCTGTTCTTTTTCTGGGCGTCTCGTCAGTTTGTTGACGCGGGGGGAGGTCTGTACATTCGCTAAATGATGAGCAATTGCCAAACATGTAGAACTCCTGATTGTCAAATGGATCATTACTGCTTTTCCTTTTATAGTCTTTGTTTTATAACTGGTAGAAGGACATTTGGCTTAATCCTGACTGTCTTTGGCTTGTATGTGTTTAATTCCACAGGTAAAAAATTTGAAAACACTGAGATGTTCGGGCAGTACCCACTCCAGGTGAACGGCTTCAAGGATCTCCATGAATGTCTGGAGGCGGCAATGATCGAGGGCGAGATCGAATCCCTGCATTCGGCAGAGAACTCTGCCAGGTCCGGACAAGAGGTCGGTGACAACGTAGCACGAAGAACGCAGACCTGTTTTCACCCTCAGATGTTTGAAATAAATCATTTACAGATATATTTGTAGTCATCTCATTGTAATCAGGTAGAATAATTCATCCTGTATGGTAGATTCTCTCTGAAGGGTTGACCTCCTTGCCCTTATGTGACAGGCATGCTATTCTGGTTAGCTGTAGCCTCACGCATCAAGTCCCACAGCACCTGAGAGCAGCTAATTACCAGTGCACAGATGAGTATAGCGCCAAGCCCTCTGGAAAAGCCCCAGCCGCCATCACGGAGACGGGGGGGGGGGGCGTCTGAAGAGTGACATCACAAAAAGAGGGACATAACCGTTAGTAAACAACCAAAGTTCCAGTTGCGACCTGAATTATAATTTTAAGAGCTGAAACTTGAAAACTTTCAGCAGCACAAACAGTAAAAAGAGAGGTGGAAAGAGTTATCTGAAGAGTTATCACCACACATTTCCTGTTTGTCAGAACTAATGCCGTCAATACTGACACGGGTGGAAAAAGTTAAAGAAACTCTCCAGAGTGTAATTTCAAACTTGGCTAAGCAAATAAAACTTTATTTTTCAGCACTGGTTCACAGAACTCCCTCCTGTGTTGACCTTCGAACTGTCAAGATTTGAATTCAACCAAGCGCTGGGACGACCTGAGAAGATCCACAACAAGCTGGAGTTCCCGTCGATGCTCTACATGGACAGGTAACAGAAATATCAGCGCTGGTTGCTTTTGGAAAATATACAGGAATGATCTCAGTGCTAATCAAGACCTGAATCGTCTCCTGTGATCCTACTGATGTTAGGTACATGGACAGGAACAGGGAAATAACCCGGATCAAGAGGGAGGAGATCCGGAGGCTCAAAGAGCACCTGACGCTGCTTCAGCAGCGACTGGAGAGGTACTTCCTGTCCTCCCGCACTTGTTTATTCAGCCAAGGTCAGCAACGCTCTCTGGACGGCCGCGGAGAGTAATTCCTCACCGGACCCGTCCTTTCTAGTTTGTCATTACGCCCTCTACTTTTTCGTGTTTCCTCGACCTCCTTCCGTCTCTTTGACGCTCCCGCTGTCTTTCCGTTCCCTCTCAGGTATCTGAGTTACGGTTCAGGCCCCAAAAGGTTTCCTCTAGCAGATGTCCTCCAGTATGCCATGGAGTTTGCCTCCAGTAAGCCGGTGTGCACCTCCCCCGTCGATGACATCGACTCGTCGGCGCCGCCCGGTGGCACAACAGGACAACCGCTGCCCCTGCCGAGGCAAGTTTCTAAACAGAAGGCCTACTGTTCACGGTCACTGCCTATTTATGTCACCCGGGGGGGGGACAGGCAGTGACTAGGGGGGGTATCGTCTGTCGACATGTCCTCACAAGCTACGGGACAGAGTTCAGGGAATTTCCACAGATGTTTTGTTGGCGCTCTAAACTTCCTCTCTTAAATGTTCTTCAATTTGCTTGTGCTTAAATTTTTAGGACTATTGAGTCAGATACTTTATCTATAACTGTTTCTTTTAACGCTGAATTTATTTTCTGTGTCTGTCACCTGCAGCACGGCTGAGCAAGATTGCTTGCCTCCCCTAGAGAGTGCTAGCCTCGTCTCAAGCCCCACCACAGCGCCCCCTGCAGCCCAGCCGCAGCCACAGCAGCAGCAGCAGCAGCAGCGAGTCCCCATTCATAAGCCTTTTACCCAGTCCAGGTTACCCCCCGACCTCCCCATGCATCCTGCCCCACGCAACATCACGGAAGAAGAGTTGAGTGTGCTGGAGGGCTGCTTGCATCGCTGGAGGAGCGAAGTGGAAAACGACACCCGAGGTAGGGCGACAAGTCCTCAGCACTTCCTGCCCTGGGAAGGAAAGGAATACTGTAAAAAAAAAAAAAAATCAGCTCTAATAGATTGTTTTATGTTCTTGCCTTCAGATCTGCAGGGCAGCATAACAAGAATCCACAGAACCATAGAGTTGATGTACTCTGACAAATCTATGATGCAGGTGAGCGGTGATTTTAGCTGACATGTTCATAGTTATCAAACAAACACTGCTCCATTTGTGCATCAGAATTCAAAGTCTCTTTTGTTTTTCTTCTAGGTTCCATACCGGCTTCATGCTGTGCTGGTCCACGAGGGCCAGGCTAACGCCGGCCACTACTGGGCTTACATCTACGACCCACACCAGCGCTGCTGGATGAAGTACAACGACATCTCTGTCACCAAGTCTTCTTGGGAAGAGCTGGTCAGGGATTCGTTCGGAGGCTACCGGAACGCTAGTGCCTACTGTCTCATGTACATCAACGACAAGAAGCCCTTCCTCATTGAAGGTAGACATGGAGGGTTGAACCCCGTAGGAGGAAACCGTGAGTCTTGAAAACAAGACGTAGACAGAAATATTTTAATGATCCTAAACTGGGAAATTCTCAGGGAAATGTTACAGCAGCATTTCAGATAAACAGGATGAGAAGAAGGATAAAGACTAAGAAGAAGAATATACAGTAGAGATTATAGTATTTCAATATGAGTTTATTAAAAAAAGGCACAGATTAATTATATTAAAGTTGTCAAAATGAATCAAGACTTATTATTTGATTAATTCAGTGAAATTTTAATTTATTACTGTCATGACAAGTATACAACAGATTATACAAAGAGGTGCCGGGCAGCAGCTTTGCTTTGCACCCTTCTTGAACAACTGTCTCGTTAACACATTAAAATAGAAGCACAAGAGAGAACACTGGTCCGTAAAAACATGTTCGGGTCATACGGGTGTAGTTACATCAGAAGTTATGGAGGATGAATCCTTGTTTGGAGCAACGGGAACGTCTGCTGGATAATTCTGGCATCTAGTGGTGGGATGTGGAACAACCGTCCAAAGCTTAAAGGTCCCATATAATGCTTTTATAAATTCATGTCATTCAGCTGCCAGATGTTCAACTACGATGTATTTGAAATATCGTGCCCCAAAGTGATCCGTGGTCCTCAATATCTTTGATTGAATATTGATAAAATCACTTCCGCCCCGAAACGCTCCGTGTTAATGGGTTGTGCCTCTGAGCTCCCTTTATCATCACCTCCCTCCCCCCTCGGGTTCATATGCATTTTGTTTATATGTATGACATTAACGCGCGCGTCCTAGCATCGGATTGATCGCCCTGGGACTTTTCTTTCAGAAACTTTGTTACTCTCTCTTCTCTCTCTTGTTAATAACTGTTGATTCCTCTGCGCTAAGCGTGGAGCTGCTTTCTCAGTCAGCCGAATGTGACTCCGTGGCTCATTGTGTTAACACTACATGGGCTGACCCTACTAAGACCACCGTTAAACACTGCAAATAATTTAAAACACACAGTGTTCGCAAATGGGACAAAAATCAGTGGAGACAACAACCGATGTTTGACAGGACTTAATTAAAGCTGTTTCCCGACATTCATCACAAACAATGAGAGAGCGCTAGGTAACAACACCAGGGAGCTAAGCTAAGGTAAGACAAAACATTATCCGTGAGGCATATTGAACTGTCGGCTGTTGGGCGCCATCCCTACTTCATCTCCACCCTACGTCACAGTGAGGAGGAGGATGAATGTATTAATATAGCACTTATGAGGAACCCTAAATAAGACAAAAATGTGTTTGTTTCTCACAAGACAGGGAATGAGTGATAAATTCACCTTTTGATTTCTGCCTGGATTATTTCACATGCTGGGTTTAGGTCAGTTGAATGTAACCCTTGACTGGTGACAGTGAATATTAGACTGTAAATAAAGGCTGGGGCTGTTTGTTTTCATGAGCGGTGTATACGCACGCAGCTGTGTTCGCTTTGACGCTGTGGATACACCTTACACAGACACACACATGACCGAAGCGGAGCTAACTAGTTAACCAAATGCTAGCTGACTTCAACAGTTTGTGAGGAACTTTCAGTGTGTAGCTCTGAGCTCGGACATTACCACACACCGCCACCGTAGCCTGAACAAACTCCACGCCCATATCCGGGTGAACAAACAAATCTGACTCGGGATAGGTCAATTCATTTGGTTTGTCACGTCACAAACCAAAATGTTACAAATCAGAGCGTATTTGCTGTGGATTTTCCATTTTTTAATGTATCTATTGATGCATGAAACGTTTTTTTTCCAGATTCTAGGATTTGGTTGGTGAAGGAGGATCATTATGTATATGCAGAGACTTGGAAAAAAAATGTGTTTTTCGTAATAGGACCCCTATTATGAGCTGAAACCTGTGTATTATTCTAAGTGTAAAGATTTAACCAAGTTAGAAAGTACTTTGTAATGAAAACCGGTGTACAATACATACATTTTATGATCCTTTATATCCTCGTTTTAACACAGACCACCTTATAGTCTTTGTACCTTTCTGTTGTCTGTTCAGAGGAGTTCGACAAAGAAACGGGACAGATTCTCAGTGGCATGGACAAACTGCCCCCGGACCTGAAGCAGTACGTGAAAGAAGACAACGAACTGTTCGATAAGGAAATTGAGGAGTGGGACATCTTACAGGCCCGCAAGGCCCAGCAGGAGAAGTTGGCCCTGGTGGCGGCTGCCGCAGCCGCCTCGGCGGCGTCCAACACCTCCACTTCCTCCTCTTCCCCTCAGCCGATGAGCATCGAGTCCAGCCCTCCAGACAACGCAGGTCAGGGTCACGGCGCTCCGAATATAAATGAAAGCTCTTATTGAGAATCAATAGTTTGCGGCAACATAAATACAGAAGACGTCTGGTTCCCTAGAGAGTTCTTAAGAGATAACCTTGAAATATTGGCGTGGAGTCTGAGAGCGCCGCCCGATATTTATACTATTGATACAGTATGTGCAATCCATCACAGGAAAGGCACTTCCAGTCTGCTACGGCTGCTTTATACCTTTTTTATTTTAATTGTGTGTTTCTCTGGCGGTCTGGTCTCCCTGCTGCAGCCCCCCAGCAGGACCCCGAGTACATGGAGCAGCCGTCACCCACCAACGACTCCAAACACCTGCAGGAGGACACGGAGCGTGCCATCTCCAGGGCCGCTGCAGAACAGCAGGAGAGGAGCCCCGAAGCTCTGCTGAACGCAGTGAGTCAGACGCACCTTCATCCAGTCATCGTCACGCATCACACGTCCTGCCATTTAACAAAAAACAAGTCAGTTTGTTCGTATCAGTCAACAAAAGGTTGTATTTTTACCTGCATTTTACCTGCATCCCTTATCTCCTTGAGTTAAGGATTCCCGTAGGATCCTCGTTTATCTGTTGTGTTCAATGTGTCCTCGAAGGTTGAGTGAGAAGCCCGTGGACGTCTTCTGAAGATTAACCCGTGAGGATTATTATGAAGCAAACCATAAACGTCTCATTTGTGGTACCTAAAGTGTTACATTTGGCAACGACGGTATTTTTTTATTATAGTCTTTGATTTTGTGACTACATTTATCTGTAGTTGTCCTCATGTCGCGTATGCTAGCTCAAGACAGGCAGCTTTTTGGGTTTTCTGTCAGGACTCCAGACATCATCATGGGTTTTCTAGCATGAATAGACACTGAGATTGTGGACGACGTTGTCTCTAAAAAGCAGGAAATGTCTCTCAAAAGTTGTTGGAAACCAAACCGCAGCTAAAAAAACAAACAAAACAAGGGCGTATTGGACTCACATGTCTGAAGTCAAAAGTTTTCTAATTACATTTGGTTAGAACTGAGAGAGAAGGAAGCAACACGTGCTAACAGCAAATCAGCTGTAACAATACAGTATGGCTGTTTTAAGTTCCACTGCCTTGAGGTGAATAAAAGATCATCTCATGTTTATGCAAAGGATGGATAATAGTAACCACTAATGAATAAACTGTAGATTTAGTCCCGTTATAGTTCAAAGGATTCGAAAGGAAAAAAAAAGAAGACTTTCCTTTAATTCATACTTCAAATATTCAAGTTTCCAGCGCCGTTTCCTCAAAAGTATGTTGTGAGTCTGCAAAAAAAAGAATAACACGATTTGATCTGTCAAAATAAATTCTGATTAAAAAAAACCCAACCTGACACTGAAGAGTCAGCTGAGTGTACAGATCTAATATCTGTCTGTACGTATTCCTTTACATTTACTGTTCCTTGACGTTCCATCAACACTCTATCCATCCTGTGTCATCTGTCTCTCTGCAGTCTCCTCCTCCTCCCACATCCCCTGTGCCCGAGGCGAACACCCCCTCCACACATCCTCCTGACCTGGTCATGGAGGATGAGTCCCCTGGCCAGCGCACAATAGAGGTTGCCATTCCCCATGTGGGGACCTTTGTCATTGAGTCAGAAGAGGGGGGCTATGACGATCAGGTAGCCGTAGACAAGCTCTGTTGGAGTCTGTGCCTGTTTGATGTCTGCATTGAGAGCATCGTTGCCCTTTTTCACGCGTCTCCGCAAAAGCGGGTTTTCACACCTGAGAAAATCTGACTCTTTGTGCCAACTGATTCCATTGGCGTCGCTAAATGTGAAATGAAACGGACCTCTTTGGCCCTTTTTTTTTTGTGTTACGCTTGGCACAAAGGCAGGTTGACCTTTTAGCAGAAAGAAAAGACAATTATGGATCAGCCTGTTGTCCATTTGATAGCTAATATTCACCTGCATATAAAAAAGAAAAAGCATTTCCCTGGGATGCTTTTTTTTTTTTTTTTTTTTTTTTTTTTTTAAAAACACATCCTGTATTTTCATGCATTCATTGTTAATTTTGTCTCATGAGTTTTGCTTGGTAACAGCTGGAGGTCACTATGTTTTGAGTGTCCCTGCACTTTTTTGGCTGGCTGTCACACACAGCTGTCACACGGCTGCTGCCTTTGGTTTTTTTCTTTTTTGTTTTGTTCTTTTTAGATTACACACTATGCAGTTAAACTGACCGGCTGCCTCCCTCACAAATATGTCACTCTAACCAAATGCATGAAGTGCTGAGTGATGGGGAGCATGCCCCTGACTGTGGTATGCTTTTTATTGTTAGTGCCTCCAAGCAGGTAACCTAGATGTTGACACAAGTTCATCACATGGACCTGTTGTGTTTAACTTGGCTCCTGCTTCCTGGGCAGGCAATGATGACCCCCAACATGCAGGGCGTAATTATGGCCATTGGCAAATCCGGCAGTGTGTATGAAAAGAATGGGCCTGAGGCTGCCTTTTTTAAGGTACACACTATCCTCCTACCTTTTCCTCATTCTGCACTCACTCACTCGACCCCCATACATACACCTCCACCTCTCCCTTTTCCTGCTGTTGTCGTCTGTTCTTTGTCAAACTGCATTAAGATGAAAAAAACCTTTACAGTAAGTAAGAACTCAATAAACGGGGGGTCTTAGGGGAAATATATTTGCTGCTCGCAGGTGCTCAACTTTAAACGTCTCTTTCTGGGCTGCATGTTCTCTTCCTGGCGTCAGTCACATCCAGAACAGAACAGAACAGAACGTCCGATGTGGGCGATACCCTCTCGTTTTCAAGCGACTGATGTTTCGTGGTCGGTCACGTCATGTCGAGCGCAACACGCTGCTTTTATTCTACACATATCTATTTATCTTCTGGCTCCTGCTCCTCCACCCCTAAAATGTTTTGTGTGAATTGGTTTGGTAGTTTTTTTCGTGTAATTTGAGTAAAATGTTCTATAACACGTCACATCCTAATGTATTGTCGGCTCCACCCATCCACGCAAGTCTGCATCCCAATTTGGCTTCTTTCCTGTCCCGCATCCCACCTTTCATACGACTGTCTAAAGCACATGTGTCAAACTCAAGGCCTGGGGACCAAATGTGGCCCGTTACATCATTTTATGTGGCCCTCGAGAGCATAAAAGGTCAGAGTTTGCTCTGAACAAAAACTACATTTCCCACAATGCAGTAAATAAACCTATTTTAACTTTTACAAAAACGTTTTGAACAAAGTAAATGTCTTAACTTGTGTTTGATATTATTTTTCTTTATTCTCTTGGGATAGTTTGATCCTTGATAGATGGAGTTCTGTGGGTTTAATAACCTGACAAAAAGATTTATATTATAACAGAGCAACATACAAACATATTTTTTCTGTGCAACTTTAATGTTTGTAACTTAATAAATTCAGAGTTATTTAACACTAAGAAGTAGTTACATTTATTTTACATTGAGTTACATTTAGTTACATTTATAAATTACATCTGGCCCTTTGAGGACAGCTATAAAGCTGATGTGGCCCTCGGTAAAAATGAGTTTGACACCCCTGGTCTAAAGGAAAAACTATGAAGTTCTGACATTATTCATCCAACTGGCTTCACTCTGACGTTAACACGTTAACAAACACGTTTCTCAACGCAGCAACTCGGAAGAAGGGAAACTCGTGGCCGTTATTTCACAGGTGGTTGGGTACTAAACTGCTTCCCCACTTTTAAATTGTGCCGTTGATCTTTTTCAAGAGTCAACACAGCGATCACTGTCATACAAACACCTACAAAGCCGCGATTCCGTTTCACCGCAGCTCCTCCGTCTCTGTCTCTCTGGTCCAGGCCATAAAGTTGGAGTACGCTCGTCTTCTGAGGTTCGCCCAGGAGGACACGCCTCCAGAGAACGACTACCGGCTGCAGCACATCATCGTCTACTTCATCCAGAACCAGGCGCCCAAGAAGATCCTGGAGAGAACACTGCTCACGCAGTTCGCCGACAGAAACCTGGCCTTCGACGAGAGGTCGGTGTTTAACGTCTACTGAACAACCACTTCTCAAAAATGTCCAGCAGAGGGCAACAGAGTGCTTGACTCTGATTTTCACGTTGCAGTTTCAACCGAATCACTTGGACATTACTTCAGTACTTTAAATTAAAGCACTAAAGTATCACTTTTGTCTCCGTCAAACAGAAATCTGAAGCGATATATATCCAATAAAGACTTTTTTATAACACTGCTGGCAAATAGGATTCCCCTCCATGTTAATGTTGTCGTGCTCCTGTCATTGGGGGTATCTAAAGCCCCTTACTTTCTCTTCAAACTTTTCAACTACGGCTTGTTGGCCTCAATCCATATTCATGAGTGAAAAATTGATTTCTCCCCTCTCCTCTATTTTGAGCGAGATAATTAGATTTGTGTGTGCATATGGCCTGAATAGGAGCCTCCGGAGGAGCGTTTCACTTCTCTCAGCACTGAAGGGCGATTCATTACGACGCGTTGGAGGCCCAGAGGTGGAATGGACTCTTTCATTTCCTGCGCTACCTCACATTGTCTCTGGCCCGTTTCGCGGCTAACTCCACTTCCTGTTTCCTCACCTCTCCCACAGATGTAAAAGCATTATGAATGTGGCGCGTGCCAAACTGGACCTGATTAAGCCTGAGGAGGTCAACATGGATGAATATGAGGTCAGCAGGAATGTCTTGTGGGTTTTGTTTTTGTACGATATAGACGTGGGCGTTTCTTCTCCGCCTGTGGAAACATTTGACTCATAATCGGTTGAAATGTTGATAATCTTGTGAGGTGATCGTGTGAAAACTTCATACTGTTGCAAATCTGCATGCATTATAAGAGCTGGACTCCAATGGGGTGCCAATTCAATCTAATAAGAATCGAGTCAAAAAGCCTCAAGCATTCCGGTTACCCCTTTGCGTTAACCCCATCATTCCTGCAGCCCAGCCAATCCAGACTCACAAACATCAATAAAGCCTTCGTGCTTTTTACGTCGCCAATCCCAGCTTAAATTACAGGACATAAAGAGCAATTATTGACCACGTTACCAGCTGGAGGTGTCCTGTCTGCTATTTTACAGACGCCTCTTTTACAATTGTGGTCTATAAGGAAAATATTTTTTGGACCATGAAACACCCAACAAGTGACCGCTGGGAAAAACTGGAAGGAATGAGCGTCGGAGCCGCTTCCAGCTCTTGTAATAAATCTGTGGAAAGAGATTTGAATCCTTTCCTAAATGCTTTTAACGCAGTATTAGGAAGTTGTTCCAGCAGCTGTCGTTAGATATGAACACACACCAACATTATTAGCCAATCAGAGTGACTGTCACCGGTCTCGCCTGTGGCTGTTTGTGTTTGTCTCAATCAGATGTGGCATCAAGCCTACCGGAATTTCCGCGACACCACCGTCTTCATGGTGACTGGCTTGGAGTTCTTTCAGAAGACGAAGTACGGTGACACCTTTCTAGCTCTATTCTTGATATCTGATGTTGAAAAGTCTCTTGTTAGAACTTTTACCACCTCTGAGTTCAGCGTCGTTCATCACATTTATGGTTAGGTGGAATGTCACCTGTAGGGGGCAGCAGCTCACAGTCTGTGCAACCTCCAGGGTTTATAGTTATGCAGGGAGTTCATGGAGTTCATGTCTTCCTTCAAAGAGTTTTCTGAGGTCTCAGTGCAGCTCTGCGACTAACTTATCTGAAGTTAACATGAGTGTTTCTCTTTCTTGCAGCTACATGGAGGCCCTGATGTATCTGATCTACTCCTACCAGTACAACAGGGAGCTTTTGTCCAAAGGTCTATACAGAGGCCACAGCGAGGAGCTCCTCGGCCATTACCGGCGCGAGTGTTTGCTGGTGAGGCGGCGCCGGCAGTAACTCACCGGTTAATGTCGGACAGCTCGTCGATTCTCTCCTGAAATTAGGGGGATATGTTATTTCCTTCACGTCACATTTCCTCCATTAAGGAGATCACAAACGTGGAGTTATAGCCTCACGGGGTGCGTTCCGGAACGTTTTTTTTTTTTTTTTGTCCGTTGGTTGTTTGCCTTTGATTTGGTCTCTTTTTTTTGTCGCTCTCTTTCCTCTGCAAAGTGACTCAGCAGAACTAAGCAGCCAAGCACCCCACCCCCACCCCCACCCCATCCTCCTCCTCCTCCTCATCATCCTCAGTACCGAACCGTGGTACTAAAATCAAATTACTTTTGCTGAGATATTGCTTTGGCTTGCTCGCAGCCCACAATAGATTCCAGCGAAGGTTTTTTTTCATCTGATACTGACAGATGAAAATCCTTTCAGCGTCGTGATATGAGTGTCTTTTGATTTCACCTCCACTAAGAGTGATGGTTAGGGGCCGAGGGTTTTTTTTTTTTTGGTTTGATCATTCTCATTCTGGTCTGTAGCGAAACGCTCTCACTGCTGCACTCGGTAACCTTACACCAGCATTGTGCTCATAATGTAATCACTGGAGTGGGAATAGGAAGCAGGAGAGCCAGAAAGTATAAACACATTACCATGAGACACAAGCGCATGTCCTCGACTAACCTCAAACCTCGGCTCTGCAAAAAAAAAAAAAAAGCCGCCATCAGTCATCTTGGATCTCTGGCCAGAACTCCTGGCTGCGTCCTGCTCAGCTGTTTACCTCCAGTTTCTTGTTTTAATTGAAAACACTGTTAACGTTGACACAGTTCCTGCACTTGGATCGCAGTCGTCGTTCTCCCCCCCCACCCTTGCCCCCAACCCCACCCCCTCGATTTCAAACCTGCCTGGAAAGAACGAGTCGTTTCCTCACAGAGGAGGTCAGCGAGTTTGTCCGTCGCAGCGAAGGTGTTCCAAAAACAGGAACAAAAGCTCGCGGGTCTGTTTTTTTATTTATTTATTTTTTTTATTTTTTTTTAGGAACGACAGGAGCCACTTCAGTTCAAGTGGCCGTAGGATGGGATGTGACAGTAATGATGCCTGTGGGATTAATATCGGCACTTTAACGGCTGTCTGCTGCTTATCCTTTATGAACAAATGGAAAGTAGAAATAACAAAAATCAAAACTGTAAAGAATATTGTTTTAGAGTAATAACAATCACATCAGTCATCAGCTTCTCCCCTTCCACGTTAAAGTATCACCGTCAGAATCTCAGGGGGAAACGAAGGACTGGTTGGTGATCGATTCAAGCTGCCCTCGTGTCTCCATTATGGACTAATGGCTGCACACGAAGGGTATTTCTTAAAGGTGCATAAAAATGAACCTAAATGGATGTAAAGTTCCTGGTTTCACTCGTGAGCACGACAAGAGTAACGTTTAAAAACGGAAGCTTAGTTTTAGACCTCTAATGATGATCGGTGAATATAAAATAAAAAAAAAAAATGTTTTTAAAGATGCTCAACTGTTCCCACCCCATCCTCGGCCCCCCCGCAGAAACTGAACGAGCAGGCGGCGGCCATGTTTGAGTCGGGGGAGGAGCCGGAGGTGACCACAGGCCTGGGCATCATGAACGAGCTGGTGGTGCCCTGCATCCCTCTGCTGCTGATCCACGAGACGGAGCGCGACCTGCTGGCGGTGGAGGACATGAGGAACCGCTGGTGTTCCTACCTGGGCCAGGAGATGGAATGTGAGTCGTGCCCCCACCCCCCCAAAAAAAAATACTCATCCCACCTAGGGTCCCCAATACAGATCAGGAAACCTTCCTGTTTAAACAAACACCTTATTAAGAATCAGTGGATTCAGAAACTAAACTGTCATTGTTTTCATTCATTAACAGCAGATATTTCTTGTTCTTTGCTCCTTAAATGAGAAACTTTTCACGGAGAGAATAATCAGCGATGGAAGTCATCATTAGCTGCAGCCTTATGACTTTTATTTAACGATGTTTTTACTGCTTTTTAAAGCCACATAACAGCACATGAAGTCCTGGCAGCGCCTGACATTCGACTCGAAGTTAATTCGGCCGCTTTCGTCTTCCTGTCCTCGTATTTATTTTTTTAGCGGCGGTTCAAATTCAGTCATGTGGAACTTAAACCGACAGTTAGATAAAAAATAAAGAGGATAATCTTATTGATATAAAAACAATGAAAAGGATAACATTTTGCAAGACTGTAAAGAAGAGTTTTCTGAATCCGTCAGTGGAAATAAAGAGTGGTGGATTTTTTAACAGAAGCTCAGACGGTGGACGATCGGCGTATAAAGCTGAGCTTTATCACTCAGACTCTTGTCAGCGGGGGTTTTACAATCTGCGCCTGTTGTTGGAACATGCTTTCAATCTGCTGCCGCTATCACACTGAAAATATTGACCCTGTGATTTCTGTGTTTGGGAATCAGATGTTTAATCTCTTGTTATCTGTCTTCCTGTCTTCCTCCCTCCGGCAGCCAACCTCCAGGAAAAGCTGACCGACTTCCTCCCCAAGTTGCTGGACTGCTCGACGGAGATCAAAAGCTTCCACGACCCCCCCAAACTTCCCACCTACTCCACGCTGGAGCTGTGCGAACGATTCAGCTGCATCATGGCCGCCGTCTGCAGGGCGTCCTCCGAGGGGAGATGAGCGCCGAGGGAACCCCTCTCCCCACCTATCACAGGCCCGGCCCCCGGGGCCCTAATCCATGGACCTCTCTTAACTCATGCCTTCCTTTATAAATCCAGGGGTCATTTGCTTCTTGCTGTTATTCCTCTGTCACTCTTCTGCTGCTATAGGTTTTATCATTCTAAATATTATTTCACTTTTATTTTAAACAAACAAAAAAAACCCCGCCACCGAGACAAAGAGGAGAGAACGGACTGATGGGAGGGAAGAAGAGTGGCAGTCCTGCAGTGGTTGAAAGCCAAGCACATTCTACTTAAGCTTTGCAAAAAAAATAAAAGTTTGGGATTTTTTTTCCATAGTTTATTATTATTGTTATTATTATTATTATTATTGTTGTTTCTCCAAATGCGTTCATCGCCCTTTCTGAAGCACTTCTTTCAGCATACCCCCGCTGCTCTGCCTCCGGTTTGGTACAGTATTACCACGTTTTGTTTTATTTTTTTCTAAGGAAGAGAGGACGACAGCCTTCAGATTATCAGCGGCTCCGAGGATCTCCAAAGGGCCTCCTGTCTTTGTGAACCACGCCAGAATGAGATGTTTTAAGTGCTGTGTTAGACGGCCACGGACTTCCTGTGGCTTGTTAATAAATTGAGAGAATAAAATTTTATTTATGGCTCTTTTAAGCCAAATAAACGTATTGTTTGCCTGATGTTAATTTTTACTTTCCTTGCACGTGATTTTGTTTAAACTGGATTATCCAAACTGAGATAAGACCTGACAATACAGTTGGAAACAAAATGTTTCAGCCCCCATATTTTATTTTAGGCTTACAGACTAAAGCTATTTATGAACTGAGCAATAAAATAGACAGTTCAGACAGCTCAATACAATGGATTTTATTTTTCCACATTGAAAAAAAGATGTTTATATCAAGCCCCTGAGTCACAACCATCATAAAAACCCACAATTTTTAAATAAGATGTGATAACAAAAAAAAAAATCAAACTTCATAGACCCTCATAGTCCCAAAGGTTTCTCTGTTGAGGTTTAAATTTCCATCTGTGATAAAGGAAACTTACAGGAACATCATTCCTAAAGTTAACATTGTGCAGTTCTACCTGACCTTTATGTTCATACCTTCCGTCCAGAGGATCATTGAGTTGTTCCATTATTTAAAAGCAGCCAGGAAAGAAAATCGGAATAATCCCAAAGATTTAACACCCTGATCCGTTAATGCTTAGATCTTAAACTTAGACAAGAAAAGGAAAATCAATTTTCATCTTTAGAAATTAATAAATTCTGTCTTTGCCGCTGTGAGTGAGGCGGTGCAGCAGGCAGATCTGTGTGACCCGAACCCTTCAGTCCATTTAGGGCTTCTCTACTGAAGGCGGTTATTAACTGGACTTTACAAACAGCCGTCATGGGATCACAAAATATGGACCCAAACTTTTCCACTAAAGCCTTATTTAACAAAACATCTGAGGGTATTTAATGATTGCGCCGCATCGTCAACCTCGAATGAACCTGTACTAACTTTCCAAAGGTCAAATGTCACACCTTTTTACAAAGTATTACCTGTTCTGTTTTTATTGGAGGAACTGTCGGAAAAAAGCTATCTAAAATTTTGGAAGGAAATTCATTCATCCATCCATCCTCTAAAAACATCACAAACTCAAAATCTTCCACATTAAAATGTGGTCAAATGGAAAAATAATAGAAGGAAATTATGAGATGTAGACATCAGAGTTCCTCACAAAACGTGTGAATTTTAATTGAAGTTTCTGCTCCTCTTAAAGAAAATAGACAAAACAAGACACACAACAAGAGAATAATCTTAACTTAGGTGAAACTTTAATGGTGACTGTCGATATCAAATGTGTTGTGAGTAAAAGAAAATAAATCCCAAATGTTTGCATGTATTGCTCTAGTGTGTGTGTGTGTGTGTGTGTGTGTGTGTGTGTGTGTGTGTGTGTGTGTGTGGTTTGTGCATACAGATCTCTGTGTGGGTCTTTTCTTGGGCCAATGAGCAGACCACATTGCATTGAAAATGTGTATGGAGCATTAATTATCATTATTGGCAGCACCATCCCATAATTTTGCCCATTATTCCCATTGACTGGGGCAGGAGACCAAGTCCTGTGATGATTATAGAGCACAAACAGCGGCGGTGCTTGGAGTCCATGATACTGACGGACAGGCTGTTAGTGGTTTGAAGTGGGTTTCCAACAGTATTGTTTCTCCTCTCGATGACTGCCTGTTAGCTGAAGAACAATCAGTGATTGGTCGATTGATCGGCCCCGCTGCTGATTCGACATGTTCAACCGACCAACAAGTTCCCAACCGAGGAAGAACTAGTGTGATATTACCAACGCCGCACAGGCTGTGACCTCAGATGTCCATCAGTGACCCCGATGTTGGGTCCCTGTGAATGAAACTAGTTTCCATCCTTCGTAGTTGCGATTTGTCCTCCAACCGTCAGTCATTCAACTTTTCACACAACTGGAAGGAAGAACGTTCTTGAGCATTGAAAGACAGATAAGATTTTTTGGACCATTGTTGTCAAAAACTCACAAACTAAACTCTCATGTGGAAGGGTCCAGCATGTGCCATGAAAGAAATCATCTGAATTTTAGGCCTACATCAAAATAAAAGTATGGATCCACGGATTTTTGTTGCTTCATTTACATTTGTAAAGAAGGGATTTTCTTGCCACTAGGCCACAATACGATCATACTGATTATGAGTACAAGAAACAACACATCACTGAATTATCTGCAGAGATCCAAAGGGAGAAGAAATGAGGAGAACATCACTGTTACTGTCTGTGCCATTCACATGCAAGGTACAACATCTCAGTGTTATTATTTAAACCCTTTAATACACCAATGAGATCTTATTCAAATTAATATTCGGCGTTCTTATGCGAATTGAAAAGATCTCACACACACTCCAGGTTCATACAGGGAAATGATATAATGAAGAGCAGCAGTAAGTCTCACACACACACACACACACACACACACACACACACACACACACACACACACACACACACACACACACACACACAGTCCTGAATGAAATGGTGCATGGTTTCAACCTTGCTCCGAACAAACGCCACACAACTTTTTCTCCCTTCACCAAAGTTAAATGCCTCACTTTTTAGGTGAGCCAGCATTTTTGTCAAAGACTTTGCTCTTCAGGAGAGAGGTGTGCGGTGGGAACGTCGCCTTCTGCAGCTACAATGGCTGATTCCCTGCAAAAGCCTCTCAGAGAGCAGGCCTTTCAAAATTCATGCTGATGGCAATTTGCAATCATGGCATGAATAGAAAGCAGCAGAGGGCATTCTTTGCATAGCCATTCTGCACACATATTTAATATCTTTGTTCATATGGGTCTTTAATCCCCCGCCCCTTGAGTGGAAGAAAAGCTGCCTGTTCACTTTGCACTTAATGGTGCTTTTTGAGAGCCCAGCCCTAGTTTGCCCGTGTTTTATGGTCAGATTCGAGTCCTGCAGGGTGAAAAATGCTGTCTGGGCTGTGTGCCAGGGGCCAGTCACCGCCTCTCGCTGCGATGAGATGAGAAACCTGGAAGGAAAAAAGAATCCGAGGTGAGGAAGGGGAGCTGCTCAAAGGTGCCACTTCCATGGAGATATAGTTGGGCCAAACAACACTTCCATCGGCGGACAAACAAAAGGTGAGGTGACCGCCTGACTGCCTCATTAGTGGAAAGCCAGCAGCCGCCATTAAACTGCTGAGATCTGCTTCTTTGGGTAATCAGTGAAGGCAACGCTAATCAGCATTTTGTGGTAATGAGCAATGTTGAGTATAAATCCTCTCTCCTGGGATTGGCTGTGTTGTTGCTTTTGCTTCAGTTGCCTAGGAAATAAGTATCTCCCTGAAGATAGCAGGCTATAGTCTGCGAGTCGTTTTCCTTAATTCTGTTTTTTTTTCTTTTAATTGTCAAGTTAAATCCGACCTGGAGGTTTTTTCTGTTGCTTGCTTAGGTTTTGTTCACGGATCGGTCGACTCAGACGATCAGAGATATTTGTTTGAAGACCAGGGGAGAAAGCTGGCAGTGAGGTGACTTCAACGTCAACCATCCATTTCACCACACACTGTTCTCTCTGAATATAGACACCAAGACTCCTCAACTAGGTTTATAACTCATAATGTCTCCTTTGTGAATAGTGCGGTACTGTGTTCGCATTCTGTAATCAGTATATGTGGAAAGCCTCCAGATGTGTTAGTTAGGAAAGCTCTTCTAGGATGATCACATATTCAAAGGAGAGATTGTAGTAGCTTCTGTGGCTCTTCATTATCTTGATGATGGACAAATCTATCATGATGATTGAGTAAAATGATAGATAATCAATAAGGTAAAATAGAGATCACAAACACTCTGTCATGATAGATATGTGCTTCTCTGCTGTCTCTGCCATTTCTGCAAAAGGGACAGCAACTTAACTTTGTCGTTTCAATCCCCGGTGCACAGATGAGATTTAATTTGTGTTTGCTGTTCTTCATCATATCCAAAAAGGTCACGCCTACAGTCCAGGTTCATACAGTGAACTAGTTTGAAGTCAAGCCAAGCCGTGAGTACCATTAGAGTGGAGGTAAGTTGCTAAGCGGGAGGACATAGTTAATTCAGACGTGTATGGGCATTTTGATCCAGCCTTTGTAGATGCAGCTGATGCACCCCTTAAATAGCAGGAGACACACCTCCATTGATTCTAGATCAGGTTTTTGTTGATCAATTATCCAGTTGCAGCAATGTGTTGATTATGTGCCAGATCGCACCTAGGTTTGAACCCAAAATGCTCGCTAAAAAACACAAGTACACTCGTGAGTCAAAAAATATGGTTAGTTTGAGAAAATGTGACCAGATCATTGGACACAAGCAGCAGCAAAGCATTGTGCACAAATGAAGTCCATTCTGTAAAAAAAAATATCAAAGGGTTTTTAAGGGTTGGGTGGAAGACTGCAGCTGTTTATGACATTTTTAAAACATAAATTATCCTTTAAACAACTTAAAATAAGTGCAGCTTTTGCTATTCTGTCATTTCAGTGTGGTTTTTATATCTGCAATAAAAAGCATTACCGCTTCTGTTGAACCTGGTGATCAAATAACTCTTAAGTGCTATTGAATACTTTTCTTTCAGAAGCAGCAAATATGAAATGAAGTCATAAATACAGAGTGAAGGAAATGAAGCAGGAACACTAAATACTCGGAGGAAAAAGCACTCAGTGCATTTTAGCATTTAATTTCCCATTTAGACCAAGTTGCAATCAGCAAAATAGAGTCTCCTGGCATCCAGTCGGTGAAGAAAAGATCGACTGCATTTAACATACGGAGAAATATTCCATGAAAACCAAGACCATGAATCATTACCTTAAGCCCTCTCAGCCGCCAGTTTGCTTTTTAATTTGCCCTCCCTCCTCCAACTCGTGGCCCACATCAGTGGAGCTCACTGAGAGCATTGTTCCTCCTGCCAGCGCTCTTGGCATATATGGTTTTATTTCAAACTCTCCGGCTGTCTGGCATGAGGAGCGAACCGGCAGTGTGTTATGAGAGCTATTTATGAGCTTGTCCTCAAACAACCTTTTCCTAATGTCAACTGTTAGACTAATGTATGTGACCTGATGCTGGCAGCAGCCACGAAGAAGTTGTCTGCATGATCGATGTGGATTGTTTTTACCGCCAAGTCACGATTCGTTAATTACGGTAGTTTTTAGAATGAGTCATGTTCATGACAGGCGATGTTTTGGGATCAGCTTTAATCAGGCTGTGAATGATTACAATGCAGCGAAAGGTATTAATCAGAATGCATATTCAGCAGCATTTACATTACCTTAAAGTGGACGAGCTGGACTGGAACCTGACGTCTCTAGGACGCCACATTACTGCAGCAGGATCAAATAGCGGGATGTAATAATTAATCAATATGTAGTGATTGGGTTCTTATTTTTCTGATTGCAAAAGAAAAAAAACAAAACAGACAAATAATGCAACGCATCTTAAATTGATCCAAACTGAAACCTGAAGAGCTCTTCCTTCCCTCGGTGCTCATATTAAGGAGACCAACTGAAACATCACAGCCGATTGCATCCAGTCCAATGCGCGTATATAGTTTTGTGATTTTTGTCACAGTACAGCTGAAGATTTGACAGGAAAGGAGGAAGAAGAGGGATGACGCTCATCAAAACGACGCTGCCAGGAAATTGGTTTTTGGAGCGATTTGACTGTCAGAAGCTCAGTTCAATTTGTGATGACTTGACAAAAATCCAACATGTTGAAGTCAGTCAGTTTCAAACTTATGCATCACCAGTGTCAAATCGAATAATTTAACCGATACCAAATATCATGCAAACAAATCAAAAAGCTGGGAACATTTAAGTCCGACACTGGGAAAGCTGCTGTTAAAAAACTGCCAAATTCTAACGATTCCCAAAAAGACATCTCAGTGGAAACCAACAAAGAAGAGCCATGCATGGAAAGGGACAGTATATAATAGCAGTCAGGAGTCATAGAATGATGAAAACCAGTCCCCTGCTTTAGCAGACTTTAATCGAACCGAATCATCACCTGAATCCAGGATTCTTTTATTTTTTTTATTTTTCAAGGATTCCCATTTGAAGGATTTTGGGGGAGGACATTTCCAATGCCTGAACAAAAATGAGTCGATGACATCCCCATAAGATCCAGAAGGGGTCCTTAGGAACATTCACTCCTGTGACACATCCATCAGTGTGAGCTACCTTCACGTTAGCTTGATACCAGCTTCACAGCTTATGGCTGTAACTCGATTAGGGTGGTGCTTGATGGATACTTCAATAACGTGGTGGTGGTGGTGCCTTTGACTCTATTGATCGTCTGTTATTTGTAGAATTTCATTTTTCTCTGTTAGTCTAGATGCTTTAATTCTATCAAAATGCTGCCACAGATTTTTATTTTGCTCACTTAAACAGGTGTGTGTGTTTATGTGTGTGTTTTGCTTGGTTGTTTATCCATGTTCTTATTCTATTTGTGCATTTTTAACATGTACTGCCTCTTTTACCAGTTTGAACATCATATTCTTTTTTAATGCCTCTCCTGTTATGTTATTAAATCACAAATGTCTATATCTTTTGATCCAAAACTTAAAATCCATCAAAACACAAACACTTGAATGCAATTCAAACATTGCTGAAGGGTTCTTGAGGGGACGTAAACAAGCCTCAGACACACAAACGACCTTCATCGCGGCTCTCTGACCGATAGCGATGTCTGTTTGTGACCTGTAGGGGGCAGCGGCGGGCTTGAGATACATCTTGGCTGCTTTGGATTGTTAAAAGAAGAAAAGAGATTGGGGGTTAAGGAGAGCGACAAAAGGCCGAAAACCTCACTGCAACCGTTGTCAATTGACTTCAGGTTCCAGGACAGATCCATCTAAAGACGACTCAGAGATTAAACATGTGACCGTTCAGTAAACATGTTGGTGGGAATGACATTTTAAGAGCTGTGGCAGAGAAGTCAGCACATGTTACCACATGTTTAAGACCAGCAATGTGCAAAACACCGAAAGTCAGGACACATTTAGAAAAACAAAAAGACAATATAAAAAATATGATCATATTTCTTATATCTGCATTTATTTCTTCTTATTTCCCTTACTTATTGTGTAGTTTAAAATATAATAATTCTAAAAAATCTGATTGGCCAGGGGTTTTGTGTTTGTGCATTTGATTGCAGATGTTGGCTTTTCAATCACTTCTCCCATTTTAAATGATCTCAAATGAGTGAAATTCACTTAATCCCAGGTGACTCTTTCAAAAATAAAAGTGTTTTAACAATTTGCAGCAGACATTCTGACTTGTTGCAGCGGAACACACACAGGTATGAATAATGAAATGACACCTGAAAATGTCTGAATGTCATTTAACTGCTTCAGTTTTTTGAGTCCTGATGTCTTGGCTCAATAAAAACTGACTGTGTAAAATGTTGTGTACATTTGTTTCAATGGGACATTTATAGTTCTTGCATTTTTGTTATGGCTTTGATTTCATTAGCAAGTTAGAATAGTCATACAACAACAAAAATGACTCAGAACTACTCAAATAAATTTTTTGTTCTGCAAATCTTTTATAAAAGTCCTGTTATTCCTTATAGTTAAAACCAGGATTACTGTGTAGCTGAATGCTCCAGAGTCTATTTATGACAATCACACATCAGATTTTCCACTTAATTCAAGTTAAATATCTTTAAATCTGACTGTTATTCATTTCTGGACTGAAGAGTTTCCTAACAAATCATTTACCTTCTCCAGGTGTTGATATGATAATTGAAGTATTTATCTTTTTTGTCGGCATTACATTCAACTTTCTTACAATCTCTACAAAGGATTTTGGGGCATTGCTAAAATTTGACCTTTTCTATCTCTATGGCAACATATTGTTTTCATATCACATGTAAAATATTCACTCTTTCTTTACTTGTTCTTTTACATGTATACCTACAGTTTATTATTCATGATATGTTAATGTGAATTGTACTTTTTCATACGAATTTTACCTTTTAATTTTAACTGAAGCAAACTCATTCATTTTCTCTCTTTGCTTTGAAATACATTTCTATTTATGAATTTATTAATGAGCTAAGTCTTTACTTAAGCTGATACGGTTTTGATAAACAGAGCTATATGCTTTATAAATCATGCGTCCCTTATACCTGATACAACATGTATGTTTAGTGCCCGTTATAAACTATGTATATAAACAGATTACTGCTCATATTCAGGACTTAATAATGGTGGAACTGCTCATTACGACTCAAAAGGTCACCCAGATTGTTACAAGATATTGTAAATCATAATTAATGGCACGCTTTCATGTCAGCGGGAACACAATCAGCCCTCTGGCACCAATCTCAGAGATATCTTTTAATTTATTCACACTTTTAAATAGTCATTAATGTCCTGGGAGAAATAAAACACATGAAAATGTATATGTTGGGTACATTTTTACGACAACTGAATAAACAAATCTATCTAATCATAAAATATCAGACATACACTTGGTTCTAGTTCGTATTTTTCTGTCCCCATCGCCAAACAATATTTTACACACTGTGTTGTGCAAGCTTCATTAAATATGTGAATATATTGGCGCTGACTGTTATGCAAGCATTTGAGCGTCCAGTTGGGAAAGGTATTTCCTTTAATGTGGGGCTATAAGCTCATTAGATGTCCCAGGATGTAGACACAGCCACAGTTTGTCACTGAAATGGATGCATCATGAACATCATTAATTTCTCATCCTTTTACTTATTGCATTTTGAGTTGTTGAGCTATAAGAGAATCTGTTTTTTAGCAGGATTAAACAAAATCTACTTCATGGACTGATTGGCGTTTCCTCTGTGTACTTTCAAAATGTAACCGTAGAAACAGCTGAAATCTTCCAGCCTTCAGGTGAAAAATCTGTATCTGTATTTTAAACCTGCTGAAAAGAATATTATAAAAAGCTTGGACAGTTTGGACAGCCTTATTTAAAAAGTAAGGAAAGTAAATATAACAGCAATATGCAAATGAAGGTGTTTTGCACTGGTGTAACAATTAGTGAACATGTGTTTGCTGAAAGGTGTGTGGAGTTTTTGTGTCGGCCGGTAACAGACCGTCCAGGGAGGGGGTCGAGGACGGCGGGGACCCGTACGTTCAGGGACACTTGAATGAATTTGAAGAATGGGTTGTGTTTTTTTTTTTCTTTTATGCAGCACAGCCACAATAGCGGGTCCTGACTGGCAGACAGAACCAGCATCTCTTCAACTTAAACAAACCCGCCTGATTTAAAAAAAAAAAAAAAAAAGAAAGAAAAAGAAAAAAAGCGTTTTTTTTTTTCTGGGCATTCAATCAAAAATCCTGTTGGGAAACTTTTCCCGCCACAAATGTGAAATCAGGGAATAGAAACACTTTTGAAATTCGCTAATCTGTTTCTCGCATTTATTTTTTAATTTTTTTATTTTGATCTGTAATGAATCCAGTTGAATAAAACTAGACAGCGTGTATCGTCAGTGTAACCTCAATGGCGACCGGTTACCGCGGCGATAACGTCTTGACGGTATTATATCTGTCAAGTGGCCGTCCTGCTTCGGTTATATGATCTCGTGAGCCAAAAGCTGGCCTCACAAATTTAAGCATACGCAGACACAACTAAAGCTTTCAGCCCCTCCCACACACATACACACACACACACACACACACACACACACACACAGCGTCTGACCCGGGGTCAAGGTGCAGTGACTTTGAGGGTTGTCTAACTGGGCCTCTTGAAACTCGCATTCCAGCGTGTGGAGGAGGAGGGGGAGGGAGTTTTCTGCAGCCAAGCTTATTACCAGAGAGAGAGAGAGAGAGAAAGAGTGATAGAGAGTGAGAGAAAAGAGTGAGAGAGGGAGGGAGAAGTGGGGGTAGGAAGAAGCTGGAAGGTATTATGTATTTCCTTGGCTTCCTAGAGGCTCCCTCTTGTTCCCTCCCACTCAGCCGGCAGAGCCGAGCGACGCTCTGAAGGGAAACGCCGAAAACTTGAACCTGCTGTTCAACCTCGGCCTTCTAACTAGCTCACTTGTTTTCCTGCACAGCCGTTCCCTCTGTCTTCCTCCCTCCCTCTCCCTCTTTGTCTCTCTCTCTCTCTCTTTCCCTTACTCTTTTTCGCCGGGCTGTGTGTATAAGAGGATCACTTTGTGTCCGTTGCCTCTTTCGGCGGTGCTGCAGACTCACATGGAGGAGAGGATTTTACTTCCTGACGGCGGCGCACAGCTGCAACAATCCCCTCCATCTCCACGCCAGGACTCTTTCTCTCTCTCTCTTTCTGCTTTCTGCCTCTTGGAGGGGTGGCAGCGACCGTTGTGGTGGTGGTGGTGGTGGGTGGGTGGGTGGGTGGGTAGATGGGGGTAGTGCCATATGAGAGCTGAGAAAAAGAAAAAAAAAGGAAGTGGATCGGAGATAAACAAGAGAGGAATCTTGTCATTCTTGGATCGAGATGTCGCAAAGCTTGGCGGTAAGTCCTTCTCTCCTTATCTGGAAGTTCTGTACCCCCCACCCCCACCCCCACCCCCGGTGAATCCTCGTGAGTCTGAATTCTCATAGTTTTTGCATGCAGAAATCACACATTGAGTTTTTCCATCGCTAGACTGAAACGTGGGTAACAAGAAGGACTTTTTGTGCTTTTTTTTTGAATGTGGACTAAGTTTTTGAGGGTCAAGGTAGACTGGAAAAGGAGGCGGTGTGGAAGTGGACTGGGGGGGGAAGGGAATCTGGAGAGGTCAAAGAGAATGGCACTTTGTCAAGGCAACACAATGGCTCTGAAAACTTTTTTAGTCACAGTGAAACATGCATAGCCCCCCCCCCCCCCCAAAAAAAAATTAAAAAAAAATTGGAAGCTTCTCTATGTTTCTGTTGGCTGGACGGACGGTTGCTGTTCAGGCCTTTCATTAAGTGAGGAAATTGATCAGTCGCTCGCCGGTTTCACTTTTCACCAGACAATGAGCATCAGTATCTTTTCAGGCTCCTTATGGGCAAAACTGTTGCGTCCTTTTTTTTGTGTCTTATTCATCAGCTTTTCTAGAAACATTTTAGCAAAGAAGCATCACGTCCAGCAGGAGAACTAAAAGTCCTACAGACACTTACGGAGTCCAAGTTCTCGGACAGATTTTAATGGTTGAACAACGCTTTGGTTGCAAACTTTGTGCATACGTGCTGTTGAAAAGGTGCATTTGAAGGTTATTTTTCTTGGTTGGCCTCCATATCCTTCTAGAAGAGGTCACGGCAGATGTTGGACTAATGCAGGTTGACTGAATAACTCCATTATGTGCTGAATGGAAGCGATACCTCCGGAGCACAGCCGTTAAAACACTACACCCTGACATTTGCGTCTATTTTAATATTTATGTTTTGATTTTTAAAGTCATCACTAACTTATGACGCCCTCTTGTTTTTTGCATGGCTTTGAGATAAACCGAGGTAATAGAAAATGTCTTTTTTTTTTTTTTTTTTTAAAGTAAACAACATGAATTCAAATGTATTTCTCCATCTTTTCAAACAAAACACAGCCGCCTGAGTGGCAAAAGCTTTTACAAGTTAGTGGAAGTGGCTTTAAAGAAAAAAACGAACCGTCTTTTCACTTAAGAGCGGAGTCTATGAAAGGAGCTGAGCTGTGGGAGGAAGTGCATGAACTCCTTTTAGAGAGCTATTGAACTTGAGAGCTGTGATTTATGTGTCTCACCTTGATGGTTCACTGGCACTTTGGGGTTTTGACCTCACTCCCTCAACTCTTTGAGGAAATCAGAGGTCGTCGATCTGACTGACTCCTTCTGCGCCCCCCACCCTCTACTTCCATTCATTAGATGTCTTTAGACAGTGGTATCGAGGTTCGAGGGTTTAGTTTTTGTTTTTTTTTGTCTTGTTAACTTACCAGGAAAACTTGCCTGTATTTCAGTCATGGCTACTACTCAATTATTAATAACACAAATTGTATCTGCTGCTGAATCCAGTCCTCTATTTTCGGTAAGTGGGTCACAATCCAACCAAACAGCTCTCTTGACTTTCTTTAACTTGTAGCCGTGAAGTTACTGTAAAAAAACAATTGTTTTCACTTCAACCACCTGCAGAGGGAAATACAAATATATTTATTCAACAATAACTTTTATTTGAAGTCTTTTCTTGATTGGTGCAAAAACTTGGGGAGATGTTGATGTTAAAGAATAAAATTTGATCTGTGAGCCTCACTGAAAATACATTTATGGAAATTTAAATTTGCCTAAAATCTGACTTTGCAGGAGTTCAGGTTACATCAGATGTAAAGTCACATTCATTCCCTCAAACATGAGCCTAGATTATTAGTATTTTACAGTTATTTCTTTGTTTTATTGCTCATTTGGTGAACACAGCTGATCTCAGGGATTTGTTGTCCACGCCAGGTGAAGACACGTCGTCAGATAACCCGACTGACCTCCACAGCCAATTATAGCCTCTCCCTAAAGCCTCCTCTGGTTATAAATTAGCCCAGTTGTTTGCAAGCAATGAAAGGAAAAGCTCACTTAGTAGCAGTGATTTATTAGCTGTTAGCCTCCTGCTGCCACGTGAATGACAGAGGTGCCATTCAGGATGAAAACAGGACCTCAGAAAGCAGACAGGATCTGACTACCGTAGGAAATAGGAGTTGGTTTCCTCTTCTGTTGCTGAAACTAGACAGAACTTACATGTTTTGATAAAAAAAAAAAAACACCAAAGAAATGTTTAGTCGTCCAGAGAGAATGTTAACGGCTCCACAGAGTAACCACAATTTTAATTAAAACACGTCTGTGCCATTTACCTGCTGGACAGGAGCAGCTTGGTGGTTAGCACTTAAAAGGCACACAGGAAATAGGAAATTAAAAGTAAGTTTAATGTATTTATTAATTCATATATTTAACAATACAGCCATTGCATGTTTTATTTTTCTGTGGCTGTTGGCTACTTCTTTCAGTATGTGAACGGAATCTAAACAAGATGTACGGCGTATTCTGCGAATGTCGAGTCATTTGTAAGATCGATGAGCAATCTATCCCTGTAAATCGAGTTCCACTCCGATTACAACCTTAATGCAAGCAGGATAACTTTGTTAAGATGTTTGTATGACAGTCGCAATAATCTCAGTATTACCTTACCCGAGTCCTGATCAATTTACTAAAGTGCACATAAATGCAAAGAGTGACAACCCCGTTGACCTCTCTCGCTCCGGCTCCCCCCAGCACTTAATGTCGCGATTGCAAGTGTCCCAGATGGAAACACCAGTGGTTCCTTCTCCTGCAGGAAAAGTTTACTGAATTGCGTTTCAGATGATGTTCGTGCTGCGAACGGCATAGAATTGGGGGAATCCGTAACGATACGACTCTCTTGTTTCTGACAGCAGCCCAACGGCGGATTCGAGTTTCACTGTCGGTGTTGGACAAAGAGATGTCCGTCTGAATGGGAATCCTCTGATTAACGTGGGAACAGTGCGTGAATGTGAATCCATGCTGCTTCAGGAAGGAATATGATGTGACAAAGCAGCAGTTCATAACACACACCCCACCCCTCCCCGAGGCCAGGAAAACGGTCGCCTGATGGACTTTTGGCTTTTCCCAGGACAATCGTCCAGTTGATCGCTTGTTGATCACAGAAAGTCTTGTCTAAATGTGGATGGAAAATTTTTATTTAAATCAATATCTTATTTCCCCAATGAGGAGTAGCTTAAGAATCATCGAGAACTGTCATCATCTGTCAAGACCGATGTGCTTCCACGTACGAAGAGTCAAATATGGCGACGGTCAGAGGTGTAGCGATGTCAGATCTGTGAAACCAAGAGGTATATCAGAATTTTTCACTATTTACTTCAAATTTTTTTCATTGCCCATCTGAACTTCAAGTTATTTAACTATTTCTCCTGGAATCGCTCTCGTCTCTTCATCCACATTGGTTTACCCTCGGCCAACATCCCCAATCATGTATGACCTGAATGCAGAAGACACCGGTATCCGTCTGTAACGTTGAGCATAAATGGGTCTATATGGGTCTTTAATGTTCAGATTTGACAACATGAATCCACTGCAGGGTGGGTTTACTCCACTTTTTTTGGTGATTGGAGGACTCAGCCACATTAATGACACGCACACATTGTTCAAAATCAGTATATCGACTTGCACAAATCAATCAAACATCAGACATCTGGAAATAATCTCCTCCAGTGTCACAAGGAGTTGTTTAGACTTCAGCTATTTGATTTTGACATTGGTGTCGTCTCCTCCTGCCGATGTCCAGAACACTTCAATGCAGTGGTGAGAGAGTGTGTGTGTGTGTGTGTGTGTGTGTGTGTGTGTGGGGGGTGGGGGTGTTGGGGGGCACACTCCAGAGCTTTTTCTCGTTGACTTGTTAACATTTTTATGAGGTTAAAGTATGTTGTCAGGCCTTGCAGCGGCGCTGCGGTTCACTCTACCAGGGGGAAGGGCTTTCTCACACATTGTGATGTCCACCCCCCCCCCCACCATCCAGTCCATGATATTACTATTACAGTAGGGTTGTCCCCTTCGTGTTGCACTGCTTGTACTGTATGGATAATAACCTGGAGTCATATCAGCATGGATGTTAAAGTTGTGTTAAAAAATTCACTGTAAAGGTGACAAACATAAAATCCTTTATTTCTACGATGAAAACATGCTCATTAGCATAAGTTACTTTATTTAGCACAGATGGATGTAAAATGTCATTCCTCTCTCAGTAATGATGACAGATGATATGCATCGTAAGTCAGATTCGTATTGAATTATTAATGGCTTGGGACAGGCTTTGGGCCTTGGCAGTGGAAAATAACAGGCATTGTCTATAATCAATCAGCATCTTCACTTATTTGTATTTATATTGTAAGAATAAGACAAATGAGACGAAATGTTGACGGTGGTATGAAAATAAAGGTAATACAAATCCAGGTGTTGCAAAGACAGCCTGCTTACTGCTTCCATGGACATGTGCGCTCACACAAATGGCCCCCGTAGGGTCGGTGATGTCATGTCTGTGATGGAGGCCGCGTCCCTTGATCAGTGATCCATTTCTTATCCAGCTGTCCTCATTGACACAAAGGAGGAGGTGAGAACAAACGAAAGGGAGCAAGTGGACTCTAGAAACTGACTTTGTCTAGTTAAATATCGTATTTGTACTTTCGTGAACCCAATTTACACATAAAAACATTATGGAGCGCTTAATTTTACGTCTTATCAAATTTAGAGAGATTCATTTTGGATTTTTCCATTTATTGTGTCGTAGGATGAGTTGTGTGCACGTCTTTGTGGGTGTGTGAGCTTCTAGACCATTTTAATTTGCTAGCTTTTAGCATCTCAGCCCGGCGGTGGTCACATTGATATGGGGGGTGGGGGGTGGGGTGGGGGGATGGGAGCCCATGGAGAGCACACTGGGTAATGGCTTCCTTACATTTAGTGCTTCCTGTTTTATGGCGGTCCGGCGAGAAGCGGCTGTGCTAAGGCAAACATTAGCAGTGAGACAAAGGACACTCCAGACGGGTCACAGGGGGGCAACTCTTCCCATTATCTGGGGGGAAGTGATCTTAACTAAGGCACTTTTTAAAACCCATCAGCAAATTAGGGGCTGAGCTGAGGCGGGACGCCATCAGAGCTGTGAGTGTGTGTTTATAGAGCGGGGCTGTAAAGCACCGGGCAGCAGTCACAACACAACACATTATGGGCGTTCAGCTCGCTATCATGACCGTGTTATCATCATCACAGGGTGGGCGTTCACTCATCAGGGGGGGCAAGTCGTTTCTCATCTGTAGCAATGGCTCCAAAAACATTGTGGCACAGTGATTTTAAATATTTAGGGGTCAATTCAGAACCATTTATAAGGGATTTCCAATTTTTGCAAACTAATAATTGAAATGTTTGGAATTGGGTTTGAAACTCTATCAGTTTTCTAATTTTTTAACAGATCATTACTTTTGATTTTGCTGTTTAATTATCAATCATTTCAATAAAGGTACTTTTTATATCTATAAATTAAATTCCAAATCAATTGATCCACCACTCTCAATGATGTCACCAATAAAAAATAAAAAAAAACTCATGGAAGCCTCGATAATTTCAGCTCAGGAAAACATTTTATTGTTTTTGTAGAATAATGATTGAAATAATAATTTTCCCTGATTCATGGACGCTGGTTTCAGCCCCACTAAACGCTTTAAGTGCTCAGATGTAGGTCAGCTTTTAGTGTTTTTTTATTAGCCAAACAGCCTGTCAAGTTGTGCTGTAATTTATAACTTGAAAACAAGGTGTCAATTACATGCTAATTACACGCCGTTAAAGCTACTGCTTAACGGCTAGACATCATGAACGTTTATGTCGTCGTCTCTCAGTAAACATGCTATTTACTTTTTGGGTGGTTTTTGGCCACCGGGAGACAATAATCGATGCGATGAAGTGCTTTTCAAAAATAAAAAGCAATTTAAACAAAAAAAAAAAAAAGAGAAAGAAGAAGAAGAAGAAGAGGAAATCGTTGAACGGAACGGAGGCAGGACTCTATTTTAAGAATTTTCAAAATGACTCAAGTGAATTTTCGCATGTGGTTGTCCAACTGTTTGTGCTTTTTTTTTTTTTTTTTTTTTTTGCGTGAAACCCAACCCGTGTTTGTGTGACTGAAGGGCCATTATGGGACAGGCTTTTAAGGGAGATCTGGGAAGTGGAAACCTAATACTGTCTGACTGCTGCCCTTGTGTACATGAACCCCACAGCTGCTAGAGAAAGAGAGAGAGAGAGGGAGGAAGAAGGGTGGAAGGGTGGCTGGGGGAGGGAGAGTGAGGTGGGTGGGTGGGGGGGTGGGGGCTCAGTAATTAGTTGTCTGGTTTTGTATTGACCAGTCTGGTGCTTAGGCCTTGGGGACTGTTAAATTTGCTATTGAAAGTGAAAGGATTATGCACCCAAAAGAAATTAAACGGGAGCAATGAATAGATTCTGGACCACATCGTGAACAGCAGGTCCTCCCCCCCACCACCACCCACCACCACCCACCTCCTGCCTCCCCCTTCTTGTTTCTTCTTGGGTTTTCTTTGCGTTTCTCAGACAAGGTTATACTTTTCTTGTCAGAAACCATCGTTTTTCATGTTATCTGTAAATTGAAAAAATGCCCCTTTTTGACGCTATGATGATGACACCTTATTCTCCGACCCAGATGTGGAGTCTGTTTATTGGACCGGAACAAAGTCCAAAATCATTTCCGCATGTTAACCGTTGAAGAGTTGAAGAGGTGGGGGGGGGGGGGTAATGTCGTAAGCGTGAGATGAAATCTGTTTGAATGTCACCGGGGGTGGGGCGGGGGGGTAGTGATTGCCAGGTGGGATTGATGCCTCCTTGCTCGGGCCACCCAGAGGAAGGAGTGTCTGTTTACTCCTGCTGAGGCTAGTCAGACTTATACTGGGGGGGGGGACGACATCCTCCACATGCCATATTCCGTTCACATCAACAACATGGTCACACTGTAGTCTCATCTTAGTGGGGACAGAAATAAATCAGCATTAGACTAAACTGTGACACCGCCGCCACCGCCGCCGCCCTAATGGTTCTGGCCAAGCAGGCCCGATTCTAAAAAAGAGGAGGTCATTCTCGTAGGATAATAACCGCCCTGTTACAGATGGGTCGGCACCTCGCTCCAGGACTCTCGGGCTTGAGTTCCAGCCCCGTTGAAGCGAGGATCCCCAGCCAGCCTCCTCCTGCTCCGGAGCATTTGAACCTGCTGAACTGTGGGCCTCCAGTGTATCTGGTGCATGATAGAGGGGTGATGTCATGTTCTCTCTGGCTGTTTGTGTAGCTGGCAGAGACCAGTGTGTTGCTGGAGAAGGTCGCACACTATGACTCAGTCCAGATCACACCAGGCCAGGAGGACATTGTCCAAAGAGTAGGAGATCAAATCTCTCTCTCTTTTATTTTTCGGTTTGTGCCGTACAGTAAAAATCGCCGTTTGCTTCTCTCCTCTCTTTGATGCTGTTTGAACAAGATGATATGAAATCTTGTACCAACATTCCATGTTGTTAATCTGTTTAAAGTCTCTTGTAACTTTATGATACAGGACAGGAGTGAGCGCTCTTTGTTGATAAGACGCACAATCTGGTTGAGATCCCCACTTTGTGATTATCTAGCCGAGCTGTGCACAGGTGTCCGGTTGTGGGCTGATGATAACCAGACCAGACTGCACACAGGAGATAAATCACTGCTCTAATATCACTTCAAGAAAACTATTTTTTAAACTATGTCAGGGCCACTAAAACATCTCACAACGGAGGTTTTTTCCACGGTGCAAACGCTGCGCCAACCCCAGTCAACTGGCCCTAACAAATATCACCTGTTTCTGACAAGCGGAAACCAAGGGAGGCAAAATCCCTGCCGTCTGATTGGTCCATTCTGAGCACATCTGGCTGCAGACCAGTGACAGATATTTCTGGGTGGTTTGAATCACCGAGCTTCAGTCTCCAACAGCTGTGAAACGAAGCCCGGCATCGGTCCCCTTGTGAGGTCAAACCGGACTGAAACTCTACAGCTGAATTTACATTAATGGACTTAATTGCTCATGGGATGCTTTCAAATTAAATTACTTTGCAATGTTGTTGAAATCAGCAACAAGCAGCCCTGTGTCACAGAGGTTCAGAACTTGTCTGTGGCGTCTATTGTAACCACACTTCAGTAAACGTGTTTAAAACCTGCATAAATAATAATTTTACATACATTAATGGACTGGAATACATTTTTCTTTTTTGTTTTCTAATGATTTTATTTAACATCGACCAGACGGACACCTTTGATTGATGCAAATGATTACGTATCTTTTGAAATGTTCCAGTCTTTGCAAAAACAAAACAAAAAAAATGTTACAGAACAAGAACAAGAAAAAAAAAAAAAAAATCAAAATAACTTTTTTTTTTTCTTCTTCAAAACTAAAGGGCAGGTGTGAAAGCTGAAAGCTGTATTTTAAAATATGTTTTTTTTATTGTTTTTTTTTTAAAGTCAGACTACCGAATTCATTTGATAATTGAACGTACATCATCGAACAAAATTCATGCTTAAAACCACAAATTCTGCTATCATCTCTAAGGAGTTGATGATTTGCACTAGTTTGATGCTCCTGTACTTTATAAAGGTGGTTCAAATGATAACATAAAATCTGTGCCTCCATCTGTTTTCTTCTTCGTATTCCCAGACCTAAATGTGATTTCAGCCGTCTTGGAGTCGGCAAATAATAAATCAGAAAGAAAACATGAACACCGTCTGCGTCTTGCCGTATTGCAACGTTGGGCTTTATTTGCTTTCTCCCTGTTTAGAGGGGGTCTCTGTCCTCCCCCCCCTCCCCTCATCCATCCTGGTAATAGATGGCCTCGTCGCTCGGGGTTTGAGCCCACCTTTAAACAGGCGCTCAGGATTGGGGTTTGCCTCTGTGCAAACGATGGAGGGGAACAATAGGAGCGTGTGGCGTTGTCTGTCTGCCTTCGGAGGCCTGAACCAAACACATGTGAGCACGTGACGGCGTGATGGCGACGCAGCCTGGGCTTCGCCGTGGGCCCTGCCAGGTAGCAGAAGGGGGACGCTAGGAGACATCCAGGGTATGCAGATCCGTCTTCATCCTTCATTCTCGCTCTCGTGTCGTCTCAGGCTTCCTCACTTCTCTCCTCCACGCGTACGTCTGTCCACTCATCAACCTTCATGGCCGCGATTTCTGCTGTTTGTCTTTCAGGACAAAGCCTTTGTGCTGCTAAAATCCTTTATGGGATGTCGATCTGGATGGAGTTGCTCTTGCGTGTGCATTTGTGTGTGTGTCCATTCACGATAAAGCCTTTTTAAATATGTGTGTGCAATTCTGTTTTGATTCATAAGCTGCTCGGCTGACGGGTGGCGTTGACCTTGGCCGGGTTTGAATGTGTGCAGAGGGAAGATAGAGGGAACGAGTCTGCGTGTGTTTTTAAATGTGCTTTATGATGCCAGTATTTCTGTTATTTGTCATGGGGGGAGGATGTGGAGTTCTCACCCTGCAGTGGCTCTCCGGGACAAGGATCATGCTTGTTGTTTTTTATTTTATTTTTATTTTTTAGCATATTCCACATGCATATGGAAATGGGGGATGGGGCGGTGGGGGGGGCGGGGGGGCAGAGGCAGGACAGAATCTCACATCAACTTGATCTGGTCATGAATGGCTGCCAGTGTTTGGGCTGACCTGGAGTCTGGTTAGAGACACTGCCCAGCCTCTGTCCTCGGACCAGAGCCGAGAGCTGAGACCATTTTCAGCTATGTGTGTGTGTGTGTGTGTGTGTGTCTGTGTGTGTGTGTGTATGTGTACATTTGGTTGCATTAAAGATTAAAAAATAATTGGACTCACACAATTAGATACACTTGAGGACCACCGAGCGCCGTCTCGTTCTCCGTCACTGTCTCTGTCTTACATTTGCACAGCCATGATAAATCCCACGGGACGCCAGTTCTGCCTGACATCCCCCTTTTTTGTCTCTTTATTTTATTAATCCTCATTTCCTAGTCCAGCCTAAATTATCGCAATACATAACTGATTTTACTTCTCTGCTGGTGAGAAGGATATTTTCCTGTTTTAATTTGTGTTATCTGTTTGATGCTTTTATTTTGCTTGAAATAGCAAATACCTTCTGCAGTACCCCCCCCCCCCCAAAAAAAAAAATAATTATGCACTTAAAGTCTAAAATGCAATTAATGGTGCAGTTGTATTTTGTTACATGATTTCATTTTATAAAAACATATATATGTTTTATGCAACTGTCTTCATTTTGCCCTAAAGGAGATTGTGTTAAAATGTTTTTTGTATTTTATCTTAATAAATAAAATTTAAATGGAGAGATGAATCTAATTGTGAAAACCAAAAATGTTTGATCGTAATATAAAGATTACCACCGAAATCTTTTTTCTGGTTTTGTATTTAAATACTGAAACAGGGGCATTTATATTGTATTAAAATGTGTGGCCTTAAATTGAATTAATATTGAATTTGAAGCATCCCATACTTAATAAATTCGGAGTTGGCGTTCTTCTTCAGGGTCTGGGACACAATGGGCCTCCCAGACCGGACTGCTGAGGATGGATCTAACAGCAGGGATCTTTCAAACAAGATTGGTCTCGGTGGATATCCTGGTTTTTATTCGATCCCACCACCCATTCAAACCCCAGTCTGGAGTTACTTTATCCTTTATCTGAGTGGACTGTTGCCAAAAGTGTGCCTGCGGAGTTTTCATTAATGGAGGAGCAAATCAGCAAAAATATTTTTCTTTCGAACCTCCTGAAAAAGAAATCAAACCTGCAGTTTTATAAAATATCAACCTTTAAAAAAAAAAAAAAATTGTAAGATATAATGAAGTAAACAAAAGTTAAAATATTGCTTTTGCAATTCCATCTAATTTAATTAATTTAAGTTTTATTTCAAAATAAAACATTTTATTCCACAAACACTGGTTTCATGACATTAAAGTAACATTTTATTTGCACCAATTTACATTTTCATTATATATTCATTTAGTTTTGAATATTTTAAATTTAATTTTCATGCATTTTTTTTCTTCAGCCTGTTCTTACAGATTTATAATTTAACTTTATTCTAAAAACAAAAGCTTTTAATTTTCTAGTGGCTGTTCAGAGTGAAGCTGAATGATGGCATGTCTTCCCTCAACCTATAGACGTGTTGGGGTCTCCATAAAAAGAGCAGTACATTGCAGGAGGGCCTCATTGTGTGTGTGTATGTGTGTGTGTGTGTGTGTGTGTGTGTGTGTGTGTGTGTGTGTGTGTGTGTGTGTGTGTGTGTGTGTGTGCTGTTTTGTCTCTCCATTAGCACCCATTCAGGAGACAATGAATTAGAGAAGCAGACGATGGGCTTGTTAACACAGAGGCATTAGTGAACCAGTGTGTGTCTTTGTGAGGGAGGGGACACTCCTCTAGTGTTATGACAGCACTCTTTCACCGTCGATACACTCCACTCCAACACCACAAGTGTCCGGCCTCTGAATGGGGAGGATTTGTTGCTCCACACCTAATTAAAGCGTGCTCAGAGCGGTGGTTACGGCGAGGGCCCCCTTTGTTCTGATGCACCTTAATGTTTGACTCCGGCGACGGCGACGGCGCCCGGCTGATCGTTCGCCGTGGCAAATGCAGGAGCCGTCTCGAAGGCATCGTGAACGTATAGCTGCCTCACAAAACAAGTGTGTAATTTTCTTACGAGGCCCGCTGTCGTGATGTCGGCGTTCACCAGGAGATCATTTCTAACGGCGAGTAAATTCAGAAGCTGGTTTGCGGGAAATAGTTGGAGGCAGATAATCTAGTAAAGATGTTCTGGATTTGCTTTGCATTGTGGATTGTGACTCCAGTTTGGGGGGGGGGGGGGGGGTTGAGGAGATTATGATGCCCTCTGTGTCTGGTGCAGCCGTCTATGGGCTTGACCCCTGGGGGGGGGAGACTCCTGCCTTTGTGGTCCAGAGAAAGGACGTCAGGTCACCAGTAATGGCGTCTGAGTCAACGGAGACTCTTTTCTACTGTGCATCAGCACGATTTCATCTTATCTAGAGGCTCTTCCATTATCACAAAGAGCACATGTTATTATTCTCTTAAAATATTCATTTTAATAAATTGATTCTTTACTTAAACGCATCGTGTCTCTTAAGGTTTACAGGCCTCTGGATTGATGTTGTCTGTCACCCTGACAACCCTAAAAGAATTTCATTAGTGTGGATTGTAGGAGATATTTAGTGTCTCCTGACGGTCCTGATGCTGTTTGAGAAGCTTTGGAGATTAAAAAAAAAAAAAAAATCATGACACTCATCCAGGAGGAAAAAGATAATTCATCCACTGATTTAAGAGTGTTTTTTTTTTTTTTTTCTTCTTCAAAGTGTTGTATGTTCTGACAGATATACTGTACGTGGTTGTAAGCTTCAGTCGGACCATTTGCTGCCTGCCTCCAGGAGAGCAAGGGCAGGATCGTCTCACAGACGAGGAGAAGAGAGGGATCAGGAATCAGAGCGGGAGCTCTCATCCCCTCAAAACGCTGTGCTTGTATTTGGTTAGCTGAGCCATCTTGTTCTGATGTGTGTGTGTGTGTGTGCGTGTTTGTGTCTGTGTGTGTGAAAGTGTGTGTGTGTGTGTGTGTGTGTGTGTGTGTGTGTGTGTGTGTGTGTTGCTGACACCGGGTCGTGTCTTTGCAGTGGTGCAACCAGACTGAACTTGGCATTCGGCTGCCAGTGTTTCCAGGCAGGATGATGGTGATGATGAGATTCTGGGTATCGCTTGTATGTCCCAGGGACCATCTGCCAGAGCTGTTGTTAGGATGTGTGTGTGTGTGTGTGTGTGTGTGTGTGTGTGTGTGTGTGTGTGTGTGTGTGTGTGTGTGTGTGTGTGTGTGTGTGTGTGTGTGTGTGTGTGTGTGAGAGAGAGAGAGAGGGGGAGAGGTGTAGAGATATCCAAAGATTCTTGTGTCTCTCTCTTAAGAGATTTATTTTTCATTCTAATCAAAATGCGACCAATACAGTTATTAATTATTAAATCTCTGCATCCCAGCTGAAGAAAAAAAAAGAAAAAGCTTCAAGTTATTGGAGTTATTATATTTTTTTTATTTTTCTTTATTTTATTCTATTCCAAGACAATTTAGACAACAAACAATTTTATTTTAGTCTGAAAATTATTTTAGCTTTAAGTGGAAATAAATGAAAAGCTTCCTGATCATGTTTTTATTCCCTGCTGCCCACAGAGCTCCATATAATCTTTTTATTGTTGTGTAAAACATGGGGCTCGTGTTGGGGTGTAATATTAGACAGGAAGATAGAGCATGTCTTTGTGGTACATTTGTCTGGCCTGCCCCCCCCCAACCCACCCACAGCCTATCCACCCGTCTGCACCAGCAGCATTCTACATCTGTATTTCCAGTTCGGCACAGCTTCGTTTTTGTTGGATTTGTTTTTTGTTTTTGTTTTTTTAAAAAAAAGCATTTTAAATTTTATTCTATATTTCTTTATCATCATTTTTAGGTGTTTAGGATTAGATACTTCAAATATCAACAAAATAGCTCATCTTCTTTATCATGCTAGTATTTTTTTTGACGAAAATAAGAATGTAAGATGAAAATTTATTTTAATTAAATCCAAATTCATTTTTTAAATCACACTGTAAATATATACAAATACAACTCTACATTCATGCATTAAGCAGACATTAATTTAGATCAACATATGCATGAATTATTTTTTTTTAAAACTGAGATTAAATGCAACTTTAATGGAGGTCAAACTGACTAAGCTTCTAACATTGCGTTAGTTTTTGCTGTTGAACAGGGACGCTGCTTTTCCCTCATTTATTTCCACGTCTGCTTCCAGCCCTCCTGCTGCAGCTGTCAGTCTGTCTGGACGTGGCTTGTGCTACTGATATTCTCAGAGGCAGGCTCGGTGCTCTCTCTCTGTGAGCAGCCTTGATTGTTGTGTGAACACAATGCCTTTGGCTTCTTACTTCACTGGCTCCTTTGCTTTCCTTCCTCTGCCTTTGAATTTGCTCATTTTCTGCCCTGTTTTGTTCTCCCTTCTGCCCCCTTTGATTGGCCCCTGCATGCGGAGCAGCTTGTCACATAGAGCATGGAGGCGAGAGTTGCTCCTAAACTTTGATTCTCTAATTTTTATTCTAAAAATATGTTTGGAATTTTTTTTTTTTACAATTTGTGAATATTCTAATTTGAATATACTTTAATTTTTAGACTCTGGATTAAATGTATTTATTATGTCAAGCTGGTCTATTTATGCTATTCTGCTGAAGCTATTCAGTCAACATATTAAATTATATTATCCCAAAGGTAAATACATTCTGAGCTTTTTTTTTTTTTTAAAGGAGATTATATCCATTTCTTTTCCACTATGAATTTTCTATGTTGAAAACAAATTTGCCTTTTTACTCATTTTTACTGCTGAGGAGAAAGTAGAAGGTGACAAGTCATAAAACCATACATAAATAAGCAACAAAATGAGTTCTGCTTTATGAAACAAATTGAACAAATGGTCACCTTCTGCGTAGCCTCGCCGCTGATTAAACAATATTGATATGTTGACATTGATCGTCTCACCTTTTACTGAAGCTGTCATCGAGGCTCTCGCCTCCCTCGTCTCTCTTATCGCCCTGTCAGATGCACCACTACTCAGACATAACCATTACTGCTGGAGGTCAATATACAAACACACACTTTAAGTCAGAGCAAACAAATAGAATTTTATCAGCCCTGAAATGATGATTATGTTCTGGTAAATGTTGATGGCCATGAAGGGACAAATAAAGTGCATTTTCACATCAAATGATTAGTGTTATCATTTGTGTGTCACATAGTCTGGATTTAAAATAATTGGTCTGGGTCTGATAAATGCAAAATGGATCCATTCATCTTAATTTTCACAAAGCAAAGCTTGTGAAAAAAATTGTAAATTAAATTTTACTTTCCAAAAAAGAAATCAAGCTTTCTGGGAAGCTTGGATTTTTCTTCTTTTTTTTTTTTTTTTGCAAACTGTAAAAGATAATTCACTTTTGACTTGAAGAAAAAGCAGTTTAAATGTTGGATATAATTGCTCCAAATACCTGGTTGTCCCCTTGTTTCAGTGTCTTTAATTTATTCCAAATCAAAAAATAATTTTCTTTCAAATTACTTTATTTTTACCTTTACTTTTATTTTTCACTGATTTTTCACTACTTCTATTTTTTGTTGAAAAAAGTCAAATAAATACGGCACTAAAAATATGCTATAAGTGAACATTGAAGAATATTAAAATATACTGAACCTTTTTAAATGAGGTCACATCAGAATAAATCTTAGCAGGAATTATTAAAGCAAAAACACAAAGTTTTAATTCAAAATTCCATTCTTATAATTATTTATAAAATAAATCACAGCTCTGGGCCCCGGACCTGAGGAGAAAGAGAGAGAGAGAGAGAGAGAGAGAGAGAAAGAGAAAGAAAAAAAAAAATGCTTGCTAAGCTATCCGTTTCACATACGCAGGGACAGAAGGTTCGATATTCATTCGATCGATGAATGAAAAAAGGCACAATGGCAAAATCGGACGGGCTCCTTTTCAAGTCCGCGTCTCCAATGTCCCCCCCCTCCTCCTTTGCCACCCCTTCCACAGTCTGCAGTCGCTGGGCGGCTGGTGTGGCAGGCAGAGAGAGAAAGAGAGAGAGAGGAGAGCAAGGGTTACATCAAGGCTGCTCCCTGGACCGTGCAAACAAGTCTAGACCAGTGACCTGTTCAATGGCTCCTTTTGAGGAGTGGGGCAAGTTCGGTCAGAGCGAGGAGAAAGGCAGGAGCAGCCTCTTTTCACCGCCGGAGCAGCTCACAGCCTGCGATCGACAGGAGGTAAGGAGGGCCGGGAGGGCAGGCATCTGCTTCCATGGTTACGGGCCGGGTATGGGGGACCTTACTATTGAGGAAGCTCAGTTCTCATGCTCCCACAGAGGCAATGTCACGCATTTTAAAAAATGCGTCAGGCTGGAAGGGCTGAGGAGCGAATCCACCAGCGGCTGCAGAGTCTCGCTTTTTGAGAAGTGGAAATAAAATGATAGCAGTTTGAGGAGGGGGGGAAAAAAAAAGAGAGTAAGGGATGATGAGGGGGTAGGGGGTGGTTGGGGGGGTGGTGTCAGCGTGTTGTCGGGAAAAGAAAGAAATGCGTCACATGATTGTAGCAAAGTAAGCTGTTTTTTCTTTCCTGTTTTTTTTTTTTAATTTTTTTTTTTTTAAATGATGCTTCTTAATTTTGCCGCGTCAACGTTTTGAGCGGTTCCGCGGTGAGATCGTATTGTTCCGAATGAGACAGCGGCTCTGATGATTTATCCTCACAGGGAGCAAAGGTCAAGGTTTATGTGATGCACTCCTTTGTTGGAGAGCCAGAGATCGTCTTCGCCAGGATTCTCTCCTATATACTTTGAGGCACCAAAGCAGGAAGTGAGGGGAAAAGAAAATGATCTGTTCTGACTTGTAGTTTTGTTTTGTTTTATTTATTTATTTATTTTTATTTTTTTTGCTTACGTGTTGAAAATGTATTTATAGGCAGGTTTAAAAGATCAGTCGTAGCAAACTGCTCATGGCTGTAACAATAACAGATTGCCTTGTGGGCGCTTTGGACGGCAAATCTGGAGTCATATGTGATTGTTTGTGTGTTGATTTGTTTGTGTTTGGACACAAGCTGTGTGTGTGTGTGTGTGTGTGTGTTTGTGTGTGTGTGTGTGTGTGTGTGTGTGTGTGTGTGTGTGTGTGTGTGTGTGTGCGTGGAGCTGAATGGACGCTTTTGGCTTTTCTCCACGAAGGAGGGGTGTGTTGGAACGTTGAATTTGGTCATGCAGCTGACGCTTTACCCCCTAACACACTCCAAACAGAACGGACAGATGGCCGGCCCTCAGGAAGGGCTCGGGGCGTTGGATTTTCTCTCAGACCGTGGGAAAGTCTTTGGCTGACTTCACCTGCTTTAGGGAGCCGATGTGACTGGATTAAACAGCAGTGAAAGAAGTGAGAAAAGAGAGCTAACAGGGACAACGGCGCTCGGCGCTTTGTGCAAGTGCAAGCATTTTCTCGCATCTTGTTTAACAGAGTGGGGGGGGGGTAGGATGATTTTAAAAGATGCACCAGACGAATTTTCACAAAAAAAAAAAAAAAAGCTGCAAACATGTCTCATAAAATATTTTTTTTTTTATTGAGTTGAGAGGGAGGATGGGCTAATTTTTATGCTTTTTCTTTCTTTCTTTCCTTCTTTCTTTCTTTCTTTTTTTCTTTCTTTTTTTCTTTTTTTCTTTCTTTCTTTCTTTCTTTCTTTCTTTCTTTCTTTCTTTCTTTCTTTCTTTCTTTCTTTCTTTCTTTCTTTCTTTCTCTTTTTTTTTTTTTGGATGAGCTTTCAAAGTTCCAATTGAAAACAGTTGATCCTCAGTTTGTTGGGACATTAGACACGATGTTTGGCCATCGCTCCCACTCTGCTTTTCATTTTCCGCGTCTCAGAGACACGGTAACATGCACACTTTGATTTATTGTTATTAAAAAAGAATGGCGGTCGTTTGTCATCTGGCTTTCATCTGACTGATGCTAAGCTGGCTTCAGCTTCATATTCTTAACACCAAAAACCCACATTTAAAGTACAATTAATTATCAGTTTGAATGTAAAGTTAGAGGAATTAATTGCACTGGTGTGTTTTGCTTATTTCATTTAAGCATGTGGATCGCCGGCTTTATGAAGACGCCACTTAAAGCTGTGATGACAAGTGTAAAAGTTCATTTTAACCTGTACAAATGAAAAATCAAAACCAAAAAACGACTGGAATAATGATGATCGGTGTAGCGTGTAGTTCAGACAGGTAGTTATTTATTCAGATCCTCACATTCAAACACCTTCACTGCTCATAAATCATCTCAGAGCTCATATAATGAGAATTTTAAAGGCTGTAAGTTGAATCACGTCACTAACTTCCTGGAAAAAACACGTGTGTTTGAGTTTGTCAGTGAAAATATGACCCGCTGAAATACAAATACGTGTAATTTTACTCTTTTATGTTTTATGTCTGATCCAACTCTGGCAGTGATGTGGTGGAAAATGCAGATGATAAATTTGTCAGGGGACCCCGTCGTGTTTATGACGCCGGCCCAGAACGTCGCCAAACGTTGATTCACGACCACAAGAATCCCCTGATTGCTCGATCGCTGCTACTTTTTGCCGCCACGCTCCCCCTCAAACACTCCATCGCAGTTTGGCTACGGAAAGGCTTTATCTTTCGTACAAGTCGAGTGCACATGAGTTCAGTTTGGGCACGAGTCAAGTGCTCTTCATCTGAGGAGGGTGTGTGTGTTGAAAGGCGGCGGGGCGGGGGGGTGGGTGGGGTGGGGGTGCCGTGGAGAACTAATCAAATGTGGTTATGTTCAGAGCGGTGTCGACAAGAAATGTGAACTTGACTCTGCAAGTGCAGGAGAGAGGTTTTCGGGATTTTTTTGTATGTGGCTTGTCGGTGTTTTTTGTGTTGTTTGGCTTGGGTTGTTGTTTTTTTTTTGGCGCGACCAGCGCCGCGAGGATCAGGTCGCAACACATCCCCTACAGGCAAAAACGACAGGAAGTAGTCAGCAGGAATTTAGACCGAGTTTTTGTTTCTTCCTCTCTTATTAGTTGAGAAAATGACTTCACTTAAATGTCTCTTTTTTGTCTGTTTGATGCAAAAATAAATCAAACACACATTTTTTTTTTCTTCTTGCAGCTAATGCTGCATAGCGGATAAACAGTAACTGGGTTACAGGAGCTTGTTCCCTATTTCTTCCATATGTATGCATACGTACATGGATGTACGCACTCTGACAGGCATTTCGTGCTTTGGCCTCGCTGACCCGCTCACATCATGGTTTATTTTTATTGCTGTAATTTGCCATTGGCACGATGGTTTGGTTTGGGAGGCCACGTCGTTAATCATGCAGAGCAATACTGCAGTATAATTACACTTTCCTTAAGTGAACCCACAATGTTTCCCACATGCACGCTCTCTATCTCTGTGCGTAAAACAAACGCACACACACACAGTCGGGATGAAGTCAGCCTCAAAGTATTCCCAACACAGCAGCACGGGAGAGAGGAGAGTGTAATAATAATGCAAACCAGAGTCTATCTGAGGTGTGATGGGGAGATGGATGAAGCTCTTTTTAATGCAATCAACAAAACATGCATTTAAATGCATGAAGAAAAGGCTTCAGAGTCGTTTTAACGTCCTTTAATAGAGAGTCTTTCTGCAGGGTTTCTAAGAACTTGAGACAAAAGCTGATGATAATCGAAAGTGCAAACATCCCAGGAAACAATGCATCAGTGGATTATGTGTGCGCGTGTGTGTGTGTGTGTGTGTGTGTGTGTGTGTGGATGGGTGGTGGTGGTGGTGTTGGGAGGGGTGGCTATGTGGTGGTGTAACCCCTTTAAGATCATTATTCCACACAAAATACACCCCCCGGGTGTGTGACACATTTGTGAATGGGCTCTTCCACTGGATTTAATGGGTTAACAGCAGACAAAGGGAGCTGGGACCATGTCGCCCAGCAGGGGGGACCCCAGTGGAAACACCAGGGCCGCCTTATAATCCCCCCCACTCTGTCCCCGACCCGATCGCTCTGCCCTGGAGTCACGACTTGACGGACGGGTTGCTCAGTGGTGCTACATGGTTCCACATGTTTGCAACTGGATCACATCTGTGTGTGTGTGCACCCCCCCCCTCCCCTCGCCACACGCACACACACACACACACGTCACCCACATCTATACACAAATACACCCTCCAGGCCATGAGGGGATGTTCCACCCGTTTGTGGTAAATGATCATTTAAGACAGTTTTATTCTGAAGGGACGGACGTAGACTTCAGGGAGACTTTTCCTGTCGCGTCCAGCTGCAGGTGATTTCCTGTTGCAGACCCCGATCCGTCCAACGTTCCTAGAAGAATCCAGCTGTTCATGGATCACAGAGCGTGCTGGATGTCGTTGCACACTTGCCAGTTTGCACTGATGTTTTAGTGAGTTTTTATGTTCAAGGGAAAAAATTGGGATTTGTGCTTCTTTTACGAGAGTCTGGAGCTATTGAAGCCAGTAATTCCATTTAAAATACACATTTCTGCTAAGTTTATAGAATCCGATTCATTTCTTAGAAATATTTATGGCAAAAGTTATGATTTTTTTCTAAGAAGCCTCGGTTGTTGAACTTCAGTTTGACTTTTAATGCTTGGAAAATAATAACTATACTGTCTGAGTCAAGAGAGGTTTCAGATATTAACCAAATATGATCGGCATAATAGCTTCTAAACCACAATAATGATCAGTCTGAACAACCAGACATCATAAATCATAATTGCTATTTAAATCTGCTCGTTTTTATAAATCTTGTAACTCAGATTGGGATGAATACGATCATTATAATTAAGCATTCAACAAATAACAGTTATGCTCATTTTTGAATGTTGGCCTGTCAGACAGAATGGATGCTCATGTTTCTTTTTGGATTATTAGCACATCATCACGGTCTTTCCAGGATTTGAAACAATTTGTTTGCAATGGTAACTCTGCCTGCAAGTCGCCGTCTGACCTTGCTGAAATGTGTTCGCCGCTTTATCGACGCCTCAAGGATTCAGAGCATGTTTGTTAAAGCGCTGCGCATTGTTTATGAAGGCAATTACAAGCTAATGGTGGATTTCGTTGGGAGGCTGCGCTGATTCACCTGCTGATTTACCTGCAAGTCACCTGCTTTATGAGACACAATAAGAGACGTGGACACTTTCTAGTTTCTAGCACCCAATCGAGGCGCCCAAAGGCATCTGAGCCCAAATGGCCATTTAAACATCATCAAATATTAATCCTGTCCTCTCGCGTATTAGTTTTAGCTTATTGACTCGCACCTCCTGAATGTGTCTGATTGTTTTGCCTAATTAAAGTCTCGGGTCGCTACTCATTTTTTCCATAGTCTAATTCATGCATTTTCCAGCGTTCCTCTTCCTACTGTCAAGAGATTGCTTTGATAATGAGAGGTTGTGCAGAGGGATTATCTTCGGGAATGCATTTGTTAAGGACACACGGAGAGAAGGTATCATTATGATAACTGCCTTCCCTTCCTCCTAAATGAGAAGTCATCCTTAATGTAGTCGATTACAATCGGTTCCTCTGGAGATGTGGAGTGCTATTCGCGCCATGTAATGTTCACCTCTTTCTTTGAAATGTGCGCACCTGTCGTCAAGGAAATAAGCAGAATCCTGTTTTTAGTTGGGCGATGTTGCTAATGAGGGGTCTAACTAGGATTCCTAGATATCTTTTTGAGATGTAGAATCCAAACTGCAGGAATCCTTTTGAACTTTGTCTGTTGAATACTTGAATTAGGGCGTTTGAAAAACATTAGAATTTTTTTTTTTTTCAAGTGTGTTTTTCAATCTGGGGCCCAAGGTTCCCTCAAGGGTCCTTGAGTGGGTTTCAAGTGGTCATCAACAAAATTCATTTTCATTATAATCCATTCATGAGCAACACAGTGAGAAAATGTGTCGGTATATTGGTCACACATTTAAAACAGTTATGCTGCATAAATTCAACATTCGCCTTATATTCCTCATTCTTCATCAGCACACCTTCCTTCCTTCCATGACAGGGGGATTCTAAGCAGCATCCATTTCCCATAATCCCCTCTGCCTACTGTCTGTCCGGACTGTTGTGGTGATAAATAATTAAAACCTGTGGATTGTTTAACTGAACTTGAATAAAAGTAAATAATTTTACCCGATGAGCATCCAGAGTCAAGCTTTTGTAATTTAATAATAATTAATAAATCCTTAATAATAATAATAATAATAATAATAATAATAATAATAATAATAATAATAATAATAATAATAATAATAAAATATTTATTTGTCTAATAATAAATTATTGAATTAATAATAAAGTATTCGGAATGATTTGATGGCTCTCCAAGGCCAATTTTCTGTTCTCTGACCTACAGATCACCAAGTTCACCACTTGTGTGAGATTTATTTGAAAAGGAAGTGTGTATAGCTAAAGCCATCATTTAAGACCTGCTAGAAATGACTGGTAGTGTCCGTTTTATTCATTTTTTTTTTGTTTTTTGTTTTGCTTTTTGTCTGCTGCTTCACTGCATCACTGCTCTCTGGGAGGTCAACAACTAAATCCATCAGGTCCGTCAAAGAATTCTGAGACAGGTATGAAGAGTCATAAGTCATTTTCCACTGTAGGCACTTGGCTTGTGGGAACCAAATAATACAAGTTGTAGTGACGAGAGTTTCTCGTGATGAGAATTCATAGTGTTGAGTGTTCATAGTTGTGAGAATTCATAGTGACGAGAGTTTGTAGCTATCACAATTTGTAGCTGTGAGAATTTATACTGATAAGAGTTTATAATGGTGAGAGTCCGTAAAAGTGACAGTTTGTAGTAATGGGATTTCATAGTGATGAGAGTTCATGGTGATGAGAGTTTGTAGTCATGAGAGTTCATTACAGTGAGAGTTGGCAGTGAGTTTTCCTAGTGTTGAATTCAAAGTGATGAATATTCATGGTGATTAGAGGTCATAGTGCTGAAAGTTCGTAGTGATGAGACTTCATGGTGATGAGACTTCGTAGTGATGACAATTTGTAGTGATGATAATTCGTAGTGATGAGAGTTCGTAGTGATGAGACTTCATAGTGATGAGAATTCGTAGTGATGAGACTTCATAGTGATGAGACTTTGTAGTGATGAAACTTCACAGTGATGAGACTTTGTAGTGATGAGACTTCACAGTGATGAGACTTTGTAGTGATGAGACTTCACAGTGATGAGACTTTGTAGTGATGAGACTTCACAGTGATGAGACTTTGTAGTGATGAGACTTCACAGTGATGAGACTTTGTAGTGATGAGAGTTCATAGTGAGGTAGAACCACCAGCCAATGGCGATCGGTCTCATTTGTTTTTTGCTCACCAATCGTCGGCTCCAAACGTGACGCCTGCACACCAGATAGATTTTTATAAGCAGTAAATACAATGACTCCCATGATCCTGTGCTGCTTCACTGCATCACCAAACCAATCAAACACTTTACGGCTCTTTCATTCATGTTAGATCCGTAAATGAACATTAAAGCCCCTTAATCGACTAGACTCTTCTAAAGACAGAACAAACAGGGATGTCACATATTTAAAAATGCTTTGTAAAACCATGTAAATATAGCAGTTAAACATCACTGTGTACTGGAGCTAGTGTTAATATACTGTACTCTTTATTTACGTTTAATTCAGACACGAGGCCACCCCCGTCTCTGTGGAGAGCCGATTCCACCATCCAGTAATTAGACCGAGCCTTTTAATTCCTTCATTGCTTTTGTTGTGTAGCTTGAGCCGCTTGATAGGAGACAGCTGTAATTAAAACACAAGTCTGGGTCACCGGGTGACCCCAACGCACAATAAAAGGCTCTCCGAGGTTCCAGGACGGAGGTGCCGCACAGTGCAATCCATTTTAATTGTTGTATGAATTAATTTGAAAATGCTCAGGTCAATTAAGAAGATGCATTCCTCCGGCTGTGTCATATTCACGGATCGATGGGATACATTTATGTTTCTGGAACTCCCCCCCCGTTTGGAATTCATTAAGTATTGATCTGTTCCAGCGACGGTAAAAGCCTGCTCTGATAGCAGCCTTATCTGGAGCCAAGTTTTTAATTCACTACTGTTCAGAAATAGATGCCCTTTATTTATACTTTATTAATGTTGAGGATCAACAGCAGCAAACACCGCGTCTCTCTCCATCACGGTATGCCTTTAACTGACGATGCAGTATTTCCTATAAATTAACCTCAGAGGCCTCCACAAAATAAAAATGAAGCATGGAGACGTGGATCAAGTATGGAGAGAGAAATTCCACCTTTGCCTGGAGCAGTTTTTTTTTTTTTTTTTTGATGCTGTTCTTTCCAGTTTGGATTTAGTATCAGGTTTGGTTGTCTCTTCGGTCCGTCCCTCCCCAACGCACCGATTGGCCGTTGGTTAGTCAGCTGCAGCCAATAATCCTCAGTAGAAATGTGAGTGTTTTTCTGGTGCTAGGCAGCAGGATCAGCCGACAGGTGGGTCAGGCTGGTGCAAAACTGACACAAAACTGCCGTCATGCTAAACAGTGAAGTGAATATTTATAAGCATCATAGACATTCTTGTAAAACTGGATTTTGTTGAATATTTCACAGTAAGAACATGCAGCTCCTTTTGATTTTTACCTCAGCATCACATCGGGTCATTTTTTTAATATCATATTTGCACACATGCTTTTAATCTACTTGCGGTTCATTACGGAAAGGATTCCAAATTTTATGTTAAATTAAATGCATGCCCTGCCATAGCTCTTGGTTGTAAATGTTTTAAACGATCCAGCGATGAAGGCATATTATTTCTTTTTGGATGCTGTTTGCAGGAGGCTGGGAAAGGGAGGCCATATGAGGGCACGGCAGGACTGGGCCTCCGAAGGGGGAAACCAGACCGTCGGTCGTGTGTGATGCCTCAGCTCTTGCTTTTATTTCCAGTTTTTTTTTTGTCACTATTTGCAAATAAATCCAAAAAACAAAGTTAACCAAAATAGTTTTTTTCCAAAAGCTTTTTTTTTTTTTTTTTCAAATTTGTCATTACTTCTCCAGCGAGCCACAAACTGCTGCCCGGAATGGCTGGATGGGTTTGCGTCTCATTAAACTGTGTTAACTGCTGCCTGGATTAACCTGTTGACTGGTTCTCTGTCATGGCTTGAGGCAGCAATAAATTAATGAAGATAAGTCCTGTGCGCCAAAAATAACAGTCTGTTTCTGCTGAAGAATCAAACAACACACATTTGTCATCTGAATTTCGGTCGTCTGTGTCAGCGTGTCGGTCAAAGCGACAAAATGAGATACGAATTACAATTTAAAAAAATATAATTCTGAACTGAACTCCTTTTTGCTGCGGCTCCTTTCTGCTGCATTATATCTCTTAAATAACTTTAAAAAAAAACATCTCTGCCTTGCTGTCACCATCAATTGTTTTTTTTTATATTAAGCAGAAATAATGTGCTGTTTTGCCGTTTTTTTAAAAACCACATTAAGCTTTTTATTAGTGCACATCTGATGCCTCTTTAACATCCATCTCTCACTCCCCACTGAATATAGATTTTTCCCATCTTATGTATCACCAGGTTGAGCAGTCTGTCTGATTTGCCACCCCTGTCTGGCCTGCAATGGTATATCCCCAAGGGAAGTCCTTCACCGCCCCCATTCTCATTTGAACTTTGACCCCTCAGCCTCCTGCTTCTCTCAGGATATGAAATGTCCCTCTTAGTGGGAGAATGTTGGAACTGTTTTAGCTGAGTCTGTTAAACGCAGACGGCAGCAGATGAGAGGCTGTTTGCTTCCATTTTAACCGAGCCGAGTTCAGACAATGAGGACTTGTTCAAGTGGGCTGACTGTATGTATTGTGTTCTGCACAAAAGTAGGGTGTGACATAACATATTGAAAGGATGTGTTAGTTTTGTCATAATCTTCTTAGTCAGCCGTAACACTTGTCTCATGCATTTATTAAACAGATGTGCCAATCATGGAACATGAAGGGAACCCTGGAGTGGGGGGAATATTCCATTTTCCTGCACATGCAAACAAATCATTTTGTTCTCCAAGTGGTTAAATTCCAGTGTTTTCCTTCACAAGAGGATGACTGATAGTGGATTATCAGCCTTGTGTGATCAGGAAAGAAGCTGATTGATCAACCGATTAATAATCCTCCCTCCATCATTGCAAAGAAAAGACTTTTACTGTAGAAAAATGTTAAAATAAAAACCGTAATCGCCTCAAAATACCCAAATAAATAAACATAAATAGTCAAAATTAATAAATAACTGAAATATAAATATAGAAAATAACATAACTTGAATAAACAACCTTGAATTAACACCGTTGTGCAAATTATGAACAGATATAATTTAAATACTCCACCTTAAATAAACAGACTGACAACAATAGATGTGGGACAGATGGAGTTTGAATGGTTATTCTGTAGTTTATGCGTTTGATTACTTTTATTTTATTGTCTATTGTAGTGCCGGTATGTCTGAATTGGCACATCTTACCTTTATGGCCACTTTCCCCATTAAATTAGATGACAAACAATAAACAACAAACTGTTCACTCAATCTTAAATTTGTTTTTTCTAAATATGATCAATGTATGGCATCTCAAGCGTTGTAATTTGATGACACATGATGAAACTGTTAAATATACATTTACGGCGCTATTATGCCTTCGTTATAGGAGTCCAAATGAGTTTATACATGATGTGAGTGTGAAACCAAAACTATTTCTGCACACACTCATTAAAACAAAGAGAGAAAATAAAACAAGAAGATGACAGGCGCTGCCGCGGCCTCACTATTAATCACAACGCCAGAATTTCTCATTTAACCACGAGCTGAGATGAGTAAGAGCAGCAGACGCTCAACAGTTTGGTGTTAAAGCTGAGTAACAGCTGATGAATGAGGAGCTCTCTGGGGAGGGCTTTAATCTGCTTTCTGGCGGATACCTCGCACTTTAGTGACTCACAGGTTCAAGTTATTGTAACAAACCACCTGACTGCTACTGTTCTGACTAAACCGTTGGAGAATGCAGAGCTGAGACACGTATGTCCGCTGGCGATGCATCAGATGCAGCCTGGTGCTCGTCTACTTAAAAAAAAAAAAAAACAGCACAAGTGTGTGTGTAAAAGTGTGTTAGTTCATTTAGAATTTTCTTTGTGTATTTGCTTGCGCGATTTTCATTAATGTAATTCAATTTAATGCACTCCAAGAAAAAAAAAAAAGAACCATCTAATCTAAATACAATAAAGAAGTGCTTGATTTGAGAAAACTAAGACTTTCAAAACAATTATCTGCAAGAGCTGTGAGATAATTGCGCCTGCGAGATTTCTTGTTATTATCCAGGCTTTAGAAAAAATGATAAATTTCAGTGTCGGCTCACTCATTCCAGTATTTACTGAGTAAAATAAACTGAAAAGTAGCTGGTCGAATCGTCCTTCACTGCTCTTTGTTTTTAATTTGAGTGAAATAAAAATCTTAAATTCAAAGCAAATCAAAATCAAAAGATGGCATCGTTAGTATTTCTGTTTTGAATGATTAAATCAAGAATTGACCCTGGCGTGGGTTCACCTTCACCAGGTTGTTGACCACTGCTCACCTTAACTTGAAATTCTGCTGCAGTAGTTGTGAAATGTGGCTATAAGTCCTAGAATTTGATATTTCAGAAGGACAAACTGTGTCTGAAATAAATAAACCTCACCAAGATGAATGTCTTCCGACTGGAAATGAGATTGTTTTACCAAGAGAAATAAATTATCACAATAAAGAAAATGTAAGAAGAATGTCAAGATGATAAATGTAACAGCGTTTTAAATGAGCAGCCAGCCTATTTAATAAAAAACAAAGCAAAAAAACAAACAAAAAAACAGCCTTTTTATTAAAGGTTATCTGATCGGTTCTCAGATCAAACAAAGCCACAGTTCTGAACTCCGTATGTGGAGACATGAAAAGATAAAAATGCATGCAAGAAAGAAATAATGACATCGGTGTGGATCAGGTGACTGTAAAAAATAAATAAATAAATAATTCTGGGAATTCTAGTTTCAATTATAAAGTTACTCAGAAACAGGAAGAAAATTGAAGCTTTGAGTTAAAACATCAAGAATGTCTCAAATTCTCTTTCCTAAAAACTTCCTGGTTAGAAAGACGAAGGTTGCCAGACGACGAACGAGCCAAAGCGAATCTTGATTTGAGATATTTTATATTGGATTTCAGTTTTTTTGCAGTGCATGAACTTCATCCAGCCTTTTTGTATTTGCTCTGTCAAAAGAATTCTGGCATCTGAGCTGAAATCTTAAGCAACCAGCACACCCATAGAGTTGACTTTGGAAGACACAAGCATTCCTGCTCCACACCATATTAGCCCCTACTTCTCCCCACCTCGGGGTGCTGGGCAGCCTGCCAGGTGGAGGTTGCCATGACTCCTAACACCACCCCTGCACCGCCTCACCCACCACCCACCCCACTCAGAAGGTGCCAGATTTGGGGAGGGAGGAGGCAGGCCGGGCTAGCATTTTGATTTAGACAAAAGATGTCTTCACAGTGTCAGCGGAATACTTACAGGGAATGCTGTGTGGCTTTTCTGGTAGGAAATCATGTGATCTTTCCAGAGAGCATTTTGTAATGGTGCCAGACGAAAGAGAGAGAGAGGAGGAAGAGGAGGAGAGAAGGACGGATAGAAACGGAAAAAAGAGGGTAAAGTTTTGAAAAAAAACAAAAAAAACAAAAACGATTCCGGCTAATCATTTCGATCCAGTTTCTCTTTCTCCTCCTTTCTTGTTTGTTTCAGGGTGGGGGGGGGGGTTGGAAAATGGCGGACAGCACAACGCTGACCTGAATCTGAATTGTCAGCCAGCTCAGTTTCAAACATCCTCGTTTTTTGTCTTTTCTTTTTTTTACTTTTTTCTTTTTTCATTCCCGCCATTACCAAAAAAAAAAACAAAACAAAAAAACCACCCTTGAAACAACAGTTGCAGCCTTGATCGCTGCTCGTTTCTCACACCCCCGATAGAAAGTGCATAGACACAAGTAGAGATGATAAATCAGAGAAGGTAGTAGAAATGTGGGTAAGTGGCGTTTTCACTCTCTTCTCTCTTCTCAGCCTTTGTCGCACTGCGGCCGCAGGAAGAATCGGTTGTTTGTGGCTCCCTGGCACTGCCACAGTTAACGCTAGATGACCGAGGCATGCTTGATTACACTGGCATACCTCTCAGGCTCTGCTCTCTGCTATCTGTGGTCTTGGCTAATTTGAGCTAACCTCACACCACAGCCGTATTACTTCGAAGCCAAGAAACAAAAAGACGGCTCTGGCAAATTCTGCAGGCGAGTTTGCAGCAACGACTATTTTTTTTTTTTATGATGGATCTAATTTCATACCTGGTAGATCCTGAAACATGTGGCGCTCCAAACGGAGGCAGGGGCGACATAAAGAACATATGGTAGCATGGCGTTAATGATTTGCTCCTCTTTCCTCATTCGCCGTTGCACAATCCATGCCTTCGTCAGGCTTTTTGTAAGGCGCTCGCTCACCCAACTCTTCCTATTTTGTGAAACAGTATTTATACTGAACTATTCTGGCATTTAAAAACAACTTTCGTTTTCTTTTTTTTAAATTTTTTTTTTATAGACGCCCGCTACAAATTGACCGCAGGCTGTAAACTCCCCAGAGCAAGACATTTCCGTGAAGGGTAAGTTATCACAATCCTTTCACCATCTGCTTGATGAAGTGTCATTTTTTTTTTTTTTTTGTGGATGGAGGGGTGGGGGTGGTATCTGCACAGCTTTAGCAGCAGTTTCTCTAAGTGACAGCTGAACTCCAAGTCCTTTTAGCGCCAAACTTTTGATTCACTGCCGTGTTTATCGTGAACCCTGAGGGACACCTCTCCAGTCCTTCAGCACAAGACATTTTGAGGTCAAGTCCTGTTGCTCGATTGGCATTTCTCTCTGGATGACCTCAACTGAAACACGTCACGCACTTGTTCACATCATGAGATGCTAAATGCGCAGAATCTAAGCCACATTTCAGTTCTTTTGATACTTTGGCCATAACCATTTGGCACAAACCCGTAGATCCGATCTTGTGGCAAATCTGACAGCACAAGCTCGCCTCTGTGGGTCTTTGTCATTGTGGTGTGAACGTCGTGTTTTAACCTTTTTTTTAAATAATCTTTTTCCTTTAATAACTTAATGAATAAATGTTGTACGGGTGCTATGAATAGGTATATACTGAATACATATGAAAGCACTGCAAAAATGATCTCGCCGCTGAAATACGATGACGGTCATTGACGGCTTTGTGTGAGATAAGTAGGTCAAAGATGAATTTCAGCTAGACGATGAGTAGAAAATGTGTGCATCCGGGTTGAGGTAGTAGGTTGTATGGTTTAGAATTACACCCTGGGAGTTAACTGTACAACCTTCTAGCTTTCCTTGGAGTACACGTATGACATCAGTCTATGTATTTATATATATATAACTCGTGAGGGATTTTCCAATCGTCTTGCATTTGATCACATAAAAGCTGTGGGTTTTAATGGTCTTCATGAGTTAGTCTGCCTGCTGCAGCTCAAAACGCTCATTTAGTGTTAGTTTGAGATACACAGTATTCTTAGGCGCATTGCATTGTGGTTAGTCTGAGTAACCACACAGCATCGATTGCATTACTGTGACATTTTAGCTGCATAACAAATAAATTTGCATTATTTTCCCTCCAAATTCCCATCTATCCATTCCAGTAATGGTAATTGTTTAGCATTTTTATATAACAGAAGGCCATAAAGACGTGTTTAGTTGTTGATGACTGCTGTATCTGAAATTACAAATTATTTTAACAATAATTTGAAAGCTTTTTAAACTGTCGTTCCATTTAAAAATTTTTTTTTTTTTTTGCAGCCTGGTATTAAAACTCGGCCTGCTTAGCTAAAAATGAATGTCTTCGGAATCAGTTGAGTTGCTCGGCAAACGTTATCCATTCCATTAAACTGATAGGTTATTAAATAAATCGATTATGATAAATCTGACATCCAATCCAGGCGACTGCTCTGCCCTTTGGTTTTACAGCGTTGCCATTTGCAAGTTTCATCTGATTATTTTTCAGCCACTGCTATAAAGATTTAGGGGTTCAGTCATCCAAGCGAACAGCGCTAACGCTCCAAACTGACCTCAGTGGACTTTAGAAATGTTGCAGGACTTCCAGTGTGGGAAAAGCCAATTGTTTGTACATTGTCTCCGGGTCTTGTGACATATCGTCCATCGCTCCCCACAATGATGCATTTGTGATCTGAGGTCTAGTTTCAAGTCGGAGCTTGCCTTGCGACACTGAAGTCTCTGTTTACTGTGGACTTGTCCACTAGACTGAATGCATTTGACTTCATCTCGGTCTGGCACGAAGCCACGGCTTGTAAAACGACTCCGAAGTTCCACACAAGAGAAAAATGGACGAGTAGATCTGCTAAAGTTTACCCTTCGGGATGGCTTGTTTTGAAATGCATCTTGAGTGGGGGGCATTTTGGAAGTTCTGCTACAGATCTCCACAGTGAGGGTATCTTTTTTTTTTTGGTTTGATGGATGACGCTTCTTTTGGGTCCGGGATGAGTGGACCACCTTTCCGCTATCTTTACCAGTCATCCAGTTAGATGTTTGGTCTCAAGTGGTTGAGATTAAATCTTTTTTCTTAGTGTTCGATGTTTGACTTTCCTCTAAACTGGGATCGTAGTTTAAAAGTTGAAATCTTTTTAGTTCAGGAGATTCCCTTTGACTAAATAGAATATATATTATTATAGAACCTATAGGTATAGAACAATAGTTTTTTTTAAAGTTCAAATTTATAAAATTAGATGTCCTCACATAGGCAACCTTAGAAGACCCTTTACTTATTTTCTGTACATTGCAGACACTCAGTGGGACTAATTGGAGACCGCCATAATTAGATCATCATTAATTAAATCTAAACCGATACTAACAACCCCATTCAAGCCCAGTGATCCTGATCAGCCTCACATCGCTGACCAAGTCAGCATCATCGAGCAGGTTTCTGCAAGCGAGAGCGATCCAGGTAAATCCCTGGAAACCCAAGAACTCATTGTAGCTCTGATTGCACAACCAAAATGTCAGGAAGATCATGTCTCCTCGTCCAATTGAGTATCGCCGGAGTTGGCATTACGGTCGCTCTGACTCTCTCACATGAAAAATGGCCAGAATCACTTCTTGAATTTCATACAGTGCTCTGAGAACCATAGAGGGAATATCATGCTAGCTTCAAAAGAGGATCTACAAATGTAGCAGCTGTATGTGACCAGAAATATATACTTTATTTTATAGTTCAGTCGAAACTAAGAGTGTTTCCTCTTCTTAGCTCTCATAAATTTAACCAAGCATGAAGAGTCAAGATGTGCCCTGCTAGCATTTATTTTAAGAACTGTGGTTTTCTCATTATTCCTCACCTCTGAACCCCGATCATTCTACCAGATGTGTCGAGGAAAGCGTAGTCTCTGAGAATCGTGCTGCCTCAGCACTCCCCTGTCCAGCTGCTCCAGCAGCACGGCTAAAAGTCATTGGTTCCAGCTGGGCTTTCATTTATGGGATGGTTGAACAAATAAATTATGGGATTAGATAGAGGCGGCCCTGGTTTAAAAAAGAAAAAATCTGTCTCCACTGCAGTAACGGCCCATTTGAGAAGTCAGATTGTCAGGAGTTTCAAGGTTCTTCATCTGATTTAAAGAATAAATAAAGTAATGATTCTCTCTAGCAAATTTGCCCCTGCTGCCGTTCAAATTACGCGGAAAAGAAAAGTGCTGGCAAAGGCAGGAAGCTCAACGATTACCCACCTTTACACCAGATTAACCAGAAACGACAAAGGCAGTCAACCCTGTTCGCACAAGGTGAATTTTTTTTTTTTGGATAAGCTATAATAACAGTATGTGTTGCACAAAGTCATTTTATCTCATCTGCCTCAGTTCAGCACTTTCATTGTTATATTTCTGAATCACAGCGCTGTGATTACGTCAGACGGTATTTATCGACGGCTGTCTCTCCAGGCTAAAAACTCTTCTAGTAAATCTTTCAATGAGACTCAAGAAGACACGGAAAAGATTCTGAGCTTTTATAAGCGACAACACACGGATTACTTTTATTTTATTATCAACAGAATGAATCCAGCATATATATTGCTAACACATTTCAGATTGCACTTCCCCCTTTCGGATTAGAGACCTATATGCACACATCGACTAATCCAGCACACAAGGGTTACACACTTTGTGTTACTTTCTCTTCCTTAGGTGTTCTAGAGCGATCCAAATCTATCACAAGGAGTGACAATCTTTATTGTAAAACCAGCCAATCGCTGCGAGTGTCTGTAAGCGTGTCCTTGCAGGGATTGGCTTCCTGCTCTTGACGTCACAGGCGAGCAGAGACCTTGGTAACAAATCGTCTGAGACCAGAACGCTCTGAGTTCTGCCCAGACCGATACTCCCCAACTCATAAAATCTTACTTCCATATAAAAGCGAGCAGCCCGGAGCACTATTCCTTCCCAAGGAAACGTATTCCCTTAATGTGGCCGGGTTAATGGCAAATGAATAATCATAACACACCAATGGCAGACGGGGGTGGTTGGGGGGTGTCATTGATCTGTCTGGAGTCAACCCCTCTCCTCCTGCTGCATCAGCCACTCTCCCCCTATTGATACGCTCTTGCCCCTTGACCTGCGGGACGGATCAATGGCATTGATTGAAGAAGGGCAGGGACAAGGGCAGGGACTGCTGACTGGCCCGACAGCTAGTGTGACAAGACATGATCGTCATTAATGTCCCGCTGGCTGACTGGCTGACTGGCTGGCTGGCTGGCTGACTGGCTGGCTGGATGCAAGACGCTGTGCATCACATATTCCCTGCCTCCCCCTCCCCTCTTTTCCTCCTCCTCCACTCTCCCCACCCTCACCCCTCCTATTTCTGCTGCTTTATGTTCCCATTCTGCTGCTTGCACTGACTGAGATAAGTCCATTGTTTGGATACCTGTCTGATGCTTGCCTGGCATCTGTGGCACTGATATGCATCTCCGGCATGGAGATTTTTTGGAGCTTATTGTAGAGAAACGAATGGTGTCATTGCCGGTGTCTGCTGCTTAATGTCTCCTGGCTCATTGTGCGTTCGATTTACCAATCATAGCCGAACCGGTCCTTTTCCGGGGTTCTTTGAAAAGCTCTGTCTGTCTCGGTGCAAGACTACCGAGTCTGCCTCGGGTCTATCATCCCTACTTCGTTCTGGAGTCTCTGATCAATAGCAGATCCCACTCGATTAAGATACCGATGCACGTCGTTTCCCCAACGCTTCTCACGAAAATGTGTCACCGGTGACTAATTGCGTGGCTGTTTTTTTTCGCTCTTGCGGACCGGTTTCATCACACCGACACGGTTTATTTCCAGTCTAGACTGGAAATGAAGGCAGCGATGTTTCTGTGTAAATGGAGGGGTGATGGGCGGGATGCAGCAGCAACTCCAGACTCCGCAGTGACACGGCTGTAATGGAGCTGATTGATCACCTATATGGTGCCTGCTGGCCCTGCCGGGTTTAGCACGCAGCAAACTCCCAGCCCCCCATTCTCTGCGTCACCTCCACCATCACTGAGCCACCACCACCCCCCCCGCCCCTAGACTTCAACCTGGCCACGGTTTTGACATTGGCTGCAGGATTTTCCCGTCCGCCTCTGCAGCCGTCGTCTCGCCGCGGTTTCGTCGGGTTCCGACAAAACGGAACCGTACGGAAGAGTCGGCCATCTTTTGGCAAACTGACATTTTCCAGTTCAGCCTTTTATGTCGCAGCTGAATTAAAAACCTCTGTTTTCCATTTGAATTAAAGGGCATGATCAATCAATGATAACATTTGCAGATCTCTCTCCCTGCCCCCTCGGTGTCACACGGGGTCATAACCCTAATTTATCCGGGGTGTTGAAGGTGATTAAGCTTCAAGATTAGCACAAGCTGTCAAGGGCAGGTCTCATTCAAACAGAATGAGAAAGAAAAAGATCTACTTTTCGTGGCTTTGTTTATTAAATATCCCATAAACAAAAAATAAAAAAAAAACAATTTTATGTATTCACAGCATCTGGAAAAAATTGGTATTTTACAGTTATTAAACCATAAAAACTTCAAATAATATTTTTGCTGGGAAATTCCTTCTGAACAAAGTTTAGCTGAGATTAAATAAAAAGTATTCATGGAAAATCAAACAACCTAATCATTTCTAAGTATAGATTTTATAAGTGTTTATGATCATCTGACAATATGAAGGACATGATAAAAATAATGTGCAGCAGGAATGACAATTTAACAAAGGGGTTAAAACAATCGTTGAATTAATGAGAAATTGCACATCCAATACTAAAAATTGAAGATACCAATGCATAAAAACTAAATGCAAACAAATATGTAAACACTGTTTGTTTGATTTTATCAGAGCGATTTCATTTGAGAAGTTTGGTGGACAATCGATCGATCGAACCTATTGATAGTTGTACCTGTAGTGCCTGTATTGAAGGCCCTCTTGTATGATCAATATGAACATGAGAGCATTTAGAGTTTGATGGTTATAAATGTGATTTTTGAGTGTTTAATATGTAAAAGCAGCGATGGACGACTGTCCCACTGTCGACCGCTGCCTTTACCAGTTTTGTGCTTCCTGCTGCTTCAAATCTCAGTCACAATGTTGTGACAGTCTGATTTTGTTCTCGCACTGACCACATATATTCGTGTGACAGTTTATGTGTGTGTGTGTGTGTGTGTGTGTGTGTGTGTGTGTGTGTGTGTTATCATAGCCACTGCAGTGTCTCTCTTTGTTGTGATTCTATATTTGTCTGCCTGTTTTGAAGACAGTCATTTTTAGTCTGTCTTTTTGTGTTTGTGTGTGTATGTGTGTGTGTGCGTGTGCGTGTGCGTGTGTACGTGCATGCATGTGCATGCATATTTGTCCCTCTTGTGTCCCCATCAGTCTCAAATGGCTGCTGTATTGTCACAAACTACAGCCGAGACCACAAGTTGCGTTCTTGTTGCAAGACCGTTGCTTCGTCCTGTATGACCAACCGGCTCACTGCAGTGTGTGTGTGTGTGTGTGTGTGTGTGTGTATCTGTGCCTCGCTGGAAAAGAGAAGAAATTGATCAACGCAGGGAGGAACGTGTTCACATGCAAAGGCTGGATGGAGGGTGTGAGAGAGAGAGAGCGAGGGAACGAGCGAGGGCTGTTGCTGCAGACTCCTGCTGCAGTATCTCACTTTGGGCAAGCAGCTGCAGACAGGGAGTAACAGACAAGCGAGACAAGCAGACAGGTACAGACTGGCGTGATGGGAGGAGACGGGTGGGGGTTGGGGGGGGGGGGTGTGGAGATAGTGGTAGAGGACAGCGGATGCTGCTGGAGAGGCAGGACTTGGGAGGCGGTAAGGGTCAAATGGGGGAGGGGGAGGGTAAGTGGAAGATAGCGGGATGCGGCGGCGGCACCTGGAAGACGCAAATGATTTCTTTTCTGTTTTTGTTTTTTTTGGTGTGTGTGTTGTTGTTTTTTTTTTTTGTTTGTTTTTTTTTTTTTGGTGGTGACGGCATCCCCATCGCGTCGGACCGGTGACGATAGAGGAAGAGGGTGAGGAGGAAGAATAAAAGTAGAGGTGTGGATGATATGGATGAGGTTCCGGTGTCTGGAAGCAGGGAGGAGAAGGAGGAGGTGGCGGTGGTGACGGTGGTGGTGGTGGGGGTCAAGATGCTAAGATGGAGCTGACAATGCAAGTGCTGGGATGCTCTGTGATGGGGATGGTGGGGGCAGGGGAAGCAGGCGTCCCAACCTCGCTGACCTACGTCTGGCTGCCCACGGACACCTATTTCACCCCCCCCCCCCCCCGCCGTCTGTGTTCCGCTGCCCCCTTTTTTCCCCCCTCGGTTCTTCCTCATCCTCAGCTCGCTTGGTGGATAACAAAAGGCGTAGTTGGTGGCAGACGGGAGCGTAAGCGTGCGAGGCAACGCGTCGGGCGGCGAGGAAGCGTTCATTTCCGGAAGCCTCCACTTTGCCTGGCGTTCCCCTGAGAGAAAGAGACAGTCAGAGACATCCATCTGATTTTTTTTTTTTTCTTTCTTTTTTTAAAGTCTGAGGGGGAGGAGTTGTGAGGTGGGTGGCGGGATGGCAGGGAGGAAGGGAGGGAGGGAGGGTGGGGGTAGTCAAGCGGCGTGTTTGGGTCCATGGCAGGCAAACTAGACATGGGAATCTTTAATATTCGCAGCAGTTTTTGCATTTTTACGACAAATCTAATCCGGAGTGTTATCCGGTTTCATTTGTGCCCAAAGCTGTTTTTTTTTTTAATTTGTTTTTGATGCTTTTTTTTTTTTTAAGCCAAGCTTGTAGCTTTCGACACTGACAAGTCATTGCATGCTAAGCTCGCCATCCTGGTGGTAGAGTTTGGTGGATCGGCGAATCGGGTTTGACGTCGAAGGTATTGCGGTGGACTTTTTCCCAGGCAGAGTTTCTGAGCTCGAACTGATATCTCAGCAAACGCTGTCGTCGCTTTCGCCCTTGTGTCGGAAAAAGCTGGCGGGCGAGGCTGCTAGGTGTCTCTCTGCATCCATCAGTCAGTGCGAACAGACACACCGGGTCGGGGTTCGACCATCCCGACGCAGAGAAACGTGGACCGGTGATCAGTCAATGCTGTTGAGGACAAAGAGGCGAGTCTGGCTGCTGCTTGACTGGGGGTCTTTTCCTTTTTCCAGCACAAAGACGAGTTAGCACGGAGCAGACAGCACAGCCTCGTCACTTCGCCTGAGCCTCTGCTGCTGCTGCTTCCGTCTGGGCGCTTCCATGAAGATCATTTACCACCGCGAATGTGTCTCTCTTTGTCATCTCCGTTCTGTTGTCGTCTGTTTCGTGGCGTTCAAATGCTTGTGAGCATTTTCTGGACGTCGAGCTGAGCATAAGTTATCGGCAAAGGAGGAGAGGGTGAACCTTTCTCTCTGTCCGGGGCAGGTATAGTCTTTTTTGATCGCCTCGTAAAAAGACGGGTAGGGTTTTGTGGGTGCCTTCGGGGCAGAGATCGGGTACTTCCGAGTGGCTGCGGTTGGGGAAGTGACAGTGTGTGTGTGTGTGTGTGTCGCTGTGTGTTGGTGTGTGTGGACGGGGAGAGAGGGAAAGGTGTCAGCGCCAGTCGGTGCCCTGCAGCTGGCTGCGGCTCCTCAGTTAACTCTGTCGTACTTCACCCGCTCCCTGAGACCCTAACTTGTGAGCTCTCTTGATAAAAAATCACGGGTTAGGCTCTTGGGACGTGGGAGGAGGGCACAATCGACTTTCTGCTGAATGTTCCAAGGGTGAAGTCAAATTGACACACCACCTGAGTTATAGTTATATATATATATCCATATATATATATAAATAGATCCATATATATATGGACGACTGACAGTAAGAAAGATAGAAAAGGAAGCATTCACATAAAGAGGAAATGTCAGCTTGCTTCTAAACGGTTGTTAAACTGCTCATTTTTACAGCCACATTTTTCACAAAATTCCGCAGCGACGACTTTCGTACTTTGGCGATTGCAGCGGCGTCGTTGCTGCAAAAGCGTCGACGGCACGTTGTGTCCGAAACAGGCAGATAATAATCTCTTCTTTGTGTCAACACGGTCGTTTGAATAACATTCAGCTAACGGGTGATTTGATTTGAAATGACAGGACACCAACCAGTCCAAAAAACTACCACACCCCAGCCTTGTACTGATTAACCCCCCTGTCACCGCCAAACCGGCTCAGAATCGCAGACACCCAGCCCAAATATGTGATCCTCCATTACCAGGCAGTCGCTCTGGATTTGATCATTCCAGCTTCACTGAGACACTTCACAAGCCGCCCGAGACGCCGATGCTGTCGTTTCTGTTTCACGTTGTGACACCAAAGACTCCAACACACACCTTTAACAGCTCGGTGAGCTGATGCAATCCTTTGTAATCATTTGCTCCTAATATTTTTTTTTTTTTTCTACACAATGCAGGTATGCTGTCAGAAAATGACAATAAATAACATAATCAGAATTTACCATTCGATTAAAATATCTTAGAGGCAATAAAAAAGTTTTAATGCACTAATCTACAAATACGTAAAATCCCCTGAATCCAAAGATGAACAAGTTGTGAAAGTTTTTTTGATTACAAAATAGGGTAAATGCATTTCAAACAATTAGAGATTATTACACGGATTATATGTAAAATTAAATGTCAGTACATTGAAAGTTGCTGGCTGCTTTTAACATCTTACAGGAGGTTAAATGAAAATCGATGAGCAGACTTTTCACGTATTAATCATTTCCATAGGTTTTCTTCCTTTTCTGCTTCCTCAACGGGATAAATTCCATCAAAATCTCCCGTCGTCATGAGATCTCACAGCCAAATTGGTTATTGGATCCGATCAATATTTAAACTGGGGGCGTAAGAGGACTCTGGCAGTCGTTGTAATTCAGCCGGTGCAGGTTAGGAAAAAAAAAACAGATTGAACGCTGGATGGTAAATGAAAATATTGGACTGGTCTCTTGTGCAATTATAAGAAATTACTTCTTTGTCTTTACGCCATCGAAGGTGTGACTTCATTCACCGTCGCCGCTTGACCTGGTTTTTAAACTTGCAATTTCTACCCAGGCAATGGCACGCTTTTCTGAAAACCTAATTTCTCCTAAATTACCCATATTAAGAATGCAGTTCAAAACAATTGATTTTCCCTCTAATACCCTCTTCTCCATCTCTCTTCCAACCTCCAGTCCCCTTCTCTCCCTAATTAGGTTTTTTTCCCTCGTCTCCCCATTTGATTTCATAGCGAACGACGCCGATGCCAACTAATCAGTCTGTGCCGATGCCACAGAGCCCCCCAGCAACAGCTGAAGGAGTGCCATGCCCCATGAATACCAAACAGCCAAACACAGTGCGACAAGTGCTGAGCAGTCAGACGCAGCGCAGCCAGAGCGGAGCTGGTTGCCCACAAAACAGCCAGACAGTTTTATTAGGGTCTGTCTGACACGCAGCAAAGCCTGGCAGCACCCGAGCCCCACTGATGAAATCCTCACCGCCTCCCACCCCAACCCCAACAGTAACAAAGCAGCATGCTCGGAGCAATCCGCCAAGGATCCAATAAATATCACCCAGTAAAAAAAAAAAAAAAAAAAAAAACCCAGCTCCCAGCCAGTTTGATACTCCACCAAACGGGGAAATGCAAACTTTTTTTCCAAAGTCAAACTAGTGAGCAAATGCTAAGTAGATCTTTTTTTTTTTTTTTTTTGAGGAAAAGGAGGTTTTTTTCTGATAGCGGAGGCATTTTTGATTTATGAAAAGGAGAAATTAATTTGCTTTTAATGTTTGTGAAGATGTTAATGGTTAACCTTTATATATGCTTTTCTACTTGGCTGACCTATTCACATTTTCAGACAGAAAAAAGGACCGTCTTCTTGTACTTTAGCCTCGTGTTCCGTGGATGACCTTATGTGCATGAAATATGGTTATATTTATTATAATGTAGGGTGAAGAGGGTTGAGAGCAGTGCTTGAATTTTGCTGGATTCTAGCAATGTCCATTTTTTAAAAATGTTTTAATTCTAAAATGCAGTTTCAAAAAAAATTTGAAGGTCAAAATATTTAATTTAATTGCAAAATTGTTCTGACCTTCAATAAAAGCTTGCTTATATGTCAAGTTTAAATACAGAAAAAAATATTTTACTACAACTGACCATTTGGACAAATGAATTGAAACTAAACTGAACAAGATGCAGAAATTCAGCCTGTGCATGAGTGATTATTGCAGTGCATCAGCAAAATACCAAGATAAATCTGATATAAATTGTTTTTATCGGGACTCATGGGAAATCGTTCGCACTACGTGAATTCTCAGACCTTGATTCAGTGCAGATAAACCAAAGGTTCTCTGATGGAGTTTTGTGTCTACCAGAGATTACGTGTCATTGTTCAAAGGTGGTCATGTAACACGCCAAGGCGTCACGCCGCCGGCTGATTAAAGAAGATTAACGTTCTTCACCTACATTTGGTTTTCGCTCCACGTAGAAACGAATTCAGAAAATTTAAGGAATTTCGTCTCAGTTTTTCATGCATTGTCAGGTTGTGTTGTTTTGTGAAGCAGGATCTCTTATCGTGCGTGTGTGTGTGTGTGTGTTTGTGTGTGTGTGTGTGTGGATGAGGGGGAATCAGGTAATGGTGGAGTTATGGAAGGGGGGTGGGGGGGCGGTATGGGGAACGTCTGAGTTTCCAGACACTGCGGCAGGAGGCCAGACGGTCACCTGAACACACACACACACACACAGCAATCACACACACACACACTCACAACACACGCATGCACCCTATCAGAAACATACACACTTTTCACACACAAGCCCCCCCCCCACTTTTAAAGTCGATGATGCAGCCAATTCAATTGTGTTTTAATATAAATTGCAGTGCCACTCTTAATGTAATTATCCCTCTGCAACGAAAGCACAAAACTTTGCCTATTATTCCGTGAGCGACGGGCCTGGGAGATAAACTCCATTAACTTTTTCAGATTACAGTAAGTGCCATGGGAGGGGGGCGGGTGGTGGTGGGGGGTTGGGGGACTGTTGAAAGAGCTCCGGCACTGTGCTGAGACTGGAGGGGTTTTCGCGGTGGGTCTGTAGGCACGGAGCAAAGTGGGCCGATGAGTGAAAACCAAACATCAGAGCTCAAAGGCTTGGTGGGCCGGAGTGTGTGTGTGTGTGTGTGTGTGTGTGTGTGTGTGTGTGTGTCTGTGTGTGTGTGTCTGTGTGTCTGTGTGTGTGTGTCTGCACATACTTGCATGTCTGTAACGTCCAGTATTCGGGCGTGCATCCCCCCTCACTTTTCCGTCTTCACCTCCCTCCTCGGCTCCGGCCTTATCTCCTCTTCTCCGTCTGATCTCTGATTCACTTCAGAGGCGTTGCCGGGGAAACCCAGTATCTGGCTAGCAGCGTGATGGAGTTATTGAATTGTAACCGGCCGGGATAATTATACTCTGTCTTGCAGGTCGGCCATCCAGCGGCTGGGACTGGAATGTGACCTATAGATGGCCTAATGTTGTGGCCGCAGGCAAAACGCTTTTAACCCCTCGGCCGCTGGTGGCTGTAACTGTAGCCGGCGCACACGCCTCTGTGCATACACACATGTTCAGCTAGCTTAGTCACATTCTGCTGGTTTTGCTTTGTGTCCCTGCGACGGGTCACGGCCAAACATTTCTGCTGCGCCCTGAAGCACGTCGGTTCGGCTCCTGTGCAGGTGGATAATTGTGGTGTATTTACTCAAAAGCAGCCATGTTTCACGGTTAAGATCACAGTTTCCTCATAGTTTGGGTTCCCCCAACTGTGTAAAAATCAGTGAACCCTCCTGTAATTTAAAAAAAAAATTTTTTATTTTTTTTTTTAACGCGCATCTGCCCACACTCATTCTAAACTGCTGTTTATTATCTCTTCTGTCTAGGAGTCCCGGCAAATCTTTCCCCTCCGGCGGTCGAAGGTGAGTCGAGACGCAAGTCGTGTTTTCACTAAGACAATAACCCCAAAAAATAAAATAAAATAAAGGTCGTCGTGACTTCCCCCCGTTGCAGAAATAGTCAGTTAAAGTGTCAGGCGGTGGTAACAGACGGCCTGCGTGAGATAATTAGCCTGAAGTCATTTGGAGGCTCAGATCTGCCCCGTTGCCCACTGTGCACAGAAAGGAACCAGACGACCTTTTACTCAGCTCCATCCCACCACAGTCACTTAAATCAGTGATGGATGTTTCCCACAACACCCCGCTCCCTACCGGGCCTCATTCTCCTCTTCTGTCCCCCCCCCTCCCTCCCTCCCTGGCTCGCTCTAATCTAACCCCCGTCCTCTCCTCTCCTCTACCCCGACACCACTTTCTCCTTATTTGTCCCTCCTCCTCCTCCCTGTTGTTTTCCACCCTCCCTTTAAAGCCCCCCCCTCCACCACCACCCCCATTCTGTCTGTTCTTCCAGAGCGAGGAGGAGGAGGAGGAAGAAGAGGAAGGAAGAAAGGCGAGTGTGTGTGTGTGTGTGTGTGTGTGTGTGTGAGGTAGGTTGAAGTGAAGTGGAGGAGGAGGGGGGGGGGGTTCTTTGCCAGAGCAGTGCAGAGTCAACCCCCCCCCACCCCCCGCCCCCACCCGTCGGCCCTTCATCAGTATGCGGAGGCGGTTGCTCAGGTGGCTGCAGGGATAGCAGGTAAGGACAATGAGAACAGACGGGGGGAGAGACAAGGGACGGACGACTATTTAGGATTTAACATCAACACACACACATGCATACACATACACACACACACACATACACACACACACACACACACACACACACACACACACACACACCATCCTCCCTCATCTCCAGTGAAGCACCTCCTAAATGGGTGTTTGCCTGAATTAAATTACCTCTCATCACCTGCTGAGTCAAGCCAGTTGAGTAATGAATGTGCAGTTTTGTATTATCTGTTTACTCGATTTTAATAAAATGCATTTATTTTTAAATATATAAAATTTTTAAATATATAAATATTTTTTCCATGTATGTTATTTGGCACAAAAAATGAAATAACATCCACTTTTCAGACTGTAATAGAACGATCTCAATAAAAGTCAATAAATATGTGCCTGCGTTTGCTTGTTTGTTTGTATTAATAAATATAATGCTTTATTACATGTAAACAAACAATGGAGGAATTGAGCCGTCGCTCCTCCGTCGAGAGGTTTTCATTCCCCTGATATGTAGGATATTGGTTTTGTTTCCAAAGACAACAAAGCGAGTGCTGTATTTGACAAATACTCATACGCTCTGTGTGTGTGTGTGTGTGTGTGTGTGTGTGTGTGTGTATGTGTGTATGTGTGTGTGTGTGTGTGTGTGTGTGTGTGTGTGTGTGTGTGTGTGTGTGTGTGTGTGTGTGTGTGTGTGTGTGTGTGTGTGTGTGCATGAGGAAAAGAGAATGCGGGGAAAGAGAGGAAGGAAAAAGTCTGCGTTTTGTTTGTGTTTACTCTGCGTGTGTGTTTGTGTGTGTGTGTGTCTGTGTGTGTGTGTGTCTGTGTGTGTGTGCGCGCGCGTATATGGCGCGGAGTGTTGCGGCCAGGCTGCAGATATCATCCATCTCCCTGTCACCGGCCCAAGGGCTGCTGGGAAAGTGGCAGACAGCTCTCGGCTCTGACAACAGAGGCTGCATCCTAATTTTCCGACTGGAGAACGCTTGAAAAACCTCCCTCATCGCCACCCAGTGCGGAAAACCATTAACCCTACGATCGGGGAACAAAGTGCGGAGCCCGGGCCGCCGCCGCCGCCGCCTCCGGCTTTGAGTCCTATCAGCTCCCATCATCCACTGGGATACGAACAACAACACGCCAAGCAGCATCCTGTATCTAAGTCAGCCGAATCGGCAACTGAAGACACTGCAGTGATTTTCTCATAAGGTGCATTATGAATGAAAGTCTTCCTGACAATAGCTGTTATAACTGGATTACATGCCTTCTGATTATCCATGACCGATTCCATTATAAAGCCGTTGTCTGACATTCTATAGTCTTTTTTCTTTTGTAATTTTCTCTTGATTCTCAGTGTGTGGAGCTGCTTCTATTCACACTTGTCTTAAAGTAGAGACATAAAGAAGTCTTCAGATAAAAGTGCATATGATCTATTATACTATTTAACTACATCGCTGTAATGAAGAAGTAATATTAAAATTTATTGATTCATTCTTTGGCACATGCCACACTTCTCCAACAGGTTTCAAGAAAATCCATCAAGCAATTTATGTTTAATTGATAAAAATGCTTAAAAAGTTATCGTCTAATGTGACAAAAATAATTAAACTAATGGATCCTTCCTTTTATTTCTTTCTGACTTGATGAACTCTTCCATGATAAAAATGTAAAAAGGTTATTTTTTTCTAATAGAATAGTCCATATCAGGATTGTAATTGTACGATTGCTAATACAAGTTATTTTGTGTTAGCTTTTCTATATTTTGTACGCACTCAGATTTTTCCTGTTGAAGCGGTGACGCTAATATTAGCATGTAGCATTCACAGAGAATCATCCGCTCTGCTGTCAAATTGAAAACATCTAAACAGATCGGAACAGATTGAGTCTCAAACAAGATTTGAACCCTTTTCATTCGTGATGCCACGATAGTCCTCCTGTAGAGTTTCACTAGAGGATGTTTAGAAAAAGCTTGGCTCGGGGATTTAGAAGTCATGAATTGATGATCAAAGCTGCGAGGACAAGGCCCCGCTTCAGATCTTTGATTATTGTTCATGGATCGGTACGACAGGCTGCTGGGATCAAACACGGTCGGTATCCACTTGTTGGGTAGGAGGTCACGCATGTGGAATCATCCGCATGTTACAGTAAAGAGCTTATTTAGCAGACGTAAGGGAATTTGGACGTGTGCATAAACAAATAATGAACGATGAGAATGTGTGTGAATAAATATTAAATATCAACATGGTAGTGATAAATGTGTTCATGAATATTTCCAGACTCCCTCTGCAGATGAAGGCCTCAGAGGAAATGAGTAATTATGTAGTTTATTTGAGGCCAAGACCAAATATATAAAAAATGTATAAACAGCTGATGAATATTTTATAATAATACAATAATACATCTTTATAATGATTATTACTATATTCTAATTTGTCATTAACCCTTCATTAACTGTCCAAGCTTCACTTCACTGTCCTATACGTGCATTATTAATCATTGCTAACGTACTGTTCATTAACACTAATCTGTATTTCAATTGTGATATCATTATTTAAACGGCTGCGTCTCCGGGGAATCACAGGTAAGTGATTTACAGTAAAGTAGCATCAACAGAAACCAGGTTAAAGAACGCTCTTTGGCTTATTTCCTTTTCTACAACAAAAGAAGAAAAAAGAAAAAAAACAAAATAATGAATGAACTAAAAGATCCGTTAAACCTCAATCGTTTTTTGCTGACAGACAAAACTACACAAAATATAACTCGCTGGGTTTGTAATTTGCGGTTTACATTTCTATGTCTGGCTTTTTTGTAAAACATGAACTTAAAAAGGAGAAAGCGACTCACAGACTATCTGGAAACAGAGTATTTTCATATCAGCGTGTCAAAAAAACAAAACTGCTGTGTTGTCAGCTTTAGTAAGGATTAAAAATGAAGTTTGCTTCAGTTCATTTGCAGCCCCCCCACCTCCGTCCTCCTCAGGTGTCTCACAGCAGCACGTTTGAGGGGTCAAGATGAAGCTTCGCAGCTGTTTGGAAATGCTTGCTGCTGTGACTCAACCCCAGCTTGCAAACGTTGCGTTGAACTTAAAGAGCCTTTGTGAAGCCTGAGAATCCAACCTTGGCTCGATATCTGATGAATAAAATAAACATCATGCTCGTACATGTCCCAGAATCTGCTGACGATGTTTCTGTAATGGCCTCCGGGAATCTAACATAAAAATAAAAGAAAAATCCTCTCAAATGGTGCCAATGGGCCAGAAAAAGAGAAGCGTGTGTGCGCGTGTGTGTGTGTGTGTGTTTGTTTTTACAACATTAAGGGGATCAGAAAAAGTTTTTAACCATCAGAGTGAGGACATTTTTGGAAAGCGAAGAGAGTTTAGCCTAAACTTGCTTTTAAGTATCAGGTTCCTACAGGGTTACCAATTGGTCGACCCCCCGGGTCAGATCCAGACCACAAGAGGGTTCCATCAAGACGGGAAAGTTTTTGATATGATGGAGAAAACAAAACTAGTATTTTTTATTTTTGTCATTTGACATTCTAATAGTCACATTTAACAGCGTGTCGTATTTACCATCAAATTACCAGTTGCACCAAAGAGCCAATTATTTTCTGACCTGATGTTTGAAGCAGATATTCGGACTTTCTTTATGAATTAGGTCCCGTTTTGATTACTAATCCAGTTTTGATACATTTTCAAGATATCTTCGATTTGGAGCAAATTTTCAGGATGAACGGACTGCTGCCGCACACTTTATTTTGAAACTACAGTGCAGCATCGTGGACCGGTGTGCTCTCTTCTGCCCCCTTTGGTGAGGTAGAGTACTGCCTCAACTCACACCTTTTATCTGTGCTTTTATGTAACTGACAAAACTAAACATGTGTGTACATGCAAACATTCTAGACTTCTATAATAGGCTGCTAACTTTTACTGTTGCGTTTGCCACAAGTACCAGAACTACGGATAGAAGTCACAATGTGCAAGAAAGATGATTAGAAAAAAAATAAAAAATATGAAAATCAAGCTTCAGAGAAGTTCTCTGTGGAGATCCTCAGTTATCTGGAATGAGAGAAGAAATGTCTTCAAGCTTTTCTTTTACTCAACACTGAGACAGAGAAGTTAATTTCTCGCTTCCTGCTCTTCTCCTTCTTTGTTGTCATAATCAAAAGTAGAAATATTCAGTTATAATGAATTAAAATCTTTTTTCTCCCTATAGAAGATATTTTTTATGGTTTGAAAAGAAAAACAAGATATTAAAAAAAGGCTCGGTAATTTTTCCTTACTTTTCAATTCCACTTTTTAATTCCAAATACAGTGCGCCCTCGCGCATTCGCGCATCAACGCTCATGACTTCACTACATTGCGGATTTTTGATAAGCAGTAATATGTGATACCATACGTGCATTCTATTGGCTGACGGCATCCAGAAGTGCGCTCAGTTCCGTGAGTCTCGGACTTACATCTATACGAGTGTGGGAAAAGGTAATACAGATAGAAGGTGGTTTAATATCAACATGGGGAGGGTTTAAATGTTTAAATTACCATAAATAATAAGAGAAATAGTTTGTCACCCTATTCTGTGATTCCTGGAACGCATTACCCGCAAGGAACGAGGGCACACTGTAAACCTTACTAAATATACTCATTCACTAATCATTATCAAAATTAAAATAAAAATTATATTAAATTGACTTTAAAAAATCATTCCCATTCATTTCAGTGAGAAATAATTTTATTTAGTGTATTTTCAGTTTTGCCCCCCCAAAAAAGAAATCCAATAATCTGACTTTCAGACATCATTTATCATTATTGATAAATGGATTGATATATGGATGAAAGGATGGACGGACGGACAGACAGACAGACAGACAGACATAGTAGTAGTAGTAGCAGTAGTAGCAGTAGTAGTAGAACTTGATCCCTTAAGGAGGTTCCGTCAGGGAAAATTGACATCTCCGTCGCAACACAAAAGCACATAGAAAAAGCACCAACACCTAAAAAGAATAAAAATAACACACCGTAAAATGTAGAAATAAAAAGGGCATACATAGGCATAAGAGTTGAAATGTTTATAGCGTTGTACTTTTATGTTTGATAGATAGATAGATAGATAGATAGATAGATAGATAGATAGATAGATAGATAGATAGATAGATAGATAGATAGATAGATAGATAGATAGATAGATAGATAGATAGATAGATAGATAGATAGATAGATAGATAGATAGATAGATAGATAGACTAGCAGATGTGCTCACAGGTTTGGTTGCAGCTGTTTGCAGTGAACTTATTTACTCCTCAGAAACACCTCATAGTTAATTGGACATCTGCTCGTTTCCATTTTAAGCTTTTTATCCGTATTTCTTTTAGTTGAACATTTGTGAATGAAGCAAACTGACAAATGTATTTTTATATATGGCTCCACTTTAGGCTTCACGTGTCAAAATTATTTGTATTTACACAGAAACATGTATGATCCGTTCACTCCAACATAATAATACTGACTCTGATCTATCCTCGGAGGCGGGAAAGCAGTCTCCGGGTTTTGACGCGGGACACGCACGCTGCATACCGCATATCTCAGTTTGATGCATCTTTATTTCACAGTGTCGTCCAACAATCATGGCGGCCACGGCTCGCCACGCAGCCAGGCGTGCGTAAAGCTCCCCGCGTCCTCGGGCGCACACCGAGCAGCGACTTACGGGAGGGGTAACACTCAGATGTACAGATGTCTCCGTCCCTCACAGGCTCACTGGTGCCTGCACACAAGTCCAGTGAACACACACACACACACACACACACACACACACACACACACACACACACACACACACACACACACACACACACACACACACACACACACACACACACACACACACACACACACACACACACACACACGTATACACACAAACATATAAACACCGCCGCTGCTGCTGTTCAGACAACAGGCTGTCACGCAGACGCGTGTCGCCGCGGACACGGAGGACCCCGCCGCGGCTCCTCGTCGGTGATGGAGCTGCTGGAAACGATGGAGCCGCGTCAGAATGCGCATCTCGAACAAACAAGAGAGAGTTGCTGGGTTTAAAAAGGTAGAATGCCATTTGTGAAAAGCAATTTTAAACTTTAAACATTTCAGCGACTGACTCGTCCTGGAGGATGAAGCCATAAATCCTCACTTTTAAACAATAGGAGGTGTGACACGAGCAGCGAGTCAGAGCTACGATTTCCCTCCTCAGGTATCGCTCATGCGCTGGCTTCCCTCTCACACCTGTGGAGGGGCCTCATCAGAGAGAGCTCTGGCGCCATCTTGTGGCAGCTACAATTTAATACCACCTTTAACCCACATAAAAACCATCCATGTCTATTTAACTAGTCTTTTCACTTTTTTTCCTGCACATGGGTTGAAGCAAAATTATTTATTTTTGAATATGCAATATATATTATTTATCATTTGTTTCTATAAAAAAAAAAATACAAGTGAACTGTTGAAAACATTTATCAAACAGATCTATGTACTTTTTTTCTTTGTAAATTGTGATGTGTGTTTGCAGTGGGTGTGTTACCTGTTCTGTCCATTTCTTTGGGTTTTCTAAAGCTGCAGAGTCCTGAACCCTCCAGGCCACTGTAGTTCCGGCTGCATTGTCGCCAGTATGATCTCACCTCGCTCTTTCCCACAAATCTCTACCAGCAGGTGACAGTAATACACACATCTGAATCTGGACAGGACAGCAGCTGTGTTTTACAAGTTGATTTATGCAAATGCATTTGTGAAGACCCCGTCCTGCTCTCGGATGGAGAGTGTTTGCTCAGGAAGTTGTGTCCCATTATCTTAGTGGTTCATCGCTGATTTATTTCCAGGCGCCAGCCTGTGTCGAAGGCATCAGCATACAATCAACGCAGCTTTGTTGTACAAAGACAAAGCACTAAAACAAGCAGGGTGGTTATAGCTGCTTCCCTGCAACTCTGTGATGAAGTGAATACCTCAATGAGGGTGACAGCATTGAATGAAACCTCAGACTGTTGGGCTGATGACGAGAACAAATCTCCTATGAATGCTGATGACGTCAGTGGTTGCTCAGCATTCCCTCTAGTTCCACCATGAACTTTTATATAGAAAGTCAAGGTCCCAGAAGGTAAACCACTTCGGTGATCCCGTGTTCTGTCATCTTGCACCAACAAGGCTGATTGTTAAGGCTGCGTTCAGACTGCAGGGAAATCGGATTCCAATCAGATTCCCTTTCATATCTGATTTTTCTGGCTGACTGTTCTCACTGTTTTTAGCGAGTGTTCAAATCAGATCTTGCTCTGTTCAGACTGGGCCGCACTATTGGTCTATCTGACAGGTTGCCATAGCAACGACGTTGGGGAAGAGGCATTGTCCACCGCTCTGTCAAAACTGATTGGTGTGTTTGGAGCCGTTCACACTGAGGCGCATCTGTCCAAATGCAATTTGAAATTACGTCCTGAAATGTGGTTTCAACCCGTCTTGCAAAAATCGGATTTAACCTGGCATGTGACTGTTCAGACTACAAAAGAGACGTCTGATTTCAATGTAGGTGGGCTGAAAATCAGATTTTGGCTGCCAATCTGAACGAAATTCTTAACTTTTGTTTGGAGTCCCAGGATATTTGGGACAGGGATTGTGGTCATTTCGCTACAGCTGCAGGACTCATCCGTGTTTTTCCAGGTTTGCGTGTTCTCCTTGTGTTCCTTTTGGGTTCTATGGCTTCCTTCCACAGACCAAAAACATGAAATGTAATCATAACAACCCCCCCTCGGCCGCATGTTTTCCTGCTGCTCCAGTCAAAACATAAAAGGATTAAATTTCGCTCATCAATACGGAAGCAAAGAACGGCTGAGGATGCAATTTTTTAAAAATGTAATCTTGAGATTACAAATCAATTACTACGCTCTGAAGATGACTAACCTCCTTTTCTCATAATTGTTCATTTATTTTGATTTCCTGTTTTTACACTGAAATGAAAATAATAAAATCTGTGTCACCAAGATGTAACTGTTCTTCACACTTAAAGTATTGGTACATATTTTTTAATTTAGGTTTAAATTCACCCACCAGGTTTCTTTCCTTTTAAGCCTTTAACCTACTGGACGACAACACACTGGCTTTTTTCTAACCTTTGGTTTAATGGCATCTTTTTATACATTATAAAACGCAAGAAAGGTTGTTTATTAGAGGTGTCACAGCTGTTTATGGACACAACTGTCTCTCAAAAGTCGATTGATAGTTTTACAGTCATTAGTCGTAATGTAATCACTAGTCGTACAATCCCAATCTATTTATTGATTATGGCAGTTTTTATGGATAGTTTATTTCTTTGGAAAAATGTCTGGCTAAAATGTCACGCCAAAAAAATTTCTTCTTATTTAGAGAAAAGAAAAAGACTTCTTAGAGGAAACATGCATGTATTCTAGTGTTTCATTTCAAAGTCTGACCTTTTTAAATTGAGTGAACAACAGCAAACATAATTAGCATCATGCCATTGACCCATTGTCATGACTGGTGTCCCTGTTTACCTTGTCTGCTCTTTTTGTTGGGTTATTAAGGAAATGTTAAGTTGAGATGCGAGCAAATGTTATTGGCCCAGTTGCTAAATATCAACCTGCTAACACTGTAGCCACATTAGCATTCTGACATTAGCTGCTAAATCAAACTGGTGCTGTTGCTTCATGCAGCTGCTAACATTGCAGTGATCTTTTTGACCTAAAATCCGTTCATAGGTAAAGAAAGAAAAATAATTTAATAAAATCAATTAGAAAAATCATACAGTGATAATATTTGTTAAACCGTGCCGGAACGCTTTAAATAAATTACTTTAAAATGAAACCAAACACAGACAAAAAGTAACAGAGGAACTGGAGGATGTGCCAGGTTTGATGGTCTCCATGCAATACATCACTGCCATCATTATTAAAATTAATAATTATTCCTAATTTCTTGGGTAACGAGCCAAATGCTGCTAACGTGGAGTCAATTTGTAATGTTTTTCGGGACGAGTCCTCTTCTAACAGCCTTTAAAAGTCGGACCGGGTCTCTGTAGGACTGTGACGGTGGATGACGTTACGAGTTAATGATAAATAATGTCTGCAAGTCAGAGTATTGTACATCTGGTAACCTGCCAAACCTCTTTGATTGTTGAAGTGAGTAAAAAAAACAGACGACTGTGAGAGAAATGTGAAAAATGAACCCACAGCTCTGGTATCCAGCAAACAAGAGATGTCCTACATCTCAGCACCCATTCAGATACGTTATCATCAAGAATTATGTCACCGGTACGACTGTGGTGAGATGCTCTGAGCTACAACACCCAGGAACTCATCAACATCCGAAAGCTTTACGGTCTGGTTTCTTTTTTGTGGCTTATCTTTCCTATGGCTCCTTCTGATTTATGTTCTCTGCATAAAGGAGACCACAAAAAGAAAGGTCAGCTAGCTGGGGAATGGTGGTGACAAATAACACATTATGGCCTTTCAACAACCTCTGTCTGTGTTTGTCCTCAAATCTGACACAAAATGTAGCGCAGCCACCTCCCATCCCGGTTTATGTATGTCAGCAAAGGCATTTTTTTATTTTCATCATAATAGGTGTGAAACTCAAATATCCACTTAACTTCTGCAGGTGAAAAATAATGAACCTCTTCCAAATATCAAAACATCAGATACCCCAATATTCATGACTCTTATTATTACGTGGATTTATGGCTACTCGTGCACATCATGAGTTCACCTTCTGACCTTCATCGGGATTACTCCTATCTACTCCATCCGAGAGGACGCACACAATGAAGCAGAGCTGAAACTCAATACTGAGAAGGTTTCTCCTCTTTTAGCAGGTTTATCTCCAGCTCTGTCCCTGTGACAGCAGCTTGTTCTGATTAATTTTGTTATCAGGTAATCTGGTCACAGGTCCACCAAGGGACGTGTCTATTGTCTCTAATTCATTGTGATTAAAAAGAGTCGCCTTGTAAATCCATGTTTAGTCTTTCTATTTGTATAAATTTGAAGATACCATCATTACAAACAGTGTGATGTTGTCCGTCGTGTAATTAAAGCGCTGACGGTGGAGTTATCAACCTGTTCTTATCAGATTAAAAGCCCACAATGAAAAGAGGTGCGATACTTTCTGAGACAGACTCATTTGAGCCTGCTGCCATCATGATGGAGGAATGTCACCTTCACCCCTGAGGTAATCAATACTCTGACGTCTGTCTGTAAGATGACGATCAACTAATAACGGTGTAAAATATAGGTCAAGTCATGTTTAATGAACACATGAGTTGTGTTCCGGTTCTTGTTCTGGTATTGGTTCTGGTACTGGTACTGGTTATGATACTGGTACTGGCTCTGGTTCTTGTATTGGTACTGGTACTGGAACCGGCACCTTTTCTGGTTCTGGTATGGGTATTGGTATTGGTATTGGTATTGGTACTGCTACAGGCTAGGACTACTGCACTGACATCCAGCCCTGTTGCTGGCACTGTGATCAGGTCCAGCAGTCTCTGGTTCTGATAGGCACTAGTTCTGGCACTGGTTTGGACACTATCTGGCACCATCACTAGTACTAACACTGGTAACAGCACTGGTATTAACACTGGTACCAGCACTGGCACCATCATTGGTACTAACACTGGCACCATCACTGGTGCCATTGCTGGTTCTAACACTGGCACCATCACTAGTACTAACACTGGCACCATCACTGGCACCGTCACTGGTGCCATCGCTGGTTCTAACACTGGTACTAATACTGGCACCATTACTGGCACCATCACTGGTACTAACACTGGCACCATCACTGCCACCATCACTGCCACCATCGCTGGCACCATCACTGGCACCATTACTGGTACTAACACTGGTACAATCACTGGTGTCATCACTTGTACTAACACTGGTCCCATCACTGGTACTAACACTTGCACCTCTGGCACCGACTCAGACACAAAAGGAAGTGAAATATGGTCGTGTACCATAACAGCTATTGTCAAAACGTCTGAGGTGAGTAACAGCAGGTTGACCATTTATTCAGTGTGAGGGAGTGATTCCAGATCTGTCTACTTCTCATTAGAAGCATCTACAGCTGTTATCTGTTTAATCCCAGCCTGGAGCGCTTTATTTCCTGACAGCCGAAAACTCATCTCACTGAGGTGGACGCCGTAAACTCTACCGATCACTCATTTTCAAATGATTTAGTCTGAACATCAAGTAATATTTAAAATACAATCAGCGGGATAGAACATCTCAAGTGTTCAATAACAACTGTTTATGCAAAATGCATGTAAATTCAGTTTGAGCTAGACTCTGGAATTAGATTGTTAAAAACCCTTCAGGGATAGTTATCATTTCCTGTTGGCCCCAACGTTGATGGAAAGTGAGGTGAAATTTCTTATTCCACTAAAACACTTCAGGAGCTTTACAGCAAGAAGTGTCCTAATAATCTCCTAAACCAGTGATTTCCATCCCCAGGGCCGTGGACCGGTACCGACCGATCCATGGTTCGATTGGTATCGGTCCACACAGAAAGAATACAGATCTTACATTATTTCAGTTTTATTTATCTGTTCTATTAAATGAACAGATTCTCTCTGGATCTGTCGATGACTCACTCTTGATGCTGGTTAAGATGCTTGCCTCGGTCACATGACTATTGTCTTAAAGGGGCCACTTAAACAGATTACTGCTAAATTGAAACTCCTAAGCTAACAAAACAATCAAATAACAAACATTGGCCCAGTGTTGCGAGGACACTGTTAATAAAGTTGCATACACACTGGATCCTAAAATGGTCCCAAACTGATTCTAGAATGATTCCAAACCAATCCAAAAAAAAAAGAAAATAAACAAAGTCTGATATTATTGTTTTGTCGTGGTATTTCCATGGGTTCCCGCTAGTATACTGAATACATTTCTTACCTTGGTGCATGCTAATGGTTTTAAGACTGAACATTCTGTCTCTTGACGTTGTTCAAACCATTTTGTTGTCTGGGTTTGTCATTTGTTTGGTTTGAATTATTAGTAGTATTTAGATTTTAAAACACTTCTCCATCTTCCTCAGTTGTTTGGTTAAAAGCTGCAGTACTGATCTTCTCTCTGGAGTCTCATTTCTCTGTCTGTGCTTCTCAACTAACAGAACAGACTCCCAAAAAGAGAAACTATCCATCTAGTAAAACACTTGTTCTCTCTCTTTTTTTGTGTGTGTGTGTGCATATTTTATCGCGCCATATTTGAAAATTAACAGTTTTTGCCAGACCATATTTTGGAAGCAGATGGTGTTTAGTTTATTAATTTAATCCAGACTAGCTGTCAGTCCTTTCAGGGCTTATGATGGACAACTGATTGTGAGGCTTTTCGTCACTGTTTTTTGCTAATTAGTTTTGGTCTCGTTCAACCCTGTGGGAATAAAAAAGACTGTTGAAGACAGTTACATTCATCATTCTTTGGAGCTTGTCAACCAGCCTTCAGTAAAATATCATTAGTTGTGCTAACTGATAGCGACTATTGGATGGATGTCCATGAAGCCTGGTGGAAGGATGGGGTCCTTTGGATTGTTTTTGTATTTTTTTTTTTTAACTTTGCAAGATTTAATTGCATAAAATCATCAGAACCAGTTTCTAAGAAGCGGCGTGGGCGAGACAAATGAGACAGAAATGTGTAGGATTGTTCAGCCTTGGTGGAGGTTTGTGTGCTAACTGTCACTCAAGATTGTTTATTTATTTGTGTGGCCAGTTATAACTTTACTTAGATGATAAGGAAAATGTGTTGCCTTCTACTCAGGAGATACTGAATATTTATTCTCACCTTAGAATTGAAGTCCAGTCCACCTCATTTCTGATTCATTCTCCACCAGTTCTTGAGAGATAACCCGGTTCCTGACCTGCTAGACTGGATGGACAGCTGCTTGTTGGGTTTGAAAATTGACTTCAAGTATTTCAATGACTTCATTTAGACCACATAGGAATACATTAATGAATCTATTTATGCTGTGTTCTGTAGGGTCAATGATTTATCTGGTAAACATTAATATTATGAATGCACATCATGATGTCATAAAACAAGAAACAAGATTACAACCCATCATCATGTCCATTAAAAGACTACAAAGCCCACGTTATCAGGCTCTGGCTGACGGCTCAGGAACCCAGGGGCTGAACCTACCTACGTTTGACTGGATTTTGGGGCCACGTTCAGTTTTTGTGCTTGTATCCCAGGAAGGATTCCAGTCATGTTGTTTGCTGGACACAGGAAGCCCGTCTTTAGGGGATCTTTAGCGTTTTTGACACTGTTAGAGACGTGTTACATGGACAAATGAAACCACAGTTTCTAATGTCTCTATTATTTCCCAGGCTTGTTTTATAGTCTCACATTATAAATCTAAGCTTGAAGAGGGAAGCGTTTGTTGCGCTCAACCTCATGCAATTAGTATGTAGGAGTGTTGTTGACACTGGGTTTCTCCTCATAATAACACACATTTCTCTGTTCCCATGAATACGATGTTCTTTTGCTGCTACATGACACGTCCACAAGGTTCTGACTTTCAATTGACTGGTAGGGCATTAGATTGGGTGCATACTTGTACCAGGGCTTTTAATTGAATTAAACCCTAATCCAGATTCCAGTGGCCTGTCTGCCTTCTGATTGGCTGTCCTTGAGGTTTTTAAGTACCAAAAAAAAAAAAAAATCCTTTAATCCGCACCTCGATCTGGATCCACTGCAGCATTTCATGTCTTGTTTGCTGTCATGTGTCCAAAATTCTCAAGTCTCAAGAAAATCTGGCACACAGTTGTTGTTTTTTTCTAATCCTGCCAACAGAGACATGAAGGGACATATTAACTTCCAAGTGGAGGGAAGGAAAGAAGATCAAGGTGTTCACACTGTCGTATGAACTCTACTGAAGTGTGGGCAGTTTATCCACCAGGGGGCGCTGGTGGAGATAATCACAATGGAAGACCTGTATACATGAAAGATCTTGAGTTCTTTTGTCTCAGGATTTGAAAAATGTTTCAAGTAATGCAGAAGTAATGAACAACTGAAAACGTTTAATGAAATAAAACACTCGTAGAAATGTCACATTAAACATAAGCACATGATGAATTTCCCAGTTCATGTGCAGACAAATTATTTGCGGTTAAGCGAAACAGCTTATAGTATTTTTTTTTTTTTACTCAGATAGCAAATGTGTTGCAAACACAGAAATTCCTGCAGTTCTTGTGTGTGTGTTAGCATGACATCTGTATTATAATGGATTTAGCTAGAAAAAACAAACAAACAAAAAAACATATGCACTAAAATGAAATTATAAATCCACAGAAAACCTCTCCTACCCAAAAGTTCATCTTGGATTTACACACTCATGTTTGTGCACTTGGCTGGATAATCCCATCTCTGCAGGCGCACAAATCATGTCAAATCCTCTCTGAGTATTTGTCATTTCTCTCAGAGAGGCAGATCCTGCCTGAGGCTTTCATCGCTGTTCACCAGTGGATTTCACAATTGTCATGTTTTCTCCAGTGACCTCCAGAGTGGAACCGTGACTCCCTTCAAAGCGTGTCTGGATTATCACGCCGAGGAACTTCCTGCCGGACCAGTCGTTTAAAAGACTACTTGTGTGACCTTTTCAGATCGCTATTCATCTGGGGAGGTACTCCTGTGGAATTCTGCTGAAGTTCCTGCTCTGCAGTGCCTGGTCAACAGTATGAATGAAGGAGTCGATCGTCTGTTTCATGTCAGGGGTGAAAGGGTCAAAGGAAGGTCGCTGGGCCCCCGAGCGTTTGAAATGGCCGTCCTGGTTGCTCTGAGCGCAGAGGAGCCTCTCCTCCGTCATGGTGACATTAAGGAAGGCCGTAATGAGGCGGAGCTGTGGGAGAAGAGATCTCTGCAGCTCCTCGTAATGCACCACCAGCAGGCGACGGCCAAACTTCAACCAGCTCAGTGCGTGGGATGCCCACCAGGGGGCGTAGCTGGAGACAAACTCTGGCCATTCTGCAAGAGAGGCAGAGTTCAGTTCATATCCCTCAATTAATTTAAATTTAATTTTAGTTTCTGAACACTGCTCATATTCAGAACTATATTTTAATAAATATCTAACATCTACTGGATCCAATTAATTTGTCTTTGCTCATCTTGTTTTGCCAACAAAGAAATTCCAGCAGGAAAGTGAAGACTTGTCCTCTCTCACAGAACTTCTTTGTTTCAGTCTTTATACCTGGCAGTGAGATACGTCACAAAGATGTTGTAGTGAATCATTAACTTCCAATGAGCTGCATTTGCAAACCGACTCATATAAATACCAATTTATTCCAGCGTTTGTCCTCGAGGTAGGATTTGAGGTCTTATTTTCTATTTGTTTCAGTCTAACATTTTCCTTTGTCTCCCATATTTAAATATTTCTTCAAAGTCCCTCCCCTGGTGCCTCTGTGTTTTGGAAAAAAAATGCCACTAAAGTGCCCTTTCGGTTTCCTCTATGGTGGATAAATCCTAATAAACTGCCATCTAACAGGCAACTCCAGTGGGTGAAATGTGATGCAAAGCCACACATGCTACCCACAATGCTGGAAAATAAGCATTTTTGTGATTTGATATTGTTTCAGTGAAGGACTGAATAAACCACTCACCACACAAGAGCCATACAGACAATAACCGAGTGTGTTTGTACAGATCCAAGGTCTTTCAGATTAACATTAAGTCAGACAAAAGATAAAGACTGTGCTAATGAAAAGCTTGATTGTCTCATTCTTTGTCGACTCTCCTGATTGCACTGTAAGATTTGTCAAAGCTCAGTTTACATGCTTCAAAAATGAATAAATTTAATTTGTTCTAAATAGCGAAAGTTAAAAGGTAAAAAAAAAAAGTGGCATCACTGAGATATTTAAGTAAGTCATCTCCATTCTCTCAAAATGAAGAGAAATAGGAACATTTAAAGGCCAAAAGGTACCAGTCCAGTATTTTTCTGTGAAAAATAATTTGGAGGTCTGTTTCCAGACAGATGGATGGAGCGATACTTGGTGTATATCTGCCGTGGGGGGAAAATAAGCTTTGAGAGAGCGTATACAGTAAAAAGCTGTAAAAGTTTAAATGTGGGGAATGAACTGCTTCATGATGCACTCAGAGCCACTGAATGCCCCGGGGGTCTTCTGGCGCTCCAGCACCAACAGCAGGACATTATGCAGCAGTAACTACAGCACCCTTCAGCAGAGCCGTAAATTACCCCACCGTTATGTCTTTAACAAGCCGACTGTATTACCTTTGCTCTTCCACTGGGCCGCCGTGGCGTGTCCCAAATGCCCGGCGCACTTGCGGTTGAATTCGGCCACCAGGGAGCGGTAAGGATTTCGAATGAGCAGGATGGCCGAATCGAACATCTCAATCTCTTTCTGACCGCTCTCGTGGGTCTTCACGCAGATGCTTCGACCGCTCTTCCAATAGTCCTTCTCCCCTTTGAAACCTGTTACCGGTGAATAAATGAATTAGTAACAGAGAGCTGGTAGAGAATAGCTCCTTTTAAAGAGCCCCCACCTCTGTTGTACAGCGTGCCGTCGAAGTAGAAACTGCCGGTGTAGTAGCCGGTCACCAGCTCGATCAGGTGCCGGACCCAGGTGTTGCCTGCCCCAGGAAAACTAGAAAGAGCCACCAGGGAGTTGGATCTTTGAGGCAGAAACATCCTCTCCTTGCACCTGGAGTCTAGAAAGGACAGATTTCTCATTGTCGGTTTTTAAAAAATGAGGGAGGACAAGCACCTGATCAGAATATCAGAACGTCTAGACCATAATTGCAGGAAAAGCTGCAGAGATTCTTAAATGAATTCGCTTCCATGGGCACAGAAGAAAATCGTATGTGAAATAAATTGCAGCACGGTTGCAAGAGCGGGTCTGATCTAAATTTGGGATGAATACTGCTTTCAAGAGCAATTTCTTCCTTAATCATGCACTAAGTGTTCTTTCCCCAAGGACACGGTGTTCATGGACAGTGTCGGTGAATAGACTGCTTTTATCCAGGGTTATTTATACAGGTTGTTTCGCAGGAGGAAAGAGATGCTGGAGCTCCACCGGCTGTGTGATCTGTAAAAAACTGATGACAAAGCAGGATGAAAATACAGACGTGGTCCAGTAATTACCTTATTGTGTTCATGTGTTTGCGGGACTGAACAACCCCCAACGACTCATTAAAGTGTGGTGGGTTTGGAGCCGGAGGCAGATCCAAGAGATATTGAGAGTATTTCATCATTTTCTTCGACTTGTCTGGGATTAATGCATCATCATAATGACGAAATCAGACACATCCAGAGGTTTGGTGTCGAGGAACGCGTGCAGTGTGGTATGAATCCTTGTAAAAAGTCTGGATGCAACAGATTTTAAAGCATGTTTTTTTTTTTTTGCTTCATTTTACAAAAGAAAAACCCTTATATTATAAATTATTTTTGGATAAGGACCAGGTGGAGTGTCATTACAGTTCCCTCTGTCCAACCAATCACACTTACAATACAAGACTGTATCTGCACCACAAATATCTCACCAAGCACAGGAGTGTGATACACCTGGAAGTGATTGTTCCCGGTGGACTCCACGGACGTGGAGGCGCCGGTACGATTCCCAGCACACCACTGGTTGTCAGACTGTCGGTTGAGGCTGAAAAGAGAAGACATCCAGGTGCAAAAGCAGCGCGGCTCCTTGAACACGGCCAGGGGAAGCTCCTGCAAAACCAAAAAAGAACCAGAAATGTCTTCCCTAATTTTCAAACCACATTCTAGCTTCCTCTTTAGAGAGCGACACGCTAGCCGTGCTAAAGGAAAGAAAGTCTGCATGTGATTTTGATTTTTTTTTTTTTTTTTTCCAGAAAAAGGTCCAAATGACTTCAAAACAAGAGGAAATAATGCAAAAAAAAAATAAAGCTGCATTAACATCCACATCCACCCTCGACGATTGGTGATACGTGAGGAGCTCCGGGCTCCAGCAGCCGGTCTCCAGGGAGCGGAGAGCTGGTGGTACACAACGATAAATTGATGGTCAGGTCTACAATTTTCCACCTAATTCAAACCTTATCTGTGCAGGTCTCCACGCAGGCCTGGGCGGTGAGGTTGGACTGGAGGGAGTGGATGGGGAAGGTGCTGATGGTGCTCCTCGGCAGCTCGAAGCAGCCGCGGCGATGAACGTTTCTGACTGCAAAATAAAAAATACACGCCAGAAGAATTGGCAGGAGGAAAGGATCCGATGCGCCGGCAGTCGCCAGCAGAAGAGCATTTTTCATTTATTCACAGACAAGAGCGAGGACAGGCTTTACTGAGGAATAGATTTAGAGATTTTTAAGTTATTCTGCTTCCGCTTTAATTTTAATCACATATCTGTTTGTCTGCCCTAATTACAGGCATAAAATTCTCTCTGATATTAATATATTCATAATGCAGCTTCAGATCTCCAGAGAACCTTCTGATCAGCTATAATATCCCTATAGCAACAGAAACTCTTTTGTAATAGAAGAATTTTATCCAGCTGGGTCTCTGGCATTGATTTAAAGTAAGATTTAAATGTTAAATCTAAAAAAAAAAAGGAGTCTTTTTTTTTATTGGGGACTATTTTCATTGGTGGATTAATACACGTCTTGTGTTTGAGGTGATGTGGTGCCTTTCAGGTCTTTGGGTTGTCAGTTTTGACATTTTTAAAGTACCTTGAAACACACGGTAGAAACATCAAATCAGAAGGAGCTCCATCTGTTAAATCTGCTGTCACCCACTGGTGACGGCGGCCCACAGCTGCCGGTTGTCAAACCGATCTGTGCGTCTCCGGTATCTCCAGTTCACCGTTTCTATCATTGTTGAAAATGACTATTGGATGTGAAGGATATGCCGTTTTAAAAGATCAAAATGTCCCATCCCTCCCCGGTTCACTCCTTTCACACAGACATGGATTCGGTGCCGTCTCTCCCGATGAGGCAGAACAGGAACGACACCCTCCATTACGCCTTTATAGCGTTTACACAGAGCGGTGAGGGGCAATAAAGGTGCAGAAGTGCTGCTTTTAACAGACCGCGTAAAAGAGGTTTAAGCATCACATGGCATGATAAGAGAGAGGGGGGAGTCATTGTTTTTCTGCTTTTGAGCTGGCAGTGGAGGCAGTGACAGCACCGAAACCCACGACTCTATAGATCACATGTGTCAAACTTAAGGCCCGGGGGCCAAATGTGGCCCTCCACATCATTTTATGTGGCCCACAAGAGCATAAACGGTCAGTATCTAAAAATAAATAGGCCAAAAGTGTGCTGTTGACCAAAACTACATTTCCCACAATGCAGTAGTTCAGCCTATTTTAACGTTGACAAAACCCTTTTGAACAAATAATGTCCTTACTTGTGTTTGATCTCATTTTTCTTTATTCACTTTGATAGTTTGATCCCTGATTGATGGAGTTACGTGGGTTTAATAATCTGACAAATTAAAAAGATGAATATTATAATAGAGAAAACAAACAAATATATTTTTTCTGTTCAACTGTAATGTTTGTAACTTGAATAAGTAATAAATTCAGAGTTATTTAACAGTTATTTTACATTACATTGAGTTACATTGATTTGCATTTATAAGTTCCATCTGACACCTTGAGGACAGCCATTATGCTGTCGGTGAAAATGAGTGACACCTCTGGTTTAGATATTCTGAGACATAATGTGAATGAAGAAGTGTACAAAGAAGCTTTTATACGTGATCGTGTCTGGCTCTGATGGCGTTCATCCTTTCAGTGTGTTCTGTTCCAGACGGCTTCAGATTAAAAGTCATGTCCTCCCTCGTCTGGGAGCCTTTTTCTAACCGTTACCGACTGGCGGTGGTGACTCACGTCTGCGGTGACCCGGCAGCTGCTCCTCCACCTTGTAAATGGACAGTCGGCCCACGCCGCCGCAGGGCGACCCCCTCTCGCTCCGACACACCAGGCTGCAATCCTCCTCCGGAACACGGGGGCTGCAGATCCGGTTCCCGCAGTGGCATTCAGCTCCATACTCTAGTCCTGCAAACTGGTACCCACTACACACACACACACACACACACACACACACACACACACACACACACACACACACACACACACACACACACACACAGATATAAATATTGCCCTAGCCAAAGGCAATCCATAACCTAAAGCTGTTGCCCTGGAGCAAAGCCATCCCACTGGACGTGAGCGAACGATTCAAACCTATCATTTAACGTCCCATCATTAAATGGACTGTACGGGGCCGTCCCCTGTGATATCTGTCAGTCCTCCCCGCCACGCTCATCTGACTGTGTAATGCCTCTTTCCAGCTGAACTGCAGTCACCTCTGATCTGTACTTTACATATCAAGGTAACTGTGACTCATCCTCTCTCTTTATCCTCCCTCTTTGGGACAGAACACCCATCAAAACTGACCTTTTTCATACGTGTCCTTTGAAGGTTCCTCATAAATTACCTTGACTTTTTGCTTTAACTCATTGTGGTAATCATCTCAGCTCAGGTAAAGTCTGCTACGGCCGTATATCTAAAACATGATGGACTGACGACACCCACACTCGGGATACCGCATGGAATAATTTAAGACGTCTTGGGTTTGCTTTGAAGCATCCTTCCTCTCCACTTTGTCTCCTAGCTTACAGATATGTTAACGCTGCAAAGCAGTCAGGAATATTCCCCCTCCGACTACAAGTAGGCAGATATCGCCCCTCTGACTCAGGCAGCTCATTAGGCTTTCTAACACACACCCCCACACATCTCCCTCCCTCCTTCCTCCTCCTGCAACACATGAAGCCTTCTGTCCTGGCCCATCCACTCCCTCACACCCCTCATCTCTCACTGCCATCCAGCCACCTGGCTCTCCGCTGACTCCCCAACACAGGAGGCATTCATGGAGGAGCTGGAGATTCAACGGCTTTTACCCCAAACAGCAGGCCCTTTGTGCCCCCTCCCCCTTTTGCAGGATCCCCATTACCTTTCCGAGCAGGTGTCCTGACACAGAGAGCTGGTCATTTTTCGCAGGTCGTAAAGCATGGTTCCTCCCAGGGCTCGCTCGCTGGCGTTGTGCAGAAAGCAGCCCATGTAGGTTCCTGCACAGAGGAAAAGTTAAGACTGGAAAATTCAGCCGGAGTCAGCTACTGTCTTCAGAATGCTGAATCAACTCATTGATTAGCTTAAAAGATGAAATTGTAGGCCATGTAATCAGCCGATCGTTTATTTCTAGGGTTTTGTTTATTCCCCCTTATCCCGAGGATGAAATCACTTTTGAAGAAAGCTCTTAAATAAAGTGTTTTAACTCCACTTTAATTACACTTTCATGCAAAATAATCTGTTTTGCATGAAAAGAAAATTCATCATTCATCAAAAACAATGTGTTTATTTCCCTTTTTTTTGGGTGCAGACAGGTTCACCTGCAGGTGAACTTTCATACAGATGCAAATAAAACAGCTCATCCAGGATATTTGTTTCACTTTATTTGATATTTTTCTATATTTTCTTTCATTTTAATGGTACTATTACATGGAAACACTTTGCAATCATCACTAATTAAGTAATTGTTTGGGTTCTTTTCATTTCATCTGCTGAAGTGTTGCAGGATGGATATTTGTGCCGTGGGTGTCGACGAAAACGAAACCGATTCGGGTCAAATGTCTCTTCGGCGGTTCGGATCATTAATTTGGCCAAAATAAAGCAAAAAAGAAATGCGTCACCTTGAGCTCCGTAAAAATAATAATGGAGCACTTTATTGACCAAATGATTCATCAATCAAACTAACTGACGGATTGACTGTAAAAGCAGTCATTAGAAGCAGCCTTGGTAACGTTAATTGCACCTCATTGTCAGGTCTGACGCTGTTCTTTGACACTGATTCGGAGCATATTTCCACCAAAGACAGGAGAAAAAAAAAAAAACCAGTGAGCTCCTATAATAACTACAATCACCCTGAATGTACTCTGTCCCATGTTATCACACACTCACAGTTAAATGGATATTGACATTCTGGACAAAACCCAGGCCTCTCTCTCTGCTTAAAGTCTGGCACTTAGAGCGTCCTCTAACTGTGCCAAGGCTGCCTTTGTGTCATCACTTCACTCACACTGATTATACACACTAGCATGCATTGTGAGACGTAATTTCTGACTAATTTAAAACACGGCAAGGTCTAATTTATCATCCAATATGGATAATTATTTCTACATAACAGCGAGCTGTATTTACCTACACTAGAATAAAAAAAAAAATCAAATCGGCCCAGTAGGAGGAAGGATGTAAAGCGGATCTAATCAGTACGTTATAGTACCATAAAAAAAATCCCATCTTTGGGTTTTTATCCTCGTATTTGTCTCGCTATTAAATCAAAATCTGCTTCGCCGAGACATAAACGATCGTATCTTTAGGTTAAACGCTCGCCATATTCCGCTTATCCAGTCAGGTTTGAGGTTTTATGGATCTTTTTTCAGCAACTGGTCAAACAGAATTTAATCGTCGTCGTTAAGACGACGCTACCAGGATTGAGGGGATGGCAGGAGAGTGTCAAGATAGAAGCCAACAATGAACCACGAAATCTCCTGGCAGGGCCGAGACTCGTCATATCGAATTTGTGATTCAATCAGTCTGCGGTGTCCTCTGAAGACCGTCCAGCTTGCCGTTTTTGGGGGTGGTGGTGGGGGTAGGGGGGGGTGAGGCTGAGTCACGGCTGCCTCCGCCTCAGGAGACGAGCGCTGGAGCGCAGCCGCCACTTTAGAGCGCCGAGGCCAGGCTGCCAGAGACTGTTGGGAAGCATCTCAAGTGGTATCACCCAAGGTGAGCATCCCACCCCACCCCCATCATCACCCCCCACCCCCACCCCCACCCCCCTTTCTAGCGGGACGGGTCATTGCTTTAATCAAAGTGAAGGAGGAGCCCCAGCTTGAGGGTTAATGGAGGGAAGCAGCCTGGATTCCCAGACATGATGGAAGCGGCCGCGCTCACGTCTGACGCCGCGTCACTTTCTTTACACCATGACAGATGGAGCCGGTTCTTCCCCCTACCCGGACAGGATGGAGTGGGTGGGGGGGGCTGACGACATAATGACCAAGGAGGACATGAGCTTCCGCCAGCGGTAGCGTGAGCACAGCGTGTGTCTGTTTAAGTGGCCTGTGGAGGTTTGACGCTGCATAATGCCTCCACAGATGTGAGCAGAGACACCGAAGCCTCAGCAGAGAGGCTCTGAAGGCAGGCTGGCATTTCACTTTCTGATTCTGAATAATCCCACATCTATTAGAGGTTGTCTATAAAATCAGGAGCTTGGCTCAGTTTCAGAAGGAGACAATAAACCTTTAACATAGAGTCTATATATACAGATATTCAGAGCGGAAAGGCTAATGGTGTTGTGTGACCATTAGGACACAAGTGGAACGAGAAGGTTGGGGGGGGGGGACTGAAAAATGATGGAGAACATTTCAAAGGTAGGACGCCCCGACCGGGACTAAAAAAACGTGTCCCGGATTCATCAGTGACCTCATCACCCTGTTCAAGAAACACAGCAAAAAAAAAACAAAAAAATGCTTCGAGAGCAAACGGCAAGAATAAAATCATAATATTCAAAATAGGAAGAAAATAGTAATATGTTTCAAATTTTAATTGAACAAAGACAATTATGAATATTTACAGTAATCTGAATGAAATTTAATTTTAAAAAGTAGAGGAAATTAATTTTGTGACATAATAGGCAAAATATTAATATATTTGATAATATTCTATGATTAAAAAAATAATAATAAAATAATAACAAATACTAACAAATTTCGTACTTATTATAATAACAACCATAAAAATTAAAATAATCTGACTTAAAAAAAAAAAAAAAAACAATTTATAATTTAATATTTTAGTTCAAATAACTGATCTTAGGCTTTCTTGCCATATTTCTTGGAGCTTGTGAAGAATATATGAGAGAAATGAGGAACTTTATTTTATCCAACGGTGAGATATTTCTGAAGCTGTGGTCTCTGTGGCTGTTTTGCCATCTTCAATCAGGCAGGGCGGTGCTGATGCAGCCTGGGAGGATTAACTCAGGGGGGAGGCAGCCTGACAAGCAGCCATCAAATGGCTGCCCGCTGTTTGTTGAGGTCATCGCCGGCGACCGGACGTTAATGAGTGGAGGCAACTGAGCTGAGAGCATCGGCGCTGTCATCAATAAAGATCTCCTCATGCGTACGGCAGAGGACAGGAAGTGACGTGTGACTCAACCTCCTCCATGAAGCTCAAACTGTTTCCCTCGGAGCTGAAACCTCTCTTAAAACCCACATTTCCGTGCATTTTATGCTTTCCATATCAAATTTGGATCTCATCCCTACAAGCTGCATCTTCCAGCAGCAGAAGCAACATTTTCCTTTTATTATAAAACCTCTGAACAGGTGGGACTCCTGGATAAATGAACACCTGAAGCTGTGCAGCCATTCGCACCAGGATGTGTTATGATATCAGCGCTTTTTGGGACTAAAATAACTAAGAAATAAGCTTCAGATTTTCAAATATTACACCGCTCAGGCAAATGTGCCGGCTTGTGATTGGAGCTGCAGACCTTTATTTTATTTTATGTTTTTTGCATATTGTTTGATCTTCTTATTTCTCATCATTTTTCAGTCCCTGGGCAGATAAATCTGCTTATCACAGACATATACAGGAACATAGAGTTCAAATACGCACCATGTACATGTAATTTCAGGGAAGACAGACCAGACTGCTACGCTGCATATCTAACTCCTACATCCTTCAATTCAACGTGATAACACAAGAACTAGCAGGAAGTGGTCGTCATGGTTAAAAAAACTCAGCCACGCTCCAGCTGCTATCTTTGGATACGAGCTGAACGCCTCATGATTGTCCCCACCGAGAGCGTTTAGAGGACAATTACTGGCGAAACGTCGAAGAGGTTCTTTTAAAAAAGACGGACCGGGAACGATACGTGATGTACTTTACAAGACTGAAACTCCCTCTGCAGAGAGGAGTTTTACTCTTTATTGCTTCATCTGTGGACAGACTGACATGTTTAACGTCAGAAAACAGTAGAAATAAAATGAACAAGCAAATCCTGGAAGTTGGATTCACGCTAAGCGATCGTGAACGTTGTGTAAATACGATTATGTCTCACAGGGTGTTCGGTGAAAAGGTTGAGATACTACCTCTCACGTCTGCACTCATGCATCCGGTTTTAGTTTAGCATAAACACCGGGAACCAGTGCGGTTATGCACTGGACTATATTTCGGCTGGGCTCAGCCAGGTCCCTGCTGGGTTGCCTGGCAACCTGGCAACCACGACAAGCCTCCAAAACGTACAACAAACAAGATATAATAGGATAATTGGTGGACTACTGGCAGATGGATTTCTAAGCTTTTAAGTCAAACGATCTTAAATTGTGAATTTGAAAAAAAAAACAAAAACAAAAAAACAATCAAAGAATTATTATGAGATGATTGGATTGAGTCGATTTAAACAGATCTCCTACAGGTGTGATGAGGATTCCTCTCGTCACAGATGAAACAACAGATAACTTCATTCTTTCCATGACGGATTTTTTTCCAGGTGATTTTCTCTAAAAAAAAAACGATCCAACGTGGAGTTTTCAAACAAAGGCGGTTTAAGTAGCTCTTGCAGGATGCTTTTCAAGAATGCTGGAGGACTAAATGTTTCACTGGAGGTATTTATCCTTTCAGCAAAATGGCAAAGGCACCGACAGTCCTGTCCAAGAACGTAGTGGCTCTCCTGGGATCGCTAAAGGTAATGGTGGAGGCTTCTTAACGGAGAGCACGGATCAAGAATTATATCATTTCTATCTTCCTGATTACTAATTTATTTTCTAGAGAGCACTTTGGTGTCATTTCCTTCTCTGTTTTTTTTTTTTTTTTTTTTTTTATTTCCAGAGGAGATCTCAGAGCTTCCAGCCCTTATCTACCAGATCCAAAAGCACCCGCATGTAAAATGTCACATAAATGTATAATGAAGCTCCTCTAAATGTTCTGAGGTCACGATTTATCTATTCTTGAATGTAGACTGAAGCCCTCCGCGAGAGGAAGCAGGATGTTTTACCTCGGCCTCCGGGCCGTCTGAGCTAAAAGGAAAAAAAAAAAAAAAAACTAAACCAAAGAGAAAATAAACATGTGTGTTTACACATTCATTTATTATTAACCAGGAAAAACCAGCGGCTCAGTCGACGTATGGCCACCGAGACTCTCAGATCTCTCCTGCGATATCATGAGGGAGCTTCTTTCTGCTCTTATTTAACGCCAATATAAGCTTAGCCTTGGCTACAGATACACTTTGCTGCGCAAGGACAGATGATGATTGGCGGAACCTCATCGCAATTTTCAATAAGGCGACGCAATCACTCAGCGGAAGCGTTGGAGGCCTGAGCGACGAATCGCTGAACTTCTTCAGCGATTCGTCGGGTCTGATTCGTTTCTGGTCCTCGTACGGTTTTGTGGTGAGGACCTGAATTAATGCCGGTCAGCTAGTTAGGAGCGTTCAGCCTGACTTTCATGTCATTAACGCCTCGCTGGCGCACTAATTAATGTAAATAGGGCAAATGGTGGCCAGTGGACTCGTGTTAACATCACCACTGGTCGCTCTGCTCCTGCCTGCTGGCGGTTGAGCTGAAAGAGAAGCTGATGTTAATGAAGTTACAGCGACAGAGTGGAGTCGGTGTCACGCCGCTGTGGAGGGACCTAACTCCTCAGGCGGAGTGAGATCCGGAGGTGTGAGGCGGTTTTTACCTTTCTGTCTGCCGCTCCTGCCGCGGACCGTCGCCCTCTGCTCCGGACTCTCCGGCAGCAGACTGTGGAACCAGCGCCGGTGCAGACGGTGGACGGCCAAGTTTTGGGACGCAGGCCAGTGTCGCCCGGCTTTGGATTCCGCAGGCTGGACGGCGGCCCACCTCGACCGCGCCCTCACACCTAGCCCCGCCATCCTGAGGGTGGTGGGAGGAGCCACGAGAGAGAGCGAGGGCGGCAGGTTGGGTTGGGCGATCCTGACGGCGGAACGCTGGAGGAGGAGGACGCTGCCCGCCATCAGGTAGGCGATGCCCAGGCAGAGCAGCAGCTTCTGAGCCCGCTTCAGGAGGCAGTGCAGTCTGCAGACGGGCGGCGCCATCCTGGGTCCGGTCTCACCTTAGCTGAGGATCATCTGGCGAATTAGCAGCCAGATCTCTAACCTACTTACGACAACTCAAGCTCGGGAAAAGCCGACGGCGTCTGTCGGAGACATCGTGTCTCGGTTCTTCCTGGAGTCCAGTGGCAACAGTTGAGTCACAACAGACGGATTTAATATCCAAAGCGGTGGCCGCTGCCTTCAGGATGATCCTTTTGGGGTGGGGGGGGGGAGAGAGAGCTGAAGAAGAAGGAGAAAAAAAAAACAACAAACACAAGCTGCTGGATTTAAAGCAGAAGTGTGTTTTTTCTAGCATGTGAGTGCAATCAAAGGGAAGGGAAGTAGGCTATATGCCTGGCGGATTAGATGCACGGCCCAAGTTGACATATGGGCCTCTGCTGCTGTCTTGCAGCATCTTGCAGCACATCCCCTCGCTGCTTCATCGCTTTCATTCCTGCCATTTGTTCCTCATTCACAACCCTGCCTGAAGGTGCGATCTGCAATTCATGTAATTCCTGCGTTTGCGCGCTCCTATATCGCAATAATCTGTTTTTTACAACAACGCCAGGAAAGGGAACAGGGAGGAGATTGCGGCGCCGGGTGCAACAACCGCCAGCCTTGAACTCTCGGTTTGTTTTTTCGGTGAAATAGCGTCACGTGGTTGAAGCGTAACTGTCTGGAGAGCGCATTACGGGTGCTTATGAAATGAGGATTATCATATCTGCATGCCGACCATCGCTCTCATCTGTGGAGAGATAGACGAGCGATGAATAAGAAGAAAAACAACGTGCAAAGTGAGACTGTCTTCTCTGATGGTTCTGCTGGAGTCTGTGGAGACTCCAGGACAAAAAAAAAACCCAGTTACACCAGGAGGAGGAATCTTTCAACTCCAATTAGCAGAACCTCCGTTAGCGACAAGCAGATAAAAACAACAGCTGAAACAGCTCAATTGGAAAGACTTGAAGTTTCATTTCACATTCAATATTAATCAACACCTTCAGCATCCCTCATTAGAGATGCATTAGGAACCAGATGGTCCCAAAACACTGCGAAGCTTCATAGTCTTGGTTTAGCAAGAGAGCTTGTTCTGTTACGGTTTCAATTTTTCATCGGGGTTAAATTTTCTGAAGTCCAACAATCTGACCGCTGCTGACCCAAACGTTCCAAGCCCACACACACACACACACACACACACACACACACACACATACATACACACACCTACAGTGAGGTATGGCCAAAGGGAATAGTCTCGGTGATGATGTTGCTTCCAGGTCCGTTGGGAACCTGCAGCAGGAAATCCCAGAAGAAAAAAGTCGTCCATCTGTGAGGAAGACGTAGCTCAGGCCTCGTTCCCAGGAAGATCTCAAAGTCCACCAAGGCTTGGTTTCATCCTAGAGTTACCAGATCGGATCCCACAGAGGATCTCTGGTGGGATTTGAAGGTTATTGCATCACATAAACCCAGGAATAAAACCAGGACTTTGAGGAACGGACTAAGATTCCTCAGGATCGCTACCGGAAGCTGAAAGCTCTCCGTAAAGCACAGGAGACATTTGTGACTTAAGGGTTGAATCATTCAGAGACTGCAGCAGTCGGTAGAATTTAATGTTATATTCTTGCTGGAGGGGGTGGGGGGTTGTAATAACTGCTGCATTGATCCAGTTAAACTATTGATTTTGTTGAAAACAGCTGATCATTGGAATATTTTACCAATAATCCTGATCTAGTGGGGTGGGGGTGGGGGTGGGGGTGAATCACGTTGCCTCCGACTGCCGGTGTGTCGGTGGTCGGTCACACACCGTCATGCCCTTCAGTTCAGCTCTACTTCCCATCGCGGGGGGGCCTCACGTTCGCGTCTCACCACAGGATGTGTCACCTTCCTATTCCTCCCTCCCCCCTCAAAATAAATAAATAAATAAATAAATACAGACAAGGGGTGCGGTGGTGCTGCTAGGATGGAAGCAACAGTTTGCACCATGAAGTCCAAGTTTATGCTGAACTCCACGTTTTGCTTGGTTGTTTTTTTATTTTTATTTTTATTTTTCATCCGGATCAGATTCGCGTCGCTTCTGCTTTTGCGATAAAAAGATTTAAAAAAAATAAATAAATAATAATAATAATAATTTTTTAAAAAAGGAACAAACAACCGAAGTAAACACACCGCATCACCTATTTAAGAATTCGAGGTCTTCCATCTTATAACGCTTCACTCCGTTGCTTCCACCATTTACCGTATTGGATATGAGGGGTGGGGGGTGGGGGGGGGTTACGGTGGGGGGAGCGGGACGTGCGTCTTACCTTCAGCGGCGCAGCGGCGTTGACGCGCGGCGCTCTGGTGCGATCGGCCGTCAGTTTATGGATGTTGTGACCGCTGTTTTCTCCGCTCGCTGTCCGCTGAAGGTCTCCTCGGCTCTCCAGCGTTTCCCAGAGCTGCCGTTATATAAGCCCTCCCTCTCTCATCCCCCCCCCCCCAACCCTCTTGCTTTTTCTCTCTCTCTCTCTCTATCTCTCTGGCACGGCGATAAAATGGCACAGACAGTGATGTGTGAGTGCGCGATGGAGAGAGAGAGAGAGAGAGAGAGAGAGAGAGGAGGGGGGGGGTGGAGAGGAGGTGATGGAGAGGAGGAGGAGGAGGAGGAGGGGAGTCAGTCTCATTTGCATTGGTGATCTGAACGCGTCACACCTCCTCCACGGTGAAAGAATCGCGCCCAGCAGTCAACAACTTGCAGCGCAGCCATAAGAGGAAGAGGAGGAAGAGAGGTGTGTGTGTGTGTGTGTGTGTGTGTGTGTGTGTGAAGGGGGGGGGGGGGGTGCTCCAAAAAAAAAGGTTGCACTATTATTTTGCACTATTATTGTGACATATATGCATACACTCCTGCTATTGTGGATGTGAAGGTCGTTTGGCTCTTGTGCGCATTCTAAAAAAAAAAAAAAAAAAAAAAAATTAAAAACCCTGCGAGGGTGAAAAATGCGGACAAACCTTTAAAACGACAGATTCTAGGAGCTTGGAGAGTTTGGAGATCCAGGAATTAAATGATTTCTCTCCACAGCTTAAACTGGATGGATGGATGGATGGATGGATGGATGGATGGATGGATGGATGGATGGATGGATGGATGGATGGATGGATGGATGGATGGATGGATGGAGATCAGCACCGCGGACAGCTCCTCTCCTCTCCTCTCCCGCCGTGGAGCGAAGCGTCAAGGAGCCCCTCGTCCTGGATGACCCCCTCCCCCTCACCCACCCAACCAACCCCAATGACCCCCCCCCCCACCCCTCCCCTCCCAATGAGGAGGGTCGACGTGTTCCAGGGTGCAGCCAGAAAATATGCTCGGTCTCCAGGCTTTTTTAAGTCTTGAAATGTAAATCCGGGTTGGAGCCTCAAAATGTTCAGAGGTTGTGTTTCATAAAACATCTGAAGAAATCTGGGAGTTCTTTGAAAACGACTCCACTTTTTTACTGGAAAATGAAGCGGGTTGAAGAGTTTTCTAAACGCGGGGAAAATGAGACACGGATTCAGACAGGATGATCATTACAGGAGGGATATGTCTCCGCTTTCTTTGCCCTAATTGTGCTCCGATAAACCCCACATGAAGCCGCAAATACACAATTTTTTGCATAGACGTGGAGTCGGAGAAGCTCCTGGACTTTTAACATTCAATTACTTCAACTGTAGGATAAACAATCTTCTGCTTCAAATGGTAAAGCCCAGCTGTTCTTGACCGTCTCAGAAAAATTCTATTACCTGATAAAACCGAACCGTGTGGTGTGAGGATCCTTCCTTTGGTGGTACCAAGAGACAAAGGGCCCATCTTCTTCACATCTGAGACCTGTGCTCTAATCTGTTTCAGTTCTAAGAGAGGTTTACCAAAATAAAACAGGAAGTCTGACTTTTCCTGACTGGCACAGTAGATCAAATGATTGGGATATACCTGGATTTACATGCTGCGGCTGCTTTCTTCCAATCTCAGCATTCTCGTCCGAAAAAGATGCAAAAGTTGGAGAAAAACCAAGTGACAGTGAGTGTTTTTTTAAATAACAAACAATCAAAAGTTAATGAAGAAAACGAGACAGATATTACTGTAGACAGTACAGATAAAGACAAACAGTTATGATGTTGTTATCAACAAAATCATCAAAATTAACAGTTTGCTTAATTTTATATAGCACTATTGGCAAAACTCCATCCTTGCGTACGGCTTCGATCGTATATTCTGTTATTACTTTTGGGATGCATAAACATCATGTTGGGATGCACAAATTATTTTTGAAGCGCATCCCAGGGATGCACTACTTTCTTGAGGTCAAGTGAACTCTGCAACCCCCACCAGAGAGCTTCTGTCAGAGGACTTCCTCCAGAATGATTGTCTATACTAAATTAATAGACTTTATAGATGACGATCAGCTGTTTTTGGGGTGAACTGTGAATCAGCCCAGTGAGACCTTACCTTCAGCTGACAGGTGCCCTATGGTGGGCTTGTTTCACTTCCAGTTTATAGTATAACACCTCCCCCACCCCACCCCCCACACTAAGATTAACACTCATTTATTCCAATCAGCATTAATGCGGCCTGGTTCAGGCCTTTCCTGCTGGGGTTGGACTCTGGAGTGCTTCAGCCTCATAAACAACACGGTCACCGCATGAGGAGGTCGGGGAAGGAGCTAACTCCACGTCGGTCTGACTATTTTTGCTCAGGCTGTCCTGGAGACAGAACGCGGGAGCTGTCATTCATCCGTCCAATCAGCAGAGCTCCTCTCTCTCCCATATCTGCCTCAGACATCCATCATCTCAGACAATCCAGAAACACTCGCTGCTGTCGCTTCTTCGTCTTATATTCTTATACTCCCTTTCTATCGTCACCATCCTCTTCCTCGATTAGATGGTTCAAACAGGCTGTTTTATGAGGCTGACTGGTTAAGATAGTCTCAATAAAGGGTGAACAGTGTGTGATAAATCACAAACCGATACTTGGACAGCAGTATCAGGCCTGTGTGAGCTGTGGGTGATGTGTTCAGATGTGTTTATCGATCTTCCTTCAGATAAACATTTAGTCAATCTAGGGAGATCAGTGGTTGAAGCAAATTAGATTATTATTTCATTAATATATCATAAGACGTGATGATTAGTCTGCTGGTGGTGGCGGCGGCTGATGACCCTGTTGAATCCGATGAATAATGGAGTGGATTAATCGGTGAAAACTGGGTGTAAAGGCAAGCTGGAGGTCAGGCAAAACGGCACAAATGAACCAGAGAGAGGGCTGGAAACAGATAACGTGAAGGCGTGAATGCGATTGGCTGATGAGGACAGCCGACGAATGTGATTGGCAGTCTCAGATCAATGCATGTATGCATGGGAGGCGTGAATGACAGGATATGAGAGATAAATCACATCTAAAGCTTCAGTTTTCCTGTCTTAACTTTTACTGGAGCTTCATTAAGCATTAATTAAAAAAAAAAAAAAAAGCAGAAATGATCCTATTAAGATTATTAAGGACAAAATAGATTAAAACCAGTCAGATAAAAAGAAACCGACAGACCCTGATTTCAGTTTTCATCTCAGCCGTTATTTTGTTCTGCACTGATCCATTTTCATCAGATGTGATGGATTTCCACTGACCCTGGCGTTTCCACAAAGAGACGAAGCCTCTCATTTCCCTTCGCTGTTTGTCCTCCCCGTTCCCGTGGTGACCACCCTTTTTTTTTTTTAATCTGGTTTCACCGTTTCACTTCATGCTATCGCTGCTGAGCAGAAGCCGCACTCAGCAATATTCACGTCTAACTGCATAAATGCGAGTGTTTCTGCAGCCGTTCTCCGTTTCTTTTTGACCTTCGCTTTCATGATTTCCTTCCTACAAAATTGTCTGAAAAACCTTGCGAAATTAATTGAGCGAGCCTCGCTGCTGCACGCAGATAGTCATGGAAAGCTGCCTTCTTTGAAATTTTCGTGCACTTTTAAATTCCACTCTCTCATTTACATCTGTCTCTGAAGAAAAATGAGTGAAAAACCGACCTCCTGTAATGAGTTTTTCAGTGGAACCTTCTTAGCCTCCTCCTCTGTCCGGTCTGCTGTTATCAAAATGCCTCCTGCACAAACATGCATACCTATAATTGCACAAATGAATTGTCCATACTACAAAATAACAGGTGTTATAACAGGTGTTAATAACAGGTGTTATTTTGTGACCTCCACACTTCACTGAAGGATTTCTCAAAGAGGTGAAACCCTGGAGAAACATCCAGATGTCTTCAACCTCCATGGTGGATTTGGTCCAGTGGCAACAAGTTTGTTTGTTTTTTCTTTAAGTAATTGCTTGACTTTTTTAAAAGATACGCCTCTTAATGATCTGATTCAGATCCAAACACCAGCTTCTGACTGATTCACAGGAATCTTAGCCAATTCCTCTAGATCAGGGGTGTCAAATTAATTTTCCTCGAGGGCCACATCAGCATAATGGCTGTCCTCATAGGGCCAGATGTAACTAATAAATGTAGCGAAATGTAACTCAACGTAACGTCAAATGAGTATAAAATAAGTGTAACTACTCCTTAATGTTAAGTAACTCTAAATTCTATTATTTATTCAAGTTACAAACAGGGCGGTACGGTGGCGAGGTGGTTAGCGCTGTCGCCTCACAACACAGCGGGTCCGGGTTCGAGTCCCGCTCTGTGCGGAGTTCGCATGCTCTCCCCGTGTCTGTGTGAGTCCCAAATTACCCATAGGAGTGAGTGTGTGTGTGTGTGTGTGTGTGTGTGTGTGTGTGTGTGTGTGCATGGTTGTTTGTCTTTGTGTGTGGCTCCGTGGTGCACTGGCTTCGTGCCCCCACTTCACGCCCCATGCCGGCTGGGATAGGCTCCAGCTCCCCGTGACCCCCGCTACAGCGGATACAGCAGAAGAAGATGAATGAATGAAAGTTGCACCGAAAAATTGTGTTTTCTTGTTGCTCTGTTATAACATGCAGTAAATCCTTTTAATTTGTCAGGTAATGAAAAAACTCCATCAATCAAGGATCAAACTATCCAAGAGAATAAAGAAAAATAACATTAAACACAAGTTGATAGATAGATAGATAGATAGATAGATAGATAGATAGATAGATAGATAGATAGATAGATAGATAGATAGATAGATAGATAGATAGATAGATAGATAGATAAATAGATACTTTATTAATCCCGGAGGAAATTGAGGACATACATTTTTTTCAAAATAGGCTTAATCATTGCATTGTGGGAAATGTAGTTTTGGTCAAGGCAGGCTTTCAACCTATTTATTTTTAGACTCTCTGAGCTTTTATGCTCTCGCGGGCCACATAAAATGATGAGGCGTGCCACATTTAGCCCCCGGGCCTTGAGTTTGACATATGTGCTCTTGAGCAACAACCTCAATCTCTGGAATATTCCTATTTTAAATGTTCCAGCCTTTTTCTTCAAATCCAACCAGAGATTATTTGCAGGATTCAATTGACATTAAAAGGGAATGAACGCGATGAGTGTGATCAGAATCACCTCAAATTTTTCTTCTCATCAAAATAAAATATATATGTATGAATAGTTGTGGAGCTGTGTGTAGTTTGTCTCTTGTGCTCTGGACCAGATGACCACCACTATAAGTCTCACCTTCAAAACTCGTGTTGCCATGGAGATCCCCTAAAAAAAAAATCTGAATCTGAATATTCAGGATGGCAAACAGCAAAGCAACTTTTCATGTGTAATGTGTGTGTGAAGTTTGGTGAATTTGATCCTAAAAGTGGAGTTTGGGGCGAGGGGGGGGGGGGTCAAAGGTCATCATATTCCAGTATGTGAATGCTCTCTGTAACACACAGGTAGCTAAAGAGACAGGTGTGATGCTTCCTGACGTGATGGAGCGGTTCCAGCGCCACACCTCCACCTGTTCAGGCTCACAGAGGTCTGAAGGAAATATCATCTGAGGAAATAAGCAGATATGAGTCAGCTGTGTGAGCGGTGTGGCTTACAGAGATAACCTCTGTACGCAGTGTTTTTCTTTCTTTGAACCCTGTGAAGCTCACAAACTCCTCACCGTGTTTGCTCGCTGAAGGATCTCCAGTCGTTCCCCTTGCTGATAAGCATTTCTTCTCTCCGCCAGGTCTTTTCAGTCACGTAACATCCTCGGGGTTGCTGAGCCGCCGCCGCCGCCGCCGCTCCTATTTTCTTCCACTCTGTTTCCACATCCTCCAATATTTCCTACAATTGTTAATGCTGACAGCTGTTCTCGTCTCCCATCGACACACATATTAAGACCCGCACCTCCGCTCCACGAGCTGACATCTGCAGTTTGGATTCCTGCCAGCCGCATCAATCTCAACGTTTTCTTTCACCTTCAGCAAATCCAAACCCTTTTTTTTTTTTTTTTTTTCCAGGAGGTTTTGGCTGCACAGACAACACCTCAGCGTCTGGAGGCCCAGACTACAACCTTGGTTGTGAAGTCACGGAACAATCCAACCGCAACCACCTCCTCCTTTCCCTTTTTCTTTCCTTTCTTGTTGTGTAAAAGAACCACAACTCCCTCCCCCGGGCTGGGGCTCCCATCAGACCTAAATCCAGCCTCTATAACTCACGCAGAAGGCTGTAGCCTGTCTCGTGTTTATCCACGCTAAATTCACCCATTTATCCTGCTCCCTCTTATTGAATTCAGCGCCGGCTTTGCTCCTCCCTTAGTGATGCTTTTACCCCCCCCCACCCAAACCCTCTGACAGGTGGACACGGCCGCTCCCCATCTTCAAGCTCCATCCGGCCAAATCAATTCACATCCACGTTTCCTGGTGTCTTCTGTGTCTCTTTTCACATCACAGCTCTCACAGCCCACATTCAGTCAGCATATATGAATATTAATCTTCCAGTAGAGCTCAAGCATTAAACGTAATATATCTACTGGACGCAGTGGACGGTCCAATCAAATGACACCTCCATAAATTATAGCGTGCAAGTTCTTTTCTGCGGCTGATTAATGTGAGGCCTGAAACAAGCAAAATAACCACTGAAAATATTAATGAATAAAACGAAAATGAGCACAAAAATGCTTTATTCTCTCTCATGGTTGCAGTTAAGGCCATTTCCTCCGTCAGAGAATGTGCTGTAATAAATGACATTGAGTTATACAGAAAGGAAGGAGATATTTATGAATAGAATTCCTCTAGTCAGTTTAACGTTTTTAAAAAAAATTAACACCAAATATCCATCACTTTTTTTTTCCACCCCATTGATTCCGATCAGCTGAGAATCCAAGGAATGAGGCCATTTTTTTTTTTTTTTTTTTTCCCATTGGAATCAAATATTGATCAGTCAGTGTGTTCGGCTCATCCCAGAAGAGATTTTTAATGCTGATACCGAGAACACGTCTGCGAGCGAGATGATATATGTGTTAAGAATAATCACTGCATAAAGCGTCAGCGCCAAAGTCAAAGGCTGTAGCAGCTGGAGTGACTTTTTTTTTTTTTCTTCTCATGAATAACTTAGTTTTAATTTAATTTGATTTGTCACACAATCCTCGGTAAATAATTGATGACGATGTGATGAGAATTCTCATCTGACGGGTGACTCAGATGATTTATTAGGAAAGTATTTTAGAAGAATGGTCAAGTATTTTAATCGCCGCACAGAAATTAAAAATATTCTTACATGTGATTAAAATGTCATGTTTTGAGTGAAGTATAAAATGTGTGAATGTTGTAACATGCTTTTGATTGGCTAGAATAGTTTAAATTGATATAGAGCTTTGAGCCACATAATGCGTCAGGAGGGATTAATAACTCACTGGATGTAACGTGATTCATTTAAAACAGAAGTGATCCGGGTCTTCAGTGGGATCTGAACCCAGGATGTTCTCGCTGTGCGGAAGCGGCACTTCCTAACGCAATATCATTATTCTCACTTCAGACAACATCATAAAAATAAGTGAATTCTTCTGGAATTAAGGCACCAGCAGAAGAACAGTTTCTACTCTTAGCATTTTTATTAGAACAATAAAAACTCTGTAATGCAGCCTGATAACAGCGAGTCCATCATTCACAAGCAGACTAGAGACTCTTTGTTCTCTTAATAGCAATAATGTGAAATTTGCAGCAGCAGTGATGAAGAAAAACAGACGGACAAACTTTCATTTATAAGATTCTTAAATTGAGAAGAACCAATTCACTTTTGTTCCTATGGGACAACCTGACAATTTTCGTTGTAGCGTCTTGCTGGTGAAATCTGCTCACCATTAGCTGGGATTTTTTAAATTTTTTTAACGTCAACTGGACTGTAATTAGTCCAGACCTCTCGCGTCCATCATCCTGCTGATGTTTTTATATGTGATTTGAAGTGAATGGTTTAACATGTTGGCAAATTTGCTGTTTTGCTTTTCACGCCGGGGATCACATGGTGCGTTTGATGCCACTTCTGTCTGTGGGAAGACACAGCCGAGGGACGGTCTGCCTCAGAGTGCATCCTGGGAAAAACGGGAAAGCAGCTCGCTTCCTGGAGACGTGTCATCAACGTGAAGCTGCCAGGACATCAAGAAGTCCCTGCATCAGCCAAGAAATAGCAAAGACTGGGCTCTTTGGAATAAATATTCTTGCTGAAATAAATAAATTAATAGATGATAAATAAATAAATAAAATAGTTTGTGATGCTACTCCAAACTGCAGAAAAGAATTGCTGGAAGGCAAGAAATAATTTCTGAATTCAGGGAGAAAATAGCTTAATATGAGTAAAATAGCTGTCAATGTGGAAATTTTTCTTGGGAAGAAATTTTTAAATAAGACGGTTAGTCTAGAAATAAGTTGCTAAAATACCCCCCCCCCCCCCCCAAAAAAAATTGACAACTTTTAAACTTTTCAATCAATAGAGAATTTACAATGCGTTGATTGTTAATTACTGGATGTCAGATTAGCAGCTTCTTAATGAAGTGATGACACGAATATGAAACGACCTTAAAAGTATTCATTTCCTCATGCTCTACTATTATACTCTCTTCCTGAAATACATTTTAGTATTTTTTCAAGTGTTTTCTTCATGTTTATAACATTTCCATCCCGTCCCATCAGCAGCTTTTTCCTCCAGTCACATCTGAGCTTCAGCCTCCACACCTCCTGCCAGAGGCCTCCATGTTTACTCACTGACTGTTTAACCGGGCCAAGCTTCCTCAATGTTGCTGTACAAGAAGGAAAACCACCCCACTCTCACCCCTAGTCCCTCCTCCCCCCACCATGGGGGCCTCAGACCAGCCGACGGAGGATAATTAGGGAAGGGGGGGGCATGCTTTTAAAGCTGCAGACCAACAGGAGAGCGATCCGCATTAGCAGTACTTCAGCAGCAAAGCGGCTCTGTTCGTTATAAATCTGAGAGAAGGTCGTCAGAGCGACTGGAAATGTAAATGACTGAATGAATGAATAAAGAATCCTCCACAATCAACATTTTCTGCCTTTCATGTTTTATAATATAATTTTAAATTCATTTGCTGGGGTCAAGAGGATGCCGTACATCAGTACTCCCACAATGTACACTTGCCTACAATTCATATTAGTGTGCAGAGCAATAAACCCAGGAAGAAACATTTTGCATTTGTGCTGTTTAGCATGCCAGCAACTCGTTTCAGGCTCCCTGCCACCGCCTGCCTTGGCGTCTCGTCTGGGAGGGGAGGTGGGGGGGCAGAATGTGCTTCTGCAAAAACGACACCAGCAATGGCAAGCTCTCCATGCAGATGGTTTCCCCCTCCACTGTTGACGGTGTTATTAGTCCTGAAAAGGGTCGTCCCCCCTTTTGACTGACGTGTGGCAAAAAAAAAAGGAATGCAGTTGGAATCTCGGATCCTCTCAGACAAAACAGGTCAAATATTTCCAAATAATGGTTTTTAAACTCAAAAAGAGTAACTATTTCTGCATATTCATATCCACTGATGTCTTTAGGTGTTCTTTATACTTCAATATTCTAATATTCTGTTTTAATGCAAGCTAAAGACTGCATGAATATGAATCCATACAAACGCCTGTCGAGCAGAAAAAGCTAAGACGCTTTTATCCCGAAGAATGCGACTTTATTTAAATCGGACAAACACTGTATTATTTTTTTCAAATGCTGATTAAATCCAACTGTTTCTGCACAACTTTGTGACGTGAAGTTAAAGCTTGGCATTTATGTGCTCATATTGAAAACCCTTAAAGCTCCTCCTGGGCAGGTAGGAGGTCACCAAAGAAGAAATAGATGTTTGTTTTCTGGCAGAGGGTTCACCATCATCACCAGACAGGAATAGTGATAGGATAATAACAACGCCTGCATACCAGGATCACAGTTTTATTGAGAGCTTTTTAGCGTGCCGAGATTTCCACATTATTACTGACGAGTGCTGACTGACAGGCGGCTAAGATGCATGCTAATATATTCTCTCTTACTTACACCTGCAACCCTCCATTCTCCTCAACAAGCTAACAAATGAATATGTTATGATATCACAATGCTAATTTATGTCTCCCTGCTCCTTCCTGCCGCCTCCCTGATTTAATCTTCAGGTTTTAGCTTTAATGAGAGACATTTTTTTCCTCCCAGGTGTCCATCTCTTTGACATGGGTCTGCTAGACATTGGCCTATGCTAACTGAGCACTCTTATTATTTGCTTGCCCAAGGTCACAGAACAATCAAGAGATTGACTATGAGCGAGCTCGCTGTTCCTGCCTCACAGGGATAAACTGGATTAAAGTAGAGGGAGGGCCGAGCTTTAGAGATGGCACAGACAATCAGAATGTTCCTGCATGCTTTGCCTCTTTCAATCATCCCCCCCGTGCAACTGTGGCTCTGCAGAAATGACAGCGACGTTAGATATCATCCTTATGGTGCATCTTTAGTGGACTTCATGTGCATCTGTGTGGCGATCGTCATCTGTCTGGCCAGTGTGCATCATGAGAATAAATATAAGAATATAAAACAAAGAGGAGGCAACAGCTAAATGCATGCATGGGGTATGAATATTAAAGGTAATTTAAGTTGTAAGGGTGCAAGATTAATTTGCACGACTCCAAAGAGGCGATGTTTCTCCTGGCTTTGCTTCGACTGTCGGTCTGAAGGGTTGCTGAAAGGCCAGCGGAACAATCCATTAGATTTGTTAATGATCTGGATTGAAAGGATTCATTGATTTTTTTTTTTCACAATGATGGAATAGAGGCAATGACAATATTTATGTACAGACATGAGGGTCAGGCTGTTGCTTTTAGGTGTAATAACATTAGAAGGAACCTGTTCTGCTCTTTAACATTAATTTAACATCTGAAAAACATGCAAGTTTAATGTTTAAACTCACACGCATGTGCTGCACTCCAGTCTGTGTAATCCTATAAATAAAATAACTCAAATAACACTCTGCGTTGCTTCAATTTAAGACAACGCGTGAATAAAATAATCATAAGATTAATATTATATGGAGCTTTTATGAAGGATGAAATAGCTGCTGTGGCTTTGTTGGCTCTGGATTGTTAGATATTCGCAACATTTTGTCGCATCAAAGTTCATCCGAGCCATGGCGGAGACTCGCGTTTGGCTTTCCGAGTCACGAGTCCACCTCTTGGGACGAGTGCTGAAGGACATGTTTTGAAGCAGGAGGTTACATCTTTCTCTGTGTAAGGCCTTTCCTCTTTAATCCTCGCTCCGCTCTCCCCCCCTTCAGCCCATCTCTCATGCTCTCCTGAGCCGCAGACACGGCCTCCAGTGTTCTCTCGTCACGCCGCATGACTAATACATGAAGATTCTCTCTGTTCGTCTCAGGGACTCCCGCTGAGCCGGCGCCGCTCTCCTCCTCCATCTGCATTGCTTCGGCTGCGGCGTCTTCCCCTCACCTTTTCATTCCCGTCGCAGACACAGACGTTCACCCTGCAATCGCTCAAACCTGGAAACCCAGAGGAAGTGAACAGGACAGCTGACTCATGCTCAAAGGGCAAGAATCCACGAGTCATTCAGGCGAGTTGCCATTTAAAATGTACAGTATTTTTCGCACTATAAGGCTCACCTAAAAACCTTTCATTTTTTCAAAAACCGACAGTGCGCCTTATAATCCAGTGCGCCTTATATATGAAAACAGTTTTTAAAATGGGCCATTCGATGAATGTGCGCCTTATAGTGCGGAAAATATTCTGATTGACTCTTTACGTTAACTTTATTGGTTTTAATTTCAAGAAACAACTTCCAAACATCCCAAACTACTGTGCACTACTTCAGTGATGAGAAACATTTCAAACAGTTTAATGGAATTTATTCCCTTCCTCTGGTCGATCATAAAAATGAAAAAAAAAACAAAACAAACTTTTAATCTAGTACCAAAAGATCAAATTTTCAACTGGTGAAGTATTTTTGTTCATGGCTGAATTCTTATGAAACACCTCATCAAAAAGCTGTTCTATAATTATTGTGGTTTTCGTGTCCTTTAAAGTGTTCAACTTCTTTATGTCATCATGTGTTTCTAGGCTTGTTGAAATGTTGCAGCATAAAGAGCAAGAAAATAAAAGCTGAATTGGTCAAACAAACAGCATTAATTAGCATATATTAGCACGCTAGCATTCAAATAACATGATAAATAGTGATCTTACATAACAGTATGTTAGCTGTGTGTGTGTGTGCTGAAATATTCTCACTCATTCCGGTCGTAGTTGTTCTACAACGAGGTGTCCATTTTTTGTATTCTTACTATTATTATTTATTAGTATTATTTATTATTACAGTATATTATTTTCACTTCTATGTAATTTCGCTATGAGTTTATTGGTCCCGTCCCATTGAGGTCAGATTAAGCTGCATGCGGCCCCCCAGACCAAAATGAGTTGGACACCCCTGTAACAAAGACCCAGATTTCTTTACAAACATGAAGACCAGTTCTCCTCTGATCTTTTTGAGAAATTATCTGACTTTTTGTCTCGGACGGCCGGTGAAATATCTGCAGACCTTCAGAAAAATTCCAGTTTCTTTTTATGTAACATGTCAGGACTTCATAGCTAAAACAATATCATAGTTAAAACAATCGTGCTGGGTAATTTGATTCTGTCATTTCTGTGAGCCGGTTCAATCTATTATTAGATTGCATGACAAATAAATATGTCTTAATAGGAAAATAATCTAAAATAGGGACATATAGACGATTATTTCCCAGCACTTCTTGCGTTCTAGGATTGTAAAGCAGTAGCAAAACGATGGCTGACAATGCAGTCATGTGGGAAATGTTGATGCACCAAACATCAGTCATGTAAACAAAGTCCTGCACTCGGTCGATTCACAACACGGCTCGCCAAGTTCAGCAGCCTGATCCAGGATGCTGTTTTCCATCGCTTGGCCGGCCTGAACTTTATTCCATCCATTTAATTTCCTCTTCCTTCCTACTTTAGCCAGGAGCAGACTCGACTCCAAACACGGCTCCCATGCTGGATCTCCTTCCTCCCCTCCTGGGGAGGCTGTTTACTCCATAAACAGAGAGGATTTTCACCAGCTTCTCTTTACTGGGACCAGAACATTTCCTGCCAACCATAAACACAGACTTTTATCAATAATTAATCAAAGTAATTTCTTCCTAACCAGCGCTGGAACTCTAAACTTTAAGTCATGAAATACTGCCGTCCTTGAAAAGGAAAAAAATAATCAATCACGCTGCATTTTTTATGTGATTTGTGTTCACACTCAGTCATTCTGCAAGTAGAATATACATGAGAAATGTTTAGATTGTTATAGCAGTCGTATCTTTTCGCGGTATTGATTAAACAGGTCCTATTAGACGACCAGCAGAAAGCTCCTGACTCCATATATATCTGGATTACATCAGTTCCATCTGACATATTTGTTTATCAGAAATACACGATGATTAATTGCAATCCCTGGAGCAAAAAACATAATGAGACTTGTGATGGAAAAATTAGAAATGCTCTGATGAACTCCTGAATGTTGTATAATTTCATCATTTTCATGATAAGCCGTTCGCCACAACTCATTCAGAGAGGAATCGCCACCAACCTGCTGCGCCCTGAGGCAGAGATTGAAACTGGGACGGCAAATTCACCGAGAGCCCATTGTCAAAAGCTATTTGTTTTGTTATTAATCTATTACAAAAACTCATTTCTGCCATGCAAAGATAAATAAATATAAATAAGGATGAATTTTTAAGATGATAGGGGGGAGATGTGTTGTCATGGAGGTAATGAGGAAGTTAAAAAAAAAAAAGAGTGTTAAAATGTGTCTGAGTAATGATTAATAGACGTCGCCTCAGTTTTGGGTTTAAAAAGCTTCACATCAGAGCTCAGTTCTGCAGCCAAAGCAGCAGCGACTACATTATATCTCATCTAAAGAGCTAGCATGAGGACTGGCCTCCCAGTGCTCCCATAATGACAGCCCCGTATCGGTGCACCCAGTGAAAACTACCTCCTGAATTCCCCTGACGTGTTGGGCTCCAAATCCGTGTCACTGTCATCACCATTTGTCTTTATGTTGTGAATTGCTTCCACACCTGTGTATATGTGTGTGTGTGTGTTTGTGTGTTTGAGTGTGTGTGCAGCTCATGCATGCATGATTCAAGCCCGGCTATTTTTATCTACCGGTTTCCTGTCGCGAACACCAGAAGATAGACCTGATGGGGCCGCGGCCTCGGCCTGCACGGGCGCCGCTGAGGTCTTTTAAATCAGACGACTGATTCGTGCCGTGGGTCAGAAAGGCTGCGGTGATTTATAACACATTCAGGGAATCATTACAGGAGCAGTAAGACTTATTTGTGAGCATCTAACCAGAGCGCAGAACCGACCGACTGACTCTCATCCCTTCACCTCCTAGTCTGAGAAACTCTGCATTAAGGAACTTTTTCTTATACTTCATCGGTAAAAGGAAAAACTAGACGAAGCATCTCACACCTCTGTGCACCCGTCACTGTGTGGTTTATATAAATATCCATCTAGACTAATATAATACATGCAGTGAAGACTTTGAAGAAATTTAATAAAAAGGTATTTTGTTGTGTTTTGCTGCTGGCAAAATGGAATTTACCACTTTATTGATCCCAGTGAATAATCTCCGATGAAAAACAAGCTGCCTTCAGTTAGAGACTATTTTCTATGGAGGAACACAGAGGACTGGTAGAGAGCTTCATCAGATGGTGCAATAACAATAACCTGAAGATCAATATCAGCAGAACCAATGAGCTTCCTGGTGGAATATAATACTTCAAATATGGATGATGCTGCAGAGAAACTAAATCTTTAGTGCAGAAGATCCAGAAATATAATCACGGTGTCTTCCTTTCCTGTGTTACGATGATGGATACGGGCTTGAAAAGTGTTTTTTGTACAACGTAAGATGTCCCAGCCACACTGAGCCCTGAGATGACATTAGGTGGTGTAGCCATAGTTATTATGTAAAATCCTTAACCACTACAGTATTTTCCGCACTATAAGGCACACCTAAAAGCCTAATTTTCTTCAAAAACCGACAGTGCGCCTTATAATCCAGTGCGTCTTATATATGAAAATTGTTTTAAAATTGGCCATTCAATGAAGGTTGGCCTTGTAATCCAGTGCAAAAAATGCTGTTAATTCTAACGCCTTCATTATTTTACTTATCGTCCGAGTCGGTACCAAATGCTCGTAGCTAATCTCCTTTTGTGCGTCTCAAAACAGCTTCAGCACAGATCTGAAATTTTAAAAAGAGAGTAAAATTAAAGTGTGAGGGAGTTTGGGAACACAAAGGTCTTTTTTCTCCATCTATCCTATCAGGCTGGCTTTTATAGTTGTTGCTAAATCACCCCATGATCTTGGTCCACAGCAGCATTTCACTCTGATAGATTTCAATTAATCAGTCATGCTCCAAAGCACAGGCAGAGGGGCAATTATAGAGGAAGGTGCTTGATATTTAAGAACTTTCTCCATCACTGTTTCAGAGTATAAACGACAAAGTGGGTGCTGGCGACATACGGATAGATAGATGGATGGATGGATGGATGGATGGATGGATGGATGGATGGATGGATGGATGGATGGATGGATGGATGGATGGATGGATGGATGGATAGATAGATAGATAGATAGATAGATAGATAGATAGATAGATAGATAGATAGATAGATAGATAGATAGATAGATAGATAGATAGATAGATAGATAGATAGATAGATAGATAGATAGATAGATAGATAGATAGATAGATAGATAGATAGATAGATAGATAGATAGATAGATAGATAGATAGATAGATAGATAGATAGATAGATAGATAGATAGATAGATAGATAGATACTTTATTAATCCCGGAGGAAATTGAGGACATAAAATCTTTTAATCCCTTCACTGGTTTTACAGCCATCTGAATAATAAGACTGTATGAAATCCCATCTCCTGGTCTTTAGGTGCTTAAATAGATATTTCACCACAGTGGAATAATCTCACATAATGCATGTGATGACATGCAGTAAATGACAATTGCAGCAAATGCAAGTCTCTGTGGAGACCATCCAGTGTACGAACACTCAGAGTGGTCACTTTAACACCACGCTAAACAAACAGCAAATAAAGATGAATTCAGCGAGAAAGTATCTCTTAATTTTTTTATTTTATTTTTTTTACTCTAAGGTCTTTCTTTCTTTTTGGGGTTTCGTTTTCCCGATGTCGGGTCAGATTTCTGCTGGTAATTGGAGCTCCTGGAGGCAAACCATTTAGAGACGACCGCTCTTGAACCAGGACAATGTGCAGAACAAGTTTTTAGTTAAAGAGAAATATGGCCAAACCGAGGCCCGCCCACCACTCGAGCATCATGAAAGGTTTACGCTTTCATGAGAGACACGAGTTACTTTTTTACATTTTGTTTTCTTAAACTCTAAATCAGTCTGCTCGCCCACATGGACACTTATTTATTCTGCCATGCAGTGAGGCCAGCGAACGCTGGCAGCTTCAAAGACCAGTCTGCAAGTCTCAGAGGAGCAGTTCTGGAGACGGAGCTGCACAGATTGTTGGGCATATACTATATGTTTGGCTGGTTTCGAGTCCAAATCACACAATGGGCTTATCTTTCCCATCCTCTTGCCCACATTCAGCGCTGTAATTACTGTATTCATTGTCTTCTTTTGCACAAAACATTCTGTCAGGCTCACATGGTTATTTGCACTCCTGCAATTCCACCTTTGGTAATGTCTTGTTTTATTTCTCTATCCATCACTCAGCTCTGCCTTTTCTTTCAGCATTGCCTGCAGATTGATTACCTTCCTGGAGTTCAATGTAGCGACAGAGGGCTAAGCTAATTTCTGGGGTGATAAATGGTGAGCTAAGTGAGTTCAATTCACCAGGATGCAAATTGCCCTCGAGGTGCCGTCTGAAGTGTCCCTGGGTTTTTCCATAATGATGTTCTCTGACGACGTTAAAGAATAGGAATGACAGAGACCATCGCTAAGTCTGCATCCATGAAACCCAGATGATATCAGCTATCATTAGCTTCCTGCGCTGCTTCTTTTTTAAGTTCTCCTTTGATAAAGAGCTGTCATGATGGCCGATAGCGACGAACGCTAATGAAAATGTCACATCATGTAATACTTGAAGGTTGAAAGAAATGGTACTTAAAATGTTCATCACTGCTGGATTAAACCAGTTAGAACTGGAGCACAATGCAAATATCATTAAATAATAATCATTCATGTGAAAACAGAAAGAACAATGGCTTTTGTCTGAACAGAAATGTTAATTGGTTCATAGGTTCACCAGGGTCATCAGCCACCACCACCAGTGTCTGGACTCAAAGGGGGGATACACATCTTGCTGCTGCTTAAGACATCAATGGAAATGTACATTTTAAGCTCCAAAAACTTAGTGATTATAACTGATAAATTATGAATGAATGAATGAATGAATGAATGAATGAATGAATGAATGAATGAATGAATGAATGAATGAATGAATGAATGAATGAATGCATGCTTTTTTGTATATGTAGAAGCAAAACATCAAAATAGACTAAACAGAAAAACAAACACGACCGCTGAAAGTAGACAGAACAACAATGACTCCCACATGTCCAAAAAGGAGCAGGTTGAAGCAGAAGCTTATTTAAACCTACCCTGTCCCTACTAGTTAATCTACTTAATCCATAATCTCAATTATTTATAGTTAGATATTAATATTTACAAAAACAGAAAAAGAATAAATTAAACAAATATACATATTTACAAAAAAAGTAAGTACTTAAAATAAACGTAGTGCATATAAAAAGATCACAACATATCAACTGATCTAATAAATAAATAAATTATTTTTTTAAATGTTTTTTATCCAACATCCTATTTACAACCGATACTCTCTCCTGATTCAACACCACCTAATCCTTTCCAAATTTCTCTATCAGTACGATTCCACCACACACACACACACACACACACACACACACACTCACACACACACACACATACACACACACACACACACACCTGAGGTTTCTCCTGTTGCTACGGGTGATGTGGGGAGATTGAGGAGGGGAAGAAAAATAATTGGATGAGATTTGAAATAAATCAGAAAAAGCAATAATATCTGGAGAGTCAGAGGATATCCAGTCTGACTTAAATGAATGTGGAACACGACTAAGGTGGGTTTGCAGTGGCTGAACACACTTATGGCTGTGCCTCCCGATAATGGAGGAGGCTTTGTTGTTCTTCTATTGTCCTCTGGAGACACGTCGACAAACAGAGAGAGAACATCTTGACATCTGGCTCAGCGAGACACAACTGTTGCTGTGGAGCAGCTCCATTCATTATTCTTTACCAACTCCCCCAGTTTTTTGGCCAAAACAACAGCCTGTGGCCGCGGCTCGATTTTTCACTCAGCTTCTGTTGTCTATTACGACAACTTTATCTCTCATCTGTTATAATAATGGTTATTTGAGGGACTTGGGTTTTGTGATTATTTCCCTTCTTCCAGCCAACAAGTTTCACAGAGGAGCTTCTTGTTTTTGGCGGCGGTTCAACTTCAAGACCTTTTTGGAGCCAGACGTGTTAATTGCTCATTTTCTTGCATGCTTGAATATTTAATGGCTCGAGCTTATTGTCCCATATGTCATCTAGACGTCACCGAAAATGTCTTCAGTTCCTCATGATGAACACATGAAGCCTTCATGTGTGTCATCGACCCATTTCTCTTTGACACTGGAGATACATCATATCTTTTTATTTTAATTTCCTTTTTTTTTTTTTGCACCACATTAACAAAATATTAATCATCATTTGCACACCATTAAGCCATCGGATTGCCTATTCATGAGGTTAAGACCTGCGGCAATCAGTTGAATCATGAATGACTTGATCAGCATCTATTTTTATGATTAATTATTATTGTCTCATAAGCAAGAAAGTGAAAAGCTGCCTGCTTCCAGATTGTCCAATGAGAGCATTATGTTATATGACAGTAAAAAATGAACATCTGGACACTGTGTTTTTAACACAATTTATAGATGGAGCAATAACTGCACACTAACATTTAAAACAATTGTTGATGACATGATGGAGAATTATAGAGAATTGCAGGTGTTAATTTTTCCATCCACAAGAGCTTTACACACCAACCAACTAAAATTTTAAAAGGCAGCTTGCATGGAGCAATTTCCTGAACAATATGTACTATAAATTGAATTACAGGGAATAGAAACAGTTGTATGATATCTGTATAAAAGTGTTGCGGAGACAAACGCCTCCTGTTCTTAGAAACAATTCTGCAGCGAGAAACACTCCCTCATATTGACGTTGAAATCTCTAAAACCAATTTCAGGACTCTTGTGGAGCTGAAATCGGTCATTTCGTGCATTAGATACAAATGAAATAGATCAGCTGTAAGTTCCAGTCCCTGATTGCACCATTCTTTCCACCTCCATCTGCCTCTGCTCCATGATCAGCATCACCAGATACATTAACAGAGGGGAGCCCAATTTTGTCGCTAGCGTTCAATTGTGAAGAAGCTATCCTGTAATGAAGGTTGTTGTTCAGCTGAGCTAACTGTCAACTAATGGATGGGCTCTCAGACTCCACTCTCCATTGGCTCGTCTCGGCCTCTCAGCCTGCTCATCAGGATAAGTACGTTTGCAGGAGGCGGCGGCGGCGGAGCCGGTCCCTCAGCACACATACCGTACTCGGTTTTAATGTCGTTCCCCGCTTGCAAATTACCACAATGAGTCCCGGGTGGTACGTAATAAAGCACATCTGATTACGTGTGAAGACGTTCATTAAAACTGTATATCTTCCAAATCCTTTGTGACTTGATACTCGGCTCGATTCTAGGCATGTGACAGAAGCCATTATTCCCTACACAACTATTTCCCATTTGGCAATTTTCCTCTTCTTTAAACATCCCCTCAAGACTCGTACACCCAGTTCCTCTTTCTAACCCGAACCCATCGTTTCCAGCACCGCTCGATTTCTGACCAGCCTCTCGGAAAGGAGTTGGGAGGGGTGGTGGTTGAAATTCATCACATCATCAGTAGATAAGTTAGTTTAATGGTTAAAATAATTATCACAGATATTTATACATCCAACAGTCAGGTCCCACGACAGTCTGTCAGATTTATTTTCTGTTGGACAATCCGATCAGATTCTTTGTCTCTTCAGGCATCCTCAAAAAACATGAAAGTATTATAGTTCTACACAAGACTGCTGCTACTGTTATCAACTAGTGACAAGCTTGACCTCATTCGCATGACAGAACAAACAAGAGAAGGTGAAAATAACACAAACTGCACTCAAAAAATATAAGCTGTCCAAAGCTGCGTGAGATCGATGGGTAAAAGCGCATAAATAGTGGTATTTCTAAATTGCTTGTTGAAACAATCCAGCTTCACGATCATTTGCATCTAAATTAAAGTGATATTCCAACAAAATCTTAACAGTTTTGCGTTTGTTATTTGTTTTTTCTGAGGTTTTCACATGTAAAATAGAGTTGTAAGGCAAACTGGGTTTGGGCTACAGTCTCCTTGGACCAGTGGTGCACATTTAATGAGTTTCCTAAATAAAAAAAGTCATTTTAACATTTAGAGCAGGCATCTACTCGCTCTACCTCATTTAAAATGTGTCAATCTATAAATATGCAAATCAGTATGCAAATTTCCAAATATGTGCTGTTAGACTCGGATCCAATTGGACTGACTCTCCACAATGTCTGTAACTTCGTATTTATCCATTGTTCTGTGCAGAAGGCCTGAAGGCAGTGATGGTTGTTGTTACCATCCAGGCTAGCCGTACATCACACCACCATCACACCACCATCCTACGGAGGATGACACGGTTCATCTGCCAAACAGAAAACATGACGACTTTTGTTACAAGAGCTGAAATATCGTCCGCGGGAAAAATCACACAGCTTTTGCTAAAATCAATCGAAAAGCTGTTTTTGTACGGCCGATGAACATAAAACTTCTCCAGCATCCGCCCACAGCACCTCTGAAGTGGTGTTCACAGCGTTCTCTGTTCTAGCCAAAACATTTCACCAGAGCACAAAGAAAATCAGAACATTTTGTGCTGCGTATGGTTTTTGAACATTATGTATTCCACATTATCCATGTTAAAGAAAAAAAACATCTAAAACAAGTAAAACCTTTGTATTTTGTTGAGTTGTATACTCGCACTATCCCAAACGTTCCTGATAATCTTTAGAGACAGAAATCTGTAAAACAAAGTTAACATTTCATTTGGTTGTTGGTTCATCTGTCAGGAGAGTTAAAATAACTCAAATGAACATAACTTGAATAAAACGTAAAAACATCACCGTATCTGAACATTTCTGTCTGAGTCACATCAGATTTTATTCAGCAAAGTTGTTTGACGATGATGACAACAACTCCCATGATGCCACACTCCTTATTGCTTCTACTTTCTGGAGTTCCCCTGCCAGAAATACAGAACATATTTCATCACAACATCCATCCAACCCTCCCTATTAGTATTCTACTAAATCGCATTTGTTGTGGACTGAGAGGAAGCCGTGAAGAACAAACAGGATCCTCCAAGTCAACATAAAATGGTAAACTGGGTCATTTAAAAAATGTTTATCGAGGAATTATGTGCATCTTAAGCTGAGATACCGCATTTACATGACTACACAAACAGATCTCTGCTACTGTGCAGTGCAAACACGCTGAATAATCGCGAGTCAGTTGACAGAGTAAGCTTGACTTTTTAATTCACCCTATCGACCTTAAGAGTCTAAACTAACACCATTGGATTCATGAAGTCAAGCAGCGAATGTTTCCAAACCCCTCATAAATATTAGAAGTGCGATATAGTGGATGTACATACTGATGACGGTCCCTCTCAAGAAAGACGTAATAAAACCCTTCATTTATAATATGGGCTTCTTAAGCTTCACTCAAGCCTCCACTTACACTCATTACAGTATATTCTTTGACCTCTGGTGATAACATGCTGCCATGTCACTGACTGCAATTATCATGCCTTCAGAAAAAGTGGAGGCCAATGGAAAAATCCAGTGTCGGTTCCATGCAACAGTTAAGCTATATCTGGATTCCACGTAAGGTGTCTTTGAAGAATTAATGTCTAAGAGGATTATATGATTAAAAGGAAGATATCATGAATAAGTCAATGAAACGCCCGTTTGAAGAGTAAATCAAGGCTCTGCGATGAGATAAAGATTCATTTAAATCTAATGTCGAAGACCTGCAACACGACTATCTTCATCTCATCTCGTCACTAATCAATCGATCTGTCCTCCATCGGAGATGAGGTCTTTCAGATTATTTGAAAAGTTGAGAGGCTGCGTACGTCTCGCTGCTGTATCATAAAATCATCAACTGAGCCCTGTGGCGTTTTCAATTTACACTTTTTACCAAATGGAAACGCACAAGAGGCGAGCGGAGTTAAGTAAAGCCGGTACTGTAGAGTGAAACCATCTTTTCTTTGCAGATGATGTGATTGTGTTTCCTTCATCTGACCTCCACAATTAGCATTTTGCAGCTTAAGGCTTTGGACCAGACCATTAAGGTGAAGCAGGAGCTAAGCTGGAAGGCAAAGCTTCAGTTTAAACTTCTGAAACTCAACACAATGGAGGGAAATCGGATGGATATTTGTCAGTGTAGACTACCGATAATTTGGCTTTTAAGAAGAGGCTGATGAGCAGAGTGGGAACTGGTGCTGCTCGTCAGCTGCTAGGAACCAGCCACATCGTGAACATGAACTTTCACAATAACAGACCTGCCGAGCATACCAACAGAGCAGAACCATGACAAAATGTAAAACAAGATGTTTTAAAACAGAAGAAATGTTGCACTTTGTGTTGGCAGTTAGAGTCCTTTTTTTTCCACAGGAGCTACAATAATAATAACTCAACTTCTAATCATGATCAGGATGATTTCATTCATTTATTTATTTATTTTTCTGTCATCATAAATGACTGGTTAAGACTTTGTTCAGCTGGGAATGGTAGCCAACCCCTCCCACCACCACCAATACCAGCTATTACCATGTGCAACATTACCCCCTACCTTTTCCTGTCTGCATATTAAGCAGCAGTAATGGAACCTGGAGGACCTCCTTGTAGCGACGGGCCTCTGGGTGTTCCATTCATCTTTGGAGCACCAATCCCCGTCCCTGCTGTTATTCCGCTGCAGCTCCTCTAAGATCAGCAGCTCCTCTGTCACTTCCCTCCACTGCTGCACATCCCAATGTGGGAGCTGATGGAGGCCAACTTCCCCCTCTGGCAGCTGTTCAGATTTATGGGCTTTTTTGCTTAAAGGCTGACTCCTAGCTGCCAAAAATTACATCTTCCTTTTTGTCCCTGTGGGTGCTGTCTGCGCCACTTTGGATAACATCCTTGAAACAGGACGGCTCCTCGGGGTCTGACTTTAAGGGCGACCACTTAGAAAAATGCATTTTCAGCTACGGCGCTCAAACTTTTTAAAAGCCGTCGCCCCCCTTTTCCTTTTAAGATGAAAATTTAATTTCTTTTTCAGCGAGGAGATTTGAAAGTCATGACAAATTATTTATTGCCTATTATTATTAATCATTTTTAAAGGTGAAAACTGGTAAGATATCCAAAAATGTGACTTCCCCGGGAATAAAAAGAGTACAAATGCATAAATAACAGGAAGTAACCCAAATACCAATGCTTTTATAAGTTAACAGATGATGACTTTAATAGCCAGGAAATTCTCTTGCTTCGAGCGACAACATGACCTGAGGGCCAAAGAGAATCTGCACTGATATCCATAAAGATGTATTTCCTTGTGCCACTTTGTTTAAAGGGCAAACAGGAGTGGAATTAAAGCAAGTAAATCCAAGCTGACTTCATCAAGTATCTGTTTCTAAAACAGGATTACACAGGTGTAACCTATGCTGGTATGGAAACGTATCCTTCCTCCGATGGTGGTTAGCACTATTTTTCAGGCTTTGACTTTGCCTCAGGCCGAAGCGGTAGTCCAATAAATCTATTCTCTAAGGTTCCTCCCTACGTAGCTTCCATTAGTCCGGCGTACGGTCATGTGATCTATAGTAAATATTTAAATACAGGCAGGAGCTCGGTCTGTTCAAATAGGATCTCAATCGTGGCGGGACAGATTTGATTGGAGACGGGCCTGAACAGTAAATGAAAACAAACAAAGATAATACAGCACAGATTATCATTGAGAACAGGGGTCTCAAACTCATTTTCACTGAGGGCCACATCAGCATGATGGCGGTCCTCAAAGGGCCAGATGTAACGTGTAAATGTAACTAAATGTAACCCAATTTAATGTAAAGTGAATGTACTGTAACTACTCCTTAATATTAAATAACTCTGAATTTATTACTTATTCAAGTTAAAAAACATTACAGTAGTTGAGGAAAAAAAATCAATTTGTTTGTTTCTCTGTTAGAAAATAAATCTTTTTAATTTGTCAGGTTATGAAACCCACAGAACTCCATCAATCAAGGATCAAACTATCCAAGTGAATAAAGACAAATAATATCAAACACAAGTTAGAACTTTGTTCTAAATGTTTTTGTAAATGTTAAAATGAGCTTAAGTATTGCATTGTGGGAAATGTGCTCACACTTTTGACCTATTTATTTTTAAGCTTTCTGAACTTTTTTTGCTCTCGCGGGCCACATAAAATGATGTAGCGGGCCACATTTGGCCCCCTGGGGCCTCGAGTTTGACACGTGATTTAGAACCAACAGTAACACCCTGGGGTGCAAACCATGATGACATCATCATGGAACCTGATATAATCGTACTTGTGCCCAAGATTTTCAAAACCTGCTTGATGTTTTGCATGATTAACTCTTCTCAATTATTTTCTCACACACACACACACACACACACACACACACACACACACACACACACACACACACACAGAGACTGTAATAAGATTAGAACCGTCGCCGCCTCGGCTTCACTCTCTGGTTTCATCTCCTCAGACAGCAGACAAATCAATGGTGGTAACAGCAGCAGGTACTTGATACCTGACATTTCATTTATTGGACTACCTACATGATTAATCTCTTCAGAGCTGCTCTGGATGACTTTGTTCATTTGCAGTCAGAAAGAACACAATGAGCAGAAAATGATTTTACCTCCAGGTGTAATGAACTACTCACTATATGTTAATGCGGGGCAAGAAGCACCTGACCAAACAACAAGGAGCTGGATTGCTCGTCTGCTTTTATCTGTTTCCTTTCTAATATTTTCTGCAAGGAAAATTGAACAGCTAAGGCGAATAAAATAAATATTTACTTATTTAGGGGTTCAGAATCTTCATAAACATTTGTAAACCACACATTCCCACAGCTAATCCATGATATAATTCTTTGCATTAAATTAAAAAAAAAAAACTGCAGTGTAAGTTAAATGAAACATGAGAGCTTATAGCTGCTTATTTTTCTGACAACAGGCAATTTTACTGTCAGACATTGTGTCAGCTAAGCAATTTTGTCCCCAACGGTTTTCATGAGATATTATATCTTGTTGTTTAGGTTTTTTGTTTTTTTTCCTCATTTACATCTTGAAATTAGAATTACTGGAATTTTAGCGCTGACAAGAACAAGTCGGACGTGTTTATATTGAGATTTTATCTTTTTAATCTCTTCACATATAAAGATCTGAATTACAAACACAATCTAGTCAGTGTTAATAAATAAGCCGGCCTGTTCTTTATTGTAAGGAAATGAAAACGCTGCTATGACTGACAATTTGTCATTCTGCTGGGAGCAGAAGTACAAGATGTATAAACACGGTGGTATCGTGGTTAATATGGTTAATATGAGCACATCTAGGAAGTATAGCTTTACTTTATGTTAAAATTTGTGACAACCTGTCCAAATAGTTTCACGTAGTTTTTACTTGTCAGCCCACCAACTCAATTCGGAGATGATCAGGTTGGGGATCAATTTTCTCACACATCCATCAATTTCCTCTCTGGTTCTTCAGCGGGGTTGACAGCTTTCCCAGTCCAGCTGTCTGTTGACCTTTTTAACCCGATCCCGTCTTGAAGCTTTTCCAGTTTTCCCTCTAATCAGAAATCTGTCAGCGTCACTTCGCTGCCATCAGTTAATGTGCTATTTTAAGATGGATGAAGTTTGCCGTGCCTGATAAGACAGTAAATTGCCCTTGTCTTAATGAGCCAGTTATGCACTGTATTGTCATCTATTATGGAGAGAGATTCCAGCCTCCTCATTAGCGCGCTGTGCTTTTAACCATTATTCAGACTGAGCATGACAGGAAAGGAAAGGATGATGTGGGCGACGTCTTTATCTTCATTTATTTATTTGACTCGGTTTGTACATCATCATAAAACAACGCACATAGTTGTGATAAGGCATCAGAAGTCACTTTTGTTATGATCGTATTCGAAATAAGGTTAAAGTGTGTGTTTGTGACGATGCTCTAACAGCCTAATTGAGGCTGACCGTAGTTCAAGACAGTGGATTCACCTCTGCCCTGTTGTTTGCTGTTATTTTTGTCCACTTCAAGCAGCACCGTGGGGTTGAAAGAGGCTAATTGCATCTTGGTGATGCTCTCCAAAATCCATGGTAATGTTCCAGCATTATAATTACAGCAGCTCCCTGTTCTGTCAACCAAGGCCCAGCAGCAGCAGCAAGCTTCCAGATGAACGCAAAGTGTTTGCTTGTGATATAAGTCTTATTTGTTTGTAGTCACTTTTCCAAAAAAAAAAAAAAAAAAATCAAATGCAATATTTTAGGAATCTGCACTTGAAAAAAAGAAGTATTTGGTATTTATTTAGTTGAGCATCTTGGGGTTTTTAAAAGAACAGAATCCCATTGTCAAAGCCTGAAGCTCTGCTTTTACTCAGCAATATAATTGTCTTTCAGGACCATTGACTAGCGGGCTTACTGTTCCTCAAGAAAACAATTTGACATTTCAATAGAATTAAGCAAGCAAAGCACATTAGTTCTGCTGCACACACATTCAGAAGTAATTACAGAACAGCAGAGGAGAAAAGTAAAGCGATGGAACGGGACGTCTTTTGTGTTTAGGTAGTTAAATACGGGGCGTGAGGTGTTGTTAAAGCATCGCTGTGCGCAGACACGAGATCAGGTTGATTTTGTGGCTTCACCTTAGCGTGTTTGAATTTCTATGGAGACAAATTGCGCTCGCCGAACCTGAAAAACCCAACAAAACAGACCCGAGGCCCATTAAAGCTGTTAGCGAGGTGGTGCAGTTGTTTTCTTACTTTGTGACCTTTCTCTGGAGGAGACATTTTGAGGGGAGAAACACAGGTTTAATTAATAACATTAATAAGTCAGCGGATACACAGCATCAGCTCCAACCAGCACAAATCAGCCATTAATCACACTAACTCCAGGCTGTGATTAAGATGCTTTTTAGCAAAGGAATAATACACAGCCAAAAAACACAACAATGATGCAGTTCAAAAGCTGACGCTGAACATAAAATGCAGATGATCCACCCCAGCTCCTTTTCTATGAAACATTTGAAAGCAGCTGCATGAAATTGCAAATCATTATTTGAATGCTATCGGAGGAAGCGTTTGTCAAATGGTTTCCCCCTGCAAGAGAATATTATCTAAATGGCTAAATTCCTCAAGGAGGGCTGTGCAATAAAAAAAAAAAAAAAACGGTAATATGTGTTAAAGCTCAGATCATGAAGGACTGCCTCAGTATGAGGAGAGCAAATAAGCGGAATGGAATAATATCGACAAATTGTTGTTTTCTCGTGCCTACGCACACAAAACTAAGAATTAGTCATGAGTAGCACTTAAAATTCTACTTTAAAACTAATTGGGTTCTGTGTATTGTCTCTTTGTGCAGCGGCGATTGAGAATGTTCAACATGATTTACCAAATTAAGAGCGGTGTTATTGTCGTTTGAATGATAACCCCGCTGCCAATCATGCACATCATTTTTTTAGATGAAGTCATTTGTTCTCCTGCAAACCCAGCTGAATGATTTTCAGTTGTGCAGAAATCTGACGGCAGTTTTGATTCGTTTTGTGTGCAGCGTTCCCTAAATTTCATGCTTTTCTGCTTTCTTCGCCAGGCATGAATCAACAACTTCAAACTTTTGCCCTATAACGTACATGATTGCAAATATGAGATCGCACAATGTTTACGCACCAATTACAGAACAGTGCTTGCATCTGAAAAACAAAAAACTGATGAGAAGACCGTGTTCATGCAGAAAGAAAAAGTATCATCCACAATATATAATTTCTTATAATAAGCTGAACCGGTGAACAAATGTTGACGCCACTTCCTTCGCATGCAAGCTCAGGCTTTCATCCTCTGAAGTTCTCAAATAAATAAATTTTCTCATGAGACAGAATGTGATCTATGTGTCTTTTAATAGCATCTATTGTTTGACAGTTTTACTGATGGGTACACACTGTTTGTCTCAGATGACGTGCAAATACTGTCGAGTTTTATGGAGTCGAGATAAAAGTGTTTTAGTGCTGTCAAACAAACCTGCTGGGTTTGTTTGTCACAAACATGGGCAAAGCATTGAAAAGAATACTGAATTAATTCATCTGTTTCTGGTCATGTGCTGTGCCATGATTTTTCCCATTTTTGATATTCGACCCTAAACTAAAGCAACTGGGTACTGATTAGAGAGATACAACATAATTAATTATTGATTCTGGCTTAAATTGAAAATATAATTAAAAAATGTTCACACTGAGATGCTCGGAACAGCTTGTTATCCATTATATTGTTAGTTAAACTTTTGAAAACACTAATGGACACACAAGACCAAATGTCACAATTACCACCCTCTTCAAAATGAATGATTAATTAATGGCAAGTATTTTTATGAAGGACATCAAAAGTAAATACTGAATGCAGTCCAACTTTTCAGTAAACGAAGTGCATTTTTCAACTCACTGCTAATTCCACCTGGGTCATCTCAAATTTTTATATTTTTAAGTAAAAATTCAGTCACTGAGGGTAAAAAAAAAATCACAGCGAACATTTATATAAAAAATGACATCTAAATTTCTAGCATGTTAAAAAATCCATCTGATGTTGCTGAAACAAAACACCAGGAGTGGTGATGAGCTGCCATCATTGTAAAAATCATTTCTAAAGACACACATTCATGCGTTGCCATGAATGTGACTCCTGCTTTCACGCTGTGTTTAAATTTACTTTAGATTATGGATTTCAGTGATTGCATCGCACAATCAAGGATTAGTTCCCTGTAAGACTTTATTTCTATTCATGTTAGTCAAAGCTTGAAATTAGGATATTTGGGTTCCATTTTTCTAAACAACGCAATAAATATGAAGCTGCTTTGTCTTACTTTGACCAAACAAAACTAATCCATCTATTTTTGACTCTCGGGCTTCAGTTCTTTACCTTTTGTCATATTTTCTCCTTCAGTAATTGCCTTCTTTCTACCTCTCCGACTCAGAATAGGGACTTGATTAAATTGTGAGTCTCTGCAGCGCAGATGGAAAGAAGTAAACCTCCGTAAAAAAAAAAAAAAAAAGGAATACAGCAAAACCCCAGAGGCCAAGTAAGTCTGGCAGATAATGTATGCTTATATACCATATAACCTTGTTGGTATTCTCATTACAGCTTAGCCCTTTGGTATCTCTCTCAGAGGACACTTGAATATGACTACAAACATGTATGAATGCATATGTTACCCTGGAAGACACCAACCCAGGTTCAATATTCATTTGACCTCAGGATGTTGATGTTTTCTTCATCGTGACTGTGATGAAATGCTCTCAGATAAACAGTAAGAAGCGTCTCATGAAATACAAGTGGCAGCTAATTGGTCGGAGAGGCACCATTAAGGCACTAACATGAATTTCATCCTATGGAAAAATTGATTTATTCATGTGCTGAACTCGCTCTCCTCTCCTCTGACACATCTGTCACCCTTTGGTCCCACAGAGGTTTTATAAACCAATTTCCACACACACACACGCACACACACACACACACACACACACACACACACACACACACACACACACACACACACACACACAAAATCAATCCAATTTAGAATTACAGCAGGAGAAGAAAATCAGTAAGAAGAAAAACTGTAATGAGCTTGTCATATCACCCCCCAAAAAAGTGGCTTTATATATTCCTGAGAGGTGGTTTTTTCAAAGCCAGATGACTTATCACAATTGTTTAGACCCGTGGTATTAAGTGAATAACCAGCCTTAAGTGGTCTGACCGCTGTGCACCGCCTCAGGTATTAAGGCGGAACCGAAACCTAATCAATTCATCTATGAGGGAACATATTGGAAAATATCCAAAATAAATCAGGCAAACTTTAAATCAAATAAGTTAGAGTAACTTTCTTCCGCTTTTAAAAAAGGTTACTACTGTTTGAAAAAAGTCAAGTGTGTGTTGAAATGAAGCCAAACAATAAAAATATAACAGTGTGTTACATAGAGTAAAATATTATTTTATTACAGTAAAATTATATTAAAAAGAGATGAATGTGCAGAAAGTAACACGTCAGCATCCATTCAAAATGGATTTGAATTTAGCTCCATGCTAACTACATGCTAACTGCATCAGTGTGAAGACGCCTTTTGCACCGTGAGCGTTGGCATGTAGCCTCCTGGGAGGCTACACAATTAAATCACAAATGTTGATTTGTGTATTATGTCATGTATCTGTAAGCCAACTAATATATCAGCGCTGGGTTTTGTTGCTCTACATGCGCTGCTAATGTTAATGATAATAATTATGATCACAATGAAGCTCCAGCATCATAAATATTCATGCAACACTAATACACAACCCATCAGAAGCCGTTTCGCACTGAACGGAGCCGAAGCCAAGTGAACGGAACTCAGGCCAACTGAACAAAGACTAATTACAGGCTGCAGGCCAACATGAATAAACCGCAGTCTGATCCCGGGTCAGTCAGGAGGGGTTCTGTTCGGTGTCACTGATCGGGTAGTGAGGTAGCATCAAACCAGCTACACTTACCTTTCTCAAGCCCAACAGGCTTTCATACAGTATAAATTTAAATGATCATGGATCAAATTATAAAAAGTCATTACCATAGGTTGATTATCCTGCATGGCTAAAAGAAGCTCCTCTATAAGCTACCAGTTTACACTAAATGTAGTGTAAACTGGTAGCTTAGCTCGCTACATTTTCCAGCTAGTAAGGAAATACAGAAGACAAAACATAGTGCAGTGATGTTACACTGTTATTAGACGGTGTTGTACTCTTCAAATTCAAATTCAAACAAACTTTATTAGTTCCCAAGTTGCGATTGAAAGCACATAAAGCAGAATGAAACATAACTGTACAGAACAAAAACAGTACAAAACATACAGTGTAAACGTCAACGGTGGAAACATAAACATAAGTAATAACATAAATATAAATACAGTGTTTATGTTAAATAATAATTCAAAACCTAGTTATTTTAGGACCTAATTTGTTCAAAACCTAATGGGTTAGTTTGTCAGTTAGTTCAGAAACTAGTTGGTTTAAAGTATGGATAATTTGTTATTTCAAAACCTAGTTAATTTAGCTTTCTAAATTAACTAGGTTAGTTAGTTAGTTCAAAAACTAGTTAGTTCAAAAAAACTAGTTATTTCAAAACCTAGTCCATCCTAGTCCACTATTTCTACTTGCTTTATTTCTACATACGGTTGTGTTGTTTGTGTTTACAACACAACTGGTGTTTAGTGAATATGTCTGGCTATCCTGCAGCATTTTATTATGTTCTTCATTTCGCAGTGCGATCTAAAGGCCGCCTTGGTGCTGGGTTGGATTCCCAAACATTCATACTATAGCAAACATAATACGGCCGTTAATCCTGACAGCTACGACTATATGGAGCGCCAGCGGCTGCCGAGAGAGCCCAACGAGATCTGAGGAGCTCCTGTCTGGACGCAGACATTTGGAAAGATACCCCTGATGTTTGTTTTTTTTCTGGTTGCATTTCTGATTTGGTCCTAATTGGAACAGGATGTACCCAGAGCTGGATTTAAAGATGGTGGAGACAGCTAAAGGAGACGGTCATAAAAATGAAAAAAAAAAACTTGTTTACATACGGTATATAAAACCAGAGCTGATTAAATAGACCAAACATGACATAGAGTGTTTTCTCTGTGCGTGTGTGTGTGTGTAAGTGTGTGTGTGGGTGCAAACACAGTAAATGCCATCATGTTTTCCAGCTCCTGTTTTATTTCCTACTGGCTGCGAAGCGTTTTCCTCCGCTCAATGCAAATAAACAATTCACACAAGCAAATGAAGAACCCCGTTTAATGAAAAGGCAAACGTTGATCTCATGAGACCGACACCAGATTGAAGTTAAAATCGACTTTAAAGACCAGCTGCACTGATTTCAGACGTATAAACCAAAAGGCCTCCTCAGCTCGACTCAATACGACTCCTCTGATCCCACATCCAAAAAATTGCCACTTTCTATTCTCAGCGTATCCCGGCGTGTGTGTCGTATAACGTCAGCTGAATTATGTGTGGTATATTGGGAGATGTGTCACCTATGTGCTCACCTCGCCACAGCCTGCTGAAGCTCAACTGCACTGATACTCCAACTGGAATTACAGGTCCGGAGGTTATCTGCACCATTATTCCTCTCCTCCTGCTTTTTTCTTTTTTTTTTTTTTCCGTACTTTGAGCTGCTGAAGACAGATAATAAAGAGATTATTCTGACTTAAATGGAAGAACACTTCAAAGTGTTTCCATCTAATATTTTTACATGCACACAATGAGAAAAGCTAACTAGCAGATAGCTGACAAATCCACTTCGCTTTCTGTAACTTTGTGAAAAATAGAAATCCTTCAGTGATTTTTTTTTCTTCAGGCAGTGATGAAATGAAAAAAAGGGGGGGGGGTTGACTTCTTTCTCCTCTCTACTCGGTTTTTCATTCTTGACGCCACATGTGACCTTCACGCTGTCTTTGTGTAAAACCTTTGCACCAGCACATTCTGTTGACGTAAAGGCCCATTCATGCCCCACGGATACGGATGCAGCCTTCCGTTCATTTTATGCATTCATTTCCATTGTATTTGGATTCATTCACAGACAGGAAAAAGAAACAAAAAATGGAAATAATGCGCCGACTCCAAGGACTGCCTCATGTCCTCTGCATTTACTGCTACATATTCAACACCTAAGTTATATCATCCCAAATTTAGTTGTACTGGAAAAAAAGATATTCTTATCTTATTTGTAAAGAAATAATAACACAATTATAAGTAAAGTAACAATACGTCGATACGGTTTTATACATGACTAATTCATGGCGATTGACTGAGGTGACTGAATGAGAGGGACGGTGGGTGACAGTGATGGTAAATGTGGGTGAAGCAGAGGAAAAGGTTAACACAAAAACTGTCAGTTTAGCAGTAAATTAAAAGTTTGAGTCATGAGCCTTCAGACACGCCTGCTCCTCAAACGTATTGAGAGGCGATTAATTTTTTCCCTCTGTCCAAGAATCTGACATTTTGACCAAGAGGCATTGATTGGCTGTTGGAACGGATGATATGCCGCACAAGAATCAGCCTCTGGTGACTTGATTATCCCGGTCGCAAGCGACACCATCAATAGACCTTAGAGTTTAGCTAGAAGTAAGTCATACTGATGCAGGTTTTTTTGTTATGACATGATTTTTGTCTTATGGTGACTCTTTATTGGGTTTAATCAGAGCAGGGCTAATGGGACAAGGAGTTTCAGACAAGTAAGGAGTTGGAAATATCACGACAGCAGAACATGAAGTGGTTTGGGTTTAGCGCCTAGGCTCTTAATCACTCCCTGTAGATATGTTGACATAAGCCGTGTTTCCTCTCTGTAGGACCAACTGTACTCCGCTCCAATCCACTCCCGGGTCATTTTTCTGCAGGTTGCTTTCCATCATGGCGGTACTGAAAAATGTAGTCGCAAAGAGCAGGTCCATTTTCCATGATGGACAGCCAAGAAAAGTGATGTAGAGTCAGGTAAAGTCAAGCCGGCGCAGTTGAAACAGCACAAAGGCAGCGTTAGGGAGGGACTTCCAGAATCCCCCAATTGGAGGCAGTTGGATACAGATTGATGGTGATGGGGCAACAAGCTTTAATATGGTAAGAAAGACAAGGTATAGTTTCACAGTGTAATTGTTTTTACTCTGAAAATGTATTCTACTTCCTGTCTCCTCTTGACGACGAGTCAAGTGTTCAGTGTTGTGTTCGTGTAAGCTCTTGATGCCACACTTGACACTGAAGGGGATGATGCAGCTGATGGCAGAACGCTGAGGGACGATGATGGAAGGTACAGTATGATAATGTCTGCATGGATCACAAAGTTAAAGAAGGCCAGAGGAAGAAAAGTGGAGGTAAATGAGTGGAACGGAGGAAAAGGTTGGCAGTAAATTGTTAATCCGGCAGTAAATGTGCAGCAGAGACTGTGAGGCATCAGATAATAAATGCTGCAGCTTCTCACAAGCAAGAAAAGTGAACAGTTGTATTCCTGCGGGGGATCGGCTGGACATAGACAAACATCCCCCCCCCTGTACTAACTGGAAGCTGAGCCTCTGCCATGAAGCTACAGCTAAAAATAAATCCACTCATTTCTGTTCTGAATGGGAGTTGGGTTTGAATCAACCCGTCTTCCTCACACACCATCCTCATTCAGCTCCGTGTTGTCAGTCTGATTGGACGTCTTCTCCTCTGTTTTCAGGAGCTGTCATCAGCTAATGCTGCTGAATCTGTGGAGAGGGTCTCTGATTGGTTGAGGTGAAGGGAGGGTGAAACGTGTTGACAGATCTCAATATAGCTGCATGTTAGCACCGTGTGTGTGTGTGTGTGTTTTCATTTCCAAACCTCTTCTATTAGTTTTGTGCCTTAAGCAGATAAATAAATAGAGACAACTGAACAAACAGGGTCCAGAATCTAATCAGCACCTGATCCCAACGAAGCAGTATGAAGGTACTTTAGTAGTTGTTGTAATAACTACAACTATATCATAGTAAAAAACATTAATAGAAAATAATGGACTTTTAATTATAAGTATTGTAGTTGTGTTTATATTTAAAGTAATTAGTTGTATTAGTAACATATGTTAAATTATTTTTTTAGCATTTTTATTATTATTATTATTATTATTATTATTATTATTATTATTATTATTATTATTATTATAATGATGATGATGATGATTATAATGATAACCTGTATAGATTATAGATAATTGCTGTTATTGTTATTCTGTAATAAACATTGTCCATGTAACATAATAATGTTCAGAATGGAAATATTATGTGCTTGTTGTTGTTAACATCAGTAGTCTGCAGGAAAGGAACTCGCAAAGACATCATCTTATGAACAATAAGACATTATTATGTGGAAAACAACAGGAGCATTAAACAAGTTACATTCTGCTGCAGCCTTTAAAGGCACGCAGGAGGTGATAAATGCCGGTTTGAGACTACAGGAGTTTGAGGCTGTTTTAATCCTGATTCACCTCTCTAAACAATCTGGGATGGGAATGAAAGAATGCGGCGTTACCACCTGCCCAGGCATGAAAAAGCTATTAAAATCTATCCGTTAAATCTCTGCTGGAGACGTGTTTGTTTACATCCTTCCACAAAGCTTGTGCCTTTATTCCTGTGTGTTTATGATAATGGCCTCTACTGCAAACCAGTCAGATGTCTTTGTCTTATTCATACATGTATTTTTGATGCCTGCACAGGTTTAACAGACTGTATAACAGGGCCTTGGTCTTGTCGCCATCTAGTGGTCACTTGTGAAACTGCTGGTAAATCCAATCAGGTCAGGAAAATCAGACATGGGGGGTTCTGGTCGATTTGACGCTAAAAACACCAGAGCTGTTAGCCTGAGATGCTAAAGCTACACTGCTTAAACTTTGTTTAAGTTAGAAAATAAATGTCTACAATGCCATGAATGATTTTTGTCATCATAGGTGTGTGTGTTTTCTTGTTAAAACCAGCTATTATCAACGTCTGCCGTCCATAAGTTTAACCTTTTTTAAAATTCTTAACGCATTCATTTCCCACAGCGCCCCACAAAGGTTGTAAGACACCATTACACAAACAAACAAACTTTTTAAAAACATCCTTGGTGTGGAAAAGAGTCGTTAAATAGTACTACCCTCAAAAGCTTTATTTTTTTTAAACAATTTTGTCACTGCCATATAAAAAAAACCCCCACAGCCTCCACCAGATCACATGGAAATCCCCTCCGTAATGTTTGTATAATTTTACTGACAAACAATCACAACAAACTAATTGATATGGGTGAGAACACAACGTTCTTGGCAGAGGTGAATATAACTCCTGGTGCTGATAGATTGATTATAGGTTTTACATCCAAAGGGTGCAGCGAGCCATAGCACCATTAGCTTTTGTGACTGCAGTGAAAATCTTATTATTAAGTCTTATTTTAAAGGCTAAACCACAACAAATATTTATAAGCATAAAATTTATGCTAAATAAAACATGCTGTGACTTTGGGAAATATTTACATGATTGCCATAATTAGCATCCCCCACTTCTCATCTATAAGTAGGCTCCAGCGACCCCCGTGACCCCAGAAGCATAAGGAGTAAGTCAGGGAGTAAAATTTTGTATTGACTGCCATAGACAAGATAGCAGGTTTCAGGTTACTAGAGGTCAAATGTCATGAATTTAAAAGAAAAAATGTCTTGAACTAGATTTTCTTCACACATCCGACTTCTGATAGGATCAATTGTTTTCTAGTTAGTCAGACTCTGTAGTTCCAGCAATACAGAGCCGACAGTTGAAAACTGTTTGAAGGTGAAATTGACTTTCGGACTCTGAACATAATTTATGTGCACTCTTTCACCATACTTCTGCTAAAGCTGACTCATTAAAGATGTTCTCGTTAATCTTTTGTTTTGTACTTTCACATTTGCGGTATGTGCATTAACCTCTAGGCTACCAGGTTACAGAGTGATGATGTCACGTCATTACTGTGAAAATTGCTGTTTTTCAAAGGATTCTTTCTGAATATGCTGTGATTTAAAGCTCACAAAATGACTTTTAATGCTTGTTCTATTCCACACCTGAAGACAAAGGTTAGTAAAGTACATTCCAGGAGAACACAGAGCGTTATCTGAAGCGGAGGCTTCAGATGTGGGCATTTGTGCATGAACCTTAGGCCATCTGAGTTGAGCTCAAATTTGATGTTAATTCTCTTTATATAAATAGTTTTCTCCAAACAAACCCTCTAAAGCAACTCAGCAGATGCATCTAATCTGGTTCAATGTTATAAGTCAGGTAGAACGTATTTGTTTTGGCTATACGATCGAAACAAACACACGTCTGCGGCGTTCATTCTGACACCTCCACTTCCCCCACCGTTGACAGTGATGTCATGTTGTGTGTTTGTTGGTGCATGCGTGTGTGTGTGTGTGTGTGTGTGTGTGTGTATGCGTGTCGGAGCTGTATGTTGAGTATGTTGAGCTGTGAAGGCTGACTCATCCCCATCAATCACATGGACGAGCACGCTGTCATGTCTTGGCATCGCTACTCACATGTTTGCCTGTTTTCCTCTCTTGGCAGTGGAAGGTGTTGAGGAGGCGGAGCCGTCTGAGGAACAGATGCGTCACAGACGGGCCCGATGGCATCCAGGTGAGGTAAACCCTCAGGTGAGTCACAGCGACACTCCACAGCGGACCTCTGCAGGGGTTTCTGTAAAACGGACTCAACAAAGTTGTGGGATCGTGTCTCCATATCGGATCTGGAACTATTTATTGTTTTGAGATTTTTCTTGGTTTATTCTAATAATTTGTAATCCCAACTGATTAATTGCACATTACATTGCTACACTCTTGTGGGCTCCTCGTGAATATACTTCTGTAATTGCCTTGTTTCTTGTACCTGTGTTCTGTTTTTTTATACTTGTTCTTTTTGCACCTGAGGTTTTACACCAAGAGTAGTCTTTAAATTTAATTGTACAATTGTGTATGATGACGATAAAGGCATTCTATTCTATTCTATTCTATTCTATTCTATTCTATTCTATTCTATTCTATTCTATTCTATTCTATTCTATTCTATTCTATTCTAAATTTATCATTTTGTCCCAAAAAACATTTCTAATTTTTTTTTTTTTAAATGAAACTGATCAAGAAATGTTTTGCTTCACCTGAGCAACGATTCAAAGTGAAATATTCTGTTCATCACATTAGAAAGTAAAATATGTTCATGGTATTATTAATAAATGCATTTATGAATTGTTTAATTTCATAGATGCATTTATTCATTCTGTTCAGACTTAATTTTGTTTAGATTGAATTCACTGAAATCTTGACGTATTTTTGCTAACATCTACAGTGGCTTGTTTTAAATGTTCTCTGATGTAAATAAATCTCTTTGTTCAGGTGTTTTTTGTTTTATTTATTTTGATATCCATGAACTGGCCTGATATTTGTAATGTAAACCAGCCACAGAGTTCTTACAGATTGGTCCTCGGTAGAACTGCATGTCTGCCTACTTTCACTAAGTACCCAGAACTTTATAAAGTGACGCTGGAGTGAGTGGCAGCCGTTCTTCAGCCAAATAAACTGGGTGTGGAGAGACGTGCCGTCAGTGGGAGTTCTCATCCACTCTCATCTGTCACTGGTGATTCAAAGTTTTCGAGTGATTCACGTCTGTGAAGATAAACAGCCGTCTAAAAGTGTAGACAGTCTTCTTGTTCTCACCCTCGACATCCTTCTCTTCCTCTCATTTCCCTCCTCCTCTCCATTCATCTCTTTGTCTGCGTTCCCTCTCCTTCCTGCCTGCTAATTGTTGTCGTACCAAACCGTTTATTTCTCCACCAGGCCTGCAGTCGTTCTCCTTGGGCCCACGTCTTTCAGCGGTATCTCCAGGCTCTTGCTGGAAGACCTCCAGGAGGTTCAAAAAACTCGCACACACCCAGTTCCACCTGCAGGCCAGTGAATCCCGACAGGGGATTTCACCGCCATGATGACGGGGCGCAGTCTTCCTTCCTGAACCCACATAAATCTGTCGGTCGGGTTGTCCTATAGCCTAATATTAAAGCTCTTTTCCATGACATGCTGCTCAGCAGGGGAGGGAAAGCTGTTGTTGACTAACACAGCGTGCTAGCGCCAGGAGCCAAAAGTTTGGTTAGGATTTATTCTCTTGATCCACACAAAGACCTTTCCCTGGTTGCTACTGAAGCTTTATCAATGCAGATGCAACATTTTTGGTGCCTATAACATACTTCTAACCTGATGTCCCTTTTCCTGTCTGCTGTGTGTTAAAAAGCACCTTGACTTTTCATCCTTCCCAAATATGACAAGAATGGACTTGTAAGGACATTTTTCAACTGAGTGAAGGACCTCTGTCATCTCACAACGGCAGAGACTACCGACCTTAGGCTATAATCAAACACACACACACACACCCGCACATGTATGCACAAACACACACACACACACACACACAAACACACACACACGCACACACACACAACCATCTCAACGCATACTTGCACACACTCAGCATTAGTAAACAAGTTTCACATTAAAATCCAGAGAACCAAAGCAATCACGACATCACTGAACGTAAACATAAAATTTAACATTTAATCTTGAAGTTTAAAAAATAATATACATTATTTACAACTTTACAAACAGCCATGAATTTATTTTTTTTTAACTGAAATACAGAGAATAAATACATGAACACATGTTGAACTTTGGGTTCAAAGCTCAAATCACATTTACTAAAGATGCACTTCTATTGATGAAAAACTGAAGTTACCCAACATTTTAGCGTGAATGTAAACAGTTCAGTCTTTTTTTTTCTAGTTGCTCCTTGTGGTATAGGTCTTTATTTTTGACATGTTTACTGTATTGAACATTGTTTTTTGTCATTTTTGTCTACAGAAGTCAAAAGAATGATACTCGTGCAACTAGAACACAATACTGTGGTTGAATGATTTACGGCCATCAGTTACACATTCCTCTGACATGTGAGCTGACAAACCGTTTGGAAAAACGTACAACATTCTGCAGTCTTGATTGCCATTGCACATTTCCTGAATTACACTTTGAGGACTCTTCTCTAGAATAAAAGAGTTGGGTTGTAACACTGAGCTGATTGCAACAACAGAAACACGGAAGCAGTTCTGTTCTGGAGGTCATGCAAGAGTCTGGTGCTATTGATCGTTCTCTCAGGCCGATAGCGGCGGATTCTCCCCCAGCTACAGTACGTCAGAGCACAGAGGGACGTTATGCTCCGTCTCCTGCAGGTAGCTCACCTGCCAGGGAAGCCCCAGAGCTGGAGAAGGCTCCACAAACGTGTCCATGTATCTCTGAGTGCAGGAGGCCCACATCCCTTGGTATCCCAACCCCTCACCCACCTGGGGGTATCTCAGAGGACTAGGCGGATGGTCGCAGGGGCTGCCGCAGTGTCCATGAGCAGCGTACAGCTGTCCCTCGGTGGGATAACAAGGGTAATGCGGCGACGGAGGACATGATGTCACGGCGTTATCGATGTAGACGTGGGACTCTGGTGGCAACCGGTGCATGTGAGGCGCTTGTTGGGGCTGCATCTGGTGGGAGATGGACGCGTGCCAGGGGATGTAAGCCTGGTGCTCCAGACGAGGAACCGCCACCCTGGTCTGCTCGAGCCGAGATGCCCCCATCCCTACTGGCCCAACGGATGACCGGTTGCATTCGCGGTGGGTGCAAGGCTTGCTGGGAGGGTTGGAACTCAGAAATACCGAGAGAGCAGAGATGCGGTTGATGGCCCTCTGGAGGGTGGCAATCTTGGAGAGCCGTTTGCCGCTGAGGTCGTGGTTCAGCGCCACCCGTAGGGCGTTGAAGGCCTGGTTGTAGTCCATGATGCGTTTTCTCTCGCGGACATTGGCGGCCATTCTTCGAGCTTTTGAACGGACCGGGCGGTTGCGCTTCTTGGTCTGGCCTTCTTCCGGGTCGCTCGGGCTGCTGGTTGAGCTCTCGCTGTCTTGAAAAGATGCCTTTGGACTTTCCTCATCCTCCCCTTGCTCCAGCATACCGAGATCCAGCTCCTCCTCGGAGAACTCTGATCCTGCAACACTGCTGCAACTCATTATGCTGACAACTAGAAACTACAAAAGTCGAATTTGCTTGGAGGAATTAAGAATCTGCTGTCTGGAACACCGCGTTTGTCAACCCTACGATCTCGGGACACTCTCCCTGAGCGCTCCTCAGCTTGTCTTGTCGGGCTGTCGGTATTCACCGCCGTGCCGACAGCCCAGGTATTCTTCTCCTCTGACTCCTCTGGTGCCTTGTGATTACTTGTACCTGAACAAGACAGGTTGGTCTGCTTTTTAAAGCCCTTGAAGTCACATGGTACAGTCACCTGTGAGGAATGGTGCACTCTCTCTGCCTCTTGAGGTTTATGGGTACCCTCCAGGCAAATGGCACTGTCACCTCCTCCCTCCTCCTACTCCGACTCTCGCTCACATCCCTTACAGAAAATGTTCAACACTCCTCGTTGGGTAAAATCTCCTCAAAACATAGTAATTATTTGATAATTGCAATTAATCACGCTTCCTGTACCACCTTTATAGAGGATTTGGTTAAGTTGCTCGATTCTATTCATGAAGCTTTTCTTTTACACGAAATAATGCTGTATATCTTACCTCTTATTTCCTTTCTCCATGCCTCCCTCTTCTCAACCTGAAAGAAAGAGATGTTGATCTAAATAGATGGCCAGTGAATATTAGTGTGAGGGACATTTTTGATAAATTTCACATTTATCCCATTTTCTCAGGTCTGGGAAGAGAGGGACCCTCTTATCTACCATAGGTTAGATTAGTCCTTGCAATTAGCTTGTGTCTTGAGTGGCGATTCTCCCTCCCTCTGTTTCTCCCTGCTAAGCTTTAAGGGCCGTGTAATTTAGTACAGCTTCTCTGGAACCCATCCCCATAAATCAGGCCTGGGCAGCACCTGAGGACAGGAGCAGAGAGAGCCCCAGACTTCAAAGAGAGGGAAAAAGCAAGGGCAAATATTTTACAATTAGAACCTGCAATCGTTGCTGGTGAGGCTATCGATTTTCAGAATGTTTTATGTGAAGACATGGCTCAGTTTTGATTAGATTTATGCTACTATTACACTTTGTGAATCATTTTCTTGTGATGCTGAGGTAGATGCGATTTTTAAAACAAAGTCCTGTCTTTTATTTCGACTTCATCATCCTTTGTGATGCAAATTTGATCTGAAGAGCGTGATGTTGGAAGGAACTGCATCCACAGGTGAGATCGACATGCCAGATATGGCGTTGAACAGTGAAAGGTGTTTGCACTGACCTTTAGCTTTAGTCTCCTAGCAAAGTGCAGCGGATCACGTAACTAAAGGGTAGGTCCTCAGGGTCGTTTAGGTGCATTGCTTCCTTCCTGCCTCCTTGTTTTTATTGTACGTGTTGCGGCTCTGAGACGCCAACCTTCACAACAATTACAGCCCAGAGTTTTAGCTCTAAAAGTGCAATCATGATTTGAGGTGGAAACGTGAAGTTTAGCCGTTTTAGTGTCGTTTCGTTGCAAAAAGCATTACTCAACCCATCATAAATGTTCTCTAGCAGTGCTGCTGATTGGATGACTCTGGGGCTTTTGCACAATTTTCATCGCACCAGAATTCCATGGAGTATTTTCCATGTTTTTAATTAAATGAACAGAGAATGATCGTTCTTTTTTTTTTTTTACTTTGAAATTTTAAGTCCTGGACCCTGAAGCCATCCATCAGTCCTAGCTGTAATCATGTTTTATTGATTCACATGTAACCGTCACAGTTAAATCTACTGGAACAGGCCCGGACTGGTCATGGGGTTCGCCAAGAAGACAGCCCGCTGCAGCAACCTGTAGCGTCAGGCCATTTAAAAATACTACCTGAAAGAAACTACTGCAGAAAAAGTTAGGAAATTTGTAGATTAATAGATTTTTTCTTTATTGGATAACGCAACAAAGAAAAACCTGTTCTTTTCCCCCTTTCAAATGGTGCCACATTTGTAAGATACATGCATTGCTGGGACGAGTAGCAAAGCTGAGTAAGTGCATTGCTCCCATGAGAAATTTCCCGATTGATCCCAGCCTGTATCTGCATAGAGAATTAAACTAGAGATATATTCTAACGGCAGGGAGATGTTTGGTGTTTACAAGAGTAAAAAAAAACGTGCCAGTAAGGTCTCACAGCATCGTGTCACAACCACTTTTCCTTTTTCTATAAGTATATATACTTAGTCTAATTTATTGGAACACAGGAAATGTATACATATCCACGTCTACACCATAATCTGATTTTATTAATGAAGACAATTCAACGTGAAAGATTCTAGATATTAGCGAGCTCTAATTCTGTCCTGATTATAATGGTTTAAGTGAAGGAACACAAAATGAAATTGGGTGTACTCATATCAGTGGCTTCATGTGTAAAAATTAAAATATACTGTAATAATAGTAAGTGAGCAGCGCACTTCCGTGAGACATAAAAGTGCTTTAAACAGTCTGTGAGAGTGTGGGAAAAGGTAATACAGGTAGAAGGTGTTAATAATAAACGTTTAAATTACCCTAAATAATAAGATAAATAGTTTGTCGCTATATCGCGGAATTTTGTATTTGCAGGTGGTTCCTGGAATGCATTAACCCCAAGTAACGAGGGTTACTGTAATGAATAAATTGAAGATCATCCTTCATTCAGTTCTCACATGCAAAAGGAGATTTTTATTCTCAATAACACTTCCTGGTTTGAAAAAAAAAATCAACCTAACAAATCAGTCAGTGTCAACATTGGGATAACTGTCAGTCTCGTTGAGTCTCACACCATCACTGACCGTAACGATGGTTTTAAAACACCAACATTTTTTTCCTAAGGGTGTTCAAACCACACCGTTTAACAGCCTCGCTAATCTTTGACATACTTTTATCGCTAAAACTGTTTGAGATGTTTAGGCCATGCTCAGCTCCAAGTGCGTGGGTTTTATCAAGAGCTGTGATTTATGGCTTCACAAACATGTCAAACTTACTGCCGTGGAGTAAAGAGCCTGAAGACTGCAGCCCTCGGTCTCTCCCCGTCCATTCATTTTTTGACAGGGGAGAAGACACCAGTAATTATCAGCCGCCACGAATAAATCACCAGATTTCATCATGCAGCTCGCCGTTCCCTCCATGGAATAACAATTTTCCAGCAAAAGGAACTGGTCCAACACCACTGAACCTAAGATTTGTAAATCTCCTGCTCAAGCCCCCATAATGAGCGGTTGTTAGCCGTTTGTTATTAGAGGTCTGTGTGCCCAACGTTATAGATGTATATTTCCAAAGGGGTAGTTAGAGCTAATAAGTGAGTAAGGTCCAGGTTCACTAACCTTGGCTCTGTGCTGGTATGTTAATGCATGTTTTCGGTGTCCGCCATGGAATTTTCTCACCCCTATAAAAAGCTTCCAGCCCCCCCCCCCCCCCCCCCCCCCCCCCCCAAAAAAAAGTCATGTAATCGCTGCCCCTTCATTATTTGTCACAGCGTGATCTCTTTAGATGGTGGATGTACGTTAAAAAGCCCCTTCAACTGTAACCCTCGCAGGGGGTAATTGCATGGCAGTTATTTTATTTGTCACTCTTTAATCTGTTTTATTACAAAAGCACCACGTTGCTTTAGAGGTCAAATGATGTTCTTGTATTTTGAAAGGGAAAAATTTCAACATTTTATTTAAAAAAAAAAAAAAAAAAAAAATGCATTTCCTTTTCAATCCTGATCAAACACCAAAACTAGAAGGGCATCCAGAGGGAGGGAAATTGTAAAACTTTATTAAATGTCCCTCAAAAATGTCCCGTTCCAGGGCCTTTCTATCTGTAAATGTAAATGGAATGTACTTTAGATAGATAGATAGATAGATAGATAGATAGATAGATAGATAGATAGATAGATAGATAGATAGATAGATAGATAGATAGATAGATAGATAGATAGATAGATAGATAGATAGATAGATAGATAGATAGATAGATAGATAGATAGATAGATAGATAGATAGATAGATAGATAGATAGATAGATAGATAGATAGATAGATAGATAGATAGATAGATAGATAGATAGATAGATAGATAGATAGATATTTATTAATCACCGTAGGGAAATTATTATTCCACTGTAGAACACACCGGTATCTAGTTGCATTCATATATATAGTGTTTACAGGCCCGTTACACACACACTCAAGGTGCCTGTGGGCATGCAGATGGGGGGAGGGTAGAGCAGTGGGCAGGTCCTCCATGGAGCGCCCCCAATGAGCAACTTATAAAAGGGACAGTGCCTTGCTCAAGGGCACCTCGACACCTCCCACTGCCAGTTCACACTCCAAATTTCTTGCCCGACACGGGTTTTGAGCCGCTGACCTTCCGGTCCCCAACCTAAGGGTTAGTGGATTGAGCTACTGCCGCCACAAAAGCTGTACCTTCCCGTCGGGGAATCGAGCCCCAGTCTCCCGCGGGGATACTTACCACTATACTAACGAGGACTGGTACTATTGACCTATCAGCAGACTAACAGATTTCCACCACCAAAGGCCTGTCTGAGTCACACCTTCCTCCTGAAGTCTCCAAGAATCCTGAGCCAAAAAGCAACACCAACAAAAACCCATCTTAAGTTTTGACCTGGAGTAGATCCGAGCGCAGATCGTTGCCTTCGTCTGTCAACATGAACGACGCAGACATACTTGAGCGACAGGCTTCTTCGCATCGGTGAGATCGTGTCTGCGCCAGAGATGTCGTACAATGTGTTAAAAAACAAAACATGAAGCAACGCGAGCCTCTCTGACACGACCATGTGAATCATTCCGTCTGAAATTACTGGCAATTACGTGTCGTTGGCTGCTGTAATGCCTGTCAACTATAAAATCTGAAACAGCGCCTCGGGGATTTGGGCTTGCACAGCTCAATGCAGAGAACATCATACACATTCTATCCATCACAGTGTTGACTATCAATCACAGAGGTGTGTTGGATTTGATGTTGAAGTGTTCGAGATGTTTCCAGGGGTATTACACTGGAACATCAGAGCATTGTGATTTATGGAAGCAGAAACCGTGAACAACCTGATGAAAGAAGTTCGTCATCTTCAAAAATGCACAAATTAATGTGTTCTAATTGAATTATTGTCCTATAAAAGTTTGCTTTCTATAAGAAAGCATGAAATATTCATGTCATTTGATGAGAGAAACATTTATGTTTCGGGTCACTGACACAATCTGGTCGCTATGAGGAACAAAAACATCTCGTTTCATGTTTGGGTCACTAAAGAAAAAAAAAAAACAGCGCTCTGTAATTTAGCCATAAGCAGATCATTACTATAACCTTTCTTCATGGTGATTTACACCTCGTAACAAAACCACACAAAACTGTCAGTCCTGATGTTATGACATGTCTAACAGTTTCCTCTGAGGAGGAATGTCAGTATATTTCCTCCACTTCTCCAAATACTTGAATCATGATATGAATCATCTACGAGTACAGGATAGTATTTACGGTAGGGTCCTATGAGCTTGAAACAGAAGGCATTGCTGCAAACCAAGTGTGTTTAGCGAGCTGCAGAGCTGCAGGTGAGAACAAAAGACCAAAACTCAACAACTTTCTGCAAATGGCAAAAAGAAAACGTAAAAAAAAACAAACCAAAAAAAAAAACAGTATATGTTCATGGAGCATTCCTTCCAGAGAGGAGTCAGTCATTACACTGGGTTATCATTACAGGGTCCATTTGGGCTGCTGGAACATGTGGTCAAGGTTAACTGTCTGTAGGCTGGTTCCCACACAACCACAGCACTTAAGGCGAGCGCCTCCGACCGCATAAAGCGTCGCAGCAATTCTGTGTCTGAATGAGGTGGATAGGTTTACGACATCTGATTGGATGTGATGGACATCCATCAGGGAGCACCTAATAGAACGTACAGTACAGTACACAGCAAACTCATGATCTGATTGGCTATCGCATCTGTTTATTAACTATATGTGCCTATTTTCTCACAGTGCAGGGACGCCTGGATTCTAGATTCTGAAGACCCTGGACACATATCATTCAACCAACAACACAAGCTAGCTGAATTCTGATTGGATAAAACTCTGTAACCTAAAAATAGAACACTAACCCAGTGTTGGCCCATGTCATATTGTATCCCAGCGTATATTTGTATATACTTATAAATATACCAGCGGGAAACTGTGGAAATTCCACGATAAAACCATAATATCAGACTTCATACCAAACATGTGAAAACAAATGTTGATTGATTATTTTTTCATGAAATAATCAATCAACATTTTTATGTAATCCTGCAAGGAAAACAATCACTTTCGTCACCAGAGGTAAGACATGAAAAGACATAAAAATCAACACTTCTGTACCCAGTACATAGAGGACTTCCACAGTAAAACGTATGCTGAGTCAACATCACATGTAAAATTCCAGTCTTCCAATTGGAGCTACCAAAAAGAAGAGAAAAAAGAAGAGTAAGACTATAGACCTATAAATGTCACTTCTGTCCAACAACACTAATAAGAAACGCTTGTCAACCTGCTATCAATCAAACACGAGGACGCCCCTCCCGCTGAAAAAAATGGCATTTCTGGTATTCCTCCAAGGACCTCTGCATTCCAAATGACAGCAATTATTATCAATACTTTAAATCACATGCTGACATGTTATTTTGGCTGACTTTGTCGGCATGAAGTGGAGGAATGAGCGCCCTTTTTTTCACGTGCATGCAGCAGTAGCAGCTTGAAATAAGTTTTAGACTTGTTAATCAGATAAACAATACAGCACTCCCATTAAAAAGGCTTGAATCACGTCAATCAAAGTTTGTCACATGTTGCTGTTTTGTTTTTGTTTTTTTCAGTTATTTGCATAATTGAGAAAACTGCCAAGCAAATTATTAGAAATGTACCTTGATTTTAGTACAACTATATTCAGATGTAGAATCATGGGATGCATTCGTATCTTCACCTGACAGACAACACAATCAATCTGGCTTAACTTTAAAAGATGTTTTTTTTTAGACATCTTGGTTTAAGGTTAATTTCCTTTTGAAACGTTAATGAGAAAGGTTTCCCTCTAGTGGTTAAAAAAAAAAAAATTCACACATGAACCTGAGCAGGAATTATTCTAAAGGTGGATTTCTCAGCTTTACAGAAACATATTAAAAAAGAAAATAATATTAAATGAACAAAATCTGTAAGTTTAATTTCAACTGAACAGAAATAATGTCAAGTTTTAATATGTTGAGCTTTTATTTTTGTTGTTCCTAATACTGTATTTGTTGTTGTTGTTGTTGTTGTTGTTGTTGTTGTTGTTGTTATTGTCGTTGTTTATTTGCTTGAAATATTTCGGACCAGAAACCCCCCTCCCCTTAAAAATAAAAAATAAAAATAAAAATAACTAATTGACAGAACTGAATATTTTCAGGGACATTGTTAGATTCTCTTTTCATGTCTCTCTTTTTGTTTTTGTTTTTCGTGTCATATATAACAACCCTTTAAAAATTACATCGACGCAGCTGAAACTACAACACAAACTGTTTAGTAACCAGGGAAAATAAAGACAATCACAAAAGAAAAACACGCAGTTTGAAGGAATAAAAACCAAGTAAGAAAGAAAACTACCGAGAGGTGTTGGGACCATTCCCTCTCTGCCCTACAGGTGGTGCTGCTGAGCTGCATTTACGTTCCCTCAAAGAACCAGACCTGAATTTTTTTTAATGAGTTCTTCACCAGCATAAAGCTGAAATCCACAAATACCCTAAGCCTAAGGTATCAAACACAAACACAGCATATTTCCTGTATTTTAACCAGCAGTTATTCAGATTTGGTCCACGGGACCTGAGACTTAGTCCAGAACCTGGAGCCTAAAACCTGATGATACCCAGGAATCCTGTGGGTATCATCAGGTTCCACCACCTGGGTGGTTCAGGGTGTGGACCCTTGTGTTAGTTCAGAGCTGTCCCACGACTGCTGATGTCATTTCTCTTGAATTCTTGCAGGTTCAGCAACACTTTTATTTATTTACATGCACTTTATGACCTTTGTTGTCTGCATTTGATCCATGTCTGATGGAACAGATTGCAGCCCTTATTTTGGGATTGATTAGAACTTCTTGCTCACAGATACGTCCATCAGGGCTGTAACTGCTCATCTTGTGATAAACCACACCTAAAAAAAAAGCTCGATGCGTTGGCCGGGAATCGAACCCGGGTCAACTGCTTGGAAGGCAGCTATGCTAACCACTATACCACCAACACCACATGGGTGTGTTACAGTTTGGTGAAACAAAAATCAAAAATAGAACTGAATCCCCAACAATTTTCCAGCTGTCCTAGAGTTTCAGGAGCTATGAACCTTCATCGCGACCTCCAATAGGTGGAAAGAAGGCTGGGGGGGTTATCTGTCACGTTTCACCCCAGGGTCACGGCACACAGAGGTCAGAATGTGTTCTACCAGTCAGCCAGCCTGGAACACTGGAATCATGATGGGATAGAGAACCGATACAATATCATAATGAAAGAGAACTGCTTCTTACATTTTAACAGTGAAGGTGAAGGAGCGAGCTCTTCATCTCAAGGTCGATTGGAATCAGGTGTTGATAGTCAGAGCAGTGACTCACACCAGTACCTTTTATAGATTCCATATGAATGCCAGCACAGCTGGTGCACAACATTACCCACACCATCCATCAGAATGCAATGAATTCCTGTATGTTTGAACAGAACTGTATGAGTTAAACATCCAGATGATGTGAGTCTGACCGCTGAAGACTCAAGACGTCTGTTTGTGTGCAACCAATGGACAGTCAGAGGATCCTGCAAAACCTGTAGTCAACTTGATCAGCAGTCCCTAAAAGAGAGTCTAAAAGGCTAGAAATGTTCACATCAGTCATTTCATGCAGAGACTATGATTAAAATACAGACCTATATTTTTATTTGATCAGTTAATACATCAGAGTGTATTGTAGTTCATAGAAGATTGAAAGTTTTGGGCAATATTATGTTCAAATTCTTCAATCACTCATTCTTATTACTGGAATTTCTGCCTACTTTCTGCTCTATTAAAACACAACTGTCAATAGAAACGTTTTTTTTTTATAAAATTCTAAGTATAAATACATTTAAATATCGAGTCATTGTGTATTTTCAAAATCAATATCCTTCAAATAATTACTTATGTTTTTCATATTGTTAATACTTTTTACATATTATTTATTTGATCAAAATATTAAATAAAAAATAATATGTTTGCAGTGTGATCAGAACCGTTTCAGAATCATAAGAACTGTGCATGAGCAAACATGGAGGTGATAAATAAAAGTAACGCAAAGTTCAGGATCAAGGCGGTGCGGAAATCAATTCTCTTTGAATTTCCTGATGATTGCGGATTAAATATCACAAATCAACTCAGAACTGTTTCCAGTTCGAACAGTTTTTGCGTGTCCGTTGTGCTTTAACTCTTCCTGGATGACATGTGTGTCGGTGGGGAGCGTGATCCGAATCAAATGAGCTGCACCGTGGACCATGTGTGCAGCTTTCCCTCTCATTCAGCTGTTTTAAAACACCTCCTCCTCTTCCTCCTCCTCTTCCTCCTTCCCAAATCCTTCTCCCGCTCCGAGTGCAGTCATTTCTAGTGCGGAGAAATGTCCCTGGTGACAATGAAGGATGACGCAGGTTCTCTCCTCCTCTCTCCGTTCCTCAACCCCACGAGCATCACCATCTTTTCTTCTTTTGACTTCCTCTCCTCCTCTTCATCTTTTTTTTTCTCCCTCTGGCGCCCCCCCCCCCTCCCTTTATTTCCTCTCCCTCTCCCCCCACTCCTCTACGCTGCCTCCCCCTTCCTCCTCTCCTTCTCATTTCTCTCTCTCTCCTCTCTCTCTCTCTCCTCTCTCTCTCTCTCTCTCTCTCTCTCTCTCTCTGCTCCGGCACTGCAGTGCTGATTGTGATTGCACACACACACACTCACACACACACCGACGCTCACACGAACGCACGGACGCGCGCACGCACACGCGCGCTCACGCAGGAGCGTAGCTGAGAGGTGAGGACTGCAGCAGCATCAGCATCATCAGCATCATCAGCATCAGCAGCAGCAGCAGCAGCAGCAGCAGCAGCAGCAGCATGCACCACCCGCACCACCCGCTGGCCCAGCTGGTCGGGGACACGAGGAAGAGGAAGCTGAGGGGAGGAAGAGCAGGAGCTCTCTGATGCCAGCCCGGCGCCGTGCATCTCTGCAGCTGTGGAAACGATGCATCACAGGAGCCGATCGCTTGTGTTCTCCGGCCTCCTCTGCACTGCCTCTGCATCCCATTCAGCCTGCTCCTCCCACTCCAACTCTTCCTCCTCCTCCTCTCTACAGCATCATTAGACAGGACTACAGATTGACCGGAGGACTGGCAAGTGCTGGATGGTTCAGCTTCGCCCCGGCTGAAAGGATTCTTCATCCGGCGATGCTACGTCTACACCTTCGCTGAGGGATGGATTTGTAACGGAAATTCGGATGTTGAAGATATCCCCACGACCTGCAGGGAATCTTGGATGTGTGTGTCATTCTTTACCGGTGTTGTCTTTGGCGCATTTCCTCTATTTCATGGGTTGTTTTTGCTTTCCCTGAGACTGGCTAGCAGACACTGCAGCATCAGGACCGCAAGACCCGTTGAGGGGTAGGGTATGAGGACCCAGGGGCTACCCAAAGGAAGGGCTTGAGTGCTTCCATTGCTGCCACTGCTGCTGAGGTGCTTATCTTGATTTTTTTTTTTTTTTTCCTCCAGAAAAGGGTGTCTGGTGGGGGGTTGGGGAGGGGTGGTGACAGCACAGGTACCCCAGGCCCCTGCAGAGCAGAGCGGGTGGCCTCTCGCGTCGAGGCCGGCAGGACGTCCTGTGGGGAAAAGGGAAGAAGAAGAAGAAGAAGACGGGCCGGCGTGAGCGTTGGGCTCCTGATGGTGGCTATTTTTGTCTCCCCTAGCTGAGCGATTGGGACAGCGGGTGGAAGAGAAGATGCTGATGGCCCGAGACACGGCGAGGGATGAGGCTCAGAAGCTACACAGGAAGTGGCTGAAGCACCAGGCCTTTATGGCGGAGCTAGCCCGCAATAAAGAATGGCTGGCCAAGATAGAACAGGTGAGTGGAGGTGGCCAGCGATGGATGGAAGGATGGATGGATGGAGAAGTCGGGTGAGTCGGAGGGGAGGGTATCATGCTAAAGAGAGCACATGAGAGGGAAATAGTGCCGGTGGTGGGTGTGGTGGAAGAGGAATTAAAGAGGTGAGAGTGAGAGAGTTGTCATCACTCATCTGTCATTTCATCACTCGGCTTGGGGACATCCTGAATTACATCCTCAAGGTTATTTTGCTCAAGTGTTGTTTTCAGATTCACAGGTGGTGTGATCCTCATGGATATTGTTGGGGTTTTTTTTTGTTTTTTGGGGTGGGTTTTTACACAGATCATCTGAATTTTATTGCTCAGTCACAGAGGTTAGAATGAATCACACAGAGGACACCTTTGGAACAAGCATACGGGCGTTATAGTAACACACAGCTGATCTGAGATCCGTTAGCGTCATGAAAACATTATCAGGTTCGTGTTTTTTGTACCACCTTTCCCATCATCCTTTGCTGTGCTGACGGTTCATCATCCCATCAACACGGGATGTTCTCCATGCCCTCTGCCTCGGCGGAGCTCTTGAGATGCAAATGAACCGATGGGATGCGCGTTGCATCTACAGCCATTTAAGTCATTAATATATTACTGCTATCAGAAAAAAAAAAATCATTTTCAGCTCTAAAACTTGCGTGACTGTTACTGACCAGCAAAAAAGTCACTGCAATTTGTTCAGATTTGTTCGTTCTTTGAAATAAATCTCAATTTCTGGCTTTAGGTGTTAATTGATTCCGACCAATGAAATCTGTCGGAGGAAAACCAGGAAGTGCTCTTTAGAAGTCAAGCCCCCCAAGCATCGTATGAACATTATCAAAATGTCAAAGAGACAACATTTTGCAGCAGGAATTCCTCCCTCCCCCCATATTGTTTTCTTTCATGAGTATTTTTAACCGTTTACCTGACAGTTTTCTCATGAGTAAATTAGGTTGATGAACAGATTACTGCTATCCCATCATGCATGTCATTGGTCAAAGTTTTTACTTTTATATGAAATCTAGACACAAATGGCTTCTCAGTACATAAATAATATAATAAATAGACTACAAGTGGCTCCTAAAAAGCAGAATATCAGAGTTTATCACAGTAGGGGTGAGGCTGATCAGGTTTTCGCCTCCTTAAATATATTTACATCCCTCATAATATCCTGAGAGGCTATGTTGACAATTTCAATTATTCATTTTTTATGGAATACATTAAGACATTTGTTAGACTGTATGGATTTTTACACATTATTTGTTACAGTATATACCGTATTATTAAATATTCATAAGACAGCAGTGTAACTAATTATAAATGTGGACCTTGAAGATGAAAACCCTGATAATAAATCCTCCTGACCCATCCTGGCTACCCATGTGTGAAACACATGAAGGTTCATCATGATGTAGTCTGGACCCTACTGGGTCTGTCGGTAATAGTGTGCAGCTTCTAGCTTTTTAAAGAGCAGTTTGTAGCTCCACCTTCCGCTTTTTCAAAATTTAAAAAATTCATTTCTGATACCTGATAGTTTACAGAGCGAGAGAATTAAAACAATCAGGAAAATAGTTGCCGATTAGACACAAATATAAATATTTACTCGTTGCTCTGGAAGAATGTGAAGCTAATTTGATGTTTTTGTTGTTGTTGCACATCTCAACAACAAAAACATCAAATTCAGTTTAGGAATAAGAATTCAGTTTAGGTATATCCTGTTTGGGCACAGGTAGAATTTAAATAAAAATAAAGCAAAAAACCAGATATTGTCTACATTTAAAGTAAACTTAGTGTGCCTGCAAAACTGAAGGAATTTAATTGCATTTTAATTGCATTTGTTATATATACATACATATTACTATATTATATGTTTATCAGCTTTATTACGTCAGGTAGACTTTATATCACATCCTGGTTTACAGCAGGAACACAGACAGGAAACATAAGGTAAGGGGGCGGGAACAACAAGCAAGGTCCACACCAATTGGCTCCTCTGCGTGTCAGTCATGTGGTCCGTTCACCAACGTGACACCATCTGACTTAGAATCATATGCAGTTCATGTAAAATTGAATTCTAACACTGCTGACATCAAATTTAATCATATTGAAAACAGACTTGACATAGAGATGTTATAGCGAGGTTATAGAGACGTTATAGAGTGGTCCTCCACCTCCAATGTCATCTGAGCTGGAACTGAAAACAGACTGAAACCGGATCTGGCCTGACTTCTGAATCATCAGCGTATTTGTGTAACCTTTCATACCAAATAGCGGATAAATCCACCGAAAGCATTGACAGAGAGCAGAAGATGGCTGCTCCGTGGGGGAGGGGTCGTGACTTCCGTTCTGTTTTACCCAAACTTTCCCGCCGTGTGATCCGCTACACGCGGTCACGCAGATCCTTCAAAACGTTCTCCATCACGGAAACTTTCCCTCGCGCCTCTCTCTGCCGTCACCTTGGAGACGGAGAGAAAAGATGACGCCGCGTCCTGCCACCATCTGAGAACTCCGCGTCCTTTTGGAAAGCTTCCTGTCTCAGGGCCTCACCTCTGTTCTCCCGGCCCTTACTCAGCACGTGAAGCATCCCCTCGCCCCAAGCCCCATGGCTGCCCCACCCCACCCCCCTCCATAAAGACAGGATGCGTCAGGGTCACTTCCTGGTAAACATATAAACATACAGAACCTGGTTCTGTCCAGCTGTCATCACTGTCATATTGGACCCCAAACACTTGAATTAATTTAGCTGAGGCTATAATTCTAAATTTAAAATAATTTAAATCATCTTCATCTTTGAAGAATTCTTTGTAGGTTCTCATTCATCCAGGTCATGGTTATCCGAGTTATTTAAATCAAATCCACTAGACTTTAACAAAGTTCCTTGAAGACGTTTGACCTCCCATCCAAGAGACCGTAGTCGTCGACAATGACCGTCTGAATATGAATAAGACTGACCACACCTCAAAGAGTTAAGCTGAGACAAGACCAACAACCACCAGAACTGAAGAAACCTCTTGATGAGAGGTGAAACGTCTTCAAGGAACTTTCAGTGGATTAATTTAAACAATTTTAGATTTGTTGTAGATGATTGACAGTGGCAAAAGAATTTGACGAGTTCACTTCGGCACATCTTTGAGTGTATTGTTTACCTTAGAACACAATCATTTAAGTGTTCCAAAATTACTGAAAAATTAGGAATTCAAGAACAAAAAATTCCTAAAAAAAACAACTAAATAATGGAAATAATAATGATCCTGGAAACTTAGTCTTTGCTCCACCCATTCTTGGGACATTTGAGATTCTAAAAAACATTAGTAATGATGGAGGAATTCCACATAGCTGCTTCAGTTTCACGCTCCTGTTTTTGTCCAAACAGGCTCACTGTCACACTATAATGCTTAAATCTTTAGCTTTTGCTAAGACAAAGCAAAACATCTGCTGGAATAAACCTTTATATGATGGCTGACAAGGACTAACATTTAATTTGGGACATCTATGCATCGTCTGTCTAGCCCGTATTTGTAAGCTCTCTAAAAACATTCAGAATTACTTACAAAAAAGCAAACAAAGACCTCCGGAGAGCTTCCTCCAAATCCATATGTAAGTCCTTTGACATAGGGCATTAAATTACGTTCAACAGCAGGTCTTTTAAAATATTTTGTAGTGTTAAAGCGGATGCTGTGACTCTGTGTCACTTCCTTTCTCGTGTTATTTTAACAAGATGCAATGAAGTCACAGATTATTTGTAATGTAAGATCAATGAGATGTTTTCATGCTACATCTTGATAATTGTAAAAGGTGTAGTATTACCATTAAGAACACTAGAGATGCCACTAAAGCCTTAAGGGTGGAGGAAAATACATTTCCAAGTACAGTATGTCCTGTTTTGTAATATTCAATGTTTTCTAAAAAGTTGTCAGCTTTAATCAATAGTTCACTAACTTTTGAGTCCGTGGTTCATTTTGTGTCGCCTTTTCACAGCAGTTAAAAATCTGTGTTGTGCTTTTTGACTCTTCCAAACCCACGTGGTAAAATCAGTTGTAGGAAAAAAAACAAGTCATGCAGGTTTACTAGACAATAAATCACCTACGTACAATAGGACATTCAATTGAATCAGAACATCTGTACTATTAGATTACTGCCAATTACTGTCCTAATCAATATGGTCTTAGCTTGGAATCAGTTTTATTTCCTCATCTATTTTCATCTCGTCTTTAATTATGCCAGGAAGAAATTACAACTGTGAACAAGTGTTGTAACCCTTAATCGCGGTCAGACACTTTGAGAGACACATGTTAGAATGGAGTGGACTTTATGAAACCATAATATCAGCTGTTTTAATTTTGTAGCTGACAGTGTTAGCATCAAGCATGTCTAAGCTTCATTGTCAAGTTACGATCTTTATTCCTAAATTTTATTTGCTAGTGATGCATGAGGCAGCAGCAGCAGCACATAACTGCTCATGGCTAATGATAGTGCTCAAAAATAATATTTATACTGTTATAATCCACTAGTATCAAACAGATGGATGCTAGTAACTTATTAGTAGGTGTGTTGCATCATAATTACAGTATGTTTATGTGTAATTGCTCTTCATTGTCACAGAATGAGCCTTTTAAATTTAACTTTAACTTAAAGATATCAGGGTATCCTGTGGCCGTTACCTGAGGCTCCTTTTTTGAATCATCCAACGCTGATGTGCTGATCAGTTTCTAATGTTATTGGTTGTATTAGTAGCTTGTGCCATAATGGTTACAAACCTGACCAATAAAATGAAAAAATGGAAAGATGATGGATCGTCTCAGGCTTTTTTTGAGCTGAGGTATGAGCTGCAGCTATAGTGACAGTATTTTATCTAAACTGTGTGTTCAATCGGCACAACGTTGTTCGTGTTGTGTTATAGCTGTGAAATCATTTGCACTCGTGGAAACACTGGTAGTAATGGATCCGGTCCAGACGCATCAGGCTCCTGCTATAAAACAGCATCATGCAAACACAACAGTTTGCATGAGTAATGAGAGAACTGCAGCTGCAGGTTCAGGAGATGTTAACTAGGATTCACTTTGCTGTCTGCTGTTTTCTGAGATTTACATTCCTTCATTTATGGAAATGGTTGAAAAAACTCCAACAGCTGCTGATTTTACAAGATTAAATGTGAACAAGCAACGACGAACAAGCTTTCACTTGTTTATTTCACCCTCAGATTACTATTTTTTTCACTTTAATTCAGTATTTTCAAAGTTCTCTCTTTTTTGTTTGTTTGAGTTGTATTTATTGCCCTGTTTGTTGTTTTCTATCATCTTCATTTGTACATCTTAATTATTTTCTGTTGTGCAGTCTAAATTTCATTGAACTGGTTTCATAGCATAAAACTGCATAATAGACTAAATAATAATTAAAACTTTAAATAAACTTAATGGTCATGTTTCTGGACATTCCCGTGGGATTGGAGACCACAAATTCATCACTGACCACAGTATAGTTTAAAAGATTACATGAGAATACTTTGAAAAACCACTGCTCAAAATTGAGCAAAATCCATAATTGTAAATTTCACATCCATTTGAAGTTGGTACATTATTTGTGTTGCATTGTGGGTCACGCTAAGGGAACAACATGACATGAAACCAGGAAGTGCTTTTTTAAAATCCTGATCTGTGCTCCTGTCATAGCCGTTTTGGTGGACATCTCCCTGTTGGTGTCCTGCAGCTGCTGCTTTGTGTTGCGTTCATGTGCTGTAGGTGTGGATGCATTGTTGTTTGTGGTTGTAGTGTAAAACACACTCTCTAATCCCACCCACTATTCCATTGTGCTGCATCAGCATTACAGGAAAGCCTGCAGACTTTGGCAACGCAGTCCCGTCACAATGGCGCGATTCATAGGTGGTGGCCATTACGACATCGCTGCATGTCAGCTGTCGAAAAAAATTTAAAAAAAAACTCCACGGAAGCCTTTGGCATCCGACTGTAGCTGCAGCCTCAGTCCTGTTCTATAAACCTTTGATTCCTCCTCCTCCTCTTGCTTCCTTTCTTTCTTTATTCGGCCTCCATCCTCTCTCCTCTCCACCCCCTCTCTGGTTTCCTCTCCCCTTACTTCACTCTGTGTGTCAGTAAAGCCAAGAGAGAGAGAGAGAGAGAGAGAGAGAGACCCACTTACTGCTGGCTCTGCATTATGGGATGGAGAGCAAGGCCGAGGAAAGGATGGAGGCGAGAGAGGGAAGTGAGAGAGTGAGCGCTAACAGCAGTTAAGCAGAGAGCCTGTGCCAAGAGGAGAAATGCTGCACTGCATTATGAAAGCCACAGGATATACAGGAGGTCCAGCTCGCCGTGAAAGATGGGGGTGGTGAAATCAAGAAGATTAAGTCCGCCATATGCATTGTTGTTACAGTAAATAATAAATACAGCGGTAAATAACAGAGGAATATTATCAGCCATCGCTACAAAATATATCCCAAATCTCCTCAGAGAAGGAAAACACCTCCTATTTCCCAACGTCTTGGGAAGGAGACCATTAATAATCTATTTTAGGAAAGGGATTTATTCACACAAAGGAAGCTGCTGTAAGTTTTGATCTCGCCACATCTCCTCTTCCAGTTCACGTCATGAACAAAGCCGACGATTTAGAGCAGGGAAGAGGAGCAGAAGAGCACAGGACACAACGCTGCTTCATTAGGCTTGCCATATTTGATTTTTAGGTCAGCCTAAGGCCAAACTTTGCTCCATACACCTGCCTCTGTGCAGGCAGGGGGGCTCCCAAGTTGGTTTAAACCTGTGTTTGGGGGACAAAATAGAATTTAGCTGCTCCCTTTAAGTGCTGTGGAATTTTATTCTCTGTGTACCTTTAATCCATCTTAGAGCAATCGTCCCAGGATAGTTTGACCCTTGCAGTACGATTCAGCGACCATGAAAAACCTGCCCCAGTATTGGAAATCATCGACCCCTTTCTGTAAAAAAAAATATGAAAGTGTGACACCAGAGGAAAACTCATATTATGTTAAAGATATTCTATTTACAATGAATAAAAGTCAGATGAGAAATAGATTTTCTTTTTTCTTGAAGTATTAAATGCCACTGGGATTGTTGTGATGTTATTCTACAATGTTCTACACAGAATGCGTGCAGTTATCAGTGAAGCGGCAGTCATCCTATAAGATCCATGTCTTGAAGCAGAAGCTGACATTAAGTACCGTATGAGGGATGAGGAGGATGTCACTCAATCAAAACATGTCTCCCCCCCACCTCAGGAGGGTCAGGAGCTTATCCAGGAGAAGCCAGAGCTCCGTTCAGTGGTTCAGCAGAAGCTGGAGGAGATCAGGGAGTGCTGGTCCGACCTGGAGAGCACCACCAAGGCCAAGGCCCGCCAGCTGTTCGAGAACAACAAGCCGGAGCCAACGGTGAAAAGCTACTCGGACCTCGACCACCAGCTATCCCACCTGGAGCAGCAGCCCCCCCAACTGGAACAGGCGCACCACCTGCCCACCTTCAATGAGCAGCTCCAGAAATTCCAGGCAGGTCTTCTGTAGTAACTGTTGAAAAAACTTAAAGACATTTCTATTTATTTTTTTTTCTATCAATGAAATTCAATTTCATGATGTTAAACTGCATCTAACCTGGAGATGGATGGGCGCAAAACACACCATATAATTACAACCACAGATTGTCTGTGGTGCCCCAACAACACTCCGGTTTTATGGGATAGGCTATCCTAGAAATTAAAGTTTAACCAGTTTCAACAGTCAAATTTTTAGAATATAAAAATTTTCAATGACTTTTTATATACTAGGAATTACATTATGTGCATATCTGCGACATGACGCTCCCCTTTCCTTTGGTGCAGGCTATGGAGTCTCAGATAGGGGACTTCTACAAGGATGTGGGCGAGTTGGGGAGTTTGCAGGGGGTCTGCCTATCCCAGCGGGGGCTGGTGGTGGGTGACACGGAGAGCAGCGACCAGCCGGGCGTGGAGACCCGAATCGTCCGCCTCATCGAACCCCTGAAGGAGAGACGCCGCATCCTGCTGGCTTCCAAAGAGATGCACCAGGTCGCCCAGGACCTGGAGGACGAGATGGTGGGTACACATTTCTACTCTCTGAGTCCTCCATCATATTGTTAACTCCTCTTCAGACGTCGTTTTAAACTAAGGTGAAAATCAATCAAAGCAATAGTACATTAAGCATTTCACCAAACCTAATTTTGCAAGACATATCTTGTTTCTCAAATCCTAAAACATTTCTGAAGCTTCATTGCATCTAGATGAAATGGGTGACTGGCTTTAAACTGTAAGAACAATTAAAGGAACCCCCCAAAAAACAAAACTTATTCATACAACTTATGTGGTTTAATTCCTGACATCCAAAACAGATCATTTAAACCCCTCGCCTGAAGTCGTCACCATAGCATCCAAGCTAAAATGCACCACTAGGCAAGACCCAGAACTGTTTACCTCTGCATATCCCAGCAATTTAACTACGCAGGAGTTGAACACAACAAAGAAAGCTCTACAGGAGGTGCAGCAATACTGAGCAGAATTCCTGTTGGTTTTCTCTAGCAGCGTATTCCAGAATTCAACCCTGGGCACCTGCCTCAGATGTGGCACTAGCTAGCGAATACTTTCAGCTTAAAGGCTACAGTGAAGATTTTAGACAATGAAGAGTGTAATAAGTGGTTTTCATTTGGCATGTTGTAGCTTGGATTTTTATTTAAAACCAGTCACTAGCTTGATCAGTTGTTTGGAATGATGGTACAATGCGATTTGATTTAAAAACTACTTTATATTCCTTGGAGATACATTCATATCATGAAAGTGTGATGACCTGACTTTGGTTACCTCACAGCTGTGGATTCAAGAACGACTTCCTTTGGCCTCCTGTAAGGATTATGGCAACAACCTCCAGAGTGTACAACAGCATGCAAAAAAGAACCAGGTAAGGGTAGAACTTGAGATTTGGCGATGCTGAGGTGTTGTGTATCCTCACCGCACTCCCTTCAAATCGTTACCCCAGACACTCCAGAGGGAACTGACAGGGCGACGAGCTCGTGTTGAGGAGGTTCTGGACCGGGCGGGGATTATTGCATCTCTAAGGACGCCAGAGGTGGAGTTCGTGCGTGAAGGAGCTGGACACGTGCGCCAGCTTTGGGAGGTGCTGCAGCTAGAGACGGAGAGGAGGTCAGTGATGCTGGACGCCACGCTGCAGGCCCAACAGTACTACAGCGAGGCGGTGAAGGTGGAGGCCTGGTTGTCGGGTCAGAAACTCCAGCTGGCCAATGAGGAAAAAGGCACGGTACGAGCAGCCCCTTGTAGTCGCAGAGATATTTGTTGGCATTAATCTAAAGTAAACATGGGAAACCTACATCCTGATGTTATTCTGATTCAGGATGAAGCGAGCACCCTGCAGCTGCTGAAGGCCCACCTGACTCTGGAACAAACCATAGAGACGTACGCAGAGACGGTGGGCATGCTATCCCAGCAATGCCAGCATCTCCTGGAACTTGGACACCCAGAGAGGTGTGACATGACCCACCATCACACATAAAGACCAAGAACAGAAGAGTCAGAAAGCTTCATGCCCTGTCTATCATGTTGGATATTATAACATCTTCATCTGTTACACCTGTTTCCTCCCTGGTTTCAACAGCGAGCAGCTCACCAAACAGCAGAGCCACATAGACCGGCTATACGTGTCTCTGAAGGACATGGTGGAGCACAGGAAGACCAAGCTAGAGCAGCAGTACTGGCTCTACCAGCTCAATAAGGATGTGGAGGAGCTGGAGAAGTGGATCACAGAACGGGAAGCGGTGGCCAGTTCCACCGACTTGGGCAAAGACCTGGAGGAAGTCACGGTCGGTCAACACGGTTTCATGTTCTAGATAGATAGATTGATCGATACATTACTGATCCGAAAGGAAATTACCTATATATCTTCTCCCATATATACACATTTTACACACAAAAGTGTGTAAAGTGTCTCCACAGAGAGACTGTCTCCACAGAGTCCAGGCTTTGACCGGCCTGTGGATGAGTCTGTTCAGGCGTTCCATGTCCCTCTTCCTGGTGCCACGAGTCCAACACACCCCAACACATGTGCTCTAAATTAATCTTTGCAGCACTCCACAAGCAAATACCACAATCTCCTATAATTATGTTCTTACACAGTCAACATATTTCAATGAGACATTAAATCATCAATACAGTAATTAAAGCATAAAATAGAAGTACCAATAATAGTGACTTTTAGGTACTCTCTGTCGGAATGAATGTGTCAATGGGTGACACTGAATAAGAGATATAAAAACCGCTAACATTATGAAGTGTATTGGCTTATTTGTCCGTGTAGGTTCTCAGTTATCCAGGTCATGGTTATCCAAAGCTGTTTAAATCAATCCACTAGACTTTAGGAAAGTTTCTTGAAGACGTTTTGCCTCTCATTCAAGAGGCTTCTTCAGCTTCTTCAGAACTGAAGAACTAAAGAAGCCTCTTGGATGTGAGGCGAAACGTCTTCAAGAAACTTATTTAAAATCCAGTGGATTGATTTAAACAGCTTTGGATATTGGCATATTAAATCATGATTCATTTTATCGGTCTTTAAATGACTTAGCCGCCATGGCTGCCAAAGGCCACTGTGCTGAATGGTATTCGTGTGTTTCAGGTGCTTCAGGAGAAATTCACCAAGTTTGCCACAGAAACCAACAGCATTGGCCAGCAGCGCATGGAGCAGGTGAACAAAATGGTCAACGAGATGATCGACTGCGGCCACTCCGACGCAGCCACCATTGCCGAGTGGAAGGACGGACTCAATGAGTCGTGGGCCGACCTCCTGGAGCTGATGGAGACCCGCAGACAGATGCTGGCGGCGTCGCACCAGCTGCACAAGTTCTTCACCGACTGCAAAGAGGTACAGTCAAAAACATACAGAACTTTAACGTGTTCTTCAAAGGTAAACAGTCTGGCCATGATGTGCAGATTCTATTTTTAAAGCGCTGGTGACAAGGATGTCCTGTGTTGTAGGTCTTGGCCCAGATTGCAGGGAAGATGAAGCAGTTGCCAGAGGTGAGGGCGTGCCAAGCAAACATCTCCAATCCGGCCACCCTGCAGAGACTCATGCACTCCTTTGAACATGCCCTTCAACTGCTAGTTGCACAGGCAAGTGACGCAATTCTCCATAAATCTATCTGTTTCATTGAAATAAAAAAACTCACTCTTGTTTGTCCTTGATGCAGGTGAGGCAGCTGCAGGAGAACGCTGCCCAGTTGAGAACCATCTACGCTGGTGAGAAGGCCGAGGCCATCATGGTGAAAGAGCAGGAGGTGATGGAGGCGTGGAAGGAGCTGCTCAGCTCTTGTGAGGCCAGTCGGGTCCAGGTTACGTCAGTGACAGACAAGGTGCAGTTCTTCTCTGTGGTGCGTGAAAACCTGATGTGGATGGAAGGCATCATGGGACAAATAGGATGGGATGAGCCCAGGTAAAACATCTTTCAGCCACGCCAGCAATATTTTTTTGTTGCGATGTCCATAAAAACGTATCTTTAGAATATTTGCTTGGTTTCAGTCACTGCTTCTTATGGTCCAGTGCTCAGTTATAGTCTTTGTGCTTGTGTTGGTTTTGTGCCGTCCCTGTGGACAGAACTTCATTACTGGGAGATGTCAAATCTGGCTGCCGTTCCACCTTGACCTAATTTAACATGACAACTTATATTCAGGTTCATGTAATAGATGAAGGCCAAATTTTACAATGTAATCACAGCTATTATTGATCGATGTGTTGCACTGTGGAGACAGTAAAGATGGAAAAACATCTATTTACGTTTTGTATTGAAATGTTGATAGTTAATTTATGCTAATATTCTAAGGCTGCTTCATTATTCCAGACAGTCAAGAAAAGAAAAATTATGTCAAATTTCCTCATTTTTGGAGGTTTACTTATGTCATATTAAAATCAATCTTTGAAGATATCAGTCACCATCAAAATTATAACGTAAGTGATTAATTGGCAATCACTAGTTGCATCTCAGCATCATTACTCATTACTGGTCAGTCTGTGACTGTTTTAAGTCAATAAGTTCAGTGCATGGTGATATCTTTAGATGTCGTTTTTATCTAATCATGGTGTTCATTATATCTTGATAGGAAACAGAAAGAATTAAAATATTGTTTTGATTCTACTTTTAACAGTTATAGTACTGTACGGCTGTTGGACAGCCACATAGAACAATTAGACCAAGCAGTACATCATTGGGGCTGGTTTGATTGATTATAATGGAGGGGCTCTGCTACTGGCAAGCAGACATGTTGTCACTGTACTTCATGTGCTTCGGCTGTAAAACACCTTGTGACTATAGTGTCTCTATTTCACATCCAGTCTTTGTTGTGTGCCATATATATCCCTACATTTCTAATCCAGGACTCCATATGTCAAATATCAGAGATAAAGATGAAAGTATTGTAACTAATCTACAGGGAGATTGAGAATTCAAGGGACGAAACAAAATGGGACAAGACAAAATGTAAATTAAATAAACAGGTTTGCACCCTGATTCTGGGAAAGAAGGAAAAGTCCAGAGGCATCTAGTGGACATATAGAGGATGGTAATGGATGCTGTGGAAGTGGGAATGTGATGACAGGGGAGGGGCAAAGGTAGGTAGGAGTAGTTTTAACAGGGTGGCAGTAATGTTAAATGTAAATCTTTACAATGCAGTAAAAAAATGATTAACTGGGAGGAAACCTGCTGAAGCATCATTGTATATTAATACAATTGGCAAAATACACTATTTATCAACTGTTTGCAATATCCAGATCAAACGAGAAGAATCCAAATACTTCAGTACAACAAATACGATAATTTCTTTTCCCAAATACAGTTGACATACTTTTACTGACAACTGCTGTCTCAAAGGGATCCATTAATGACAGGTGCTGCTCTGACCTACTACAAATCAATGTAAACCACACACCAGCTTCTGGCAACATTCCTGAGAAATCTTAGCCCTTTCCTAATGGATAAAACCCTCCAGTTCTGAAATATTCCCGTGTTCCCTGGCTGTTTAAAATCTTAGTAGAGATTTTCTATGGAACAGGATCATATGACCATGAGGGGACTCTCTAGAATTTATCTGAATCCAGACCTTGGTGGACTTTCAGGCCTGCTTGGTTTCATTGTCCTTAGGGAATGACAAATGAGGATAAGATTCACCAATTTGTTGCTAATCTATTCTAAATAATCTGACCTATTCTTTCATAGAGATTTGATTGCTCTGGAAGTGATGATGAAACACCATCAGGAAATGAAAGCTAAAATAGATGGCCGCAGCAAGACCATCCAGCAGTGTGCGGATCTCGGCAAGATCCTCATAGCAGCGGGCAACCCTGCATCAGAGGAGGTCAGGCTGGCAAAACCAGTACAACCAACATCCAAAGAATAGATGTAGCTGTGTCTTGTTGTGACTGCTCATGAGTGCAATCTGTCACCACAGATAAAAGAGAAGCTGGACAGCCTCCTGACTAAACAGAAGGATCTCATTGAAAAATGGGACAAACACCAGGAAAGGCTCCAACGCAGTGAGTAATTCATCAGACGACATCTGACCAGAAATTCAGAAACTGCTTTTGACACCATGCTAAATGTCAAATAGGTTTGGACTATAAACGTTTTTATCCCATTTTGTCCTACTTTCATGAATCATGAATGGACCTTACTCTGTTTTAGCTAAAACTTAAATATTAGCATAATGTACACACTAGCACTGAAAAAGAAGACTTTCTGAAGGTAACAATAATTGTTGGTCTGCTGTTGCCTTCAGAGCAGGAAAGGTTCCAGTACGCCCAGGAGACGGTAAAGGCGGAAGCCTGGCTCAAGGCCAAAGAGCCACTGATCACCTCCAAGGGCCCAGAAGAAGGAGAGGCCCCTGCCCAAACAGACGAGGTTGAGCAGCTCATCCGTCGCCATGAAGCCTTCCGCAAGGCTGCTGTAACCTGGAAAGAACGCTTCAGCTCCCTCCGCCAGCTTTCTGCAGTAAGCTTGACTGTAGATAAATCTTTAATCAGTTCAGTGTAGTCACAATTTAATGCTGGTGCAGGAAAAAAATGTGACCTCGGGATGCTGTGTTTGCTTAGTAGGCATAGACATATGCCACAAATTTCCTTTGTTTTTCGCCTCCATATACCTGATGACGATTACCGTATGACACATAGCCTTACTTGCTCACCTCATTTGACTTTCATACTCCAATCTGAATTTTGATTGGGATCATGTAGCGCTATTAGTCATCTAGTTAACTTTTTTTTCAGGCTGAGAAGAAAAAAGAGGAGGAGAAAAAGACAACACCACTCTCCAGTCGACGGATGTTCCCATTATCTTGTCTGACACCCGGTGTCCCTTCAGCCAGCACTACCTCATCTTTCTTGAGGCAGACGGTACAGGCACATTTAGAACCCAAGCCCCTACAGACCAGTCTAGATCTGGGTGCCACCCCTGTAGCCCAGAGATTGTCCTCAACACTAGCAAGCTACAACACTATTATAAATGGATCAGGCAACCCTGGACAGGAACAGCAATGCAGTGCAAAATTAGCAAGCACCTCTTACCTAGGGATGAACCAAGGTGGAAGTGACTCTAGTGGTGGCGCAGACCTTTCTCCTTATCTTGGGATAAACCATCGAACTCCCAGCAGTGCTGAGACGTCTGGGTACTTTGGACTCACCACTGGGTGTGTGGGTAGCATGCAAAACCATTTAAGCAGTGGCAGGTTGGGAAGTTCAGGTAACCTAGCTCAGCAGCCGTGCACTGGAGCCATGGGAAGCCCTGGGTTTCTTCCTCAACAGAATATGAGCAGCTCTGGATATCTGACCCAACCACAAAGTTCTGGATACTTGGGACAGCAGCCCAACTTAGGGAGTACAGGATATTTGGCACAACAGCCCAATATGGGGAGTACAGGATATTTGGCACAACAGTCCAATATGGGTAGTGCTGGGTATTTGGCACAACAGACCAACATGGGGAGTTCTGGGTATTTGGCGCAACAAACCAATATGGGGAGTTCTGGATATTTGGCACAGCAGCCCAATATGGTGAGTTCTGGATACCTAGCGCATAATTATCAGAGCAGTGGAGGGATGGGTAGTTCAGGCTACCTGGCACAAAATCATTTCAGCAGTGGAAGTCTTGGGAGTTCTGGATACCTGGCACAGAGCGGTGGCATAATGGACCCTAAAATGGCATATGCATGGCAGCACCTGAAAGCTGACTTCATGCAACCTCGGATTAACCACATCCACAAGGCTGTAAACCCCCTCCTGGAAGCTAGCAGGATGCAGCGGGAGCAGTTTGGTGAAATCCCAATGGCAGACATGATGGGGCCAGAGTCGGGTCTGGACCTCCTCCATGGCCGTCTCCAAAGGGATCCCCGTGGGAGTCGCTCAGATCCTCAGATGGACCATCTAAGGCGAGAAAGAGAGTACAAGCTGGGTAGACAGACCTCCAGTGAACAGGAGATCCAGGCCAGGCTGAACGAGCTGCCACTGATTGTGCGTCAGGAGCGGTACCGGAGGCGCCTGGAGAGGCAGTCTTCCAGTGAGCAGGAGGGGAGCAGCAAGCAGAGGCTGCAGAGGCAGGATTCCAGTGACCTGGAGGGCTCTGTTAAGGATGGCTCTGACAAACGCTCAGGGTATGTGAACAAGTTAAGCTAGTTGCAGTGAAATAATAAAATTTGTTTGGGTGACTAATCTCTGTTGTCTTTGCAGGGATAAGAGATCCACCATGGCAGATATTGTTGAACAAGTCCAGGAGAGAGAAGCAGCACATGTAAGTTAGCAAACAGCATATTGGTGGTGTATATGCTAATTTTTCTTTTTCTTAAATTCATATCATTGTTTCTATGCTTTCTCAGGCACGAGGAGAACCTTACCGGCCTCCTAGCAGCCTCTCAGCACCCGTGACTCGTTTTGACGGTCGTCCTCGCGCCCGAGACCGCCCTAAACCGAGGAGGAGGCCCCGTCCAAAAGAGCCGGAGGAGACAAGACGTTCCAGATCAGCTCCAGCTACTGGTGCCCCAACAACACCTCAGCCACCTTCACACACTGCCCATAATGAAGGCTTCCTCTACCGCAAAAGAGTCACCAACTCTGACCTTGAAGCTCAACAAAGAAGCCCAAACAGGTACAAACTCAGAGATATTTGAGTGCTTTCGAAGCCTCTTACCCAAACAGCAATTATCTACTCGAGATTCAATTACAGTAATCTGTTTGGATCTGCTTCATCTTTCATGTTGATTTTGCAGCAAATCGTGGGTGAACGTATATTGCGTTCTGAAAGAGGGAAAGCTGACTTTCTATAAGGACGCAAGGAACCACAACACAACGTACAACGAAGAGCCTCCGGTTGACCTTAGCGACTGCTCATTTGATCCGTCAATGGGATACAAGAAGAAGAAAAATGTCTTCATTCTTCAGTAAGAGCTTTATAGTCACTTTAAATAAAGAAATTCCAACCTGTAGCTGGTTTACTAGCCTATACTGTGGCTGTAGAAGAAACTGCAGTGCAGGAGAAACTGACAATTCCTTGTTGATTTTCCTTGAAACAGAATGAGCGATGGAGACAACTTTGCCTTCCATGCAAAAGATGAGGTAAGACATTTATATATTTATAAATCTTGTTTAAAAAACCTGGATATATAGACGTTATCAATCAATCAGTCAATCATCTAGTGCTGCATATAAAAGATTACACCTTTATGTTTTAAAATCTGATTAATTTAACAAATTAATGTATTTATACTGTCAACAACTCCAAAGAAACCAAGACCAAGCAGACTGTGATAGTAATATTTCATAAATCAACACCCTCAGTTTTCTATCTAACTGATCTTCCCCATTAAAACTCTCGCACTTGTTGTCCCGCATCTTCGATACTTGACCAAGCCACCAAACACACACTGACCAGGGAAAAGCCGCCTGCTAATGTCAATTTACAGACTAGATGGCCAATTAGCTGCTCGGCTTCTACACATTAAACAGCATGGAGGCAAACCACAAATGTCACTTCCATCCATCCGGTGCCGCTGTGGTCTTTTCTCTTCATTACGACCAGCAACAAGCTGTCTCGCTGTCACATGTAGGCTACAGTGCAGGTTTGTCAACTCAGTCTCCTCTTCGGGACAGTGAGCACCATGGCAACCTGCCAGGTGATCAGTCGATGTGTTTTTTATCCCTCTACCACAATCAAAGTAGAGAGGCTGATATAGTATTGGTTTACTTCCTACCTTCTGACCCTCACGTTTAAATTTCAGATTTTAATATAAAAATTACAAGCATAATATTTTGTTTTAATCAAATTTGATATTCTGTTTCCTTGGTTACAAGATGTTTCTGTAATTGGGGTTTGTCTCAGATGAAAGTTTCCTAGGAGTTAATCAAAAATGCTTTCCAAATCTCATGTACTACTTTATTGTGTTTTTTTACTCATTTTGATGAAAGTTTAGTTTTTGCCTATATGCTTTTAACAACAATATCAAAAAGCAGGAGTGATTTAGACAACTTACCTCTAGATAAAATAAATACTTGAATATTTTCTTTATACTTCTGCTCCATTTCGTCATGGTATCAATACACAGTGTAGTTCTAAATTCACTATTCCTATTCAAGATGTACTCATTAGCTCCTTTTCAGAGTATTATTTTAAATTTTAAGTGTGATAAATAAAAAAACAACAATTTTGGGTTAAGCCAGAACACCAGTTAATGGTTGATCTATCATGGTTTATCATGTTTAGACCTTATTTCAGTTCCACTAGATATTTTACAATAACAGCTCTTCATCCACCACTTAAATTTGAAAAAATCTTGTTAGTAAGTGAATCCGAATAAAGATAGTGAGAACGCATTTCAAAGCACAAATTGCTGATGTTTTAAAAAAGGAGAAGAAGGGTACAACAAGAAGGTTCAATTGTTGCTTTATGTGTCTTTGAAGGAGGACCTGAAGGCCTGGACTTCAAATATCACCACCTGTATCGCTGAGCATGAAGCCATGGGCAAGTGGGACAAGCCAGGCACCTCCTCCATGGACCACTCGGAGAGGAAGGAGAAGTCGGAGGGGGACGCGGATGCCAGGTCAGAGAGGTCCGAGCTGGTGGAAGGGGAAGAGAGGTCCGAGAAGGAAAGGTCAGAGAAAGGGGACGGCTCGGAGAAGTTAGACACTTCAGAAATTGCAGACAAAATTGAGGGCGGGGCGGGGGGCTCCAGTACGTCTGGAAAGAGCAAATGATGAGCCCCTCTGCGTTTTAAAATTGTTCACTGACTGACGGTGGCAGGTGGGAGGGACGGATGGAGAGCATGTGCAGCAAGGTGTGCAGATCCTCAGTCACTGAGCTGGAACCCACTGAGGCCACGCCCCTTAGACTGACTATAGTTACTGTGACAGACTGACCTCTCGCCCCCCGCCCCCCCTTCACTTAGGCAATACATCAGAGCTTGCATTGTGCCACCTGCTGTCAGATGGACGGTTGGCCCGGACAGACAGACAGTCAGAGAGACAGTCTCCAGGAATTAGCCACTGTCATATCCCATCGTTTAATCTCTCGGATCCACAGCATCTTTCTGTATGTATCTTTGACTGATTATGTAATGCTCTGTCTAGCTAGACAAAACCCGAAAAAGCGGTGAATGAAATGTTTCACAATAGTAGAAAAGAAAATAAGTTTTTTGAAGCAATATACTTTTTTATTTCATCTCTTTGCTGAAGAGATAAAAAAGAGGAAAAAGGAACCAAGAAATAATTACAAATGTGAACTTTATGAATTGTCACGTACGCTTACTGGAGGCAGTTGTGCACCTTAGATACTTGACACACCTGTATACTAATCATACTGACATGTAATCCAATCACATGGCTAGCTTTGAATCATGTTATTATAATGGAATGCTGGTGTTGCCCATTGCCCATTCTTCTCCACTGGTGTCAGCAAACACAACAGTTTACTTTTGTCCTTACGTTTGTGTTATTGTTGCTTTTATTATTTGTCCGCGACGATCAATGTCAAGAAAGAGTCCATCAAATTCTAATTCATTAACCCTGAGGTGTGCAATGCTCAGTGACACCAAGCCTATGTGACACAATGCCTTTGTATACATGACAAAAATCAGAACATTGCATGAAATAGTCTTTTAGTGCACCTGTTAAACTTGCCTTTATTTTTTATGTTCTTTAAATAATTTGAGTAGTATTGGAATTGCAATAATGTAATATGAATGTGGGGGATGGGGGTGGATTTTGCAACATGTGGTCCACTTCTGAGGTGAATCTGACAAGGAAGCATGAGAAGTGCGAAGTTTTTTTTGGGTTTTTTTGTTTGTTTTTTTATGGGGGGTATGGCAAAGAAATGACTCCTCCTTGATCTGTAACATGAATTAAGAAGCCAAATGGCCCCTTTTGCTGTTTGTACTGTATTACTGCATTTTATTTTCCACTGAATGTACTGATTTCAGCCGTGAAATGTTCAATCACCGCAGATTTTGCGGTGCCTAAAATTGTAAAACCCTGCAGCAGCTCACCAAGAGTCAACCCTCTCTGTACTATGTCCTCATTTCAAGTTTCGATTGATCAAAATCTGTCCAACACAGGCAAGTTAAATGTAAAACTATCATGATGCAAGTCATGAGTTGTATATACCTATCTTTGTATGTATACCAATAAATCCTGTGCTCTAATAAAACAATACTCTGAAGTGAAATGGGTAAAATTAAAACATTTGTATTTATCCACCAATACGATCCTCACTCAAATATATTAATGCATTGTAATGAAAAATATGCAAATTAGGAGACGCTATGAAATATCATTGTGTATATATGTACATCAGTATGTAGTTGTACGGAACACCTTTTACCAGGAAAGAGCAGCAGGACATACTGTAGGTATGCGTGCTGTATTTTTATATGCCAATATTTATTCATATCAGATTAAGAAGTTGCCCCCCAGTGAGAACTTATACAAACAGGTGATTGTGTAAAAAACCAGAGTGTTTGTGACAAGTGTGTTATATCTGATTATTACAGACAGGAAACAGAATCCAATCACCAGGGCGGTTCAGCTCACGCTGCTCTGGACAATCTGACCAATGTGAAGTACGGTATGCTGTGACAGACCAACACACATACTCAACACTTTCTTTTCAAGTATGTCTTATTTTTACACATTTAAGTACAGTTAAAGTTTCCTTAAAGTCCTTTTGACATACTGTGCAACATTAAAGGCAAAGGAGGAAACAGATGCAGCAACTGAGGCTTCATTCTGTCACATTTCTACTTTCTATCACATCAAATTTCACCTCATCTTCAACAGACTACTTCACAGTCTTCCTTTCTATGAAATCACTCCAAGTATGTGTCAGCTGTCTGAGTTCACTTACTGGAGGATTGTAGTGACATTTTTGCTCCGGTCAGTTTTCCTGCAGCCTCGGAATTAGCTGAGCGACAACAGGACGACTGTCTTTACATAAGTGCCATGTCATGTCATTTGCTGCACTCAGAACAGCTGGTTATGGAGACGTGATGAACCTGTCATTGCAATACACATTTTTACCATAGTAGGAGCTGTAGTGTTTTTGTGTAGCTGTAACTGTCAGGGTTGGACTTCAGGTGCGTTTTAAGTGATAGCTTCCCATCGACTTTACGTAACCCTGGGGATCTTCTTCCACATTGTTATGAAAGTTAAGAGTCGCAAATGAATAGGAAGCATCGCCGTGACTGGGGAAAAAAGTGTTGTGCAAACTCTGTTTCCTTCATTGATGGTCTTAAAAGTGTGTATGTTTTTGTGACTTTACATTACAACCTGCTGCTATGACATTAAATAAATCTCGAAATTGCTGATGCAAACTTGACGTGGAATTGATGCTGCTCTCTCACACACAGACACATACACAGAGACACGTCTGGTCAAAACGTAATGATTCCATCCATAGCTCTTCTTAGTTGCACATTCTTAAGATGAACATCTTCATCTGCAGAGTCTGAAGGTAAAGACTCCAACTGAGAAGATGGTGCAGAAGGCTGGACTGGGAACCATCGCTACGGTTAAAGCAGTGGTTTCTAAAAACTTTATTTCACTGTAATTCCACCCATAAATAGCTCATCGACAGAATGTATGACTATGTAATTTGCAGGTTTCGTAAACCATCTAAAAGCAAAATTCATGCCAGATGATGATGATGATCATACAAGAAAAATACATTTATGTGTTAAAGTATGGTATTATTCTTTACTCATAATATACAACAGGTAACTCTTCGGTGTGACCCTTGTGATGAGTTGAGCGCCCCCTGGAGTAAGATCCTTTGTTTAAAGGCTTGTTGCTTTTTTAAAAAATCCATCAGAATGTCTTGTCAGAGCTTCTAAATACTTAAGATTCAATCCACTTGCTTCTGTGCATGCAATGATTGATGCAACTTTAAACGTCTTACTCACGGTTTTATTTTAGCAGCCAATGAAAAGCTAGAATTTTATTGCAGCTATTTTTGTGCACTTTGCAATAAAATGTTAGTTGGCACATGAATAATTTATGTGAGCAAAAATAAATGTGTACGCAACTTTTGTTAAGCACTAAGGCACAACCCTGTGTGAGGCGGTGGTAGGGATTGATCAAATATGCATGTTTTAAGACTGCATATTTGGATTGTGTATTGTTTGATGAAATGAACAGCAATTTATCCGAAAACATCTGTGGAAATGTGAGGAATGATATCGTCTGGAAAGTCAATAATGCTTGATTAATGTCAGTTTCTGCTGGAGATTCTCCTGTTATTTCTTCTGTAGATTTGAATCCCCCTCATAATGAGTATAGAGGGATAGTGACAACATCTTTTGCTGGACTGTAAGTTTTATATCATTTTATTTATTTGCATTTTATCACACGACCAAGATTATATTATCATTAATATAATAATATTTATTGGTAGCATTACATGCTAATGGGTTGCTAACCAAATAATTGGATTACTGTCATCATGTTTCCAAGCCTAGAAAAATACTTAATTTTATATCTTACCTGAAGTGGATTTAATTTATTCTCTTGTAACTTCCAGGAGATTTTTATGAGAAACTCTTTCTGTGAAATGCCAGCCTCATTCATGAACATTTCTGCCCAAGATTTTATTTGCAGTGATGGTAGTGAATTCCTTATAAAGAATGTGTTTTTTTGTCAAATTTGTGTTTGGCTACTACTGTCTAGTTGCCAGTGCAGATATTTCTTTGTAATAAAAGATTAAATTATATTTAAGGAGTCTGAAAACAAATACTACAGAATTATTATGAATGGAATCATCTCATCTTGAGATATGATGCAGAAAATGTTGCCTGAGGAAAAAGACAAAAGGTCTGCTTTTACAGTAGTTTATGAACTAGGTGTGTCACGTGACCTTTACCTCCTCTCGCATTGGAGGGCGTGGCTCTTCCGGGTACGCAACTACGGAAGCCCTCGAGTTTGGTCGGCTAGCGAGCTAGCTAGTAGCAATGGCCAGCTGGGGAAGATTCGCCGCCGTGTTGAGGAATGTTTTTCGCGGTCCTCGCTCCCTGAACGGCGTCGTGCTGCGGCGGGCTGTCGGTTCCGGAGTTGTCGGGTGTTTAATCGGGACGGGGGCTGTTTGTTATTACCGATACCATGCTAACGACAGGGCTCTGCCCTTCGTCGTTCATGCTGAGGAGGAAAAAGTAAGTGTAAACACAACCCACGCAATGAGACAAATGTGACCACTGTGCATTCCATATGTGTTAAAATGTGATAATATACATTTACTGACCTGCTAATATTGACATTAAGAGGGGAAATACTCCAATAATGTAGTCCTTATCTAAAGCTGATGCCCCCCAGCTGTCACTGATGTGTAGAACACTTTTCGCCTCCCCAGGTAAAGTTAGTGTTAACCATACAAAACCATTGCTGTCCTGTTCCAGGATGCCGCAGCTCCCCAGCTGTCTGCCAGGAGGATTCGCTTCATCCAGTTCGCCTCTGTGCTGTACGAGCAGGAGCCCTACATGACCCCCAGAGACTTCCTCTTCTCTGTGATGCTGGAGAATGTTGACCGTGAGATGCTCGCCTCTGATCGGATGAGGGGGAAAATGATGTGCATGTTCTCTACATGTCATGGTTGTTACTTCAGGAGGCCATCAAATCTGCAGATATCTACAGATGAACCCCAGCATTTAGTACAAGGGATTCAGATCTGATTAGATCTGTCCTGAATGATTTGATCATAAGCATACAGTTCTTAGTACAGGTGTGAATGTAAGCAAAACACGGATCATTCAGCCCACATTCACAGTCTAAACCAGATTCTTTCACTAATGTGTGCTGGACCACAGTTTAGTCCTTTTTGCCTCATGTAAACTGGCTAATTTGTTCTTATTGTATTTTATTTGTGTAAATTTTAGTAAGCTTACAATCACAAGCTTCTTTCCTGGGGAGATGCATCCAAAACAAAGTACAAATCAAACATGATGGAGGGGGCATACAAATATTATGAAAGGACAAACAAAATAAATCCATCTTAATGACAGCTATTTAAACTTAGTTGAAGGACATGGGATGAATGAGTCAAGAACCCACTGAATATTGCTGTAGGTTAGGGTCAGGGTTAGAAATATAGGAGGATATAGGAATTAATTAAATGCAAGATTAGACATTTTAGACTTTTTCTTCAATTTCCCAGCAATTGTGTAAATCAGGATGTTAAAACATTTGTCATTATCTGTGAGTGTGCATAACATGTTGCAGATCCAGATAATAATCCTGATACTATCCTATCTGTTTCTTGTCATGTAGGAAAACTGCAGAAGAGAACTTTGACGGCGCAGGTATGTTTGCATCAAGTTAACTTCAGATTGCACGCGTCTTTATCACGTCATCAGATTGTGCTGTTCTTTCTAACTTACCCTGCAGGAAGTTGATAACATGCTGATGTTGACCTCTAAAGTTCGGCCTGGTAATGATCTGTTCAGAACCTTAGGAGACAACGGTGAGTCTTCACCTAAACACCAGAACCACCAGTTTGTTCGTCACCTTTTTTGATTTTCAAATTTGATTAACCAACACTGGAGTTGTTGTTCACTTGTATTCATTCACTTTTAATTTCACTGCTACAAATTCAGCAGGAGAAAGTACTTTCCCGCTCCATTCCCAGCCCTCCTGACAACTATTAACAGTCAAGAAAAATACGTTTCTAAAATAAAATGCCTTTATGTCTTGCAGGTCTGATATCCTACACGGAGTATCTATTCCTGCTGACTATACTGACCAGTAAGTATGTCTCTAAATCATTCCTTTGCCACTGGGCCCTCAGGGTCTTCCCCCATGCTTACCACTCCTGTGATGATGCAGCTTTTTCCCCAGTTAGCTCTTTGGTAGCTTTGCACTCCTGCATGTTTCAGTGGAACTGGAACAATTACCAGCTGCTACTTTGACCTGATTTGTGTTGAATCTGGGCTGTGCCGAGTGTTGCTCTGTGCTAACAGTCTGTACTGAATGTGAGGTTGGGATGTAGTTCATGTCAGTGACCGTGCATTGCTGTTACAGAGCCGCGTACAGGATTTCACATAGCTTTCAAAATGCTTGATGTTGACGGCAATGAGCACGTGGACAGGAAGGAGTTCCTCACGGTAAGAACCACCTGCTTTATCTAACTGGTGACATTTGTGTTATGATGTGTTGAACCAACTGGATCAAGGTTTGTCTGGTCAAATGTACATATGCACAATTAAATGTCCCCATATTGTCACTTTTAATGCTGCGTCGAACGCTGATGCGACCACAGTTGTGAGTATGGACCGGCGTTAAGGTGAGGCGGCGCTGTTTTTTTTTATCCGTCATGTGACTGCATCTCTAGGCCCGAGCCGGCCTCTACATTTAGCATTTTGACTTTTTATATCTCTTCCAGTCAGACTCGTTCTGCGATGACAGGATGTGTGCTTAATCTAGATCAGGTCTACACCTGTAGACTGCATGCTGGCACGCTGCACCTTGTGACGTACTTTACATGTTGTGACATCACACACAGGCATTCATGCGAAAGAGTAGAAGCGCCAACTGTTAGTGTTCTGTGTGTGTGAGGCACACATGGAGGTCATATCTCTGGTCTGATCTTAAAATAAGTTCTAATAAGGATGTTGTTCACATTTTGTTATGTTTAAAACAATCTGGTGCAGGAAGTAGTTTCAGATCTCGACGATGAGACATTAACCCCTTTTCTGCTTTCCTTTTGAAGCTGAAGAAAATCATTGGAAAGAGTAAACTAAGAGCTCCTAAAGACGCCACAGAGGTACGTATTCATCACATCACAAGCAGCTTAGCAACTTTGACCCTTTTCATCATGACTTCCTGTTCCGGTTAATAGAGGCACGTGTCCTATGACTGTTACAGAAACTAGTAGATGAGGGGGAACAAGTCAACACGACACTGCAGGCCTACTTCTTTGGGAAGAACGGAGAGAACAAGTTGCAGTATCAGGAGTTCCTCAGGTATGGAAATGTCTGAACGCCATTCTAGTTCTCCGCTCCGTGTTTTTTTTTGTTTTTCTAGAGAATTTCAGCAGCTTCTGAAACAACAGATTAACAGTCAACAACTTGTTGTTCAGGTTCATGGAGGATCTGCAGGCCGAGGTTCAGGAGATGGAGTTCCTGCAGTTCTCCAGAGGGATGGACACCATGAGGAGAGAAGACTTTGCTGAGTGGCTGCTTCACTATACCAATGAAGAAGACAATGAGTTGTACTGGGAAAACATGAGGAAGAAGATCCCTTCAGGCCAGGTATTAAAAAAATGGGGGGGATTCTGTGAAAATATCATCCAACATAGATCAAAAATAGATCGGCTGATTTTGTCTTCACAGAGCATCACATTTGATGAGTTCAAAGCCTTCTGCCTCTTCACCAACAACCTGGAGGATTTTGCCTTTTCAATGAAAATGGTCACCGGAGCCAATCGTCCTGTTGGGATGGGTAACGCCTCACTGATTACACTCTGGTAGTTTTCTCTAAACAGGATGTAGATGACCAGCTTTACCCCTCCTCATTGTAGCCCAGCTAAAGCGAGCAGTGAGGATCGCCACCGGCCACGACCTGTCCGAGAACGTTCTGGATACGGTGTTCAAACTCTTTGATATGGACGGAGACAACCGCCTGAGTCACAAGGAGTTCATCGCTGTGATGACAGACAGGGTGCTGCGAGGCCTCAAGGCGAGCTTAGCCTTCTATAATATCTAATACCTGAACTATTAGGAACCTGCGCGCTAAAATTTCAGATTCTGATGACATGTTGTGTGGCGGTGGGTGCTGGAACTGCTAACTGCAATTTCATGCACTCATTTGTGCAGATTTAAATTCTGAATCCTAGTAGATCTGGTGGATTTCTCTTGTGTTTCGTATACAATGAAATGCTCTCCCATATGCCCTCAGGTTCAGCATCAGAGCGGCTTATCCGGCTACTGGAAATGTGTGAAGAGAGAGACAGTGAAGGGAGCTAAAGAGGCGCTGGGGGCAGGCGGGTGCCCATTCTGATCCGGCGTGATACTTGAGGTCCCATCCGAGAGATCGTCACCTCTGCTAACCTCGGGTTCTTTAAGAACTATCGCTAAAGTAACCACATGTACATGAGCAAAGGTTTCACACCACTATCTTCATGTTTACAGATGAATAAAGTAGCGGCTAATAGTGGGTTAAGAACTGTGATTTGTGGTGTTAACATTTGTGCTTGAAAAAGTTATTCACCCCAATATAAACAGTCATTATCTCCTCAGCCACATGTTGATGGAAGGTCAGGTGAAGTTTCTCAGTTCCGAGAACACTCCTGGAGCTTCACAGCAGAACAGTGTTAAAACATTCCCTGAAAGGACTGAATGAGATGGGGACTAGTTTTAAAATTGAAATAGACATAAAAACGGCGCGCCTCCAAATGGGACTGCAGAAATACTCAAACGATTTTCAGCGATGAAAAAGTGATGATTTTTCCAATCAATCGAAGACCCACTGAAGTCCTGGATTACACCATGATGTCGCTGGAGTCAGTTTGTGTTCTTGTTTTAAAACCAGTGTCCAGCTTTCTTTATAATCCTGCAGCGTCTTTCTGCTATGAAACTCAGGAAACATCTGATTCATCCTGTGTGTAGATGGACTGAATTTATTTAGTTCTTGGTGATGGGTGTGAACTATCATGCATTTTTTTTATAACATTTATAATCTTAATCTGCGCACTTTTCGCAAAATTGATTAGATTGACTCAGATTCTGTGTTTTATTCTACGTGTGGGGTGTGGGTTTTTAAAAATACTAAGTTTTCTATAAATGTCACATTTCAGATTCTCAGAATAAACAAACACTCAAATAACTATTTTTGTCATTTATTGTAGAATTGACCCGTTAAGATCACATGAGTATGTGGGTTAACCATTGAGTGTGGTGCTACCTATCTTACCATACATATATTCATAAAGTAAATAGACTAAAACAAGCTTACCTCTGTGATAGATGAACACATTAGTGACTGAGGCCAAGGTTATCAGTGAGTACAGCATACACAGCTACAATACAATAAAATTACATTGAGCATGAAGCCATCTTTGGTCTTCTTATCACAATAAACAAATACTTATAAATTTGTATTGTATCAAAAATAGAAATTACATAGCCATATTGAAAGCAAATTCACATTTTTGACTTACAATATGAGGAGATTACGTAAGAGACATATTGTGGGGTTACATTACTTTTTTAAAATCCTTGGCTTTGATGACCCGATGGTTCAGCCACATTGAACATTCCTTATCTAGCAATAACTGCAGGACAGTATGCGTGGTATAGTACAAAAAAACAAATGAAATAAAATAGATTGTCATCTTAAAACAGGTGTGTGCTTCTATCCTGGGCTTTGAAACAAAGGAGAGAGAGAAAGAGAAGGATCTACTCAGGACATTCTGTTGTGATGAAGCAGGCGAGCCCCCGCCTTGACAGACGGATAGCCCCCCCCCGCCCAATCTCAAAAGTGAGTCTTGTTGTGTCTTTAGTTAACCTTGTTTGTGTAGCTGTCCTGGAGTTCTCAGTGTTCTCAGAGGCACACGTGATGAACTGCAGCCAAAGTGGAACTCCGCTTGAGATAACAGGGAAGTGCTTTCAGAGTGTTTGATCCACTGTGGAGGCAGAGACACATTTTTGGGAGAGAGTTTAACAGTTGTGACTGTATCCAGCTGCCTGAGGCATATTTGTAGCCTAGTAGTGTGTAAGTCTGTGTTTTTATCAGAATATATCTTCACCAAAAATGTTCTGTCACAGTTGATTGTAGAAGAGAAAGGAAACATGGTTTTCAACGGGTTTTAGACTCTAAAAAATGGCTGCATTCAGCTTCCAAAAAAAGAGCAACAAAAGGTTCTTCAGATGCCTTGAATTTATTTTTTTTTAAATATATTCAGTGGTTTTTCCAAGTTACATATTTTTGTCAGTGAACACATTTTGAAAATTCCCTTTTTTCATCATTGTAATTCTTTTCAATGCTGTCTTTTTAATTTTTTTTCCTGCAGATAATATACTGAACGTTTAAAGATTTGTTGGGCATATCTCAGCCTCAGTAAACGTGACACTGAAGGGACATAGCTCCTCCGGCTTGGGTCTATTCTGTGTCCTCGTGTCGTTCAAGCTGCTTTGAATGCACCTTTGTTTTGACAGAACGTGGATTAAACCTGGTGGAGCAGACGGACATGGGTGACTGAGCATGACGTAATCTTTAAGGGCAGTTTACGATCAACCGCACTGGAAAAGTATTCATTTAATTAAATGAACTAAATGACATGAAGTCTGTTAAAGGCTCTGAATGTCGTTTCAATACACTATTACCCAGCCCTCACCCAAGTGTTCATTTCTGCTACCAAAAAAGGGTAAATAAATATTTTGTTCAATTTATCTGGGTCCTTAATGATTTTGAAAGTTTGATAGGTGTAGGGAACAATCAATAAAGTTGTGTCCTTAAATTGCACGCCTTGCTAAAGGTCCTCAAACATCTTTAATCTTATCTGAGGAACCCTGCAGGGGTCGTAGGGCTAATATTAGATTAGTCATTCAGCACATTGAGTAAATCCGTTGGTTGAGGATGCTACATGGATGTTTTCTTTGTCCAGTGTCACTTCAGGTCTTGATTTTTCCAAAACACAAGATAATATATTTTCCAAGTTTCCTGCCACAATCTATAAAATCAGCAGGAAGCTGCAAAAACTTTTAATCTTCTGCTACAGAAAGGAAATCGAGTCATGCGTTCACAGATGTACACACAGCAGGAGTAATGACTGGTTCTGTGTGACATCACTGCTGTAGTGTGTTTTAACACACACTGTTAGGAAGTATTCCTCACGTGTCAGACTCCGTGTGAACAAACCGATGACATCAGCTTCACATGTGAATTTTTAGAATGAATCTTCTCCCAATTTGAAATTTAAACAACACCAGGTCTGACTGTTGCGTTGCTGTGAACATGATTATGATCAGAATATGAAACTATAAAAAGTGTCTTCTTCCATATGAATGTTTTATGAAAGCGACATTCTTACCATTCACCACAATGGGATGGAGATGTCAAGGATCGCTCTCCTTCTTTACCGTCACGTCTCCGTCTCCGGCCAGGATTGTTGTGATTTCTCCCTGCATGAAGGCCCAAGGCACCGAGGAGCCGGCCAGGGGACATCGCTCCCCGCTGGGGCAGTACACCTCCCCTCCTTGACCTTGGCTCCGGATGAATCCTCGAGTACATGGGAAGCAGAACTTGTGGTGCGGGTCGGAGGGACACTGGACGAAATGAGTGTCCTCCAGTCGCTCTCGGCACAGGGTGCAGCAGAGCAGCGAGCCCGGGGCGCTGCTGGTGGACTCGGCGGCGCTGGCGTTGCTGCTCGGACCCACCTGCCCCAAGGCCGCCTGGGAGACTGAGGTGGAGGCGGTGGAGGGGCTGCTGCTGGTGGGGCGCCCGGCTGAGGAGTGGGCCGTGGACATGTTGGGGCTTTCTCTGGCCATCTGGCTGGAACTCAGGCTGTCTGCGACGCCCATGAGCGCTGAGATGGGTGAGGGCTGGCTGTGTAAACGGGGCAGGCCCTCTTGGGGGGCGGCCATGCCAGAAAGAGGCTCCATGCCTGAGTAGGCACCCCGGGACCAGGTCTCCCTCGCTTGATGGTCAGGTCTCCCTTCGGTCTCTCCGTTCTCAGAGCCCGGAGAAGCCTTGCGGCGCCGTGTTGTGCCCTTCACTGGTATGGGGCGTCCGGCGGCAGCCATGGCCAACCCTGCGTCTGGTTGTGGTAGAACTTCTGGAATCGGGGGCTCTTTAAACATCCGAACGCCATCATTCAACAGCTCAGACAGCGCACGCCAGTCTCCGGTGCCTTGCCGCTTCTCATACTCCACGTAGCGTAGCCCGGAGTTCACTGCTTTCCCCACATCTTTGGCTGAATCGCGGAACATCTGCCTGACCAGGTCTGGGACGCCTGAGAAGATCATTCCAGAGCCCGCAGGATACTCCACAAACACCTTCAGCTCGAACTCTGGTGTTGCACTGGCGTCAAAGGCCAGAACGCGACCCATCAGGTTGTGGTCTTTCCTGAATCGCACGTTGAAGGGCACACAGCTGCTGAGGCCCAGGAGGACGTCCCGGACCGCTTTGGGACGGTTCGGCCAGCCTTCGACTCTGCTGCGCGCCACCTCGTTCAGTTCGGCCATCACTTCATTGTTCCTCCAGGCTGCAGGATCTATCCCCACCAGAGCAGAGGTGCTGGCCCCTACACCGAGGGACACCGCCTGTCTCCGGGCAGCATCACTTATTATGGAGCCAGCTGAGACGGCAATAGGGGTAGCCCCAGCTCTGGTGCCGGACAATGGGGCTAAAAGCCCATGGGGGGCTGCCACCAACCCCTGGGCTATCAAGGCATGAGAGATGGTGCCATGAAGATTTGGAACTGCCCCAACCACAGCCCTCCGGGTGTTGGGGCTCTGCCTGCTGCCCTCTGACAATGCCACATCTTCAGCCCTGTGCAGGCCGTTGGGGAGGCGAGAGGACACCCCATACTCACCCCTCCCCCTCTCTGAACGCTCCCCATGCTGCCGCCCGGCATCAACGGACCCGGACGAGCTCGGTTTCCCCTGCGGCGGACCGGGGGACCTGCCGTCTAAAACTCCGTGCGTGCTCTTTAGCTGCCTGGCGGTTTCGATGAGGAGCTCTATTCGGTCTGCCCCGTCGTAGTTGACGCATCCCCGGCACACAGCCTCGCTGAACTCCCACAGCATGGCCCAGGGCATCTTGGGCAGATCGCAGAGGTAGCACCATTGCCGTCTGGAGGAAGACTGCGAGGCGGAGGACATGTTGTTTACAGGCCCTCGACCAAACTTTCTTCGAGGCCTACGCGTTACGGTCTACGTTCTCAACGATTCTTCAATTCTCAGACACCAGGCGACACATGTTGCGCAAAATACGACGAAAATTTAACGGAAACTGTGCTCAAACCGCGACCGTTGACGGTAGTTTTCAAAAGTTAGCGACGGCTTCTTTCTCGGTTTGTTCGTGTCGGTCTGTGTGGAAGGAAGTAAAATGTCATAAGACACCGGAAACACCTACGCGACACAGGCAGAGGGCATTGTGGGACTTGTAGTTTTTAAATGTAAAACCGCTTTTTCGCAGCATAACGAGTAGAAAACGAAATACAGTACAGTAATTCAATATATTGGCATATATTTTTTGAAACTTTTTTAACCCGGAGTTTCTGAATAATTTAGATACTGAAATACAGCATAAATTTGCGCCTATAATTATTACACTCTTAAATATTTATATTATACAGTATATTCGGTTTAGATATTATATAATATTAAATATATCACATATTAGATATTATCATATAATTATTACTACACACTTAAACTTCTACACAATTTAATGACAACTTACGTCATCAAGCACTAAATATAATTTTAGTTTCAGCAATAACATGTATTGAATAAATGGGAATGTAGACACACATATCATCTAATCAGAAATGTGCAACAGAACTTAATAACTAACAGAGTAATTCCAGCCAGAGTATATTCTGTATTTTATTTCTGAAAAAGGTGACACCTACCAATCTGGATTGGGACATATCAGTACAGATATACATCTCCCTCAAGTCAGCCATCTGTAAAAATCTGAGTCATAATAGTCTACAATTAGATTTTAAACATACTGAAGGCACCCCAAATACTTCTGTACACGCAGACATTTTTTTGATCCATAAAAAAACTAATGCTTTTCACTCTAAGAACTTGCCAATAAATGTATTTTATTTTATCAAGAAAAAACATGAACCTGTCCCTGTCAAGGATTAACAAATGATGAATAACATACAAACAGTCTGAACATTTAATCCCTGGTTATAGCAACATTGAAATTATTTTCATAATGACTTCACCTGAAAAAACAAAATCTGATTTACATTTAAATATTATTGAAGGGTAAAGGAATTTATTAAAATTTAGTAACACAAACATAAAAATAAGCAACTGATTAAAAAATAAACATGGTAAAAGTACAGCAAATGATACAAAATCTGAGTTTAGGTGACATAATTTAAAGCACATTAATCTTAAATTTTTTTATCAATACTGAATGTTTATTGAGTTGTGACAGAACTACAATATATTCTATGAAATGACATAAAATGCTACAAATAGCTTGAGGATAGAGTTTTTAATTGGCGTGGTGTGTGGTTGAGAAACACAATTTCAGTGTGTAAGGATAAGACCCGCCTATAAGAGAACAGAGAGAGATAACATGGATTAGAACAAAGATAATAAAGGACATCTCTATCCTAAAGGATGCAGGGCCAGGTTTAAAACCCATGTTGGGAATGAGATAGGAACATACTGGGGTTTTTCATCTGGTAATGGTTCATCATGGCAAGAGCCTCCATGGCATCATTAATGGATTCCCATTCCAGAAGACCAGATGCACTTCGCTCACCTGTGAGAAACCAAGACGAGTGATTAGATGACCAGAACAGTTACTAGTCAACTGTACGTCAAAGCAGTGACACAAGCAGAGTTCTGTATCAGAACAACCATCAAAACACAGACCAGGCTGTAGATCTCTTTACTCACTCTTTCCGGTAAAAAGTTTCACACTTGCAGGGCTCTTAATTCCCAGTTCCTCGCAAACCTGGAAAGTAACACCAGTTTCCAGTTAGAATTTGAAGCTGAGGTTTGTGGGAGGGAAGCTGGATGCCTCTCTTACCTGGTTGAAGATTTCTACAGATATGTCAGGCTGTGCATTGAAGAAGTGCAGGACGTTGCTGGGGTGCTGGATTCTGTTCTTGGCCGCCTGCTCGGGGGACGTGAAGCGATTGTTGCGGGATCCGTGGAAGTCTTTGAAGCTGCTGCTGTTGTCCTCTAACTGGTAACACTGACCGGGGACAATAGCCTGCTGTTTGGATACACTGCCGGGGAAGAGGTTTGAATCTTATGAATCTTTTTCTTTTTTTTATTAAAGACTAGTGTCAAACTTCTGTGCGTCCCTCCTTGCAGTGACGGCAATTACAGAAACTGCTGACACAATGAAGGTAAAACACTCGATACTTCATGGTCAGCGACGGCTGTTCTTACCAGACATTGAGTTTCTGACCAAACAGAAAGTTGTTGTTGAGGTGAGTGATGGCTCTGTCCACAGAGTAACAGTCTCCCATCTCCACCATCGCCGCTCCAGGTTTACTCTTCATGAACTTAATCTGAGGAAAGACAGAAACCTCCAGCTGATAAAACAACTAACTTACAGTATTTTCCGCACTATAAGGCGCACCTAAAAGCCTTTGATATTCTCAAAAACTGACAGTGTGCCTTATAATTCAGTGCACCTTTTATGTGAAAACATTTTTAAAATAAGCCATTCATCATTGAGTTCTAAGATGAGTTCTCAACTCTCAGCTGTAACCTCAATCCAGTGAGCCTTATATGTGAATTTTTATTTTAAATGGGTGATTTATCCAGGGCACCTTATAGTGCAGAAAAAACCGTACTCTTACAACCAATGGTGAGGTGGTTTGACGTCATTTTTTGATCATGTAAAGAGGGGGCGCTTAAAGGACTGAATCTCTACAGGAAGCGTTTGTTGAAGGTGAATCACTCACTCTCTCTACGTTGCCGTAGAGACAGAACATGTTGAAGACTTTGTCGGCGTTGATCTTAGAGGGTTCTAGGCCGTACACCATGAGGACTGGGGAGTCGGCATGAGGGCCGTATTCAGGAGGCGGCGGTCCATAACCAGGCCCGTAGCGCTGGCTACCCCGACCACGCCCACCCATCCCAGGCCCCATGCGATGGGGAGGAGGGGGGCCGTAACTCTCGTCATTGTAGTTGTGGTATCCGGCTTGAGGGCCACCTTAATTAAAAAAAAAAAAATCAAATGTCCATATATGTATGTATATTATATATATTGGAATGTGATCCAGATCAGTTCCTTCTCTAAATATTTACCATAATCTGGAGGGTGGTCTCCAAGAAGGGCGGGCTGCCTCTGGCGTTTGTTGGGATTGGCATTCGGATCTAAAATGATGAAAGAAAAAGTTCCTTATCAAACAACGACCTTTCCAAAGCTGTCAGGCAGATACAAGACGAGGGCTAGTACGTGCTAAGGGGCAGGCTTGTGACAGACATGCAAAACTGCGACCTCACATCTTAAAGCGTTAAGAAAAAGCTGCAGGCTCTATTTGAACACATGCCATAATGGAGATTTTTAACAGTGATTTTGAAATAGAGCTCCTAATATCAGCCATCCTAGTACAAACACACACACACACCTTGTGAATTGTTCCAATTGCCTTCACCATCAGCATCTGTGCAGGTACACATACACACACGTCAAATCCAAATTAACATGGAAGAAGAATTCTGGCAGAAAAGCATAAAAAATTTTTTTTTTAAAAACCCTCTTCACATCCTGGGAAATCATGGAATAAAAACATCGGACATCAGACAGGAAATATTGATCGATGCTATAATGGAACATTTGAATCTTAGCATGTTTTATTGAAAACTATGAGAACTATACAGTTATTACAGACCAGATGAGACACAGGTGGAACATCAGAAGAGAAGAGACATCAGAACTGACCAGATTACAGTGTGAAGGGAGAACATGAGGACCGAACCGCAGGTTGAAGTTAGCTTAAATCAGTCAGAGGTAAATACTAACGTCCTCTGTACAACCACACACTTAGTGGGGGCCAGTTCCTGTGGAATATGACCCGACGGATACATAGAATTCTACAGATTTTAAACCGTTAACTAACCCCATTGGCCCATTAGCGGTAGCTTGAGTGTTTGTAGAAGTCCCAACTGTCCATCTACACCAACTCATCAAGAAGTCAAATGGAAAGAATGAAATCATAAAAGCTTCTTATGATATGTTTCCCAAACACTTCACCTCAACTAATGTAGTGTAAGAACATGCTTATCATACATTCTAGTGGGCCTCCAGTAGAACTACAGCAGTCTGATACAATCTTAGACTTTAAGACTAGTGTCAAACAAATAATTACCATTAAAGATTTGTCTTTTACCTTTCCTTTAATTCCACCATTATAAGTCTGGTTAGAATTAAACCGCCTTGAGGGACCTGGCTGAGCAAACTGAGCAACATGTGGTTGATCCATTCATGGTATTTTTGCCATTTTGCCAACCTTTTTGCTGCAAGTGTCACAAAATCACTTCTTCCAGTCAAAAGCTCTGCTTAAAAACAAACTGCGCACGTCACATTTGTGACGATGATCCATGATGGTAGCTATTTCATATCTGCTACATGAAACATATGCACCTGTACCATAATTCTCACATGTAGGTACAGCGATGTGAACAAAGGGAAGGTGTGTTAAAGGTGGACAGTGAGCTGAAATCAGAGGCTTCTCGTCAGGAATGTGTGTTGAAGTGTTGGATAATTGAATGATGTCACTGAAGGCAACAACATTTGGGTATCACAAGGGCAGAGAAGAGACAACTGGACTGGCCAGCGATTGTGATTTTGATTACATCACAAACCCATTGCGCATGTAAACCACACATCACACATACAGCAACAATCTGACAATTAAACACAGAGTTTACATAAATGAAAACTAATCTGCTTTATCTCACTAGGAGCATATAAACAAATCTTGTCAGGTTGTTGTTGTCATAAATGTCACCACCGGACGTCACAGCACAAAAACCAACAACAGCCAGCACCAAAACAAAAACTCTTAATGTAGAAAAAAAAAAAGGTCAAATGAAATCCCACCTACGTAGTTAGAAATTTAGAAAACAAAAAGCCACTAAGAGTAAAGTCCAGCAACTTAAGAGGCCTGAACTTTACCTCGTGTTAAGTGAAGATCACTGACGCGTTTCCCCTGGATACAAAGATTCTTGGTAATAAAAAATGAGGTTGTGTAATCAGCAAGCGGTTGGAACAATTTGACGGGTTTAACTCACACGTTGTCAAGAGAAGGTGTGTTGATGACACAGAGTTCCTATTGGCCTACATCATGTCGTATGAACACGAAGGTGCAAAACAACAGTCATGCCGTTCGAGGCGCACAAGAACTTTCAACTTGTCAGATTATTCATTTATTTTCTGTCAAGTACTTACAGCACCACACATGAAGCAAGGGACACAGTGGGCAGGTAGGGGGCAGTCTTCAGCCAGGATTACCAGCCAACCTCTTGACTTCCAGCCTCAACTCATTCTCCCTCTTCAGTCCTTTCTTCCTTCTTTCCTCCATTGTATCCCCACCACAGAGAGAAAAAGTGCATCCACGCATCCACGCTTGGTTTTGACTTGCCGTCGGTTCCTTTTTAAGGGTCGCTATTAAAGGCTCATTTCCAGCTTACCGTGCTCTGACCACAAAGCAGGACATTTGCACCGTTTGAGAGTGGGCTGTCTGTCCACAGACACACTGAGCCAAACCTGCATCACACGGGAGGCGTTAAAGGCGTCACTATGGGCCAGTGCAAAAAAAGGGAAAATGAAAGCAATGTAGAAACAACACAAAAACTGCACAGACAAGAAGGAGAGGGTGGGGGGGGTTAGGATAGGGAGGAAGGTACAGGGAAAAACAGAACACCCGAGTCCATGAATGTAGAAAGTTCTAGGACAGGAATTTTATCTGTTTGCATCTGTGCTTGTATGCTTGACAGGTGTCTGGATGCTTGTGTCTTCGTAGCGCCCCCCCCCGTGGATATTTCTTCTGGTGTAAAAATGGATGCTCACGTGATGCTTGCTGTATTTGCTTTAATACGTAGCTCTCAGCCACTTGCAAAGTGGAAAAGGCATCTAGTGCTCGACAGTTAAGTCGTCTGGAATATCTGTGTGACGATGTGCTGTCATGGCGTTCAGCTGTATGTTGCCAAGGAGATGTTCAGTCGTTATGATGTCATGTTTTGTTCAGGCTCAGGAAGGTGGAGTCAAGCGGGTATTAGCGTCTGATGTTTACTGTCCCAGTGTGTGGTATCATCTGTTCCCTGGGCCCGGCTGAGTGTGTCTGAAATCTCCTCTGTTGCTTCCTGTGGCTGTGTTATGGCAGGTACATCCAAAGGGCTGGAAGGGGGGGAAGGGCGTGGCTGCCTGACTCCCGCCCTCACCATCAAATGTGTTGTGTCAAGTAAAAAAAAAACAAAAAACAGTGGCGATTCCTCAGGGTTTTGCAGATGAGATGTGCTGTACTGGTTTAGCGGTGGAGGTGGAGGTGGTGGTGGTGGAGGTAGATGCTTAGCAATCTATCAACGTCAGTCTGTGGCGGATATGCGAGGTGTCTGTTCGCATGGCCTCGGAGTAAATGGTGGATGCTGTCCACCACCAAAAAGTAAATGGACTCCATGTCAGCTGGTGGAGATAGGGGTGATGATGAACTCTGAGTTGAGGTTGTGTTCCGGTGTTGTTGTTGTTTTTTTTGCCCCACTGTGTCCAATGTACACCACAGTGCAGAGTTACATGAGTTGTGGCAGTGGATGCTGTTATAGCAGCCGCTGTGTCTGCTTATAGGTTGACGTAAGCCTGTATGAGTTGGCGCAGTGAGGACACAAGGAGTACCTCTGGTGGGTAAGGCAGCACGAACTTTAGAATGGCAACAAAGATGTCAGAAACCTGTATGGAACTTCACATGTACATGTTGTGGTCCTGCTTGTATACAAGAACATCAGCTTAATGGTTATACAGTCATTCTAGAAAGCAGCCAGACCTCATTTTAAAGTTTGAAGATGTTTCACCTCTAAAAGGCGTTACCAAACAAACCTTAAAACGAAGTCCGATGGCTTAGAAATTAAAGCTGCCATGACTCGAATGACATTCTACACAAACATCATTGTAGTGTTTGTTGTAAAAAATAAAATAAAACAATTCCTCCATACAAACACACTGAAGTAATGACTTTACTTATGTCTTAAAAAAATAAAATAAAAATCACAAATTGACAAAGCTGATGACCCAGAATCTGAAATATCACCACATGCAGTATGGTTTTCTCCAGATTCTAAGTATGTTCAGTTTTAGTAAATGTCAGTTTTCCAGCTATGCTGAAATCTGTCTCTGTGCACCTGGCAGCATCTCGTACAGAAAATGTATTTTGAAAATCGGTCACCTCACGGAATCAAAATGTTGGCGTGATCTTCACTTGTAAATGTGGTTTTGTTTGTTCTTGGTTGTATCTCTGCAAACAAAAATGATTTTAGATCTACTTGTTATAAAAGTTCGCCCTATCTGTCCTGCACCGAGTCTCAGAACACAAACATTATCTCATTTTGCAGAGCGATTGCACTGCAATAAGGGCCACGCTACGGCGCCTTTGTTTGTTTACACTGAGCTAAACAGTAGGGGCACAACGCCACGCCAAGGTGTGACTTTTGAGAATGTGCCAGGTTACATGCATCAGACACTTCTGTGCCGAGCTCTGTAACTGACAAAGTAACACACCAAAACTCATTTACCTTTCTTTTTACACGGCTGCTGATCTCATCCTCCACTCAAAGACCTTGTGCCGTCTCCACAATTTTCTGATCATAATTATCCTCTACTGCTATGAACTATTTTATATATCGTACACATAACACTGTCAAAATACGGTATCTCATTCCTGACTGACACCTCGCCGGCTAGCTTCCTAGCTCTGCTGCTGGCACTGCTGAATAATAACTGCCCCGTATTTATATGGGTTTTCCTGGACGGTCAGGTGCAATAAAGACGCAACAGGCCCACTTAAAGCAAGTAAACAAGACTACGATTATGAAAAATTCTTCTGGTTTAAATCTATTACTCGTAATGCTTGTCTTTAAACTGTAATAAAAAACACATATACACACTGTTTTTTTTCAAACGTTTAAAAAAACTCGTGTATTTGCAGCATTTATTTTATTGGATGGATGCAAAAACCACCCATCCAATAAAAATTCACTTACATCATGTTCAGTATTCTGGAGTCTTTATAATCCTCCTATCCTCCAGGTCCAATCGTCATGCACAAATACTCTCACAGCACATTAACACCCAGGACAAGGTTTAAAATCAGGAATAGTTTCATGGGACCGTCAATAAGAGGAATGCCTACTCGTCACAACAAATGAAACTGCTGGCTTGACCATTGATCCATCTACGAAAGGCTTCATAAAATCTCCACTATGCTTAAAGGAATGCTAGCAGGTGACGTCACTGTAGTGTTTGTTGGACTAGCGTTGGCTGGGATGCGAGGTTGTGCAGCTGTGACATGCTCTAAGGGGGGGTGTGAACCTATGTGAAAAATGATGCACCTGCGTCTGTGACGGTGTGCTGAGCTTTTCACATGCATGAGCCTGTCATTGAGGTTGGCTGCCCTCGAGGTTGCTCCTCATGCCCTTACTTTGAGTCTGCTGTGTGGTTGAGGAAAATGCATGAAGACTGTAAAGGCAACAGAGGAATGCTGGCTCTAAACAGCTGAGCAGCATGGTGAACGGTGAAAAAAAAACAAACGTTTGTTGTCTGTGATCAAAAGGAAATACCCACAGAGGAAGACAACCCTGACAATCCCATTCAGTGGCATGAGAGGAGAAGAGGAAGAAAAAGGAGGGACAGAGGGATGGGGGACTGGATGTTACCTTGGCCACTGAGGTTTGGGTTTGTATAGTCCCACGTGTCCTGGTCGTTCTTGAAGACATTGAGGCGCGCTGGCTATGAACAGGATTACATCGCAACAATCAAAAAAACACTTTTCTTCTGTTAGCATCTGATGGTAATTCAACATGCAAAGCAGCTGACTGGTCCCAAACTCACCTTGGCATATTCAATCTTTAGTGTGCAGCAGCCTGAATAGATGTCTGCCCCGTTCAGAGAGGCTTTGGCCCGTTGGGCACTTTGGACTGAATCAAATGTAAGAGCAACAAGTTAAGGAGAGATCCGGTTATACAGTTATTGTGTAGCTGAACAATAACAGCAGCAATATGAGAAATAAAATTGGGATCATTGGAAAGGATATTCCACCATAGCCTGAACACCATTCTTCCTGAAGATGACGATCCTCTGTACGGGACCACAGTTGTTACAGATGGTGTAGAGCACATCCTGCAGACGCACTCAGATGAGTTCATGGATAGCTTAATCATAATTTCACAATGTATCATGATCTGACTGCCATAAAAACTGATATCAGTTTGCAAACATTTGAACAAAACTAAATGGTAGGTTTCAATGCTATACATCAAAACAGACGTGTGTAGTTTTTGCAAGACATTATTTAAAACAATGTGTTTTTCTTAAGTCAGCAAATCACACATTGTTGAAGTGTTCACCAGCCAAAGTTCATAATGCATTTTTTAACTAAAGTACCACATTGGTTTCCATTTCACAATCACTTTACCGTGGTGATGGGATAGATGGGGTTTATGATGGTGAGCAGCAGCACATTATTGACGCTCCTGGTGTCGTCCGAGTCTCCTGGCCGGGAGATCTTCTGGCTGGTGGAATAATTGATGAAGGCGGGGTGGCCTGCAATGTAAACCTGGTTGTCTGCTGCGTATGTAACAGCATTACAGGAGCCGTTCATGTCCTCGTACTCCACCAGGGCCTGGCGCTTCTTGGGCATCAACACCATATAACTGTAAATATTTCAAAAAGAAATAGAGAATATTACTAAAAATCATAATCTGGATGTGTGTAAATGAAAAATGTGACACACGAATACAAAAAAATAGAAGAATACTATTACTCTGTTACTACCTGATGGCTCCAAACTCCTGCAGGGCCTCCACCAGATCAGCCTCCATGATCCCGTCCGCCAAGCCCCTGATGTGCACCACCGGGGAGGGTAGCGGTTTATGAGGGTCATCATAGTTCTCCTGAAACATGCAGAATGTTTGGAGGGTAGTAAATATAATGTAATCCGTACTGGAGAAGAAGGATGGCGCAGCGGGGAGGTGAAGACGAGCGGCGGCAGCCTCTAAAAGATGACCGTTAGATGGTTATCGCTCTAACGGTAACTAGCATGAACGCCGACCGTTGGTACGACACAACACACGCCTATTAATGCTAATTTGAAACTTTTACAATTAGCTGAAACGTGTTTTAATCGGTAAATGAATATACATGAATTAATTGTTCAGTACTTGTTTAATATTCGACAAACTCCGCGGCAGCTGTGACGCTGTTCTAAGCTAACGGTAAACCTGAATCAATCCTGCCGCTGACGTGAGATGATTTGGCCGTCAGGAAACCCTTCTCGGCTCCCAAACGGTTAAAACTGGCAACTTTTAGCGCCGCGAAGGACAAACGTCCAAGGAAAACAGTTAACTATTACCGTTGTCATTCCTCCGTCCTCGGTTTTCTGTCTTTTCGTTGCTCTGCCGCCTTCTCCGTAGTATCGGCCCGCAGCTGCAGCCATGTTGTCCTGTCCCTTGTGCCGGGTTATTGCTGCATTCAGGATATGTAGGAAATTCCTAAACTCATTCCAAGTTTTGACGATTGTGTTCTCAGTAACCATAAACAGAAATAGGAAACTGTGAAGACACATTGATTTAAAAGAAAAATACTTAATTTTACATATTTTACGAATATCTGTGTAGAAATTAAGCTTATTTAGTCCAAATATCATTCAATAATGTTATTGCAATTTACATTCACTTATTTACAAACAGGTTGATCAAAATATTTATTTTCAGTTATGGGCAGTGAATGTAGCACAAACGTCACACACGATGTCAATCAATTGCGTTCTCTATGACGTCAAAGAGGCGGGTTCAAGCGCTCCTTAATTGTAGAATTTACAATTTGTCTGTCCACCGTGGTTCATTGTATTTGACGTAAAGAATTTAAGAGAACCAGAATAAATAAATCATGTTTTAACTTCAGTACACCTTCTCCATAATTAATAAGTGATACAATGAAAACCGACTCAGTTACAATTTAATTGTAATTACCTGTATAACAACTTAAAATAAATTACAATATATTATTTGTTCATTTCAGATCAAATACATTAAATTACAAATACATAACATAACGCCATTAACAAATAAACGTAAGATTCCAGGGGTAAATGAATCCAAAAAATTAAATAGAAACACTTAATGGCAGATATTAGATAGTATTTGTTTCATTCCACAGCTCATTAAAGGACCGCTGTTCGTGTTAATTATACTTTTATACACAATATTAAAGTGAGATCAAATTCAGTGGTTGTATTACAATACAATAAATTGTGCACTGTGCCAAGTACCTCAACAGAGAGACAGCTCATCAAGAGAGATAATAAACATACCAGATTATGTCCTAAACTGTATCGTCACCAAACTCTTGTAATTTCCTGGCAGTTCCAGACAATAATGTACACCAAGATAATTTGCTTCTGCTTTACAGTTTAACTGTTGATGTAAATCGGTCCTCAAAAAATGCAAATAACCAGAGCAGCAGTGCTTTTTTTATTTGTGCGGCTTTACCAGCGCAACCGGTCGAACATACCTGATTACGGGTTATTAATGGGTTAAAGAAAGGAGAAACAAAGACCAAATTTTTAATCCGGATTATGAGCTATCAGACATCGAGCTCACATTTACAGAAAGAGTCTCTACATTTTTTATGAACCATGGCAGCAGTTGTCAAGTAGGTCTCGTCAGTGATAATAACTGTAACAGTACTGTAGAGGTAAATGTCCTGCTGATGAGTGTTTCTGTTGCTGTGCAGTCTTTCATCTCCTCAGCTGTGCTCTCTCAGAAGCCTTGTATATGGCAATAGGCCTCCAAGCTTGAGAAGAGGATGTACAGAAACCAGAGTCCAAAGAAAAGCAGTGAGGTGAGGATCTTGGGGATCCGCGGGCCTCCCAGCTCCCCGCCTATGGACGGCCTCCGGCGCAGCATTAGCACTCCCATGGAGAAGAAGGCAAAAATGGTGAAGAGTGTGACGGAGAAGGCCAGCGAGCCGGGTTCCACGCGGAAGACCTTACCTTTGACCTTCCAGTAAACGGCAGCCACAGACCAGGCCACCCCAATGCCCAGAAACACATTTACTGCGTTGCTGCCTGTCACATTTCCCACACATGCGTCTGCATATTGGTCCTGAGTGGCAGCCACTTTACTGGCAAACGTGTCTGGTGGGGAAAAAAAGGACAGACAGTGTATGTGGGTTATTCATGTTGATAAACTGTTAAAATACTGTTTAAAAACAGAGCAGAGACTCACCAGGCAGCGACGTCCCCAGAGCGACAAAGACCACCGCAGTGACAGTGTCTCTGAGACCCACGGTGCACCCGAAATGGGAAGCTAGGTCTCCGATAATGGCCGTTAAGAAACCAATAACAGTGATTGACACTATGAAGCACGCCCAGCCGTTCCAGTACTCCGTAGGTGGGATGAAAGCGAACAGAATCTTCCAGAAAATGGACAATATGTGCATGAAATAGTCAAAGCAGTTTGGCATTCGCTCTTGTCCCTCCTCTTCATCACCTGTTCAAAGGGAACACAGAGAGGACAAATTAAACTGCATGTTTCCTGACGTAAGAGTTGGTCTTGGTAGCATTTAGCTTTCTGGGTAATTTCATTTCTTCAACTGCTTCAACTCCTGAGAATAAAATGACTGAAGCCTTTTCTACAATTTTGAAATTGTGGACAGCAGTAGTGTCTGAGAAATGCTTCAGAATGTGTTCATTTGTGTTCACTGCCAACAACATAACCCACTGAGATATACATACACATACTGCATACATATACATATACAGTACATAGTAAACGTGAAAACCTAAACATGAACTCTCAACTTCACGTAAATCTGAGCAAACATTAAACATCAACCACGAGTAAAAAAAACTCAGAAACATCAGAGTTGATAGTAAAAGACCAACGAAAGTTGTAAAGCTGTAAAAACAAAATTCTTTCCAACATACCAGCCACACACAAAGCTAACGGACACACACAAAGAGCCACTGACCTGCACTGACTGTTACGGCCTCAATGAACTGCTCTCTCCACGAGTGAGTCCCAATCACTGAAGCCAGATTTGTGTCCTTGAGGAGTTTGTCCACTGTGTTCTGGAACACATTCAATATTTTTTACATTAGTGTCACCAATTCATGATTGAATGTGACCTTTGACCTCAGTTCAGCATTGAGTCTGAAGCTAGCATCGTCAGCAGATTGGGACCAAACCCTGGACCCTCCTATAAGACAATGGCAGTGTTAACTCTTTAATTGACTTAAGGGGCTAAATTAGGATTAAAATGCTCATATTCCATGTTTTTGTCACATAATACAACAGATCTGTTCCACACATGAGCAAAGGAGTGACATTTGGGGCACTTTGACTTGAAATGTTTGAATTTATTCTTCCTTTTCTGCAGCCTCTGGAGGAGCTGTTCATCATATTCAAATGTTTGCTGCAGAATGTGAAGTAAATTTAGAATCAACTGACCCAAAAGTTTCACACCAAGCAAACAAGGATACACACACTTCCTCGTTTAAAGTCAAGATGAAGGTAATGTGATTTTTTTTGAGAGTTTGAGGAAATGGGATGAGAAAGGTCTGATCACACACAGCATGCTGCCAACAAAACTGTACCTGGTCTAGAACTCCGTTGGGAGTCTGATGCGTGGAAAGGATTCAAAATGGTTAATAAATAAAAACACATGAACATAATACAAATCTGCGACAACTACAGCCCCTTTTGTGTTTCTGTCACGTTTCCTGTTGAGCTCACACACCTTAAACTCACAGGACTCCTCTATTATGACCTCAAGCCTGCTGTGCTCCCCCAGGATGGGTTTACCCATCTCGGAGATCCTCCTCGCCTCCTCTTCCTCGGGGCTGGGGTTGCCTGTGATGGAGAAAACACATTTTATTGGCAAAACTGTTGATTTATTGCACCGTTTGCACAACACACATGGTGTAAGGTGTAGAAACCCACACGTGAAATAGCATCCCACACTGCACACACCTCCAAAGCATGACCTTTATAAAGGTGCTGTGTGAAGCGTTTAGGGAGAATGCTGCTTCCACATTTAGGTGGAGTGGAAAAAAAATTATGTTTTTACTGAAACCCAACACCGACCTCACTTTGTGAGAAAGAAAATGCCATAATCTTAATGTTAATCTTCCTATCTGAGAAGACGGATGATGTGTAGTCACAAAAAAAGGTTTACCATCATAGGAGAAGCAGAGTTAGGAGACATATTCATATTATTGGTTTTAATTATGTATGATTCCTGGTAAATAATGAAAAGTCCTGAGATCTTCAGCTCACAGCAGAAGCTCAGTGGGTGAGTCCCACATTTAAACTCCCCACTCCAATGGGCATAACACTGCTGTTATTGGGAGCACACCCCACCCTCTGTGGAGCAGAACTCCAGTCAGTTAATGGTCCTGTCCTCAAAAAAAAAAAAAAAAAATGCATGTGAGGAAGCCAAAAAGACAAGAAGCAGAATCCTTTTTATGAAATTAAATAGCTATGAAAAATCAACTTCTGACAGTGTGAGATCAAGTTCTTTAAGTATTATAATTTCACAAGAATATTTTAGCATTCAAAAATGCCACACACAGCACCGTTAATCCCTACAAATCACCCAAACCTTCTTACCCTGGTTTAGAAGCAGTGCTGCAAACACAGACAGACATGATTTCAATACAACAGCTCTGTTGGGATAGAGTGGTTAATGCACAGTGTGTGTTTCTCTGCACCAACACACTTCTGAATGCATGCAACTGATCCAGCTAATTCCTTTTTGTATGTGATGAATTCCTGATAGTGTTTTGATATTTGATGCTGGTTTAGAGTTACCATCTCAAATTTTCATTTCCGTTTCAATGTCTTTCATTATCATCTCATAATTTATCAGGATAAACATGAAAACCCTGACACATCTGCAGTCATACACTCACCGGATAGTCCTCGCTTCAACCACTTGGGCTCCTCGAGCACGATGAAGAAGTTTTCTTGCTTCTCGTACTCCTCCACATTTATAATGTGCACTTTTAAAACCTGACTGGAAATATGCAAACACACACACACAAAAACACACATTTTTATTTTTACAACAAAGAACCAAGCACCATCGAACATGGTGAACAACATGGCGCACAAATACGTACTGTAAACCTCTACATCTGAAAGTTCTGCCCCCTAAATCACATCATAAATTGAAGTGACTTAAATAATTAATCACAGAGGACTTTTAAATAATTCAGGCTTGAACACACTCTGCTCTCGCTCCTCAGTTAGCCAAAAAAAATACAGTTAAAATAAACGTCCCGTGCCATCGTACGTTTACTTTCCTGGCTGCTTGGAGGTTTAGCATCAGATAAATAAGAAAGTAAAATAAATAGTAAGGCTCCAGTCACAGACACTCAACATCTACCGTGTTGCATGTGTTGACAGGTCCTGTTACATAACAGTTTTTCACTAACTGTACAATTAGTCCACGTGCAAACACACCTTATATAACCTGAAAATTTAATGGGAAAATGATCTGCTAGCTTACATGAGGTGACCAGAGGTTCCCACACCTGATGGGGGGGGGGGGGCAGAATTATCTTAAACTGTCAAGCAGTCAGGTACATTAATTCTGCCTCCTATAGTTAAGTTTCAGCGAGGTTCCGGAGCTCCTTTCCTAAATGTACTGAGGGTTTGAGATGGAGGAGAAAGCATTCGATGCTTTTGTGTAAATTGTATTTTTTTATTCTAGCAACTCACCCAGAAATGATCAATTCTGTCCTTATCATTTCTGGATCTCAAAACGAAGACAATGTGGCAGCATTCTCCTCACCATCAGATGACTGATGCTCGTTTTAAGATGAAATATTAACTGTACTGAATTAGCACACACACACACACACCCCCCATGGGAAGTGGACGCTCCAGCATGTATACATGCTGCCAGAGGAGATTAGCTTCGGCAGAGCTCCCTCTGTTGACTGATGGAGGCTCTGGGCAGCAGCCAAACGCGGAGTTATATTGAGATTATACACAGGATTGTATAGACAGCTGGTTTAAATAATTATTTACCATAATATTAATATAATATAATATAATAATTACTATAACTCCATTTAAAATCCGTATAGACACGAGCAAGATGCTCTTATTGTCATCTATCCTATTTTTGACTCATGACAATAAACGATGGGAACAAGGGGAACCTGTGTCTCCATCCTCCGACTGCTCCTCACCTAGTCTGTTCGTTGGTGAATTCCAGCTCCCCCCTCGTCTCCTCATAATCCACTCCAGCCTTGGCACTGCCGTCCTCCGTGTGGAACGGGACGGCGACGGTTCCCCTAGAACCCGAGTTCCTCGCCACGGTCACCGTCAGCGTTCCTGTGCTCTCACTCACCCGCAGCACCTGCTGGCCAAAGGTGAAGATGCCAGCGTGGTCATCATCCAAGATGGTGACCGTGGCAACCAGCGGCTCTACCAGTCTACCCAGGGGCGGGCTTCCTGTCCCTTCATTTCCACCTTCCTCTAACCTCAGGTTCTGAAGACGCACAAAGAAATGCTCGTCCTCCTCAAAGATGTCATCATCCAAGATGGTCACCTGGAGAGTGAGGAGTGTGCAGGTGAGAGATTTTTTTTTTCAATTTTCAATTTTCAATTGTATCAAGGGGACAAATCAAGTTTTTTTTTAATCTGAATTTGAATGAATTTGAATGCAGATGCTTGAAAAGCATCAGAATCACAACTCTAATCAGATACCACTTACATATAACAGTATGGAGCCTTCATAGAAATAAAAATCCTTTACATTCAAGTTATAAATTATTCTTGAATTCTGTTTGTGTTGATTTTCCTTCATTAGAAACGTTACGTATATTTTCTCCTTTTCTGCACGAGAGGAGGCGTTTGCTCTCTGAGGGCTTTCCACAAGTTATGCCTTCATAATTTATAATTATTTCTGAGCGTGTTTCTGATGTTATATGGCAAAACAAAAAAATTTTTTTTTAATCAAATCTGCAAAAATGCACACATTTTGGTGCAATAGCTGAGACATTCTTGACCGGTTTTCATCTTGCTCACCTTGATCTCCTTGTGTGTCTCTCCTGGTTTAAACACTAGGGTTCCTTTGCTGTATTCATAGTCTGAGCCGGCGTTAGCAGAGCCATTTTCAGTGCAGTAGTCCACATAGAAGGTGTTTTGGCCCGTACCCCCCTCTAGGATCACCCCCAGGCTCATGGAGCCACAGTTCTCTGTGCACTGGTACTGGGCGCTTTCAAAGCTAATGTGCGAGCAGGAGGCCAGGTCCCCCTCCTGGCTTCCTGCCCGACGTGAGTGCTCGGCCGCGTGTTTCCTTAAAATGTTCCCGGCCCCGATCATCAAACGCGTTGCTTGGACGCGGTAGAAGGCGCGACTCTTCTTCTGGTGGACCAGAGCGGAGTAGTTCGCCATCTCGATCAGCTGGTCCAGGTCTTTGTCTGGGTGTTTCTCCTTCAGGTCCTTCAGGATGCGGACCACCTATCCAAGAACGAAAATAAAACCACTCCCTAAGCCAACTCTGACTTATCTGGCATTTATTTTACATTTTTACTTGAGCACTAGGGAACATTTGACGTGATTCGACAGCAGAATGAGAAAACACAGCTCAGCTTCTAGTTGCAAAATCAGTTTTCTTATAGGTCAGAGCTTTTATGCAGAGCAGGTGGGTATGTTTTTTAGTAAACTTTGGGAACTCCTTCTCCTAAACTTCCCCTCTGTTAACACCCTGCTGTTAAAACTCAGAGTCCTGCTGTGATTGAATCCTACAAGGCTCATGAATCCAGATCTTCTATTAAATTCCCATTAAATGACTTCAAAGTCAGAAAAATCTCAGTTTTTTTCTGGTGGGAATGGGTAGAAGTGTTGCCGATCATACCTCATCTTTACTCTGGTCCAGCTCGTTGGCCGTCTGCACAGAGACCGTTACGCTGGAGGAGTTTCCAGGGCACAAGCTGCTATCTGACAACTTTCCATCCATGATCACGTCGATGCCTTTGGGCGCCAGGTCACCCTCCATTTCCACCACGATGCCGTGCCTCTTGTTTGCACGGTAACGCTTGTGCATGTATTTGTAGAAGAGTAGGCGACGGTCAGCGATCCAAGCCAAGATAACGCACACCGGAAAATAAACCAGCGTCACCACAGCCTCCCACACCTGGCAATACAAGGATATATGTGGGAAATACAAGTGTCACATGCTCCATACACCTTTTTTTTTTTTAATCACATATGTATTTATAGGCAAACATCCAAACACACCTCTACAATCCCAGGTGAGATGACCGCCAGTATGAGATAGAGCCAAATGTAGGCAAAAACACTCCAGAAAGCCGTGATAAAAAACACTCGCAGGTGTTTGATCTTGCGTGACTCTCCGTGAGGAATCACCCACACACACAGACCGATGATCACAAACATGTTGAAGGCAGCGCTGCCTATTATGGTGCCCGGACCGAGCTCTCCAGCGTCAAAGTTGTGCCCACAGACCTGCAGACATTTAAGGGACAAAATATGTCACAGATCTCTGGAGAAGCAGCTGGGCCTGAGTAAAGACACAGAAGTAATTAAATATGCTGCACACACAGACGGAGGTGTTGGACTACATCAGGGGAGTCAAACTCATTTTCATCGAGGGCCACATCATATAACGGCTGTCCTCAAAGGGCCAGATGTAACCTATAAATGTAATAAACTTAGCTCAATGCAATGTAAAATAAATATAACTACTTCTTAATGTTAAGTAACTCTGTATTTATTAATTATTCAATTTACAAACATTATAGTTGCACAGAAAAAATACGGTTTTTGTTGCTCTGTTTTAACATAAATCCTTTTTAATATGTCAGGTTATTAAACCCACAGAACTTCATCAATCAAGGATCAAACTATCCAAGTGAATAAATAAAAATAACATCAAACACAAGTTAGAACATTAACTATGTTCAAAACCTTTTGTTTTTTTCAGTTTTAAAATGGGCTTAATTACTGCATTGTGGGGAAATGTAGTTTTTGCTCAAAGCACACTTTTGACCTATTCATTCTTAGACATGCTGACCTTTTATGCTGTCACGGGTCACACAAAATGATGAGGCGGGCCTCTTTTGGCCCCCGGGCCTTGAGTTTGACGTATGTTGACTGCGTGATGATGAACATATAGATTGTCCATTTATAGATTAAACGAAACACCCCGTGTACCTCAATGACAGAAAGGAGGATCTCAGGAGCCGAGGAGCCCAGGGCCATGAGGGTGAGGTTGGAGACGGTCTCGTTCCAGACTCTCACTGTCGTGACTGTGGTTTCACCGTTGGGTTTGGTGATGGTCACCTCCTTCTCCTACAAGAGGAGAACTTCAGACATGATCACCTCACATGGATTTTATTCCTTATGCAGAAATGCTTTGATAATACCTGAGACGTGATGACCTCGATGGACGCCATGAAGCGATCAGCGATGATGGACACACCCAGGAACATGTACATGAGACAGATAAAGTAGACCACCGCCCTCCCAGCCTGCTCCCCCACCGGGGGGTCGAGAGGGAGCCACACCGGCAGCAAGATTCCAGGTCTGCACACCACCACACCCGAACAAGTCCGCTTCCCATCCCCGGTGGTGTTTCCAGAGGTCTGGGTCTGTTCAGGGTGGGACGTTCGCCCCACCACCTGCGGCCTGAAGGAGGTGGAAGCGTGTGCCAGGAGAAGGAGGGAGAAGAGGACAAGGGGGGAAAGGCGAACTGGGAGGGGTCCCATGATGTCTCTGAGTCAGTAGGGGCCTGGGTGTTGGTGCTGGGTCAGAGGGTTCTTCTGGAGGGGCACAAAGACATAATAGTGGATGGAGGCTGTTACAGAATGCCTGTTTGAGGGTCTCTCTCTTTTATAAATGTTTCTCTCCACCACTTTGAAGATTTGAACCTCACACACCTCAACAGCTTTTTAATAGATCGCAATGATTTCTTAACGACATAGACGATTTGTAAAAACGCTGGTTATATCTCGCAAACATCATACATGCTGCAGCATGTTAACACTCTCATTTTGATGTTAGTAAGAAACATTAACATTTAGGTAAGCGTGTTAGCATCAGTTCTTGGTGATCCAATCACACGTCATAAAAGCCTCACAAGAGACCAACAGTTGCTGGATTTCGAAATTTGTGCAAACAAACATAATCATTCATTCATGTAAAATAAAATCTTTCCTTTTAATTCATATCTGTTTTGAATGTAAGATTAGAAAAATGTATTTCAATAAATATTGCATTGCTAACTAAGATATTCATTCATACAGCCATTGCGTTCAATCTGGTCAGTCTTTCAAGCTGAGGACCCCCTGGAACACCTTCAGTAACCAGTGGAGGGGTCTCTTGGGTTCCTGGAAACACAGCTCAACAGAGCATCTTGAATTTAGGAAAATAGATTTCAGTCTAGATCGTGCATAGAGTGTGATTTCGAATGATGTGTTGTCCAGGGAACCCCGTGTGAGGCACAAGACGTTATTTAGTGACGTCTCCTGAGTTACCGAGCGTTCCGCTGCTGTCAGGTAAAATCCCCGCTGACATCATTTCCTGGCAAAGTTACCACAGAAGAACAGAACCTTAACTTTTAAAACTTCATTTCCAACTATAGTCCAACTATAGTCTGTGTTTGTTTTATCTGAACACGGCATTTGTTAATAATTAAATTAGTATCATCATCTTACTTTGGGGGATTTTGCTGTTATTTCCATTAAGGCAGGTGACTTGTTGCAGAGAGGTGAGTGGATTCTGAAGGATTAAATGAGTAATTTTAACTTTTTTTTTTAAGTAAAAAAGTAATTTGCAGACATGTGTACCATATTTTCTACACGCTGCACTAATGCAGCATGCAGTAGTCTTTGTATTGTTATGAATGAAGGTGCACAGTTTGACGCACAACCCAGTGCAATAATAAAATGAACATTCATTTGCAGATTGATCCTCCTCCTTCTGTAATGGGACCTTAATGTGCTTCAAACATGGCATTCACGCGAGGCGGTCTGAGGATGTATGGGTGTGAGCACAGGGAGGGTGGTGAAGGGTTCTAAACCTCCACCTGTGCCCACCTCCACCTCCACCCCCCGGGCGGAGATGACACTGCTCTATTGTGCATGGTGAGTTGAAACAGATACTGGGGTGCTGCATCTTTGATGCCGCCGGAGCTCTGCCAGCTCATTATGGAGTTGTGATTCAGAAGCACAGCCCAGAGGGCCGTCAGCATCACATTTCACTTTCCAAGGCCTGCTATGGTTACCAGGACCTCAGACAGAGGGCCACCTTACACCAGCAGGTGCTGGTAGGGAGGGGAGGGGGGGGTACAACATGATCACCCAAAAAACTTCCTTGATGGTCATATTGGGGCGACATAAAGAGACGTAAGATCGGAGGTGATAACATACGGAGCGCTGTCCTGTCAAGGCGTTCATGGCGGCTTCGTTAGGATAGCAGGATGTTGCTTTTATACGACCCACAAATGAGGGTTTTTCAGGGTGGGGATGGGATCATGGTGGATCAGTTCGATCCCGTTCCTGATGTTGACTCAACATGGCGGGTAAAACACTCCCTCAAAACGTCCTGAACACATGCTTCAACATTCACAAACAGGAAACAGACTCACAAAACTTCATGTCGTCTATATTTGACTTCTCAGTCGGCAGGAGGTGCAAAACGTTCAAATGAAGATTCATCCGAAACGTTGGCATCACTCCTGGATCCGTTCAATCCAAGAGTGACACATAGGGCGACGTTTGAGTGCCAGATAATGAAGACGCCGGTGCTTGAAGAGCTGGATGCATTATTGATCAATGCATTCACCTATATATAGAAGGATATCTCTTCCTTTCATGTCACCTACGAGCAGCTCTGTAAACATCACATTCAGCGGAAGAGGAAATGGAATAAAATGGGAGATAAATTATTAGATTAAATATCAGAAGACTCCTCATCAGTGACACTGATTCGAGTCTTTTGGGTCTGTGAGCACCCTAACATCCACCTGTTGCTTCTGAAAATGACTTTAAAAGGTGAAGCTTTTACATCACATCGATGTTCAGAGCTGAGGCTCTGAAAGCCTTTGAGGCGGGGGTGTCGACAGCTCTCCGGTCTCCTCGTCCTGTTGGCACACGGGACCAGAGAGCTGGGTGGCAGATCGTTTCCCCTGGCTGCCACTGATGGGGCCCCCGTCTGTCGGCACCACCAATAAGTGATTGCCTGGGGTTATCTTACACTAATAGGGGTGTTAACCACACTGAGCGGTAGCGCCCAGTGGCTGGCTTTGAGCCTAATTTTAATGTGGGAGTCAAATTGCACTATTTATCACCTGTTTGCAATAATAAGATCATACAAGAAGCATTAAAGTAGCTCAAAGTAGCACAAATTACAAATATATTTCTACCTATAAATGTTCCAACTCTTAATTCAAACTTTGTAGAGACTTAGCTGCTACATGTGACGCATGTCCAGACACCGGCATCAATCTAAAGGAATTTTAGCCCATTCCAACAAGAGAAAACCTTCAAATCCCACCAGAGGTTTACTGTGGGATGAAGTGACGTCACAGCATCTGTGACGGCCTCTAGAAAATCTCTGCTACCCACTTTGTTTTCACTTGTAAGAAATACATCAACTAGTGAGAATGTTGTTGTGCAAAAAGAAAACTATCCCAGCTTGAGAGTGCATTGAGAAGCAGGGACCGGAAAGACGGCGGTGTTAAAATCCTTCCTCAATCACCATCCATCACTGTCTGGAGAGGAAACTACACTAAACATTAACCTCCAAGCAGATTGACTCAGATCACCTTTCCAGGATGTTAGCTCTATGTAAAGGTAAACCAGTAACATGTCGTGTATAAATTACACAGGCAGACAATCAAAGCCTGCATTTAACAGTGTAAATTAAAACAATCCAATGTAGCCTCATGCTAAAAAAAAAAAAACTTTCATCTACTCAGCACACGACTGACAAAATTTTATAATCCTAATTTTAAAATGTCACACATATCTAATTTTGTCCAAGACATTTGCATTAAATTTAGCCACAATTAGCATATGAAAGGCGGCACGATGGCGCAGTTAGCACCACTGCTTCTCTATAGCGTAAGAAGGTTGCGGGTTTGACTCCGGATGCAGAGTTTGTTTGTTCTCCCGTGTCTGTCTGGGTTCTGTCCGGGTTCTCCGGCTTCCTCTCACCCCCAAAATATGCAGTTTAGGTGAATTGATCACCAGAAATTGTCCACAGATGTGCGTTTGTGTGGTTGTCTATCTATGACTGGCAGCATGATGCGCTGGCGATGCATCCAGGGTGTACCCCATCTCTAGCGTAACTCATGACCCGCAAAGCGGAGAAAAGACAAGATGATTTCAATGCCCATCATTCCACCGTCTCTCTCCTGCATTCTTCCTTTATACCTTTATGTTGTTAAACGGGGAATTACAATACAAAAAGAATTACAAGCCGTAAGAACAGAGACTCTAGCAAACAGGTGAACATCAATCGAGTTAATATCATAATTCCATTGTTTGATTTGCTATCAATCGATGTTATGTCCTTGTCCTTTGAGAAGAATCATGGTTCAACTTGTTACCATGGAAACAAAACAATCCAAACAAGGAAAGTTTCCCAGCAGCAGAGGGCGCCACTTCAGGAATCACTGACAGTTTTGAGTTGTGGTCCAGAAACCAAACATAAAAGACAGATGAATGGACGTAATCCATATCCCAAAGCGGCTCTCTTTCTAATCGTCGGCCGGGGATGAATAATAATACCGATCATCAGGTCCCCTTTGACTTTTTATCAAGTGTTTTTCTCCTTTTTTGGAAATACACTGAGTGCCAGTAAAGACAGAGTCTGTAGCCGTGACTATAAAGTGTACAAAAAGAACCATAAACTGTGAAACCAGGTGAACTGATGAAAAAAAGATGCGACACTAACATGTGTTCTGCACTAGTGTCACAATACTATCATATGCATATTATTAACATGATAATATCACTATATCTTCAGATGTCACAGTCATTGTCAACACTTGTGCATAATGACGTGACGCTTTCTCCACAGGTGATTCAGCACAAAGCTAAGGTTGCACACAAATCAAGACCGGCAGACAGTCTCTAAGCGTCCGTCTGTTTGCAGTTAACGTAAAGAAAGGAAAGAGATCCTGGCCTTTAATAAGTAACATCAGGTTTTGGCTTGCTGCTCCTGAACCTGTCAATGAACCCAGAAGAATCAGAGTGTAAGAGAATCCGCCAGGACGCAGTCGCATCGTCACACCGGCTGGCTGACACATAAACTGGGCCAAAACGCTAACGTGGAATTAAAGGCAGTCGTCCGGTTTTTAATATCAGACATTTTTACTGCCTGATGGAGGATTGTGTCAAAACTACAGATAAAAGCAAAGCCAGAGTAACTGATATCTACTCATAGCTGACAGTGGTAACTTCTTTCTTCCTTTATTCATTGGTTCAACTAGTCTTTTCCTTTTACCAGACAGACCTGCCGAGGCAGCAGACAATCACAGATTAAGATTTGAGATTTCATGTGTCATTTCAACTAAATCAACTGCTTTACCAGCTTTAAAAAAACATTTTAGATCATTTTATTGCATTTTTAAATGGAGCAACATGACATTTTGAAGGGCCTTAAATCTTGTTCCCAAATGGTGAGAGAATGTAAATCAGACCAGGTTTTGTTAAAAAATGACCTGGATAAGTTGTTTTTATTACGTGGAATTTTCCAGAAAGTATAATCTCTGCAAATGTTTAAACAAATTAAAAACATGTCACGGACAAAGTTATGTTAGTGAGCGGACAACAGACCGGATCCGAGAACCTGTCTGACTCAGTGGAGAGAACATGAGTTTACATCCAAACACCTTAAAGAGCTGCTGGTTTATAACAACAGCAGTTCAAGACTCTTTTTAAATTTCTGTTTGGTCACATGCTTTTAGCATATGGGATTACAGCATTTTTCATACTATAAGGCGCACCAGATTATAAGGTGCACCATCAACAAATGACCCATTCTAAAACATTTTCATATATAAGGCGCACTTGATTTTAAGGCGCATTTTTAAGAAAATTAAAGGCTTTTAGGTGCGCCTTTTAGTGCGGAAAATACTGAATTCTGATGAAGGACGCTAAACTTTTAAATTGAGATATTCATAAATCAACTTTTAAACAAAGCTATTTACTCAAAACTTTAGCTTTTCATTATTCATGTTTTATTACGCTTTCCAATCTCTCCCTGCATGATTCATTTTAATGCTGCCTAAAAGTGACTTTTGCAGTTAATAGATTTTTTCATTTTATTTTATTTTTTTTTAGAGGCATCCTGATTCCCGTCCTATAAACAAAGTGAAACTCCAGCAGCAGCTCTGGAAGCGTCTCACGGTGTTTTAAGTGAGTGAAGCAAGTGAGTCTATAAATGAACGACACTGGATGAGTCACTAGTGGAGGAATTAATCTGCTTCTGAGAAGTTCACAAACAAAGATACAGGGTGGTGAAAGATGACCCAGGGGGTGTACAGACCGTTCCCTTTGTATGGACTGGGTCAAAATTACAATCAATCTGGACAGCAGCAGTTCAAGCTCCGCTGAACACATGGTTTAGTTTACAGCACAGGGGGCATGATGCCAGGCTGCTCACTTCCTCTGTTCCTCAAGTATAGTGATCTTCTTTCATTCAGTTTACCTCCATTTGTCCTGCACAGTCACTCAGGAACTGTTTAAAGCAGGAGCTGTGATCTTAACAGCCAAGGATCAATGCAAAGTTCTTCAACACGATTCTGTCCCGTGACATCAGTACACACCGGCACGGAGGAGGATTTTGGATAAAATGAAATCTACCTTCAAAGGATTCTGGGTTTTTTTGTAAGTTAGAGCAGAATCAAATAATTAAAAGAACTAAAAAGCAAACTCAGAATAAATAAAAGTAATTAAATTATCAAATAAAAGTTCAACGATAGTTTGACCCCAACACCCGGATCATGAACACCCACATCGGTACCATCTCAGATCGTCTGTCCTCAATGTGGTGAATTTTCCATGATTCTTATCAATGTAGACGTTCCGTCTCAAAGCATCTCGTCTGGTTTAACCTGGAAAGAAGTGATTCGATTATCAGGGGCGGATACTTTAAACATCAGGCACAACAGTTTCCAACAAATGACTGGATAAACTACCTGGCACACTCTTGAATTACCACCGGGTTTATATCTTTAAATGCCACCACATCGGAGGTGGCTTCAGGCTGAATGAATTATGCACCGTGAGATTTCAGAAGGCGCCCCCTGAGACCTCAGCCGTCTCTCTTCTTCTCTTGAGTTAACAATCCATTTGACATCACTGAGCCATTCTCATCTCTCATTTCTATCCTTCATACGCACACCTTTTCCCACAGATTTCTCCGAGCGGGGGCGACGATATAAAGGAGGAGGAGGCGGCTGAACGGTGAGAGGCCGCGTGGGGCCGAAGGTGAGCCGGACCGAGAGGCGTCGCTAGACGGATGGCTGACAGCAACAGACAGGCGCTGCCGGGGGTTTCCATTACCTGGCTGAGACACCCGGCCCAGCTAATGTCACCTTAGAAGGAGCAGCATTCTCAACTTCAGTATGAACCCAGACAGGGATACCAGTTATACAATATTCAGGATCAGAAACATCAATAAGACACACAACTGCTGAAAGCACTGATATGACAGCAAGGATTGCGGCTAAATCTTTTTTTTTTTTGACGTGACTCATTCTAGAAAACATCTCTACTCATTACCCAGTCTTCTAACTTGTGCGTCCCGTCCTGGGTGACTTCATGTGGAGTAAAGAGTAACACCAATGACAGCAAGGAAAAGTCAACTAACTAACAGTTCGGTCTGAAACATTTTTGTGGTGCCTTTTATTCTTCACGCACGCAGGCCGCTCGGATTCAGGGCCACAATCTAGTTTAGACCAACAAAATGTTAACAAAATGTGCAGAGGCAGCCAGCGGGCCCGGACACACAATAGAGCAGGGAGCCAATGAAAACAAAACGGACCCCCACAGGCGGTGACTCTCCTCTCTCACTCACACACATTCACAGAGAGGCTGGTGAATGCTTTCCATGATGTAGCTGCACCTCCACCAGGAATGAAACTCAACTATGACTGAATTAAAAACTGAGGATGTATCTCATCCTAATGTACAGCATGAGCTCCAGCAGTTATTATGGGGGCTTTGGGGAGTCATCTGGAGGTGAAAGGTGTTGACTTCCTTAAATCTAGTGTACGGACAGGCTGAGGTGGACCGGGTGGGTCGGGTCAGCTGTACCGCACCGGCCCACAGCGGGGAAACGTGAGAGAAATGTGAGGTGTAGTGTGGCCCTTTGTCCTGTGGCACATGTGAAGGCACACATGTCGCTGCCTGCATACAATGCTGCAGCATTGGTTTACCTGAGCCGTCACATACGTGTGTGTGTGTGTGTGTGTGTGTGTGTGTGTGTGTGTGTGTGTGTGTGTGTGTGTGTGTGTGTGTGTGTGTGTGTGTGTGTGTGTGTGTGAGAGGAGTTGCATTTCAGGATAAGTGACTGTGAGCTTTAGCGGTGGATCGCTTGGATTTAGCTTCTCGACAGACTCACGTGTTTTTGACCAATGTAGTAACTGGGAACAACTTGTGAACACAACTACCTTTATATAATGGATGTATCTGCTGATTATTTTATCAATTCCTCATATTTTTTAAAGAATGTAAAAAAAAATCAAATAAAACTGGAGAAATTCCTGTCAGAATTCTCCAAATCCCAAAAACACATTTACACTTAGAAAGAATTCAGGGTCATGAAGAAGATTCTAATACTGTATATGTTCATCACATATATCATCATCATCATCATCATCATCATCATCATCAGTGACTTAAACCAACAGCAGAAAACAAACATGGAAGTAAACAAAGTAACTGATTCCAACGGTATTAAAGCAAGTATGATTTGAAATCAGTGAGAATAACGAGTCCATTCTATTTACATAAATACAATGACATCATAATAGCTGATGTACTAAATATGAATCTTATTATATATAATATATGTTTATCATATGGCACCAACAGTTTAAAGTTTATGGAGAGATTCACGGATGAGTTAACAGATGCTCACCTGCAAAAAAAAACAACTGCACCTTGATCTGGTTTAAAATCTAAAGGGGCTCCTCTTTTACTTGAACACCCCGCCCCACACACACACACACACACACACACACAGACCCCATACCCCCATCGCTGAGATGGCCCCTTATATATTCACATTAAAGAGAAATAAAGAAGATTCATGAAGCTGACACCAGCTAACATTCCACTGTCTTTCTTTAAGAAACATTCTAACTACCAGTGAATAAATAAATCATGTGTAAATCTACCAACACTGCCTCTGACATAATTATGTTTACATACCTCAAAATACCTAATTTACCTGTCATTTTAATCTATTCTCAGATAATACAATTACATTTCAGTGGCATCAATGGCACCAAAAAAAGGAGAGCAAAAAAATATTGCAAAGCCTCATGAATGATCACACTTTTTGGATATTATCTGTAAATATGATAAAACATTATCGTGTGACTAATCAAATTCTCACAGCAGTTTGTATCTGTTGTCTCACACATCGTCTCATTACACACCTGTGGGCACCTCTGCTGTCACGGACACGAGAGGCTATAGGCGAGCAGCCAATCTGCTAAATGATGCTTCTATTCCAGTTAAATGTCACCTCTGAAGTTCAGCACTTATCAGAAAATGCCAGGGCGATCCTTCAAAATAAAATCAATGGAACCTTTAAAGTGTCCAGCAGGAGCTCACAGACATCAGTACACACCACTACACACATAAAACTGACCATCTGACTAACTTCAGCTGAGAGAAAGGAGCAGGCAGGACATCCTGAAGCCAGCTGATGGGGCGTCATACACATGCAGACAGGCTGCAGGAGGATATATAACCTGTTAGGTATTAATGTATTATCCTTATTATTCTTATTTCAGTGAACTCATATGTGTACACTATGCATTTTATCATTTTGCCATCTTTTTTTTTTTTATTTAGATGTTTGATTGTGTTTAAATCCACTGTGTCAAAGTATATTAGACTCTTTCAAACTGTTGAAGACAACCTGACTTTCGTTCAGATCACATATCTAAACATAAACACGATTCAAGTGAAATGACTGCTGGCTTGATTTAATTTAATAACTTAAGTCAGGTCATGTTATTACTTAAGGAAGCAGTGTTGATTTTTATTTAACCATTTAGAACCAGAAGTAAATTTTTTCCTTCAGAATACTGGTTCAATGTTTTAACCCTTTAATCCCTGCTGTATGGGAATGACAGCAAGGTAAGCATAATATGAAGCAAGTATCCTAGTAAAGAAATACCTGATTAATGGTTCGCTGGGAGAAATGTACAGAAAAGAAAAGTAAAATACTGAGCAGGCAGCTCCGTCCAAAGCGGACATTTATTCTAACGTTTAACGGTCCCGGTGCGTCAGGCGGGCGCGGAGCCTCGCAGTCTCCCACAACGTTGGCGCTTCGAGCCGCACCTGCTTCCGTTTCAGTCCAGCTTCCCGTCGTCTCTTACCTTTAAGTTCGTGTAAGTGCTCCACGAGAGGCTGGCATAGCTTTCAGGCTCCCGGTAAAACTCTCCCCGTCTCCTGGCAGCGGAACCCACTGACGGGACTTCTCCGTTCACTGACATGAACGACCGGCGGCGATGCTGGAGGCTCACGTGGTGCGTTCACTGTCTCCTCCCAATTTACTCCTCACACCAAACTGTGACCGCAACCTGTTGACGCAGATTGAAGTGTTCAAATAGAGGTCATTTCCAAGGCATGGGTAAATAATTAGAAGGATTTACTGCTGTGATCATCTCCTTAATTAAAATAAAATGAAATAAAATAAACTCTGTTGGAGTGACTTAGTTTAAAAGCATGGCGTTGTTATGACAACGTTGAAACCTGTTGCTGCAATCTAATTCTAAATGGGTATATATTTGGATAATAGAATTATAAATGTTCTTTTTTTTGTCGGCTATTTTGTGGTGAAGGGACTCTTCCTCACCAATATCCAGTTAATTAGCCAGATTACATTTATCTTCAGCAAGGACAAATCGTAAAGCTTTGATTAATCTGCTGAGACACTATCCTGTTTTGATGTGAATTGTTTCACTGTGTCAATCATCATAAAAAGACAGTTAAAAAAAAGGAAAGTCTTATATCTTCAGTGTCAGGGATCTTCAGTGTCTTATATCATTGGTAACCAAGCACTCACCTCCCTGAAGGGGCTCTTCCTCATCAACGTATTCAAACAGAGAATCAGCCAAACTCGTCTCAAGAACGACAGGTTGTGAGCTTCTTTTTTTAATCTGTCTAGTCAAGATGATGAGAAGACAGATTAGTTAAAGGAGGGATCGTGACCTGATTGGGAGGAGGAAAATAACTTTCGGCTTCTTTTAAGTTCAGTAATTTTGCTATAATTTCATTTGAATCTATTAACAGTCTCAAAAGAGTTTCCATGTGAGGAACATCCAGTATAAATAAATCTGTTTCATCATACACCTCTTGCTTCTTTCGTTCTTCAATATTACAACCATTGTTGGACCAAACAAAGTGATGCTGATGATTCTGGATTAATTATTAATCAAGTATTTATTTATCTTGTCACACACATATTGATCCAAACTAAAACTTAATGAGAAAGAACATCAATTAATACAATAACTTAGCAGCAGTGCTACCCACATGTTGGTGCCCCTGCTCCTTTGACCTGAGGAATGCTTCCCTCTAGTGGGGCTGAATTAGGGCTAACAGGAGCCGTGGGTTGGATAGTGCATCTATTTAAAAAACCATTTGTCTTTCATTTTCTTGCACTAATTTTCTTTGTTGTGCCTAAACTTTACAGAGCTAATGCTGAAGACGTCATCATATTGAAATTCCATACTCATTCACCTCTGTACAATATTCTTCTTTAATCTTGTTGTTTATTTATAAACTTCTTTGTTTATTCATCTCTTTTCTTCATTTCCTAACATTGTCTGTGTTATGAATAAACGTTTATTTATTTTCTTTCATGGAAACCAGTACCTGTACACCTATACCGAACTATTGCGACATTTGGAGAATTTAAAAAATATGTTAAAAAACTATCAATAAAACATGATTAGAATTTTATATGAGTTTATATGAGTCCTTTTTTTTTTTTTTTAATTCAAGCGTCTGAATTTAGAGGAAAATGTTCGGGGCATACATAGTCACAATTATAAGACGAACAGCTATCTGACTGAAAAAAAATACAACACCCATAATGCACAAAGACCGATGACGTCAGGACTACGCCTTTCACTGTGATTGGCTGTTGTTTTTATGTCTTCCTAATCGCAGCTGTTGCTAGAACTACTGCGCCTTCCAATCTCCTTCATTAAAAAATGTCATCTACAGGACTGTTATCCATGAACGCTCGAATTTGTAAACGTTTGGTAAGTGCAGACGAGTGAAATAATCAGTGTGTATAATGAGAGTGACAGTTTTAGAATGCAATGTGTAGCATGTAAACAAAAGGGCCCCGTCAGGCATTTAAGCTAGCGCTGACTGGTGACGTTAACGTTAAATCACCTTGAGAAAGCCCATTTCATAAAATAAACTAATACATATATTTAGAAAGATTTAAAAAGCCAGGTGTGAGAGTGAAGATTTCAAAAATGTGGTCTCAACTAAATAACCTATGAAGAGCCAGTGAGAGCAGCGGTAAACTACCTTGATGGAATACAGTAGCTTTAATCGTAGTTTTACAAGCTTTTTATAACATCGTCAGTCATCACACAGGATGGTTTCCGATATGACATTTTACGACTGATTCTTAAGTATATTCCTTTAAGGTACTCAAGTAATGCTCATAAATATTTTTCTAACTTGTTTATATATTTTGTATAAAAATAAATAAATTAAGTCAACATATTACATCTTCAATTGTAGTGGAAATTAGTTTCAGCATTAATAGGAATGGAAAATATGAAATATTAGTCCCCTGTTGGAAGAATTCCATGTGGACTTTGTCTCAAGGTCAAAATTATTATTGCGTTCAGGTGTTCCCCCAAGCCTAGCAGTTGTTACTTGTTCGTGGGCTTTTAATTGCTGACATGAGGAAGAATGTGGTTGATGTATTTTATTGCTCAGTGTTAAAATAACATTTTGACAGCTGTTGGAATCTCTTTACAAAGTGATTCCTTTTGTTGCTTCTAAAACTGTAGATCAACCTTATTGCTAAAAATGTGCTATTCTGACTAAAAACAATTCTGCTACAAATCTGCTATTCTGACAGAAACAATTGGTTTCTCTGTTTTAAATCACATGAATGCCAAAATGACATTTCAAATGTGAATAATTTTGGAAAATGTTTCGAATTATCATCCAGAAGTCTGCTGTAGTCGGTGTATTTCATCATAGATGACAAGTCAGGAAGTATTCTAATGTTGTATTCATGGTCCGACTTGGACAAGTGTTTTAATTTTAAATTCATTTGTTAATTTTTGATCTTGTCCATCTCTCACCCTGAATTGTAAATTGAGATAATCCTGATTTTGGAATTTCTGACCTCTGGAAAATATGCCTTCACATTATCGAGTAGGAAAATAATATGCATTCTTTGAACGATTAGTCATATCAATAGCCAATAATGTTCTTATCAGTAAAACTTCATTGAACTCGTGGACTAAAATCAAAAACTGCCAATGTCTTTTCAAAATCTGACAGCTTCACTAATAAATACCAACATGCATAAATGATGAGTTATACCATTATTTTGTCATTGTAGGCTCACAAGTACCTCTCTAGAACCTACTCATCTCATCCTACTCTCAATGTAAGTAATGTTACAGTAGAAAATCTGCAGTTAAATTTTCTAATTACAGCTCAGTGATATTTATACACATTAAAAACTTGCTCTTTGTGGGTTCCAGGAAGTCGTCATTGTCAGCGCCGTCCGCACGCCGATGGGCTCTTTCAAAGGCACCCTGGCCTCGGTACCGGCCACCAAACTGGGCTCTGTTGCCATCAAAGGCGCCATCGACAAAGCAGGTGGGTCCAGGTGGTTGACTTCAGGAATGTTCCCATTCTTTCAGGTTCCCATGAGTGGGTGGGTTGCTGCATGATGAAGGGTTAAATTAATAAGATGACTTATCATCTGTTTAGGAATCCCTGCCGAGGAGGTAAAAGAAGTCTACATGGGCAACGTGCTCCAGGCGGGACAGGGACAGGCCCCCACCAGACAGGCCTTGCTGGGAGCAGGTATGATCCCACTGGTACACTCGGTGTCCATCATTCCAAATATTGATCTCCAGACACCAGCTACACGTGTCACTTAAAACACATGTTGTATTTTGTGATGATTTTTTTTTTTTTTACACTTGCAAAAATGTCTGATTCTGTCTTCAGGTTTGACACTCGGCACTCCAGCAACAACCATCAACAAAGTTTGTGCCTCTGGGATGAAGTCCATCATGTTGGCGGCTCAGAGTCTAATGTGTGGACACCAGGTAGCATTAACACGCTGCTTCTTTGACTGCTAGCAGCTACAGTGGAAATATACAGTCAAGTAACCCTGAACCACTTGGGTCAGGGTCAACTTCCAGGGAAACATTACGAGTTCATGTCTTTATGTATTTAGCATGAGGGAAACCTTGTCTGTTAGCTCAACCTGGATCCACCAGCACTCCAGCTGACCCTGGGTAGCACCTCAGTGCTCAATCTTGCTTTGTTCCTACCAGCTGTTCCAGTATAAATCATGAAGTTGATGGTTTTGTCCTGATTAGCGTGTTTTTGAGCTTTAGACTGCGGGTCACGTGGATCTTGTCTTCTGCATGTTTTTAGGATGTGATGGTGGCGGGCGGCATGGAGAGCATGTCCAATGTTCCCTATGTGATGTCCAGAGAGACTCCGACCTACGGAGGGGTGAAGATGGAAGACCTCATCGTCAAGGACGGACTTACTGACGTCTACAACAAATTCCATATGGTGAAACAATTCTTCTGATTTAGTTCATCAAAACTACACATCCATGTTAATCCTTGTGATAGAAAAGAAGCTCATTCATCCATCTGATATTTGAAACCTTTCTGTCCATGACAGGGTAACTGTGCAGAGAACACAGCCAAGAACTCGAGCATCAGCAGAGAGGAGCAGGACGCCTACGCCATCGGATCGTACAGCCGCAGCAAGGCGGCGTACGAGGCCGGCATTCTGGCCAAAGAGATCGTTCCGGTTAGCATTCCACAGAGAGGTAAGGTAGGACGTTGTAGAACCAAGAAATGGGGAGGGGGTGGCTTTGGCTGTTGACTTGACAACGCAGCATTTCTGACGTTGACGTGGTCGTGCAGGTAAACCTGATGTGGTCGTGTCCGAGGATGAGGAGTGGAGGAGGGTGGATTTCAGCAAAGTTCCCAAACTCAGGGCGGTGTTCCAGAAAGAGAACGGTAATCACAGCGATCATTTTCTGATTTTCTTCTGATTAGGTCATCCGGATCCTCAAAGAACCCCCCTGTTTTTTTCTCTCTCATCTTTATGTTTCTGTGATTGTGATGTCAGGCACGGTGACTGCTGCCAACGCCAGCACGCTGAACGATGGAGCAGCCGCTCTTGTCTTGATGACGGCAGAAGCAGCCAAGAGGCTGAATGTCACTCCACTGGCCAGGGTTGTCTGTATGAAAACACACACAAACACACACACAAACACGTAAACAATATTACAATTCATTATTCTAAGACCACTTCTAGAATAAAAACGCATTCTTATTTTGTTCATTAAATGAAATACACACCTGTCGTTTGTTTTTCCTGTTGCCTTGTCATTTACTTTAACTAAAGCTACGTCGTTATTACAACTTCACTGTTTTACCACGGAGTTGATATTTTATATATTTTGTTTTTCATAGCTTTTGCCGATGCTGCGGTCGCACCGATTGATTTCCCCATTGCTCCAGCTTTTGCTGTACCAAAGGTGAGAATGACCATGTGACCATGAGATAATATTAGTCTTGCTTAATATTAAATATGTCGCACATTAAACCCATAAACAACAATTTTTGCAAGCTTCTTGATGTGAATCCCTCTGTTTATGGACACTGAAACACATTTCCACTGCCTGTCAGGCACTGGATGCTGCAGGGCTAAAAAAAGAGGACATCGACATGTGGGAGATCAACGAGGCCTTCAGCGTGGTCGTTCTGGCCAACATGAAGATGTTAGATATTGACCCTGCAAAAGTAAACGTCAACGGTGGAGCTGTGTCATTGGGGCATCCCATTGGGTAAGCTTCTGAGTGAGACAAGTCTGCAGGGTGACTACCACAGCACAAGAAGCTGTTTCGCTTACAAAAGGTCTTTGGAAAATATGTTGTCTTTTCCTGACATTGTTGGCGTGTCCTTAAAATCTGGGAAAAAGTGGAACCCCTTGAATCTAATGCCATATTCAACCATACCTGAAACTAAACCCACCAATCAGAGCCAGGAGGTGCGTCTGATGGCGAGTCATTACTCTCACATCCCTGTGACAGGGATATCAAACAAATATATTATCAGCATTTTGAAACAGATTCAACGAGAATACCCATTAAAGTTCAAAATATACTGTTTCAAAGTTCTGCTTCATTTCTTTTTTTCCTGTCAGGATGTCTGGGGCGAGAATTGTGGGTCACATGGCGCACAACCTGAAGTCAGGTCAGTACGGGTTGGCCGGCATCTGCAACGGAGGTGGAGGAGCTTCAGCGATCCTCATCCAGAAATACTAGGAATCTTCACAACAACTATTTCCATTTTATTTTAGTTGATTTTTGTGTTCACTACCTATAGGCTCCACGTGGATAAGATTTTTGTGAATTCCCATCTTACTGTGAAGACTGCATCTGTTACACCTTTAATGCCAGTGGCCTTACTCACACCGCAAAGGAGTCACCCTCACAGGACTCCTGTTAATAAAACACTCCCTTGTTTGACAAAAGGAAAATAATATTTACTGTTGAGGTCAAATAAATAGTTTTTTATCAATTTATTTCTGCTTTATTGATTCTTGACTGTGGGTTTGATTTTATCTTACATTTCCGTATTGCAACACTCTCACCAAACTAATTCGAGTCCTCATTGTAATTCTCAAAGTGGACACTAGGTGGTGGTGTTTTCCCTTTAATGTTCTGGATCGTCCAACAGAACTTGGTGGTTCCATTTCGCCTTTTAACAAGTGGGTTTTCCACACATTAAATACATTAATGGAGGTTTGAAAAAGCATTTGTGTTCATAGCTTCTTATTTTTGTTGGCAGGACTGTGAGTGAGAACAAACAACTCAGGCTTTGGCATCACAGAAAGTTTCCCCACAACTTGAGGGCCAGTGAAACCAATGCCTCAAATTATGAGCAGAACAAACAACTGGTGCTAAATCTTTCTTATCCTGTAAAGCTTTCCTTTCTGTCATTGCTTCACAACAATAGAGTCACCACAAAGCAGGTTTTCAAAGCAAAACGAGACGGAATGCCAAAATTGAGAGGATTGTCCCCGCCATGGGATGTGTGGGAGGTTACTTTTGTCACAGTTTTGACAAGGGGTGTGGTCTAACTGCACCTCAAAGCCCGTTGGAGAGAGAGTGAAATTTCACATGCGCTCTACAAAGAACCTAAATGTGCATCCCATAATCTGTTCCTTATTTTTTTGGTGTGTCATTGGGGTATAATAAAGGCTATGATCTATCCGTGTCAAAACAAATAAGGGTTTTTTTTTTGGTTTGTTTTTTTACCTTTTATATGAATTTTGCTCATTTTAGTTCTGTGGGTATCAGTTTATTTTTCCTTTTAATAGCTGACACATCTCATGTTAGCGATGAGAGATCTAGTGAAATGCTAACTACACATGCACATTTATTTTCTCATCATTCCTCATCAAGTTTCATATTTATATGTAGACAAATAGCCGATCAACATAATGACAGGGTATTTCCAGAGGGTGATCAGACAGCCAGGAGAACATTGTGTTTTACTGAATGACCCTCATTCCTTTCCTCTTCCTGCCGGTTAATACAGTCAAACAATAAGTTAAATATTAATAGAGACTGAAAGGCCTACGTCGTCACTGGTCTCTGCCATCTTTTCCTATTTGTTTCGATGGTAGTGAATCACACTGAATCCCCTCATGGCTACATGATGTATTTTATGCCTTTAATGAACATTTTGTTGAGTAATCGTCATATGATCTCTTGTGTCTGTAGGAATGACGGCAGATTCCAGTGTTGCTCAACTCGTAGGAACTATTCATAGACCATTTCTGTCTTTGTGTCAGAGATGTTAATATTACAGGTTAATTATATATTATACTTGCTGTGGCCATCAAACATTTCCAGCTTTGTGAATGTTGAATGAAATCAGAACAAGAGAGGGGCTGGTTTTATTACGGGAGGGATGCGATTATTGGTGCACACATTTTGCACATTTTTTTTTTTCCTTGAGTAAACACAGAACCAGGAGGCTCAGACATAGCAGTGTATCTCATTCTAGAACTCCCAAATCAGTTTTAGGACCTAACTTTCTGCCTGTCTGGGTCAACACAATCCTCCAGTCTGTGATTTCTACCCACTCAACTTATCTGAGTGTGTGAGCTTAAGATAATGATCATCAAGGTGGCCTCGGTCGATACCTGCTGTTTGTCCCCGTCAAGTGGAGAACAATAGGTTAACTTGGCACACAGAGACAGAAGGTGTGGTCTTGACTGATGATTACACAAACCGAGGTGAGCATAACACAACAGAGGAACGCAGAGTGGAGGTGCTGACGGGACCAGAGTGCTGGCAAAATTTGTAGAAATTTTAAGGTAGGTAGAAATTGAATGAAAAATGTTGAATTCAAAGTCTGTTCACTCAGATGAGTATTTTATGTGGACTTTTGAAATAGTTCTCAGAGATGATTGTGTTCTAAAACAAGTCCTGTGAACGATTTGCCAGATATTTATTCTTTTATTTTTATGATTGTTGCTTTAAAACATGTTACAATTTTTTAAAAATTTTTTACAATGTCAAATTTAGAGAAAAACAAGTTTGATAGTTCGTGACAACTTGATTATGTTTGTTTAAAGATATGTTTCCCTTCTCCCGCCAGTAGAACCAGTTTCAGCATGCACGACAAACAGGTAAGTTGAGTCACAGCAGGAAACGTTGCACTTTGAACACTTCAGAAATGCTTCCCATACTCTCTGATCTGGATCAACGTCATATTTTACTCTCAAATCTTCTTTGTTTCGTTGAACGTTTCATTCTCTTTACCTTCAGACATACGGTAAATCCTATGACAACACGGGGTTTCAGCACGACGAAAGCAAACCCCCTCCATACATCCCCCAGCAGGACGTCTATACCAACCTCCCCAACTATGTCATCACTCCCCAGTTTGTAGGCTCCCAACCCCCTGCAGGGCCAGGAACCCCCTACTACACAGGTCAGCAGCCCCCCCACACCACAGAGGCCAACAGACGAGTGTATCCATTTGACAGAGTAGGGAGTAAAGTCATGTGTCAACATTACAAACAACAACAACAACAACAATAATAATAATAATAATAATAATAATAATAATAATAATAATAATAATAATGGCTGATATGTTCTGGGCAAAAAATGTCAACAGATGGACTGAAGACTTAATGCTTTATATGCCACTGGATTGAAGACTATACCACCATTATGTTTGTTCTTCATTCTTCTATCTTTAATCCTTCCTTCATTCCTTCTTATTTCCTTCATTCTTTCTTTCTTCATTCTTCCTTCATTCCTTCTTCATTCTTTCTTCTTAATCTTGCTGCATTCCTAATGCATCTTTCCTTCTTAAACCCTCCTTCACTCTTCTTTCATTCTTCCTTCCTTCTTCATTAATTTGTCTTTCTTTCTTATTTAAGTCTTCCTTCGCTCTCTTCATTCTCTGGCCCTTAATTCTTCATTCTTCTTTTATTCATCTTTATTTTTCATTCTTTCTTCTTTAAGTCTTCTCTCCCTTTCCATTCTTCTTCCACTCCTTCAACACTCTTTAAATTCTCCATTCATCTGTCTTTTATTCATTCCTCCCTCTGACTTTCGTCCTCTCTTCATTTGTTCAGCTGAGCACTCAGTGACGTTCAAACTTTCACACACACCATTGTATTTTAGGGCAACAAAAAAACATAAAACTGAAATGACTTGTTTTACACATACTGATGTGAACCTTCAGTTTAAACTTGTTTGTTTCACACATTGATGTAAAATGTTCTGTTTCCTTGCAGAACAGAACAGAAGGAAATATACCTTGAAGTTCACTATTGCCATCGTTGCGTTCTTGATTGCCGTCCTGATAGCGATCGGTGTGTTGGTCTGGTATTATGGTGAGTGTGTTCAACGATCCTCGTGTTTTCAGTAGTCACGTGACTATAGTTCACGCGTGTTGTTTTTCCCCAGTGTTCTTCAGGTGTTTCCTCGGGAGGCCGTGCGGGGTCGGTGGGAGGTGTCTGAGCCGGGCCCAGTGGTGCGACGGGGTCCGGGACTGTCCCGACGGGGAGGATGAGCGGCGCTGCCGTGAGAAACGCAACAATCGTCCACGCGTGAATGTTGCGTGTTTTGCGCATCACTGTGTCTGACTGTGTCCATCTTCCTCTCAGTTCGCCTCCTTGGCATCGATTCCATCCTGGGGAGTTACGAATCCGACAGATCCACGTGGATGCCGGTGTGTGCCGATGGCTGGGACAACAACTACGGGAGGGAGGCGTGTGCGATGATGGGGTTCAACAGGTGACCCTTCCGGCTTTCCGTTCAGTGATGGTTGCCATATGGTGCACAAAACACCACCCAAATTTCCATAAAATCTTGTTCAACGTTCCAGGAATTTTGGTTTGATTTTGGAGAAAGGGGGGGCCTATTGTTCCTTATTTCCAGAATAGACCCACCCTTCTGGTTGCAAAAAGGGGTGTGGCTGTGAACAGGTTTATGAGAAAATAGACATTGTTGTCACTTCATTTATGGCGTCAGTAAACGGTTTCTGAATGGGTTTATGGCATCAGTCATTAATTTTAAATCTCCATAAACACAATGAGATGTTAATTTAGTAAATGATGCTCCCGTTTAGATAAGTTGCTTCCAGTGTGTCTTCTCAAGCAGATCCAAGGAGCTCATCCAATCACAGTCACATCCAGTCCCATCTGAGGATGGTGAATTGAAGTTATCGTACATCTCTGATTGCGTGTTTTCCCTCATTTTTCGTCCCACAGGCAGGATTTCGTGTCCTACAGCCGAGTCAGCGCCGGGTCACTGGGCTCCAATGGTTACCTGAAGCTGGAACCCAATCCGGATTCAGGTTTACGCTCACAGCTGATTCACAGGTGAGCCCACCTAGATATAAACACCTCACATCAGTTTCTTGTTTGGGTTGTGTTGTGTCAAATATTACATTTTTTCATTCTTTGCAGCGAAACTTGCTCAGCCGGAGTCGTCGCGCTCAAGTGTATAGGTAAGATACTGGGATGTCAGAATGCCTAAACAGTTTTAGATAGGTTTTAGATTTTTAAAAAAAAATTTATTAGATTTTTCCTGCATCCTCAGAATGTGGACAGAGCTCAGCAGCACCTAACACTCGTATAGTGGGGGGCACTGAAGCGGTAAACGGGGCGTGGCCGTGGCAAGTCAGCCTCCAGATTTCTGGCCAACATGTCTGTGGAGGCTCCATCATCCGGTCTTCCTGGATTCTATCCGCTGCTCACTGCTTTAGGGTGTGAGTACCAGGATGGTCCTTCGTGTCATTTGACTGGTTTGCTCATACTTGATTTTACTGTCATTCAGGAAAGATTTTTTTTCCTGCATCTAACTGTCCTGCTTCATGACAGGAATTCTGATCCTGCACGGTGGAGGGTTCACTCTGGAGATGTGAGCTTGTTTCGAATGAATTTCGGATCTGGCAGTAGAGTCAGCAAGATCATCCGTCATGAAGGATATAACCCTGAAACGAACGACAATGATATCGCTCTTCTAAAGCTCACTACGCCTCTGACTTTTACAGGTAAGGAGTCCCTTCTAAAATTCACTTTTCAGTAACTGACTCACGTCTTCATTTCTGATGACATCACACCTCTATTCACGTCTCAGATACGAGGAAACCAGTTTGTCTGCCTAATGAAGGGATAAACATCTCACCTGGACACAGAGCTTGGATCTCAGGATGGGGAAGCCTGCGTCAATCTGGTCAGTCAAAACCCATTCATTTTTGGTGGTTTTGTATATAGTGGTGGATCAAATGTCTTGACTATAAGAGGAGCAAACATTTCCTGATTCGCATTTGTTTAGATTACCACAAAGTTGTTTGCAGAAAATACAACTAAAGACAGGCTTGTCTACATGTGTTCAGTGTATTGATAACAATGGAAGGACGAATGGTGAAGGAATGACGAGAAAATATGACATCATACATGATACACATGTGCCTCGCAGCTTAAATGAATTTGTTCGCAAACAGCATAATAATAAAAAGTATTTTTTAAAAAGCAAATAAAATAATCGCATTTCTAGTGTTTTAACTCTCCCTGTGGTTCTGATCCAGATGTGAATCCAGATCTGATGGTGCTTTGAGTGGGTGATTTGTTGTAACACTCCAGCGTTAGATAGACTCATTTTGGACTGCTGGTGTTTGCTGTGCTGTGGGGTCAAGGGTCACTATCTTTTTAAGGTTTAAAGTTCAAGGGAACTGCTTTTTTAACACTTGACTGAGCAAACTCTTTGTGCAATCATTAATGTTATTTTCCAGGTCTGTCTCCTAACATACTAAATCAGGCTGAAGTCACCATTTACAGTAGAGAGACCTGTAACGCTCCCGCCGTGTTGAATGGAGAGGTGACCAGAAACATGCTCTGTGCCGGAGAGCTGCAGGGAGGAGTCGACACCTGTCAGGTATATCTGGACACACACATTTATTTATTTAAACAAAGTAATGATTCCACACTAATTTATTATATGAGTGAGTTACAAGGCATTTTAAAGTAATTACAGTAAAAATAAAACATCAAATTGGTTCCTCCTGTGTGCGGCAGGGTGACAGTGGAGGCCCCCTGGTGGTCAAGGAGGGGAATTCATGGTGGCTGGCTGGAGACACCAGCTGGGGGATCGGATGCGCTCTCAGGAACAAGCCAGGAGTTTATGGCAACGTCACCTACTTTATGGACTGGATAGCAGAGCAATTGCTGGTACATAATGTTAACTCCTCTACATTCCTCTGTCATTACTGTAATCGCACCAATGCATGCTGTTCTCTTTTGCATTTGATTGTTATTTCAGATTGAGTATAGTTTCCCTTGATAGTCATCTGTTACCAGAAGGACAAAGATCAGATTATTACCAGTGGGAACTTTTGATCAATTTATCAACATTTTAGGACAAAAAAAAGAACAAAACAGAAGCAACATGACAATGGGTTCCTTTTGCTTGCTACCTGTTGCATGAAAGTCAATTGTTTTCACCTTAATACAAAAAAATGTGTCCTTAATACAGCAGCACACCACCAATAAAGAATTTTAATATTTACAGGAACAGAAAGGATGTATTAGCCATGAGTGGTGTATATTTTGGGTTCATATATGTATATGATTCTTTTTTTTTATTTCCACAGAATGAGTGACAGGTCCTGAAGATGAACCGCCTTCACTGATCAGCAGTAACACACTGTTTGCACTTTAAATTTGAACCTCATGATACACTTGTTGATCCAAAAGACTGCGTAAATAAATAAGTAAAAATTATGTATTATCATACCGTTTTTATATGCTAGTTGGTGCTGACATTTAGTGACAAATGTCCCGCATAAATAGCTGAAGAAAACATTCGTTTACTATCATGTTTTTAGGCAAATACCTGGCTCACAGAACAAACCTTTCCGGTTTGACTGTTACTGCAGGGCTCATAGTGATCTCTACACCACTGCAGGAAAAATGTATATTGTCTTTATATTGTATTTAACTGTTCTGAGGTTTATAATAATTTGCTAATAACTGCACAACTGTTTTTATTGGCATTGTTCAAAATCCCAACTTTTTTGGAATTTGGGTTTTGTCATGAGGACAGCAATTTTGATTTTAGATTTTTTTTTTTTAGGTTTACCTTGTTTTTCCCCAAATGAAGTCTTTCGTGTGACCTTCCAATGTACAGTACTGAACATCGGTACACAGATGGAGTTTTTCATAGGTAGTACCAATAACCCACCAGCGGGTGTCGCTGTCGCCGCCTGAGCGACATATCGAAATGAGTTTGAGATGCGTTCGAGCGCCCGGGCGAGTTAAAGTTATGTGAGGCAGAGAAGAGAGGAGAAAGAATGCTGTTGTCCAACTAAAACTCGGTTTACCCATTTTATAGGTGAGGTAATAATGTGAACTGTGTGTGAAGTTGTGTAAAATGTTGATTTTTTTGTCTTTCATATCTTTATGGTGTTACTGAATGTGATTTCTTTCCTTATTTATTGAGTGTAAATGTTAGCTAGCTATTTGGTAATAACTGGCCTGTCTCCAATGGTGACGTATTACCAATTGTTTCTGCTTTTCTGAAAATGAAGACCTAAAGTTACTGTAGGAAAATTTCTGTACCTGAAACTTGATGTTATTTTTGAAGTAGGCCATCTATACTGCCGGTATGTATGTGAACTCGTGTGATGTCATACACAGGTGTTTCGAGTTGACCTGGTTGATCCACAAACTAGGTGTACAGGTGCTGTACAGGATTGTGTAACAGGACAGTATATCTGTTTCATTGGAGACGTTTAGCTTAATCACATAGCAAATGTCACTGTGGTAAATGACAAAATTATATATAACTCTGTTCCCAGTGTTCAAGTTTTATATAAAACTTTTACCATGAGAAGATATTTAATCAAACAAGTGAAAACACCTGTTTTTTTCTTTACTTTTTTATAGTAAAGTATTTGATGTACATCGAGATTGCATTAATGCATAAACTTCTATCAAATAAAACCTGATTTTACATTGTGCAATAAAACCCCACAAATGTAATCCTGTGCGATGTTTTCCCCCCATATGTCATAACATTTTGTGATGATGAAGATCCAGGCAGGGATCCATTTAGAAGAGACACGTCTAGACCAACTTCAATGAAAGAGTGGATTCTCATAAAAGTAAGGAACAAGTCCTGAACTGTATTTTTTTTACTGCAGCTAAGAAATTATTAGAAGAAGGAACATCTAACAGCTCAATTAGTGTTTGATGTCAACACTCCACAATCTATTTTTAGGCTATTTCAGTACTAGATGGAGGTTATTAAAAAAAAAGCTGTAGAAGTAATATTCTGTTGATTTTGGACTCGTAGTTAAATGAGCAAGAGATTTCAGAGGTATGGAAACTCAGAAAATGTCAAGGTTGCTGCATTATACTTTAAATCATGTCTATAAGTATTCGTAAAAATAATAATAGTAATAATATAATAATTGTAGTTGTGGAAGCATTTTCCTATCAGTTGCAGTTTTGCTCTTAAAGAAATATAAAATTGTGTGTGATTGTCATGGGCAACAAAACCACAGATGATAATCATCTGGAATCATTCCTTTCCTCTCGGAGGTTGGCTCACTAAAAAGCAGATGCTCATCTACATCTGCTACCTGTTTGTACCAATTAGCAGGCCCATGATACTACACCAACACCTCTTCAAGGAATTCACAGATGCCACAATTAGCCACTCATTTGAATAGCTGTCTGCTTAGCAAGAGGACCCTTGGTGCATCATCTCCAACAGTGGGGACCGCCTTTCATATTTGTCTTTTTTCTTGTTGCCTCTCAAATGAGGCGTGGGAAGGCAGGGAACCCCGTAGTGTTGAGCACACAATGCTTTCACTAGATCCCAAAATTAGCTCTCCAGACTCACTTCTGTAGCTGAGGAGCAGTTTTTGTGCTGCATGAAAAAATGTGCTGTATCCATGACAGGGGAGGTGCTCAGTGGTCTTGGAACAGGAAATTAATAGATGTGAATATATAGTTTCATGGACCCTTCCGTTCAGTTGTGTTACTGCATTTACCTTAAATACCTCTATACCTGCATACATGTGTTCTTCACTGTGCATCATCTTTGCAGTGCTCATTAGTCATTCATTTTCAACTTTGTTTTGTTGTGTAGTATGGTGTAGATCTGTTTTCACATGTAGTCACAACAGTCATGCCACCTCCTGAGTGTATGCTGGGTAGAAACATTTTCTAGAGCTGATGCAATTATTTAAGGAGTGATTTAGGGGAAAAAATGTCTCGATAATTAATCAATTTTCAAGCAACATACTCAAATAACATAATTAAAATTGAATATTTCAGGCAGTTGGCCAAACAAAATGAAGTTAGAATTAAATGCTGTCTTGAGTCCAAGCAATTTTCACTATGTGTTAGGTTTTTACAAATTAACAGGTTTTATTAATAATGGGAAGTAAATTAGGAAATAATTGCAGCCAAAAAATAAAAGCTTCTGCTAGCTTCCATTACATTTTTCAAATTATCAATATTTTTATAGGTGGTTTGACGACATTTATTTGTGGAAACAAAAAAAAAAAGATTTAGGCATTTTTTTTTGCACAATTTTTACCCACTAGCATCTTTGAGAATATTCTATTGCATAAGTGAGATTGTCAGGAAACACCCATGTTGTTTTCAGGCCAAATTAATGTTTTTAGCTAAAAGCATGGGTTGTTATTGGAAATTATGCATCTGCTACATGCTCATAGTAATTGTGGAAAAACTTCATTTCCAGATGATAGCTATAGTTTAAGATATGGTTAATAGTTTAAGAGGCTTCCCGTGGTTGTTCTTCTCCAAGCTCTCAACAATACTTGGTCAGTGTGAGATTTGTGTATGTGTAATGCTCATTTTTGTGTCTGAGAGGTTATGAAGAATGAATATACTGTACTCCCAAGCCTTCAAATGTGCATGCAGACTCACAAGCTGCTGTGTGTGAGCGTTTTACTGTAATTCTGCCTGTGTGTACACAGATCAAAACCACATGTGTCATTTTTGCAGAGTGTGATCAATGCAACATTCTTGAGCAGCCAATGAGGAGACAGCTCTTGTTACTGGGCAGTTGTGTGTTTACCCCCCCCCCCATGTTCTTTCGTGAGGTCGATGTCACGCGTCAAGCCTCATAGACTCTCAGAGCAGCGTGAGTCTTTACGACACACCAGGGTCCTGCGGTTGTGATGAACATCAGCACTCTCACTGGTTTTGTAGGTCAACCAGTATTGAGCTACGGGTGCAGCCCAGCTCACGACACATACACTTGTATGCACAGCTTTTATACACAGAGCAAAGGTCATATAGGAAATTCTATTCACAAAAGTACAGGATATCGGCTGGAGTCAGTGAAGGAAAATCTCCATTGATTTCTTTTTTTTTCTTTTTGTTTTTTTAAATTTGTCGATATTATTTTTCTAATTTAATTGTGAACCGCTAAAATTGTCTGTCAAGGAAATAAATTAATCAATGCGTGTACTAAGGTCAGTTTATTGCTAATAGTGGTGTATTACCCTCATTTGTATTTTACTGCTATCTGAAATGATGCTTCTGCACTTTTATTACTGATCCATTAATGCGGAAACAGCTATCTATTGATGCTTGTGTAAAGTAGTGTATGTATACTGCTGTTCATAAGTAAGTTTTATATATTGATGAGTTAAGACGATACGCTTATTATATAGTGATTAACAAGAGAGAAATGTTTTTGCTGGATTGACTTTCTCAAATGTCAGAATTCCTACTTTGCTCTGTAAATGGATTTCTCTGCTTTCTGGCCTCTGTAAAAGAATCACAAAATTTCATATTTTTAAAACAAATACAGTATATTCAAATAATTTAATACAACAACCTGCTTGTCAATGCAAACCCCTTACCTTTCTAAATATATAACTGATTGACTTCAGTGTGTTTTGATTCTTTCAATTTTCTTGTAATTTTTGAAAGCCTAATTGATGCACTGGATGCACTGTGGTGCAACATACAGTATGTTTCCCTATTAGATCTAAATGTATTAAACTTTGTAAAATTAAAATACTATAGTAATTTACATGCATGTCAGACTTATAGAGACTTGTCGCATATGCGACCATTTTGGTCGCATATGCGCCCAAATTTTTATCAGTGCAACTATTAAATATATTTGGGAGCACCGATGCGACTAGGGAAAAAAATCTGGTGCACCTTTTTTTCCTCTTCTCTCTCGCTCTTTCTCTCTCTCCATGTAGAGGGTCCTCCTGAGGAGAACTTTGTTGCTGGGCCTTCAGTGAAAAGGTGGATGAGAGAGGGACCCAACTAATGTTACAAACATGTTTACAAAAGTGTTGACGGTTCTGTGAATAAAATACATGCCATGTTACATACCTGTATATTGTCTGTACGCCTTGCTTTTGGGTAGGTGCTCCTAAAAGTCTTTGCTGGTGCTACTAACTTCTAAATTTGGGAGCACCAGTGCTACCAAGAAAAAAAGTTAATTTCAAGGCCTGGCTAAATCAGTGTGATGACATCAACAAAAACAAACCCACAGCGTCATCACCACTGTGCTGATATGGCAGGACTTTCATGGTATTCTCCCTGCAGTGGCCGCCTCCAACCACTAGATGTCATTAGTACTCACCGAGTCTCCCTCAAACTCGGCACCACTGACGCTGAATGAAGAAAAACGTCCTTTAACTTTAATCTGTTTGTACCATTCATATATATATATATATATATATATATATATATATATATATATATATATATATATATATATATATATATATATATATATATATATATAACATAAACAATACGGCAAAAACATCTTTGTGAACCTGGAGACAAGTAAACAAGAGGGACAACAAAAGGGTTTACAAATAATCAGATGTTTTCCATTAATCTGATCTCCTTGTGTAGAAGCATGTCCATTTTACCAAGATGAAAACATGTATTTTGCATTTGCAAAGCATCAAATCTGTTTTATGTAACATGGAACTGTTCTATTAAACATTCAGGCAGCCCTGGAGATTCTGGTTCCCAGTTGAGGCCTTTTAACTGATTTTTGCAGACTTAAATGTTTGTGTCCCCAGTGCTCTCTTACGGTTGGTCAGCGTAGAATTGCTGTTGACAATTTTGTATTTAGGTCAGTGTGGCCCCCTCGGGGTCTGACAAACCACTTTCTCCCCGAGTTGCCGTGATTGACACGTTTCCTTATAACAAATGAAGTCTTGCTCCTCCGGTTTTAAATTCTTGATGAGTAACATGTTAGAAAATACAACAGTAAATGCACATGTTGGTGCATTGTTATTCAGATATCCCCGAGTACCATTTAGTTATTCCCTCCATACAAGTATTACTGAAAATAACGATGAACTACATCGTTAAAAAGCTGTCTGTCTGTTTATTCTCTGAATGCTAATGCCTTCGCCTCGTCTTGTGCTCCAAACAGACAAATGCCCCCTCTGGGTCTGAAGGTCTTGTTTTGCCTTGACCACATGGTCATGTGACCCAGTGGGTAGACACAGATACCTGTTGTCCTCCGTGCTGCAGCTCATCCTCACATGTCTGCGGTGCAGTAATAATCAACAGCCTAGAAAAAAGCAGAATTACCAGGACATCCTCTAAGAACATAATGCCTGTCGTAGACGCTGGGCATCTGTTGACATTTCCTTGGGATGTGTGGGATGGGGGTGGGGGGGTGGGGGGGGCTGAGGTTGGGAAGAGGGAGCATCAGGCTGGGATTAAGGGGGGAGCTGTGAAGGGGTTGAAGAGAAGGAGAAGAGCTGACCTGACCACATGCTTCATCCTTAAAGCGCTTTTCTTCCGTGCTGGCCCCATGCCCTGGCCAGCCAGTCCAGGTCAGACTCAGAGCCCCCGCTGGGCGATGCCCCATGCTGCAGTCAGCAGCCTTTGCGATCTGGCAGTTTGCTCTGCTGCGCCCTCACACTGATGAGGCAGTTTGGGGAGGGTCCCGAGAGGTCTGCAGCTTGATTCTTCAGTCAGCACTGCATCATCTTGAACGAAGAAGCATGAGGGTTGAAGTAAAAGCAAAATCAGGATGCACATTTTACATAATTAACACTAAATCCCAAATCAGTTTAAAACACAGTACAGCTGGTTCTGTCGCTTTGCTGTATCTTCATTTAAAACAAAAGATCATTAACTGGGAGTGACACCTGAATTCTGTTGAAGTTAATCGATAAAGTAGAACCCAGAACATTCTTGTTGTAAGGCGACAGCGCTACTCACTGCTCCACTGTCCCACCCATCAATAAATCAATACATGCATAACTTTCACCAACATACATTATGAACCCATACAAAATGAGATCCACATTTAGGTGTTTGAAACAACGTTTTATGATCACTTTTATATTTTATCACCTTTATAAGCTGCACATGCTCACCTTGTGATAAGGAGAAGATTTATGCTAATGATTATTCAGGTATTCAATTTACTATTATATTGATTGCCATAAGTGAGAATGTGGGGAGAGACATGTTTTAGACACCAAGATTATTATAGATAGCTTCAGACTAATGATCCATCAATATAGATTAATAGACTTATATCTCTTACTGTACATACAGACAAAAAGGATTAAAGTCCAGCTCATGACTTCATTCGAGACTTTTTGTCATCATGAATTTCACAACATTTAGAAGAAAAATATTTTTCTCAAAGGTAATCCCATCTTCAGGGAGTAACTTATTTCTGTAAGGGATTAGTCGATGCCTTCATGTCAGTCAACGGTGTCTAAAGATGCTTTGTCTTTTTCTAGCAGCCAATCAAATCACTCTCTGGAATGCTCCATCATTCTCCCACTCCAGACAAACTGCCCAAAGACTACAATATTTCGTGGAAGGTAACTTCCAGCTCCTGACAGGCTCCTGACTGACGAGTAAACGGTGAGGATGCCCCGGGGCAGAGTGCCAGTGCTTAGGCCAGATGGGAGCCCTGGTCTCTACCTGCCCCCCCCAACCCCCCATCCAGTCACCCAGTGCCAGTCCCCTCACAACCCTTCGTGCCATCTGTGCCGACCTGCCCCTAGCTATCAACAGTTCAAGAGCGGGTTGTAGCGTTCCCGGTTGCTCGTGGCAGCCGCTGACGCAGCTGCACAGATGTTGTCGGGGTGTAAAGATGGTGAGGGTGGGGCTAACATCTGCGGTCCTCGTGTGAACAGCGAAGCAGCACTTTGCAAGGAAGCCAGTCGCTGTGATCGTATGTCAATGAGCCGACAGACAACGGTGCTTAATGCCCCATGTGGGATTGTCAGCACCGCCCCTAGTAGAGCCCTCCCCACCCATTGGCCCATCCTACAAAGCCCATAATACTTCAGTCAGTTTCATAAATATGTTTTAGGGATTAAACCCAGATTAAGACAGTGTAAACTAGACAGATTCAGGTTCCCTAAGTAGATTCCTGTGATGTGATCCTGAAAACATCCCAGATCGTAGATTAAATGATGCATAATCCAGATTTCCTTATGTTTGTGGACTCTGGATACTTTGAGTGGCTTTGATGAAAATGTTGCCTTAAAATCCTTCACTGTTCTCCTCTGCCTCCCTCCCATCATGCAACTGGATGGAGTAGAGTGTCAGGTGTGTTCCTCTACTACTACCCTGCTGCTCTCTTTCTCTCTCCGCCCCCCTCTCTCTCGCTCTCACACACACACACACACACACACACACACACACACACACACACACACACACACACACACACACACACACACACACACACACAGACACATACACACACACACACACAAACACACACACACACGTATTTTAGATGAACACATCTGTGTGTGCCTGTGAGAGAGAGAGAGAGAGAGAGACAGAGACAGAATGGAAAATGAATAAAAGGACTTCATACATTTTTATGACCACACCGATAAGGTCAGTCATGTGCTGTGGTTACTAAGCAACACTGCTGCCCGGACAGTTACGGACCAGGAGAGTCAAACTGGAATGTGTTTACTGTATTCCGTTCTGTAAAGTATGATTGTCACGTTTGAATGACCGCACTGAACTTTCAACTTATGCCAAAGCTTTGTATTTTAATATGGAAAACCTGCATCTTCATGTTTCAGTTCAGTGAATTTATAAGAAAGATTTTTTATCCTCAAAGCTGTTGAAAACTGTAAGGCAAGATTTAGTTTAATTTAAAGTCACTGAAGTTGACATAGTGTATAGGATGAGGTTAACCCATCATATGAGCTGTGAAAAATATTGAAGGTTGTATCAAATGTGTGCATAAAAAATATAATGTCAATCAAAAGAATCCTTTTTGCCTGTAATGATGAAAAACCCAACCCTAGACCCAAATGTTCCACAGAAAATACAAAATGGAAATAGACAACAGGAAAGAAGAACTTCTCAAAATGCGTTCAAAGATGGATGAACTTCTTTGCTTTTAAAACTCAATGAAATCCAGAATGTATGATTATCGCCTCTTTAAATCTAACAGAAAGGCATCAGTAAGCCTGACAACATTGTGGACGATTGCTTGGCTTTGTTGAAGACTCCACTATAAAGCTACAATGATTTTATTATTCTGATTGCGACACATATGTTTGTCACAGTGCTAAAGTTGTCATATAATTATGCTTAAACTCACTCTGGGCCCTAAAGCAGACCTTGGTCTCTTAATGTAATCATAATTTTATGACAGTACTCAACTTTTTATTGTTTTAATGTCAGTGGTTTGGCACATTAGTGGGATATGATAAATTAGGGAACCAGGTTTGCATCAAACCTCCTTGTACAGACTGAATTTAATATGTATGAATTGATTTTGTAGACATAATTCTGGATGGAACCCTGCATTGCTGCCTCGATAATCAGTTTAGAACGCCAAAGCTGTGAATCCCTTTTCTTCAAATCACACCTAAAATCTGTTAATGGCCCTCTTGTCTGCTCCATAAGGATGGGACAGGAGGGCACTGAGCCATGACATGCAAAGTAGTCAATGATGGGAATCAATATATAGATTCATTAAGGTGCGCCGTCAATGAGCTCCGGCTGCTACTGTATGAGACGGGTGATTATGGAGCCAGCGAGGGTAAATCAGTCGTTTTCAGCCTTGTTAACTTGAACACTACTGGCATTTATTTCGTCGTCTAATTAGGACGGCTGCTGCTAACATATGAGAAACGCTTATGTGGAGTCAGTGGAACTGTCTCCTTGGACTCCATTGGCCTTAATAACCCTAGAATCATAGAATGTCTTTGGTCTTTTTGTCTCAGATTTTCTGACCATGAAATGAGGCAGATGAGATGGAAATCCCAGCCTCTCCATCTGCAGCTGGGTGTAGATGTGAGGCATTTGTGATCGGAGGATCATTGTGAGGATTTTTCCTTAAAGGTCCTTGTTGCTTTGTCTTTGAGAGCATCTCTTTATCACAGACACGCCGCTGTGTGAAGCTAGACCTATCTAACTTACTTTAAAGCTGATCCAGCTCGTCATCCATCTAATGGCGAGCAGTCTCTCTCAAAGGGAACACAAATTCTCCTTTTTTTTAAATTCTGGAGACATGTCAACTCATTAAACATGAATTGTGACACTGTCACACATTCTGTTCAGAATTTATGTATGGAGAAGAAGATTCAAAGCTGATCTAATGATAGGAGGGACTCAGGATGTACGCTGGACTCTTCCTCCTCTTCTGCCTCATAATGTGATGTGAATTATTCAGCAGTCAGACCCAGGTGGTGAAGAACCTGCTGTCATTCATCATCTTTAAGACACTATTAGAGGTATGTATATATGTGTATATATATATATATTTATATCTACAGTATCTATATTTATATCAGTCTATATAAAGTACCTATCTGTCTGTCTATATATCTTTCTCTCTCTCTATGTATATATGTTTAGATGTATGTATATTTGTCTGTCCAACATCGATATATACAGTATATACACAGTATATCGGTGTTGGACAGAGCAGCTTCTGCGGCTTTGGTGGAAAAAAATGAGTGCAGACGTAATGTTGTTCTCACATTTCACTCAGTATTACTGTTTTCTGGTGACCTCGGGTAACCCCTAGCTTTCCTACATGTGTCTCTCATTGGTTTAGTCAATGCGGTGACACCTGTGGCTAATTTTGTTTAAACTGCTGATAGGCACCGCACAACAGAGTGTGCACTCCCCGCTGACTGCGTGATAGTTTGTTGTGTTGCTACAGCACTCAATGAGCTGGAAATAACAAGTTAGACTAGCAACAGTCCAGCACTAAAACGTCCACAACAGCCAGATGGACGGATGTGAAATTTTCTGAGCACATTCATCATCCCCTGATGATGTACCTCTCTGACAGCCATCCTTCCTCTGTCCTCCAGCAGCGGTGTAAGGCTGACAGATGTGCTTTCCAGTGAAACGACTTGACTGCTGGATGGAGCACCGTGAAATCTGGTCCAGACAAAGAAAAACTGTCGCTCTTCCCATCAGCCGCAGCAGGGCTTTGTGTTTAGTGATTATTATCAACATTTATAACGTAAACACATTTAATTAAGATGACCAACATGGTGACTGTTACATTGGATTAGCGTTGCTAAAATTAGCACTTTCCTGGTCAAGTCCCCAGAATAAAGTATTGAACGGTTCCAGTAATGTTTTGTTAGCATTCATATACATAAGCATCATTCACAACAGCAGCTGGTCGTTCTGTGTCAAACAAAAAGCAAATATTTGCAATTACGTCCAGGAGAGTTTCCAACTTTTTTTTTTGTGCAACAAAACTAGCTATTTAAAAAAAACACATGATCGTCCCCTAACTCTTTTTAGTGCTTAAACCTGATTATCTATGTCATGTTTTCTTCTTATTTGTCTGTTAATCTGTCACAAGTTACATCCCTCCTCCTGATATTGACCAGATTGATCTGATTATCCACAACTACGTCTTCTGAATTCCTTCCTCCTTTTGTATTTAATCTGCGTTCCCGTTCCTTTTGTGCCCTCATGTTGGACATCCCAGTCTTCCTAGTTCAAAGTCAGATTAGGAAGAAGCACAGTAATCCACAACTGCATCACAGATATAATAGAAATTAAACAAGAAAATATGCAGTTGAATATCATTAGGTCTGTATGTAGACAGTCAGTAGGTGCCTGCCTCTGGAGCAAACTGGATAGTTTGTGATGGTAGACAGAAGTTGTAGAGTTCCAGGCTTCAGACCAGGGCTGCAGTGTAGTAAATGAAAGAAGAAAAGCTTTTCACATCAGAGTGAACACAACTGCAAACGTTGACACTGCTGGGAGCCAATGAGACTGACAGGGAAAAAAACAAAAGACGAACAAATAAAAAAACAAAACTTTTGTATCCAATATATGAGAAATGGTCCCTGTTTTCCTCCCTGTCATCGAAGCTGGAACGGTTGCAGTCAGTGATAACGATCTGTTTTATTTTGGGGATGCCTGGCTTGAAGCGCATGCAGGGGGCAGACAGGCGGTGACAGGTCCTGTATTCCTGGTGCAGAGCATTTTCATGTGCAGGTTCTGATGTGGATGCTGAGCCTAAGAGACAGACAGTGCATCCGGGCGGAGGGCTAAAGCCCGGCTCGCCTGCTACAGCATTTCAACATAAATGGGCCGAGCTAAATTCAGTGACATGGCAGCGGATGTCTCTGCAGTCACCATTGTGTCAGCGCCTTCAGAATCATTTCAAATTCAACATTTAGCGCAAATGTGACTTTCTTATCACAACAGCGTGCCTGAACAACACAACATGGATGTGTGCTCGCCGAGGATTCAAAAGGAAGCACTTATCCTCTGCCTCTTCTTCTCACGTCTCCTCAGAGGGGCAAAATAATTCTATAAAACGAAGGATGTTTTAAGATCTGTGCTTACATGTTAATAATTTCAAATGAAATTTATTTACACCAGACAGACGTCACCATGTTTGCTTTCCTTCTCACATAATGATCCGGTCTTCTCCTGAAGGTGAACTACTGCAGGCAGCTGTGGATGCCTGACATGGCTGCTGTTTGATGCCCCCTGGTGCATTGGGGAGGGTGGTGTGTGTGTGTGTGTGTGTGTGTGTGTGTGTGTGTGTGTGTGTGGGGCGGGGGGGGGTCGCTGCTTATATTTGTCAAGGTCAATTAATGAATGCAAGGGTAAGGCTGGAAGGATCCCCAAACGCCCCTGGGGCTCATAAATTATCCATAAAACACATTAAAAGACCTTATCTGAGCTCCACCAATTAAGATAATTTAGCATTTTCTCCCTCAAACGCCTACATGGTATCCAGTCAGGTGTAGCCTGCATCACTCCCTCTCCCTCACTCCCTCTCTCCTTCAGCATCCCTTCTCCATCCTGCTACACAGCAGCACTACCTGCGAACCATAGAGGGATATCCTGCATGCGCCAATTTCCCCTTTCATGTTAATTTACAGTTTCTCTCTTCCGGTTGGGACGCCGTGATCCGTCTTGTCGGTGATAAAACAAAAGAGTTTTTTCTTTTCTTTTCTTTAAATGCTCCTTCAGACGTTCAGCTGTGCGCCCCCTCACACCCCCCCACACCACCCATGCACCTTTAAGGCAATGGAGAGGGAGAGAAGCGGCTGCGGAGAAGAAGGCGAGGGTTTATTCCACAGTGCTCTGAGGCAGGGCAGGTTTTAAGCGCAGGGACTAGTGTGCGCAGTTTGTGTGTGCGGCTGCGGGGGGAAGATGCGTGTGCTTGTTGCTCGCCGGACGGAGAGAGGCGGCGAAGAGAGAATGAGTTTCCAGCGCAGCTAGCAATCGACTCAATGCGCTCATTAATGCTCGAAAAAAAATCCAACTTTTACGCATTTTTACGCGTTTCAAAGGTGACACGTTTGACTGTTTTCAGTTGGCCCAAATCGTTGGTTATTATTTATTGATTGTTTTCTTCATTCCGTTTTTGGAGCCTTTAATTATTTATTCTGTTGTTTTAATTGTTTTACCGTGGAGTTGGCTGTGCGCATAGGCAGTTTGTCCTATGCGTCTCCAGACTCTGACTCAGCAGCGGCAGCGGCACAGCGCACCTGGACCAGAGCGCACCGAGCGGAGCTCCCTCATGTTCCACGCAGAGCAGCGCTCCGACACGGGGGGACGGCTGCACTGAGGCCCGGCGCGGTGCGGTGCGGTCAGTCCAAAGACGGGAACGCACAATTGTGGATCATAACTATCTCCCGCCGTAGCAGAAGACAATCAGCTGCAGGAAAGAAGGAAAGGCGCTCGAACCTCCTCCTCTTCATCTTCTCCGGCGTGAAGGATTGAGAGAAAAGAGGGAGAGAAAGAGAGCAAGGGAGAGAGATTTGCAAGCTCCCCTTCCTCGTTCATTGACTTGTTGAAGAAATTAAAGGAGGAAATAACAAGAAGAAAGAGTGCGGGAAGAGCAGAAGAAAAAGCATAAGCTTGGATATTGAACGGAGCGGGGCATGTGGATATTGGCTCTCATCTTTTCCCAGTGCATCTTGAATGGTAGGTGATGCGTTTGTGCACATTAAACTTCAAGTTTATGTCAAGGATCCCAGCAGGCTCAGGGTGCAAATAAGATCACAACGAGTTTGCAAGAATTTCCACACTGGAGATACTGATTTGATTTGATTTTTAATTGAAGACTGTTTCTGTGTTTCTGACACAAGCAGCGTTTTACTAATGGTTTAATAGTTAGATCAGCATTAACATTTATATAATTTAAGTGTAAGAATGAGTCGTGCAACATTTAATATCCCCCTTTTATTGGAGAGGATGAGGCAAACACACACACACACACACACACACACACACACACACACACACACACACACATACAGAGGAGAAATGTAGGTTGAGTGATGAGGTGCAGGTTGTGCTGCATCAAGAACAAGGCTTTTAAATGTATTTTCATTTGAGTTTTTTTTACAGTTCATGTTTAAGAAAGTCTAGGCCTAGAGTAAAATATTCAAATTAATTTGTTTCATTCTCAGTTTGTGCCATAACTGATTGTTTATTTCTCATCAAACTACACAGGGCCTCAGTCAGGATGCATCCTCACACATCATTTTAGATCCTTAATCTGCACATTATTATGTTTCAATTCATCTTTTTTTTTTTTTTTTTTTACAAAAATGAGTTATGCAAAATTATCTTTTTGTAATTGAATTCGTCGTAACACATTTGTAAGGTTGCTTGGTGTAATCAACATTTGTTTGCAAAAATCTCTAATCTGTGTGTAATTTTTTTAAAAACAAGCCATCATTTACCTAATGATACAGAAATGATTTCTTTAAGGATCAAGAAATGAATTATTAAATCTAAAAACAGGATGTATACAAATTAAAAATATGTCAGGTTTATGCCTGCATACTGCAGCATAAATGTCCTGTGCTTGAATATTTAAAATAAATAAATTGTTTTCTGTCAGATCTGTCAAGTATCTTCTAGAAACAAGATTAAATAGCTTGACTGTGCTTTTTTCTGGCATTGCACCCGCCATATTAGAAGCACAGACATGGAGTCATTTTGGATTGGAAAAAAAAGAGACAAGCCCTTATCACCCTTTGCCCGGTGCACGTCTTTCAGAACGCATCCAGATCCCGTTCAGTTCATAGACAATTCCTCAAAACATTTCACTAATGCCCATTGTGTGTATTTTCAGTCTAAAAGTGACTGATTTTTTCTGCAAATACAAGAAGGGTGTGTGAGGAAGGGGGGCAATAAGGAGGACAAGGGGCTGTGATGTGTGTGTATGTGTGGGGGGGGATGTGCGTTTGTTGGGGGGCAGAAATCAGCTTGAAAGAAAATTGGCGTATTTAGAAACTGTTTTAAACGGCAGACGAAGGAAAGGGTAAAAAAAAAAAAAAATCCAAAGTGGACAGAATGTAAACTGAGAGTAGAGGGTCGATGCGTCAAACAAAGATGACAAGAAAACCATTTTGTGGCCGTGCTGAAGGGTTCAATGAAAGCAGTGTTTATTTATAGGAGGATGGAGTAAAAGCGGTGATGTAGCAAAGACTCCTCTCTGTTCCAGAGGAGACACAATTTCAAGGAACAGAGGACACTGATGTCCATTTTAAATCTGACTCGCTGCTGTGCAGAGATGCGCGCTTGCCGGCCACAGTCTATCGCTTTGCTTTTTGAATAGCTGTTTCAGTCTCTTTGGTTCAGGCAACGGCGCTGCAAAATGGCTGCTGCTGCACGGAAACTTTGAATGGCAGCAACAGCATCTGCGATGGTGATGAATGCTGCGTTTGTGGTCTCTGCTGATGCAGTACCATTCCGACAAAACTTGGTTTATTTGATGCTGACCTTTTCCTGTTGATTCAAAGATTTTATGTGTTTGGGTTTTATTTTCACGGCTTTGTATTTATCTTTCTGCATCAGGCTGTTGATTCGCTCACAACAGTCCTGCATAGATTAGTCCTAATGAGCAGGAGCCGTACCTCTTCTGGACACAGATGCATCTCCTAAAATGAATGCTTTTAGGGCTCTGGTCCAGTCGGGGCTGCTGAGGTTGTCTCTATGGAGACCTGTGTAATGAGTGCTGCTGCAGTGTGGGCATTGGGCTCGAGCATCACAGCACTCTGCTCAGGTGAGCCTGGTGATGCTTCCTGATAGAGTTCACCCTGCCAGTCTTTCATTTCATCTCTTGATTTCATTTAAATGCTTAATGGCTTAAACTCCTGACTTGATTCTTATCTGTTTCAAATTTTTTTTAAAATCTAAATATTGATAGATCCATCACCCGTTCATGGAATCATGCTACTCCAGCTATGCTGCGGACATTTATGAATGGTACCAACTGTCCAAACCCCATTTTGCATTTGAGAAAATCCATTTTCACGCTTTATCTCTGGGCTCATCTACAGCAGATATAAACAATGCGCTGCTGCAGAGAGTAAAATCTGCTGTGGAGTTCACTTCGGCAGTGCTTGAGCTTTTTAAGTGCTCTCGCAGAAGTGTCTATTAAAACCTAAATGGAACTGGAACAACATATTCCAGCTATGAAGAGATAAAATTGGGAGATGGCATAATGTTGTTTTTCCTCAGCTATGCCGGAGGGGAAATCTGACACATGCTCAATTGGACACTAATAAGCTGTGTAAATATACAGCGAGGCTCCTCCATTGGCTCTTAGTATCACTCTGTGCATGTTTATTTTTAGCTTTCGGTTTAGGATGGCAAAGAGGTTTGGGGGAAAGGGCACCTCCGCTTATGAAAACACAAGCATTGTCTTAAAATGTCCATTTCTTACTAATCCAGATGTGATTGGATTTTGTTTTTCAAAAAAATAAAAAGCAATCGATTGAGCAGAGAAAATGATCCCACAGCTCCTTCATGCTAAACAACTATTCTTGGATGATCACAGATACAAACGCCTGAGAATTAGAAAACCTGTCAACAGTCGTTAGGTTGCAGCAATAAAGCAATATCAGCCCTGTTGCAGACAGACTGAGACACAATGAGGCTGTCACACATATGGACATCACTGAACTGTGTGTAACAACATAATGATAACAATTAACGGCATCTGATCGATTGGAACATATGTCTGTAGTTTACCGCATCACAGAGAAATCTCATTTTGTGGGTTCATTTGAAGACATAAGGGTGTAATTACATTTACAGTTTGCGCTGCCATTTTGGTTTTATCAATAAGATAATAAGAATCATGATAAGAAAATGTATCTGTAGATCCTTCAGTGACGAGATATTTTAGTTTTTAAAATGGAAATGTCTGCAACATATTATAAACATCACATTTTTCCATTGAATGTTATTCTTTTAAATCTGCATAGGTTCAGGGTTTTCCCTGGTGCTGGTTCTGTGTGGAGGTTTGTCTATGTGGGTTCTCTGCCTTCCCCCAGCATCCCAAAGACATGTAACACAGCTAAAGCAGCGACTCTGAATTACCTGTAGGTGTGATGGTGAGTGGGAATGGTCGGGTGTCCCTGCCTCCCACCAATGTCAGCTTTGATCGGCAGTTCAAACAATATTGCAATATATTAATCTAAAATAAAGTATACAACCGTATTTCTATGGCACAGGTTCGATCATGAACCATCAGGATCTGTATTGAACAGAGGAGTCGGATGATCGGACGTTGTCAACAAAGTCTGATTCTGTTCTGTTGTTGAATTCTTCCAATTCTCTCCAGTAAGAACAGCTCTACTGAAAGGTCACACTAAGGCCAGTGGGAAACTAGGTCCTTGCTCACCAGCATCTTCTGGAATACATGTCACTTCTGATAGAGCCAGGACAGCTTGACAGAGTTACATCAACACACATCAGCAAACTATTGCATCTCTTATTCGAACAGGAATGTCTTGACACCAGTTTACAAAAGGCAGGCGATTGTGAATGCCTAATAGCAGTCAGTGTTTAAGTCCTTACAAGAATGGAAAGAAAATTTTAAACTCTCACATCGCGTGATGTGATTTCAGAAACAAAGTGCGCTAGAAGGGTGTTTTAATTTTTTATTGCTGTAATATTTTCAGACATTTTAGTGCCACCAGTCAGGTTTTTCTGTTTCCTTTCTGCAGTGAGCGTTGCATTAGCGTGTATCAGCAGCACGCTGTTGTCATGGCCTCACCGATCACACCAGGTTTTGTTGCGTTGTGGGGATTAGATTTTTTTGTGTTTTTCCGCTGTGCACGCCTGCGCCTTTGCTTTGCCGTTTAGAAGGGAGTATGCTCAAGCATATGGTAATGGGTGCACATTGAACTGTTAAAGGTTTCATTTAACCCAGATCGGAATGCTTAAGGAGATGATAGTGTGTAGTGAAGCAGAAAGGGAGGGGGGAGAGGGACACATAGTCAGCTTGTGTTATGTTGTATCTAAAGCTTAAAGAATCATATTAAATCAACATGGTTCTTCATGCAGAAAGAGTTATTTAATCCCTGTGGTGTATTACACACTTATATTGCAGCATGTAAAGGACATTGAAGACCTCTATATGCATATTTATTTTACATCCAATAGGGAGAAAATATAGCTTGTAATGGAGTTCCTGTTATATTGCACAGTTTTGCACATTTCAATTGGTATAGTGTAGTTTAAGGAAGTTGTCGATGAGCAAACAACTTTTTGCAGTGATGATCTGTGACAGGCCGATAAACCAACAGTGTGATTTATAAAATGCTAGTAAAACATGAAGCTAACTTGCCAAGGTGGTGATGGGGTAAAGGATGTTCTGTCGTCATCAGTGTGTCAGATCCTGCAGCAGCCGTTAAGAGAATCCTGAGCCTGTGAATGATTTACAGATAAATACACATCGTTCCAGATGCTTATCAATACGTGGTATTTATGTATGTCTAAATTACACATTACAGGTCTCAGCCAAGTAAAAGGACATTGCAGATTTCTTTTTTTCTTCATTGGGTTCCACTCCAAAAACTGATGATTCCTTCCTTTGCACTTGCCCCATTCTTACAGACAAGTTCATGGAAATCAATCTGATATTTTAAGAGTTACAGACTGAATTGTAATTTAGAAAGTGAATTGAAAAATGAAGGTAACTGTCTTTATCTGTTGATAAAGACAGTTACAGTTCGTTTTTGAAAGTATCAAGTATCTATCTGTCTGTCTGTCTCTCTGTCTGTCTCTCTATCTATCTATCTATCTATCTATCTATCTATCTATCTATCTATCTATCTATCTATCTATCTATCTATCTATCTATCTATCTATCTATCTATCTATCTATCTATCTATCTATCTATCTATCTATCTATCTATCTATCTATCTTTATCGAGCCTCAATAGATGGCAGATGGAGTCACCAATGACACATTTTTGAATAATCTTTTGTAAGTTTACAACTATATATGTGATTCTTTTTTATTTTGGATTGTGGTGTGGATTTTGATCTGATTTAAAAAGCGTGGGATTGTTTGGTGCAACGATGTTGCAAGGCTGTATCGCAGTAACATATGTCCATGGTAAAAAACAAAACAAAACATCGAACCATAGCTTTTAGCATTGGTCAGCTGGTCGGCGGTGTTAACAAGATGACAATTAGTTGTGCTGTTTGTGTCTGTAGGCTTTCATCATGAAATAGGTCAGTAGGTTAAAGCAGGTTTCAGGAAAATCTAAGCTAAGTTCACCTCAAGGCAGTCAATTTTAAGAACATGTACTTTGCATAGTCAAGCAGTGATGTCTAGCATGACTGATTAAGACTAATTACATTTATAACATCTTGTCTTAGTCTGCACGTTCTATACTTTATCACTTTGCAATGATAATTTCTGTTTAAATTAAAATCTTAAAAGTATGTTGAAATGTTGTCAAACCATGTGTTTGACCTCACTCCAGAGGTCAAGGATTGTATTGAGAATGTTGAATTCAGGATTGACATTGAAAGTCTTCACTGACCTTCCTTTAGTAGCAGATTTTCATGTCAAGCAACAATGAAGAATTTATTTGATGAAAATTAAACCTCCTCCAGTACTTTTAGCAGTGGGCATCTTGAACATGTTTAATGTGATTATTTTGATTCTCCAATGCCTCAGAATCAATTGTTGAAGAGTTGGCAGTGTATTACTATGCATAACTTATATAACCATCTTTAGAATTTCATTTGTCTTTGGCATCAAACGTAGCAACAATGAAGTGCACACCTATAACTAAGGGCGGCATCTATGTGCCCTAATGTATTATTCATGTCAGTGATAATTTAGATTTATTATATAGCCATTAAGTGTAGAGTTTTAAAGTTATTAACTTTTAAAACCCGTGGTGCACTGGCGTCGTGCCCGGAGTGTCCCCCGCCTCACGCCCTGAGACTGCCGGGATAGGCACCGGCTCCCCCGCGACCTGCGTCAGCGGATTAAGCGGGTTAAGAAAATGACTGACTGACTGACTTTTAAACCACAAACAAACATATAATATATTGAACTCCCTAAAAATAAGTGGACTGGTTCAGTTTGTTTGTCTTTCTGTCTGTTTATTTGCAGGATTATACAAAAACTAATTTGAATTTGGATGAAATTTTCACCAAAAATGGTTCCTGTTAAATCCTTGAGGTCATTAGATTTTGGTGATGATCAGGATCAGGATCATGAATATAATCAGCTGCTTTACCAAACTGTGGCTTCATAAATGGAGTAGAGAGAACTGGTATAAAATAAAAATAATTATATTTACATTTCATGCTAGTTGTTCTTTTTTTTTTTTTTAGATGGAAAAAAAATTAATCCGCAGAAGACAAAGTTGGGACCTCAGCGGTACTTTGTTTCCCTTTGGCTGACTATTGGATGTGTTCATTATGCGTAACCAAACCGTGCTGATTAACATTCAAATCCTTCTCAGTTCCTGAAGCTTGAAACGTGTAACATTTTCAAACATTCTGGCAAATGTTTCATTAAAGTGTCACTAGCCCCTAGCTCCTTTCTGCTCCAGCCTCCACTCTATCAGGCCTTCCCCACAAGTGATTATGCTAATTGCTGTTTGATCAGATGATTAAATTATAATTTGATTAATCCCAGGCGCTAAATGCTCTGAATACATTGGTTTGTCTTTTGCTGCCTGGCAGTGTTTGGAGAGTGTGTGATGCATGCAGTACAGATATAGGACTGGATGTACTGTATGGAAGATTGCATTGGGATGGTGCAGTGAACATGCATAAAACACAGTTGTCCTGTGGTTTGGTAATCACTGAATACATGATGACTAATAAAGGTCAGTTTGCAGATTGAGTTCAGCTTTAATGCAGATCGCAACTGTTGCCTCTCTCCATTATGCTCATTTGACTGTGGAACCATCAGGGTGATTTATAATAATGCTTATGTAGGACCTCATAATAAGGCCCACGTGTTAAATAACCCCCCACCACAGGTTTCAGTGCCACCCTGGCATCATTAAGTTGTACTTTTTCCCGTCATGCTTCTTAAGTAAAAACAGAATTTAAGAGTTCAAGGAAATAGATAGATGATATTTTAAATTTGTGTAGTGAACTGTTTCAGGGTGTGTTTGCAGAGGGGAGGGCGCAGTGGGGTTACTGAAGATGAAATTCTCTCGCCTTGGGGGTGGGGGGATGCGAGTGTTGATGAGTGGGGGTTGATTTTTCTGAGGCACGAGAGGTTGGCTTTCAGCGGAAAGGCAGCCATGTCTCGTCATTTGACCCACAATCCCATTTAACCCCAGGACTCTAATTTGCCCTCCCCTGTCAAGCACGAGCACGTTTATATCTGTCCTGAAAATAAATTTATTATTTCTAATTATTGTTACGATTTTAGCAGACCTATGCCATGCTCATCTCTTTGAGCTTTTTCAACCAAACATCCCTTTCCTCTCCATGTTTTGAGACTGTTTTAAAACAAGTACAGTATATTTTATGATCAATGCATGCTAGCGCAGCACCTCACTTCTAAGTCTGGATTTCAAATTCATTGATGTGTTTGTCGTGTAAACACCTTTTACATTCCGTACACTTGTACCTGGAGATGTGGGATTTTGTTAGACTGCTTTCAGAACAGAAACATGACTGATCCTGTTGTTTCTACTTCCTGTTTATCATCTTCAACTTCCACATCTGTCACAAATTGAGAAATGACATGCAGAATCAGAAACCCGTCTGCCTGCTTTACCATTATTTTGTCTTATATTTGTGGAATCAACTGAAATTTGATTATCAGTTTCATGCAAGTTTACATGAGAATCCTGGCTGTTTTAGACAATTCATCATGTACAATTGATTAGATTTCACTACAGTTGATGCCCTTCTGCATGGTGAAACAACATAAAACTACTGTTGTCATTTTTCTATTTTGATGTATGCGAAATGTATATAAGCCATAGGTTCCTGTGCTGTGCTGTAGTATAATATAGAAACCTTCTAGCTGCCAGCCTTACTCTTCCAGCTAATCTCCTCGTTCATCCCTCCCTGCTGGTTTTAATGTCCTCTCAGCTCACCGGAGATTTACGTCCTCTCTCCCTCTCTGTGTCTGAGCTCAGTCACTTGATAGTATAGCAGGCAGAGGTAGGAGGGATCTTATTAAAATAGAAGTCAGGCATCTTATGCATTCTTTAAAAACATGCACAGTACACAATTTATTGTCCTGGCATATATTCCATGCAAATGTTGCTGCACATCTTAACAGCTCTAACAGCTCACATAAATTTTCTCCTGCAAGAAAATGAGCCAAGAACTCTTTTTTTTTTTATATCATCTGATTTCAACATCATCTGAGAAACTGATAATGTGTTTGTGTTAACATTATTCTTTTGTAAGCACTGTTATAAAATAGCGGTTTGAAATAAGGGTTTTGAATTGGAAAATGTTCAAGGTGAATCTCTAGCAACATATTTTCTAATAGTACGCTTCTTCAGATCTTTGTTGTAGATGACAGATAACATCATGCATGTTAGTGCATGATGAAGCTGCTGTTGAAGCTAATCAGCTTAATACTGAAATCAACTGTGCAAAGTTAGTGCTACGCTAAGCTAACAGGCTACCATTACCATCAATATAAAAATATTGAGATAAAAAAAAATCCCATTGTACTCCAGTTGTTTGGAAACAACTCCCATGCCCCCACAATTTCTTAAGCCGCACAAACAAAAAACTGCATTGATAATGCTGACAGATAGGTCTCAACACCACGACTGCTATTTCATGCATTTAGAGCCAACTTCAGGAATGTCACAGGCTCAAAGAAGCTTTGTGTCATGCCAACATTTGACTTTCACTTCTGCTGGTTGTTTCTTTTGTACAATGTTTCGGGAGGCTATGGCACAGAGCATAACAAGTTAGCACTGATAGATTATCGCTGGTGAAAAGTTTGGAAATTAGCAAGATCGGGGCTTCATTGTCTTGAGCGATAACTTTCTGTTCAAACGTCTGTGGTGATCCATCCAATAGCTGTTGAGATAGTGGTGGACCAATAGAGAGGCTGACCGGCATTAGCACCCAGAAAAGCGTGCTTTCAGCATAACATACGCTTGCTTGAGGAGACCTTTTTCATTATTACCTTGACGCAAATTTAGATTTCAATTTCATGAATAAAAAAGCATCATATACTAGGCCACCGAATGCAGCCTGGCATGGCAAGACTTGCATTTTAATCTGATATATTTCACATTATTATTTATGGGCATCCAACAACATGCCTCTGATGAACTCGTAGAGTATAAAAACGTGTGACACAACACTGACAGATACTAACTGAGGTAATTTCTCACCGCATGTGAAGAACTGGGGCTGAACGAGATAGAGGAGAGTTACGACATGACTCCCTGAACTCACAGTGACGCCTGAAAGACATCTGCGTGAAGCTCTGATTCACCCTCAATAATCATGAGATAATTTTAGAAGTTCCTATATTAAATACAGGCGGTCATTTCATTACTGCGTACTGATGGGTAATGGAGCGTTATGACTGTCTCATATGGCTGTTTTTACTTCTCTTCTTGATGTGCCTTTTCATGTTAGCTTCAGCGGCTGCAGAAGGAGATTGTTTACTTACTCATGACAGCTTCTCACTTTGCCTCATAGCTTTTCTGCTCTTCTGTTTCTCCGACTCAGTCAATTTGTACCATTTGTCCATTTTCCATTTTCCATCTCGGTGATGTAACTCATTAGAGTCTTTAAAGAGTTCAACGCAGGGGAACTTCCTTCTCTGCTGTTGGCGTGCATGTAAATGAGCATTCATATGTATCAGCTAACCCACTCCACGGTGACTCCTGTCTCACCCTCCAGAGAGAGTTGACATCAGAGGAGGGTATCATTGTTTTACACAGCAGCTCCTCTGGCACTGAGTGCACCCCTCCACATTATTCATGAGGGCAAATTGGGAGTTGGTGTTTTAGGAGAGTTGTGGGACCTTGTTCTCAGATCTGCATCTCTGGCGCTTCTCTTTACTGCTTATTGTGTAAACCCCGAGGGCAGAGGAGGAGGGGTCGGAGGTTGCCGGGATGGAGGAGGGTTGGGATGCTTACTCACTGTCATCGTGAGGCCGTCCTGTCCTCCGCCCATCCCTACCCCTCCCTATCCCTCCCCCCCTTTGGCGTTCTCCTACCCCCACACTCTCCCTCCCCAGGCGGTCTCTGCAGAGCTCTGCCTTAATTACCTGCATTGCCTGCCATGAGCTGTCAGTGTGACTCACTGCTTGTTTGCCCCAGCGGAGTTGCCCTAATGTCTTGATGCCCCGGTACCCACTGTAGCACCGCAGAGGTCCCTGACCTGGTAAGAGCCACACTGTGGCCGAGGCTCCGTTGGACGGAGATGTGAAAATATATGAGTGGCCTCGGGCTGGAAAGACACGGGTTGGCTATCGGCTAATTCAGTGTGAAAAATCTTGGAATTAAGGGTTAATATCAGACGTTCCAAAAACACATGAAGCATCAATGAGCTTTTTGTAATTTGGACAAGAATGCAAGAGACTCCCTATGTTCATGTGATCCTGAATAATGGTTTTTGGTTGAGGTAAACACAGACCAGGCTGAAAGCCCCTGACACATCTGTGGACTAATGCACAGGCTAATGCAAAGGCCTTTTTATGCTGCGGGTTAGTGGGATCTGTATTGATTAGACATTTACTTAAATAAATTGCCTGTGTGATTTGGAAGCGGCCACTGATGGACACTGTTAGAGTGGGGGCTTCGTGGGTTCTGTTGACCACACAAAAATAGAGCCCGGTTTTGTCTTATGTTGTTTTATGGGAATATCGATAAAGATCCGGTTTTCAGTTTCAACATATTTGAAATACAGCATGGCTGCATGTGAGACATATTTTCTGTAACATTCAGGCTCAGCTACCAGCTGCAGTTTCACCTGTCAGCCGAGCCCACATCAGCCTCTTTGTTGGGGGACTCTGTGACATTAACGCTCATCCCCCCTCATCCCTCTGACACGCCAGCATGCACTCTCCTTGACCGAAGCGTGTCTGGTGCCCTTGAGCTCCAAGCACTGTAGCACAGGCTCCACTGTGGGGGGGATTGCATTAGGAGTCCCCTGCATTCTACGATTAGAGGCATCAGCGGGGCCCGCCACCAATAGGTGCTGACATTGAGGACTGAGCCAAGCATTATTTCACCCAGAGAGAAGAAAGAACCCTCCTCACTAACGGAAAAGGACCCCATTTCCCGCCCCTCTGGTGAGCCCTGCTAAGACAGAAAACACCAGTATAAAAAGAGTCCATCTATTATACATGTGTTGGATTCATAATTGAACAATATCACTTTTTCCTCTTTGTGGTTTGCACTCATGGAAAACTAATGTGGATCAGGAAGGGCGCCAGCATGGATGGACATATGGTGGCTGTTAGTGAGAGCGGTGTAACATCACAGGAGTGTTTGTGAAGCCAAAGGATGAAGATGGAGAGAGAATGATATCAGCGATTTCTGTGTTTGAGGACTTTGGTCTAAAAATAAAAAATAACTTTTGTTATCCAAAATCTCTTCAGTGTACAGACAGAACACAAGAATAATCAGACTTCATAAACATCATCATGAACTTCTGAAGAAGATAATTCATTTGAAATTAAGGCCGGGACACCCAGCGCTATCAGCTGAGACAGAAATCCTTTGAGGCGTGGACCAAAGCTTCGCCTTAATCTGCCAACGGCGCCGACGACTCACGACCATCGATAGGATCCACACAAATCCTTCATGTCTCCTTTCAAGATCCAGACCACTGTTGTTTTGATCTACTCCCGTGTTGTCAGTTTTACCAATAGATCCTCTAAAAGTTATCCCCATAAAAACAATGCATTTCATATCTCTGAGACACCCATTTGTACTTTTTATCTCACTATTTTATGACAGCTGCTCATCAGATTATTATTGATGGTACTGTAGACAAACTTGATGACTGCCTGCAGCCACCCACAGACTGTCTCCTTTGCTTCTATGATAAGTTAGGGTGAAAAGTGGTGGAATATTAATTTGCAATTGAGCATTCAAAATAATGTTTAGCTATTTGTGACTTACAGGCTTCCTTTCGTCTTTATGTGCTGTGATTTTATTTAGCCTACATCCTCCTTTAAATGCGACGTTTCACATTCTTAAGTCAGGACGTGAGGGACGGGATCGGAGGAGCGTGAAGAAGAGATGAAGGTTAGAGAGAAACAAACAAACGAAGCCGAGTTGGGAAATCAGATTAATTAATAAGGAGGAAAGATAGTATTCATTTGAAGGTGGTTGTGGGATACAGCTGAGTTGCTGCATGCTTTGACCTTTGTCATGCCACCTCTCCTCTTCTTCTCCTTTCTCTCTCTCTCTCTCTCTAATAGTTGCATGTCAGAGTGCTTTCCCCACTCAACCCCCACCTCCGCTGTTTTCCTTGGCACTGCACTGAAAAATAAATGCACTCCCACTGTATCTGTCTGAACTATCGAAAACTGGCAGGGCTCTCCGTCCATCAGGCTTCCTTCTCTTAAGAAATCAGCCACCCAGAATGGGTGCTAGTGGAGGTGGTGGTGGTGGTGGGGGGGTCTCAATTTTTTATGAGTTGGTGCAAATGTCGTTATGAGAGAACGTTTCGTCTTTGACCAGTCACCTTTCAAAAACACTCAGACCAGAGGTTGCTTGATGGCTGTTGGGCTTCATTAAGTGTGTATTTGCTAGCGTAGCAACCACGCACCGTCGCCATCGATGTCCCCAATGGATGATTACAAATAAATGTAGCTTTTACTCATGCAAAGCACCGGAGATGTAAACGACCTTGAATGCATAATCTAGAAAAGATATTCCCTGCGAAGTTTTTCAAGGAGTTGTAGCTTTCTTTCTTCCACTGACACATCACCCTAGTTTTCACAAGACACGTTCATCAAAACACACTGACGCTTGAGTGACTTTCTGCAACTTTTATTTTTTAATCGTAAAAAATACAGCTTGTCACCAACCTAGAGATTTTTTCCTATTTGTTCGCCCCTCTTGCATTTACATCTTCATTTTTGTTACCACGTTATGGTCCTGTAGGGACCATAACGTTTATAGGTTACTTCACATTTATAGGTTAGTTCATAGGTTAGTTATAGGTTAGTTCACATTTAGTTAGCTTCCTACTCTACAGTAATGATCTTTACTAATGCTTTAAACAATAAGACCAGTTTGTTCAACTCACCAATTAACACAACTGAATGTTCTTATATTGAAAAACATACCTGAGCAGTTGCTAGTGTGAAATGGATTGATGAATGTCAACATGTCACATATTTGAGCTCGGTTAAGAAACTTAAGTAGAGCTTTAGAGAAACATTCTTGGTTTGGAACTGTAAAATGAGATGATTGTTTAACTTCTATTAGTAGTTTTCTACTGACAAAAAAACCAACCCACCAAACCAACAAACCAACCAACCAACACTTGTCTAACCAATTAACTTATCAACATCTTTAATTAAAGCGTGCCAAATGCAAAATTTCAAATGTATTTTTTTTGTTTCCTTTATGTTCAAAGCTTTTGGTGTTGCTTAAGCAGAGTACCACATATTATAATATGTGGTACTTACTTTCATAACACTATAAACCAGCTACTGTGTCTTACAGTATAAATGTTTCAGTTTATTGTGAATTACCTCAGCCTGCAGGAGGCAAATGGGGAAACATGGTAGCACAGTGGGTAGCAATGTTGTATGGAGTTTACATGTTCTCCTGTGTTTGCTTGGGTTCTCTCTGGGTTTTTTAAAGTATTTTGGCAAAATAATGAGATAACAGAGTATTCTTTATCCTAAAACTACAAAACAGTACACACAACATGCAGGCATGCATACACACATTGGTATTTGTGTATTGCCAATCCTTTTCAGCAGTTATCAGGTTACTCACAATCTGGTAAAATGACGCATCAATATAAACCTGGCCAAAATAATTTACTGTATATGTAAACATTTCAGTATAGTCAAGCTGGAAATATCTTGTGCTGTGGCTGCTCTGGCTTTTCTGGCCACCTTTTGGATAGGAAACTCCGGTCTTGTAGCTTTTCAACACCTCCAGAGTCTTCAGAGTACTGCATGTGTGAAGTGAGCGCTGCTAGAAATGTGCAGAAACATGTGTACTCGGCAGTGTTTGTTTGCTGTAACAGGTTGAACGACCAGTTGGTGAAAGTGGCCGGTGATTTGAGTGCGCTCATTAGGAATTTATGAAGCGCTAAAATGTTTGGTCTCCAGGGAGGGGGGATTGGCAGCTGTCGCAGACGAGGGCTGGCAGTAGAGAAAAAGAGACAGCGATACGGAGAGACTGTAGAGGTACAGCAGAGATGTCTGAAATATTTAGAGGGTCACTGGCTGTTAACACCAGCTGTATATACACCTTATGGTTTGTTTATTGTGGAATTATCACATGCAAATGAGCTTTTTATGCCTTGTGATTTACATGAAAGAGTAAGTTTTTCTTTCTAGACATCCCAAGGAACGGCTGTGCAGAGTAGTCTCACATAATTTATCGCAGTTTTATTAGGCATGAAAAAAAACCCTACTTCCATGGTGTCATTCTTCACAATTTCATTGTCGTACTAATCTGTCATTATCCGAACGTGGCCTTCAGTCATATTGAATATGTTAGCACAAAATGTTACCTGTCAACATCCAAGCAAATTTTTCTCTGTAAAGAAAGAAGCTTTCAGAAAAAATATGCAAACAGAGGATGCTTTGTAAAGTAAAAGAAGTTAGGAAAAGCGTTTTAAAAGTACTTCAAAGAAATAAAACATGAAATGCAGTATAACAACGCATGCAACAAATATAACACACAAATAAGACAATATGTTAAAAAATACAAAGACTGACTTTGGTTCACGTGTTTCAAGTTTGTCTCATTTTTAACACTTTATTACAACATTGCAGTTGTGTTTATTTATACAACAGAATATATAAAAACAGTTATGAAATTAATTTCAAAACCACTTTCTCCTCTCCCTTAAAGGTAAGGAGGTACTCTGCTGCTGTGAACTGGCATCTAATGGGACAATGATTAATAGAGCTATTCATTTAGCTCAATAATGACAAAACGATTGATCCAGATAATTACGTGTCCATCAGAAGAGATGCATGTGTTGTCACCTTCTTTTGTGATCAGAGGAACTTGGGTTTGTGCGGGTGACAGGTGGAGTTATGAACACACCAATAAGTAATAGTAATATCAAAGAAAGAATCCTCAAATCCTTAGATTTATTTAAATATTTTACAGTCAGAGTTCTGCTGTTATCTAACACTTATTTTCCCCACGACTCAAAACAGGAGAAATATTAAAAACAAAGGGATGTATTAGATAAGTCCTCCAGCCTTCCTTGGGCTCAAGCCAGTATACATACACTGGCTTCATGCCAACAGTGTGGGTTGTCCATTAAAGCAAAGTTGTGTTGTCAGTTTTTATCCGACAGAGTAACTTACCACTGGGGAAGTGCATCACATTACCTCGATTTGCTTCATTAGTTAAGATGACTTGGAAACATCCCCTGGTGCATGCTGGGTGGACGAGCACGACAATTTGGCTCCAAACCAAAGTGTGTGTTTTGGTTTTTTTTGCCAATATCCAAATTACGATTACGAAAAATCATTGTCAGTTAGTATCCAACACATCAGAAACAGAATGCTACCATGATGGATTACCTTTTTGTGAGATTAATGAAAATGTATTCGATCAGTTTGTGAATAGAGAAGCCATGCGTGTTACCGTGTAAAAGGGTATAAACACAGACATAAAACCTTGGAGACACATATTTGGCCTTGTGAACATTTTCGATCACACAGTGCAGCATATTGTACCACCATCTATTATTCTTGGACCGTTTGGGTTGTTACATTTTTTACCTGCATTTTTAAGTAAAAAAATGTCTTTTATTGTTGTAAACAAATACATCTAAAGCCGCAAAAACTCTCTGGATTTCAGAGTGCTGTGTTTGTTTGTGTTTGCCTTGAAGCTTTCCAGTTAGTGCATTGTGTGTCTGTATCTGTGTGTATGTGTTTTCTGTAGGGCTAATAATTCTTCTTATTATTTTTTTAGTCAGAAATTTGTGAAACATCACCGGAGGCCACCGAGACATCGTCAAAAGTTTTGTTTTGTTTGACTGAAATTCTCAAATCCTGCTTTTATTATTAACGTTGTATAATTACAGAGAAAAACAGTAAATCATTTTGTGTGAGAAGAACCCGGTGCCAGACAGTGTTTCTCTTTTTCTACAACTTGAAAACAGATTTCAATGTGTAATGGATTCAGAATAGTCAAACTTTTAATCAATGACATTTACTATTCTTTCTTATTCACATATGTGGTGCATGTTTTAGGTTTACAGACATGTCTGCTGTCTAAAGAGGTGCAGTGCTTTACTGTCACTGCTCTTTCACATCCAGTGCTGATTGCTAGCACATACACACAACACACACACACACACACACACACACACACACACACACACACACACACACACACACACACACACACACACATACACACACGCTTGTCCTTGAATCAAAGTAAAACAGAGGTATAGGTTAGTACTACTCAGATATAACAGTTGATTTAACAGTCTTGGGTGGATCTCATCACTTAATGTAGTGTTAAAGTTGTCTTATGAAGTAAAATAAATTGTAATTTTATTCTCATTTGTCTCCCTGTAGTTTTCTGTGAAGATCTACGTTCCAGCTTATATTTTGTCAATGCATCTGTGCAAGAGGTAGTGTTTGCCAGCACCACAGGGACATCGGTGCCCTGTCCCGCCGCAGGCGTGCCCCCTGTCTCACTGCGCTGGTACCTGGCCACTGGCGAGGAGATCTATGACGTGCCAGGGATCCGCCATGTGCACCCCAACGGCACCCTTCAGATCTTCCACATCCCTCCTTCCAGCTTCAGCAAACTCATCCACGACAACACCTACTATTGCACAGCGGAGAACCCCTCAGGGAGAATCAGGAGCCAAGATGTGCACATTAAGGCTGGTGAGTTTCGCTGCTCATGAACATCCAAATTATATTGTTTCAAACCCAAACAATCACAGGCTGCTGTTTTAACTCACTATTTTTTCCTTATCATCCTCCCAGTCCTACGAGAGCCGTACACTGTCCGGGTGGAGGACCAGAAAGCCATGAGAGGCAATGTGGTGGTCTTCAAGTGCATTATCCCTGCCTCGGTGGAGGCCTACATCACTGTTGTGTCCTGGGAAAAGGACACAATGTCAATCAACGCTGAAAGTAAGTCATTACATTTTTCTTACAGCGGTAATGAATATTTGAAAGATAAAAATTTTTGTTGCTCTTGTGAGGCTCTTCTTATGACTTATTAGCTGATATGAGAGATTAGGCCCAAGAAGAGCCTGCATGATTGATTTAACAAGATGTTTATAGAATTTATTACTTTGATACAGATATACTCACCGCAAACAAATATGAATAGATGGTTGTGAGCCATTAGGTCAGCGGTGGCTGGAAATCTGCAGATTGGTTTTACAACACAGAAGGACAATTATTTAGGTTTGTTACTGGGATGCTATTAAGCTTTCTTTCCATGATCATAATGGAGCAACGAAAAAGTACAGGGAGATACAGGTGCATTTTCTTTTTACATTGGGGAAAGGAAATGCAGCATGGCTCAGTGGGACATGTGGAAGCACATGAAAGGAAATTTCAGTATGCTTTTTGTCATCTTAAATAGTCCAGACAGCCATTAACGAAAGTAAAACCCTCTTACGGCAGAAACTAAAGCAGGGCTTCCTGGATATGCTTTTATCTCATGGTGATTACCTAAACAATGGTTGTTAATATTGTGTGTTTTATGACGGTTAAGGTTGTTGCCTGAAAAAAAAAACCCCCACCACTGATAAACCTTAATTGACGTCTTGTCCTTGGAAACTGAATGAAGAGCTGCCTTTGTCATGAGAAAGGCTTTGTAACACCAGAAGTGAGTGGTCTACACAAAACAATCCTGGCTTGTGCAGGTTGCCAAGCATGTGTGTGTGTGTGTGTGTGTGTGTGTGTGTGTGTGTGTGTTTGTGTGTGTGTGTGTGTGTGTGTGTGCGTGTGTGTGTGCGTGTGTCCATATCTGTCTGACCCAATGACAGTGAGGTCCTGCTCCTCTTCTTCTGCCTGGTCTTCCACGAGAGCACAGGCTGCCAGCCATGTCACTTAGTCTCAGTGTATTGACCCATTTCTCTGGCTGATAGGAGGCACCGCAGCGCTCCGATCATTCAAATCACTTAAATGGAACATTCGCCTATGTGATTGTTTCCCCAGCCTTCAGGGGCAAATTCACTTTATGTGGGGCATTTAGCAAACTCAATAGACAAGAGCTAATGTCATTTTGCTTTTGGACGGAGGGCAAATGCTAGATAGCCACTGCTTTTTTTTTCTTTTTCTTTTTTTGTTAACGTTTCACATTTGTCTGCCGAGACCAAATTGGCCATGTTGAAATCTATAGCAATCTCTTAATTGTCCAAAAATGGATTTGCCGCAAGCAAGCAAGCTTCCGAATATGGGCATATCCAAGGGTTACGCTGCTGATGGAATGTTTACTGTGCAGATGGTGTCCTGCTCCGGATAGATCTTTGAACTTAATATTCAATTGATGGGTTCCTTTACAGTACGGCTGTTTTTAACTGAATGTTTTGGAATATAGGAAAACACAAAAGTTTCAGCATCGTCAGAACAAAGGGTTTGTTCTGAGCTGTAAAAAATCATCACGGCTGTAGCCATCAGCCATGTAAACGCTGTCAAAAAAATCACCCAGGCACCATTCCAATGCTCTTCCCCATGCTAAATAATGGATGACAGAAGCCTATGAATCCATGAGCAAATGGTCTTTATTCACGACTCAGCGCACGCATCCTACTGACGCACTGTCCATTGCCCTCATCCTCCACCACACACATTTTAAGTGTACTGTATGTGTGTGTATCCATGTCGATGAGCCTGACAGTTTGATGACAGACGGCCTAATCTCCCATGCTGATGACCGATCTTCAACATTTTAACTTTTTATGAATTAAAAATAATATCAACACTTGGAAGTTTTCAAAATGTATTTTTTTTGTCTATCACATGAATAATTGAGTCGGCTTTTCAGTTTGGGAGGTGTAGCATGATGCATTGGGCCCCATCAGGTCCTCCGGAGGTCTCGCTGGACCTGGAGCTCTCTGCGTTGTTGCAGGGTAGACTAACAAAGCAGCACTTAAAGAACCACGGTGTCCATTAGAGAAAGAATGGAAAATTATGATGAAAAATGCATTCAGTCAGGTCAGCCAATAACACCTGTCAGTTACAGTAGTTACATATGGACTGAAGCTGACCAATGAGATTCAAGAATCAAAGCCATTTTGTTTTCGTGCTTATGAAAATTTTAAATTTAATTCAGTTCTGGATAGAAGGACTAATCCGGAATATTTTACATTGTTCTTTAATATTGGCATTAAAGTGAAGAGTCTTTTCTGAAAACAAAGACAATATGAAATGCTTGCAATCTTTCATTTATCTTTGTGAGAATCAAGGCAATCGCGAGGGGGATGGCTCGTGGTGGTGGTGGTGGTGGTGGTGGTGGGGTATTCAGTTCAAAACCTGCAAACTGCACCGACTAAGAGGATTTCAGAGAGAATTTAGAAACAGGAGCCAATCAGGACCAAGTCATCGTGATGGGTTTACTGGTTTACTATGATTCATGAACACAATGGAGGGGAATCTGTCATTATATGATAAGGCTCTTAAAGAAAGCCTGTTGTCAGGACGAATGAAAAGGGCAACGCTGACCCCAACTTAATTCATTAACTCCACTCATAATTTAACATTCCTATTGGCAGACTATACATGTGTTGTCGCCATAATACCCCACCACAATCTCAGTTTATCTTATCATGTTGTTGGTGTAAATACTGAGCAGTCTAACCATGCGAGCCCAGAAAAGAAGCATTAGCGGCGCATTGATGTCGTGACGTCAGCTGAACCCTGCGTCGGACCGCTGCCTCCTGCCTGACCAGTGGAGTTAATCCTTGTCAAGATGCCAAACAGTAATCCCAAGTCAGGGCCTAGAAGAAGAGAATTTAAAAGGTCAATGAGGAAAACGGAGTGAGAGAAGCACCAACGGGGTATTTTCCATTTATCTTTCGACGATAAGGATGTAGACGCAGTTTTAAGAAATATCTGGGACGTTCTTTCTTTTTTTTTTTTTTTTTACTGTGGTAGTTGATTGATATGCAGGGACGTTGCTACATACTCAAAATCATAGAGGTCAGGAGAGACGGTGTAAATTTGGATGCCTCCTACTAACGGAAACAACTCATTTTTTTACCTTTGCTAAGTAGCTAATGTTTTCACAGGAATTCATGGGACTCTTAACAGGATTATAGAAAAACTACTTGACAGATTTTAATGAAACTTGTTGGGCGTTTCAGAAAATTTGGGGAAAAAGGCCTGTAAATATTAGAGTTGATTCCGATAAAGGACTTGAACTTGAGGGCAGCCATTTATGTCTCGTTTAAATATAGATTAAGGTTTAATTAAATTAAAAGTCATGGTACAGATTTATGTGCCCGACTGGGTGTCCTTGCAGTCTATTTTTGGTCACATGTAAAAAAAAAAAAAAAAACAATTTGTCATTAGTATTTGTGGTCATTTGCTTTTAATACATGGCGGAATAGCAAAAAAATGGGGTTGATTTCTAACTGTGTGTGTGTGTATGCTTGTGTGTGTGTGTGTGTGTGTGTGTGTGTGTATTAAGACTCCTGTTGTGTTGAAGATGATCTATACCCTAAGTCATGTTTGGCTAGCTTGCCTTTAAAGTAGGTTAGCTTGTAGCTGATAAACAATATGAGTAGGCCCAGATGAGCAGCGTGATTGATTGTTAAGAGATCTGTGTCAGTAAAATTGTAGAATCGGCTGCAATTTAGTCGTGCACCTCCCTGGTGCGACTGCGTTCTCCTCCTGTTGGATGCTGGGATGGACCGGTTCTAGCTGCGTCTCTGTTGCTGCGTTGGGCCGTTCCCCCAGGTGCAGCCGGCGCTGCAGTCACTGTGGAGGCCTTGTAGTCATTTGCCTCAGCCTGATGCTGCCTGCTCTGCATTCAGCACCAGCAGGGACGAGAAGGGGGCCGACCCCCCGGCGCTACTGCAGAGACTTCCACACATAGAAAAAAAAACAAAAAACACACACACACAAACACCCACATGAGGGCTTCTTTTCATTCACCGCACGAGCTTAGCACAAGGGCCGCTGGCCATCGCGCTGATTCTCTCTGCTCCGCTCAGCCCTCCCTCATCCCGTTTGTCTCTTCTTTTTCCTGCACTCTGCTTCTGTCACCACTTCACACACACGTATGAACTGTTACATGCCTGCGTACGCACACCAGAAATTAAGCTGCACCCTCTACACGCTGCTGGCTTTGATGGAACGTAGAGACATTTGTTTAGAGATGCTACAGATTGCTCTAACACTTCCAGTCTTGCCATTTGTGAAGCCATATTGTGCGTTTCACAGTTTATTTCATGTTTGTTGACATTTGGAATGTGCACTGGAGTTATTTCTGCAGCTAGTCTCCATCCCTGCAGCCAGTGCCAAAAGGGAGAAGCGCCAGCGTCAGTATGTCGGCTTAATTGGCTGTGTATAATGGGCCTTTGAAGCAAATATCAAGAGTTACTATCAAAAGGCTGCTGGACTTATCGTGTGTTTCCACAGCACGACTGTTTCTCCTCCTCCGTCTGTAGGCAGCTGATGTTGAGTCGATCAAACGTCAGTCTAGGTTCACACACTTGATGTAAGCAAAATTTAGATGAATCGTACATTTTCCATATATTTGACATGCAGAACGTGGGGAATCAGCGCTAAATTATCTGTAATACCATATGTGCATCCTACAGGTAGTTCGATATAATAAATGGTTCTTGTTGATGGCGACCTCGCTGTCGGTTTTTGCCCGTTTCTTAGAATGCTTTGCAGAATGCGCAGCCATTGGCGCAGCACAACCTTGAACTGGGGGCTGGGATGGGTGTGTAATGGTTTTACTGGCCCCTGTGTGACGGAGATTTGAAGGGAGGGGGGGGAGGGTTGAGGCGGGGGGGGGGAGGAGGATTGCGAACTCCCCCCCCCCCTCTCTCTCTCTCTTCCTCCCCAGCCCTGCCTCTCTGTTGACAGGCAGGGTTGAGGCTGTGACGTGTGACGGGCTGGATGTATATAGTCTTATTCCAACATTCTGTCTGCTCATGATTGGCTGCAGTCTTGTTATTCACACAGAAAAATGGGTCAGGTGGCCTGCGGAGAGTGGAGTGTTTGTACGTGTGGATGGACGGAAGGCACAAACACACACGCACATACCTGCACATGAACAGGTTTATGCTCGGCAGCAGAGCGGTGGTGGCAGATAAATAACAGATAAATGAAAATAAATCCAGGTTATGTGCTAAGCAGCTCTCATGTTGAATTCACTGTGCTTTCTCACAAACCGCAAGCTGCTTCTAGCCTGGTAGCAGGGGCTTAGCGAGATAAATAAAGGGTTGCACTGAAGGAAGAAGAAAAAAAAAAAAAAAAAACTGGGAAGAAAATCAATACCTGTGTGCATGAATCTGGCTGCAGCTGCCACAAAGCATTATGGGAACATGACGGATTAGATATACTTGGGCTGGGCAGTGTGGTTACAGCGTTAGAGGCTATATGGGTTAAAAACAAATGAGGAGTCATAGATATTTATTTTTCAATCTTTTATTTAAGGACAATACAAAAAATGTGAGTTGTTTTAATATAACCCAGGCAGCTATCATCATGGTTCATGGGTTTATTCTGGCTTCACAAAGCTTCTCAACATAGCAAACAAAATTGATTCTATGTATCTTATGTTATAAACTTACAAAAGGATATAAAATCTAGATAGTTTGCACATTAGCTTATAAATGATATCATAAACTGTCCTTCTGTTTACACGGGGCAAAGGAGCTCCATGTTCACTTCAGTCCAAACCCTGGAGTCATTCCAGAAATGTCTAGTAAGACATGTCATGTTATCCTGATAGAGACTCCTACAGCAAAAATGTTTTCATGAACGTTCAGCTCAGCGTTGCAGGTGGAAAACACACCTGTATTGTGGATTTTTCACTCCTGATGACTGAAATGAACAAAACGTGTCACAAGTGTCCGATAACGCTGCGGAGCATCACCATCAAATGACGCTGTGTGTGCTCACTACATCCCTCTCCACACAGCCTGCTGATCCAGTCTCAGCCCAAGACTGACAGAGATATTAATTAGATTGGCTGATGGCCTTTCTCTCCCTTCACTGCAATGATCACACTCCCACCTCTGCACTGGGCTGTTTGCTCACCAATAACTGCAATTTGTTTTTTATTAAACTATCGGGCTTGGAACAATTAGGGTATGAGTAGGATGTGGTGGTGGTGTGCGTGTGTGTGTGTGTGTGTGTGTGTGTGTGTGTGTGTGTGTGTGTGTGTGTGTGTGTGTGTGTGCAGGCAGGAGGAGGAGGAGTGTCAGAGGGAGGAGGGGGGATACTAAACAATGCTTAATCTTTGATAAACAGTGAGGTCTCCTTTGTGCCGCTGCAGTCTGGCACATCTTCTCCAGGCTGCTCAGCACTGGGCTGGGCCCGCTCACGGCCGCCGCCGCCACCGCCGCCGCCACCGCCGCCTCCTCGACTCCTGGACCTGGATGGAAGCCAGGTCATGCTTGGCTCCCCGCCAACATACAGATTAGCTATAAGCTCAACATGAGCTAATCATAGAAGGAGCCACCAATTAATTGGCACTTAAACATTCGGTGGACTGTGTGGATTTCAGCTGGAAGTTATCAATATATAAAAGTGATCGGGTTGGGTTTCACTGCAGATATTTTCACATGTGACACATTTTTGGGGAGGGCTTTATTGCATTAATGATTATATTACAGATACAATCTATGTAATATGTTTGGTATTAAACATTGAGGCTGTATATGTCAGAGGACTTAGTTTACTGATGTCACTTCCTGTCTGGTTGGGAGGAGGCAACATGACATCAATGATGCATTCACGCCTAAACATCTCGGTAATGCAAGGTGGCATAAGTCAAGTTATGGTTCAGACAAGATGATGCTCACTTTATAGGCAAATTATGAGCGACGTGGCTCGAGACTGATCATCCAGAGATGATAAATTAAACATACTGCTGGGATTAAGCAGTTTTTTTTTTTTTTTTAATTAAGTCATGTTTGATAAATAAAACATCAGGCATCAGAATCAGTGATGGACGCTGTGGACTTTTAGATAAGCTTCCCTTGCAGCTCTGGAGAAACACCTGCGTTGTTGCCCGTGAGCGCTTCAGTACGTCACTACTCTCTTGTCAGGGATACAAAAAAAAAAAAAGAAAGGTGATTCCCCTCACACTTCTCCATCTCATCCATGTGTAACCCCGCCATATTTTTACGTCAGAAAATTTTTGGGAAAAAAAAAAAAAGCAAAATGATTTATAGGGAAATCCTTTGACTGGCGACAAAGGCTGCTTGAAAATCGCAGCATCCCTGTACCGTGTAGGAACCTGCAGAGTGGCTGATATGCATATAAAGTGTGTGTGATTGTGTGTGTGTGCGGTAGGGAGACAGCGAGGGAGAGGAAAAAAGTGTATCGGTGTGTGTGTTGGTGTGTAGGAGGAGGAAAAGGGGGAGTTGGCTGTGAATGGTTGCTCTTATCGCGTGCAGGCAGCTGCTGCAGTGTCTTTGAGAGACAGAGGGGCTGTCCATGCATGCCACTCACTTTGTCTATTCACACCCTCCCTTTTTTTTTTATATATCTTTCTCTCCCTTTCTCCCTTCATCCCCGTCTTTGCGGCATTTGACTGCAAGGAAGTAAACGAAAGAAGGAGGAAAAGAAGAATCAAGGCTCGAGTTTTAACACAGACAAGAATGCAGACAAGAATGCAGACAGAATACAGACGTGGAGGCCTTCAGATTCACGTCTTCACCGTGACGCTTAGAACAAGGGACAGGCAAGAAATTAAATGTCACTGAACATCAACACATCACCGTGGCTAACGTGTGACCGTGCGAATACACAATGATGTCTCACATTGTTGACACAGACATTTCAATAAATCACAGCTGTTTACAGGCAGAGCTCGGCAGGCCTTAAACGTGGCTTGCTTAACCTGGAATTCAAAGATTTAATTTCTTTCTTTAAATATTTTCTTTCAAAATCGTCATCGATACAAGCGCGATGAGAAATATGTATCCCATGAGTATCAAACAAATCGCTGCTTCTTCCACAGCCTGTAACAGGATAACCGTGATGAGGATTCCTCCCCCTGCTAATCAGAACTATGAATAATGAAGTCCGTTCATTCAGTGGGGAGTCGGCTGCCACGTAAAGGTGACCTGTGGAAAAGTATTTCCAAGACGAGCCGTCAAGGGAAATCACCTTGATAGATGGGTGTCTCAAGCAGCAAGGAAAGTGATATCCCTAAGCAATGCATGCTGCATTCAGAGTGCATTCTGGGAATTGTAAAACCCCCCCCACACACACACACACACACACACACACACCTCACCCATCTTCGCCCAGGTGCCCTGTCATGTATCGCTGCACTCCTGCAGCAATATTTTTCAGGCTGTGATGTGTAACCTTGACTCTGAATGTTGCAGTTGGTGTGAAGTAAGTATTAAGATTCAGCTTGGACCAGAAGATCTGGGGAGTCTGTAGTTCATTTGGTCATTCAAAAAAAGCAAAATTGGCATTATTATTTTGTTATTATTCCATCTTCAGTAATAATGTTTCACCTAGGCATTTCAAATGACATGCAAAAAAAAAAGATCTTTATATTCTTCACATTAATTCAGATTTAGTGAATTAAAAGATAATTTATAATTAGATAGACAAAAATATTTTCAAAACGAACTATCAAAATAAACGTTTTAATATACAAGAAATATGAAATAAAAATTTAAATGACAGATTTTAACAACAGCAAATCTCAAAGCTGCTTTATGTGCTTTCTGATGTTCTTAAAATTTCCATTCAAATACATTTAAAAACAAATTTTTGAATAACAAGCAATATTTTCCGAATATATTAAAATTTTAAATTTAATATAATGAAACCTCAAAAACAATTTCATATTTTGTGAAACTCCATTTTGTGATAATATCCACGATTTCCTGACAATATGTAAAAAAATTTACAGGTTTTCATTCTAGAAAAATTTATATGCTGGGCTTTAAAGAATTTTCCTCTACCTGAAAACTCCTAGTATCGATAATATAATTTAAAAATGTAATGTTGGTCTTGCCAGTGGCTACTTTACATTATTTTGTCTCAGGTGAGGAAACAAAATTGTTCGGAAATGCTTGCATAATCCTTTAGTTCCACTTGACGACTATAGAGAAAGATACAATGCAGAGGGAGTGTGTGTAAAAATGATTCAGAGGACAAAGAAATTAAACTGAAAAGTAAATGCATAAAGGGTCCTTTGCATAATCCGAGTTAATCCATAATGCAAAATACAGAGTGAACTGTCTAAAAATATCTGCCTTCACAAAGCTCAGGAAACATTTTTAATTTGGCTGTTTGGCTGCTACTGCTCCTTCTGCAGCCTTTGACAAATAATCATTCTATTACAGGTATTGTTCTTATTTTGCATTATTCCACAATTACTGATAATAAATGTGTATAGAAAATATTTAATGCATCTCAAATAAAATAAAACTCTTATACTAATGAGTTTATCAGAAAAATAAATACAACTAAATACAAATAAATTCTTGCAAACAGACAATTTAATTTAATGTTTTTGTTTGTATACTTTATTGTTCAAGCAGTGATGAAGCCTAAATAGCTTTTTAACTTGCATAGAGTAAATAGTCATGTTGTTGCTGAGGGCCTGAGTTAACGCTGTCAGCTGCTTCTGATTGGCTGGAGCTCGCTATGACTCTTTGTGCATTTAACCAATGCGCTTTGCTCAGGTTTTTTTTCCCCCCACCCTAAAGAAATTGCCTGGAGAAATTGAACAAAAAATTAGAGGAAGGGAGAGAGAGCCTTTCATCTAATTGACAAGCTCATATTAGCTGTGGTGGGAAGATAAGCTCCGCTCTCTCAGCAGCTATTAAACTGGCTCTACGCTAGCCAGTTCCTCCTTTTTTCCTCTGGATTTTTTTTTTTTTTTTTTTTAAACTGTCACCTCTGTGCTCTCAGTGTCAGGGAGGTGCAGGTTTGAAGCGATGTGTGCGTTTATCTTGGTGTGTCTCTACTTTATCTGACAGGATTCTGTGCTTGATGGACACTTCAAAATGGAAACCAGATCATGTGACCTTGTGCAACATTTTTTTTTGCCACACACACCTTTTCTTGGTTTGTCAGCTCTGTTTAGTAATTTTATCTTCCTCCTACGCCGAAGATTTATTGCATTCATATACTGTCATCTTAATATTAAATACGCTGTGGGAGTAAATATCACACATCGCTCTAAACATACATATATTATATATGTTAACACTTCTTTAATAAAGACATGACTAATTGGTTTTAAAGTGACCTAAAAAAAAATGTATGTGCAATCTTCAACGTGTTTGTTCATTGAGTGTGTCCTGCATCAGCAGTAGTGTCCTAACACATGTTCTAATTGACATCATGGATAAACCTCTGCTTGGATTTATCTGCTGGTCTGATTCTTGGGGTGTAGACGTTCCCTGTGATTACATTGTGCCTCCTAACGCCTCGAAGCCTTTAGATCCCAAACCAAGATTACATCTCCACAATATAATCCCGCTTGGGCACCCCAGGGGTCACATTGCACGCCCGTAAATGTCTTTTCATGATGCAGGGTGGGCAATCAAGTGGTGGTTTTATGGAAAATTTGTCATTTGTCTCCCAAAAAAATGTGAGGAAAGAGCAATGCTGGTAAAATCTTTGCAGTAAATGGACTGCTTCTGCTTCTGCTGCTGCTGCTGCTGCTCTGGCTTTCTGCCTCTTTCACTCCCAGGCAGCCATTTTGTGTCAGCCAGCCTGTGTTGCTACAGAGATGCTTCTAAATTCATATTGAAAATGAGCTGAACAGGAAAAACACACTTAGGAAAATTCTGTTGTATTCCTGACCAATAGATTCCTGAACGTGGAAAGAGAATATTTAATGAAACAATGAAACAAAGCATCATAGATCTAATGAAGGCTCTATGAATGCTGTAAGTAAAAGGTCATAGTGTTACTGAATATTGGGATTGTGTAAGTATAATTTTTGAGTTTAGATTCGATAAATTAACAGTATCTTACTTCATAATCAGACCTGTATTTTCGGATAGATTCGACACTCACACCTGTCTCCCCCAGAGAGAGATGCTGTCTCTGCCCATCAGCTTAAATCAGCTCAAATACTTCCTTATCTGTGTGAAAATAGCAGCGCATTAGCGGCAGGCCTGAATAAACACGATGTCCACGTAAGCCATCAATCCACCTTTTCAAACAGGTCCCCATAATGGTCGGTTTCTTCTGCTCTTGTTTGCTCTGTGTTTTGTGGCTTCTGGCAGATGGGCCAACAGGGATTATACCTGCTAATGAAGAGAGGTGGAAGAAGGTAGAGGCCTGGGTGTGTGTGTGTGTGTGTGTGTGTGTGTGTGTGTTTGTGTGTGTGTGGGGGGGGACGTTTATTACCAGTTATGATGCGACCAAGAACAAAACAACTGCACCTTGATGGAACTGGGTGTGTTTTTATGCTGACAGCCGATGATGTCTACTTTAAATGTGTTGGTTTTCTCATTTGCAGGCAGATGAAGACAGATGACTTAATAGTTTAGATCTTTGAGATGCAGGTTGGGTTGCCCACGGCAACGTTTTCGATCTTCATAAATACAAGGAATCAAATATCCTGGAAGCCTAAAATAAATCTGAAACATGATAATATATTTTATTTAGGAGAGGTGGTTAGTTAGTGGACGTTGGGGGGATGGGTCGGGGGTCTACCCTCGACAGAGATCCACGGTGACCCGCCTATTCGTGGTGATTACACAAGGCGTATGTCCAGACAGGAAGGCCTAATCCCTGACACCCCCCCACCCACCCACCCACCCACACACGAACACATACACACATATGCGCTCACACTTCCCCTCCCTCTTCACCCCTTAACATATGGAGACGGGAGGAATTAGCGCAGTGGAAGAAAATAAATGAGTTAAAGCGGCCAGCGGCTTACATCCTGCCACATTTGTTCCTGGGTGACCCGTCTGTAAGTTTCTTAGAAGTGACGTACTTTTGGATGAAACACTTTTTTCTTTCTTATTTTGCCGTTCAGTAACACAGTAGAAACATATTGGTTTAATGCGATGCACCAAAGTTTGATTGCATTGTGTGCAACCCCATAATATGCCTTTATTTCAGGGATTTGGGGATGAGCACAAGAAGAGAGGTGCTGCTTCAGTGTTCGGGAGCACGCCTCCTTCAAAGCCACGGCCTGACCCCGACAGGCTCCTCGTGTGACCCCACCAACATGCCCCACCCCAGATTCAGACCAAATCTTATTAAACAGGATTAAGCTGGCTACCTGCCATTCAGTGGCTTTGACGGGACCTCTTATCTCCTGTCTTCAGATGGCTGCCAAGAACAACATAATGCACAGCGACCTACATTAAACAATGCCACACGCGGGCTCTGGACTAGGCCTACGTCTTGTGGTCAGTGTCGGTATTGTCTTCCAGGTGATTTGTATGGCTTCGTGTGGGTCGCCAGGGCATTTACATAACTAATTGGGATCGAATGAATGGCGTCATGTTAAAAATCATTCAGGCTCAAGCTGATTAAATGTTTTGATTCTGGTAACGTTAAGCTACATGTGCGTAGGTGTGTTCGCGTGAACATGTCTGTTTTAGACAAGTTTCTGTCTGCATAAATGGAGCTGTATGACCGTACAGTGGCCCTGAAATTCAAATCACAAAGATAAATACAAAGTAACTAATAATAAATAGAAAACAAGCAATAATAAGTAAATAATAAAACAAAAAAGTCACTAACAAATAAAAAAATCTTGCAGATAACAGTAAATAAAACCTAAACCAGGAAATAGAAAACACAACATGAACATCTATAAAAGGAAGGTACCGGTAAGTCTGACTGACAAAGATTGCCACTCATTGTTTCTTCAACAGTGAATCCAACCAGTTACCAAATTTAGACAGCAGGTGCTTCTTTTTTCAGTTAGAAGTTAAAGTCAGTGTGTTTTCTGCTTCTTGGTCATGGTTGTCATTAGTTGTCGTGTTGATTGATTGTGCAGAGTTGACACTGGGTTTAGCGAGTTACGATTTTTCTTTTAGTGTTGTGTTTCCTATTCATTGTTGAGTATTGCACTTTAAGATTACTGTCTGAACGTTTATTTCCTGTCCTAATAAAGATTGGAGAGAGCAGTGGAGTCCATGTCCTGTAAACCACATGTGACATGTCTCGAATGCCAGTCCATACTCTCCCTCGAAGCAGGGACACCAATTCAGTGGCGTAAGAGGCTTTGTGTCCAAATCCCCCCTTGATCTTCATAAAGTTTGTGTCTTACAATTAAGTACAGATGGTTTGCAGCTGGTTGTAAGGCTAGTAAATAACTCGGGCTTCTATTTTCCACAGGGATTTGGTGAGGTAATCCTTCTCTCTGACAGTTTACCAGATTCAAATCAGTCCAGGCTTTGCTTTGCTTTCCTTCCTCCACTTTTTTTCAAGCATTTTTTTTTCTCTCCTCCTCTCCCCCTCGTTCCATCCAAAGCTCCTTATCCTCATTTGAATACGTGATCGTTTAGTGGGAGCACATACATGACATGAGTCTATCTGAGAACAGTCGTGGGTGATGTAGGAATCTCACTGATTTATCCCTTAAAACCCTCCTTTCAAAATGAAAAGTACAGTGTAGGTTGTGAACTTAATTTCTGGGCCTGCAGACATGCTGAGAGACATAGTGACGGAAAAGTAGCACAAGCTTCTATAGCTTCTATAGCAGGTGCTAATGAGGATTACTAGGTGCCATCGTGTCACATAGAAAGCAATATCTTGCTATTATTACAGTAATAATTGCATTGTCACTTTTCATTTGCCATTTTGCATTGTTTGCATGGCTGCAGTATCTAAACATTTTATATTAACATAAGTTTGTATTCTGTAAGTGTGTAGATTTTTGAAAATTTCATAAAGAAAAATCGGTATCTGAACCTACCTGGCGCTACTTTGTCTGGTTTTGCTCTAAAGCTAAACAGTAAAACTACATAGTAAACTACCCAACATCTTAAGTTATAAGAATATAACCATCCTTAGAAAACAGTGCCCTTCAACAGATTTCTGAAGATCACGTTTTTTTTCAAAATCCTGATTGAATGATGTGACATCACAGGAATAGGAGAAGTTATGTGACTTATGGGTTGTGTGGACATAGACTGGAGGAACACAAACTGGTAGTTAATCTGTCCTAAATGGTTTGTTGACCAGAAAGCTGACATCATCTAGTAAGTTATAGTGCAAAGAGGCTCAGGTTAGCCTTTATCCTGTGGACAGATTGTCCTGTTTCTTTCACACCTCGTGTCTATCTCCAAAAGAACCCCACACTTGTAGGACAGTAACTACAAGCTTCTACTAAAATAAATATGATTTTGTGTCATAGTACAGTGTTTGGTATTTAAAGCTAAATAGGAACTTTTCTACTGACAGCAGGCTGGACCACCCCCGCTGCTGATATCAACCTACATAATCAACATTGCTTCAAATTCCGCTGTACCTTGGTACCTCATATAAAGCCTTTCATTGAGTTTAAGGGACCCCTGTAAAGCAGATTTCTCTCTTGGGATGGTGCTGAGGCCCAGAGGAAGGCAATGCCTAATGAGGACATAGTTACAACACTCACACATCCTGAGAGAGCTGTGATCATTGCATAGTAAAATCCAAGCGCTCCCTTTGAAGCAGCTTGACCCTGTTGCTCCTCGTTTCCCCATTATTCAAATATATTTATACATTTATACCATTATTTATCCTCTATAAGTGGAAGGAGCCAGAACAGCAACACCTCATCTGCATAAGACAGTAGCTAACTGCCTGAGTAGCGCCTCGGGAAACGAACAGATGGGACTGTTTAGCAACCTTGCCCACTTACCCCTCCCACCCAAAACACACACACACATACACACACACACACACAGGAACACACACACACATCTCCTCCATATCCCCCCCCCCTCACCTTACCTCCCTTTTCTCCCTGTACGCCCAACTATTCACGACCCCCTGCCAAATGTTCAGGGAACCTGTCACTTCTCATTGCCCAAAATTCAAGATGCCATATGCTGCGCTGTGACTTCTAACCCTCCGCTCCGTCTCCTTCATGGTGACATGAAAGTCCCCCTTGAAACACAAGGATGTCTCTCCTCTACTGTTTGATTCAGAACGCCTGACTGGAATCACAGCGATATTTAGGCGTTGCTCGTCTTTATTGTAAAAGCAGTCGCTTACAGTAAGTCACTTGACTTACTTGTCAAGCGCTACATGACACAGTAGGAGTGTGTTTGCCACAGCTTTGTTGATGGGACTTTTGATCTAGCTACAGCAAACACGTTGGTAATATGCTGTGTCATGAATGGGAAAATGTTTGATGTGTGCAAAGATATAATCTGTTTGAGGATTGGATGTTAATGTTGCGTCTCTAACCGATTATTAAAAACAAATGTATAATAATCCCTGGCTGCCCAGCGGTGAATCCTGTGCTCTCACATCTTTTGGGTTCTCTTTTGCGGGCTTAAACAGTTCTGTCCAGTGAATTCCAGGCCATTTGCCCTTGCACAGAGGGCAGTTCCCAGCAGGCCTGTCCACAGTGACAGTGGTTGTTTATAAGGTCATCCCCACCATAGGGGGCAGCATATTCATTACAACTACCCCATGGCTATGTTTGTTTGTGGCAGTCTGTGTCTCTGTGGGCTTCTGTCAGAAGGTCGGAGGGTATTTACTATCATCCTCTTCTTGTCTTCACAACAGGCCAGGAAAGTCATAATGCCTCTGGAACGAGTGTAAAGAGTAATTGGCACTGTTTAAACGAGTGTATGTTAAGAGATGGAGGGAATGGAAAACTCAAAATCTGCATACAGATGTGATACAGGTCAGGTGTGATATGGGTCAGCTGCGTCACACTAAGCCTAATGAATCCTAGCTTATCTTCAAGATAGCTGATAGACTCCTCACATCTTTGGTTGACAGTGTTTGCAGGATTTCTTGCAGGCTTTGCTGCCTTACCTGTCATACCTTAGTCAAATAATGACAATGAAAAAGGATAACCATGAACTTTGTTTAGGAGTCATTCATTGCTGGAAATCATTTGATACATGTAGCATATCATGTGACAATTTGTTGAATGTAATTATCCCCTCATTGAGACATTTTATAATGTCGACTTGTTCATAATAATACGTAAAAGACAAATTCTAATCATATTAAAGTATATTTGATTATTTTTATTGCTCAAATCCAGCAGTTATAAGTGGTATATTTTGATCTGAGGATTACCTGACATAGCATGTTATGCATATTTTAAAAGGGAAACACAGAGAGGTACAGAGTAAGGAAGTGTCTGAGAGTGAGAGCAGCAAGCTAAGTGAGGTTGTTAGGAGGAAACACTGACAGTCCAATCCGGCGCAGCGACCATTCAAAAGACAGTTCCTTTTGTTTCTGCCTCCCTTTCTTCTGCCAGGGTAGAAAAAGAGGGTGAATCTCTCTGTTCGCAGTAAGACACTGACACCTCCCTCTGATCTGCCTCCTGCACTCTACCTCCTCTACCCCACCCTCCCCTCCATCTACTACATCCCTTCACCAGTGCTCTCCTCTCTCCACCTCCTCTCCCTCCAGTGCTCTCTCTCTCATTCCCTATATGCCTTTGCCTGAGAGTCACTCTCCTGGTTGCCACAGTAACCAGCTCACCTCTCTCTCCCTCTTTCTCTATCTCACAATGCACCTAAACAGGAGAAACTGTCTCAGTCTGACAGAGACAGAGAGAAGGAAAATTTGGGGGTAGGCATATTTTAGAAATATTGCTCTTGCACAATTGTCTTCTTTTCTATAGTTCTTATCTTTCCATGCACCACACAGCAGACATGACAAGACTAGACAAGAGGAAAAAAGATCAAGGATAAAGCAATCGTGTTGGAATAAAGAAATGGTATAAAGGAATATCTGAATATCTGGGGGACTACGTATGGACAGAACAAGCTTTCTTTGAATGAGAAGCTTTTATTTGTTGCTTTCACAGCACCGGTAGCACCACCGCTAACAAGCATTTTCCACCTGCTCCAGCCATTTTCCCCATCCCCCTCATCCATACAAGTCCTCCCCCTCCTTCATCCCCCTCTTTTCTGCCTTCTTGTCTGTGAGGGGCAGTTAGGTGGTGGTGGAGAGTCTGCATATACAGCATCATCCCTTTGACAAGTCTGTTAGTACCTGAGCACTGCCTGTTTGTCTTATAGCATCTCTCAATGCGCCCAGTGCCCAATTACGTCTTTATTACCTCCTAATTATCATGGACACAACGGCAACTGGTAGTACACTCACAAAGAGAGCAGAATGTAAATCATTTACATTCATTCTGACATTATTTGCAGAGTTGTTTTTTTTTCCACTGGGAGGTGGCACGTTAAATGTTCCCCCGGTGATTGTGGTAATTTAGAGCAATATGGTAATTGAAGAGCTGATGGCTATTTCGGCTCTCTCCAGATGCTGTTGTTTAGCCGTCAGCTAAATTACATTGAAGGTTTAATTGGGTATTTTAGATCACAGGACATCGTAGTTGATGAGTGATAAAAATCAAAGGCTGTGATAATTTTTTTAGCACTTTTTTTGCAGCACGCTTTATAAAATGAGATTGTATGCGTTTGACTCTGCTCAAGGCTGCAATCTGCATGTGATCACGCTCAAGGTACTAAATAGATTTTTCTCATTTTCAAATTAAATGCAAATTACAGATTCAATTTTGTGCTTTCCTGTGAAGTTTGTGCAAATTTGATGCATTTATCCAAATGTATGATCTTTTTTTTTTTTTTTCATGGTAATAAATTTACCACATCTTTTCCTTTTTGTTGCACTTAAAGAAAACGAGCATTTGTTTATGATGCTTCCCTACAGTCTGTTGTATTATCTGTTATCTGTTATCTATTCTCCTGCAAACAGACAGCAACACAGGGAAGAGGTAGTGAGGTCCAATATTTCCACTCATTATTTTTCTCTTTCCTAGTGGATATCCACTTCATCTTGTGATTCTCAAACACGTCGTTTGCAAGGAAAAGACTGCACTTTTTCATGAAAGCCAAAAACTGCACACAAAATGTTTTTATGTTTATTTCTTCAGGGTAATAAGCTGTTAGATGCATTATTGTTTGCAGTCAGGCCCGTTTTATGCTAAGTCGTACTTCATATGTCACTTGCATATAAGTAAACAAAATTATTGATGAGTTGCGGAAACATTTATTGCCATTATTTATAGTGGAAACATTGTGTTTTGGAACACAGAGACGGTCGTTGTTCTTTACAACATTGTTATCTTATATTCAATGAAAAACATTTTGTACCATTGAGAATGACTCATTTCAGTGTCGCAGCTGTTCGTCTTTGTTCATCTCTTTGGCCACATCAGTGTTTCCTCCTGCTGTCTCAGAAAAGCTTTCTGATCTGATCTTTTTTCTTTTTTTTTTTTAAGGACACTTATTTGAAGGTTTTTACTAAACAAAGTGCACCCACTCTGCCCACTCATCAGGGCTGTAATTGTACAGTTGATCTTTTGCCAGACAATATCTCTCCTCTTTGATGGAAGTTGCACACCTTTACAGGTCTGTTTATAGCAGCCAAGAAAATACATGTAGGAATCACAGCTGCTGCCAGATCTACAGTAGGGATCTTTATCTCCTTTGCTTTTCGCCTCTTCTCGATCTAAAAGAAGCTCATTTCTCTTTTCTGAGTAGCCAGTGGGACACATTTGCTAAATCTTCCAACTGTTGCTACAGAATACGCTCGTCAAGATGTGTTTGCCAACTTTTCTCAGGCACAGATCAGATGTAGCTCTAAGGACAGAAATGTCACTTTGTTGATGTGTTCCACAGAGGAGGAATTTGACTAAAGTGATTCCACCACAGCTCTAAACCCTTAAGTTAACTGTATTAATTTAAACATCAGGGTTTCTCTACACCTGATGGTCGTTTGTGGTTCAATGTGACCCGACTCAGGACATCAGAATGTTAGCATTGTGAGCACATTTGGGTAAAGCTGATTTCAGTTGAACCAGAGCGCAGGACATACAATCATCACGCTGTTTAACTTTGAATCAGATCACTGGCTAAGCATCCATTCTTCTCATACGTGCTCATCCATCCATACATCCCTCCTTCCTCTACCCGTGCAGGCTGGTATCTTTATGGGCTTCCTCATCAGGCAGAGTTGTTTAACGAGGGCGGGGGGACAGTGTGGCACTAATTGCTGTGTGTGATTTATACCAGACTGGGACCAAGCAGGAACATGGGCAGACGATGGTACTCTGAGAGCAGCTGCTTCGGCCAATATTTACTTAACCCTCCGTTGGCGGGCCCTGGCACTGGTGCCAGCATTGATTGGTCTGCCGGGAGTCATTTCGCTGCTCACTATTATGTATATTAGCAGGGTTGGGGGCATGTTTTGGTCCCTACTCAAAGTGGGAGTTTGTGCTGTATGGAAAGGTGGATTGCAACAGTTACAAAGAATTATATGACTGGTCTTAGATTAATTGTTCTTTTTTTTCTAAGAGAATTGTGTTTTTGTAGTTACTTTATCTTTAAGGTTTTTCACGCATGAATGGACAGAGGAGTCATTAATGGGGATTAGCAGCAATTTGAGTGTGGTCCTATATTGAGCAACATGATTTGTACAGTGCTCACTCTTCTGTCATGTGTTGGCAGTGATAGACACTCTCATCCCACGCCTGTCTGCCCAGCTCATCTGGAGAGAAAGTCTGAGGCGTTTTGAGGTTTGCCTTCAAGACTCAATTACTCAGACCTCAAATAAATTAGCAGAAATAGGTGTTGAAGTCTTGTCCCATTGAGCTTAAATAATACCCACGTATTATAGCCTTTGTGTGACTTCACTGAGACATTAATACATCAGAGAATCTAGCAAACACCAGATCATGTTCAGTTCATGAACAGCAACATGCAAGACCTCTGGAAGAAAAAAGGAGGTTGGGAAACAAATGAGCAGAGCCTGGTTCTGTCTCCACAGCAACATTGATTGATATTCCTCAGGTGGAGCAGCTGTCAAGCGGCCTGACCACTGCAAGCTAATGCTCTGCAGGGAGAGGAGGGGGGGGGGGGGAGGTGGCGCAAAAGGAAAAGGCAAGAGATGAAACGCGAGGACACGGAGGGGACAGTCTCGCAGGAGATGAAGAAGGAGAGGGGGTTGGTGTTGAAATTGAAGGGGATATATTTTCCTGATGATTTTGGACCATTGTAGGAAAAGGCAGAGGCTTCCATGTGAATTTGATTACATGGTAGTGAAGTCATCCTGTAAACCAGGGCAGATGTACACAGGATAAACGGTGTGTGGAGTCAGATTGTTAAAGATGTCCCATATGGCTGACATGTTGTGTGTTTAGTTTTAGTATATTAATATTTATTGTGTCTTTTAGTGTAGTTAGTATGATGTTTAATTGCATTTTTCAAACATGAAAATGAGGAAAAATTGACAAGTAACAGAAAATTATCCACCTGTCTCCTTTCTGAAACCCCTTAAGTATATATTTCACAGATGTGCTATAGATCTTATTGGTGTGCCATCATCTAAATCTATGTAGCTGGGCCATAAATATCCTGGACTAATAAAAGCGAACCTGAGATAATCTTGTAATCAAACACTATAATAATCACTACGACATATTCTGAAACCTTCACAAGGAAGTTTGTTGAAAGGTAGTCGTACTGATAGATGGACATCTACCTGGAGGAACCAGGTAGATGTTCCATCTTTCTCTCTATGGTTATGGAGAGTATTAGTAATATATTCAAAAATGTTTTCCTGTCAGGAACTATTTGTCAGTTTGCATCTATAGAAATATCCAACAGGTGTTACAGAAAACACTGTATTTGTACTTCAGTTTCAAATCTTCATTGATACAGCATGTTTTTTATTATGGTACATTTGGATTACAAAATACAATAAATCAAGTTGTGTTTTAGGGCATGGCTGTTTTGTAGGTTAAAATTTGAACGGGGCTTCTTTGCTAAAGAAAGGATAAATGAACCAAACCTCAGATGATTGTCAGGTTCTTAGTAAGTATCCACTCAGGATAAAGATGTAGTGATCAATATCCTCACCTTCTCAGCTCTTATCATCCAAATACAATCAACTGGCAGTGACAGAACTGACAAACAGTTTTGAAACATTCTACATAAAACAATGTACGACGTCACATTGAGTTTTTGCTTGGTTCAAAAAGATCCACATTGATGTTGTTACATAAACGGTTAAGCATTTCTTAGTCTTATTTTTATTCTGATCTCTACACTATTTACATTTCTAAATGCTCTAATTCCAAGCTGACTGTTCGCTGTTGGCTCTACCTTCTGCAACTTTGATGGTGTGTATGACCATGAAGAAGCTTCCCGTATTTGATTTATTAGTATCAACAAAGCAGATATAAATATCTGCATTTGGGCAATGTAGCAGTTATAAATGTAATTCTGCAATGAAATAATTTCAGATGACATGCATGATATCTGAAATACACTTGAGTGAAGTTAATAATCTTAATAATTATTATGCGTCTTATCTAGAATTTGTCAAAATCACATTTTATGTATCAAAAAGTTGAAAACTTGTCAAAATGGTCACATTCACTCCTAATATTGTAAAGATGATAGTTATTGATGTAAATATGTGATGTCTTTGAATGATTTGTAGATATGTCATTATTGATATCTGGATGATATTTGAAAGAGAATATTTTAATTTTCACTATTTGAATCATAAAAGAAAAAAAAGACTAAATTGTTGATACCTATTCTTGTTTTTCATACCAGTGAAAAACAAACTGCTGATATCCATGGCTGAGATATTTGTAAATTAGTTTTGATTGGTTGGAAATATTTTTTTTCATTTGAAAAAATTGATAGTTTGGTGTCTTAAAATAAAAATGTGTACTAATCATCCACATTTTAAAATGTCAGTATCCGTAAAAATTCCAGTATACAGTAATAGTGTAATGAAGAGTATTTTTTTGTGTCTAGCATCTACTTTAGTATTTTATTTTAGTTTTTGAGATAAAATGCTCAATTTAAGTTTTTCATGCCAGTATTGAAAAATTCAAATTTGTCTTCACGCATTCAATTTTACAAACAATGATGTTTCATCCCAAGTTGAATTTTGAGCCATTATTTCTCCTTATGGTTACAACTTCTTCAAACTCAGAGAGAAATGAGGAGCTTCTACCTCTGTTATTAAATCAGCTGAACTTTAATGGAAGTTAGTCAGATTACCTTGACGCGTTGAAGATGATGTCATTTCTACAGTGTTGTGATTGGAGGCCGCAGCTCTGGGTCATGGTCAGACAGGGGGACTGATTACCCTCTGTCTCTTTACCCCATTTGCACTATCGCTGTAATGTGGTCTGCAGTCTGTTTGTTTGCGTATTTAATTCTCACAGCATGTCAAAGTGGTTTTTACTTTTCGCCTGTTGTGTCCTTGCTGAATAGTTTTATCCACACCAAAATAACAGACTGATTCACAAACAATTGCGATCTCAGTTCGATAGAGAGGAAATTTTTTAACAGTGTGTCTATTTGTTTTTCTATCCTCTCAGTGACCAACAATTACCTGCAAAACTGTTCCCATTGCATGCTTTTTTATGACACAAAACAGCAGGGATCAAACTATGTCTATTTCAATGTCTGCATAAAGCGGCACACATAGGTCTCATCTTCCTCCCACTCTTTTCCTCTCACTCTCCTCTACCTTCATCTTACTCCCACAGCTCCCTCTTTACCTCCCCTCCTCAACTGTGGCTCCTGAATATTTAATAAGCCTGAATTACTGAGGCCCTCAACCGTAATGATGGGGAAATCAGACAATTAAATCAGAAGGGCTCCGGCTTTAAGTCTCACCTCCCCCAGAGGAGCCAGAGATTATTTAAAGTGGCAAACTGTTTGATTATCTAATCCTCCTCATGCCCCCTCTGCTTTACTCACAGAGCAGCATCGCCTGCTCCACTTGCCACCACAAATTTCCATGAAACACCAATGAGGACTGTATTTAAGTCCTTTTCCAAAAGTGGGAATGTGGTGCAATGAAGTCTCAAGGGAATGACACCATGGGAGCAACTATTTTACACTCAGTTTGCAAGGCCTTTAGGATTGTCTTGTTTTCACTTAGAAGATGTAATTAACTTTCCTGCCGACATGTGCACATTTGCATGAAAAACCACATTATCTGTGGAAACTCTTCTTATTCGTTCGTAAACATCATTTTTTAAGGTGTGTGTCAGGGACTTTTGAGTTAATCTTTCCCATCTTCAGGTGAAGCAAACAACATTCAAGCTTCTCATGAGCTGTCATGAAGCTTCAGTATACTGTATGTACACAAATACGAAGAGTTCCATCTCTTTCTCTGTCCTTCAGAAAAAGTCTGTTTGTTTGGGTTTTGGCAATAATAGAATCGTTGTCTTCTTGACTTATTAGACAAAGTGAGGGATTGTGATTGAGTGGATCGTAATGGGTTCCTTCATGCCTGCCAGTGCATCACACACTCAGAGGTTCTCACAGGCCAAGAGATGAATATTCATGATTATACAATTGAGGCGCAACACTTGCTCATTTACTGTTGGCCAGAGAGAGGCCAATGATAGCATTGTAAACACCCAGCCATCAGGGGTATAATAACTACACTCCAGCACCAGCTAATTACGCCTCACATGCAGCCACACACACACATACACACACACACACACACACACACAAACACACACACACAGTAGATAAAAACACACAGACACACATTTGGAAGCTATTGTGATGGAGATTTCCCTCCTCAGTTTTGACTTCAGCAGACAAACATTTGTCTGGAAGGAAAAAAAAAAAAGTTCTCACTGCCTCAAAATAGAGACAATCTGTCATAGTACTCAATGTCTGCCAGATAAGTCCTGCATCGCTTGTTATTTGAGACTAGACATTCTCGTGATGGCAAATCGATCAATTTTTAATTGAGAATAGCAGTGTTTTTGAAATCCGTGGAAAGATTGGATCACCAGATTAGATTAACGTGTGCTGCAGCTTCCCTCGTAACCATGTATAAAATGCAAGATTCCTTTTTTCACATTCACACAGAAAAAGATTCAACTTCAAAAGGGTTCATTACGTTAAAATAAAGTCTCTCCAGCTGATGCCTTCAAAACTCCTCACACCAAACGTGCTGAAACATTCTAGATGGTTAAATGCAATTACAGCTTAGAGGGACAAAATAAGTATTTTGGATTTTGGGATGAACTGCTGCTTTAAGCCGACACACATCTAAACCATCATGTATCACTGGTTATTCGTATATCTCATTTCTCGATCTTGTATGTCATGTAGAACATCACTGTAGACAGAGAGTATGTAGAATTGTTCTCTTTTTTAACATGACAGAGGAATGTGGGGCACCGCCTCAGGGTTTAAGCTTCCCTGTTGCCTCCCGATTTGAATATCGTTCAACGCCCATTTGCATTTAGGTTTAATAGCGGTTTATTCAGTCAAGCAGAAGATGACATCTTTATCTGTGGTTGACATACGAGGCCGTTAGCCCCGGGCTAGTGTGTGTCTAGTTAATGAGCAGAGGGATGCTGCCGATGATTAGGAACAGCAGTGAAAATGCTCAGCCCTCTAATGTGAGTCAAACAGATCGGGGTGTAAAACAGATATGTCTGGGGGTAAACCCAAACATTGCTGCTTTAAACTTGTCCAGGTGTAATGAAAAATAAGAACCTGTGCTTGGTTTTATGTGTTTCTGCATTCTTATGGGCACTCACTCTGTTCAAGTCTTTATATGGGATGGAGAGAGTCTCGATCTCTTCAACATAAAAGTCTAATTTATTAATTTTAATATCATGAAGACCAAGATAAGCAGTAAATAATTCCTTACATTGAAGAGACTGGAATAAAGCTTGTCATTTTCACTGAGTATATTTCTGGGGGTAATGATTTAATCTATTATCAGAATTGTTTGCATGTTAATTTGTAGTCCACAAACAGATTAAATTAAAGATCAAAAAATTGTTTTGATGTTAAACAGAGGTCCCTTTGATGAGCTGTCTGAAATGAACAGGACACACACCTTAAGTTGTTTTTGCATACACAGTATTAACCCAAATCTTAGTTCAGTCTTCTGGGTCTTTGCAAAAAGCACCAACATACAACAAGCATTCAATGTGCTCTGCTTTGAGATGTAAGGAATGCCATGAAGAATAACAAGAATTTAGAGAAGAATAAAGTCATTACATAGAAAAGCAGAAAGGTAATAATTTATAGTTAGATTTACTAATTAATCATTACTATGACGAGGATTAAATCTCTTCTTTTGTCATTTTATTCTGTCTAAACAGCGAAATGTTGACTGGACAGTAAGCGTTCCATGTTTCCATCTTTTCACCATTTACAGTACTGGGAATATTGCTTGCTAAGCTAATGGTGTGTTGCTATGGCAACCCCAGCAGCTGTCAGTGTTCCTCTTGTAAGAATGACAAATGTTTTTTATTAGAGGGGCTTTAAATTGGTGGGATCCCCCTCTCCATAGAGATGCTTATCCCAGCCTGATCAAAGTGGAGTCACTCTGCCAATAACTGTGAACGGGCCTAATTACAACACGAGCCCTCGTGCGCTCATCATCAACTCATTATTACTCGCAGACTACATCGGCAATTCTGGCGACGGTGACATTTTTATATGAGGAAGCAATGTGGCGTCTCATATGGCACACTTACAGAATGTAAGAGATTTCGGATCCGATTGTGGATCTGGCTCTGGATACCATTTCTGGTTCATCTTTTTGTTTCTTTATGTCGCCATATTTTGTACTGTATTTTTATATTTTCTCCTAATGCATTCTGCTTAGAATATTTTATCTACATGTCAAATAACAGTGGAGGAAATGTTTCACACATTCTATTAAGGGTCCAAAAGATCTGCATCTAGTAATTCGTTTCTTCTGTTCAGTTTGTAAAATATTTTATATCTGGCAATTTTCATATGAATTTACTCACATTCAAGTTTTTTTTTTTAAGTTCTTTGTGGAGCATCTGGGTCCTTGGATGACAAATTTTGAACTTTTTCTTTTCAGGCCTTATGGTTTTGCGGGTCCAAGGTTACAATGACACTGTTGGTCTCCAGGGAAACTCACACCAATTGTTCATTCACTCCAAAACAGTTGCACAGCGGGGACGCTGCCAGCAGAGTGATGAGGAAGCACTTCTTATCTGCATTGTTTAGCTGATGCTACGGGTTTAGCATAAGTGGCATCCGGATTTATGTATTTGATCATTCGGACAATTTAACGTTTTTCAGAGTGACCGGATTCCAGCTTGTTCAGGGTCATCAGACACAGTTTGTCTTGCATTTTCCCCTAACAAAGGAGGCTGTAAATGTAAACGTCCTAAAAGATTTTAACATTCTTTTTAGTCTTTAAGATAGTCCAAGTCTACTGCGTTGAGTTCAGCAATTTAGTAACTCGATGGGAAGAAGACAGACTGAGCTACAGGGTTCCTGCTGAGATCTGTCAGACCGACAGGGCTCACGGTTTTTTAGTGATAATTGCTCTGCCTAGCCATGATCTGAATTAGCATATGAAAGTTGTGTCATTCCCCCCCGCCCCCCCTTCACTGGGAGCATGTAGCTGTAAGCTAATTTGTAAGTCATTTTAGATGACAGAGAGTGGTTGTATCCCAGAGGTGCTCTTCCCTCTTGATCTTTTATTTCTCTCTCTGGCTCGCTCGCTCTATCTCTTCTTTCCCTCCTCCCATCTCATCTTTCTTCACCTCATGTCTCAATTACAGAATATTGAAACAACTCAGGCAACCAGGGTAACTCTTTCTGTAACTCCTGCAGCTCACTACTGTCTCTTTGTGCCATTCTTTTTCACTGTTTTTTTTTTGTAAGACAAACAAACACAAGGCAACACAATTTGAATGAACCATGCCTACTTGCAGGCTCGGCGCGGCTTATATGGGGGATTAATTAAGGCTATTGAGGGTGCATCCACAGAAAGGGACTTGTGTTTGTGGCGCCATCGATGCCAAAGCAGCTGGGTGGGCACAGGAAGCGAAGAGGAGACGACTGATAGTCCAGCTCGCCACCTGGGATGAAGCAGAGCCATCGTTTTAGAAATATATACTAATACACCCAGGTGTCGACACATGCTTATATGTCTAGCATGTTAACACACACAGCAAAACAGTGGAGGCTGTTTCTTAAGAGGTTAGTATTCAGCAGGGAGAGCAGAGAGAAGCAGGGAAAAGCAGAGTGGAGTGCCTTCGATCGTTATTATTGACCATTCCTCCATGCAGCTGTATGCTGCATAAACACATTCACACCCACTGGAGGCACACGGGTAGAAACACATGCATTCACAGACACACACTCACACACATACAAAAAATTTAATATGCAGACGCACAAACCAGTGGGATTTGAGATGACTGCAGTGGTATGAGAATAAACAAGAATGCCCTCAGATTACAAGGACATGCACATACTGTATAATACAGTCCTGCAGCCCCCGGCTCCAAATAAGACATTAATTCTGTTTGTTGGTACTGAACATGATTTGGCTCTGAGAAAAATGGAATAGATTCCAACCAAGAAACAAAAACGCAATCAAACACAATGGCCTTGGATGTGTTTTTAAATTAATAACAACCTTCTACTCTCTATAGCAGGGTTCTAAATAATGTTTTACTGACTTGTTAATTTGCCTCCTGTTGGTGCACTGCTGTCAGTAGAATAAACTCATATTAAAACTGTTAGTTTTTCTACATGATTTAGGCATCTCGTCTTTCAGAATTTAGCCTATTTTGTTTAATGCAGTCGGAAACTGCAGCGTTAACCCTGTTATGAGCGTTAGTATTATAACTGCTCCCAGTCATATTATTGATTATTTAGAACACCATTTTATTAGCTGTGTGTGTGTGTGTGTGTGTGTGTGTGTGTGTGTGTGTGTGTGTGTGTGTGTGCGGGCATGCATGTGTGTGTACGTGTGTGTGCGTGTGTTGTAAGATGCATCCTAAGTGGGGCATACTTCTCTCCTACCCTTAGCTTTTTTGTCATAGTGACAGCAAGTCTGCTCGAATAAAAGCTCCTCACTCATAGAGGTACCTTGCAAACACGATACAGACACGTTTCAGATTTGCTTTCTCTGAGTTGTGCCCTACATTGAAAACAAAACTTTTCTCACCACCAGCAAAATTCCCGTTTGATAAAGTAACATGGTAAAGCTAGTTTCCGTAGTTATGCATGTGATAAAGGACAACTGACACGATCAGGACCTTCCCGTGGCTCCTGTGTTCTGCTGATTATATCGGTGGTTAATCAAGTAAACAGATCAGAGCAGAAATAGTTTTACCTCATTAGAAAAATAAATCAAATGTATAAAAGAAAGACAGTCAGAGAACAAGTAGTTGTTCATTCACAGGTCAGCAGCTAAAAAAACTATAAATATAGGAGACTCATGTACATTTCTATACTATAGTAAGGCTCACCCTCCTGTGTGTGTGTGTGCGCATGCATGTGTGTGTGTGTGTGTATGTTAATCATAATAATGACATGAAATCATTTCAGTTCCTGATTGCAGAATTTTATTTTCAGTCACTACACTCAGACTGTGCTGTGTCCTAACTGACTGGCTTTAAATACAGTTATTGTTTTCACACCAGCCTTCTTCTCTGTTTAGCAATCCAACTGATTTACCATTATGTGCCACGCTTACGTCAATGTTACCTGCTCTTTGTGTGACTTTTTTCGTCAACATGGTGGAACTTCAAAAGTTTGATTCATCGTTTTGTTTTAGTTTGAAATAAACCCAAACTTTTACCGCTTTCTGTAATTTTCTGTTCATTTCTTGTTTTCTTGCGTTGATATTTTGTGTCTCAGCATTGCGATGCAATACCCATCGGTGCAATCCGTACAGTTAATCAACGCTTCAAGTTAATTGATTAATCAGCCCTAATACTACCACACCTGTCTGCCAGCATATCAGAACTGTGGTCTCTCACTATCTAGGTCATCTTCAGCTCACAATAGTATCCTCACATCCATCCTCTGTGGATTCCTCTTTGCTCTACATTTCCTCCCCCATTTCTTTCTGATTCTTCTCCCTTTTTTTGGACCATTACTGTAATCAATAATCACTGTAACTAAAAGATGTTTATTTTCTGCAAATATCAGCAGGAGTTTATCTTGTTCTGTGTTTGTTTCCTAAAGTAACAGTGATTTCTTTCCTTCCATTATTTTAAGAGCCCATAGCAGCGGAGTTAATCTGTGTTAAACTGTCCTGAAATGACTAAATTGGAGTAATTAAACACTCTTTACATCCATATTATGTTATCTTTATGAATATTCCCAGAATCCCTCAACATACGGCGACCCTGTTTGATCTCCATCACAGAGGCTTCTCCATCATCAGTGACATGGAATATCCCAGCAGCCACCGGCTACAGTGCACGTCGCTCCTCTACCTCTTTCTACTTCAGTGTGTTTCACGAGAAATTAGCATAACATCAGCATGATATTAGCACATACGACCTGCACACCCATGCCTTATCAAAGATCTCTGTGATCCCGGGCTTCCTGCGCTTTAGTCTGGAGCAGAGAGAGAGAGAGAGGCAGAATTCCCCTCTGGAGAGAGAGAAGAGAGCGATGAGCTACATGATAACGAGCTGTGTTACAGCGCTACACAACACAGTCTTGTCACAGCGCCTCAGAGCCGTGCTGAGCTAAATGGGCTGCAGCAGATGTTTGGCGACTACAATCACACAGAGCTGCGTTCCTCACTTGACTTGCAAATATTTGCTAAGAGACTTCAAAATGGGATTCTCTCTATTTTCTTCTTTTAGAATGCTTAAGGTAGTGATTCCCCCCTGCATAAGAATGAATATACACAGTCTGCTGCCTCGCACTGTATGACTGTAACATATTAGCTATAAAATATAATATCCTGTAAGAAATCCAGGGGGAAAAAAATCAGTGTTTATCCCTTTAATTCGTCACTTGCTGCATTCAAGTTATGAAGATTACATTTTGACAGAATGTGGAGCGCTTCTCAGGCTGGGCATTTTCAGGATTGAGCCGATTGTTAATGGGGGTCCGGTGTTAAGGTCAAACAGGCGATGTCTGTGCTGTGTTGTTTTGCCTTTATTGGTGTTGGTAATATGTTCACAGATTTTATTCAACATCTAGATCATAGGTGTTGCTTTGTACTCACTGGTGATATGAGGTGGCATGGTTTGGTGCTGTTTGGGGTGCACACAGCAGTTTTTATTTCATAAATTCATGAAGACCCTTGATTCTTATAAAATTGCTCACTCGTTTTCACTTGTTTCTTTTTAGTGTCACGGTTTCTCATCACATCCACGGGAGCCCTGTATATCTTGGATGTGCAAATGGAGGACGGGCTGTACAACTACAGGTGTATGACACGCCATCGATACACAGGAGAGACCCGCCAGAGCAATAGCGCCCGCCTCATCGTCTCAGGTAGGAGGAAATGTCAAAATGGGGTGTCAAATGGCTGTAAAATTCAAAATCAGTAAAAGGAATCACATCTAATCTATTTAAGAAGTAAAGGAATTTGTATTTGATTAAATGAAAATGAATAAATGACACCAGGATAAGTAAGTCTTCTATAGTAGAAATTTTTTATTTTGGGTGATTTCAAAAATCAACGTGTGCAAACTGACAGAGGAGCACATGGAAATCAATTTGTCCTTGTAGAGAATGATCTAGATAATTTGAATTGAATGGAGAGTGACAGGAAAAAACACATGAACTAAAGAGAGGATGACATGTGATGAAGGTCATGAGATCAGCACTAACAGTGATGGGGGGGGGCTTTAGGACAGAATGCACTTCCTTTGCTTAATCCATAAAGGGACACTCCATCACTCCATCAGTCAGAGCACTACTCAACCTGTCAGAGTAGATGTTTAGAGTCTCCAGCTTTTAAATCTAAACCAGGTGTAAAAAGACTTTAACCCAGCAAGGAGGGTCTTAATGAAAATTCAGTATGGACGCTTTTATTGTGAAGGGATCCACAGTTTTAAGGGTTTGGACCAAACACAGACTAAAAGTCACAATATTTCTGCTCTGCTCCTTAATTTTTGCCTTTTTTTGATGAATCTGCTGTGAAAAATCATCTTTAGTTTTTATTGGATATTTTGTATTCACTAAAATTTATAAATAGGCAAAGGCACAGATTCCTTTTAATGACAGCTATATGGGGTTTATTAATGTATTTATTACATTAACTTAAGCATTTATTAAGTCAAAACACCTGTCTGATGAAATCTCTCGTACATCATGAATCATTACACGCACGTGTTAAATATTTGAGACATTCCTTTTCCAGAAATAATCATGGTGATGAGTAAAATATTCATTTCGATGTGTTTGATATTAATGACAAGTTAGAGTGGAAGTTATTCATATGAAATCAAACTAAAAGCAACTAAAAAGCTTCTTCCTTTCTGTATCCCCCCCCCTCCCCCTCCCGCCAATAGACCCCACCAACTCAGCTCCCCACATCCTGGACAGCTTCGAGCGTCGTGAGGTGATGGCGTCTCACCGAGTGGAGTTGCCCTGCAAGGCCTCGGGTCACCCGGCACCCAAATACCGCTGGCTGAAGGACAACCGACCGCTGGAGCCCGACACCCGCTTCAGACAGAGCGTGACAGGCCTGCTGATAGAGAGAGCGCAGCCCACCGACACGGGGACGTATGTGTGCGAGGTGTGGAATGGATATGGCAATGCAGAGGTGGTTGGCAGGCTGCTGGTGAAAGGTCAGTGCCCATGGGTTAGTGGGCTTGAATGTAATCATTGGTATAACGCGTCATAGCTCAGACAAACCCCCCGATTGTTGAGTATTTTTAGGGGAAATGTGATATTCAAACCAACTCTTACCTCCATAGAGCCCCTGAAGGTGGCGGTCAGTCCACGGAAGGTGAAAGGCAGCGTGGGAAGTCAGGTTTCTTTGTCATGTGGCGTAACTGGCTCTGAGGAGTACCAGCTCTCCTGGTACCGCAACGGGGAGCTCATCTACCCGAGTAACAGCGTTCGCATGACGGGCCAAAACAGGGAGAATCTGGTCATGGCCGGTATGGCCAAGAGCGACGGGGGCGCCTATCAGTGCTTCGCCAGACACGGCAAGATGTCTGCCCAGGACTTCGTTCAAGTCATACTGGAAGGTGGGATTTCCCAGCGATCCCTCTGATTTTTCCAGGTAACATTTCTATTTTTAAGGAACTGACTGTATCACCTTCCACTGCTCAGATGGGACCCCGAAGATTCTGGTTTCATTCAGCGAAAAAGTTTACAACATCAACGAGTTTGTGTCACTCTCGTGCACGGTGAAGGGCACGCCGGAACCCCGAGTGACGTGGACGCTGGACGACGAGCCCGTGGTACGGGATAGCCGCCACCGCATCTCCTACTACACCAACAGCGAGGGCCACGTGGTAAGCCACCTGAACATCAGCCAGACCCAGGTGCCGGACGGAGGGGTGTACCGCTGCATCTGCAACAACTCGGCCGGGACAGTCTCCTACCAGGCGCGAATAAACGTAAGAGGTGCTTGTCAGATCAACTCTTCCAACACATCATCACATACACACATCAGCATGTCTTGATTTATTCTGTGTTCTTAAATACTTTTAATTGGCTTTGTTTTAAGGCGCCATAGTGCGGACATATTGAAAGAATGTCCGACTACGTTTGTGAAGCGAATTTGCTTTTGTAGCTTCGGGAGGAGGATGCTTTTCTTGTTGTTGCACCTCCTGTCATCAGCCTCTGGTATCAGCACGGTTTCTACTTCCTGTCTTCCTACCCAATACATGCTGATTGCTTTATATTGGGTCATTGTAGGGGTGATTTAGCTTTAGCTAAAATGTGGTTTATCTGCTCTCCACATGGACAGGGTTGGCTGGATAGCTGTTGCCATTTAACCATATCACTGGAGCACTCAAGCTTTCTGAGCTTGGTGTGAGGTTATTAGTGCTTCACTACTGTAGTGAGGGAAATTACTTTTTGTACACTGATTGGTTTAATTTGATCGTGCTCATTCTTGCAAGTTGTAAGACTAAAAAGCGTGATCTTCTTGCCCTGAAGCGATGGTCCACTGATGCCGGATGCCGCCAAGCGATGAAGATAAATCTCCAAAGGTGCCACGGCGGAGAAAGTGTAATGACTGTTTCTCAGATCGTTGGCTCCTTAATCGTGCTAAAGAGAGTAGCAACCCAGGACATGCTTGTTGCTCAAAGTACACTACAGAGCCTAGTTAAACTGTCTTCTAAAGTGCTTTAAAGAGAAGCCTAATAGTCCATTTCCCTTATAGACACTGAGCTATAGAAGCCTATTGGTTATTTTGTTGGTTTTTCACAAGTGTGTGTGAAAGCCAGCGACATAAGTAATGGTTTTGATAATAGCTTCATGAGTGGCTAAAAGGGAACATTCTACTCTTATGTCTGTCGAAGGCAATCACAGTTGGCACCAAAGAGGTGGGAGCAAAAGGTAATATTTGCTAACAGCTGAAACAGAAGGGCACAAATCCCTGGTTCTGATAAAGCAAAAAGCATGTTTGTTAGGACGGAAGAAGGATGTGACGGGTCTTATTTACGGTACTGAGTTGCTTGGATGTCTTTCGTTGAGTGACTACAATCTAAAACCACTTTGAATCTCTCCTATCAGAATGAATCAAGGCATGTAAACGTTGTATTGCCTTGAGAAACACACACAACACAACGCAGCTATCGTTTATACCACCCCCTGCCTCAAAATCATTTTAAGAGAGTTGTCTCTCCAATGTATCCTTCAAGGGCCTGCCAGCATCAGACCAATGAAAAACCTCACTGCCATCGCTGGCCGGGATATGTATATTCACTGCCGTGTCATTGGCTACCCGTACTACTCCATCAAGTGGTACAAGGACTCCAATTTGCTGCCATACAACCACCGCCAACGGGCCTTCGAGAACAATGGCACCCTGAAGCTGTTCGATGTGCAGAAGGATGTGGATGAAGGAGAGTACACATGTAATGTGCTGGTGCAGCCTCAGCTGTCCACGCACCAGAGCGTCTATGTTACTGTGAAAGGTAAGCTCCCCAGTGAGGAGAGAACTCAGCATCGAATCACCTGTGGAATCATGGGTTGTCTAGGATTGTTATCAATCTCAAAAATGCTGAAGATCCCAGTTTAAGCTATTTTCCCAAACACTAAACATGTGTCAGCTTTTGCTGAGTGCATTCATGGCTACTCCCTCATTTATCTCTAAAACACAAACAGTGTTTCCAACAGGCGTACTTATTGTACGCCACATTTTAAAAGATACATTAAAGCATCACTTTAGTATGTATCTCCCTCTCCTTGTTGCAGAAAACACAGAATTGCAGAGGTATATTTGAATATCACAAGTTGCAAAAAGGAAAAAAAAAAAAACACACACACACACACACACTCACATCACTGATAGCAAAACCAGCATCTCCATCGCCCCAGCCACTTTATCTGGGGCTCATCTGAATATGCAGCGGCGCTGAGCTGAGCTGATGATAACCTTAGATGGCTCTCTCTCTTCAATGACGCTGCATAATTTGAAATGTCGTGTGGGGTAAACCCCCCCTCCGCTCTCTGTCTGTCTATGTCTCTCTCTCTCTCTCTCTCTGTCTGTGGCGGGTCTTGACGTGCTAAGGAGTGTGCGAGGGGGAAATCACACATCGTTGACAAAACTCCGCTGCCATTCCGCCTCGGCTAATTTGCCTCTCGTCTGCTTAGCATTCCACCGCTGCCGAGAGGGAATCCCCAGGAGCCTATTATGCCTATTTTGTTGTGAATTAAATAAGCGCTGAAGTGCCGCTTATTCCAATGCTATTTTAAATCATTAATTTTCCAAAGCATCTGGTTCTCACGATGGCTACAGTGTCCCCAGAGAGCTGGAAAGATTGAGAGAGAATGTTATATGCATGTTGTTTGAGAGAGAATTCAGCCGCTCCATGCTGGGAGAGGTAATAAAATATTACTCTCATTCCTGCAAAATTACAGTAGCTTGTGTAATAATAACATGAACGAGGTGATAACGAGAGAATTGTGGCTAATGATAATGTTTTATAAAGTAGCTCAGCCATGATGTGTGTATGCCTGTTATTTTTTATATGCACGTGAAATGTGGCGTTCGGTTGGTGAGCTTGAATCGGAGGCCATGGAATGTAAAAATGTATTTACGTGTCTCTTTTCCAGTCCCACCCACCATCCACCCATTTGAGTTCCCTCGATTTTCGATCGGTCAGCGAGTCTTCATCCCTTGCGTGGTCATGTCAGGGGACCAACCTGTCTTCATCACCTGGCAAAAGGACGGCCGGCCAATCCCAGCCAGCCTGGGCGTCACCATAGACAACATAGACTTCACCAGCTCCCTGCGCATCTCCAACCTCACGCTGATGCACAACGGAAACTACACCTGCATCGCACGCAACCAGGCCGCCGCCGTGGAACACCAGAGCCAGCTCATTGTCCGAGGTGACTGCTTCTTCAGTCGTTTATTATCGATTCAAATTCTGGATGAGAAAACAGAGCTTTTTGTGTTTAAAGATAAGATACTGAGACACATGAGCACAATTTAATGACAACTTCATTTGCAGTTCCTCCCAAATTTGTCGTGCAACCAAAGGACCAGGATGGCATCTATGGCAAGGCAGTGATACTAAACTGTTCTGCTCAAGGCTACCCTGTTCCAACTATCCAGTGGGAGTACTCTAAAGGTAATAATACTCACATATCAACATACAGTACACATGTACTACTGTAGTGACTCATAAATATCCCTTCCAGGTTAGTTGGAAGTGTTTCTTCAAGTTTTCTAAGAGTTTTAACTGGTTGACATGCCAGATTGTATGTTTAGATTTTTTTTTCGGCCTCTGGCAAGTTTATTCTCTGTGCTGGATGATCTTTTTATGATTGCCAGACCAACAAACATAACGTCCACAGCCTTGAGGTTGAATGCATAATAACACCCACCTCAAGTCTAAGTGAGCACTGTGAGATAAAACAGAGCAACAGTCCAAGAGAGAGCTTTTTATTTCTCTCCAAGCAAGGAAACAGGAGGGAGATTATATAACAGACAGATGCGCATTATCCCACTGTGACACAATCACAGAAAAGTCAGGCTATCGATTACATTCATCCTTATCAGTTATCATCTCCTTGCTTACTTGTGTTCATATAAACACTTTTAGGTTGTGAGTGATAACTGGTTGATGATGAAATGTTGATAAATGTTATTTATCTACCGATCATCTTATTGAGTGAGCATTTATCACAGCCTCCAATTTATTATTTGCACACGGGAACAGATTACTAGTGTTGGTGTTTGGTTTTTATTTCAATCTTTAATTCCCTCGGTGTTTCAGAAATCATTTCGGTATACTGTATTAGCATTGAACCCCTCCTTCTATAGCAGACACTTCAGTGGTGTTCCATTCTCAGTTTGGAGCAGCTCTCAGTGTTGGTGGGTATCCTTACTACTCTGTGCTCTCCGACAGGCGCCGGCGTCCCTCAGTTCAAACCCATCGCTCTCAATTCAGGCTTTCGGATCGAGGTGCTGATCAACGGCTCGCTGTTCATCAAGCACGTGCTGGAGGAGGACAGCGGCTTCTACCTCTGTAGAGTCAGCAACGATGTTGGAGCTGATGTCAGCAAGTCCATGTATCTCAATGTCAAAAGTAGGTGTCGTGGGAAAACGTCGTCTAAAAATCTGAGAACGTATGTTTGTGTGTTGGTTCTAATGTGTTACAGTCACTAACGACTCCATTAGACTGTCAGCCTCTCGTGTTCTGGCCGTTCACACTCAGAGCTTCGTCTCACATTAAAGTAAAGAGTTAACGCTGAAGCATAAGGGTTGTGATGAACTGGAGTTTGTCTGCGACAATAAGATGACATGGTGGGGCTTGTGCTTTCTGCCTCAAAGAATTCCACGAAAGCAGCTCACGCAGCCCCCACATTGCTGCCGCGTCGTTTGGAGGAAGCACAGCAGTTATCCGCTGTGGCCAACGACTTAACTTGTCTTCATTAAGCCCTGAATTCCAAATGCAGGCAGGCCATTGGCTGAGGGAGAGGAGAAAGACGGCTGGAGTTGGAATAGGTTATCCATGTTCATTTCCCCCCACTTGTGTCAGCTCAGATAGTTCATCCGACAACAGATACACACTTTTGTTTTTTCTTGATCTCATGCAGTAAAGTCTGTATGTCCTAACCTTCATGTCTGATCCACGAATGCCAACGGACTGGCTGTAACACTTGTCGTTGTCACACATGCAGGCAGAGCAACACTGAACCAATCAGAGATGATGATGGTGATGAATTTAGATGTGTTATTTATTTTAACATGCATCTTATAAGGTCTGACGGTCTTCATGCTTCCTTGATTGCACAAACAACACAACGTCACAACGTAAAGGCAGAAATCCACAAAAATACAGCCTTGTCTGAGTGAGAGTGTGTGCCCATGACTGAAGTGTGTGTGTGTGTGTGTGTTTGTGTGAGGTTTATGCCCCTGTGGCTCTTATCAAACCATAGCAGAGAATTCCTTGCTGAGTGTCTACCAGCCACAACCAAACAGCCCGCCGCTCGTCGCGACCCCTCCCACTGCCACGTTCCCTCAGACACAGAAATAACGTCTCTCGTGTTTTTATCGATGAGAACTTCGGATGTAGTTTTTTGAATCCCAGCTGAAAAACGCAGCATCTCTTTGTTTTTACCTCCTTTTTTGTATTTCATCACATTCTAAAAGATCATGATCGCATCATAAATGGTGCGCCGGCCCATCAAGTGATCATGTTTCTCATAAAATCGATGCACGCATGGAGGGGAGTGCTGCATCTGCAAACAGGCGGTTAAACTAAACACTCAGAGGCGTTACTTCACTCTTGCTTTGACGAAGACAATGCAAACGCTGGTGACGGATTCACAAGTGGAGACATACTTTTTGACAGGTGAATTTATGTCCTGCTTATAATCATTAGAAAACAATAATGTGCAGACAATCTGCAGGTAACTCCAACACACACACACAAACACACACACACACACATTTGTCCACCTGCGATCAACCCCCTCCATTAGCCATGTTCGCACAAATGCAGCATCTGCATTGTGTGTGTGTGTGTGTGTGTGTGTGTGTGTGTGTGTGTGTGTGTGTGTGTGTGTGTGTGTGTGTGTGTGTGTGTGTGTGTGTGTGTGTGTGTGTGTGCGTTGCTCTGTTGCTAAAATATCAGGCTGTTGTTGTGATAGTTGCTTGGTTGTAATTCGTCTCTGTGTAGTAACCTGAATCTCCCTGAGCGCCATCAGAGCCGCACCTCATCTGAGCGCCTGTGTGTGTGTGTGTGTGTGTGTCTGTGTGTGTGTGTCTGTGTGTGTGTGTGTATACAGGCTACCTCATTGACCCTTAAAGCCTCTCCATGTGCTTAATAGGCACTGTTTGGAGCCTGTGCGCTACACTAAACATGTTCAGCTGTAACACTCACTAATTTTGGATGCTGTGATATTCCGTACACTCTGTACTGTTTTCATGTTGTTTATCCAAGCTGGCCTGCACCACTTGAACACTGGCAGCTACTTAAGAGGCTTAGGAGCCAATTAGGGAGGCACACAAGCTGACGCACGCTTGAAGTACTCACGTGATGGATAGTATGATCTTCGCTGTGTATTATTGGCTGTCCAAGTGTGGCTTGATGTATCAGTGAGCAAACAGAGGAGAATCAATATAATTCATCAGAAACTCTGGGATGCATTGTCGAGCAGCCTACATGGCGATCCTATCTGGTCATATATGTGACACAGGTGAGCAAACAAGCTTATAAGCACACACAAAGACACACATTTGCACACAAAGCGCTGCACACACTAATGAAAAGACATTAGTGTGTGCAGCCATTACAAAAGAATAATGGTGAAGGCAGCTAATGCAGTGGTTCAGATAGATTCCGCTCTGCCAGACTATTGTGGTGGACTCCCCCTTGAAATGAATTGCAGCCATTGTGATGCCCTAGCTTGGCACTTTCATTGTTATGAGCGTCTGTGCATAAGCTAATGTCTCGTCGTAATACCCCATGCATCATCCTGTATGAACATCATTGCGCTAACAGCGAGTGGATATTGCTCGCACTCCCCGCTGCAAGGATTAAGTTGCGCACATCTGCTTGTTTGATTGTGCCTGGATGCGCTTGCGTTTATTGTTATTTTTTCATTCATTGTGAGCGGAGCGCGGCAATCGCTGTTTGTTCTGTGGCGACACCGGCTGCAGGTGGAGGGTTTTCTGTCAGGCAACCCCCACCTCAAAATAGACGCCATTCAGTCAATTCATTACCCAAACCGTGGTGGATGCTATCAGTCAGTCAACAGCCACTCAATGTTTATCAGGACCAATTAAGACCAATCAACCCTATTAGACATCATAATGTCAGCAGAGGCTGTGATGAGGCCAGAGCACTTAATGAGGCTTTGCTGTGGGGAGGTGGGAAACGGTCCTGTGGTCACTGAGCGGTCTCCATAGAACCACGTCCTCCAGACAACCGCAAGGAAGTCCCCTCTTCCTCTCATCTCCTTTTCTTTCATCTTATTTACTCATCTGCATCCGAGCCCCCTCCCTCCCACCCCCCCACCCCCCACCCCCCCCCAAGCGCAGAATCCCGTCCAATCTTTCAGGCATATATTTAGCATCATGCTTCACGTCCAAGCCAATTGTGCAGCTAAGAGAATTATTTCAGTACATTACAGGCAGCCAGTGAACCAGTGATTCTTCTGCTTTCAACGCAGAGCTGCTTCCCCCCCCACCCCCACCCCACCCCCAATCCACGCCGGCTCTTTTCCAGCACCCACTTACAGCATGCCTCCGGGGCAGAGGGAGCTGCATGCATCCGGTTCGTCTTGTCTCGTCTGGCCCTCCTGGCGGCATCAAGCCGCGGTGCCCTGTGGGTTAACACTGGCCAGCCAGGCAGCCAGTGACATGTGAGGTGAAATGTGGACAGATACCCCTCAGCATGGGTGATAGAAATGCCCGTCATTCACAGATTTGTTGGAAACAACCACAAAAATCCAACAGTTTAATTTTAGAATGCACAGATTAAAACATCGTAATAACTACGACTGACTGGTCATAAACGTAATTTTTTTTTTTAATGCTAATCGCTGCAGTAAAATGCGGTTATGTAAATATATTCTATGAGAAAAAAAAGCCTCAGTGATGATATTGATTCAAATCTAGACAGCAATAAGATGCTCTGGATTTGATATCTAGTTAATGTGAATATTACATATTTAATGTTTCGCAACATTTCATTTGACTCAAACAATGCTTCTAAAAATGAGCCCTGTTCTCATCACCCCAGTCGCCCCAGCTCTCTGTGATCACCGATGAATAGCCCCACAATGAAATAGCCATTCTCATTCTCATTCTCCTCCATTTGGCTGATTCAGTTTTCCACATCACTAACGCCACCAGTTAGAGACAATGGAGCTTCTTTTCCCTCCGTTGCAACATTTAGGCTGTGATTGTGTAATGATCATCACACCCCTGCTAAAAATCAATGGCAGGTCCGCGCTCTAGAAACGGCCCCTTCTTTAAGAGAGAGAGGAGACGGAGGGGAGGAGGGAGGAAGGAGCAGAGGGAGGCAAGGCGGGGAGAGGAGAGAAGAGGAGAGACTGTCCGATGCTGGTTGGCATGGTAACCTGGCCAGGTGAAAAGGGGCCTGCGAGGAGGGAGGGAGGGAGAGAGGGGCTTTTGTCTCACGGGAGTAGCCTATGAGCAACCAGCCTATCCCCCACAATCCCCTGCAGGCTCAGGCTTATCATCACTGCCCTCTGGGTTGCTGTGGAGGAACAGGGCTCTCCTCACCTCCACAAAAAAGGCACACTGTGATGTGTAGTCAACATTCACTGCATTATTATTTGTTTAAATTAAACGCTAATAATACATCAGATTTTAAAGGGCCAATGCGTGAAGTACAGTGTATTTCCTAGCGATCTGTGTATTCATTTCTTCATGCTGCATGTTAATACATCCCATGAACCTACATTCAATCTCACGAAGCTAGTTTTCGACAAAGCAGTGACAAAACGCGTGAAAATCAAATCACCTGTTTAAGCTTTAATCTCGACCCTGTATGTTTGTGTGTGTTTGTGTTCACACGTGAATTACATATCAGTGGATCTGATCCCTGGTGAGACAAGAGACTCGATTCTTTTACTCCTGTTTTTTCCCGTTCTGCTCCTCCCAATAGTCCTGTTACCATAATTCTACTGGATATTAAAGAAATAAATCCACACAACAATTACAGGACCACAAAGTGTGCCTCAGGGCTGGCTCAGCTGGGCTGCTTTCACACACACACACACACACACACACAAATACAGATATACCTCATTCATTTGCTTTTGTGCGTTCTGGTCTTTATTTGACATTTGCATCATGTCGACTGCAGAGCTACTGAGTGACTCGCATCTTAAAATAAAAATAATGAGGTTGATCAGAAAACAGTAAAAGGATTTTCTCTGCACCAGCCCCAGGAATAAAAAACAGTATCCAAAAACGTAGCTGTGGATTTCAATGATTGCATAAAAATGGTTACAAAAAGTGTTTACTCTGTGTGAAAGCCACATCGTGCTGTTAGTGTATTGATATCTGTGTCTGTCAGGCTGTCATATTAAAAACCTGTTTAAAATGTGTTATTTAACATAAATATACTGTAAGTTTAATGTGATTCCCCCTCAGAGCTGTGATGCTAAAGGTCATTAATATTTACACTACAGACGTTCTCTGTGGATCGAGTGGGTGAAGCTTCCTCCATCTTTCCTCCTTCTTTGCGTTTTTTTTTTCCCCAACCACAGCATCCCCCTCCACCGCGGGTGTCTCAGAGCCTCTTACACGGCGAAATGAAAGTGGCTGTGCACCAAAACGATAACGTTTAAATAAAGTCTGAGTAGGTTTCCCCTCCCCCCCCTCCCTCCTCACTTATCCAAATGTGTCTCACAAAAAATTCATACTTGTCATGCAAAATAAATCAGCGTTCTTTTCCACAGCCGGGCCCCAAATGGCTGCAGAGTGAATAAGAGATGAGGCTTAAATGTTTGCAACCTCTTGCCTGACACTTCCCATCACATCACTGAGGTCACACGTTGTGTGTGTTTGTGTGTACATGTGAGAAGGAGCACACACACTCACACACGCACGCACACACATTTCTCAGTTTGCACAGGCTGTTGTGTGTGTACGTGGGTGTGATTGTGTGTGAGCAACTGGGAGCAGAGGGTTGTTATACACTCTGCTGTGGGTGTAATGAGGCATGCATGTCGTTAGTGTGTTTAGCGTTGTGTCTTCAGAGGATTGTCAGAGCATCGCTGCACCGGTTAAAACCCTCACATACACGATGTGTGCTTGTTGACTTCAACACAACATTCAAGGGAGGGTCTACGTCCTTTTCTCTGAGGGTTTAATGTCAGCATGGTCCTCAGAGTCGCCATAGATCCTGTCAAAAGGTTGTTCGTATTTTACAAACGGTTATTTATCATTTTTATGGAATTTCAGCTGCATGAATAGCCAATTAGATGGCATGGTGTGTTTTTAAATAGGCATAACTCAGTTTAGTTTAATGGTGTTTGAATCCTGGCAGGGATAATTTTGTGTTTTTATTTGTTTCATGAAAGAGTCTTGCAAACAAGGCATTTTTAATATTCACCTGTCAGCCAATCAGATCTCTGCATTTCCTCAACAAGCTACTACTAGCACAGATCGGGACACGAAGTCTATTGCGTTCCAGCTAACATGAGCTAGCAGTAATGATAATAATAATAATAATAATAATAATAATAATAATAATAATAGTGACCTCTTTGCAGTTCTATATGCACTGATATGACCAAATATCAATGTGCTTCAACAAGACACAACAAGAAATCCTCCTCTCTTTTTTTCTTCATGCCAGTTCCTGCCATGATAACATCCTACCCCAACACCACTCTGGCCACGCAGGGTGAGGAGAAGAAGATGAGCTGTACAGCTCATGGTGAGAAACCCATCATGGTGCGCTGGGAGAAGGAGGAACGCATCATCAACCCCGAGACCAGCCGCTACGTGGTTTCTGTCAAGGAGGTCGGCGATGAAGTCATCTCCACCCTGCAGGTAGGAGGCCACGTTTTTTTAGGCAGCGTAAAAATGAATTTGAGACCATTTGTTAGATGATTTGAAAATGAAGCCACGTTATGTTGAAATGTTTTGTCCCGATGGAGTCAGACTGTTTTTTTTGTGTGCTTTTTATCCTTTTAAACAACAGCTTTGCTATATGTTTTATCAAGGTTATTTCACCCTTGCATTATCCCTGTTATTTTGCAGCAGAGAGAAAAATGCTTCCAGGATTAATCATGATTTTAATTTTTTTAAAAGTTACCAATGTTGACTGTGAAACAGGAAAACAACAACTCCCATGATCCCACATTTGTTTTTATTGAGAGACTCCTGGGGGGTGGAGAACAAACACTGTGCTTTTCATGCTGTATGAAATCCTTGTGATGTTACAGCTGAGATGGAATTATCTCTTATCTTATGCTGCTGCACAATTCATCATTGCTTCATTTGAATGAGCCATAAACTAAAAGTAAAGTAAATCACATGTTGACATTCCTTTTTTTAAAGTCCATATCCATGAGTTACCTGGTAGAACCCACCTGTGTCTCATCTTTACATCATCATTCCTGTGTATCTGTCAGATCATGCCCACAGTGAGGGAGGACTCCGGCTTCTTCTCCTGCCACGCCATCAACTCCTTTGGTGAAGACAGAGGAATCATACAGCTCACAGTTCAAGGTAAAAACAACAAGAGCACCAAACCCCTTCTCTGCCGTCTTCCTGATGGGGCAAATGTAAAGTTTTTCTTAATCTCAGTGGCACTAAAATAACAGCATGCATTAACTTTGTGCTCCATAGAGCCCCCAGACCCCCCTGAGGTGGAGATCAGAGAGGTGAAGGACAGAACCATTGCACTGCGTTGGACTATGGGATTTGATGGAAACAGCCCAATCACAGGCTTCGATATTGAAAGCAAGAACAAATCAGGTACAAGGAAAGTAGTTGGGTCATTATTAATGTATAAATCTGATTAAAGCTCATATTAAAGCAAAAATTAAAGAATTATATTTCATATTTACCACTGGTTAAAATTTGATGGTTGGTATTGATTGGCTTAGTCTCAGATATAATGTAATGCAGAATGTCCTAATACACTTAGACGTGTCCCTTGACTTCAGTGACCTCAATAAACCTCGCCATCTCCCCTCCACAGCCTCCTGGGATACGGCTCAGAAGACCAAAGACGTCTCGCCCCAGCTCAACCAGGCCACCATCATCGACCTTCACCCTTCCTCCACCTATAACATCCGCATGTTTGCCAAGAACCTGATCGGCAAGAGCGAGGCCAGCAACGAGCTCACCATCACCACCGACGAAGCAGGTGAGAACCGGGGGTTTCTCTTCAGTTCACTCTTCGTTAAAATACACCAGGGCTATGCCAGAATTTGTCAACACATCAGTTAAAAAGTCAGAGGTGAGTGGAAGACGGGAGGCAGGAGGAGGTGAAGGGCCGATGGAGTAAATTCATTAAAAGCCCGGTGACATAAGCACCCCTGGCTCTGTTGCATTATTGAACACGCGCTGACCCCTCACTAAAAGCTGAACTTTTCAATTAGCAGCCTCAGTAGTAAATGTCACACTACGCTCAATAGACCGAAGCTGGACCCTTCACAAATCAGCCCCCGCCCCCCCCAACTCTTCATCCCCAGCTCTCCTCCTCCTCATCCTCAGCAGCCACCTGCAAAACCAAACCTCACATTTAATAACCAAAAAAAAAGAAGAAGATCTGTCATTCATATTGTTTGTGGGTTTTAACATGGGCATATGTGATCTCAGCTCCTGATGGACCCCCCCAGGACGTGCAGCTGGAAGCCCTCTCCTCTCAGAGCATTCGGGTGACCTGGCGGGTAAGTTAATCCCACTCTGTGGGTTTAGGATGTATTTGTTTATTTATATATCTGCGTTCGCGTAGGTGCAATTGAAGAGGATCGTCTTGAAGATTGTTTTGCTTGATGCTTACAGTCAGTAAATCAAACGTGTAGGTTCTAGTTAGGCTGCGGTCTCCGCCCACTCCTGACTGGGACTTTCTATTACCTTATGAATGTAAAACAGGGTATTGCAGTAAAACAGCATGTGTGCTCATTTTGCTCTACGTGTACAGCAACACTATTTCTGGCTGTTACTTTTACAGCCATATTGGGCTTTCTCTCGTCTTTCTCATATGATGACTTAAAATCATACCTTTGAATTCCTTTCATGTGTATTTTAAGATGTAAATCTGCTGCTGTTGAACATTTTCTCTCAGCTCTCTAAAGTTCAGGGGCCTCACAGGTGTGGCACTTTGGATATTTTATCCAGAAAACGTAATTTTATTCATTTGGCATGAGGGAGGATTCATAGATTTATCTATGTATCCTCTTACATGAGGGTTATAATGCGTCATTCTGCAGGATCAGGTGTTCATTTCCATTTGTGACATGAACCCACTTCTGTGTCCAAGTTGATGTCATCTGCATTAGTCAGACAGGTTGTATAATTCATAGCAGTGGAAGACAAATGGGAACTGTGGCACCATTGCTGTCAAGTAGAAATAAACCTTGTCGCCCCCTTTACTAGACACCTAAGAAGCACCTCCAGAACGGCGCCATCAGGGGCTACCAGGTGGGCTACAGGGAGTACAGCTCTGGTGGAAACTACCAGTTCAGTGTGATCAGTGTGGAGACCACAGGAGATAATGCAGAAAACCTGGTGCTGGACAACCTGAAGAAGTTCACGCAGTATGGAGTCGTGGTGCAAGCGAGCAACAGCGCCGGGACGGGGCCCTCCTCCACAGAAGTGGCCGCTACCACGCTGGAGGATGGTGAGATGAAACCTAGAATGTGTTCAACTGAGGGGTGATGTGCAGAATCTTCTCAATACGAACCAAAACAAAGTCCTGAGAGAGGTAAAAATAACAATCCATCACAAAGGAGAGATCTGTTAGGATGTGGCTCCACCTAGTGGAGATCAGGGGTTTCTGCCTCATGCTACCGGTAGAGCGCCTTTAACTGATCGTCCATCCACATTCTCATAGTCTGACTCCTTGATCTTCCTCCTCAGTGCCCAGTCGTCCTCCAGAGAATGTCCAAGCCACCGCCACATCCCCAGAGGTCATCTCCCTGTCCTGGCTGACCCCCCCTAAAGACGCTCTGAATGGAAACCTGCTGGGCTTCAGGGTCATCTACTGGGCCAACCTGCCTGATGGAGGTACACATTTATATCTGGGCAACATGTGAAGCCAATATAAATCACCTTTACCAAAATGCTTTCATTGGAACCTCATTTAAATGATGATCATACCACTACAAATGTCAAAACACTCACACAGTGAACTCCCACTAATGTAAACAACGGGCCACAACGCTGTCACACTCTACATTTGCGCCAGAGGGATCGGTTATGACAGCGTGACTACCTTTGACCCCTGTGTTGTCACATCATGTTGGCCTGCCCATGGAACAGAACTTGACAGACAGGGCTAGTTTGCACAGTAACAGTCTGTGGCTCCTCAAAGTGAAATCTAAACGTGGTTATTTGTAAATGCTCTGGCTTAAATTCTGCTTAAATGTAAAGTGCTGTGGCTAAGGTGAGCGCATCTCAATCAGGAGAAGTTTAATTGTGGTTAATTATTTTAAAATATTTTAAAATAATCAGCTCCAGAGCAGTGAGAAAGGATGTTAGTGACCAGCAGAGGGCGACACAAGCCCTGTTTAACTATTGATCTGTACCAACGACAGTTCAGAGGCAAATTAATGATACTGATAGTATAAAAATGACAATATGAAAAGAAAATGAACTAAATAACAGTATATCATTTCCTTATATTTGGAAACTTTAGGAGAGAATTAAATCCACTTTTGAGATGACCACATTTAAAACAACAACACGAGTCAAAGATAAATTGATTCTGTCCAGCAGCTTTAGGGTAAATGTGGACAGAAAACACCTCAGAACTGGACGGTGTGGGTAAAGCTGTTGATTCTAACCCTGCGTGATTACATACCTCCATGTCAAAAGTAGAAACTTGTCTGTTTCATTTGAATTCCCACACTTTTATTTCAAATTCCCATGATGCCCTGCTGTTTACAGTATATTCTTATAAATCATGTCATTCTTTTGAACTGCTGAAATCAGATGTTCTTTCAATGTGAATTTACATCTGATTTTTATACAGTATACAAAAGTATGTGAAGATAAATGCCAGACAAAAAAGACATAAACGCTGAGGGTAGAAAGTTAAAGACCTGCCACCTTTACATCGCAGAAACTTATCGTGTCATTAAGCATAACATGCTTTAGATTCAACTTTGTAACTGAATATGGAATTATATCCGAGGCACCCTTGGGTCTGGTCTCTTCCTACAAGTCTGAGGTGTCTTTAATAAATGAGACTCTTCCCTTTCTGGTACATCAGAGCTGGGAGAGATCAGGAACGTTACCACCTCCAAGCCGTCGCTGGAGCTGGATGGACTGGAGAAGTACACCAACTACAGCATCCAGGTGTTAGCCTTCACCCGGGCCGGAGACGGCGTTCGCAGCGAACAGATTTACACCCGCACCAAGGAGGACGGTAGGCGGATTAGCCAACCCTTTCGAATAAAGCCACGATGATCTCGTGCCACACAGATATGTTTTCTTAAAAACAAAATCATAAAGGATGATTTTAACAACATTAATTTAAAGCGAGAAACATGTTTTCTCTTTAGTTCCTGGTCCCCCGGCTGGCGTGAAAGCGGCGGCTGCATCGAACTCTGTGGTGTTTGTGTCCTGGCTTCCTCCTCTCAAAGTAAACGGCATCATTAGGAAATACACCGTCTTCTGCTCCAACCCCCACCCCACGGTAACACACAGTCTGTCCTGGAAAAGCCCAGATTACCACAACGCTAATCTGTTAATTCACTGCTTCTTAATTCAGTGTGTATGACGGTTTTAACTCATTCCTGACCCCTCTGGAATGTCTTCCAGGTGAGCAGTGAGTTCGAAGCGGCGCCGGATGTGTTCTTCTACCGCATCCCTAACCTGAGCAGGAACCGTCAGTACAGCATCTGGGTGGTGGCCGTCACGGCGGCGGGACGCGGAAACGCCAGTGAGCTCATCACCGTCAAGCCCATGGCTGAGGGTGGGTGAAGCTGAACCGATGGATCAATACCGATTGATTGAAAAAACGATTATCAACTCCTCAGTGGGCTGATGTAGCACGTTTGTGCGTTTGCAGCTCCAGCTCGTATCCTGACCTTCAACAGGACCGTGACCACCCCCTGGATGAGGGACATCGTGCTGCCCTGTAAAGCAGTGGGGGACCCGTCCCCAACCATCAAGTGGCTGAAGGAGACGTGAGTAGAGTTCAGACATTCTCAGTGAGTCTCTGTGAAAACACGAGACCAAACATGAACACATCTGCCTTTCAGCAACGGCGCCCTGGCGCCTGTTGCCATCGACAGCCGGCGCAGCGTCCACGGAAACGGCAGCCTCGTCATTCGCACCGTGAAAGCAGAGGATTCTGGGAACTACACTTGTGTGGCCAGTAACAGTTTTGGGTCGGACAAGATCGTTCTCAACCTGCAAGTTCAAGGTAAGAGACGTTTAACAAGTCCTACTCTTGTAGCTCCACGCCTTCACACACTCACACACCTTCGCCGTGTTCTCTTACTTTAGTCCCACCTGACCAGCCCCGCCTCACCGTGACCAAGACCACCACCACCTCCATCACCCTCTCCTGGATCCCCGGAGACAACGGAGGCAGCTCCATCAGAGGTCTGACTCATCTTTCATCCTCATCGGTGACCCCATTTGCTCTTCACTCACGTTCTCGCCCTGCGTTCTCCTCCAGGTTACATCCTGCAGTACTCAGAGGACAACAGCGAGCAGTGGGGGAACTTCGCCATCAGTCCCAGTGAGCGCTCCTATCGCCTGGAGAACCTCAAGTGCGGCACCTGGTACAAGTTCACTCTCACTGCCCAGAATGCAGTGGGGCCTGGGCGCATTAGTGAGATCATTGAAGCCAAGACTCATGGGAAAGGTATCAGTATAAAGGTTTTTCTTGAAAGACACAAACACATTACAGGTTTTCAGTCAATCAAGTAAAAAAAAAAATTGTCCATTAATTATTGATGAAATAAATTTCAGGCTCCAAATTGTTATTTTTGTCGATAAAAATTAGATTCTCTTATTTTCAGTCATCACTGAACATGTTTTTTGCGCTTCTCTCTGCGTTGTTCCTTCTGCAGAACCTCAGTACTCTAAAGAACAGGAGCTGTTCACCAGCATCAACGCCACTCGGGTCAAACTCAACCTGAACGGCTGGAATAACGGCGGCTGTCCCATCACCTCCTTCACCTTGGAGTACCGCTCCGTGGACGCCCCAACGTGGACCACGGCGCAGCGCACCTCCCTCACCAAAAGCTACATCCTGTACGACCTGCAGGAGGCCACCTGGTACGAGCTGCAGATGAAGGTCTACAACAGCGCCGGCTACGCCGAGAAGAGAGTCAAGTTTGCGACGCTCAGCTATGACGGCAGTGAGTTCAGACGGGGAACGACACGTTCGCTCTTTTCTTCTCAGGAAACACTGATGTTGACTTTCAGTAGCTGCTGTCAACATTTGGATGTTTGGATGTTGAAATTGGGTGCAAGTAAAGGAACCAATCTTTTTATTAACTGTGGTTGCAGGTGATTAAGGTTCTATTAATGGACTGACCATTAAAAACACATTTAATCCTGACTGGGAGCTAACTGTTAGCCTGCTCATTCTGAAGGCTAGCAACTTCTCCTTTAGCAACGTCCTGCAGCAATAAGCTTTAAACCCATTAGCATTTTGCATTAGCATTAACAATGTAGTAATTCATTATTCATTATCTGTCATTCAAAGACACAAATCAAATGTTTCTTTTGTTTGGTTTATGACATCCGATCCACTTGATTTACATAGCACAATTTAAGTAAACACAAAGTTTCCAAAGCGCAGTCAATAAATAAAAAACACAACAACACCATAAAACCATGAACGGAATGCAGTTAAATAAAATATCAAATAGAATCCAATAAAATAGTTTAAAATAAGTTAAAAGCGTAAATAAAATCAGATACAAACATCACCGTGATGTCACAGCGCTCGTCCGAGTCAGCGTAACGCGTCACTCTCCTCGCGCACAGGCACCATCGCTCCTTTGGTGAAGGCGCCCAACGTGAGCGAGAACAACTCCGGTGGCGGCGAAGGTTTGAAGATGATGGTGACCATCTCCTGTGTGCTGGTGGGCATTGTAGTGATCTTCATCGGCCTGCTGGTGCTGAGGAGGAGGAGGAGGGAGCAGAGGCTGAAGAGGCTCAGAGGTGGGAGTCGGTGGCGTGTCAGATTTTAGACTCGCTCGCTTCTTCTGAACGAGTAAAATGATTTCACGCTTTGTGTTCCAGATGCTAAAAGCCTGGCTGAGATGCTCATGAGGTAAGAACAAAACTCCGGCCTGTCGTCGGTGGTGGTGGTGGGGGGTTCGTTGTGATGCTGGGGGGGGGGTTCTCACCAGTTTATTGTTTGTGTTGTGCAGTAAAAACACCCGTCCAGCAGAGCCAATAAACAAACAGCAGCAGACGCTCCGAATGCACATCGACATCCCCAGAGCCCAGCTCCTCATCGAGGAGAGAGACACCATGGAGACCGTTGGTGAGCCCCCTCCCACACCCACACCCACACCCACCCATGACAGACACACACCTGCCGATGCGGCGCTGAGTTTGTTCTTCCTGCCGCCCCACAGACGACAGATCCACTGTGTTGCTGACCGATAACGACTTTGGGGAGACCCAGAAGCAGAAATCGTCCACGGTCACCCACACCGTCCACTACCAGTCGCTGTCCCAGGCCACCGGGCCGCTGGTCGATGTGTCTGACGCCAGACCAGGAACCAGTAAGTCCAGTACGGAAACTTTCTTTTACTTCATGACACGTTAGACAAACATTGTTTAGTTTCTTTCTGTCTTTTCATCTTTTTTGATTCAGTTTGACTTTTTCCTCCATCGGTACGCTTTTTGTTTACTTGTGTAACCAATCGAGCTCTGGCAAACTAAAGTAGGGCATTTTTAGATCCTCTACCCAGCGTCCACCTGTGAACGTAAAGATTAAGACACACACACTTCCTCTGTCTCAGACCCTACAGCCCGCCGCACAGCCAAAGCCGGCCCGGCTGCTCGCAACCGCTACGCCAGCCAGTGGACCCTGAACCGCCCCCACCCCACCGTCTCCTCCCACACCCTCAGCACCGACTGGAGGCTGCCCACGCCCAGAGTTGCAGGTTCTGTTGACAAAGAAAGTGACAGCTACAGCGTCAGCCCATCTCAGGACACGGGTAAGGAGCGTCACAAGACGCCTCACAGCTTTATTAACCGCCTGACATCCCAGCATTCCCTTTAACACTCGACACTAATTCCTCCAACTAACCCCGACCCGTGTCCAGACCGAGCTCGGAGCAGCATGGTGTCGACGGAGAGCGCCTCCTCCACCTACGAGGAGCTGGCCAGGGCCTACGAGCACGCCAAGATGGAGGAGCAGCTGCGTCACGCCAAGTTCACCATCACCGAATGCTTCATCTCCGACACGTCGTCGGAGCAGATGACAGCCGGCACCAACGACTACACCGACAGCCTGACCTCCAGCACGCCGTCAGAGTCAGGCATCTGCCGCTTCACCGCTTCCCCACCCAAACCTCAGGACGTCAGCCGGGTCATGAACATGGCCGTGCCCAAAGCCCACAGACCGGGTGAGGATGGGATGTCAGAGGTCACCCGAACCCCCAACAACCCGACGATGACAGAAACACTAATATCTGACCCTCCTGTCTGCTACTGACGCCTAAAATAACTCATGCTGACAATGACAGGTTTCAGAATGTATTGATTACGAATGGCTGAGCGAGACGAGAATTAAAGAATCGTGAAATACAAAAAGGATGTTGATAGATATTCATGAACCGTTAGCATTTCACACAAGAACTCCGTACAAATCTGTGGAACAAAGCTTCTTGATATTTGTGTTACAGGTCTGTGTCAGTTTTTGCGTGTTCTCTCTCTAATGTGTGTGCTTGTCGTCCTCCAGGGGGCGAGCTGGTTCACCTCCCTCCGTACCTGCGCATGGACTTCCTGTTAAACCGAGGCATGTCCTGCTCGGGCTCGTCGAGGGGGACGGCCAGCGGGGAGCGAGCGGCCATGGGCCAGGCCTGTCTGGAGCCCCAGAAGAGTCGCTCGCTGAAGCGACCCTCTCGCATGGCGCCCCCGACGCCCACAGAGGCCCCCCAGGCCAGCAGGGACCAAGCGGCCCAGTGGCAACCCGGCTCCGCAGCCACGCTCCCGCACAGGGAGGGCTCAGAGCTGGCCCAGGCCGCTAAGCTCAGCACCTCCCAGGAGTCCCTGCTGGACTCGCGAGGACATCTCAAACAGAGCAGCAACCCCTACGCAAAGTCCTACACGCTGGTATAACAGCAGGGGGGTGCGTGGGGGTGGGGGGACCAGAACTCACTCTAACACTGGACTTAACACTCAAGTGCAGTAAACTGACTCACCACACAGTTCTGTAAATACGCCTCCCTTCAAGGGTGGCCCACTTTTACTAATCTCCTTTTATTTATTTTAGAGTTTTCTTTTAAGTATCGTTTGTTTTTGTTTTTTTTGGTTGTTTTTTTTTAGTTTTTTTTTTTTATTTGTTTCACTTGAGAAAAAAAAAAAAATTCACACATTGGAATCGACTCCCACCGGAGCTTTGCCAAACTAACGAGGATCGACGAGCGTTATTTATTCTTCATTACTGTTAATTCTTTATAATTAATCAGTGATTCTTAATTATTAGTTATAAGCTATTAATGATCATCAATTATTGATTACCAAATGATCTACTATCACTACAATGTTTTCATAGAAAGACGGACGTCTTTATTTTCATCTTTTGGAGCAGAAGATGATGATTTTGAGTCTTTTTTTCTTTTCATTTTTTTGTTGTTTTTTTTCCAGTGGATTATCCTTCCGAAACACTGAATGAAACTTGGGAGAAATCTTGGAAAGAAAGCAATTGAAACCAGTCCAAACTTTTCAGCTGCTCTCAAATTGTTACTTTTTTGAAGAAATAATAAAAAAAAAAAATCTATTTCCTATGGATGCATGGGGACTGACCAATTAATAGACAATGAGGATTACCATCGTGGCTGGACGGCCCAGTCGAGCATTTTGTCACACTATGAAATGATCCAATGTGAAGATTTATTATTCTTATTACTATAAATATATATATAAAAAGAGAAATCACTTTTATTTGTGGATATTACAGGGAAGAATTGATTTGGTTAATAAAGTCCTTAGTCATGTTTGCACATATCTTGTTTTAATTAGGAAATGGAGTCTCTGTTGATCTTTCTCTGTGTCCCATTCTCTGATGGTGCAATATGAAAAAAGAAAAGTATATGAAAACTATTGCTCTATACTGTACTGTAATGATGAAAATAACTATGTTGTGAGTATACTTACAGGGCCGGACGCGCTCCAGCTGTGTATTCAGGTGTAGTTTACCACTGCTTGTTTGCCAGGTTGGTAAATGATGTTAGCTAGAAAAGGGAGGGTTTAGAGAACTAATGGTTTGCACTTCACAACACCCCCGACTCAAGTGTGTCCAGATAGATCCCCCCCCGCTCTCAGTGCACTAGGTAGAGCCTTCAGGGCTCTCACTCTCCTCAGTAGATTTACTGTTGCTGCATTGCAGCAATTCTCCTCTACAGGGAAAAAACAAAACAAAAAAAAAAAAAAAACGTGAGACAATCCAGCAGAATTCCCCCTTCAAACCAAACCAATAATGTCTATGGGAAATATCTAAAAAATGTGGATATACGTAACAAAATGTTTTCTGTTGCTGTCTGCCCTGGCCCGTTCTGTTCGTTCTGTATCTTTGAGTTAGCCTAAAGGGAGAAGAGTTTGATCCAAAATGCTGTGAGGTCATTATGTCGGTTTCTATGATTAGTTTCTATGATTCAGCTTGTCTTCATTATGATTATTACATTTTAACAAGAGAAAGAAAAAAAAATGTCACTTTTTATTTTTAACATGAGTGATCGCCACGGTGACACTGGAATAAAGAAAAACTAACACAAAGTTCAAATTTGATTAATAAAATGGCTGTTCCCCAAAGTGTCCTCAGCGGGTTTGACATGAGTGACTGATGCTGGTTTCCATCAGGCTGTCAGGTCGGATGTAGTTCTCTGAGCGGCCTGCGGGCGGCGCTGTTGGTACGAGTAGTGAGCTCATTGGGCTTCATTGTGTTTTTGGGATAAGGTTAGCAGTATAGAAATACTGTACCTGTTTTTTTTATCTATTTTTATTTTATTTTATTTTATTGTTGTCTCAAACATAAAAGCTAATCACTAAATATAAATATGTATGGATGGCCTATCGCATTTCCTGTCACATGATGTCTGGAGTTATATGCAAGCCGTTTCTCAGATCCATCAATCGCTTCCATTTATGGATTTACTGGTGAAAGGAATTATGGGAAAACACACAGCAGGACCGATTCTCTTAAAATGTTACCAGAGTAAATCCATGAGTTTCACAGCTCCTGATGGTCAATTTAAATTTGTGTCACCAGGTGTAAAAATGAGCTTCTAAATAGTGATTCTTCATCTGGAGGTTGAGGATCCTAACCTGGTTCAGTGATGGTCTTGCAACTCCTCAACACGACTACATCTGAAGTCCACCACTCATTAGTCGAAACTGCGGTTCGTGATGTGTTTATGAACTCTGTTATCTGGTAGCTTCAGGCGATCTGGATTTAGGCCTGAGGAATAAAAGAAAAAAGACTGGGAATATAAAGTGATGAACTCCCAGTGACTGAGCGCCGCCATCCTTCATCTTTCACTGTCGGTACTCAAATATTTGCTCTCATCTCCAATCAGCTTATAGAGGGAAAAAAAAAAAAAAAAAAAGCTTCAATCTGTTTGATCCGTTCCTTCTTTAAATGATTTGACAGTCCAGACAACCCAAACATGTCACACTGATTCAGTGAATTAACGCCAGTGATGAGTATCTGGAGCAGGATCAGATTAAAGACGAGGGTTTCACGTCCATCTTGTGTTGAAATCTACAGAAAGTTTTTTTCTCTACATGTGACTGAAGTCTAAATATTGTAATATATTAGAATCAATCATTTCTAACTGAACAGGAGCAGCAGGACGAGTTCAAATGATGCAAAGCAAACCAACTCCTTTCAGATGTCTTTATTTATTTGTGTTTCATCATCTATGTGTGTGTGTGTGTGTGTGTGTGCTTTCGTGCAAGCTTGCGTCTTGCATGCATAATTGGTGTGTGTGTGTGTGTTTGTACAGCATGGCCGAGCCGTCTGGACGGCGCGTCACTTAAATCACGTTGGAACAAGAACACAATCGGAAGCAAAGCACGGCGAGATTCATGTCACACACACACACACACACACACACAAACACACACACCGATATCAAAACCAAAAAAAGAGACATACACAGTTAAAGCACTGGCATCTGTGTGATCATGAACAGACCCCCCCCAAGCGGTCCAAAAACTGAAGTTGGGGGGTTTGATGTGTGTGGCTTTACTTCCAGGTTCAGATTATCAATGAGGAGGATTATCTAATTACCTTAACTGGTTATTAAAATGGGTATAAAACACTAAATACCACAGAAGAAGAAGAAGAAAATGTGTAGCTGCAGCTACACTGAAGAACCACTAAACTAAAAAAAAAACCAGAAGTAATAAAATGATAGTAAATATTAAAATCCTGACACCCAAACTGTTTTAATATTCTGTGATGTTTGTATATAATAATCACCATAAGTTAATAATTACACACTTTCACAAGGATGCTATTTAGCCCCGCCCCCACACCCTCCGTTCTCAGTTCATTACAGTTTGGTTAACATGCAAATCTGGGCCCACGCCGGCGGGGGAGGGAGGAGGGGGGGGTGACCCGCGCTGACCCCCTTTCCCGCTCTAAGACTTGGCGTCCTGCTTCTTTTTCTGGAACTTCCTGAACTGCGACTGGATCGCCACGGCCGCCTTCTCCGTCTCAGGGTTCTCCATGTCGATGTCGAAGTCCTGGGGGAGGCTGCTCTTCTTCTCATCTGGGGTGGGAGGAGAAGAGGGAAATAGTGAGAGGTTAGGAAGATGTGTCAGTATCCGTACACGCAGTGCTCGTGCGTGTGTGCTCGTGCACGTGACCTGTAGTGAGAGATGTGCACGTTAATGTTTTAAAACCATCTACTCACGTTTAGCGGCCTCCTCCTGCTGACCGTGAAGCCCTTGGATGACAATGAAAACCCATTCATATTTTATGATTGGAGGAGCCCCCACACACACACACACACACACACACACACACACACACAGCCATACCTCCCCATCCCCAAACCCCACCTTTTTAAACCGGGGGGGTGGATGGGATGCCCTTTACGCCACAGAGGGATGTGAGATTCTGGGAGGCGGCGGCGACTCTTTCGTTCACGTGCCGCCGCGTAAATGAATCAAACTGCCACAGAGGGAGTGTTTCCATAGCGGCTTTGGTAAAGGTCACGTTCAAATTGGCTCCTGTGAGATTTTAAAGCAGCCTGAGAGTCTTTGGAGGTGACGGATGGAGGCCTGGCCCGCAGAATACAAGCCGCAAATGAAACTTTAAAAAGGTGACCTGCTCAACCGAAGCGCTGACGGTGAAAAATGAAGGAGGCAGTTTATTAGCAAACAGTAAAAAAAGACCTCTGATCCCCCCCATAGGGAGTGTGTGTGTGTGTGTGTGTGTGTGTGTGTGTGTGTGGTGGATGGTCGTCATCTAGCCATCCAGACATCCCTCCCATTGTTTCCAGAGGGTTAGAAGATCCCAGAATGCATTGCGAGCAGAGGCGACGTGAATCAACAATGGCTCCCATTCCATTAAAAGAAGTGTAAATGTTATATATCTTCACAAAAACAATGAAAAATACAAAATACCCACAGGAATATCTGACTGATGTTGATGTGATAATAATTTGAACCATAACATAAGTGAGTAACTGATGGGAAAAAAAAAAAGGAGTTGCATTGGAAAAGTAAGGGTTAAAAGGAGGAACTGGGATCGAACTGGAGACGTCGAGGTTCATCAAATCCAAACTTTTCGAGTGTGAAACTTTTTTAAAGAGCGAATTGGACTTGAGCGACTCTCCTCGATTAAAAAAGAATGGGTAAAGATGGAGGTGTGAGGGTGTGAAGAAGCGGTTCACACCTCTTTCAAACTCAATCAAGCCGCTTTAGAAACCTCCTGTCCGCCGCCAGCAGCAGCGGGACACTTCCCCTCGTGGACGGAGCGTCATCCCACGAGACGGGACAGGAGTCCACCAGTGTGTTATCAGTGTGTTATCAGTGTGTTAACAGCAGAGAGAAGACCAGCTGGTGACAAACACACACTCTAATTCTGCCAGGAGCTGCGATTCCACTTCTAATAGCATTTATGAACTCTGTGGACGTTATACCTCAAAAGATTTGGATTTCCTGTTCAAACCGATGACGTGTCTTACAGTGTAAGAGTGATGGGATGTACCTTGCTCATCCAGTTGAACTCCTGCTATTCATAATAGGGGTCCTATTACGAAAATCACACTTTTTCAGGTCTCTACATATACATTGGTGTTTGTTTCTTGGGTTTTGCCCGTTGGTCTGTTCCTTGCCGGATTTTCAGAAACCCATTGAAGGAATTTTTGGTTAAATAAAACTGTAAATGTGGACTTCTGAATGTGGGTCCTAACCTCACCCTTAACACTCGGTTTACTGTAACAAGTTGCGTTTTATCCAATGAAAACCGAGTTAACTGAGAGCGAATAAAAAGATATTCTGATCGTTCCTCAGTGATGAGATTCTGGTAGACATATTATTGTATCATCTGCAAACAGACCAATGCTGCAGTCACAGCTAACCGGAAGAGATTGTCATCATTTCAGAGTCATATTTTTTCATATATTAAGTCAAATATACAGTATTTGAAACATTCATGATGATACTTGGAAAGCCTTATTAGCCAAAGGGTTAAATTGCTATCAGTCAGAAGGAATCCGTCAGTAGCACTCTGCATCGTTCTGCGTCACGTTCTGAACACACCTTGGCCGGCAGATGGTTTGCTCTTTTCAGTCATCGCTCCAGATGCTTGTCTCTGCAGAGAAAAACACAGAAAAGCACGATTCTATTTACGCTTTTTATTCCACTACGCGTTTTTTAAGATTGCCATCACTCAAAAAAAACAAAAACAAAACAAGATTGGACACATTTTTAATGCTGTGATGCAGAAAGCATCACTGAAAGACATTTGCGTGTTAAACTCTGAACATGCTAGAGAACATGTTCTGTTTCTGTCTGCCCCGGTCGTCCCACCGGACCGACAAAAACCACTCAGCTCTGAAAATAAGACCTTCTGAATGTGGACACAGCCGACTCTGTCTGTGTTAGCTTCGGTTGCATCAGTCACACTTAATTTTGTTTGCTTGCGGAAATATAATTCTGAAAATATTGCATCACGCTGAGCATCAAGTGATTTGATTTTGAGAATATCCCATTTCAAAGCTTCATCTCTCCACCTCGCCATCCCCAAACTGAATTATTAACCCTGTGCTTTTATTGCATTTTAAAACAGTTTTGAGTCACGTGAGGCCAGATGGAACGAAGCAGAATAAAACCACCAATAGACCCCCCACCCCCACCCCCCAGGACTCTGACAGTGCCAGCTGAAGAGAAGTTATCTGGCAGCCTGTCCATCTGTTTTTCTGTTTACACACACACACACACACACAACTCAAAGTGAGTCAAAGCCGCTGGGACTCCCAGCACCATGCTGACTCTCGTCTGCTTCGCCGTGCGCTGCTGTTCTGTATCGCTACGGCGATGGCACCATACATCACACCTCCACCCACCAGGAAACAGGCCGGCGTTCGGCTGAAGACAGAGTGGGAGTCTGGGAGCAGAGCGGCAATAAGCTCAGAGTGAGCTGTCAGTGCAGCTGAGGATGCAGGGAAATATCCTGGTATCTATTTAGATAAAGGCAATACAAGCAGTGATGGAAAGGAAACCGTAGGATGAAATTTGAGATCTTTCTTTCTATTCTTTCCATTTCGCATTTATTCTTTATTCGTCTGTTCCAACGTTTTCTTTTAGCTTCAACTTGCTTTTTATAGCCAAAGCAGATGGACCATAGCTGTGGAGAACCTAACAAATATGCGAGGAGTTAAAGTTTAATTAAGATCTTTCCATATAAAGTCACATTTCAGACAGAAAACATTTGTAGTGTTCATGTAGGAGCTAAAACAGCTCCCTGTACAGGCTAACAGAAGGTGTGGGTGCTATTTGTGTCTCCGGTGGGCGGCTGAGTTGCGATAAAAGTCTGGGAAAACAGTATTTCTGCCTCAATATGTCACAAAAAGTCAGCATTGAAGAAAAAAAACATTTGGCCTGTCAACATAGTCAAACTTATTTGATGGAGGAAATTATGTCCCCAGAAAGAATTCCTGTTTAGTCTGCCTCTAGTGGCGGGTTCAGGTATTGCAGCATCTCGTTTTAAAGCAATGGTGAAAAGGGAACTCGGCTAAAAGTTCTTCTTCTGGTCGGCCTTTGTTCTTAACCGAACCTATGCTCACAAGTTATATATATTATATATATATATATATATAAAAATACTGAAAGAACACCTTAGGCCTTTAGATTGCTAGATTGTCATCATTCTTCCTACTCTTCAGGTTTCCTTCACCTTTTTGAGATTTTACTTATTTCTTGGACTTTGCTTGTTAGTTTGTTCATCTGAAACCTGTTGTAGGAATTTTTGGTGGATTAATTAAACTCAGAATGTGGACGTCTCCCCTGGTGTCCTCCCCTAACCTCACCCTTAACAATCTGCTAAACTCTCACTTCACCCCCGCCAGTATGATCGAGTCTCTGCTTTCTGATCACAGGTCTGAGGTCAGACGTAACTGGACAGCGGTTTCTTATTCCCTCGCCTCTGACTTGGAGACATGCATGATAGGAAGGGAAATAGCAAAAACGTGACCACATCTTTTAAATGCTGAATCCCTCTGCTGCTTTTTCTTTCCTTCTCACCACAGTGGATCCTCATCACGCCCCCACCCTCCTCACTTTCTGCCTGGATACAGTCACAGCTTGCATAACCAGTCCTGATGTGCATGGGGATACCTCTCACTACTACACCATTCCCTTTCCTTCACAATATTTCCTTTTGTCTCGCTGGTTTCGCTGCTTTATGTGTCTATGGTAAAAAAAAAAAAAAACAAGAAGAAAACGCCAAGAAAACACAGGAATTATAGGAAACTTAAAGGACATTTTCAGAGAGATGTTTGTCACGGCTCATTTTAGTCTCGGGTCGATCTTGTTTGATTTGCGTCATGTGATCTAATCAAACAAATGATGTGCTGTTGCTCATTTTGCTATCATGCTGCTTTCACGATGCTATCACGGTTCTATCACGCCGCTATCAGGTTTTTATCTTGATGGCCTCATGAAAGCAGTGAAAGTCTTTGTGGTATAAAATTAGAAACCGAAGAGAAGAAGAAGAAGAAGAAGAAGAAGAAGAAGAAGAAGAAGAAGAAGAAGAAGAAGAAGAAGAAGAAGAAGAAGAAGAAGAAGAAGAAGAAGAAGAAGAAGAAGAAGAAGAAGAAGAAGAAGAAGAAGAAGAAGAAGAAGAAGAAGAACAAAGTTTAGAATAAAGTTTTTAAAAGAACATTCGAAAGTAAACAAAACAAAAGAATCGTGAAAGCGAGTTAAAGCCGAGCGATTACACCACAGCTTCTCCTAAAAATAGTTTTAAAGGGTGATTTGAAAGATGAGATTTGGGCAGGCTAAGCCTCTCTGGTAGCAAGGTACTCTATTTAATCTACAATTGGGAGCAGCCAATTGAGGCTTAAAATTTTTAATCTAGGCTTTGAACATCCAGCGAGAGCCTGCTGGGTTCGCGCAGGGTTAAAAGACGTGTGATGTAACGGAGCTAAAACGTTGAAGCTGCTTCTGGAAGCATTTTTAAACAGCGACTGTAGCGGTGAAGTCCAAATTAGCTGTACAATACTGATTCTGTCACCCAGAGGTGCAGACTCTAGTATTGGTAACCGTGACAACGGGGTTAATGTCATCATAGTTAGAGGCTTTTTTCTCGCGGTGAGCTGAGCCGCGGTTTAAGCTGAGTTTCCGTAGCGATGCGGCATCAACCCCCCACCCCACCCCCACCCCCCGGAGGCAAACCGGAGTGTTTGGCGACAAACAAATAGTGATAATGACATCGCTAATGATGATGATGTCCTTCTGCACAGCAACAAACGTCCGCCATGGCTGACTGATGATGTTTTTACAAAACGCCAAACACGAAAATAATTAAATTGGATTATTTTGTTCACATTTCAGTTTTATCAGATGAAAATGAAGGAATGTTTTTACAAGAATCTGATTATCAGATAAATCAGCTAAAAGTGGCCAAACTATTTATATCAGCCACAGAACATATTAGGATCACACGTTGGATCGGATGAAGATTTGAGTTTGTGGTGCTGAAAAAACACAACATACACAATGACAGACGAACTGGTTTGTTCTTCTCTCGTTGATTGACTGACGGGTTCCGTCAGACACGGGAGGAAACGTGAGAATAAACCTCCTTCCATGTCGGGAGCTATTTTTGGATCTTATTTCCCAGAGGAACTCCAGGCTGCACTCAGGATCTATTAACAATTTAACTGAGAGAAACTGGGTCACAGACAGCAATAACAACCCCGAGCAGATTCCCGCCACCGGCGACGGAAGTGTCAAGTCACATGACCTTCATTATCAACGCAGGAGAAACAAAAGAAAAAATTGTTGACGTGAACGTTTGCAGCATTTTTACTGTTTATTTACACGACAATGACATTTTAGGTATACTTTTTCTGTGATCTTAATCTGTGATGCCGCCACCTAGTGGTCTGGCGTGCACACTGCAGTCACATGTACTGTATGTGTTCCTCTCTGATGTCATGGACGGCCGCTGGCGTTAGTTCAGTTAATTGGCAGGAAGGAGACGGCGGGAGGTCGGAGGAAGTTCTCACCAGTGGAGCAGCGGTTTCTTTCACGCTGTGACCTCAGGAGCCGCTGGGAGGCAAAAATACAAAAATGCATCCCGTTTGGATCCAAGTAATAATCCAGGTCTGGTGAAGCAGAGCGATCAGATTTATGAACCCACTTCTGTGAGATAATAAATAGTAATAATTCTGAAGATATGCTGATTATCATGTTATTAAAATACGCTATTGGAGGTGATTAATATCATGTTGCTCATCTAATGTAGATGAAAATCTTTTTTTTTTACCAGCAGATCTGCTGTACTCTGTATAAATATCTGTTTACTGCAGACTGTTTTTAATTGGCTGACAATGAACAGACTTGCGATTCGTATAAAATTTCGGTAGTTATATTGGAGGTAAAACTAAAAGATTTATCAACCACATTTTTATTGTTCTGCCAAACAAAATACTTCAAATCTCTTTATAATTAAAAGCCACTTGAAATCAGGAGTCGCGCCTCTGCATTGTGTTTTATATGTATCATCAGGTGTGTCATCATAAAGCTGCAGGTTCAAAGACGCAGTAGATGCTACTAGAGCTCTAATCCCATCTCTGTGATTTAAGTCTAATATGCTCTATTTTCTCCCGTGTTGACTGTTCACCCCTCGCTCGCTGATGTTTGGCGTTTTCCCTCCGGAGAATCCGGGATTACCCCCGAGGCCACGTTACAGCGAAGGCACCGCCGAAGTCTGCTGACAGTTTAGGTGGATTACAGATTATTTCAATGTAATCTCTGTTCATTGTTTAAAGCAGGATTGGGGTCAGACTATATGCTTCACCACAAACATCAGAGAATTGCAGATTAGAACGTTTTAAGAGTGCGGTGAGAGAGAAAAAAAATCACAAACTCAATAGGAGCTAAATGACGTTTGAACATTTCCTGCAGAGTGCTGGGATTTTTCTTTTTAATCACCGCTTCGGCGCAGATCTCAATCACTTGATTAGTCTTCAGTCAGCAGAAGAGAGTTTTAAGGAATTTGCTGACTCAGCTTGTTGTCCTTTTTTTTTTTCATTGATCAGCAACTTTAACACTCTTATCTCATTAATTTAATACTAAAAAGGCACGGTAGTCCGCTTTGGATGATGGAACAAACGGTGGTGCCAAGGAGCCGCCGCTCTCACTATAATTAAAGGACGGGCTAAGTGAACCCAGCAGGAGACCATTTAATGATGCATTGATTGAAAGACTGGATCTTCTCCGTTAATGCTGCCAACGGCCTGCAAGCATTTAAACAGGATTTGTACAGATAAATAAACAATTGCAATTTAATCAACATCCATGCAGAATTACTTTACATCCATTAGACCAATGAAATCCTGCAAATTTAATGTCGAGCAGCATTTAAGCACAGCCTACTGAAATGAAAGAAGCTAGAGAGGTGGAGGTTTGTCCTGGAAAGGAGAGGGATGAAGGTTAGCCGCGGTAAGACAGAGTACATGTGTGTGAATGAGAGGGACCCAAGTGGAAGAGTGAGGTTACAGGGAGAAGAGATCAAGAAGGTGGAGGATTTTAAGTACTTAGGGTCAACAGTCCAGAGCAATGGAGAGTGTGGAAAAGAGGTGAAGAAGCGTGTCCAGGCAGGATGGAACGGGTGGAGAAAAGTGTCAGGTGTGATGTGTGATAGAAGAGTTTCAGCTAAAATGAAAGGAAAGGTGTACAAAACTGTGGTGAGACCAGCGATGTTGTTTGGTCTAGAGACAGTGTCACTGAGGAAAAGACAGGAGGCAGAGCTGGAGGTAGCAGAGATGAAGATGCTGAGGTTCTCTCTGGGAGTGACCAGGAAGGATAGGATCAGGAATGAGTACATCAGAGGGACAGCATGTTAGAGGTTTTGGAGATAAAGTCAGAGAGGCCAGACTGAGATGGTTTGGACATGTCCAGAGGAGAGATAGTGAATATATTGGTAGAAGGATGCTGAGTTTTGAACTACCAGGCAGGAGGCCTAGAGGAAGACCAAAGAGGAGGTTTATGGATGTAGTGAAAGAGGACATGAAGGTAGTTGGTGTGAGAGAAGAGGATGCAGAAGACAGGGTTAGATGGAGGCAACTGATTCGCTGTGGCGACCCCTGAAGGGAAAAGCCGAAAGGAAAAGAAGAAGACAACATGACTCTTATTTTGATAGTTTGGAACATTCTCTAGGGAGTTAGGATTGTATGTTATATACATGCATTCTTAAAAAAAAGATTTAACTGAGATCCTGGATCTGCACCTTTATCCAGATTCGCACCAGAACCCTGACTCAAATGAGTAGATTTTAACAAAAATGAAGAAAATGTTGAAAAATCTTTCAATTTTAGAGGAAGATTTAAAAGAAAATTTCTGTTTTGTGGAAAGAAATTTAACATTTTTGGAGGAATCCTGTTGGAAAACAACCAAACCAGCCTTAAGAACTGATCATCACAGTCACACCACATTAGCAGGGTTAGCTCCTGAGTCACCCAAGCGTTGTCTCACCTGGTGCCACCCATACAGGTGAGTCTGTGTGGAAATCACCTTATTTTATTTATTCTATTTGGCAGCAATTAAAATGATGTCAAACCACATAAAGGATTAAAGAGCGGATTTAAACCCCAGAACACCATGTAAGACAAAAAGCACAATTAGAAATGCGTCATATTGTGTTGTTGTGTTGTTTTTTGTTGTAATGGGATCACAAGAGACACAGAAAAACATGAACCTCCAAACTGAGGCGTCATTAATGATCGATCAGGAATGATGCTCAGTGTATTTTACTGTAAATCAGTGTAAAATCAGTGATTTTATTCTGATAATTTCCTCCATTTATGTAAATTTGTTGTTGAGATTTTTGTGCTGTGGCCGAATGCAGCTCTGCTAAATGTTAATTTCACTCTCCATGTTTTGTGGCTTGTTAGTGAGGCTGGTAGTGCAGGACTGTTCATCGCTATGGTGACGGCGCTCATTTAAGCTACTTTTCACCACACGAGCATCAAACTGCCTGATGTTTTTTGAACACACACAGTTATGTCCTCCATTCTTCACGTTAATCCTGGAACATTATCAAATTCATTCTGATTAGAATATTAATTATTTGGGTGCTATAATGAAATCCAAATATTTGGAGGCAGAGATTTCTGCCTGTGTAGAATCAGAGCCATTAAATTTGTTTCATCATTCTGTGAAGGTTGGAGGAATTTGACAAAAATAGATCTAAATCAACCATAAATTAAATAATAAACACAATTCCAGCTCCGTTCTGATGAAAGCTGGAGCTCAAGGGAAACTTTGTGAGTCCTACCAGGATAAAGGTGAGGGCAGCAGAGCGTGGAGGAGGATGGAGGAGGTGGCCATCGATTTCCAGTGAATTATTCATTCAGTTGTCTTTTCTCTGTCTCGGCTCTGTTGGAATCCATCGACGTGAGACGCTACTGGAGTTCCTGTGTTTTCCTGTGTGCAATTTCTTATTCATAAGATGCTAACTTCACTTTAAGGGCACACAAGAGGAGTCGTGTGTGTGTGTGTGTGTGTGTGTGTGTGTGTGTGTGTGTGTGTGTGTGTGTGTGTTTGTCAAGAGGCGATATTTAATGATTACAGCAGCTTCTTATTGATATAATAATGACACTCAGACAGAGGACTACCTGAGGAGAGGATAAAATGTCTTAATATCCGCCTGAATCCACTTCATTCAGGGGAATAAACTTCATAAAGTCTCTGCTGTTCTGTGCCGCTGTGAGGATGCTTTATTTTTGTGGGTTATAGCAGCCGACCCTGAATAATTCAGTGGCTACAAGATGTGTTTGTTGCCAATAAATCCTCTTCATGGGAGGATTGTTGCCTCTAATATCCACCCTGACACCACCAGAGACTCCATCACCTCCTGAAAGTCTCCCTACAAGCTGTAAGCAAAGTCGAAAAAACCGCCTCTGTTTCACCCAGCACGGGTTCAAATGTCAAAGTTGAGTCACGTTTGAGCCACATTTATCACCAGGGGTGGGTTTGATGGTCACACAGGTTGTCGTTTTGGAGTTTTTACACTCCTCACTGACCTACAGCTCATTTTCACCCTCCATCAGCACCGACCCATCGTGCATGTTTGCCAGCCAGCATCACAAAGTGTGGAAAACACAAGGAATAACTGAACTGTGTTGAGCCAGTGTACATTCAGGGAAATGTACACGCGTCACTTTTATTCTAATTCGACTAAATATTCATTTAAAAGCAGTTAACTCCACTTTAACCCCATTCCTGATAAGGTCATAAAGCGACACACATTCTAAACTGAGGATTTTGGACTAAGCGTAACGTTTACAAGGGAATCCATCCAACTTTACGCCTTTGCGCCTCCAGCTCCAGGTGCGCAAAACCCGAACCTTTTCGACTTTGGGGGGCCACACGGAGCGGAAAAGCCCGACTGGAAGCACCTACCTCACTCATGGCTGCTCTGCGAGTGGGGTCTGTCTGTGCTGGTTGCCAGTGATCTGTGATGTGGCCCCAGCTGGAACGGTCCTGTCTCTGTGACGCGCGCCGCGCTCTCATACGCGCCGCTTTTATACCGCGGGCAGCCCCGCTCTCCACGGCGCGTCTCCACGAAGCCAATCGGCACGGATCTCCTCCGTCTCCAGCTCCTCTCTCTCTCGAAGCTGCCTCAAAATTTCCGAGGGTCTGACACGTGTTTGGATGTTTTTGCTCTCAGGATGATCCACAGACATCAATTAATCACGGATGTGATGATGAGGATTTATTCTCTGAGCAACATGACACTCAGCCGGTGACGCAAATCTTCTACCGAGTTTCAGAAATGTACATGAGATGAAAAGAAATTATGAAAAATAAACTCTCCACATATATTCATGCATCCTGAATCCACTCGAGTCTTCCTTGCCACGTGACCCGCCCTCAACCCCAGTGTCAAGAAAAATCCATCATATATTTTGTGCTTATAATTACAAAAACTTAGAATTGCATCCCTTCAAGTGTATTCCATTAAAATCTGTTTCTCTTGTCATCGATGCAGGACTTCAATTCAATTTAATTTCTTTTAATGTCACCACAAAATTTACTGAGACATTTTCCAAGAAGAGGAGGTCTAGATGGACTCTTTATTCTGGAGTCCTAACAATCCCTCATGAGCAACAACTTGGAAGAAACAGTGAGTAATAACTACCTTTCAACAGGAAGAAACCTCCAGCAGAACCGCGACTTCCGGGGGGCGGAGCCTAGCGATGGAGGGATGGGAGGAAAGAGATTTGGGGGAGACAGGAGAATGCTAATGGCTATTAAAATAGAGAAGTTCAAGTTTGTTGTGTTTTTAATAAATATCGCCATAGCAATTATTACAAATAATAATAAAGTTAATAATGATCAATTTAAATTTGGCTCATTGACTTTATTCTTGGGTTGTTTTCTGCAATCGACAAACACACAAACGAACATCGGAGGAAACACGACCTCCTTGGTGGAGATAATAAAACTTTGACTGTCCTTTTCCTTTGTCTGCTGATTCGCACCTCGGCAGGAACTTCACCTCGATGCTGTCAAAGACGTCACAAAGAGTTTATAAGTGAACAAGAAGCACTGAAACAACAGCTGTCAAACCCGTAGGAGGAAGAATGTCAAAATGCAATTTAATATGAGCTCCTGTCTGACACTAAAACTCGCCTCAGACTTTTTTATTTGACCATAAAAGCACCTGCAACTCACTGAGTGAAGCGTTCCTTACTAATCAATGGAGTTGGCTTCAGATGCTTTCATTGATCCGGCTCAGGACGCGGTATCTCCATACACACACACACACACACACACACACACACACGTGTGTGAGAGAAGACGACCATTAATCAGGCTGAGACGAACATCCTCTAAATCAGCCGGTCAGAGATCCATTGGAGTCCGGTTCCCTCGGGGGGGCCACGATTGGTGACTAATTGATCAGCCATCACCTTGGGAATGGATCTCTTCGGTTTGCTCACAGACCCAGAATCTCATCCGTTTGTAGGGTTAAAAGTCGTCAGCGTTCAGAGTTGGAGGGTTTTATAGATAAGTTACACCTATTTATCTTTTTTTCACACGATGCTCTACAGACAAGCCCGATTATTCTTTAGTCAGGATTCTGTCTTCATCTGGATTTTCTTCCTCTACTTTTCTGCACATTCTGGAAAAGTTTATATCAAATCCAAGACGAGAAGAAAATCAAATGCAATGAAAGAATCTGTAGTAATGCCCAAAAATATGTTCTGTGAAATCCCCCCCTACTCAAGGAAGATTAAATCCAGTCTGTTTAAGTGTAGCACAGACCATCATTAACAAATGCTATTTATTTGTTTGTGGGAGCGTCTTGCATTGTGTCTCATCAGGAGGCCGTCTGGGAATTACTGCTCATGTAATTTTATAAATCTGAGGTCTTCTGGTTCTGGGGTTCTGGATGATGGCGTCCATCTTTGAGCTGCTGGTCGAGCATCGAAGGCTTGAAGCCGTTCATGAACTCCTTTTCGCCGCTCGGACACATTTTCATTTGCAGCTCATCGACTGAGAGCAGCGAAACACGAGAGGAGTAAATAACGACACAAACGAGGGGCTGTAATGACCCAGGGTTCCGGTAACCAACGACGTCAGAGGTCCCGTTAGAGTGGGTGGTTGTCATGGTGACATTAATTGAGGTAGTCATGCGATTTCGGTGCATCGACATATGGGATCATACGATATCTGTACAGATGGTTCATCAGCAAGAGAAATCAGCGTGATGAGAATCTTTTCCTTCTCACAGCTACTATATGTATCACTGCTGGCGTTACCAGGACAACGGTAGTGATGGGAGAACCCTTAACACATGGTTGGTCTTGTTCTTCTGGGTTTTTTTTTTTTTTTTTAAATGAACGACGTGTGAATGTTAACGTCACAGGAGAAGCAGATGATGGAGACGATTTCTTCTCTAAGATTAAAGCAGTGTAAGAATAAAGTGTGAATTAAGAATAAAGACATTTTATTCTTAATTTTTCTGTTATTCTTCTAATATTTATAACTTAATTCTGGAAATCACAAGACTTAAACACAATCGCATGAACTGACAGAGTAATGACAGGATATCTACTCTTCTCTAATTGATGGGTTCCGATGATTTTTATTTTATTTTATTACCATGTGTGAGCTTCTCTCTCTCTTCCTGTCATCCAGCTCCTTTCTTATAACCTTACCGAGCCATTTATAGATAATAGCTGCTACCTTCTGCTATTTTCGGTGCTGGTTCTCTGAAGAGACATCTTTTTGCAGCATCTTTTGATGAGTGCATCATCCTGTAGGAGGTAAGGTCCCAACAGGTCCCATCTGCATTGCTAATATGATAAGTCAGCTTGACCTCACAGCAGGAGGGAGAGAGTAACCCCTGGGGGGAAACATCAGTTTTTTAAAAAAAAGAGTTTTCACATCATCAGTCGATCAGATTCCTGTTGTGTTTTTTTTTTTATCGGTACCGACCTGATTAGAGGAAAAGGCTATAATAAACACTGGAATTAACATTTCATCTGAAAATATGTCACGATGTGGGGCCATTGCTAAGTTTAGTCAAACAACTTTGAGTTCTGTTACATGTGTCTGTTGGAGAAGGAGGAAAAATACAGGTTCTGCCAACAGAAATGGTTTCGATCTGGAGCGATAGTTTATTTTTCCTTCCATGATAATATCAGTAGCCACCAATATTTCACAACTGAAGCTCATCTGGTTAAAACAGCCCCTTACTTTCCATTATGTCCTGCCAGCAGGAGGCATGTGTGCCATCCCTGCTCGGAGCCAATTTGATGATTGAAGTCTGCTCTGGGAGATTAATTTGCTAATGGTGAAACTGCTTAGGGAATGTCTCTGAAAGCCAGCATGACTGTACAAGTCGGTCTATATATGGCTTATCAATAGTCATTACCGCACGTCATTACACCGCCAGCCTGCTGCTTAACTAAATGTTCGTATTTAGCAGAGCCAATCGAGCATCTTCTAAAATTATTTTTGCCACCTGCTCAAATTAAAACACTGAATATGAGAAGCAAAAATAATCCAGTCTTGCTTTTGCTGCAGGAAACCCGAGCCAGATAAAGTAATCAGTGTTATTCTCGCAGAAGAGAGAATAAAACAGATTGTGTTTCATTGTTTATTCCATTACGCCGTGTACTGTAAAATAAGACAAATAGACGTGAGCATTACTGGCACTGATTTGATTTCCAGCATGGATGCAGGTAATCAGATTTTGTGTTTCTGAGACATGGAGGGATCGTCCTGCAGGTTGGAAGCTAGTTAGACAGACAGAACTTCTCATCGCTTGATGCTTGCAGGGGTGTGAAAGATCAAATCAACAAACCAGGAGGGGGGTTCCACAAAGTCAGGCTTCCTTTGAGCCGCTTGGACAAACTCCAGTCAGAGATAATGAGGAAGACAACAGTATTCCTTCTGCAGGAACTTCAAATCCCATAAAATAGGTGGGTTTAGTGTTTCATTCGGCTCGTCTGGTTCAAACTGCATTCCATTATTCTGTCAAGAAGAACAAGTTGTTATAATGGACATCCACAAAGAAAATAAAATGAATATTGACATCTTGAGGCAACTGTGTTTCTGTAAATAAGGATAGCAATGAATGTGTGCAGAAAAATATTCTCCTTATTCCCTGGAGATTCTGTTCATTATGGCTATGAAAAGGTCCCGACTTGTTGGATATGAAGTCAAACACCAGACTGGACCAACTTTATCACCAGCTGCTGCTCTCAACTGCGGTCATTGAGCTCATAAATGGGGGCGTGGCAGCACCACAATCCAACAACTATGAGATTATTATTACCTAAAGCAAACCAATTAGTTCACATTGAAAAAAACACAATATGATGCATGCAATAATTATAAGATTGAAGAATTAATTCATAAACTTAGAACTAGAGGATAAAAGTCCACTCAGACTTTTGCTGTGGCGACTTGGAAAAAGATTGCATTAAATCTAATCATGGATTAAATTAAGCTTCTAATTATCTGGACCTGCTGCTGTGGATCTCTGCCACGCCGCAGTGAACTTTGTGTTATCACCTGATCGATTGGCTGGGAGGCACGTCACTGCTGATCTGTATCCCTATCGGATTGTTTTCTCCCTGCTGCCACGTCTTTCCCAACAAATCCAGAGCAGTGAGTTTCTTTACAATTTAAAGGTCAATGGCGTTCAAGCAGGATTGGTGTGCCTTTGAACTATTAAAGTACATCAAGCAAACAAGAACAGACGTGTGAATTATGAAATAAAAGCACAGACACTCGAGTTGTTGCAGTTCATTCAGCATCTGGTGAATTACATGAGCTGCATTAGAACTGCAACACCAGCAAAAATATCCGTATTCAAAGTGAAGGAGTGATTAAATAATGACAGAAGACAGTAAAAGTTTGATTTATTGTTATATTTTTATTTTACAAAGTCTCTACAAAACACTGCATGTCAAGGCTGGATTAATAAAGGGAAACAATCACAATGGGCCGTCATGACATCAAAGTTTCCAAATGGGCAAAAAAAGTAAGTCTCTCATCAGTATTGTTGTTGTATACAACATGCTTTGATGTCTTTTACAACATACTTCAATATCTTATACGACATACTTCAACCTCTCATATAAAATACTTTGATGTCGCGCACAAAATACTTTGATGTCATCTAAAAGGTTATTGGCCCCTGATGACGAATTGAGATGGTAACACATTACTCAAAATATATAAAAAAAAATTTAATATAAGATCTGATATGATATAACATCATTACCCTGAAAATTTTTTATTCACATTTTCCGACACGCTTTTCCGCTTGCCTGGGTCACGGGGGTTGCTGGAGCCAATTCTCTTAAATTAATATCTATACAATAACTTTAAAACATTGCACTCAACCCTGTTTGTTTTAATCTAATCGTCGTTTTCAACATATGTACTGTGATTTCTGAGCTATACATTCTGTGATACAATTATATACAGGCAGAGACATTCAGTGTACTTTATGTCTCCACCGCCAGCAGCCTTGATGCTACCGTAGTGCTTCATCTTTAATCCAGATGGATCCAGTTCTTCCACATATCTCCAATCTTTAGATCCTGAGTTTAAGCCTCAAGGTGCCGGCCGGGTTCTTGTAAACATTCATTAACGTGGAACCTCTGTCTGTCCTTACACGATAGTGACATGTCTGTGTTTCCTGAAGCCTGGTTCATCCAAAGCGTTGTAGGCAATTTTATAGTCATTTTCCCTTTGGTTACTGTTCACAACATCAGGCAGCTATGGTGTAAAAGAAAAACACATTACTCAAAATGTCTCATTTGTTTTTCAAATATGAGATTTGTACTTTAAACAATATGGACTCATATTTCACGAGCTTTTTCTTCCATGCTACTTCAACATAAATCTAACATAACTATATTGCTCTGCTGGGAAGGCAATCATCTTGAAATGACTAGGCTCTAATTGGAGACTTAAATAATAAATTTGTTTAAGAGGTACCTCATTCTTTACTTAAATTAAGTGAATGATCAGACAATGAATTATCCAAATGTAGCATGCCTGATAAATGGCACAAATAATCATTGGCATCTCTGCGATTGGGGATAATAAATCCACACGGCTGGTAATTTCTTCATAAATGGAACCAGGCAAAGTGATCGATTGGAGTCACCACTCATGGTGTCTAAAGCCATGTGGAGGCACACTGGCTGAGAGGAAAGATAACTTTTTCATTTATGCTTTATGGAGTCTAGCACAGGCAATACATCATAGCTTCTTGTGCTTTATCCTGATGTTTTCTACTTGAATCACGATTGTGCCTGAATACAGCTGCACAACAAATACGCTGATAATCTATCAATGGTCACAGAGATATCTTTATTCGCACTCCCTGTGACGTCTCTTTCTTATTTGTCATTGTGAAACTCTACCTCATTGCCATTTGTTTGGGAAAATCCACTGTCAGAGTGTTCGCTGGGAGCAACATCTATGAATAGAGAGAGTGAGTGAATGGAGAGAATGAGTGAGTTGTACATATAAGCTGTTTTCATTTAAAACCTTGAGTGTGTTTGCATTCAGTCTTACTTGTTTGACCCTCCATCACATATGCTGCATTCACTTGGCCTTGCCTTTGCCCGGCTGCACTGACAGCACTTATCTGACTCTGAGTCCTCACTCTCTTACTACGCACAAAGACAAATGATGACCCAACTTGTTACCAACGTAAATATAACGTAAAAATGTAAGGAGATATTTATGTTTTCTTACGTCATTTCGTCTTGATAGTTGGATTCTGGAGAAATTTGAGAGATTGGTTAATATACAGTTTTCAATACATCAACATCAGTTTTATAGAAGAAGAACTGTACATTAATAATCCCCTTGGGGAAAAGTCTTGGGCTGGGGGTGACCCAGTGGACTGAGCTACTACCACCCCTACTTTACAAAAAAGGTCAAAATAAACTTAAATCTGTGAAATTTAAAGAGTAGATGTTTTAAATCTGATTGATATAATGACGGCCTTACTTTTTTCTTTCCTGCGTCTGCAGCAGAAGATGATTCCATAGATGAGCAAAACAAGAAGACCAGCACTTCCGAAGGACACGACTACAGCTATCAGCACCGTCCAATTAGGAGGTTTGGGAACTATTTGTGCAAGAAAGACCAGGATTAAGAGCGAAAGACTTGAAGGCCTAAGAGCTTGTTATTGCTGAATTAAAAACCCTGAATACAAGGAGAAAAGGAGAGCTATGTTCTTGTTAAATTTCTAAAGAGACTGACTGTAGTCTATCATCTCTGATACATTGGTTCAAATGTGGAGAAGGATCATTATACTTTCATTATACATCCTGATGGAAGATGCTAATGATCGAGAACAACACATTGAGTCAAGCTGTGGTGATGTTTATCCATAGAGGTCTCTAATCTACCATAACTCCTCATTATCTGCATTATGCTAACTATTACATCTCCCATCCAGCAGAGGCAGACAGGCTTCAAGGAGACAACACTATGATCTTCTTACCGACCGCCAAGAAGCTAGAGCTGGATATTGGGTTTGGCAGTGTTGGTACAGTCACCCAACACACCACCGTGGTGTTTCTGACCGCCTGGAAGGTCAGGACGCTGGTGGAGTTAAAGGTATCCCCGTCAAGAGTGTTGGTGGTGTTGTACAGGCTGTTGCTCGCAGGTTCCCCATTGAGAGACCAGCTGATGTTGGGAGCAGGGAACCAACCGGATGTCATACACTCGAACTCCACCTGGTCATCCTGCACCGCTGTCACGTTTCCTCCCATAATGCTGACTGTACCACTCTCTGAGCAACAGAAGCAGAGACAGACGAGGTTAGACGAGGGGACTGACCCAAAATACTGACCCTGAAGACTGTCCCAGGAGACTGACCCAGGATACTGATCCAGGATACTGATCCATGATACTCATCCAAGATGCTGACCCTGGAGACTGACCCAGGGTACTGACCCAGGATACAAACCCAGGGTACTGATCCAGGATACTGATGCACTAATGAGGTATATTTTGCCATTATTACACCTGCATGAATATAATTGGATGTGGTGGGTTACCTGTTGCTGACATGCTTGATCAATGGGCCAATCAAGACAGCACTAATAAACTAAAGTTGTGCTTTTGCTTATTTGTGCCTTCACACAATAAACTTCAGCTACAATTAGAAATCTATCTCCAGAAACCTTTAGTGTATAATGCAATTTGATTCCATATTACGTGCACATTATGTTAAAATGAACACCAGGGGTATTATGTTTACATCAGTTCATTTGTTGGTTTGTTCCTCCGTTGATCATTATTAAATTTAGTGTGGATACAGATGAAGGAATAATCTTTTTTTAATGTGATATAAATCTCCTGACAGAGCAAATTAAGGTATGAAGTCAGGTTCTTCATGATGAGTCAATATGGACATTAAAATGTTTTTGTTTTAATCTAACACAGATGGTACTCACCTACTTTATATTCATGTGAAAATGGTATGTTGTGTCTGTTTATTATTGTCTGAATCCGGGTAGATCAGATAGTCCATCCTCACAGTCCAACAGAGCAACTTTACTTTTAATTACTCCCCCCTCCCTGAATTAACTGAGCTGGAAGGAGCCGACAGTCAGGAGCAGCAGGTCTGAAGGTGATGAGGAGATAATGAGCCCTACTATCACTCTCCCAGTGTGTGTGTGTGTGTGTGTGTGTGTGTGTTTGTGTGTTGGTATGTGGTTGACTAAGTCAGGTGTAAACTTTGAGCAGTGTTCCCTCATTTTGTGTAGATTTGAAGCCTGTAGCCGCTGAACAGCGCTCACTACTGCCCCCTAGAGGACATTCTGGTCATTACACTCCTTGCTAGTGGTTTGTGTGTGTGTGTAAACACTGAGCTGAATTGATACCTCTGTTGGGGAGGCTGATCAAGTATTATGAATAGATTTCGGTGAGGTAGAGAACAACCAGTCAGATTTTGGCTGTAATCGGAATCGTTATAGTTGTGAAAGGATTCTTTGTCATTACCAGATTTTTACTTTGTACTTCATGGATAATGTTCTACAGTTGACAGAATGATGTCCCCATGAGAGTTTACACACAGCAAAAATAATCCTCCATATCTGATGCTCCAGAATATTAAACTTTACCAGGCTCACAGAAAATTTACGACTGTGACGGAACAAATAAGAGTGATACGGCCTTGAATTGAGGTGAATTTGTAGCTGAAAATGTGAAGATTCTGTTGTTGTTTTTTCACTGAGTAGGGTACTGGGTATCACAGTGCCACAGTGGGTCGGGCTATTGTTTCACAGTAAGAAGATTCTGGGTTTTAATTTCTTACTTTGTGGTTATATTTCCTTCCTATGGCTTCATGGGTTCTCTCTAGGTTCTTTCTCCCACCACCAAAAACATGTATTTTAGGTGAATTCATCACAAATTGTCAATATGTAGGGGCGACACAATCTGGATAAACATAATTATCCCGTCTTCAAGTATACGAGTGAATGAATGAGTAGGGTGGTGCAAACTAAACGGGAACTTAGATTTTATGCAACCTGTGTGAGGTCAGAGGTCAAAAGGGCACCACAAGCCTTACCTTGTACCTGAAGTTGTGCCGTCTTAGATCCATACTCCCCGAGCACGATGCAGGTGACCGGCCCCGCCTGACTGCGGGTGACATTATGGATGGTGAACTCCACACAGTTCAAGTCCCCATTGGAGCAGTATCTGGCAGAAAACTGTTCTGATGATGAGGTGACGTTAAAAGCGGTGCGGGTGGAGACGGACAGGACCAGAAAGCCTTTCACATGCCAGGTCATGACCCGCCATTCTCCGTGAACTGTGGCGTTAAACCGTGCATCTGAGCCTAGGAGCACCGAGGAATTCAGTGGCAGCAGCTGGAAGTCTTGTGACAGCGCTGGAAATAAAAATATAGAGCATAAATATGAAAATATAGATCTTTAAAAAAAAAAAAAAAAGTCATGTATTATTTTATTAGACGTTCATTTCATTTATTTATATACTTGATATTGTAACTGAAGCCATCAGGAAATAATGTGAATAAGGTGTAATGTTTATTTAATGGAATAGTTGATTGAATTAAAACTGATGGAATTAAACTGCATGACTATTTATTGATTAATCACACATCGGTTTTTAGTTCAGTCAGTATTAAACTGCTCCATAGTTTCTGCAGCCAGCTCTTTACTGGTGTTCACTTTGCTGCAAGAGTGAAGCAACGACAATAAATTAAGAAAAGGAATGCAAAGTGAGAAAATCAAGCAGAAAGCGTTTTGTTCAATCAATGCTTCAGTCACTTTTGAGTTTGTTTAAACAGTATGTAAATATCACAAAGGCCAGCTGATTGGTATTGTTGGCTTTTGGAATGACTGAAAGTCAAACACATATCAATCAGGACTGAACAAAGACTAAAACTCTGAGTTGGATGTTTTCTAGAGTTATTCTTGCATCCTTTAAGTGAAGTAGGTTTGACATTAGAAGTCTGTTTACACTGTGACGAGAAACGCTGATTAGATTTGCGACACCTCGCTTTAGTTCAGCGTCTTATTGGAGAAAACACCAAGGGTAATGATTAATAACCGCCTGCTTGACATGCTGTGGCTTGGAGGAAGCAGAAACATTTAAAAAATCATTGACAGCGGGATTGGGAAGGGATCATGAAAACTGTCATCCTCCTGTCCCATCATTTACCTCATGGCTCTTTAGAAAAGATTAGCAGTCGCTGCAACCTGAAAATATTGTGATCAGCATGCAGGAAAAAAGGTAGTTTTTAACAATTTGGGCAATTCCAGATTGATATTTTCCAGTTTGGCAGGTTTATATAGACTTTATTTAAAATAAACACATAAATGCTGACCTCCAGTTGCACAAAGCAGTAAACAGATGAAGAGGTTAAGCCATGAATCCCAGGAAACATTCATGCTAGTGTTGTTATCCTGGAAGATAAAAGAAAGACAGCTGTGAAGGTTTCATCATAAATTCATTCAGCTGTTAAACCTCCAGATTTGTAAAATGAAAATATAATTTGTGTTAGTTAGATTCCGTGCTCGAGGTGTAAAGTCATTATTACAGAGAGTAGATGCTGAATGAAATCAGACCTCTAGAGGTAATCAATAGAAGATGAGCATCGAACATTGATGACATGCTTAAATAGCTTCACGGTTTCTAATCTATTATTTAAAGTTTGATGCTTGAATTAGATTTACAACCTCGTCTCACATCCTGTTCTTTTTAGCGTTCCATCATCCATTCACACACATTAAACATACATTACTTATAACTTCTGCTGTTGTTACTTCGTCATATCCTAACAGTCACCTATGCTTCACCCTGTTCTAACACTATTATGACTTATAAATAATTGTGTTAATATCAGCTCTATTAATAAAGATATATTTATGTATCTTTAAACCAGCTGGTGGATTAATTTTCTAAATATTCTCCAGTATCGTAACAGACTTACCGCCTGGAGCTCCTGCAGCGGTTCAAACACTCATTTCCTGAAACAGCAGGTGAGCAGCAGGACTCCACCTGAGCCTGTGAAACTCTAACAGGGAGCAAGGTCCAGATCCGGGCCATCGAAACCCAGCCCTTATCGCTTCGGCGTACAGTCATCCAGTCAGAACAACACACACACACACACACACACACACACACACACACACCTGTCTGGCTGTAGGTGTGAGGCTGACCATACAACAGACAGGTGGGGCTGTCAGCCTGAGTCACCGCCTGAGGTGTGAGTTTTATTCTTTTAAGGCTTTCAGTTAAATATTTTTACCAAACAAATGTGTCCTTACTTTATTCTTCTAAAATCTTATTTAATTAATTTTTCTGAATGATAAACAAAGCGACATCTGAGCAGAGAAGAAAAGGATTCATGGATTCTTATTTCCTCATACATCTTCTTTCTCTGAGCATCGGGGCTTTAAACTAAGTGTGATGGGTTTTTTTTTTGTTGGTGTAAGAACAGATTGAGTCGGTTTAAATTCATTGTGTTACTTTTTCTTTTTCTTCTCATTATGTCTCTTTCTGTCCTGTCTGTGTAGCGTTTGTATGTTCTCTCCCCGTGTCTGAGGGAGTTATAAATTGACTGTAGGTGTGAGTGTGTGGCTGAGTAGTTGTTTGTCTTTTGTGTGGTACTGCGATGCACTGGCGACGCACTGGCGACTTGTCAGGAGTGTACCCCGCCTCTTTCCTGTTGTCAAGTGGGATAGGCTCCAGCAACACCCAAGATGGAAAAGCAGCTATAGACAAGATGATTACATCTACAAAAACATGGATGGATGGATGGATGGATGGATGGATGGATGGATGGATGGATGGATGGATGGATGGATGGATGGATGGATGGATGGATGGATGGATGGATGGATGGATGGATTGAGGCTCAGGTAGAAATGGTGATGTCATCTTTATCTGTGCTGAATGTTAAACTAATTGTGTTTGGTGAAAGAAAAGAAAATGATCAATATAAAATTGTGGGGGGAAAAAAAATCACATTGCTAAACATCAAATTTTAAAAATTCCGCACCATTACAATGGAAGAACCCTAAAATCCACAGTTTAGGATGAATTATAGGATGTTGAATATTCGATGAAGTCCACAGAATGTTCCAACAACACGATGCTAAAAACTAATTAGTCTCTAATTCTCTGCCCATAAAAGCTTCACTGGTGCCCAACAAGTTGCAGCTGTTTAAACTTTTGCATAAAACACAGGAAATTACTCACACGTTTTATTTAGTTTTGATTTTTGTCAGGCATTCAGCCTGTTGCAGCTGCTAATCACACTCCACTCATGTTCACTGAGGCATATTGACACTGACTTAAGCTTCTTCACACTACAGTAAAAGCAGATAAGCTCCAGGCCCGTGAGCTACCAGACACAAGTGAGGCTTATTTATAGTGTCTGTGCAACCAGTGTGATGAAGGTTACCTTGAAGGCTTAATCTCTATGAGGAAGACCGCGAGCATTCACCCCGATGAACCTGCAACAACCTGACCTTTGAACTTATGCAGGAAAGAAAAGAGAGACTTAATTTCGGATTCAATAATTCAATGGAATTTAGAACTAGAATATTCACTTTAGATTTAACCTTCGAGGATCACCATGAGCTGATGAATGAGAATCTCCACCAATATCTAGAAAGAGACTGTTTCTGCATGATCACTGATCTCTGCTGATGGATGAAGATGGAGGTTTAATTTCTGGTCTACTCTGTGATGGTCTGATGAACTAGAATCATCTGGACTGTTAAGGGTAATACTTGTTTGAAAAATACTGTATCATCATTGGTGGAAAAAACTGAGATTTTTTTCTAATAAGCCACTAGAGGTCACTGTAGGATCACTCTGCTTCAATAAATAATTAATAAATATACTGTACAGTATGTATTGACTGGTTTAATGCTAAAAGACTGTCAGCATGTATTCCAAGAATATGACACATACAGTGTCAAAATTCCTTTTTGGAAAAGCAAAATTGAATTGAAATATATATTTTACAAAGATTGTTTTATTTTGAAAATACCGATGAATTGCCTGCTTACATGTAAGACTAAGGACGCCATAGTAATCTGATTATTAATGCTGTCTGGATTCTGTTTAAACTGATGTGTATGTATGAAGACAAATAAACAAAAATGTATTGATAATAGAAAGTATAAAGATCATGCATGAAGTTCCAGAACATATTCAGATTACTTATATCCGGTATATGAAAGATAATAATGTGACTTTTTTTTAAAGTTTCATTAAATTTGTGAGAAATGACATTTGAAATATGCCTCATAATTATTATTAATTCATTATCATCTATACTGTATTAATTTTAGTTGATTCGGGGAAGGGTGTTTTTTAGTACTATATGTACTCTATGTAGTTGAATTCATAATAATGGGTTGTATTTAATAATCTGACCGTATATCAAATATCTGTATGGTAAATATGATGTAAAATGCCTCTCTGAGATGTGTTATTATACAGAAAACATGAGGGCAGTTGGTTTTCGAGAGGAGGATGCAGAGGATGGATGAGACGCTGTGGCGACCCCTAACGGGACAAGAAGACAGGAATCAGTGGAATCATTTAACTCTGACTTATTCTTTCAGGATGGAACTTGAATGACTGCATTTGTAACTTTCCACCACTTCCTGTGTGTCTGATGTGGGCTCTCTGCTAGATGTGATAAGATTCAGCAGGGAAGATAAGAATGATCCGAACGCCAGCAATCACGGTTTTATGGCTGCAACAAGTAACTCTGGAATGACACAGCTCGTATTGTGCAGGCGGGGGCGAGTAGAAAACCATTGAAAACAGGAAGTAGGTAGTGGGGGAGGGTCTGCAGCCCCTGCCTCCTCTGACCCCCCCGATGGAAGAAGTCTGGAGACCACAGTATCATAGATCAGCGGTTATAACTCATTATCTGTGCTCATCCTCGTGTCAGCTGCTCCTCCTGCGTCCAACAGGCCCGTCGATTCATTTCACATCAGTTCCGTTCAATCTCCAGAAATCAGACCTGACCTCACCATGTGAAACTTTCCCCATAAAAAGATCACTCCTTCGCATAATGAATTTATTTCCATTGAGGGATTTGTTTTTGTAGCGTCAGCTGTTGGCTACTCACTGGTTAAAGCCGACTAAGGTTTATTGTTACTGAGCTTATTAGTGTGTGTGTTACCACCGGGGCAAGCCGACGCCCTTTCTAAAATGACTGAGCTACAAGGCCGGAGGAATTTCCCTCGTCATGAACACAAAACGATTTTTTTAGAATGTGAGTGTGACTTTGTTCATTAAAATATGAATAGTGTTTATTCTGCAGAGAAGAAGGTGAAGTCTGTTTTATTTTTAGCTGAGAAATGAGTTTCATTTTCAGTTTAAATTGTATTTTTGAACTGCTGCATACATGATTTATCATAAAAGCCATCGAGGTTACTGTTAATAGACTGAGCTGCAAGGTTCATGTGATCTCATGCTGGGAGAACTGGTAATACCAGAGCCTCTCATCTACACAAACTGGTATAATCTGGCTTTACCAGTTGCTCCATATGGGAATGCTGCAAATGCTGCATGATAGAAATCCACTTAGTGATTATATCTACTGATGGAGTCGTGTCCGTCACCCCTCCAGGCCTTTAGTACCAATTAAATGTGTGGTTTCTTTATTGGGAACCAATGAATTCAGTGTGTTATGCTGTTCAGCCTCACTTGCTGTACATCATATATAGACTCTAAGGCAATCAGTATGGTTTGTCCCTGGAGAAACTTTAATCCATGCCCACCTGCTGCATGGGCTCCACAAATGGTTTCACTTTGCCTTTAAATTGTCTTGAGACCCTACAAGCTGCTCCGGTTTTTCTGCAGCTTTTTACCTGAGGAGCACTAGGAAACCTAAATTAAAACTATATGGTACATCTTCGTACTCGACACCGTCCGTTCAATCCATGCATCACATCCTGGGTCGCTCCTGTCTGTCCTCCCTCCAGTAGCTGGGACTGTTTCTTACCATCACCAAGGTGCATGTGTGACAGCATGGCTCTGAGGAGTAGAAAGGAGCAGAACCAGACAGGATTCTGCCAAATCACCATGACCTGATTTGCACAGAACACAAAGAAAAGTATGTAAATGTCCGTGCAGGCCGGAGCGCATTGAGTGCAGATTGTGAACATAGCTTGACAGCTGGTGTGTCGCTTGCTCTGCGTCAGGACAGTTTGTGCACACAGTGAATCAAACAGCGGGGTAGACATTATGTTTTTTGGGGGCGGCTGGAGTTGCCGTTCTGAACGGGTCTCACTGGTCTGGAGGAGGGTAGGCAGAGCAAAGGTACAACTTTGCTGCGCCTTGCTGCTAATATATATGCTAATACACGTCTTCCCTCTTGTGCTGCTGGTATCTTGGTTTATTGGACTGCATGTTAGAGAGGAAGTCCAGCGCTCTGTCCAGACTTGCCAAAGTTGAATTTTTTAAACTCTCTGGGTCTTTTAACAGGTGAAGCGGCTGCAGCTCAGGAACAAAACCAGAAGCTCATGAAATTCTGTCAGCTAGTTTTGTGTAATTCTGCAACGGCCCAACCAATGCCACCAAAACCATGACCTCCATGGAAAAAAAGGGAAATGAAATTCAGTGTGTAGACCATGACATACACCCAAAGAATAGTCATTTTAGTTACATTCATAACCCCTGAGTATTTGAGTACAGGCACAGCTCTCCTGCCGCTCAACTGTTTCCTTTGACAGCGGAAAAAAAAAATCTGTTTTTGGGAGCCATTTTTAATATTGCAAAATAATTTATACAAAAGGTGAGACTGTGTGTGAGGCCACTACCAAATATGGACATGCATAAAAATGTATTCAATCCTGGGATAAAAGAATAAACCCAACAGAGAAGGGCTGCAGTTTCACTCATAGAATCCAGAGTTACAGTTTGTAACTACAGTATCGCTCATCTACAAAATTCAACCAGTGTGTGTGTGTGTGTGTGTGTGTGTGTGTGTGTGTGTGTGTGTGTGTGTGTGTGCGTGTGTGTGAAGAAGATAAATGAACAAGTCACCCCTCTGTCAAAGAGGCTTTGGATGAGGTCACCTTTACCTTCATCCGGTCTGCAGATTATTCCGCTCCCGGCTCCGGGCACCTCTGAGACAACTCAGCCCTCCATTTATTCTCAAGTCTAATATATTAATTATTTGTACCACATAAAACCATGAGACCGCTTTGCATTGTTACCTCATATGATTCAGAAACAATTTTCTTCTGTGGAGTCGTTCTGTCCTTTCAATGTTCCTCCAACAGGAGCGGAGGGGAAATAAGAGGGAAGGGACGGCAACAGGCAGCAGCTGTATTGTCAGGGCTCCTCCATACTCCACACAACAACCACATTGTTATCTGAGACCTACCTAAAGCCTCGCCCTCCCTCCCTCCTCTCTGTGCCCTCCCCCCACCCCCTTCTGTTGTGTATGTACAGAATCTTTAGGGACAGACTCCCGCTCAGTGACAGGATATTCCTTTACAACACGCTGATTTTTATGTCTTGCACAAAAAGGGAACAGAGGAAGCTGCAGCTCTGCAGGTTGTTTTTTAATTCAGCAGTGAAGGAATGTATTCTGCCTTCCATTAATAACAATGGATTACTGACTCTGTGGTGTGTTTAACACACAGCCCAGCCATCAGCTCCAGTCCAAATGTTTTTTTTTTTTAATTTTTTACATTTCCTCCTTATGTGTCTCTTTCCTTATTTTACCAACAACACTGCAAAATGCTTCTAATGCGAGAGCAACAGGTGGTGGATAATGGGACGCCACCATAAACACAATGGTTAAAGAAATAATGGAGAAATATGAGTAAGAATACTTGTAGATGTTATTATCAGGAAAATCCTTTTGTATGAGGCATAATGCAGGTTTCTCTTTAACATCCACCAGTTGTGAAATACTGTATTAAACCTAAAAACCCAGATTTATAGTTTTTGCCACTGTTTTATTGAATAAAATATAAATGGATGAGGTAACATTTGCCGGTTGAGTGTGAAGCCCTGATGTCATTAATGTCTGCCTGTGATTATTTGTTTTACACCCCCAACCCCCAGATAGAAGTCAGAAACGAGATCAATTGGGTGAATAGGGGTCTCTGTTGGGGGGATTGACTGAGATGTAAATGTAGGAAACACATTTAGACAAAGTTTTTTTGCATTATTTTACCATGATGTTTGGGCACACGTTCACTTATTAAGTCTTTCTTTATGGTTTCCATTTAACTCTCATATTTTCCACACTGAGTGGAAACTTGACTCCAGGTTTTGGGCGCGTGGATGAATAGCAAATGAATGATTGACACGTTATTTAACTTGTTGTAGTAATATTATACATCCTTGAGTAAGAAGTTAATCTGCAGGATTAAAATGAAACCAAAGTGGAAGTCTGACTTCTTTAAAGTACAAGTAATGCAAGAAAAGGACAAGCTTCATTGTGAGCACCTCAAATTGAATTCTCCACGGTTCCTTGGTGGACAACCTGAGTACATTTTTTGAGTTATGCACATGAAATTTGACCTGCATGCATTTGACCATTTGTTAACAACAAAATGTCACAGACAGCTGCGACACGGGGCTGGAGGGCCATGCCAAACTAAATCAAATTTGGAGTCTTCTCAACTTGCTGTCGAATGTGGCTCTGAAGGATCTGGCGGTTCGCTATGAATCTGCTCTGTTTGTTTAATTGGGTTTCTCAGTTCTGATGATCTTGTGGCAGCAGAACCTTCATGCAAGAAGCAGTTTTTTTGTTCAAGAGTTTTAAAGAAATGAATGGAATTGCATGGAATTATTAGGCCTGCAAGCAAGATTAGTCAATTGACCACAAAGGCAGAACTTTTCCATCTATTACTTTTCTTAATTTCAATGATGACTATATTTGTTAGTCCTCAGAACACAACAGATAAAACAGATCAAATGTTGTAATCTCAATTTGGTTTTAAAATCATTTAATCCACTCAGCTGGTTACTGAGACAAAATTCAATCAGACATTTGTAATACTGTGATTGATTAAAAGTCAACAAATATTTGGTGACCGTTTACATGACAACAAGAATATGGTTTGGTGGCATGACAACACAAGATACTAGATTTGTGTTCCAGTGTGCGGTCTTTTGAAAATTTGACTGTATATGCGCCATGTCTGACTCCACTCAAGCAAACAGGACACTATGAAAAGAAAAAGAAAACCGTCTAACCTAAGGCTCTGTTTACACAAGAATGGTTTTGCTGAAAACGGATTCATTTTTGCTTTTATTTTGAACACATTTACATGGCGACGTTTTTAAAATGAGCCTCATATACAGATCTGCACTGGACAACAGTGCAGTGTGTAAAATCAGCACCAGGGATCACAGCAGATCTCCACTGGAGCAACTAAATTCAGCACTGCAACACTGGATTGGTCAACGCAGCGGAGCCTTTTTTTTTTTGCAAAATTTTAATTTTAAACTATAATAATTCTGTTAAATACATTAAAAATTTTGCATTTTACGGTCACATCTGTCTTCTGTTGCGTGGATGTCCTCTATGTTTGAGCACATCCTCCCTTTTTTTATTGGGAAGAGAGATAAAGGGAAGATAAAAAAATGTTAAAATGAGAAGATTTTCACAGCAGAATTATTGCAGCTTGTGTGCAAACTGCCTTTTGAAAGACACTCAACACTTTCTTGTAAAAATGAAATGACATTTTATATTTTTGTTTCACCTCCAGTATATAACTGAAATATTGTTTGCACAAACTTCAATCACATTTATTCTTTTCATTACAATGGAATTAAGATTGCTTGTAAAAATAGCTGTGTGTAAGGGAAGGGATCATATAAAAGTCTGTTAGGTCAAACGATGTGCAATGTTCTAGTATGTGATGATCTGTGTGTTATTTTTTTATATATAATACACCGCAAATACGGATTACAAATTGTCCCATCTTCTCATATGATGCACCAATTAGCACACAAATGAAAGAAATCCGTTTCACATGGACACACGCTTCTCACCTATAAGTAAACAGGTCGCACAAAGCGGTCAGTGCAGTAAACAAACACACGTCGCGGAATTTGTGTGATTGAATAGAAATGAATGAAAGTCTGCGCTTTCAGCACAAAGCTGGAGCACCAGTCCTGTTGGGAACGCACACTGTCGGGGGGGGATCCAGTGAAAGGAATGATCCCCCATGATCGGAGCTCCGGGCTACCGATTACTGTCGCCATTTTCCCCCTGCTAAAATACAATAGGCTGTGTAAGGGGCTGCACACACTCCTCTGCTGAACATCCACCAACCCTGACACCAGTTTTTTTTTTTTTAATCATTCCCTATGGAATTTACTTATTTATCATAAATATAAAGGTTACATCTCGGGTTTATCAAAACGAGTGGATTTAGGGGTCGATCTGGATAGCAGGACAGTAGATCTAGACATTTTGCCTGGTTAAACCAGATGGCAGCGCGGACGGACAAATAGGGGGTCACCTTTGCTGATTGACGTGTGACGTAACCACGCAGGTTGCGGCCCGTGTTTGAAATCTTGTTGCTGCCCACCGTGTTGACCAATCAGCGGGCATAGGAGGCGGGCTTTAGCAATGTCCATCACGTAGGACATATAGCGCTTTTAATAGTGAGGGGAGGGGGAGAATCCAATCCGGTTTCAGCTAGTTTTCCTTCCAATGGAACATTAGCGGCTCGTTGCGCTGTGTTAGACTGTACTGGCACAGCCTTATCTTCCCTTTTACCACTGTATTTTCTCCTGTACTGAGTAGCATTTAGCTATTTTTTTCTTTTCTTTAAAAAAAAAACAAAAACACCCCATACAAACCAACCATGCCTAAAAGGAACGCAGTGAGTACACGACATGTTTCACGAATTCAGTAATACACCATTTATAACCCCCTAAGTGTAATCTGTGGAATGGCCTCGTTACCTATGGCGTTTAGACTTTTATTATTATTATTATTATAATTTAAAAAACTAACCGTTATATGGCGTCGTTGTCGCGACCGGACGTCAACACAACGCTGCACCTCGCAGAGTTTAGTTGGTATGTTTTGATTTTTCTCAAGTGGCTTCGAATCCCCTCCGTGCAGTGATTATCTTTTGTTGTCAAGGATTTTTTTTTTTTTTTTTAATCTATCCTGCACCGTTTATATTTCTAATTCCATATTGAGACATGCACATTGATGCGAGCAGGTATGGATGTATTTACTTGCAATGGAGGACAGCGCCGGGTCGTGTTTCTATGTCGACGGATTGAAAGTTGGCGGCATATTGATTGTTTTCAATGGGGGTCTTCACGCTGGATTCAGTTTTACTCAAGTTTCTCCGCCAGAACATGCATTTAATGCCTTATGTAACAGCTATGTGTGTTAAAATCTTTATTTTATTTTGCATGATTTTTATAAACATCGCTTGCTTTTTATGCATGCATGGCCGCCATTATTCCCCCCCCCCCCGGTGTGAAAACGCATCTCGTCGGCGGCGTTTCGGTCGTGGGTTCCCGTGTCGGAGGTTATGCAATGGCGCTGCTCCTGTTGCTGGGGGTTCCAGGAGATTCTGTGACCAGATCGGTCGCTGAGCATCTCGGAGTGACTCCTTTCAAATTCGTGGCGGGAACGTTCAACTTCACTGTGTGTGTGTGGGTTTTTTTCGTGCACCGGCAATCCCATCTATTACTAATGAATGGACGCGCCGGTGGAGGAGGCGGAGCCCGCCCCTCCTCCACCGGGGCTACGGGAGGCAAATCACGGGCAGGAGGTGGGGAGCGGGACGCCGTGTCAACCACACTTTTTCACTGTCATTGCACCAAAAATCTCGTAATGCACGGATTAATTCTGGATTATTATTGATTAATTTGCAAAAACCCTGATCGATATGAGCGGAGTCCTGCTAACATCAGATGTAATCAGGGCTGTTTATAATCACTATTGTGCAAGAGCGTTCCAACCAATCACGTGCTCAGCCTCATTTAAATCCATCTGTACAGCCATTGGCTAATGTATTGTTAGGACACGCCCACCTGAGTTGCATAACTAATATTTCCACCCCACTGCTATTTAAATAATACAGCTATAAATGCATCCCTTAAACAGTTTTCTCTCTCTTTTTGCATCCTTTCAGGCCCCTCCAGAGCCAGAGAAGGTAAGGGATGATCTGATTGATATTTATTTATTTATTTATTTATTTATTTCAGAGAATATGTTTTCAAAGCAATGTAAATGTAATCTACAACCCACCAGGGGTCAGTAATGTCCATCAATGTAAGCCTCTCTGTTTGTTCTCTGCAGCCCAAGAGGAGATCCGACAGGTTGAAAGAAGTGAGTACAGACAAGAAGCGACTGTCACAGACAGCTTGTTGTTGAAATCACTCTCGCAGATTAACATGAATACTTTCTTTCTCCACAGAGACCCGAACCTCCAAAACCAGAGGTCAAACCGAAGCCAAAGGTGCAACTTGGTCCTGAAAGTTTTCAGTCAAGTAATTCATCAGAGGCTGCTGTAATCATAACTAATATCTTTTTTTAGAAGGGACCTGCTAAGCCCAAGAAAGGCAAGGAGGTGGAGAAGGCAAAGCCTGAGGAGAAAGCGCCAGAGGCCCCCGCTGAGAATGGCGAAGCCAAAGCCGAGAACGATGTAAGGGTCTTGGAATTATATGTGCAAGTGCAAAAATAAAGATCCTGTCCTGGGTTGTGAGATTCTAATGACAGAAAATGTGTGTTCCAGGCACCAGCTACAGGCGCAGCTGAACAACAAGACGAAGCAGCAGAATAACATCTCTCAAACCATGTCTTTTACCAGTACTCCCTGTACCTCTTTTCTTGTACAATTCAGGGGAATATTTTTATCAACTATTTTCTAAAAACAGGTTTTTTAGTAGTTTGATTGTAGAGAACACTTTTTTTTAAACGAAGGAGGAAAAAACCCCAATTTGGATTCATCACATCCCACGGTTATGCATCGGCGTAAAAAAACAAAAAAGAAGAAAAATTGCAGTCATTGTTGTTACTGTCCGATTTCATTTCAGTTTTAAAAATGTGAAGGAGGGGAGGGCGCGGCACAGGTTACCGTGTCGACATGCAAACACGGAGTTCACAGGAGCTGGGGCAACAACCGCAAGAGTTTGCCTGCTGGATTACATTCCATATGCTTTATAAGGGACAGTGTGTGTGTAATCTGTGCTGGGGTGGGAACGGAAAAGGTCACAGGGCAACTCATCGTTTTCTTGTTTATAATGACGAACAGTGTTTTAGAATGTTTGTAAGCTTTGTTCCTACATGTTAACTCTTGTACTCATATAGTTTTTCTGAACAAATCTGATCAATAAAGCTAAAATCCCTCGTATTGGAGCTCTCCCTATCAGAACTGTGCATCACATGTGTTGGTTGTGTCTCTGTTCTGTGATAGCATTGCAATAAATTTGTATAGCTGATGTGAAAAAAAAAAAAAGGTTTTTGATCTTTCTATATGCGATGTGTAATGGTACATTGTAAGGATGGTAAAAATGGAATTTGTTTTCTTAGCCAAGCTAATAAGCTGTGTTACTATCAAAAATCAAACTGTCGAGAACGGCTCCTTAAAGGCCGATATACCAAGTGTACATTTATTTGAGATGTAAAATGCATACCAGCACTAGCAATATTCATGTAAGTTCTAGCTCTCTGTATCCAGTACAAGTGTTCAGTTTCTTTTGTTAATAGATGTACCTGTGTAATGATTGTCAAACCAATAAAAAGTTGGTTGGTAGTAAATTTGGTTTCCTTCTAAATAGTCAGTTAATTATTAGATAATTATGTTCAAATAAACCACAAGCTGTTTCAAAGTATGCCTCAAGGGAAAAGTAAATAGTGTGACAAAGGTGTCCTAAAACAGTACCGTAAGTATTAAAATGTCACTGACATCGGTGTTAGAATGAGGTGAATTCTTTTATATAGGGGTTTAGAAGTAGTTAATGCTGTGCAGGTAAACTGCAGCTGAGGGAATATTTAGCTGCAATCTACATTCATCTCATGCAGCTAAAGATGACAGCAAAAAAATAAATTTGAAAGCATGCCAACAAAGAAAACATAATAATTGTTAACACGTTTTGCATAGTTTAAACAAATATATAAAGCCAGTCTGACAGGTTTTCCAAATTCTGGCTCCAGGTAATAGGCAGGGTACGCATATACCCCGGCGGAGCCACCACTCACGCACACACTCAAACTTGTGGTAAATTTAGACTGATCAGTTCCTAAGATGCATGTTTTTGGAGGTGGGAAGAAGCCGGAGAACCCAGGAAGACACGTGGAGAACATACAGTACAAACTCAGCACAAACCTTCTGCTGAGGGGACAGCGCTCTCTAAAGCGGAGACTGTTTCAGCACCACGGACAGCGTCTGATCTGATGCTGAGGAGACTGGCTCCAAATCACAACCACGTGTCCAAATAAAAGGGTGGGTTGCTGTGTGGAATGTAAATAGAAGCACAGTGTGATCATCTGCAAACCATTTAAACCCCGTATTTGATTGAATATTAAAATAGAACATTAAAATAGAGACATTTCACGTCTTTTATTATACGCATACTGTATTTCTAATTTGATTCCAGCCACAACTTTTTTAAAAAGTGCCAACAACAGACCAGAAAAGTTGTGAAATGCCAAAAGCAAACAACTTTAATAAGATTAAGCATCGGAAGATTACAAAACATGATTATTAATTGTTATAAAAATCAGCCTTCAGAGAGGCTGTTTGAATAGCAAAGATGGAGAGGAGAATTCTGTAGACATCACTGCCTTAGAAGCAGATACGATTCAGTGGTGACATCATTACATTAGATGCAGGTTTTCTCATGGAATCATTGCAGGGGTTTAGGAACACTTCCTACAAAAGCTATAAACTCAGTTCATTGCTGCGATTCACATGAACCAGATCCAGAAACGGGTCCGAGTTTGTTTAAGATGAGTTAACTTTTGATCAAATGAGTTCCCATTTAAATTACTTACTTTTACAAATCACGGACCCCACATCCTCCAGCTCCAAATTAAAAGTTGAATCTAATTTTAAAAGCTCTTTTATATCAACAGTTGTGTTTGTGCTATTCTCAGCTGCATAGGAGTTCTGTTATCTTTGAATACTCTGTTTCTGGAGACATGGAATACGTCAAAGAACTGAGAGACCACTTGTGTTTGTTGTGTTTTTATTTCCCTGCTGAACTGCAGTGAAGGGAGACAAAAGTTTGATTTTCATACAGACAGCTGCCAGATTTTGACACTTTGAACTGCTGATTATTTTAACATTACCTGAATAGTTTATAAAAAATCAAGTGAGGTTCATTTTTAATTCCAAAAATGTGTACAATACCCACATTACATTGAAGATGAGACTGTTTACAGTACATGTGTAATCCAGCTTTGTAGCTCCTGTGGCAGTGTGGGGCAGACATTTATTAAATCACGTCAGGTTACAGAAGCAGACGCGGACTAAGGAGTCATGGGTGTCATGAAATCTATTGATTCGTTACAGATAGGTGAGGCATTAGTAAAATGTTCATGGCACATGCTACTGTTTGTGCAAACAGAGTGAAAGATGCTATCCTAGAATAAAAAGGCTCATCAGTTGACATTCAGTAGGTTAAGTACGACCTCGTCTGGAGGTCCTCGTCTTCTTCAACGCTGTTAAATCAACTCAAACCTTCAGGTCCGGACCGTTTTAGCCTTAAAGCAACTCTAGGATGACGAAGAAGACTTTAAGTGACAATTATCATCTATATTTGTTCTGCTTACTGGAAACGCATTGATTCTACATGGTTTGATGGCTCTCACCCTGAGGTAGGAACACAATCAATGGGTGAAAAATGTCCGAGATGAGTCTAGCATGATGACTATTTGGATTGGTCGAATTGAAGTTGCATTATTGTGCAGTATTCTGTTCACAGAGGTGTCGAAAGTGCAGGAACGGTCCTGGGACACCGAGTTGGAAGACACGTTAGTCCAGCTTCTCCGCCATCCGTCCCATCTTGGTGCGCATGTTCCGTACGAGGAAGAAGCCGACGGTGGTGGCGCCCATGATGACCTCAGCTATCCAGAAAGCCATGTCCCAGCTGTGCTGCTTGGCAACGGTGCTGAAGGGAAGGCCAGCCACAAAAGCCCCCACTGTGGAATAAAAAAAAAAAAAAAAAAGCAAGGTGAATGAGTCAGGCTGGAAAACGACAATAAAGTCTAGTGTGTGAAGAATTCCATTACGAATAGGTGCAACACGTTAATTTAACTGGATGTCATTCAAATAAAACCACGAACAAATAGTTAATCAGTTGTCTTCCATGAAAGTGGATGAACCAGACATGCAGCTGCTTCACCCCAGGAAATGAATTATGACTATTAGGAGGTGACTAATTAAAGTCACATTTTCTCAACAAGCTCACCAACCTGTTGTTAAAACAGAAACTACAGCAAAAATCCTTCTGTCAACTATTCATTCCTCTCAGCTTCTGTTAAAATATAAATAATACATTTTCAAAGACACAATTTATTCATGAGTAACTTTATTTACGGGGGGGGGGGGGGATTTCCTTTGGGGGTGACTCGGGTGTCTCCCAGCAATCTGCATCTTTTTCGAAGTGACTCTGTAGCTTACCGTTAGCCATCAACGCCACAACGGCATGAGAGGTTCCACAAAAATTTGAAGGAGCACTTTCACTGGCGATGACTCCGAACAAGGAAATTGGGCCGTAAGAGGAAAATCCAAACACAGCTCCAAGGAGCAGGATCCAAATCTGTGCGGGATAAGACGTAATAACACACGTGTGTATGATGTTATTACACGTGAATCCCAAAACCAAACAAGAAAAATTATTGTGCGTACCTCTTTTTCTGACACTCCAATGAGGACAGAGATGGGATGAATGATCTGAACCCAGAGAGGAGCCTCCTGAGAAAGAAAGAGAATACGAGCTCAGCCTTAGCAACGTGAACATATCCAGCTTTTTTACACAGAAATGAGAAAAAATAATTGCTGTTACCCCGGGGATTTCAGGCGTGATGGTGACTCTGAAGAGGTACATGGACACGTACATACCAGCCATCATGAGGATGAGCAGACTGTGGCGAGGGTTGCCGTGGGTGCTCAAGCCTTGCTGGAGTAAGAAAAAAAAAAAAAAAGATCTTTCTACTGCTCGGGAATTCCAGTCGTTTCTGTTCATGTTTTCTGTTCTCACCCGAGACACAGCTCTGTCCGTGATGAAGCCTGAAGCCAGGCTGCCCACAAAACCTCCAACCTCCAAGGCGCTCATGTAGCTGCTGCCTGTGAACAACCGGCATGAGGTCAGCATCTCCAGCCAAGGAAATGGAAGGGAAAGTCAGGTGGAGGATGAACATGTATACCCATCAGAGCGGTCTGGCCTTTCTCCTGCATGAGGAAGAGCTGTCCCCAGTCGGTGGCGGCCGTCTTCACACCGAACACCACCAGGTAGCCCAGAGACAACACCCACAGGAAGGGAGACAGGAGGAACTCGCTCAGGGTGCTCTCGGTGTTGCCTGGAGAGCACAAGAGGTGGATTCACTAACACACTTTAACCGTTTGTGCTCTCCGTGAGCAGAGGCATCAAAACTCAGCAAATCAGTGGATGATGTGGAGCAGCAGCTCAGGAAGTCTGGAAAGAGGAATCAGTTATCGACAGTCGAAATCTCCAAAAACAACTGGCACCTAAATAACGATGGATCATTGGCTCATTGGAGGGAAACATCTTTATCTGATCAGGGGACAAACTCTTCCTTTCAAATGTTGGTTTATTAAACTGAAATTTAAGCAGCGACTCCCAAGTGTTGCAGCTCTGATCGAATCTCAAAACGCTCAGGAAAATGAAGTGTCTTCACTAGACTGACTCGGGTTTTGTTGAGTGATCGCCTTGGGTTCACATTAGATCAGGTTTAGATCAAGTCCAGACTCGATAGAAGACATATATGTTTACATGGGAGTGAAAAGTAGGTCAACCGTCTCCTTTAATTAAAACTCCATCAATACTTCCAACCATTTGTTTACCACTGTGACCTGGAAGTGTTTTTGCTTGTGTAAACAATATTTTTTATATTTATTTAGGTATTATGATGACATTTGATCAGGAGATGTGTCAAAAAAAAAAAAAGTAAACAAGAACGGTAAAAAAAAAAAAGGAGTTGAGAAGACTGAGACAGATCGAGAAGAGAGTTCTACATTTGAATATTTTTCTTAGTTTATCGGTGAATAAAGTTTAGGAATCTTAACACAGTCATTCATTCCAGTTGCTCCTACAATCATTTAACATTTTTACAACTTCCTTTTACCTCCTTTAGCCCCCTTCTTGACTGCAGCCTGGATGCTGGGCAGGCCCACGTCCTTGGGTTCATTCTTCACAAACACCAGACAAACAAACGAAAAGGCAGCGCAGACGACACCCGACACGGTCAGGATGGCCCTCCAGTCGTAGTAACGGAGAAGAACGGTGACCAGGATGGGCCCCAGACACCCGGCCAGGTTCATGCTGCAGGACAGCACAGACCACCAGGTTCCAAATTGGGACGGCTCGAACCACTGATGGGGGGGGAGGGGGGGAAAGAGGTTTGAGTTTAGCTTCGGAAACCTCACTGGAGACAAATCCCACCAACAGCATGTAGCCATGGAAACAAGATACAAAATTAAAATTAAAAATTAAATAAAAAAACTTAATTAAAAGTTGCTAAATGCAACATTTACTAGGTTGTTGTGTGAATGACAGATAAATGGAACCCATCACTTTGTCCCACCTCCTCACTTTGCCCGTGGCGGGGATTGATGATGATGATGATATAATAATAATAATAATAATAATAATAATGATAAACATTTGAACTGTTTACTTAATTCAATGCTTCTGAAAAAACAGCATTCTATCCTCTTCCTACACGTCCTCATGATGTAACACAGCCAGCAGGACAGTATAATAATAACACACTACAGCCAGCAGAGCAGCAGAATCATCAGTAACTTCAGAATCCTCTGGCTGAAGCCTCCAGCCAACCCACTGGTGGATTCAACACGGGCTGAAGCTGTGTGTAAATGTTTGCTCAGCTCTGGAGGAGCGGTAGAAAGCTGTGGAGTTGCAAAAAAAAAACGCTCTTCTGACCAGGGGAGGAAAGCTCCTTTGGTTGAAGTTGCTCTTCTTTTGGACGGATCTACTGAGGATCTCCTAAAAATACATCCTCCTGTAATCCGATCCTTTTGAACCAGCGCCAAAGCCTATTTATGCCCCACCTTTAAATGCTGCTGCTTTCACGGCAGCGTTTCACAAGTGTTACGTTGCCTCTGAACATAGACTGACAGGGTTTTCTCATGTGTTCAGTCTTCTGGGGGCAGAATAAAGTCTTACCGCTCAACAAAAAAGGCGACATCCCAACTAAATCCAGTGTTCTGGAGCTACTACGGACGTGGAGCGACTCCTGCAGCCGTTACAGCCATGGATTCCACCTGTCTGAGGTCTGACAGCAAGAAACAGCCCCATCCTTACCTTGCGCAGCACCTTCCCACACGGGGGCCACCCGCAGCCTTGTCCCAGGCCGTTGATAAACCACAACAAGGAGAACATGGACACGGTGGAGGTCCAGGAGAAGGCGATGTTGATCCCCCCGACCACGAAGAGGCCGATGGAGAAAAGCCAGCGGGCGCTGATCTGATCGGACAGCACGCCGCTGATGAACTTACTGATGGCGTAGGCCATCGTCTGGCTGCTGCTGATCAGACCTGCAGAGACAGCAGGAAGGATAACGTTGATGTGTGACATCGCAGAAGACCTGGGGTGCAACTTTGAACTCATGACATTGACTAGTTGGGTGACAACAATCCAACTATCCGTTGTATAGATTACCAGTAATACTTTAGATCAGGGGTCTCCAAACTTTTTCCTATAAGGGCCACATAACTTTTTCTTTCTCTGATGGGGGGACCGGGGTCAGTTTGTGACAGAAAAACTATGACGATTGCAGAGATGCCTAAACGTACATGTTTATTGTCTTCCAGAAAGCCACACATAATAATAATTAATAACCCCTTCTGGGATCTTAACAGAAAAAAAGTTATGAAATAAATAATATCACTAATAATGAAGTAAATAACACTATTTATGAAATAGATAATAACCAGGGTGTTTTTCTGTTCTGTTCAGGGGGACGTGCCAAACGTGAAAGTGGGCCGCATCCGTCATTTGGTGTCCACTGCTTCAGACACTAACCGTGCTCAGAGGATAAATCCTATCACTTTTAACAATCTTCTGACTTTGCCTTCAGCATGACAATAATGTTCATTTTTACTCACATGTGTCGCCTATTATATATTCCAGCAAAATCTACTCAGCACATTCATGTTCCCTGCAGGACGGATTCAATTAATTTAATGACTTTTACCTCACCTCCATTAATCTTTCTTCTTTTCTGTGGTATAAACCCCTTAAGCATTAGCTCTACTCCGATATTTAAACCAATATGCAAAAGCTACAAAGCTAAAATGGTCAGCATAGCAAATAAACCTGGAATTATCACAGCGCCCTGTGCTAGCTTTAGCATTTAGCTCAAAGGACCGCCGTGCGTGAGAAGGACGCCTTCTCAGGAATCCATTAGCACATTCAAGGCACCCTCAAAATGTTATTATGCCAGGAGGTCAAAGGTCAAGGTGGAATGCGAGTGAAGTTGAATTCGGTGTTTCGGATAAAAGGAAACTTTTGATTCTTCTTGATGAAGCTGGAATCAGGTTGTCTTAACTTAAAGTCATACAAAGGAATCGTGTGATCCTGCAGAACGTTTTAATCAAACGGCTTCCAGACACAAACCAGAACAACCTCCATTCACGCCGACATCTCACCCAAGTCGTCTTTGTCGAGATGGATCTCCTCCATCACTGAAGGCATGACGAAGGCGAAGGTCTTCCTGTTGAAGAAGTACAGCGAGTAGCCGATGAACATGCAGAAGAAGATGGCCAACCGATAGTAGCCGTAGCCTGTGGTCCCCATGATCGCTCTCAGACATGCAACTTCAAGAATGTTGAGGACAATCGATTATTTCTTCAATGTCTTCACTTTTTTTCTGTGGAATTCAGCCTTTGGATCCTCTGGTTTCCAAACTACAGCCCAAAAAACTCCAGGACTGCTCTCAATAAAAACTCAGCGCCTCTAATACTTGCAAGATGTTTTATTTGCCATAGAGCACCAATTAAAAAAAGGCTCCCTTGAGGAGAAACGGCCCTGATAGGACTCTTCCTACAGACGGGTGGTTCTTTCTGGGAGGCTGTTGCTTGTAGAAACCAGGGCAGATGGGGTGGGGGGGGTGGGGTGGGGGTGTAACCTTACACTGCCTGAAAATAAGAACAGCACAACAAATATGAATTCACGTGGCACGGGAATAACCAGTCACACAGGTATTAAACAGTTTTAACAGGGTAATAGTTCAGATAAAACAATCTGATGACTCATTTTAAATAAATTACTTAACAGGGGAATAACATGATTCTTGTCTTTTCTATGATAGTCCCATAATTAAAGAACCTTCTATCAGAATGGAGTGTTTTTATTCAAATTCAAAAAATTTGAATTTGAATAAAAGTCCATAGTACTTCTGTATAGCAGTACTTCTGTACTTCCAAAGTACAAGTCCATAGTACTTCTGTATAGCATGTTCATATCACTCATTTTATCCATATATCCATATATTATGTCCACTTATACTCACTTTACTTTAGTCTGTATACTGATATTTTCCACTCTTGATAACCACTGCATTGTAGTCTGTATACTCCAATAATCAGTACACCATATTATGTATATTCTTGTATAATTTGTCCATTGCACCACACATGTACATATATATTGTATATCACACTCAAAAATCTGTTTATCTGTATATTCTGCATATTCTGTAATTGTACTCTAAACTAATTGCACTTCTGGTTAGATGCCAAACTGCATTTCGTTACATTGTACTTGTACATGTGTAATGACGATAAAGTTGAATCTAATCTAAAAAAAATAGAAGGCACATAATGCAGGATTGGTGCACAAAAAAGAAATGCAGAGTGTGAAGAGCAAGAACCAGACTTAATATGCAGAAAGCCAACACTAACACTAAAATATACAAAACAAAAAACAGATATATAGAATAAAAAAAGTGTAATAAATAAAGATATCAATACCCTTCATGTTGTGGCAGCATTATGTGTGTTGGTATAAACTGTCCAGCTTGTTCTTTTAAACTTGCACCATTTGCTGTCACATAAATGTCAAACTTATTAATTTTACTGTCGTGGACATCCTGCAAATATCAGGTGTCGCCGACAGAACTGACCTAGCTTTAAAAGTTAACAGGAACTCTAATGGTCGTTCAGTGTTTCTACATCTTGACCTAAATAAAAATAAAATAAAAAAAAACAAAACAACCACGCCTGCGTTCCTAACCCACTTCCACTTTCCGAGTTTCCACTGATTTATCGGCGACATATCGGGTCGCTATCGGGCTGCTGTCGTCCCCACGCGGAGCGGAGCTACCGTGGCTAACAGCACCGATAGCGTCCACGTAACCGGTTACTCGTGGCGAACTGATCCACGGGACACTTCGTGAAATGTTCCGTCACTCATGCCCACGTTTGACCCAACTCCGACAGAAAGTGAGACCCACGACGCTCCATAACGTCCCTCGCCGCCGCATGCTAACCCTCCCCGGGAAGGAAATGCCCGTAAAGCTGCCTACCTTCTCTCAGCCGCGCGCTCTCCGCTCGCGCCGTTTAGACAGCGGGTGCGCGTTCACGAATCTGCAGCTCTACGCGCGTGATTGCCACGCGATGGAGCCACGGTGGCAGGAACGCAGCTCCGCCGCGGAACCGGTCCATTCTGACCCAACCGGGCTTCCGTACCTCTGTTCAGAGCGGGGATTTATGTAGAAATAAGAACGTAGCGTCGCGTCTGTTTGACTTTATGTATATATGAATTATTTAAACATTCGGTTTGTTTGGTGTTCTTGTCATCTACATTAGGAATAGGAATAGTTTTCTTTAAAAAAGTTTTATCTTCCTCTAGTTTGTTTTTAGGCATTGACATGGCTCATTGTCGCCCTCTATTGTCATCTTGGCACTAGTGCTCCCTAGCTGGGACAGAATCTACAAGATGTCAAGTTGGAGAAAAAATATAGTCGACTCCAATTGTATATTATGTTTATTTGTCAAATATAAATATTTATGAAACTGGACTAAAAGAATAATTATAATGAAATAAATTCAATAAAGGAAAATAAAATAGTTAAGATTAGGACATAAAACAGAATAGATACAATACCAGTACCGCAGTGCACTGGCGTCACGCCCGGAGTTTCCCCCGCCTCACGCCGTCAGTCAGCTGTGATAGGCTCCAGCTGCCCGTGACCCACGACAGCAGAACAAGCAGTTAGAAGATGAAGATGAAGACAATAGCAGTAATGAATAAAAACAGAGCGTTATTTAAGATTATCATGATCTTTAAAAGTAGGGTAAAAGCAGCAACATAGTTATAGGAGCATAAGAAAGGCTTAAAATATTAGTAAAAAGACAGATTAATATTAGTTAAAAGCCTGATTAAAAAAGATATCAAGAGTCTCTGCAATCGTGAGACCCTCCGGCAGGCTATTCCACATGTGGGGGCCATAATGCCTAAATGCTTCTGTGGGTTTTTGTATGAAATCTTATCCCATTCCTCATGGTCAAAGGTCTCCAGTTATGGAATTCTCCTGCATGGGTATATGAGCTGAAACCACCGTCTTCAAGTCCCACCAGAAGATGTCAACTGAAGGCCACTCAAGAATGCTCCAGTTGAATGATTATGTAGATATACATACATGATAATAAAGGTTTCACTTTTAGCAGGCCATGTGTGTTTACAGGGAACAATGCAAGCTTTGTAGAGTTTTCTATTTTCTATTTTTCTGCATTTTCAATTCAGTCATTCTGTTTTCTGTGAAGCACCAGAAATGTTTTGTGGACTCATAAACTTCATCTGACTTTTCACTAGCATGGGGTGAGTAGAAAATGGCTTTAATTTGGGGCGAGACGCTCTTTTCATGCACAGATATCATTTTGCGGGAATTGAACGGTCACTATGGCAGCAAGAGATTTGTTTTACAGAAAAATCATTAATACAGATTGTGAAGAGAGACAGTGCAGACAAAGCGGTTGGATGCACGTTAACTTTGATTGCCAGCTGGCGTGAGGCCACAGGAGGTCACCTTCAGAGCTCACAATGCAAACGTCTGGGTTACAATACAAAGCAGAAAATGCTGCAAGAGAAGTCCAAGCAGTCTCTTGTGTTTGCAGGGCATCAGAAGTGGAGTGTCCTCCATCATCTCATCTGGGACCGTCTCGTACAGTAGGATTAATGAAGGGGACCAGTGCAGAGGACAAACTTCAAACTCAGTGACAGACGAATGCAGCAGAATAGTTAGAATGTCCTTATGTAACCTGAAACAGTCCTTGAGGAAGGAAAACCTCTGCATAATCTTAACTATGTAGGACTCTACAGTTACAGGAGTAGTTTAACTGCATAAATACAGTGAACATCTGGTCTGGATTTATTCAAGATTTTATTTTATTTTTATATGGATCAAGGATAGAAAACTGGAGGTGTCCCTGGAGGCACTGGTGCTCATGAAAGGGAGCTAAATAAAGACAAATTAGCACCCAAAAGCATTAAAAATCCAGGTGAAGACTCAAGGTGGTTTGAAAGGTCACTGCATCATGCTTTCTTAGTATAAAACAGGCAAATATGTTGAGTACTTGTACACAAATGGTGAACACAGTCACTACACTGTCGGGTAAATATAGTGCATCTTATTTCAGACACAGGTCAGGACCCTGAAACCAAAGCGTCTAAAAGGAATTCAGCTGTCGTTCATCACGCTGACGTGATTTGTGCTCCGGTGTCATTGGCATATTTACTTAAATTGGCATATCAATTTCAATCCATAATGTCATTCTAAGTTCGGGACATCAAATCACAACAGTGAAAGTTACTGTTTTTTCTCTGTAACCCTTTTTAAATTAATTTACACAGACATCTGCCAGCAGATGGCGCTAAAGCATTGAATTATTTGTACTGGTTGCAGGGGACAGAGAGATGTGTGTCATCAGTATAACATCTGTGTATCTGCCTCTGACTAACTGTAACATAGCTGCATTTTAATTTTCTATCAGGACAAATGAATTCACACAGATGACTAAAATTATTTTATTTTGTATTCATTTTATTGTTTGTTTGTTTTTTTCATTTTTGTGTTGCCTCATAATGAATGTGGTAACTTGTGTTTAAAGATGGAAGATATGTTCAGTATTTCTACAACCAGAAGTCATGGCATAGATAGATTCACAGTTAGCATAATTGCTAACTGTCAGAAAATCTACATAGAAGAAAGAAAATGTAAGTTTGTGGAAAAGTTGTGTTTTATTCCATTGCTATTTGTTGTTGTTGTTGTTGATCCACAGTGCACCCTAAAGATTCACTTATAAATCACACCTTCAGCCTCCATCCATTCAGTCTTATTTAGTCACTTACACGCAACTGTAATACAGATATGATTTTTGACCATGTGACTAAACACACAATCGACAAACATGATTTCCCACACAATAAAGTTTATATAATATTATTTTTTGCCTGCCATTGGAATGGCACCAGACAATTTGCAGCACAAAGCTGAAAGAGCATCTAGAGGCTCGGTTAACTGAGCTGGTAGCACAATAATGTCAGCCTGAGGAGATGGAATCCTGTTTGAAAAGTTTTTTAAAAAGTTTTAATTTTTTTGTGTCACACAGTAAAAAAAAAAAAAACTATGTGCGTCAACACTTAATGCAGCTCTGCCTCTATTCACAGCATGCGTCGATGGAATGGGGTGAATTCTGACAATAACAGACTCTTTAGAGCTTTACTGTCCTTCAGGGACATGAAACCAGTACAGTTTCCTAAAGGATGTTTCTGAGCTGTCTCTCCTCTGTAAAAACTGCAGAGGATCTTGGATTACTGGTAGAGTGACAGTCTGCAGAGGGGAGAAGGAGAGGGAGTCACTGCACTGCAACATAGAGGTTGTTCTTCAGAAAATAATGGTGAAAACACAACGTATATTCTGGTCTGGAGGGAGGCAGCAGTGTCTCAACAACACCTATATACCTCAACCTGGTTTTAAATTATTTAAGACATCATCTCATAACTGTATAGCAGAGAGAATCCAAAATTTATTTAGCTCCAAATGTTGGAGAAAATGCTTTTATTTCTAATTATGTAAAGCCTTACAGAACCACAATCGAAAACGCTGATGGACTTTCAAGTTGAAGTTGTTTTAAAATGTATGTGCAGAATAAATGGTAAGAGAGGTGCTTCCTGTTTCAATGAAAGTTTGTGGTCCACACTCCCTCAGAAATCATCATCAGCATGAAAGAAGAGAAATAATGAGTCTGGGATTGTTGTATCTGTCGGCATGAGCCAGGAAAAGAGAAGCTAACTGCACAGTTCAAGCGTCAGTCGACTCTTACAGCAATTACAATCTCACAGCAGGAGAGACAGGACACAGTGCAGGAATTAGCTTCACATCCCAATTAAAGCATCAAACCCAACCCCTGCTGCTGGAGACTTGGCACGGTCATCTCAGTACCCCATCCTTCCCTCCACTCCGATCACCGTGTTTTGGATGAGGATGGATTTTCTTAATTTAAAGTTAAAATAAACATTGGCAGGAAGAGAGGAAACACACAATGTTCTCCTGCTGGAATAGGAGTTTGTATTTGGGGGTACAACTACAATGCAAGAAAAATAACTGTTTTTGCATTGGATCGATCCACTGCAGGACTTTTATTCCTCCTCCACATCACCTCCTTAAAGGAAGACAGAACAGGAGGTGAGGGAGACGATCACAGGTGCAGGATCATAAAAAAAAAAATACACAAGTGAAGATGGAAATTTAATAAAAATGTAAATTTCTCTCAAGAGTTATAAGAAGCAATTTGAGGATCTGCAGAGCAACGTTGGTATGATTGGATTGGCATAAGCGCACTGATGGGCTGTGTTGATTGTTTATTGAATGGAGGCGGCAGGTCGTGATATTAGGGTGAGCTATTAAACCCTGATTCATTCATTGTGAACGTGTAATTGCATACCAACAGTAAGCAATGATAACGCCAGGATGGATGGTCATATCAACGCAGAGCTGGCTTTAGTCAGCCGTTGTTAAATTATGCAGAAACATCACAGGCTGGAATAAGAATTATGTAAATCTTAACAGAATATACTGATGAGAAAAATAATGAGAGTGGACTGGAGTGGGGATGAGCATGATTCACCAAAGAGGAGCGCTGATAGAGGGGTGTACATAGTTTGAAGCTTTCTTTAAATTTCCATTCATCTGGAGACGCATGCGGAACCACTTTGTCACACTCTCACAAAGCACAAGTCCTAATCATTCTCAAAGTGTGCTCTGCCGTCCACCACTTATGAACAAATCAGCATGGAAGAAATGCATGAGAGGCCTTTATTTCCCTGTTTTAAAAGCATAATGTCCTGATTAGCTGGTGAAAAGAAAAATGATATTGACGTATAATTGCCCTGGGTGGTAACAGCGTGTTTACTTCTTAGTGTTGATGTCAGCTGAGAGCACAAATTAGCATCTGATGCTGTGCTTTATGGTGTTTATATACAGCAGGTATGTTTCATTCACAGAAATCAACCTGTTGCTCTCAGATCAGCCTCAGTGACATGTTTGAAACAGGAAAGTACTGCATGTCCTCCTATACTTCCTTTATGAAACGCTAACAAGGTCAATGCTAACAAGATTACATATTAAGTTTAATCTTTACCCTATTAATTTTTTCTTTTTTAATTTTATATACTGAATTGATTACCGAAGGGAAATTAGTTTCACACTCTAGTTAGTCACAGGCATAGATGTATATATTAGTGTGTACAGGCCCTGAACACACACACACACACACACACACACACACACACACACACACACACACACACACACACACACACACACACACACACACACACACACACACACACACACACACAGGGGGCCTGTAGCATACAGGGTGTGGTAGAGTGGCGGGCAGCTCCTTCGTGGTGCGCCCAAATGAGCAACTTGTTTTAAGGCGGAATCGGGAATCGAACTTAGAACATTCGATGACACGCTCTACCACTGAGCACTTTAAGTATGAATAATGAACTCATTTCATTTATTGCTGAGCTATCAAATTTCATTTTTAAACTTTTGAACACAGTCAGTCTAGTTGTTGCTGCATTTATGCTAAGCTAAGCTACTATTTCTTGACTCTAGTTTCACTTCTTAACCTGTAAAAATTCACGCCTAATTGCCAACACAATCACAAAGACATTTGTTAAAATGTTTTTAGTTCTCTAAACTTATTAAAGCTGTTTTCATTAAATTAAACGTAACACGGCGTGAAGCCGTTTAGCTCTTTAACCACTGCAGACCTCCCTCCAACGCCATTGGTATCACGTTTAAATGACATTCAGAGCTTCTTCCTCTTATGCAATCTTACATTTTAGCTTTATTATTTTGTGAATGCCTTATAAAAGTAAAATATGTTTTCAATTACCTTAATTCTATTGCAGTAATGAAACGGTCCAGGTTGAGACAATCTCCAGTAATCTCATTAAGTCGACTGTTATGTAATTACATTGAATATTAAGGGTGCTCTCAGCTATTGTGCTTCAGGAATGACTGTCTGTCATGATGGCCTAATGAAGACGGCCCATTTAATGCCACTTCACATTGCCTCACAGTACACAACAATTACAGTGTCAAACTAAGTGTGTGTCGAAGAATGGGAGAGCGATATTTAATAAATTCTGATAGATTCGAAAGACGAACAAGAGAAAAAAACAGCATTTTCCTATGAGGAAAACGTCTTATTTGTTAGTTAGATAGTTTGATTTTGGCAGTCAAATATTGGCTGAACTGAAGTGGACAATGTCAGTCAGTAACAACTAATTAATAATCAAATCCTCACAAATGCATTTAAATACATGCAGCAATAACATAATGTGTCCTTCAGCTGTGATTGTGTGGCTCTTAAAGAGTCGATGGTTGAAATGATGAAGCTTTTCCTTCACCTTAGAACGCAGCCGTTCCTCCAGTGAGAAGTTAAGAACTTATAGAAATCTGACGCCCACTCAGACTGTTTGTTGAATATGCATGAGATTCAAAATCTGTGAGTTAAAGGTGGATAAAATGTGTGTGTGTGTGTGTGTGTGTGTGTGTGTGTTTGTTTGTGTGTGCGTGCATGTGTGTGCGTGTGCGTGTGTGTGTGTGTGTTTCATTGCTGCACAAAGACCGCTTTGTGAATCCTTTGAATATTCATGAGAAAATGTCACATTAAAGAACTGTGATCATGGATTTCCACACTGGCTGTGGTGGATCGTCCTCCAACAACTGCTTTGATGGTTCCATCTCAGCTCTGCATGCAGAAGCAGGTGGAACCTCGTCTCCAGATGGTCAGCCATGCATTTTGTACGAACGAGGACACGGGTGGAAAGAGGTGACAGAAACTAGAGGAAACACAGAGTGGGTCTGTCCTGCAGGAGGGTCGAGCGAAATCGTAGAAACCACTGTGACTGTGACACGCTTCACGCAGCACGCCTTTACCATGAAATCTTGACGTGCATACTATGAGCTCGGAATAAAAAGGATGGATGGATGGATGAGAATATAACCTAGTCAATCACAGATTTATTTCTTGGTCACCTGTTTCCATCAGATCAAGGGATTCACTTCCTGTCTACTGTCTTTACAGCCTTAAAAAACTTTATTTTTAACACGACCAAACTGATAATCATGTATTCACACGTGTTCCCTGCTAATGAAACATGTCTGCTCTAACTGTAGGCAAAAAACCAAACAGAAAATTTAATTCAAACGCAACAAAGATTTACATAACCCACCTCTTCTCAGTGATGCGTTGATGTGTTTGTGGTTCTCCTTAGTGTAACCAGCTCCTCTGAAAGGTGACGCATGAATAACTCCTTCCAAGCATCACTCTATAAATTAATGAACGTAATCACTCTGTGCATCCGAAATTAAATAATAGCTTTGTTTCCTTTCAACTAAAGGCTGGTGTGACATGATCCTGTTTTAACCGTTTAGTTCGAAATGGCCCTCAAGTGATCCTTTAATGAAGGATTACATTACAAATCTAATCTTTAATATGTATAAAATGTGATGAAGTGATTGCAGGTTTCCACACTCAGACACGTTACCTGTAATGTTCACACCTGATGTTAACACCTTCTTAAGTAGCTTCACCTGCAGCCCTCTGAACTCCCACTCCGGGTAGTGTCTTCATATCCTCCAGAAAATATCTTCCTCATGCTTTTGATTCATTTTCACAGCTCAGGTGTGATTTCTGCCACAGCCAGGATTGGATTGAATCGTCATGACTTGTTAGGATTTTTCTTTTATTTCTATTGAGAGGTGTATCTGTAATGATGAGACAAGTTGAAGCATGAACAAAGTTTACTGAAGAAGTTCAGCAGCCCTGAATGCTCATTGGTTGAGATCTTTATAGTTTGGAGTTAGACCAGGGGTGTCAAACTCATTTTCACTAAGGGCCACATCAGCCCCCTCAAAGGGCCAGGTGTAACTAATAAATGTAACTAAATGCAACTCAATGTAATGTAATATAAATGTAACTATTCCTTAATGTTAAATAACTGAATTTATTACTTATTCAAGTTGCAAACATTACAGTTGTACAGACAAAATGTGTTTGTTTGTTTGTTTGTTTGTTTCTCTGTTATAACATAAATCCTTTTAATTTGTCAGGTAAATAAACCCACAGAACTCCATCAATCAAGGATCAAATTACAATATCCAAGTGAATAAAGAAAAATAAGATCAAACACAAGTTAGGACATTTACTTTGTTAAAAATGTTTGTGTCAAATTTGCAATGGCCTTAATTACTGCATTGTTTTGGTCAAAGCACAATTTTGACCTATTTATTTTTAGACACTCTTACCTTCTATGCTCTTGCGGGCCACATGAAATGATGTGGCGGGCCACATTTGGCCCTCGGGCCTTGAGTTTGACATATGTGAGTCAAGGTCAGTCTGACTCAGCCTAACATCCATCGGTTGTTATCCGTGTTTGTGTAAGCAGAATGCATCACATATCAATGAGATACAGGGAGATGTATTTCTTTAAATGATAGGAGCTGGGGGGGAGGGAGGCTTAATGTTGGTTCAGAAGAAGCCGTCATAGTGGGGGGGGTCTAAGTGACCCATGCAGGGGGTACTAACCAATTAGAAGAAAGCTAAGCCTGAAGCCTGCAGGCTTTTCCTGCAGGAGAACCACAATGCTTTGTGTTTTCGATCATCAGCCGATGCAGAAGCATATAAAGGTTTTAATTTGGTATTTATAGGTATTTATAGCCACACCTCCATGATGACAGGCTGACTGCGGTATAACATGCTAAATTTTTGTTCTTTCTCATTTGAGGTTTTGTCCAGTTTAAAGTTTGAGGTCAAATGTCACGAAGAATAAAATCACAGAATGACAAATAAGTTTTAATAAGCAACAATGTGAAAAGATATTTGACCTTGTCTGTCTGAAGAAGGATTTTTATCTCATTAGAAGATGCTTAATTCACATGCAGACAGCATGGCAGCTCTATTAAAAAAAACACAAAAAAAAACGATGACAGCTAAAATTGGGGTAATTGATCAATCAAGCGACGCTATTGAACGGCGTTCACAATGCAAGATGTGAGACAATTTTCAAGAAATCCAATAAGAAACAAACAGACGGGGTGATGATGGAATTGATGTGGACGTGTCCCAGCAGAAAGCCACAAGAACAACCTGCCACAGAAATAATTTATGAAGCAGCATGGACTGCTAGTCCTGTCAAAAAAAATAACCTACCTCCTGATTCTAACCCTCTATGGGGAGCCACACGGAGCTCCTGAGGTTTCAACTTCCTCTCTCGCGAGCAACAGTTATCTGCAGCCCCTGCAATGTTTTACATTATGTTGCAAGCATTTGAAAAGTACGATGAATAATACATCTTTATGTTGCTGTGAAAGCTACATCCTCTCAGGCAGGTAGCTGTGCAGTAATTTGTCACAGCAAAGGGCCCAGATGACGGAGTTAACCTGGCTGTTCTGATATGTGTGCTGTGGATCGTAGTCGTGCAAGTTGGCAAAACACGATGATCGCACCGCCTCCCTTCACACTCATATTCATAAATTATCACAGCGCCATTTATCACAGGCTGCTGCAACGCCTCCGACGCTCCTCATGAACATGTCACACAGTTAGCATCACCGAATGAAATTTCATGTACACAGCAATGATTTCACAGGTGATGATTTCTCCACATCTACGCCTGCAAATTCCAAACGTGAAAATAAATTCTGTTTTTCATTGTCGGCGCTCCCTGGAACAGCTCCATTGTGGACGCCGAAACAAATACTGAAAGGAAATAAAATGGCAAGAGAGGAAACCCCAGGTCTGATCCAGGACCGCATTAAGAGCAGCAGACTTCAAACTCTGAGCAATCAACCTGTTTCCTGTTGGAGGCCTTGAACACAGGCGCTGATGTGAGCAAGCATGTCAAACTTGACGGCAGTGTCAATTTAGGCCGAGGAGGAGGAGGAGGAGGCGCAGCGAGGGCTGGAATAGCTGTGGGGGTCCTCGGGAGGTCTTGCTGAGGAGCAACGCTCAGTTAATTACTGCCATTATTTCCCCAGTCGCCTCCTGAGATAAAGGTCTTTTTGCGCAGCCCCTCTCATTATTAAACACGAGGTTATTTGTCTCCTTATGCTGTGGGAGGACATAAAAAAAACAAGCTCTGATTTTAAAGCTTCTTCATCGTGGCTGTGCGCGAAGCTACAGAATATGGGTATGCAGGTTGGTTATCGGCATCTCGAGATGATTTAAACCTGACATGCTAATGTGCTAATGCTACATTCATTGTGATTCTGTGGAGGAGGCCATCCATGCATTGTCTTGTAGACAAGATGGTCAACTTGGAGTGATCAATTCATCGAAATTGCATGTTTTTTGGAGATGGGAAGAAGCCGGAAAACGTGGAGAGAACCCATGTAGACGCGGGGAGAAGACAGGCGGAGCCGGACTAATCACATTTAGGTGCCACAGCACCCTCTAGCTAAACTCCATAAGTAATAGTTGAGCCCAAAGCAAGATTTTGAGTCTTCTGATACCCAAACATTGCATGCTGGACCTGAACATACATATAGTCGTACATGTACTATATATCCTCCTTTTTTTGGGGTGAGTTTCCATGGTAACGTGGTGGGTCTTTCAGGTCAGCTTCTGGAGTGTTGATAGTTTGGTTGTAACACATTGTTTTAAGTGGGTTGTGCAGTTTGTGACTCTCACTGGTCTCACCTGGTTTATTCTAGTTTCAGAATTAACCCTCCTGCAGTCACTGAACTGCAAATACACAAACATGGAAAAACAGATCCAGTTATGAGTATCTTCTGTTTTGTGTTTTGCAAGATGAGTTAATTAACTGAATATTTCACACATTGACACTTTGAATCTGTGTTCTTTCAATTAAAGGTGTGTTATAAAGTATGTGACAAAAAACAAAATTACAAATGCCGTCAAACGGTTTTTGTCATCTGCTTCTGCAGTCAGTTTTGTTTAAAGTGGACTTACAGTACATAAGTCAACGCAAGAAGTCAAAACTTCAGTGTTATGCTTTATTCACATGAATAATTAAAAAGCCGATCCAGTCGATGCTGTTTGTTGTTGGGTCGCTTCTCCTTCCAGGACAACAGAACCCAGTTGAGGGTTAAACTGTAATAACGGCGGCACCGTTATGAGCTGAACACCCATCATCCGTTATCCTGTTCCAGGTTAGCGCTGGTGCAGGGATGCAGTGTGTTTATTTTATAGATCTTTGGCACAATGGTTGATTTAACACGTATATTAAAGGGAACACAGTGAAGCCATGGTGAAAAATATTCCAAAATAGTATTTACTGCCTGTAGTTTAAGGAGGGAATGACTATCGCTCATAAATCTTTAAGTTCAGACCTCAACTACTTTGCGTGTAACACTATGGTTCAACCGCTGCTTTATGATCATATATCACTTCATGTTAAACATAAAATTGGCAAAATAAGAGGGCTTAAACTGCTGAAACTGCACTGCATGAATGAATACTGATTGTGATATCACAAACTTTTATAGTTATTTATACACATTTATCCCTTTTAGACTCGTGCATGAATAAAAGGTTACTTTAAAAGCATCACATCAGAAATATAAATCACAAATCAGCCTCATAAATTGAAGAATGCCGTTTACACGTCAGATGAAATGCTCTCACTGCTCACGTTGAGTTCATACATCCTTTATGTCGCAGATTTTTTTACTCAATTAAATATTCATTGTCCTCGTTTCTGGCTTTTACAACCGTAACGCATCAACACGGACAAGACAGTCGTCTTCCACTCTTCACTACTGAATAATGAAGCCAGGCTATTCGGGTAATTAATAATTCATCCTAAAAAAATAAAATAAACACGATGTCACAAGATGGACATCTGGATGTCGCTGGAAAAGATCTTATTCTGATTCTGTTCACTCCTCATCCTCCATAGCCACCACCTTTCGTACAGCAAAATAAAAGTTATTTCTGACTGTAACAGTGGCAGATCGAAAGTAAATTAGTCAAAGATCTATTTTCTTACAGCAGATGGTGTAACAAAAATAAATAAATTTAAGTTTAAAAAGTTTTTAGAACACTGGTGGTGGCGGCCGATGACTCTGCTGAGGCTGGTGAAGTTGTAATATTTTTGAAATTGCAAAGACTGAGAGTGGTGAGTCTGAAAACCTGTTCAAAAAGACAGCAGCACGCTGATCAGCAAACAATGAAGTCGTGCCTCTTTAAGTCCACCTAAGGTTGGATGTAAAGAAACTACTTAAAACCAGGAGGCTTTATTTGTTTATGCAAATCGGTTTGGCGGCATTAAACCAGGCTGCAAGTCTTTCGTGCATCAGAATGTTAAACGAAGGAGGCTGATGATGATGGGGTGCATGAAGAGCTTCAGTCAGACTCCCCTTTCTGCATGTGAACCATGACCTGAATCTGATCCTGAATCTGCCGTTCATTTCCCCACCAAAGCTGGAGAACCGGCCCCAGGTTACCAATGGTGCTACGGAACTGATTGGTTTGCTGGTTCAGGAAAGGCCTGGTTTTGGGGCTCTTTGTGAAGGAAGAATTAACACACATTGTCAGCCGCCCATTGAGACAACCACAGACGACCCACCCCCTCCCACCCCACAAACACAGACACAATTCAGCTGAGCTGAGCCTTTTCTCCCCTCTTCTTTTGCCTTGTTCTGTCTATCTCTCATTTCTACAATCTTTCCTCGCCGTTGTCTAGTAACAACATTGACAAAAGTAAATTCTGATTGCCCATAAAGGACTCGTTTTAGAAATCCAATAACTCTGCTGCACCCAAATCACCTACAAGTCAATCGATGCAGCGAACGCCTGACTTACAGAACCATCTGTGCATGTCTCGAGCTTTATCATAGTTCTCTGCAGGGAGGAGATTACTGCGCAGGGATTTGCCCTAAATATTGCCTTCACCCCTCTGGAGACCAACTTCCAGGAGATCTGGAAGTCTGTCAGAACGCTTACAGAGTCCCAAGGCGCTTTGACCTACTTGTTCATGGTGGAGGCACACAGAAGCAGAAAATAGTTCACAGTCACAAAGAACCCAGTCATCATCAGCGGCGCTCGCATCAAAACGAGATAATTCGCTAAAATCAAGTCTGACAGCACAAAGCACGCTGATGTGGTTTACTTCCCGCTCGCAATCTACTCTGTCTTTTAGTGAATGACTTGCTGGGTTGTTCAGTACAAGACTCCAAAATCAGATCAGACGGGAGTCAGTGAATAACTTCAGATCAAATCAAACCCATTTATGACTCATCTGCAAAATCAACACTTATGTAAAAAAAGAACAAAAAAAACAGATAAGTCTTCTGTTCGCCACTTAATTTTGCACCACTGCCTGGTAAATAAACCCAATGCCTCACATTAAGCCGTTCTTCCAAACTTGTTGTCATGATTGGGGACAAAAATTTAAAGGTCAACCCTTGAAAGGACACAGCTGCTGCACCCTCCGGTCTCATTTCAATGAAGCCAGCTTGGATAATGCATCTTGTCACAGAACAGGTTCAACAAAACCTGCATCATGGGGGGGAAAAAAAACAACACATTAATTTGAGATATAAATTTTCCTGAACATAAAAAATGACTTTCCTTTAGTTTAATATTTGTGGATACTGACAACCTTTAATGGATAAGTGGCATCGCAAATCAACCTGACCATTAGCAGGATGAAGAGCGACGACGTGACGTTCTGATGGACGGTCCACTCGCAGCCGGTGAATGGATTTCCTTTTTAAAGTGCATTAGAGGAACATCACAGCCCTTCAGTGGAGGGCGATTCCCTCCATCTCTTCATGTGTCTACATCGCATGTGTCAAACTGAAGCCCGCGAGAGGATCAAAGGGATAATAAAGTGTTTAAAAATCAATAGGTCAAACGTGTACTTTGACCCATTAAGCCCATTTAAACTTTGGAAGAAACGTTTAAACAAAGTTAATATCCTAATTTGAGTTTGATGTTATATTTTTTTATTCACTTGGATAATTTGATCCTTGATTGATGGAGTTCTGTGGGTTTCATAACCTGACAAATTAAAAGGATTTATATTACAACAGAGCAACAAGCAGACATATATTTTCTGTGCAACCGTAATGTTTGTAACTTGAATACGTAGTAAATTCAATTATTTAACATTAAAGTTACATCTATTTATTATACTTTACACTGAGTAACATTTAGTTACATTTATAAGTTACATCTGGCCCTTTGGTTGCAGCCATTATGCTGAAAAGGAGTTTGACAGCCATGGTCTACATCTTATTTAAAACAGCATTGTATGGAGGTTTTATTTAGTTTTTTTTCCTTCTTATTGCCATTAATCAATCCAGTTCATTAGAATCCCCTAACGTGAACATTACAGTGGTTTTCCAACTGTTACGGGGAGGCACTTATATTTTAATCTTGTTTTCCAATTACAGAGGTGTCACACGATGCATGGCCACAGAGCATTATTTAGTAAAGGTTAGGCGTAACTTTGGTGTATTGCCATCAGCTGAGCAGCATTTCTTCTAAATGTCACTCCTTTCAAAGTGAAGGAAAGTAGCAGTTAATGGCTCCAGCATGGAGAAATGTAATTTTAAGGTGTTTGTTTACATCCCCGGCTATTGATGATTGGCCATTTCAGGATCTATCCATCTTCCTCATGGATGATAAAGTGATGCTGCTTCTTTTATCCCCCCCCCCCCCCCCCCCCATCAGCCTCTCTTGCAGGCTGTTGGTATATAGTCATGTTTTTTTCAGATGTTGCAACCCCCCCACCCCCGAGCAAAGACTCCATCACTCCCATATAAATACACTCAGATGCCCATCAGTCAAAAAAAAAAAAGGGTATTCATTCAGTGGGAAGGTGGGGGGGGGAAGAGGAGCAGATAGAAGTGGAGTGGTAAAGTGGAATAAGACGGGAGGTGGTGACGGAGAAAGGCAGAGCGACGTGAGGAGAGGGAGGGAGGGAGGGTTCGGTGCCAAATCAGCTGCCCTCTCCTCTTCCTCATCTCCTTCATGAAGTGCATTCCTTCCGTGTCCGACTGGAGGTTTTTCATCCATCCAGCAGGACGCGCGCATCTCTGGAAAGGCGGCGGCACCTTGGAGACGTTACCGGCGGCGCGGAGAGCTCTGGATCAGGCTTGATGAGACCATTTGAGCTCCGGAGGCTGAAGAAGCTACGTGAGGAGGAGGAGGAGGAAGAGGAGGAAGAGGAGGAGGAGGAAGAGTCGACATGCGGGGAAGCGGATCCCACTGCTCCAGTTAAGGTCTGAAGCGTTTTCTCTCCAGCGCGCACAGACGCATGCTTGTCCGGTGACAAGAGGAGTTCTCTCCACTGAGAAGTTTCATCCGGACAGAAGTCTTTTACTCCACACGGTGGAGCATCGCGTTTACTTTAGAAGAATAGGGACTGAAATTATCATGAGAAGAAAGAATGGAAATTAAATACAGACTAATTGCAAATTTGGGATATTTTTAATTATGTAAAAACAGGAGCGCAGATGGGTGAGATGCTCATAAGTTTTAAACCTTTCTCTGGAAAACACCAAGTTGAATAGTGATATAAAAAGGTACGTTTTGAGCTTTTACCTTTAAAGTGACCTTGATTATTTATTCGTTAAGGAATCAAGTAAGAAGCAAATTGTTGTTAGAATAAATTTGACTGACAAATGAGTTTAATCCCTGCAAATGAGGAAAGGTGAGGATTAAGATGAAACATACCAGGGATGTGGTTCATCAACTCAACTGAAAGTGTCCAGAGTGATTTAGTGAACATTTTGTAGATTTCTTTTATTTAAATTTTTTTTATAAAACTGCTGTTCTATCAGCCTCTTTAGTTCGAAAAGTTGACTCCAGGTTTCCATTTCCTTAATATTTAAAATCCCAACAAGTGTGTTTGTGTGTAATCTGTATACTGGCAGCACTAATAGTAACTCAGAGTTCAAGGAAAATCATTCTGCATTTGAGTTCTCTTTTCTGCCATCTCTTTATCTTTCTACTCTGCTTTTTTACGTAGGATGAAAAAATCTGTTCGAGTGAGATTGTTTGAGGTTGTTTGAGGCTGGTTCAGATCAGAAGGCAATCTCCTTTCAAGAGGAGGGAATGCTGATGCAGATCAATACACAAAGCAGATCCTCCATCCAACGGCATCAGCCTACAAAGCAGGAAGTGAGTGCTATGAAGTTCCTGCTGATGGTGATGGTTCTGCCACCCCACTAAATTACACCAAAATAATAAACAGTAAACAGAAACGGAGCAGATCCAAACAGGAGTTGTTCATTTAAGCCAAGAATAAATAGTAGTTGATCAGAAAGTCGTATTATTTATTATCTATAATAAAATTCATTTGCAAAACAACCTTGGGACGATTCTTAAAGATGTTTTTCCTTCAGGTTGAGACTCAGGAGTAAAGAACTCTTGCATATCAATGACACAGCAGTCCCAGAGAGCTTTGTCATATTTAAATCTGTGCTTGTGATTTAGGAACTCAACGTCCACCTGTTCACAGCCAATCAGAATCTTCCACCGCTCTCTCTTCTCCTTTCTGATTGGCTCATTTATATTCACGTTCTATACATTAATATAAAGCGTTGGCGCCTCCGACTGAAGAAAGCTGTTACTCCCCTGAGTGAACTGTGATGAAACTTTGGTTTAATAAACTAGTCATTAGTCATTAATATAAATTATTTGAAGGTTCTCCCACCCCTCAAATCCCCCTCCACTCCACTACTCAGTCATAATAATCGCACGCAGCAGCAGACATCTTCATTATCAGTCTCTAACAGAGAAGCGAATGCATCTTGATGCACTGGAACATGTGCAGCATCATGTGATGGGAAGCCCCCTCTCTGTTTGCTCGGCATTCGGAGGGGGTGGGGGGGCTGGAGATGCAGATCTCGGTGGATAACAGCAGAGAGAGCAGCATTGTGTCTCAATGAGCCCCCCGACCCCGACCCTGATGATGAATTCATGGTTGTAAACTCAGGGTGCAACTTTCAAAGCTTCTCAATTTGGATGCAAACAGCTGAGGAGTGTGTCGGCATCTTAATGTGTGTGTTGTTGTCAGTCAGGATTGTGATCTGAATGTACAGTAGGTGTGTGTCCCTCATCCAGATGTAGGACGTAGCCTCGGGCGGCGGCGTTCAATGCCCCTAAAAGCTCTTCTAACTTGAGGTTAAAACTGAAAGGAATGTGGTTAAGTTGAGAAAAAGATCTAAGAGGTTTGGTCCTGTTGTGACCTCTGACCTCTGACATCCAGCTGGCAATCTCATTGCAATTACAGCTGGTTTATTGTCTGGTTTATTGCTGAAGGGTTTGTGGCTGCAGAGATTGTGTGACTTGTGTGTTAAAGGTGATTCCAATCAAAATTATTGAGAATGATTTTTTTTCCCAGTTTGATCCTTTTACCTCAAGCTAAATTAAAAATCATCTCTGCGCTGCTTTAAACACACTTTTTCTCGATGCACCTAGCGTCTGCGCTGGTTTCCTGTGTGTTGATATCACCTTTTAAATGTAGAAACACAAACATTCTGGTGTCACTTCAAGGCGAAAGGAGAAGCCGCTTCATTACCGGTGACAACCGACCGTACGGAGAAACAGTTTCTCACTTTGATGGTGACAATAATTGGATTAAGCTAATTACACGCCCAACAGAATATCACTGTTTTGATGGAGGTGACTGTCATTCGCCACCGGCTGCTGATTTGCGTCGTATCACACGAGAATGCAGTAATTATGACACGGTCAAACAATCATCTTCACATGATTATTACTTTGATTATGCTCATGTTGAGTGGATTGATTCTGCGATAAGACCCATGAATTCTGATGAGTGTTGATTACCTCCAGGGAAACCAGTGTGTCATTATTTACTCCATCAATAAATGGAATATGTAAAATAGCAAGAAAGTGAGGATGTTAACTGAGCAAACAGCTTGTTTAGATTATTCTCAGACTCCCCGCATAATGAGAGTTTAATGTGTATGATATGTTTTATTATTTAGAGCTGTTTATTCTAACACCAACTTGAATTTGGTTTAATCTCATGATTCATTCAGTGAAAGATTTATTCCCAACACTGAATTGAAGAATTTTTATTGTCTTATTTTATTTCCAAAGTTAATTCAAAGAGTGGGCTCTGATGCCGTGTTTTATTGTTGTGTAGAAATGACATAACATGTTATTTATAACAGAGGCAGGAAAAACAGTCACTTAAAATGCATGACAGTACGGTGCAATAATTATATAATGAATAAGAATAAACATGTTTATGTTTGTATATATTGGCTAAAAACACATAAGTGTGCATATAAAGATACCATAATGTGATGTAGGCATCATAATGAGTTTATTTAATGACACTGACTCCACATGAAATGGAAAAATAATAATAAAAACTTCCCATTAATGTAGGTGACATAAATATAATTTTATTAAAGCCTTTATGTGCCTCCACATGGATTTAAAGTACTTTTTTTTCCTTGTGGTGATATGTTAAAGGTCATTTATTTAGTACAACATGGATGTTGTTTATAAATTAGTATTTACAAGACATCTATAGTTTTACTTCACCCTAAAATATTCATTAAAATCCATAGTTTTTATGGATCCTACCAGTTTCATTTTAATATTGATCTGAATTTAGTGAAAAATGTATTAAAGCTTAGAAATAGCTTTTTAAAATATCTTTTTGCTGTACTGTTGCTTTGATAATAACGTGTGCTGATGGAGTGTAAAACACGGCGCTGACGCGACGCCGTCCTGACCTCATTAACACTTTTGGTGGAATGCCAGACTTCACACCATCTGTACTTGTAAACATCTCCACAGTAATGCTTTGTAATTTAATACTCCCACCTATCAAGTTACTCACTGTACCTGTTTCAAAATACCTCTGAAGAACATTCAGGTGTCGGGTGTTACAATATAGGGAATACCTAAAAAAACAGAACGCTGCATTCACTCCCATTATTATCTTTAGTGTTCTTTAGACGTGAACTTGATGACTGTTCTCGTATTTGTGACCTCAAAAGAGTTTAAATATTATCAGAAACTCCTCACCAATCAGTTAGAACCAAAGAAACCTGCTGGATGAGTTGATAATTCTCTTTCACCTTAACTTCATTATTCTGCAGAACTTATCCAGGCTTATGATGCACGGAAAGGCTTCCAAATATAGATTTCCTCCCCTTCTGGAAGCACTTCATTATTGACAAGTAAATTCAATAATCATGTTGCAGCACCCATTCTAAATGTGCCGGTTCAGAAAAGATTGCCAGGCTCCTTCGTCGCTGCGCTCAGATTTCTCGCTGCCATCGACCTGCAGAGCGGGAAGGCCCACGTCGGTCCCCACACGGCTTCTCCACACCCACAGTTCTTATTCTGAGTCTTCAGCCGACAGAACAGTCTATGCTCCAGCCTGGAGTGGTTCTTTCCAGAAGGAGAAGTCGTGATCGGTCTGTTTGTTAGCCTCACGTCTCAGAACTGACCTGACTGTGGGTTCAGAACTCCCTCACCGGCTGTCATGTGTTCCATGACCTCACTGGTCTCTTTTTTATGTGCTGCAAAGCAGCTAAATCCGATTATTATTCACCGCAACGTAAACATGATTCTCTTTACAGCCACCATTGATTTAAGCACACAAATAAACATTTAAGCCTTTTATTATTAGATATTTACTCAATGGGGAAATTTAAAAGCAGAATAGGACCATTTAACATTTCAAAAATGTTAAAATTCTCCTTTAGAAAGCCTGTTTAGAATTTGATATGATTATCCATGCTAAAAGCAGAAACGCTTAAATCTAAAAGTATGAAAAGTTCCTTAGAGGCCGAAACAGAAGCGACCAGTCCGCAGCTAACTAGCTTTCATCACACAACTCTCTGTTAAGTTCATCTGGAACTAGAGCTCAGAGGAGTTCACAGCTCTAATCAACATCCACCAATTATCAGCGAGAAGGCCTTGTAGTCCGTACACGCCACAGCCAGCTAAAGAAGCCATTCATTAGAGTGAATTTAATGATTTGCATTTTAATAGAACGCCTGCACATCTTTCTGTATGTGACACCTTTGAGAGTGAATCACCGTCTCATTAACGGCCCTCAGTGTGTAACGCTGAACGGGATCGTTCTGATCCTCAGGAGATGAACAGTCGCAGTCAGAAGATTGAGTACTTCAGTAATAATTCCCGCGTCTCATCCTGATCAGGTGCATGCAGACCCAGATAGTGTTTTTAATATGATGGAAATATTAATGACTGGTTGTTATTCTAGAAGAGACCTAGTACCCCCCCCAACACGCCTGAATTTAAAGGCAATTAAGTGAAGGTGAGGTTGGGAAGGAGCAAACAGTAAGTAAGCATGAGGAGGAATAATGTTGTGTGCTGACTCATCATCTGTGGATTAAAATCTATAAAAGTTTCAGCTTTCAAAAAATGATTAATTTGCTCAAGAAAATAGTTTTCTTTCTGTTGACTGAGAGATTTTAATGAATTGACGGATGTTTCTGTCACTTTGGGCAGCAGAAGATCTCAGAATCTGAAGTACATCCAGTCATAATAAGAGTTACACATTAATAATAATAATAATAATAATAATAATAATAATAATAATGATAATGATAATAAAATTGAAATTAAAATTAAAATTAAAATTAAAATTAAAATTAAAATTAAAATTAAAATTAAAATTAAAATTAAAATTAAAATTAAAATTAAAATAATAAACAATAATAAGAATAAGAATAAGAATTGAAATGATAACTCTAAGCGTACCGACTTTAGCTCCGTGAGAGTCCTCTTAGTTTGCAGGTTCTTTTCTGTAAATGTAGCTCCAGTGAATGGTGTAAATGGTGATAATGGTGATAATGGTGATAATGGTGTAAATGCTGTAAATGTTTTTGCCAGCTCTCAGATTGAACAAGCAGGATGTCTGCACACATTTACACATTAATATCTAAAAATATCCACATCCATTGTGTGTTTGGTGGATTCTTCACAGGCACAACGTGTTCAGATATGCAGACCGACAGAGGTGGCAGGAACTGGAACTGATTAATTCATCATTGATACCATTTATTGATAGTAACATCAGCAGTCAGTATGGAATCCTAATCAGTCCAGTTTCAGACATAAGACATGAAATTCTTGGTGCATTTAAATTGACTAAATCCCTCTTGCCTCCTCTCTGTCCACTGAGGAATATTTCTACTCTGTTCTACAAGAACATGTTTAAAGCAGAGGACCCCATTCAGAATGGCCTCCTTTAATGTGCCCGTCAGGAAACAAACCCACAATGAACAGACATGCTCTCGCTGTTTGGACCATGTGATCATAGTTGGTTACGCCACAGATAAACAACGCCCACGTTGTGCATGGCTCTCTCAATTTTTCAAGTCCCGCTTCATACCCAAGAAAGAATTCCATTTGTGATGCTGTGACATTTTTCATGTGATTTATTCTATTGTCCTGAGTCCTCCGGCCATGGGTGCCCCTCCGCCCCGTCCCCTCGCCGTCAGCTTTGACAATCCAGGCCTTTGTTTTTGCAATGAGAAGCAGCATTCTTCCAGAGGGATGACCTCCTCTGTCTCTACAGGGGCTGGCACCGGGAACAGGCTCCTTCCCGACGACGACTGCGTAGTACCAACTGGATGCTCTGAAGGAAATCTGCAAGTTGTCACCCCTCTGAAACAGACTCTCCTACCCCAGGGAAGAGGGTTTGATGGATGCCTCTGTTTATCTCAGTGCAGCTAGGCTTTGCAACATCATCAACACCTTCATCATTAACTCAGTACAACAGGATTCGTCTGTGAAGCAAAAGTGGACCATCGCTCGTCTCTGTAAGTAAAGATCTGCTGCTGTTGCTTCAGTGCTGACTAGAGGCCCACTGCAGAAACAATACTTCTCTGTTTTGGCACAACAAATCCAAAACTGGGACACCTCCTGGAGGAAAGAAGCTGAGATGAAAGTTACTGAAGGCACTGATGTCAGAGGCTCGTCCCTAAAATCCAGAAGCAGCTGAATTAGAATTCCGAACCAGCTGCACATCAACACATTAGACGCAGCGTTTACCTCCAAAAAAAAGGACAGAATGAACACCGGAACCTCGTCCCCAGAAGGATAAGATCCATTTCACCTGTAAGGTAAAAGGTACACTTAAACTGCTTTACAGTGTTTGTTTTAAATTGTTTTATTTGTTGATCAATGAAAAAAAAAAAAAAAGAATATTATAAAATATAGTTATAACAATTCCAATTTTTATCTGTAGTTGAGTCATTAATACCCACAAGGGATTCTCTTTTGAGAATGAAACATCTACTCCATTAAACAGATGGTATCATCAACATATCTCGATCAGCAGATAACACAGTTTCCAATAATTGATTTCTAGTCGATGAAAGTTGTGCAGAAAAAAATGAACCACCCCCCCAAAAAAATCCGCCTAAAAGCAGCAAAACTGGCAAAGTCAATAATCCAGGCATCAATTGAGAAGGCTGCTGTGACACCATCACATTAAGTTAGGGTCAAACCAAAAGCATAGCAGGAACACGCAATGCATATGTGAATAATATTTACAAAAATGTGTATTTATTTCCCCATTATGTACTGTTAATTTTGCACCACTATGGCGTCTTTAGGGTTTTTCTTTCTGAACAAGAACCCTCTCTGGTTCTTCGATCTCGGTTGAGAGGTGCATCTTCAACGATGACACAGTTTATGGCACGAACTAAGTTTACTGGAGAGTTACTCATCAACTCATTTCCTTTTCTTTCTCCAAAGTTGCATATTTCACGTGTTCCTCTTCAGTGTGGCTATTTCAGTAGAATTCTCAGGTGTTTAAAATCCCCTAATATTTATTATTGGGAGTTGGATTAACTCCCTATGGTGCACATGTCACTGTGTGTAGGTGAGACTACTGTTGTCTCGTGAGTGAGTGTATAATCAGCATAGAGCCCAGATGAAGGGAGAAGGGAGGTGTAGGTGGTTTATCACTGCATTCCTGTGTGTTGATCTGATAAATGTTTTGGGTCAGTGACGATGGGTGAAGCTGCAGGAGTCGGCACCGCCCCTGCCGTGTCCTTAGCCGTCCCTTCTCCATTTCCGTCTTGGCGCTCCTGATGTCTACAATGATAGAGCGTATTAGTTGATATTTGTCTTCAAATTGCCTCTTTAAATGGTCTCTTCCCCAGTAACCCAGTCTGATTCCCTGCTTCAGTGTGTGTTGCTACCTTCAAGAGCCGTGCCGTCTGCTAGGCGATCAGGACATCAATGGTTGGGCTCTTGGACATCCCCACCGTATCACAGCCTCTGAAACTCTGGTGGCAACGCCAGACATGGCATCATGTCCCCCACTGGACCCCAAAGGGTTCTCTCCAGGTTCTCCGGCTTCCTCCCACCTCCAAAAACTTTCACTTCAGGCAAATTGGCCGGGTTCAAATTGCCCGTAGGTGTGAGTGTGCGCGTGAGTGGTTGTCTTTCTACATTTGGCTCTGCGGTGCACTGGCATCACACCCGGAGTGTACCCTGCCTCACGCCTCCAGTCAGCTGGTATAGGTTCCAGCTCTCTGCAGAAGAAGCGGGTATAGAAAATGGATAGATGGATTCATATGATTTTACAAAACTACAAAATTATAGAGTTTGATTCGCATCTTTGATTTGGCAAAATCAAATCAAAGATGCGAATCAAACACCAACTACATGACGGTAGTTGGTGTGAGAGAAGAGGATGCAAAGGACAGGGTTAGATGGAGGCAACTGATTCGCTGTGGCGACCCCTGAAGGGAAAAGCCGAAAGGAAAAGAAAAAGACAAAACTATAGAGTTTGGGGAGCACACCGGCACACCTTGATTCAGGATTCTCCACCCTTCTGAACAATTAGTGGTTCTACCAGTTTGACCTTATCTAAACTATTTTATCTAATTTTTTGTGCCGATGATGCCACACTAAACCTCTAAACCCTTTCTAGATTGGTTCACAGACAAAATCTAGTTTAGTTGGGGAACATCGACTCCCGCCAGGGCGTATTACCCGAGACTTTTCGCAATTTCCCTTCCTGTCCGACTTTCTCACTATATAAAAAAACTTAAATATACTTGTTTTGAACTGGTGCCGATGGTAAGTGATCAAGCAAAATTTTACAGACTCACATGGTAAACCAGGAAAGTTATCAGGCAGAATTTAGAAATATTTCTGGATTATTGACTCTGTTGCTTCCAGGTTTTGCATTTAGGTTCACTTTTTTGGTTAATGTTGTGGACTGCACAATTGTTGGGGAACTGGAGATGATGCTTGTGAAGTGTCTTAGTTCTTTATTACAGCCACGCTAAAGGTAATGGTACTATAGCGTTGATTTCCTGACTTCATTTCTACTAGAAAGGAACTCATATTATTTCATCAATTATTTGAAACTGTGTTATCTGCTTCACTAGATACGTTGATGATACCATCCTTTTAATAGAATATAGCTTTCATTCCCAAAAGAGAATTCTTTGTGTATTAATAACTTACCTAAAGATAAAAAGTTGACTTGTTTTCTAGTTGTTACATGATTATATAATTATAGTTGTTCATCATCTAAAGGATGGACACACGGCACCATGGTGTCGCTGCAATAATTTAGATTCTGAGACAGATTTGGATTCTAAATGTGGTTCTGACTGAGTAGTGCAGACAACACTCGTATGGATTTCTAAGGATTTAAAAGACACATTTCTCAGATATTAGATATCAAAAGAGACATAGTTATAGTTCTCATGGTGGTGTTCTGTCATACATTTTAAATACTCAGTAAGAGGCTTCTGATCTTTTTTAAGTGCTGGGTGAGACTGCCATCATCCTCCACTTGTCCTCATCCACTCCTGGCTCTTTGATCCAGTGGAGGTCTCTCAATGCTGAGCAGCAGATTTCAATTATATTCAATTAAATATTCAATTAAATATTTCACACCAGGTTACTGTACAGGAGTAACTGGACTTCACATTCTCAGTGTTTTTAATGCGGCTGGTAACACAAGATGAGATCTTATCAGAGGAGATCAGTCGATAGAAATGGAATGATTGTGTTCACTAGTCCAAAGAGCAGAAAACAAAAAGTAGATTTAAGCCATGAACATGAACAAGTAAAACAAAGAAATTACACACTATCCTTCACTGTGTTCAAACTGGGTTCATATTCTTATCGTTCATATTGAGAGTAGTAATGGTTTTGAGATAAAAATATTTTCCAGCTTATGCATGGTGAATCTTAGGACAGGCTTGGCAGTAGACGATCCACACCTTTATGTTAGATACCGCTAACACTGAACACTGAACGGTTCTGTTTCTTCCTTTTTTTGTAGTCTTTGAAACCGTGAACGTTAGTGTCGTCTATCATCAGGATGGGCTGACGGAAGATGATCAGGATGTCATTGTCAATGCTTCATAGCGGCACTATTGACTTTTCTTTGTTTTCATCATCACCACAAAGGAAGTTTGGGTTTTCTTGACCGCATATGTGTTCCTTAAAGTAAGTAAGTAAGTAGACAGACAGACAGACAGACAGACAGACAATCCCGGAGGAAATTGCACACATCCACTGCTCAGCCAAACACCAGGAAAAAACAAAAACCAAACAGGACATACCACAAGACATACACTACACTAACAGACACATGTAGCATGAACAGGACATATACTAAACTACAACTAAAATATAAACAGTAACAAAAAAAGTTAAATATAAACAGTATAAAATTAAAATAAAATTTAAATATAAACAGTATAAAATTAAATGAAATCCATTTAACCGCGTGAAAGAAGTCACTTTCTTGTTTTGTGGAATCCTTTGGTCTGACATCCATGTAGATTTTGTATCCATAGAGTTTCCATCATTTTAGTTGAACCACACAATTTTTAAAGTTCTCCTGCAAATGACGTTATAATATTTACATACTCTCCTGGATTGGGATGAGCACAAAAGAGGTAATAGGTTTTCCTTATACTTTTCTTTAAATATAGAAAAAAAACACTGAATGGATTTTGAAGGAGTGTCTGCACACTTGTTGGGGACATGTGTGTTTTAGTTCTGGTTTTTGTGATCCTGCTTTTATTATGCTGTAACCATCTTTGCCTGATATTTGCCATTGATTGACTGATTTAGTTTAAAGGTTATTTGTTATCTGTGTTCTGCTCAGTCCTTTTTTTCCTGTCTGTTCTGCATTCCTTACCTACCTGCTGTGTGATTGCCTGTTGATTTCCACCTGCCTCTATTTGTCTCCTCTTCCTCGTGCCACCTGTTTGTCAAGGTCTCATCACTCTGTGTGTGTTTTAGTGTGTGTTTCGGCTCCTCTTTGTCGTGATGAATGCAGATCTCAGCTCTGCAAAGACATTGCAGTGTGCACCCTGAATGCCATTCTGGGTTCTCTCAGTAGTTGGCGCCGTCTTTTAGATGTGACCATTTTCCAACAACATCTATAATTCTCTGTCAACCCACGCAGATGGAATCAGGTTGATATATCAGCTATACAATCCTGCTAAATTTGATAACATTTGTATGCTTTTTTATGTTCTCTGATCAAAATACACATAATTTAATATTGTGATTTGCTGCAGAGGCAGAAAAATCCCCACTGAAATTTCCCCACTGTAGGACGAATGAAGGCTGATCTTATCTGAGGCTTATCTGATCTTAAAAAACAATCTCCATTTTTATCAAAGTACTCAGTTTGCTGCAGTTTGTTTGTGCCGGGGCAGAAAACAAAATGAAGAGAACTGCCCTCCTTCATCTTATCTTTTTTTTTTAATTAAAAAAAAAAAAAAAATTTAAAAAAAAGAACTGCCCTCTTTCATCTCATCTTATCTTCGGCTGTCTCTCCTCATGACCCACTGTTGTTCAGGTGAAGTCGAAGGTTAGATTTGTGTCATCGTGTCTTCACTTCTTTGTTGTAAATGATAATTGCTTTAGAGACACATTGGGCTCCGCTTTGGGGGTGCGCCCCGGTCTCAGGGTACCACTGCCTGAGGGGTTGAGCTGACTGTCAGCCTGTCAGCCTAGCCTCTTGTTTTTAATACGTAATGTGATGGACAGCAAAGTAAGAGCTCCTTATCAATGTAAGGATAATCACCCCGTCTGTATCAACGAATCAATGACAAGCTGTTCAAACTTGACCCTATTAAACACACCCTGATGCAGGAATAACTTCACAGAACCTTTGATCCTTTTTAATCAAGGAATAATTCTGTCTAAAGACTTGTTATCAACCAGCACATGATTTGTCTCATGAATGAAAGGGGAACAAAAACACACACATTGTTTGGGGCTGGCATTACTGAGATCACAGCTGGTGCTCATTGAAGGGAATAGAAGACCTGATGCTGGTCGTTCCCCACTATGTCATCACGTAGCTGACATAAACCCTACCTGTAGAATTTGTAACCATTAGTTTGATAGTTATTTAGGAAGAAGAATATCTCACTGTAATAAACCACATGGTTTTTGAATTGTGTGGTTTAGTTTGTTATGAAATTTAATAGACAGCAATACATTTCTGGTCTCGTTAAAAAAGGTGAGATCAACAGAAATGAAACACAAAGGACAAAGACGACTCCAGCAGAACCTTTAAACAGACTGATTAGAACAATTAAGTAGAAAAAGGTGACATAAAACATCAAGGACCTTGAATTCTACAAAAGAATCAAAACAGTTGTCAGTCTTTATAGATGAAGCATGTAATCATTATTAGAACCAAACTTTAACATTATTAAAGGTATTCATGGATATTTGAAAGTTATTTAAATGTCTATTTATTAATTAAATTAAATTAATTAAAATTAATTAATTAAATTAAATAAATTTAATTTTAAATGTCTAGGTACAGATTAGCAGCACAGTGAACCTGTCAAATTATTCCGCCCTAGTTGTTATTTCTGCACAGGATTAATCTGGACTGTGGTACTAAATGATGAGTGACACCCACGTGTTGACATTAAGCATAGGCAGGTTTGTATTATTACGTTTTTTTTTTTATCATCTATTTAACATTCAAGGTGGTTTCCAAACACCTGCGACAGGTGAATAAGAGGAGCCATCCTGGGTGAGGGTTTCACTCCAAAACCAAAGCCGTCTGTATGTGACGTACTGTCAATTCTTGAGTTTTTAGCTGTTTCAGAGCTCTCTTTGAGCCATTAGCTCAAACGTTTTGTTTTCTTTCATGCAGCCTTTCCAAGCAAAATTCCAGGTTTGAGGTTTGTTTTTCACAATAAGTTTATTTTGATTCTTTGGGATTGGGAATTGAATTTACATGAAGTGATGGGTCATCAGATCAAGAAACTGTCAACTGTCCTGAGGTTGAAGATAGCATGCTAAATACAACCGCCGCCGTTTAATTTAGAAGTGATCGCTTTAAAGGAGGTGATGAAACACACTTTAAATGCATATTTTTTGGCAATAAAATTCATTTTAAAGATAATTCTACAATCAGCTGTTGCAGTCAGCTCTCTTAATCTGCTCTAAACGATCTTCATTATTCAATAAATGACATGTAAAATCTGGAAAATACTATTTCTAAAAGTCACTTCGGGTGACGTGAGCTGAACCCTGGAGACCAATGACTGACAGGCCTCCACCCTCCGCTTCACTGCATCTTGTGTGTGTGTTCTGTGCTGTGTGCCTCACAGGTAGTGGCATGACTCAGGACCGACCCTGGAGATGCCGAAGAGACGAGACATTGTTGCCATAGTGTTGATCGTGTTGCCGTGGACACTGCTCATCACCGTTTGGCACCAGAGCACCATCACTCTGCTCGCGCCTCGAAAAGGCAAGAGTAAAAATAACCTTATTGTTGTTTGATTTGATAAGATGAAGGAACAGTTTGCCCCGTGGTGAAGTCTAACTTAAATTATCTCTGGTGTTATTGGAATTCTGGGGTGAAATTCTTCACTCCACAAGACGTTTGTGGTGCTTTTCAGCGAGACAGTCGAGCTGCATTCAGAGACCACAGACTGCCGCCAAAGGCTGAACGCAAATATTATTCTGTGCCAGCAAAGAGTTCAAATTTTAGATCTAAGAATATGAAATTATCTTCTTTAAAATTGTAATTATTAATTTGTTCCTCTGACATCTCTATTTGTTAACTGGAACCAACTTTTCATGACGACTAAAATGAGCTTGCTGTATAGATGGATAACTTCACTTGCTTTAAGTCATTTTTTTTCCACAAATATGTCGTTTATTTCTTCTGTTTTCTTTCAAAGTGTGTCTTAAACCTTCAAGTTAGATTCCTATTTATATAAAACATCTGAATCTTGATTCTTCCAACCTGAGAACATACAACTAGACCTGCACTCAAAGCTGTAGTTGTCATTAAAAATCCTGTTTAAACAGCATGTTAATAATCCTTTCAGATCAGGTTGGGATTACGTGACTTTGTAGACATGGATTATTTTGTAATGGATGCACGGTGTTATTTTTTGGAGCGTTTAAACAGCATAGAGATTAATCCACACAGTCTCACTCCACTCATTCCACCTCTAGATGACAAACAAGAAGGTGGCTTAAATTTTGCCCTCAAGGAGTCGTGCTCGCTTCACAATCGGGACATCATCGAAGTGGTTCGCACCGAGTACGTCTACAGCCGGCCGCCGCCCTGGTCCGACCTCCTGCCCACCATCCACGTCATCACCCCCACCTACAGCCGGCCGGTGCAGAAAGCAGAACTGACGCGTCTCTCCAACACCTTCCTGCACGTTCCCAACCTGCACTGGATCCTGGTGGAGGATTCCCAGAGGAAGACGGCTCTGGTCAGCCGTCTCCTCCAGGACACAGGACTCAACTACACCCACCTCAACGTGGAGACGCCCAGGAACTACAAGATCCGTCCAGATGCTAAGGACCCCAGGATACCTCGGGGTACCATACAGAGGAACCTGGCCCTGCGGTTGCTCCGCGAGACCTTCAGCGTGAACAACAGCCAGCCGGGGGTCGTCTTCTTTGCAGATGACGACAACACCTACAGCTTGGAGCTGTTTGAGGAGGTACTGCAAAGCAAAACCCCACCTGACAGATTTGATTTGGGATTTGTGTCTTCAGTTTTAGTTAAATCAGTTTTGTCGATGATCTCTTTTCTACCTCCAGATGCGTTCCACCAAGAAGGTGTCCGTTTGGCCCGTGGCCTTTGTGGGCGGCTTGCGGTATGAGTCGCCTAAAGTCAACAACTTAGGCAAAGTGTACGGCTGGAAGACGGTGTTTGACCCACACCGGCCCTTCGCTATCGACATGGCGGGGTTTGCAGTGAACCTGCACCTCATCCTGTCCAAACCTCAGGCTTATTTCAAGTTACGAGGGGTGAAGGGAGGCTACCAGGAGAGCAGTTTGCTCAAGGAGCTGGTTGACCTGAATGACTTGGAGCCTAAAGCTGCTAATTGCACTAAGGTAAGAAAACGAAGCTATATGCGAGTTCAATTTCACACGCTTACACGCTTAAACATCATTAAAAGTATGAAAGAGCTGTCGTCCTTCAGCCACATATCTGTTTCCAGCTAATTAAAAGTGTGCAAAGTTCTGCCTTTAACTTTGTACAGCATGTGTGGTTCCTATATCATAAAATGCAAATCAGAATTTGTGTTCAAGAGTTTCATCAAACTGAATATTTCTGCTCATCCCCATCCCTTCCTCGCTGCCTGCAGGTATTAGTGTGGCACACACGGACGGAGAAGCCTGTGCTGGTAAACGAGGGCAAGAAAGGATTTACAGACTCTAATGTGGAGATATGACACATTTCATCTGACACAGGTAATAACACAGAGTTACACATGCAAATGAATGCATTTCCCCACAGTGATTATTTGGGGGACGGACCAAAAGCTCTGTGCACCAGGAAGGCAATGTCTGACCTTTTATAAAACATGTTTAAATGATTGTTTCCATGCAGAACAAGAGTTTATGTGTCTGCGTGGGTTCTGTCCAGGTTCTCTGGCTTCCCCCCCACCTCAAAAAACATGCAATTTAGTCTCTGATTGGTTGTACTTTTTTTTTTTAACCTGCATCCCTTCACCTTGTGCGTCCTCATTAAGTGTGAAACTGTTGTCGTTCCAGGGAGGGATTCTGTCTGAGCTCAAACCACACGGCTCGCAGCTTAGAGATGGAGGCACACACACCTGTCCAGCCCAGGGGGGGCGGAGGAGGGACGACGCAGGCCGTGCGTGGGAACCGACCATTGCATCAACGCACGACTGCACAACAAAAAGCTTGTTCCGCTCGGAGCACACGCTGATGCTGGAAGCTGCTGGGAGTCACCAAAAAAGAAGCTCGGCCGCCAAAGGCCTCCTGGGAGAGCTGAAACAAAATGTCACACGCCTGAAACTGCAGGAAGAGATGGCACGGCTAGCGATAAAGAGCCCTCTGAGCGCAGACAACACCAGCCAACCATCCAATTAGCATTAAATTGGAGCCCTTTTGTTCTGATGGGAGCTGGCTGTCTGGCACAGGGCTGCACCGAGGAATAAAAGGGATCCTTGTCTGAAGTGAGTCGGCGCTGACTGACGGACAGCACTGAGGGGATCTGAGCCCTCCCCGTTCGTACTGTACAAAAGTGAGCTATTTAGATAGCATCCTGACCGCGGCACTAATTAGGAGTCCCGCTCCTCCTCAGAAGGCATTCACATGCTGAGCGCTTGAAGAGCCCACAGGCCTTCAAAGACAGGATTTATTACAGCAGCATCCTCTCTAGAAGTTGTTTACCCCCAAGCTCTTGTTTATCCCCGATATGCTGTAACAAACCAGGTATACTCATATTTAAGAGTCAGCATTCTGAGGCTTCTACCTAAGCTAATTAAAATTCCACTGAGAGAAGGAAAGAATTATTTATTGTTTTACAGAAAGTGGTAGTATTAACTCGCTAGTGTCAGTCAATTGGCTATGAGGCCATTTCTCTAAAAATGTCCATCCTTACAAATAGCTGTACTACAGTTATTCTCACCGAGGATGGCCGGTTTGTAAGTCATGACTGAATCTCCAATCTGACTGAAACCCTTGAAAATCCAACGTCGCTCCGATGCTGCTTCTGTTTCATTTGAATCATTGCTATTTCTAATTTTTTTTTAAACCAATTGCCATAAAAATAAACATTCATTCAAATACCAGGCATGAATATCTTCCCCATGAAGAAAACGATAAAATGAGTTTAAAGATATTAAAAAAAAAAGTCACTGTAATTGAAGGAAATGTATGTACAGTACATGGCTATAAACAGCTCGAGTTGAAACACGTCTCTGTGTCTATATGTGAACATTATTAGAAATGACCATATTGACAAAAGATGTCCCTGAATTTTATAATTTAGTGTAAAAACAAATTTTAAATATTTGTCAAAAGAATCATGTTTACACAAACACACACGCAAAAAAAAAAGATCCAGGTGGTGATGTCACTGGATGTCCGCTGCCATGCCGAGATCAGGTGTTTCTTCAAAGTGGACCTTGTAGTCGCCCTCCTGCTCCTCAAACACAATCACCTGCATTTGGAGGAAGAAGGTCGAGACAAAGGAGAAACACTTAGATTCAGGAGGTAGAGCCGCCGTCCTCGTATCCGAAAGTCGGTCCAACAGCAAACTGCTCAATCCCAGTTGTTCCACTGGTGATTGAGTGCTGGTGTGAATGTGGATGAGCCTCATCAACACAAGCAGGAAATGACGGAAGTAGCGCCCCCGTGGGGCGAATTAATGAAATTACAGCTACCTAGTATGTCCAGTCTTTGTTCTCCTGAGAGAAGATTCCTCTTCACACCGGCAGGAATAACGTTTTACATTTTCAATCTCATTTGAAGCACATACATGAACACGTCACACATTTTTATCCCACCTGATTGATTCCACTGTTGAGGAAAGGACCCGGGAGGTAAAGGTTCTGCTGGGGACCGATGGACCAGTAGCGGCCCAGATTCACCCCGTTGATGAACACCACACCTTTCTCCCAGCCCTGTGGACACAGAAATAATTTATAATCTGATTTTTTTTCTGCACAAAAATGTACCTGGGATGAAAAACTATATGATTTAATCTACTTACTGGAAGTTTGACAAATGTGTCGCTCGGGTATCCGTAGGCAAACAGCCTCCCCATGAAAAAACTTGGGAAGGTTGGCGATTCAGGCAGAGGTTTCCAAGCTGCCTGGTAAAGACTGAAATAAGGGATCCACTTCAAATGCATTATCACAGCAAAAAAAAAAAAAATTATATGTGATGCTTTAAATTCAATAAAGTGTTCGAACCTATCAATAAAGCTGGGTTTCATTTCCAGGCTGTATATTGTAAAATCCCTCAAGGGGATATTGTTTAATAAAATGTCTCCCACAAGGCCTGCAAGAATACAAATAAAAATCGGCCTGTATGCTATTGACTGAGTGCTTGACTGATTTAATAGCAGGCAAAGCAATGAGCTGCTCATCGTCTGTCGATCACCTTTATGTTGTTTATCAAGGTTCCTTCCTCGGTGAACTCGTCCACAGTTTTCCACCAGTAAACTTAAAGTACGCCGACCCTGCAGAGAGTGATGGGTTTAAAGTCATTTGCAACTTTCCGCGGCTATCATTTCAGCATTCATCACATCGGATGAGCGCCTTCATCGTCCAGGATGATGCCGTACCTTCTCATCAGAAACAGCCAGCTCCAGGCTTTGCCGCTTGAAAAGGCCGATGTAGCTTCTGTCTACAAAAACCTGAAGGGAAAAGCATAAAAATATAATTGGCCTATGATTCAGAATGAATCAAATAAGGATTTTTTTTTTATTCAATAATGTTGAAGGTACTTTACGAACCATTTCTGGCTTTTTTTAAAATTCATTCTATGTCAAGCTGATGAATAAAAAAAAGACTTTTTCTCAAGACAGAAGTGTTTTATCTGGCACTCAATAGCTAGAGAAACATTAGAGAGATCTACACTCCGGACTGCCTCTCTAATATTTTATTTGTGCTGTCTGACACTGGTGAAATATCTCTGAAAGCACTGCTCATAGCAGAAATTGCCAAGAATACCACAATCTGTCACTTGGTCTTTCAGGGCAGCAAAAACAGAAATATAACACCTACACCCAAAAGGGTGCAAGACTAAGAATATCTTCACAATTCTCTGTGAAATCTGCTCAATAATTTTTAGAGTAACCAATAGGAATGGATAAAACTAGGAAAATTATTTTCTTGTCATCGTGCACGCTGAGGACTGACCAGGGCTCGGTCTCGGACGTTGTCTCCAGACTTTAACAGCCCTCCGCTGGTGATGGTGGTCTCATACAGCATGTATCCATAGGACTGACCGTTCTTATTGTTCACGGGGAGATTCTCCATGCTTATTGGCTTGGGCGACTTAAATGGCTGTGCAAGAAAAACAACATAAAAAAATGACCACCTTGATTGAAAAACTAAAGAAAATTCATAGCAAATTTAGGCAAAATGTAATCTTACATAAAACGTACTCCCTCAGTGAAGCTCAGAGCGTCCCATAAGGACAGGTGCTGGTACATGATGGCCGGCTCATACGCCTCCTTGTAATGCTGCGCTGGCATGTCAGGCAAATGGTCTTCTTCTGCACAGACAGGTCAAACATGGGGTCAAGCAGAGGTTAGTCAGTCACACAGTAAGTCACAGGCAACTTACTGTTATATCGAGACAGCAAATCCTTCAGCAGGTGGTACTTTGGTGTGTATTCCCCAGCTTCAGACAAGGGAGCATTATAATCTGGAAAGAGATGAGTTTTCAGGTGCTGCCATCTACTGGAGATTAAAGGTCAATGCTGTTCTGTGCACAACAAGGACCATGTTCTCTCACAGCAGTGCCTCAGCATTATAATAAAGTCTTTGTACATTTGCATTCAAAAGACAGCTGGTTTGTTTGCTTTGGAGCACATGACGGAGGAACCAACCGTAGCTGGGGACGAGCGCTTTGTAGGACGGATCGCCGACCGCTCCGCTCATGAAGCCGAAACTGGAGCCTCCGTGGAACATGTAGAGGTTGATGGAGAATCCTCGCCTCAGCATCTCTCTCACTGTGGACATCATGTCTGCCAAAAAAGTTCAATATGTTCACTCTAAATAGAAACAGAATGTTCCCTGCTGAGAAGAAACCACAGAACAGTTTTGAAATAAAAAGTAACAGACATCCTTTGATTGCCTGTTTTTTGAGCTGGTGCCAAATTCGAAAGCGAAAAGAGGTTGGAAACAAACATTTGCATTTATATTTACATTGTTGGCTGCTGGTGCTGCTAGTGTAAAAAAGCAAAGCAGAAGAAAAATAAACAAGCCCCCAGAGGGAGAAAGGGTGATTTTTCTTTAAAACAGCGAGAGTGACTTTTTCGAGATTCGACAATGTGACCAGTTTGTGATTCCCATAGCTGATACTAGTATTTAGGACACAAAACTATCTGATTTTTAAGTCAATTATTTATTTCAACTCAAAACAACAATTTTCAACTTTCTGGGTGGTTAGTGGTGCAGAGAACTGAAAGAAGAGATAAAGAAGAGCTACCAGAATACACATTTAACCTAAGACTTGACCTCATCCTGGGTTCAGTTGCGCACAAAGAAAAAACTTGTCTTCAGCCAACAACAAACCCTGAAGTGTCCCAGTCTCCTTAAAAGCATGAGCATCGATAAAAAATATTTTTATCTATAAATCCAAAAGACAAGAAATTCCGTCCGTACCCTCTGGTGGAAGCACATGATGGAGTTCACCCCACACATCATACCACCCACTCCAGTAGTCCATCACTATAGTGGGGCTGTTGGGCTGACAAATAATGCAGAAAAAAGTCACATGATCATCTGAACAGACCCGGACCTGCTGAACTGATCTAGATAGTTGGGATTTATACCTGGATGGCACTCAGAACCTGGATGTCTCTCTGGCTTAATTTCTGCAACTTCACTGATCTGACGGCTGCAAGATAAGATACAGAAGTGTGTGTGTGTGTGTGTGTGTGTGTGTGTGTGTGTGTGTGTGTGTGTGTGTGTGTGTGTGTGTGTGTGTGTGTGTGTGTGTGTGTGTGTGTGGTAATAATACCTCCATCCACACCCCCAGACTTTAATGAGTCCTGGTTGTCTGCTGTGAGCAGGAGCTCGCTGATCCCTCTGGACTGTAAGGCCTTTCAAATAAGTCACATCATTTTATCAATAGCCATCCCTATTAGCACATGCATGCTATGATGTGTTGTTAAGACGGCGGTGCAATCAACCAATCACATCACCTCCTTAATGAAAACCATGTAACTGTCATCCTTTGCAAAGGATCCGTACTCATTTTCAACCTGCACGGCAATAATGGGACCTCCTTTCTTGAACTGAAAAAGAGAAACATTTTATTTCATTGACAATGTGTTAAATAAGCCGTAAAAAAGTTTAAGATTCAGTGAGGGAAAAGTGACCTGCAGCGGAACAATTTTTGGTATGAGTTTGTCAAAAAAAGTGTTGACGGCCTGAGTGAAGCCCGGATGCGTCGTCCTCAGTCTCATGCTGCCGTCTCTGAGGAGCCAACTGCAAAGAGCCAGGAAACAAGTCAGGAACGATGGCGGCGCAGTGAGAGTACATATGATATCCTCCGGCTGCAGCGTCTCTCTGATCAAATCATTTTAAGGCAGTGTAAGTCAAATGTAAATGATTTTGTTACTGCAGAATCTTCTTGGGTAAAGTGTTTTCACACTCATGATCTTATGCAGCGTTCAGCTCCATAGATAAAGTTTGTGAACAGGAAGTGTCAGCCATACTGTTTCCTGTATCCTTTGATATATGGAGGCTGAAAAAAACTCATAAAAACTAGGAAGTGTTGATCAGATATGAGTCGTGGTGCAGTTTGTTCTGCCATTGGACAGTCTTTAGTTTCTACACCCTATAGTTGTACAAATAAAGCCAATCAGGGTTTATAAACACAATGATGCACATGTTTACCTTGGCAGTCCTCCGAGATCCAGCTCAGAAGAAATGTAGGGCCCTGGACGTAAAATCACCCACAACCCCAAGTCGGCTGCAAGATTGATGTAAGCTCTGAAACACAGGAGACAATCAGTGAAGGTCTACCTGCACAAACAGCAGGTTCAGTCCCCAGAGATCCCATCTCTTTGTTTCAGGAGTGTGAAACGCGCTTGGTAACAACAGCAGTGCCGGATGAAGGCGTTACATCCCCCTTTACTCATCACCGCCGTTGTTAACGTCTTGCCAAGTTGCTATCGTTGGGGAAACGTCGGCGTTGTCAGGTGGGACCTCTATGCATCAAACTTCTCCCCTGAGGCCTGAGGCTTCAGGTGACGAGTAGAAGAGCAGAGTATTCCAATCTAGAGAGATCCCGCAAGGCTTTTTCCTTCTTATACCTGGAAATTTTCAGTTGGTTTAATGATAGCAGATTAATCGGGATTTCCTTACTCTAAATCCAGCTGCGAGTGAAAGATGAAAAGCTTTTTCTCAGGCTGGTGCAGACTCCACGGCACATACCTGCAACAATCCAGGATGATCTCTGTTAACAGTCAGTCAACAGCTGGTCAAAGTCAAACACATCCAGAACAGTTTGCCTACGTAGTGAGGGTGTTGATACCACAGGCCTTCATTTTCAACAGGCGATCCCTCCAATAAGCCCTGGGCACACGGAAGTAGTGGATGGATCCCCCCAGGATTTGGAAGGGCTTTCCCCCCAAGCTGAGTTGGGATGAGTTGGCGCTCAGTCCCACCATCCTGCTCATTCTCCGTCGCCCTGCTGGCATGCTGGAAGAGGAGCAGCAGCTCAAATAATACTGTTAGGCTATTGTGCTTGAACAGACCACATGACATGCTTATCAGGAATTTGAAGAGGTCCTGTGTAGGGAAATACAATTACAAAAGAGCAGAAAGGAACATATTTGAATTTAGACGCAACATAAGGGGATTATAACTTATTATAACCTATAGTGTATCATTTAAACATATCTATTATAGTATATTTATAGTATGTGATGATTTTTGTGTCTGGGACAATGTACAGTACAGTATGTGTTGTTTTTCTTCAGACTTCCAGTATTGATATGATAAGTCAATGCAAAAATGCAGGAAGACACTCACATTGGTTATATGTGACATAAACTAAATAATATGAAGACCTAAACTCACCTGATATATCTGTACATGACGATGACGGCGATGCAGAGGCAGATAAGGACATATTTCCTTTTGTGTGCGTTTCGTATCCGCAAGGCAACCATGGATGGGATGTCAGATGTTTTCCAGTGACATTTGCTGAAGTCCACGCAAGTTTACAGAAGCGTACGGTAACACATGACACCCGCGTAAACAACGCACCGCCTCCTGGGAGTGCCCCGGTACAGAGTTATGAATATGTAACACACCCCGGCTTTGCAACAATCTGCATTGGGATGATAATGACTAAATTTCTTCATCTAATTTGTTTATTTTCCTGAAAGAAATATTTGTTTGTGAATACATTCACCTGGAAAAATAGAAACTGTTTACCTGTAATTAAAAAAATAAAATAATGTGCTGAAACATCTCTTATACAGTAGTTGCCTTCTTTAAAACGCTTAGGAGAAAAATGAGGCGTAAACTCCGCTTTAGTTCGTCTTCCGCTTACGACTACATTTCCCATGGTCCCCAGAAGTTGGAGTTTGCGCAATATGTTTTCAACGGCCCTGGCTTCTGGTCCTGTTTGTTTGGTGCTGGTATAATTAAAGGGACAAAAAGAATAATTAACAAATTTATTTTAACGTCTAGCCTGTCGCATGAGGTAAGAAATACCCTGTAATTCTTAACATGTCTCGTATTTAATTCGACAAACTAGTTGAACTGTTGTCGTGATGAAAAACAAAGTAAAATAAGTTGTAGAGCGTAAATAGTTCTCGCTAGCTAGCTAGCAACACAGACAAACAAGCTAGCAAAACAACAAGCTAAACAAAACAACAAAAGTCAAAGATTAGGACATAACAGGCATCACGATGACCAGAATAATAACACCATGAAGAGGTTGTTCACATACGAGATTATTAAGACTCGTCAGCTAACACTGACTTTACGCTAGTCCTAAATTGAGCTAACTCGCTGACTCAACTTGCTAACGTTAATTTGCACATACAGTATCAACAAAACAACGACTAAATGAGGTCCTCGTTCTGTTTTGTTGTTAAGGTGAGATGATTGAGACACTCGGTGGTTTATGGTTTGAGAAGTGGGGGATGCTGTCAGCGTTAGCATGCAGACAAAATGTTGAGATTCAAAAGAAGTCAGATGAGGGTATTTAGTCATCAGATAATGACGTTAGGGATCTGTCTCTATTTACAAGAGTCATTGTCTGAACAGTAAGCGAAAAGTAAGCTTGGGAATGTCTGGTTCTTTTGTTTGTCAGTGACTATCTTTAGATTTTGTCCTGCTAAGAAGGAAATAATAAAACAAAGATTCCAGAGCCTGTAAAAATCACAAAATTACCTCAACATTTTTTTCAGATGTAGTGTGTGGTTTTATAAATTGTATCAGTTATAATGAACACAAAACACAAGTTACTGTAAGTAGGTTTTAAAGCCAGAGTCGTTTTTGTCATCATGTGATAACGGTCATTGTTATACATGCAAGCACAATGTGCCAAATATCATGTATTTCTTAAAGCACTGGAAGTGAAATTTCATCACAGATATGGTCACCTCAGCTAGTACGTTTGGATAAAGCTGACGTGCATGGGGAATTAAATAAGTCAACCCAACTACAACTGCAAACTGAATCTAGATTTACTGAAGAATGCCCCCTAGCAGCTGCTACCGAATGTCCCCTACCTGTATCGTCAACAATGTTTGTCCTGTTGTTAAGTCAGTGTTTTCACATTTATAGATGGAGCTCTGACCTGAAGCTCCTGTTTTTAGTTGTTTTTGTCATACAGTAGGTGTTCAAGAAAGTCCAAATACGTAGTTTGCTGTGGTATGAATTTATTATACATGACCCAGAGTCCTAGTTGACCCACAGTAAATATATTTATACAGTGCACAAAATGTAAATAGTGACCAAAGGGTGAGTGACAGTAGATGGGGGATGTTAACACAAAGAGACAGGGAGGGGGGCATTTGCATTCAAGCAAATAACCAAAGGCAGAGAGGCAAGGCATGGAGAGTCAAACAGTGGGGGGCTAGAAAATGTGAGCAACACCCACAGGCTTGATTAGCAAGTTCTTGTCCTAAGAAATGAAGTCAACTGTGTTTGTGTACTGCAGGTTCCTGGGTGAGTCCCTCCCTGCCATGAAAGCTGCCCATCAGGTCACCAGCTCCCCGTCCTTCTGCAGTTGATGGATCTGCAGCTGGTCCAGAGATGACAGACAGCGTCAGGGCCTTCCTCCGCAATGTTGCGATGGTAAGCAACACGATTTTTGTATTTTTAGATACACAAAGATATTTATTTAAATAGATGTAAAGTAATTAATAATCTTCTTTAGGGGATCAAAGATTCCATATTGGGGATTGGAACAATCTCCAAGCTGGATGCTCGCATTCAGCAGAAGAGGGAAGAGCAGCGGAGGAGAAGGGCTTGTGGGGCCCTGGCACAGAGACGAGCACAGAGTGCAGAGCGCAAACCGGACAAGTACGCTGCTGTCTCACTCATTTTCCTTCTTAAACAGTCAGAAATTTTCATTGATTATATTTATTTGCGTGATCTATCAGCAGCTGCTCTGAAAAAGCTCAGAATGCTCCTCCTACATTTTCCCTTTCACCCCCTTTACTGTATTTTTGTTATCAATAGCTGTGATTGTGAGATGTTTGTTCTTTTTCAGTGATCCTAAAGTAGCAAGTAGGATTTTTCAGTGCTGTGCCTGGAATGGAGGAGTGTTCTGGGTAAGTTTAAAGTATTAGATTAAAGCTCATCATCCACATGCTTCTTAGACGGAATTATTAACACAGCTGCAACTTTTGACATTCAAATATATAAGTTGTATAAAGAAACAGATCCTTCATTTGCTGTCTGAGAACCCTGAGAACTTTGACTTTTACCTGTTGTGTGGGAAGCATCTGTTTCGGAATTGTTACATCAGCCTTTGGTTTTCTCACTCCAGCTCAGTCTGTTTCTCTTCTACCGGGTGTTTATTCCACTGCTGCAGACTCTCACAGCAAAAATCATCGGTATGTTTGGCTGCTAATGAAAACGGAACAGGTTCTGTGGCTCGTTGGGAATCAGTTGGTCAACAGTCTGCTTTTGCTGCAGGTGACCCCTCCCTCCATGGCAGTGTGTGGTCATGGTTGGAGTTCATTCTCACCTCTGTCTTCAGTGCTCTCTGGGTGCTCCCTCTGTTCGTCCTCAGCAAGATTGTTAACGCCATCTGGTTCCAGGTGAGGGCGTGCTTTTCAGTGCGTTAAAAAGAAATGCTCCAGAAGTGGTTTGTGGACTGAGAAACTTCACCCCGCTTTCTGTCAGCGTGAAGAAGCCTAGATAACGCTGGAACTTTTTTTTTTAAGTAAATTGCTTTTGTCTCCTCTCCCACATAATATAATCACTTTTCTGCAGTGTTAAAAACTGATTACTTATCAGCAAAATATCGTGAATTGATTCCCTTTAATTCAAGGCTTTCAGTTTGAGTCCTGTGACTTCAGTCAGTTCCTGAGAAAAAAACTTCTAGCAGCTAGAAATCTGATAAAAAAAAAGAGGTGACACTTCACCTCAGGCTGTCTCTTCTGACCTGTTGCGTCTGCAGATTACAACAACATGCACGCATTTTAACTTGTTTATGAAGAGAATGATTCTTACCTCATTGTTTTCATGTTGGAGGATCAGGATTTAATGATACAAAATACCTAAAAATGAGTGTCATCCAAGTAACTACACAGAAACAGCAGTCTGTCAGCTCATATCCACAGCACAATGCTGAAGTGATTTTTGTTCTCTTTCTGTTGCAGGACATAGCTGACCTAGCGTTTGAAGTATCTGGATGTAAAGTGCAGCCGTTCCCCAGCGTCAGTAAGATCATCGCAGACATGCTCTTCAATCTTCTCCTTCAGGCGCTCTTCCTCATTCAGGTACAACTCAGCGCACCCATTATCTTTAATATTTAAGGACTGTTTCTCTGCTCCAGTAAGTCATACGCAAATTATGACAAATTTCACACGAGTGTCTAACAGAATAAAATGAGCCCATGATGTTCCGTTATTATTAATAGTATAACTGAAGTTGTTGACACGTATCTTTTGTGTCCAGTTTCTTACCGGAATCATACATCTCAATAAAATGTATTAAATTTCTTCAATCTTCACTTTAACGTGAATTGAAGAACAAAGGATGTAAATGGGAGCACGAGCACACAACATCTGCTGCGTGTTCACTCTAACTTGTGGTTAATCTATGTTCCAGGGTATGATTGTGAGCCTCTTCCCCATCGATGCCATAGGACAGATGGTCAGCCTCCTCCACATGTCTCTGCTCTACTCCCTCTACTGCTTCGAGTACCGCTGGTTCAACAACGGTGAGCGGCTCAACCTTTCTTTCCGTCTGAATTATATCCTCCGGGTTAACTTAATCATCTGCTTTGTTTTTTTGTTTTTTTTATATGATTATTAAGGCATTGAGATGCATCAGCGGCTGTCCAACATCGAGAGGAACTGGCCGTATTACTTCGGCTTCGGTTTGCCCATGGCTCTGCTGACTGCCCTGCCCTCCTCCTACATCATCAGGTAGCTATCGGTGAGAGAGTTCAACAAAAAACATGTTTGTGTCGTCGTTGACCGTGTTCTTTGTCTGTTCTTTTGTGTCTATCCAGTGGCTGCTTATTCTCCATCCTCTTCCCACTCTTCATCATCAGTGCTAATGAGGCCAAGACGCCGACAAAGTTGTAGTGAGTGTGAAATAAGGTTTTTAAATTCAAAACAAAATGTCATTGATTTCATGGCGTCACCGATCTCTGATGTGTCCTGCAGCCACTTCCAGTTGCGTCTCTTCTCGCTGGTCGTCCTGATCAGCAACAAGTTGTTCCACAAGACGGTCCACCTGCAGTCGGCCCTGACGTCCTCTGCCTCCTCGGACCGACTGTCATCGCCCCACACCTCCCCCACCCGCCACAGACCTCCACCCACCCAGTGATGATGATGATGATGATGAGAGGCTTCACTCAGCGTGATTTCTTTTCTTTCAGGTCATCTTTGCAGATGACCTGGTGTTTAAGGACAAAGGGTTTACATGTTGTTTTTCTCTGGTGGCCCTTTGCTTCTTTGTTTGCTGCTCCCAACGGACGCATTTTCAGTGTGACACAAAAATCGACAACTCTGTGCCTCACACGCAAAAAATTTTACGTACTCTTGTTTTTGTATGTGAATTCTTTTTTGTACAATGTGCCATTTCAGTAAGTCTCCTTTTAATAAATTAGAGCACAAGAAATTGCGTAGTTTTAATGTTTAAGCAAACTTGTGACTCAAGAAGGATTTGATTTTTTACTTTGAAGGGCAAAGCACAGTTTTGTTTTACCGTTGCTACATGTTTTTTTTGTTTTTTTTAATGTTGCGAGTCACAGATCGAATGCTGTCTTGACACGGATGTGTTTCTGTCTATTGATGATGTCCTAGCAGTCCCAGGAATAAAAAGTCATTAATTGAGACTTTTTTATTCTGTGAGAGCTTCGTTTTTCGTCGTATCCATACGTGAGTCTTGTGTGTTGCCTTATGGTTTGCTTGGAGTTTCATCCCACGTTAAAATCTCCCAGTCACCGACTTTTCTGTCACGCATCAGTTCAAGGCCACAGTGTGACGCCCTGATGCCTGTTTATTGCAAGGAGAACATAGTGTTTGTGCAGATGAATACATGAGTGATGTTTTGTAAAGATAATCTGATTTCAATAAAAACTGGTCAGGTTCCATAATTTGATTGCTGTATTCAAGGTTTGCTATGATGGTGAGGATGGGATGTGTCAAAACCAACAATGAAACAACGTCATGATTTAGCTAGAGACAGAAGTGGATGTTTCGAGCTGGTTGCCGAGTTTAACATCCAATATAATGGTGTAATACAGACTGAAATAAATGGGCATTGAAGCTGAGCATCCACAATATACAGTATAATGTTTTTTTATGGTGAGTTGTGTTATGATGAAAGAAGCTGGAGCTGTACTGACATCTTGAAAGGGAAGAAGATGCACATCAACATTTCATGCATCAAACATTGTCTTAATTTCTCAGTGGTAACAGCTATTCTTGATATTCAGTGTAGAGAGTAGAGTAGGACTTCATTCATCCCTTCAGGAGGTTCCATCAGGGAAATTAATTTCACAAGGTGTATTTTGGATTTAATAAAATTCCAAACCAACTTATTCATGATTCAATTTGCATAAGGCCTCTAGAGTTAATGCCCCGTGTACTACATATTGATCATCGTGTAAGTAAATCACAAACTCAACTACAGATGTAAAATGCACTTAAAAAGGAAATATTTGATACCAAAGATTATATTGCAGTTAGTTGAAATAATTTTTAACGAGAAAAAAAAAAAGTATGTGTGACAAAAATGCAAGTCTGCAATCAATCAGAATTTAATTTTGGTCATACAAAAAGAATAAAAGTTTGCTCTATGTTGTAATTTCTTAAATTTCCGGACAGGACACGGAACCTGAGAGTGAAAAATTTACAGTTAGCCATACTGATCTTTCGATAAATTATCGATATGACTGCTAATATTGATTTATCATTGAATTATTAAGAGTTAATACCGTTTTCAGCTTTTGTTGTATTCTGAAATTACGTGGTAATGTATTCAAAGTTTCACACCAGTAGGGGGCAGTAGTTGTATTTCTTCTCTAAGGACACGTCACTAAACCATAGTCGTAAGGAAGGGAACTCAGTTTGAGTGACAGCCAGGAAACCAATCAGATTTTTATACGATTGCGAGTGACTGTGGCTCTACCAATAAAGATACCGTGTGGCATGAACAGGGCGGGATTAGGTTACAGCGAAGGTTGTGTGTGAATAGTGAATGAGTATCAGGAGAAGAGCGGGTGAGTCTGACAGAACATTTCATATTGAACATTTTGAGTCATGTAGAAGTCATGATTTTTCATTTTACAATAATTTCACTTTGCAACATGTGAATTTGTCACTTATGTTTTTAAATAAGAAAAGATGTGCGGGTTTAGGGTGTCCAATAACGGTATACAGCCGCTAAAGTGTTAGCTTAGTTGCTAGCTACTCACACTTTTTTTTTAACTGTATGGAAGCAACATCAACTCAACCGGCCTGATGCCTACAAGCTAAAAGATGCACTCACTTTAAACATGCATGCGACATCACACTGTGTGAGCAGCTATTAGCTTCTTTTCGTATTCTTGTCCCTGTGAGGTTTGAGTATTTACTGTCGGTACTTCCAAGGCTCGCTCTGAATCGCACTCTTAAAGTTAGCATTAATGAGCGCCAGAGGTTTGTTACATTTGGTGGACTGTGTTTTCCTTTGAAATCAATTAAAAAACCTTTGAATCACTGGAAAAATTCCTGCACAAGTCTTCCAGTGCGAGTGCTTCCTGGTTCCTGACGCCACATCTTCGTGCGTGTCCTTATGTGGTTGGGCTGGACTTGGAAGTTGTCTCCAAGTGGCAGACACTGATTTTTCTATGGAATCTGACTTTCATTTTATTTTATCATATTTTATTTTACCAATGCTTGTGTTCCCCTCATTAGGTAGTACGGTAGTCTCCCTTACCTTTCCAAAATGACCAAGTTGGGCTTCCTGCGCTTGTCCTATGAGAAGCAGGACACGCTGCTGAAGCTGCTCATCCTGTCCATGGCTGCTGTCCTCTGTGAGTCTTTTATTTTCCACATCCAAAATGCTCCAACCTAACCACCCTGCTGGAATCAAGTCTAACACACTGATCCATCTTTGCCCTCAGCGTTCTCCACCAGACTCTTTTCTGTTTTGAGGTTTGAGAGCGTCATCCATGAGTTTGATCCGTAAGTGTTATTACCGTAAAAAGTCCGTGTTTCCAAGCATGAACAGAAATCCCCTGTAAAGTAAATGTCTAATTTTTACCTTCAGGTACTTCAACTACCGTACCACCCGCTTCCTAGCAGAAGAAGGATTTTATAAGTTTCACAACTGGTTTGATGATAGGGCATGGTATCCTCTGGGAAGGATTATCGGTGGCACAATTTATCCAGGTATGATTCGGGTAGAAAAAAGTAATTACAAAGTAGTACTAGTAGATGAAAGTGGCCTTATAAACTTAATTCTGGGTTGTTAAAAGCAATTCACCTTTGCCTTTATTTGCTCTCTTTGAGACCATTTCTATTTTCTTTGTCACCAGGACTGATGGTCACCTCAGCCGTCTTGTACCATGTCCTACATTTTTTCCACATCACCATCGACATCCGCAATGTCTGCGTCTTCCTGGCTCCCTTATTTTCATCTTTCACAGCAATTGTCACCTATCACTTCACCAAGGAACTAAAGGTAAAAAGGCAAACCTGGTTTTCTTCACTTTAAAATCAAGGGAAGCACAGCAGTGAGATTTAAAATGAAGGATCAATACTAAAACTATGATGAAAGGAGCAAAAAGGTAAGGAGGCTTTTGTTCCCAGTTGATCTACAATCGAATAGTCTAATAACCTGTTTCTTTTGGCCTGTTCTGCCTGGTAATGCATATTTAAGAGTCTTAAACCCAGTCAGAGGTTATTTGAGGTTTTTGACAGACTTAAGAATGTTTTCCAACAGGACTTTGCAAATCCACTTTTACGTGTTGTTTGTACAAACGGCAAAGTGCTTCTTTAGAATGTTTTGCTTGAATCTGGTTTAACTTTATTAGAGATGCACATGCATACATTCCAATCATGTGATTATGAAATAGGTTTAGTGCCCAACTAGGAAAAACTTTATTTAAAAAGAGGGGACTGTGCTGTTATAGAGAAGCCTGTTATAAATTTGAGCAGAGCATGCTGTTGTCAAATTGCTGCACCTGGTGTAGATGGCTGAATATAATCTATTTCTTGCGACCCTTCTTTGTGTGAGGATGTTACTACTTGGGTTTTTATTTCGCAGGATGCAGGTGCTGGGCTCCTGGCTGCTGCCATGATTGCAGTGGTGCCAGGTTACATCTCTCGTTCCGTCGCTGGCTCCTACGATAACGAGGGTATGTATAGCAATGTTATATATATTCAGTACTAGTGAGTTAAAACATCACTAACAGATTGTTACTGAAATCTCTCTGTGTTATTTCACCCAGGCATTGCCATCTTCTGCATGCTGTTGACCTATTACATGTGGATTAAGGCGGTGAAAACAGGCTCTGTGTACTGGTCATCCGTGTGCGCACTGGCTTACTTCTACATGGTGAGGAGGTCTAAAGACGGGCACGTTTTACTGAGCTCATTCTGCGTTTCTGGGTTTCGATAATGTGTTTTTGTGTTTCTAGGTTTCCTCCTGGGGTGGTTATGTGTTCCTGATCAACCTCATCCCACTCCACGTTCTAGTTCTGATGCTCACAGGCCGATTCTCTCACCGTATCTACGTGGCTTACTGCACAGTCTACTGCTTGGGCACCATCCTGTCCATGCAGATCTCTTTTGTTGGGTTCCAGGTGAGGTGATGGGGGTATAGTTCTATCTTACGTCCCATAAGGTGCTCTGGTGTCACTTCATCTTACAGACATAGATTGCAGTAAAGAAAAATACTCACTAGAATTGTAAAGCTAAATTTCAAAGAGTCCAAAGAAGGTTAAAAAAAGGTAGTTTCTTGTGATATAAAGAAAGATTTGCTCTGTTTTGTGAGACCTGGCTCACCTCCCTGTCCTCCTCCTCTCATCCTTCTCTCAGCCGGTGCAATCTTCAGAGCACATGGCAGCCTTTGGTGTGTTTGGCTTGTGCCAGATTCACGCCTTTGTGGACTACCTGCGCAGCAAACTCAATGCCCAGCAATTTGAGGTGTTGTTCAAGAGCGTCATCTCTTTAGTCGGCTTCATCCTGCTGTCTGTGGGCACTGTTCTCATGCTGACTGGTAAGAGGGATGAGGCAGACCCGTTCTGACCTTCTCTTTTCCTGTTTTGAGAAACTGCTATGCTGTAGTTTTGCTTCGGACAGATCAGAAGTGTGTTTCCTTTCAGGTAAGATCTCTCCATGGACGGGTCGTTTCTACTCCCTGCTGGATCCGTCTTACGCCAAGAACAACATTCCAATCATTGCCTCTGTCTCTGAGCATCAGCCAACAACCTGGTCCTCATACTACTTTGACCTCCAGCTGCTGGTCTTCATGTTTCCAGGCAAGTGTGAACAGTTGGTCCAAGCTCTATGATCAACTGATTTGAAGAACATAAATTCAGGGGTGTCACGGGATGTTACAGTCTGTGACTGCTTTGGTTCTAGTTGTTTTTGTTTCTGACTGTTACCTTCCTCTTCTTCATAGTTGGTCTTTATTACTGTTTCAACAACCTGTCGGACGCCAGGATCTTCATCATCATGTATGGAGTCACCAGCATGTACTTCTCAGCAGTCATGGTACGTCCTGTAAAGAACCACGCAGAAAGTCAAAGGACTTTCTGGAAATCCGTTGACTGGTTTTTAATTCTGCCAGAAGAATTACACACGGCTGACATTAATGGGGGAAAAATGGATTTAGGGAAGGCGATTAGACCCTGTTTCATACATCACACAGGTTGCTGGGCTTGCGCTAGCCATTCGCCACTTCACCATAGGTGAAGTACATTCCATATGGCTACAAGGTTTTTAGCTTGTGTAGCCACAGTAGCGTTCTTATTTTTAGGAAAAAAAGGCTAAAACTTACAGCTTTTTTGGACTCGCGAAAATCCCCGAGCGATAACATAAGAAAACAATAGCATGCGGCTATTTCTGCATGCCGATGGAAATAGTGACCCGAATGCTCCCGATCATTAAATATGCACTTGGGTCATGACCGCCTCTTGTCCAGTTTAAAAAAACAAGGATTCTATTTTTACAAACTAAACCCACGAATTGGTGTACCACAAGGCGAGGACCATCGATCGAAAGAAAATGAGAATAGAGTGTTTTATAGTAGATTTTGCGTTAAAACTCTAATTGAACAACAAATGGTGAATGCTGAGAGGGGGGAGGAGTGGTGACAGACCAATCAGAGGGTAAATGAAAGATATTTTCAATACTTTTTAGTGGTCTTAGACTTTTGATCTCTATGGCCGGCAGGAATAACCAGCAATGCATGTAAATATGTATTCACCTCGCTTGCTATTTTATATGCCTTTTTAAATTGAAATGAAAAATCATATTATCGAATTTAAAAAAAAACAACTAAACTATGGCATACCAATGGTGTTGTCTAAGTCAAAGTTAAAATGTCTTCTAGTCCAAGTAAAACTTACAAGTAAACATTGAGTAATATTTTATATGACTGTATCTTCACATAGTGAAGGCAAGTTTTCAGTTGTTGAATCTCACATTTATACCTGCATAAAGTAGGACAGAAATAAAGATCGTTAAGCTTGAACTGTTGACTTTAGTATATTTTTGTAGGTAAACTGAACAGAAGATTTTGCCCTCAGAATGCACCAGAATGCAGGAAAACAACCCCATTTCCTAAAAAATTTCCTGTGGGGGGCCCCCCCGGACTCCCCCGGTGGGGGGGTATCCTCCTCACACACACCCACGTCGAGCATGGTTTTACACCCCCCCAACAATTGAAAATTTGCATTCACTATGTGAAGATACAGTCATACAAAATATTACTCAGTGTTTACTTGTAAGTTTTACTTGGACTAGAAGACATTTTAACTTTGACTTAGACACTTTGATTTTAATATATCTGATTCTTGGTATTACTCAATTTTTACTTGTTTTACTTGCTATTATAGCAAGCTGCTGTCTTGGACACAGAATGTGGCTTTTTGTGGCTTACTCAATTCTTTTACACTGGGCCACAGTGGCTTAGTCATACTAGCTCCTAGTGCAGGCCCAGGGTTGCTGACTTGTTTTGTTTCCTCAGGTGCGTCTGATGTTGGTTCTGGCTCCGGTCATGTGTATACTTTCGGGCATCGGTGTGTCCCAGGTGTTGACCACCTACATGAAGAACCTGGATGTAAGCCGGCCGGATAAGAAGAGCAAGAAGCAGCAGGATTCCACCTACCCCATTAAGAACGAGGTGAGTCTGAGACGCCGGTTCAGAGAAGGGTGTCTTGCTGTCTGCCACGCACATGATTTAATATGACACACAAATAGATTTAAAATGGGTAAATCCTCATTATTATATACACCATTAACCAACCACCTTCATATTTAATATTTTGACTATACCTACCAGGTTGCCAGTGGGATGATTCTGGTCATGGCCTTCTTCCTCATCACGTACACCTTCCACTCTACCTGGGTGACCAGCGAAGCCTACTCCTCTCCCTCAATCGTCCTGTCGGCCCGCGGAGGCGACGGCAGCCGCATCATCTTCGATGACTTCAGAGAGGCCTACTACTGGCTCCGCCACAACACCCCTGAGGTCTGTTGTCAGATTCATAAAGGAGTTCGAGAGATCTGAATGTAGAAACGGCTTCATATCGTTTTAAGAGTTGTGTTGTGTGTTTCCAGGATGCCAAAGTCATGTCTTGGTGGGATTACGGTTATCAGATAACAGCCATGGCGAATCGAACCATTCTGGTGGACAACAACACGTGGAATAACACACACATCTCCAGAGTGGGGCAGGTGAGCCTGGCGAACATGAAGGTAATCGTGTTTTAAAGGCGCTGTTGCGTTAACTGGGCTGGTGTGTGTTCTGAAGGCCATGGCATCCACAGAGGAGAGGGCCTATGAGATTATGAGGGAGCTGGATGTCAGCTACGTCCTGGTCATCTTCGGAGGACTGACGGGATATTCCTCTGATGGTACGGCTCTGATGGTATTCTTCCGTACTACCACAAAAAAATGTTTTTTGCATAATTATGTCTCACTTATTTCTGCTTGCATCGTAGATATCAACAAATTTCTGTGGATGGTCCGAATCGGAGGAAGCACAGACACGGGCAAACACATCAAGGAGCACGACTACTACACCCCCACTGGAGAGTTCCGGGTGGACCGTGAGGGCTCGCCCGTCCTGCTCAACTGCCTCATGTACAAGATGTGCTACTATCGCTTCGGCCAGGTCTACACAGAAGCCAGTGAGTGTGATCCTTCTGCTGTCACACGTGAACCACATCTGCCTCATCGATCCTGTAGTTCTGACCGTTTTAACCATCTCGTCTGCAGAGCGCCCGCCCGGCTATGACCGCGTGAGGAACGCTGAGATTGGAAACAAAGACTTTGAACTGGATGTGCTGGAGGAGGCCTACACGACAGAGCACTGGCTGGTTAGGATATACAAGGTAAGTCCTTCTCTCTTTGACCCACTCGTTGAGAAATGACAGGATTTAACGATTGTTTTCTCTCTTTTGATGATCTGATCTTCTAGAAATCAAAGACAGAAGAATAAATTCCAAAAAGTGTTTGTTTTTTCAAATTGAACGTCATACTGTACATTCATGTGAATAAATGACGGCCTGACTGATGAGTTGCAGTGAATGCTGTATAAATTTGGAATAATTCAGTTTCAACATTTGTTTTATGATCAGGAACTTTGCATGACGTCATGCTGTCTGTACCTCTCTAACCGGGTCCTGTGGTCCATGTTTCAGGTGAAAGATCTGGACAACCGGGGACTTTCTAGGACATAGAACCTTGAAGCAGCAGTGGAAACAGCCTTTTAGCACACAGCACTGAACACCTTACCCAGTGGTCTGCAGATGAGTGACAGAGTGCTTTTTTTAAAAAAATATCTTTTGTTTGAGGAACAAAGGTTGGAAGCGATTATTATTTTGGGGGGTAGGTGGATTTTTTTTTTTTTTTTGTTATAATGAATCTTCTCATTTGTGATCAAAAAGAGCTGGTGTCAAAACGTCCACCTCGATGTCAGGAAATGTAATTTTTGCCAAAAGTCAGAGGAAGCAGTGTTTATTCAAGTGTTTTTTTTTTAAGTGTGGTCAATTAAAAGAGGGATTAAATTTCAGTCGTCTGGCTTTTTTTTTTTTAAATATATCAAAGAAATAAAAAGATGCGAAGTTGCTCAAGGAGCAACTAAATCTACACGAAGCCCACTTGTTGAGGATAAGTTGCTAAAACACGACTTCATTTGTAACCATGGAAACTGGACCAAATTCCATAATAAACAAGATTCCAGTGTGATGTTATTGAGACTCCTTTATTTGCCATGCATGTTTTCAACCTCACACTCATTCCTGGAACAACTCAATTTACACACCTGCTCCCAAAAAGAGACTATATAGCATAACATAAAGCGAGATAAAACACTCTTTTATTGTACAAACAATTCAACATTTCAACTTTAGTATTCAGAGAAAGACTAGAAAAACTGAAAAGGAGTTATCCTCCAAGAAAAAAATGTGACAGTTGAAATTGTTAAGTCTGACACGTTCAGATTAGTAAAAATTATAAAGTGTCCATTAACTGCAGTTTGTCTTTTTTAAGTACAGTATATGAGCTTGCACACAGCCCCCCCCACCCTCTCATTCTCTGGTCTGGTCGGGCAGCTCCTCCAGCAGAGACGGATTTTTCCTGTAAATGTAGGCGTTGGATTCGTCATCCAGCTTCACCAGCTCAGCCAGCGATGACACACAGGGATCGTGATCGTGCAGCATCGACGGCAGGTGGGAGGATTTGCGTTGGATACGGCAAGAACGGCGTACCGGCGTGAGAAACTTCAGGTCTTTGATGTTGCTCTTCCTCTTGGATGAGTTTGCGCAGGCATCATCTGCAATTGTTTTCTTGACACTGAAGAAAAATTAGTGTAAAAAAACACTGTATTACAAATAGAATTACTAATATGTGATTTAATAAATTAACTTTCCTTGCATTGCCGCACACACACCTTTGCAGGTATGGGGTGGTCTTCACACTGTACTTTATTAATGAAGCGATCTCCTTCTGTGGAGACGTCTCCATCACACACTCATCGCTTTGCACTTCCTCATCTGTCCCCTCTTCATCCTTCACTTGTTCAACCTTCAGCTGCTCACTAACATCCTTTATCTCCTCTTTTTGACATCCATCCTTCGGTTTGCTTTCCTCTACTTTAACATCACCACATCCATCCATCACCTGCAACAGTTCTGTTGGAAACAACGATGTCAGGAGATTAAACAGAAGCGCGTTTCAAGAACAACTATTAGCAAACTTTAGAGCAAAAATACAAGAGACCTGAGCAGATTATGAAGAAATGACCAACAACAGTTGACCTTACCATCATTACATCTCGAGGGTGTCACCATGGCCTCCAGTGCATCACAAAGATTCACAACAATCTGCAAAAAAATGAATGCAGAAGATTATAGCACTGTTGGAAAGAAACAGTAATACAGCCAACAGACGCTGTGCCTGTTTCCTTACATCGTTCACTTCCTCCCGGGGGTCACCAGGGTCTGCATCAGAGGCATCAAGCAGGTCTAGAGAAGTCTCCATGATCCCTGATGTTGTGCTGTGTGTGGTCAACTTTGCTCTCAGGGTGTCTGCTTCTGCATGGGGGGGGTTGCACTGAGAAGCCAGCTGCAGCTTCGCTTCAGGATCAGCTTTAGGTTTCGCAGACACTGAGGTTTTTGAGGGTGCTGCTGTTGTCATGGCCGGTCTCTTTAAAGTCTTGCCCTTGGAAGCCTTCCACTCTGCCAGTTTAGCTCTGCAGGGGGAACAGACATTTCTGAATGGGTCTGAAATACACCAATTGCAATGCAAACATAAAGTGTAATGTAAAGTATTACCTTTTTTCCTCAGCAGTCTCCGTGGTTAATCTGTACTGGCTGAGGGTGCTTGAGACGGGAGGTTTTTTGACCTTCCTGTCCGTCACTGGAATCTCCAGCTTTGAGCTTTGAGCACCATTCCTCTTGTTGGAAATCACACTAGTGTTTCTGGAACTGGCAGTGGTGGATGTTGCTGGAATGGTTTTAGCAGAAGGACGAGCAGACCAAGATTTGGCAAGACGATGGCTGGTGGCAGCCTGAACAGGTCGATTTACTACCAACTTGGGCCTCGTTTGTGCAGATTTTTGTCCAGGAAGGTGACCAACAGATTCAGACCTCACCTTTGTCACCCTTTGGCTCTCGGATTTCGTATCGGCATCTTTCACATTAGCACTTGACTTCCAAATGGCACCAATTTTGGACTGGACAATCTTGCCTTTGTACATACCAGGAGCTGGTTTTGATGAGGGCACAGCAGCCGGTGGCTTTGGGACATGTGCAACTGTTTTGTCTTTTGCAGGCTGTTCTTTGAGAGAGGTCTGACTACCCAGGCGTCCATGTTTGGCTTCAGTGGTAACTGTAAGTTTAACATCACTCTGCACAGTCTTTACCTTTTTCAGATCCCCACTCGTCTTTGACCTTGCCTCTGCAATTTTGCCCTTGGATTTAGAAGGATCATTTTTTGCTGTTGTTTCCTCTTTTTTGTTGCTTTTCAGTTGGAAAGGAGGATTGGATTTTTTATCACTTTTAACAAGGGACTTGTACCCATTCACTGGCTGAGTGTTTTCTTTATTTTCCTAATACAAAAAAAGAAAGAAAAAATGAATTTAGGCTGGAACATTTTTAATACTGAGTTTATGTGTGTGTAATCAACAAAGTGAGCGATCAACACAACAGGAGAAGTATTTCACATGATGCATTAACCTACTCGTTTATGATTTCGTCTTGAAACTGCAACGTTGTCCATCGTGAAGACTCAAGATAAATACAGTAAATGGAAGTTTCTGAGTGGAGAAAAAGAAATTCAATTGTACTTTATATTAGGTAAACGTAAGGCTTTAGACCTCTCAGCTACATAAACAAACTCACAAAACTTTAAAGTACAATATGAGGAGCAATATAAATTTTTAATTGCCCCTTTGGGACAAATAAAGTTTTTTTGAATTGAACATCTACTGTTTATCCGTTTTCAGATTTTAAAACAATCTACAACAGACATGTATAGAACAACATGCATACATAAAGTTTAACAAACTAAGATAACAAACGTGAGCGCTGCTGACATGGCGAAAAAAAAAAAGCAAAATTACGTTTAATTTTACCGCGGACGTTAGCTGTCCGTTTGGGCATCATTGCTGTTCAAGTTCTTGAACTGTATCAAAAGGCCTTTATTAAAACAAAAAGAAAAAAATATATTACTATATTTTACCTTGTTGTGGTTTCTGATTGTCCTGTTTGCACGTCCGAAGCAGATCAATTCAAAAAAACGGGTTAGTCCAGTTCCCTCAAAACCCATTCAATTTGACCGCGCTGCACCGCTGAGATTGGTTACTCAATTCTCGCGAGATTACAATATTAACCAATCAGATGTCAGGAAAATAAAACCAGGACGCAAGAAGACTGGGCGCGTTCTCTCATGGCACTGTCCTCTGCACTGTTTGAATGTTTGAACCCAAATAGAATTCCATTAATACCGGTCCAGACACACACACCCAACACGTGACAAACACTCTAAAACATTCGGCAGAAGCAGACTGGCGACTTCCGGCGGACTGGACTCCCATCAGAGAAACGACATTTATGATGAACACTAAGTATTTCCAGAAACCTGTCTATAATGTGTTTATATACTGTATTGTGTAAACCATACATCCATAGTTATAATTAAAGCAGAAGCAACATTATTGATCCCCCGTAGCGGAAATTCTTTTTGTATTATTTGTCACACGTGTATAAATATATCAATCTTGAAGACCAAATTTCCATATGTAAACAGTGAATCTTCAACCTTTGGAATTTCAAAAGAGTGCAGAGCATTGTGGGAAAAGAGCGAAGCGCGCGGTTCAACTCGTGAACTTCATCAAACTCATCAAGCACAGCAAACATGTTTCAAGAAAGGAATTCACCTTCAAAATAAAAGACTCTATTTGCAATAAATGATCCCATATGAAAAAAATGACTCAATAAAGATGTTTGTTTCTGGCTATATTGCATTTTGACATGACAACCTAACAAGGCTCGTCAAAGTTATCTATATTTATTTTTTAGTAAAAGAAGTGAAGCCCAAAATACTGATATCAATTCAGGTTTCCATTCCAAACTGTTTAGTCATCATCAATAAATAAATTTGTTGATACGTGTTGAGAAACATTTTCATGCACCATCATACTTTTCAAACAATTTTTATGAAATCAATATCTCTAACTTCATGTGGATTCGTTTTATTTATACTGTGGTATCAAATGGTTTACAGTATATGATACTGAATGTCACCAGTAAGAAAACGTGTGAACTGTGTTTCTACACAAACGATGTATCAAGATATTTTATTTTGAAGGCAAAAATCGGAAGTTGTTGCTTTTGATACAACAATACTAGCTAATAGCGTTAGCCATATTGTTTGCTAGCCTTGAAACGATTTCAGCGCGAAAATTGCAAGACAGTCGCACAGTAAAAATGCATAACTGTTGTGCTGTTCCGAATTGTTCCAGTAGCAAATTTGACCCGGGCCCACTCTTCAGGTTTCCGCATGACCCAGAAAGGTAACTAATGCTAATGCTGTTGCTAAACAAACAGGAAGCTCTCAAGCTAACAACTTCACCAACGCGGTTTTATTTGATGACAAGGCGTACAGTTCAAAACTAGAATAAAACAAGTTAAATGCTCCATTTATTCAGCAATATTTATGTATAATATCAATCTTTCGTTATTAACTCGTTACAAAATGTCGTTAGCGTGGAGCTCATTCTTTGTGCTTAAGCTGCTCATCTACTGACAGCAGGATCTACAGATTGTTTCTGCAGTCATGTTTGATTGAAACATACATCGTGAAGAACATGCATGTAAATACAAATCCATAATCTTGACATTCATCACACGACTTGAATTCTGATGATGTATTGCTTTTTTGGTCACAGTGAGAAGAACATCCTCACCACTAACCAGTAAAGCCTAAATTTGCTTTAAATATTGTTTTCTTTCAGGTCTAAAACGTGGATTGAAAAATGTCAGAGGCAAGATCTCCAGGATAAACCACCCGATCAGTTGTTCAGATACTACAGAATTTGTGGGAAACACTTTGAAGCGACATCATTTCAGAATGTAAGCAGTGTTGTTATATCTTCATATTGTATTTATGAACACACAGTGGATCTTTAGTCTAAATTATGGCATATTATATGGGAAACATTTGTTTAATACAAATCAGAATGAGTAGTATTTAAATAAATTTCTGTATCTTTAAGTTCATAAACATTTCTGACTTGACATTTTCTTCAGGACGTTGAGAGGTCAGTGTTGAAGGAGGACGCCATACCGACAATTTTTGATGCCCAAAGCCAAACTCAAAATGAGAAGGTGAAGCGCTGTAAAGAAACGGTGAGTAAAGCACATTTCAACTGCTTATAAATGTGTGAAAATAAGTTTTTTGTTTTTTATTTTAATATTTATTTTTGTAGACCAAGGATGAGACAGAGGTTAAGGGGAGAAAAAGTAAGTATCGACACGTACATGTTTATTGCTCAGCCCTGAAACAAATCACTTTCACGATTGCATTTTCACAAAATTCATTTTTGTTCAATGATTCTGAATCTTGCAATTGTTTCCTTTTAGAAATCAAAAAGTCTCAACCAGAGACATCCAATGAAGACATCCAGTCACTCTCAGAGGAAGATGAGTACAAGGAGTATCTGAAGTCATTATTTGAAGTCATTACACTGTTGGGAGAGCACAACATTCCTCCAACAGGGCCTGGTGACGATAAACAGGATGGCTTCAAGTCAAGTAACTTTCAGGCGTTGCTAGAATATCGCATGACTTGTGGAGATCAAGCCCTCAAGAAACGGTACGATGAGAACAAGGAGTGCTGCTCTTTAACTTGCCTCAATCAAATGATTGAGGTGTTTGAGAAACACATCCACAGTAAGCTGATGGAAGAAGTCAAACAAAATGGCTTTTTCTCTTTACTTACTGAAAATTTGGTGAAGATCTCAGGAGAATGGTGCCTCCCTGTCTTCATCCGTTTTATGGACCAGTCTGACTGCCAGAAGGAGAGGTTTTTGGGATTTGTGTCGTTTGAAGGAGATGGAGATGACTTGGCGGAGAAAATTCTGTCTGAAATCGCCGACAAATGGGGCTTGGACATGGAAAAATGTCGAGGTCAAGCACACTCCTGTTCTGGGACGCATTTCAATAAATTTAAAACATTTTCTACTAAGGTGGTGGAGAGGTACCCGATGGCAATGCTGACGCTGAAATCTACTTGTACATTGAATGCGTCATTGGCAAACGGCATGGCTTTGTCAGGGGTCCAGCTTGTCCTGTCAATCTTAAAGAAGATCGATTCATTTTTCAGTCAGTCCTCTTTACTGCAGCTGGAGTTGGAACATGCTATTTCCATTTTCTTTGCCGACAGAGAGGGAAAAGCCAAAGAGCTGAAGGAGATCTGTCAAACCAGCTGGACAGGACGAAACGACACGTTTGAGGTGGTGACGGAAATCCTAGAAGCATTGCTGCTCTGCGTGGACAGCGTGCACGACAATGAGGACATGCAATGGAGCGATGAAGTCACACACGGCGCCCTAGAGATTTCAAGAGCACTAGCTAATTTTGAGTTCATCATGGCGCTGGTGGTGTTGAAAAATATTATGACGCTGACTCAGGCATTTGGGAAGAATGTGCAAGGGAATGTGATCGATACACACTTTGCTACAACCAGTTTAAAAGCGGTGTTGCACTCCCTTCAGGAAGTGTCTGACAACATCGACGTGTACCACGAGTTCTGGACCGATGAGGCGGTCAACCTCGCTACAGCCATGGAGATCCCAGTTAAGGTTCCTCGTTCATTTTTGAGAAAGCATCAGTCTCAATCTGGAATCATTCGACCAGAGAGTTACTACAAAGATCACCTGTCTGTTCCCGTGGTGAACCACATCATTAAGGAAATAAACAACCTGTTCTCTGAGAACCACCTGAGGGCTCTGAGGTGTCTCTCACTGGTCCCTGCTGTCATTGAGCATCAAAAGTCTGCAGAACCTGAAGAAGAGAGCGTCCAACTGTTCAAAAATGACATCCCCAATGCAGCATCCCTCTCTGCCGAACTGCACTGCTGGTGGGTGAAATGGAGCAAAAAGGTCAAAGGAGAGATTTCACCATCCAGTCTTCACCAAACGCTGCAGCTGGCTGACGTGAAATTCTTCCCAAACGTGCTCGCGATCCTGAGGCTGGTTGGCGTCCTGCCTACCTTGGCACCGGAGAACAGCTGTAATGTGGCTTATAAGCGCTTTCAGAAGTACATGGAGAACACGCCTGACAGGTTCAAGTCAAAAAGTCTGGCTTTTTTGAACATTAACTATGATATTGGATATGATCTGGATGCATTAGTGGAGGATTACATGAAGACATACCCAGACAGGGTATGATGCAGAGTCATGATATGGTGGCTCACCTCCACATTGATAATCCACAGCTTTTTTGATTAGTTGTTCAAACTTTTTAAATGTTTTTTTGGGGGACAGTTCTTCGCCTTCATGCTGATGTAGCATCCTGAATCTTTTTTATGTGTGAAGTGTCATTAATGAGCTGAACTAAAATGTGTGATAAACTCAGTGATGAAAACCAGACCTGAACTTTTGCTTCTTGTCATTCATGCTGAACTCCTGATAGTATTGACTTCTGCAAATGGACTGATTTCTCCTTCTGTTGTATTTTGTTCCTTCTGTTTGTTGTACAAATACACCTTTCATTTACCAATTAAAATGTAAGTTTTAAATGTAGGCCTTGTTTTTACTGAGTCATCCAGTACGCTGTTCAGACGTAACAATTTGATAAGGTCAGTTCCTTCCTCAGTATGTTAATAAACAGCTAGTCTCTTCAGTTTCGTAAACATTTGTCATCATTCTTTTATCAGAAGCAGTATTTCATGTTTTGTAAACAACAGAATGAATGAGAAAGAATATAATTTAAAATTTCAATTTGTGTTTCTCTTAATTTTCACTTGTTATGGGTTTGGTGTTGATGAAACTTGATATTTTGAAGATTAATATCATGAATCTTACTTTCGCCAGCTGTAGTGAATCATCAATCGTCAGATATTTTTTTAGTTGAAATGTTCCTTACAGTTTCTATTCTGGAGGAAGAGGATCTCCATCAGAAGTACTGTATTCTAATTCACAAACACAAATTGTTTAAAATATATATTCTTAAATGTTTAAAAAGTCAACAAAAATCAAAGAAGTGAATTTAGATAATGGAGCTGCAAAATCCAAAGTGGCATACTACAAATAAAACAGTTCTGCAGTTTGATGCCAACAATCAATCAATTAAAAATGTTTTGAAATTATTATTAAATTAAGATAATTGATATTTATTTAAAAAAAACTTCTTAAAATAAGTTTAATTGTCAAAAAGACAAACTTTGTCATCTTATATGACATGAGTGAATAACATGAGGTCCATGATTAGACAACAAACGTGATCAATTATTTTATTAAAACAAGAATAGACATGAACGAGCTGGCATTGTGAATCTTTGGGGGCCTCTGGTCATGTTGCGCCATCATTGTTCGACAGAGAAAAAAGTGACTTATTGACAAAGTGAGCGGACGGACGGCTCGGTTCTGCCCTCTAGCGGCGGACGTCCTCGTTGCACAACCCAGTTCCTGGTTGATGGGATAACACGCTGTCGGCGACTGTTAGCGCACCACGCAACATTAACTTTTCATAGCATGGAATTAATATGTTCTTAGTTTGTTAAGGAGATATTGGGCGAAAATAACACTGAAAGTCCACTGTGTCGGCTGAAGGCTTCGGTGAAGGCATGACGCGGTAGACTCCTGCAGGTTTTCTCATAGTAGGCTTTCCAGCTTGCAACCAACAGCTAAGCTAGCTAACTTGCTAGCTCCCTACTTTGCCAAGATGACTGACTGCTGCGCCGCAGCGAATTGCAATTCCCAACAAGGGGAATCAGAAAACTCCGTAGCTCTTTTCAGCTTTCCTTCGGATCCGGAGCGGTAAGTGCGATTATTTCATTGAGATATAATTCAAAATTAGCCACTTAGCATGCGATATGAAGCGGTTAGCTTTCCATCGTTAGCACTGGCGCTAGCTTAACATCATGTTGGCATTAGCACAAGTCCGTCGAAAATGGCGCAGACCAGCGATACTCCTCAAAGAAAAGTCGGCGTGAAAAACATTCCGTTCACTCATTCAGCCTCGGAGTTCGACACAAATGCACTAATAGTGACTCCATCTGTTTGTCCTGAGCGTCGAGTCATTGCACAAACAAAAGGAAATTAAAGTTGAAAACTTTCTGTTCTGTAAGCTAATTTCTATCGCTATCGATACGCGTCACTCGCTAATGTGGCAACGCTGGTAATTATGACTGACGCGGGCTTAGCACGCATGAAACGCCTCCCATTTAGAAAACTATTCCACAAAATTTAATATGATATTATTCAAAGTTCATCATTTTGCATCACAATCAAGCAGTCAAATAATTTAAAATTGTAATCGACCTTGTCTATTATGTGTCTCATGAACTACTAGTCTGGCGCGTTCAGCTCTCTCTCCACGGTCCCTGTTTTGTCTCACATTAAAATTCCTGTAATCTTGTGCAGAATTATGATTCGTGAAATCGAATTTATCGATTTATTGTCGGTTGGGACAATCGATTTCAACAAGTAACTTCGCTTCCAGCCCACAAAGAGTTTTTTTCTGTTTGCACTATCTGCTTTTAAAACCTGCATAACATGTCCTCCTGCGTTAGTGCTGCAGCATGCACATGCAAATAACTATCATTACCACCTGAGGTGAATGGAGACATGCAAGAATTTCATTTTATTAGAACGTAAATGTGTTTGCAGTGAATTACATAATCATAGCAATTGACTATTTTGCAGATAAGCAGTATTTTTAGAGGCAGGGATCAATATTTGTGTCTCAGTCTGTGTATGTCACCATATGTAAATACTGTTGTCCTTCATTCTTGATAAAGTTCTCTGCCTCTGCTTTATCATACCTGAACCAACTACACCGAGAACAAAGCACAGATCTGGAACTTTTAAAGTGTTGGGTACACCCCATTATGTAAAAGTGGTTTTTCATGATTTAACAATTTATTAAAGAGTTAGAGCAGATCTACTGTAATGCTTACCCACTATTACACAGTTGCAGCATAATAGTGGGTGATAACATGCTGCTGTACATGCGTCACAAATGCTTTTATCAAAAAAAGAAGTTTTTAAGTGAGAATCGCTTAAAAAATAAACATGTGTACCTCATTTAGACCAGCTCAGATGCAGTTGTTAAAGTGTAAAGATAAAATGACACCCAGAGGCTGGATGTTGTCATGTTGAGAAACTTGCTGGCGGACGACAGAGACGGAAGGGAAGCCTGGTGTGAGCAATCGATAGTGAGCGACAAATAGTTCACTGACAGAGTAGTGTGAAATTTAGAAACCCCCTAAAAGATATTTACAGATGGGGAAATGTTAAAGGAGTACATGGATGTTTATAAAAATGTTTCTAGATTAAAAAACAATGAAGACGAGCAGAAAATTGATCTAAGAATTTTTTTTCTCCAGGAAGTGGTTAGAAGAAAAACATGTCTTCTCGTCTGTTAGCAGAATTAGAGCTATGAACAGATCTGGTTACAGCATATTTTTTAAACTTTTTTTGAAACTTTTCTGATAGGTAAGTGAAGGAGAAATCTGTTAGATTTTGGTGGTGATCAAGATCATCTGCTGGTTCCAGAATATTTTTTTAGATCTGATTCTTTACCATTGTAGTACAATTTTTGCTTCCGAGTTTGTGGCCCAGACAAATTCACTGCAGTTATCAAACTAATAATGTCACCAATGTGGTTCCAAATTCCATTGTTAACTCTGCTATCTTGTGATGTCCTGTCTTGTGATTGAGGAGTTGCTATCATGACATGTTATTGGATTCAGCCTGATCCAATCGACATGCTACACAAATAGTGAAATCGTCTGAGCCACGGTGTAAAATCTCCATGTCCAGCAACTTCAGTATGAAGATTGTGCCAAATCTTTATGGACACTAATACATCAAAATCAGTCTCGCATTATACAAACATCATTAGTGCCCTCACCATAAATGGGTTGGAACACACACTTGAAACAGAAGCAAACATTTTTTTCACTCGTTGGCAATTTATGTCCGTTTAGTCATCATTTATTGTATTTATGATATAGAAGATTTATGTATATTTGATTTGCTGGCTATATTAACCCTTAAGCTGTGTGACCAAACACTTTATGCCTTTTCTCTCCCATGTTTTTCAGATGCAAACAGTGGTTGGTTAACTGCTGTCGCCAAGATTTGGCATCAGAGCCTCCAGAGCAGCTGCATGGGCTCTACAGACTTTGCTCAAAACACTTTGAGCCTTCTATGATCTCTCGTCAGGTGACAAGCAGATCTGTTGTCTAATATTAGAAGAATTCGTTTGCAATATGTAGATTTAATGCAGTTCATCAGAAATAATGACTACTATGAACTTGGTGAAAAATGCAGTATGTAGAGGAAAAGCAGAAGTGTGACCCAGTGTTTTTCCCTTTTCAGAGTGCCTCTAGCTGCGTCTTAAGAGAAGACGCTGTTCCAACAATATTTGACTTTGCAATGCCTGTGAATAATCAATCGTCCTGCAACAGAAAGAGAGCCAGAGATCCTGTAAGTGTTTTATGTTTAAAGAGTTCAGCTTTTCTTTTTTTTTTTTTTTTTAATCAGACATTAAAGCTCAAAATTCAAATCTGTAATTATCTTTTCCTTCTTAGTCGGAAGAAGAACCGACTTCTGTGAAGAAAACAAAAGGTGCAGTGAATTATTTTATTCTTTGTTTGGAAATGTTTTAAGTTGTAGTCATTTCAGCATTTTAATCAGTTGTTTTTCTACTCAATTAGAAGCAACTGAAGCAGAAGTACCTGACGAGATGACAGAAGTTTCTGCAGAGAACAGTGCGACACCCCAACTTCAAAACGATAACCAAACCCAGGGGGACACAGCCGGCTCCAAAGCAAAAGAAACCCTGAAAGTTTATTTCAAGGAAATCCTTGCGCTGACCGGGTTCAGCATCAACGGCGTTAACATCAACACCGACGAGCCGATCGGCAGCGCCAGAGGTCAGCAAGCTCTCAATCGCATCTGTGTGGAAAAAATCGACAAGAAGGAAATCCTCCAGTTCAGCGAAGACCTGATGAGGGAGGAGATCCAAAACAGCCTCCGACTGGCACGATTCTTCTCCGTCCTGCTTCAGGACGCGACAAGCATAGAGGGAAAGGATCAGATCCCAATTTTCATCAGGTCCGTCACGGTCGACGGGTTCCCACAAAAGCACCTCATCGGGTTCTTACCGTGTGACTTAGATTCAGAGAATTTGTTTTATATGCTTCTGTCTGAGTTGCGAAACAAGTGGGGGTTGAGGATGGAGCACTGCAGAGGACTGAGCTACCTGGTCACAGGTAGCATGTGTCAGAAAATGCGAGACCTCACCTGCAGGATCCTGCAGGAGTTTCCTCAAGTGGTTTTGTCTCCCAGTGACCCGTATGCCTTCAACATATGGATTATCCGCTGCATGCCCGTGCCCTCCATTCAAAACGTTGCAGACACTGTAGAAGAGGTGGCGTCGTTACTCAGGAGAACCCCAGAACTGTGGAAAAGACTGGAGGGAAAGATCCAGATGACGTACGGTCACGTCAAAGGGGAAGCGGAGCGAGTGAAGGCCGCTGCCAGTGACAACTGGGAACACGGAACCGACGCGTTCCAGACCATGCTGGAAATTCTGGAGCCTTTCCTGAACTGCATCAATGAGATGATTTCCAAGGTCGATGAAGATACCGCCCAGCAGATGGCCAAGCTCAAGCCCATTATGAAGAATTTCAACTTCATCATCACACTGGTTGTTCTGAAGAACACTCTCTGTTGTGTGAGCATACTCAACTCCAGTCTCAGGGGAATAATCAGCATCAGCAGTACCTTGCAGTACACAATTTCCAATGCCTTAAAGCTGGTAAGCAAATACCAACAAGATATCGCCGTGTTGCACAGGAAGTGGTTTTCAGATGCAGTGGGCAGGGCGAAGAAGCTGGGGGTGGAAGTCACCAAACCGGAGATGGCTCAAGGGGAGGCGGCCGAAATGCCGTTGGACGACTTTTACCGCGAGAGCCTGAGCCGGCCCATCCTGCAGTATCTGGTCGCAGAGGTGAAAAGAGTCTTCAGCACGGAGATGGTGAGGATCCTCCGCTGGCTTTCGTTGGTGCCGTCGTACATGGCCGACCACAATTTCAGCATCCGCAGGGATAAAGTGGCCGACGCCAACTTGAACAACCTGGCCAGGCCCGACACGTTTTACGAAGAGCTCGGTTCTTGGGAGGTGAAGTGGAGGCACGCCAGCAAGCGTCGGATCCTCCCCACCACCGTGTTCGCCACGCTCAAGATTCCCGATATTGGCTTTTACCCAAACGTGCAGAGCTTGCTGAGGGTGTTGGGCACAGTTCCATGTGTAAACGCAGAAGCGGACGTGTACGGGCAGTACCATATGGTACTGGAGCGATGCCACTCCTACCTGAGAGCCACACCAGACGACCAAAGACGCTGCAGCATGGCGTACATCTACGTCAACCAGGATGTCCATTTCAGCGTTGAAGAGATGGTGGAGTTATACGTCCAGAAACACCCAGACATCCTGCAGCTACTGCAGATTGTGAGTCTGTTTTCACCACTAGAGTGTCGTCTGTGTGGGTTCTCGTTTATCCAGGTCACCGTTAACCAAAGCTGTTTAAATGAATCCACTGGAATTTAAGAAAGTTCCTTGAAAACATTTACATTAAGAAGCTGAGACGAGACCAACAAGCATCAGAACTGAAGAAGCCTTTTGGATGAGAAGCGAAACGTTATCAAGGAACTTTCTTAAAAGTCCAGTGGGTTGATTTAAACAACTTTGGATAACTAGAGTTAAAATGTTGTTGTCCTCGTAAACAGTAAATGTATATTCTTCTTAAAATTGCATTAAATTTGTGTTTCAGGATGACAACGCTAAGGAGAAGCCTCCCAAAGGTAAGAAGACATGATCCATCACACAGATAGCGCCTCGTGTAACCAGCATGTGATCACAGTATTTTCTGCACTATAAGGAGCACTGGACTATAAGGCGCACCTTCAATGAATGGCCTAATTTTAAAGCTGTTTTCTTATAAAAGGCACACTGAATTATATAAGGCACACTGTCGGCTTTTGAGAAAATTAATGGCTTCCAGGTGCGTCTTATAGTGCGGAAAATACTGTAGTTAAACGGTAGTAAAATCGGTTTATTGTCATGATGTAAATTATATTGTTCACAGAATAAGAGCAGGTTTAGTGATGACGATATGACTCATGATAAACTTTGGTTATATCATAAATCCTGCATATTCAATATATTTATACTACATTCTTGGCAAGTAGCACACTCTCTAGTGTGCTTAATGTGTTTGTTTTTCCCCTTGTTGTCATTTCAGTGGCGTCCCATGGGAACCACGCTGAAAAGGATACTGAAGAAGAGCTGCAGCTCATAAACCTGGAGATGGATGCTGAGAGGCTGGTGGAGATGAAGTGTGCCGAGACGGACAGAGAGGCTCTTAAATCCGCTCTGCAGGCTGCGGTTACGGCCGCGTACGGCAGCCAGAGCAGGAACCACGGCGACGCGTCCGCTCTGGATGGAGAGGTCGAGTACGTGACCAAGTCTGAGATGAAAGAGGTGCTCACCGTGTGCGAGAACGCCGTGCGGGAGGGAATCCTCATGGAAGTGGGGAGTTCGTTCTTCTCTCTGTTCATCGATCGGGTGGTGAAGCTGGGAGAGAAGGACCACCTTCCTCTCTTCTTGAGGTTCGTGGACAGTTTCGATGTCATGCGGTTGGAGTTGTTGGGATTCCTCGAGGCGGATCTGGATTGCGACACTATGGTCCAGCGTCTCCTGGAGATCGTGACAGAAAAGTGGCATCTCGATTTGAATAACTGCAGAGGTCAAGCGTACCTCGGCTCCGGCGATGTTTCTTATAAGCTGAAAGCCTTCGCCTGCAAAGTCCAGGAGAAGTATCCTCTGGCTATCAGCACGCACTGCTCTTCCTACTCTTTCAACACGTGGTGGTCGAGATCTCTGCCGGTACCCGCCGTGAAGAGAGCGTTGGATATATTCGAAGAGGTTGTGATGTTTTTCGGCACCAGCGTTGCCCTTCAGAAACAGCTGGACCATGTGATCGCTGTCGGTCTGAGAGAAAGCTACGAGAAGGTCCAGGAGCTGCAGGGGAAGTTCTGCGGCGTCTGGCAGGAGAAGCACGACTCGTACGAGGTGTTCGTTCAGATGCTGGAGGCGTTGGTGGACTGTCTGGAGAGATTCAAGAACAACCCGCAGAGATGGAAAAGCTCCGTGTCCGAACAAGCCGGGGCGCTCCTCCGCAAGGTGATGGAGTTCGATTTCATCATCGCCATGGTGGCCTTGAAAAACGCGTCGTCCTTCACCAGGGAGCTGAGCGCAGCTCTGCAGAAGGACCACTTCAGCGCCGCCTCACAGCTTTGCCAAATCAACGGCATCGTGGCCACGCTGAACAGAGTGAAAACCAACATGAAGGTGTTCCACCAGAGCTGGTTCGATGAGGCGTGTGCAATCGCACAGAGTCTGAGAGTTCAGGTCGAACTGCCTGAAAGCGCTTTGCCAAGAGACGGGATGATAAAACCGGTCAGTTTTTACAAGGATAGCTTAAGCGTGCCTCTAGTAGATAACCTCATCACCGCCGTTAAGGATCATTTCTCTGAGGACCACAAAGAAGCGCTCAACTTCCTGTCGCTGGTTCCGTGCTCGGTCACCGTGAGCTACATGTTCGAGAGCCTGAAGTCGAAGCTTCCGCTCTACAGCAGCGATCTTCCCGACGCTGACAACTTCTTCACGGAGCTGTGCTGCTGGAGAGTGACGTGGAAGACCAAAGTTGCTTCCGTGACCATACCGGGCACCATTTTTCACACGCTGCGTCTGCCGCTCATGCAGTACTTTGGAAACATCAACGCCCTCCTGAGGATCATGTCCGTGCTGCCCAGCACCGCGCTGGAGGACTGCGGGGTGGTGATGCGCCACAAAAAGTTCCAAGAGTACTTAAGGAACACGAATCCCTCGGACCGATCCCCCTGCCTGGCGATGCTGCAGGTGAGCACGGACTTCAGCCGAGACCTGGACCGCATGGTGACCCAGTGTCTGAAGGTCACCCCCCAGGCCCTGGAGGGAATCTGTCTGGTAGGTGTTTTTAGTTATAAGAGCAAAATGGTAAATTTTCTCTGAATCGTATTAATTATTTGAATGTTAAAGTACATTCTAATTCCATGGATTTCTTTGCAGGACAAAGAATCCAAAAGTCTCATCAAGAACCCTGAAAACAACATGGAAGGTGCGGTTGATGAGACGCCTGTTTTTATTACATTTTCTAACGTCTTCGTCGAGTTACCAAAAGTGCGACAACAGTTGTTCCCACAAGTGTTCAGTCATAAATTAAAATCAGAAGACGTCACAAAGATTACATTATCTGTGTTCAAACTATTAAACTTTTAATTTAACAGACGTTTCAATATTTCTAGGCAGGACGTTGTTTATTTAAATTAAAGTGGACCAGTGAAGGTCTGATCCAATGGGTCAGTGGGCAGAAGTGAAGCGTACCCGTTTTAGAACAGCGTATTCTGCACTCGGTATGATTTTTTTTTGTACATATACTGTACATGTACTTTATTTTTAACTTTTTATATTATGATTGATAAAACAATCCCAGTCCTTTCTATTACAGCTGCTCGCAGTGAGAGAGTGTGGGGACTAAACTGTCTACCTGCTGGTCAGACCTCCCAAAAATAATGTGATGGAAAGAGGAAAATATTATGGAGACAAAAAACCATTGAGAACAAAAGAACTCAAAGTCATTTCAAGTGTGAAAATGATCCCATGTCACTTTCACATCTTCGGAAATTGGCATCCTTACAGGGTTTTTAAAGAATAGATAATTTAACATGCTGGTCAAAAATCATAACGTTTTAGACTGGAATGAGTACAAAACTAGAAGATCTCTTTGAAAATGAAATATCTTTGTGCTGTTCTTTATTCCATTCAGTTCGACATAGGACGTTTTGAATGTTTTAAACTTATACATTTGTTTATTTGATTCGTGAGGCGTAATTTGAATATTGGTCATAACTTCTTTTGTTGTCATTTTATTCCGACCCTTACCCCGTTTAGTTGATTCTGTCGAAGAGGAAACTGAAGATCTTAACATTCAGCGATCTCCTGAGAAGATCGAGGATGGAGACGTGAAGCCGGTGGATGAGAACGGACATTCAGGAGATAATCGCCAGAGCTTCGCGACGGTATTCCAAGTGGCTGCTCTCCTGGGGAAAAAGAACAGCAGCTTCTCTGAGCTGTCAGAAGAGGACAGAACATCGATCGTCCAGGAGCTGTCCGCCTGCCACTGGTTTTGGAATCCGAGCCGAAGCGCACCTCGTATGAGCGGCGATGAAACGATGAGCCTTCTCATCAAGGGAATCAGAGACGTCATCCTCAAGGAGATTCAGCTGTCGCCGTTCTTTTCTCTTATTATAGACAAACCTGTGAACATAGTTGAGAACACGTATCTACCTGTTTTTGTCAGGTACGTCGGAGGATCTGCTCCCAAAGTGGAGCTCATGGGGTTCCTGCCCTTCAATGAAAGCAGTCACTTTGAAACACAAGCGAATAAGCTGGCTAAGGTCCTCACTGAAGACTGGGCTCTGCCGATGTCTCAGTGTCGAGGACTAGCCTTCATGCCCCTGGGCTCAGGTTATCAAAGCCTGAAGAAGATGTCTTTGGATTTCCTCAAGGGTTACCCCCTCGCTGTCCAAACACCCAGCGAGTCTTGTGGACTCGCCCATTGGCTGGCGAGAAGTGTACCTTGTCCTTCGGTAGCAAAAATGTTGGATATTACAGAAGATCTGCTGTTGTTCTTCGATGAATCCCCTCATCTGGAGGGACAGTTGGCCCACGCCGTCGACGGGCTCCTCAACATGCCGAGAGAGGCGTTAGAAGAAATCCCAGAAACGTGTTGTTCCAGGTGGAAGAAGAGAGAAGACTTCTTTGACATATTGGTCGATACTTTGGAGGGCGTTCTCAGCTGCTTAGATTCCGTTAGCACAACCGCCGTCGGTTCCAAGTCCATGCATGCGCAGGTTCTGTCCACCGCTCTGAGAAAAGTGGATTTCATCGTCACCCTCGTGATTCTGAAGAACGCTTGCGCTCCTCTTCGTAACTGCAGCACTGTCTTTCGCTGTGGAAACCCCGCCGACATTCTCTGCGAAGTGGAAAAAATCCCCTCCATCATATCGACCCTCGACAAAATGTTAGAGAACGTGAACGCCGCTCACTCCTCCTGGTTCGAGCAGGCGTTCCAGTTGGCGACCAAAGTAGCTCCGGAACAAGTGTGCTTCTCGGAGGAAGCTAGCAATTACGAATCCCCAGAGATATATTACAGAGAGAACCTGAGCGTTCCCCTCCTCAGGAGTCTCATCGATGAGATGAAGTACAGCTTCTCAGACGGCCACTTGAAGGCCTTATCGGTTCTCTCTTTGCTCCCCTCCTGCAATCCCATGCTGTCAGAGTCTACCGACAAACCGTTCAGTCTCTACCTGACGGATCTCCCCGAGCCCGAAGCGGCAGAACAAGACATCAACGCCTGGGCTTCTGTGTGGAGAGAGAAATACCAGGATGTAACCCCTCCGACGTCCATCGCCGAAACCCTAGCCCACCCCGAGTCAGCCAACCACCCCACCGTCACCTTACTGCTGAGACAAGTAGCCGTTTTGCCGAGTGTCAGCATGGAGTGTGACCTGATGAAGACCACTCTGAACTCCACGAGGGACCTGTTAAAACACACTGTGTGCAAAGGCAAAGTATTGGATCGAGTGGTCCTCCTGTCTCACAGCACGACACTGCAGAGGCTGCCGGAAGTATTCGAGAAGAGTGTGGAGCTCGACCCGGAGATCGATTCCTTCCTTTCACTGGTAAAGATTTTTGTTTTTTCCATTTTCTGTGGAGTCATTTTAACATAAAACAATATGACAGTATTTTACAGCCCGTCTAATCACTGTTAACTTACTGTAGGTGATGGAGGCTATACAAAGACTAAAGCTGGACAGTGGTGAGTTCCTTTAAGTTAAACTAGTAAGAAAAGCACCGTGTTTAAGCCTGCATTGTGTAGAGATGACATAAAACTGCTCAGCTCTAGACCCTCCTTTAGGCCTTTGTTTATTTACTCTGAACAAACCAGTGAGGGCATAATCCCGTGCCTATGTTTGATTTTACTTTCTACTTTTGCTCTTGAAGTAAACCCAACAGATCCATCAGAATCTCCTGCCGCCGATGGTGCGGAGAAGCCGGTTGAAGAAGACGACGCACCGGCGATGGACGTCGCTCAAGAGCCCAGAAAAACCATGTCCTTCTACGAGCCGCAGCTGCGTGAGGAAATGCTCAAGGAACTCTGGGACTCGCAGTTCTTTACCATTATAACTGAGCAAGCTGTTAAGATTGACGGTGAGGACTATGTGCCGCTGTGCATCCGATACTTGAGCAAGGAGGACATCCAGTGTGAAGAAACACTGGCTTTCATCCCGTTTGGGGAAGACCCGCTTGTCCTTGCCGATGCCGTTGAAACAGCGTTGTCTGAGAAGTGGGGGCTGAACATGGAGTACTGTAGAGGACAGTCTTTGTTAAGTGTCAGTAAAGTAGGAGCTCAGATGAGGGCTGTGAGTTCAGCTATCGCTCAGAAATATCCCCAGGCTACCAGAACGCTCAGCTCTGCTTTGTCTCTGAATGTGTGGTTGGCCAGATCGTCCCCCATTGAGGAAGTTGCCGCCGGGTCGAACCTCATCGGCCAATTATTGCGTTGGCTCACGGGGGACCCGGAGCGGCAGAACAGACTGGAAGACGTGATCATCCACGTGTTCCGGCACGACGAGGGAAAGGCCAGCGAGCTGAGGGACAAACTGGTTCGAAACTGGCAGAAGAGTCACGACATGCACGAGGTGCTCTTGGAGCTCTCAGAGGCCGTCATGCTCTGTTTGAACGAGCTCCAAAGAGAAGGCAGTCCACCAGACCGGCAGCAAGCGTCGCGCTTCTTCAACGCCATTAGAAACTTTGAGTTCATCTTGTCAGCGGTGGTGCAAAAGAACATCCTTAGCATTACTCAGAAACTGAGTGAGTCTCTTCAGGGTAAACCTTTAGATATGTTACACGCCGTCAATATTTTGCCCGATTTGAAAGCGGCTCTCGATAACCTGAAGAGCGACGTGGACGCCCACCACAAGGCCTGGTTCGAGGAAGCCGTCGCGCTGGCGTCTAAACTCCACGTGACCATGCTGCATTCGGTGCTTCTAGAACCACTGAGCGAGTTTTACAAAGAATCCATCAGCGTGAAAGCGGTGGAGCACTCGATTTCCGAAATTGACGACCTCTTCACGGACAAGGTCCTGGATACCTTGAGGTGTCTGGAGATTGTGCCTTACGCAATGTCCAAAGTAGAAACCAGCGTTCTGAGCGGTCTGGTGTTCCGACTGTACAAGGAGGACTTACCAGATCAGGCGTCCCTTCACCCCGAGATGAAGTCATGGAAGGAGAAGTGGTTGGACCCCATGGCGGGGTACCTCCCCCAGACCGTCCTCGACACGCTCAAGACGTCTCAGATAAGAAGTTTCAGTAACGTCGAAACTCTCCTCAGACTTCTGGTCATTTTGCCGTTTTCAAGAAGGGAGAGCAGCTTCAAGCAGGGAAAAAGAAGCTTACAGGAGTTCATGCAGCAGGACAGACGATCCCTCACCGAGCTGCACCCGCTGTAGGAGTCCATTTCTTGTCAGGACTAGTAGATTTAAGCAATGCTTCTCGGATGTCACCCCCATCACGATTAAGAATCAGCGTCTCAAGCCTAATCCAAGGCCTGGACTCAATATTTTCGTGTACATTATTGATATAAGTTCTTGAAATTTTTCCTTTGTTACCCTGCAAACGAAGTCCTATGATATGTTTTTGTTTTTTATCCTGTAGTTTGTACAGTTGTACGACCCAATGGGACCAGAGTCTTGGCAAACAAAAATAAAAAATCAATGCTCCATCGGTTATCAAAGCTTGTGTGCCTTGATGCAGAAAACAAACAGTTCACATGTATCACAATAACACGGATGATGAATCATGTCCCATTGGAGTTGACTGACCTCTATACAGTTGTCCTGAATGAATTCTAATTATGAAAATGCACCCTTACCTTTCCTGGGCACAAATAGAAATGGTTAGATCCATCATGTCTTCTGATGATTTCTCATGTTTCCTGTCTCTTTGCAGGAAAGATTTTTTGCTGTAAACGTATCTTTGAAAGAGTGTTTCCTTTATAGGAAAACCTTCATATATATTTGTCAAAAAAGTAATAAAAATCTATAAAAAGATTACTGTTTTGTTGCTTGTTTTTAAATCTCTAACTGTGGGATTGTATTGGTTATGTCTCTAATGGACCACAAGGTGGCGCAGTCAGGCTGTAATTCACCTTCAGAGGAATTGAATAGATGAAAATCCATGTTTAAAGGTTTAATATTTGCAATAATAACTCAAACTAGGTTCTTTTCCACCAGCTATAGCTGACTCACTAGCTGCTAAAACTAAAAACAATTATTTTTAATTTATGGAAGTGGATCCCTTTCAGTTTTGCTCCAAAGATCAATTGATTTGCAACCCAGGCTGCCGGTGTTAATGATTACTGAATGAAAATGGGCCGTTCACTAGTTGAGGCTCTGATCTATAAAAATTCCTTTCACGATTCATTTACTGATCGAGCAAGGCTGTGGGTTTATAGGCTTCGGGTCATCAAGGTCATATAAAATCATCTCTGGATGCCTGGTAAATATTTTACAATGGCCTCATTTTGCAAAATCTCTGACCTGCCAGGTATGCATGACAAACAAAGTTGAACAGCGTTTCCCTGTGATGCAAATCAATGCGTTGAGGCCCCATTCTTACCATTGTGGTTGGGTTAATATTTAATTTCCAAGAACAAGTGCATTCTGTGGCTCAGCTCTGGGTGGTCAATTATTTGCTATGAATTCCAATCTGGAGTATAAACTTTTAAAAGCAGAATTTTGATAGTAGGTACTTGTTTGACTCAGACTTTAAAATTTAAAGTCATTCAAAATAATTTAAAGTTTAAATTATTAAACACATGTGGAGATATTGGATTGTTTCAAAAATCCACATCTTTTTGCAAATTATTTTAATCGGATTTATTCTATTGCAGTCTTCTGAAAGTCTTCTTACATCCACGTTAAATTCAAATTAAAGACCTGATCCCACTTTAACAGTCCTTGCTTTTAGTATCCCGTCACTCTGGTGACGTCAGGCCGGCTGATCTCCACTGATAACCCCACTGGGGTGCGCTTGTTTTTGAAGAGACCCGTTTTGTTCCTGTGCGCTGGGACAGCACATACCCCCCCTCCCTGACAAAAGCCCTGATTGTCGGTGCTCAGCTCAGTGTGAAAGGAGCATCTCCCGGTCGGATCTGCGTCAGCGGCGCTCGGAGGCCTCCCTGACGCATGCGTGCGTAACGCAGGACCGTGCGCAACGCAGGAGGACCTCCGTGGTTCCACGGGGGACATTGTTCTCATTAAATCTGAGGTGCAGCTGTTTGTTTGTTTGTTTGTTTGTTTTTTGTTTGTTTGATCTCAGGAACACGTCCTCCCTTGTGAAGCAAAAAAAAACAACAAGGTATCGCCATAACTGACCCCTGCTGCAGGTTTCCTGCCGGAAGTCAAGGTTGTGCACCGATGCTGAGACCCGTGGTGCTCGGTAATCACGTCCACGCACAGCCAGAGTTTAACTGCGCTCCTCAGGGGACGACAGAGGGCTTAAGTGGATTTTATTTCAAGGTCGCCTTTCAAGTGAAATTGGTAATAAGGCCAAAACTCAACCCGCACGACTACCACCAGCAAAATGTTTGGTTTTAATCAGGAGGACGTCAACATGTTGATTGTACTCTTTAGAGTACACTCGGTTTGGACTTGGAATTTTAAAGTTTGAACAGGTGAAGTTTAAAGATTGTTAATGATGAGGCATCTATAAGAGATGCTCCAGTCATCAGGCAGAGGGCCCAGAACAATAACCTCCATACATCTCTAGTTCCCAGAGCAACGATCAAAAGCTTTTGTAATCCTTACAGAAATAAGCTTTAATCATTCATATACATGCCGTGTTGGTCTCACGCCCCCGCCAACTACAATCAAATATGGGGGGGGGGGGTAAATTCATAAGAACCAGATGTATCTGCACAATTTATCTATTGAGCGGCTCAGAGAAGCCTGGTGCCCATCCTCACGTTTCCTCTATCGCGTTCTGTTTACCAGAGGATGTCTGTAGATGAATGGACTCTGCTGAAGTCATCACCCCACCCGCATGTTTCACCTCAGCCCCCACCTCCACCCTCAACACCCTTTGCTCCTCTTCAGCAACACCTCTTCAGGGGCAGTGATGTGGCCTCAAACGGTGATGAAGGAGCTGTAATGTCGCAGCGTAAAAGAATGTTTTTTCTTTTAAATAGAAAGAAAATAGATCCAAAAAAATAAGTCATGTAATTTTTAAATGATGCATTGCTCTGTTTTAATTCAGCTTTTGGATTAGATGGATGGCAAACAGTCGATCTGTAGTGATGATGTCATGAGACACATCCTGCAGCTGCATGATAAATAAAAGACACCCCCCACCCCCACGACATTTTAGTGGATTATAGACAGATCCTCCAATTCACAGCCAGGATTCAAAGCATAACGCACTTGGATGAGAAGAAAGTTTCCACTTTTCCTTTCAGGGTTAGTTAAACAATCGTGTCGAATGATGAAATAATCAATGAATGTCTTGATTTTCTCAATTCCAGCTTGGAAGCTGTGGTTTGTGTTAAAATGACAAAAATCACAGGAGGAGAGAAAAACGATGAATCATCTTCTCTGGGGGGGAATTTAAAGTAATCTGGATTGAATGTGACGATAAAATTCATTCAGATCACAGAAACCTGAGAATGAACTATATTTTATATTCTAGATTCTATATTACAGATGTTAATATTCTACTTTTCACTGCATGTACATAACTGTGTCAACAGGTACTTATCATTAATAAAATACAAAATTAGCAATGAAAAATGCATGTAGCTCTTAAACCTGGAAGCGTTCCACACAATTATTTCAGTTTATTTATCTGAGTCTGATCATCCATCACTGGGGTGTAACAGTGCTTCCTTAACCTTTTCATGTCAGGGGCCCCAAACAGATCCAACATAGATCTGTAATAATGAAATGATTTGTTTTTAGATATTTTATTACAGAAAATACATGAAAACTGTTTAAATTTTCCATGAATTTATTAAATATGAGTGAAATCATTCTGAAAAATAAAAGCCTTTCTTTTTTGATCTAGAACCAGGGATCCCCTGAGACAACCCCCCTCCCTCCCTCAGTGACACCTGGGAGCCCGTCCGACCCCACTTTGAAAACCACCGTCCCAGAGGAGGACCACATGACGTGTTCAAAAGTAGCACCCATCTGTCACTTGAAAGAACTCAGTCTTCCAAACACAATAGAGACAGAGGTTATAAACAAATGGCGTACAAAGATGTGGGTCCACTCAGACAGATTGGACGGGGACTGTTGTTTCTGTGGCGACCCCCACAGTGAGCTGTGGCATCCCTCACAGGAGGGACACCGGAGGGTGATGGGATTTTCACGTGGTCGATCCGAAGCTGTCACCGTCCGTCTGCAGGTCTGATTTGACAGTTTTTACCCCGATAATGAACCGAGATGTCAGGAATCCTGGACACTAAGCAGGAGAAGAAGCATGAACGCTTCCTGCTTTGTTGTATTTATAAAGACTAATGTTAAAATTCTGGTTTTAAATGTGATTGGAAACGTATCTATGAGGTCGAATGGCTTCAGTTGGTCGTAGAAGATGTACTCAATCGGGTATAAAGGAAGAGAAATGAATGGATTTTAAAAATGAAAGCAGAAGTTCGAAGGTTTGGCATTAAAACTGAACTGTGTTGACAACATCTACATTATTTCTGTTTTTCTTTCTTTTATGTCATCTTAAAACAATTATAACAACAAAGATTCTTTAAAAAAAAAAAAGAGTGATTTTGAATGTTTCCTCTATGGTTCTTTTTATGGATTTTCAGAATCCAGCTTGGGTTCAAGGGGATCCTGACAGGCCTGATGGGAACATGGGGGCAGTTTCTCAAGGGGGGCAATTTCCCAGGGGTGTATTAAAGCATCTGCTCTCCTCTGTGGCTCCGAACCACCTGTAGGGAAAGATTATTCCCACCTGTGAGCTTCCACTTTTGTGATATTGGCCCGATCCTCCATAGATCCAAAGGCCGACGGCACAAACACCCTGATGTTCATTCATCCAAACATTAATGCTACATTCAGGGACTGCTGGGATAAATCCAATATTATTGAAATATAAAGTTTCTACATGTAGTTTTTAACCAAAGGTAAACAAATGATTTATTTTTATGCATACTTACATTCTGGGCTCACTTTAGCTGTAATAACCAATAATCTGAAGCGATTCATCACATTTTTTGATTATATTCCTCTCAAAAGGATGCCCAAACTGCATCTGGATTAAATGATGGTGTTGTAAAAAGAGGCAATAAATGCGATTTCTTTTTTCAAATCGTTCCAACATGTGAAAAAGATTATTGGGACGGTCAAAAAGGACAATGTACAACAATATCTCTGCAAAGCTGGTTTCGATTGTAGGAGCGGAATATCTATCATAACTCATCTCTGGTTCTGCTGTTCTGAGTCATTTCATTATCGTGACCTCTAGTGGCTCCCCCCTCTCCCCCTTCCGTCTCCCTCACAAGGTGTCCTTCCTCTGGCGGGTGAAAAGGTGAAGATCTAGAAGCTGCGTGCTGATCCAGAAGTTTTCTCTGTCTGGTCCTGCATGCTGGAAACTCCAGGACTCCCACAGATGTTCCACCGTGTGCCCGTTCCCAGTTTGACCACCGTGTGAGACACATGGAGCTCCTCTGGAACCAGATTCACCTCCTTCTGTAAATAATATACATACAGGCCAACCACACTTTGTGGAAAAGGTTGCTCGGCACCCTGTTTGGCAGCAGATTTAGACAGACACCGGATCTGGGTGTTCCCAGAGGAAGTGGGATTGTTGAGGTCTGTAAACGTGCCGTCTCCAGAGACAGCAGCGATGACACCTGATCCGCTCGTCCCAGCGGAGCCGGGTCGGCCTGTGTTAGCTATACCAGTCACAAGGTCAAGGTCTGGACCACAGCTCACTCTTGGCTTTGTCTGAAGGCTGGAGGTGCAGCAGATTCTAAGGGAAACGATCCCATACCCACAGCTTCCTACAGCTGGCCCTGCAGCGTATCGCTTACAGTGTGGTTAATATTAGAGGAAATCAAGCGGTACAGAAGAACTCTCTGTAACGTTAAGAGAGATTTATTTAAAAAGCTTCAGGGACATGTGTTGTGTATTACATGTGCTCCTAATGTCACATTCCATTACAGTATATAGTGACCATCACACGATATCGACGCTAATTATTTTATCAGTCATGTTTTCTCAGAGGATTGTTTCCAATATGAAGTATATTTTTCTATTTGCTGTGTGTCAGAGCAATAAACACAGAACATTTCCCTCCAACTTCACTGATGAAGGTCGTCACACCAGAGGCTGTGGAATTCTCCCACAGCTCAATCATTGTTTAATTTTGTTTACGGCACCTATTTTCATTTATTTTTTTGGTCTGAATGCAAAAAAAAAAGTTAGAAAAACATCATGTAAAAACATCTTAATGTGAACCATCGATACGGATTTGAATGGAAAACATGAGACATTGAACTTATTCCTAGAAATATTTATCAATAAAAGCTCATCTCTAGAAAATGACTAATAATCCAGGATCCACCCTTTAGTCTGGATCTGAAACAAATAGTTATCAGGGTCTGTTCTGGACCAACACCCATCCTCCATTTGAGTCCCATGGAAATCCATTCAGTTTTTTTCCCCACTGTTGACAAATCAACAAACAAATCTGTTTATTTCAGTGCATGGATCAATAATGACACGTACCCCCTAAGTGTACACTACTATAATAATATACTACTTATAATAAGCAGCGTGAATGAAGGTCTCACTTTGAAAATTAACACTGTTTTTACTGCTCCTTAGAAATCTAATCAATGTTGTGGTCCTGAAACTGTCGGCTTTTATTCCACCAGTATTTTAGGAATGCTGTTCCAGTTAGCAGTAAGACACTGTCTGAAAGGCCCAATAAAAAGCTGTTATAATCTAAAATCTTTACAGGCAACAGTTATTTTTCTTCCCTCTTAATCTAACATTTAATCTACTACTATTAAACATAATGATAAATCCACTACTGAGAGTCCTTTGAGAACTTGAGGAAACTTTAATAGCAGTACGGCCAGAGAGGCTATAAAAATTCCATTAAAATAAGGTCACATAGATTATTTATTCATCATCACAGACGCGCCGTAATTCACTTCATGTCCCCGCGGGAATATTATGTGATTACTCCACCGTGTTTTTACTGTATTTATCCGACTACATTCCAGTGCGTCCGAGGAGCTCTGCCCCGGTTCTACCCTGCTTTCTTATGCTAATGCGGTTCTGACATCAGCAGTGAGATGAGAGCAGGGCAGGGGTACTTCAGAGCTGAGTCTGCCCCCCCTCTCACACTCACTCAGTCAAGCGTTCCTGCCCCAGTCGCACCACAGACGCCGCTCTGATTCGCACCATGCGTACCTGTCCGGAGTTATTTTACCACCCGATGCTGGATTTTACTCGTGCGTCCAGTTGATAACCGACAGAAGAGAAACACCTAAAGGATATTCCGACCTGCTGAGGTGTTGACTTCACTTTCTGGTGTAGTTTTTTTTTTTTTTTTTTTAACGCAACTTTGGAAGCTGAGCGCTGCCGCTAAGGTGAGAAGAACGCGGAGGAAAAAGTTGCGCACGCTGCTGTTCGTGCGTCTTTACGCGCGTTAAATAAGTTTAAAGTCAGGGACTCCTAACTCGGAATAATTTTGAGGTTTTTTTTTTTTTTTTTTTTTTTTTAGGTTAAAATGTTTTAGTTTACTTTATTCCACTCTGCTTTACAAGCATTCATAGCAGCGGTTTCAAAATCTGCGTTAAAAAAGCATCACCTGCCTGTAAAATAGTTTCTTATGGAAAACTTCTGTCCTCACAGACAGAATGTCCAACTACACGAACAAGAGGGCGTTTAAAATATATTCCTGTCCCGACTCTGTTAGTTATTAATCTTCCCTAATCAGGCAACAGATCCCCGATGATGGTTTGGAAATATGATTCACGGTCCGCTCGGTGCGCCTTGCCCTGTTTATCTCCGCCTGATGAGAGACGCACATCGGATGGTGTGAGGCTATCAGCTTCTATCCTCTGGGGAGAAACAGGAGCTGCCATTTAGTCCACTTTGGCCGAAAGTAAATTTAAACAGCAAATCCACTTGAAGCAGCGATTTAGATTAGCGCCAAGCGGCAAACATAGACCTTAGGTAGCGTCTGGGAATTATTTATTTTCATGGATGGGCTGATGACGTTATCATATCAACACTATGATAAACTTAGGCTTTAGAAATAGTTTGTCTGCTCGTTTAAACTCTTTAAGCATCCGTGGATTTCTCACGGTTTCTCCGACAATCAGCGACCAGGAGGTTCTTGCGTTCTGACGCGGTTCGTTATCTCCTGCCTTCAAAGGGTCCACATCAGCTGGGGGCCACATCTGATAAAGCTTCTGGGGATCTGTCCCGTCCTGCGCTCCTCGGCCCTCTGGCATCCAGACTGGTCAATAATTACTATCTAGACTAGAATGAACCGAACTGGTTCACGGGAAATAGATTCTCCTGGTCTGGAAAGCCTCGTGATGTTTATTCGTCGGTGAGATCCGAACTTCGGTAACAAACAACCATCGAGTCTCATGACTCTCCTTCTGTGCGCTAAAAGCACCCAAATGTAGATTAAACTTTAAACCAAACGGACACGCACTCTGTAGGAAAATTACGCAGGTCCTTTATTTTAATCCAAGAGATTTACTCGTTTTAAAGTTCAATTTTTTCTGCTTTTTATTTACATTTAAAGCCTGGAGTGATTTTTCTTTATTTTTGTACAATATTTGAGTGTTTACTCCAGTGTTCATGATCTGGATGCAGAACGGTTTAGTTCATTTCAGTTATTATTCTATCACATTATTCTTTATTTTAATGGATGGATTTTATTAGAGATGTCTGATGAGAACTAAAACTAGAATGACTTCCATCAAAACCCAACAATCAGATTTAATTCAGTCAAAGTTTGTGAAAAATCAAAATCATGGTCCTGAAACTGATTTGAAAGAATTTGGTTTCTATCAACCACACTTTTAAATTTGGTGCATTTAGATTTTCATTTGGGTCTGCAACTAAATACCTTAGTCCTAAATATGCCTATTTTTTTAAATCAAGATCCACAAATTATTCTCTGAGAAATTACAGAAAATGTTAAAAATGCCCTAAATCACAATGTTAAAAAATACAAGAAATGAAAGAAATTAATGTATCTACAATAAAAGAAACAGAAAATCACGCTTTCTATTCGTTCACATCAAAATTACTCATGTATTTTTTTTTAAGAAATCTTGCAGAGAAATGACAAGAGATTCATTTTGCAAAGATAAAAATATATCTTCTTTAATTTTCACCAGACTTAATGTTTTTTTGTTTTTTTTAAATATAAAGCTCACACAATGACCTTCACAGTGTGCGTCTAACCAAAACACACCGATCCCAAATCGCTCCTGACTCACTGCTGCTCGTCCACATCAGTGATCACGTGTGTCTGATTCCAGGCTTTGGAGCAGGAAGAGGCAGTGCTATGAGCCTTGACTCTTGAGTCTGAGCCAAGCTACCCAAAAGCCTTTGTCCTGGTGTCCTGTCCAAACGGTCCAACCATGAGGAGCAGCTCTCATGCCCTGCCTGTGGGTGTGCTCACGGCTCTGCTGCTGTCTCAGGTCTGCTCTGGCATCAAATGGCTGTAAGTATCCTCAGGAGAGCCGTAAAGCCCATTTTTTTTTAGCCGTGTCATCTTTTTAACGCTGCTTTACGTTAAAATACTGCCAAAACAAGTGACGTCAGGACGCCACACGGCGCAACCTGGGCTCACGTCTTGGTGTTTTATGGAGTGGAGGGCCGGTGGCGGCTTTGAAAAGGGCCCCAACATTCCTCAGGTTGCTCCTGATCAGGAGACTGTGTGTTCTGCACACGTGTATCTGATGAAGGGACAGGAGATTAGCGGGCAGGACTCTTTAAACTTTAATCTGGCTTTGGTAAACGAAGACGGGATGCATATTTCAGCTTAAGATCAAAAGATTCCCCCATAACCCCACCCTCCAAACCCCCAACTCCCCCAACCCCTGGCTGTATAATAAGAAGATGAGAAAATAAAATGGGGATGACGAGGCAGCGGCGCAGACAGCACCGGTGATGACACTGTGTCTTCAATAGGTTTAAAAATAGCTTTAGATGTTGACATAAATGTTGATTGGTCCTTGCTCTGTTTACTAAAAGTAAACAATAATTTTCGCAATAATTTTGGAAACTCTAAAATTCCCAAGATGCTATTTTTTGAATTTATTTATGTTTTAATTGATAGTTGGGGATAGTTTAGTTTGGATTCCTTCATACGCCCTTTGAGTTTTTCTCTACTGTTGTGAACTTCAAGACATTTTAAATAACAGCAAACCAGTGATAGTTTGATTGATTTTTTTTTTTAATTCAATGCATGAAAAAAAAACTTTTATTTTGTAATCTGAGTTTGGATCAATTCATCTCATGTCACAGGTTTCTACATTGGCCTCACCAAATAAATAACGGCCTTCTTATCAGAGCGAATGGCTGTAATAATCACAGCGGGAAGACTTGAGCAGATGTGTCCATACGAGCCGGGATGGCATGTGCTAAATCTCAGTCTTACGGTGGTGCAATGCAAAACAGATGCGGCTGTAAACACCTGCGAGTGCCGGGTTACCGCCGGCCCAGCCGAGTCACAGCTTATCATTGGGCACAGAGTGGCGGCCCCTCGGCCCCTAATGCGAACCAGGCCCCCGGTGCAGCCTGGTTCTCACGAACTCTCAGCAGAGCGTTGGACGCAGGGAAGCAGAGATCAGAGCGAACCTGCTCCGCCTGTGGTTTCGCTATTAAATTAATCCTCAATAAGCCTAAACTGTTTAAATCAAATGTGTGCCCGCTTTAATAGTCTGTAAAGAGACGATGTGTGTCAGAGCGAGCCCACGGAGGACCTGGCATCCTGTGATGGAAAATACGAACATCCGTGAGTCTCTGCAGCTTCTCGCCGGACCGCGGATCAGAATCCAGTGTGGTTTTTATATTTCTTGGCATATCTCGATGCCTCTTCTGCGCTTTAACAAAAGGAAACCCGGGTGCCAAGAATGCGTCGCTTTTATTTTATATCAGTCTGCAGCAGATTCCCCTTCAGGATTTTCATGTGATAAGATGGTTTTCCTGCAAAGCGATGCACGCCAACATATTTTCCTGTCTGACGCATCATCTGCTCAGATTCTTTCTGTTTGTTTGAAGCCGGTGTGTCCCAGAAGGTTGAAATGTGTCTGCACAAAAAAACCCCAAATCGTTAACACACCGGCATAACTAAAGCTGCTAGCGTGCCTTCTTACTGCTACAAATATGATCCTGTAAATGTCATTAAAAGCTGTTAGCATTGTGCAATTTAGAGTATATATATCCATACTATCGGTCTCTCTGCAGGGCGCTGTCGCACTCTCCTCCATCTCTACCCATCAACCAGACCCAACACTGCAAGCTGCTGCCCGGTCTGGTGTCGTCTCAAGCTCAACTCTGTCGCAGCAACTTGGAGCTCATGCAAACGATCATCCAAGCTGCCCGCGAGGTCAAGAAGACCTGCCAGAAGACGTTTGCAGACATGCGCTGGAACTGCTCCTCCATCGACGTCCCCGTCGACGCTACCAAGTATCGGCCCGACCTCGACCGAGGTACGGTCGAAATCCGGCCTGTTTGACGCATTTCTGTGTGTATCAACATGTCCAGAACTTTAATACAGAATTACGTCCTTTTCAAAAGTCATTTCTGGTTTTTACGATGACACGCTGCATCATTTCACATTTTGCTGCCAGCCAAATTGTCCCAATACTCATTCCTGAGGAGCTCTCTCCAAGGACTTCAACTGAAGCTGTTATTTGAGAACGCTCTGCCCCCCACCCCCCAGCTCCCTACACCACCCACTCACATTACTGCATGTATGTTTGATGGGGTAACATTATTCACTTTGTTTCTTTGTGAGATCGGCAGTGTTACCTGACTGTTTGCATTGCAGTCTAGCTCGGCTGTTTGAGTAGCTAAACAGACTTCAGTTTGGGATCAGATATTTCCTGGGTGGTGATCACTGTTTGGGGGCCGTACAGAACCCCACAAAAAAGATTCGGCCTCCATTTGACAAAGGAGACATCTGCACCGAACAGGAAATAGCTCATCTCTGTCCAGGGGTGGCTTTGATCACCAGCCCACCGTCATTCATGATTTCTTCCCTTTCTTCCAATTGCTCCTCGGCCTTTGACATGTGTGCTTCCCGTGTTCGCCTATCACCACCAATCACATCAGTCGTCACTTCGCCTGGCAGCGTTTGAGCGGTGATGGACTGCGTTTGATTGATGGATGCTGTAGAAACTTCATGGAGATTGGAGAAATAAGATGAATAAGATGGCAGAGCGGTTGATCGTACAACAGATGTGTGCTTTGACAACTTCCTGTAGAAGTTTTGTTTTTTATTTGCCTTAAAAAGTTAGGGTTAGGGTTAGGGTTCAATTCAAAATGACCACTACGTTCTTTACGCTACACCTACAGCGGATTACGACAACTAGAGAAGAGAGTGCACAAAAACAAACTATCCTGAACTGATCCACTTCTCGCCACCGCACAATGTGTGAAGAAGAGATTATTGCATGTTTTAATTATTACTAATAATCACTAATTAAATAATCCTTTATTCTGAAGGATTATCGGATAAAATAAGAACAGAATTTATAATGAAACAACTGTTATGTGTAGCTGCGGACATAAGAAAATACTGATGTGCTTGAGTGCAATATTTTTTTGTGATTACTGTTTGATTCTGCCGAAATGCTGTTTGGATTTTAAAGTAATCCAACTTCCAAAAGTTTCAGTTGTAATGGATTCAGCTTCTTTTTGTCGCAGCTGAAACATAACATTAAGGAAAGACGTGTTGAAAGTGGACGCTACGCTAACGCGCTAACCTGTTACCACAGGAACAAGAGAGGCTGCGTTCGTCTACGCCCTGTCGGCGGCCACCATCAGCCACACCATCGCCCGGGCGTGTACCTCCGGAGACTTGCGCCTCTGCTCCTGCGGCCCCATCCCGGCTCAGGTCCTGGAGCCCGGATACCGCTGGGGGGGCTGTGCCGACAACCTGCACTACGGTTTGATCATGGGCTCCAAGTTCTCCGACGCGCCCATGAAGATGAAGCGCTCCGGCTCCCACGCCAACAAACTGATGCACCTGCACAACAGCGAAGTTGGGAGACAGGTGAGTAATTTGACGCTAAAGGGAGAATAAAGGATGAAGAGCGCTGTCTAACCTCCTCTTCCTCGCGTGCAGGCGTTGAGAGAGGCGTTAGTGATGAAGTGCAAATGTCACGGCGTGTCCGGCTCCTGCTCCATAAGGACCTGCTGGAAAGGCCTGCAGGACCTGAGGGAGATCGCCCTGGACCTGAAGACCAAGTATCTGTCTGCCACCAAAGTGGTCCACCGGCCCATGGGGACACGCAAGCAGCTGGTGCCCAAAGACATCGACATTCGGCCGGTGCGGGAGAACGAGCTGGTCTACCTGCAGAGCTCCCCGGACTTCTGCACCAAGAATGAAAAGCAGGGATCCGTCGGCACGCAGGACAGGTGAGACGACCACAAAGACGGGGATGTTTTTGCAATTAGATTTAATAGTGTGACTGAAAAGAGGTGCCCCCCCCCCCGGTGGCTCGCTGGCCAGATGATAACAACCAGCGGCCTCTGAGAGCGCTCCGTCTGCGTCCTGTCTGAGCACGTGTGACTGGAGGCCTTGTCCCGCTATCTAAGACGGTGACTAAAGCGGTTATTCTTAGGACTGAGTGCACTTGAGCAGATATTGATTGGAGAGCCTCACACAAAATGGGGAAATAGTTAGAGGTCCTCCAGAGATAAAGGTTTACTTATCGAGCTCCAGTGTTTTGGTTTGGACGGCGTTTGCTGGCAGGAAGAAGCTCATTTGTTAAAGGGTTTAACTCAGGCTACAATCTGTCTAAACAGAACGAGAGAAATACGACTCAAAAAGTGCAGCAGTATCTTGTGAGCTTATTGAATTTCCCAGTTTTCCACAAATATGTTGCAGAAAATGGAAGATCGTATCTCTGGCTTATTGTGCAGTTTTGTATTACATGATACAGGAGGTGAACGTCTCTCTGCTAATATGAATCTCATGCGATTTCACAGCCCTGGCCATACATACCCCAGTTTATTGCCTCTGCCCAGGAGGTAAAGTTTTCACCGGGGTTAGCTGGTTTGTCTGTTTTTTCTGCAAGCAGGTTTGCATAAAAACTACTGGATGGATTTCCTTAGACTTTGGTAGAAAGTTTTGGCAAGAAGTCGGGAAGAACTCGAGAAATTTTGGATTAATTACGTGATGAAATTAAACTTTGAATGATGGAAATGATCTGGAGAAAGGGACTGATGCTAGAACTTTTTTAGCATTTCTATTTATTATGCTTAAACTACCTGATGGATGCTGTTAAAACCTGTTGGTCATCAATTGATCAGAAGCGAGGCTCATGTGCCAAAGATGTAATTCTTAAATTCTGAAGTGGATCTGGATAAATAGTTGGTTTATTCATCTCCTTTTCTTCTACCTTTTTATGATAACAGAACCATGAGACAGTCATTTTGCTGCCACACTTCTTGTTGGAGTTTAGAGTTGGGTTTAATTTAATCAAAAGGGGCTGTTTGGCTCATGTTGGAGGTATTTGCTCTAATGATGCCCCTCCAGTGAGAATGAATGCCATGATTTGTGCATCCATTTGTGTGTTTTATCACGCTTCAGTGCCAGCAGTCAAATGAGTCCTGGCAAACGATGATGTTGTTTAGTACACACGCCACACGTCATGAGACTGTCATATGTGTGTGTGTGTCTCAGTCATAAAGCACCTACAGATAACCAGGAGACGTGCTTCATGTCAGACACACTTGTTGTGTCCGTGTGTCCCACCACTGCAGCCTGATAGCAACGCTTCATCTCGTCGTCATAACAGTCGGCGCTAACTCGTGGCTGGTGGAGGTCAGGTTTTACAGTTTTCCCTCCTGAAATGACCCATCTGCCCCCATCTGTCTGCAACGTTAGCTCTGACCCGTTCACGAGCCTGAGAGCGGCTAGCCAGCGTCTGGGCCCGATGTTCGCCGTTGCCTCAAATGGATTAAACGTGACGTCTGACGACTAAGTGCAAAGTGAAAAGACACACTAAATAAGCTCATGATTTAGTCTTAAATTACATTACTGTGTTTAAACCAGCAGATGTGAAAGTGTGCAGGGCTTGTCCTCTCGCTGCTCTGCTTGCAGGGCCGCAGTGATATAATGAGATCTCACTCATGACAGAACATAACTGCGTGGGGGTTTTGGGCTTTTTCCCCGACTCCCAGCGATGTAATAAACCTGTCTTATGCTCTCAATGAGTGTTGTCCCTCCTCCTCCTCCTCCTCCTCCTCCTGCTCCTCCTCCTCCTCTCCCACAGCAGCCTTCAGCACAGCGTCTCCTTCACCATGCTGGTCATTAACACTCTGCCATCATAAAACAATGCAATTATGTGGGGAGGGCAAAGCTAAAGAAAGGGAGGGCACCTCTGTGTATTCAGGGTGATTTATGACGGGGCTATTTTCTCCTCATTCAAGACGCCTTTAGGCTTCTCAAACGAGAGTCTGAGCGCCTGCTGCCCAAAGACGAGCAAACAAAAAAAAAAAAGAAAGGAGAAAATGTTTGGGAGATGGACGGCCGAAAAGGTTAAAGCACACCAGTTGTGACACTTTTGCAGACTTTCCTCACAAGATTGTGCAGAATAATTCAGAAGGAAGCCATAAACCTAAGCGTCTGCGACAGGAAGTGGAACTAGAATATTTCCTGCTGTTTTGTCTCATCAAAGCAACAAAATATCACATTAATGATTTCTTTTCTTTTCTTTTCTTTTCCAGGCAGTGCAACAAAACCTCCATCGGCAGCGACAGCTGCGACCTGATGTGCTGCGGTCGCGGCTACAACCCGTACACCGAGAAGCTGGTGGAACGCTGCCACTGCAAGTACCACTGGTGCTGCTACGTCACCTGCAAGAAGTGCGAGCGAATCGTGGAAAGATACGTCTGCAAATGAGTCTCCTCCACCACCGGCCCCACCAGCAGTCCTCTACACTCCCCCCCCCCCGGCCCATCCAGAGGCCACAGATTAACCAAAGCACTACAATACCGAGAAGGCTTACGTCTGTCTTAAGCTTTAGCATGTGTATCTCAAGGAGCAATGGTCTATTCATGTGTCAGTATCATTTTTGTATCCCATCTCCAAACAGCCCATCGGGCTAACAAGCTTTTTTTTTTTTTTTTTTTTTTGCTTTCACAAACCTGGATGTGAAGAGTTTGGCGACCAGTTTATGTGAAGACCGCCGTCCTCATGGGTGTTTCCTTTGTCTTGTTAATGATTATAAATCCCCCTAAAAAGGGGATATTGAAAGTCTATTTTATTATATCTCTAGTTAAAAAAAAAGAAAAAAAGAAATAATATTGGATTTTATGCTGGAGGAGAGGGAATGTCTTTGCACCTCACCTAACAGACTTGTGTTTCCATGGAGATCAGAGGGTTCTGACGGATCCATGTGGTACTTTTATGGGTACTTTTCAATCGTTCTTCCTCGGCGGCAATGGATGACGGAGGAAGAACGGAAGACAAAGGGAATTTAAAGTGCTTTGCGATCGTGGAGCGTATTCGTGGACGACGTTTCGGACTCGTGTCTTGCGTGGATCTCCGCGTTTCCTGCATCCCTGTGGATTGAGAGAAGAGCATTACGGACTTAAAACGGTGCATTATCTCCTTTATGTCTGACATGCAGTTTAAAAATCTCTATTTTTCTCATGAAAATATGAGCTGAACTCATGGATTTTTGTAAACCACTTTTGTGTGGATGTACATACTGTTATTTTGTATACTGAAATAAAGAAAGAAGTATTTATAAAATAATTAAATGATTTTTCACCATCATCTTTACTAAGATTCTGCACGTTGTTCTTTCTTTTCTGTGAACTGCACCTTTACTGCAACTCATTTTAAAGACTTTTGGCCTCGATAAATCTATAACCCCGAACAGTAATTATTGTAAAACTAAGCAACATTTCCTGTAATTCATTGCAAATCCAAGTCTTATAAAAGGACACTTTACCACAACTTTCAGCCCAGTGTGATTGTAAATCAGCTCGGCACAGTCAGTAATGAGTTGCAGGGTTCGACCTGAAAGCCTATTGGGATCGCTCTCTGAATTACCCAAACCCTGGGAAAGTGTTTGTTTGGACATTCCAACGCCTCACAAAAGCCATTACAAAAGGATTTTTTTTTTGGTCACTCTTAACACAGCTTTAACACTCAAACACTCATCAGTCTGAGAGTCGGACCCCCGATGGACAAACATCGGATAAAAACAAGAAATGTCATCTATTCCGATCGGATTTTCGGACCTTTTCAGGGACCACACTGTGTCGAGACGAGGTATTACCCTCTGACCGGCCCCGTGTTGGCTGAAGTGGTTCTCATGATTTTGAAAATGACATGAATAGCTGTGGAGGATGTAGGATCCACGCTGTGAGCTCACATGACACATCGCTCAGGCCGGAACGCTCCCTGACCCCAAACCTGTGGACGCTCACGGAAACTGCCAAAACAACTCCATGCAGCCTGGAAAACCGAGGCTGAGGGGAACATTATCACCGGCCATTTAGATTTTAGTGGCCGTTTAATGATTGACTTCATTTTTTGGATTCAAATATAGGTCGAGAAGAGTCGATTAGGTACGTCTATTTCGGGTCAGGAGGGGAAATGTGGCTCCAGATCCAAAGCCAAGACCCTGAATACACAAACCTCTAATTCTCCAAATAAGGGGAGCGACTGAACAATGAACTCTTAGAGGTCTCATACATTTATATAAAGATTTGATTGAAATAAAAGTCCAAAAACAGGAGGTGAGGATGGGTGTGGGGTTCTGCGGTCTGTCGGTTGGGGGGAGGACGGATCTGCAGGTGAACAGACACGTCCGTCAACGGCTTTGCCTCAAGGACGCCTCAGTCACTGGCATTCCTCATAACGATAGGGTCATAGAGAATAGGCCTGTGTGTGTGTGTCTCTGTGTGTGTGTGTGTGTGTGTGACCCTCATCTGCTGACTGAGGACTTCCACGCTGTCATCACCTACAGGTGTCTCCTGCCAGATGTAAGCGAAAACGCGTTACCGAGGACACCAAAGTCCTGCTAATGTGTGTAAGTGTGTGTGTTTGTAAGTAAATAATCCACACACACACAAGCCGTACATTTTAAAAAGTGTATCTTAGATGTCAAACACACTTTAGAATGTTTCAACTCTTGAGTCGGAGCTGACAATAAGGACTCAGCTGATGCTAAAGCATGCAGGACATCACTTATTTTGTCGTCTATCAGTTTAACCCGGGCCAAGGAATCCATTAAAAATGACAAAATTGTGCTTGTTGAATTTGTGTTGATAAGTTGACGGTCACACACCAGGATCACGGGGAAATTTCTGCTCTAGTCTGGAACATTTGACCCTCAGAGCGACAGTTGTTATCATTAAGACGTGCAACTATTCAGCTGCCCTCTGTCTAACCCGTCTCAAATATCTCACTTGGACGAAATCCACACAATAAAACAACACTTGGTGGAAGGTGCTAACAATATGAGTCTGTTGTTCGCGTTAGAATTCTCTACATTCTTCCATTTTTTTCCATCCATAAATCAAAAAGGTGCAAAAAGGCCCGACGGCGCGGACCTGGGATGGTTGGGATCATAATGACTGGGATCAGGCGAAAAGCGGCTGGAGTGCGAAACCCTCGTCCGGCTGGCTGAAGACCTTTGTGTCGGCAAAAGCAAAGACCACAAAAAAACGGAACCGGTGGCAGCTGCGCTTTCAGTTTCTATTCTCTCCTTCTGTCTTTGTCAGAGAGTGTCTGAAGTATCCCTCAGCGGTCGGCGTGACCCTTCGCTCGGCGGGAGTCGCCGCTAATAGAGGAGGGAAAGAGGCCTTTAATGGAGAGCAGTGAAAAATCAGGGGTTAATGTCAGTCTGGACAATATAATACCAATTGGCTTTGTGCAGCCGGTGGTGGAGATAACTAGTGGAGGGAGGGGGGGGGGAGACAAAGAATTTGGCTGGAGTGGTAAAGGCTTTCAGAGGAACTGACCCGTACTGTAAATGGACTTTTGTGGACCCCACCTCCACCTCACCCATCCACCCTTTAAACAGGAACACAGCAGTGAGTGCTGTTAAAGGCCGTTTTTTTGTTTTGGTGCGTGTGTGTGTGTCTGTGTGTCTTTGTGTGTGTTGCTTGGAGATAGCCAATCAGTTTAATATTTCGCAAAAGGCATCATTTGTGTTATGAACTTTGTTTTCACATTTGTTTTTTTGTTTGTTTGTTGGGTGGTTGGTCAGTTTTTGGTCATGGTTGCACCAAATATATTTGTTTTATTCCTTTGAAACGCTTTGCAGTGGTGCCAGGAAAGAAACCATCAACCGTTGACGAATCTGGAATGTTCCCTTGTCTTTCTTCAACATTTTCCCCAAATGAATTTGTATTTTATTTCATTTTATTCTCATTTTCCTTTTGTTTTCTTCTCAGCGTGTTGATATGAAAGTGAATATTTGGACAAAAATTTTTTTTTACCCACATCTTAGAGGGAGGGATACAGTTCTCTTCATTTGGGGCGAACATTTGAAAGCAGATATTAAAGAAATAAATGTAAAACCAGAGTTGACACATGATAGCAAAACTACAATTTAACCTTATTTTCTTAACAAACACTGTTGGACCGTTCAAACAGGAGCCGAGCTACGGTACATATTTAAAATTTTGAGCTTCTCAAAGCAATCAGGACAAGCCTGTAATTTAATACAGCACACAAATCAAGATATTTTATGTATAACAAAGGTCTGTGAATGGTGGAGAGGTTTGGCCATATATAGACACTGGAAACCCGAGTTTTCAATCTGAACTCAAAATGATTTTCGTGATCCCTTCAACATGCCTCTTTACATTTAAACATTCATCATATTCCTTCGGAAGTGTTTGAAAACTCTGTGAAAGTGAATCAAAGTAACTTATTTTGGGTTTCTGGAAGTTAAACTACACGCCACATTGTTTGGGATAAAAACAAATTTGTTCATCTTCAGACTAAACTCGACGTTAAACGGATAAATTTATACTTCCATAATGTCAACAGGCAGTGAATCAGGGTCAATCGAGATGGCGGAGCCTCCTCGGAGGCTATGAGAGAGAGGATAGATGAAAAGAGCGGTAGAGACAAAGAGTGAGACTGAATTAATACGAATAAAAGAAACAGCGAGCCCAGGATGCTGGGAAAAGTAAACACTGGTCCGTGTAATCACAGTAAATCTGGCCGGGGGGCCGACAGAACGGGCTGCGCCCTCGGCGGAGGAGTCAACAAACTCAGGGGAAAAACAGCTAACTAGCTGACATCGCTGAGAGGGGTTAAAGAGGGTAGCGGCGCGGCTTCATTCACATGAAGATCAGTGAGAGGCCGCCATGTTTACCCAGTGTCCGCTTGAGTTAAGCTCTGTGAACCTCTGCACATAACTCAAGGAGAGAGCCGCAAATGTAAAGATGGCTTCAGTCGCGCTCTTAAAAGGTTTTCAACTCCTTTGTGAGTCCTGTGAAGTCAGCCGTCTCCAGAGAATGTGGTCGAACTCATTCTGACGTGGAAGCTGCCGCCATTGAGTGCCAGAAACATTTGACTTGTAAGGCATGAAATGATCGTACCTCGCTAACATTCTGAGCTAAGCGTTAGCTGTCGTGTAGCGTCAGGTTGACGGATGTCAGTCTGGTTAATGCGAGGAGAAACGGGCGAGGTGCTAAAGGAAGCACAAGCGCAAAGAGGTGATGCTCATGGGTATTTATGCTTATTTTACATTTCCAGGAAACTGTGAGGTCGGTTACATCCTTTCACTTTTTTTGGGGGTGCTGCATGTGTTTAAGCCATTTATCCTGGAGGTTATACTTTTGTGAAACGAAGAGCAGATTTTACGATATGATTATTCAATAAGCTCAAAATCTGGAAACGGTTGTAACTTGAATGGCACTCGGTGGAGCAGATGCGTCGACCAAGGCCGAACGATCCTACATGTCTGTTTGAGCCAGACGCCCCACCCCCCCACCTCCATACTGCCAAAAAAAAAAAGAGTTATAGAAAGGAATCAATCTTGTAGTTTTTATGTGACTGGAGGAAATACTGAAACTGCTACAGGAAGTGGTGAAGAAAAACGCAACCAACAAACTAGAAGACATTTAAGTTTAAAGTGTGACTGGGAAAGAACTTTAAATACTTCAGATAGGAATGAATTGAGGACATTCTGAAGATGATGAAGAAGAAATGTACTTCTTTTGCTCTTATTGTGAGACCGATAAGGGTTTTTATTTTGTGTCAGTCAAAGTCAGGATGCCTTTGATCACACCCCAGCTTTGTTAACCTGATCGGCTCAGGTTGGGCGCTGAAACACGAGAACAAATCTGGCGCTAAAATAGTTCCTCCACACCTCTGACAACAGTTGTCGAGTGGCTGAAACACACACACACACACACACACACACGCACACGCACACACAGCTTAAACCAGATAGGCCATGCAATGAGCTCAACATGGATCAATTCCCCCCTTGATCTGGTTAAACGCCGCCGTTCTCCCTCCAAACGAATGAATGGCTCAAGAATAAAATTCAGACATTTCTTCTCTTGCTGCAACTCAGGCGCATCCCAGTAAATCAATCTTTATCCCTCACAAATCTCTCAACTCGACCTCTAGTTTAAATGGACCATTTTTTACAGGGATGTAAGGAGGGAATCAGCTCCATACACACATGTATTTGCTTCAATCTCCGCTCCATTTGTAACATAAGCATAATTTTGAACAGTGGCCAGATGACCCCCCCCCACCGCTCCTCCTTTCTCTTTAATTGCTTCCACATTTCTCCGCCTGAATGAGGTAATACCATTTATTCAGCGAAAAGAGCGAGTGGGACGAGCAGCAGGCGAAGCCGTTACGTGTGATCAGAGATGTTGTCAGCAGCGGTTTGATGCGTGAACCAGTCGATATGAGCCGGCGTCAATCACTAATAACCTGCTACTGAAGGAGGAAAGGTGTCGGGAACGTTTGAGGCTCCCTTCATTGGGAAATCAGAGACACAAAAGTGAAGATATTTTGTGCCAAAGTCCATTTTTCTATTTGCTTTTTCAAAAAGTATGTCAAAAATGTAAAATAGAATACAGTAATTCAAAAAAATCAAGAAAATATATTTAAATATGGTGTAAAAAGATTATGTTTTAGATAATTATACTAATAATTGTACTTTATTACTCCTTGTGTTTTGCTCTTCCAGTAAACTAAATATCTAATCTGCAGGAAAATAATCAATGAAAATAAACATTTCAAGCTTTTAATTTTTATCCAAGTATTAACATATTAATATATCAACGGCCTTAACACGTTGAAGATGTGCTGCAGTCATAAAACCACATTAACAGGTGGTCACGGATACACGTGACTCATTGTTAGCAGAATAGGAAGGCGTTCAATTCTTCCCGGCCACATTAGACACACATATCTGTATGAGTTGGATATGCTGCCAAAAGACATAAACAAAAAGTAGAACTGAAGTCCAGATCGATGCATGGCAAAGGATGCATGAAATCGACCAATAGTGGGACAGAAAAAAGAAGATGATGGTGCCACTAAATCACTTCCCGGTGGAAGAAAACAAAGAAGTGATTTTGTTTTTTTTATTTGTTGTGTGAACGGAGGTGAAACTGATCAGGAGTAAAGGTCGACATCTGGCTTGAGCATAAAAAAATCCAGTTCACTTAGGGATTAATAAGAAGTATGAGCTGGCTTCTTTTAAAAAACAAAAAACGACCCTACTTCTTGTTGCTCTTTTCCCACAATCCCGCCCTGTTAACCCCCTTATTAGCGTGGAGCAAATGTAAGTAGGTGAGTAGAGATGAATCTGTATTTGAAGAGGAATAGCCGGAGGGCCGTTACAGGGAGCGAGTTGGTGTGAAGGGTTAAAGCAATTAGCACACATCTCTGTCACATCTCGGTGGGGAGCAGATTTCAGATGTTCTGCCAGGGGACCGACTCGCTCCTCATTTCTCCTGCTGCCCCTCTCGTGGCCCTGCTGTGGGCCACACATTTCCAAGTCTTTCTAAATAGTCAAGTCCTAATATTTACTTCTCGCTTTCAAGCCCAGGCAGAGAGACGAGAGCCGGGGCGCGGGGCGCTGGTCGCAGGAGAGCGGAGGTGGCAGGAACTGATGCCCTCATTAATTCTGCAGAAGGAAACAAACATTTGTCCTTTCAGGGCCTTGTGTGTGACTTGTCGAGTTCACGTTTGTGTTATGAAGCTGTTGTGAGTCTGTTTGCACGAGCAACCAGAGTTTACCCGGTAACCAACAAAGGCTGCAGATGTACCGTTTTGTTGCATTGTCGCCAAAACATTTACGGAAAGCAGAGATTTCACCGTTAAACCTGGATGTCAAGGAGACGTGGGTTTACTTGTTGCTGTGAAAAACATCCAATCAAGTGTTTTGTGTTGTTTTCCCTTCCTTTTTCATGTTTTTTTTGCTGCTGTTGTTTAGAAAGTGGCGTGTTCGCCTCACTATTTCACAGCAGAATGACTAACACCAAGCAGAATTGAATTCCCACCATCAGCCAATCAGCTCAAGGAGTCAGATTTAATGTTTATCCTCCGCTCAGTGAATGATTAAGGAACTCTTTTCTCTCTCTGTCGGCAGGTCTGAAGCCCAAACAGAGACGACACAATAACTGTCGGCCATGTTGAATAGTTCTGAGGCGTTTCATCAATGCTGGGTCAAGCTGCAGCAGAACAGTGTGTGTGTGTGTGTGTGTGATTATCACAGAAACGCAGGGTTGTTGTGTTTATCATTACAGTTTGGCTCCGCCCTTTAGACGTGTGACAGATCGTTTTCTTTTTATCTGTTCTTCTTTCTTTCTCTTCTCTGCAGTTGAAGGTTTTAGAGCATCAATTCCATCTTCAATCTGTTAGCTGAAGAATTTACATCACAATCGTTGTACCGCACAACATCACAATTTAAAGATGCGCCTGTTTTCTGCAGGAGGAGCTAATATAAATCTGCTTTTGTTGTTGTTTTTTATGAAATTGTAAAGCCAAACATGCTTCCAACATGTCATAAAAATCTGTTTAATCTGTTTGGCTACATATAAAAAAATAAAAATGTTAAGAAGGATGTTCTGGAAATATGTAGTTGTAATATTAGCATTAGCTGGTTAGCTCACTTACTGCAGGTAAGAAACTACGGCTAAAGAGGATTCTGCATCTCAAAATGAAGATTAATATTCACTGAAATGCTGAAAAAAAAGTCAGTCAAGATAGTCTCAATTAGATTATGAGTTAGATCTGGATCAAATATTTTTCTATTGATATTGTTAAAGTTATTGCAAGCATATTTTGATTTTTTTTAAAAAAATACATTTTCTAACAATTAATGCACTACAGATGAAAAATCATGAATATTTATTGACCGGCATTTATGACTAAATATGATTTAGTGTGGATGAGGATCATTATTCAGATCTTGAAGGCCAAAACACAAATTTATAGTCAGTGCTGTAATTTTAATTCAGTCGCATTCACTGTTCTTTAACAGTAAAGTAATCCCAGGTGTTCCCACAACATCTTTATATTATTCCAGTTCATAATTGTTATATATTCATAAATTTTTTATTGTCTTTTTAGATTCTTTGTGTTCTGTTTGTGCCAAGGTATGATGATATTAGTCTTTCTGGTTTAACGTGAAGGACATGCAATGACTTCCAGGATAAGTAGCTTGTAATAGAAAGGGAAGAACTTCCATGAGGTGTAATTGGGTCATTTGCTGGAGAGAAGCTTAAATCATTTCCAAATAATGTGATCTTGGAGCTTTTCATGTCATTCAAAACAAAACACTAATTTTCCCCTAAAAGAAGTTGTTCTTAACTGTCCCTTCAGTCATGCTAATCTGGAGGAAGATGGATTCTTATCTCTCCATCGGGGGGCTTCAGCTCTACCCAGGACACTGCTCACTGTCAGCATGGCTAACAGAGGGAACATTTAGCACCTCCCAATGACGGACGGCCCCTCCAGCACAGAGGCCCCCACACTCCTCCTAAGCCTGCCAACTGGGGCTTAACACCACCGCCTTGGATGCTGGCCCCAAAGCCCCCGCCCACCCCAAATCCTTCGCTAACCTTTACGTTTTCCTCGTCGCTGTCCCGCAACCAACCGACACACCAAACCCCCTCCCAGTCCAAAGTCGGCCCCCCTACATTCCTGGCGGTGTCACATGGCCCTCGAACTCAGGCTGGCGGTGCCCGAGGCCAAGAGCTGCGAGCAGCAGCACGATGCCAACATTCCAGCCTGACGGGCGTTTTGTTGGGGGGATTTCCTGTGGGCTTTCGTGCCAACGTGGAACAATTACTGCTGCTCAATAATCACTGGCTGGGACAGGTGGACACAAGGCCAGGGGTGTCCCACCAATCACTCGCCTCGGGTCTGGCTGGCAGGCCAGCTATACTGAATTTGGTGATGTGATGAAGGACAAGTTTTATTCTAGTAAGGGAATAAAAGCCAACGTGGAGAGCCAGGGACGGATTGGTTGTTCAGTTTTCAGCAGAGATCAATTCTTCTTATCAGCTTGATTGCTTGAAGTTTTGCAGCCCGTCGGCCACACAAGGGCCATATTTGCTTAAAATTAGATCATGTGTAGCTCAGATTAAATCAAGCCAGCCCCACAATGAGGGGCAGCTGTGTGTCCGGCTCTATTCCTGCTGGGGTACTTGAGGAGGCTTTGAAGAGGACTTTGGAATTAATCTCCAAATCATTCATCCGTGCAATATTTCACAGATATGCCTTTGGTTTATCAGAATGATTTAGCCGGACTTGAGTCTGCGTATTTATATTCTCACCTTGGCAGCATTTTAGGTGTTTGCTGGCATGAAAGGAGTTTTAAAAGTTTGTATTATGCATGTGCACTCCTGGTTTACTCTGTTGCACATGTGCGCTCGCTTTCATTGGGCTGGTTCCCGTCGAGGTGAAGGTCGGAGCGCAGATGCCACTCAAATGACTTTAATGGAGGCTGATTAACAGATGACAAATGGATGACTGGAGACAATTTGGACTGCATGCGAAGAGCTAAAAGTCCTGCATTCATTCCTCCTTTCTCTCAGCTCTCTGATAGTTCATCCCTCTCAATTTCAGCGCATTCGGCAAAGTTTATTCTCTCTGAATTCTCCTCCTTCACTCTTTCGGCTAGTCCTCCATCAGTATGCATTTGTAACAATTTGTAAAATTAGATATGAACATCTGAGCCTGAAAACTAAGCAAAGGAAATCCCTCTTCCTTAACCTTCTGCTGAAGGTAAATAGACTGAGAGAAGGAGACGGCTGCGAATCCAGGTTGTAATTCTGAAAATGCCAAGACCTCAATTGCTCTCAGATTCGTCCTTCTCTCTGCCAAACCAGAGGGTTTCTGAGGGATTTTAACCGTGGCAGCGCCGAGACGAGAGAAGCTAATTGTTGGCACTGATGCTTCTCGTCCCGAGCTTAAATCTAGGTTGGAGGGTGTAGCGGAAGGAATTATCTGTCTGTGTCTCCGCCGCTTAGAAGAAAGAGATGTTTTGGCCTTGAAACTGAGAGGGCCACATGAGATGGTCCCCACATGAAAGACCCTGTCTGGTTTTTGTTTTAATCACCACACTGGCCCTCGCCGGGAGAAGCTATTTCATGTCTGCTCTGTCGGAGTCTCAAACTGCATCGCTGTTAGTTTTCGGTTTTTGTTTTGATAGATGATAGTCAGTTTGCCTGAGTGGGTTTTCAGCTCTGCCTGTTCTTCCCATTCGACGTGGCGGACACGTTGAAGTGGGAGAACTGAAGCCGGATTGTTCCAATATATAATGAATGACAGGAATGACAGAACTGGATATTGATTAGGTGCATTTGCCATGGCGACAATCCTATAAAATCAGGTAAAAACAATGTCTACATCAGCCGCTAACGCTCAGATGCTGGTTTGACTATGAGATGCATATTTTCAGTTGTGGCCGCTTCTAATAAAAGCTCAATGAGTCAGAAAACACCTCAGTTCTACATGGAGTGACTTGCGGGGTAATCATACTAGTGTACTTCCTCCTTCTCCACATGACTGAGCGATGTGTCCGGCCACTGCATACTGCATGATTTATGAGCGCCTATCATCTGTACCCAGGAGGACGAGGTTATTTAACAATTCTGACCCGTGTCATTATTTAACCAGATAATTAAGGGTCAAATTTTTGCAGCCCAGTAATAATGTTTTAAATCGGTTAGGTTCAATCCTCCCTTGTCTTTAGGCCGCAAAAGTGTTTTATATTTGATTCTGTCCCTTTTATGTTGCCATAGACATTTTGATATTATTTTATCTAATTTTGTTAGGGTGGAATTAGAAATTACAATGGGCAGTGACTGAGATAAAAACAACAATCTTGGTAATATGTTTGTTTTTTATTTATTCATCTGTACAGCACTTTGGTCAACTGTGGTTGTTGTAAAGTGCTCAACAAATAAAGATTGGATTGGATTTTTTAAGTGTAATCTCAACATTATTCTCCCAGCCTTTAAATTTCAGCAGTATTAGCGTTTTTCCCTGCCCGTTCCCTTCTTTCGGAGTCCTCGTCTCTCTCCACGTGGCTTCTCAGAGTGTTTTTCTCTTGTGGCTCTTTGTGTTCAGCCTCTCTTTTTCTCTGAATGCTCTACTGACCTTGCATTTTCCTTGTTTCCACTCAGTGCTGGGTTCCAGCAGCTGGACTGGCAGCACTGGCCCCTGACTTACCTCCACAGGGCCAGGATCATTTCCTGTGCACCCCTTTGCCCTTTCTCTTGCTGACAGAGGCTCTAATCCCCCTGGCTGCATTCTGCCTGCCTGCCAACAGTGGGGAACATTACTTTCAAATACAAATTATTATCTAATGAACTTTTTTTTTTCCATCTGTGTTTAATCTACCAGGAATTAAATACAATCCTCTCAAAATGTCAGGTGATATTAGCTTATATTCCATAAAATGAAATGCAATGCAATAAAATTAAGTAAATTAAACGAATGAGCACCATTTGGATGCTATTGAGCTGTCCAAACAGCATAAATAATAGCACAATTATTTCCAGTGTCTTGACTGTAAAACATTCAGAAGCTGACATAAAACATGTGGTTAATAAATGCCCTATAGAGAGCCACTTGGAAATATTATGACAGGGATGAAATACTATGTTATACCGACATTGGGTCTGCTACTCACAATATTACTGCTAGAGTTACTACTATGAAGAGAAGTTTTGAACTTTTCACCTCACTAAATTCAATTGCTTTCTCACAGCAGTCTAGTTTGTGGGTGAATTAGGATTTGACATAAAAAACACATGGTCAAGATGTGATGATTTAAATAATACACCGTGTACCCAGAATTATATAACAGCAGGTAACTTAGATAGAAAAATACAAATAAGTCAAACACTAAACTTAATTTTTACATGTTGACAAATTAGCAATCATAATAAATAATCGAAAGTATAACAGTGAAATGGGATTGTATAGTCAGTACTTCTGCTGATAATCCAAGAGATGCTATTAAAAATGGAGGAATTTGATTATAATTAAGAATTGTATGTTGTGGCAAAGGTGAATTTCCTTTTTTTTTACTGAAGAAATTTATCTCGTCCAGTGATCATGTTAATAAAGATTAATTTAAAGTCATATAATACAGATAGTCCTCAACTTACGAACATATTTGGTCCCCAGAGATTGTTCGTAGGTTGAACTGTTCCTAAGTCGTTTGTCATTAAATTCCAAACTATAATTCCCATTTGAGGTCATTAAAATGTCATTACTCTAAATACTAAAGTAATGTCATTACTACTGTAAATATGAAAGTACTATTCCATTAGACTTACCATTAAAAAATGACATAAAAACACAGATAATAAAATACGATAGTACCGTAATGTAACTTTAACATCTCTACCTCTGCTGAATTAATTTTCTCCTGGAGAATGTAAAGGTTAACCCAAGCTTTAATTCACTGAGTGATTCCACCACACTTAGATGAATGATGCGCTGATGCACTTCCTGGTCATCAAAGTCTGACACGCCCCTTTAAGTTTGATTACTGTGTTTTATTCCTATTAAGTTTCTCCGTTAACTCCGTTAACTGCTTCCGGGCAGAAACCTAACCCAAAAACAAATTGTTTCACATCATTTACATCCTACAGAGAGACAGCATGACAACATAAAGACAGGTAAACATAAAAATAAAAAATAAAAAAAATACAGGTATATTTCATTTCGTTATGTCATTCTCGTTTATACATAATTAAAAAAAAAAAAACAAGGAAAAATAATAATCAGGTTTGTTCTTTTTACTCGACTGAACATCTGTCCACAACAAACACTCTTAAAATCGCAAGATAAACCATTAAAAGCACAAAATAGGTTGCTGTAAATAAAAAAGGATAAAACACGCAATGATATTAAAATGATTTTCTGTGATGCAGATACGTGGAAACCCATTGTTTACTTCTTTAGACCACAGGTGCTCTACCGTACTTTAGCATGTAGCATGTAGCATGTGGTTTACCTTTAGAGTGAAGGAAAAGGAGGAACGAGTAGTTACTGTTGGTCAGAGTCAGAGTTATCATCAGTGATGGTCATCACTACCACTATCTTCACTTGTCTTTACTTTATCATCCATGACAAACAGTAAAGTAGCCAAGGTAGGAAGCAGGAAGTTCTGAGATCCTCACAGAGACAACAAATAACAAGAGGGGGAGACGAGTGTTGGAGCTACAGGAACACAGCAGTACTGCCTCCCTTGGAGGTTGTGGCAGAAAGCGGAACTGCATGACAATAGTCTGGAATGTCTCCGACTGTTCCAAAATTGGGGACTGTCTATATAATATAATATAATTAAATATAATATAATACTGTATAAAATTACAGTATGTAATTATTAGTTAAGTTTATAATGTTGTTAAAATCAGTTCAAGTTGATTTAGTTACTGATTCCCCATCTGCTAATCTAACAGAGACTAACTAAACTAATAATTTCCAGTTAACTGGTTGCAGCTGACCTGACCTGCTGTCAGTCCATGTGAATCCAGGACTAAATGGTTCAGCTGAGTGGAGATTTGAACATAAAAGATTTGGTTGGTCAAAACAGTGAAAATATATTTCAAATTCCTCAAACGGTGAAAATATTTTAACAAAAAATACACATTTACAAAGTTTGGAAATTTGAGCCAGCATTTCCATAGGCATATGTTTAGCTCTTGATTAGCTGGAATCTGATCATTAAAAACTCATAGAGCAGAAATAATCTGTCTGTGAGGGCATACATTCAGACAACCATAGCTTTTTATAACACAAGCTGATTCGCTGCTGCCGCGGTTACCATGTGATATTAAGACAAGTAACAAATTGAGATGTTATTACTGACAGAAACACGAGATGTCCTGCGGTCACTTGTTTGCCCACATGTTCATGGAAATAATCCACACTTCTGGGAACGTAGAACCTCGCTGGATGCCACAAGCTACACAGCAAAAAATATGTAAAGAGGATGCTGGGCTCACATCTGGCTGTAGTGTCAGCATGTGTATAATTAGATTTTTCATACATAGGGTGAATAATCCACATTGGGGGAGATCGCTAACAACACTCATTTGTCTTTGTCTGTACATTATATGATCCATCTGATGAAGATCACTCAGGACAATGTTTATGCCCGGCATTCGGATATCTCTTTTTTTAAAAATACTGTAGTTTAATTTAAACAAACTAAATTGACCTATTTCTGCATGTTGTTACCTAACCCAACTATTAAATAAAGAAAGTTGTTCAAATATATCCACTCTAAATATATCTTATTTCAATTTCAAATAATTATTTTTGTATAAAATGATTCTTTATCAGTCCCTCATAGAAGAAATCTGCAGCTCAAGGAGAGAATTAAAAGAAAAACAGGCTAAATAAAAGAAATGTACAGTATAGAAAATAAAGGCAAAATCTTAATAATGTAGTTTGAATAAATAATAGAGCACAAATATGATTACATCATAATGTATCTAATCTGGATTAGAGGGTGGTGGATTAGCTGCAGCTGTTAGGTTCAATATTACAGAATATACATCCTGTCTTCTGATCCCTGAGCGGAATCACATCCTGACATAATATGTGTTGCAGTGACACTATATAATAAAATATGATATATATAATGAGTATGTTGTGTGTCGAATCCTCAGGCATGTCTGTTGCTGCTATATGTTGTCATAACATAAAGACATCAACACCTCACCGCACAGGCCTCACCGAGACGAGCAACACGTCAGCGTCATGATGCACGTTTGGGTTTTTCATCTGTTCTTAAAAACTATCCCCAATTTCTGATTTTTGAAGTAAAAGTCGAGTCAAAACCGTCTGGTGATGAAATATAAAGATGGAAATCTTCACATAGAGGCGATGGATGAGCCGAACAGAAGACTTCACCAGACCAGGAGAGTGCTGGAACAGAAACCATAATTATCCGTTTTAACTTCAGGGTTACTTATTTAACATTTTAATTATGTGTACAAAAGACTTACTCTAAACAAAGCATTATCTTTTTTAAAGCACAAATGTTTTAGATCTAAAGTTAACCAGACAGCAATTGACTTTCTTTCTGCACTCTAAAACTGAAATAATATTAATTTACGCACAAATGATCTGAAATCATGCACCTTAAAAACAGGTTTAAACTTTATTCATCACATTAATTCAAACTGGACTGGCGACCACCATCAGCTCCACGGCTATTGGTGTTAAACTGAGAATCTTTTCCTTCTTCGACTGAATCTGAAATCACTCTGCAGATCCTTTACACGGAACTCCGAGGTTTTCAGCAGACAAGAACATGAAAAGCTTTCATAAACAATTCCCAGGATGTGATGTCGACTTATTCTCCTTCAGCCAATCAGGGTCAGCCGCTGCTGATTTTTGCTTCGTGTGTCTCTGCGCTTGTGGTTTTGGGTCTGCTACCATCTTGGATTCTCTCTCCAATACAGGCCGTCCAGAACGATGACTAGTGGATGTAGAGATGCGTCATATTGACAGACAGCCATTCAGGCAGATGTGTGTTTTGCTTGCTTGAAAAATGCAGCGATGAAACTGCGGTCATCATTTTGAGTAAACATTATTAGCCGTCTGTGATAGCAGCCACAGCGGTAAACATGGCATCAGTCATGGCTTTGATATTTCCTATGCTGCCATAAACATTTATACTTCAATAAAACCATATTTCATTTCTCACATAAGCTATTTATGAGTCATTACGCTCTCGATCACCGCCATTTTTTTTTGTTTTGCATCTCAGCCTCTATTTGTAATGACAGTTAGACACAGCAGAGAGGAAATATGGATCAAATATTTACTGCCTCTATTGTTCTCCTGGTGCCCTCTCCTCTCTCACACGCCGAGGAATCCAAAAGATGTAAATAGATTCATCCTCAAGATCATCAACAAATGGGATCTGTCTGCTATTTGCCCTGCTTGTAGTCCTTTCTGTCATAATAGCACACAGAGAGACGATGAACAACTATTATGATTATTGGTGCTGTCAAATCAAATTCCTTCCTGCTTTGCAAAGTGCTTCCAAAAGTCAGATGTTCTAATTAGAAGGTTGTGGCACGTCGTCTGCCAAACTATGCAGCTGACAAGGCCATTCCTCTGGTATTTATCAATAAACACTCATCTTTGATCTCCATAGCAACAGACATGAGCAAAACATCGCTTCACCATTCCCTCTCAGGATGAGAATTCACATTTCTGCGTAATCACACGCTACCTCATCGTGTGATTAGTGTGTGGTTAAGAGCACATCTACCTGTGAAGAATACGACTAATAACGGTGAGGAAGGTGGAATAAAGGTGTCCTATTCTGAGTAACAGCAGAGACATGTTTTACTGTGTTTGTGCATTTTAAAAATTATATCCAGCAAATATCTTTGTCTCTATGTAACGTTTTGGCCAAGGTGAATATTTGATTTTCATGGGGTCGTCTTTAATTATTTACAAGTAATAACCATTAACTTCAGTACGAATGAACAAAATTCATTTGATATTTTTGTAATCAATCAGTCAATCCCCAGTAAATTGTTAACCAACAATTTCAGCAACTAATTCTATTAACTCAAACAGTGAAATTTCACCCGAGAGGACATAATCAAATTCCTTTTGTTTGAAAAATAAAACATTCAATGAGTTTCTAACAATGGAAGACAAGAAAAAACAAAGGGTTATGTTGTCCATCTAAAAAAGACTAATCAAACTTTAATGGTTATCTAAATCTATTGTTTCCTTCAACTTCCGTCTGTGTGTTGCTTCAGTTAATTATACAAGTAATCAGTAACTTAATGCTAATATAACATCATAATGAGCAGTAGGACTTGTTGTGGCTGTGTCATTAACATAAGTTCACAGGAGCCAACCAATGTGAAATGACACACTAGCTATTTGGAGCCCTGAAGCACTTAGAACATTGAATAAATGTGATTTATCTGGCAAACACAAATAGGAACCACAGTAACAATCTGAGACTGAATTTGTGACAACAATCGTAATGAAGATAAGAGAAAAGAGGTTCTTTTTCGGGTTGGAGCAGCCTAATGAATCTGTATGCTCTCCTTTCAATCCTGTAACAAAGGGCGGCAGGAGAAAGCAGTCCAAAGGTATTTAGCTTCCCTTGAAGCCCCGTCATTGGGGAGGATCTGAGTTTCGCGCTGACTGGGGGAACAAAGACATTTTCCTGGGATCCGTTCCTGCGGAGAGTTGCTGTCCCTGCTGTGGTGGGATTACTGGGTGAACTGGAATGATCCGTGGAGGTCAGGCTGGTCCTGATGGTCCCTTTACCCTGCAGATTGGCATACCTAACATCTCGATGCTCTTCTGTTGCTCATTTCTAGTTTGACAAACTGTGCTTGAACCTATCATGTGTTTGAAAGGGTTTACGTTTGGTCCGTCGGACATGCCTGAACAGGATTCTCTGGGAAAAGTCCTGTGTTTCACAGGAAATGATGTGTTTTCACTTTTCCAGTAACAGCTGCTAACAGTGGTTCCTTTGTAATAAATATGAGAGGAAATGTGTACTTAACATGAGTAGTTAATAACCGCACCTGAAAGGACAAAGGAACGAACACCACCTGCAGAAAAATAGATTTCGTTCAGCTTCAATACCTGCCGGTCCGAAATCATTCAGCTGATGTCACACTAACACTCCGATTAAATAGATAAGAAGCGTCTTGAATGTTAGAACCGTGCTGCGTTGCTTAAAGTCAGCTCATGACTTTCCATCTGTTAAATGACTTCTTAGCCGAGAACCCGAGCCCAGAACACCCAGGACCGCGGTTTAGGGATGGTTTGTTTAACTTGCTCCGATCAGAGGGAAAGGTCACATGCCGACACCCGCCGACCAGAGATGCTCAGAAAGCAAAGCATCTGCCACAGGACGAGATCCAACAGGTGTTTGACTACACCGGACAGCAAAGCTCAAACATTTCACTGATGGCTGATCTTCTATTGTTCTTCATGCGTGTGCGTGCTTGTGAACACAGTCCAATGCTACGATCAAGCCAAACTGGCAAAACAAGAATCCTCTCAATCCAACTTGGCCTCGGATCGTAGTTTCAGGTCAGCCTGGCTGTCTGTGCTGGATTAGATCTATCTCTTCTTCTCTTTCCTTGTCTTTTTCTTTTATTCCTCTACCTCTGATGTTGCAGAAGGTGTAATGACAGTGTGGGAAAACAGAGGAGGAGGCAAGTGAGACCACTAGAATCCAGCTGTGGGAGTTTTCAGAAAGACCTTTTCTGGTCCCTGGTGATGGAATATGAAGAACATCAATCAATATAAACTCCAATCACATAACCAAATATGGCCTCACATGCATATGCTTTCCCATGATTGCGAAATCAAAAATACATGAGTTCCGCTTTGCTTGCTTGGCTGACCTTGTCGGCCATGACGGACGTCCTCCTCGCTCTCCAAGTGTGCCTCTTCCCCAGAGCTGCTGTGGGTCGATCCTCCTGATAGGGGAGGCAGGAGGTCGTCATGCTGCTCGCTGTGTGTTATCCAGCATCGCTGTGGGGGAGCGGTTACCGCCAGAACATTCAAAGCCATCGCCCGAGGCCCGGCACGCCGCTAAAAAGTCCAGAAGTACAAGCCCTCATTGTTTTTGAAGCGAGTTTATGGATCCTAATTGTACGCTGCAAATGAGGAGCCATAAATCAGCTTCCAGGTAGACCGGCGGTCCCGGCATGATGCAGCAATCTGACAAAGCCAACGCCAAAAGGACTCCAGTCTGACTGGCATCACTTCCAACTTGAATATTTGTGTAATAGTGGAGTGTGTGTATCTTTATTTATTTTTCAGAGCAATATTGCGTTATAATTTTATCATGTTGTTGCCATGCTGCCACAGTGTTGATGGGATAAATATTCTTTTCTTACCGCGAATTAAAAAGCTGGCTGCATACCTCTGTCAGATGCACTTCCTCACAATTGATTGTTATTATAGCCTGTCTCAAGTTATGGGATACATCTGCTGGTATCTGCACAAGTCCATTAGAGTTTAAGCTCATGTTCAGGAAAGCCCTGCAGCTCCAGGACAAGGTTTTGCACAACTGGCATGAAACACAGCTTAGTTGTATAAAAGGGTTTTTTTTGGCCCGGATGTAACTGATGTGTTGTTCTTTTGGTTGAAAATGAGGAATTAGTGTAAATTTTGGGGAAGATTTTAAGGTCTTCATGATGTTAGCATTTGTTGGTATTAAAGCTGAAGCTTCCACATGATTTTCCCACTACGGGTCATAGATGATAATATAACTTCATCAGAGTAATAATATAGTAATGGAAATAAACGCCTTATCTTCTGCAATGAACAAAGTCAAATTAGTATAACAAAAGCTGCACAATCCGCTCTTGCTGCAGCAACATTTACAGCGTGCCCTTCAAAATCGCAACTTCACTTCATCGTGGAGTTTTGATAGGCAGTCATGTGATACTGTACGCTCATTCTATTGGTTGATCTGGAAGTGCGCTCGGTTCCGTGAGTCTCAGACTTACGTGACACACAAAAGTGCTTTAAACAGTCAGTAAGAGTGTGGGAAAAGGTAATACAGATAGAAGGTGGTTTAATATCAATATGGGGAGGGTTCACACACGCTTAAATTACCATAAATAATAAGATAGTTTGTCGTTCTAATGCGGAATTCGTTAGATGTGTGTGGTTCCTGCAACGCATTAAACGCAAAGAACGAGGGCACACTGTATATTTTTATATATATATTATGTATAACATTTATAAATCACATTTTCTGCAATTAGTTTTGTTGTTATTTTCATTTGTCGAGTTTTTTTAGCGGCAGAAAATGAATGAATGAATGAGTTTTTTGTGCAAAAAACTAAACAATACCATGTCTGTGATCACTGCCCATAATGTGACATCACACTTATGACATCAGGTTTATCTATGGATTTTTTTTTTTTAAATCATGCACTTAAATCAAGTGCTCAACAGTCAGTTGAGTCAAAAGTAGAAGATGCATCTTGGATAAGAGGTGACATGTCTTCAAAGTCCAAACAGAAGCCCAGTCAATTCAGAATCACCCTTCAAGGCTCAGTCATGTCAGCAGCTCTGAGAGGCTGAAGGCAGGTTCAGTGTCGTGTTGGATTTACTTGTAGGTTATTTCCATTAGAATTTTCTGTAAAAATGTTATTGTTTGTGGAATGATGCTAAATAATTGTCCCCCAAACCAGTAAAACTAACCTAAAGCTGTGGGGTTCGAGCTGACACATATGGACCACCGCGGTTAAAAAAAAATGTTGGGCACATTTCTTGGAAAACATTTTTCAAGGACATTCTGATATGTATATTTAATGTTGAATGCTATATTTTGCCCGAGGGGACAGCGCATGTTACATACTAAAAAAGAAAAAAAAGGTCTGTTATTTCTCATGTCTGTCCTGACTGTTGACTTTATGCAGACCAATTCACAGAGAAAAGTTTCTCCTGACGACCGTGGCAATCACCTAATATCCTGCAGGAATGGTGCCACTTCATCTAAATGTGGTATTTCCTCTTCGGTTCGTCAAAGCCTGCCACTTTTGTTTTCTTACAGCTACCCTCTCCTCTCTGAATTCCCAAAGTGTTTACGTTGTTCCAGAGGAGGCAGGTGCTAAATGAAGACTGTATATCACGTCCTGAGTGACTCATATTGGAGGAACCTGAATGGGAGACTCCTTCAGCCCGTACACTGTGATGGTGCCTGATGGAGACTTTTAGCTAGTGGAAGACTCTGGTTTCAGGTCAGGCAGTGGACACATGCTGCCAGGAGCTTAATGGCACCCCGCCCTCTTTAAGAGACAAAAGGTCAGAGGTCAGCTACATCAATACAGCCTGCTGACCGCCCTCCTTGACCTCTGGAGAACCTCATGTTCTGTAACTTGGCCGTCAGGGTCACAAATAGAGCTGCGTGTCGCTAGTGTCATTATCAGGAAGACAGATTGAGCAACAGAGAGACAGGCAGGCAGACATCTTCCACGGCTGATTCCCATGGTTTTTTCTCCGGCCGTGACCAGCGGGGTTAGCCTGGATTAAGCTAACGCTTTCTTTGAAGCCTCAGGGGCCCGAGCTGAAAGTTTGACTTTATTGCATGGAAATAGATGGGTCAGGTGCCTGCTGTGGCCTGTCGTTAGCCTCAAGACAGCCCTTCTCTGACTCAATCCGGGCTCTCTGCTTCCGTTGATCACATCTGCAGGAGCTCCTGTTTGCTCCCGCTGCAGGGAAACATCCCCCGCTGTTGTGGAAAGCAACATCGACAAAGGATCCCAATGATGCAAAATGATTGGGATTACCAGGTACCATTGAGGAGTTGTCTGTAAGCTCTCAACAAGACTCCCTCCCCTCAGTGTTGTTCATCCCCTTTTTCACCAGAACTTCACAGGAAACAGATTAACCGCAGCAAACGGACCTTTGACTGGATGCAAACGTGGGCAAAGCACAGAACCCTGGATAATTTACAGAGACACAAACACGACACATATTGTAGGAAAACTGATACGACGTGACTCACGCGCTGAGAAGTCACAAAAGCATGCTAACAAGTCTGCTCTGTCCGATCTAAAATCTGCTTTTGTAATCAAATTTAAACAGAATGAGCAGCAGAGATACCAAAAACAAAACTTGTACCCAATGGGATGACAGTAAGGACATTGAATTCACTTATTTGAAGACTGTAAATGGACTCTAACAGAATATACAATGTAGTGCACAACAGAATAGAGAGGCTACAACACAGCTGGAAAACATTTAGGTCCACTGTGGACAATGGTGAGACAGCTCCAGGAACATCTCAGACAAAAGACTTGATATTTGCATTGTTCTTTCTCTTTGCTCCGTTGCCAGACTTAAACATGTTAGTGTTATTTCAAAGTTGCGGTTTTGATTGATCGGCGCTCATCTTGCGTAACTTCATATTCACACAAAACAGTAAAGCATGTTAATTTCTTTTATTCCAATGGCCGCAGGTTTGGACTTTCACCCAACATGGCTGCCAGCACATGGCGAACATACAGCATTTTCCGTGGCCTTGATTCTACACAGTTCCACTGCCCGCACTTGGATTCTTTGCTTCTGACATCTTCGTTTAGGTTTAAAACAAAAAGACAAAAACAGAATCTGTTAATAATTCATGAAAAAAAATACTACCAGTGACATTAACCGCTGTACCTCCTCAAAACCATGGATGCGTGAATCTGTGGCAGCATTTCTTTGAAAAAAGACAGAACATCACATTTCAAACAATTTGGTTTATTTGCACTTTTTTTTTTGTGGATCTTCAACAGTTCCAGAAAACACATTTGGTGTCAATGTTCAACACATTCCCGTGTTTAATAAAAAAAAAAGAACTCTGGCATGTCGTCCTTGTTAGATCGCCAGTGGCCTCGTGTTGGACAACCAGAGCAAAGGAACACAACTCATTCTTCTCAGCATGTTAAAGACTTTATTTTCTTTTTCCTTCACTTTTTCCATGTGCTGCGTTGAGAGGTATCATTTTCTGATAATGCTGAGAAGATTTCCTCTGACTAACGTAATGACTGGGTAAACACAGAGCGTCACGGCGGCCGGTGCTGAGCCGTTGGCTAATGGCTACCGCAGTAGAGCCAAAAGATTTCATCAGGATGTACTCCCTAATATTTATCCGACCAACCCAGATGATACGAAACCAAACCAGAAAATTCAGTCATTATCTGCTCACCCCCACGCCGATGGAAAATTAAATCCATAATATATTTCTGGAGCGTCACAGCAAAACAGCATAGTAGCATTCTCCAACATGATGAAAGAAAATGACTCCAACGCAGCGCATGTGGTGAAATCCAAGTCAAGTCAAATCATTAATCTAGTGCCAAATCGCAATATAAAGCAAGAGTTGAGGCAATATTTTTATCTATAGAGACCCTGTAAGCCCCCAGTGAACAGAAACATGTAATCAGCAGCAAGGAAAACCTGCCTTTAACAGGCAGAAACCCGGAGCTGCTCCAGCAGATATGGTGCATTCACGTTACCTGGGAAATCTGAAGTGGGAGCTGGGAATTACCCGATTCCGGCAAAAACAGTAAGTCAGGAAGAAACAAGATAGCAACAAGAAATAAATCAGGAATGCTATTAAAATGTACATTGGATGATGAGGTGATGAGGTTCCTCCGACTTTCCAGTGCAGAATTCCGACCTTCGAACTTTCAACTGGAAATTTCTGGACTGGGATGCATCATAACTTACTCCAGTTAGAGGGACTGCTCAGGCATGGCGCAAGTTTGAAGTAAATTCTTTGCTGTAGCTGCTAAGCTAACAATATTAGCACGTGTTCCACTTGGAGCACAAATTTATGAGCTTGAAAACTGATGAATTGTCATTTCTAGGGGAACTGATCCTTTAGAGTTAATGATACAGGAAATTCCCCAAAGGAAATCTGAGTGTAAATAATACAGAATAACTCAAATTTATAGATTCATTAAGGCAAAAAGGCTTTCCGTGTCTTCAAAGGTTCAATGCCTCAGTGCACTCTGATCACGTTTTATTAGCATTTTGTTCCACGAATGAAATTTATAGCTCTACCACAAAAAAATAAAAATATTTCTCCAGTATTGTACTGATTTAGCAGCGATTAAGCTGCCAGCTCGACTCACATCAGGCCCAAACACAAGCACGATCTGTCAGCGCGCTGATGGATAGCTGTTTAAACGAGATGTTCCATAATTAGAGCGATCAAACCCACACAAGAATTACCGTGAAACACACTTCACACTCAGCTGAAACACAATAATCTCATTTGGTTGCAGTTTGTACGTTATAAACAGATGTCAATCCCGTGTGCAACAAAAGGCATCTGAGGTTGTCTGCTGTAAACATTTTCAAGCCAAGCGCTGATTGTTTGACTTGACAGAAATATGGACATCGTTTTGGCAAATTTGTGTCACGCAGCCGCAAACAATCTAACGCGTCTTATCACAGACTGATTATTCTCGCTTCTAGATGTGGGAACAGATCAAAGATGGAGGAAGGAATCGACATCGCTGAGAAAACTGTTGAGAAGTTGAACCAATTAAAATTATTATGACAAAGAGTTCAGATGCTCTTTCTCTCTTTTTTGAGCGAACGTCTCGTTTTTGTTGTGTTAAAGAAGGTTGTAAAAACATCTTCTTAGCCAGGATGAGGAAGAAATGGAATGAAACCATGTACTGGTTACCTTTAATGAAATTAATAACATGTTTGATTTGATACAAAAGGTGAAAGGTGAATTTCTGATTAAAGGAAGTATAAATGCCAGTAAAACAAAACAACACTGACAAAAATGGAACTACTGAATATAGGAGAGGCTCCTTCCTTTTACTTTTACTTCATGATTGATCTCGTGGTGAACTCAGCTATCGATGATGACAGGACGACAGTGCAGGTGTTTCATCTTCTCGCCTCCACCCCCCAGCATGAACTCCCACCCCAGCCCAGCCCACCGCACACACACGTAGTCAGACAGTTGACGGAGCTTCTGCGGCTCTTCCGCTAAATGCTGCCTTTGTCCTGCTGTGGAAGGAGCGAGGCGGCGCGGCCCGAGACTAAAATAAAAGTCACGTCTTTCTCCCCTGACCGCCGGTGAAACCACGGGCCCTTTTTTTTTTTTTTTTTTTTTTTTTACATGCTGGATAAATGTTTTGACGCAGGAAGGCCAACAGGTTTTTCTTCTATTATGCTTATTAAAATTATAATCGTCTGTAACTGTGTGCATGACAATGAATGCCTTGAGGCTGGAAAGATGGAACGACTTGTTTTTTGGACTGAATTGCGCCGCAGAAAGCGCTGTTACACCTCCAGGGGGGGATTGAAATGGAGGTTGTGGATTCAAAATATACTGACCTCATGTTTGACTTGTGCTGACCATAAGCAGACATACAAATTAAGACCCGAACTAAGTCAACAAATGAGTATCTGGATTTGCATCTCAGACTTTATACTGCTGACTTCACCCTAATCAATACTCCTCCTAGAGAACGACCGACAGCTCGGATGGAGAAAGCTGACACAGATATTATCAGGAGGTGATTTGTATGAGTGAAATGTTCCCTGAACTCAGATATGGTTTGGCCCCTGGGTGCCCTGAGGGCATGTTGGCCCTTTGAAGTCCCACATGCCTTCTGTTTGCCTTGGTGGGTGGGAAAAACAAAACCAGAGCGGGCCCAGGGCTGGTTTGGAGCAACAACACTGAGACGTTGTTGTGTTCAAATTTCACGGGGAGCTTTTTAGCAGTTATTTTTTGAAGCATACCATTAAAATTACAGGATTCTGTACGATCACACTGGCTGCCACAAATTCCAGCTTATGAATTAAAAACAAGCACGTCTTTTTTTAAATGTACAATAACCCATGAATGGGGGCAATTTCATAGATTTGAGCTGCACCCTGGTCAGCTTTAAAGACTTTAAAGGTTGTGAATTCAGTGAGAAAATATATAACATGAAATGACATGACCAGTGGAAAAATAAAGTCAAAATTCTCTGCTGTGAGATTTCCTTATTCAGACACAAAACGTGCAATTTAGGTGCAGCCGAGAGAGAAAACAGGGTTGAAACTTGGGAAAGATATTTATTTTGTTCGGCATCCTCTTTGTTATTATTATTCACTGAATGGAGTTTAACAGAAATCCTCCAAAAAAATAAAAAATAAATAAAAAATACAGCATTCTTATGATCCACATCCCTCCCCAACAACCTTGCCTGTTTTTCTGGTTAAAATTTGTCTGTCAGTTGATGGTTATTTATGGCGCCGCTGACCTGTGTGCTGGATAATTAATAATAGTCTGATTCATCTACATGCTCTGCTCTGAAGGAGGACTCAGCACAGCTCAGCTCAGAAAATCCCCTGTGATTTAAAGCCCCCCCACCCCCGCCCCCACCCCTGAACCCGGGTGAAGGGAGGCAGGTACACAGAACCCCTCCCGGAATAATTACCCCATCGCATTACTGTCAGAGGTACACATGCAACATGTTGCTTGGCCTTATTTGTTAGGAGTCAAGAAGCCAAATTGTGCTTCCATATCGAACCGACACGGTTCAGCTTCTGGCATCCGTGGAAACTTTCATCCTTGTTTAATCTGTTTTGTAAATCAGGGACTTTGAGTCTCAGCTTTAAACCAAACGGACAAAAAAGATAAAACTCCCCTCAGTTATCTGATGTCACTTTTATGGGCGGGTGACGTGAATCCTTTCATACCTGGCGTAAATTCACTGCGCCGTGACTTTTATTGCCCCGCGCCTTCACCTCCTGTCACAACAGGGAAAATAGTTCCTACTTGTTCACGGCAGAAAAGCTGTCTGATTTATCTCCTGCAAGAAATGCCAGACGCGACCACATATCACTTAGGAAGAAGAAATAGTTGGAAAGGTAGTCCCTTAAATCTATTTAGTCCACTCAGTCAAATATGCTGTGAGAAACGACTGTCCCCATCAGCACCAGCCATCCCCCTCCACTGGTTCTACAGTAATAATAATAATTGAGCGCGTGTTATGCTATATTGTGAAAATAAAGATATGTTGGGAAAATGATAGGAGAGAAAAATAAGAAATTACATGCTCCAAAGGATCGGGGATGTCACGGTTTATTTTTCTAATCCCTGAAGCACCAGAGTAAGCCTTCCTGTTTTTTTTTTGTTTTTTTTTTACTGTCTTCTTCCATTTCATTATGTTTCAGAATCTAGAAAAACACCAAAACTTCACCTCTCTACCCAGAAGCCACTGGGCTGATCGAGGGGACGCCACGCCCCTGTTTGACTACGAAACGACAGACCTGGTCTATATCTCCGCCACGGCTGCAGGTCACATCAACACGCGACCTCTTCTCTTTCCTGTTGCTGGTCCTGCAAATGCCATGTCAGGCGTCAGGTGATAGCTCTTTGTGGTGAAGAGGAAAATGCAAAGTGAAGTTAAAAAAAAAAAAGGAGGAGGAGAACAGCTTCAGAGGGACTGTATTAATGGAAGAGATGCTAAGGAGTGGAAAATATCTGGCCCTGAGGTGGGCAGAACCTGAACTGTTTTCACAGATTGTAAAAGTTTTACCTCTGCAATTTTTCTTTTACAGTTGTTTTACTTTAATTGGTGAAATTGTGTTTTGAAAAAAAATGCAGCAAAAGCACCATTTAGGAGGGTAAAGCGGCCTTTAGGATGTCCTTACAGTGAAGAATATGACCATTTGTCCTCCAGTGGACAAAAATGGGATGAGGTGCTCTTCAGCAGAGAAAACATGAAAATGTGGCCTTCAGGGTGTTAATCCAGCAGAAAACACATGATAAAGAATTCTCTGGGTTTGTTCCAGTGGAGAAAGCAAGGTGAAAGGCACACTGGTGTCTGCCTCTAGTGCTCACTGTGTGGTAAAGTCCACTAATAGTCGCCCTTAAAGTGAAGAAAATGTGATGAATTGCCCTCTAAGATATTTTAATGTGGAGGAATGTGATTAAGCTTCCCTACATGCCAGACACTAGTTGAGTCCATGTGGTTCTGAATGCTTACATAGTTCCCTGCGTGTGTTTCCTACAGAGTTGAAGCAGTTAAAACACCTGAGTCATAATAACAGCTTTAATATTCACTGGGTTTTTGTAAGTATTTCACTGTAAATACAAAATTTGATGCTTCGATGTACCTGATGCATCGGGACAAAATACTTGCAGCTAAATGTTCTCTAAAAGAGCAACTTTAAAACCCACTTCTGGATTTGTTTTCCCCTCAGCTGGACTTTAAAGGACTTTTTGACTCTTAATCAGATGCACATGTTCTCATTAGGAAACTGCGGGACTGGTGCAACTGTTGCTAAGTGCCTTGCTTTTGGGCACCGTGATTCACATTCGCTGTGTCCAGAAAACCCTCGCGTTGCTGACTGGAAGCCGAGACCCTCCTGCCAAAAACCCACTTGTCAAACCCTAAATTAATATCTCCATAGGAATTGTTTTTTCAATAAATATTGGCCATAATTCATTCCAAAACCTGAACTTCCACCATAAAATCTAATATTTTGAAATTAATACCTTTATAACACCCTTAAAGTGACTGCAGGTCCAAAGACATATGGTACTAATATCGGTTTTCAGTTCCAACGCCAATCTCACTTGGCTGCATTTCCTAGTGAAGGAAAAGAAAAAAGCCAGAAATGTTCCAAAAATATTCACAAGGTTTCCATCTCTTGGAATTACAGTGCAAATTTGATGCTGACCCAAAATAACGATCGAAGAGAACGGACAATTTTAGAATTGTCTCCCAATTTGAGATGTAATTGATAAGTGATGCTGACCAAACACAGACTGCTTGAAGTGAACTTGAAGGATACAGTTAACAGACGGAGAAAGGTTTGACTGAACTCTGGAGCTCAGTAAAAAGCTCACCACAGCCTTGAACCACAGCTGATTGATTCTAACGCACAACTGCTTTTAAAACCGAGCTTTTAGATAGAATTCAATTCAGTTGTAAGTCCCTGATTACCCAGGAAATGACCTAAAAGGTGGCAAACTGTAAGAAACACAATCCTTTTAAATGATCATTCTGAGAGCATCATTCTCCTGCACCCACTCCACCAATGAGCCCAAACTCAATCTGTCACCATGGGAACAAAAACAAACACTTGCATAGTTAAAAAAAAATACAAAAAAAACACCTCTTCATGTTTTGATTGACAAGGAATGGAAAAAAATATAAAACGCTTGAAATGCAACGTGGTGGACAGACGGATGAGCCCATTCCTTTCATCCAGGAGATAAAAAATTGGGCCAAAGGGATAAACGGTTTACAACAGGGGGGGGGGGAAGCGTAAACTCTCCAGTCTCCAAAAATGTATTTTTATGGCTTTATAGTGTGAGTCAAGTGTCTCACAGATGGACATCCTGGACGTTACATTTGGAGCAATTATTTTACGCACATTGACTTGCAATCATTTAAATGTGTTACTCATCTCACACATGCAACGGACTATCTGCTTTTATCGCTCTGACTAACAGGAGGGTGTGGAGCCGATGTGCCAGTAGATGACCTGTTGAAAAGGCATTCACTTTTCCACTGACGCTGGACGCGGGACGCACACTGCTCTCAGAAAGGCCTTCGTTTTTTGTTGTTTTTTTGGGGTTTTTTTTTTTTTTACTGCCAGAGAAATTTATCTCCCTTTCATGTGTTGCAAAAACAATTTCTCCTACTAACAGACCAGATGTGTTCATGTTTATATACTTCACGGTTTTGGGAGCAGCTTCAAATAATCACGCAGGCTTGTCTTGTTCAAGGTGATTTCTTTAAGTAAAGTATCCCAAGTTTGAACCCGAACGCGCTCAAACACAACCACAGCCACGCTGGATGCTATAACAAACTCCAGATAACCATCGAGGCATTTTCATCCCCATTCCCTAGTGTAAATGTAGTTGCATGTTGACACGAGATTTTATAGCATACCACACTTGTTACACTGCAGATCCTGTTTGGAGACTCATTCGTTCCGGCGCGACGCGTTCGCTCGGTTTCTCAGCGTTTTCCACGTTCAGTGTGTGCGATCAGCGTCTTGTAGCTGCAGCCCTGTTGCGTGTGACCTGTGCCAGCTGTCACCCGAGTGACCTCTAATTATCACTCAGCTCCGTTCCTCCGTGCCCTTGTGCGTGGGTGCGTATTTACGCGCGCCTTCCACAGCCGAGTAAACACCCTCCAGCGCGTAACGGCGATTCTGATCAAGGAACGCTGCTGTTGGTCTTAGGTGTGTGTGTGTATTTGTATATGTGTGTATGTATAAACAATTTGCATGGTGTGTATTTGCATGTGTGTGTGTGTGTGTGTGTCAAATAAAAATAAAAGGCAGCTTTATTGGTTTTTACAACAGAACGGAAAGTTTAAAATGTGCAACTTTCCCACCTGCAACCAAAAAGGATGGGATGCTGTTTTAATTGAGGATGGGATGTTCCGGCCTCCCACGCTATACACACACACACACACACACACTTGTTGACCTGCGGTGCCAGCCTGATCTCGTCTTTCTCGCAGCCCATAAAGGGAGCCTGCAGCGCACACAGCCCCTTCACACTCTAGGGTCCCTCTCAGATCTCATTACGCTGCATTACAGCTAAGCCTGACATGTGTTCCCACAGTGGAAAATCCTGCTGTTATTAGAGGTATAGCTGAAAAACCATTAATTCCAACCCACCCATCTTTCACTCTCCAATTCCTGATGTTCATAAAAACCAGTCGGAGCTCTTTGGGACGGTGATACCAGCTGCACCGACGGTGTTCCTCCTCTCTATGACCGATGAACCAGGGGGTGCCACAGGCCTGGAGGGCTCTGTCTCATTTCTCACAGCGGGGGCAGCTCAGCTCATAATGTTGAAAAATGGTTTAAGGTGGGGTTGGGAGGATGAGGGGGGGAGGGGGGGTGTAAGGTATTCTCTGAATGAAATCTCACAGGATGTGGAAACACCGACAGCGCTGGCTTCACTAAATCAGGACAGAAAGGGGGCTTCATTAATTTGCTTTTTTGTTTATCTCCCGGTGTCAACGCCGGTATTTTCGGAGCAAATGCGGAGCGGTTCCTTCAACAGCTGGGACCCACCTGGGATGAGTGTGTGCATGTATGTTTGCATGAGGGTGAATGCTGTTATTAGTTCATGGTCACCTTCCCCCGGCTTAGCAACCAACGATGGCTGGGTGGGGTGTGAAAGCGAGCCAGGCCACACACACCTACGTATGCGGCTTCAGTGTTTATGTCCCCGGGGTTCATCCTCGGCGGTGCGGCCTCCAGGCGGAGTAACCCAAACAAGAAAGGTCGGGCTACAGCGTCAGCAGCTCGGGTAGCCGATCCTCCTAACAGTGATGCTGTATGATCCCATAATGTATTTTTACAGGACAGGATTTAAAAAAAAATAACCTGAACCTGCTGCACAGACGGGGAGGCCCGGACGGTGCGTCTACAAAAATAATAATAACATGTTTCTATGTAGCTTCAGATCCCGGCCTGCTGCGATCACGGGCGCAAGAATGAATTCCTGTCTGGAGATGCCAGAAGCGGTTAGTCTGAGCTGCAACGCCAGCCAATCAGAAGAGAGAGAGAGAGAGAGAACGAGGGTGCTGCTGGGGGAGGAAGCCAAGACAAGGGAGACGGAGGCGTCAGCTGGACGATAAGGGGCGAATCAGTGACAGTAAACAGGGTTTGGGGTTCATTGTCTCACCTCTTTTCTTTCCTCCTATAGGTCCAATCCCACTTCCTGTTTTCAACCACGCCCCCCCCCCCTTCCTCATTTTGGAGGAAATTATTCTGTAGGAAACGGGACGCCACGCGTCATCAAGAGATAAGTTGTTATCGCAGACATTTCTATGTCAGCGAACAAACCCAGCGGTCAGGATTGTCTCCCTCACAGCGGGTCGGCAGCAGGTTTGTTTTTCTGCTGGAAATCAGATTAGATTCCTGGTTTGTTCAGGTGTCCTTTGAAAACATGAAAGTATTGTAGTTCCACAGAAGCCTGTTAACAACTAGTGACAAAGTGTGACCTCATTTACTGGACAGAACAACAGAACAGGTGAAAAAACCACAAATAAACCAGAAGTTTCATCATTTTTCATGGTTATTTGTGAAGATATAAAACATTACACACATACACTCTGCCTCTGATTGCAAAGCATTCTGGGATTTTTTTTGCTTCTGTTTCCTACTGATTTGAGTCTGCTCTTGTTTGGAGGACTAGATGACTCCTACCCCTCCATTGCCTAAAGAAATGGGACGCCCCAAACGAGAGGCAGAGCTCAGGTGGAGAATTGGGATCGGACCTTAGATTATCCTACTTCCTTCCCGTCTTGCCTTCTTTTCCAGATTTCTTACATGTTTTCATCCCCCCCCCACTCCTTTCCATAATGTAATCCTTCCTGTTCACCCTTTTGCTTCACTTTCTCTCCCATTCACTAATTTCCCTCCAGGTTTTGTTTATCCCATCAAACGTCTCACCTGACCATTTCGCCTCAGACGGTCGAACCCACACTGTGTCTTTGTCGCTGTCTGACAAAGTGACATGCAGACGGACAGTGTGTGTGTGTGTGTGTGTGTGTGTGTGTGTGTGTGTGTGTGTGTGTGTGTGTGTGTGTGTGTGTGTGTGTGTGTGTGTGTGTGTGTGTGCGGGGTTCCAGCTACACACTGGGCTCTATGTGCACAACGTGACACTTAAACGCTGCTGTCTCGGCACTGACAGGCCGCTGAGCGCTGTGCTTGACGGGACGCAGTTAAAGTTACAGCAGCAGATGGAAAAGCATTACGGCGAGGCACACAGAGCTACTTCACATGCCCCCCCCCAACACTAAACCTAACCCCTCACCTGTCTTTGTGTAGCTGCAGTATATATATATATATATATATATATATATATATATATATATATATATATATATATATATATATATATATATATATATATATATATATATATATATATATATATATATATATATATATTAAAAGCAGAGGGTCGGCTCAAACACAACCGATGCACCCTGGGAAAACGTCTCATAGCTTTCCCACATTGCACCTGGGTGGATTTCCACCCGTCCACTCCGGCTCACTCCCCTTCCATCTTCATTTGTCTTCTTCCTTTGTTTTTTATTCCTCAACCCAGTATTTGACACCTCCGAGCTGCCACCCTCGCAGTTGATTTATTTCCACCGGGTGCAAAAGGTCGTCCCACCTTGAAGGATGTGCGGCAGCTGCTGGTGGTGGTGGTGGTGGATGTGTGGGGGGGGCATCAGGTATAGCGGTGCTCCGCCAGAGGCCCCGCTGTCCTGCATTGTTGTCCCATTGCACTTACGTCACCTGACATTCATACCCGACACATTCCCCGCAAAAAACGGCTGATCTCGTTACCGTTCAAGCCAGCGGAATTCAAGGAGAATAAATCCTTTGGCTGCGATGGAGTTTATAGGACTCCCTGGATGTTATTTATCCCTGCAGCCGGAGAGGGAGATCCCATGCGAGTACAAGGCATTCAAGGGTTAATGTAAAATCCTCCTCATTCCCCTCATACATGATGATTTATTCCTCTGACTTAAGTTGTAGCACATGTGTCTCGCATGGACAGAGCAGAACATCGGATGTGACCGCTGCTCCCGATGCCTTGGGAGACATTTGTTAAGAGTCCAAAAAGGTCAGAGATAATTTCTGACCCAACAATCAGCAGATTCTGCTTTCATATCAGTGGTTTGTAGATCGAACCCGAAAGCGCTTCCGTGTTTCTGAACAAACAGGAAGCTTTAGCTCCAGCGCTAACAGTTGGTAGGATCACCATTAACGGATGAAACTTTACATTAAACTGAGACCTGGCAGCAACCAGAACTGGACCTTGTCCAGATTCAGAAGGTTATTCAATCACTGGGTGTGTCCGGAGGCCACAAATCTGTAAAAACCATTAAAAGGTGAGCAGAATCTGGTGTTCAGGACGTCAAAACCTTGTCGAAGCTGAAAGAAACATTCATCGTCCTTCATCTTTGTTCCTCCTCTTCTCCGGTTTCCACTTGGGTTCTATTCTTAGCTGTATTGTAGCCGGGATTACAGTGACATGTCGTCTATTGTGGATCATACAACCGCTACAGCGTCCGTCGCCGCGGGCAACCGCAGGTCAGTCAATGGGAGTTCCAGACGTCCTAACAAGCAGAGTAGTCGCGGTCGGTGTTACGTAGTGGTTCGATGGAGCCGGCGGAGACTGGAGGAAGAAGGATATTTATTATGGCATTAGTTGTGATAACTTTAGTCATTCATCTGCTTGAAGGAACAGTTGTGGAACAATTTTGATTATACTGGTATAAAACCTGGAGCCGACCAGCATGGTTAATAAATAAAAATGGACTTATCAGCACCTCTCCGGTTCTGTGACTTCCTGGGGCCTCATCATCGAGTCGCTGCCGAAGAAACAGTCGAGCAAATAAAAACAAAACTTCCATTTTTAAACCAGAAAGATATTATCTGTACTTTTTTTTTTTTTAGCTGTTTGGGTGCTGGTAGGGGTTAGGGTTATTTTATTCTTGATTGTTTTCGCAGGTTTCCAGTCTTTATTCTTTTGTCCTAATCTTCAGATGTGAGACTTGCATCTTGATTAAGCTGTTTCTTCATCAATTCTACAGATTTTAAAGAAATTAAATCAGTTTAGCGACTGGAAAATGCATTTTTGCATTCTGATTGTGCAACATGAATGCGGCTGACAGGATAAACACTGGCACTGCCTGATTCCACCACAGGTATTTTAGGTTTTTAGCATCATAACGTTTCTACAATATGCTTCATATTAGGCTCATATTACGGGTACATGAACTGATTTTCTTATCAAGAGGAAGAAGAGGAGGAGGGCGATGGTGTGGAGAGAGACCACTGCCCAGGTTCATTTCCATCCGACGCGTCTGTGGTGGGGAAACTGGATATTTTTAACAAGATGTCAGGACAATTTGCAGCAGTTTGTGGTGACAGACTCAGGTAAGCCAAAGCATGATCTCCTCCGAAACCTAAGTGACTGGTTTTTGTGTCTAAAGCTAACCGGAGGTTAAACACGGAGCTGAAGCAACATGTGATGGAGCACAGAGACACACACCGACGTATCTGTGGTTTGCAGAAACAGACGTTGCATCATTTATTCTGGATACTGGGGATGGATTTAGTGAAATAAAAATACTAGAAAATGATTTATCTAAAGTGTGTCGCGCTTTAGATCGAGCGTGTTTTTGCTCGATTGTCCACAAGATGGGGAAAATATGTTTAAAAATGTATAAAATCATGTTTGTGGGTGTTATACTGCATTCATTAGCTCTTTATCTTGGGATTTATTCTCAAATTAGGTCACAAATATTTAAATTTGTTGTAAAATAAACAGAAATCAAATTATGGTAGTAATTCGGTTAAAGGAGATGAAGCTTTTCACTCATTCTGTGTTGTATTTAAATGATAAAATAAAGTAGTTACCTGTGATCCACACAAATGAGTTGGTACGAGGAGGAAATGAAGCTCAAACGGCGAAGCGAACATTGAACGCATCATAAACTTGTCTTCAACAGAACCAAACTAAAAGCTCCCAAAGCTCAGAAGCCAAAGCCGAGTCGGTCCGACCATCGAGCAACGTCGCCTCAAGGTGGAGATCGTCACTAGGGTGGGGGCCGGAGGGGTGGGGTATCAGGTGTAATAGCTTCATTCCATGGAGCAGTTTGACCCCCTGTCCCCCCGCTGCACGCCATCTGGACTGAATGTATTTGTTCACCTGTAATATAATACTTCCCTGCAACAAACAAGTGAGGCATTCCTCTTCCTGCTCCAGTTAAAGATCCTCCATTGTGCAACGAGTCCGTCCTGGAGGGGCTGAACCAATCAGACGCGTTTCATCCACCAGAATTAATTAGACCTGGATTTATTAAGGTAATTTATTTGCAGCAAGCATGAATTCACACGTCTTTTAAAGACTCTTTAGCAGCAGAACTATAGGTAAGAAAAAAAATTTTGGACTTGAACCAGGAAAGAAGCTGCGGTGCATTCCTACGAGGAAGAGCCACCATTCCATTAACGCAGCCTCATATGCCTCTAATAAAAGGTGCTGTAGAGATGGAGGTCAAAGTTGACATTGCTACAGCCACAAAAGATCACAAGACAGAGATCTAAATCTGGCAAAGTCAATATTAGTCATACGGGGGATATGAAGGAGACATCTCAAGATCAATGCAGCGACCCTCTGGGCTCCTAGAGCCGACCCCTCGGTTCTCCTCCGCTCCACCAGCCTCTATCTCATCCATCTCATCTGCACCAGCTCCTGCTCATCCAGCTTTGGAATCCACACAGCATTCACCCCCCCCCCTCACCCTCCACCCCTGACGAGCCCCACCAGCCCTCAAACAACAAATAACTCACCTCAGCTGATGGATGAGTCGCCGTGAGACCAAAAACGGACGTGTTCAGCTTCTCTGCAGAGCAGCACAAGTTGAAAACGGTTTGATCATGACCAGAGTGATGCATAGGAAATATTTGTTGCTGGGACTTCCTGATAATATACTGTATGTGTTTTTTTATTCATTCTAATTTGCAATTCATGCACAAACAGAACTTGTTTCAGGTACATGAAGCGAGTAAAGTTGGCCTGGATGGCTGATTTCTTCCTTAGCCTGCTTGAAAAATATTTATTTATCAGTCCTCTCTGAGCTCCACATTCCCCACGGGTCCAATATTTTTCTATTTTAAAAAAATGCATCCAGTGTTTTACAGGTGTAGGAGCACGTGTGCGTCGCATCACATTTATTTTCACTGCAGAGAGCAGCCTGCAGCTCAGTTGACCCATCCCAGCAGGGATTTACTAACCAAACAGAACGTACCTGAATCCAGACCTCTGATTTTAAACTGCAGTCCCACTAAAGGAAGACACAGTTGTGTGTCCTGAACCGCTGATTTCCTACTGCACAGTGCATTAGGTGTGTTTTCACTCTTATTTATTTATCCAAATTTCCCCTAAACTAATTTACTAAAGCATAAAAATATTTAATAGAGTAAAGAAAGACAATGTGAGGATGCATAACTTTAAAAATTTTACAATCTCATAGAGATTCTAAAGTGTTTAAAATATTTTTTTTTACAATGTATTTCAGGCGTCAAAGCTAAAAGTGTTACCTTGCATCCTCAAGAATTGGATGATAGCACAGATTAAAGTAGGGCTGTTTGAGGAAATCTACAAAATAAGACTTTAAATGGACTTTTCCAGGATGATACAGTCTAATTCATAAAGTGTTATAATGAACCCCGTCTAAAGCGGGTAAAAGAACTCGAACATGTGAGATCAGCAAGAGCTCCCTCTATATTTGGCAAGAATTTAGCTCCATATTTCTACACCTCACTATATATACACACTGCATGAGCCGGTCCATCCCTAATTGCTGGTCCCAGATGTGGATCCACTGATGCCATATTCAAATATACAGATCATCAGATAAAGACAACAGTAAAAAAAAAAAAAAGAAGTATCCCGGCCTCCTCCTCCTCCTCCTCCTGCTGTCTTTGTCTATAACATTTAAACTGCTGCTGTGGAGTCAACCCCCCCAGTAGCTCAGACAAGCGCCTTTAACTTCAGCACAATTAGTATAATTACTCTGCCATCCACTGCTGTGATAATACTGTATGTCAGCAGACAGGAGGAGTGAAGCAGCTCCAACTGGCAGCGGCCATGCAGAGAACACGATACCTTATTACAGTAACTATGACACATGGAAATAAAGTTGAAAATGAGCAAAGCGCTCCTTTAATCTAAAAGGAGTTTCCTTCTGGGGCATGAAAATAAGCACATTTGCTGATGTTCCTGCAGCCTTGGACTCCAGTACATTTGTCTGATGTTGGACTAATGGAGCAGCAATCTGTCCTCCGACCACTCTCCTCATTAGGCTCCAATCAGACTTTAATATGTCTTAGTGTTGTTTTACTGTACATGTGTGACTTATGTGTGACTCTTCGATTCATTAGCGTACATTTACTTTAATGCGCTCTTGATAGATTGAAAGGATTTTGCCCCTTGCTCCTGAGCTTGCCATTTTAACATCATTAGACATTACTGTTATGATAACCAGGACAGAATCCTTGGAATGGCAACAGCCAAAGGAACATTTGATTAAATGCATCAATCTCTGTTTAGGAGGCGACGCGTGGAGTCTACGCTCTCTATATATGCAGACGATAAAAGCGGGTCGACCACTGGTACCAATTAAAGTGACTCTTATCCGACGGATGGCTGGAACAGAACTTCTTGTCACTGGAATAAGCTGCTTAGAATATTTATGGAGACTATGAGTCAGTTTTAAAGCTTTGAAAAATGTTATTTCTCTGTCAGATAGTTCAGTAAGTGTTACATGAACTTTGGTTTATCATGTCTGAATAAGCGCTTTGTAACAGCTGCACGGCACCCTGTGCACTATTTCTGATTCGGCCATTTATAACTGAAAAGTATACCTTTGGGTTAGCCACAGGCAACCCGTGTTTTCTCTGTGCGCGTTGTGACGTTGCACGCTGCCTGTTCCATGTAGCGCTCACTGACACACGCTGCCTCTCCGTGGGCTTTTCATCCCCGCTCAAAGCCTGGTCTCATTCAGGCCGCTTCGCTTCAGCTAAGCCCAACATTGTGGAGGAAATTCCTCCTCCAGAGTCGACCCGGCCATTGTTTCACCTTAAGGATGATATAATCTGTTATCTCGTCATTTCCCTCCAATTTGCTGACAATGCTCCAATGCTAACATTAGCTATTTATGAATATTTCTTGCAGATATCTTCTCTAAAGTATTTGGAAAAGAAAAAGACTGGATGACATTGAGGAAAAAAAAGTTAAGAAATTATTTAACTTCTTCAGGTCTATTCTCAAACAAATTGAAAGAATTCGTTCAAACGCGTACGCTGCATCCGAGGTCGGGATGTTTTTCATGGACATCGCCAACAATAACGTAAACCAGAGGGCAAATTCTAAATATTTCCAGGACACAGCAATCTCCAAAACATGCAGTCATTTCCCTCTGGAGGATCGGCTGATTGCACACATTAAAATAGAATTATGATGGAAACTACAGTCACAGAATGACGCCTAAAAAGGACTTGTTATGTGCGTTCTTCAGCTTTGTGGAGATGACATTGTCTAATTTGTCATTCTTCACATTTACTCAAGGCTTTGATAGAGTTTCTGATATCAACGGTAAACCGATCAGAGTCAAACTAATGGCGTAATACCAACGTTTTAAGGTGGACGGAGGCCGTATCGATTTCAAGGGGCTGCTAATGGACCACTGGTGTGACAGAGGAATGTTCCACGTCTCTCTTTACAGAAATACGCAGCGACTGAACAAAACACGTGCGGCCAGCTGAGGACTGTGAGATCAAAAAAACATTTAAAAATATAGGAATACGCATCCCAACTAGGATGATACCCAAGATTTGTCGCTAACCATACAGACCAATCGGTCACCCCTTATAAACACGTATAAACCTCTACCCACTGAGGACACCGAGAAGACTGATTTGCATATTTGAGGTATTTTTTTCTGCCGATTTTAGCATTTTTGGTGTTTTTAAATGACAATTTTATCCCAGTAAATGGATTCAGATAAATAGAGATGCCAGAATTCAAGCTTTTATTTTGAAATATAAACGCACAATAATGATTTGTCAGGTCTGTAATTTTCTGATTTTCCACAAAGAAAATTCTGTTCCATGTCAGGATACGCTACGATACTAATATTATAATGTGCTGCTGTCAATGTACAAATGCTTTATTATGATATAACTTTTCAAAAACATGTAATTTTACAGGTAACTCAATAAGAACGTAAGAAAAATCCCAGCAATTTAAAGAAATGTTTGGTCTGTGGGTGGTTTTTCGGGTTGGATCTTTTCTAGAATCGTATTTAAACTCGATTTTCCTCTCAACCAGTTCAGAATTACGTTTTGTTTTTTTTTTTAAGACACAACTCCGCTGCTTCTCCGTTTCGTGTTATTCGGTGCTCTTTAAAACTCAAACCTGCTACACCCCTGTTTGCAGCAGAATATTATTAGGCCATGAATAACAACATTTGTTTGGGTTCCTCTCCAGAGGAAGTTGGTCGGGGAAGGTCGGGGTGGTTGTGGCTGTTTGTCAGCGCGGCGGCAGAGCTGCAGCCCTGGAACAGATTTCTGGAAGGCCCTTAAAAACAGGCCCACCATGTCTCTTCCCCCCCATTGAAAAACTAGACTGTGAGGCCCTCTAGAATAACAGAGAATGCCTGAAGCAAAAATAATCCTCCTTGTATCACACAATAGGGGAGTATGTGGATTTTGTCTGCGGCATGACTCCGAAGAATGTGGGGATTGATAAAACGCCACCCTCTTCATCGCAACAACAAGGTTGACACTGAACTGATCATGTGACTTCCTGGCATTCATGTCTCTTGTGCACAAGAATCGTAACACCAGACAAATGAAGTTTAAATGAAGCAAGAGTCAAACAAAGAGGGTCGAGCGCCGCTTTGATTTCATTTGTGTTGCAGATTCTGTTGAGTTTATCAACGATCCTCCAATAGTAGAGTCACAGCTTCTTCTTCTTCTTCTTCTGTGGTGTTCGTACATTATACAGTGCTTCAGCAGTTTTAAGCTTTACAGGGCAGACCTTAAGAAAAAAAGTAAAAGAAAAACGTCTCAAATAAAACGCAGCCTGCATAGAACTGATTAAATGAGACTGAATCCTTCTCCTTATATCAAACAAAACAAATTAAAACTTAAACACCAGCGTGAATATCATATTATTATATTCCATCCCTGCCTGTGGATGCCACACACTGGAGCTTTAAGAGGCAGTGAAAGCCACAGAAACACTTATGAAGTGGCAACTCTGTGTGAACCTTATAAACAGCGCTTTTATAGGCCTGGTTTTGTACTAAACTGAATGCAACAGCTCGGACCAGAAACAGAAAGAACGCACAAATGACAGAAAAAATGTGAATATAGTTAGAAAAACCCAACTCTCAAATATAGATCAGAAGGTTTACGATTAAAACCTGACTCCATAGCTGTGAATGACTTCACTGTACGTCTGGAAGTACGACTGGTTTTAATGTGGAGCGCAAATTAATTTCCTTCACAATTTCTTTTACCTCACCAAACCAATATATCTGGCCTTGACTGGCACTGATCATTTTCTGGACATTTGATGTTTGAGTAAAGCATCTGTCCAGCGAAACAAAGATAGAAACTATTAGTCATGAAACGTTTAACAGTTGTTGCTCCAGCCGTTCTGGACACAAACCCGTCAAACAGGTCCAACATTTAATTTGAAATGATTCCCCTCGCAGTACAGCCTGTACAGTTCTGTGAGCAGGAGGGTCCTGTTTCATTTTAACATGCCCGGCGCTAACACGTAGCACATGTTGCTAAGTGACCACTCACATGACTGGACAGGAAGCAGGACATTTTGAACGGAGCTCGCTGTCGGAGAATTATGAAAGCTTTGATCAGATGTCCTTCACTCACACAGCTGTCAGGTGCTGCGGTGGGCACGAAGGCATGCGTCTCGCTGGATGTTAGCGCTGAGCTAATTCTGAGCTGTCCTCGCCGCCCGGTTTTGGGTAGAGATGTGTTCCCGAAGTCGACAGATGGAGGTTTGATCTCTGGAATCTCATCGGAATTGGTAATGGGCTGTGTCTGCAGGCAGACGTTTCACCTTCTGATTAAGTGGAGCTGATGGAGGCACAAAAAAAGTACGTTTCTGAGCGCTTGTGTCGAAAGCAGATTGACTTCTGTGTCGGATAAATTGATGCAAAAGCAAGAGAATAAGGTTTTATTCCAATAAAAGACAAAATATACAAACATCCAGATTCATTGTCTTCAAATCCACCTTGTGATTCAGATTTATCCGTCTGGAATGTGTAAACCGGCCTCCGCTCGTCGTCTGCGCCAAGTCAAGCGACATTTTATGGAACCCAAAATAGCTCCAAGATTTTTATGTATTCATTAAAAGCTAAATTTAGATGAGTAAACACAGTGGGAACCCGTCTGTATTACGACTCATGAGTAGAACTGGATGTGGATCCAGATAGTTAGAGTCAACCAGATGCGTCATTAGCAAACCGGTCCCTGAAAGCAGCACAATGTTGGAAACCGTCCGAAATCACAGACACCGAACAACAGCTGGGCCTCCTTGCGGGTTCCAAACTGTAGTTGTGGCGTTGTCACTGCTAATGTTGTGTCTCCGTAATGACATCATCAATGAGGTCATCATAAAACACTACCAGAGCTGCGTGTTGGCAAGAAAGAAACGATAACTTAACGATTCAGTCAGAAGTGAATCCGACACGCTGAGGAAAGTTTTTTGGTGAAATCTTGATGATACGATCCTGAACCCAAAATACGACGATCACATAAAACCGTCCCTGAGTTTAATGTTTGAGAAGTGAGAACGTGTTTTGGTTTTTTAGAGCGGCGCGGACAGGAAGACGGTAATTCAGAGGCCGTGCTCTGGCCCAATCAGTCGCTGTTTCCAGGTGTCTGAAAGCGTTTGCAGCAGGCGGGACGACGTTGTTCCGTCTTCTAACAGAGGGAAGCTTTTATGCTCCAATGCAGCAGGAAGTAAATACCTGCTGGGAGGATTTCTAGTGAAGGCTGTGAGGCCCCCCCCAAGCCCCTCCTTGGAAATCTCACCTCCGCTACTTAGCACCGAAGTGACTCGCACACACACACACACACACACACACACACACACACACACACATAGACACACACGTTTCATTCCTCTCCCCTCTTCACTTCCTCTCGCTCCTTTGGGTAACTGCCCTCACTGAGACACAATGAGCATCAGATGTGTGTAATGCTGTAATTGCTGCTGGGATCTAAAGGCCTGAATGCACCTGTGATGTACAAGAAGAGACAATTAGACACATGGAAAGGCAATTAGTCAGGGGAACATCGGGCCAATTTAGGAACCTTGAAGATCTCCTCATTAAAAGCTGGTATTTCAGTGATTATCAGTGACGGTGGCCATGTGTGTCCCATTATCAGAAGACCCTGTTTGCTGAGCTAAGATGTGGCTTTGGCCTTGGCTCAGACGGACTCCTCTTTCCATGCTTGAAGTAAAAAATGGAGTTTAGCCGTGGAGAAAGTCGCTACGCTGCAGCAGCTGCTGTCAAAACTGGACGCTACTTAAAGTTAGACCGATTTATCTTGATGACTTTTCAACGCACGCTGTTGATGCGTTTAACATGAAGCATGTCAGCCCACTTCAGCCACAGGAACTTCTGGTTGAGGTTCAGGGTCATACGATTTTGTATGACCCGTCCAAACACACTTATTTGGACGAGTTTGTGTGTTTCCTGGGTGGAAATCGTCCCCCCGCTCAGCACTGACCTCCACACCTCTGGGGAAGTTCTGGCTTTGTGTTGCGTTGTTCTGCTCTGTTGTTCTCATATTGACTGGGATGTGTTTCAAATGGAGGAACATTAAATCCTTATGTGTCTCATCCAGGCGCTAAACGTTACCTCCTGCATCGGCAGAGGGTGAGGAGAAGCCATCGGATGGAGACAGGCGTCGAGTTCTGGGAATAAAATCTTAAAGTTGAACAGCGGTCGAACCCGTAGAAGGAGAATTTGATGACTTATTTTAATTCTGACGGCTGTTTAAAAAAAATTTAAAAAGCTTAATCATTCTAAAACAAGTGTTTTTTAATCCCTTTTCATTCATTCATTCATTCATTCATTCATTCATTCATTCATTCATTCAATTTCTTCCAGAGGAATGAATGAATGAAACGTTTTCAGCCGTTTATCCAAAAAACACAGGTTATGCTGGAGCCTATCGAGAGATGGGGTACACCCCTGGATGAGTCGCCAGTTCATCGCACCATTAATACCCTTTTCTTTAATTTGAATAATAGTTGACATAAAATGTACTCTCACTAAAATGTTAATTGTGTGCTAATGTGCTCATAAGCAATTGTTTTGCGCGTGTAATGTTTGTCACCTTAGTTTAGCACACAAGTGTGCTAGTATTTGCTAATTAAATTTAAATACAAAGTACAGAAATGTAACTATGGTAACATTTATTCATAAATCAAAGTATTGGACTAAATAAAATGTCGAGCCATTAAATGCAAAGATTAGAAAAATGAACATTTTTAGTCTCAAATCTGTTCAATTTCTAATGAGTTGAATCTGTTTCCAGTCTGGTGTCATCGGATGCTCTGGTATGTAATCCCTGATCGCAGCTCAGCAGGACGCTGTGTGAGGAAACTCATGTCCAGCAGGGGCTTCAGTCACGGGATCAGACCTTCAATCCATGCATGGCTGTACCTCAGAGAGAAAGTCATCATTCAGTAACAGGAGAGGAGAAAACACGATGTTATCCAGTGAAGAACATCTACCTCCAAACGTGTTCGCACAAAGCAAACCGCCATCCGGTTGGAATCTAATATTTCCCTCCGTGCTCTGATATGTTTTTTTCTTATTGTTCCGCTCTACTTGCTGTAGGGAGACCGTTGTTAGGGCCCATTGTGTGTTTGGGGAGTATTTCCCTCTGTCAGGTGTCAATTACGTCATTCAAAATGCTCTAAAGGTAATTATAGATAGCCAACGTCTTGTAGCTCAGATTTGTCTTCTCATGCGCAGAATGACATCAGCGCTCAGCAATTGGTTTTAATTTCACAAGTTCTATCATAAAACTGTCATGGTCGATATGAATGTTTCACCCAAACTTGTGCACTATTGAAATGACTGCGATGAAATCAGCTGGACGGCACCGACTTTCATTAAGCTGTGCAACTGGACCATGTGGACGGAATGAGCGGCCCATTAAAAGGTTCGCCGAAACGGCTGGAGGAGGTTTGGGGTGGCTTTTTATAAAGGAAAACACGAGGAGCGGTGGTTAGGAGGGTTTTTATTGTTGCTAAAATGGGTGAGAGGTGACTGGGACTTCATCCAGGCCAGCGGTGTCGTTTCTGGGATGGTTTAAGCAGCCGAGCCGGGTCAGGGTCCAGGAGGGGACCGGATCCACCGGGACCTGCTGGGATTCTCTGACGGGACACCGGACTTGCTAACGCCGTCCCCTCCCCCCCCAACTCTACATTATGACTATAACACACCTATAAATATTTAGTCTCCTGGTGCTAATGAAAGAGAAACTACTTTGTGCCTTTGTGTCGCCCCTGAACCGCGGAGCTGAACACCCGCCAGGACCGACACCTGATTCCTGCCCCCATCACCACATTTAAACGTGGGCCAAGATATGAGAGGAGACAGAGTCAGGTCATATCCTGAATAATGTAGATTTTAAAAACATTTTTGCTTTATTTCTAAGAGTTAGACGATAACAGAATATTAACAAACTTAACTGGCTTAGCATCAAGCAGCTAGCTGTCAAAAAGGGAAAGCAATCTTACTCATAATGACATGTTATAACTACAGGATTAGAGCTTCTTGTGTGAAACGGGATTAAATAACTAGACTTCACAAGTGGTTTCATCATGCTGGAAAGTCGGTGCAAGACCCAAGAATGAGCTAAATGAGAAATAAAATTTGAGATTTGCTGATAAAACTGTGACTCGATCGGCGGTGGAAGAGTCTTCTCTGGTCGTTCTGATGCCATATGCCACAGTTTGTGCACCTGTAGCTGGCAGTGATTGGCTGACTGTGATTGGCTGTTGGAATCTAATACTTCCAGGTGTCAAATTACAGACTCCTCCCCCTTCCTTCTTTCTTGCAACTTTATTTCAGAAGAATCGAAAGTCATCTGCAAAGAAACAAAGTCCAAACTGCCTACAAGGGATTATTTACACTCAAACATATCTCCTCCCCCTGGCGTTGGGGCCGTGCCCCCCCCCCCCAGGGATACATGATAGTCGTTTATCATACACTACAAGGCAACACAGCCATCAGATACTCTTGATTTTTTTTCTGACATCTGTTTGTTCCCAGATTTCCAAAAATAAATGCGCCTCTCATGCCGTTAAGCCCAATGTGTAGCGGCGACTGGATTACACTAAATGAGCGACACCTGCAAGCAATGACGACGAGGGGATCTACTGTATGATGAAGAGCAGGTAATGACAAGAGTATAGAGTATCACTGCAACCCAAGAATGACGGCGAATGACTTTGACCCGGGACTGTCGGCGTGTCAGACGATACGGCTGCTTATAAACGAGGTGCTGATGGACTGCACACACTCCTAATCCTACTTACGATGTTTGCAGGAGATGGATTCGACTGTTATCGCAGGACGGTCATCATCAAGAGACGGATTGGAAAATTTGGCTGCTGACTTTTTAAATCCATAATGAAGAGACGGCAGGAAGGGGAAAGACGGAGCGTATGGATTCATTCTTTACTGTCAAACATATACACAGACGCACATTATGGTGTAAAGACCAGAGACTCGGGCTTAGACAGCCAGCAGTGCTGCTTTGGCTGGTGTGTATTTTGTGAGGTGCCTGTGATGATGAACAGTACAGCAGACTATACATTGCCACGGTGCTGAACTCTTGAAACTGAGCACTCAGCTCCAAAATATGAAGATGGCTTTGTAAGGAAACAAGTCCTGTCTACTCTCACTCTCAATGCCTCACTTCTTGCTCTTAGAAACGTTAAACTACAATAATAATCCCCAAACTTTCTGCCCATGCACCTGTGCAAAGGCGCATGCATTCATATCCATGATGGCACAAATGTCCCCATCTCTGGTCGGATGGAATGTTATTCCCAGAAGGCGGAGCGTCGAGGCCTTGAGGCACCTGCAGAGGCTTTGGCGGTGAAAGCAAACAGTGTGCAGAGCGACACGAGGGAGCTTATAGAGCAGGAAACCGCTTTATGTGACTCTGGAAAAAGAAAATCAGTGAAGGACAGACTGGGCAATCATCTGCACGATTGAAATTCCTAATGAGAATGACTGACGATGAGGAAAAGCTGACAGGTGGTTCTAAAAGAGAAAGCCAGCTGATGCTATCTTAATCGCCACCAAAAACGGAGATGAATCACGAGCTCCAAACGCTTTCGGTTGCCGTTTTTTTTTCCCGCTGCTTAATGGGAACAAATTGGAGCATTACCTGCAGCCCTGACAACACAACGACAAGGTAATACCACAAGAAAGGATGGACTTTGCATAATGAGGTAAAGGAATGCAGAAGGGCTTACTTCATTATTAAGTTTAGTCACATGTTACAGCCACATGTGAGCAAAGGGAAAGAGATTTAGAAGCGACTGAAGCTGCTCCAGTGATTCCTCCACCGGGTCAGAACAAGTCTTCACAAGTCTGGTTCAGGGAAATCGGTTCTGTGGGTTTTGTCTAATTGGGGGAAAATATTAAAAAGTGCTCTATCTCCAGGTCGTAGATCTGCTTTATTATCTGGAGCTGCATTAGAATTTAATGGGTTCTTTCCTGGAGCACGCTCCATCCTTCCACCATGACCTGTGGAAGTCTGTCCAAGAGTTTTTGTGTAATCCTGCTGACAAACCAACCAAAATATATCGTCATAGGTGGAGGTCATAGATGATGGGAATCTAAAATAAACCAGAGGATCATCCATCGTTCCTCTGGTGAAATGACCGGTCACCAGAATAACACGGAACCATGGATAGAATCCCAGAGCCTGTCTCAAAATATCTGCTTTTCTGGATTGAAAATCCACGTTTGGGGCTTTTTTTCGACTCAGTGGTGATTAAAATGGACATTTATAACAGAGTTGTATTTGAAGCAACTGAAATTGATCCTATCTGGTAATGAACAGGAATGTAAGGTGCAGCGTGTTTCTGAAACGCCTCTTATCTGATTGGATTATATTGAGCTACATGTAAAATATTCCAGATGTGATGTTTGAAGCGTGGAAGATTAGGATTCCAGTCCTTCCAGATGAATGTTGTAGGTGGTGCAGAGGATGAAATTGGAATCTCGTCCTTAAATGACTCTTAAGAAACAACGTTTTAATAACCGCTAAAGGAGTCAACTCTGCAGCTGAACTGCTGTTTATGTCGAGATACATTTACCTGCACAGGTAAAGGATTAGTTAGAATTAAAGACGCATTAAGATTAAGAATGCTGAGGTTTCTGCATTTGATTTTTTTGCTGTTTTGCATTAAAGCAGATGACTTTAGGTGTTCAGACAAATAAATAAAATAAATCATTCCAATATAAATTTGATTACAATAATAATATCAGACACTAGCACGTTAGCTGATGCATCATCCTCACAGCAGTTAGCAAGATTGGACTCTCGCTTCAAGTTTTCAAGAAAGCTTTTCTTCATCTTTATCACCTCCACCATGTCCCAAATATTCAGATTAATTTATCCTGAGGACACCCACACAAACAGTCAGACCACTCCTAAAGGGGGCTACATACATGCCATTGGACTGTACGTCTTTAATAACAAAAACAAATCCATACAAAAGTATATTTACATGGTCACTTACTGAACTGTGTAGCAGTTTATGGAAATGATCAAGCCTGGCTTATCTTTTTACTTGTAAATACAAGACTTCTCAGCAGTCAGCGACCACAGAGCTTGATCTGGACCACAGAGCTGGATCTGCTGCAGAAAGTCCTAATTTACCAAGGCGACCGATGCAAAGCAGCTGTCCACATCAGGACCCAGACGACGGTTATAATGTCAGTATAACAATTAACAGTAATTATAATGAGTGAAAATACAACAAGTTGTTGCTGTCGTCCGAAACAAATCACACAGTTGTTGAGACACATAAATTATGCAATGAATTTGAACACCAGTGCAAGAAAGCATTCAGCACAAAGGGTTAAAACCACAACGGGATCGAGGGACTCGGTATGAACACAGTAGAGCCTGAGTGAGACGTTCCGACAAAAAAACAAAAAACTCAATTAAATTTTTTGGTGTACAAACATGATAATCAGCGGACTTAATATTAACATTGTTACTAAAAGAAAAAAAAGAAAAAAAAAAGGGGGGCGTGGGAGATGGAAAGGCAATTGCACCGTATCCCTGCTTGTGCAGTAAGCTCCGCCCTCCACAGTCTTAAGCCCTGAATGAGAAACAACTGCGCGTCGGGTCGGGAGGAGATGAACACAGTCCCAGCTGAGGGGGGTCTCCGGCTGGCTGCCGTTCCCACCTCGCTTTATGGGAGGAAAATCCTGCCATGTTGACGGTCATTGGTGGGATCGATAGAAACCAGTGACGTATGCATCCCATCCTCCTGCACACACCCGTCATATACCCTGAAACAGGAAGTGTTCAAGCACTGGTTTAGTACTGGGACAGCAGGCTTTGTGATGGATCTGCCAAGACGAGCTGATGATTGATTTACCGTTTCAGTCACCTTTGGCTCCCGCTTCTTGATTTACTGCTTATTTGCAATTTAGAGATGATTTTTGTATTTTTGACAGCTGTTACTGCAGTAAGTTTTTGAAAAACAAAGTGCCAGTGAATTGCATTGTTTTGTGCATTTTCTGTTCATTAATGGTCCCACAATCACTGACAACTACTGGAGTACGATTGGAGGCTGAATAATTTGTCCATGTTTGATTTATGGTTTATTTTTGATCAATTGTTGAAAAAAACTAAAGCAAAGCAGGAAATAAGAGGAAAAGGAAGCCTGCTGTCCCAATACTTACACTTCTCTGTGATGTTTTAAAGACTGCAATGGAAATGTTTACAATAAGTGCAAATTGGACCTTATTCCATAATAGTTCCAATCATTTTTGATGCTGCTATAATATAATGGCTATCCCACTCTCGTCCTCATTTCCTATCTGTCCATGTGCAAGTTTTTCCACGCCTTCCTCTCCACTCGGGTCGTCCGACTCACTTATCCGAGCTCTTTCTTGGTCTGCGGAAGCTGGACATGTTCTCGTTTAGCGCGCAGATGCGCCTGGAGAACTCCTCGAAGCCGGCGACGTCCAGCTCGCCCAGCACCTGTTCATCGCTGTCAACGGCAACGGCATGTTCCACAGGGATGCAGCGGAAGTCTTCCATTCGGGCCTCGTCCGACAGCCCCGACCCTAAACTGGTGGCCTCTGTGCCCATGATTTCCTCAGCTTGTTCCACAGTGCAGCACAGCTCTGGGACCAGGCTGACAGGCGCTTTATCTGCTATCAAACAGCCGTTCATGGCACCCGTGTGCAGGCTGGGGGCCACCGTTTCCTCACCAGAGGAGATGGGCTTGCTTGTTCGACGAACTGGTTGCTCTTCAGTCTCTTCCTCTTTAGTCTCGCCATCAGTGCTTCGGTTTCTTTCCACATCCGCCGCCTCCCCACCTTCCTCCTCTTCTGCCTCCTTTCTGGCATCTACAGTCTTGGCTTGGCTAAGAGACGCCATGCCGGCGGCGAGGGACGACAGCAGTCCGGCCGAAGGCGAGGGGGGTTCCAAACCCATCGGGGCGTGGTCTTCAGCCGTGGCTGTGTTGTAGCTGGGCGGGGGAGTTGGCTTGCATTTGGGCTTGTCTGCCTCGGAGCTCGCCCTCTTCCTCAGGCCTCGGTCCGGAGAGCTGGTGTGACAGGGATAGCCGATGTCCGAGGCGGCAGACACACCAAGCTGCGATTTGTTCGGCACTGGGATGGCGCTGGAGACGTGATGTCTGTCACTGAGGAGAAGACAGAACGACAAGGACGTAAATGCGAGCAATGGCGACCAGTATTCCGTTTAAATTCATCGATGCCCGACAAACAATCGATGCGACCCGAGTACCCGGTAGTCCGTTGATGTCATTTGCACCCCCTTTTTCCACCCTCAGCACCCAACGCTCTTCCCTTGATCCTGGACAGAAACAGCTGCAGCTCTTAGCTCGCAGTATGTGTCCACCCAAGTATGTCAGACATTTTCCTCCATAACAGATAACAGACTGTGGTTTCGGGATACCCCACCCCACCCCAGCACTAGAGCCATAAATTTACTTAAATGGAGGCCTCCCTGCCTCTTCCGATAGCCAAGGCCAGGATCCCAGAAGGATTTAGCGGTTTGCTTAACGTGACCATCGCGCTATCTGAGCCGCCGAGGCAGTGAGCTGTTGGGGTCAAAGGTGAAGCAGGGGTTCCCAGAGATCTGTGGACGTCCACATGTGTTTGTTAAAGACTCGAGGACAAATCTCCGCTTGTTTAGCAGCACATGCAGCCACAACAGATGTCCTAGTCAGTCCCCCCCCCCGCCTCTTGGCACTGTGAAACGTACACATCAGTACTGAATATTCAACACGTTATTGTGGATTAAACACGCTTCCCGATCCGTTCCATCGCTGCACACATGACGGCTTGTAAAAAAAAAAAAAAATTTTAAAAAAGGAGGGGAGCCCTGACCTTGACCCTTGCAGACACCCTGCTGAGGTGGTCTTGACAGGGTTGACAGGCAGGACGCTACACTAAGAAGCCTGTGCAGCTTCAAGAGGAACACGTCAAGCTTCAAACTGCCAATGACACAGTAAATGAGAACCATCCACGCTCTGAAGCTGCAGCGTGAAGCAGCCTGCGATAATAATTTGTACATTCTGTACCTCACGGATGAGATTGAAGCTAACTGGAGGCAAGTGGATGCAAACATCGGATGGACAACCAAGGTTGGGATTAACAAAATAAAAGTATGGGGTAACGACCTGATCCCACAAAGGCAGTCCTATTAGGAGAGCAGACCCGTGCTTTACTTGGCAGATCCATCAAAACACATCATTTTAAGAATTAAGCGCGTGCTTAATTCTGCAGCAAAGCATTCTGGGGTAAAAACAGAAACAAAAGTGCTCTTTAACACCTACTTTTCTGGGGCAGAAAAATGAAAAAGAACAAACAGGGAGAAGCTGAATGATTTGCCATCTCAAACACGTATCTGCGACTTTCCAGATCGAACCGTCGTGTGTTCTCTCTGGAAGCCGCTTCCAAAAAAAAAAAAAATCCTAAACCAGATTTGGCAGGAAGGAATAAAGACAGATGTCACGAGAAGTCAATTATCATTTAAGTAAGTGGAAAATGGGAAAATGTGGTACAGTCTCTCTTTGAAACACAATACAGGTTTGGAAAGTGGAGACGACGAGCGCCAAGTGAAAAGTTGAATGCATCATTTATAACAAGATAATTGTGTACTTTTTTTTTTTCTTAAAGTTTGAGTAACGTCCTTACGGCAACGGCTGAGTTGATGGCTTTGATTTTTCATTTTTCCTCTATCCCCCCCCAGCTGTGTCTAACATGTAATCCATTTCATCGATGCCAAGGTCAATCAATGTCATCACACCAAATCTTTCTTTGCATAATGAGGAATTTCTCCTTCGAACCATGATGTCCTGTTCCACTAAGTTGGTTCTACGTTTGCGTCAAATCGTGCAGCAGCGTAACGTGGTGTGTCATCGATGTCTCCAGCCGAGCAAACCTACGTTTATTGTTCTATTGAGATGCTGCTAGCAGTTGTTATTGTGCATGTAATGATGCCATTGGCCGCGTCTTTAGCATTTCTCATTTCATTTTTTTTTATGACACAGAAGTTGAACTTCCTGGACAGCTTTGACTTTTCCTTTGGCATTCATAACTGCAGCTTCACACACACACACACGTTGATGGGAATAAGGCCTGTTGCTCATCTCTAATGTCTGACGCACAGCTGTGAAGTGATGGGTTCTCTCCACTGGTATCCCATGCTACCTACCTACACTACAGTAAGTCTGCAGGTTTAAGTGGCCCCCAGGCTCCCTTGCATTACCCTGACAACAATTTTGTTGCACATTGTAAATGCTGCTATGAAGTCTCTGCCTAAATCATCAAAACTTGACATGCTGAACCAGAAACAGCCCTCACTCCTCCAAAGCTGTTGTACCTGCTCTTTTCATTTCCATCACTGATGTTAAACCTGATGTACTTCAAGCTGATTCAAGAATTCGGCGATCCAGACCTTTCCACTGTCCAGTCCCTCGAAAGGCTTTGCAACAAGGCCCCCCGTTCATGTCCAGAGCCTGAAAACAAGCTGCGATTTCAAGGCCAAAAGAAACAACAGCAGATAAGATTTGGTCGTTTGATGCGGCGACGGGAAATCCCTGTGAAAACACTCGTGCAAACATTATGAAATATTTGATACATGCTAAGGCGGAAGCTTTTGATTCAACAGAAGAGGACTTGTTGACTGTCTGGCCTTTTGCAGACGGGGAATCACCGCAGCGCAGCACGACAACAGCATCAACAAGCAGACAATGCAGCTCCTCATAGCAGTCAGTGGGGCTTAATCTGACACGTCACATCTAATACCAAACACACATCTAACACCAAACACACACCAAACAGTTGTTTCCTATATTTTGCTGATGCTGTATGACAGGATTATAACTATAACAGATGTTTTTTCTGAATAAACTTGAACATTCTAGTTAACACCCGATGTTTTAATACTACATGGTAGATTGGAATAACGTTCCATAAATAGAATATACTGTATAATACATTCATGAACACGGAGACTTAAAAAATGTATTTTTTAAAATCCAGCCAACTGTACAACTTGGAACTGGGAAAAACTAGGAAAAGCAGTAAGAGTACACAAACACAACCTCCTCACACACACACACACACACACACACACACTAGGATAAACATGCAGTCGCCTTGGCTTCCAAAACAAAGGGGAGTTCTTGCTACAACACACATTAAGACGATGTGACATCATTCTCTGTTTAGGAGACTATTAACACCAATATCTTCCATCCATCTGAACGTTTTCTGCAACCGTTTATCCTGTGCTGGGTGATTTTTGGAAGTTGGGGAGGGGGGTGGGGGGCTGGAGCTTCTGTTCATCACAAGGCAACAATATCTTTACATGGAAAACAAACACAATGAAGCCCCTATTCTTGACCTATACCTCCAAAATTAACACCCACTGTTAAACTCATGGTATCCCTTAAATAGAACGTATTATTATTATCACTATTACACATGGGGCTTCATTAATTCCATTACAAACATGTTGAAGCGGGCGGCACGGTGGCGCAGTGGGTAGCGCTGTCGCCTCACAACACGACGGACCCGGGTTCGAGTCCCGCTCTGTGCGGAGTTCGCATGCTCTCCCCGTGTCTGCGTGGGTTCCCTCCGGGTTCTCCCATGCTCTCCGGCTTCCTCCCACCTCCAAAAGCATGCGCTTTAGGTTGATTGGCCGGTCCCAAATTGACCGTAGGAGTGAATGTGTGTGTGAGTGGTTGTTTGTCTCTGTGTGGCTCCGCGGTACACTGGCGTCGTGCCCGGAGTGTCCCCCGCCTCACGCCCTGAGACTGCCGGGATAGGCACCGGCTCCCCCGCGACCTGCGTCAGCGGATTAAGCGGGTTAAGATAATGACTGACTGACTGACATGTTGAAGCACCAACGTTTGGAATTGTGAAACAAACTAAATGAACTGGTAATAAAACAACTTCTTAGATTTTGCTAAAAGTCTTTGTTCACATTGTGTCCGACCAGAGGACAACAATGGTGTTGTAAATTTTTCGCCCACTATGGGAGGGGGGTGAGTCACACCGTGAAGCTCACATCTCCCAGATGCAGTGATCAATCTGCCCGACCAGGCACCGTGCCACACCTTAACTCCCCCCCGTGTGGTGTCGCTGCTTCCAGGCACCGGCGTTGGATTAGCGCCCTGTGAACCTCTGCCAGGCCTTCAGCGGATGCCGAGCGGCAAATGGGAGCATGTTGAACGCGTTTGCTTTGATGTCAACAGACTTTACAAAGACTGTTTCTGGTACAGTCTCTGTCTGCCTCCTAGTAATAGATTCACCATTTTCCCCACTGCTTCTTATCTTTCAGCAAGGTTAAAAAAAGACAACACTGCCAATTTTTCACCAGAGCTGGACTGTATACATTATGACATGTTATGATGTGTTTCTGAGACAGTGCTGTTTAGGAACGAATGCAGATATGATCTACGGTGAGCCAGACGAGAATCGCACTGTACAAAAATTACTTTGTCGTACATTTTCCATACATGAGCTCTGCTTTCCTCCCTTATTCAATCCAGTTTGAGTAAAATGTCTGAGATGAACCCACTACGCTCTCATTGTGGAGTTCTTGGCGCTGTGGGAAAGGCTCTCCCTGCAGACTGGATCTATGCTGAATTAGTTCGACAGGAACAGATTCCAAATCAGTTCTGGAAGGACTGCCCTCGGCCATACTCTTCATCACATTATACCTGTTTGGATGCGTGGAAGGAAGAAAGGCCAGGCTCGGAATGGAGGAAGCAGATTAGCCTCTCACTGAAAGCCTATAACAAAATAACCTGCAGCTTGTTGATGCATCTATGGTTCATAAGTTGGGTCCCAGTGCTGGAAAATGTACATAAACTCAGGCTTTATCAAAACATACCATTGAAAATATAACCCCACCAAGTTTTATGTCGAGTGGATGATAAAATTGAAATGAGGACTGGAACTGATTTTGGAAAAGCTAAAAAAAAAAAAGAAAAAAAATCAGTATATCCTCCTTGTCACACTCTACAATGACGTGGTCACCTCTTCGTTCTGTCTGGAGGCTTCCGGTTAGAGAGGACACGAAACACGAGAGGATTTAAGATGACAGTACAGCAAATTGATCCACTGCAACTGAGCCGATCTTCATGATCATTGAAGCGAAAGAAAAAAACACACCATGTGTTGTACTGTCCTGTTTTAAGAGCAACAAACAAATAAGTGATGCGAGATAATGCTAATTTTTTTTACACGCATTATATCTAATTTAGCTAACAAAAAGACAACGTAAATATGACTCGATGTGGTGCTGTGGAGAGTCTTGAGTCTACTTCGTAAGCTATGAATATGTTGGCTATCAGCTGTTATTTCTGGGCAATATCTGTAATTTATTTTGCCTCCAAAGAAAAACATGTCACTCGTTTAGCTCGTACAGCTAGCCTGCAGGAGCTCAGAGTCCAGGAAGAATCTTTAAGTTGATGATATAGTTTATTTATTATTGATTATATTATTTGATTTACCGGCAGTTTATTATTTGATTTGATTTATCAAGGAAATTAAGAAAATATCATTTCCTCTGACTTTTTTATGACTTGATATAATAAGAGAGAATTAGAAGTATAAGACTTGACATTACGTGATGTCAGTGGGATCAACTGAAGCTCTGTGCAGTTTTTTTCCTTCATTCCCAGCTGATCTCAGGTCAGACAAGCTGTTGTACCAGTTCCTGTTGTGTCATCGTTACACAGGAGTGTGTCTTTGACCGTATAACATCATCATCCAACAACCATACACACACACACACACACATAAACACAGCTTCAGTATTCAAGAGCCACACTTTCATCTCATCTATCTTTGGGCCCTTCCACTTCCCATTAAATTTGGGGGGGGGGGGGGGGGATAGAGCTCAGGCTTTTCAAGGCTTCTTTCATTTCAAAACAAAAGATTATTCAATTAATGTGTGTAATACACATTTTCCCCTTTGCTGACCCTGGGAGAGGGGTAGAGATCAAAGAGGACTTTCTCTTTTATAGGGCAGTGGAGCTGAAGCCTGACAAAGACCAACTCCCCAGGTTTGGTGAAGGGTTACTTACAGGCCAGAAGCAGAGATCTAAGCATTCCACTTCACTGGGACAAAGTAGCTGCTGCAAATCTCATCAAACTTTGCCTTTTGAAAGGGTAGAGGTAATGTGTCCAGCAGTGGCGGCTCGTTACAAAGGTCAAAAACAGAGCATTTTTAAATCTTCCTATAATATTTAGAAATCGTTCCGTGTCGGACCAACATTCTGTTGGAAGAGCTACTCTTGATCTGCTACTATCTAGTTCCTCTGTTTTTGGAGGAACTAGACAGTAGCTTGTAGCTTATGTACCTTATGGATAAAATAACTCTTTACAGGCTGATAGCTTCAAATGTTGGCCATTTAGCTCCACTAGTCATGCAGATGCCATCCCATCAGCGTACCATGCTTGGATTGGGAGGTTGAAGTGCCACTGGACAAGAGCGAGGCGATTCCACAAAGGACCACCAAATAAATGGCTATATGCGCTAACTAGTCAACGGCGGCTATGGTTAGCAGGACTTTGTTACTTCTACTTCAAGTAAAGCTGTCCATCTGTCCATCAGTACCCACTGTAAATCACAGAATTCCCACAGAGCTCCCACAGACATCAGAGGGAAACCAGAAAATATTTTCTACATAAAATAGGATCCACATCAGAGTCCTGGTTGAAGTCGCTATAAATCACCTTCATAACAGCAGACAGGCGGAGTGGATGGATGGGCGTATTCCTGTTCTGGGGAGACATCGTGTGCCTGGAGCAGATGACCAATAAAGAATTCTATGACCGGCTGTTATCAGCTCGTGTAAGTCAAAGGACTGTTGGGACATGAAGACTCGTACACCTGCAGTCTGAGGCTTTAACTTTAGGGAATCCAAATGTTTGAGATGAAACGTTAATAGCTTTTATTATATTTCTGGCTTAGGCCACTTATTATTCCAAATCAACCGTGTGTGGTAAATTTGACAACTTGGGCCTTTGTGTGGATTTCCGTTACCTCAGGCCAAAAGTATCATCACCCAAGACCTTTCTAGTTTTATATATTTACTGTTTTTTTATATATTTATTAGCTCATTGAACATACCTGTTTATACTACACATTTCTGTTTATTGTGTATTTTCCTGCTTTATGTGCTTTCAATTGCCCCTTGTGGACAAATAAAGTTTTTTGAATTGAATTGTATTGAATTAAACGAGGACATGAACAAAACGTGGTATTTTATAGGAACTCTAAATAAATGCAATGAAAAATAACATCCCATTTGTTGACCTACTTGTTGCATTGATGCTTTTTCATCTGTTTGTTCATCTGTTCATCTGTGAATACAGATGTCACTCAGGAATATTTGAGTGTCTTTGTGAGACTCACCATCGGACCAGCAGGCCATGCTCCAGGAAGTGCTTCAGGTTGGGTAGCGTCTGCTGCAGATCTGGCGTGGTCAAGCCGTGTTGATACCGGAGCTGCAAGAGAAAAGGGAAGCATGCAGAGTAATTAACCTCAAGCCGCCTCCCTATCGTGTGGTGGATTTAACACCAGTGAGAATCACTCAGACACATATGCAGGTTCGCAGTGTTTGGATATCGCTCGGAGAAGAAAGAAATACCACCTACGGGGAATGTCTGCATTCCTTCACCATGACACACTTCAACTCTCCCCAAGAGACTATTACTCATCTGGACACACAATGGGCAGCCGTCCCCGATAAGAGACACTAATATGTAAGGTGTGTGGAAAGACAGAGGATGGGATGCGGGTGGCGAGAAAACCAAACTCAGCATTAAACATCTGGATGAAATGGGGCAAGGAGATCACAATAGAAACCCCATTGCACCCTTAAGTGATCTCCCATCTCTCTTTGGTCGACTGAGGACTAGATTTTTGGATTAATTCTCTCTTCTTCAGCAGAGTGCTTTATTCCATGACCCCAGCATCAAATCTGGTGCTAAAAAAACCACAGGAACATCTTTAAGTCCAGCGCTGGTGCCAAAAGTATCTCCACTAACAGTTGAGTGATGTCACAGCAAACCATCTCTTGTCCGGGGAGTTTATTTAACCTATATCGCCGAACAGCAGAGGAGCATCACGCCGCACGTCGGGCGTATCTCTCCCAGGCCCCTCTGTCACACACACCGCCTGCACCAGCTGACATCTGTTTGTTTCCACCCGGGCGCCATGGCAACATGTTTGGTTCTTACACACACACACACACTTCTGGTGAGGAGATCGAGTGCAAAGGAACAATGCACCTCAAATACTGTTCGTATCAGAACAGGGAAAGAAATTAAGCAGCCTGCAAAGATGTGGTCACATGACCTTTAAACATATCACCAACCGTTTTCTTCAAACATGCTGAAATGTACAGTATTATCCTAATAAACTGCATGTTATTACTAAAACATGCACAAAGTCTTCACGTCTTTGTATCAGTGATCCTGTATGTTTGTACACGTGTGTTCTGGCCTTGAACAATCCGCGTCTATTAAGGCGCCATAGGAACAACAGTCACGACGGTATCAGGAGGGCTTTATCAAAAGAGGCTCAGATAGAGGGCGTCGGACAAGGAGTGTCACGTTGGAGCGCAGCTGGTGATGGAATGATCCAAAAACTACGAGAACAACATAGAGATCTATTCATGGCTTGGAGTAAAACCGCGGGGTCTGACCAAATGACGGCGCTCCGCAGTCCACAGGGACGGCTGAACGGAATTGGGTTTGAAACGGAAAGCCAAGATCAATAATGGCACGAGTTTGGAGACTGAAAGAGCATAGCGAAATTCAGGCAGGGGGGCTTGCTTGTTCTGCGGCCAGATGCTAAAAAAAGGAATACCTCAGTCCCATGGAAATCTCAAGGTTACGGTCAGTATGAATCAGAAATCAGATATTAGTAAAGAATAAATACGTCTTCGGCCAAGGTGGATGTCATTTGTTTGACGTAGTGTGTGCTTTCTTTGATTCTCAGTTAGCAAGCGTAACAAAATGCTATCTTTAAGTCCCATTACTTGGCCTGAACTCTGAGGTGTGTGTAATAACCACAGTGCGTGTCTGAAAGGAGCCCTATGTCAAATTACATGGCTGTGTGTGTGTGTGTGTGTGTGTGTGTGTGTGTGTGTGTGTGTGTGTGTGTGTGTGTGTGTGTGTGTGTGTGATAGTGTGTGGGAGAGAGAAGGAGCATGAGTGTGCATTTGTACATGTGCCTGCTATTATTTTCCTTGTGGGAATAGATCTTGCCAAGCGTGTAGCACCCAGAAACTGGATATGGGTGAAGACAAGAGAGTGATGGGTGACATCACTGGCATGCTGTGGGCACACTTCATTACTATGGAGCCCATTGAAGGGAATTAAAAAGTAGGCGGATGTTAGCAGATGCTTAGTAACTCCTGGATCCTTCATAATGGATGTCTCCGACAAGCGAACATGGAGAGATCCGTTACGCTACCTACATGTTCACTCGGGCTTTTGCCAAACCTCTGCCAGTGGGCACCATCAACACTTGAGCTAAGTGTGTGGTTGGCAGCAAATTGGAGCCAACAGCGCTGAGGTGACTGATGCCTCACAGTGTCTTTGTCATGACATGTGTTAAACATATTCAAACAGTATGGAAGACTGAATCCTGCAGCCCTACAGCTGACCCAACACCGAGCAGCCAGACTACATCAATATTCATAAACTGCTGCGGCCCTCCCTGAAGGAAGCTGCACTAGGTTTCTCCTCAGAGTGCACTCTATGTGTATATATGCATGCTGATCGTGGCCTTCGTCCTGGGAAGGCATATATCCTGGATGCTAGCCGTCAAATATGCAGCCATCGAACGCCCCCTCCTTCTCTTCTTTCCCCACTCACGAGCAGAAAAACATACATTAGTGACCCAGCAGTGTCATCTGGAGGAAGAGCGAGAAGAGAGTGTTGGGAAAGAGGAAGAAATGGAGCTTCATGAGACAAAGTTTGCCTTCAAATCTTCTGTTCTACAATAGCTTTGACTGCCGGATGGAAACAGCCAAGCGTCCAGATTGTTACTCTAAACACAAACCAATCTTTTGGAGTTATTTCCAACTGATATAAGCTCATGTCTTGTACCAGACATGAAGTGAAAACAAATTTTCTGAAATCAAAATTTGTGCATAACTTCCCAACCCAGTTGAATAAGAATTATCTTGAGTTTTTATACAAACATGGCAACGAGAAACCGAATGTTTCTATGTCAACATCTCCAGACCAGATTATACAAATTGCTCCGAATCCGTCCACTTGAGACAGCTTGTCATTTCTGGTTTCCCTTTCATACATCACTGTGATGAATGCCGGTGGACTCCTTTGCGTGAGTATGTGTGCATGGAAGAGTGCTTTCAAGCTGGCCACGGGGTTCTTTGTAATGGGGCTAACCAGATCGTGGTGAGAAATTCCCAGGGCCCATTGAGGTCAGCTGAAAGGCGAGAGGCGTTCGGACGGGAGGGGGCGGAGCAGGGGGGCACTCACCAGGGATCTTTTCACATGATGACATAGTGAAACAGATCTGGCCAGGTCTCCTCGTTCCTGCTCACACCTTTGTGTCTGGACACTCCCTTCCCTGTTTGCCTATTCAACAAGACCCACTCAGACTGTCTTAGAATACCTGGTGGGTAATCAACTGCACGGTTTGGTACAAGATGTTCGACTGACCTGTCACATCTTAGAAGCGGAGGACTCATCCTCTTCCACCTCGATGATAAAATAACAACCCAAAGAATGCAGCAGAATATACAGTCCCAGCTCGCCAATCCACTGGAGCCATGACCACACATAAACACATTCAAACAGACTAGAGCCGCCGGGAACCAGTCAGTTTACAGCACATGCCACCCATCATTTGGCAAAGTGTGCTTGTTTGCCTTGAGCTCTGTACAGATGCTAAACAAACACAGCCTGGCTTCTGCCTGGTCTTACTGTTTCCTCCAGTTTGTCAGTATTAATCACCCTCAGATCGGACCACGAATGTGGGAGGGATGCAGGAGAAATCTGAGCTCTATTGCTGATGAAGTTGTGCAGGAGGGTGGCCCAGGTAACTGCACGCCTCCCTCTCCCCGCCTATTATGCTATGAGGTCAGCGTGGGAGCTACAAAGGTTCAACTGATGCACATGATTAGCATCGCTTGACAAGCGGTCTTCTATCTTTGAAGATGGGCAACTGAAGACATTTCCATCAAGAGCCCCGCGATTTACTTGTCAAGGGGTTTTTAAAATTCTCCAAATCAAACTCAGGAGAATCCTGATACAATTACCTTGTGATTTACAATCAGCAGGTTTCTGTCCACTGGGGCAAAAATAGAACTGGTTATTTTACAGGGTACATAGGTTTTATATCCTCCCTTGGGAGGATAATCAGGGAGCTCATTAGATCCTATGACGGTGTGCTATAGAGGGGCTAACCAGGTGTTCCTCCCTCCACCATCCCTCTGGTGGAGCTGTGGGCTGGCGGCAGACATTAGTCTTCATGCATGGATCCATGTGCAGAGCTGGAGCTTTGGGAGATAACCTGTCACTGACAATATTTCAAGGCTTTGCCTCCTCTGGTTAAGGTGACTGATCTGACATACGAGCAGCAAATGAAACAAAACAAAACAAAAAAAAAACACGGCTGAAGGAAGAATATTTTAAAAGTTAAATGATACCGATGCAGAGAAAAATGACGGATAGCACCACAGATCCTGCCAAATTTTTTATGGCGAGAGTCTTCGAGAAAATAAATATCTCAACTCAGTAGATGCAACACTGGATGTTTGTACACAGAGGCTTCTGAATGATTTATTGTTTCGATATTTCAATAACTGGCTGAACTCATCAATCAAGGTATTACCTGAGGATTAATCCAAACACTACTGGACAGATTTCCACAACGTTTGGATGACCAGTCATGTGAAGGGAAAGAAAGCATGACTTTTGTTGCAGATCCTTGATTTTTTTAAAAAAAGGTAAAGAAATGTCTAAATGATATACTAGAAACTACTGCACTACTACTGGCCAAAGCAGACTAACAAGACGTGAAGAAACATTTGGCCCTGGAGGAGGTGTTCACTCTGGAAGTTGTGCAATAAGTTGAACACTAATTTAGTTAAGCTTCTAGCATTTTGAGACATATGTGAGTTATATGAACCAAACAATGCTACCCAAACATTTAATCCAAATGGATTTGGATAAAATTAATGAAAGTGGCCTTGAGGAAGTACATTAAAGAAATTCAGATGTCATTTTTCCCCATAATCCTTCCTAACACAAAACAAGCGGCTATCAGTTGCTTTTACCTTGTGACTAAGAAATTCTAGGAACCAGGTGAAACAAAATCATTCCTTTTACCAATAAACCTGGTTCAAAAATGTTAAGAAGCTGGCTAAATAAAACCAGAATCCATGGACTTACTAATCACTCTGACCCACATTGGGACAACAAAATGACTAGGAAAGTTGGGAATGTTCAAAAAACACTTGTTTAGACTATTCCACAAGGCAACAGGTTAATTGGTAACAGGTGAAAGCATCATGGTTGAGTATGAAAGGAACATCCATAAAAGGATTAGTTGCTCACTAACAAGGATTGAGAGAGGTTCCCAAATGGCATGGGCAAATAGTGCAAGACTTTCTGAACCTTTCCCGAAGCTGAATTTCAAGGAATGTAAGGACTTTACAATCTTCAATGAAAAATATGGTTAAAAAAAAATCAGATAATCCAACAAAGAATGCCCCAGACCTTTGATTTGTCAGACATTAAAAGCTATGACGATTGAAAGGGTTTTACTGCTTGGGCTCTGAGAGCCTTTAGAAAGACATTCCCGGTAAAAACAGTTCATCGCTGTGTCTATAAATGCAATTTGCAGACGTAACTTGTGGCCTGATGAGTCCATATTTGAAACTGCTTTTGGATCTACAGCGGACAGGAACCATTTAGACTCTCATGTTTGTTTCTATTAATTAATACGACACATGATGGGTAGATTTGACACATCCTTGATTGTGTTTGAAGTGCAGTGCTTGTATGATTGCAAGAAATCCTGCATGCAGCCTTCAATCATCTGTTAAATAATTGACAGTAAAATATTTACCAGGATGCCTCTGAAATTTCAGCAAATAAAATGGAAGCTATGGCTTGAAGTGAAAGAATATAAAATTTGATACAACAGAATGAAAATAAAAATATTATTTGTCATTATCATCATTATTCTTGGTTTTTGTTGGCTGACCTGCTTATTTTAGATTTTACTTGTCTGGCTTGGTGTTGGATAACGGTGGGTAAAACCCCACATGGTGCAATCGAGGTTCAAAACCACAACAATCATGTGGTAGAGCGAGGAATATGAAATCCAACTTGATTAATCACTGCGGCCTTTCATGTGTCTCAGTAAATATACAAAATGGAGCTGAAAAGATGTTTGAGTTGGGCTAGAGTCATGCAATTTATTCATAGCGCACATTTGCTTCCCCGGCCTTGAAGACATGCCGCAGTCATCATCATTGCCATCGTCATCTCTTTAGGCCAAACTGGTAATCTGGAGTCATAAATACCACAGACTTTGCTTACAAGAGACAGTATCTTCCCACATATTTAGAATGGGAAGATTCCACGGCATCTAATACGTGGCTCGCAAAAACTGTAACTCATTTTCTGAACTAGAACTTGAATAAAATCAACATCTCCACATAATCTGAGACAAATGTTGACAGTTCAATATGATCGCTACAGCAGAGACCTGAAGAGAAATGACTGGTCATCCTGGCTTAAATGTTCCAAGAGGCTACGTGTGGAGTTTGCTTTTATAAAAATATTTAAAGGAAGGAACATCCAACACAAGCATAGTGTAGAAACTCTTTAAAACCAGCAATTGTAAGAGATTACTTTAAAATCAAACTGAAAGATTTCTATTTGCCAGCTTCTTGCGTTTTTCACACTGATTGGACAGAAGTCAGATAAAGTCATTCTTGTTTATATTAAATATTGACTCGGTGCTAAAGTGCTCCTGTCAGGTCCAGAAATGTGTCGACATTAGCGATAAATAAGAATAATTGATCCCAGCTATGCTGTCTTTAAAACATGGAGTTATATTCCCAGTAATTAAAACAATCATCTCGACTGTGAAACAACCACCTGCAGTAGACGTTGGAAAAGATAAGGAATAATAATACTTTCAGGATGTAGCAACCAAAGCCAAACATCGGCTGAGCAGTCCTCAGTGTAAACAAGGAAGCATATGAGAAACAGCTTTCAAAGGGACCGGCATGATTAATGGAGGTGACCATTAACAATCACAGGCCCATCAAAAAGTGACTGATAGTCTACGGCTTTTATCAGGCCAAAACTATTCATTTTAGATACATGCAAATTTGACATTCACTTCTATTACTATAGTACATTTGGGTCATAGTCGGTCTGTTTTGTTTTTTTTTTAAACCACGTGGAGTCAATATGTATAAATAAAATTACATGAGTGCTGTTTTTAAATGCAGTTTTAATGATTTGAAATTCTTAATTTACTCTGAATGATAAACACATTATATTTATACATTTAAACATTAGTCCATCAATGAAATTATATTAGATTTGAATTTAAGTACAGTATTTTCTGCACTATAAGGGGCACTGGACTATAAGGTGCTCCTTCAATGAATGGCTTATTTCAAAACTTTTTTCCACAAATAAGGCCCACTGGATTATAAGACGCACTGTCTGTTTTTGAGAAAATTAAAGGCTTTTAGGTTCGCCTTATAGTGTGGAAAATACTGTATTATAAATTAAACTGTACAATGTCTACACATTGACTCCATATTATGGAAGAACACAAATAAAAGTAATACTTTACATTTAACTGATGTAAGAAAATTTGATAGAAACTTTACATGTAATCAATTCTCCAGAGCTTAACTTATTTTTTAAATTCTGTAGTATACAATTCTGAGATTTGCAATCGATTAACAGAACATATGATCTCATATTCACTATTGGTGTGTTCAGGTATTTCAAATAAGGCAGATGAAAAGATGTCCTTTAGTTGGTGCAGAAATCTGGTGACATTCCTGGTCGACCATCCTACCACGCCTCCAGGATGACGTCACACAGGCCAAGAAAACTACATTCTTTTCAACTGTGACATTTATTGACTTCCAGAGAACCTCTCCAAATCTTTCACATTCAGAAAAACATCCACACCTCCAGACGAACAGATTGTAGATAACGGAGCAGTGTGCTTAAGATTAGGGTGTTTGACTAAGCCATCGACTTCGGCAGCTACCTTATCATTTTGAGAGGTTTAGGAAACAAAGTAAATCCATCATTTGCATGTCCATGGGAACTACGTACGTCATATTCTATATGTTTAACCATTTCCTTGAAAGGTGAAATGTAATATTCTTTGTACTTCCTGTCTGTCTTGCCATGTCAAACAAGCGTGTAATAAAACAGTTTTTAATATTGCAGTTCTTCCACTTCATTTAACATCCTTTAACTGTGCTGCATTTATTCTCTCTGCTCTCCCCTCCTTTTCTGTCTCCTCCACTCTGTGGTAATGCAATACAGGTGTGGTGTATTCACTGTGCTGGAGTCCGAATCAAATGCGGCCCTAATTCAAACCAGATTCTTCCGTCGCATTACTTGTTGTTACACTTTGGTGGGTATCGTGTTGCCGCCAAGTTCGGTCAACAGATTTACATAATTAGGGGAAAGACTGTGTGAGATGAAAAGGAAATTCAGTTAGGGGGGACAACCGGTGACAAGAGATCAGCTACGGTCTCCTCTGACCCTAATCACTCTAGGGAGGGTCCAAGGTGGGTACGGCCATGCCAGCAGTCTTAACCCTTCATGATGCGGTTGTTTACATGGTGTGAGGACATGTCAGCAAGGAAAAGCCGACAAGTGTGCCACAGTGACACCTATTGGACGAGTCACAGTCCTCGAGGTGAGGTGGCCCTCAGGTTTAACGACCCCCGGCACTCCAGCTGAGCTACCGCAGCGAAGTAACCCAACACCAACAAGGCTGACCCCGTCTGTGAAGTCCACAACACCGAGGTCAACTTCCTGTTAGCAGCGTTGGCATGCTGGACTGTCATCATTCCTCAATGGCAGCTCTTGGTGCTTGGATGAGGCACACCCACAGAACATGCTAATTCACTGCTTTGTAGATTAAAAGTCAAAGCATACAGAGATGTTCTTGTGGTCTAAATAGTGAGTGGTGCCAAACAGTGAAAGGTAATAGACGTGTGATGAGTCACGTAACAAAAACAGAAGGATCTGAGACTCAGCACAGGTCTAACGTCTTCTCCTAAGCGAGGAAGGGTAACGAATGAAAGTGTTCCAGAACAAACACAAGAAATTTTGCCCTACTTGTAGAATGCCTTTTCAATAATATGGTCATTAAAACATTATTTTAAGAGTCTGATGGCACATTTTATTATTTGGAATAAAAGTGTTGTGGTATTTTACAAGGGAAATATTTTTTTATATGTGTGTTGCGTTTCCACAAGGCCCCAAGGAAAATAGTAGGCCAGAGAGGAGGATGAATATATGGTTTGTGGGCAGGTGTCTATCCCGGCTTCATGCTGCCCACACTTTCACTCCCTTCCACTCCTTGTGAATGGACATATTATTTTCTTTTCGTTTACTCTTTATTTTGTGGATGGCTTTACGACTGAGAATTTCTATTAGTGTTACCACTGGACTTGGGGTCACAGGGAGAGCCTGGGCTGGCAAACTATGTCCATTCCTTCTCATACGTCTGAGTTACTAACTTATAAATGTATTGGTTTCAAAGTGATGGTTGTTGAGAGGTACTTGTGCAAATGTTTGCTTGTTTTAACTGTCTGTTTTAACAAGCGAAACGAGTGAGGGAGGTGTGACATAAAATGAAGAATGAAGAATAACTTCAGTTTGGTTGTTTCTCGCTGCATAAAAATATCAAACATTTGTATCTGGCAAAGAATGTTGGAGTGTAAACCTTCCTCGGTCGGCTTCATAGGAACAGTTTGTCAAGTATGAATGCAACCTCGATGACAGCAAAATGAACGTGTCTGGAGCTACGGTGCAACTGACTGGCGGAGTATGTGCCCTATCAAAAGCAGCAGGCCCAGATTAGAGCCCTGACTTCCATTACTTGACAGAGTTCAAATGGATTTCCAGACAGATCCTGTTGCTATTCCACCAAGATAACATATGCATCATCAAACCAATCTAGGGAGGAATTTGGGTGGCAAACGCATACATCGGCACGGTGACGGATTTAGCTGTGCATTACATGCTGTACGTTTATTCACTGTGCATTCATACACAAAGGCTCATACTGCAGACTTACAAGATTCAGATTTTTGGACACATCAGAGAAAATGTGTATTTGTGTGAAAGCCATATTAAGTCACCGGGATAAGTTCAGGAACATATTAAGTATTACCAGGCCTCCTGGTTGTAAGCTAACAGATCAACTCTGTCCGAGCTCTTGCAGAATTAGATCTGAGATTGCGTTCAGCATTTCTCAGAACTGCTGGCAAAGACAAACATTACGCCTGGGAGAACTACTGTATGAGAACAGTAAAAGATAATGTACAACTTGTACAACGTATGTGATGACAACAAAAGAACATGACGACTATGGAGTTCTGCTTGTAAAAAAGGACAAAATAATCATCTTGACCCAGCTTGTGGAACACAAAGGTTAAGATTATAAATGCACTGTGTCCAGTCAGTAACTATATAAACACTGTATACATGTTCAGCAAATACAGCAGTGATGAAAACGGTTTCTTGATGGATTCCCATGAGAAGGGAGCAAAAATGCAAAAGCAGCATAACGGTACATAAACAGGAGAAAAGACACGGTCTTGGCTTTCTTCTCCATTGGTTCCAAGCATCAAACTGAAACCTGTCACATTATGGGAAGAGCATAGGTTGTGTCCGGTTTACTTTGGAGAGCCTGGAGCATTCTCTGGACATCTGGGGTTTTTCAACTGTGACCCTGCATACTGTTAAATGCTGTTAAAACTTTTGATTTGTTTTTTTGCATTGCTGGGCTACGGTGTTTTGGAAGCAAGTCAGACACAGCCCAATGCGGAAATATTTTCATATAATAAATGGCTGATCAGTATCACGGACTGGTCGCTGCAAAGATGCAGTATTCTTGTCCACAATATTTAGTTTTACCTAGAAAGCACTGTAATACTTGTGGGTAAAATGCCATCTAGAATATTAAATAAATTGATTTAAAGCAGATAAAGAGGCATAACGTGACTAGACTGGCTCATAACGTCCGCAGTGCCGTCTAGAGTTCACAATACAAGAAAAAAACGAAGCGCTTATACTGTAACAGCTCTTCCTTTTTATTTCCAATGATAAAATTATTGGAGTCATTTACTGCATTGCTCTCGTCTCGACAGAGGTTTTCATAATAAATGAAAAGCACATAACTGGCTGTGTGGAACCAGCATTTGAAATGTGACCTAATTCTCAAGGAACCAAATCTGATTAGGACTCCGAGAGAGAAGCCGAGGCAGAAAGACGAACAAGAAACAAATAGCTATTGTGCACTTACGTTTTCCCTCACCCCCCAAACACTTTTGGTGGCCAACTATGTGGATTGTTCCGTTAATTTAGCATGAGGGAAAGAGTGTGAGGTTGACTGTGTGGTTTCTAACTCTCTAATGAGCTGGAGGAAGGCCACTGCTGAATTGAATCAAAGGTTATAGTGAAATAGGGGTCAATATGACTCTCACTGCAGCCAATTCGTGTAAACTGAGAACATTTAGCTTTAGAAAAATTAGCTGTAGAACATTATATCGAATGCCAGCTGGATAATATAAAAAAAGTAAGACTTTATTAGATGCATTAATAGAAATGGAAAAAAAAACAGAACTGAGAGTCAAGTGAAATAATCTAAAACCAATTCAAACAACTTTTCACTCAGCACCTCTCATTAGTTGTATTTATTGATTATAAGTCAGGGGAGAAAGCCATGTCGGGATAGATGGAGGAGGTGAATTACGACACTGGTGCTGACAGGTGAACTTCTTTGGCTGCTTGGTTCTTATGTCCGCGGGAAGGAACAACCCTTTCCTCCTCTCAAGAAAAACATGCTCCAAACTGCTTCTCCATAAAAGCCAATCACATGCTCTACATAATATAATTAAAGCATGTGCATTTATGTTTATTTGTATTTGGTTGCATACTTGGGTAAGGCAGCGTTCCATTTCTGTGGACAGCATCCTAATTACTCCAAAAGGCACGAGCCAACGACTTGGCCGGAGGTTTGTTTTCACCTAAAAATGGGTCTGTTTCCATGGTGACAACAACAGCATTACCAATAATTTGCCCGCTAGAACTTAAGAGATGCCCACTTGGCATCATAATGTGTGCATAACAGCCTGGAGCGCGACAACAAACCAAACAGTTAAGATGTAATCAAACTGAATCTAACCATACGGTGTAAACGAGTGTGTAACTGGAACTGATCATTTAGCAGTGACTTCACTGACTCAGCAGCTATTGTCTTGTTATATTGATGTGTATATACACACACAGACTCATTTATATATATGTATGTATATATAAATGCGCATATATATAGACACACATATACACACTCATATAGGCATACATATACACATACTCATATGTACATATATACATGCATATACATACACAAATATTCAAATATATACATATGTACATGTATACATATAATACTGATACATGGATAAATATTGCACATATATACATACATACAGAAATCCCTCGCGCATTCGCAATTCAAGATGCCCGGCTTCACCTTATTGCGGATTTTTAGTAGATAGTCACGTGATACCGTACGCGCATTATCTATTGGCTGACAGCATCCGGAATTATACCACAATTTATACTGTCTATCCTAATTTTTACTACCTATATTGTAGGTGTCACATGAGCATTCTTCATGCACTTCATATCATAACTTTAGTACATTTAAAAACTGTGTGGATTAAAATATCTTACGCTAATCATTTCAAAGACAGAGGAACAAAGAACTCCTTCACAGCCTTTAAAACTCGATCTGGTGTTTATTTAACCGCTGATTTCATGAGCCCCTCAGCCTCTTTAATCCAATAACTGTAAAACAATTATTTGGCCTCTGGGACAACAGGCCTGTGCTCATCACAGACACTTCATTAATAAAGAGAAAACTGTGGGAGGATGGCATCGATGGCGACATGACAGCGAGGACACCCTCCCCACATCCTCCCCACCCTGCAGAGTAATTGAGGATGACATCAGGAGTTGTCTGAGAGACACAAACTAATGAGGTGAGACCTTATTTGATGGAGTGAAGTGTTGGATCGACTGACGTTCGGAAAAAGAGGCTGATCCTGAGATTAATCTGACAAAACCAAATTAGGAGAAGGAGACACTGACTCTCTTAACTCGGTGATGAGTGCCATTGAAAGAAGTCCGTGAGGGCCGACGTGCTAATTCTGAAGAAAAGCTGCCGATTGGCCAGCGTCACAGAGCAGTAATGAAATCCACATGGAAGCAAGAACAGCTCTGGATAGAAGGCCGAACACGGATCCAGGATGGCTGATACTTTTTCAAATAGTGACCAGATGGGGCCAGCATTGTTTTATTCTGAGAGCAGTTTAATGTCAAAGAGCCTCAATAAGGTCTGCAGTCATGATGGAATAACTCTACTCCCAAACACCCGCATGACAGCACACAGGGTTTGATGAAATAACAAGAAAAACAAGTTTTTCCAAACTTGCTGACATAAAATGTGCTTGGTCTCTGCTCTCGGAAGACTAGTTGATGGGGCCTCAGGAGGTAAGCCCGGACAGACAAAAACGTTCCATAAGTAACCAGAATTATTTTGTTTAAGTCCCCCTACTTCACTAACAGAATGCATTGAAAAACTCTATGTATTTTAGAAGATGATGACATAAGCATGTATCAAAACCAGATATAATTCCTGGTGAAGAAGAAAGTAAGAGACTGTCTGAAGGGGTTTCTTTTTCCTTTGAGCTATTTAGCGGTTAGCTTCGAATCAACCCAAGGAAACACTGTCAGATATCACAAGGTTGAGTTTATCTAAATATACAGTATTATCTAGTACATAGCATCCCTGAACCGAGCTCCAAAATAACATTATGGAAAAAAGAACATCAAATTAAATAGCTCTATTTTCATGGAGCACCAATGTCCAACTCTTCAGCGTTTCATGTAATCTTGTTTACAAACCACAAGTTCTCAAAAGATTTTATAAAGATTACATACAGAATCAGCTGCTTCTGAAAAGAGTTATTTCATTGCATGGAAGGTTAAAAATAAGAACAAGACAAAACAGTTGTCGTTTATGATTTAAACTTGCAAAACATCTCTCCAGTTCCCACCTGGACACTTCACTCAATTAAACTCTAACACCTCCTTTATATTAAGGTCAAATCAAAAACTAGGCAGGATGAATAAGTGAAGGGCCTTTAGAGTCCTCAGGACTCAAGCAGTGAAGACAACAGGAGACTTCAAACAAATAGACCTCAGCTACAAATTCCAACCAGCCGGAAACTGCAGACGCACTATTAAGTCAATGATGGAGCAGAGCAGCCAACCCCTTAACATTTAGAATCACAGCAAGTTCCTCATTTGCAGTATAGGTTGCCAGGAAAACCCACAGACAGACCTGTGGGAAGAAAATACTCCAGATGATGATTGTAACATGACTATGTTGATTGATTTAAAAAAGACTAGTGGGGCACACGTAAATGTGAAGCATCATCTCTGTGGATGTGGATCCAATTATTCAATCATTCAATAAAAGACCGTCCAATCATGTCCTATCACTTCTTTGCCTTCATCAAGATCTACAAATACAAGACATTTTGGCTCGCCTCAGTCATCTGGTGACACCAAACATTTGTCAAGGCTAAAATAACCTAAATAAATGAGTACTTTGGCGCAAGAGATTCCCTCCAATCATTCACTTTCCCTCTATCTTAGAGAGACACACATTTTACACACAGACATAGGATTAACGTTTACTTTTACCCTTATATTTAGTGGAACTAGCTCCTCTGGTACCTCTTTGCGGTGATGGGCAAACCTGGAATTACCAGCCACAAAATGTGGAAATTCAATTAGACGCATTTAAGTGTTTCATAAAGTCATAGGTGGCTGTCCAAAGGAATTCCCATAAAACCCTGGAGCACAGACATAATCGTAGCACACTGACGGCCTCGCTACAGACACACACCCAAGGCTGGAAACTACACAACAGGGACACAAGCTTACTGTGGTCCGAGCGCTGCTTAGAAAACGCAACCTCTGGCAAGTTGACATGCTATAAAGACCGTTCTCTCTGTTGTACTGGTCAGGAATGGAATATCAATCACCTCCACAATTCTTATCAAAAAAAGAACCTTGAGTGTGCTTAAGGCTTAATGAGCACAACACCACGGTCATTCTATTTCTGTGCCGCAAACACTCTGATGCACCACTAACTGGTAAATATCTGTTTTTGGGAAAGGGTGTTCCAACTTTTGCTTGTTAAAGAAAAAAAATGGTGCCAACAAGATCTCAATATGACCAATAAGTGGCACTGGATGAGAGCTGTAGCTAGCAACACAAAGTTGTGATGGAAAACAGAAACCACATAGTAAGGCTCCGAAAACCCGTGGGCATAGAGACGTGTATGTCAAGGCCTGGGTTTGGTTAATAGATAGCTAGAGAACCGCAGGACGACTAAACCACCAGGCGCTTGTTTTCCCCTCCAGGCTGTTTCTACAGAGCAGAGAGAGTGTTCTTATCTAAATGGAATATCTCAGGAGCAATTCATCCTGTAACAATGTAGGCAGCAGCTCTGGTTTCTCCTCACACATCTTTTGGCTGCCCTGAGCCAAGACACATAAACCCCAGGTTACTCCTTAAAACATAATCACTTTAGTTGAGTAGGGCAGCATTTATTATTGGACCTCCGTGATTATTAATAAAGTTTGAGGAGGCATCTCTGCATACTGCAATTAAAGGGTGGATGAAATTTGCTGCTACATTTGAGGATAACTCACCTGTAATCTGTAGTATTTAATACAAACAAACACCTGCGTCATGCACATTCAGATAATGTCTATGCAATACATACAACACATAATCCAATTGAGATAAGGAAGCGTTGTTGGCTTGAGATTACATCCTTTCTGACAGATGCAATCTTAAATCTAACACCATGGACACAGTAGTTTCCCCCCTCTCTCACCATCCATCACAGACAGAGAGCAGCCAGCCATCAGCCTACCGTCTTTGCTCCTGTCAGACTGCTAACAACCTCACAATGCAAGTCTCAATTTGACCCACTTATGACCTGCCACATCTAATTTCTTTCCTGAAACAGGATAAATACAGAATGCAAATGAGCTGTTTTTTACTGTCAGATGAGAGCAAAGATCTTGTTAAAAGTGGCACCTTAATGGCGTTCAAATGCAAAACACATTGTCAGACAAACTTATCCTCTATTAGATATAAGGGGATGATTATCCAACATTTGTACAGCATGTGGCCATGTGGGAAAAATGCTCAGAGCATACACATTCAGGATATTCTTCAATGGGCTTAAGCGAAAACAGACACATTTATGGCCGGGCCGAAAATGGAACGTCACTCAATGCCTCATTTCTCCTTTCCTCGTTCCCATTGAGGGTGAAAGCGAGGGATATCACACTGACTTGGGCTGTACGGTTTCTGGTGCCTGTCCCGCCCATGATATGTTTTATCATATCCCTGCCTTTAAATGTAAAACGGATGTGGCTGTTATGGAAGGATGAAGACAATGAGCGGCAGCAGGCAGCTGAAATGGCCTGATCGCTTCCAGCTTCCCTGTCCATGTTGGGATAGCGATAGAGTCAGAGCCTCAGGAACCGTGGTACAGGGACCACAGAAACAAACTGCATTTGCATCTGTGAACATTGAGGAGTCTGTTAAGTTGAGGTTTCTGCATAGATGGGAGGCAGAAGAATGCTTGCTGTTGTCCAGAGGTTGACAGTCGGCTGTTTCTCTGGAACGCAACAAGAAGTCATGAACCGCAAGCCTCAGCAGGACGAGACGAGAAAGCCAACAGGCTTCTGAGGGACACCTGGAATAGGTCTGTCTAAAAGTGTTCCAGTTCTAGGAAGGATCATGCCGAGAAACAGCCTGAAGGAAATCAGGCAAAGAATGAGAAACAAATGGTGAATAAAATACTTGAGATCATAATCAGGACTATCTCATTCAATCCTCTTCAGTTTAACGCTGAATGGATATTTAGCAGATCTCAAGAAATGTTGTCAAAATGTGGCAAAAGTAACCGGAAGCAGAGCAGAGTATATCACACAGAGAATGTAAGCACATATTTTAGGATCCTACATCTTGCTATTATTCAATCAGTTCTTGTACCTTGCAGATTCACAGCCTTGTGGACTGACAGTCAACAAATGTCTTCTAACAGGAATGTAAACTCCAGAAATCCTTCAAAGATGCAGCTCATGTGCAACGGTTTCACTACGGCCAGTCAAAAGCGATTTGCAGACTGTGATATCGCCAACACTCGCATTAAAGAAGAAAGGAAGTGCAGCAATAGGTGGAGATAGTTTTCATTGGAGAAGCTTGAAAGCCATGACAACAGTCTGAGGTGGAGGGGAGTTATGAGGTGGAAGGGAGCTGTGTAATGTTCACTTTTTGCATGTCTATTCTGGGGTCATATGGTTTTTATCGAAGCATAATTACATGAGCTAACGGTCGTGAGGAACTACGCCAAGACTACGCCGTATCTCTTCTGAGTGGGGTCATGAGCTTTGTAGCAAAGGTGAATGGCTTCAGATGAGAAAAGAGAAAGAGAGCAAACAGAGAAAGAGAGGAGGTGAATGGGTTTTTGTGCAGTCACCTCACCAAACCTGATGATGCACGTGTTGAACGGTGTTTCAAAACTGTTGTTAGCAAAGATTGATGTCCCAGACAGTTTCAGTTATGCTTATGTTAGGCCTCAGTTTTAATGATGTCAGAGGAAGAAAGAAAAGACAATATCTGTTGTTACACTGTTTTTGTAATACTATCTAATCATAGCAAATGTTCAGAATCTGGGTTTTGCTTTGAGCAACCTTGCATATTTTGTTAATTTTATACATTTAATATGAGGTAAAAAATTAAAATGAATACAATGCATTCTTTGCTGTGCTAATGAACTCACTGCAGGTGGCATGCAATGCACCATTCAGTACCTATAACGACTAAAACTGATTGTTGCCTTGTGGGAAATGCTAATAATTGTTCATTTTTACTGCAATGTAAAAAAAAAAAAAAAAAAAGTCGGTTCTTGCTGGAGGACGTAAAACAATTCCAAAGATTTACAGAGAATATCACCTTCCAGCTAGCTCCTGTTCAGCTTGCTGCCACCTCCACTAACCACTAAACGCAGTGGGCTCCCCCATGAGTCATAGCCATATTTTATAGAGCCACAGTTGCCATTCTTAATGGTCACGGGTGCTGTGACGTATGCTCCAGACCACCAGAAAGGCAGTCTGACTGCAGATCATGCTGTGAAGTTTCCCCGAGAGCTGGAAGGTAGGAGAATGCAGTAAACTTTCTCTGATAGACAGAAGTAAAGGTGAACCCAAAGGTGACCCGGCTGGCCCACAACAGATTTGCGGTGCTTTAATTCCCAATACTACGTTTCCTGTGCCTGAGGCCCACAAAATATGATACACCAAGCTCAGTGACTGAGAACTAATTTTTGTTGCCCACCCCCTCATCTAAAATACCTCAAAATTTTAGTGTAGCATCAGTTGTCAACTAATCAGGCCCACATGCCTGCTTCACAACAACATAGCCCAACGGATAGCATGGCAAATTCAACACACACAACTTTCCTCCAGACAAAAACAGGCTGACTCCTTTGGAAGCAGCTTTGCTAACATGGCTAATTTGTCTCAGTGAGAATGGTACCTCAAGCCCTGTTAGTTACCTCTGGCCAACAATGTCTGGGCAAAGCAGCAACCAGATACTATTCATTTAACAATTACGCTGACAGAAAGACATATTCATCATAAATCACATGTTCTGGTGCCAGGTTAACTACGACTGAGAAACAAAAACGACAGTGTAGAAAGTACTTAGAGAAATGAGAAGAAGCTAACATTGCTGATTAGAAGCCTATAGATTCCTCTTTGTTAAACTAATATGTCTGAGGGGGTAATAAAGATCTGTATTACCACCTGACACCCAAGATGCTCCGAGCAGCCGCCTCATCTTTGCCCCTGGCGTCACGACATGAGGCCTAATAAAACCAAACTTCCCTCCTCGCCACATGAAAGCGGGGTCGACCCTGATCATTTGCCAGCTTCGCTGTATCACTTTCAAAGGCAGCCACACAACGCAATTTAATAAGTGATGGGACTGTTAATGTCTCCCACACGGCCTCTCGACACTCACCCCGTCAAATCAGCCAATCTGCCGACTGCTCTGAAACCAGACCTCCGCTTCGTACTGCAGAGCCAGAAACCGAGCGGCTTAGGGTTACCTTCTCCACAGCAAACATGGATATTAAATTTGATGGTCATCATGCCAGGAATTATTAAAGTAGAGAATGAGAATTTCACACATGCAGTCTCAAAAACACTCCACCCACCCGACTCAGTGCAGAGCAAAAGATGTCCCATGAGTGACTGTGATTAATGGGACACAATTTCTGGGATGGTTATCATATAAGACTTGTCATCTGAGCTGTGGACACACTTGGCTCAAACAAAGGAAGCAATTAAACACACAAGTACAATTAAAACAAGCTCAATAATAACTGCTGGAAATAAAATGCTGCATTTTGGTAAAACATATGTAGTCTAAGTTCCAGGCTCAAAGGAAAATGAGCCAGTAAAGGATAAAGCAACCATTTAGAAGCATAGCAGAGGAGGGAAAAATACAAAGTGTCACTGATAAAGTGGATGAGAAGGAAAGGGTCAGGAATGCTGTTTGGATTTAGGTGGAGGACCTGATTCAACACTGGGCAAAAACATTGGAACCCTACAACATAAATAAAAATGAAGGTGATGAGTTGCTCATCCATTCTGACATATAATTGAAACTTCTCCTGCTTCATGCTTTTCACAGCCTTAAATCACAAACCTGAATATTAGCTATGTGAGATCCAAAGAAACAGACTCTTGGGAGAGCGCACTTGAATCCAGTTTGCAGGAATCAGCCAAACCAGGAAGGGGAAGCTTTGTTTTCCATAGGTTATATATTATCAACTGTGGCATGTTTTCATTGTCTTCACTTTTTAAACAATGGTCTATTATCACTATCATATGGAGCTGGACCCATGTGGCAACATTATACTGTTTTTCAGTCAACTGATAACTCATCCTTAATGTGAACCTAGTCAGGCACACATGGAAAGCATCAGACGGGTCTTTGAATGAAAGCTGAAATTTCATCCAACAAATACTGATGCTCTACTAAGCTGTTAAAAGCAGAGTATGTTGGATTCAGGAAAAATAAGAAAAACCTGACTTTTCCTCCATGTGACCTTTTATTTAATTTGTATTTTCAACGTGCACGAGCTATGTTTAGCTTGGCGCACACCCTTTCTGTCAATGAGATTTACAGAAGTCAAAACTGATGCTGCGTACTCATAAATAATAAGAGGAATGCCGTTCTGACCAACTTATCATTCCCCAGATTGCTTTGACAAAGTTATCATGCCCTCGTCACGTACCTTCTGTGTTACAGCCGAGGGTCCACATCTGGTTTCAAAATCCTGAGTTTGAATCTTTCTGAATGGACAGCTAAATGTTGGGAATATTTCATAGACATACGTGACAACATGCTGCTGTCTGGATCCCATTTTTCATCCGCAGTTTGAACTATAGACTTTTTTTTACTTTGAAGCAGCCATTTTTATGAGGACTCTCGTGTCTTATGAATGTTCTGCACAAAAAGACATCTGTTCAACCATTAATGTATCAAATTTGATGATAAAACAATTTTAGAAATATTACTGTAGATCGTATTGCATGGAATAGACAGTAGATCTCTGTGATGGCACCACATGGTTGACATTCACGAAGCAGACGTCACAAAGTTTAGATCATGATGTAGAGCTTTGATAAAAAGGATCACAAATGAAAGTGTATGTGAGCTGAAATGTAGGAACGTGCCCCAAGTGGATTATGAAGTTAATATCCTCCATGTGGAGTTGTGCACATTTAAATCTGTCTCTTTCTACGATGATTAAACAAATTACAGTCTGTGATTATGTTTAGAAAGAAAAAAATGTTTTGCTGATATATTTACCGTTATGATGGTCTTTGATGCTTTTACAAGCTAGGTTATTCAATAAATATATAGTTTACTCATACACTAAAGTCAGCGTCACAAACTACAACATGTTCTATGTAAACATGTGGAATAAATTGGAAAGACTTCACTGCAAAATTTGATCCAGGTCATACAAGGTGTCTGCTCAATGTCGTCATGGTGCAAACGCATACCCATGTCAATACGTGGGTATACACAGATATATTTATGGGTCTAAATGTAGATTAGAATGGACCTGACCTGATGCCATAAGTATCTGATTAGAGTTTACAGATATGCACCAGTTTGCACTGAGCAACAGAGAATGTTTTTCAAAACCCAACAAACTCACATATTAGAACTAAACCCTCCTGTAGAGCAGTGGTTTAAGGTCAGGCCACCTGCTAGGGCTAACTTGATGCTAACCGTTTTTATTCCATGGAGAGGCCGTTCCTTCCTTCCTCCCTGTCTGCTTGAACGGATCAGGAGGGCAGCAGGGAATGGAATGCAAATTGTTAAAGTCATTGCTATGAGTCTGAGGGATGAGCGGTGGGAGTAACTCAGGTCAACACATTAGGTGTACTTTAATAAGCATGGACGGGTCAAGAGTTCAATCCTCTCCTGAGGTCTTTGTATTCGGGAGGCATGTAGAGTTAAAAAGAGAGGAACCAATTTAGAAGATTAATTCATCTTGGGAAGATAGTATTTCATGACTATCTGCTTTTTCAAAGGCACCTTAAGGGGTCTGTTGATTTTCTCGAGCAATAAATCTGAAGCTAGAAATATAATTAGCTTGGATATTGCAATTGTTGACCAAACTCCAGCAGTTCCAGGATGATACTCCCACAGATTACAAAAACAAGGAGAAATCAAAACAACAACAAAAAAATTAGCACCCTTGCTTTCAAGATGAATGTATATGTGAGCACAAAGTTGCACAACCCATCCCCAATGCATGTTGGCATGTTGTGCCATTGTGCTGACCATAACACACACTAAATACATTTCTTACAACGTTGTGTGAATGTTACATGTGTGTGTATGCATAAGTATACCTGGGCAATGTTCTTGTTGAGTAAGTAGACACCATATTCAAAATGAAAGCGCTCTCCTCTGGAGTACAAAGGGAATCTGTGAAGGAAAAGCACAGCGTTACACAGGAAACAGCTGATTTATTCCCCTTGATCCATTACAAACAGTGTGTCAAGACCTTCCAAACACACACACTCTCTCAAACCACGTATGCACAGTGAAGCTCATGACATTATTAAGCCCTTACGAGAGGTCTGGTTGAAAATCTCAAATTCTGGTATAGATAATAAGACACTAATTTCTTCTTTAGAATTTATTTTGACAAATGTCCTTCCATAAGTGAAAGTGACTTCTCATGTTGCACACAGTGTTTATGGACTATTACACCTGCAGGGACTGGACCTATGATCCCAGCCCACTGATGCCCTGTAAAAACCCAGATATCAAACAGGAGCGGAGGCGTCCAAACAGACCATGCATTCTCCACAGAGCAGGAACACAAAGAGAATGTCTGCTTTCAACACGGTGGGAAAGTCCCATCTAAAGCGATCACGAAGGATTGGAACGACATCCACCGTGTGTTTGGGTAGAGACATCCATTTGTTACCAGGGATTTAACCCTGGACTCATCTCCTCCTGTCATTATGAGCTTATGTCTGCTGGTGTCTTAAAAAGGACTGAATATTTGGGAAAGCAGCACCGTGAGCCAAGCAGGGCTTTGGTCCGGTCTTGCATCAACACACAAGTGTGATGACCTTTGTTATCCACATTCATATCTTATCCCTGTCTAAACTCTGTCTCTAAATACTTCACCTTCACCTTCAGAGTAACCTTAACTTAATCTTTCTTAACCTCTCACTGAAATAGTGCTTTCACAGAGGTGGGTGGGTGGGTGGGGGGATGTGAGGGCTGCATGTCCTCGTTTTGGAGGATTTTCACTGGTTGAAACTGAGATCTGATAGTTGTAAAGACTAACAATCCAAAATTGTGAGAGGCCAAGTATTAACAAGTCATATATACACAAGGACACAAGCTGTAGTTTTTATAGAAAGGATGGTAAAAAAATCATAATTTGAACGAGTGAGTGATTCATCTTTGATGTGATTAATTTATTATTACATCCCGCGAAGGGGATGTATTGTAAATGTCAGTGTTTGTGTGTTCGTCCGTCCGTCCACCAAATATCTTCGCAACCGTTGTAGATAGAAAGATGAAACAAAAAGAACATTACTCAGGCAGCAAAGGGGATGAAAGTGAGATGATGATCTTGACAATGAGAAGGTAGGTCACGGTCAAATTTCAACTTTTGTACACTCAGGAACCAGATAAGATAGAAAGACGAAGGACAAGGCCAGTGTGAGTAAGACCATAGATCAAAACTAGTGATCAAAACTTTGATTTACTTACGCACTAGCTTTGATCTATGGTCTTACTCACACTGACCTTCTCTATATGCACTAGTTGGATCATGGGTCTTTTATTAAATAACCCTGACCTTTGAAAGAAGGTCAGGGCAAAATTTTGAATTCAGGGGTGTCGTGGGATGTTGCAGTTGGACTTGGGGATGTAAAAAAGAAGGGGTAAGGCATTTTGATTGACTTATAATCAATTTTTTTTCACTAGAGCAGTGGTTTAAGGAGGACATTAACCACAAAAATTCCAAACCACAAAAATTCCAAAATGTGGCACAAACGCATCCATACAACTTTTAACAACATCTGTAGATGACATCCCTCAGTATGCAACATATGCTCCATAAAGTGAGACGAGAGATCGTGAAGATGATTGACCTTCACACTATAAATGATCTTTTAATATAATAAAACGCATCAAATTTAGAGTAAAACTAAAAACATCAAAATGTGCAACTTGTATACATGTAAAGATTGTTGAAGCTTGAATTTTCCGGTTGCCAGGTGTGCTCTGGACAAACAGTTCATCATGGTTAGAAGATGGAAGTATTGAGAAATAAACGATGTAACGCTTAACAACTAATATCCGTAACTTAAGAGCCTCTGTTGTTCAACTGCCAGAGGCAGCTGATGTTTTGTGTACAGAATGTGCAGAAATGTGCTGAACACTTTCACATGTTTCTGTGTGGTGTGCGCCCCCCAACCCCCCGAGGGACTGGGGTTTGGTCTTCTGTTAATCCTGTGTGAGGGCAGGTATGGTGTTCTTCACCTCCTCCTACTATGATCTATTGGTGCCTCAGGTGACGGGAGAATACAGCAGAAAACACCCTCCCTCAGCGACAGCACTCATTTACCATCAACTGAGATCACGCTAACAGTTTGTGATGTTTCGAAGGTCAGATTCACTCTCAGATCTTTAGGTTTAGATCCCGGACTGATCGTTGATGACACCCACATTTCAGCGTCTCAGCTGCGAAAGCATTTGCTCTTGATTAGATGAACTTGGCCAAGGACTTCCAACATGAGGTCCTTATATCTTCTATTTGGTTTAAATCCTTTACTTGCGTGTTTGTTTTCCCCTCCTCATATCTGAGCTGTCCGAAGACATCAGAACACATTCGGACTCCGTGCCTACTATAAACACCTCCTCACTCACACTGCATCTCTCCAGGAAGGTAAAGAAGTAAACCCTTAACAGATGGAGATCATTCTTACCCTGGGATGACTTCTAACAGGATGTTGCTACGTAGGCTGGGAAGTAAAGAGTGGGACGCTGCAGCCTGGGGGCCACACAGTCGGCCAATTTGGTCCTTCATAGCCCCCTGACATGCAGCCGGGGCCCCCGGAGAGAAAGTGACATGCCAGAGGCCATATCTCAGCAAAAGGAAATAACTAACACCGAGAGGAAGACCAACAATAAAGACATTCCCCTTGCACTGCTGGCATTTCCAATATCACTTCCTCACGGACAGATAGGATTTGTTTGCTGATGATTGCGTGAGAAGAAAAACAGACCAACTTCCAACACACACACTCCTGCAAGAGCGCGGGGACACACACGCACACACAGGCTCGATTACGGCAAAGTGATTAATGACCGCTGTCCACTGCGTCTGAAATCACACTGGAGAGACTGGGGTTCACTAAACACCAAGAATTTCTCCTGGGGACGTCCAATAGAGTTAAATATATTGTTACACATTGGCGGCGAGGATGTAGTCAGGAGGCCTGAGGGCGGGTGTTTGAGAGTGTGTGACTTATTTAACACATTTCATAGTTGTGTATTATCTAATGGCCCTTTTACACCAATGGTATCACCTCCTCTCGCCTGGACTTGTGGGGGTTTTTTTGTTTTTTTTGCATTAACATCGCAAATCTGGTCCCTTGTGCTTTTTTTTTTTTTTTTTGGTATCACTTCTGTCACAGTTTCCAAGGAACCAAAGCAATACAAATGTGATTACCACCGATCACTGATTGGTCAGAAAAAATCGTCACGACCAAGTGTCCTCACTGAGAAACGGGACAAAGGTGAAGACAAACCACACCCAACTCAGCCCAATTATTAAGATGAAATGAAAATGAAGAAATGAAAACTCATTTTAAATCTAGATGCGACCAAATGAACGACAATCTTAGAGGAAAACGCATTGCCTGTCCATCAGGGTGGAAAGATCACCATAAACAGACAAACCACAGAGATTCACACACCGGCTGAGGAGGTTGTGGTTGCTTCACTAATCTTGCTTTCCCATTGGCTCGTGACTATTTGTTTTTGTTTTGCTGCGAGTGACATCATGCTTACTTTGCCTCTTGCACCTCATATGCAATGAAGTTGTTTCGCTTTGTTTAATTCTGTTGTACATATAAATCAAATCGAATCATTCCCATCTCAGCAGCCCCCAACAGATTTGTTCGCTTTCCTCAATCAAGCCGTTTCTTCCGTCAGCACATCCCTCCCTCACAACCACCCCCCTCCACCTCCCTAGCAACAGCTCCGATGAAGGGTCATGTCCGCGAAAGTAACACTGCAAACCGAATATGACAGGACCCATAATCAACGCACCCATTCGCTTTAGCGTCCGCCTCAAAGACTGATTGCTGAGACATGAAATCTGCTTTCGTTCAGCTAATATTCAACTCTGTGCGCGCTGGACGAAAAGATGAAAAAAGGAATGACAGTGAGTTGAAAGCAGAAGTAAACCTGTCACTTTTTCCAATCTCACCACAGGATCGTTAACGTGCGAGCGCTGGCCTCTGCGTGCAGACACAAAAATCTGTAATTAATATGTGTGAAGCCAAGACATGGTGAGAAGACAAAAGCTGCTCCTCACAGGAAAGTCCCCCCCCATCTTTATGAGGGAGAATATCTGTGCCCCCGCCCAGGAGGCAGCTCCTTAACTGTAAGGTCGAGACAACACGTAGTGACTCCTGCTAGGAGGAAACCACCATTAAACATATACTGTAACTACAATGACGAGATGAGGTAATCAGATCATTTTCGCTTCTTTCTGGTCCACTTCCTTTTTTAAAAACATTTCACGCCCTCTCCTAAATTCCTGTCGAGGGATCCGTTAATAGCAGGCTGGGTTCTAATTGCTCGTGATCCATCACCGCCGGTGTCTAGGCTGTCTGCTTGGACTGCACTCCGGGGTCTCCTGGCAGGTGTAACCGAGGCGCATGACGTCTTTTCTCGCCTCCAGTGAAACAGCCGCGTTTGTGGGCTATTTGCGCAAAGAGAAACGGTTAGCTTACCAAAGCCAGAAGGACACTTAAAGTCTTGCAAAAGCATTCACATGGCTCTACTGAAGGCTGAAATTGGTTACTGGAGTTGTGTAACAATGGCCTAGCCAAAACTGGAGCACACTGAGTCAATTTGGGCTTAAAATGGCCAATGTCCCAACAGGCAGCTCTTTTAAAGGCTTCCTACGGTATTATTAGAGAGCTAAGACCACAAGGTCAGCGGGTGCTTCTTCAGTATGTATATTTAAGTCAGTTATAGAATATTAGACACCTCTTATTTCCCTCTTGGGTCAATTGTATTAAATGAATGAGGACGGCTTTGCAGGTGGGTGGTCGCTGTGGTTCACCAGGGTACGGTGGGAAGACTGGATGACCTGCCGGAATATACACACAGACCGGGGTCACCACATGTGTTGGCTTGCCTGTTTAGACATCCTAATTAATACTCCAAATGTGCAAAACAACAGTTCTGGCTCATGTTGGAGATGAGGCTTGGCCAGTACTTTAATAGGGCGGTGAGGGGGGGGGAGTGGGGGTGGTGGGGGCTGTGAGTTTCACGATGTCTTTAATGTGCATTTTCAAACGGCAGGGGACCATAAATCATCCGAGCTTGCTTTTTAAAAAAACACCTGCCTTTGCAACTGTCAGGGCTCTAATGGCAGCGGTTACTATATAAATCACTTTGAGCTGTAATTTTCAATATCTGAGAAATGATTACACTGAGCATCTGTCAGTGAAAGCTATTTTAATGACCGCTGCTGCACTTAAGACCCCGGTATAACCGTTTCGCCATCTTGGTCTGTGTCGTTAAAGCATCTCCTGAGTGGTGCGGTGGTTCCTCGCTCTGTCATGTCGGGTTTTCATCACAGCTCTTAAGAATATCCAGAGGTCCTCTGACCCTAGCTCTCAGCCCCGCACTTTTTTCTTTCTCCTTCCTTTGTTTCCATCTATTGTTTTAATCATAAGCAGAGATGCAAGAGGCTCAATCTGAGCGGCGCTCTGCGTAGCATTCACTGACGAAAAACCTAACCCAACGCAGACCATGACTCATGACAAGCTGATGAGCTCGCAGCCCAGCAACCTGCTCTGCAAAGACTGCTCTTAGTGAAGTGGTACAGTAAAATATACAGCCATGTTCACAAGGAGAATGCTAACACGTAGATCCTCAGAAGAGTCGTATCCAGGTGTATTGATTTAGCGTGTTAGCATGCCGATATTTGTTAATGAGCACCGAATGACAGCCGAGCTTTAACTACTCAGGACAGACTTGGCTCGGAAGTATCAGAAAATTCAAACTTCTCACGGCACTCGAGGAAAAGAGGAGGAATTTACAATCATTCTAATACACATAATGTATTTACAGATTTACTCATCATTCCTTGAAGGTAAACATCATTTTGAGGGTACAGGAAAGTCAGGGAATCTCCGAGGTCAGCAGGTTTCATCCTCTGAGTAGCATTAATATCTGTGCAGCCTCTATAGCAGTCTCTCCACGTATGCAGACGAATCCATATTTCCCATAGAGTCATACCATGAGAGTTTCTCATCCCCTCCATCCTAGAGCGTGTTTCAGAGAGTCGTTCGGCACAGATGCTTTTCATTATCATTTTAATTAAGTATGAACAAAGACGACTCAAATGGGCATGGCTCCAAGATGAAGGGCCGCTTATGCAACTAACCTGTCAACCCAGAAGAGAATTCCCGGCTTCTTCAGAAACATACCATTCCTGCCACTGTCCTTGAGTGATTTGGCAGAAAACCTCAAAAGGAAAGTAAATATTTTTGTCCCGTCCCAGGGCGCCTTTGTAGTTGACATACAGACCTAAATAATGGACTATTTGTTGGAAGCTGATTCAAGTTCACTGGCTCTGAATTTAATCGTCTCCTTCATCTCCATGAATACAGTAACCACCAAACATTTGCGCGTCATATAGCTTCAAAATGACATTTATCTTTTTAATCTGGACTTAATGGCCATTGTAACGTGGACTTAAACATTGCAAGAAAGTGATAAAGGTTCCAAATTTCACTAGAAGGATATACAGTATATATTTTAAATTGTCTGTATGTGAGGATAAACTTCATTGTTGTTATGAAACCTGCTGTCGCATGAATACAAATAAATTCTGTTGTGTGTTTGTCTGTGTGTGTGTATTCTCTACTATATCATACATATATATTAGTTAAAACAACAAACTAAGTTTTAAACTAACTAGTTTCTGAACTAAATGGCTAACCCATTAGGTTTTGAACAAATTAGGTTCTAAACTAACTAGGTTTTGAACAAACTCACTTGGTTCTGAACTAACCAGGTTTTGAATTATTTAACATAAACATTATATTTATATTTATGTTATTATTTAATTATTACTTGTGTTTATATTTACACTATGTTTTACACCTATCCTGCTTAATGTGCTTTCAATTGCCCCTTAGGGACTAATAAAGCTTTTTGAATTCGAATGAATTTGAATATTATATCTTTTAGTGGGATGTTAGCCTCACAATGCTATTACTCCTTCCTGCTGTACAGGACAGGGTAGCAGGGTGCAGCTCTCTTCTCCTTCCATGCACATGGTCCATGTTAAGAGACAAGAAACTGCTGAAACCCCGGGACAATAGCCCCTTTTCTTGGAGCTCACAGGTTTTTCTTGTCTTAAGCTGCCCCCCTCACCCCCTTTACTTTGGGCATTCACATTCCCGACCTCCACCAACAGTTTATTTTGTGTTTGAACCAAGCAGTGATGTGTAAATCCCACTTACATCCATTTTCCTTTAGCTAGTGATAAAGAAACAGCAAAAAAAAAAAAATGATTTGCCTCAATGCTGACTGTTCGAGGCACTGCTTGCTTTTTAATGGCTGGGTTCTGTTCTCAATCAGACACTGGACATCTGGATCACATCTCCCCACTTCTCCCCCATGCAATCAGAAACACTGGGACCGGGCTCTCCACAGGACGCAATGTGGGCGAAACATGTCGTTAGAATGATTTCAGAGAATGCCTCTGACAGGGAGGAGGATATTGTCAGGGATTCCGAAAAAGGCCAAATCACGTGCCGAGAGGAGCAGCAGCCATACCGGACTCCTTACTTTCAAACGTTCTCGCAGGGACAGTTTCAAACTCAAAGGGTAACACGATACAGATAAACATGTGCTCTGACTTTATTCCCTGTGGCAAAATCAGACGACGGGATACAGCAGTTACTCTACCCTGCAGCCGGACCAGGAGAAATAAATTCACACTCCTCACATCACAAAGACCAGCTACACCCAGAGCTTTGAGAAATAAACACCAGGGATTATGGGAAATATGGTTCCAAGTTAAACGCTGCAGTACAGCCACAGAAAGGGGGTGTCAAGCCTGACTTTAAAGGTGCATGCAGTCGTATAAAAGGAGCAGAGATTCATCGCAGTGCAGCATGCAAACAGAAAAAGCACAAGGTTCCTCGGACACTATGCTGACTGGATGCTAATCCCACCACGCTGTGAGCAACTGATCCCGTGCCACCTCACTTATCACCAGCGGCCGCCTCTTTCCGACACTTTAATCACCCCTTTTTTGTAGACGTTTTGAGCGCCACTAGTTGCTTTCCATCTCCCCACACATCATTTTGATGTGAGCCTGCAGCCCGTCGAGACCTCAGGGGTCATAAACACATGAAGGGGAGGGGAGGGTGGAGGATCGGTCTCACTTAGGGGGACGTTGTGTTGTTGTGTCACAGCAGCCACATGGCCTTTGAGTTTATTTTTTGATGCTGGATGCTGTTGGAAATGGGTGACGCTCCTCCCGCTGAGCGTCTTCAGCTGCTGCCACGATATAATCATCCAACCTGAAAGATGGCGGCCATGCTGCAGAAAATAGAACATTAACTGTAGATGCTGGTGAGCCTTTCTTGTCTGAAGTCCTTATATAATGACCTCATTTAACACTGTCATGTGGCCTGCATTTCTTCTCCAACCAATTTCAATAATTCGCCATAATGAGGTTACTTCAGGTTTAAAACGAGGCCCAAATCACTCGTCCAGAGTCACCTAAAAGACGCAACAGACGCTCAGACACGATTCAGACAAAGACCGGTGAGTGGAATTACCATTATTTGTTTAGATTCTTCCCAGCACTACTCAGAAGAAGTGAAAAATACTCAAATAAAGAAAAGTAATCTGCTGATATGACCACGTCTGTATCTGGACATCATCAAGACGCTTTTAACCTCCTCAGACTATTCCCTCTGACACTGAAGGGGAAATCACCTCCCAGCCGATTCGTAATGCTGCTCACTATAGAATGGTCTTCCTCATCAACCCCCCCCCCCCCCCTCACACGTACCGAGGGTCTTAAATGTAAGGAATGCCAAACCTCAGCACCTGCATTCCTGCACCCTAAAGTGCAATTTTCAAAACACAGCAGGGTGTTTTTTTTTTTTTATGACTTAATGCATAGTTACGGGAGCATAACATATACAAAATAATAATTTTATTACGTTGGGCCTTGGTGTAATTACAGTGCCTGAACGACTCATAACTTACACAAACGGGCGAGACGAAGCCCCGGGTGAGGTTGGACTTTCGGGTTGTCATTTGCTTTTCTTCCCTGTTAATGCCGTTGTATCTTCAATCACAAATATATTTTCCTGATTGAACACGTTAAATCACGCTGTGAACACAGACACAGTGTTTACAACCGTCAGGCGTAATTCAGATGTTGGTAAAGACAGGGGACTTTGGGTTCCAGTCTCAGCAAAGCTTCATTATGAATTCTCTGAATACCTAGAAAATTACAACGACAGTCAAAAAAAAAAGGGGAGATTTTGTTACCATAGGTTACCAAGCTGTTTTAGAAGACAAGGTATTAGAGTATGTAGGGTACTGTATTTAAAACCAGAAGCATGGATGTGTTTGTGATGGGTTAGACATTAAAAATAATTAAATTTATCAGAATAAACTAATTTGGTAAGAAAAGCTAAGGTTTGAAAGCTAAATAGACATAGATATATTTTAATGATCCCAAACTGGGAAATCCACATTTCTAATTCCAATTAAAAATCCCAAAAATAATCTAATAATAACATATTAATAAAATAATCCAATAATCTCAATCTCATTAATAATTCCAATAATTAAGTTATAGAAGTTACTCAAGGAATATTGTGGTCCATAAAACCAAAGTTTGCAAAGAATTCACTCATTAACGTGTTTAGAATTCGCATTGCAGAAATATATTGTAAATAACATAACACATTAACGCTCTAAATATTCAGTCACTATATTTTCAAATTTCTCCATTGTCAGCCTCACATTTCTACAGATACAGGTTTAGAGGCCACATATTACATACACTCCATACTAAATATAACACTCCATACTAAAGATTCACTTCTGATTTTGTGAAATCACCGACATAAGGCCTAAAAAAAGGCTGAAAATTTATAAAAAATTATTCCAGGGACACAAAATCTGGCAGCACTTCTGGTTTGATAGATTACTAAAAGTGTGGAAATCAAATGTGCATTTATTGTCAAGTGTTGATAGATGTTAAACATTTAGAACGTATTTTAGGTTTTCACCATATGTACTGTGTTCCGAACCGCGTTAAGGAGGTAACAAATGTTTCACACTCTTTGAATCTTGACGGTTGCCGTTTAAAAATGAGCACCAGCTGAGACGTCTGACTAGTCCCCCTCCTTTCGTCTAATGATCGTTCTTTTCCAGCGAGTTTTCAAATTAGCTCCCAGATTTTACAGGCAATAGCTTCTCTCTGTCACCAGCGAGACATTTCTGTGAGCACAATGATGTATTTTCAACATATATAACTATATAATAAGCAGCGGTTTGGAAAATTGAAAGAAGCTGCAGTGAAAAGAATTCATTCTTCCCGATTCACCACAAAAAGTCTGTTGTATTATTTTGCTTTTTTTTTCACAAAGAAGTCGCTTAAATGACATATCCATATAATTACACAGTAAAGAGAGTGTGTTCAAGATATAATGAGGTGCTGGATTGATCTTTTAAGTTACCCTCTATTACACTGTGTTACCTCCATATACACTAATAAGGTCACTGCGACTGCCAAAATTCTGAGCGCTGTAATCGTGTTTTAAGAACGTCTCAGACTGCAGGACTTGAAAAGTCCCGACCAATTTTTAAAATCAGGTTGATTTATGCAAATAAAGCGGATTTGACTCTGTCTAATCTCAAACGTACACACACAACCAGATAAAGATTAGCGTGTAAGTCGGAGCAGCGCGCCGCCTCATGTGATTTCTGTCATGTGATTCCATGTCAACTGGAGACTGAGGTGGTGTAAGAACATGTACTAATGCTTTGGAATGAGACAATAACTACATGGCTGAACAAATCTGGCCCGGTCAGTCCGACTGAGGGGGGGGAAGGGGGTGCTCTCCTGGAAAAGTGACATGGATGTGTGTGCCACCTGCGGCATTTCATACAGGACACACACAGGCAATACAAATTAGATAGTGGACTCTATTATCACTTTGCATGTTTTAAAACCCTAAAAATCAAATGTGTAACTGTCAATCAGGGTGATCTAGAACACGTGTGCCAAACTCAAGGCCCGGGGGGTCAAATGTGGCCCGCCATATCATTGTATGTGGCCCACAAGAGCATAAAAGGCCAGAGTCTCTAAAAATAAATAGGTCAAAAGTGTGCTTTGAGCAAAAACTACATTTCCCACAATGCAGTAATTAAGACAGTTTTAACTGACAAAAATGTTTTGAACAAAGTTAATGTCCTAACTTGTGTTTGATGTTGTTTTTCTTTATTCATTTGGATAGTTTGATCCTTGATTGATGGAGTTCTGTGGGTTTAATAACCTAACAAATTAAAAGTATTTAATTTATAACAGAGAAACAAACAGGCATATTTTTTTTCCGGAGCAACTTTAATGTTTGTAACTTGAATAAGTAATAAATTCATAGTTATTTAACATTAAGGAATAGCTGGATTTACTTTACATTTAGTTACATTCATAAGTTACATCTGTCCCTTTGAGGACAGCAATTATGTTGATGTGGACCTCAGTGAAAATGAATTTGACACCCCTGCTCTAGAGGTTTAAATTTCCCCGCACCCTAGCAAGGGTGACTCGTGAAATATTTGATCCTAAACTTACTGTGGTTTGAGAATTCAGCTAATTTAATGGTTGTATAAACTTCTAACGTGAAGGCTTTTATACTCCTCACAAATAAATTCAAGCAAAACACTTCCACTGCTCCAACACTCAGTCTGTTTTCACTGGAGTTAAAAACAAGTTTGAGGATGTATTTCATGTGTTTTCTTATCAGGTGTCGGTTGTGTCTACGTACTCTCTCTCCTTCTCGGTCAGCCTGTCAGTGATCGTGTCCTTAATGGAGGATCGTGAGCCCTTGTGCATCACAGGATACCTCAGAGGGACTTGCAGGAAGCAGGAGATCATCAGGACCAGATGCGATGTGTAACCCAGGGCGACTGCCACACTCCCATCATCTTTTGCTGAGAGACAAAAAGCAAAAAAAAAAAAAAGAGACTGAATTGTGCTGAGTAGGCAAGAAATATTGTTAATCCATTAATTTAGTGTCCATCAACACATCAAAAATTAAACTTAAAACAGCAGGATTTGTCAGTCAGAACTTCAAACCAATCCAGTCAGCAGTATTTGATTTGTTTGGAATGTACCGTCATGACATAGAAAAATAAATAGACTTTACATAAATCGTGTTTACATCATGTCGATCCTACCAAAAATGTAAAAACATCCAACCAAAGATAGTTTCTTAACCAAGAATTCACAGCGAAGACGAGCAGCTCCATTCATGTGGGAAAGTGTTATGAAAGTAAAACCCAACAGCGGCTGCAGCAGGATACCTCACGTCTCTCAGACATATGCTCAAGCTGCAAAAGCATCACGTACATCTCGTCTCTTTGAGCATCAAGGGTGGGAAACTGGATGCCTTTGTGAACATTTCTGACTGCGAAAGTAACGGCAAACTGTCTTGATTTTAGTACGCCGACTCTTTTGAAGACAACGCGTTAAGTGGTTTCACATTCTCACTCCGCGGCAGGACACGGCTTGAGGCAAAGGCTAAAAAATCATAAATGGTTTTTATCTTCTAGCTTTGAAATAATAGACTACGGCAACAGAGAGCGAGTGATTTCTTGGTTTATACCTTTTTTTTTTTTAACTTAACGCAGAAAGCCTGCTTTGCATCATTATTCCTCTTTTAGTACATTTGAACAAAGGCTCCTGGAGTAAATCGCTTCCTGGCTGCCGTTGTGTCCAACATGATGCCACACAGGTCAACCAAAGGACATACAACTAGAAGTGACACCTCGGGGTGCAAGTGGAGACTGCTGATATCTCGTCAGGCTGAGCTGACAAGGAGAGCTGAGTTAAATTTAAAGAATTGAAAGGCCTCAGCAGAGAGCTGCCCTGTTCCACTTTGACCCTGAACTGGATTAGGACTTTAACTAACCCTGACCCTGGTCTCTAACATGGAACATCCTGCCCCATGGACCCATTTGAACTGACTTTGACACACACTTTTCTCCGAGGCAGACCACAAGCGTGAGGACGGGGGTCGACAAAGGGGTGAAATGGAGGCGTAAAAGGTGTGGATCTCCATCCTCTCTTTCAAAAGTGTCCACTGTACTGCCCGTTGTGAAACGTCTCTCTCTAAAACTCTGTTAAGAATCAAGAATTGAGAGATGAAACCTGTAACAACATCCATCTTCAACACTGAAATCCTGCAAGTTAAAACCAGCTCAATTTGACGAGACAGTTTATCATCTCTACAGGGTGCAGGAAGCTTCTGTACTTTTATTGTCGTTAAATATTTGCTCCATTTCAATTTATCAATGAGCAAAGACATCAGTTCATGGCTGTTCCTCTTCTCCCCATTCAAAACTATGAAGAACTTGGTCGGGATCTGCCAGCGTGGGGCAAACTGCGATCGGACAGGCCGCATTCTAGTCTTGTTTTAAAGTTTAAAGTTGAACATTGTCATTGGATTGTACCTCTTCCTTTCATAAACCTCCTGACCAGTAGGGCGTGCATACATGAAGAGGTGGTTAGCAGTGAATGCATTAGGATGCACTCTGTTAGGCCTCTGATCTTCTGCCAAATGCTAAGTAGTTTACTCACTGCTAGATGTCCACCTATGTAAAACAGGGAGGCAGAAGCAGAAGCAGGCCTCCACCTTTTGGGAACAAGAGATTGCTGCAAACACAAATGGGCTGGCTGTCACTTCTGGATAATTCATGGAGAAAAAGGTTGGGAGTTCTCTGCTCACAGACCAGATTATTCGATCTGACCTGTCCCTCAGTTCATCTGAGCTTCTGACGGGTCATAAGGTCATCATGTTTCTCATCCGTCACGACACCAGCAGCGTGACCCTCTCTGTAACCTTTTATTAGTTACTGAATGTATGACATTTAAGGATGTGACTCCTGTAGACACTACCAGCAAAACCTGACAAGAAAACGAAAAGATAAAAAAGGAAAGACAAATCCACACAAAATTCAGTCTAGTTCTGTCTGCTCACTCTGCACGCTGAAGACTTTAATACTACAGTGATGCCAAACCGCCATCTGAAGTCACCAAATGTGTTTTATGGGCTCTGTACCAACGAAATCAGCCATCAAATTTAAAATGTCAAATTGCTTTGCTACAGGTAACCACAAGGGTTTAAAGTTAAGCCCAAAGCATTTGTTCTGCATAACTTACTGCAACGTATCCTCTGGTAACCATGAAACGCACAAGCAGGCACATAATAAAGGAGAATGGCACTGATTAAAAGAGCATAACTCCCCCGGGGCCCAACAGTCCTACACATGTCTTACATAAACCAGGTCTGGAGCTCCACCAAAACCCATAAAATGATTCATCCTCATCTGGATGAATTTCCAAAACTGTAGGAGACGACTCACACCCTGTTATCTCAGCTCCCCGTGGTGGCCGCTATGTGTTTGGGGATGATCAGATCACTCTCGATTATTAAAAAGAATCTTTATCAAGCACAGATTTTCATCCACCACAAGACACAGACACTCACTTTATCTTTTAGGTTTTATCATTATCATTTGGTTTCTACTCATAATTATTTGCACGATTTCCTGAGGAATAATTAGGGAGAATGTTAAAAATTACATCATGTCGGAATATTATAATAACGTCTGGATCCGCCCGTCTAATCAAACTCACGCAAAAAATTTTAATGGTATGTTGCCACGGCACGTTCCGCCCAACACCCACTAAGTTTTCAGGTCATTGTTTCAGTGCATTTTGTTTAATCCTGCTAATAATCAAAAAGCAAACAAACAGAAAACAAACTAACAGTCAACAGTTGAAAACAATCGCCGTGGCGATGACAACAATTACCTTGAAAGTCTTCAGAGTTTGGCAGCTTGACTCCACAGATGACATAATCGGACTGATTCGCCTGTGGAGTTACATTAAGACAGTGATCAAACAGCAGAAACAAACTGACACAAGATGAAACCCATGAAAAACCAATTTGCCGCTGGCGGAGGTAGTCGCTTTAAATAACTCCATCATTGTCTACTTGGGTCAGGGTTTAAAATACTTAGCATCTATTCCAAATGCTTTAAAACCCATGAAGTTCATCTTTGGATCTGACCAAACAACTTGTGTATTGTTATTCTGAATAAACAGAACTGTTGCACACTAATGAAATGGATTCTATGTACATTATTCTGTTTGACCAAAGCTCTGTTTTTTTTATCCATATAATTCCATATAGTTGCCTTGAAACGGCGTGTCGTTCAGCAGCGCTCCAACATGTCCTACTCACCACATCAATGGGGTAAATGTAGGAAAGCTCAGACAGGAGCTGACGACAGCGGAAGGTGAGCTGGGCGTTGGACTTGAGGAACTGCTCTCTGGAGAGACAAAAGCAGACGTGAGGATGACACGTTTGGTTAGCGGCTGGCAGATGTAAAGAGCTGTAAGGTACAGAGAGCCACCAGAGGAAGAGCAGAGGATGAGAGTGTAAGTGTAGCCGGAGGAGGTGGAGAAAGAGGTAGTGAGTGGTGGAAGTCATTCAGGCCCACTTACCCCTCCACAGGGACCCACTGGATGGCATACAGGTAATTACAGTCAGTGGAAACAGAGAGGACAGTGTATTCATGCAGAGTAATGATGTGTGAGAGAAGGTTAGTGCTGCTCCAAGTAGAGGAATAGGCCAATCTGCTTTTCTGTCAGACTCGCATGGAAGAGAGCAACCTAACTGTTTATAACAATAAATAAACATTCATTTATAACTATAATAATATGACAGCGATTGTTATCTGCAGCTGGGCCATAAAACCCAAGAGGTCAATTAATGTTCCATCCACAGATGTCAAGAACCACAACAGATGAAAATAATATTTTTCAGATTCAGATGCCCACGGAGAAAATATTAAATTGCCATCATTATTGAGATTTTAAAAACGTGAATTAATTAAAAAGTCTTGCTCATAAAAATAAAAAGCCATGTTTAATCTTTGCAGCACAGGTGGATTTATACGCTGTACATGTAGCATTGATCTAGTCCTTAATGGTACATCTCTATCTTACCCCAAGCCTGAAAGAGCAAATTGATCATCTATCCAGAAGCCCTCCCCCCCCCATATTATTAGTGCCATAAAACTGCTCAAGCTATTCATTCATCCATTAGCTTCACTTCTTAATGTACTCATGCTGGCGTGTGACCAGCAGCAGTGAAAGAAATACAATTCAGATTCATTCTGCCTCATAAGTATAATCAGCACTAAGAGCTTAGCACAATTTAGCAAAAAAAAAAGAAAAAAAAAGCGCATTAATGGATTAAACATGCTAAGTAAAAATGAATGCGCTAATGAGTGAGCTTAAAGGATGCTGATGGGCAGATTTCACAGAATACGAATAAAGGTTAGGCTGCTGCTGTTCACCAGGTTTCCCACTGGGTTTTAGAATTTAGTTGAATTTAATTTCAGTTGAAATTGAATAAATTAATAAAGAGACAACGTGTCCCGAGTTTATTCCCAGGTTCATTCCCAGGTTTGTGTAATAAACTAATAAACAACAACAGGAGGTGACATATTTAACAAGAATGAGGAAAAGGCTGAAAAATGGCATGTCTGTTCAGCGTAACGTTTACCAAGAGCCAGCATTCATTTCCTGTGTGTTTTCTCCCTTAATCCATACTGGCCTTCCTTGGAGCTCTGGTTTACACCCAAACTGCTGGGTGGTTTTCAAGCAGAGTCGCATCCTGGATCAGCACCCACCACACGTCTCGCAGCAGGCCAGCACAAATCCACTACGTACAACATCCCCATTGAAAACACCCGGAGAGTGCCAGACACTAAAACATCCCCAACGTTTCGCAAGAGCGTGGCGAGAAGGAGTCTAATTCACCTTGACTCACATCCTTCAGCGGGATTGGTGTAATGTCTAGCTGACAGGAAATGCATTTAAAAAGCGTGTTTTCTGTGCAGAAATACATCAATGGCTAATTACAGGCTGGTGCATACCTTTTGGCAGTGCATTCCTTCTGCAGCTTGGTTAAAGATTCTTTCTCCTCCTTCAGACTCTCGTGCTGAGCGGAGAACGTTTCCTCTGACGGAGACAGAAAGAAAAAACAGTAAATTATCAGGCGTGAGCACTCTCCGTTCTGTCTTAACATCCAGGTGGGCTCGTGTTGGGTTCAAACTCCAGCGAGATCAAACAGCTCTTTTGATCAGGCCAAAAGCGCTTCCTTTTGACACCACATAAAACCAAACAACACATGTATTCAAATTACAGGATTTTTGTCAGACTCTGTAAATACAGACATGAGCAGATCCATAAAATCAAATATGGGACACTGAAGAGCTGGTGTAATTGTTGGAACTGGCAAACGCACAATACAACAGGACTGCCAGAAAGAAGCAAAGTAGCATTTATGTTGACAGAAAATTGGATTCCTGTGTTCACAAAGCATCACAAACTTTACTAAAAGGTCAAAAAGCAAGTACAAATGTTATCTCAATAAACAAGAGGTTGAATATTGTAATGTGCCGTAAAGGAATAGATACACTGATGATTTAACAAAATACCAGCTTTGTTCTTTTATTCGGTAAACAACACAACTTTATTACCAGATAAAAACAACCAAGGAGAATGATGCGATTATTATTATTATTTTTGTTCAAAGGGCAGAATAAATCAGATCAGCATTGTGATTCAAATCTGCAAACTTTTGAAAAAGCGATGGTTTAAATTCCAGTAGCCATGACTGCAACTGTCAGTCAGTCAAAAGGGAGGAGTCGCTGACAGAAAACTGTATTTTGTGCAAATTAATTCAACCATTCATGATCCGTCGGATCAGATGAGCTGCTTTCCATCACATATTTCCACTCACATTCACTGACATGAGGGCGAATGAAGATATATCTTAACAGAGACAGCAGGAGGGAGAACATACAGCCACTCGCAGCTATCTCTATCAGATGAGCTGGGAAGACAGACGGGGCGAGACAGATGACATGACAAATTATCTTCACACCCACTCCATGCGCCTGGTTTGCACTCTTTGCTTTCATGTTGTGCCCAGCTCTGTCGTATCTGTTCACTTCATCAATCTCCTCAGTCTTTCATCCCTTTGACCGGTTCCCATTTCTATCATGATACAGACAGACGAATGTCAGCGAATACCAATATATTATCTTTCAAACTAAACAAGAGTGATCGCCTTTGGGATCCAAAAACTTGGCGTGTCTTTATAAGGCTATAAAAATGCTGGTGAACCTGATGAGAAAAATCCTGATCTGACCCTAAATCAGTCAGTGAGCTGATCTGATTTTGGACATGAGATGATGTACAGTGTGGTCTCTTTGACAGCAGACAGCAGGCTTTGTGGGATTCCAAAACGGACAATCACCGCGCAGGTATCGGGATGTGTTCATACCGGTGCGGATGTGGTGAGGTCTGGAACAGATGCTGCCGAAATAAACAGTGAAGCTAATTCACAAGAAGGTCTTCACTCACAATGACGTAAAATATTAACATCAGCTAACGTACAGTGACTCATGGACATTTGATGATATATACAATAACACCATTAGAACAATTTAAACAGACAGGAAAACCCATCTTGACTCTGAACGTTTCCTGAGGGCAGGTCCCATGTGTGTCATCAAAAAGCTGCAAAGGTTGAAGACAGATTATTTCTAAACCTGCATAATATGAGGAAAATCTGGCATTTGTAATTACACTGTTGCGTACCACAATAAAATATTGACCAATATGAGCCCTTATTTTCCTATTCATGCAGCTATAATTAGTTAAACTTTGGTAACTAACTGCTAAACTGCAGTTCCTCAGATTGGGTCTTCTGTGACTTCCTGAACAAAACTTCATCATGACCTATGAGTAATTTTGGAAGGTTGGCCACTTCTGGGAAGCTTCGCTTCTGTTCCAAGTCTACATTTTGCAAAGAAAGTGTCTCATAAGTGATGATCTTGAGAGTCCCAGAGCTTTTAAAATAGCTTTAAAACTCAGAGTTACTTATTTCAACCATCTTTCTTTATATTTTTACAAAGTGTGTTAGCGCTGAGAGCTACTAGCTAACTTCGGCTTCTGAAAATGTTCTATTTTGAAAACGATGTGATTGAATAAGGGTTTGTAGTAATCAGGCATGGGTGTGTCTAGTCCAGCTGGAGCCAGTTATTAACAAAGTTTGGTAGCTTTTTAGATTTAGTTTCAAAAGCACCTTTTCACACTGGCGATCCAGATAATGGATAACCTCGTTTTCTTATTAAATAACATATTCTAAGATTTAAATCTGTGTTTTTTCTGGCTGAATTTGCTTCACATAAAAGTTTGTTTGAGATACACGCATAAAAAAAATGAGGGGGTCACAAACTCATTCGCGGCGCTGAAAATACGTTAAAGTGAAGTGCTGCTGAACGACTTAATGATGATAGTTTCAATATGAGACCTTTTCTCCATGGTGACAAATACCTTGAAGAAATTCTGTGTTCCTAACACTTCAGAAACCCAACCACTGACATTTATTGGTTGGGAGCCCTGGCTGTGTTACAGAGCACGAGAATAACTACTGTTACTTTAGTACAATAAATGCCGTTCACAGATTTGATTTATGTCGTCTACACAAGGTGAAAGAAGGGAAATTAGACAGGAGGAAATTGTGACAAGAGTGTGACCCCAGGAAAACCAACGCCATTAATTCTAGGGGGAGGAAAGAAAGACTTTTATTTTGAATTCACAGCTGTAAAGACGAAAAAGAAAACCTGCGGTCGTGCTCACATGCCCTGTGTTATGAACTGTACAAAAGTGGACTTAGTGTGATTGTGTATACTTTAGCAGGATATGTGCTTTACTCTACACTGCTGCTATGATTTCATGACTATTACAGTAAATCAGAGCGCATTGAACAGCCGGTCGTTAACCTGTCATCAGCATGATATCGATCGCTGATGTTTTTCATGGCTTATTATGCTAACGCTGCCCAAGATGGCGAAGAAAACGCATACCTGTACATGTGAACAAAGGCCCCCGATAAGTCTGCAACAGCGTTCGAATGGGAACGTTACAAAAAAAAAAAAAATGCAGACGCTCCAACTTTCATCTCGTCTTTATCTCTTCGCTCACGTGTAAGAAGCACACACACCTGCAGAAACCTGGACCGTATGTTTGGGTTTTCTGGGTCCTTTTGTTTTGAAAGAGGCCCGGTTTCCTGGAATAACAGGTTGATAAGAGCTATTTCCTAATGGGCCCAACGAGTGTGTGAGAGATGGGCAGACCACAGTGCCAGCCACAGATGAGATCCTGGAGAGTGTGACGAAGAATGGAGATTAAGCGCCTATGCGGGATGCCCTCTGGCGATGCTGCAGAGCAATGTAAATACACACACTCTGTTAAAGTGTCAATAACATGTAGGATGAAACCTGTAGCTTATAAGCGCTGGTGGAATTTGTAGCTGAAACAGCACTGACATTATGTGTGTGTGTTACAACAAGATAATCCACCACGTTGGGGAAAAAAGCAAAGCAGAAGGATCGAGTAGCCGGTGGATCCTTCAAACAGGCCACTGTTTTATTTATATATGTTTCAACTGTCTAGCTGAGACATGTTTTACCTATGAGAGACATAATTTCTTATTTCAGTTTTTTTTTTTTTAGCTCAAATGAGATGACCCTGATCGCCCCACAAGGAGAAGAAAATCGATCCAGGATGAACGCAACACTCGTTGGTTTATGTCCGGTTGCGGAAATATTAAATAACTGAAATGGGACTCAAGCAACAGAAAAAAAAAAAAATCAAAGATTGTTATGTCGGCTGAGTTGAGTGCAACACTCCAGACAGGATTCCAGCAAGATGATGGGAGGAGTGGTCTGTATTTACACCAATGATCCTTGGTGCTCAAACACAGTCAAAGTTGACGCACAATGTTTCCCAGATGTTGAGCTCGACAGAACGAATGCGAAGACGGTGGCCGTAGCGCTCCAGCTATCCTGCTGCCTCAGTTTACCTTCACCCAGACACGAGGCTACACAATGCACGCAATTATTTTCAGGGTGTATAAATGACTATATCTTGATTTATATTATTCATATGTTAATTTATTCTCGTAAAACTACACGACTGCAGATGAATGGCGTCCGAAGGTAAGTTTCAAAATGAAATGTAAGCTGTAGCTGATAAAAATCACGCATTTCCAAAATGGAAGAGTAGATCGGATTAAAAAAAAAAATGTTGTGCTGCCAATCTAAATATAATCAAGACACAAAATCAGCTGCTGTATGAAACGCTGTAAACACCTGTCTCCGACGGTATCCTGTCTGTAATTAATGCAGGGTTTTTTCCGACGGTGAAACAAATGAATATGTGCAGCCTAATCACAAGAGTTAAACAACAAGCTGGAAGTAAGGCAGAACTGTGCAGCATATGGTTTTTGGCTTTTGAGTTATGAGTCTGGGAAAAAACAACAAGATTTTTCAGCACCAGCCTATTCAGTCGCAGCGTTTCAAATTATCCCAAAATACCTTTTCCCTTTTTAAAACAGCTGAAGGATTTTTTTTTCTTCTGTTTCTTAATAAGCACTTGTCCACCCTGGAAAGAAGCCATCAATGAGGTGCACAGGAGGAGAGCGGCGGGTTCTTTCTGGCTGCAGACAGAGTGGTGACAGGTAAAGAGGCAGAGGATTACGGCCGTTTTTTTAAAGGATCGCACTACAAAAGAGGCTTTTCCTTGAACCCTTTTTACCTGCTCTCTCTTTTTGTGTGAGTGTCTGTACCTGCATGCATGTACAGACGACATGCTAATTACTTCCACGCCCTTCTTCAGGAGGATGCCTATGCAAGATGCTCTTTGGTTAAAACAAGCTGATCTTTCAAACCCTGGATTCCCAGAGGAACTCATCAACTACCAGAACAGATACGGTTTATCCATCTAAAAAACAGCTAATGTAAAACCCTCAAAGATTTAAATCTGAGCTCCTATAATAAACATTAATAATCATTAAGGTCCACTTGTGTGTTTCATCTTTTTTGCGGGGGTACTTGTTGCACGTGCATTCATCAGCTTTACCTTTCTTCTGAAGCTGTATCCTTTCCTTCTGCCGCAGGTCCATCTCCCTACCGAGAGCTTTCCGCTGTCGATGCAGTTCGCTGTGCAGCACGGCGATACGCAGCTGCATGCACTCTCGCTCTTTCTTCTGCACGGAGAACAATACAGAAAGAAAACACAGAAAGAGGATGAAGTAAAATATGATAAAACCCCTAAATTATTATTATTATTATTCTATAACAAAAATCTCAACCAGCTCCTGCAAAAGCAAGCCATGTTTTCCCAGGCTGATCGCATGTTGTATTAATTTAATGTACATGGAGTGATCCAAAACTCACTGTCAATAATTCATAAAGCACTTTCAACAGCTAACAAGGAGAAAGATGCATCTCACTGAGCCCTGGGATCGGCTGTGTAGGTGAAAAGTTTAGAAATGAGTTCCAGTTATGGCAATAAGTGGAGATGAAGAGGAGGGCTGTTTTCTCACACCCCACCTGTCCACTGAGTTTACCTGGACAACAGTTCATCTGATCTTTCTCACATTGCATGTGAGTTGCTGAGGACCTCAGGAGGTCAAAAATGGCCGCACCCAGAACAGTACATTCACGTGTTCAAGCAGGAGTCCTCTGGAAAACAAGCTGCAGCTAAACGTCCTAGGCCGATCGTTTGAAGCGTGGGCGTCCTTTAGAAAGACATCTAACAATGCACGGCTCTGTAAGGCGCCGTGATCGCACTTCAGGGGTTTCCAGTTCGAATCAGACTGTGAGGATGTGTTCAGACGTTGCTTCACAGGTATCTTCTTCATACGACTTTAAACATTCTAATCCTTTTTGACACAGCGTGTGTGAATAGTAACGTGCCCTTTTAGCGGAGCCTTTTCCGCCCTGGTATTGTGCAAGTCGGTTCAGCGCCGTGGTTTCCTGGATCAAGAGTTTCTGATCATCTTTCACTGGAGAGAGGTTTGAAATAACTCTCCCAGTAACATCCAGTGCAGAGAAGAAGACGGGGAACATGATAAGGAGGAGATGTGCACAAACTGTGAATTGAAGCCCATCACATCCAGATGAGCGTCTCTGTACACACAGGTCTTGGCCGCCGTCTCTCTCGCCACATGCTCCCTGACCAGAAGTAGCAGCGGAGCGAGTCATTCATCAACATGCTGCCCTCTCTATAGGGTGTCCCTTCATCACGCTTTGTGCCTGCAGTGAGCTAACTGTCTAATGAGGAACAGCAGCAGGGACTCAGGGACTGATGGATGTGGATGCGGCGTACAGTCGATGAAGGGAAGAGATTGGAGAAACAGAAACATGCATGAATGATAAGCTGGGATGGGGTAACTTCAAAAAACACACAAAGAGATTTTAAGAGATTAAGACGTGGATGATGTGCAAGTAATTTGAGTTGGGAGAGGAAAATATTTGAGATGCGACAGCGGACGACATCGATAATGGAGGGAGATTGTTGGAAGGATTACAGAGATTCTGCTTCTTCTTTTTTTTTTAAAATTCATCCTGCAGTTTGCAAGCAGCAACCGGGGGGGGGGGATCTCTCATGCATTCAGATACCGATCGGGACCTGGATCAGAGAAAACACAGATAGGATTCTTCTGGGAGAGTTCTGAGAGGTTTGTGGGAATAACAGAGAGGGATATCAGCGGCAGAGAGAGGGCTGATAGCGCCTCTGTCTCTCTGCTGATCGCGACTGGCTTATGGCACGAACCGCCAGGCTCCTCCACTTTCACTTAGCGCCGCGTTTGGCATTGGGGAAGGGCCTTACACCCACCGCTGGGGCCCCGTCTGACTCCGACTGAACATCAAACATCAACTGGGGTCAGCTGAGTCAATAAGCAGCAGGGCTGGGTTGGAGTGGGAGCGTGTTATAACCCAGCAGATTAATGGCAGCATGTGGGGGGGGGGGCGAAGGGGCCACGCATTGAGGTTGGTGGCCTCTGCTCTGTCCCCCCCCTTTGATCCGTACTCTATGATGCTCACAGAAGGATAGTACAGAGTTCTCTGAAGGCAAAGAGGGGGAACCCTCACAGGAACCACACAATGCTCTACTTACTACAAGTTGCCGGGATTTGCAGAAAGGTAGAGGACAAGGATTATGTGATTTATTAGCTGATGGGAGCCCTGAATGGGGTTTTAAGGAATGTTTCGCTGTGGGGGAAATATCAGAGACAGGTTTTTGAAAGGGATCCTTTGTGGTAAAGAATGGAGCCTCAGTGTTTTTGTAGGAATGCTACAGAGGAGCTGCTTTAATAGGCCGGGTGAGGGTCTGGGAAAGAAACAAAAAAAAAAAAAAGTCATAACCAAAGCTGATGTGGAGAAGAATGGAGAGAAACAGCTGGAACAGCTGGCTGAAGAAGTGCTCTGAAGTTTAATTTTGCATCACTGCCAGAAAACATCCCTTAGACTCGTAACAACACTTGGATGTAAAGATAACCCAACCAGACATGTGAGGAGTGTCATCCTAAGAGTAGAATAAAGCTTTTCCAGGAAGATAAAAATCACTGGAGTGTCGTTTCCAGGGGCCTTCGAGACACCAGAGGAGAGAGGATGCTTTTGAAGGGAGCGTTTACTGTAAACATCAAGTCAAACCTGGGGTCAGCACCCTGTTGTCACAGCTGGGGAGCTGCAAATTCCAAAAATGCTAAATATGCTTTCTTGCCATTTACCAAGGATGCCAGTGACGTCGTCACTTGGGATGTTGCTCTAATAATTCATTGGGAAAAGGAAAAAAAAAAGACAAGATAGAGCTGCCCAGATAAATAATTACTGGTTTGGCTGATGTTACTTAACAATTATAACCTGTATGTATTCCAAAAGCAGTTTCGTTAAAAGCATCAGAAGCGTTGGAGATGAACTCGGTAAGGAGGATTTCTGATTTCCTCCTCCTCTAGATGCATTTGTTCAGGCATCTTGTTGATTCTTTTTATTCTCTTACCTTAAATAAAACACACACAACGTGCAGAAGTTTATCAGCGTAGAAATACTATTCTGTAGTGTAAATGAACCTTTATTTAATCCGCCCATATCTTCACAAACTTTTGTGATGCGTTTAATTCATGTCGTGTTGGAAAACGTCGCCTGCTCTCACCCGCTCCGTGCACGCCGCCGTCGTCCTGAGCTTTTCCTCGATCTCCTTCCCGATCTTCTGCACAGTGACTTGGGTCTGCTTGATGGCTCTCTGCGCCGTGTGGAGTCTGTAAAAAAAAAAAAAAAAGGAAGGGGAAACACAAAGTCACACGTCCGGATCATTGTTCCTTAACCACACACACTCCAACCACAAAAAATGAAACCCCCGCTTCCAGAAACCGTGTGAGAGCGATGACGACAGCAGCCGTTCGTTTCACTTTGGCGTGGATGTTTACGACGGCTGTTTGGAGATCAGCGTGAGTTATGATTGTCCACATGTGGAGGAGTTGTCGAACAGTTTGTTCATTGTGGCTTTTTTTTTTTTTTTTTTAATCTAATTTAATTCCAGCTCGCCTGCTGCTCCCGGACTATGAAAGGTTACTGTCGAGTTCTGACTGTAAACAAAAGGACAAAAACAATATTTACAACCTTGGATTCTACACTTCATTGGACCAGATGGTCCAATTTCTTAAACACTGCAAAAAATATATCAAAGGTTTGATCACAGTTACTTTTAATATATATCACGTAACCAAAATACGAGATCAAAGGTTCCTAAAACACAAGGACGTTAGCGGGATTAGCCCATCCTTCTAACAACTCATCTGCAGCGCACAGGGTGGAAGCGACTGGGATCAGACTAACATGGGAACTGGTAGTTAACCATCGCACTGTCCAGACTGGAGTAAGACCATCGCCGTCACTAAATGTCTGGATGCCAATCATGCTGCTTGACAGTTGGATTGCACAGTAATTGTGGCTGAACCGTCTGGGCCTCAGTTAAGACGTAATTAGTCCTTGCTAGCATGCTTCTTTGCCTCTTAACCCTGTGGTTTGAGCTGCACTGAATGGGGTTTTCTTTTGGTATGCACTTGCTTTCAGTCTTCAAAAAAAAAGAGAAAAAAAAAATTGCCTCTTGAGTGGGTTTAGTGTAAGAGGATCTTTTTAACAGGCTTCCAGCTAGGTGGGGTCATTTTACAAATTCTCAGGGAAATTAAATTCCTTTGAATATACTCCATGATGTTACAGCTTCTGAAAAATGATTTCAGATTTTCTGCCCCCGTGTTCAATCTGTCTGAGGCGAGGCGGCGATGGCAGTTGTTGATGCTCCTTTGGAACATCGGGGCAAATGTGTTTTGACAGCTTCATCTGTTTTGGTGATTGCGATGGTTGAATCTGATATGGCTCCCCCCCCCCCAGGTGAGAATACTTATCTCCTCGCTCCTTTTCACGCATGTCTGCCCCCTTATCACTTGCCTGAGTCTTGGCCTAACGCCTGCCCATCAGGCTCCATCACAACATGTGGACCAGAAGGAAGCACGGATAACGCAGCGGTTTAACCTGCAGACGACGATCCAGAGAATTCCTTCTCACGAAGCTGCGGCAACCTTCCACGGCCGAGGCGAGCGAGGAAACTTAGCACTTTGCCACATGCTATTTGCAGGAAGTTATGACTGAGTCTGTGCAAGAAACCCTTGATACTGATAAACATCAGAAAAACATTTTCTCCTTTGAGCGTAGCTCTAGATCCTACTGGAGTGTCATATGAAACTTGAGCTTTTGAAACATGCAGATTTTTTTGATAAACAGAAAACATCTTGTGGAGAAATCTTTACTACGGGCGTTTGAGTGTAGTAAAACAAAGTTCAAGTGGTAAATGTTAAGATGTGCAATCACGTTAACACAAACGGATTAAAAATGATGACCCCTTTTAAATCTTTCCTCCGGTGCAGCTGGAGGACAGAAGCCCTGGCAGACTCTTTGACTCAAGTCTTTTGTTTTCTGTTCATTTTTGATTATATTGAAATAAATATTTGCCACGGTTTACACGTTGTTTTGTGTTCCAGAGTCGGCAATTTTTGCAATCAGGGCATACAAGGAATCGGCATGAATCATCTGGCTCGCAAAGATAAATAAGCCAGTGATAGACATGGGATATGAAGAAGATCTGCAGTTCCCTCTCAGAGACAATAAGCAGGAAACCTCAAGAGGGCCACGTTTAAAACCAGAGAGTTGTTTTTCCTAATTTACAAAGTTGCATGAAATTTGAAATTGCATGATGGGGTCATGACTTTCACATCGCATTAAATGATCGACCCAAACCCGAACATTTAGTAAGGAGGAGCACTAAACGCTCCTTTTATGGTAAACTGCAGAGCCTAAATAAAAGACAGTCTGCTTCATCTGTGACGGAACTTTCCCGATGCTTCCCGTTCGTTTAAAGCAGGAACACAACGTCGTTCCTCCGATGTGTTTTGCGTCAGCAGCTTCTGATCAGCAGACCGGAGGCTGAAGGGCCACCTGCAGGAAAGCATTAACACCTTCGTACGGTACATACAGTACGTGCGTGCGTACGCCGCACAACAACATGTCAAAGCAAATCCAGAAACACGAGCACCATGTGACTCTGATGATGGGAAGAAGAACATTTAAAGCTTGGGAATAAAACCGATCGGCTAAAAATACAGCCCAGACAGCTGCGCTCTGGGGATGATGTCACGGCAGACCTCAGACTTCAACATCCAGCATCAGCAACACTTTGGTTGTCATGACGCCGACATTTAGAAGCAGCAGCCTCTCATACTTCCTCTTGCACGTCACTTGAGTGTGACATTGAAGAACACACAGGGGCCATTTTTCAAGGCCTCTGACTCTTATCCCTGAACCCATTCAGCTTTTCCTCTTTTTGATACCATAAAACCAATCATGTGATCACCGTCTGTCGGTTCCACCACGAGACCCCTCGGGTTGTCCTTCCCCTCTCGCCGCTCGCACATAAAACCTCTCCCCTGGTAAGGAGTGTGTTAGGAGGTTGAGAAATGTCTCAACCTGTCTTAATAGTCTCTGCAAAGGGGGGAAAAAACTACTTTGTTGAACAGCTGGTTTATCTTCATCACTGTTTTCTTGGCTTTCGTCACATCCAAGCGGGGGCCTCAGCTCCTCATAGGATGTGGCTAAGCCTCTATCTGAGCTCGGAAGACTCTCTGGAAGAGAAAAGACTTGCTGATTGATGACCTGTACTCTCCCCTCTTCATCTCTCCATCTCGGAGCCCTCATCATCGCTCTGCTACTCACGCAGCCGACGGCTGTTGTCAACCAGCATCGGCCTGAAAAGCCCACAGTGGATCTGCTGACAAATAGTCGCCATTAATCAAGATCAGTGCGTCCTTACAAGAGTGTTCTAAAGAGTATCTGACACTGTGGGTGTCCCCCCCCCCCCCTTCCCTCCCCCTCTTTGCTGTGAAGCACCAAACAAAGTTGATGCATTTTGAAAAGGATAGCATTCTGCAGGTCAGAAACTGAGGAGTATATATATATATATTGGGGGGGGGGGGTAATCCCTGTTGGAGTGTAGGGTATCTGATGAATCCTTCTGGAGTGCATAATCATAAACTATGTGCATATGAGTCCATTCAGCCAAGCAAAAAAAAAAAAAAAACGTGACAGGGGTGAGGAGCTGCAGGCAGAGAAATGAGTGGGAATTGTGGGGTGGGGGGGTGAATGTAACCGTATTAAACTCTACTGAGTCCCACTGGATATACATAGAAGAAGAGGATGTGGAAGAAGGCTGCAATAATAGAAGAAGCAAGAGCAGAGGTCATAAACGTTATGATTCAAACTGGGACTTCTCTGCTGCGAGTTGTTTCGGGGGAGGCGATGTTCGGCTCTCACCAGGAGAACTTCTAGATGAGGGAGCAGGATTCTTTTTCTTGACCTAGTAAAGGCCCGTGACACATTTATGAACCCCTATTTAATTCTTATAGTTGGAAAATACCAGTGGAAGCCTTCAAAAATGCTCCTAATGAAAGGATTCTTTTGGAATCGACTGACTAAGCTTTCTAAATACAGGCTCATTTAGCAAAAAAACGAACGTAATTGCGAGGGTTTCCCTCGAGGGAAGCCCTAGCCACCTAGCCAGGCTGAAAGTGGTGTTTACGTCCCACCACATTTAAATATAAATGGAAAACAACAACCAAGTGTTTGTCAACAGATGCCAGAACCGCCATGTGTCGCAAAGCTCTTAACATCTGTTCCAGCAAACTGACTCCACACGTTTCTGTCTCCCTCTTGTGGCTTCAGCTTGTACTGCATCCATGTGTCCAGTCCACATCAAAATCAAAATCAAGCTTTAATTCCAATACAATCGTCCTAATCATAAAGGGCCTTCATTTATATAGACCACTAGTAACGTTACATCTTTTTCCTACATGGAGACCACAGGAGTTGTGACTTTGAAGCTAGAAGCCGTAAGCGCTTCTGTCATTGTGGAACAAGTTGTGAGCTCTCCTGTGGCACCATCTGCTGGAATCACCAACTAAGACGAGGTCTCACGCACCACGCACACTATAACCACAATTAAAGCAGAAAAGAGTTCCAAAAAAAAAAAAAACACAGCAAAAGCTTCCAATATATGCCGATCAGAGATATGTGATCACTGACTTTGGAGACAGAACATAAAATATAAGTATTTGGCAGGATAAGAAGTCTCAACACAAAAGCAAGTAGTAAAATTTGAAAGGTGAACCTTTAGTAAAAAAGTCTAAACAACGCGAAAGTAAAATTATTTTCTCATGTTCTCCTTTAAAAAAAACACCAAAAACATTATCGTCAATCACCGGAATGTGCTTGATGCTCTGCGACAGGTGATGCGCCTTACCTGAGCAAGGAGAAAACACTGTAGGAGTTCCTGACTGAACTCTGGTCGACCTGAAGCAGATTGTTTTTCTTGTGGTCCGACTGATCCTGGAACAGCCACATGACATTGTTTCAATACGGACGCCAAACAGTGTCCAAGTGAAGCTAATGAGATTAGGATTGGTTATTCTGTTATGAAGAAACAGCTGTGGAAAATGTACAAAGGGCCGTACCTTATGATCAAAGTCAGCTGCATAGTAGCCATCATTCAACCCAAATATGATCTCATTTGGATTCCTGGATCGGATCTGCAAAACAAAGCAAGCAAAGGCTCGTTGTAGAATCAGAGATGGACGGAACAAAAGGACAGCGAGCAGCTGGATGCGTACGAGCCCGGGCTCATTATCGGTTAGCCTCAACAGCGTCGATGTGGAAGGAAGATAATCATGTTGAAATGTTATGCGCTGTTTTGGCTCGAAACTCGGCTCGTTTGAAGACAGAATCCCATGTTCGAGTCGAGTTTAAACACTCACACTGAAGCGTGACGAACACTTACAAACATTTCTCCTCATTTTAACATCAAACAAATACAAAATGAAGGAAAATTTTCATTTCTAGCCTCAATTACTGCCAAAAGGTTGGAATGTGTGTTGCAGCAGAGGAAAGTGTCATTTTAAGTAATTTTACAGGTCAGCATGTTGCTGCATCTTTGAGGATAAAACAGAAACGCCAAACTGATGCAGTAAAGTCACTTCATTTCACCTTTAAGTACGGCTTCCAGTAAAAAAAAAAAGCATGTCAGTGAACAGAACCTCATTTCTCAACCAGGTTCTGACTATGACACACTTGCTGGAACGTCTGGTGGAAAACTTGACTCATAAAGGTTTCCTTACAGAAGAGGTTATAGTCTTTATTTATTATTTTGATGGTAAACTTCAGAAAAAGAAAGGTGAACTTGAATGGTGGTAATAAAAACACGATGTGTCCCACTGGTTCTGATGGATCGTGACGTCGCTACGCCCCCTTTTACGGGCTCAGTGGGACGAATACCTGATGGAAAATTCATTCCACCAGTGACTCCACCTCCAAGCAATTTGGAAGTATTGACACCTGAGCAGCTGTAGTGTCACATGACACCAGAACAGCATTCAATAAATAAAGAAAACCTGTTGTTGTTCTATCCATGTTTCCAGTGCACCAAATTTGTGTCAGTTATGTAAAAGACATTTTCATTGTGAGTCGTCTGTTAGATTATGGGTTCCAATCAGGAATGTTCCATTTCCTGTGTTAAAAACTAGATAAAATTGTTATGAAATTAGGCTGACGATATTCTAGTCCTGGCTGTGGATTTTTAAAAAATGTAATTAGGTTAGTCAATATCATCGCGTGGCTCCGGCTGTGTTTCAAACTTTGCCAACCCGTCATGTTCAGATGAGGTTTGCACAACTAACACTTTACCAGTTCAAGAGTTGAACTCCAACTGTCTGGGAAGATGGGTGTGATTCCCCTCAGTATAACGTGGCCTACATAGAAGCATCTGCTCCAGAGCCGCCATCATTTTATAAGCAGGATCGAAAATGACTCAGAATCATTGTGCTTTTGGGGGAATGGCAGCTTATCTCTGCAATATTATGCATAAGTTTGATCTAAATCTTCCATCTGGATGTATCTGAAGCAAAACTCGCTGATCAACAGATCAGAGAAAGTCTCAGTCACTGATGCTCTGATTACGGGAAGGAATTAGGGTCAAATGTTGGGATTTGATCAGTTTTGCATGGAAAAGATTCTTCATCGTTGACAGTCCTACTGTAATCAGTTCCATATCTGTGGGTTTCATGCTCTGACCTGCTGTCCTGTGTATCTGAGGCCGTCCAGATTGACCTTCCACTCGATGAGGAGCTGGTACTGCTCCTCCTGTCCACCCCAGATCCTCACCACGAAGCAGGACACGGAAGTGTCCAGCAGGTCCGGCAGCATGCCAAAGTCCAGGCTCCGCCAGGTTGGATTCTGACAAGCACACACACACACACATGCACGGGCACACAGCTACATTAATACCTTTATTGGGTTCAGTAATAATCAAACTTAAACTTCTGTCAGGGAAGCATGAGTGCTTTTGATGCTGGACGACTTGAATCAAAATCTACGCGGTAGCCCCGTCAAATCAAAGCCAATATGTGATCCGTATTCTCTGCAGAGTAATTGAATCATCCTGCTCGACATTAACCTCAAAGTCTGATCTGAGCTAAAGTTAGTTCTCTGTCCTTGAACCTCCAGACTGACAGCACCGAGTATTCAAATATCTACTATTTCCCTTCATCAGAGAGAAAATCTCTGGGTCGCCAGGTCAACTTTCAAGGACGGGTAGGAAAAGCAGAAGCAGAAGCAGAAGCACAATGCACAGCGAGGGGAGGGGTTAAAGAAAAAAAAAAAAAGGACTAGTGAGAGCCGGAAGCACAAGTAGAATGAAAACAGGAAGACCATCAGGAAGCATTTCTCTAGAAGAATCACAAAGGAAAAGGGAGGGGGGTGGGTAGAATGTCAGTAAGGATGTTAAGTTCAACAGGAGGGAGTTGGGCTCAGAGATGACAGGAGTCATGATTTCTGCAGTGCATTATAGAGCCTGTCTGCTCAGCAGCTTAGGTCAGCTAATGTCTCAGCGGCTCGCTGTCATCAGCTGCTTCTGCAGAGCTGCATCTGCCAGGCGAATAAGAGCAGAGACGGCCGGTTTAATATACGTCGTGTATCAATGACGCATTGAGGGATTAGTGCTGGTGATGGGGAACGGCAGCGGCGACGTGCAGAAAGCCGGTCATCATCCCACCGCTGCATTTAATGACAGATAAATAGCACGGTTGCAGGTAATAAGAACCTGAACCTCAACCCAGAGGCAGACATGATGAAACGCAAGGAGGTCTGTACTCACCAGGGAGTCTCGTATGACTTCACTCTTGTAAAAGTCTAAGAAAACATTGGAAAAAGGTGATTAAAAAAAAAGGTAGAAAACACTTAAACAGAATCAAACATTCAGTCCAACATAAAAAAAAAACCATTCTAAACAGTCAAAATGGTATTCAAGGCAGGAAAGGAGACTGTGTGTGGGAGGTGTGGACGCTGACCTCTAGATATGCGTTCTCCTAAGCAGAGGTGGAGGGTGAAGTAAGTGTCCAGCAACGGGGAACCATTCTTGTTGACAATGTTCCTGGCAGCGATGCTCCGGAGATGACGCAATCGTCTCTGTTTGGTGGAGGAAAACACAGAAAGAGTTGGAGGTCGACCACGGATAGATCGAGCGCAAAGGACAGACCTCAAAGCTGTTCCATTCTACTTCATCCCGGTCACATGATCGGAGTTGGCAAACGGCATCTAGGCTGTTCTGAAGATTGAAAACACTAACTTTATTAATTAAAATGACGTTATGTCTAGCCGTTATTTAAACAGCCCCAAATTGAGTTTATTTCACAAGAACAGAAGCGACACCAGAAGCGACAGTCTTGTAGATATCAGCCAATCACGTAACAGAGGCCTGACATGTATACGGTGGAGTTACACGGGCTGTGAACTCACCAGGCATAATCGGTCACATGACAAACCCCACGATGGAAAAGCGTTTATGAAACATGTGACTTTCCACACAAAATAACAGTCGGTACGCCAGGAATCCAGAGACAGTTCACATCTGGATGAATGGGCTGAATATTAACTTAACACAAGGCCACAGACTATTTGGCAACCCACAACCAGCAAACATATCATTGTTGCACAAACTCTGTCTTAACCAGCAGGCGTCTCTCCTGCAGCCACACAGAGTAAAACACAGTCATGGGATGACCTATAAGATTAAGGGTTTCAGAAACAAAAACACATTGTTTTTTAGGGGATGTTTAACCCCCACCATGCACATACCTGAACAGGCTAACGTGGAGCACAGGCGGACAGAATGTTCTAACTAGAGGGCATATTTCACTGAATTCAGTCCAGCAGCTTTTGAGATGTAGATCAAACCATACCCTGTGATTTAAGGACGCATGGACCAACAAAAGTGACTCCATATTGGATCGGTGACACAATAGAAATCATTATAGGATAAAGTGAGGTCACCCACTCTCTGAAAGTCATTATTTTATAAATTGTGTTATATTTTGGGCTCAGGAATGTTTGGTAAAACTGAAGCCAGAGTGAGAAAACACACAATCAAAATTTAAATCTCGAAATCCTGTTTCACAGCTGGTGTGCCTTGACTGCTGTTGCAAAAAAAAACATGCACAGTATCACTAACAGGCAACCACCGTTACCTGTAATATCTATGTGGCCACAAATTGATTCAGTGACATAAGAGGCAAAGACAAAGGATATTTGGGACACGTTTTGTATTTATCGACACTAATCGTATTTCAGTTTTATTTCAGCTGCTAATATTTTGTATTTGTAAAGCAAATACAAGGTGTAAATGCAATTTATGAACACATCAAATAAAGGTTTTGAATATTTTGAGGAAGAGAAATAGACGCTCTCAGGGAATTGGTACAGCTGCAGATGAGTCAGAAGTAAAAGTTCTACCTTAACACAGATCTAAAACTGTGTGCACCAAGAGACCCCATCTGTTCAGGTTTTTTTAGGTAAGAAGAATGCCAGCAAACTACTAAAAGAGCTCCTTTTTCATTTCAGGTCTAACAACAATATCAGCATGTGGGTATCTGCCTAAATCCCTTAAAACTGTGTTGAGTTAATGAGATATTTGCCTCAACATCTGGAAAACAGTGCCATCATTCTTTAGTGTGTAAGGACACATAGTCAACGAGAGTTACTCTCTAGAGAAACAAAGTTGTTTCCAATGAGAACAAAAGTTACACAATTAAGTATTTAATTTAACTCTAAAAAATAACACATGAACAGAAAACAGTCACATTCAATCACTCATAACCAGTTCAAGAATCTAAGACAGCATCACATTGTGATGTATTGTGGAATGTGGAGCAACATATTGTGAGCATCTGCAGCACATCGATCCCTGATGTGAACTCTGGGGTGATTTGATGTGAAACCGCAGCTGACACAACTTCAGGGAACCCCAGTTGTGAATGTTTGTCACTTGAAGCTACACTACATTCATCTGATTCTCTGTCTGTATTGAAATCTGTTGTGTTTGATTTTGAATAACCTTTTGCTCCATTGGCGGGTCGACACTTCTACATGTTTCCAAAAGAATGAATGAACGGATTGATGGATGGAGTTGTGTGTTTTTTAGACTTCCCCAAAGAATCTCTAGTTTTATTTAGCATGATTGTCATGGTCTAGACATTTTTAAATCAGAGCAAAATAGCAAAACGAGACGATATAACATCAGTAAAAATGCATGCCGTCCTTCCCTTTACGCCGGCTTGAGCTGTCATTTGCGTTCTGACATGACCATTAGCGGCGTATTGCCATGGCACGCAATTAAACGCAGATAATTTAAAATGCCATAAAATTGAACAGCAGAGCAGAACAGCTGGGACTGAAATTGCCTGGCACCGCTCTAGCTTGTTTGTAAGTGTCTGTGTTGTCAGTCCGTTCAATTATTATCTAGCAAACTAGCTAACAGTAAGCTAGCAGATGCAAGCTAACTAGCGAGCCCTTACGGGCCTGACGTGTTTCATTATGACAGCAGCCGAAACAGACGCTGGAAACGTGTGCATAACATCGAACAGAGGTAAATTTTCCTTGAAACCGGGTTCTTATTGACATGAGTTGGAAGGGTAAAGGTTTACCTGCTGGGATGTGAGCTCGACATGTAAAGCTCGAGAGGATGAAGCTCCAGAGTTAGTGACAGAAGCGGCGGGGATGGCGAGAACCCGACCGTTGATGGAGTTCATCCTCCCGTCGGCATTTAGCGGTTCCCCTTCATTCAACAAAACAACCCGTCCAGGACTCCCAGGATAATCTGTTTGAAGTTTACGAAGTTGCAGGGAACCCTCAGGCGCATGTAGACGCAATTAGATACGTGGTTAAAGGGCTAGAACAGCTGTCAGCTAACCAACAGGACGTAAACAAAGTAGAGCTACACACCGTCTCCGGAAGGAGAGCGATACACCTCGGCTGCTGATTGGCTGAAATAAACGTATGTTATGTAAAGGCAGGCCTTAATTTTGAGGATACGTGTTGCTATTGGGTGATTTAGCTGCTAAACTTCCCGGATGGGGCGGGTGTCTTTGTGATATGCGAAATATGAGGAAGTTGCAGGCTTGCATCGCACAACGTGACGTCCAGGTGACCAGGACGGGGAGCTGCTGGCCATTTCTCATTTACACAATCCGGTTCAGTTTTCTCTAGAAGTTAACAAATATATTTAAATAATTCAAAATACATGTCTTCTTCATCTTCCAAATTCAGACGTATGGAGAGTCAATGTGACTCGTATTTACTGTATGTTCCTTACATCCAACAAAACAAGCATTAAAGTTTAAAACTTCATCGACAATGAATAGAAAGTACTTTTGTTCAATTCTAGTGTGAAAAAATCTGATCAGTAATGGAGGAGAAAGACAACTACAAGATAAGTCATGGCTAATAGTTGTAAACATGTAATGTGAATTAGGCTATATTGTTGGATTACCAGTTATGCTGATGCAATAAATGCATTACAATGCTGTAATTAACGTTGTGTTTGACATATAGCAATCTAGGGAACATGTGATGTTTAATGGTTAAAACTCAAAATGCATGAAATGTATACGTATATCTACCTTAATTAGAATTTGGATCTACGATGTCAGATGTCAAATACATTTTATTGTTCTTAGCTTTATTACATTCCGTCCATCCATCCGTCTGTCCACCACATATCTTTAAAACCGTTGCAGATAGAAAGATGAAACAGAAAGCACATTACTCAGTCGGCAAAGGGTATGAAAATGAGACGATGACCCTGACCTTGAGAAAACTAGGTCAAGGTCAAATTTCAACTTTTGTACAATCAAAAACCGGATAAGATAGAAAGACGAGGGAGAAGGCCAGTATGAGTAAGACCATAGATCAAAGCTAGTGCTTTGAAAGTGGGTCAGAGCAATAGCTTTGATCTTTGATCTATGCTAGTAGGTCAGGGTAAAATTTTGAATTCAGGGGTGTCGCGGGATGTTGCAGTCTATGACTGCCTTGTTTTTAAAGGGGTTTGAGAGAAATGCAATTTTTACACATGTAGCAGAACTGACATTGAAGCTGACTTTGATCTTTAAACTTTGCAATGCAGGCTTAATGCAGGAAATATGTGCTGTCGTAAACACAAAGACTTATAGAATAACAAAGTAAAACTAGAACCAAGGCAGTCACAGACCCACGCCACTCCTGGATTAAACATTTTACCGTGACCTACTGTCTTACTCACACTGGCCTTGTCCCTTGTCTTTCTGTCTTGTCCAGTTCCTGAGTGTACAAAAGTGGAAATTTGACCTTGACTTAGTTGTCTCAAGGTCAAGGTCATCATTTCATTTTCATCCCCTTTGCTGCCCGAGCAATGTGCTTTTTGTTTCATCTTTTTATCTGCAACAGTTGTGAAGATTTTTGGTGGAACGGATGGACAAACACACAAGCACTGACAATTGTAACAACAAATCACCACTTTCAAGCGGGATGTAAATACTTGAATGCAGGCAACTGGAATGTATATAGTCAAGAAAATGTACTGTCTAGCATTATTTTGTCCACGCTGCTCTCTTCTCATGCAGCAGTGGTGTTACTCCGTAAGAAAATGAATTTCTTCATGTCCTCCTGACTGCAATATAATAAATAACCATTAGGGAGCAGCAGCCTCCGTACAGACGCCTTCTGTTTCTACAGGGTCATTGAACTTGAGCAAAAACTACTGATCACTGCTGAAAACAAGCCGTCTTGAATTTGGTTAACAGGCCCTGCAAGTTTGGTTTGGTGCTCTCGAGTTCGTTTATAATATTGACTTTAATTTTTAACACTTTAAGTAGCCTGAATGTGAAGCATAACACTGCAGAACCAGGAAATGTAATAAAATCCTGGATTTGTTAAAGTTAAACATTTGTCAAACCACTGGGGCCCAGTCAGCAAGATGGAAGTTTAAAGCCTGTGTAATATAAAGTACTGCAGATTCAAAGCAAAATTCTATTTTTCTAAATCATTTATAATTATAAATGAGTGTTGAAGCCAATTAAAGGAACAGTTCTCACCAAAAAAATTCCAGACATTACCTGTTCATCTCTGCGATGATAGTTTCTTCAATACACCTTGCGGTGATACTTGGACACGTCATCAGTGATTAACCCAAGTTCATTGGGTGTTTCGGGTCTTTACTCATCAGACATCCTCGTCCTGGCAACCCAGTCGGGGGCGATCACTCCCCGGCTTGTGTCCAAGTAGCGCACCACGGATCCCCCCCTACGGATCCACAGCCACCGCGAGGCCTTTTCTGCGGCCTCAAGGATGTTCTTGGTGGCTCTCCTCGACTGCAGTCCTCTAAATCCAAGGAGTTTGAACACTCTCTGGAGTGAATGACCAGCGAAACCTCTGCACCTGATTTCAGTGGGCTCACAGTGGGCTTTCCAGCCGTTTCTTCGGCACTCAATGGTGAGCTCAAAGTATTTGGTCCTCTTGCGCTCATTGGCCTCATCAATGCGGTCCTCCCATGGGACATACAGTTCCAATATGACCACTTGCTTGGTAAACTCTGATGTTAACACCATGTCTGGGCGGAGTGAAGTGGTAGCTATGTTGGTTGGGAACTTAAGCTGCCTTCCCAGGTCAACTAGTAGCAGCCAATCACGAGCGGTAGCGAGGAGCCCTCCTGAAGAGTTTGGCTGGTGGTTTGTCTTCTGACCCGCTTTAACGAACATGATTGGTTGCTTCGGGGTGACTTGGGCCTTGCTGTTCCGTATTGCTGTGCAGATGGAATCCGCCAAGGATTTTAAAACTTGGTCTTGTCGCCAGTGATACCGCCCCTCTCCTAACGCCCTTGGGCAGCAACTCAGGTTGTGCTCCATGGTGCCCCTCCTCTGGAATAACTTGCAGTCCGGAGTGTCTGCCAGGCCCCAGGTGTGAAGGTTGGTGGGACTTGGGAGAACGTCGACGGATTGTATGAGAAACCATGTGCACAGAGGTTCAGCTCTCCAGAGCTCTGCCCATGTGAGTTTGCGAGGCTCCACATGCTCCCACCTAGTCCACGCCCCTTGCTTGGACATGCCGACCGTCTTACTGCAGCGTTCTTCCTCCACCTCTGCGCGGATCTCATCTTGGACTAGTTGGCGCTTCTCCTTTCCACAGACATGGTTGTAGCGTGGCTTGGGAAAACTGCCAAGGCCTGCCCTTCCATTGCCACGGTTCCAACCAAGGTTTTATGCCTCAGCCTTGCCTCTGCTCTGCTGACGGCTTCTTGTGCTTGCCACTTCCTCCCAGTCTTGACAAGGATCCCTGCTGAGGCCACCTTTGTGTCTGCCGAGTCCCTGTACATCATCACCTCTCTGGAGCGGGTGACTTTGAAATCCTCTGTTAGTCCACTTAAGGGGAGGTGCAGCTTGTTGGAATGGCCATACAGGGCAATGCTACTTAAGGACCTAGGGAGCCCCAGCCACCTCCTGAGAAACTGGCTGATGGACTTTTCTAGTGCCTCTACCATTGTTACTGGTACCTCATAGACTAACAGGGGCCAGAGTATTCTAGGCAAGACTCCATGCTGGTACATCCAGGCCTTGAATTTTCCTGGGAGACCGGATTTGTTGATGGCTGTATGCCACGATGACAAGTCACTCTTTGTCTGCTTTACTGCTGCTGTATCCTTCAGAGAGCTGTCAAAGATTTTACCCAGGCTCTTGACGGGCTTTTCGGTCACTGTTGGTATCGTGATCCTCCCAGCGTAAAGCGGAAATGGTCTGCCACTTTACCTTTTTTTAGGACCAGAGACCTAGACTTCGCTGGCTTGAAGCTCATCTTCGCCCATGTGATCAGCTGCTCAGGCCCCTGAAGGAGCCACCTGCACCCAGGAACAGATGTAGTCATCACTGTTAAGTCATCCATAAAGGCTCTTATGGGCAGCTGCTGGGTCCCTGATCTTGACTTGGGCCCTCTGCATTCGACTTCGGCCGACTTAACAATCATGTTCATGGCCAAGGAGAAGAGTGAAACAGAGATTGTACAGCTGGTGATTATGCCCTTCTCCAGGTGGTGCCAGGCTGATGTTACTTGGCCTGAGGAGACTCTTGTGCGAAAGTCGTTGTAATATCCATGATGAGATTGCAGAATTTTGCAGGAACGTGGTGTCTTGTTAGTGCTGTCTCAACAAGCTTGTGCGGGATAGATCCGTATGCGCTGGATAAGTCAAGCCAAAGGGTTGCCAAGTCTCCTTTGCTTTCCCTTGCCTCCCGGATCAACTGCGTCACCACTCCTGTATGCTCGAGGCACCCAGGCACTCCCGGAAATAGAATGTTTCTGGAACTTTTAAGCAGCTTAGTGCTGAATCAGGAAAATGAACACATTATTGTATTAACTTGAACAAATCTATACAACAGAATAATTGAGGAGTAAATTTATTAAGCTATAAAAATGTCAAAAATGACACATACACACATCTCCTTCTGAAAACATATAAAAGTTTTATTTAAATATTAAGGGGTGATGCCTTTGTATTATAAACAGCTCTCTGCTTATTGCTGGCAAATTTATTGCACATGGATTACTCTGCTCTTCATGAGTCGCAATAGTGAAAATAGGAAATCATTCTTTAAATGACAATTTTATAATTTACCCACCATCAACATGAAACAACTATACTTATTTTCATGAATCCCAGAACACACCGTACACTCACATACTCCTATTAAACAAAAGCACAAGTGATACCCTCAACAATAATGTAATACCATAGTCAGACCAGTTTCATTTCTATAACTTACTCTTCCATAACTGCAGCCCAAAAATTTACAGAATTCTTAAGGTTCCTTATGCCACAAGAGGTTTTTTTTTTTTTGCATAGACATAAAAATAATCCCAGTCACCCAGTTCTGGATACCTGTAGAACAAAGGGACCACATCGCCATCTTGGAAAATTCTAATAAAGGCCATTTTCTTTAGACAAAAACCTCATATTTAATCAGCAATACAAAAATAGAATTCACTGAGGGACAGGCACTCTAAAAGGCTTTTTCCTCTTTTGAATTAATACTTTATGGCATTAAACAAATATTGGCACATTTACAATGTGCATTTACACCATCAATTCGACTTGCAGAATTGCTTCACTTTTAGCTTTCATAGAGTAGAAATATGTTTACAGTATAATACATATACTGTATATGTGGGCGGGGGCCTCATTGGTCTTTGGTTGAACTAATCGTTGGGCTTTTTATCCCAATAATAAAGAAGATATCTTCCAACTGCATTGTTTGTGCATTCAGGAGGATTTTGAAGAGCTTTGGAGGTACTGCAATGATGCACAAGTGAAAGAATATGTTGGCACTTTTGGTCCTGCATGGTACGCTCCACCTCCATCTAGTGGAATTTACCCCCATCTGCACCGATCAAGAGTTAATCTCCTTCAGTGGGAAATGTCAATAAAAAAAAACAAAAACAAAGGCACGTTTTTCGGTGAGGGATTTGGTCCAACTAAGAGTTTTTGACTTTCAAACAGCAGCAGCGAAGGAGAGGTGGCTACTCTCAAACCTGCCATTTCCTAAAAGGGAACTGTATGTGAATGTGTGTGTGTGTGTGTGTGTGTGTGTGTGTGTGTGTGTGTGTGTGTGTGTGTGTGTGTGTGTGTGTGTGTGTGTACAAAGAGCAAAGGTTCCTTCTGCAAACATGCTCATGTGTATGTATGATGAAGTCCAGAGATAATCCAAACCAGGCACCAAGATTGTTCAGGGACACAGTGGCGAAGGGTTCTAACGATGCTGCTGCGCTCCATAGTGTCCTGATTCACAGAATGTGGAGGACATCGCTCTCTTTCAGCCCAAAGCGGGTCTTGTACTTATCGAAGAGGCATTTGAGGGCCTTGATGTACATTGCATGATACAGATCCACCATCTCCTCAGTTGGATCCTCAATCTTTGGGACTGTGATTGGCTCCCCAACTATACCAGGAGAGGAAGAAATTAATTCAGTGAGCCAGAACCACCAGAGCTAAACATTAATGCACTCCTCAATCTGCACCTATCACCATCATACTAAACATTAGCACACAAACTTACCTATAGTAGTGATCGGCTTGCCATAAGGCACAAAGCCCCACGAGTTGCCGAAGAAGAGGCCACATCCATGAAAAAGGCACGGGGCGAAGCCAAGTCTCTTCTGAAACCTCTTTTGGAGATTTGACAAGTAGCTTCCCTCGTCAAAGATCACCTGCTTGTAGGCGTCGTTCTCCCCAAAGGAGTACACTGGAACCAGGTCAGAACTGAGGGAACACAGGAGGTCACTTCAGCAATGTTGCTACAGAAAAATGCCAACAAGTAATGTATGTCTCGGAAAAGTAAATCTCTTATGTGAGTTTTCTACCAGAGGGAGTTGCTTTTGTTGCAGCTTTGTGTGCCAAATAGGAATCAGTCAAGGGTCATAGATGCATTTCTGTATCTACACCCACCATTACTGAAACAGCCATGTTTTTGTCTTCAAATCTACCTAGAGTTGTATCCAAGCTTTAAGTCTAATGTTTGATTGGCGACTTTTTTTTACAGGACACATGAAAACAAGTTAGATATTTACCCATGCAAGTATGTCCCTGGTTTAGTTGAAATACCATGAACTGATACAACTGTACCATTGCAAATTTCCAGAATTGCCATCTCAAGCTGTGTCATTTGATTTTTTCCAAAAAGAATGTCAAAGAAGATAAAAGAACATAAGCTTTGATTATATCTTACATTACTGATCTTACTGATAGTCATGAGACCTCTTAGAACCATTGTTCAATAACACATTTCCACCACTTTCTAGAAATTAAAGCACTTTTTGAAAATAAATTTGAAATTTTCAAATGAATCTAGCTGAACTTTAAACCATTTTCCTTGGAAAACAGGAAAGAAAAATTCTTTATTCTTTATTTATCTGTGAAGGTTCCAGATAGAGAATTGAAACCTCTGTCAATCCACAGTCCTGGTTTAGCTCAGCTGGAATGTTATGAGTTGTTTTGAGTGAATAACTGCATAACTTGATGTCTTTTCTAACCCTAAGCTTCTTTGGAAGAGGTGCCCCTGAACCCTGTGACATTTATGGCTTATTTGGGTGATGGTGTTTGTTTCGTTTTACGTGTCTGATTGTTAAAGCTCCGATCAGCACTACAGAAAGGCCATAAAGCTTTATGAGGTTCAACAATGCATATTAATAAAAGGGTTATTTCTGCCAGTATTAATCCAGGATTTATTTCAATGAGTCATGTAAGCCTTGAGAATAAGATGTTCACGTTCCAAACAGCTTTGTTCCAAGCATTGTTTGAATGTTATACAGCCAGCTCACCCTTTCTGCAGGGCCAGCCTGACGAAACCTTTACGGTTCTTCAGGGTGACAGAATTCATGCCCGGGGCACACTGCAGGGACTCGGCAGCTCCTCCGACAACGATGATCACAGCGTTTCCTGTCCCGTTTCGTGACAGCAAGTAGTCGATGGAGTTCTTGTTCACTGGACAGATGCCTGAAAGGGTTAAAAAGAGGAGGAAAAAAAGATATAGTCTGGTTTTTAAAACTGATTTGAAGAACTTGAGTACAGGAGGGAGACCTGCAATGTGTAATTTCTTTTGTAATGTGCAAAAGAAATTTTCAAACGTTTTTTGAAAGGGTTTATGAAAATACTGGCAGCAAAGATTCTAATTCTACATATTTTCAAGTCACTAATCCTTCTGATGTGCGTCATCGTCTTCAAAATTTTTAAAAAATTATGTAAAACATGCAGCTGAAATCAGAAGAATTGTGTCAAGACTTTGCAGCAAGAATTTGCTTTACACAGCAAAGCAAAAACGGTAACATAAAAATATTAACGAAACATCTTGAAAACACGCTACATCACATTTCTCAAACTCAAGGCCCGGTGGCCAAATGTGGCCCACGCATTATTTAATGTGGCCCGCAAGAGAATAAAAGGCCGCTGTCTAAAAAACAAGTCAAAAGTGTGCTTTGACCAAATCCACATTTCCCACAATGCAGTAATTAAGCCCATTTTAACTTTGACAGAAAACAAAGTAAATTTTCCAACTTGTGTTTGATGTTATTTGTCTTTACTCTCTGGCATAGTTTGATCCTTGATTGATGGAGTTCTGTGGGTTTAATAACCTGATAAATTAAAAGAATTATGTTATAACAGAGAAACAAGTAAACATATTTTTTCTGTCTAACTGTAATGTTTGTAACTTAAATAGGTAATAAATTAAGAGTTATTTAACATTAGGGAGTAGTTACATTTATTTTACATTACATTGAGTTACATTTATAAGTTACATCTGGCCCTTTGAGGACAGACGTTTTGCTGATGTGGCCCTTGGTGAAAATTAGTTTAAAGCCCCTGCACTACACGCACCCAACCTTAATAACCCACATTTACCATGGATGGGCAAAGATGAGGTCTAGGACAGCAAACACTCTTCCTGAATAGTTAAAGTTCTATCAATAGGTTTGAGTAAACAGAAGTTATTTCGGCTGTACAATAGAGCAAAGGTCTTCTCTCTTACAGAAACACATCAATTTGATCACTCATTGCACGACTCCACGGCTTCTCAAATCATCTGACCTCCAGACATCAGGTAGTCACGAAGTACGGGCAGGCGGAAGTTTCCTGCCAGCGTTGCCAGGGAGGGCTTGATGCCTGGGAATTTCTTGGAGAAGCCCGTTGCCTCGGTCCCGAAGTTACAAAAGGCGCCGAAACAAAAGATGCCGTGGGGGTGGTAGCCAAAAATGTAGTTCCGGCTGGGCAGCAGGTTGTGGGTTTTAATTAGCTGGATGAGGAGAACACAGAGAGGAAACATAGTAAACAGCCTGACTGTAACAATTAGCCTGTTGCACACATTGAAGTCTGTCTATATTTTAGTAAAACTACAGCAGAGCTTCATAATCGAATCATAAATCAAACACGACTGTTCATGCATGGCCATAAAATAATGACCCAGGTGGCCAAATGTTCAGGCTGGCGGCCATAAATGTCTGCAGAGGCCGTCTGCACGGCCTCCATGCCGTAGCTTAGCTTCATCGCGATGTGTACACAGCACGCAATTAGTAGCTGGTCAAACACTGCAGTTGCATAAGCGCATTAGCAAAGGGAACATCACATTCATGGTCCCAAACGGCGTCGCTGGTCTTCAGGTGGTTGGCATGGCGGACATAATGCGGTCAGACTGGGACCAAACTGACTGGTGACCGCGAGCACCAACGGAACACAGGAGGCTTTGTTTCTGGCTTCAAAACAGATTTACATGGATGTTCACATAACTGTTCTCATAACAGTCAGACTACTGACTAGTCCTAATTTCAAGGTTGGTTTGACCGTTGATCATTCGGCAACTAATACTCGATTATAAGAGTTGTACAGTATGTTAGCGCCCGATAGGAACATGTGTCCTACGATTAATAAAAAGGCCCCTGCAGATGTATTTTGAGGAACAGAGAAGGAAAAGATTACTTTGGATGATCTTGTCAAGGACTGCAATCAAAAACCATCACCCCTGTTAACAGTCTGATAAAACCAGAGACACGTCTGAAATGATCAGTCTGATCAACCTCTGGTAAACACAGTGCACACGGATCAATGTGACCAAAGTTCAGCTGTTGGGAGTGAACAACGTACAGTAGATAAGATCATCAACACCTGAGCGGATCAGACGGGAATTCGATGCATTCCCGCAGATTTTTTTTTAACGTAAATTAACTTCTCTGTTCAATGAAGGCTTCAAACTTCAACCATAAACTGGAAAGCACCTCCTCTTCTTCAGTAGACGTGGTGCTGTGTGTTATCTGTATATTTAGTGTTGCCAGATTGATTTTGTTGAATTGGGGCCACGTTGACCTCCCAGGTTCACAAGAAATTTACAGCCTTCAGTATTAGAGCCCTGCAAGCGAACTGCCAGCCTACTTCTGATTGTTCAGTCGAGTTTCTACCTGCTGAAGTTAATAAAAACAAGATCCCATTTCTTGTTCTTTGAGATTTTGCACCATGATTTCTGTACAAGAACATCACAAGATAAAAATCACGTGATCGAGAGCACATTTTCACATGACGTCAATTATGGCCGCTCCCCTTTATTTCCATATTGATTTTAAATTCATGACATTTTTTCAAGTACAGGCATCTATTGAGACTGGTTCTTGTATGACATCAGCTGATCTGTTTGTTAGAACCGAAACGGTGGTTTGAAGGGAAATCAAGCTTTTCATTATCAAAAGTTTATTTTTGCAGTGACCCGCTGATCGATTACCAGCTGGTGCAGCTCTAGTTTGAACAAAGGTAAAGATTCAGTGAAGTCCAAAATCAGTCAGACACATTCTCCATTTGAACACACCCCACCCGACCTTGACTTCTGGTTTCTTCACCAGCCGTTCAGTCACACACCTTCTGCCCTTGCATGCAGAGTGTGTGTGTAGCCGTGCGTGTGCCAGTCTGAGATTAACTCCTACACAGTCCTCTCACCACTAAATTCAGTGGGGAATACCTGAGCTTGGCAAAACAAGCTCTCAACCTATCAGATGGGACAAAGTCTAAAATTCAACACCATCATCTTAAGGGGTCATCATAATCAACGTGAGACAAGGAGCAGCTGAAAGCAGTCAGGTCCACCCCTGATAAGTTATCTCAAATGTAGATGGCTGGAAATCGATGGACTAACTGGTTATAAGATCCACAATGAGCGAAAAAGAAACTAAATCAGACAAGTTCACGTTGGTTTCTACTGGTTCTGACTGGACATTATTCCTCTAGTTTACTGAGGTTTGATATATTAGAAATAGACCAGGAAATGACATCACCTACCCTGATTGGGAAGTAATCTCTGAAGTACGTCCACACCGTCCAGCTCCTCACCCAGGAGGACCTCCGTCCACCTGAGGAGAACATCACACATCAGAAAAATCATGACTGATTAATGTGATTACGGCACTGCTATACAAAACCAAAGTGCAGTATCTGGTAAAATGGGCTTTACATTCACGAAATATTAAAAAGTAATAAAAACTATCGAAAGTTCAAGTATTCCCCCGTTGGAGAGCAGAATGTGAAATGGCCATCAAGGGGCTACCAGGCTCGTGTTAGGAGGTGTGCTAACATTAGCCTAAATTAGATTACTCTAACTCTAAATTAGAATAATCTTGGTCGCTCTAATCGATGACATTCCTCCTGTGGGAATCACAAACGTCTGAATCAAATTTTTGGATGAACTAGTCAGGAACAGTCGAATGAAAATGAGAGATGTGGTTAAAAACTGCCTCCATCCTTTTTGTTGGGTTGGAAAGAAATGAGTGAAACTCCCTCTAAAATATAATGCAGTCATTGTTCATGCTAATCGTGCTTACGTAGCACAGAAGTAAGTCTCAGGACATTCTTTTATCTGCCGTCACACTATTTGAAAACTAGAACTGGTTTATTATTTTAATGCGTAATCAGATTTAGAGCCAAAACTACTTAATTTTTTTATTTTTTTTTAGAGGTTTTCAAAAACGCTGCCTGAACATTATTTTTCAACGCCATCATCAGACCAGTCATTCCTCCTCCACATGGGGATGAAACTGAAGAAGGACGTCCTTCATATCTTGCCTTGCTTCGGCGTGTTCCAGTCGACGATGAGCCACGCAGTGTAGATGGCGGCGATAAGCCAGCAGTCGGTGCAGAACATGTAAATCAGAAGGACGGTACAAGCAGCGCCTGGGATGGGAGAAGAAACTCACTGCGATCAAGCATGACTGGAATTATTCACTGTCTAACAAACCCAGTTCAACACTAGGAGCATAATCAGGATTTAAAAAAAAGACATGACCTCCTTATGGGACTAATGAGAGGACAAACTCACTCCTCTGCATTTCTCTGCTTCCTTGAGGCTTAAAAAGAAAGTAGAGAAACACACACTCACCCATGGCTAAGAAGGAAATGACCCACTGAAGCACAGAGATGGCCTGCAGATGTTTCTCCATCTTGGACCTGCAGGGCCAGAATGCCGAGGGGACGTCCTGCAGGGCAGAGAGGATGCTGGAGCCAGTGCCTGGAGACGAGAGGTTTGGGAGAGGAGACAGAAACGACATTCAGATATCGGTCCTGGTGTAAACGTGAAGTCAGAGTCTTTAATAAATTAAGAGGAGAAGCCTCAAAAATGAAAATGATGCCGTTAGCGAGCTCCTAGTCCTGAGCTCAACCGACCTGAAGGTGGACAAACAAAACAAAAGGATTAATGATTTCCTAGAACGCAATCTAAACCTGCGACCTACCGGGTTTCCACCTGCTTCTCGCCAGCTCCTTCCAGTCTCCTGAGAGAAGACACCCGGCTCCAGCAGAGCAGAGGAGGGCGTACAGAAACAGAGATACTAAGAACCACTAAAGCTAGTCCAGCTCATACAGCTGAAAGCCAATAAGGAGGAAGATTCCCCGTCCAGGAGAACGAGGTCGTCTAATCCTGTGGGTGCTTTCTGAAAATAACCCAACACAAAGCTGAGTAGGGGGGGGGGTGTTAGCGCTAAACTATGATGCTATGACCACCTGAAGGCTATCGCTGCATGGATCAGCACCGCTGATGGATGAACAGAGACAGGATACAATTGGCGACGACTAATTCTGCCCGCTTCCAGTGTGTGTGGGTGTGTGTGTGTGTGTGTGTGTGTGTGTGTGTGCTCTCTGAGCCCCACTGTGAGCCGCATCAGACTGGTCACGAGAGGTGATCAAACACCATTAGCTCCAGCAGCTGAAGCCACCGTCGGGTTCATTTCTGGCTCGTGTTCGGACAGCAGAGCACGACTTAAAAAGGTCCGGCTTAAGGGAATGTGGGACTAAAGCCAAACTGGATCAATGATCTCTGACCCCACTGCACCCGTCTTCAAGGATAAGATGTTAGGTCCACATGTTGACATTAAATACGTTAGCTGACATTGACAACCACATTATCACCATCAATTCAACAACAGCAACACGTCCTGAAAAATCTGACGCCCCTTAAAACAAGAACAGGGAAGTGAGACATAGTTGGGAGACGACTTGTGGAAAAGTCTGCAACTTCTCCTGCTGACAATTATGTTCAATGCAGACATATCTATTGGATAAAGTTCATTTTGCTTACATAACTGCAGAGAAATGAAAAAAAAAAAAATCCAGCATACTAAGTGAAACCCCTGGATCTGCAATAAAGGCTGGTTTCTATGTCATAATTTAGATTATATGCAACCAAGATGTTCTTTGTTGGAAGTTCTGCATGTGTAGAAGTTTCTTTTATTTTCTCCTCAAATAAAGTCATTTTATTTAAAACCTATTCTCTAAGGATTGTAAAGTAATTTGATTAAATAAAATTCACTTTCAGTTTTCTGAGAACCAGCATGGGGAAGGTGGTATTAACAGCACAACCGGTGCTAAGATTTCACACTCTTTGCTGTCACCTGTAATAACATATTATAAAGATGAAACCATTAGACTTTTTCATTACAAAAACTCGTTTTATTTTAGTTTCTTCCCATCTATTAGATCGACTCTGGATTTGTTTGACATGCTGAACCTGATCCATCTCCACTGATCTTACCTTTCAGGACACCCGAGTACGCAGCGAGGATGGTCTTCATGGCTGGGGCTTGTCGGGTGGCGTGGGGAGGAGGCAAGAAAGAGAAGTGGGATGTTGGCTTGACGTAGGGATGATAGAAACCCGGACCCCGTCCAACTCTTCTGTCTCCACCGCCTCCTACTGCAGCCGGCTGCTGCGCCCTGAGCGCATTTAATCGGGGCGGGGAGGAGCCTCGAACACGGAGACCGGTGCAGGAAACCCACGCATCAACAACACCACTTTCTGTGGACGGGAGAGAAAGTGATCTACCCCTGCGCTCCTCCTTGTGTTTTTATTGTTGAAGTCACGTGGGTGCGCTATTTTGAAAAACACCAAATCCATGTTGACCATCAACCTGCCTCACCTCTGCTCCAGGTGAAAGTCAGGGTCAAAGGGCTTGTTGTGACCTGTGTTCACACATCCCACATGTCAGAGAGAAATCTTCTGTTTATTCAAAAGGGGGCATCCAGATTTACACTTTTCTTTCATTTTTACAGCTGAAAGAAAATCTGTTTTCTGCAGGTTTTTATTGGTAAAATTTAATATTTATCATCTTTCGTTGAAATTTGAATGGCGATAACTGAAAAAACAGCACAAATTTCAATCAGATGATGCTGTTCTGCTTCGACATTCAACTGCTTGAGCAACAGCACTCAAGTAACAGCAAAAATATTTTAGTCTTTAGGGGAAAAAAAGATAATTTCCCTATTTTAAATAACATTATTGATGCTGGTAAGTCACATCTGTGTCTCTGGAGTTATTTTACACGACTGGTGGTGGTGCTGGTGGGCTGGTTAGATGATTAATGAGCAAGGAAATAAGACAAGAATCAGCTGGATGCATTTGAAAGGTTTGTAATATTTGGTTTATTTTGAAATACATTGGAGGATTATTGATTAATTGGTTGTTGGCCAGAGGTTTATAGGGTAAATGTCGGTGTGTGGTTAAAAAAAACTGAAACCTTAGAAATAGGGCACAAGTCAAAATGTTTGTGAACTACTAGACTGGGGTAGAAATATTTATCTGCAGCTGTTGGGTGATTATTGCTGAGTAGAAAGCAAAATGTTTTCCTCTGAAATGAAATTTATCAGAAAGTCCAGTACAAGTAGTGCTTGTAAACTGTGTTCTCCTGGTTCTAGTCAATTCATCTTTGTATTGAATAAACCTCAAGTCGTGAGATTAAAGTCAGGCCCAGATCTGAATCTAAAATTCAGCGCTCTGACCCTAAAAACAACCAGTTTCAAATTACTGCCCATATTCCAAAATGGCCCCAAATGAATTTATTCAGTTCCCAGTTTAATTAATGAATATAAGCTTGTGTGTTTATTTGGAGTAAAAATTCTCCAGAGGATTCCCAGAATCTTTCAGCGCCAGACCCAGTTTATGATCACGTCCCACATTTCATCAAACTAAATATTATTTCCCAACTGTAGATTCTTGTACTTGACTTTTCGTACTTTAACTAATGCAATTTGTCCCAAAAACATGAAACTGATCTATGAAATGGAACCAGGCCCAATGAAAACTTTGGATGGAATTAATCATACGGTCCTTGACACAAGACTGTTGTTGAGAAATGTAAACTCATATTAATTTGGCGCATCAATCCTGTGATAATGCAATATTACACTGTAGACTCAGTGACCAACTTCCAACATGATTTGCTTTTTTTGTAAATTTTGTTTAAACTATTCATTTTTAACACTAATTCCTCATTATCCTCCAATTATGTAATAATTTCAAAAGTTCAGATGTTCCTTCTGTAGGTGTGATGTAATACCTCAATTTATCTCACAATTTATCTATTATCTATTATTTATGTGTGTGTTTCTGAATTTTCCACATTCTTATATAATACTGTACGGAACTACTGCATTCGTAGAGCTGATACCAAATCATCTACAACTATATGACTTTCTTATCATCAAGCTTCTTCTCTGCATTTGCTTTACTGAAATAACCAATTTATTCTAAAAAAAAATAAAAAATCAACATGTCAACAATCAGTTTTCTACCTTTAACTTTTTTTTTTCTTTTAAAGTAATGTAAAGATAAGGATTCATAGACCAAAGGGCATTGATTCTTTTGTACTTTGACCGCACTAATCTAAAATAATAATCAATATTGTTGTTACTCAGACCTCTTCTGCAGTTGTCACCTTTCAGCTGCATTGTCACCAGTGTTTCCATAACATATATACGTATATGGAAAGAGGAGAATCACCCAGAAGGACAACCAGACCATGAGAAAGAAAATTCTGTGGTCTGATGAGACAAATATTGAACTTTTTGGTGTGAATTCCAGGCGTCACATTTGGCGGAAACCAGCTGGTCTATGGTGAAGCATGGTGGTGGACGCATCACGCTGTGGGGATGTTAGTCATCACGATTGAGAGTTCATCTTTCAGTGGGACAACGACCCCACTCACATGGTCAAGATATTGAAGGAGTGGCTTCAGGACAAATCTGTGGAAGTCCTTGAGTGGCCCAGCCAGACCCCAGACCAGAATCTGATAGAAAATCTCTGCAGATCCGGCTCCCAAATTGAGAAACTCACAGGCGTGTCAAGTCTGTGGCATCATATTCAAAAAGGCTTGAGGCTGTAATTGTTATCAAAGGTCCATCAAAATAATTTCAATTTCAACTTCACGATGGGGGTTATGTGTGAAAAAAATGAATTTATTCAGATAGATAGATCAATTCAGCCTGAATCTATGGGGCTGGAAGGTTATATTTCACTGCCTGCTTTTTTTTTTTTTTTTTTTTTTTTTTGCATTTATAAATAGAATATTTGAACTGTCGCAGTTGAATCACGTGTCCACTGGTAGATTTTGCTCTTAGTCTGCATTCTATCAGATCCAGGTGGTGATAAAAGGATTGGGTTGAGTCCATTTCAGATTTCAGAAGTAAAAATGTCTGCCAAAGCTCAAACAGAGACTTATCATTTGGAAACCACCCAAGTTTGGACAAACAGGGTAGAACGTGAAGAACATGTAACCCAGTCCACTCTCAACCCCGGCTGAGTTCATGCACAGACTCATTTCATTGGGTTTCATCAGATGTCATCTTTGCAATTAATTTCAGAATTTAGCTAAATCTAATATTTTGTTTTAAGTAGATGTTAATTAATACCGTGTAATTTTCGAAAATACAAGGACTCAGCTCATTCTTGCTGTCCAAAAAAAACCCTACTGATTAATATTTTTATCATTTTTTTTCTAAGATTTTTTTTTGGAAATAAAAATAAATAAATGTCCTGCCCTTGCCGAAACAAATTCATTTCACCCATTTAAAAGTCATTTGAAGGATGAAATGATCCAATAGTGTTTCCCCACCTCATGTCTGCAGAAACATGCAGTAACTTTGTTCTGGAGGTGTGCCAATATTATTAATGCAGTTACCCAAGAAAGATAAGCAAGTTAAACTCTCTAAACTTACAGGTTATTTTGTGCAACCACTTTACAAAATAAAATAAATATATCCAGCCAACATTATTCTTTGTCAGTGTAGAGCCAGATCTAATTTTGCATAAAAATAAACACATGCAATTAAAACTAAAGATTAAATTAAATTAATGAAAAACAATTTGTGCAGTAGTTTTTGCTGGTTGTTCTCAGGGTTACTCTTTTTTTATAATAATTGGAAGCTTTTGTATATTAACTGTATCTACAGTAGATCGTCATGAATATTGGTCATTTGGATTTGACAATTGATCAGGCAAGTTGTAGCAGGTTATACGGATGATAAATATAAATTATAATGTATTATTTTTATTCATTTACAACATGTAGATTTTTTTTCATTGTATATGTATATAAGTTGATTTAATTTTGGACATTGTCAGTAACATTCTTTATAAAAAAAATTAACAATGTAAGCCATCTTCTGCAGTATTAGAAGCTATCGCTAATAAAGTAGCTTATAAATTAGCTTTGCTGTAGTATTCTTTAGTGCAAGTTACGTCATCAGTATAAAATGGACTTATTCTTTAAAAAAAAAAAACACAAATTATGTATAAAGAATTTTATTTTCCATGTTTATAACAAAGTTACTTGATATTGAATTATTTGGTATTCTGTCAGCCTCTCCAAAAGATTCCAGTCTTGCAAAAAAAAAAAAGAACAACCCAAACCCCAGACAGATGGAGAGTCAGAAAATCAAACATCCACTTGTGTCATTTCATCCCACACAGCCATGAAAATCGACACGATTCAGTATCTACATGGAACATTCGAACTCCACTCTTAAAATACAGCCGCTGAATCATGACTTATATGAAGTACAGTGTGTCTGGTTGCACTAATACAGAAGCCTGTTGAGTCAGATTTACAGAGCCAATCAAACAGCTGAAATCTGTAGCGCTAGCACTTTACAAATACATGGGCATTGAAATCCGCTCCAGTTGCACTTCAGACAAAGTTCAGGTGTGTGTTCTTGTCCACTCCGTAGTTCCCTTTGTGCTCCTCAAACAGATCGCTGAGCTCGTCCATGTAGCGCTGGTGGAGGGCGTCCAGCTCCTCGGTGGTCGGCTTCTCCTTCTTCTCCACCTTAATAGGGCGTCCGACTGCCGAAAGGTGAGGAAAATTAGGACGGCATATAGATTTAATACATTTTTATCTTTAAATTATAGGCATCGAACTGCTTGACATCTCACCGACTGTGCTGATGGGTTTTCTGTAAGGCATGAGGCCAAAGGAGTACTGAAAAATCCCACGTGCATGGAAGAGGGGCAGGGAGATACCCATGATGCTTTGCAGTCGTTCCTGTGTCCATCTTAGCCACGTTCCTCGTGGGTTTTCCACTTGATCAAACACTTCGTTCTCTCCGAAGGAGAAAACTGGCACCAGATGAGCGCTGAAACAATCAGGAAATAGCGTCATCCATGTGTTTCAAACTCTTGTGCTTTTTATGATCACTTCATTTTCTAAATCGATCTCTTAATCAACCGGGTGCTTTCCGAGGAAACTCCATGGTGAGGCCTTGAATGAGGCTCTGTTTCAATAAGCCACATTTAAGTTGCATAAAACATAAAATGAGCAGATTAACACAATGATCTCAGGAAGTCACAAGACGTCAGAGTCGAACTCAACAGGAGACTTCCCTCCTCCCCTCAGGGGTCTCTCACCCGTGCTCCATGGCCATTTTGATGAAGCCTTTTTTCTTGGCTAAAAGAACATTGTAGGTCCCAGGGTGTGCATCGAGGGCCTCCGGGGCCCCACCGACTGCTATCACCACGGCGTTGCCACCACCCCTTTGGGAGAGCGGGTAGCTGGCACTCTCTTTGTCAGACGGAATCAAACCTGCAAACATGAAACGTTTATAATCAAAGAAAATAAAATGATCAAGCGCAGCTTTAAATTCAGGAAGGTAGGGATGGATCCAACCTGCAAACATGATGTAGTCTCTGAAGAACGGGGCCCTGAACCAAAGAGGTAACATGAGCAGGTAGCTCTTGATGCCAGGATACAGATGTGTGAAGCCTGTAGCAAAGCTGCAGAAGTTGGTGAAGGCTCCCGCCACCAGCACGCCATGAGGATGAAAGCCCAGGATGTAGTTGTGCTTCGGGTTCAGATCGGCCGTCTTCACCAGCTGGAGGAAGAAATTAAAAGAACAACGGGAAAATTACTAAATTATCTGTGGTAGATTCCTCTGGAGATGCAGGCAGTGATGTCCCAGTTTCAACTATATTTTCATGTTCATTTCCCTTCATTGCAGCATCATCAGAGAATCAGAATCAGTGTCTTTAGTTGTCATGCGGACACACGTTTTCACATTTGACAATACAAAATACGTCTCTGAAGGTCCCAGTAAGCCCGGTCGATAAATAAGTTAAGAAAAACAAGAAAAAAAGTTAAAAATGTAAGATAAATAAGAAAAGAGAACAGAGAAAAGTTAAAAAATGTAAGATATATAAGTGTAAAGTGTCTGAACAGCAAAAATGTATTTACAATGCAGCAGCTTAAGTGTGTTGGTGCTCCGTCTATTGCACCTGATGAAGCACCATATTGCATCAAATCCCCATGTGTCTGCGGTGACACGCGAGGGACCGTGAGGGTGACCACAGAGCACCACAGGAGTCCAGCTGTCTAACAGCCTCTGGGAAGAAGCTGTTTCTCAGCCTGCTGGTCCTGCTCCTGATGCTCCGTAGTCTCCTGCCTGAGGGGAGGGGTTGGAACAGACAGTGTACTGGGTGGTTGGGGTCTGCCATGATGTGGGTGGCCCTCCTTCTACACCTACTTGTGTAAATTTCTACTGTGTTATTTGCAAACTTTACTATATGACAGCTCATATAAGTGTGGACCAGAGAGGAGATGGCTTCATCAGTGGATTGATAATCCACCATTGATAATAATTTAGTACAATTTGAGATATTTTAAAACATTTCCATTTTATGTTACTAAACTCCACTAGATTTCAGAGGTAAACCTCTAACTCTGTATTTTCCTGGCTACTTTTCAGATGACGATTATGCACAGAAAACACATGAACAGCTAAAAGAATTGTTAGTATTGACCTTTAAATCATCGGCCAAACTGTCCGAGGATCACAAACTATCAAATATTTGTGGAGCTAAAATTGTCAGCATTTGAGGGGGGCAAACATCTAGGTTAGGAGTTACTTGACTGAACCATCTAAACACATAAAGTAGTCAACAGTAGCTCCAAGTTCAGCCCTCCTCCATGAATACATCATATCAACATATTGATGAGGTCATATAAAATAAATCAGAAAACTCACATCTCCTGATTTTTATTTTGTTTGTTTTGGTTTGGTTTGGTTTCCTAATAGCTCTTGTTTTGTTTTGTTTTTTAATTCTTTTGTTTCTCTAAATCTGTTTTTGCGATGAACATTTCCTGTTTATCAGGTCCTGTGGCGAGACGGCCGGTCGCAGAGGTCAAAGTGCAGGTTTTGCATGTGGATGAGATGTGGATGCAAGATGGAATTGGATTTAGAAACACAACAGGCTGTGTCAGGTGTTTCGTTTGAGGACGGTGAACTGTGAGGAAATGCAATATACAGCAAAAACATCTGTTTACACAATTAAAGGCTGTAAATCAATTAGGATCCCTTTTCACCTGCAAACTGAACTCTACTGACACTGACCTCTAGGAATAGTTAAAACAGTCAAAACAGGTGCTTTTCCGTTCGGTGTTTATCTACCTCGTCAGAAATAATCATTTGAGATCATCAGCTGTAAAAGCCCGATACGTTATCTCACCAGAGGAGTGTTGTTTGCTCGCCTCCTCCTGCCCAAAACAGGGATGGAGGAGAGAGTGAGAGGAGCTAAAGGTCACTGCCGGGGGTCAGGGGTCGCATGTCATGTGAACCTGTTTGTTTTGCAGTACATATTGTTTCTGCTGCTGTCTGTGTCAGACGTCAGTCTTCCAAGGCCCCATCATGCTACGGTATCCTGACAGGGACAAAAACACCACTTTGGAAAGTATTTACCATTTAATGTTACAGCCTAATTACAAAATGGAATAAATTCACATTTTTAATCAACCATCATAATGACAACATGAAAAAAGTTTTTTTTTTTTTACATGTGGATGATGAGTGAAACCAGGAGCTCAAAACTGAGCTCTGTGGGGAAGGCTGTGAAGACTTACATACATTTTCATTTTGAATAAATTTACAGGTACAATATTTTCCGCACTATAAGGCGCACTGGACTATATGGCGCACCTTCAATGAATGGCCTACTCTAAAACATTTTCATATATAAGGCGTACTGGATTACAAGGCGCATCCGATCATAAGCCGCGCCTTCTACGAATGGCCAATTCTAAAAAATTTTCCATATATACCTGTAAGGTGCGCTGGATTATAAGGCGCACTGTCAGGTTGTTTTTTTTTAATTAAAGGCTTTTAGGTGCACCTTATAGTGCAGAAAATACTGTGTTTAAAAATATTTCAGGTTGTCATTATAGAGGGATGTGTGCAGAAATTCGATGAAAAAAAGTCTACGTAATCCATTATTGAAATGAGGCTGTAACATAAAAAAATGAAGCGCTATGAATACTTCCCACAGGTATTACACCATAAATGATTAAATTCACATAGTACACAACAAAATCTTGTGGTTCAACTTTGTTTTTAACATAAACAAATCATGACCTCCACATTACTCCCACACCAACATTTAATTCATTGTAAGACTTCTGCTCAAAGTTAGTAATTTCCTCATCTTTCCCTTATGAGGACTCTTTATGAAGAAAAGCACTCTATATATAAAGTATTTGTCACAGCCCAGCCTTATGAATAGTAGTCCATTAATCTCATACTGCATGCTCGTTTCTTGGTGTCCTTCCTGCATGTGCAGCGTAGCCTCCTGAACAGCAGGAACCATCAGCTGCTGGATGTCCGTCTGGTTCATGATACTGTAATTAGCAACAGTGGGTAAAAATGTACCAATGAAACTAATTGGGTTCTGCAGAGGACAGAGTTCCTCTTTAGGCCAACACTGACTCCTCTCTTGAGGCTTAATGCGGCGTACAGTCAGATGATAATGGAAGTGGTTCACTTTGTTGAAGGTAAGAGAATGTCACATCAGGAGGAAACAGGAAGGTTCAAGTTTTCACATTCGGATGTGACTCAGCCACCCGGAGCGAGACTCGACAACACACTGGATGATTCCAAGAAGTTACTTTATAGATGGATACATAATAGATCATTATACTCTATTGATCCCAAACTGGGAAATTCACATACTATTAATATCCTGAACATTCATTTGATGTGAGTCGTTTCGCCTGTTTGTGGTTGTTTCACTTCTTTTTCTTATGTTTCATCATGTGATTAACATTAATTTCCCTTCATTTATTATCGCTGTTGTTCCAGCGTTATTACTTCTGTACCTGTCTGCTCCTGTCTTTTACTTTTATGGTGCTATTTTTATGGTTCAAACTGTTGTTAACCTGCCATTGCTCTTTTTTATGATCTATTTTTTGTTTCACTGCTGTTGTCCAGCAGGAACATGTGCGGTGTGTTAAAGCCACCAACGTAAATAAAGTCCAATGATGCAGCTTTAATGTCATGTCTGTTATTAAAATATAATCAAAGAAGCTTTTATTCTCTGCAGTAAAACTTATATTAATGAATGAAAGAGTAAATTACATCATCTAGTTTTATTTAAGTGGATAACATGGACTGTTGTGCTGTTATTTATGGCTATAAGGACTAGTTTATGTAAAGACAGATTACCCAGAGTTACATATAGGACGGAATAACTCAAATCAGACCATGGAGCCGATCGGGGGTAAGATTTCTGATCCGTTCTAAGCTTGTTTGAAGCTGAAAATTCTGCTTACGTGGTCCTACATATCAAGACATTTGCCTTTTGTTCATTTGCATGTCTACATGTTTCATTATACAAGCCTCTGACTACATGGTTATAATAAATACATATGTAACAATGTGTCATTTTAGCAATCAGTGTAAAATGTTCATTTTCTCGTGTTGATGCTGTTGTTGCACTCTGGTTTATCAGCACGGTCCAAAGGTTAAGTTGCTCAGAGGCAATGTTTTCTGCTGTGCTGAAAAAAAATTGCCTAATTAATAGAAATAAGGTGTTTGATTAAATATACATTTGCATATTAGTCTAATACCTCCACCTGGTGTAAATGGAAATATAATTATGTTTTTCCAATCATAAATATTAATGGATTTTTCTGGTATCACATATAAAGGGGAACCTCTAAATAAATTTAAGTAGCATAAAACATAAATGAACACATTTAAAATGCTTTATTCTGTCACACTGAAGGTATTAAACTCTTACTCAACATGACAGGATGGGATTTAATTGAATGCAACCTATTAAAGTGATTTTCGGTAATAAAATTCCACAGCAATTCCTGTCATTGAAATGATTTCAGCTAAATCTGACACTGGTAAAAGCTGATGAAAACAATTCCAAAAAGGATCTTACTGAGTAATTAGTTTTAATCCCTGTATTAACTGTCTGTGAAACCAGCGACAGACAGCCAGACTTCACAATCATAAGATTTGTAGACATTCTTCTTCGTCAGTGTGGTGTGCACTTCATCATTTGCACACATCTGGAACAAACTGCTTTTTCATGTCAATTTTGAACAGACTTCTGTGTTTCACTGATCAATGCTTCCACACATTTAAGTATTTCCGTTTCGCAGCAGCAGCATCTTGTGAGTGTCTGTGACCAATTTAAATGGCTTTCAAATGCCTTGTCGTTGACTTTTATATGAACATCTTAAAGAAAAATACTGACATCTGAAGATAGGAATGAAGGTACAGTATAGCTTATTTCTAGATTCTTTTCCATGAAAAAAAGTTGGGTTTGTGTGTCAGATGGCACAGGGCTAAAGGGGGGAAGAGCAGAATGAATCTCCAACAACTCAGTCAGTCAGTCATTTTCTCAACCCGCTTAATCTGCTTACACAGGTCGCGGGGGAGCCGGTGCCTATCCCGGCAGTCTCAGGGCGTGAGGCGGGGGACACTCCGGGCACGACGCCAGTGTATCGCGGCTCCAACAACTCACCAAGTTTAAAAAAAAAACCTTTCATTAATTCCATTTCTTGTTATTTCTCCTAATAGTTGTGTATGAACTCACATACTGATCAGATATCTTCCCATGTCTTTCCTGAAGTAACTTTTTTATTAATATTTTAGGATAATTTGGGCGAACGACTTACGTATTTTAATGTTAATTATTTGAATTGAATGTTTTGACCTCATGAAGAACTTCGTAACTTTGAAAACATGTGTAAAGCTTGGGTGTGCATGTGACGGATATGGGGGATATGATATGTATTTATCATGGTTGGACCTTAAGATTCATGCACAGACTACACGCAGGGACTGATATGTGAACCACACACATCGTCCCAAAGCTCACCTTGATGGGGAAGTAGTCCCGCATGTATTCCCAGACTTTAAGGCCACACAGGTAGGGTAACTTGCGACCTCCCCGAGAAGGAGTGTCATAGTCAAAGAACCACCAGACGGCGTAGAGCACGCTGACCAGCCAGAAGCGAGTGAACAGCAGGTAAAAGAACAAGAGGATGCACGTGGGGGCTGAGGAGAGAAAGAAAGAACGCGCTATGAGCGAGTCGACCACGCACATCACCACGGATTCTACACCAATCCTCACAAGAGGATCATGTGCCTCGGTGGATTCAGTCATTTTACGAATGGTGGGGTCTGTTTAGCATCAGTTCTGCTGCAGATTTCATCATAAGTAGGTTTTGTGGTTGCTGACAGCAGAGCTGATCTGTGGCTCGTTTCAGAACAGTTCAACACTGTAAGGATGAAATGGATTGGCTAGCTGCGACTGGTTTCTCTCCTCATTAATCTAAAGATTTTAAACTGATTTGTGTATAAATTATTTAAACTACAAGTGGGGAAGAAGATGATGAGGAAGATGCATAAATTTAGATAATCACACATGTTGTTGTTGTTTTACATTTAAAGACAATTACCCATCCAATTTTGTAGAAAGAAATTTCAACGGACCTTCAATCAGGATTTCTTTGAGTAGACAGGAAGTGAATTTCAATCATAGCTGAACAGTTTGAGTCTAATTGAGCCTTTTGTGGTTCAATAACTATCATGACAGATGATGTGAGGGTGATTTTCATCATCACAGAACTGAAAATTTTGGACACACCTCCCACCAACTGAACTCATTCATGACACCTGAATGCATTGTACTACATTTAAGAGCTTTTTTAAAGTAGTAGTGAGCAGAATGTTTAACCCAGGCATGGATAGGTAATGCACAGAATCTTCTTAGTCTTCATTTTGGTGGTCATGCAAATTAAATACAGAATAAAACACTCAGGAGTCAAGAAGAGCTCTTTAGCGCCCTCCTCTGTTCAGCCAACGGTCTGCATCACATCAGCTCTCACATTCAGTAGTTTCTGTTATACAGCACAGTCCCATGACTTTAAACAACTACTGTAAAATAAATTTTTAAAAGTTGTACGTTAATCATGGTTCTATCCCATTCACACGCCACCGTTTCTCAGGAATACATGAAACATTAGCATAATGCACACTCACCCAGGGCAAGGAAGGAGAAGACCCACTGCAGCACGGCAGCCGTCTGCAGCCTCCTGTGCAAAGGCGTGTTCAGCGGTGCGAAAACAATCTTCATTTTGTCCCAAAGGGAAGGGAAACAAAGCCGTTGGTGGAGAAGAAGAAGGGCAAATGCAGGGGGTTCGAAGTCTGTCTGTCTCACCTCCCCACAGTCACCAGATCTTATCTCCGTGCTCAATATAAAGTTGAGTCATATCAGCACATTTGACCTTTGACCTTAGCTGAACTGGACAGCATAGCATTGAAAAGTAACAATATTTTAGCGCAAAATTAAATGTGAATGGTGCTTTTCTGTTTCCTTTGTTTTTTCTACCGTGCATGGAAGAACCTGTGGTAAGTTAGTAAGTTAGTTAGTTAGTGGCGTTAGTGTGTTATATGTGGTGAAAATGCAGCGCCATCTGGTGGAGAAACAATAGAACAGCATCCGGGATCAACAGACAGAAGTCTGTCAGCGCAGCAGGAAATGTTTTAGATATTTGTTTAAAAAAACAATATAAATGACTTCATCATGAAACATTCATTAGATTTAAATTAAATATTTTTTTCAATTTATTCATTACCTTGTGGTTTCACATCACACTCACCCTCTTCTTACTCATCTGAAGATATCTCATCTTCATCTCTGATGTGTACCTCGTACTTACCTTCCTCTTCCACATCAGAACACATCTAGAGGAGGATGTTGCCATCTTCATCACCTATTCCTACACCACACCTTCCTCTTTCTCATCGGAAGAAATACTTACAGGACTGTCATCCGCTTCATCCTTGATACTTAACTCATATTCACCTTCCTCTTCCTCATCATTCAAGTTGCATTAAGCAATTAATCCCTCAAATTTACATCATACTTCCTCTTCCTCATCAGATGGTATATGCAGAGAATAGGCAGAGAAATAAGTCAAAGTAAAATCAAACTTTCTGATTCTTCCATCATAGTTGGATTCTCAGCCGGCGTGGTGTTGGTTGTTGCAGTTATCTGTTAGCATAGTTAGCAGTGTTGTCTCACTGCTGGAAGGTCTGGGGTTCAAATTCTGATCGGGAGCTTTCCTATTTGTATCTTGTTGCTGTGTGTAGGTGGACAAAACTGATGAACAAAAATCTCCACAGAAAAACCTGCAGCAAGGAAATGTCCTCAAGACAGTAAATAAAACTACAATTTTACTCATCTTTAAAGGATAATTTAACCTAGCATTCTCCCCTGACCATAAAAAAACACAAACAGGCAGCAGACAGCAACAACAGATCAGCCAACAGGAGCAAGAGATGTACACTAGTTCATGCACACGCACAACAAACAAGATAAGAGCTACATAAAGACACTGCAGATGCATCCACACACTCCTAGTGCATCATGGGAGATTCCTGAAATTTGATGCTCCAACAACAACACACAACATTATGACATGATTGTGAGACTTTTGGAAACCATCCACACACACATTTGCATGGAAGAGGGAATTACTGGCCTCATGGGGGGAATGCCCTCCCTCAGGACCCTTCTACTTTAATCTGTTTCCTCATTAGCTTGTGTGATATTTTCCAGAGCCATAAAATTCAACTGCCTTTTGATTACTTATATATAAATTATTGCTTCATTCAAGGGTGATGACTAAGAGAATAACATTATAATACTAATATTTAAAGCCATTGTAGTACATAAGGGGATTATTATGCTTTAAATTTATCATTATTTCTTCTAGTAGGAGCTGAAAATCTTCATTATTAAAGCATCCATTTATAAAATACTCTTCACTCTCAGATGTCTTGTCATCCCATGTGAAACGGGCCCTCGGGGTGTTTAATGAGTTGGTATTATTCATTATTTTTTGGCCCAATCTGCCAGTCAAGCTTTTTCTTTTCCCTGAAAGACAATTTTGCATGAATCATAGATGACATTTAAAAGCTTTTCATGGCTTTTATAAAGTAAATCCCTGACTTTTTTATTTTTAAGCATAATTATTTGGTGTCATTTCCTTTATTCTTGTGTAACTAACAGTTTTTAGTTCACCTGCAGACTTTAAAGCTCATCTGTGATCAAGGTTAGCAAAATTAGCAAATATCAAAATGCTCAGACAAACATAAAGAGACTCTTCTCGTACGACACTATTGTACGTAAACAAAGTCGTTTGCGTCAAATGTTTATTGGCCGTACATCGGAAATTAGTGTTCACATTTCAAAATAAAAGCATCAACCCTCTTTGAGTGTCTGAGTTTATGGATACAGACCGTGAAGAGAATTTCTTCGTATGTTTGAATTCTATGAAGAGTGTTGTCTTTTAATCTTCTCCTTCCAAAGAGCGTCTTTCGGATACAGAAGAACAATTCTTTCGGACTCGTCTTTTATTTTATTTTTCAGCATTTCCGGGATGCTGAGCAGGAGGGCGGGGCTGTCTTCCTTGCAGCACCCTGCCGTGTAGTGATGAAGCAGGACCTACGGGACCTACGGAGTACGGAGGGAAACGGAGCGAACCTCGGTCCGGTTAATCAACTCTTTACAATTTGCTTAGACGCAACATGGATTTCTCTGAGACTCAAATCTAACGCCAGCAGCGGACTACCGGAACCGTTCGTGCAGCCTGACATCTTGTTTTTGTAATTATCTCCGGACTGCAGAGAATTTATTTATTTTTTATTTATTTATTTATTTATATTTATTTCGGGCCCAGGTTGTATTCTACCGGGGCTCCCTCAGCTCACCATGGCGTGGCCCTGCATCAGCAGGGCGTGCTGCATGGCCCGCTTCTGGAACCAGCTCGACAAGGCTGACATTGCGGTGCCTTTGGTGTTCACCAAGTACACGGACGTCTCTGAGATGCAGCACATCCAGCTGCAGCCTCCTCTCCATCCTCCCCAGGCCCGAGTCGCCATAGAAACGCAACCGTCTCGCGCCGAATCCCGCACTACTACCACCGCGACACGCGCGCCGCGAAGGTGCGTCTCCGAGGAGCGCGTCTGCAGCTCGGTGATGCGGGAGGACTTCAAGCACTGGAAAGTGCGGCCTGAACCGAGCTGTAAACCCAAGAACCAGTACCACGGACCGGAAACTCCGTTCAACAGCGAGACCCAGTACCAGAAGGACTTCAAGCCCTGGCCCATCCCCAAAAGGTACGACCACCCGTGGATCCCCAAACCTCCAGCCGACAGCCGCGCACCGGAGCGCTCCAGGCGGGCGAGGAAGCAGGTGACGCTGTCCGACGCGGATCCCGGTGTGGAGAAGAGCGCGATTGCTGATAAGGTGCAGGAGAAAGACCTCCTGCAGGAGCAGGAGAGGAAACACAAGGCCAGCAGGCAGGAGGGGGTGAAGAAAGTAGTCCTGAAGGTGGAAGGAGACGGCAAAGGGAGGGCGGCGGCGGACGCGGTGAACCGGCAGATCAGAGAGGAGATCACGTCCGGAAGCTCTTACAAGTGAGTTCAGACCCCTACCCACCTGGAGGGGGGGGAGTGGGGTGGGGGTGGGGGGTCGTTACAGCTGAATTAATGGATATAGGGAAAGGTGACAGTCATAAAGATCATGATCATTAATGTTAAAGAAGGCAAATAATTCATTTTGTTCACATTTATTGTGGGGGTGGGAGAGTTTTCGCTCCCATTACTGTTACTGTATACAGGATTTACTTTTGGACCCTCCTATTTATTAAACTGCTACCCCCTCCCCAAAATAGTTATAAATAAAAGGACAACAAATACACAAATAAATTGTTAAAAAATGTAATAATCTACTATGAAATGAATTGATTAAATAATGAAGGAGATGAGTGATTGCAGATAGGTAAACTCCCTATAAAAATGAAAAATATGTATATAAATAAGCAGAATGAATAATTTTCCTATTTTATTTTATTCTTCTTTATTATTGCTTGGAGAAAAATGTGAATTTTCTCACAATGCAGGCCTGAATTTGCCAGACAGGAAGGAGAAGTCATATTAACCCAGCAGAAGGTAGTGAAATCAAACGTGAAGGTTAGCGGCGGCGTGATGTCAAGGTCCACGAGGCTAATCTCTGTCCTGTTATGCAACGTTCCTGAGGATGATGAGGGTCTGGTGGATGGATGAGCATGGAGTCACACACGTGTCTAGTGTGTTTAGTTGCTTTTGTGCTCATCATCTGTGATGTGTGTGTGTGTGTGTGTGTGTGTGTGTTTAGACGCAGGTTATTATATTACGTCTCTCTGTTGTCACAGAGAGCAGGACTGTGTTGATGAAGGAATCCTGGCTGTCATGTGATTAGTCCAGCAGAGGTTAGATCAGCGGGTCTGACTACTTCCTGTTGCGTCGCTGTTGTGTTGGTGTTGCTGAGCAGTCACCGGGGTGCAGCCTGGGGCGCCTTCATCCCTCATGATGAGACCAGCAGAAGCCCCCTGACGACTCCAAGCAGGTCGTCTGTGGGTTAATACGAGCGCTGATCCGACAGTGAAACAGCACACACACACACACACACACACACACACACACACACACACACACACACACACACACACACACACACACACACACAATTATCCCCCAGCAGAAACACAAATCTTCCACCAAGTTAGGAGCTGTGTTCTGCTCCTCTGTTTGAATCGGTGCATCATCTGCAGCCATCATCCTCCATCCAGCCTCCATCTCGACGCCGACTCCCTGCATTATGTTCAAAATGCCGCTGTTTGCATGAGAATGAGTCTCAGACAGAAGCCGCCGGAGTCTTTGTTTCTTCACTGCTGTAAAAAACAAAAGCCGTTCTTCATTCTGGCGGCTTTGTTTCTTCCATCATGAGACGTTTGACGTCTCATGAAAGGAATAAAGCAGGAGTGAAGATTAAGAGAACGTGAGCGGAGTTGTTTTGCCCGCAGTCCAGCAGGTTCAATGAGTTCAAGAAGGAGAGACTGAATTTTTAATGTGTCACGTCACGGCTGAACGCCAGGAGCTTCTTTCTCTCCTCCTGTGTCTCACCTGAAAGCATTAAACCTCCCGTCTCCCAGGCGACGACGCTCCATCACCCTACAAGATTTAACCTTCAGCAGAGTCTGAAGTTTCTTGCGATTCTGCAGCACAATTTCTTTCATACGATACATCCCAAACTCATTTTTTCACTTAGTTTTGTGAGTTTAGACCAAAATATATCAGCTGATATCCAGGATTAATCTGCTGCATCGGTGCAGGGCTCCGGCTAAAGCCAACGGTCTTATGTAATCTATGTTATATCTGATTACGTACATTAAACACAGAGCAAATGTCTTCAGGATGTGAATGAGTTATGTAAGAGAGTCTCCTTCAAACAGTTGTGACTGTAACTGAATAATATTACAGGAAATCCTCTCGTTGTGAAAAACTGACTGTATCGTTATTGTTAAAATAAAAAAGTTGAGATGAATTTCCTTCATTCCTTCACTAAAAGAAGTGAAAAGGAGTTTCTCTCATGTGCTTCCACTGATGTGACTACAGACAGGAGAGCCAGTTGTGTAATTATTAGTTCATTTACATTTATTTACATGATGTTTGAATGTGAATCCAGTGTGAATCAGGCTAGAGGTTCACGTTGTGGATTTGTTTCATGAGTACTGGTTGGTAGATTAAAATCACGTGACGTAAACACAGAGGGTAATAAACCTTTTTAATAAGAATTTACGATTACTGAGAATCTTTCTGGTCTCTTAGGTCATCTTTCCTTATAATAATAAATAATCAGTAAGTCACATTGCAAAGAAATCACAAATATTTATAATGGTACTAGGAATAGGAATCATTTGGTCCAGTTTTTCTGTCCTGGGTCTTGAGTATTCTAGATTCTGACTGGTCGAGGATCCAAACAGGTGACGTGTTTTTTTGTTTTTTTTCCAAAAAGAAAAATGTGTTTTTAACCTTAATACAAACTATCCTGAGTGAAGGATGCATTATTCCTGCAGCTTTAACTTAGGAACTTTTTGTTTTTCCCTATTTTGTGGCTCTTGCGGTGCGGTCCAGATTGCGGCGAGTTAGACCGGGTTTGCAGGAAGCTTAGCGGCGCTGTGCATTGGCGTGGTTCCACCCCAGTCAGTGCCAGTGTTCGGTCGTAGTGATGGAGGCTTTCACTGCACCACAGCGGGTCAGAACGGTCAGCAGTGGGTCTGAGTGACTCACAACCAGAACAAAAAGAGCACAAAGACAAAAAGAGAAAGATTCAGTGGAAGAGGTGGCTGTTTGTTTAACATGTATTATTGAGAGTTCAGCCTTGGCACAAAATATTGTGGATATTATTTGTAATCTGTTTGGTTTGTTTTTCTTTGTTTGCATGGAGACTAACAGAAAAAAGGTTTTGTATTTAAGATCCATTCATTTTGTTAAGGTAAATTGGAAAAATAAAGTTCTTGCTGTCTTCCTTCATCCGTACCAAAATCATGGAAGTTTCTTGGAATCTGTGCTGACCAGCAAATAAACAAAACAAAAGGATGAAAACCTGACCCCTGCAGGTCAGAATGAGAATTACAAGCTTCCCCTCAGCGCCCTTTATCTGTTTGTAGTTGATTTTTCTATATTCGTGATGACTCATATTTGTCTTCTAAATGTATTTACTATTGGCTCATTTTGTATTTGATGAGATTTTTATGTGAACTATTCTCAAAGATGATTATTTTGTTGTGTGGTTATATTTACAATATAAGAAAGATGACAACATCTCCTATGATTTCAAATACATTTTAATACAGTCAGTGTTTATTATTCTCCAGTACCTCTAGAACTGGAAGGGAACGACCTCGTGTGAACGCCACACTGTTGTGTTTTCACCACGCAGCTCCCTGACATGACAACGGCTGAAGCAAAGGACGCTTTGTGAGAACTCATGTTGAACTAGTACAGTACGCTCCGGCTGCAGAGACACAAGCCTTACTGTTACTCGATCATATGAATAACAGCGATGTTACCGACCATACCGGTGTGAGTGCACATTGTGTGCATGCCCTCCTCACATGCATTCAGGCTGTGATGTCATCTAAGTGCTTTTGGATGTTGTTGTATAACCCTTCTCCATCGCAGCTCCTCGGTTCCGGTCCAGCAGGGGAACGTGGACGTCTTGTTATGTAATCGTCTAATTTTTGCCCCTTGTCTGCGCCGCTGGAGGGGTTTGCGTATTCAGTCATTATGTCACTGTCACCAGCAGCGTGTCGTAAATAGATTTTTTTTTTTTTCACGCTGTGGTAAACACACCGATTAGGCCTCGGTTTGCTGACGGCCAATTTAAGCTCAGACTGATGTGAATTGGTAGAATGATGTCAGACGTCAGGAAATTTCACAGATCAATGAAATCCGTTGGAAGATGAAGACATTTACACGTCCATGACTTCAGAGGTCTGGTCCAAACCGTTTTGGTCCACTTTGTAGCATCATCATAAATTATTACAGATGGTTCTGTGTTTTTCACTCTGTAGCTGTCGCCGGTGTTAACCCATTCTTAACCTAACAGTAACCATCTGACATGGGTGTCACGTCACACACACACACACACCCACTTTGTCCGGTAGCTGCAAGTTACTGATCCTGAGTCTTTTCCCATGACTCTGTCTGTCACGTTGTTCTAATGAGGCTCCAGATCAGCCCCCCCCCCCGTTCCTTACTTCAGGCCTCGTCCTTCGTTTCCCAGTCCATGCTTAGAGATGCTGCCTCTCATCTTCTGCAGAGGAGGGAGACTCCTGACCGGGGCCTCGGAGGCAGATTTGCAGCTTTCGGCTTGTGGTGATGACAGAAGCTGTGATGTTCTCAACTAAAGCTGCTGCCGTTGGTTCTGTGTGGTTCAGTTGTGTTTTTAACGCTGCAGGCCGGTCCGCTCTGTGTGAATGTTACACTGCTGACCTTCTTCAGAGCTGCTGGGGGGGGGAGGACTACAGAATGTCACACCAGCAGATTGTGGCGCACGCCGCCTCCCACCCACCTCTAAAACACCTTGATTCTAAAGCAGCCGTGTCATTGGGTTCAGTTTCTTCTCTACATTTCATTACTTATCCATCTATTGTTCTCATTGTGAACAGAAAACTAATTATTTATGAGTTATTGAATGAATTATTTATGATTTATGAGCCAGATTTTGTTTTATTTACTTGCTGTGACCTTCTTGTTTCACCTTGAAGGTTGCCAGGCAACCAGAAGCAACTGCAGGAGATTAATTTTACTTTTTACTTCCTATTTATTGGTTCTTAACTTTTTTTATCGGAAGCATTGACAAAAACTAATTACTCGTCAGATTCGCCTTTGCTCCCATTACCAACCGTTTTATTTAAAAATCTGTACATCATAATGTCTGTTCCCGTGGTAACCAGCGTCCCTTTTTTCTTCATCAGAACCGAGTACAAGGCTTACAGAGACGTGAAGCCGGCGAAGATGATCCGGGCCAAGTCCCAGTACCTCCCTCCAGATGAGAAGACCAGTCTAGAAACCAGCTACAGCGCCAACTTCAAGGGTCAGGCGCCACTGCAGCCGACCAACAACAAGGCCCTGGAGAGGAGGAGGATACGCAGTTTGTACAGCGAGCCTTACATAGACCCCTCCAAACAGGTGAACTGGACCACAACGACTTGGTTTTTATGGTTTCAGATTGAAGGGGAGGTGAACTCACCTTCATCTCACTGTGACATCATGAATTTCCTGTCATTCTCATCTCATTACACAAGTTTTTTAGAAATCAGACACATTTCATCTCAGTAATCCCATCTCCGCTATCCGACATCCGTAGGTTGACAGGTATAGCGTCCCTCGCTCTAAACCCAAAAAGTCTGGAGCCACCGGATCGGCCCAGGGTAAACCCGCCAGGAAAGCCAAAGATAAGCAGAGCGCCGCACTCAAGGGCTCCAGGAAGACGACCTCGGAGAACCAGTCCGATAACCGGCCGGCGGCGGTGGGGGACAAGGAGAAAAGTAAAGAGATGAACAACAAACTGGCTGAGGCAAAAGAGTAAAAATCATTTAGCACTACTTCTTTTATTTCTTATCTTTTGGGGGAGATCAGAGACAGAGGCTGCAAAATTAATTCTCGTCTTTATTCTCATCTTTTCCTCCGGCTTTGCTCTTCTTCTTATTCTTCTCTCCTTTCAGTCTCTCTTTGCACTCGTCCCTCCTCTCGGTCCTCCTTCACTACCTCTTGGCTCCATTTGTACGATAATAATGAAAATGAAAGACGGGTTTTAGAGACGGCACCCCGGCGCTCCGCTCATGTCACGCTGTGTCAAATCGCCACTGTTAATGAGTGGGAGGGAGAATCCTCTTCCTCCACCATTCAATGCCGTCCACCACCCCCACTCTGCTCGCCTCCATCTCCAGGTTGCCATAGCTACCGTCAGCCGTCCAATAGATGGCTCTGGTTGCATGAGCCCACCGACAAACAAATCTGAAGGGTTGTCATTCAGCTGAGCAGATTGTTTGTTGAGTTTATCAAGGATTTTGTTCCCCCTCTTTTATTTATTTATTTTTTCTAATTAAATTGGCACTTTGGATACGGTTTATTTTTTGGGACATCATCTTTGATAAATGAGCGTCCCATCCACGGCTTGTTCTGTACCTGCTCTGCCATCTCTGCTGTTGTTCTCTGTTCATGATGCAACTTAACAATAACTGCTTTGTTAAATGTGATTTTCCATGCAGTGTTGATTTTATTTTTTAATTGTTGTAAAACCACTTAAAAATGTTCCTTAACAGCTTGTTCTCTCATTTGCTCCGTTTGACGTGTGAAGCCCACGAGTTTGTAACACGCAATTAGATGCCGACCAAAAATCTGGGTCACACTACACTGATCATGCATTAAACATCGGTCATTAGCAAAGCCGATGAGTCTTCCAACTGAATTAGGTGATATCATAAAGGCATTCAACAGTAGAGTTAAAACAGTCGTCAGAATCAGACGGGATTAATTCAGTGCTGGAAAACGTCGTGCCGAGTGGTTTGGGTTTAAAACCCACAGCGATGCTGCTATAGAAGCACACACTCAAACACACCCAAGGTTTTTTTAACGCGCCCCCCTCAGGGTGACCGTGACCGACGTGATGAGATGGGACGATAGCTCATGGCTCAGATAGCCGTTCAATAGCACATGTGGTGCTACCTTTAAAGGTGGAAGAATAATATTTTCAGATAGCGATGAAGAATTCAAGAGATCTGAAATAACTTAAATACGAAAAGAGACTTCTTTAGAAATAATGATAATTTTTTTCTAATATGACACATAATAGTAAAGTAACTCCTTCAGTTTCCTTTGTGTTAATCCATCAGTATTTATTTTGTTTTATTTTTTCTCAGTCCAGATTTGCCGACATTCCAGAACAAATTCCAAAAGACAAACTTTTGATTGTTGATAGTGTGTGTGTGTGTGTGGGTGCTTGTGTGTGTGTGTGTGTGTGTGTGTGTGGGTGCGTGTGTGTGTGTGTGTGTTTAATGTTTAAATTGTGGTTTAAGCCTGTGAAGTTAAAGGGAACTGGTATGTAGTATGCTACCATTATTATATTATAACCTCCCTTGTGTTGGTTTGTGCAGGTTGAGGAGTTGAGTTAGTTCAGGTCAGCAGGTCAAACAATGATGTTGGACTGAGGGTGGGTCAGAGGTTATTTATTATTCGATAATAAATGACACACTTTGGAACAAATCATCTGTATATTTACCTGAAAGAGAAAAAGAAAGAAAAAAGAGAGAGTACACGCTCTGCTACACAGACTAAAAGCTAAAGCTCAGGCTACATAGCAACTAGCTTTATGTTTACCATTCCTTATTACAAGTGGCCCCATAATGTCAGTGCACAGCAGAGATGTACACACTAGTATATTTTTACCTTTTGCATCAACTTTTGCAAAAACTTTTAATAGACAACTCCTAGCGTTCACATTTTGCACACAAGTTTTGCTACATAACAAAATTTTACTACCGTCATTCTACATAACATGGCTGCAAATTGGAAATATACACAGAAACATCGAAATTTAATCTTTGAAAGGGTTAAGAAATAGTTTGATTTGCGTTACAATATGACTTTTAACTTGAAAACGAGGGAGACACTTCTTTTTTTGCACTAGAAGATCACTATATCATCTTGTCATGGGTTGACCTATCATCCTGCCCCATCCCCACACCCTTGCGCACACGCACACACACACACACCATCACCCTCATTAACTGTGCTACCCAGCATCCTACCCTCCATTCTGAGTGGACGACTCCATCACCCCGACGCCATCGTCTATCCAAGCTGCTCCGTCAAGGATGACGGCCCAACTCATTAGCATTTTGCAGCCTTTGGTGAGGGGGGCATTTTTCCATGTAACTCTTGGGAGGGGGGGATGTCTTAGCTATAAATGGTGCATATCACACCTCACACACCCTGTACTATATCTGTGATTATTAGGCAAATACGGATAGAAATATGAAAGTGTGGTAAAGAAAGTTCTGTCTTGGGCAAAGTTCAAACTGACTGTGACGTGCTTGTGTTTCTATTTGCTTGCTCATATTTAATGAAACATTACAAATAAATGCAAAAAGCAGAAAAAAGCAGTGTCTTCTTGCTTTTTTGTGTAAAAAAAAAAGAAAAACAAAAATGAATGTTCAAAGATTAGCGGTTGCAGGTATCTGTCGACATTTCTCCTGTCCCAGTCGACATGAAATAAATCCACATGGAAGAGAATTGCGCTCTTACAACTTATTTGTATGTTTTTCCCCAAATATCGCAACACATTCTGGCATGAGTCTCGACATCCTCTGCGAGGCCATGCATGTTGCCCTCATGTGAGAATGAAAGAATATATTATTTTTTGCATCCTTCCTCTAATATATTCCATGAACTCCTCCGACTTCCAGAGCGATATGCATGTCAAAGGATGTCCACAGATTTATTCCAGAATATGGTGTCATATGCTTCTTTGATTTTTTTAGTTATTGTACAAATGATGCTCCTTCCTGCAAAAAAAAAAACAAAACACCCACAAATGTGTGATATTAGATTTACAGAGACCACGTTGTTGTTTCTCACACCTAGTCTTGGTTAGAGTATTTAAGGATCTCTCATTTGTGTCCAGTTTGTCGTGTGCTAATGAGTGACATTCTGATTTATTTGAAGGGTTGTGCTAAAACAGTACCACTACATACAACTCTGCCAGCCAATCCGAGATATTGGCTGGGTGCAGACTCTAAAGCAACACCTGTGGGGCTGTGCGCTACCCAATCCCAGGTAATCAATCACCACCGCGGTGACAGGAAATAGGCCACGAACGCCACTCATCCCCATTCATACATACTTGTGACTTCCTTTTTGTTTTCAATTCCAGTGGCACAGTTTTGTTTCGTTTTCTTCTGGTGAACCACCACATTATCTCCGATCGACTCCTCGGGTCACAGCTCTTCTGTATTTCTCTTCCATATGGACGCTAGAGTAGCAGGATCGGACGGGTGGGGGGGCGGCCGTCCGACCGGCTGCTGTCGCATCCCACACGAGAAGGTTCCTTAAGAAGCCTTTTTCTTAAGGAGGCCTCGGGTTTTGTCCAATCATCTCCAGCCATCTGCTGTGATGCACTCTCTCCATGAATTAAGATAAACTGCATGTTCAATTATCCAGGAGGAGAGGCGGAGATCTCTACTTGGATCTATTTGTAAATCGAAGCATTTCAGTCTGTTATGCCAGGGTAAAAGTGTCATTGTGTGCTTTATTTTGTAGAAGCATGCTGCCACTGTTTTCTGTTGGACCTGCAATCTGACGCTATGCTTACTTTGGTCTAGAGTGTTAGCTTGGCTGTAAGGTGACGGGTGAGTATGTATGGAATGAAGGAAGCGGCTCTCCTTCAGAGAGAGCTCAGATGAAATTGTAAGTGCATGTTAACGATCTTCTCTTTTATTTTGTCAATTAAATCCCATCCGGATGTGATTTTTGGATCGATCCATTAGTTCACTGAACACCCAGAGACCCTCATTGGACTGTTTCCATCCTGTTTGTAAAACCACTTTGACTGACTGAAAAGGCCAAAGCATAGATTTACTTCAATGGCCTGTATGGATCTAAAACATCCAATAAATCATAAGAAATATTGCAGGAAACATTCATTTACATCCACTTTTATCCCAACAGATTTATAGTTCTGTAAAATATTCAAATCTATACAACACATTGTGGCATAAAACACACAACTTTGCATTTTCAGCCTGAACAACAACCCTGAAATGAGTGGTCACAGGGCGTTCAGCTCAGCTCAACCCCAACGACAGAAATGCCTCATCCTGTGTCTCTTCTCTGTCTCCTTCTGCTCTGGTGTCTTAACCATGTGCTGCCTCCTAGAGATGCTAAAGACGAGGTTCTCCGACCCAGTCATCATCATTCCCAGGGTGCTGCTGGAGGAGAACCACAACCACCGCTGGAGAGAGCCGGACCTCGGAGGAGCGGGGGAGTCGTTCGCTTTGCTCTAGACGGCAACCAGACGGATTAGTCCTGCACAGGCAGCTACACAGAGACGTCAACTCTGTGCTGTAAAAAAAAAATTAATATTTGCAAATAAGTTGGATTTAGGAAAAGGTTCTTCACAATTTTTGAAACGCATGTTTGAGACAGGTTTTGGCTCTGAAGTCACAGCTGTTGGTGGCAAAGGTGCTACATCATTTTCTCTGGTTTCATGCAATTTATTTTGAAAGGATGTGTCATAGTTAGTAGAAATACCACACCATTAAGTGCTTACACTGCAAATACATAAAGATGTACTGTACATTGATTGGTTTTAATGTAAATAAATCAGCATAACTTGCGGATCGCCATATTGTCATCAGTCATTTTTAAACAGGGTGAAGAATTTAGCATCAGTTGGAGTCAGAATAGCAAGACTAGAATCATCTTTTTTCATTAGGAGAACCAAGAGGATACCTGGAGTTTGGTATCTAAAGTTTTATACAGATATCTTTATTCACTTAAGAGAAGATCCCAGTTGTTAAGACTCAAACTCATTCCCAGCTGAGGGTGGAAGAAAAATAGAGAACAAGAAACAGCTGCAGAAACCAGAAACGACAGCTGGTTTTGGCTTCGGGTGAAGGGCAGCTGTTTCCTTGACTCACTTTCTGCTGCTCCTCATTAGCCTTTCTTCACTGCTGCTGTTAGCTCTATTAGCAAACTGGGCCTGGCAATATATGTGGATAATTAGGCCCACATCCCCTCCTCACGCCTTAGTCAGCAAACTTCTTTCCTGAGTCAAAGACAGTTCCTTTCTGCACTGTGATATAGATGCAATGACAATGTGTGGGAAATATACTGAGTGTAAAAGTAAGGTACCTAAAATTTGTAAGAAAATATGCCACATTAAAACATAAATCTAGTTTATAAGTTAAAGTCCTGCAGCTGGTAGAAGAAAGGATTTCCATGTCCCAGACAGCCAATCACACGGCTCACCTTTATGGATTAAAATCCATTATGTTTAGTCCCAGGCTGCCCTAAAAACACACAACGGGGATGTTTAATAAGTAATGACCTGCAGATGACTGCGTGCCCTTCACACACATGGAAAGCCTGATTAATGGCGGTGTGTCTGAGGCGCCCTGACCTGGAAGAACGTGGAGATGGATGCTGGGAGGAGGAAGAGGGGGAGGGAAGAGGATGGACCGGAGACGCCGGAGTCAATACGAGGGATGTGGCTCGGCTGCTTTCCGGAATATCCGTGTGCAGAGTGGAAAAACGCCTCCTTACCCATTTCTAATGAAGTCAGGAGTCTCTTCCTGGACACGTGTTTTGTGGATGTAATGGGGGGTAGTGACTATATATGGCCTCCCTTTGTGTGCATTAACAAATAAAAGGCATTAACAGTTTGATTTAGAGGGAATTTTGTAGAAAATTACATCTCCTGAAATAGTTTGAAATCAACAAAGAAGCGTTTCATCTGATTTTTTTTCAATCCCACTTGATTGTTTTTGCTCTATCTCCCACTCCCTCCATCGCTGAACTGGGCTGTTGCTATGGAGATGGTTGCCAGGTCTCAGATGTTGAATGGGCTGAGTAAGAGGAGGGGCATCGTCAGCCCTCCAGATGGTAGTGAGTCCTCCTTCACCACACGTCTCCAGGGACCCCCTCACAAAGAGGTGGTGTCCTGTTTGGCCTCGCTTTCGATCTGCAGTGTGGGATTGTGGGAAATGTAGAGGAGACCCTCCTCTTTTGACAATATAAACAGTTTTTTTCTGTCCCTCACATGGTGTAAACATGTTATGGAAGCCATCTTGTTGTGGAAGCTCTTTTTTTTTTTGACACTGATAAAAAGCAGCATCCTCCATGTGACAGCATTCAGACATGTTTATTATCACACCACATACAGCATAAGGACTTCATACCATTAAGAATAGAATAGATATTTTGAACAATACAAATACAAAAACTTGTAATTGTAAAAAAATAGCTGCTAAAATAAAGTGATGAATGTGCGTAACTGTAATTTTAGAACTATTATTATAAGCTTATGGACTACATGATGATGTTACCGGGCAGTACAAACTGAAATTACAAATTTTATGGTGAAGTGTTCATACTCAGTGGTTGTATCCAATATTCTGTCAATAATATAATTTTCCTCTCAGTATGTCATCTCAACTAAAGACAAAATGCAGGACAGCTAAGTATGTCATAAATCAGCCTGATCAGGGTTTTTTTTTTACGTTAGTCATAAAATATTCATCATCTCTCTATGCATCATCATAATATTTTAATTACACATCAAATGGGCTGCTGGAACATAATCTGTACTTTTTGTTTTGTCCAATGTGCAAAGAATTGCAATGGTTTGTTTTGGTAAGGTTTAATATGTGAATGGTGCAGCAGCGCCCCCTACTGTCAGACAGGCGCGCCAGCAGCTGAAATCGCACTCATCTCTGTCAGATCTTCACACGCAGGAGGAGGTACACCTCTAGGTGTTAAAGTGGAGGTAAGTGAAGTTCTCCTGCTTAGGTTTCACGTTGAAGTTGTAGTGTCCGATGCGGTTCCTCTGGCAGTAGAAGATTATAAAGAAGCCAGCGATGAGGACGATCGTCAGGCCGACTCCGAGGCAGGATATTCCAACGATGTTAAGCGTGTTGATTTCATCCAGAGGCTCTGCAAGAATATGCCATTGAAACATCGAGAAAGTTTGGTTTATTTCAAATGAAGATACATCAAATATATCCACCAGACTGATGGAGCATGTTAATGTGACTCCCATCATCCAGCAGTGATGTGGTCTTCCCGGATTTTAAAATAATGACACAATCTCATTGTGGATACCTGTCTTATATTGAAGATCCTGGCCTGTTTGCCAGTAACTTATTGCAAGACATAAGTTCTCACCTTCTTCTGACAATAACAGAGGACCAGAAGAAGCAAAAGCTGTTCCCACCATGTTCGCAGTTCGAGTTGTTCTTTGTAGACAGTCCTGCGAGAAAAGGCAGAAAGAAGATGAGGAGCTTCTAATCTCTGCTTTATAATCTAGATGCTCCAATCAGAGCTGCAGATTTGAGATTCAGAGAGGATGCACTCACAGGAACGCAGGTTTCTGACCCGATCTGTGCACAGATCTGGACTTGGCAGTGCAGATAGATCACACTGAGTTTGACGAAGGAGAATATCTGGACGGACAGACGAGAGGTGCTGGAGTTCCCATTCGTCAACACGTTGGTGTACACGTTCAGAGCACAGCTGTAGAGACAAGGAACAGCAAAATGTCATTTTATCTTATCTTCTTTCACCTTCTGCTTAATAATTTCTGTGGATAACAGCATGAATCTCTCCCATATTTAGGAAAAATACTTTACTTTTTAAATTGCATCATCTCAAGAAATAAAATTTCATCTCATGATCTTTTTGATGATGTAATGGCATGTACAGGTACTGTACTATACATCAAGGTAGTGTTAATACTATACTAATGAAAGTGGTAATATCAATAAAATGATCAGTAATACCTGTAATTAAAGTGGAAAAAATTATAAGTTTGTGTGAAATACTCTGATAGGCCTGGTGGTGGCGCTGTGGGCAGAAGTACACCTGTTCTCCAAGAAGACGGAGCTGTAGGCGTCGGCGGGGTTTTTGGTGGGCGTGGCCCAGCACTTGTTGATGATGACTTTAATGTGCTCTGAGGAGGTGTTGAGGCTCACGTCCACTACCACAGACTCGTCAGGGGACAGGCTGTAGTTATGGGGCAGAGGAACTGTACCGTTCATCAGCTGCACCGTCACCTGGAACCACCCGAAGGCTGAGATCACATCCTTGAACATGTCATGCCTGGGGGTGGGGGAACAAATGTTATAAACCTGTTTTTAATTCAGTAGTTGTTGCTTTTTGACCAAGAAAAAGGCTCTCAGGGGTTTCCAATTGTATCTGATTTTTTTTGGATGGATTGGTTTTATCTTGAAATGAATGCTAAACATGCTGGACAGTACCCCATGGAGCTGAAGTCAGCAGAGACCACAATGTTCTTCAAGTAGCCACACACGACGGGAACCTCCAGCCGGATTCTGGGCGTCTCCAGCGTTCCATTGGCTGAGGTGTACTGGTCCATGTTGTTGGACAAGATGATGGATGCCATGTAGTGGGTTTCATTCTGAAATACCAAATGGTTTGGGTCATTTGACGAGGTTATGCACATGAGATTTAAAGACAATATGGGTGAGACTGCGATGAGCTGGCAACTCGTCCAGGGTGAACCCTGCCTGTCGACTGTATCTGGCTGGGTCACCCATGACCCACAAGGCAATAAAGCAGCTGTAGATGGATGGATGGATGGATGGATGGATGGATGGATGGATGGATGGATGGATGGATGTGAAAGAGCATGCAATGAGCTGGCAATTTGTCTAGGGTGTTCCCTGTCTCTCACCCATAGTCAGCTGTTATAGGCCTCAACGTAACCAAAATTTCAGATGAGTGGTTGAAGATGAGACGATTATGGTCATCACGTCGTCAAGAATGAATGAATGAATAAGCCGGAGCCTGGGAAAACAACTACAGCAACTGAAATATGGAAAAAGACAAAAAATGACGACCCTCACATGTACTAGACGAGTGTCACACTCATTCCAGGCCACGGTCAGCTGGACATGGGTGGTGTTCTCTCCATTAACGCCACATTCCTGCGAGCCCAGGTACAGGTCGCTGTCTCTAATCTTGGCATTCAGGAGGAAATCTCTGGCGATCATCACCGTGATGGCAGCGACGCTACACTGGACTGAGATAGCTCCCGTTCTAGAGACATCGGTGGCAGTCATCGGGGTAGTACTGTTGGTTGTAGGCGTTGGTGTGGTGGTTTGGAGGTTAGTGGTCATTGGGACTTTTGCAGGTGTTGGAATCATGGTGGTTGTTGTTATCAGCGTCATCACAGTCTTGGTTGTAAGAGAAGTTATCTGTCCTGGAGTAGCGGACGTTGATGGAGTTGTAGAGTTGGTTGTTAAAGCAGTGGTTGGTGTTGGACTAGTACTGGTTGTTGTTGTTGTTGTTGTTGGGTTGGTAGTGGTGGTTGTTGGGGCAGCTGAGGCGGTTGTGGGAGCAGTAGTCATTATTTGGGTCGTGGTTATTGTTGGGTTGGTAGTGGTGGTTGTTGGGACAGTTGAGGCGATTGTTGAGTCAGTCATTGTCATTAACTCTTCAGTCATGGGAGTAGAAAAAGTGGAGGTTGTTGTTACTGAGTTGGTTGTGTTGGGTATTTGGGTTGTAGTGGTGGTTGGGAAAGTTGAGGTAGTCGTCTGAGTGGTCGTGGGTGTTGGAGTGGTAGTGGTTGTTGTTGTTGGGTTTGTAGAGGTTGTTGGGACAGAAGTAGTAATGGTTGTTGGGATGGCAGACGTCGTTGTAGAAACAGTAGTGGAATAAGTTGTAGCTACAACAGCCAATTCTGTTCGTTTGGCTGAAGAAGTTGTTGATAAATCGTCTGTGCTTGTCCATGGAGTCATGTTTTCAGTGACTAAATCCGGATCATTGGTTGTCATTGTTGTTTGAGAGAGAGGCGTTGTGCTAAGAGTGGAGGGTTTTGCAGTAGGTGTCGTTGTCTCCGGGGTGGGAACTGTTGTAGGAAGCAAAATACATAACAGAAAGATAATCTGTTTTTATTTCATGCTTTAACCTGTGTTAAGATATTCCTTCCTGCCACCACACCGTACCAACACAGGTTCGTCCAGGTCTTTCTGGGTTGATGTCCATGAATCCATCCCGGCAAACACATGTGAAGGAAGCCCATGTGTTTTCACATGTGGCCCATTGGGAACAGTCATCCTCCCCAGACACACATTCATCAAAATCTGAAAATGAAGCGAAAAGTTAGTCTCAAGGAGGAAGGACTTATGTTGTCTTTGCCTGGTGGTGGCCTGACGGTCCCCAAGACTAACGGCCCCCAGAGGCTTTCTGATAAGAGTTTGCGGTCTCCAAGCCCAAGCCAAGATAATTGATATTTTCTAAGACCTTGAAAACTTCTTGTCTGAGTTAGAGCTCAGTGGTACGAACTTAGAGTAATCTGATTTTTGATGTGCAAAATCAAACCTCAACTATCCTGAAAGTTACTTTATCTTATTTATTTTAGTTACCCTGGTTTCACAGAACACATAATTGGAATGAAGGTGACAAACCCTTTATGCTTGTGTTGGCTTCATCCACAGTGAATTTGGAGCTGTTCCTCAGGGACTTCAGGACAGCTTGGGACACGTCACTGATGTCTTGGCTTTGACTGGGGGTGAAGACAATGGCGAAATTCAACACCACACTGCCGGGAAAGTAGCCTCTGATTTCAATTCTCATCTGGTCTGAGTCCACCACGGCCTTGGCGTCTGGGTTCAGACGCTGGTAAATCTGTTGGTGAGAAGAGAAACAGTTGAAATATCAATAGATTGGTGAAACGTGTTTAATTAATGATATGAAACTAAAGAAAAGATTTTTGATGCTCAAACCTCTGCTGTAATAGTTTCAGTGAGGTTTTTGTAGGCCTGGCTGCTCTCATTCTGCAGATCAGCAGTGAACTGGATGTTGGTGAGTCGTGTCGTGGCATCAAGTGTCCGAGCATCTACAAAGAGTTTTAGTTTTCACAGTTTAGACGTTGTACAGGACACTGTTTGCCTTCTTATTGGCCTGCATCTCTCATGTTAGAGGGAATTTTATGGATACTTATATATTTATTTAATAGCATTTTATATTATTTTAATTAACCATGCAGCTCAAATGAGATTCGTTTCTCATGTTGCCATTTTGCCAGTTTGTATTACAGTATCCCAATTGTCTTACCAGTTCGGACAGATGCATGATGGGTATTTCCTAGGCTTCCACATGCAATAGGTGTGACAGTGATGTTGTAGAGGACCCCAGGTTGCAGTCTTGTCACCTCCACCATGGTCTGATTGGTTTCCCAATAATGAAGGACCTCTGTCCCTTTGCATACAAAGACCTGATAAGTCTGGTGTGTCTTCACCCGGCTGGACCAGCAGACGCTGAAGGAGGTCCCAGTTACATTAACCGACCATAAGCTGGTGATGCTGGGAGGAGCTGGAATGGAAGGTGTATTAGTTTACGGTTGGTTCACATTTATTTGGGAATAAGGACATGCCTCCTTTTTACACATGATTGAAACATTAAGTGCAAAGTTAAATTATAAAACTAAAAATGGTGAAACATTTCTTACAGCACGTGGTCATCGGTGGAGGCGACTCTACGGTCGGGCTGGAGCTGATGTCAGATGAAGAACTCGTCCACTGCTGAGCCGGTGATTCATTCGAAGGGACAAAGCTTGTGTGACTCAAAGCTGTGGTCATGCTGGTCTCCGTGGGGGTGGGGGTGGGGGTGGCCGTGGTGCCGATGCCCTGAGGGGTCTGTGTGCCTCTGGAGGCTGCAGTGGAGTGAGTGCTCATGGGTGGGCGGGCAGACGGGAGCTGTGTGGTGGTCATTCCACCGACATCGACTTGGGAAGAAAAATGCTAAATATTACGTGTCATCTCCAAATCTTAATTAGCGTCTAAAAATATGAGAAAGCAAGACTCATGCAGCCCCCGGATGAGGCGGTAAGGGAGTGTCGCATTATCAGACGCTGAATTAAATGGTCGGGATAACAAAATGTAAAAATATATGCGTGGCTTCGTGCGTCATATTGTCCTCTCTGAGGCATAATTTCCACCAGGGATGGTCATTATTGTGAGATCACAGGATCGACTGTAGATCTCTTGCCTTCAGATTCATCCTGTCCCAGATTTTAACCTCTTAGGAGTTCGTTAGTTTGCAATTGAGGCTGCAGAGGTGACTCAGGGATGAAAATCCTGAGTCAGAAGGTTATTTTTAGAAGTTTCATTAATGAAGGATGACATTGGAAGCAACATTTTTACTGGAAAGACTTGCTAAAAACAGATTTCTTTTTTATTTATAACGTAATTATCATCAAGTTTTAGGATACCATTGCTAAGGAAATGTCTCAATTAAAAAGGTTTTTTAATTAAGGCATTTCAGTTCTGCATGCTAATTTATCAGAAATGATCTTTTTCTCAATATAAACTTTCGTGAATATGGCATTAATATAAAAGACAGTAAATATCTATCATCGTGTTATTCATAACCACGTCTTATTGGCTCTCACATACACACACACACACATGCACACACACATTCTAACCTGTACAGTTGGCTCCAGGGTTGCTGGGGTCCAGATCAATATATCCGGGCCGACATGAACACTTGTAGGATCCCACTGTGTTGCAGCAGTTTGCCTGGATGGAGCACTGACGGAGGACAGGATGCGCACACTCATCTACATCTGCAAGCAGGTAAAAAGACGCATGAAGTGGTCACACTGGAAGCCAAAGTGTGATTAATTTAACATGAGAATTTAAAGAAAATGAGCAGAAAAAACAATATATGAACGTTTATATTGTAAAATTACTGTCTTGATAAAAATGTGGTTGGATCCCAGATGAGCTTATTCTGTTTATTCTGTTGTCTTTCTTGTGTCTTAACTTTAAAGTAATGAAGAGGTGGCTGGAAAATAATCTAACAAGCATTAATGCTTTGTGTGGTGAAGAAGAGGTGAGGACGTGTGTGTGTGTGTGTGTGTGTGCTCTCGCTGGTGTTATTTTTTTTCCGCAGTGGCAGGAAACATCGCACTAACAACTGTCACTCAAAAGACGCGGTAGGAGAAGGAAACTGTGGTGGGGCTGAGTCACTTTTTCCTGAACACCGTGTCTCTGCGACGTGAATCATTCTCCAAATTCTACAAAAATGTCATTTGTCTAATGAGAAAGAAAAGCTGCAATTTAGAGACCGTGCTGGGTGAGGGAACGTCTGCGTTTCGTCCGTCTCCTCACCTTTCACGGTTACAGACGAAACCTCCTGAATGCGTTTCAGGAGGAGGTACAGCTTCGGCGCGACGTCGTCCAGAGGAAGAGGAAATATGCATTCGATCAGGAGTGAAGTGGCCGTTCTATAGGGATGCACAGGCCACGAGGCGAGGTAATAAACTGAAACATCGGCCTCTAGCGCTCCAGTCACCTGTTGATGATTGACAGAAATTAAAACTGAAAACATTGACTCTGACACCCAACCTGCACATTCTGTCTTTAATCATATTATAATTAAAAAAACAAGGAGAGCCAACTGGTGGTCCCGCAGCAGAGACTTATTATACTGCACAAGGAGCAGTATTAGTATTTTATTACCATAGCCTGGAGTAATCTGGTGTGATTCAGGTGCCCTCCAGTTTTGGACATCAGTTCGTCGTAATCAACCTTCACAGTGATTGTTGCATTAAGGCGGTATCCTCCATTCTGAGAATAACTCGCTGATCCTGAAAGTAAAGTTAAAACAGTCAGTTCATCCAAATCACAAAGACAAGCATCTTTTTTTCCACTAACAGCTGATGGGATCTGAGCTGCTGTGCAAAAACCATAGAAGTCAATGTAGTCGACACACTGAAGCATGTTCCGCCACCAATCCTTACGACTCTTCTCTACTAAGGTTACATAAAATTCTTAGCATGTGTTATTTTCCTGTAATTTACAAATGTAGCCACAGTTGCACAGCAACCATTACGTAATGTTTCCTTATTTTGAATATGACAAACATCATTCCCTTCACCTCTGTTACAGCACACAGTTAAATAAAATAAATAAAAAAGCGGGGTTTTATAGTTGAAAATTCACCTCAAATGAAAATTCACAACTTAACACGAGATAAAACAGTCAGGATCGAGACTAACTTGCAGGAGGACTGCAGAGATGGCGATCTGATCTCTGGCAGCATTTCTGCGAGCCTGGACATTCTATATCCCACTCACAGTCCTCACATGTGGGATCCGATCCATCTGCAGTTGGGCAGGATCCTGGCTTGGCAGCAAAGGCTTCAGTCTTGTTTGCTGCTTCGTTCGGGGGAAATAACATGTTAGAGGAGATGTATTAGCAGCCAGATTTTGGTAGATGTGTTGTTCAAGTGCAGCCATCTGGCGTCTGACACACTACCTCACACTGAAAGGTCATTCTGATGACTTGTCTGTCATGTACGGCTTGTGATCGTTGCGTTTTATGCAAACTTGTGCTATGACTCTTGAAATGCAACAACAAGCAGGACAATGTCTTAAATCTCCTGACCTACTGATGTGTGGCGTACTCACACGAGGCACAGTAACGGCCAATCTGAACGTAGCCGTCGCAGCACCTGGTCGTCTGCTTGGTCACGTTCTTATACTGGATCTTCTGGATCACCTTGTAAACTGTGCCTGGACATGACGTCCAGAACAGCCAACCACCGCAACCCTTTGTCACAGAATGGGGGACCGTATGCAGAGCCAGGTAAGTCACCCTCCTTGTCTCATTATAAATACACAGATGGTACCCGGGTGGAGCCAGTTTAATTCCTGGAATAAAAATATATCTTGTAAGATCTCCTTTTGGGAAGGTTTCCCTGGTGGTTTACGGCTGCTAGAAGATGTCTTATTTTAATTGCTTTTTGTTTCTTATTTATTTCATCTTCCTTTAACAGGATGTCCCACAGAGATTAGAAATCTCTTATACAAGGCAGACTGGGCCAAAAATGCAGCCATACAAAATCAGAATGCATTAAAATACACTATATACAATGATACACAAAAAATGTGCAATAAAACAAAATGAACTGCTATTTTTTTTGTAGGTATTAATAAAGCTTCTCGATTTTGACATACCTTCCTAAAAAAAAAAAAGGTGAAAAAAAAGCTGGCTAAGAGGTGTAAATATTCATAAGCGCCATAATGTGTTGTGACAGCAATAAATTGAATTTTAATGTCATCTGCATGGAGGCCTACCTTCATTTGCAGATTTCACGTCCCTACATAGAACCAGTAGGGCTGCAGCCACCCAGATGGAGAACATCCAAGACATTTTTCACAGGTTAATATCCAAACCACACATTTGACAGCCTCATTGCACATGCATGTTTTTCTTCTTGATGATGAGAACTGACTGTCTCTGATGTTCTGAGAGACCAAATCCTCAGTGGCTCCGTCTTTCTCCTCCCCTCGCTGCACCATCAGTCCCTGATGGAACACAAAATCATGACAACCAGCAGGTGCACCGACTCTCACGTCTACGTGGGTATTTGGAGTTACACATGCCAGTATGCTGAAATTACACTGCTTTTTTTTTTTTTCAGGACAATTGGAAATATCTGAAAAGATTTTGGATCTTGAATTGCCATGCTGCTGCACGACAAACTACTGAGTTAATATGATGTAAATAAAAATGCCTTTAATTTACATTTTTCCCCACAAAAAGAGCTTGAGTTTCACTTTCATTTATGCAGAATAAATACGTGTTCATTTCACCCATGCTGTGGCTCACAGTCACGAAAAGTAAACATGTTTGTGATGCCAGAGAGAGGTGAGATGGGAGGAGTTCAAGTCTCTAATGACTTGGTTTCCACACAGGTAACCATGGTAGTGCATGCTATGCTGCCAGTTTTAACAGCCAGCATCAGCCATTAGTGTCAGGTGAAAGCGGACGGAGAACATTTCTTACGTCTTCATTCATTATAGGAATGACCAAGGGGATAGTGTCAAAGATGGTGTGCTAAATAAAAAACAGAAAGACTTAAGATTATGGACATATGGTTACATCAATGTTTAAAGAGGGAAAATTCTACATTAGTTGTTTTCTTTCTTGGTAATGAAGTAATGTAACAGTGCTCCTTTTAATGGGGTGTGAAAATCTGCCTGATTTAACTTCACTCTGTCATTAAGTTGTAATGACCGGTTACATGATTACGCACTGGAGCATGCCGATGTAAGGCTACAGACTGAGTCAACTGAGGTCACTCTACAACTGGGGCCACTCACACAAAAACACAAACAATTCAAAACGTTTTCATAATTTGGGTGGAATAAAATTCACAAGTGATGTCAGGCAATGTTGCTGATAAAGTTTTTCAGGAAAACCAACAAACAGTGCTTGCAGGTCCTCACTGGTTGACAGTACTGACTTAAATCCTACTGTTGTGACATTATGCCTTCCTTTCAGTCTAACACCTAATTAGTTTCTCAGGGGCTATGCATGTGCAGGCTCGAACTTACCAACGCCAACAATTTTTTTTAGTGGCTGGATGCATGAAACAGGGTTTAAAAATTAAAATGCATTTAATTCTAAACTTACTAGAAAATCAAAAATGTGGAAATTCTAACCGATGGATTCACAATGAAAATGTGTTTTCCTTCTCTTGCCATTAAATTTCAGTTTTTTTCTATAATCATATGACACAAGATCAAGATAAATAAGACGGATTAAATATGAAATAGAGCAACAAACAAACTAAACATCATTTCAACTTTACTCATGAATGAAAACATAATAATACTCAATATGGAGCCCAAAGTAAAACAAACAAACAAGCAAACAAAAAGGAATGGGGGGAAAAAAATCCAGCTAAAATGAAAAACATGACCTATCCCTTTAAATTAGCCTGTGAGACCCGCCTCCTGCTCCGTTAGCAGCCAATGAGAGAGCAGTGCACGTGACGAGCGCTCTTTGCGATGACCTCATCCCTGATGTGGGATGACGTCAAATTCAAGATGGATGGAATCACGACCAGCGCGAGGAAATCTACACAACAGTAAAGTGTGGAGAAACCGCATTCGGACGACGGGTCGGGTAAGTGTAGGCGGCCGAGAACTCACCGGGAAACTAATTCAACGTGGCGGGAGAAGCGGAGTTGAGGGGAAAGCTTTTTCCGTCCCCCTCTGACGGAACTCGAAAGGGGGATTCTGCTCAAACAGGCAGCTCCAACCTGTTTTGCTGTTAGCAACTGCGCCCTGTCAGGCCAGGTTCAACCGCTCAGGAAAACACACACCCCCCCCCCCCCCCCCCTCTCCAGCCACTTGTAAACCGGGGTGGCGGGTGCGTTTCCATCCCGGTGTTACGTCGGTGGAGTTCATTTAAACGCGCTTAACTTTTCCGGTCCTGCTTTGATGGACGCGTAGTGACGTTAAATAGTACCTCCTGGTGATTCGGTTCTTCCGCCATTTTTCCCCCCTCATAAGAAAACTAATTTCTCAACTAGAAGCGGCGTAACGTTTTGGAGAAGTTCTGTGTCACGGGTGGCGGAGACGGTCTCCCCGGCGGTGTAACGCGTGGAACCCCGGTCCACTTCCCCAAAGAGGGCGGACATCGCTGCGGGTCCCCCGCTGCCGCCCTAACGTGGAGTTTGTGTGACGAGACAACCCAGCGGGTCTTAGTTTTTGGTGAATGAATGAAGCTTGTGGACATGAACCGTTTGTAACAAGTGTCCATGGCGTCAGGCACACGGCTTCCGGTCCGGGTTTTCAAAATAAGTGCATGAACGCGGCGATAACGGTTGGGAAACGTGTACTGTAATCCAATTACTTTTTACGTATTTTGAATAAAATGCTTTCATATAATAACTGTACAATTTTAGTATTGCGTAATTATAAGTATAACAGTGGAAACACGTTGAATTGAACTGATTTATTCAGGATAAAACGCTCAGTTGTTACTTTGTTGATGTTCAGTCTTACAACAACCTGGTGAATGTGTGTCTTTGAAAATCGATGTCATATTTTATAGTAGCGTATCCAACATTTTTATAATGTCACTTGAGGAGGTGGGTTTATTTCAGGTGAGTTAACGCCCTTCTGTCGTCACACACTTTCGGTTCTGATGGGCCTTTATTTTAAAGGCACACCTTTGCAACTTCCTGCTTGAGTCTGAGTCACCTGAGGTGACTTCGCAGGTGGGTTTTCCACACCTCTCCACGACTAATATGATGTAATCCCCAGAAACCAGGTACATATGGCCTTCTGTTTGGGGGTCCACCATGTTGGTACGAATAAATTGTGAAAAGTTTAACTTAAATGCATAGCGGAATAAACTTCTGATGATTAACACGTGATTCAAAATGAAAACAGACAGACTGAATTAGGTCGTTTTGTTTCATTTAAGATCAGGCACATGTGAGGACAACAACGTCATCGTGGTGACGTCATCACAGTGTGGGCTGAGCTCTGTGTGGAAAGTACAAAGATGCAAATATTATGAACTGTTAATACAATTTTTTTTTTATAAAGGGAATATTTATGGGGATTTATCATGATATAGCCTGGAAACTATCAATAACCTTTTGTTTGTTTTTACATGTTGATATTTTCTGATCATTTCTGGTCATTTCTATTTACATGGCAGCATAAATGTTTTATTAACTGAAAAATGATTTGATATGACAAATCATAAGACCAATAAACAGACATGCTGAATGTCAAACAGTGTTGTCACTGTTTCTGCCTGTCTCTGACATACTGGCTTTGCGCATGATTGATGATCAACTTTTATATTTGCGTTCCTCCATTAAAATGTTATCCTGTTGTCTTTCAGCCATGGAGAGCCTAGTGCATTACAGCAATCCCTCACATGCCCTCTCTCTGCTGGGGGCTCTGAATGAGCAGCGTCTGCACAACCAGATGTGTGACGTTGTCCTGGTCGTGGGGGACCAAAGGTACCAGGCTCATAAGAGCGTTCTGGCTGCCAGCAGTGAGTATTTCCAGTCCCTTTTCACACAGATGGACTCTGAGTCACTGAAAGTTGTCAACTTGGACTTCTGTGAGCCTGACGCCTTTGAAATAGTTCTGAATTACATTTACTCCTCCTCGCTGTTTGTCGACAAAGGCAGCCTGGCGGCCATTCAAGAGCTGGGTTACAGCCTAGGAATCCCTTTCCTCACAAACATTGTGTCAACAAGACCACACGCATCTTATTGTGTTTCCAGAAAAAGGCTGTCGTTCTCTGAGGGAGACAAGAATGATGTTCAGACGAGAGGCGTCATAGTGTATCGGGTTCAGAATGACACACCTCATCCTTCATGCTCAAATTATCCGAGAAAAATGTCAGAGACGTCATCATCGTCTCCCTACTCTGCTCGAGAGATAGCTGCCCCTCCGTCGGAACACACCTCGTATGAATCAGACAGAAACTCTGAATTGTTTAGCAGAAAAGCGTCTGAAAAGAGCGAAGCTGATTCAGTGACTTCCACCTATGCGTACGCCTCCATATTAAAAGGGAATGCTTCAAACATCACGTCTGTCAGGCCCCAGCTGACGTCATCGGTGTCTTTCAGTGATGCTGAAGTGCAGCACATCAGACTGGATCCTGGCATTGACCAGGACACCAAAGAGGAGACGCAGGAGCCCGACTATCACACCAAAGTGCCCTTTCAGGGTCAGGCCGGTGAGCAAAGCCAGACCATAGACAGGAGCGGGCCTCTCATTAAGAGCTTACTCCGTAGGTCGTTATCCATGGACAGCCCCGTTCCAGTTTTCTCTCCAACGCTGGAACTCAAGGAGCTGCAAAACCGCGAGCAGTTAGTTGTTAACGTCACGTCGAAAGGAACTGGGACGGAAACGTCTGCCCACAACGGCAACTCCAAAAGAACATCTCCCCTGGTTCTCAGGTCAAAGCATCCCAGCAGGTATGATGAAGAAACTCAGGTAGAAAGAGAGTTCAGCGTCAAAACGGAGCCCAGCAGTCCTCTGGCCGACCCCATGGACATCATTCGGATTACAGTCGGCGACGCGTTGCCAGTCAGTCTTAAAGACTTGCAGACAATTTACGATCAGGAATCCGGGCCGGACTTGAATTCTTTTGGAAAACGAAAGGACAGGCCAGACAACAGGAGATACCCGTTTAAAAAGACCAAAATATTTAAGGAACATTCCTCCTCTCTGAACGAGAACGTCACACAAACAGTACCTCGGAGCACCGACAGCGAGGAGTCGCCTCAGAACAAGTTTTTCAAATGCTGGAACTGTTTAAAGGTTTTCAGGTCCAGCGCTGGACTACATCGACATGTAAATATGTATCACAACCCTGAGAAGCCCTACGCTTGTGATATCTGCCACAAACGCTTCCATACCAACTTCAAAGTGTGGACTCACAGCCAAACGCAGCACGGTGTCGTACAAAACCCAGCCTCGTCCTCCAGCTCCTCCATGCTAGATGACAAGTTTCAGAAGAAGCTGATAGATATAGTTCGAGAGAGGGAAATAAAGAAAGCCTTGCTGTGGAAGTTAAAGAGGAACAAGCAAGGTTTGCAAAGTCCTACGCTCGGCAAAAAGAGATCAAGGCCCAGCTTCATTTGTCCATATTGTGGGAAGGTCTTTGTGTTCCAGTCTCAGTACAGACAGCATTTAAGGACGCATGCTGCAGAAAAAGCAGAGGAGACGCCGAATGAAGAAGTCCTCTACCCGGAGCAAAATGAGATCATTCATCAGAAGGACTCAGAACCCGGCGTTTACTCCTGCAGGCTGTGTAACATGAAGCTGTCTTCGCTCTTTGAGCAGGGCGACCACGAAAGAGGCTGTCGACACGCGACCGTGTGCCCCTACTGCGGCCTCCGCTTCTCAAGCCCGGTGGTCAAAAAGGACCACGAGATGCATTGTAAGTACAAGAAACTGACGTGCCTGGAATGCATGCGGACCTTTAAGTCCTCCTTTAGCATATGGCGCCACCAGGTGGAGGTCCACAACCAAAACATGATGACTGTTAAAGACCAGATTCACCTGAAGCAGCGAGAGGACGATGAAGAACCGTCTGAGATGCTCGTAGAGGAGCATTTCGCCCATGGGCCTCTGGTGACCGGGAGCTCGAGAGAGAGCGTCAGCTACAGCGACTCCTCGGGTCCACCCATGTATGATTCAGAGGATTCTTCATCCTGTGTGCCTGAGGACCTGAGCATGGGTCACCTGGGCAAGCTGGTGGTGAAGGAGGAGCCGGTAGAGGAGGCCGTGAGCGAGATGGAAAACACAGAGACTGATAAAATCGGGCCCGAGGAACCCGGCGTGTGGCCGTGCGAGAAATGCGGAAATCTGTTCGGTTCCCGCAAAGACCTGGAGCGACACCAGGAGCTGCTGTGCCACATTAAACCCTTCATCTGTCACATCTGCAACAAAGCCTTCAGGACCAATTTCCGCCTTTGGAGCCACTTCCAGTCCCACATGCAGACGGCCCACGAGCCGGGAGCCAAAGAAATCGAGAGGCAGCCTTCGCCGCCGTCTCCCTCCGCCGTCCCGACGCTTCAGAACTCTCAGCGGCCCTCGCCGCAAGCGTCTGTGCTCATGTCCCCCCAAACGGCACCGGTAGCCGCCGCAGCGACGCAAGAGGAGCCCAGCAGCCCAGAGCCCTGTAGCTCATTGGTAAGCAAGACGAAAAGACCCGAATTGGAAGGGCAGCGCCGCAGCCGCAGCCCTCTGTCAAGGTCAAACAGCATGGAGAACCCAGGCGGACCTCAGGAATCAGAAACACTCTTTTACCATGCACCCTCTCTCTCTGCCTTGGTATTTAAGAGGCAGTACATGTGCAAACTCTGCCACAGGACCTTCAAGACGGCTTTCAGCCTCTGGAGCCACGAGCAGAGTCACAGCCACATGTGAGCACCACACAGGTCAAAGAACGCATTTCACTTGAGACAATACCAACACACATCAGCCTACAAATGGAAGACTTTGAATGTATAGTTTATTCTCTTGCCTCCGAGGTCATATATTACAGTGGACTTGTTCATTAGAGGTGTTTAACGTGAATGTGCAAACAAGTGCTAGAGTCCTCTGTGAGATGAATAACTGGTTTATTTTCCTCTCAACAAGCTGTAAGCATTTCCCTATTTTCAACCTCTTTTGATGGTCTACTTGTAACAATCTCTCTCTGTTTTCCGCCTCTTATTACCTCCATTGCTCCACTTTTTCATAGGTTCAGTGGAAATAGGTACAACTATATGTACAGGCTTTTTTTAAAAGTGTTGATAAAGTGCTTTAAACTCATGAAGGCTGCAGTTAAATTAAAAAAGTAGTGCTTCGCTTTTTGTATTGAATCTATCTCTTGATGTGAGTGATATCTCATGGCATAATATTAGTGGCCTCGACATTGTATTCAATATGCACTTTGTTTAACTCTTTTTGCATAAAGTGCAAAATGTTTCTTTGGGTCTCTTTACTAGCTGAGATGTAAAGGCTGCAGATGTAAAATAACAAATGCCCCCCAATGGTTACTGTTTTGTTTCTTTATACTTATAGGAATCTTTTGCATTTGTTCCTTTATATTTCTCATCGCATTTTTTGTATTTTTGTTTGCCCATTGAATAAAACCTTCAGTTGTAAATTGAAACCACACACTGTACATCAAACGCGCCTCAGACGCTTGTTGTTTTAAACATTTCACTATGCAGCCTTGATTGTCTGCTTATGTTATTTGCCCTGTACATTTAAACTGCATTGATAGCCTGATGTGTCCATTTTATTAATCATCAGATGAATTAGATGTTACAGTCATAAGTTTTGAGAGAGTATTTTTTATTTTTCAAAAGTAAACGTTTCTACATTTTCCTTTTCGAACTATCTTACCTGAGTTGATTTGGTAGCATCTCAAGAAATAAAAATTGATCATCCAAAGAATTTGGTTCATCATCTCAGCTCTGAGAAACCAGTTTGGAATATTTAGAACAATCTAAGCAGACTGCAGCAAGAACCATTACATGGAAATTAAGACTTGATTTGTGTTTGTTAGAGATCGTTACAGATTTCAAATTAAAAGTTCATCAATGACTGATTCACCAGTGTTATGTAAATACTCATAAACTGATAATTTGCAGTTGAACACATTTGGTAATCGACTGGGTTTTGCGATGCTTTGATTGCCTTATGCAACTTGAAAAACAGTTTGTCGATATTCGTTTACATTGAAGCACAATCGAGTTCCAGACGACACGTGTCTCAGGCTTTTTGAAGGCGTTTCTGTCGAGATGATGGCGATATAAGGAAGCAAATGTATGAATGGTGTGCTCCTGCTTCCTGAAGATTTATTATTATTAAAGACTGTGTTTGATTGTATTTTGTTTCACAATTTTATTCTTATAAATATTTAGTCTTTCTTCTGCTTTAGCTTGATGGATTACAACTTATGATTGCTACTATTTGGGAGACGTTGTCCTCAGAGCGCTCTGCCCAAACTGTGGGAATTTGTATTCCACTAATTGAGCAATGTGTTTTGATGTTAAATTCTTTGGAGAGACTCTGTATTGATAATAGTGCTCTTAATTTGTTGTGAGAAATCTTTCTGAAGGTTTCACAGATATGAATAGACTTGTGTATATGGAAGTGTTTGTATCTTCAATTTTGTACCAAATTTTCTTAGTAAACAAAAGGTTTATCTTTTCAGTGTTCCTGTGCTCTCATTGCAATAATGACTGTTTGTATCGGCATTGGTTGGATTGTTATTGCTTTTGGAGACTTGCAGCTGTTTTGTGTTTAGGTTTTTCTACAGTTTTGTGCTTAATTTCTGTAATAAAGAGTAACAATGGATGATATACATATCCATCTCATGTAGTATTTGAGTTATTTAGTTGGAAATGGTCAACCCTACCCAGCCCTGCAGCAAAAGTTGGACTTAATCAAACATCCCTACATTTACAGGCATTTAGTGACCCTGAGTAAATGTTTGCTTAGCTTGATTGAACTGAATATCCTTCCTGTGTACAACAAATATTACATGTATAAAACAATGTACTAAATGTAGAGGGCCTAGAGTTTGCTCATTCACACCTCCCATTGCTCCTTAATTTTATGGCAAGAAAACCTTTTTTGCCACATATTCCTAAATCTATGAACCCTTGCGCCCAATGTTAGGTTTTCAAATAAAGATATGACTGTCACGCTAAAGAAAATTACATATTTACACAGTTAACCAGATATTAACTAGTTTTTGGTCTTGTCATGTGACCGGGAAGGCAAACACAAGCCTGTTGATGAGTCTACCTGAGGCAGTAAAGTATGTGGAAACGGACACACACATCATCCTGTTGGCAGACAAACCCGAGCCAGAGGGATGTTTTGGTGACAGTTTCTCATTGGAAAATTGGGAGTGAACTTAGGAGGCGTTTGCTCTTGTTTAGGAAAAATGGCCAAGTGGAAATCCTGTCCTACCCATGAGTAAGGTCACACTCCATGAAATTTTGAGCAGAGAGGAAGTTTTCACAGAGATGAGGAAATCTGCTCTCATTCCTGGCCATAGCGTTTGCATTAAAAAAAAGTTGGTTTTGTTATCAGTTATTACTAGAGCTGCCATACTTTAAAACTCCTTTATTGACACAGTAATTAGCAGCTTTGACATTTTTGGAGAATTTTGCTGATACATAGTGTTAACTGCTGTTTTCAAGCTGGATTTCAAGATGGAGAAAATAAGTTGTAACTTAAATACTGTGACAAAAAACTTTTAAAATAACATCAAAAAGTCCACCATACTCAAAAGCAATACAGAACAGCACAAAAATTGCTAAGTAAAAAAAACTGTCACTGCTTCATTGTACTGGGAGTAAAAATGACTAATATCTTCTTGATCAAAGAGGCACAGCTATAGAGAAAATCAAGGACAAAATCATCCACATTATTCTGGCTCTGTTCTCAAGCACCCTCACAGTGCCAGGGTGTCCTTAATCAGCCTCCTCATTGTTGTGCTTACAGAGGTACCCAGAGAGTCAGTGATCTGGAAGTTGATTTTGTATAAGTACGGCTGGACATCTTTGAGACTGGTGTCAAAGACGTTATCTAGGTCAGACATGGTGGGCATCTTTGGAAGGTATTCATGGCGGTTGATAACCTCCACGACATTGATCACCTTCTCTCCCAGCTTCTCACCCACTTTCTCGCGACAGATTTGTCTCTCCTGCTCGTTGGCGAGGTTCACCACGTTGACCTTGATGCTCCACACCTCCCAAGGGATACTTTCATCAGAAAAAGGCCAGCGAGATCTCTTCTTCTGGTAAAACTCCAGGGAGATCTGCCCCACGCCATCATTGCCAGAGTTGCTCAGAGCCTCCTGTAGCCAAAACATCATGTAATGGTCAAATTGCAGGCTTGTGCACGCATTACACTCACAAATCACACTTTTAAAAGCACCAATTACCTTGAATTCGAACACTGCTTTCCTCAGAACTTTGTCCAGCTCCTCTGAAGACACTCTGACGAAGGAAAAATCGATGAAGTCGCAGTCGACGTCTAACGTGCCCACCGTGCCAATGGAGTAGGTGCCCTCTTTTTTGTAGTGAAATTTCCCGGTGCTGCGATGCAGTAGAATCGTGTGCAGCAGGGCCAGCATTGCCTCTTCCACCTGCCTCGCCTCCACGGTTACTTCGAGAACTTCCGAGCGACAATTCATTGCAAAACAGGGGTGACTTCAATAAACACACGACGACACAAAAGAGGTGACGATGGCTTCTGTATGCTAGCTCAATCCGATTCTCTTACGGAAGTTGGCTTTATTCACCTCTACAAATGGGCGGTGCCTATTTCATATAAATTATTGCAGTATATTAAACTAAAATATATATTCCTTTAAAAGGTTGCTAACCCACAAATGTAATTTGTTCGGAGTCAGCAGAGGTCCATAGGTACAGGGTAATCAACAAGGCAACGTATTTACTACAAAAGAAACCGGAAGCAACATTGTAGATGTGCTACGGCAAGTCGGAGAGATCAAAAAAAGTTTGTATTTTTAATTGTACATAGTATTTTAAGTATATGTTTAATGTTATAGTTGTTATGTAAAATAGTGCATAATAAAAACAAATAAAAATTTTAAACCTTTATAAACCCTTTAATACTTAGTTTCGGTTAGTGAAAGACGTTTCTTCGCACGACCGCAGAAGTCAACAAACGTTCGCTTCTTTGCCGCTGTGCATTCTGGGAATCACAGTTTGTGCCACATATCCGTTTCGAAACGGCAACTTCACAGAGTCCGACTGGGCTGTGGACCAAGTCCGGAGGGTCGGAGTGCTCTTCACGTTTTCTAGGATGTTTGCCCTGGACTGGAGGTCAATTTCTGGGGACTACTTGCCGGAGCTCACCCGTCGCCCATGGAAATCAACCTTTTATGAATAACTTTGGAGCTTTGCAGCTAATGAAGCAAGTTGAGCAAACTGCGGCGAATATTAGCTAACTAAGCTAACAACTATATTCAATGAGAGAAGGAAAGCATTATTCCCTGGAAGATTATGCTAATCCAGAGTCTACCTTTGGTTTTCTGACAATACTTTAGGTTTTCCGTGCGCAATCCGACGCGTCCATATGACTTTCTCAACCTGCTATGGAGGACTGCAACATGGATAACAATAAGCATAATTTGCTTAAGGTGTCGAGATCTGTGTTGTTATCACTGGAGAGAGATTTCTTCCACTGATATCGTCGTTCCCTGACCAAATATATGATGAGACTGCCAGGAAATTTCATAGAGGAGGCCTAATAAATATCGTTTATATTTGCCAAGAATGTCCGACTTGGGAAGTTCCAGTTCATATTTTGGTTTGGAGGATCCACAGTGGCTGTGCATGGTCACACTTTTCATCGCCTCACTGGTTACTCTCATACTGTATTTCGTGCAGTATTTCCAACAGCAGGTTTTAGGAAAAAAGCAGAGAGAAATAGAGGACAATGCGGCGAAGGAGGAAGCAGCTTCTCTGCTGGGATGGGCGCTGTCACTGAAAAGCTGGAAAAGTCAGTGGAGAGGAGCTTGGTGCAGGGCTTTGAATGAAGAATCAAGGAAACGAGGGGTAAGTCTCATGACTGCCAAGCCTACATTTTACTGTTTCATGCAGGTGACTTCAATAAAGAAAGTAAAAGGAACTTTGGAGGATGATGTTGCAGGGATGATTTGGTACAGATAAGCTTTTGTTGACTCAACATGTTCGAATCATACGCCATTATTTGAATTTAGACACACTTATGATGATTCAAATCCAAGCAAACATCTCTGGTGGCTCCACTCCACTGGTGGCTCCACTCAACATTACATAACATTTTTTTACTTACCTGTGTTGTTGAAGTGACACCCTGCAGCCAGGATTGTTGTGTAATTACTGTCAACAATTTCACTGTCCTGTGAGTTGTATAATTGGTGTTTGTTGCTAATGTGTCTGTTGTTCTGTTCACCAGGGTCGTGTTCGCTTGACGTTTGAAGAAGAAGATGAACTTCAGGCGTCGGAGCTCGTGGTCAGCCAAGTGTCAAGCTTTCAGAAGTCGGACGGAAAAAAGGTACTCTCACCAAGTCTTAAGCTATTTTAATCTATACAAATGAAAAAAGCTTTTGTATTTTATATTTGTTTTTATCAGCAATGAATGAATGTAATTTTCTGAGAGTGTTTAGATAGATATTAACGAATGTTGTTGTCGAATCCTCTTCCTTTTAAATTTATTTACATTTATTCCTGTGATTTCTTCAGGATTCATTTGATTTATTAACACCTATAGATTTTAATCGTCTCATTTATGTACTTCTTGAAACAGATTTCACTCCTCAATCTGTGTAGAACAAGCAATGCAATGTCGTGCTGCATTTTAACCGAGCTCTGACTCATCAACCCGCCAACGTTTCTGCACCCCCATCAGTTCAGATTTGGCAAATTAATCTTCTTAGCAGTTTATGAAGTGTTCACATGTTCATTGTATATTGGAATCCACAATTAATAACAACAATTCTGCTGTAACAAATCTATGAAATGTTTCTTCTATCAGTCATAATACAGTACATGCTGTTTGTGCCAGCGTGCATCAGACTGTGTGGAAAATATTCTCCAACTGGAGGGCTTTTATTTTTGACAGCAAGGTCAGATAGGTACGAGTCACTCGATGTGTTACTGGTCCGGTCAGCTCACCGGTGCAAACTCAGCCCTTTCTTTGTCAGCGTCGTGTTATTGACCAAAACAGTTGCTCCGTTGTGAATGCAGTGTTAGAGTTTAATGAACAGGGGATTATATTACCGTGTGTGTGTGTGTGTGTGTGTGTGTGTGTGTGTGTGTGTGTGTGCCACCTTTAAGAAGCTTACGCGACTGTCAAGCTCAGCACTTGTAGGCGAGAATGTACAGCACCTTTATGCTAAGGTGTCCACTCACAGTGATCTAATCCCCATCTAGACACAAAGGCACTCACCCCCCCCCCAAAAAAATAAATACATGCTATCTAAAAACACCACGTTACCACAGTGTGCTAATTCATTACATTGCAGTGAAGTTGATTTTTGATTGACTCTGTAAATAAAGTGTTTTGGGAGTTTTTGTAGACTTTCCTCCAGTTCAACGGCCCCAGAGACAAATACTTTGTTTTTCTCAATGATCAGTGTTGACAAAAGTCAGACTGGTTTTGTTCTGTTTGTGTCATGTATTTCAGATGTAACACCTGCTAAAATGAAGGCATTACATCTCATCATTCACAACAAATTCATTTTTCCGTTGTGTTCATGTTAGAGCTGTAACCATATTGAGTTGCTGTTGCTGCTTCAGCTCCAATGTTTGCAGCAGATTGTCTGTTCTCACCCTAACGTCTCACTTTGTCTTCCCAACAGGCGGCTTCCTGCTGTGTGGTCGGGGAGAAGCTTCACTTCTCCGTCAGCGCAGCTTCCACCACCGCGGCTTCAGCAGATCCTCATAAATACACCGTCTGTATAGCACCGCTGGAGCTGAAGGTAGAACGTGCCACAGGTGGTTCGATGACTGCTGATGAAGTTGTTGTTTTGTGCACTTTGCAAAACGACGCGTCTGAGAAGTTGCTTACATCCTTTTAAAGTTGCTGAGGTTTAGTTTGACAGGGCATTTTATTGAACGGGGGTTCCAGCTTTAGCTCGCTGCTGCCTGGAGTCTTAGATTGAATAGCCGGGATGGCTTTCTCTGTTTGGCAAATTTCCAAAAGTCTTCATTTAAAATCACTGTCAGGCCTATTTTCAGTCAAGCTCGCCTGCTTTATCTGCATTTACATTTATTGTACTCAATCCTGTACTCAGGATTGATTTGAATAAAGTTATGACATAAATAAATAATGTTCTGTTCCCTGGGATTTACAGGAATGTACTGTACTTTATTTATAATGGCAAGATCATCCAGTCGTTGAAACATTTCCATCACTCACTCACAGTATTTTATTAATGAGGCGTAAGTACAGTCAGAGGTGATGTGCTCTGCTTTGTAATGGCTGGTGTGCATAAATCTGCTGCCTATCATCCTGTTCTTGGGGTCAGTGTTAAATCTGTGCACCAATGTATGGATGCAAGCAGCTATACAGGCTAACCCAATTGTATTAAGTCTTGTTTTTAAACCAGTAAGGTGCTTGCCATCAATCCAGAGCTCATTGTGCCATAAATACAACCCGAGTGAGAGACGTGGAAGCTGCGTTGAAGGATTACCGTCGAGGCGGTTTTGTTTTGGTTGTGGATTGGTTGTTGTTTCAGGAAGCCTGGCGTCCCCTTTTCATTCTAATAGTTACGGCTGAGCCTGGAAAAGTCTGATGGGTGTTTTCAAATGTCTCCATTCACGCAGCTTTTAACTGAGATGGAGCTAGAATGATCTGGGCTGCTCAGTTCATGGTCACAATGCTCCCCCCGGCGCGCTGCGATGCACCACACGACCAGTCGCATGAGCGACACGCTTCCCCATCAAAGTGCAAATCCTGACTTTTGCATATCTGTCATATGACACAGCACACATCTCGCTCCTGTCGTAACCAGTCAGCTGGTTGTGAACCATAAAACCATTTCCTAGTACTCCCCCCCCAGGTCATGCCTGAAAGGGTTTTATTTTTCAGTCGGCATAGCCTTCTAGTTTAAGCTGCTGGTATGAAGTGATTTATCTGATATTAGCGCGGCCTGTGATGTTCATCTGGATCCCTCTGAGCGCCGTCATTGCGATCTGATGAGGCCTTTGTTTGGCACCACAGAGGCGGCTGTTCAGTCACACGCTGGAATCCAGGCATGCTGGGACAGGACGTCCCATTCTGTTTGCTCTCTCTTTCTCTTCTCTCTCCTCTTGTTTTCTGTCAGCTGACCTAGGTGTTGGTGTTCACCTTTCTGGCCTCTTCTCCATGACCCTTTTCACATTTGTGTGGCTGTCTGGAAAGGGGTGTCGCAAGTTTGTTGTGGGGTTTGGTGTCAGTTACTGGTTTTCAAGGTTTTAAGATCCTGGTTCCACACACATGATTCATATGAGAGGATAGAGTTCATAAAACAAAGAGAAGAACATCACACTGCTGTGACCAATCACGAGCCAGATATTACTCTGGCTGTTCAACCATTTCTTCAAATGTTCTCCCCAAGTCAAAATCCAGAAACCAGGATCCATTTGGACTCGTTCTTACCAACCAGTCAGTCAAACTGGTTGGTAAACTGGTCTGATCGATCCTGCGCCAATCACAGCACACGAGTTACAGATAATAACATCTGTCAGGTTACATGACATCCAATGCCATAACCATCCCGTTATGAGTTGAGTCACATCCTGAGAGTCGGTGCTGATGCTCTCCACGCCAGTTTTATCTAATTTGTATTGAAATACAGATTGAATATACGGAAAGCTCATCCCCAAAGGCATCATTACCCATCATGACTTTGTCTTCTCTTCATCCCTCAGCTCAATCTAAAGATGGAAGAATCTAAGGATGAGGTCAGGATGAGCTGGGACGTGTCCCACCTGGAGACAGGGGAGCTGCAGGTGACGCCCACTATCACCGAGGTAATTTTCGACACAAACCGGGTCCGTCTTTTTCTAAATATCTTTGAAAATGCTTTCTAAAGTGCAGCGTTTTGTCTAGAATAATGACATTTTATGACGCGTGACTCTGTTAGGACAATCCCAACACTCCCAGTGCAGCGATAATAATGGAGCAATTGAAGCAGCTGCTGTTTGCGACCCGTCCCTCTGTGCTGCTGAGCTGCAGGCCCGCTCAGGCCTCAGAGGTCAAGGTGGGTGTAGGAGAAATCTCAGGGAGTGGTTGTTTTATCATCCTTCTCATGTGTATGAACAACATGTTGCTCCTTCACTTCAATTAATCAACCTACTTCAGTTGTTGAGTTGTTCCCTTTCTGTGGTTCTTCCAATAGGCGGCTCGCAACAACATTGTCTCGCCTCCAAAACCCCCCCGCGCTCACGATTGGAAGCTACTGGTGAAGAATATCCGGGTGACTCTGAATCAGCAGGAAGATGCTGCAGGTTGAACATTCGTCTCCAAGTTTGTGATTTGTGTTAGGTTATTGTGGCCGACTGGTTCTTTGGTGGTAGAGATGAGTTTCTGCTTTCAGCTTTTCAGCTGTCACAACCCCCCTCCAAGATGTAGGTGGGCAGCAGCAAAGCATCATAACATCACCATACATACATCAGTCTGTACATCCAGTGAAAAGACTCTCCAAAAAACGTGGAGGAGATGTCAGACTATTGGCTGGGGGTAATCCATCAGTCAAAACGGAACAATGGTTGCAGTTTTTGAATACACACGCCCACTTCAGTCTGACAGTGAGTGTGGTGGGGGCCGTCGTCAGCCATAAAACGGTGTGACAAGATGTTTTCTTGTCTTAAAATCATCCACAACAGTCGTGTTTCGCTACCTAACGCGTTGAGTCATTGTCTGATTGTGTCAGGAGTTTTTAGGACTTCAGACGTCCTCCAGCATTCTCTGCTGACTGCTGCTCATCAGAAACGTGACACAGCTCCAACAATTATTTTTCTCCTGTGGCTTGAAGTGGGATCCAGCCGCTGCAGTAGATGTTCCATCTTTGATGCTACATTCATTAAAACTCAGTGCTTTCCCTGTATTTAAGCCCGGCTTGTAGCCATTAAAGTCCACTTTAGATGCTGCATGTTTTAAGCACTCGTCTTAGTCTCCTCTGACCTGTGCATAATTCATGAAGTACACAACACACAACCTCTGCTTTCCTTTAAACTGAGGCAGCAGAAGTAACTCTAATCATTTTACTCTAACTTTAGTAACTAAAACATGTTTTGATTGGTTCTGCAAGTTTATTAAAATATATTAGCAGTTTGATGTTGGATTACACTGTTTTGTTGTTGTCTGGTGTGTCTGCAGGCGGCATGAATCCTCTGTGTTCACTGCAGTTAGATGATCCTCCACAGAGGTTTAACACTTCTGTTTCAAAGAGCACATCCAATCCTGCTTGGGACCAGCCATTCATCTTGTGAGTATCAACATAGAGTACGAACGATCTCTGCTTCATACGATTGTACTTTTTGTTTTGTCTGTACTGTCAGCACCTGTGATGTATTCTCTTCCTCCCTTTCTTCCCCACCAGTGAATTGAACGGTCTTTCAAAGGAGCTCAATATTCAGTTAATAAACGAGGGACAACCTCAAGAGAGTAGGGAAATCACTCTCATTATTATCAACGTAAAGTGAAGATTTTTTTCTGTGTTTTCGGTGCTAGTCTGTGTGTTTCCTCTCTTCCAGATTCCTTACTCGGTCAGGTGTCGGTGCCTTTTGATCTGGTAAAGAAGCAACCCAAAGGACAGCAAACGTTTGCACTTATGACCAAAGATGGAGTGACTGGATCGCTCACTACTGACGTAAGAAGATTCAATGCGATTCAATCACATGGACGTTTTCTAAGCTATCAGAGCGATTGTGTCTCCGCTGGTCGGTTGCTGCTCTGGAATTACTGATGAAGGCAGGGCTCGAAATTGCAACCATTTTGGTCGCATATGCGCCCGAATTTTTATCAGTGCAACTATTAAATATATTTGGGAGCACCGGTGCGACTGGGGAAAAAAATCTGGTGCGCCTTTTTTTTCCTCTTCTCTCTCGCTCTTTCTCTCCCTCCATAGAGCAGGGGTCACCAAATGGCGGACCGCGGTCCGGATGCGGACCGAGTGATGGTTCTGTCTGGACCCGTAACCACTCCATGATAAATTCACGAGAGTAGATTTTCTTGGAGCACTTTTACTTGCAGTTCGCGGCTACAGACAGCGGGCGCTGCTCCTCCAGTTAATCCGGTAATAGCGCCACTCAGTTTAGCCAATCAGATCGTTTGTCTACCCTGAGCTGTCAGCGTACCAGGAAGTGAGACAGCTCGCTACCGCTGTGAGTTTACTGCTACAGGAGCACACAACAAGGGAGACAGCCTAGCTCCAAACGAAGAGAGGTTAACGAGGAAAACCGCTGGTTAACGATGAGTGGAAGAAATTTATGTTTATTCCTCCGTCAGGCAGTTCAAAACCATTTTACCTCATATGGTCTGAAGACGTAGCATGAATTAAAAGTGGTAACATGAAGCGCCACTATGAAACAAAGCACAGATATTTTGCGCAGAATTATCTCCTGAAGTCCGAGCTGAGGGCAAGATGACCGAGAAAAATGCAAACGAATGTTCACTAAAGGCATGGTTTGGCCCCTGACCCGGAGGCGGACCAACGCAGCATCCTCAGGTGAGCGTCTCTCATACAGTTTTGTGTGGATGTGGGGAAAACGCGCGTAGGCGCCGAGTGTGCACCCTCGAACGCACTACCGCGACAGTTTGTTTGATGTGGACACGTGAGTGTGGACCTGCCGGAGAATGTGCGTGAAACAGTCTGAGCAGGACCGCGGTCCTGCCAGGAAACAATGAGAGCGCAGCTGCGGCTGCTCTCCTGGGCGAGGGAGAGAGGCGCGCGGAACGGAGATGGACGGAGGGGCCTCTATCGCTCCGTCACTGCCTTGCTTTTGGGTAGGTGCTCCTAAAGTCTTTGCTGGTGCTACTAACTTCTAAATTTGGGAGCACCAGTGCTACCAAGAAAAAAAGTTCATTTCGAGCCCTGGAATCGAAATCAGTTTCGAAGTAAAACAGATTTCTCAGACGTAGTTTGATCAGTTCTGCATTTATTAACTCATCAGTCAATTCAATTACTCTTCATGTCTGACGCTGTTTTTTTCTGTGTGATCATTTGTTAATTTTAGTTTTCATGATTTTCAATTTCACTATTTTTGACCTCATCGCGTTTATATCAACAATATTTCATTCGCAGTTGATAATAATGGATAAATTGCTGTAATATCTCTTGTTGGTTTTTGTGCTCTTCAGTTTACCTACCTGGAGCCCAGTGAGGTGAGGTCCTGGCACCCTCCCACTCCAGTCTCCTGTAAGCGAGTGGAGATGGACCGTACAGTCATGCCCTGTGGCACGGTGGTCACCACAGTCACCGCGGTGAAGAGCAAACCGGGTCGACCCCTCCCCCTTGGACTCAGCACAGGTACAGCAATACAACGCGGTTAAATTACTGTTACTGGAACGAGTGGAATAATATTTCCCATCAACATGACACAGATGATTCAGAAAGTTTGTGTCCCCCCCTCAGATCCTGCACAGAAAACGACGGCCAACAAACCCAAACTGTCTGAGCGCCGTGTCTCAGAACAGGGGTCGATGATGGGGGCCCCCGTCAGCAAAGCCCTGTCCTCGTCCGACACCGAGCTGCTGATGCTCAACGGCACCGATCCGGTGGCCGAGGCCGCCATCAGGCAGCTGCACCAGTCCGCCAAACAGAAGCTGAAGTCACCAGTGAAGAAGAGCACCATCATCATCTCTGGCATCGCTAAAGTAACGACACGGTTCCACGCTAGAAAGACATGTAAACAACATGTAAACAACATGTAAACATAAATGCATTCTCACAGGCCCCCGTGTCTCAAGATGATGAGCTGTCTCTGATGGCGGGCTACGCCGCGGCAATGGATGCCTCCATGTCTGAGGGCAGCTCCACTCAGGACGTGACCACGGCGATCGCATCAGGGGCCAGTAGCCCTCCGGAGGAGCCCGAGCCCCAGGCGGGCCCCAGCGGAGCGGGCCCCCCGCCGGTGGACTGGGAGAGCCAGGCCGGAGAGGAAGGAGACCAAATGTCTCTGTCCATGTGTGTGTCTGAGGGGACCTGCAAGAAGAGCAGAGGTGAGAGGTCACCGAGGCAACTCGCCCCGCTTCCTGGAGCAACTGTGGGCACAGTGACATAACTGTCATTCCATAAATCACACTTTATCCCCCACCAGCATGTTTCCCTTCCAGGCAGGCATTGATTTTTTTCCACGTGGCCGTTTCACGGCCATCTGTTTCTCCTCAGTGATGCAGCCTGTTTGTGTTCTTCTTTCCCCCCCACCATCTCAAACCTTTTCTTTTCTGAACTATCGCCACTGCCGCCTTAGAGGAAAGCAGTGCTAAGCACACATTCTGTCTGCATGAGTAAGTTCCTTCACTGGTTACTCGTAGCATCCCCGCTATGGTAGAGTGTGCAGCATTTGCTAGCCATCAGTAGAGTAGAGAAAAGTTTCAGCGCGTCAACGCACCACACTAAGTTTGTGTTACCCTTTCCATTTCCGCTCCAGGCAGCTTCCTCCAGAAGAGCGCCAGACTTTTCTTCCGGCGGCGTCACCAGCGCAAGGACCCGGGGATGAGCCAGTCCCACAATGACCTGGCTTACCTGGAGTCTCCAGCCGGCGTGGAGCGGGCCAGCCGAACGGCCACGCTGAGCCGCATGCTGACCCGCAAGAGTAAGAACAAGAGCAAAGCCAACGGCTCTACCTCCATGGGGCAGCCACACGCGTGACGACCTCCTCCCGCTCCCGTCGCCTCAGTTCCTCCCACGACTCCCACCGCCGCCTCCACCTCAACTTGCACTAGGCTAACCCACCCTCGTCATGCCCGACCTGCATAGCGGAGGCTCCTGCATTGTGAGTGGGAAAACTGTGTAGATGGAAATACGTCCTCTCTTATTTACTGCTTTGTGTAAGAAGCAAGAATTCCAACAAAAGCAGGTCTGTGCACGTGAGGATGAGGCTCGCCCGTTGACGCATCATTTCGCATATTTCATCTGAATTTATGCAGCGTTTTTTAAAATCTTTAAGTGCTTTTGTGGCCTTTGTTACGGACAGAGAGGACCGGCGTGGGCCTTCGATTCTTAACGTGACCGACACTGAGGATACAGACTAAACTCTTCCTGCTGTAAAACCATATCCTGAGGTGAACCATCAGGACCAAAGACAAAGTGAAGAGTGATGTTTGTATGATTTGCACAATTGTACCGTTTTTTTTTTTAATTTCCAGTGCAATGACAGGAGCTTCTTGTGGAGTTTCATGTTAGAACTTTCTCAAAGGGAGATCATCTTTTTTGTTGCACAACTGGTGCAAATGAGAGATAGTAACATGACTACTTTTTGACACTAATACTATGAATTATGGCATTTATATCCTTAATTTAAAGCCCTTATGATATCATTTTAAATGGGACAGCAGCTATATGTAACATGCATATAAATGCTTCGAGGTTTCTGGGACGTGTCAGCCTTTAGCCTAAAGTCCGAATCAGACGTTTATGATATTCGTGTGCAGAGGTCAGGCAGTCAAGCAACACTGTGGCTAACAAATTAGCTATATGTGAATGTTTACCCCTCCCCACAGTGTTCACACGATATGCAGCTTTCTTTGTCTTCCTCGAAGATTCTTCCTGTACACTACTGTTATCAGCAGGGTTGTTATGTAAAGGGAACTGAATGAACCTTTAATCCAGGGACTGTGACGTCACACGCAGCCATACCCTACATTTATCCTACACTTGTTTTTATCCATGAGTGAAAAAACGTCTTATTATTTAACGTTTATGTTATTTTAAATCACCTTTTTGGGGGGCAACCACAAAGTCGGGCTGCTTTTTTTTTTTTTTTTAATCCAGCTGATGATTGTATTTTTTTTTTCGTAAGCGGCTTGTTGAAGTCATTTCTTTCACATTAACTACTGTTCCTTTCGATATCTGCTCAGACGATGTGGCGCAGCGGCAGACAGAACTAACAGATTGCCTTACAGTTATTCAGAGGATGATGTCACGGGTGGACTTGATACTTGATGTGACATTTTGGTTCCTTGAGGCATCCGCCATCGCATCAGAGGAGTGAAGGTTGCATGACGGGAGCAGGGCCGTGTTTCTGCACCATCAGTACCGACTATAATCATGAAGCCTATGCACATATCTGTTACCTGAGTGTTTACATGAATCGAGTTATTGTCAGAATGAAAACACTTGCTGTTCACGACAGGACTGCAGAGCTAGTGTGTCTCTGAGGTCCTGTATGTGGGATTTAGCGGCATCTGGTGGCGTGATCTTGCATTGCAGCCAGACACCTCAGGTGCTAGTCTTAACAGTTCCAACTAAAAAATGCAAAAGACACTCTTTAAATTCAATGTTAGATTTGTCCCTTCAAGGCTACTGTAATATAACAGCAGTGCAAAATGCCAGAGTATACGGAAGAAGCCCTGCTTGCTCTGTTGATATAAAAAGGCAAATTTTTAAAGACACAAAAACAACAGTTATTTATTTCAAACGATCATGTCCTAATAGAAGAATCATGTGTACTCTCTTTCGTGCATGCATTTTAACCCTACAGACTGGACCGTTAACGGTACATGGCAGAGCCGTGATCCCTCCTCACCACTCGCTCGCCACTATTCCTGTCTGCAGTCTGTCACATGATCCTAAAATATGTTAAATTCAGGCTGAGATCAGAACATGTTGTGAGTCAGATAGAGTCCTCCTCAAACACAGAGAAACGGGTTGTTAGATTCGTGCTCAGCTTTACAGCCCATGTGTCTGGCAGCCTGCTAATATCGGCTACTGTTATGCAATCACTCAGCAGTAGGTCTGTATGATTAATAAACCTGCTTCCTGGTGTTTTTAATTGGAATCTATCTGCTATGTGCACAGAAAACTGACTCCACCTTTATGGCGGTCAGACACTTCCGTGCTGGGACTTTAACTTATATGCTTATTGGGATTTTTTTTTTTTTTCCATTTTCAACAATAAAAGTTGAATAATGAAGATTTTGTTGCTGCTGCTTGTAAATATTTTACATCTTATGTTGGGGATTCTTAATCCAAGGCTTGTTAGTTTCTTGCAGTTAAAAATGATTAGCCACTAATTATATATGAATTCAATTGCTATAATACAGTTTAAAAAACAAGTTTTCTACTCCACAGACAGGTGAAAATACAACCTCTGAGGTGGAGGTAAATCAAAAACAGACATCTTAATTGCACTGAAAAATATGTTGTAACATGCAAAGCGTGAAGGTTTTGCAGGTTAAATTGCAAAAATTTTTATAAAAGCATCAACCAGGGTATCTGAAAAGAATCCAGTAAAATCTAAAACTTAACATTCAGTGTGCTGATGATACCAGTAACACCCTCTCTATGTTTACTTCTATTAGGATTAGTAGTGGAGTATTTTTTTTACTTTATAATAGAGTAAAATGTGTTGATTAACTCAGGAAACTTGTAACAACTAAACATTCACATCTGGTGGTTTCTAATTACAGCAATTCATGTATATTCAAAACAGATCCTGCATAATTCAGTAGAAATGAAAGGAAATTATTAAAAAACACTCCATCTCACACTTTTAATCCCTCTCTAGACAGTATTTAATGGAATCTTCTTAATCTGAGATTCATCCTCACAGAACTTACTTTATTTTTAATCATTTTGTTTTTGACGTATAAACAGGCTGGGAGAAATCATCAAATATTGTAGATAAAACCACTATCAATAACATTCAATTGATTAATAAAATATTTTAATGTGGGGGGGTCAAATTATCACGGGAGGGGAACTGAGTTCGCGTTTGTTGTGCCGCTTCGTCGCGTTCCCCCACGGCCTACAATCCCCATAATGCACCTGGCGCGTTCCGCTTCCGTACTTGCGCCGTTTCTGGAGCGGATTGGAACCCGGAGTCAGGATTCGATAAATGAAGGGTCCTCTGCAGAAAAGGTAACGTGTTTAACCTTAAATCCAGATCGAATCCTTAAAAAATAACGACGCAGCTGTGACGTAAGGCTGCAGCGGGCTCGTCCGGTTCGCCCCAAGGTCTCGGTAACCGTCCCCGCGGCGGAGTACTCGGCGCTAAACGGCATCGACTCCGGTTTGGTGCTTCTCGTCTCCGGTCCATCCGCCATGCCGACTGTTCTTTGTTGCATTGTGTGGAGCCGAGCCGCTCAGATCGGAGTTAAAACCCGGCTGGAGTTTGGGAGCCACTCAGATCCCGGATCCCGCCTCCCGTTCACACTGCACACGTTCACACGGCGGTTCCGGAGCCTGTCGGTTGGGGACGGTTCACACTGGTTTACATGAAACCAGGATGAACCCAGGGGTTGAAGTGGGCGCAGGGTTGAAGTAGTTTAAACTAGTTCTTTGTGTGTGAATGTGTGTGTGTGTGTGTGTGTGTGTGTGTGTGTGTGTGTGTGTGTGTGTGTGTGTGTGTGTGTGTGTGTGTGGAGGGGGGGGCTTGACCTCTTCTCCTGACCCCCATTCTTGCATCATTAACATGACGTCAGTATTCTCTCCATCTGCAGGCTGCTGTAATGGCTGAGCAGACGCCAGATGAGTTCATCTGTGAGTATGAGTCTCCTCTGGATGGTGATGAGGAGTCTGGGGCTGTGGTGACAGGTGTGTGTGTGTGTGTGTGTGTGTGTGTGTGTGTGTGTGTGTGTGTGTGTTACAGGGTGTGAAGACTGTGGCCAGTACCATGACTCAGAGTGTCCCGAGTTGGGGCCCCTGGTGACCGTCCAGGATTCCTTCGTCCTCAGTCGGGCCCGGTGAGCGACGCCGCTCCACGTTCTGTGAACAAGCACGACATCCACAACAACCCCCCCCCCCGGCACCAGCGGCGCCTTTTTATTTTTATTCTAAATGATAGTTAGAAGTTAGTCTTTTGAAGCTGACCCACTTTATTACAACACTTATTAAACAGGTCTAGGAAAAATAGAAGTAAAAAGAAGAAGTTAAAAAAAGGTTGTAATTCCCCCAAACTTCAAAAGACACCTCTGGAGAACACGCAGCTTAAAGTTACGTGAAAACAAATTACTTGCATCTTGGAGACAGACTCAGTTTAAATTCTAGTTTTAACTTGAAAATAAAAAAACACGAAAATTTTAAGTCTGCAAATGCCAAAAGTTATTGTTTTTACGACAGCTTATTAAACAGTTTTGGATTAAATTACTTTAAAACGGTAATTAAATGTAATTGTGCATGTATGATAGTATATATCCAATTTCTTGAAATTACCTTCTTGTATGTACAGTATTTTCCGCACTATAAGGTGCACCTAAAAGCCTAAAATTCTCTCATAAACCTCATAAGCCTTATAATCCGGTGCGTCTTACTTCAATAATAAATTTGCATTGTCTGTAAACATAAAGGCATTCTCGTATTTTTACTGTGTCATGTGACGCACTAAGGAAATCAGGCTAGCATTTAGCTCTCATCTCGCCGTCACTGATCTACCCTCCCATCATGCATCAGGTCATCCCTACCCAGCAGTTTGGAGATCCGACCGGTGGCTGATGGACAGGAGGGGGTGTTCGTCCTCCGCCGGCTGGTCAAGAGGACCCGATTCGGGCCGTTTGAGGCGAAGCGGGTCCCCCACCTGGAGAAGGAAGGGGCGTTCCCTCTCAAGGTTCCGTCCTGATGAATCTTAGACGCTCTGTTTTGGTATAAAAGCGATGGTTTCTCCTATTTTACTTCCTTTTCCTCTTCTTTGACGTGCAGATCTTCCAGCGGGACGGGATGTTGGTGTGTTTCGACTCCAGCAGCGAGGACGACTGCAACTGGATGATGCTGGTACGACCCGCCACCGACCACAAGCACCAGAACCTGACAGCTTACCAGCAGGATGACGACCTTTACTTCAACACCTCCCGGGTACGAGTCTCCATCCTGAGCCCCCGTCGCTCCTGCAGACGTTTCACCTCCGCTTCCTGCCTGGTGCGTCACTTCCTGTCTGCTTGTTTTCCAGGATGTGCTTCCAGGAACGGAGCTGCGGGTCTGGTACGGAGCTTTCTATGCCAAGAAGATGGAGAAGCCGATGCTCAGGGCTCCGCAGCCCCCGGTCCCCCCAGCAGGTAGGTGGCATCGCAGCACAGACATAGGTGTGGGGGCGCCACGTCGTTCGGTTGAGCTGCGTCTCACGGTTCTGTCTCTTTCGCCCAGATGTTACGTCTTCATCTGATGCGACAGAAACTTCTGAGAAAACTGGAGCCCACTTGCCTCCAGCGACAGAAGGAAAAAGTGGAGGTGAATACACCCGTCACTTCCAGGCATTCCAATTTAAAAGCGTTCCTTTCTGTCATTAAGGGCGGGGTTGTGTTAAACTTTCCATTAAAGTGCAATGTTTGATCGTTTCCAGCTCTACTTTACGATTTTACCCCCAAAAAACATCTTAAATTGACAGAAACGCTGCATTCACAGGCGACATCATGAGCCATCTCCACCAGGAGAAAACGGTAACAGATCTCCTGGTTCCGCCCCAAGAGGTCATCCCCCCCGGGGAGGAGAAGGGGCCCCCCGTTTCTTCTCAGCTGGGCCCCAAGAGGGGGCCGGGCAGGGGAAGGCGAGCTAAGGGACGGAGGCCTGGAGCTGCAGGCGGCGCGAGCAGGAACAGAGGTGAGGAAGACGAGCAGTCGGGCCTGAGCGGACAGTTTCGGAGTCAACATCCCGCACTGACATTCAGGAGTCATGCAGACGTGTGTCATCACAACAAAAGTAAAGATGCTGATGCTGGTTCATCCCATGCTCTGTTTTGGGATATGTAGAAGTCAAAGACAGAAAACGTTCAGCTGGAAGCAGAATTATTCCGTCTTCGTCTTACGTTCACAGCACAACACGGATTTTTCATTTTATTCACTGCTTCAGCAGTTAATATTTTTTATAAACCATTTATCTGCTGAAAACCTGGTGCAGATCCAGACACCAGCTTCTGGCTGCATCCCTGAGGAATCTTATCCCATTCCCATTCCCACTGCTGCAGCCTCCTAATTAAATCCCAGCAGAGTTTTTCTCTGGGCGACTGAACGGCCATTTAAAACGATCCAAGACTCCCTTCCAGAACCAAACGTTGGTGATGGAATCGGCCTTACCCTGCACACGCTGCAGTTTGACGGCTGATTGATGGAGTTGGTTGTTGTTAAACCACATCGTCAGCTTCTTGTCTTCACGTATGGAGAACACATCACTCAACTGTGACTGGTTTGTCCGCATTCCGCGGAGGCTCTCCGATGGATCGGGTTCACCGGAGTCGTGTTCCGAGTGTCGTTCCCTTACGGCGGCGCTACAGTATTATTTTTAGGTGCATTTACCTAAAGGGGAAAACTGAGCTGCCTGAGGGGAGGTTTCCTCTTTGATTGGGGTCAAATAAAAGATGTGAAAAGTCTTATATTGGATAAATTTAATGCTAACATGGCGTCTCTGGTGCAGACTTAAAGCCACGGCTGGAGAGGTCAGACGCGGCGGGGGCCCCGGCGGCGGAGATCAGCGGCCTGCTGGGTGCTCCAGAGAGCCGGGCTCCAATGAAGAGACACAAACCCAGGGAGCACAAGCGGGTTTACCGCTGCTCCCTCTGCAGCAAGGTCTTCCAGAACAGCAGCAACCTGAACCGACACATCCGATCACACGGTGCGCGGGAGAGAATCATCAGACGCAGTGAAAGTTGGAACGAGCAGATTGGTTGTTTTTTAGTTGTAACAGAAGTTGTTGTGTGTGTGTGTGTGTGTGTGTGTGTGTGTGTGTGTGTGTTTTGTTCCAGGTGATAAACTGTTCAAATGCGACGAATGCGACAAGTTGTTCAGCCGCAAGGAGAGTTTGAAGCAGCACATTTCTTACAAGCACAGCAGGAACACGGTGAGGAAGAGTTCAGACTGCTTTTACATAACCTGCACGTCGGTGCGATTAAATGTGTTTTCTGTGTGCGCCTGGCAGCCCGACCAGGAGTACAAACACAAATGCAACACCTGCGAGAAATGCTTTCGCCTGGAAAATGCCTTAAAGTTCCACAACTGCCGAACAGGTAGCACAGTTGTTTTTTTTAATGTCTTTTTTCGTTTGATAAAAAAAAAAAAAAGAATGTCCCCAATCAGATTTCATTCCTCACGTCTTCCTCTCTGTCCAGACGACAAGACGTTCCAATGCGACATCTGCTCGCGGTTCTTCTCCACCAACAGCAACCTCTCCAAGCACAAGAAGAAACACGGCGAGAAGCTGTACTCCTGCGAGATCTGCAACAAGATGTTCTACCGAAAAGACGTGATGCAGGAGCACCACAGGAGGCACGGCGTGGGTGAGTCGCTGCCAAAGAGACGGGTTCAAGAACTGCGTGTCATATTTACCTGAAGTAGAAAAAGCACACGAGTCTATTTATGAAACGTCTTGTCTGAGCAGGACCAAAGCACATGAAGAGGGAGGAGCTGGAGGCCAACGGAGAAGAAGGGACCAAGTACAGGAAGGAGCCGTCGCCCTGTCCCGTCTGTGGCAAGGTGAGGTCAAAGGTTAACATCTGCGCTTGGCATAACTGCGCGCAGACGTAAGCGCACATGCTCCATCAGTGACGTGCGCACAGGTGTTCTCCTGCAGGAGCAACATGAACAAGCATCTGTTGACTCACGGCGATAAGAAGTACACCTGCGAGATCTGCGCCCGCAAGTTCTTCCGCGTGGACGTCCTTCGGGATCACATTCACGTTCATTTCAAGGTGAGGCAGCGGCGGCGGTGGCGATAGAAGGCTCACGTCGTTCCTGGGAAATGAGGTTAATCACCTCTGGGTGTTTTGCGCTACCAGGACATCGCCTTGATGGACGAGCAGGAGAGAGAGGGATTCATCAAGAAGATCGGGATCTCAGCGGGCAGCAGCGACGACTCAGACGATGAGGACGAGGAAGACGATCCAGAGCACCACAAGTACAACTGTAAGAAGTGTCAGGTGAGCTTTGCCCCGACAGGAACGAAGCCTTGACTGTACCCACTTATTAACTCTCGATAGTGGGTTTTGTCTGCGTGAAAACGCTCCAGGCGGTTCACAGATGAAACTTTTTTTGCATGCATGAACTCCCTCTTTGTGTGTGTGTGTGTGTGTGTCTCCAGCTGTCGTTCGCAAAGGGCAGAGAGTACCTGAAGCACATCATGGAGCAGCACAAGGAGAAGGGCTACGGCTGCGGGATCTGCAACCGACGCTTCGCCCTGAAGGCCACGTACAACGCTCACCTGGTCATCCACCGGGAGCAGCTGCCCGACCCCGCCGTGCAGAAGTAAGAGTCAGGTTTAGTCAGCAAAATCACCACATGTAAGAATCTAAAGAGCTGAAGTTACAGAAGGACTGGAATTGAAAGTTAAAATATCTGATCACAGGAAAGCACCTGAACGCACCACGTGAGTCTGATCGCTTCTAATCTACTCACCTGTCACACAGGTACATCCATCCGTGTGAGGTTTGCGGTCGAATCTTCAACAGCATCGGGAACCTAGAAAGGCACAAGATCATCCACACCGGTGGGCGTCCGAGTCGTGTGTGTTTGTGTGTTTCTAAATGTTTTGGCTCACGTGGTGACGTGTGTTTACGTGTTCATCCAGGAGTGAAGAGCCACAGCTGCGATAAGTGTAACAAATCCTTCGCCAGGAAGGACATGCTGAAGGAGCACCTCCGAGTTCACGACGACATCCGTGACTTCCTTTGTGCCGAGTGCGGGAAAGGTGCGGCCCCCTCGCCGCGGCGCGGTTTGGGTTTGTAGCTCCGTAAATGGATGCGACTCGGAACGTAACCGCTTCTCCGTGCAGGCATGAAGACGAAACACGCTCTGAGGCACCACATGAAGCTTCACAAGGGCATCAAGGAGTACGAGTGTAAGGAGTGCAACCGCAAGTTCGCCCAGAAGGTCAACATGCTGAAGCACTACAAGAGACACACAGGTGAGGGTTTGACGCCGGTTCACGAGCCATGTAAGAGAATTAAAGCGACTCTGAGAATCTAACGTCTGCACTGATGTGTCGCTTTATCTGCAGGCATAAAGGACTTCATGTGCGAGCTGTGTGGGAAGACCTTCAGCGAGAGGACGACCCTGGAAACGCACAAACTCATCCACACAGGCAGGACTGACAGCTTCATCATTGTTAGCGTGTTAGCGTAGCAGAAAGCTCTTGAACGAGTTTCTGTGTTGCTGCTCCGCAGTGGGGAAGACGTGGACGTGCGCCACCTGCGATAAGAAGTACCTGACGGAGTACATGCTGCAGAAGCACGTCCACCTGACGCATGAGAAGGTGGAGGCCCAGTCCTGTCAGCTGTGCGGGACCAAGGTGTCGACCCGCGCCTCCATGAACCGACACCTGCGCCGCAAGCATCCCGAGGTGAGTTGGCGGGAACGATCCGCATCCCGAGTTCAAAACGCCAGGCTGGAGAACCGCGTTGAGATGTTCTCCTTCACGCCTCCAGGTGGTGTCGGTGAGGATCGACGAGTTCGACGATCTTCAGGAAACGTCGACAATCAATAATTCGTCCATCAACATCGTGCAGGTTTGATTACAGCCCTTGTTTATGCTGGAGTTACATTTAATCCATCATTTAATCCTAGCATTTCCGTGTTAACCCTTCTACATGATATTGCATTCTGGGTAATGTGATCTCAGAGAGACCAATCTCATTCTCATGATCGACATCCTTTTCCTCTCCAGCCTTCTCTGACTCTGGAAAAAGACGGATTGGTTCCGGAGCGGCCCGGCCGACCCTCCCGACACCCCAAGAAGAAACAGAGGGTCCAGACCGAACCGGAGCTTTCGGAATCCGACGAGTACGTCGACTTCGCCGAGCCGCGGAACGAAGTCATGGAGGAATTCAGCACCGTCGTCGTCGGCGACGAGACCGAAACCAGCTCTGCTGTGCAGAGCATCCAGCAGGTGGAGATGAAACGTTTCACGCACGTTCCCATTTTATTGTCGCAATCAAATATTCCGTCTTAGCTTCCTGCGGCTTAGATGACAGGAAACGGGCGCGTTTGTGTGCTGATGCATCAAAATCACACAGACAGCCGTCACGCTGTCACACAGAATCGATCAAATTATGTATTGATAATATAGATGATCCATAAATGATGGTTCTGTATTATTAAAACCTGTTTTTCCTTAGGTTTTCTTTTTTCATTTGATCAGAATATTCTTTTTTTTGGTATTGTTAAGAAAAGCAAATAAATGAAAGCTAAACAGACAAGAAATTAAATGATAAATTAATCATTAACATCTAAATAGAAGGAGGTAGAGCTGATCAGTCATTTATCAGAAGGTTGGTGGTTCAATTCCCACCTCTAGCTGTGCATCATAGTGAGCAAGGCATGAATGTTTTAGGAAGATATGTTAGTACATTTTTAGCGACATTTAAAAAGTAAAGTTGTTTTCTCTGACTTTTCCAGGTGGTGGTCCTCGCCGACCCCAGTGCCCAATCGGCCTCCTCGCCCAACAGCTCAATGGGGTTAACCAACATCACGGTCACACCCATCACCAGCCACGCCCCCACCCAGTTCACCAGCCTGCAGCCGGTGGCCGTGGGTCACCTGACCGCCAGCGACCGGCCCCTCACCCTGGACAACTCCATCCTCACCGTCACCTTCGACACCGTCAGCGGCTCCGCCATGCTCCCCGAGACGGTGGGCCCCGGCGGCGGGGGCGCGGCCCCTCAGTCCGTTGCCCACTTCATCAACGTCACCACTCTGGTCAACCCCATGGGCCACCAGATGGAGGCCCCCACTCTGGCCTGGAGGCCCGTCACTGCTGCTGAGGGCGCCCAAGGCGGCCCCGTGGTGGAAGCTGCACAGGAGGGTCAGGAGGCCACCAATCCAGGCCAGGAGCCGGGTCAGCAAGTCCAGAGCCAGCCGCCGGCCCCCCAGCAGCAGCCGGGCGGGGCCACGCAGCAGATGTTCAGCTACTAGAGTTGGACTGGAGGTGCTGGTCGCCTCACTCACAGACGTCACTGTAGAGAAGTAGATTTTATCAAACTGTACAAAACGTCACCCAGATGCCTCTCCAGCCCCAACAGAAAGATGTAATTATTATTTTCTTTGTTTTTTTATACTGATGGGGGAAAAAAAAGTGGCTGAATCGATGTACAAAAAAGAGAGTTAAGATACATTTATCCATGTTAGTTGTCCCTCCTCTGGAAGATTTACATTTCAAACCAAAGCAACATTATAAATCTAAATATGCCTTATTAACTTTTTTTTTTTAAAACAACATGTTTCAAGTTTAAGCTGCTGCTCAGAATATTAAATATGAACTCATACCATCCTGGTAAATGAGACGTGACAAGTGCAGAGGACAGTTTAAGTGAAACACTTTTACTGTTTAGTGGTAACTAACGGACACACATTCATGAAATGTTATTTTTAAATGTTGTGAACTGTAATTGTTGAGTCGTCTTGGGGGGGAAAAAAATCCCAGAAGAGTTTTTGTACTTTGTATTTTTAAAGAAAATACTTATTTCAAGCGTTTGTGTGTTTGTCTTCATCTCGTTCTGTGTGATCAGCGGTGATGATGGGAGAATCGTCTTTTTTAGATCAACGTGATCTTCTGTCCTGGATTGAATTTATTTTGAATTTCTAAAATGTAAAAGTTTCTTCCAAACCTTCCACTAACTTTAGAGAAAATCCATTGTGTAGTTTTTGTGCAGAAAGTCAAACAAACCAGATGGATCGCTTCACCTTGGTGGTGATAATGCAGATTTGCTCTGACATGTTTTTTTTTTTATAAAGCCACACCCAAATGGTTTTTTCAAAGCCAAATTGGGACAGAGCCAAACCTGAAAGCAGATCCATTGGATTTATGTTGGACTGAGATAATAATCATATTTATCCTTTAATTTTGTCACCTCTATCCACTATTGATCCCTTTTCAAGAATAATCTGATGTGGATTCTTTCCATTTACACTTTTGTTCTCAGCACAGCAGCCTGACGATCTTTACGTGACAAAAGTCAGCAGAGGACATCTGAATTTTGGCATTTTAAACATTAGGTACATAGACAAATACACAAAAGGTCACGACTCAAGAGCGTGACTGTTTGATTCACATACCAAACTGTTAAACTACCTGCTTTTACATATATTGGAAACGAGAGAGACTTGAAGTACATATCTGAACTGTCATCCACTAACGTCAAGATGAAATTTATCTGAATGACCTGAAAATAGAAGAAATTTTTGGTTGTGCCGGAAATGTGTGATTTATGGCTTATACACAGATGCTGGTTTCATTTTGAAGAAAGAAAATGGACTATGCTGATTTATTTTTGTGTCAGTCAGCAGTAAAGCAGATGAATAATAGCTGATTCCATCCGTCCATCCATTTTGTTTGTCACTTGTGCGCCTTGTGGATGCCGGGTCTGCTGGTCTCAACTTTTGCATTGCATTCTTTTGTCTATGAAGGTTCTCATTCATCCAGGTCATGGTATCCAAAGGCTCCTCTCAGTCGATCAATTGATCAATCAATCAATCAATCAATCAATCAATTAAAGAAGAAGCTACTTGGATGACAGGTACAGTTTCTTCAGATCCAATGGATTTGATTTAGTGCCCTTGAATTTCATTCCTATCAGCCTTAGTTGTTCCTATTAATGGCCACCAGGGGGCGACCCCAACGGTTTCATAAAAAGTAGCCTGACTTTTTCTTAATTTGGGAGAATTTACATCAACAGATAGGACAGGACACGTGACAGTGAAGGGGTACAGACATATGGCAGGAATCGAATCCGCAGTTTTATTTTATTTTATTCGATAAAGTCTCCCTAAACACATTTCATCCTGTCATGAATCTTCTCATTTAGATGTAAAAATCAACGTTAGACCGGGGTATGCTTTAGGGCGTGGCCACCTCGTGATTGACAGGTCCCTGTCTTGGAATTCTCAGTCACATCCAATCAGGAGAGAGGTATGACAGGAAGTAGCCGCCTTAGTTCCGGGGCCTTTTCCAAATATGGTCACTTCTGACTCCACGTACCAAAGATGGCGACATACAACTAGCTAAAAGTCAGCTAGCCCCATATCTCTGATTTTATGTGTTTCTTTATACTTTTCCACACAAAATCAGTCACTTCATAGATTGTTTTTCTCACAACAAGTGTGCTGTTGTTAGCTGGTGTTAGCTAGAGGCTACAAGCCCACGCCCCAGGCTGTTATGACACCTGGAGATGTCACGGCTTTGAGTCAGCTAGCAGATGTCACAACTTTGACCTAGATCTATTTTTAAAAATTAGGCAACATTTTCCAATAACTTCGTTAGGCGGAATTTGTAAGGCGTTCTCTGTCGGATACAAAAACAGAATAAATATTTAAGACATTAATTTCAGTGTATTGCACAGCATTGAATTATGAGAGGGGGAATCTAAATCTAAAATACTTTGAAATTAATTAATCTAATGTACGGAAACCCCTCAGAAATAGAGGTGAATGCAAGTATTAACTTCATTAATTTATTCGAGTCAAATGAGAAGATCACTACCAGTCAAGATATTGTGTTCACCTGCATCTCTTTTAGATTTGCACAATATGTGATGTCTAATCAGCCATCTGTGAACTCAGTCCTGCAGTGATGACAGCCTGCAGCTTGAAAATCAAGCCTGGTTCATCCATGTCCCCACATTGTCCCGGCTGTGATGACATATTTGCGTTAGTCTTCATACCTCGTCCTTCAGGTTCCTAGGAGAGTCTGGAGAACGGGTGGAGTGGTGTGATAATATAAGATCCTGTGTGACATTCATACATTAACATATACCATATGAATAACATTTCTATTTGTTTTTCGTAATAAAATGTGATTGTATCTAACTGAAAAAAATCAATTACGGTCAGGACAGCTGAAGAAGTCATATTTGTCTTGAACAAATACAAAGAAAACAAGGTTATCATGAATATTAATGTTTATTTCTTTAGACTGAACACACATGGCAATGATATATGAGTGTAGACATAGCTGACACAAAGGACAGACAGTTCCAGTTTGAAAGGAATATTCATCACATCATATCACTTGCAATAAACTGGTTTGTCTAGACAAGGGTCAAAGGTCAAATAGCTGCATTAAAAAAGGGGCTTTCAAACAAAACTTTCACCACAGCCTGGCCTCTGAGTTTAGATCAGTATTTACCATCATTACAGCTGAAATAGTTTGTTGTTTTTTTTTAATCTTGGGATTAAAGAATAATATACCAGGTTAGTCTGTTGTGTTCTGATCATTTCATGCAAACCTTTCATTACTTCCAGCACACGGTGTGACTGCCAGCATGTCTTATCTGCTTCATTATTACCTCCAGTGAGCAGGCTGAGGTTTTTGCCAGCACTGGTTTGTCTGTATTCATATGACTGTTAGAAGGATCACAAAAAATGGCTAATTAGATTTTAATGAAACTTTGTGGAAGGGTTTGGGCACGTAGGAAGGAAGAAGTCTTTAAACCTTGAAGAGCATCCAGATAAATGAAACAATTGAGGAATACTTTCACTTGTATTTTTATCCTGGCAAAATAAAGGGATTTTTTAATGGCTTCGTGAATTATATTGAAAAAGCTTGATGGATTGTCACCATACTGGGTGGTAAGGAGGACATTTGAAGTTGGGATGAGGTTCATACGCAGGGCTATCCACAACTTATTTAATTTCTTTAACTTTGGAGCTGGATGGCTGCTCAAAAAAAATTAAGAGTAAATTTATATATGAGGCAGAACAGGAAATGCTGACTTATCAAGAACCGCCATCATCCATCGACCAAAGGTTACGGATCTGTCCAAGGTGTTTGTGTCAGTTCTCATGCTGGGAGGCATTAAAAGGCTTCATCTCAATGATATTCTGTGTTATTATCATTAAAAACATTATTTCTGAGGCCGAGTGTTATTTCAGGGTGTGTGTATTTAACAGGGACTAACAGCACTGGGTCAGGGCTCGTTTAGTTTTATAATGAGTTATGTTATTTGAACCCCCCTGCATAAGAATAAGGTTTTGAGTTTAAACAGTGTGGACCTGTGAAGTCACACCTCATGAAGTGATGTATCCCTGGACACATTATTGGGATCTATTTCACGATTATGATGTAATTCAACAATCTGAATCATTACATTTCCATCAGCCTGAGATAGGCTGGTATATAGCTCTGGTGAGATAAGATAAATATAATCATTTATCATCTGCAGACATGTGAGTTCAAGACTTTTGAAGCCTCCATCAGTGAAACACTTTTTCATGTCAGCTTTCTGGAAGCTTTTCTGTCGATGAGAACAAACTGGAGCGATGAGTCTGGTTGCTATCACATAACTCAGCTATTGTTAAAGCGTGTCCCATCTTTTTCACCTCGGGTTCTTTATTTGTATGATCATCTACACAGGGACAAAGGTATGTTTATGAAGTTACACATTCCTGACTTCGTGGACTCTGATTCATGTCGGTGGTTATTCCCTCCTTTATATGGCAGAAATAGGAGAAAGCTTGTGACTTTGGGGCATAATGGAAACAACTGTCTATTGACACTGTGGCTGCGTTGTGCCCTGTGACCTGCCATGTTTGGATTAGTTGAGTTTCAAAAACCAGGAAGTGATGTCAGAGCAGCAAGCCCCACCCCATCTTTCACCTGAAAAGAGGGAGGGAGCGTCACTGATCTTGACAAGGGGAAAAAAACAAGGAAGAGCTCACACGCAGGCTGGTCGGTGTGTGTGTTCACTTGCCCAAATTGTTCCTTGGAGACGAGTAAAACAGGAGTTCACCCAGCTGCTGGGTTTCTCAACATGGATATGGATGTCCCAGATTCTCCTCATGGGAATATGGGACTGCTAAGGACCTTTGATTCCTCTGAGTTTGGAAGCTGGGGAAATATAGGTGCAGGTGGATTTGGACAAGTATACAAAGTCCGGCATGTGCAGTGGAAAACATGGCTGGCTATCAAATGCCCACCTTGCCTTCATATGGATGAAAAGTAAGTTACAGCTTTTGAGGCTTGTGGATTAAATCTGCCCTGTGAATTGACTCAAAGGAGTATTAAAGCTTTAATTCAGCCTGTAGGAGTCTGGTTTGTGTGTTTTATTTCCTTCCGTTCTACTGTACTGAACATACAGATGCACGTCCAGCCGGTTTAAGTCTATTAGATTCATTATTTGTGAGCAGTTTATGAGCTAACAGCAGACAGACACATCATGACTGTACTTGTGAGAAATGACTTGTCGCTTCCCAGACCTTGAAACGTGAACTCCAGGGTTTGTTTGTGACTCACTTTGCTGCCAGTCTGGGCAGAAAAAAAAAGGCCCCTTAGCAGCAAACAAGAGGCCATGATCAGATGTTGAGACACTGTTAAGTCTTGTCACGGGGTGCTTTGACTTGCTGATTCATCTCTAGAAGTCAAGTAAGCCCTCAGACCCCAGGGTCATATCTGTTTACCAGCTTCAACCAGACCTTAACATGAAAAACTCCCCGCTGCCTACCTCGGTGTCTATGTGTTTGCCTCAGGGAGGGGCTGATCTCAATCTCAATGCATCTGCATTTCAATTTATGTAACAAGGTAGTCGTTTCCTCACACACGAGGGATTGCACAACCCTCTTCGCTTATTTGCATAGCTGTGAATGACCATCAATCAATGCAGCATGGGGTTTGTAAGTGCAAGCGTGGGTGTCAGCTGTCGTGTGTGTGTGTGTGTGTGTGTGTGTGTGTATTCAGAGTCCAATTCTTCAGGAGTCGACCCCTTCAGGAGCACAGCTTTCCCTTTGTTTCTGCTGTGCACCAACACACACCCAGAACAGAGAATTCTGTCACTGGATTGCAAATATGACCCCAAAAATGGAAGCTATTTCTAATTCCCCAATCAATAATTAATGAAGAGTGTTGTGCCTGAGTAAGTGTTATTTCTTAAACTGATTATCTAATTTACTTTATTTTTTAACATCTCATTACTATCTATAGCTCCTTATCCACTCACATCACCAAAATATGTCAAACAAACAGGAAGTGGTGACTTCAGCATTGACAAAATGATTGATATCCTCCCAGAACTCGCGGTGCAACTTAAAGCATCCGCTGAACCTGAACCAAAGACTTTATCATCTCCAAACATCTGCAGAGCACATAAATAGTGATTAGACAGCTGCCTTCGGTGACCCCCTTGTGACACAAAGGAGCAACGACTCAAAGCCGCCTTTGTCCTGCCTGGATTTGCAGGCTGCTGCTGTGTGGCACTGACAATAAAAGAAGCTGTAAAACCGGTCTTACCGGGGCCTCCGTGCAAAAAAGCAGGGACATTGTTTGGTTCTGAGGTGCTGCTGAAGAACACTTCGGATTAGAGGAAGGATTTAGCAAACAATCACTCACCCTTTCTCGCATTTAGTGTTTGATTATTCCAGCCCGGCAGGTCAGGAGGTTTGTGCCTCCTCCACATGTACTGACCATAGAAGAGAATTAAAGACACGCTTCCATCTCTTGGTAATCTGATATGTTCTGTTCATAATAGACACTCCTCTGCAAGCCTAATCTAATTTTATTAAGGAAAAAAGAAAACAGAATTCCTAGTCCAGCCTGCCTGATTCTACCTCAATCTTTCCTGTCCTTTCTCACGTCTCTCAGCTGTCCTCATTTAGATGTTGTTTGCTTTTTATCGTTTTTTTTTTTTGCAATCTTTGCAGTAGATTGTTCACTGAGGTCATGATTGACCTGCACAGTTGTGTTTGAGGTATGTAAGCAGGAGCAGTGGCCTGATAAAAGGAGCTGTGCAAAGGTTGAGCAAAGAACAAGAGCTCTGTTTTAATGCTCTTCTGGTACATTCCAGGCTGAGTCCTGAAAGATCCTCCGGACAGTTCGGGTGAAGCTGGGTGAATTTGTTAGCAACCTCTGAGGTTGATGCTAGGAAACAGTTGGCATAGATGGGAACTCTGTGGGGGTGAGTAAAGTCCTGGAATTTGTTGGAGGACAAATCTAGTGCCAGCTCAGTGAAGCAAAGAGTCATTAAGTTAATGTTTGGAATGCATGTCTTTATGTTGGGTCTTGGCTTTGTTTGGTGACTTTAACTGGACTCACCAAAGCCGACAGAAGGTTAAATAATATCTTTTTTGAATCTTAGGGATCGTTTGGAGCTGCTCGAGGAGGCTAAGAAGATGGAGGCGGCCAAGTTCCGTTACATCCTGCCCGTGTACGGGATCTGTGAGAACCCTCACGGTCTGGTCATGGAGTACATGGAGACTGGCTCCCTGGAGACCCTGCTGGCCAACGAGCCCCTTCCCTGGGAGCTCCGCTTCCGCATCATCCACGAAACGGCGGTGGGGATGAACTTCCTGCACTGTATGAACCCACCGTTACTCCACCTGGACCTCAAACCGGCCAACATCCTGCTGGATGCTCACTACCACGTCAAGGTAGAGAATTTATCACATTGTCATTCATAAAGTTTCTATAGGTTTCAAATTATTTTTATTCTAATGTTTTTGTTCAGTTAGGTGTGAAACCGTTAAGATATTTTTTGTCTCATAAATATCTGCACACAAAAAAAAACTCCAGCATGAGGATTTAATGTTTTCACAGCTCCTCAGACAAATTTGACATGAAGAAATTCCACGATCTTTGCTATAAAGCAAACATCTTAACATGACCTTTTTAGTCTTCCAAGAGGTTTGAGGAGTGGCCTGTTTCTGCCCCCTTTGATCCTTTTTAAAAATGGCCGCCCTGCGTTCACTCTGGACAGACACGTGTGTGCTCAAGGCACCTGTCCAGGGGAGCAATGGGTGGGAACCATTGCTTCTGACTCTAATACCTGGATGTAAACACCTCACCCGGGCCTGTTCAGACAGGATTTATTCTCCTGTTAAATCTCCCACTGTGTGTCTGGGTGTGCACTCCTCAACACTCTCCTGCAGGCTGGGACATGGCTGCGATGCCCTCGTCAGACCGCTGAGTGCAAATAATAAGAGAATAACTGCCTGTCACACTGAGTGGGCAAAGTTAGTCATCAGTGTCTTTCTGAGAAACGCTGTGAGGTTTTCCTGTTTGAGTATCTTATCTGATTTCTCCTCCCCTCAGATATCTGATTTTGGCCTGGCCCGGTGGAACGGCCTGTCACGGAGCGATGACATGAGTAGAGACGGCTTCTGTGGCACCATTGCCTATCTGCCACCAGAAAGCATCATTGAGAAAGACAGAGTGTCGGACACCAAGCATGATGTATACAGGTGATTTGCTTTTTTAAATGTCCGGAATATAAGCGGTTTGTGTGAATGTGTGGACAAAGAGTCAACAAACTCGATTAAATTATACTAATTTCATCTTGATGATTTTTTTTCTTGGTGTTGTTTGACACTCTTTTATTCTCTTTTTGCCTCTAATCCAGTTTCTCCATTGTTATCTGGGGGATTCTCACACAGAAGAAACCCTACCAAGGTGAGCCTAGAGCCAACGTCCAAAACTAATAAACTGAACTGATTGGAAATCATTGCTGGCAAAAAAAAAAATTTTTAAACAAAAGCTAGAAACACTGTCTGGAGATATTTCTGATATCTCCCGTCCGTTTGTCTGTGAAGCCTGGCTATATACCAACATACTGTATACATACTAGCTATGGTAATGCTGCGTTCATGAGCCATCAGGACATTGGTAAATACGAGCTTCAACTCAGAATATATAATTTGAAAAAAATGGGATGGGTCTCTGATGAGTGAAGGTATATTAAAGACATAATTTATTGTTTTCAACACATTGTTTGCTCTGTTTACTATTTATTATATTTCTGTGTTATGTTTCTCATAACACAGAAAGCTGCTACTATTACAGTTTTTTGCTTTGACATCTGTAATAATGGGAAGAAAACTGATCTAAACCTTACTGGATATCAATATGGTCACTAACCAGAGCATCCATATTGTTTTCCAAGTGGATGTACAGTATATATTTACAAAGTCAGAAATTCCCAGAATTGGATTACATAGTTTACCCCATCTTATACAGATGAGTTCTTCATGTGCGTTCTACTTGGTAAACATTTACTTTAACAGATATCAGATTAAGACTTCTATTCAGTTTATTAATATCTATTTTTATCCCTCTGTGCTCTTAATTAATTTACATGGAAAGAGGAGGGTTTTACAACCACAGGAAAGGTGGAGATAAAGCAAGGGGAACGCAGAGGTGTGTGTGTGTGTGTGTGTGTGTGTGTGTGTGTGTGTGTGTGTGTGTGTGTGTGTGTGTGTGTGTGTGTGTGTGTGTGTGTGTGTGTGTGTGCGCGCGCGTGTGTGTGTGTGTGTGTGTGTGTGTGTGTGTGTGTGTGTGTGTGTGTGCGCGTGTGCAGGTGCTGTCTGTGTTTACTCAGTGGATTCCAGGGCAGGTGATTGAATGGGGCTCGGCTGACATATAGCGTATCATTTTTTCCCAGGCGTATCAGATGTCAGGTCACTTCCCAGCAATCAGACTCCTTTTGAGTGTTAGGTGAGGGTCTCCAGGTTGGCACTGGCCCTGCCCACGCTGCCCCACACAGATTTAGAAATCAAGGAGTGGCCATGTGACCGCCCCTTTCACTCATCCTCCTCCACTTGCACATAAAAGCCACAATAAGGAAGTAAAGGACCCATGATTAAGAACTCTACCTGTTTGTCCTGAATGATCGGCCAATCCCACAGTCAGAAAAAAGACTCCAGATCGGACGAGCTTTTCCCTCATGGAAATGACAGTGCTCGTCTCATCTGAGTGCGCCAGAAAATTGTGATAAGGTGTTTATATATAGATACACCTTAGATTATGTTGACTGATGCTGCAGGACGTTAACTACAGAACAGTTTAAGATTAGATTCATCCACCTCACAATCATGAAACAAAACGCGTGTGTTGGTGTGGACTCTGATTCTTCAAGGTCATGGTAGTCTTTGAGCAAGTGGACTTTTTCATGATGTTTTTTTTTTTTTTAATGTTCAGTTTATAAAAGTGTTTATTTGAAACAAATATTATTCTCTGATTGTTTTACCTCCAGGCGACAACAACATCCTTCAGATCATGGTGAAGGTGGTGAAGGGGGTACGTCCAGACTTGGGTTCCATTCCACGTTATCGACCTGCAGTCTGTACAGGATTCATTAGCCTCATGCAGCGCTGCTGGACCACAAACCCTGCTTCCAGACCCAGTTTCCAAGGTAAGATGGGCTTTTCTACTACAGCAAAGCAAATGGTAGCGAACACATCTAACAGGTTTCTAAAAACAGAGGTTGATGGTGTTGCACTGGCTCATGGGTTCATTCAACAAATGTAGACTTTCACTTCTCAAGATTCCTCTTGTGCAATCAGTAGTTTCTCGGAAGTAAGATTTAAAAAGCTACGATACACAATTGATCATATTTCCAGCAGTTCAGATACAATGAATAGCGGGTCAGGTCATCTATAGCTGAAAAAACCTGTACAACTAAGGGCTGTGATTTGCTCTTTGAAGTTTCCTTATTTTAATATTGCTTTCTCTCCTTTTTCATTCATTTTAACCTTAATTTATTCCCAAATCCTGAACTGGAACTTCTTATCCTCACAGAAATCACATCTGAAGCCGAGGAGCTCTGCTATAAGCCTCAAGAGGAACCAAAGACACCAACCTCATCAGCGTCAGAGCCAGTTCCCACGTCCCCGAAGGCACTCACAAGTGACCAGGTACCACATGACACAACTATATTATCATCTTTATATACATAAGAACACACCATGCCTTACCATATTGGTTTTGTACTCTTTCCAAAGATTCTGGAAGTCACGTGAACTTCAATTTTCTCATATTTTGCTTCTTTACTTGACTCTTAAAGTGCACATATATTCCATTAATGTGTAACTATTCTACCAGGAAGTGGAAAGCTTATCTGTGAAGCACTTCAGACACAGTTTTGACTGCTTAAGTCATACATTGTGTAAATGTGCGTTGTGTAAATGCTTGATCCTTAACAACAGTTGCATCAACGAATAGGAATGCCGACTGATGGGATTGTTCAACCTTCTTTGTCGTGTCCGTAATGTTCAGCACATCTACATACCTGAGTGTGAATGTAATGGAATTTACAGAGAATGCGAGAAGATCAGCTTGTCCGAATGTGTCATTCGCAGGTGAAAGACAACAAGATGGTGCGTCCAAAGTCAGCTATGCTGCCGGAAAAAAATTGCAGCCTGTCAGAGTTATTGAGTCAGGTGGATTCTGGGATCTCTAGGAGCTTCGATCGGGTGAAGGAGGAAGGCTGCCACAGCAAAGAAAACACTTGCAAAAGACTGTCTGGCATCTCCTCGGCTGATTCAGCCTTTTCCTCCCAAGACTCTATCACGCTTTCTTTTGAGAAAGAAAACACATGTGGTAAGAACTGTTTCAGGAATTGCCCTACTACTGGAACTACCTCTTGATTACTTGCCTCAAACTCTTCACTTTCTTCCATATTGCTCAGATTCTGCTGAGGTCCAGAGACGGAAATTGTGTGAAGCCATCAGGACAAAAGACACTGCCAAGTTGATGAAGATCTTACAACCTCAAGATGTAGATCTCCTCCTTGAAGGAGGAGACAGTCTGCTCCATCACGCCGTCGCCTTTGCTAATGAGGAGGCCGTCAAGTTCCTGCTCCTGAACAACGCCAATCCCAACCATGCCAATGCTCATGGCTCCACCCCCTTGCATCTGGCCACTGAGAAGCATCTGAAGCTGCTGGCAGAGCTTCTGCTTGGTCGGCGAGGCACCAATGTCAACGCCAAGGATGAAGACCAGTACACAGCTTTGCACTGGGCTGCCCAGAATGGGGATGACGCCATCACCCGCCTGCTGTTGGACCGGGGTGCGGGTATCAATGAAATCGATGGTCAAGGACGCACGCCGGCTCATGTTGCCTGTCAGCACGGTCAGGAGAACGTAATCCGGGTGCTGCTGAGCCGTGGTGCTGATGTTCAAATTAAGGGTAAGGAAGACTGGATGGCGTTGCACTTGGCAGCTTGGCAAGGGCATCTGGGCATCGTGAAACTACTCGTGAAACAAGCCGGCGCCGATGTGGACGGCCAGACGACAGATGGCCGCACGCCGTTACACCTGGCTTCCCAGAGGGGGCAGTACAGAGTGGCCCGGATCTTGATTGAACTGGGAGCGGATATTCACATGATATCTGCCGGGTTGCATACGCCTCTACACGTAGCGGCGCAAACGGGACACACCAGCACATCCCGCCTTTTGATCAAACACAAAGCGGATATCCACGCCCAGAACGCCCAAGGACTCACTCCTCTCCATCTCGCCTCCCAGCAAGGCCACCTTGCCACGGTCAAGATGTTGGTGGAAGAGGGGGCAGATCCCTACAGGTACACAGAGGCCCTGCGCACCCCCTGCCACTTGGCGGCAGAGAATGGACACGACGAGGTCCTCAAAGAGCTCCTCCTTCACTGTCCAGACACTGCTGCCATGTCAGACGAACAGGGCATGACCCCGTTACACCTGGCAGTGCGGGGCGGGCACTCCAACGCCATCACGATGCTGCTGCCACAGGACTGCAAAGACTTGGTCGCTAACAGTTCAGCGCCGCCAGCTGCCGAGCAGCTTCCGCCACCACCGGTGAGGCAGCTCTCCAGGAAAGTGGTCATACTCAAACTGACGGAACACAACAACCGAGACTTTTCGCAACCGGCGGGCTCGCAGTGCGCCTCGGCGCCCTGCTAACAACAGTAAGGATCTTAATGACAATGTACAGAACTGCTTTTAATGTCATTCTTTTTATACTCAACCGGTGCCTCAAAGGTGGGGGAAGGGTCTTTCCAGACCCAAGACAGCTTTTCGGACTCAAAAGCCCTTTCGACACTGGAGGTATTTACCTCATGGTCGTAAAAGGTTTCTGTAAATGTGTACACTGTATGTATGTAGAAAAAAGTGTTCAATTTTTTTGTACTGAAGCACAATTATTTTTACTTAACAAGCACATTTTGTGTATTACTATTAGGAAGCCTGTGACCTCTGGGGACCTTTCACTATACTGTACTGCAGCTGGTATGCCTGTAAGTGATATTTTAGGGTGTACAATCTTTGGTCACAAGCCTTGTCAGGTGAATGCTGTAGATCATCAGAGCCATTGAATTAAAAAGTTAAACTTCAGTGTTCTGTACCTGTTACATATCAGTGCTGCATCATCCATTAAATCATTTTAAACATTTTATAATGTTTGAACTTTGCTTTTTTTTCATACTCTCCAACCAAACAAATTATTAGAAAAAATATTTTTGAGTTATCTTTTTGGGGTATTTTAGCCTTTTGGGTCACATGGACAGCCGAGGTGGAGATGAAAAATCTGGGACATACAATAATTATGGGTGCAATCAAATTTGGGACGAGGGTGTGATCTATGGTAAAACTAAATGTTTTTATATATATAACATTTTAACCAAGCTGCAAATAATTCTTGCAATTTTTACATTCTTAATAATTTAACTCTTTATAAGGCAAAAACAATTTTTAAATCAGGACAGACAAAAGGTTGTAAGTTTTCAAAAGATCTTTACACTATGAAAACTTCTCTTGAAACTATATTGTCTCAATTTTATGTAAATGAATGATAATTCTGATTAGATCCTTGGTTATCAAGTTTGAAATCTAAACACAACACTGACAATGAAAGACTTGTTCTCTAAACAGAAGTGAAAGTGGTTTTGAAGGCTTGAACACCTCATGTTACTGCAGGTCCTCTGGAGACCGTGTCTTGTTTCAGTCTGACAGTGTTGGACCGATCCGCCTTGAAGTCGGGCAGAGTTTGCATGTCTGCATCTGCAGCCTCGTCTACTGTCTTATGATTATTATGTATTTGCTCCAGACCCCACGGAGCATGGGAACTGGCCCTGACGGAGCTCACATACGGTTGGATGATAGATGAGTGAGACGGGCTGCTGATGTTTTACCTGCAGTTGCAGCCTGTTGGCTAATTCCTTAGACCATTTCAGCTTTTCATCACTCACTAAAACCAACATGCCATCCATGACGCCCCGGGGGCTCGACTCCTCAGAGTCAGAGTAGCTGAATGCAGGTGGCTGGAGCATATAATTGTCCTGTTTTTATGGGCTGTTTTCGCAAAGAGAAATGTGTGTGTGTGTGTGTGTGTGTGTGTGTACACACAGGGCTTTATCATGCCTGTTGCCTGGTGATGTGCCTCAGTTCCACCGATGAGGAAGATCATGATTCTCTTGTAGTTTAATCTCTATCTCCCATCAAGATTGGTGTTGACTTTGACTGGCAGGTTCAGTTTGTGTTATTTAGAGATTTCCAGTATTGTGCGATTTTTTTTTTTTTCAGGCTGTCAGGCAGTACATCAGATAATCTTTCCTTTATTTGTCCTCTGATTAAAGGGACAGTTCAACCCAACATTCATCAATCATTTCCTCTCACAAAGTTCCTTTGTACACAAGCATTTCTGGAGCTTCACAGCTTGACTGGGTTGGAACATATTGAAAAGAACCGAAGATTGTCGAGATTCCGGTAAAAATCCTAAGCATGTGAAAATTTAATAAAGAAATTGTTGAATCAATGCTCCAAAAGTTTTAAAAAAAGTTTTATAAAATTCCAGCACCTTCAAAAGTAATTATAAAATCAGTAAATTCTCACATTTGAGAAGCTCAAACCATAAAATTTTTCACACAAAAAAATTGCATGTGGCAATTTTAGTCAATAAAATAATACTTTTTGGATGAAAATTTATAACAAAGCTTTAACTTCTATGAACCATGTTTTCTGTCAGTAAAAGTAATTACTTGAAGGTAATTATAGACTAAAGCTGTCAAATTGTTGCGATGGAATAAAAAATTACATATTCCTTTTTTAGAAGTGCTTAAAGAAATGCATATGTAAATACTAAAATATATTAATAATACTGGTAAAGTATAAGTATGTGTAAGCACAACATATTTAGTCAGCTAATATTTCTCTTACTGATAATAACACAAAATATTAGCAATTATTCAAACATATGAAAGTATAACTGTTTTGTATGGGTATTTGTTTTGTGTGAATAATTCTGTTTTTTTAACCAAGTACTATTTGTTTTATGATGAACAATAATAATAATATGACTGATGCGTTCTTGTAAAAATACATTCCAACACTTCAGCCTTTTAAAAACAAATAATGCCATTAACTGATTATCTGTTCATCTGAATGTCATCCAGTCTAGTAGCAGTTGTCCACACACTAAGTAGAAGTTCAACAACTATTTTATGAGACTAAATATATATTTGAAGACATTCGTTCATGAGTCAGTTCCTGTTATTACTGCTCTTAAATTGAAACTATTCATCACACCTTGATGAAAGATGCGGACAGGCATTCTGTGATATTTCATTAATCACGGAGCCTTAAATGAAGGAAAGCAGCCTGAGGCCCCGATGGGTGCTTTCTTCAGCCTCACAAATTAAGCTGTGGGTTTTCATGCTTTTACTGACAGGATGGGGATGGACCTGGTGTCCAGAACAGCTGCTGGGGGTCCTGGGGTCTCCAGCCTCAGATGGCATCTACATACAGTAAGTAGATTCAAGTGTTATGAAAATTGGCCTTGAATATCAAACAAAATCTGTTTATTGACACACACCACTTGGTTATTTAAAGCCACACTACAATGATATATTTATTATCTGCTTTTGTGATAGTGATATGTATTCATTTACTCCATGTCTCAGCTGATGAGTAATATGCGTCAATTTAGACAGCAGTAGGTAAACATCCCAGAATGAATCACAGCTACTCATCTGAGCATAAGAACTATAAAATGATCCGACGAGTCATTGAAGTCTCACAAAAGCAACGATCGCAACACATGAATACATTTCCCACATCTAATCTCCTCTGAGGATCATTGTACTACTCAAGAACTTTGTATTTTTCAACATTGCAGACATATTTTAGTTTTTATTTTTATTTTTTTTAAATCTAGCCTGATTTTTTCCTTATGTAAGATTCCCTGATTATTTCACTAGAATTAAGGTATTTTCTCCACAAAACTGTGTTTATTTATATAATTTTAACACTCTTTTTCTTAGATGACAATTTTGTAATATTCATTATACAAATATGTAAGTATGAAAGAAAAAATTTGATTTTTTTTTTTATAGATCACGACACGTCTCATTTGCCGCTTTGAAGAACCCTTGCTGTCACTGTTCCTTTAAGATTGACACAAGATGTTTGAGGGAATGCAAGACAAGGTGTCTGGTTGCTCCTTTGTTAGACTGTGGGTTACATGATAGGGATGTTTTTTTTGTTTTTGATTGAGTCACACCTTGCCGCTCTGATGAACTCATATTAATGCATTTGCCTACAAAAGACTTTTTACTAGTGGGAAATCGTCCCTATCAGACGTAGATTAAAATGATGCAAGCATAAGCAGGTTTTTTTTTTTCAGCTTCAGATCATCTAAAAAAAAAAAAAACAGCAGCAAAAGCAACAACACCTGTTCTGTGTTCTGAGTGATTGCTGGGAGAATAGAGTTCATTCAAAATGCTGTGGGCTGTTTTTCTCCTCACTTTTTTTTTTTTTTTTGTGCTCTTCTCTTGTTGTAACCTAACAGAACTCGCTGAACAAGATCTGAGAGGCAATGCAAGCTGCAACTTGTGGATGTGGAGCCTAGATGAAAATGTGAATGTGGGCACATCCAACACTGATGAGTTTTATGATTCACGGCAAAGAAAATTGTCATTGCATCAATGCAATGCCATGTAATCCAATAAAACACACAGGCGGGGGTGTAGAGAATCCCTAATTTTTGTACGAAAGTTTTACAAGCTGAGTTTAAAAATCTCATGTCTAGCTTTTCCTTCAACATCACACACATTGCTCAAAACCTGCTGACTCAAATTGTTTGCAATCAGAGGAGGAAAGTGTTTTCCAGGAAAGGCCCATTTGAACAACACGACTACTAAACTGGGTGATGTTTAAAGTCCACCTGAGTGGAAAGCATCTGTGAAGCTGAAAACATGTCCTGGTAACCAGCAAACAAAAGTAGTGTCAACATGTGTCCTACCTGTGTGTTTGTCAAGCAGCCGGGGAATGTGTCAGGATCTGTACAGATGACATCAGACCTGGCAAACTCGATTCCGGCCTGGCAATAATGTGATGTGTGTGTGATTGTAAATGAAGCCTGGTTTGTTGGAGCATTGTCATGTTATATGATGTCTGCGTATTTGAATAGTATTAGTGCATACATGTTGAATGGAGTTTAATAGGCACTGCCTATAAATCATTGTGCAACTGCTTTATTTATAACTTTATTGTCATGGTTCCAGTTTTCCCTCCTGTCCTCTGTATTCTGAATTCACTCCCACTCAATCCACTCATTCCGGTAACCTGTGTGGCTGCAGCACCTGTTTCCCATCTCCAATCAGGCTGCACTTGACTGTTATAATTCCTGCTCTTTAGCTTTCTGGGACTTTCATGTTATTTTTGCTTGTTTCTTGAATTTTGCCAGTCTGTCCATTCCTGGCCTGATCTTCTGTCTAGGAAACTTGACATTAAAATAAAAATAAATAATTCCCATCATCACAGCCAAGCTGCATTATTGGATCTACTGGGTTTGAAAACGGGTATTTAGTTGCCTTAGTTTGTGATGAATCGTCTGCGTTTTCCCTGTGAATTAAATTACTTTCGTACGGGCCGTTGCACCACTCTTTTTTGACCGGAAGATGGCGCAAACTCTTCGTGACAGCTGAACGTCTCCTGTTCGGAATCCTGCTGAATTACATGACAGGAAAAAAAAAAGGGTAAATAAATAACAATAAAAAAATCACTTTGAATTTTTACTGTGATCACTTGTACACTTTTATTTCTATCACACTGAAAATGGTTCAGTCAGAGAAAATCATCGCTTGTTCATGAAAGGGAGACGTAATTGCGTAATTTCTGGAAGTGTGACGTACATTAAGACGCAGTCTGACGTTGTCATTTGTTAGATCGTCCTTAATACGTCAGTGCAAGACACACACGTGATAAAGTGAACAGCAAAAGCACCGCTGACACGTGCATGATGGTCGTTAGACAGCAGTCATTATGGCTGGATGCACCATTTGGATGTTCCCTGGGGGGTTGCAGAATTGCACAAGGGGTGACAGACATGCATGTAGTTTCAATCAGACACTGATAGCCTGAATGTAATATGTGATATGTGTGGAGTTCATGATTGTCTGTAAGGTCTTGATCACACAAGGGTCTCAAATTCAAGACACAGCAAATGCAGGCAAAATAGATTGTATATTTATTGTACCTGCAATATTTTGACCTGAAAAGTTCCATTTGAAATGATTGCAACTATACTTTTTCCACGATAAAACAGGTTGGTGAATCAGCAGGGCTGAGAGGTTAGCATATGTGGTCTAGAACAAGCTTTACTACCACTGAATGACTTTGCTCATAAGAAAGTCACAGTTTTAATTAATTAGTCACAGTCTTATAAGTCTTTAGAGAGCTTATTAGGAGTGAACATTCCTCATAAAGTCACAATAAAGTCACTTCAGTGTGTGGTAATTAATTTTGATCTTCACCTTAGAGGCTATGGGTATCCGACCGTAAAAGGTATTTGATTTATTATCTCATTTTCCAGGACCATGAGCAAATAAATTCTGCCCAGCCCTAGCCCTGTCCAACCTCCACCTCTGCTCCTCAATGCACACCTTGGTTATTATAAATTGTTAAACGTCAACATGTTTGAATTTTTTAGACTTAATTATTGAAAATCCAAACTGCTGAAATGCACACTTTAAAGGAGGTGAATTTAAACTTGGACCAAACAAGAAAAACTCAATGATGTTCACAAAGCAGAGGCCGTGGAGGCCTGCTGAAAGCCACTGACGTCAAGTAGATCACAGTGCGGTACAAATCTGACCAAACGCAACACCTTCTGGTTACATCCTCCAGCATCACCTTGATTTTCTGGCTCTGAGGGGTGACTGTGCTCATTAATTCATGTCTTTTTTCTTATTTATAGGCATGAGAATATTCATGCTTATGGTGTCATGAAATAAACAAAAGTAAGAAAGCGCTGTAATGACCATGTCATTGCAAAGTTATGAAAAAACGGAGTCAAGAGGAACACTTGATAAACATTAGATTCTTTATTTGTTTCTTACCAGCAACCTACATGTGTTGCATGGCAACAACTGTGTTTTCCAACCTATGGATAAAACCCAAACAGAACTAGCAGAAGAACTAGCACTGAATATAAAGTGGAATCAGACATCAGAAGGCTCAGATCAACTGTGTACTTATTATTGCGATTTAATTCAAATTGGAATGACTTAACTTGATGTTTTTCTTAATGACATAGAATTATTATCTAATACTGGTAATACCTGTACTATGACTTTGGAACATTTGATCTGAAAGAAATCAAAGAAGTCCTGAAAGAAGTTCTCCTTTGTTTCTAAAGTCCCCTCATTTAGCACGCCAACAGCATTACTATTCAACTACTGTATTTATCAATAATTTATCATTATTATTTAGCATTTATCATGAAATGTATACACTGCTGCTCAGTTTCTGAAAAAACTGTACTGTACATTCTTCCTAATGTCAGTTTTCAGGCCATTTGCAAATTTCAGAGAATTTCGGAGACTCATGAAAGCTCTTTTCCTTCTCAGCATCAACTGGTTAGTGCTGATTCAAATGAATTATGTTCTGTTCCGCTGAAGCTCTTACTTTATCGTAAGACTCCATCTTCAAGATACACTGTAAGGCATTTCAACTGAATTAGCACCCGTCATTCAAGAAGCCATCACTTTTAGATGTTCTTGGCTTCTGTCATCTCCTGAGGGTGATATGTAGCAGTTAATAGATAGTAATACTGCTAGTTTCCACGAAATGCAGATAAGTAGCCCGACCTGCATCTCCACAACCTGTGATATTGTAGTTGTAATATTAGGTGCAAAAAAAAGGAATTGATAAAACTATATACATCTAAATACAATACTATAACTATATATCTAGATCAACAAAGGGCTTGAGCTACCGTGTATTTACTTATTTATTTATTTGTTAATATGGTTATTTGTTGTTTTTTTTTTAACTTTAAATATTTTATCATTTCATGTTCATAAATGCAATGTCTTTGTAATAAATTTAATGGATCCACCGGAGAAGTGATGTCCAGCTACATCTACTACACCACCACTGGTAAAAATTATTTCTACATGGATTTTACCAGTCACTTTAAATGAAGGACGTCTTTTAATCCGTCATGGAAATTACACAATTACTAATAAAACTACTGTATTAGTAGCTGGTCTGTAACGGGAATTTCCCACACGACTTATTTCTTTGACGGAGAATATAAACAGTGCGGGTTACACTGACAATGATAACACTCGTCTCACTTATATCTATATCCTCATACAATGGACTAAACATAGTGTAAAATACTTTTTAGTGAATATTTTATATTTATTACTTCTGTTTCACCCACAAACCTCCAATGTGGAACTATTTTGATGACGCCATGGAGACTTGCCCATATTTATATTTAGGTGAGTACAACATTTGGTGTTATCTTAAATGGTCCGTTAACTGACATAGACAAAATTCAGATAAATTAAGTAGAGTTATTTTAATATTTAAAGATTAAAAATGCTTTCTTTAGTCCATAATATGCTATAAAATTCAGTGATTAATTTGTAAACAATTGCGTTCACCCCCCAAATAAACTAGTGAAACATTCCACTGAGAGGCGAGCGAGGTTCCTGTAGTTTCTGTGGAACAGCGGTGACGCGCTGATGTTTGTGTGTGAACTGTGGGGAGAAGGAGACTCGAGGTTCCCTAACGAAGCGATTATCGATATCTGTTAGAAAATAGTCGTTCAGATAAAGGTGAGTAACAAAAAAAAGGGTGTTTTATATATATCGATAACGTCTTAATTATGACCGAAACGTCGCTGTTAGGCAGCGCCAAATAACGGTCACGAATCAGCCTGACCGCGGTACTCACGGATGCTAGCTTAACTTCTAGTTAGCAAGCTGTTGTTAACGATGTGTAAACAAGCGCGCGGCTAAGTTGCCTCGAGCCAAACGAGTGTTTGAACATTTAAACTGGTTTCAGGATGTAAAGTGTCAAATTAATGACGCTTAACTCGATGTGAATCCAGCGTAGAAAAAAGTTCAAATAGAATCCCAGCATAGGTTTTCTTTAATAGTTGAGTTTAATAGTGAACACTTTTAAGGCTTGTAGACGTATTTAATGGATTTTTCAATCTACATCAAAACAGTTTTAACAAAGAGCTCTCGGTCTGATTCACTGCTGTTATAACCCGTGTGTATGACTGGCAGCATCCTTTTCTATTGAAATAGTGGCATGCCACAACAGCAGAATGTTTGTTTTGTTATTTAAACTCCTTTAAATGCTTTCGCCTGACGTCTCACTTCGTGTCAGATTTGTCATCACATATTTTCACCAAGAGATCATATACTAACAACTTGGATCCATCCTTAACTTTTGGTTAATAGAGGTATTTACACTTGCTGGCATATGCCCTTTTATTCCAAATGAAAATCTGTTATGTAAAAGTTATATAATCCTTCAGACAAGTTAATTAATGATGCTGGCAAAAACATTTACTTTTTGACCGTATTTGCACACTGTGTGCCTTTTTTTGGGATATGATTAGCGAGAAGCCGAATTAATGATACGGACATTACATTAGAGATTCTTGTGTGTTGATGTTGCCACTCTGACACCAACATATTTATAACCATAAGGGCAGTGGGTATAGCACATACATGTGTCATGACAAAAAAAGACCTCCACATGTCTGTCTAGATCTTAAAATAGAAAATTTAAAGAAAAGTGAGGCAACTTGACCTGATTATTGACCTATTTTAAATGTCAGTACACAAAATCCTACTTTTGAGCCATGTCCCCTTGTTCTCTTTATTGTCTGTCTGCAGGGCCGTCATGGATGAAGAGGAGCAATTTGTAAACATAGATCTGAATGATGACAATATCTGCAGTGTCTGCAAGTTAGACACAGACACGGGGACATTATCTTTCTGCCATGTCTGCTTTGACCTAAGCATTGATGGTAAGAAACAGGATGTTGTTGCTTGTTTGTTCACTGGAATGAAGGGAAAACAAAATAATTGCTCCGAGGAAAATTGAGCGTTTCATACGCAGGTTATAGATGTGAGGCCAAGAGTCTCCAGCATCTGGGTCACACAATAATCAACCCAGAACACTAATGCAGTCTATGTCCTGTCATATTTTTGTCCAGTGATAACAAAATGCTTCTTTTATCCAGGAAAAACACCCAAGATTTACGTGCAGGGTAATGGTTCTGTGGCAGCAAAGCGCTCACTGGATGGGCCACTCAAATTCTGCCGTTTGATGTGCCATTCTAACTCAATACCATGTGTTTGAAGTCCTTTCATCTCTTCATTAATGAGTGGCCTATTTGAAGTGAAATGGTAAATCAGAAGGGATTAGATATGCCTCTTATTTAGCACTCATCTCATGGATCCACAAAAACGCTCTTCTGCAATGAAGAAATGTGTGTTCCCAGTGTGGTCATGCTTTAATTGTATAACAGACTCATGTAGTCAACTGGGTGCTCTCAGAATGTTCTAACACTCTGTTAACAGGCAGAATATACATTAAAGTTTAATCATTCTGCTCTGATATGCTATAAGTGCACTGAATGTGGCAGTATTGATTAATCATCATCTTCTTTTTGTGTTGTGAGAGGCTTTAGCTATAGTCCTTGGCAAGAATTGTTAGGATATTACTTCCTTTTAAAGTTGTGTTAATGTAATGTAACTGTGATAGAAGAACGAAGCCTTGGTTGGGTTTTATTTGTATTATAATCAGCATGTAGTTTGATGTACGCACAGCCCCTTCAGTAGTTGAGTGATGCTACTGCTGCTACACCCTCTTAAATCTTTTAAAACGACTTACTGAGAAATAGTTTTAAAGGAGTTTTGTTTCTCCCCAGCAGCCACATATTAATCTCAGCTTTCAAAGTCACAACTCCACTTATGAATGCCGCCATTTGTCTGTCAATCTGTCACAAAAGCACGGGTTGCTAGCATAATCCAGTGAACGTGTCTTGGCTTGCTGTATTTCATTTTTTGGCCTGGATTCTCCTGCTATGGAATTAGCATATTGTGTAAATGTCACTCTATAAGTGGAGTCTATAAGTTTTAACATTTAAACAAAACAGGAGCAGTTTGTCTTGGTTCTCAAACTGCATTACTACCATTGTGTCAGGTTACAGCTTCTGATGTCAGTGTCTAGTAAATGTGTTCCAGGGTCGAGTGAGGTGGTTTGCTGACAAGTCTGTTTCCGATGTAGTTGAGCATTTTTTTGGTAGGAGGGCAGCTCACCAAGCTGCTTGTGGTTAGTTCAGGCTCGGCTGAGTTGAAACGAAGGCTAAGTCATGCACATGCTGATGAGTTGTGGAGAATTAACAGACACTGTACCGGTGCTGAAGGGGGACAAAAGTCCTGTTACCACACATGCAGACCGAGTCCACAACTAACATGGAGGGGCAAGAACCAGATTTATTTCCTCTTAAATACACGTAAGACGCATTTTCACTCCAGTACTTTCAATTTCAAGCACATCTGACAGTAATAACGAAACATAAAACCCACTATCTCTAGATAGACTATCCAGTTTTCTCACACACATTAATATAAAGTCCTCTGTACACAGAGGTCATACAACAGTCCTGCAACATAGACCCCTCTCTGTAACAGGAAACACACACCTTCGATTTATTGCAATGAAATCAGAGCGGCAGAAGCCAACAATAATTTTTAAACTTTGCTTCCTTCAGAATTACAGATATTTGACAAATGTTGTCAGAGATTGATTCGTAAGAGAGATTGATCAGTATTGATTTTAAACAGTAAGAAGAAGGAATGAGGCACGACAGGATGATGCTGCAAGTGCAGGAAAGTTGTGTAAAAACAGAGATTAATCTTGCTGAGGTAGATTTAATTATATTTGAACTTGCTTGGCAAAAGTTTGTGTAACGAATATTAATTTAATATAAAATCACTCACTGCGTTAACGACTCATTTCCACCCACAACCTCCCCCAAGCCGTGCTCAGAAATTGACTTGAAATGGGTTTGTTCAGACTTGTCTGATTGGATGCTGGCCACTGACTCATCCGGTACTCACAGCCAAAGTATGATTGTGCTCCACGTGAACTTAGGCACAAATAAGATGCACTAATGAAAAAACTGCGCCCTTCAGATTTTGATTATTGTGCGCTTGAAGCAGAGTGGTGTTCACAGAATTGTTTGTCATCGTGGCTTCAACCTGCATTACCACCAAGTATACGAGAGCCTGTGAAGGTTCTCTGCAGCGAAATGTTGCTCACAATTTGAAGCAGGATGTTTGGAAAGTCCTGGAAAAACCTTTGTTGCACCTCCAAGTGGTTGTTTCCCGAGGAAGCTGCTTTGGCCTGTGTGTGCTGGTTCTGTCAGAACATAGCAAGAATCTATTTATAAACCGCTCGATGCAGCGTAACTGACCTTATCTCACTTTCATACCTCTTTTACTTTTTACTGTTGTTTGGCGTGTGTGCTGCACATCCACACACAGCCCTGAGCATTAACGCCGTCCAACAGTTCCAACGAGTTCTACTGTCTTTGCCACACCTTAGCACCAGCAAGTCTACAGTAATTGTTATCATAACGGCTTTAATTATTCCAACCACACAAGAACAGACATGTTTTGTGTTCTGCCACAGTTATACCTGTTGATCACATTTCACTGTTAAGATCTGATCGTAGTTCGAGCCAGGCAAGATTTAACTGCCTTGTTCTTTGCGACAAGCTGTGTGTGTTAGCACGCTCCATGAGATGTGGCGTCTAACCAGCGAACTTTATGTCTTCTTGGGCTCCTTGTCAGACAAGACGTTTGCTGATCTGATCTGCTTACATAACGCAGGCAGGGTGTTCCTGAGGCCTCTGGTTCTACCAGGGGTCGAATAAAGAGAACGTTCTTGCAGTAATGCAGTCACTGGTGATTCTGGTTAGCACTCCATAGGGTCTATTGTTGCGTGCTCCTACAAACAGCTCGTTCATTGTGGGTGACCTCGTCACCCAGCAGTGGAGATAGACCCTATGACATCTGCTGCGTTGTCAGCCAGTCTGTTATAACTAAAGCGCCAGCTAGTGTTGTGTCTTTGTTTGCAACTGAAATATTTGGCTGTTTTACCACAGGTTTGTTAAGCCTTAAATTGCCCCGTCTTTATTGTAACCCAGTGTTGTGTTTTCATACTTATAATGTGGGTAACCGTGTAGTCGTTAATTACTGTTGATTAAGGTCGAAGGTTGCTGACAGGTGGTTTGAGTACACTGTTCACGTCACCTTGATGCCGGAATCCAAAGTTATCTTTGCAGTTAGATTAGCATGGCACAGCTGGAGAAAGACCATGGTGAAACAGCAGCGACATGTAGTTCTTCCTGAACAATGTAAAAATGTAAACAACAGGCACAATTGACCGCCTGAAGATGTGATGGTTGAACTCACCTTCAGCTTGGAGTGGAAATAGTGTAAGAGAGACAACAGCTGCAGGATGCTTTTTAAATCTGAGGGGTTTTTCATCCCACATATGACACATCACTGACCTCCGACCCACTCAGACAGGCTCAATCCCGCTGTAGAGATGTCTGTTAACACCTGTTAATGACCTCTGTCCCATTTGGCCCAGTTCCAGACTGTTGATCTCGTCTCAAGTCTGTCAAGTATCACATGTTCTTTGTGAGGACAGGATACACACACTGTGCAGAACACTGCCAGAAGTGTGTGAAGGTTTCATTCCAGGCAATGCGAAAACACTGTTCTTCTTTCATTAAACGTCCGATTTGGACCTCCACAACGGCAAAACACGCTATTAAGCTTTCATATTCACATGAAATGTAATCCTTCACTGGATTTATATCATAACATCTGAACACCAGAATGTTAATATTTTGCATTCCTCGATCTGATCGAAGTGAAGAAGCTGGTTGGCTGACGTCTGTAGCTTCACCTCGGTGAATAACGTGCGCAGCTATGAAAGACAGTCGCACTAAGCTGCTTAGCCGGAGTCAGGTCTGTGGTTGGTGGTCCACCGGCCTGGCTGCCAAGTCTTTTTTTTTTTCTTTTTTTTTTGCAGGTGGTAGTGGTTTTTTGGTCGTCCAACGACTGAGACTGATCCGATTAATGCCGGCTGTTTGATAGACAGACAGCCCCTGCTGCTATTAGGGAAGCTCATGGAGGTTCATTAGCCATGAATTCATCTCACACACGACTTGCCTATCTTTCATATGCTGCAGTTACCTCACAACGCCAATCTGTCTTTTGTAAACTGATAATACCACAATTACTTAGGAGCTATGAAAAGACTTTGTGTGCACAGATCTTACGGTTTGAACGCTCTTTTTGAAAGCCCCGTTAACTTTGACTTTACCTCATTAGGTACAAACTTTAATTCAGTCCCACAGGCCTGCAGCAAGCCATCTGAAGACATACGAGGACGCCACAAAGGACCAACATTTTTCAAGAAAGTGGTGCGATGTTTGGTCGACGTACATACAGTGTTCTAAAATCTAAAAAGTATTAAGATGTAGGATTACATTCTAACTTTTTTTCTTCTTCAGTTGCTGTTAATGTCATGAAGTGGTTTTCCTGTAGCAGATTCCCTGATGACATAAATGTATTACCAAAGAAACCTTCAGCGTTTTCTCTGTTGCTTTAGAATCTGCTGGTCATCTGTTACAAACCATAATTGTTAAAGGAAGCTGAAACCCACAGTGTTTGTGAGAATGTGTTTGTGTTCTCGTGTAAGGCCCCATAGACCACAACGCATTTGTAGGCTCAGTCTGCTTTAGCAACGGCCTGTGGTTTCATTTGCTCATCAGTGTGCTGGTGAAGTACTGAGAGGCGTGTCGGCCACACAAACTACCCGAGCTCACTGACATCTATATGGACGGCGGTAACTAATCCTCTGATCTCAGGCTCGACACGCACTCCTGTCTGCCGAGACAGGTAGACACTGAGAAGAAGGCCATCGCACAAACACCTGTCTGACACACACACACACACATGCACAGATTACTCATTCTCATTTGCTTCTACCTCAGCTTTCCTTTGTTTACCAAGCTCTGGCCCATTTTACCCAGGCTGTATTAAAAATGTGGTGCACTTTCTCTTTTCTAATTTCCTAAAAAGGACGTGGTGTGACCTGCTTTGAAACATTTCTTCCTATCACATCTTCTTCTAAGCGATGTGGATTTCTTTAGCGAACATCAGCCCACGCACTGCTTCCTTCCAGATAAAGATTAGAATCTTTGATTTTGTGGCTCAGGTCCTCGCCTGGTGAAGATTGCTTTCATATCAGTCGTATTTTACAGCCTGTATAAGCAAAAACACCAGACTTAAAATATTCTCTTCTTTCCTGAAGTTTGAGGTGAAACTTTGCTCCTTCCTCCATCCTGCCGTCTAGTGAAAGTATTCTGAATGCACTTAATGTGTTTGAATTAGTCTGGGTTAATCTATTATCCCTGCCAGTTGATCCACTGCACAGTAAGCAGCTTTCACACAGTGATTGTGATAGGTCAATACTCCAGTTTTAGCTCGCTTCCAGACTAGTTTACTTAGACTTGATGTGGCAAGTTCAATAGGTCAGAATCAATCCTGCTTAGATTGCTGCTTTACTTCTTGTTGACTGTTTCATGTACTTTTTGGTACCTTCAAGTCATAAAGTCTCAGTTGCATTCGACCTTAATGGACTCATGACATCCTGTCTTTGAACACAGGCGTCTCCTCTTCCACCTTGTTGCACTCCAAGTCTCTGCGGGGCCACAGAGACTGCTTTGAGAAATGCCACCTCATCGCCAACCAGAAGCTGTCCCGTTCCAAGGTTTCCCGAAGCGTCTACGAGGGCATGAAGCTGGCCCTCGGCCAGAAACTGAACCGCATCATCCAGTACGCCCAGAACAAAGACTCCGTCTCCTCTAACGGCCCCAGCAGACGCGGGGCCAAGCTTCTTTGTCACAGCCAGCAGGGCGACCACAAGCTGCTCCCCCAGTTAGACACCCAGGTGCCCCGGTACGCGCCGTGCTGGGACACAGGCAAAGCTACAGAACTGTCTGATTACACCATGGGGATGTTGGAGTGCCACACTGCAGAGGAGCTGGGACTTCTGCAACAATCCAAGCCTGACATTTGGTCTCGGGAGGGCAGGAAAGGCCTGCATGTTCGGAACCCGTCTTCAGGAGGAGGACAGCAGCTGCGTAGAGACCAGGGCCACAGCAGAGACCAGCGTGAGAACTTCTTCTTTTTACCTGCATCTTCAGTAAAATAGAGCTGATGGGTAATTACAGGGAAAGTAGCGATGGAAGGTTATCACCAGATTTACTTACTCAAACTTCAACATTCATCTGAATATCTTCAGCCGGCAGATTTTAAGTGTTTGTGTAAATGTGTAAATGCTAACTGTGGGTTACGTATTTTCTACTAAATTAAAAGATATTCTTTTTATGATACATATTTTTTTCCATGTAATAAATTTAGCTCCTGACAGCGAACATGGAAGCTTCCTCAGAGGTGCGACTGATCGAGAGCGAAGCTACATCTGTGCATTTGGTGTGACTAATGGAAACCGTTTCTGCTTTCAGTGACTGAAATGAATATGGACCAGCTCCATCAGCTGAACGCCCAGCTGCTGATGCAGATTCAGAGTGAGTGCTTTTCACCAACACTGCAACACCTCCTGTCTAATTCACTCCATTCTGGTACGGTTAGACCTGCTGGGAGCTGCTCACAGGAACAGAACGGCCTCAGCGTCTCATGTCGAGGTAGTTTTATTGTGACCTGGGTCAAGCAGCCACTTGGGTTATGAGACGGCTGAGACAGGATGATTAAAGAATATCCAAGGGACAGTTTTTGATGTGCTTCTTCTGAACCACCGCTCTCATATTCTCACACAACTAATGTTTCCTCCAGTGAGTGATTAAATGAAGAACGTCCACATATCAAAGAGGACATAAATAACACAAGCAAGGCTGGCCAGAGGATTTTATTCACCCTGAGCAGCTTCATTACATTTCATTTGAACTCTAATTTTAATTTATGTTAAGTAATTTTTCGACATGTTTTTAAAGTTACGGAGTACATGTCGCTGATGGAAATATATTGAAAGCCTTCCTTGTTGCTCAGTCTGGATTTCGCCATTGCTTAATTTTCAGTGGCAACAAGGTTTTTTTTGCGCTCTTGAGTTTCTGTGGCTTTGGGAAGGTTTTTATGTCTGTAAATTTCTTAAATAACTGTTGACACATGACACAAACAATCTTGACTGAAAGCACCTTGACTTCTTGGTTCTAGTGTCGTAAGCAGATGCATTGTCGTTGCTCTCCACTCCTTCAGTAATCTGTGTCATTGATTTCCTTGTTCCCATTTTGTTTGTATCCAAATTGACCTTATTTACCTGTGGAAATAAAACGTCTTTCCTGCCTCCTCCCTCCACAGAGGTCTTCGAGGAGCTGACGGTAGCCGTTCAGGAAAAGGACTCGTTGTCTTCCGAGCTTCACGTGCGTCACATCGCCATCGAACAGCTCTTCAAGAACTGTGCGAAGCTGCCCTGGCTGCACATCAGCAGAGCTGGAGTTAAAACGAGCGGCGGTGGCGGCCCTGTGGAGTGAAAACGATCAGACACTCTGACGTGTCGAGGCTGGAAGGCCTCTACGTCCACCTCATTTCACTGACTGGTTGGATCTGTATCAGAGCAGCTTTAAGGGCTGGGTGGGCACGGCTTCCATCCTCGCTGTCATAGTGATGATGCAAGGATTAATGAGGGTTTCCAGTTTACAGGGACTTGCTGGTCATGTGACCTGAATTCCACTCAACTCATGTACACAGGATATGTGTTGAATCCCCATGAAATGGAGCGGTCTGGTATTCCGTTATCAGACACGAATCTTAAAGAAAATCTTAACTGGGACTCGAACAGTGCGTCTGTTTGATTCTCCTTGAATCATTACTGTCTGTTGCTTTTCTTCTTTGTTTTCGTGTTCTGTCCTTTTTTCTCTTTTTCTTTTGCTTTAATTTATTTCTGTAGATACATTTTCTACTCTTGTGGCAGATGTAGGTATTCAAAGGACTGCTTTACATGCTTCCATGTTTATCTGATGGTTTCCTCAGAACACGGTCAGGTGAATTCCTCATGTAGTTGTTGGACAATGGATGTCATATTCTCCACAGGGCTGCCAGCTGTAGCATGTGATTACTGCTTTAAAATCAAAACATTACAGAGGCTGAAGCATCTTTCTGCAGCTGCACACCAGCAATATGTAATAGCTTGAAACATGAGCTGTAGAAGTGCCTTAGAAATTCCCTGATTTGAGATGCTTTTAATGCAATGGGCTCTATTTGCTGGGGAAGCACACATATTGTTAACGTGTTTAAAAAAAAAGTGAAATAAATAAATAAGGTCATTGAAATGGGCACAGAGAAGTCAGCATCCAAAGCTTTTTGATTTCTGTTACTGCAGGTGAGATTTCTTGGACGACTAGCACAGAGCTGGTTTTATCCCTCGTGTAGGTTTGAAGGTCTGGCAAAGTGAACCTACAGTATTGAAAAGAAATTTAGCTGCCAAACCAAATCTGTATTTCCTCTTGTGTCGCACATGAATTGCAAGACTTGGATTAACAGAACAGATGCAATACCAAATTGATTTAAAGCATCTGTGGTCGCACATTTTATCTGCATTCGGTTCAGCGTGCGCAAACCTGAACCAGAGATTTTAATTTCAAGCGTTGATGTGGACATGATTTGTTTTGAAAATGCACACATTGTATGTTTTTAGAGTTTGTTTTTCTTATCGTGTTCATGTTACTTTTAAGGTGCATCTTTTGTTGATCACTCCTGTATTGATTATGGATTGAGTTAATCACAGCAATACCAACAGGATATTTGAGTCTACTGTGCCTCTGGAGGTCCCTGACATTTTAAACAAAGGAGACAAAGACAAACATAGAGCGAGGTTTTAGTAATCAGTTCTGTTTATTATTCAGGAGCCCTATGCAAGGAGGAGAAATCTCAGACGCCTTATGAAGTAGAAAATATTGCAAAGAGTGTCGGTTATCTGAGTTTTCCTCTGATGAAGTCACAGAAAAACTTAAGTATATTAAGCTGGGGAAAAAGAAAGTCATAAAAAGATCGGTTGTGTAGAGAAACTCAGCATTGTCAGTGTGTTTTCTGCTCTCTCTTTGTAAGAGATTAAGTGTATTTGACCCCAATTAGGGTTTAAAGTTAAACATTTTAACTCCACTTAGACTTTTGTTTTATTTGCGTAACTGCGCAGCGTGCTTGAGCGTGTGATAGTATTCTGGTCCTTGATGCTAACTTTACATTCATCTAATCTTCAGTGTTTTTAATTAGCGTTGTAGTTGTAAGTGCTGTGTGTCTGTACTATGGAAGCATGTCTGGACCTGTGTGTCTGCTCAGTAGGACATTCAGGCTTCGGTTGTTCACTGGAGATGTCAGCAAACCTGTTCGAGTTGAACTTTTCCTTCATTGGTTTTCTGATGTTAAATGAGGCGACATTTGTGTTGTGTGATGTTTTGCTTTATATTTATTGTGTGGTCATGGACCTTGTATTGGCTATTTGATTTGTGTTTAAGTGAGAGTTTGTATGATTTTGTAAAATATTTCAATAAATTGAAATTATTTTCACTACATATGCTGTTTGTTCTTGATTACTATTTCCAAAGAAAGGCAGATTGGGTACATAATGAATGCTATCATTCATAAAAAGAACTTGATACGTTTTACATGTCACTTGCTCATGTCCCAATTATTGACTTGTTCCATTTATTGATGGCTAAAGATGGCCGATGGAGGTCTGGTGCCCCCTTCTGGACAAATGGATGAACTGCTGTTTGGTGGTGAACCTCAACTTATGTTAAACCCGTTTAGTATTGTTATGCCTAAATGACATCAATGAATACTAGCCATACAAGAAAAATGCAAAACAAAATCAAATAAATCGCTCCAAAGAAGGCACTCAGTTCAGAACCAGGACCAGGACTGCTTCGGTAAAGAGCAGGGGTGTCCAACTCAGTTTCATCGAGGGCCACATCAGCATCATGGCTGTCCTCAAAGGGCCAGATGTAACTCATAAATGTAACTATATGTAACTCAATGAAATGTAAAATAAATGTAACTACTCATTAACGTTAAATAATTATGAATTTATTACTTATTCTAGTCACCAATATTACACTTGCAAAGTAAAAAACATGTTTGCTTATTATATTTGCTAGGTTATGAAACCCACATACTGTATCTCCATCAATCAAGGATCAAAAATATCCAAGTGAATAAAGAAAAACAACATCAAACAGTTTGGACATGAACTTTATTCAAAACGTTTTTGTCAGAGTTAAAATGGGCTTAGTTACTGCATTGTGGGAAATGTAGTTTTGGTCAAAGCACACTTATGACCTATTTATTTTTAGACACTCTGACCTCTTATGCTCTTGCAGGCCACATAAAATGATGTGGCGGGCCACATTTTGCCCCCGGGCCTTGAGTTTGACACATGTGGCATAGGGGAAAATACTGTATGACCATGAAGTGAACATACTGTACATAGTAGTTATTTTTTCTGGCTGACAGGGGGCAGTAGTGCCTTTTATTTGGGTAGAGTGTTTCACCTGACGGCCTCCTTTCACTGATGTTTTAAAGTTAAGATAGTGTCCAGGTTCACCTTCTTGGCGTAGTTGCTCCTGGTTTGACACGTTGATTATGGACTGATCTACTGTTGTAAAAAATATAAAATAAATAAAAGGCTCTTCAACTTCTGACATCTTGTTTGACTCGTTTTAGTGAGGATGACTACCACTCTAAGGACCACATTACATAACAAAAGACACGAGGAATGTTAACATCTAACAAATACCAAAAGAGGAAATGTCTCCATCAGCAACAACAAAGATGGACAAGAGTCAAAGAAGAAAACAAGATGAAAACACATTTTCTTTAGGAAGTTCTATTTATGTACAAGTTTTTAAAGTTCTGTTGAAAACAAAGTCAAAAATAAAGAGAAGGGAAGTGTCACCTCCTAGAATTCAGTGAGAGAATTAACTCAGTTCACTGCAGGCAGGTTTCATAACAGGAATCCTCCAGATGATGAGTGATACCTGATAATACTATCAGGATAAGTGATATAATAAAGTTTATTAATCCTTGATGGTGCGTTTTAAATATATTACTTCATAAAATGCTTTTAAAATGATAATAATATATTTTATCACCATTTTTCTCTGGGACAGTAGATCATCCAACAGCATTATTATTATTATTAATTTTATTTTTTTTTTTTTTATTATTATTATTATTTATTACATCCTGTGAAGCGGTGATGTATTGTAATTGTCAGTGTTTATGTGTTCGTCCATCCGTCCACCAAATATCTTCACAACCGTTGCAGATAGCAAGATGAAAGAAGAAGCACATTACTTAGAGAGCAAAGGGGATGAAAATGAGATGATGACATTGAAAAACAAGGTCAAGGCCTAATTTTCACTTTTATACCTTTTTAGGTACACATCTCTGAAACCTGATGAGATGTAATCACAAACAAACAAAAAGCAACATTTTCACGAAGCCAGTGACACAAAAATGTGCAGGTCAGGGTAAAATTTTGAATTCAGGGGTGTTGCGGGATGTTGCAGTCTCTGACTGCCTTTTTAATAATGTTAACGTTGACCTCCCAGCCAGCAGGGAGTACAGTTAATGGAGGAGTTGGGGGGTGCATGCCAGATGGGTGTTCGGTAGTTGGCCATGTAGGGATATGAAGGAAGGCATCGTCTAAAGGGCAAAGCATGACAAAATCCTCTTCTTCCAGGTGGAGGTTGAAAATCCTCTGAAGCCAGTCTGGATCCGTTTTTCTGATACACTGACATGGACTCACTTTCCTCAAAACACTGAGTTGTTTTGAGTGTAGGAGCAACACTTAGTGTAGGAGTAAGTGTTGCTCCTACACTCGTCAGAATTGAGCATGAGAGGCAAAGATCTTGATAACAACATACTCTGTGACTGTGTGGAACTCTTCACACAAGTGACGCAGCTCTTCACCAAAACCCTTCTCAACATTGGCGAAGTGGATCCCCCCCAGGGACCTGGTAGTTTCCCCTCTACTGGGCTCCACGTTCACGGGCCGACTTTTTCAGCTGACAGGGATGGAGCACAATCATAGCTTCGGTTAAACGTGAAGGAATGGCTACGCTTTGACCTAGTGAAGAAGGCTCTTTAAAGCTGTACATGAACTGGCTGAAAATAACCCATTAATAATTGGTTCATACATGTCATGTGATACCACTTAGATAGGAAGTAATTGGACTGATCCAGAGAGACTTCAAGCAGGAATGTCATCTTAATGGTGGTGAAAATATTAAAGGCCATAGTGATACTACTGTTAATACAAGGCATCAGGAGTAGACAGACAGACAGACAGACAGACAGACAGACTGACAGACAGAGGGGACTAGCAGGGGTTTGGTGATTGAGGGGTTAAACCTGGATCACTGGTTTCACTTTAACCGACGACAGGAAGCATAGGGGTCGTCTGCATTCAGGCTGACAGGATACCAGCATGACGGTCTGAACCCCCACTCACCCTAAACGGCGGTGACACCCTCCTCACATGGTAAGAGTTCTGCTTTAGTGTTTAATCAGTCAGAAGAAAATAAAAACAGTTTAGAAAAGTAAAAAAAAAAAGGTTCATTACGTTTAGACGCAGGTCAAACAATAATGGTTTTATATTGGTTATTGGTTGACGTGTGTGTGTGTGTGCGTGCGTGCGTGCGCGTGCGTGTGTGTGTGTGTGTGTGTCTGTCATTATGCAAATGTGTGCCAGCCAGCCGCCAGCCTGACGGTTGGCAGGTCAACCACGCACACTGTCTACTGATGTGCCCTTGAGCAACTCAATATGTCGAGAATCATTCATATCATGGATGTGGGAACTGAGCCAAACATCATCCGTCAGTGTGTAAGTCCAGATGTATGAAAGTCACATGTTCCTGTTGTTTTTATTCGTTATTACCGGAGGATGAGTACAGAATGTTCATATCAGTGAAAGCAGCAAAACAAATACTGTTAAACACAAGTAAGTCCTGCATAAAGCAAAGAAAGCGTGTGAAAACTCACTCATTCTGTCATTCTGTCAGTGGATCTTTATCATTTTTGGTTATTTTTGGTTATAATAATTACTTCAAGTTTCAGCTGAGGTTATTTTACAGTGGTTAACTTGGGCTTAATTTGTAGCTGAACAAATCATGTGTGTGTATGTGTGTGTGTGTGTGTGTGTGTGTGTGTGTGTGTGTGTGTGTGTGTGTGTGTGTGTGTAAAACAGCCACTGAATACTGTATGTTTTAGGTTTTTTATTCTATTTGTCTGAAAATGAAATTTCTAGATATAAAGAGTAAAAAGACTATCTTTAAAAAAACACAATAAAAATTAATACAATTTAACTCTGAATTATAAAAAAAACAAACAAGTTCAGACATACATAACTAAATAATACATACTATGTATATAAAATACAATAATATAAAATATCTACAATATGTTGGCAACATATCCGAAGTGTCTCCCCGCCTTTCGCCCGTAAATCGGCTGGGATTGGCTCCAGCAACCCCCGTGACCCACGAAAGTGGAGTAAAGAAAGACTAAATATAAAATATTTGGTACATTGTTTACAGAGGTGACAGATGTAATCCTAATAAATGTAACTTTAATTTTTTCAGGTGTAATCTGGGCTCCTTGATGTCAGTAATCTGATTACATGCTGGATGCTGAGCGGCTCAGCGTTCAGTTATCTCTGGCATATTTATCGATGACCCGTCTGTCGGGGTTTTTCACATGATGTGCTGGAGGAACTGTTTTGTTGTTTTTAGTTTGGGGGGAACTGGATCACTGTGGAAACGTCCCTATAGGGGCGTCCCGACTGCTGGAGGACTTGCTGAGACAAGACCAGATGTAATCACACATTATGACAGTTATGTTGGCAGACGTGGGACTAATGATAATAAAGCTGTAACCCGGTACCACAGGGCGCCGTGTGAATAAAGGGGTCACTCCCAAAAGACAGGGGCTGAAAATTTTCCCCTTTCTCCCCCTGCAATGAAAGTTTTATATTCAGATTTTCTATACTGAGTTTCTAGATGTCAGTTTGCCTGTTAACGGATTTAAAAAGGAAGCATCTCTGGAATAAATTTTGACGCAGTAAAAATAGACCCTCTTAATAGTAGTTAAATAATGTGATGATTGTAAATTACTGAACATAAAATGACCAATAATCTCAGGAATAATTTGTTTATTCCTTCATCCTGCACACAAACTGATCAATTCAGCTTTTTCACTGAAGGTGAGTTTAGCGATACCAATGACATCCAGGTTATTTCCTGATCCAGGGGTCACAGGACCAGGGTCACATGACCATGGTCGCCCTGTCATTCAGTGTTTGGTTTTAGGGTTGATGATTTGAAGGGGGAAACTGCTGAGATGGAGGTTTGTGTTCTAAATGTATTACCTATCAACGCGATCAATGCATCCTGATCTGTAAGTGTTGCTCCTACACTCAACAGCTGTTTGCTAACATGTTAGCATCAACTGCTTCCTCAGCTAATCACGCTTTTAGCCTTCCTCCTCCTCCTCCTCCTCCTCAGGTTGTGTCATGTCAACAGTGAAATGAAAACTATCTGATCCTGATATGACTAATAGTCTGTCAATGTCAGATGTCAGTGTGTGTGTGTGTGTGTATGTGTGTGTCTGTGTGTGTCTGTGTGTGTGTGTGTGTGTATGTTTTATTGTTTTTATCTTTAAATTGACTGGTGGTACATTCATGGACGCTCACACATTAGAGCTTGTGTCCTGATCGATAGTGTTGCGTTCAGGAGCTGAAGCTCAGAAGAATCTAATGAAGAAGAAGGAATACCTTCACATAGCAACAGCTGATAGGAGCCCTACTGGATCACCTGTGTTGTCACAATAAACACACACACCCCTCAGAATGTGTGTATGTGTCCCGAGGGTAGTGTCAACAAATGGCACACTTATGACGCTACTGACCTCATCCTTTACACACACACACACACACACACACACACACACACACACACACTACACACACACACTACACACACACACACACACACACACACACACGCACACACACACTCCCCCTGTTGACTGTAAACAAGGGGAGTTGATCAGACGTCTGAACAAGTCAGTGTCGTCCGTCCGTCATCATTTACATGTGAAAGGACGAGTTGACGACGTCTAAACACATCCACGCATACATAATACCCGGACTAATGGCATATTTACATCCACCTGCTGATGTGTACAAGCAGTGCTGTTTTCTGCTCTGTGATTGGTTTGTAATGCAAACCTGACCCTACTTTAACGTCTGTATCTCTCTAATAGACGTTGCTTATAGAATTACAATAATTGCATTTTTAATAATTGCTGCATTTGTTTGATCTCAATGGAGGAGAAGAACAACCGTCCATTTATGCATCCCAAAAGTAATAACAGAATATATGGTAGAAGCATAGGCAAGGCATTGAGTTTTACCATTAGTAGAAAATAAAAACTAAACAAATTGTTAATTTTACAGTTTTTCTCGATTGCTTACACACATTTTCTGAAAGCATGCTTCATACTCTCAGAACTCTACACACACAAATCCAAAAACACACACACAGTGGTCAAAACCTCTCGCTTCTCCTGCAAAATGAAGCTTTACTTTCAAAACAATGTTATCTCTTCTCAAAATGGTGTTTTGTTGTCAAGTGACAAACACAAACCATCAAATGAGTAGACATTTATAAGAACCATTTGAACACTGACGTGCTCAATGTAAAACACTGTGATGAATGGAAAACACTTCTTCTCCTTTCATCATAAGGACTCGGGCCTTTTTTGTTCAGTGTTACACTTACTGCAGACAGTACAGAAAAAAAAGTGTTGTCAAATATTTTAAAATATTGTTTTTATACTCAGAACAGAAAAATACACTGTAACAAATATATTTTATTTTTCCCAACAAAAACATTGAACACAGTGTACATCCAAACCAACACAAAGTTGCAAATACAAAACAGAAAAATGCAGTTACAGTAAGAAACTCATCCACATTGCTAATTGTAAAACTGTGTGGCAAGTGTTTTAGAATTTTGAATGACAGTGTGTTCCTTGTGAAAACAAGAGATTTTCTTCATGAAAATTGTGTCTAATGCAGAGAATTGTGTGTAGTGTTGTGAAAAAAGTGTGTTTTACAATTGAAATTTGAGTGTAAAGCAGAAATTGTGTTTGTAGTTTAGCAGAAATGGTTCAGGGGGCTGGTGCATGAGTTACATTGTTGTGGTCATTCTGTCTCAAGTACCAGAAAATGTGTGTAAGCAATCAAGAAAAACTGTAATGTTTTTGTTTATAACATCATAACTGCATAAAAGTAAAAAGAAATAAAGAGTAAAATTATATATTAGTTTTATCAAAATGATAAAGCCTGGTAGTCAGGCCTTAACATTTTGGTAGTCTTCATTATTTTTGATCGTTTTATGCAAGAAAGCACTCATTGTCACTTGCTTTTTGTCCAACTTTTGCATCTTTTCGGAGGCATGGTGATAATCAACCACTCAATCAATCAATCAACCTTTATTTGTATTGCACTTAATCACATCAGCAGACATTTCAAAGCGCTTTAACAGACAGACAAACCCAAAAAGGCTCTCCAAGCATAAGCAGCAGTTTATGATTACTCTGGAAGGTCTAACTAACTCCTCACTCTCACTGCAGGGCACAAAACGAGCAGACGTCGTGTTGCCGTTTGGTCGATTTTAACATGGCAGAATCACGCAGGTCAGTCTCGTGACGAGAAACGCACGCAAGTGTGTCGCACGAGATCAAAACATAAACATATTTTCGGATTCGAAATTGAAGTAGAGAAATGGTGAAAAATTATGAATATTTTTGTTGAATGGAAGTTTATTTAAAGCTTGCGTCCCAGTGACGCACGCTGTCTGACAATCGTGCGTCCCTGTCAAAAAATGCAAGTCAAAGATGCAAGGACGTGCGCAAACGGAAACACTGATTACTGTCCAAACGGATTTAGGTTAAGATGCCATTAAGCTTTTTGTGGGCATAAATGCCTCGTGTCTTTTTACTTTTGTCCACACGTTGAATGTGGATAGGCTGAGAAAGCTGGAATGTGCAGTTTGAGAGTTTGAGAGATTTTAAACACAAGTTTGCACAGTTTAAAAATATCTGCATGATTGCAAAAAAAAAATTAGAAGAAAAATTTCAGCAACATTCAATAAACTGTCAGATCACAGCCTGTGACCCCACATGGTCTAGCAGTTAGGATTCCTGGTTTTCACCCAGGTGGCCGGGGTTCGACTCCCGGTATGGGAAACATTTGTCAGGGCAGCAGTAGTTTACTGACCTGTGTCGGGCAAAAATTTTCAGAGTGTGGAGGTGTCAGTTCACCTCCTGAACACTGCTGCAGTACCCTTGAGCAAGGTGCCACAAAGGAGCTGCCTGCCGCTCTACCTCCCCATCATCTGCATGCCCAAGGGCCCCGTGTGTGTGTGTTACTATACATGAATGCAACTGAAAATCAGTGTGTGCTAGAGTGGACTGATAATTTCCCACTGGGGATCAATACAGTTGATTAAAATGTATATATTATACATAATGGCTGCATGTTTTTCAGGCCTTTAAACAACAGAAGTATTCATATATAACCTGATATCAAACATTTTCTTTCCCATACAGCAGTTTACCTGCTGTTACTTCAAGGCCTGTGGGAAATCTGAGAACTGGGTGTCAGTCAGTCTGTGGGATCTGCTGACAGGGACTCTCCGATCTGTAATCTGCTTCATCAACTCCGCCATCGACTCCTCCAGTACGAGCAAACTGCTGAGTCACTTAAACTAAATCAATCAAGGCAGCAACGGTGAGGGTTTCCTCCCTGGAGTTTACATGACTCAGCAGATTTACAAACCACCGTTTGTTTGAAGGTGCCGCTGTCGACACCTGTCATTGGTGGGTGGATCTCCGTGGGAACGAGGAGGGATGAGAGGCCCTTCTCAGAACTGACAATGAGACTTTCAACCTCGTGCTAAATGTCTTGAGAATGCCAGATAGCCCTGCCCATTTATCCTGACTGCACTATGACATCACCATCTCTACCGGTGCCATCAAAATCCTGATCATTTTTCTGTCATCTTTTGAACTGCGGGAGACACTAGCTTAGCATGAGTGGTGTTTACGGTTAGTTAGCCGTTAACAGGTTTCACCTATTCTTTTAGCCTCCTGGTTGAGGGTCACACCAATAACATGTCTTCCAAATGTTACACAACTACTCTTTCCTACCTCTCTACCTCTACCCAACCTCTGTCCTACCTCTGGACCTCTGTCCTACCTCTCTACCTCTGCCTTACCTCCTCACCTCTGTCCTACCTCTGGACCTCTGTCCTACCTCTCTACCTCTACCCAACCTCTGTCCTACCTCTGGACCTCTGTCCTACCTACTCACCTCTGTCCTACTTTTTCACCTCTGTCCTACCTCTGGACCTCTGTCCTACCTGCTCACCTCTGTGCTACTTTTTCACCTCTGTCCTACCTCTTTATCCATGTCCTACTTCTTTGCCTATGTCCTCCCTCTTCACCTCTGTTCTACCTCATCGCCAGCTTATTGCTAATTAAAACTGATTTGCTGTAGTTCCTAATTTCGTATTTGGCTCGTAAGACATTTAAGAAAGACGAGGGGTAACAAAGGTGCAAGCCCACCTTGAATGGGTGTAAAGGGGGCTGTGGATGCTGTGTCATAGCGAGAGACTAACACTCACCCCATACTTTTTGGTTTTTGCCATTTATGAGGATTTAAACTGAATTCTTTAATGAAATATGCTAATTAAAAAAATATTTCATTCACCCCTTGCAACTCAATTTAAAATTTAAGTACACCTACACCACTACCAAGCACAATATCACAGATAATCTAACAACACATTAGCATACCAGCAATATTCACATTACATTTCTCTAAATTTCCTCAGTTAAAACAGTAAACAGTTGAGGAACGTGTCGTGGGCACTGATGACGTTCTGCACCAGGAGCAACAGGTCATCTAATACCAAACTGTTTTTGTTTGCTTTGTCAGCAAAGTCAGCAAATAAACCATTAGTTTTGCATATAACAACATTCACTAGCTGGTGACATCCAAGTTTGTTTCTGTGTCATTTTCTCGTTTATTCTTACAGTATGTATAAAGATTACATTATATACAGACTTTTACAGTCAAATTGTTGTTGAGTTGCTTGAAATTTGTTTGTGCAAATAAAATCTATTTTCGTCCGTCGGGATACTATATTGTGAAAAAAAGCAAATAACTGTCTTAAAATTTAGATATTTGGTTTATTTGTCTAAACACACACAAACATTACTACATTTAAAATAAATACTGACCCTTTTTAATGTCAAGACACTATTCAGAAACTGATAGACTGACATTGACACATATACTGAATTCAGTCTTAATATACATCAGATCTCAATGTGAACGATTTGGGTCTGAAACCATCGCCATAGAGCTGAGGGACGGGGCTTCGTTGAAGCCCCCAGTAAACGGTGATCCACACTGGGCCTGGAGATGCTGCAGCTGCTGGGCCTCCTGGAACTCCGGCAGGAGGCAGGATGCTGTATTCAGCTCGGCGTAAAGCGGGGGTGAGGTGGTCTGGTAGTCAACGAGGGAGGGGAAGTGCTGGGCAGTCGGTGGGGAAGGGGTGAAGAGCGGAGGCGGAGTAGTAATGGAATGATTCAGGGAGGTGTAGACGGGAGGCGACGTGCTGCAGGTGTCCTCTTGAGATATCACGGTGCTGGGGGAGTAAGTCGGGATGTGCCCCTGTATGGTGTGAGGGGGGGAGTTGTGGTCTGGTAACTGCATGTACACTGAACCAGCAGGAGGAGGCTCGAGGACGGAATCCTGGGGGGGACACATGACAGGGGGAGCGTCTGCCTGAGCAGGCATCTCTCCAACCCCGCAATGCATTCTGGTAGTTTTAGAACTGCGCACTGGTGAAGATGAGAAAGAGGAGGGAGGGGGCGAAGGTGTCTTTGCAGCAGCGGCGTTGTCAGCCTTTCTCTTCCTCTTGCGGCGAAAATTTCCGTTGTCGAACATTTTCTCACAGAGTGGGTCAAGAATCCAGTAGTTTCCTTTACCTGCAGACGAGAGGAGGAGGAAGGTTAAAGAATAAAGCTGCAACTTCTCACATCTTTATCAGAACACAAAGATAGACTATGAAGTTTATAATAAAATCCTCGTACAGAAAAGCTTCCCTTCACTCGTTTATTTCTAATTAAAATGAGCTGAGACGATTGGCTGGATGATGAAAACAGTAACTCAGTAACTTTTGTCCTACCTGGGTCGCTCTCATCTCGTGGAACCTTCTTGAAGCAGTCGTTCAGCGACAGGTTGTGGCGGATGGAGTTCTGCCAGCCGGCCTTGTTGTTGCTGTAGAAGGGGAAGTTGTTGGAGACGTACTGGTAGATCTGGTTGAGGGTCAGCCGCTGCTCCGGCGCGCTTTGTATAGCCATGGCGATGAGGGCCGAGTAAGAGTATGGAGGACGGACCAGGCGCATCATATCTTCCGGGTTGGAGAACCAGGGCCTGCCGTACATGTGTGGAAAGAAGCAGGTGAACATTGGCGCCACTGCTGCTGGGAGTGCTGCTGGGGGTGCTGCTGGGAGTGTCGCAGGGAGTGTCGCAGGGAGGCCTCCTGGGCCTCCTGCGACCCCTGCAATGGAGCCTGCTGGGTCTGTGCTGCAGAGGTAGGTGTTGCTGGGGTTGATGGGAGGTGGGACCCACAGGCTGGGGTCCGGTGGAACAGCACAGTTGTATATGCTGAAGTCCAACGGATCCAGGTCCAGAGATGGGAACTCCTGCGGGGGGAGAGACTGTCCAGATAGCGGAGCAGACAGATCCTGGTCCGCGACAAACGACGCCATTCGGGTTCTGCTCCTGCGCACTCCTTAACGCAACAATGTCCTCTAACACCAATCTGGAAGAATTGTGTGTCTGCAGGAGCTACACTCACGTGCCGTCATCCACCTACTAAGTGCACCTGCTGCTGATCACCTGACATATTTATACCCTGTTGCTCCGCCCACAGATAAGCCGATTGGCTACTACTTTGTCCTTATTCCTGGCTCAACCACATGATGCGTGTCAGGTCGTTCTAGGGGTTGGATTCCAATGAGACTGGGCGGAGATACTTCCCAGGGGTGGATTTGGAAGATGACACACGATCGTCATCATGAGTATCATCATCAGAATTTGATAAACGATTCTTCAGATGATTCATCCTTATTTTCTATTGGCGGTACATGACAATGAATGAATGAATGAATGTTTCTCCCTTTATTTAATCCATGCCCTTGAGAATCAACAAGAAGCAGAAACTCTTCATCAATTTTTTGTGCTTTAGATGTCACGCCTCACGGTGCGAGGAAATACCATTCAGATATCACTCAGCATCGGTTAAAAGTGTTAAATACTTCAAAATAGGATTTCCTCTGAACCCAGGAACCCAAACCTGAGCTCAGCTGTTTTGGTGTTTATTTAGAACTTGCGGGTTCAGAGGAGGCGGACTGGAGAGGAAAGTAAAATGATTCTGTTTCAAAGGAAGCAGCCTGAGCACAAACAAGCCTGCAGGCTGTTTGAGGTGGGCCCAAAGCTATTGTTCAGGTGATAACGCCCCCTCCCCCAACACTCAGCACTCAGTCAGCTTGTCTCTATTGACATACACTATCATGATCTTTTTAATACAATTGAACTATCATGATCTTATTAATAAAACATCCATGCCAAGATTTTAGTTGTACGTTCTTACATATAAACGTCGGAGAAACAATTAGTTTGTCTCTACTTATGTTGATTTTGGCTGGAACTCAGAATTAGATCCTCAACCAAAATAATAAATAAGACAAATCAAGAATACAGAAATAATGGGTGCAAACGCACAGGTCGAATCTGGATGGTTCATCCTCTGGGGAAAATGTGAGCGTTTCAGTTTTTACAATAGAGTTCATAAAAAATGTTGTTACAAAGGAAATTACTCGACATCTCCTACAAGTAATGATGAAACTACAATCAATAAATGTAATTGCAATTATTATTAGCATACTATTAGTATTATTGGTATTAGTATTATTAGTATTTATCAGGTTTTGATCAGCTGATTGATTTTTTACGACAATAGCAGTAATGGATCGAGTTAGCAGATGTTTTAGCACTTAAATTAAGTTTCCTGATCCTACTTTAATACTTTTGCTTTAAATTGCAATGATTATACTTGGAACAAAGTGGCCTGAGTACTTTTACTGAGTACTTTTACTTATTTCAAGTAAAAATACAGTAAGAATTAAAGTCAGTTCGTTGTAGTTCTAGAACGAGTTGCACATGTTAACTGATGTCTACCCCTCACACTGAAGCAGACACACTTCTTATCTGTGTGTGTGTGTGTGTGTGTGTGTGTGTGTGTGTGTGTGTGTGTGTGTGCGTGTGTGTGTGTGTGTGATGACAGTTGGACATGGCAGCAATAATCTTCATCCAACGGTGCCTTCGAAGACGACACAGACAAAACAACACGCAGTCGAAACTATAACTGACTGATGATTGGGATTAAAAAGTGGGGGGGTCAGGACTGTGTAAATGCAGGGGTTCCCCTGAGAAAAGCAGCAGATTAACTGTCAAATAGACGCCACCAGTTCCAGTGGACTACGGAACAAAACATCTTAAAGGCTGGCGTCACAAACAAACGACCTTCATCTGATGCCGTTGATGATGTCATCAACGCTTTTACTCAATCTAGTGTCTAAAACCAAAAGAAAGAACTACATATTTAACTGGTTCCAGATTCAACGTTATTTATTTTAAAAAAGAATTTTTAATGAGTTTTAAACAAGCAAAACATTTTAATATCTCATTACATTTAAGATGGTTTTAAAGGATTGTGAAAGGAGCTCTCTTGGTTAATGTGACTGCGTTTAAAATTCTAAATCCTGACATTTTAATGATTTATAGTCAATCAGAAATGTCCCACAGCAACACATGAACACTGGAGTCTCAAGAATACAATCAGCAAATATTTATTTTGACAAATATTTAGCTCACAGATCTGAAATTATGACATTAACATGTTGTTCGTGAATTAGACTTTAATACAAAAGAATTAGGGAATTAAAAAACCTCCTCCCTCAGATACATTTCTGAGCGTTCACAGCTTTGAACGCATCACACAGGAACAGATGGTGACATGGATTGTAAATACAATCAGAAAAGAAGCAAAAGAAGCAACATTTGAAACCATCAGATGAGACGTCTCCTAGTTCACCATTAAACACCCCCCCCCCTGTGATCTGCTCATCTTAAATCCACCTACACCTCCACTCAATCGGTCTTACAGGCTTCATCCGGTCAGGATCGGTTCTTTTGGGTCATGTGGTATCCGGCCGGGTCGGACAGCAGACACTGGTTGTGTTGGCAGGAGTTGCGATTTTTGGCATCAATGAGGAGCAGCGGACAGTGGGAGTAATGGCCGATGATGTCACTGACTGATGGGAAAGCCTGCGCATGCACACACACACACACACACACACACACACACACACACACACACACACACACACAGAAGCATTAGCAGCATTAGCATCAAACACACTTGTTGCTTCATCTCCATCAACTTTCCGACTCCTTAAAAAAAACCAAACTTCTCTACTGTAGCACAAAAATCGATGTAATTTTTGCACCTCATTCTAAATCTTATTGATAATTTGATTCCTCTGAAGGCCTCAGGCCAGCATAAAGGGTGTACGGTTTACCTCCTGCACTTTGAGTCCAGTTCCCAGGAGAAACTGCTGGTTCTCCTGTCTGATCTGGATGTTGTAGACCTTATCCTGGTACAAGACCATCAGGGTGTAGGGCTGAGAGGGCAGCTGCTTGGTACTGTCCCTCACCAGGTACGCCCCATCCTCCACACACAAACACAACACACAATAGCTGAGTGCCAGCGCTGTAGCGCCCCCTGCTGGGGATTATCATTTTAAACAACACCTGTCGCTCTTACCACACCTCTAAGGTGATAGTCTCACTTTTACTGAATGAACTGACAAAATCAACAACAAGAATCTTGGTCGAAAAAGGCCAGAATAATAAAACAGACTCAGATAAACTATAAATAAATGTTGTTTTTTCGTGATACTTGTGTTTAGTTACCTTGTGAAGATGTTTCAGACATCCTTCTGCCTGACTTCTGGTCACTTTACCCACATACCAACGGGGATCCAGCTCCTGATCTCACATACACACACACACACGCACACACACACACGCACACACACACACACACACACACACACACACACACACACACACACACACACACACACACACACACACAGACAACAGTGTCTCCTGCTGTTTGGATTGAAGAACAGCCATGATTCTTGTCTAGCCTCAAAACTGATCTTTCATTCCCAATTTTGAAAATACTGTATCCTAAATAATTGTAAAATTATATAAGTAAAAAATGGTTTTACTGCCATCACATAATAATAACATCACATAAAAAAAAATCTGTGTGTTTGTGATGCTTATGGTATAAAAAGACATGCATGTGTGTGTGTGTGTGTTACCTGCGTGGATGCTGCTGTGGACGGAGGGGGGCGACACAACTGCCTGTCAACAAGGCTTCCTCTTTGTTCATTCAATGCTGCAAACAGTTAGGACAGCATTAATGTACAGTATAGGAGCAGGTATGTTCAGATGAGATGTAGATGGACCTGATCCAAGCATAAAGGCTGACAATCCTGCTATAATGAGCTTAGTCTGCATATTTGTGCCTTTAGAAGCAAATAAAAATTCTGCAAAAGTGGCTCATGGCGATATTGTACATTCTCTGTGATCAAGGAAAGCATTTACAAATGTATAACATCTGAACTGATATTACTATTCTAACAGACAAAATTATTCTAATAACATTTGTGTTGTCTTCTTACCAGATTGTAGTTTGGCAGGCAGAGATCCTCCAGATGACATGTTGAGAGGCAAACTGCTCCATGACAAACAAAAAAATATTTTACTTCCATTTAATCCATTAAATATTTGACCATTATTGGCGCCATAAGCCATGTAGTCTGTGCTGTTGTCTTTCTTTTACTCTAACATTGAAAAAAAAACTAATAAAAGTGTTTTTTTTAAATATTCAAGACCTGCAAATACAATAGCGTTGGTTTGTTTATCTTAAAAACTCCAGATACCTCAAATTTTGTTTAAACTCAATCAACCCAACCACTGAACCTAGCGGTACTCCAGGATGACAGGATGCCATATGGATGTAACTGTGTGCATTCATTCTCTACCTGTTTCCAGGGCGTGAGGGGACAGCAGGACGAGGGGGCAGACTTTTATTGTGGAGGGGAAACGTGTTGTGTTTAGGAGCTGAAGGAAAGCAGAATAATTTCAAATTCACTCAGATGTATTGGGTTATACTGTCTGCTTAAAGGAAAAGAGGGAAAAGTTTAATTCAGATGTAAAAAAAAACCCAAAACAATTTAGATGTAAAAATAATCTCACCTTCATTCTGAGTTTGCTGATGAAAGAGTAAAGAGGATCAGGGTTTATTGTTTTGGACAAATTCAATACAACAAAATTCTGATAGAGTAGAAACATACCTCTCTCTTTATATCAAACCTGAATAAAACAACCGGTAAAAAAAAATACATCAGACTTAATTATATTGATTATATACTGTATATTATACTGTTGGAAAAAATTGACCTCATATATATGATATCAAACATTTTTTTAAAAAGTAGGTTGAATAACTTGAGATGATTTGATGAATAAGTCGTGTGTGTTGACCTGTTGGGTGGGGGTCTGGCTGAGGAGTTGTTCCTGCTGATGAACGTGTTGGACGGAGGAAGTATAGGAGGTTTGGACCAGGTGGGAAGATCAGGGACATCTGGTTGAGGTCTGAAATGACAAAAACAAACCTTAAAGTTCCGATTTTTTTCTACGTGAATCTAAAACTGTAGAGTAGGTACTTACTTCCAAGGATGTGAGGCCACCTGTAAGAATAAACACAATAAATAACAATAAACTGTGGTGGCATGACAGTGGAGTTCCACAAGGCTATGTTCCTGGTCCCTTTTTAAATTTTATTGTTAAAAAGAAAAGCTCACCCTGTCCCCTGTGTTAAGATGCAAACCTGTGAAGAGGTGAAAACCCAATGTCATCAGGATAAAAACATAAAACAAGAAGAATGTAAAGACCTACATCCTGGTTTTGGGTTCACCTCTGATGGGGGACTTGTTGGGTCCTGAATCTCTTCCTGGTTTGTTGCAACGAAAGATCTGTGGCGGCTCCAGGGAAACTGAACACAACAACAGAGACACCAATGACTGCGATTCTAATAATTTACCTAAAACATAATGGAAACCAGTGAAAACCGATGCAGAAAGTGTTTAATTGTGGATCCAAGTGGTTGCAAGTGACTCACTCTTTCCAGAGGTTCTCCCACCGGAGTGGGGAGACGGGTCTCTTCTAGCGGAGCAGGGCTCTTGCTGCTACAAGTGAAAGTTAAAAGATCAATTCCCTGAACAAATGACTCACAGTAACATTGAGAAAAAGTTGTAACTAACTCACCATCCTTGGAGATATGATGGAGACTGGGGGGCGGGGACACACAGCGGGGGGCGAGCCTCTGTGTGACATATCCCTCTTATCTACACACGGAAATTATTGATTAAAATTCTGCCAGAGGGGTCATCTTTCTTCTTGAGTTTGTATTTATAGTCTAATCTCTTATTCCATAAGTAATCAACTGTTTAACTTCTGTTAACATGAACTAGATAAGCAATTAGTAATAATACTAAAATAAATTAGCAATCACGCTAAAAACCAATAAGTTATCGACTATTAAAGCGGAAACAGCTTTCCATGAACTAGCATTGTAAACTAACAATTATATTTAACAATAAATCATAAGCTAAAAGTTATGCTAACGGCTATTTCATGGTTAGCAACCATTCTGACGCCAATAATTACATAAACTAAAACGATTGATTACGACTAGAAACTAACAATTATACATAGGATAACAACAATGCTACCTCCTAGCCACGAGATAATAACTATAAGATAATAATTACACAACCATCCATGAGATTTAATAAGGAAATTACCCCACCCCCCACCCCACCCCTCACAATGATACCAATGTAATCGCCATCTCCAATTGGCAGGGTTGGGCACAGCCTTTGAAGATGGTCCTCTGACGGTTCAGATGGAGGAGGTTCGTAATCGTTGAGTCCCTCAGGTTCCTCAGTTGGGGACTCATAATCTCCCACACTGCCCTCCTCATCACCTGTGTCTGGACTCTCATAGTCATCATCAAAATCTTTATCCTAGAAAAGCAGAGGTGGGACTGTGAGGTGAGACGGTATAAAAACCATCTGAAGCTTATAAATGCTCTTTTGCAAAAAGTGCAGCAAAATCCCATCAGTCAGTTTTATTATCATAATAATTTAATATTACTGCAGCGTGAATGTGTTATTTGCATTTTACAACATAAACAAAAAAAAAATCTAAAGAGACAAACGTACAAATTCATCCTCATCCCAACCCTGGACTTCTGTGGCCGTGTCTGCAGAGAAGGAAGCAGTGTGTTAGCAGCGCACAGTCAGATTAAACTTATTGATCTAAGAGAGAAGCGTCAAATGAGAATGACGAGATGATCTGAAAATAAGAATAATAGATAATTAAAAGTGAAGCTCTATGTAGAATACACACATTTTAACAAATAACAGTACTATCTCTAATATAGCAACTGAGAGTACTTGAAAGAACAATGTGATGGCATGTGCTAGAAAAGCAAACACCAGATTCATACGTGATATTAAACATTATCAGTATGGATATTTATCATAAATATATTATATAATATAAAAATAAATTTTCTGTGATAACAAATGTCTTAAATAAACACTAATAATAATAATAACTTGAGTTCCTACCTGGTTCATGATATCTGGAGGGTCTGTGATGTAAAGAAAAATAAGATGAACAGAAAAGAATGTCATCATATTTAATCATGAGACTCACAGCTGTATTATATTAATATAATATTATGAGTACTAAGAAATGTACTTTTTCCTGAAAATGCTCGGTCCCTCTTTCTTGCTGATTTCAGTGCTGATCTTGGAAATCAACCTGCCAAGACACAAATAGTTATTCAAAATTCTCTTGATCAAATTAATTCATCATGATGCACCTGCACAAAATTCTCTGATGAAGTTAACAAATACATACAAAACCTCTTGACTAACCATAAACTAAGAACTAGCAATAAGCAAACCAAAATAACAACTACGTATAACAACTAATAATTTCCAAAGCTACTAATTTACAATTTCCATTTGCTAATAACTATCCAGAAACCAAACAGAAATCCATAATCATGTCTCTATTCATGTCCCAACACCCTCTGCTCCCCATCCATGAGTCATCAGCTGACTCAGTAGGATTTTGTCGTGACTCACGGAGCTTGAAATCTGGGAAATTTCTCAAGGTCGATATCACTCAGATTCTGTAAAAAATCAGGGAGCATAGCTTTAATTTTAGATCAGCCTTCTTTTCTTCTTCATAAATCCTCCTCCACTCCCCATCGCTTCTCTGGAGGATTTTCCTGACTGTCCTGAACTCACCACAAATCTGGAGCCGCTGATGGAGTTCTTCAGCACCGCTTTATCACAGCCGGACAGATTCCTCTGCAGACACATGAAATATATGATGAGTGTTGGAGAGTGTAGAACGTGGGAGTCAAAGTCTGTCCAGCTTAGACTGAGAATTATTTTAGTAGTAGAGGAAGACAACACCAGGTGATGCCCCTGCTAATATAAGCTGTCCTGTGGGACACCAACAGAGGAATGTAGGAATGTGAACATTACACTGAGATCATCGACAGCGCATTCTCCAAAAAAAGTGGATCATTCTTTAATTTTGCTGGAGAAAAAAAACAGCTGTTCCTGAAGGGTCAGCACTTCCTGCTGTGCTGGCGGATTCTTCCTGACCCAAACTGGATCCACTCCTAACTTTAATCGGTCCTTCTTTTGGTGTCTGGTGGTGAAACCTTCCAGCAAGTTTAATGTAGACCTGGAGGGTAGATCCTGACTGAATCTAATGGTAATTATCCTGATACATAAATTCAATGGACTCTAGTTTGTACATATAAATTGTAAAACTTTTATATTTGTATTAATAAGCTGAAATTGTATTAATAAGCTGAAATTGTTATTACCCAAACATGGGTAATAACATAACCTCCATCTCTCACTGGCAGAGGTCATGAACTAAGAGAGTGTCCTCCATGTTGCTGCTCTGAACGTAAGAACAGGAAGCTATTGGTCAACCAAGACAAGAATGAATGGTTAAAGGTTTTCAAAGAGAAGGACAGACAGATGACGGATGGAGGCCTCACCCTCTTCAGGTAGTCGGCCAGCTGCTGAGGGCTCCAACCCATCACCTCAGACCTGAACGGCACTCGGTCGGCATTCATCTTGCGTCCTTCACACGTCCTTCTTTCTCAAAGACTCCAAGATTGCCCAGAAAACTGCCCCAACGGGAACAGACCACCATGCGAGTGTTGTTGCTGGACGTCAACAGTCCTTCTCCGAGTCCTTGTTGTGAAAATGCAACCAAACTTCTCAGAAGGAGACAATAAATAACTGCCGATTGTCGCCAGAAAGTTTTACTTCCTCAAACTGACCGACTTTCTGTTTCTGACTGTCTTATTTTAAAGGCAAAGACGACAAAACCAACGCTCAGCTAGACGCACCGCCGAGGAACCAAAATGGCTTCCTTTTGTCTGTCTCTCTCTCCCACTCTTTCTAAGAGTCTTTATCTCTTCACCTCTCCTTGTTCCATTCTTCCTCTCCTTTAAAGGAAGTGACTGTGCAGAAAGGGGGGTTGTCATCAACACCATCCTCCTCCTTCCACAGTCAGACCACAAAGCGGAACACAAACTGCAGTTGCACCCACTCGTTGCAGAGCCTGAAGTTAGAAGACGATGCTTCATTTAAAAAGTAAACATCTGGTCCGGTTCAGGTCTGGTTCAGGCTGATCACTTCAAAGTTACACAACAGGTTCTGGTAGTGATCCGGATCATCATCTGGATCCAGAAAGGAGTTTATTAACATTGTAGACAGGGACAGTTATACAAGCTTAACAGATGGTGATCTTGCACACTTCAGGATCGGATGTGTATCCTGAAGGAAACCTCCAGTGAGCTCTAACATTCTAGAGTAATAATCAGACTAGTAATGAGACCTATGAGCAGGGTTGGCTGGTTGTGTGATGAGGATCAGCCAACGAGAGTGTAGATGACTTGATGACACAAACAGGGCTATCTTGATGGAGTTTTGCTCCCTGGGTGACGTCTAGTTACTGCAACACGTTTTTTCTGAAAGATATCTGATATCTAGCTCAAGATGGAAAAAAGAATGTACAGTGAATACAAAGTTAGTTGACACCAACCACACCTCCAGAATCACAAATGGGCTTAAGAAGTTGGTTCTGGATCTGCACACCACACACAGCAAAACTAAACCTTTGTTGTTGGCTGTGCTCCTATAGAGTTGATTTTGTTTCCTCTCCTTATAAATCATATCAGGGGAAAAACCTCAGCTTCCTCCTCCAGTGTGACGTCACAGTTCTGACAAACTCCTCACTGAGAAACTATCAAAAGTTTGGAGGAAACCCATATAAATCTTTTTTTCCGGTAAGTCAATGAATGAGGAAACAAAACCTCCTGTTCGAGAGAAACTGCTTGAGTTGAAGTAAATTAGTGAATATGAAGGTTAAAGTTACCACGGTAACAAAGCTGACTATTCTCTGATTCATGTTGCTGCTGCTGCTGCTGATGATGATGATGTTGATAATGATGATGATGATGATGATGATGATGATGATGCAGGTATCTCAGTCCATCCAGGAACCAGCCAAAAGTTCAGAGGTCAGAAATCAAACTTCCTCTTCTTCTTAATGTTGATCAAGTCTACCGCTAAACCGTCAACAACTTCTTTCACAACCGGGATGACATCATTTCTAGAGAAGAGATATCATTTCATGGTATCATTTCTAAACTAACCCATCCAGCCTTGTGTCTCCATAGTAATGAGGGACCACCTGTACCCTCAGGGTCCACATATCTGGATGCTACTCTCAAAAACCTGCTCAGACTGGCCACCATTTTGTCTCCACCAGGATGAAAGGAACTTTTGCTCGTCACCAAATATGGGATTTAATTTTTTTTGCTAAAAAAATGTGTCATATACTCAGATTACTCCGCCAAAGGTGTGCTTCGCTGGAGACAGGGAGTTGTGAAAAGGTTGTTCCTGCCAATTAATGACTCGTATTCACTGAATATTTAAGGAAGTTTAATTTCAAGTATAACAGTAAATAAAACTTCCAAAGTCTCAAAACTTTTTAGAGCACCTTTCAAGTAAATTAAAAGGTGTACACGAACTTTGACAAAAGTTTGTCACCCGCATTTTAAACACGTTCCAAAACAAGCAGTCCTGATGACCCCGAGTGAACTCCTCCATCCAGACAGGAACTAATTGTTAGGACTCGTTCCTCCTCCGGACCCATTTGTAGGACAGATCGAGGTACAAAAAGCAAACAAACAAAAATAAAACATTGTGACCCGACACAAGTGGACTCCATAGAGGGATTCCTAAACCCACTTTGGGAATCACAAGACAGTTACACCTCCCTGAATAGTTTCAGTGGTGTAGTGGTTATCACGCTGGCATCACACGCGAAAGGTCCCCGGTTCGAAACCAGGCGGAAACATTTTACTTTAAGATTCAATGGAGAATGATGATGATGATGATGATGATGATGATCTGTTCAGAAATGACCTTTTACTGCATTACGTGCCCCCAATGAAGGGGGCACGATGTATTCACTCCACAAGACAGTTGTAAACAGTTTGGTGGTAAAAGTGATGCATGGAGCTTTGACAGCCAGACTAAAGCAGTAGTGAACTCGAGATTTTTTTCAGTTGAGGCAGGTGGCAAAAAATAAACCAATTTTACAGAAAAAACATTTTGAGACCTCTCGGCTGGATTACTGTAATGGACTTCATTGCCTTCAACTTGTTCAGAGTGCTGCTCGTCTTTTAACATGTACAAGTATGAGCACATTTCACCAATGTTAGCATCACTGCACTGGCTGCCCATATGTTTTTTGTTTTTTTTTAAAATATATTTTATATATTTTAGGATTCATTTTAAAATCCTTTTATTTGCTTTTAAAACCTTACATGGCTTTGCTCCACACTATGGAAACCATGAAGACCAAAGTGCATTCACAGATTGGGATAACACTTTTGACCATACTCAAACTTTTACACTTTTCAGGTCCAGCGAGCCAGTGATTTTACCTGGATTTTATTGCAGGACCTTTATCGATCATCATCAGTTTCTGTAGTGTAGTGGTTATCACGTTCGCCTAACACGCGAAAGGTCCCCGGTTCGAAACCGGGCGGAAACATCTTGTGACATAAAATATGAGCTTTTCTATTCTGTATTACTTTAAGACTCACAGTGAAGTATGATGATGGTGATGATGCAGGTGTCTAAGTCCAGCCAGGATGTTTAGAGGTCAGAAATCAAACTTCCTGTCCTTCTTAATGTTGATCAAGTCTACCGCAAAACCGACAACTTATTTCACAACCGGGATGACATCATTTCTGGAGAAGTAGAAATTTTTAAACTAACCCATCCAGCGTTGTGTTGCCATAGTGACAATGAAGGACCACCCGGAGAAACGCCCCCTCCTTGACCTACCGGTGACGGCGGGTTCTCTGCTAATGTGTGCTAATATGTGTTTCCTGGCGTTGCCTGTGTGAGACCTACATAAATATAAACAAAACGGTTCACCTTTGGTGACATAACATGTTTCCGCCCGGTTTCGAACCGGGGACCTTTCGCGTGTTAGGCGAACGTGATAACCACTACACTACGGAAACCCTGGAGGCTCCAGTGCTTTCACAGATTCACAATACTTTCTTACCTGTGCACATATTTTTCTGCATTTCCAGCGTCCCAAAGTCATTTTACCCGGATTTGGTTGCAGGATTGTTTTCTAACCCCTAACGGTTTCCGTAGTGTAGTGGTTATCACGTTCGCCTCACACGCGAAAGGTCCCCGGTTCGAAACCGGGCGGAAACAGTTATTTTAAAACTCAGAGGGAATTATTATGACGACGAGATAATGAGAGACATAGAGATATTTCTGTCAGTCCATTTATCCTGATGACGATGAGTGAACCCCCCCCGTCCACAACTAAAAGGTTGTCCCGACGTGTTCCACATGCGGACCTTCTTGTTTTAAATGTCTCAAATTTCTCCAGGTAGCAGTGATTAAATATCCACGACGGGAATGGGAGCACCGAATAAAAACATTCACAATTCATGTTGGGTCAAAAGATGTTTCCGCCCGGTTTCGAACCGGGGACCTTTCGCGTGTTAGGCGAACGTGATAACCACTACACTACGGAAACCATGGAGCACGTATATCGATTACAAATAGTAAATTTGACTATTTATTTAACACAGACATCCACCATCAGCAGATGACTGACAATGTTTTCATCACGTTTCTGCAGAAACTTTTCTCCTCTGGTTTGTTTCAGTGATGCCTTCACTGACAAAGCAATAACCTGGAGAGCCAATTAAAAAGGAAAAAAAAGTGTTTATTACAATAACTTCTCCAACAAACTCAAGCAACAAACAGATTTTGAAGTGTCAACAAATACAATGCCTAATTGACCTTTATTTCCTTCCTCCTTTGAAAAATGTACATTTAACAAGTTTGCGCTGATTTTATTCATATTTATACTTCAGTTCTTCATATGAGGAGTACTGTAGTTTGTTGTATTTTTAATTGTAATAAAAATTCGATAACTTGCTAAATTGTATGAGGACAAATGAAGAAAAGGTATAACTGCTTTTTGTCATGTTTTGAACTGAAACACATTTGAACTGCATGATCCTGAATGTCTCACATTCTGACTGAAGAGGAATCTTCAGATATTTATCTGGTTTCACGTCTTTCTTGCTGACACAAAACATGCATCAACATAAAATCCCAGCTCATTAGGGTGTGCTTAAAACTTAAGAGACTTCTCAACTTCTTCAGATCTGTCGACAGGAAGCTTCTGAGCTGAGAGAGATGGCTGATTCTACCAAAATAAGAATCGGTATCTAGGTGGGGAACACTTCTGAACTGTGGTGAAGCCCTCCTTCCAGTGTTTACAGTCTTGTTATGGTCTGCAGCTCTTGGGGAGGGTGGAGGGGGGTGGGCTTCCTGTCCTGGTGGTCCCTGCTGGAGAGTCGGGCTGCAGAGCATCAGTGACTCTTCTTGGAGGAGCCGAAGCCCGAGAAACCCATTACAGCAGCCATCTCATCGTCTTCCTCAAAGTCCACGTCGTCCTCTGCCCGACGCTTCCTCTCCTTCTGCTTCTCCTTCTTGTAAGCCTTCGCCTTCTCCTCCTGACAGACAACAGGAAATGTTTCAGGAACCGAGCAGACGTGTGTGTGTGTGTGTGTGTGTGTGTGTGTGTGTGTGTGTGTGCAGTTACTACTTTGTTTTTCATGCTTCCTGTGCAGAAGGCTGAGGCATGATTAACAGATTCAGAGATCTCTGCTGCACAAATTCAGTTTTTCACACTAAATAATAAGAGAATCCACAGGAGTTAACACTTAAATTTACTGCTAATACAGATAGTTAGCTCTGTATACTGCCATGAATAATTGTGTAAAAACTCCACCAGAAACAACATTGAAATACTGCTCTCAGTTATGTTTTATCTTCTCTATACTAATTCAATTTGAAACACAGTGCAAGAATAATCAGATCACAAAAAGATTTCCTGAAGCCGCTAGTTTTTTTTTGTAATTCTTGTTGTCTTATCGCCTCACTGTGATTGGTCCTGCTGTTACACAGCAATGACGTCAGTGTTCATGACTGTATTCATGAGCTGCATCAACACTTCCTAACCATCTCTTCACCTCCTCCCGCAGCTCCTTCATGCGCTCCTCAAAGTCGTACTCTTTCTGCTTCTCCTCCATCTTCTTCTTATTCACCTCAAAGCGTTTCTTCACCTGATCCAGAGACGAGCGCTCGACTCGCATCGACATTCCCAAGTTCCTCTGGTCTGCTCACACACAAACAAAAAACCCACAGCAATGCAAACATCAATGTCAAAGAACAGCTGGTTTCTGACGAGTCGCTCCATTGATGTGAACTTACGTTTCTTTCCGTTGATGTGATCCAGAAAGTTGATGGAGTCTTTGACCACACAGTCACAGACATTACAGTAGTACCTGAAGAAAAGATGACAGCCAATCATGTGTGTGTGGCAAAACTTGAATTTCAAAGTCATTTTTTCCCGGCATCCGGATGTGTTTATCTTGTAATCAACTAAACCCTTCACTTTGTTCAAGAGTTTGTTTTTAGCTGTGTCTGATGCTGAGCATTAAATGTAAAGTTATGGTTGTGGTGTGAGGATGGGGAGAAGGAAACTTTTCATACCCCCCCATCTCAGCCTGAGGAGTGGTCTTCGTGATGACGATGGTCTTCCCCAGTTTGGACTCCAGATCCACTTTGTAGTCTCTGTGGCGCAGGAGGTCCCGCTTGATCGGTGGAGCAACTTTCCCTGAGGGGAAAGTCATCTTTCAGTCAATGATGATAAACTAAATAGATTTTCAAATGACAGCATGAACAGCGCAAGTAGAGAAAATAATTCCATATTACTACTCAACGCAGAGTTAAACCCACTACACTTCCATGAAAAAGGGAGGAAGAGTACAGTTGAGGAAAAAAGGAACACCTCCATCTTCTTACCATCTCTCCTTTCTCTCTCTCTCTCCTCAACAAGTCGTTTCTGAGCAAGATTTTCATACTCTTCTTTGTCCCACTTCCGACGGAAGTCATTCTTACTGGACTGGAGGAGATGGAAAAGGTCACATAAAGGTCACATCACAGAGTTTAGTGGAGTGCTTTGTAGCAGTATTTTAACATAGTTTCCATTCAGTATAACTGAAATGTCAAATATTTTTCTGTGCTCATTGATGTGCTTTGTCTTTTCAAGATATATAAATGCGTTTTCCCCACATGTGACTAAAACACACTGGGGGTTTATAAAAGAACCGCTGGGTTTAGTTCAACAGCTTTGAACACATGAAAATAACATTTTAAACTGCTAATGATGCAACTTATTATGGGGTCAGTAACTATTAATAATCAAAAGGGACCCTTTTAATGGATGATGGGATCCTTTCAAATCTCCAGAGAGTTTTAATCAGGCGTGTTTTACCGTCGATATATTTACTGTCGATAATGACGCTTCTGTTGAGAAGCTGTCAGGCTGCTGTTACTGATAGAGGAACAAACTATCCATTGTGTTTCAGCGTAGAGACGCAAATCGACACAGTGAACAGGTTTTATTAAAAATCCAGAAAACGGAAAGCAAATAAGATCGTTAGCATTTACCTATCTAAATACCGAGCTAACTTAGCTAACGCTAACTGCTACCTAACCTCTGAAGTGGCTTTTTAAACCCGTGAAACAGATTCGGTCTGAGCCGTTTCAGGCTCTGATTAGCGGAAATATAAATAAAAAGCTGCATGACAGTAAATTAATGCCGTACTTTAAAAATTCTCACAAAAAATGATCTGAAATCGGGAGCTTACCCCACTGCCCGACGCCATCTTGTTTACTTTGTGACGGAATACGACTGTCGTAAAATCAGAGTTGATATTTACTGTCGTGAACACCGCCACCTGCTGGAGCGGAGCGGCAATGACGGGAATAAAACCCAATCAATTCTATTGTTTATCAAGAAGTCATTGTTTCATACCTCAAAACAACAACAAAAACAACAACAACGAGGACAACAATAACTACTACTACAACCAGTACTATTACTACTGGCACTACCACCACAATAACTAGATAAAAAAAAATAGCAAATGAGAAAAATCGCATACTGACGTATAAAAAGGTTAAAAAGAACTGTAACTTTAATATATATTTATGTGTATATATACGCCAAGATTAAATATGAAATAGTAATAAGTACCCATATATTTACTCATGTATTGTGCTGTACATTCGTGGGGTAGTTTAATACACTAATTAAATTAATTTAGAAGCGTGTCAATGAAATTAATAACAATTTAATTAATAACGATTTAATTTCACAAATAACATGCAGCCTAGGTATTTATTAGTATTTAAGAATACTAATCATCTGATCTCTGGGAACAACCCCTCCTCTTATGTTCGGGGAAATTATGTTAACTTTTACAAAACATGAGTTTCTTGACCTTCAACATTTCCATCAGTCAAACTTGTCTGTCAGAATAAAGCGGTCTCTGTTGTATACGATACCAGAACCTGTCTAACCCCTCCTTCCACAAGAGAAAGCGAGAGTCTGGACGTCAGAGGCAAAGCCACAAATCTAATGAGATCCCTCCCTTAATGACTCCCACTGAGTCCAGAGGAGGGAGGCCTATCTGTAGCTTTGAGAATCAAAAAGTAGACAATGTGTCATTATTATGCAAACATAACACTTTTACTTCTAAACAGTGCCTTGTCTTTAATCATGTGTTTACTGGATTTGATCTCATCAGGGTCATGGTAGGCCTGGAGGCCACTGGACTTGTAATCAGGGCTTGAAAACATTACATCAGGAGTTTTTTTCCACTCTGACTGATAGGAGTTCAGATATTTAAGGTCTTCTGAGGTCTCTGACTGTGTGAGTCGCCAGATCATTAGCATCACTATCAGTTTCACTGAGTATGAAAAGATGTGGAACTTTTCTGGGACTGACGGAACACCATTAGCATGTGTTTTCAGAAACTGATAGTAATGCTAATGCTGGACTGGTGTCTAGTGAGTGAGACTGGTGAGCGTGGGACTGGCCGGGTAATGGCAGTGTGTTCCTGACTCTAGAAAAACCAAAGCCCTCTACAATGTAGTGATCTGGAACATTTAGAGTCTTGGATCCAGATCACTTTGATGCGTGTCATACTGTTGTTTATGTCTGCCTCCTGATGTCAGAGGATAAAATCTTAATTATTTTTAATGAATGAAATATCAGAGTTGTGATTCTGTATTCATTTACTTTTATATTTATTCTTTCCCTGAGGATCTAATATTTCTCCCTCAAATATGAAGAGTGACATCATGAATAATTAATAAGCAATCAGGAGTCCTGGAAGGTGGGGCTAAGGGTTGCTGTGGCAGCTGATTGGCTGTATGATTTGATCTCTTCATCCTATGGAGAAATCTATGGGGGGTTTGGGGCACCAGGCCCCGCCCCCGCCAGGTGAGGGTCATTAAATACCTGAATGATGCAGAGATGGCGTCAGTCCCTCAGAAGTAGAAGGCGCGAACTTTAAACTGCAGAAATGTCCACCAGCGGAGTCGAAGCGGCCCAAAGTCCACTGCTGTCCAACAGGTAACAAACAGGAGGTTTAATGTCTTAAAATGTTTGCTGTGCTGTTTCTCAGACACGTTTTATAATCTGGAGGTAATTTACGAGTTTTATCTTTGGTCGTTTTGTCTTCAAAAACTTTGCAGGCGGCTCGCTGTAAAATACTCACCATGAGGATTCAGAAAAGCGATCAATTAAAAGCCAATTTAAAATGGTCAAATTGCAACTTTTACACTTCCTGTTACGGATTTTAACAATAAAAGCATTCTGTCAAAAATACATTCGAGGTTTTTAAGATGAAGGCGCGAAAGGAAGTATTAATATTTTAGCTTTAAGAATCTTTTCTTTGATTTTAGAACAACTTTGTGAATACGATTGCTTCGCTTATCTTCAGTTATCTAGCAACCAGTTATGCAATTACCACTGGTTAAAAATAAATTAAAAACTGGTTTTACCAAAATAACAATGTTTCAATTTTCAATCGTCTTCGAATTTGGTGTTATGGTTTTAATGATAATTGTTCATATTTTTAGAATATTGTGAAACGGCTTGAACAAAGAACAGCAATGTTTGAGGAAAGTATTCCTCAAACATTGTGAAATTTAGCTTTTTTTTTAACACTGTAGTTGAAATAAAATAATTTATTACTGACGTAAATAATTTCACGACTGTTGTCATTTAATCTTTTTTTTGTTTGTGTGTACAGAACTGGGTCGTGGAAAATAATTGCCAGCGATTCCCAAAAAAGACCACTTCTCAATCCAGCTAATAGAAAATGAAGAAAAATCATATAAAAATAACCCTAACTAGTAATATTTGACGATTCAGCACAACTAAATTTGTAAAATGTTATTTAGAACAAGTTTTGTCTCCTCAAACCCTCGAGGAAAAACGTGAATCAACTTAAAGCTTGTACATCACAAATCCAGAGGGGTTATTTTTGGGATTTTTACTGAATTGTTTCCATTTGGTTATAGTTTGCTGAAGATGAGATCACACGAGTCACAGGCTCTATTTTGGGTGGTTGTCCTTAGTGATGTCCGCTTTGTTTCGGCGCTCCGATACGCTCCCCTGACTCGGTGGGCGTTCCCTTGTGATCCACAGCTTCGAAGCCTGCTTCAAACATGGAAAAACCATGTGACTGACGTTTGACACACTCAAGTGCTTCGAAATAGGAAGTGCTTCGAAACGGGAAGCGCTTCATTCCCCAGGTGACACACCAGCGCTTCATTCCCCAGGTGAAGCAGTTTAGTGGTTCCGATCAGTGGGCAGGGCTTCGGAACACCGGCCGGTCCCACATGTTTTAGAATGAAAATTCCGACTTAACTTTTTACCTTTTACCTTTTTTTTCCCCCAGTGACGCTAATCATCCTATGTAACTCATGCACGTGAACACATATGTATTTATTCATATTAAATATACATTCATGAACATGTAATCTTATTGCTTTATTGAACCCTGCAAGGACCAATGATCATAAAACAATTTCCTATAATATATGGCTACAATTGAGCAAGCAAGGATTAACACATTAAAATGGATTCGGTTTTATTTAGAAAATGCATGCATTAGAGGAAGCCTCAAAGCGCAGTTTTCTGGGCTCATCGACTGTTGTTTGGTTGCAGTACAGCCATCCTGCCAAAGAGGGCGCCCACGTTCCCAATGAATGGTTCGCTGAGTAATAAAAGTTTTCGCAAAAGGTTCCAAGCCCCATGGGGTGCCATTCAGACATCGCCAGTAGTCCTTGCTGATGAGGAAGCACGTAGTATTTGCATTACGATCAGTTTCTCGGAGGCCCACTGAGGCTGCTCCGAAACTGATAGTGATGCTAATGATCACGTGACACTCCGTCAGGCCGACCAGCCACTGGTGTCTTCAATGTCTAACGATTTCCATTTCAAAGGTGTATTTTTCTTTTGGAATGTTCTATAGGAGAAGAGCAGCAGATCCAAATCTTCTGGAAGCATTCCCCTACAGGCTCAGTCGGCATTGAGAACTGAGAAATTCATACATTTTTTTTCAACTTTTCTCCTGATTTTTTTTTTATTTTTTTTTTTATTTTTTTTAGAAATCATCTTTTTAAGTTGAGCTATTTAGTCCTACTAATTATTTGTACATTTTGTGTTTGGCCTTTTCATGTCTGTTTCACCGTGACCCGAGTTGACCCTGTTTCCTGTCAGCTTCTGTTTCAGCCCGTGGTCGTGTGTTTGTGTGAAGGGCTGGTCGACACCCTTGTGGAACGGCCTCCCTGAGCCGGTGCTGGCCACCACTCCCGCCGGACGCTCCGTCTCCTCCGGACGCTCCACCCCGGAGCCGTGGCTCCTCCCTGGCTGCAGTTCTGTATTCGACAGTCTGGTCAGGTGGGCATTACACCTGGAATCACCTGGATCACACCTGTACTTTTTGTGCCCTCCCTCTGAAGGCTTTGCCTTCTTGTCCTTGCAGTAATGCCTCCCCAGTTCCATCTCCGGTTGCCGGTGGCCTGAGAGGACGAGACAGAACTGTCAGCAACAAGCCTCGCAGGTTTGAGTGCATCCTTTTATGTATTTTATTTTTAATGGACGGACTAAGACTAGATATTTGCTTCAAGCTATTGAAGTGTAATCTAAAATGTGAATAACAAGCTGTTTTCATCAGGCCATCCATCCTGGAACGGTGTATCCTCAAAGTGTCCACCAGCAGTGTGGGCGTGGGGACCGACGACCTGGATAGCAAGAGGTCGGTGCTCCGAAAAGCATTAAATATTTTGAAAATCTAAATGCCAATACAAATAAACTTCTTTTAAATACACAACTTGCTTGAGATACAATAAAAGTACATGCAAAAGAAACCTGACAATATTGTGGACTGCTGTGTCCCTGCAGGCCTCCGTTGGGACGCTTCCCGCGCCTCCAGGACCCGGCCAACACCGAGAGCAACGCTGCAGTTCTGAAGCGCCGCCAGAAACAGATTCAGTATGGAAAGAACACCACGGGCTACCAGAACTACCTCCTGCAGGTCCCCAGGTGTGAACATGAAACCTCCCTTGGTTAGACTGGAGGGGGGGATCTGACACGGAACTTCTGTCCGACTTCAGTTTGTTTAATAAACTAATGGGATGCATCCTCTTAGACAACTGAGGGATCCGAAGTTCCACCCCTCCACTCCCAATAAGTACAGGAAGTACAGCCGGCGCTCCTGGGACATGCAGGTGCGTTTGTGGAGGCGAGCTCTGCACCTGTGGGACCCTCCAGCCGACAACCAGACGGACCCCGCTGACGCCCAGGACCCGGTGGAGAAACTGTACGTTGTCGGGTCTGGCTTCGCTGACAGTGATCTGATCATTCCTGACACGCTGCTGATGATTTTGGCAATCCAGGGTGAACAGTTGATGACAAGTTTGGTGTTTTCTTGGTTTCCAGACAGAGCCAGCTGGCAAATCTGACCTCTGGCCTGTGTGAAGATGGAGGAGACGAGCAGAGAGAGAACGAGGCTCCGGAAACCTCTACAGCCTCCTCTGTGTTTCCTCCGTCAGCCGAGACGTCGCTGGAGCTGCCCGGATCCTGGAGCTTCCCCCCCTCGCCCGTAAGCATTAAATGATGGAGGTAAATGATGCTCGCCATCAAACAGCTGCCGTTATTTATCTACTGTTTATGTTCCCATCAGACTGATGGGAGTCTCATGTCCCTCCGTCCTCCTCCCGGTTTGAACTGCTCCATCGGGGGTCAGTTTTCCACTAATAATGGTATAACTGACTGGCTCCGCCTCCTGCTGGAGGCTGATGATGCCCACAATGATGTCTCAGGTTAGCTGATCCTTGACATTCCGACCTCTACGGCCGATAAATGAGGATCCCTCGCATCTCATTTGAGATTTTATTTTAAAATTTTTGCTGCGGCTCACCTCTACTTCCTGTTTTTGGCTCTCTTGTGTAGATTTGGGCTCTGACGACCAGCAGGTTCCTGTTTTTTCTGACCAGCTGTTGTGGAATCCGTACTGAGTGTCGCCGAATCTCCACCGGTCTGGAACAAGTTTGTCAGCCGACGTCTTTAACTGCCGATTATCATCCAAGTATGATGCAATGTCTTCAACTGGACTGTATATAATCTATTAATCCTCAGAGTGTTTCATTATATATCTTTTTAAGATGGTTGACAGCAGATATGTGACAGATCCTTGATCTGAGTTACATCTCACAGTGGTTGAGATTTCCTGGCCATATATGAATGCATCCTTGAGTCAGACAGCAGAACTTTGAGCATCCTATTATCGTTCGCACATCATTTCTTTGTTCAACTGCAATCAGACACATCACCTCACATCCAGTTTCACTTTGATGGTCCTGCACTGAAGGAAAGCTTTTTAAAAATCACTTTTAGTCTGTTAATCCTCTTTGGTCCACAGTCACCTTCATGCTCCTCTGTCTGCCAGGATCGGGCTCCAGCTCCTTCATGAACCTCTGTGTTTTTTCTAAAAAACAACTTTTAACGGAGGAAAAAAAGGCTGTCGCTTTGCGTTGTGGGTTTCCTTTTACTTTATTGTGTTCTCAATTTGTCGTTTTGGATATTGAGCAAAGCTGAAAGATGTAATTAATAAAGATGGAATAATAAAGTCTTCAAAATTAAAATGGAGCAGTTTTATTCTTATCAGGACATGTCAGGAGGGTAGCGTTGGCCATCTTAAAAACTAGAGGTGGGCTGGGCTTTAAAATTGACTGAATCTTTACGGTATCAACCCATGATTGTGTGAGTTAAACTTGTGACCAGCAGACAGCCATTTGTGGGATTTCATTTTCGAGTAAAAGTTGTCTGTCATGTATCCCAGTAAACTGGGATAAATGTTTGTTAAAAAAAAAAAAAAAAAAAAAATCAAGACTTGAAACCCGGCCAGACAGAAAAGCTGTCGGATGAAACATTAAAATAAGAAAAGGCACTGGTCAAGCTCATATTTAGTCACTAATTGAGTAAATGTACAGCCAGGACTGTGAAATAGTTTTGAGAAATGGGTTTTTAAATAACGTTTTAAAGCCCAGCCGTATTTGCATGCAATGTTAATATTTTATCAAACTGATGTTTGTGTAAAATAAACTTCACCTATTGAGTGGAAAGTAAGACGAAGGTACTCAAGCAAGTAACTGAGTAAATGTACTCCATTTTCATCACTACGGAAGAGGATTATGGACATCCGATTTTTTCTGAATTTAGAATTATGAGAAAATTCCGACTTCATTTGAGCGCCCTGGGACCACTTTTTTAGATTTCTGACGTAATAAAACCGAAAACATGACCCTAATCCCGTTCCGTCCGTCGAAGCGTGTGGGGGTTATTCTAGTTTATCATGGGAGGGGAGGTCGGGGGGGTCAACTGTGAACACATTGGTGAGGATTTATCGTTTATCAGTAAGGATCACGCACTACCACCACCTAAAACATCCCGATTATCAAAACACGAACGCAGAATCGATTAAGACGCGCATCAGACCGAAGAGCAACTGTGGCCGAACTACAACACCCACGATCCTTTGAGCGTCGCAAGGATTTCATTAAATATGAAAAAAATAAATTCAAAATTATTAATCCAGATGTTTGTTCTAACAAATCGTCGCCGTTTAGATTGAGGTTTGGATAAATATAAAATAAGAGCAAATTTTTAAAAAAAAAGCAGGTGCCGCGATGAGGCGAAGCCCCGCCCCCTCCTCCTCCACCGTAACTGTTATTTATGAATGCCCGCCGCTCACGGGCGTGTGCGCTCAACGGCGTTATTGTTATGTATTCATCATTACGCTACGCTGGACATTAACCGTAACCGATGCTAGACTCGTCCTGGATGCTGCAGCGGCCGCTGTGTGCGCTTGGAACCGGACTTTAATTCATTGTGTGTGGCTCCGCTCCGTCTTCTTACTACTGGGTCAACACACCGCCGCTACCTGCCAGCTCGCTGCATCCACCGGAGCCTCTTCACCCTGCCAGCCACCTCGGTGCTGTCCGATGAGGTAAGCTTCCCAGCCGCCATATAGGAGCAAAATAAAAAATAGAAAAACAGAAAAAAAATTAATAAAAAAAAATGACTGTTTGTTTCTGTGGTGGCTAGCTAGTCTGGGTTGATCCATTCTGCAGCATCCCGCCGTGCTCTCCTCCTCTCACGCCGCTCAGAGAGCTCACAGGCCGGTAAGATGTTGTTATCATCATCGCTGGAATAAACCCCCCTCCCGCTGGTCCTGGTTGTTGTTTATAATTTTTCTTATGAAACCTTCATATTTATTTGTGAAAAAAACAAAACCTCAGATAAACTCAAAAATAAGGGACGACACGGGAGAACGTCCCTCTAACGCAATGTTGTTTGCGGAATCGCCGCGGCTAACGCTGCTATCCTGGCTAACGGCTGGGTAGGTCAGCTAGCTCCCGTTAGCTCCCTGATGCCCCCTGATGCAGGCGGGCGGCCGGCCAGTGGAGCTCCCTGGTAGCCCCCCGCAGAACCCCACAACACACCGGTACGAGCTGGAGATTCTACGAGGCCGTGAACGACACAAGCGATTTTTTGAAGCTAACAAAACGACTGAATGTGTTTTGCCGACCTTGACAGTAATAACGAGATGACATTTTATTTATAGCGAGCTAGCGAAGCGCTCATGTCGCGTCGAGCCGCACGGCAGCGCCTCGTTAGCTTTCCCCCGTTGATGCAACCGTCCGCCTTCACGGTGCAACTGCGAGAAATCGGGAGGTTTCTGCGTGTCAGATTTCACGGTGACAATATCACGTCAATTCAACACTCGACTTGTATATTTATGCATGTGTTAGCATGTCTGATTGAAAACAATGGGGTCTGTTAGCCACCAGCTAGCAGCAGCCGGAGATGCCCAGCGGCCTCAGTCGGTCCGGCATCAGCGATAACGGCCTCCGCCGCCAGAGACGGGCTGTCATCGTGGTTATTTTATCCCCGTGGACCACATGCGAACCCGGCATCAAAATAAAGACGATTAATATCTGGGTCTTAGCTTTCAGTGGCCCCTGACCTCTTTGGCACCTGGAGCCAAGATGCTCAGGATGCTCAGTTGCCCTGCTTGTGATGCCACGTTTTAGTGTGAGGCATGACTGTTGAATGAAGGACCAGGTGAAAATGTTATAAAATCTGGAAAGCATTGAAAATAACAAAGAGGAGGAATTCACATGAATTATTTCAGTACTTTAAAAAAAAAAAAAAAAAAAAAAAAAAAAACAAGGATTCCAGCTACTCTGTTCTTATTTTTGGCATTTTGCAGATCTTATAGGTAACAGTTAATGTTGACCAGTCAATAATGAGCTCCTGGATGGAGAACACATACCTCCACCAAGGCCAAGCAGTCCCACATGTGTCTGGTTATCTATCCTGTTGCACAGCCTACGCCTCCACGGTGGAGTTAAAGAGGAACTGTTTAAAAAAACTTACATTAGAAAGAAAGTTACTTTATTGATCCCCATGGAGAAATTCTTCTTTGATATATATGATTTATTACACAGACACACACATCGGGCCTGTAAGCATGCAGTTTATGGGGATAGATGGTAGAGTGAAAGGCAGCCACGTAGCAGCTAGTGGGAATCTGACTGAACTACTGGGAACATTCCAGGAAAAGAAAATCCTGGGTCTGTGCTTTGATTTATTAGGTTACACACCTTACCATAAAATCCATTGCAGGTGACAGACAACAAACACCGGTTAAACATAATCTCAAAAGGTAATAATCATCCAATAATCCTCATCATGATCAAGCTTTTTAAAATTTCCATCTTGAGTTTTGAAATCGTTTATATGACTCAGTTTACTCATGAAATGATTTCATGTGGGTGGAAATCAGATCAGCTGCAATAATCACAAAGGTTAGTCTACATTATTTTATGCAGTGAGTGTGTGTGTGTGTGTGTGTGAGTGAGAGAGAGAGAAAGGTGGGAGGCATCAAAATACACAAATCCAGGTGTCAAGGCAGCACAGACGTTTTGATATGTGTTCAGGTTATTAAAAAATGGCATTGAAAGAATTTTTGTTTCCAAAAAATTCAGCAGTTTTTTCAATTTCATATTTGCTAAAATGTGAGTAGCCATGAACTTGAACATGAACTTTTTAAAAATTGTTATTGCATTTTTTCCCAAACCACAGTGATGTCTTCATTCTGCTGCTATTGCTTGATCGGCCGTTGAAAAACCAGAAATACAATGAGCAATTTTAACTTTTAACGTGATTTTGTGTCACATTTCCAATATTTTGTCAGAAGAAATGCTGATCCCATTTATTTTGTAGTTGGGTTCAGCTTTTGCTCGGACCAAATGTCGGTCTTGGAGAAGCTAACATTGACAGCAGCTAGCGCTAATGAAGCTACCAACTTTTCCATATTTTTGTTTTGACTAAAAATTTTTAAAAAATGCAACAGTAATAGCTAGCTAATGTTTAACTTTACATTAGTCTCTAAATATTAGCATCACGTAACATGATACTTTTTTTAGTTTCCACCTCATGCTAACGTGCTAACATTGAACAGCTGATGTTCTCCATGGAGGAATTCTCCTACATTCTTGTAATTAATGTGTGATTTTACATTCTCAAACATTCCTCTCTCCTTTCCAGGTGCGTTGCCGTGGGCAACAGCTGACTGACAATGGCTTTGTGATAGAGTGGGCGGGGCTTCCTTGCCCTGAGCTGGTGAGGAGGAGGAGTCTGTGCCCATAACCCCTCCCCCCCGACCCTGCTGTGACGGACCAAACGGACAGACACACAAACGGACGTGGCTCTCCCTTCCGTCCTCCTCCTCCTCCTCCTCCTCCTCCTCCTCCTCCTCCTCCTCTTCTTCCTCTTCCTCTCCCTTCTCCATTGTCACCCCCTCTTCCTCCTCTCCCCATTTTCTTCCCTCTTCCCTCCCCCATCTCACCCCTGGTCCCCTGCCACCATGCTGTGGTCACATTGCTTGTGGAGAGCCTGAGGAAGCAGACTCTGGAAGGCGACCCTGATCATCCAGGGGACTGTTACCTGGTGAGTCTCCCCCACCCTCCACCTGCAGCTTTTCCTCCACCATGTTACTTAAATGACTATTCAACATGAGGTGTTATAGGATAATTTACTCTCCATAGACTGCCTTCACCCTAGAATTGAGATCTTCTCTCAGTGTTTGGAAAAAATATTAATAAATGAGCAACTTTGGCAGTGCTGGTCAGTAATATTTCATCAACATTTTCTACATGTTTTCTTTTTTGACTTTCAGTCCCTACTGGACCCGAAAACTCTTGCAGAGTGCTGGCCCCCAGATGGCTTGATGCCTGGTGAGTGTTTCATATTTCATTCTAAATAAATTTATCTCACTCTGAAAGATTATCTGTGATGTCCTTTAATTGAATAACAACTTTAAGATAGTGTTACAGTAATAGTGTTACAGTAATTACGCACTTTGCTTTCCTTTACTTGGACTCATGAGAGAAAGAGAAAGAGCAATCTGGTTTAAATCTGTCCAGCAGAGATAATTGTGCTGATTTTTGGTCCTTCATTTTATGATAAAACCACTGGGTCCCACATTTACCATAAAGTTGAACATTTTTCTCTAAGAACACTGGGCAGAATACAGGAACATGTCTGTGTCTGAATCCTAATGGTGTTAATCTGATTTTATTCCTTTCATTTTGCCAATATTTTGTTATGACATCAGCATTAAAATGTTTTTTCCAGTTCCAGGACCCTCTTTCAATTTTCTGGTTTTATTATTTGTTTGTTTTAATTCATGTTTTTTTGTATTTCCATATTTATGACAAACATATTGGTATTAAAACTGGCGTGCAGCTTTGTTTTCTTTGAAATAGTTTTATGCTGATGGGTTGGAAGGATAGGAACTGATTGCTGAATGATCTAAAGGAAGACTCAGAAAACTCATTGGATTAGATCTTTTAACAAGGAGAAAAACTCTAGAGATAAAAATGTGAAACAGTCGGGTCTGAAATGTAGAGCAGCAAATCATCAGCGTAAAAAAAATATAATCAAAATTGTACCGAACAGCATCTTCATCTCCTTTTGCCTAACTCTGTTCATCTTTCTTCTCAGAGAGCAGCTACTGGCAGCTCTGCCCTCCCTCTAAGTCTAGCTTGCAGGGGGGGTTACTGAGCTCTAGTTTTCCACCTGGCCCTGTGCCCCTGGTTCCACCAGATGCTCACCTACACGAGGGGGGCGACCCCCTGGACAGCATGCCTGCTCAGCCGCAGCAGCACCGGCCACTGGCTCCCAGCACCTCAGCATCCGAGTTGTCTCTCCCAGGAGCGCCTGCAGCTCTTCCCGGCCCCGGGCCCCCGCCTCCTCCTCCCCCACCCCCTAAACGCCACTGCCGTTCACTTTCGGTGCCCGAGGATCTGTCACGCTGTCGCTACACCTGGCGGCCCAGCGCCTCGCGGGTCTGGACCCCTGTCAGTCGTCAGCAGTGTCACGGGGGAGCAGGAGGAGGTATTGCAGGTGGGGGGGGGGCAGGGGGAGGCGGTATAGGGCCAGGTGCAGCTGGGGGCGGAGCCTGCCCTCTCCGTGCTCCCAGCTCCTCTCTGAACTCCTCGCTGCACTCCTCATCCAGCCCCACCTTCTTCAGCCTGGCGCTGTCTCCGGATTCGCCGCTGCCCTGGAGCTTCCCCTGGGACCCCAGCGAGGCAGCAGCAGGGGGCGGAGCCTGCTGCTGCTTCTTCCCCTCCCCCTCATCCTGCTCCTCCTCGCCCTCGCCTCTGCACCCACCTCCCCCTCCTCAGAGGCGTTTCTCCCTTTCACCTGTCCTCATCAGAGACTCCGCATCCTCCACGTTCCTGCCTCCGCCTCCAGTGCCGAGCCAAGCGGCGGCGCCCCCGCCGGGGTGTTCTGCCGGAGCTGCCCGGGGGGGCCCGGTGCCCGCTTCGCCTTCTTCAGCATGCAGCACACCTTCATCTCTCCGCCGCAGCCTGCCGCCGCAGCTGCCGCGCTGCCACTCGCAGCCCTGCGACCTTCTACTGCTCAAACCGGGTCTGAAGAGACGCCGCGACCCCGACCGACCCTGTGCCCGACCTGTCCTGGATTTTGCCAAGATGACTCAGGTATTGAGAGTTTTAGTTTTTCACTTAGCTTTCATTATTACCTGAAGCTGTTCTGATGTCCTCCTCCTGTCCTCCCCCACAGACTCGCAGCATCGACCCTCAGTGTCTGGAGCGCGGCGGCAGGCTGGTTTGCGGCGGCGACGTCTGCATGGGCATGGAGGCCTTCATGGGCGACTTCCGAGGTTCTTGCTCGCCGGCCGAGTGCCTGGGCCGGACCAGCATCGGACCGCTGAGCGAGAGCGACGAGGAGTGCCGCGAAGACGACGACGACGACGATGACGATGATGGAGAAGAGGAGGTGGAGGAGCGCGAGGCGGCCCAGCAGGCGGTGTTCGAGAGGGATTGTACAGAACTGGACTTGAACTTAATAGAAGAAAACTGACATAATTTGTAAATGAAAGGCTGTTTTAGTTTTTTAATTTAGCTTTGTTTTGAAATGATCTCAACCCTCCCCCCTCACCCCTTTCCTGGATCCATCATCTCGACACTCTTGCGCCTCCATACTACCAATCAGCAAAGCTCTCAGGAACAACACCTTCTCTCATTGGATGAGCCGGGGTAAACAAAGCTGATTGACGACAACAGTGATGATCTGACTACCGCCAGTAAAAACTCAGCGCTGTGGCTTCACTTTGGCGTGAACTTGTTTGCATCCAAACGTGAAGATCTCAGAGGAACTGGTTGCCTGTGAGAGGAAACCTCCACACTGAGTCCTGGTCTGCGCTGTTCGTCTGTCTGCACCTAATTATCAGTTACCTCCACAAGAAAAATAAAATCAGTTTGAGCTTTGGGTGCAAATTCATGGCAGCTGTGACCGGACTTGGGGTGTCCAGGTGTCTTCTGGTCCGCAGCAGCTGAGTCTCTGAAACACGACAGTCTGATGAGGGCGTCGCCCCGTGGCTGCAACCTGAATGATTTATGACCCAAAGAGATATTAAATCTCACATATGTCATAGTTAAGTAAAAAAAACTTGACTTGTAAGCAGGAGAGTTTCTGATTGGCTCTTTGAGTTCAATTTTTTTTGCAGGTTCTGTCTCCAGGTCGTCACTTCATTTGTTTGGTTCTGGTGACTTTATTGGTTTTTATTGACCATAAATAAATGGAATATTAAACATTTTCACCGTTTTAAAATGACACAAATAGAAACAAGTTGATAATCATTAGCAATCAATTTTCATGATTGACAGTGACATCTTTGAATCTATCATTTATCAATTACTTTTGATAGTGATCAATCGTTCAGTCATCCATAATGGGTGTTGGTGATGCGTTCAGGTTAGCTGCTGGAGGCGTCCCATCAGGCTGCACTGAGGGCCGGTAGCCATTGATGCTGTTGTTCACATGAGTGTTCACACATTCCTATCACTGCAAAACACAACACACACTCCTGCTGTGTGTGTGCGCGTGTGTGTATGAGTGTGTGCTTAAATCCACCTGGTGGTCATGTGGCTCGTGTCCAGATTGAATCCTGATTCTCCCACAGGGACGTAGAATCGGTTCAGAGACAGCTGTTTTGGTTTTATTTAAATAATTTATTCTCAAACACATCAGATTTGGAATCCTGAGATTAAATGTAATATTAATAATAAAGTTTCTCATCCAAATTGACATGAAGGCACCGCAAACAACAAAAGAATTCTGGTGTTTACGTTTATGAAAACGTTTATGAAAACGTTGATATCTCATAAATCAGATGTCAATCTGGATATGAACAGAACCACCAGGGGTGAAGGAGATGCTGGAAATTTGACTGAAAACATTCACAGTGTTCAATGACCCTAAAGAAAAATGAAACCCAGACATTTTCGGTCTCTGCAGCGCGTCCGTGTCTTCGGCGGCTGCATTCAGGACCGCAGCTTGTTTTATATACAGTAGCTTTTGTACTGAACCATACGTCACATTCCTGCTGATCATTTCACCTCCACCAGATCAGGATTGAGTTCCTTGTTTCCAGACATTTTTAAGATAATTTCTGTGATAATCCATCACAGTCAGCATTTAGGATGTTTGTTATAAAAACCTCGACATAGAAATCTTTGAGGAAACTCCCAGAATGAAGGTCAGGGCCCAAAAGTTAGAGACTCCAACCCAAAAGACAGTCAGCAAGAAAACTGGATCGTAACCATAATCCCGATGTGTTTCAGTTCCGCAGTCGACTGTTAGATCTCAAATGTCCAGCTGTCCTTGAATGCAACACAAATGATGCCATTCAGCACATTAAGACTTAAAAAACAAAGATTTTTAAATGTTGACCGTGTTGGATTAAAATTTCTTTAGATTATGGCAACGTTACTGTTAACTTTTCAGATATGTTGGAACATGACGGCAGTGAATTCACTGTGAAAGAAAAGGTTTGTTTTGGTAAATTGGAACATTGGAGTGTTTAAAACTGAATTATTTCTTTCCTACCTTTTTTTTGTCCATCACATCATCAACAAACACGTCTGTATTTAAAGGAACAGCTCAACTCTTTGACATGTTCTTCCTTAAGTGTGATGATCTGGTGGATGTTAGTCTGGAAGCTGAAGATGTGGTTAGCCTAGCTTAGCATAAAGGTTTTACACCAAAATGTTGTCCTTGTGATTGTTTTGACAGGAATCACAGACGAGTGGGAGAAAAAAACTTTCACACGGTTTTGATTTTCTGACGCCCAGAAAATCTTTAAGTTCTTTAAGAATTTCATAGGCCACCGCCACCAGTTGACAAATTTAAAAAAAATCCAGTGTTTTTTTAATACATTTACCTGATAATACATGTACCTGATAAACTAGGCTAACTATATTCTGATTAAGAGTAAGACAAACAGATGTTAGCACAATATTTCTATGAACATCAAGAGAATTATGCTAAGCTATATCTGAAAGAAAAGGTTCATGTTTCGCTATAAGCTAGTTTATTAGCATAGATTTGACTTCATCAAATTTGTCACACACACACTTGGCACATACACCACCAAGTACAACACACACCTCCCCATCCCTTTGGTTTATCACACCCAACATAAGCCTTAACTGAACATATTCTGTAAATCATAAATGTTAAAACAAAAAAGGAACAGACATAACTGAGAAGAAAAGGAAATGTGTGCTGTAGCTGTTTGATTTCTAGTCCCTCTGTTCATTATTTTCCTGCTGTTTTTTAAAAACTATTTCTAATCTGATGTCTGAGCGTGATTATAAGCGCATTGTGTTTGAAAAAAATAAAAGAATCTTCAGACGGAGGAGTTGTAAAAAGAGGAGCAGTCGTGTAAAAAGTAGGCAGAGAGACTCTGACGTCTCTCGTCTTTTAGAAATGTTTTTTATTGTATGTGATTAAAAAAGAACAACGACATGGCTATTTGAAAAGCAGTTTGTGAATAAATTAAGTTTATTGAGAATTATTTTACAAAGAAAGGAAAAACCTGTGTCTTGTTTTTATTGTCATGACTCAGAAACTTTTAACATGTAAATATATACATTATTTTATGATATAATCAGCTGACAAATGAGAATAGGATCATATCCCCACCCTTGTTTTTTTTATGTATCAGCAGGATTGTGCAAAAATATACAAGATTTTGAGGAAACTTGATCAAAAAATGCAAATAACTGGCTACTTTATAGTACATTTAAATAAATGAGGATGGAATTATTCTTATGAGAAATACTACATTTTATTTTGTGCTTTACAAATATGAGATCATATATGTAACAGATCTAATAATACAAGTGTGATGCCAAACAGCTGTGATTTAGATTTATATCTGTATATTTTTATGAGTGTGCACCACAATAAGAGATACAATCATGCTATCGATATTATAATTCAAACAGGACATTATTTTGCTACGTAACCAGGTAGCAAACAAAACATGAGACACTGAGAATGTAGTTTTGACGTGAAGTCATAATTCTAAGAAAAGATATGAGAGGAAATGAGATGGTTCAGTTCTTCTCAGGGGGGCTGGCCTCTGAGGAGGAGGTGCTCCCCTCTGCCTCCCCGCTGGTGGATATGATCGCTGGGCATGAGGTGATGTTGATGGGGACGATCCTTTCCTTCCCATCATTCCGTGTTCCCTCCTGGGGCGCCTGGATCTGCAGTCGGCCGTCCACCAGTGAGCAGGTCACCGTCTCGGGGTTGACCCCAACCGGCAGGTCGAAGTCCTGTCTGAACTCCTGACACGTGTAGGAGTACGAGCCCTTGTCGTCCTCCTTCTTCTTCTCCGTCTTGCCGCTCACCCTGAGTTTCCTGCCCACCTGTTTGACCGACAGCTCCTGAGGGGAGAAGTCCTGAGTGTCCAGGCTGACGGCGAAGCTGCTGCCATCCTTTGCCCACTCGTGGAAGGTGATGGGCTTCAATGCTCCCGTTGAGCTGGTGGACGCCTGGTCAAGCTCCTCGAAGATCTTCTGGTGCAGCTTCTCCATGTACTCCATGGTCTGCCTCATCTCCTGCATGTGGCGGATCATCTCCTGCTCGATGTGGTAGAACAGAGGCCGGGTCTCGGGCCACAGGCTCCTGATGGGCCAGTGCAGGTCCAGGAAGGGCCTCATGGGGATGGCGGATGGCTGGAAGGCACTTGGACACAACATTCTGGCGTCGGTGGAGGTGGAGGTCTAGGTTTCAAATCAGCAGCTTCAGTCTGGAGTCTGGCCGTCTGTCTGCCTGATGTCCAGGCGCTCTGCTGGTTTTATATGCACACACACTCCCCTCCAGAATCTTCCAGCAGCATTCCTACGTATTTGTGTGTGTGTGTGTGTGTGTGTGTGTGTGTGTGTGTGTGTGTGTGTGTGTGTGAACTCACAGTCTAAAAGCAGCCCGCCTGGTATTCCTGCAGCCTACTGCCACATGCCGATGTGTCTCAGCTTTGTTCTATTTCTGCTGCAGGACTCTGTCACGGGCTTTAAAAAGTCAGTGATGACACGCAGACATGCGTCATTCATTGCCCTTTCTTCTTACCTTCATTTCAAACCTGAAAACCGTCCCCTGGATCAGATCAAATACCGGTCCTGTCATCATGGGGACAGTTTTATCAACTGAGTTACAGTTGAAGGACAAATTTCCATTCCTTTTCATTCCGTCCATTCACTCTGGAATCAGCTGCTTAGCTTACTTGCTGTGTCAGTTCTGGGGAGTGGACCCAATTTGTAAGTGCTGTATTATGGGTAAAATCATACTGTCCATCCATCCATCCATCCATCCATCCATCCATCCATCCATCCATCCATCCATCCATCTATCCATCCATCCATCCATCCATCCATCCATCCATCCATCCATCCATCCATCTTCTTCCGCTTATCCGGGGTCGGGTCGCGGGGGCAGCAGATTAAGCACGGAAGCCCAGACTTCCCTCTCCCTAGCCACTTCGTCCAACTCCTCCTGGAGAATCCCAATTCGTTCCCAGGCCAGCTGGGAGACATAGTCTCTCCAGCGTGTCCTGGGTCGTCCCTGGGGCCTTCTCCTGGTAGGACGTGCCTGGAACATATCAAAATGTGTTAATACAACATTTCTTCATGAAGACACACATGAAGAAAACATCCTATTTATGTGTATTTATTCTTATAAAACAGTCCTGATGGGCTGTTTGGACATTTTAAAGAGATTCAGTCCCTTTTACAGCTGTGTTAATTTCAATATTATCACCGCAAATTTTATAGAACTGTAGATACCCGCTCAGTAAAGTCTGTGCTGTACATGGTTTAAACTGCTGACAGATGACGTCACAATGATATGATTCAGACACCACTTTTAGCAGGTGAGCAGAATATATATATATGTGATTTATTAAATTAAATTAAACTAAATTAAATTAAAATAAATCAAATTAAGTTAAATTAAATTAAATTAAATTTCATTAAAATTAAATTAATGAAGAAATGAAGTGAGTGGGAAATGAGTGGGAAGGAACAAATAAAGGAGTCACACGATATCAATAATGTTTTTAATTTTATACTTACATTTAATTTAACTTTTTAAAGCACATATGTCAAATTCAAGGCCCAGGAGCCAAATGTGGCCCCCCACATCATTTTACGTGGCACGAGAGAGCCTAAAGGGTCAGAGTGTCTAAAAATAGATAGGTCAAAAGTGTGCTTTGAGCAAAACTACATTTCCCACGATGTAGTCATCAAGCCCATTTTAACAGCGACAAAAACGTTTTGAACAAAGTTAATGTCCTAACTTGTGTTTGATGTGATTTTTCTTTATTCTCTTGGAAAGTTTGATCCTTGATTGATGGAGTTCTGTGGGTTTCATAACCTGACAAATTATAAAGATTTATGTTATAATAGAGAAACTTAAGTTATAAGTTACATCTGACCCTTTGAGGACAGTCGTGATCCTGATGAGGCCCTCAGTGAAAATGAGTTTGACTCCCCTGGTTCTAAGCGACACATTTCTGACACGGCTGTATTGTTTATCACCCTGCAGGTGGCACTGTTGCAAACCTACATTTTACAGCAATGAGCTGTGTTTCTCCGTCGGTTTTTGTGTACCTTTTCAAAACTCATGCGACACACACACACACACAAACAAACAATAAGAATACAAAATGAATTTAAAAAATCAATAGAAAAACGGTGGAATTAAAAAGCATATGTACAATTCCGTGCATGAAAATAATAATGATCATAATAATATCCCTGAGGGGATTGTTTCAGTAAAATAAATAAAAAATGAAAAAATAAAAAATAAATAAAAACCTCGTAAAACCTACTGCTGTCAGAACGTTGTACTGGTGGACCATTTTCAAAGCTGCAGACACTTATGCAAAAAAAATTATTACATTTAATAACAAATCTTATCATTGTGCTTGCGGATAATGTTTAGGAGTTTCATTATTTATTTCATTACATTTCAGAAGCTAATATTCTTCTTCTACATACATCTAATATCTGCAATTGCTTTTCAGATTCACTAAAAGTGGACTTTTTGCTGAATTTAGATTAAATTGCTCAGAAGAATGTTCAGTAACCCTCAGAGTGCTTACATTTACCTCTGAGGGATAATTTCTGTAAAGTCTGCAGCTGCATGTCATTCATATTGTTGGCCCGCGTTGATATACAAGACGGTCCCGCCCCCGATCAGCAGTCTAACAGGAAAACATCCAAATAAGGACAGAGGAAACGATGACGTCACGGACGATCTCCGTTAGACTGAAAAAAATGACCCGTGACGTGTCTGAAGAGTTTCCGGCCATGGCGGCCGGTTATGCACCGTGTTTGCTGGGTTCCCGCAGTCGTCCGACCGGCAGCGGACCCCCACCGAACCGAACCGAGGACTGAACTCCACGGGATGTTTTACGTTCAAAAAACCGCGACAGAAATACCGTCAAGAGCACCGGAACGTCCATCCGCTACAGGGACCGCAAGTGCACGCCTCTCTGACCAAATATGGGCTTCCCTCCTGCCATATTTGGGAACATACGTCACGCAAGAGTCTTTATAAAGCCGGGAATCCTCATTGAGACAACTTGACAGAGCTCAAGTTCAAGTTGTTCCCGTCTACACTTGAAAACACCAACAGGAAATGTTTATGTTCCCCGGTGACTTCACTCACAAAGATCCTGCACTAAACATTTACACCATTCTGTCAACCCGGGACCCCGAACCCGGGACCTCAAGACCCTCCAGCATTGGCTTCTTCCGGGAATCGGCACCCCCAGCAGCAGCAGCAGAAGCGGCACAGGCAGAGGCGGCGTGAGCCCGGCCAGAGCAGCTCCTCTCCCCGCGGTTCAGGAGCGGACAAGCCCCGTCAGCCCGGCGCTCAGGAGTTCCCACAGCGGTGCGACTTCACACCCACTGCCGGAAATCGCACATCTTCCTCCCGTGACATGGCTGCGACCAAAGCAGAGCTGCTCATGCCCACCCTACAGATCTCCGACCCCCTGTCCTGCTTCCAGCCGCCCCTCTCACCGCTGGACAGCTACTCCAAGCTGGAGGAGCTGCAGATGCTGCTGCAGAACGCCGCGGCCGGAGGCTCCATGCTGGCCGCGTCGGCAGCGGAGGGAGCCGGGTTGTTGAGCGGGGAACCCGGGGAGTACGGAGGTGAGCAGAGGGCAGTGCTGTCGGTGGTGGTGGTGGGGAGAAGTAAATATTGACCCCACCCCTCAACTTATCATGTGCAGACAGTGAAATGTCTAGAAGTTAGTAATTAATTTTTATTGTAACGTTTAATGCTCATGAAGTCTGGATTGTAAAATTGCAAACAAACTTAAGTGTAAGGATTAATTGTGCTTGAACATGCTAACAATTGTCTTCAATTCTTCAATGAAACTTTATTCACTGCTCGGTGGCTTTTTATTTGTTTGTTTTTTGGGCTCTCTAGCCCCATATTGAAATTTTAAAAAAGAAAAACTGGATCAGAAGTCCACTTCTGTATCTGAAATCTTCTTCCTTCAACGTCAAGATCCAAAAGAATCCACAGACATCTTTCAGAAAGCTTTTGCAGACAAACATTGTAAATCTTTATCCTCTTAAATGTTATTGACAGCAGTAAAAAGCTGTCAGCTGACCGACTGCAGCCAATCACATCAGAGCAAACTTCAGGTGTATTTACCAGGTTATCAGTTGTTTCCTGTCGACAGACCCTGACCTCCAGTTCTTCTTCTCTTCCTCTTTTCCAGACTCTCTGTCGGAGATTCCAGACTTGCAGAGCCTCCCCCCTCTGACCCCCCGCCACCCAGCGCTGACCTACAGCGGCCGCTTCAGCTTCGAACCGTCAAACGCTGTGTCCGGCAGCGGCAGCCTGTGGGCGGAGCCTCTTCTCAGCCTGTTCACAGGGTTGGTCAACATGGCGACTCCTCCTTCCGCCACCTGTAGCCCCACTTCCTCTTCATCATCGGCGACATCAGCATCATCAGCGCCGCCCCTGTCGTTGTACGGCTCAGTCCAGGTGGGCGGTTCCTGTGGCGACATCGCTTCGGTCTTCTCAGCGACAGCGACCTACACCACCGCCGCTAGCTCGGACCTCCTCCCCCCTCCATCTGAGTCCCAGATGACTCCCATCCAGCTGCAGGGCCCCCCTCCAGCTTACCCCACCTCCAGCTCCAGGGTTGGCGTCCAAACGGCCACAATGGCGGTGCCGATGCTCCCGGACTACATGCTGCCTCCGCAACTGCAGGATGGCGACCTGGGCTTGTCTCAGGACCAGAAACCCATCCTGACCCAGAGTCTGAACCTGCCGACGCTGCAGCCTCCGCTCACGCCGCTCTCCACCATCAAAGCCTTCTCCTCGCAGATCCAGACGCAACCTCAAGACTCCGCCTACCAGGCTCACTTCACCAAATCCAACCGGATCAGGAAGTCCCCCGCCGGAGGACAGCGTAAGACGCCGCCCCACGAACGCCCTTATGCCTGCCCAGCCGACGGCTGCGAGCGCCGCTTCTCCCGATCGGACGAGCTGACCCGCCACGTGCGCATGCACACGGGTCAGAAGCCGTTCCAGTGTCGCATCTGCATGCGCAGCTTCAGCCGCAGCGACCACCTGACCACGCACATCCGCACGCACACCGGCGAGAAGCCGTTCGCCTGCGCCGAGTGCGGACGCAAGTTCGCCCGAAGCGACGAGCGGAAGAGACACACCAAGATCCACCTGAGGCAGCGCGACCGCAAGGCCGACAGGACTGCCGCCCCTTCGTCTTCCTCGTCCTCTGCTCCCATCCCCATCAGCAACCCTCCTGCCTACACCTCCCCTCTTACCTCCTCACCCTGCTCCTCCTATTCCTCCCCTGCTCACGGCTCCTCCTCCCCCAACGTGTCGCTGTTCCCCTCCTCATCCTTTCCGTCCCTCAGCATGCAGGCTGCCTCCCCCTGCTTCACCCCCTGCTACACTTCCTCCACATCCCCTCACATCTATTCCTCCTCCTGCTCCTCTCCAATGGGGAGTCCTCAGTCAGAGCTCCACTCCCCTAACGGCTCCAACATCTGCTGACAGGAAGTTCACCTGTCGCATGGTGACCTTTGACCCCAGACTGCAACTCGGCCTTCATCGTGAACTCACATATCAGACTGTCTGGATCAAACTCAAGGTTTATTTTTGAGAGGCGCTCAAAGGTCAACTGACATGAAGTTTCTCTGGCGATGAGTGAAACACGTCCACGTTTTTTGCAGCTGGAAGCTGTTTGATAGACTCACATGCTGGATATTTACCAGCAGCATTAGAGTTAAAATAACGTGCTGGACATGAACTTTAATTTTCAGAAATGAATAAAAACTCTTTTTTTTTAGATGCTCTTATAACCAAAAATTATTTCTGAAAATTGGAGCTTCCTTTTTGAATTTATAGAACATGAATACTTTTTAAAGGGAAATGTATGGTGCTTACATGTAGTATTTCTAAAATACACGAGCATGTACACAGTGTACTTTTACCTACTGTGTAGGTTCTGGGATTTTTGTATTCTTACATGCAGGTCAGTGTTTGATATGTTTGATTTTGTACCGAACGTATTTCGTCTTTAAGAGACAAAAATAAAATGTCAAAGTTTTGTTGGTGCTTTTTATTTCAGGTCGACAGATTACTACAGCTGCTGATGCTACAATTTGATGTATGTGGTGAGCTGTGGGTCTTTAAAACAAGTCATAAGAAGATTAAATTTGGTTGTGGGATCATCAATATTTGATCATTTATCACTTGATGAAGACATGATGTGGCAAGGCTAAAAAGATTAAAGATTCACTTGTGAGTAATAGAGAAACAGTCATAAGTGAGCATTTTATGTCAGAGGAAAACCAGGTAATTCAGTTCAAAGTCAAAAAATAAGTTGATAAATAAAAGCAGTGAGACCCAAAGAGTACTTAATGAATTGCATAAATATCTGAAAAACAGCTTTTTTTTTAAATGCAGAATTTATTGCCAGTCAAATTAAGAGTAAGTCAAAATGTTATAAATTAACTTGACACTTCATTTTGAAACTGATAACTTTAACTGAAAAAAATGTGACCAGTTAAATTTACCAGTTTCCAGTTAGTTGTGAAATGTAATCAGAGTACAAAGATTGCAGTTGAGCTTGTGTGTGTGTGTGTGTGTGTGTGTGTGTGTGTGTGTGTGTGTGTGTGTGTGTGTCTGTGAACGCGGCTTTTCGTGTCAGCAGTAAATCCTCTGTGTGTCAAACAGCCAATGGGAGGAGACTGACCAGCTCCCTGCAGGAAGAACGACGTTGTTACAGCCCAAATATGGTGTTTCCTGCCCCTGCAGCGGACATCCGATGCCCAAATAAGGAGCTTTCCGCTGGCGGGACGCCCGGAAACTGTGTGTGTGTTCTGTGACGTAACGCCTTGACGGACAGGTTCATCAGGACCTGCTGGAGGGTGTGTGTGTCAAAAGACTTCTTCGGAATAAAACAAACGCTTCGAATTCCTGCATCTAGAAGAATCTATATCGCTTCATTCTTGAACTTTTTCGTGAACTTGTTTCTGGTGACGGTTCCTTTCAAGGTTACTTTTTCCCACAGCATGAAGACAGGCTTCTCAATCTGGCGCTTTCAGAACGATAACATCGCCTCATTAATGTCTGACCGTTTGCTGCAGGTTACGTACAGCTTATTATAATAGGTATATCAACGACAATTACGAATGAAAGAACGATCACTTTGATTTTACTATAAATGCTGTTATTCGACAAAACATGTTTCCGCCCGGTTTCGAACCGAGGACCTTTCGCGTGTTAGGCGAACGTGATAACCACTACACTACGGAAACTGTATGCAAACAAATTTGTGTCACAAATACAACAAGGACCTGTGCAAATACTTCTTCTTCTTTTCCTTTTGGCTTTTCCCTTCAGGGGTCGCCACAGCGAATCAACCGCCTCCATCTAACCCTGTCCTTTGCATCCTCTTCTCTCACACCAACTACCTTCATGTCCTCTTTCACTACATCCATAAACCTCCTCTTTGGTCTTCCTCTAGGCCTCCTGCCTGGCAGTTCAAAACTCAGCATCCTTCTACCAATATATTCACTATCTCTCCTCTGGACATGTCCAAACCATCTCAGTCTGGCCTCTCTGACTTTATCTCCAAAACCTCTAACATGTGCTGTCCCTCTGATGTACTCATTCCTGATCCTATCCTTCCTGGTCACTCCCAGAGAGAACCTCAGCATCTTCATCTCTGTTACCTCCAGCTCTGCCTCCTGTCTTTTCCTCAGTGACACTGTCTCTAGACCAAACAACATCGCTGGTCTCACCACAGTTTTGTACACCTTTCCTTTCATTTTAGCTGAAACTCTTCTATCACACATCACACCTGACACTTTCCTCCACCCATTCCATCCTGCCTGGACACGCTTCTTCACCTCTTTTCCCCACTCTCCATTGCTCTGGACTGTTGACCCCAAGTACTTAAAATCCTCCACCTTCTTGATCTCTTCTCCCTGTAACCTCACTCTTCCACTTGGGTCCCTCTCATTCACACACATGTACTCTGTCTTACTGCGGCTAACCTTCATTCCTCTCCTTTCCAGGGCAAACCTCCACCTCTCTAGCTTCTCCTCCACCTCGTCCCTACTCTCACTGCAGATCACAATGTCATCTGCAAACATCATAGTCCATGGAGATTCCTGTCTAACCTCGTCTGTCAGCCTGTCCATCACCATAGCGAACAAGAAGGGGCTCAGAGCTGATCCCTGATGCAGTCCCACCTCCACCTTGAACTCCTCTGTCACACCTACAGCACACCTCACCACTGTCTTACAGTCCTCATACATGTCCTGCACCGCTCTAACATACTTCTCTGACACTCCAGACTTCCTCATACAATACCACAGTTCCTCTCTGGGCACCCTGTCATAAGCTTTCTCCAGATCTACAAAAACACAATGCAGCTCCCTCTGGCCTTCTCTGTACTTCTCTATCAACATCCTCAAAGCAAATACTGCATCTGTAGTACTCTTTTTTGGCATGAAACCATACTGCTGCTCACAAATGCTCACTTCTGCCCTTAGTCTAGCTTCCACTACTCTTTCCCATAACTTCATTGTATGGCTCATCAGCTTTATTCCTCTGTAGTTGCCACAACTCTGCACATCTCCCTTGTTCTTAAAAATGGGCACCAGCACACTTCTCCTCCACTCCTCAGGCATCTTCTCACTATCTAAGATCCTGTTGAACAACCCAGTCAGAAACTCTACTGCCACCTCTCCTAGACACTTCCAAACCTCTACAGGTATATCATCAGGACCGACTGCCTTTCCACTCTTCATCCTCTTCAGTGCTCTCCTCACTTCATCCTGGCTAATCTTTGCTACATCCTGGTCCACAACAGTCACCTCTTCTAGTCTTTGTTCTCTCTCATTTTCCACGTTCATCAACTCCTCAAAGTACTCTTTCCATCTTCCCATCACACTGCTGGCACCTGTCAATAGACTTCCATCCCTATCCTTAATCACCCTAACCTGCTGCACGTCCTTCCCATCTCTATCTCTCTGTCTTGCCAGCCTGTATAGATCAGTCTCTCCCTCCTTACTGTCCAATCTAGCATACAAGTCATCATAAGCTTCTTGTTTGGCCTTTGCTACCTCTACCTTCACCTTACGCTGTATCTCCCTGTACTCCTGTCTACTCTCCTCAGTCCTCTCAGTGTCCCACTTCTTCTTAGCTAACCTCTTTCTTTGTATACACTCCTGTACCTCCTCATTCCACCACCAAGTCTCCTTATCTACTTTCCTTCCAGATGACACACCAAATACTCTCCTACCTGTCTCCCTGATCACATTAGCTGTAGTTGTCCAGTCATCTGGAAGCACCTCCTGACCACCCAGAGCCTGTCTTAACTCCTTCCTAAAGGTCATGCAACACTCTTCCTTTTTTAGCTTCCACCATTTCGTCTTCTGCTCTGTCTTTGTCCTCTTCATCTTCCTCACCACCAGAGTCATCCTACACACCACCATCCTATGCTGTTTGGCTACACTCTCACCTACCACTACTTTACAGTCACTGATCTCCTTCAGGTTACATCGTCTACACAAGATGTAGTCTACCTGTGTGCTCCTACCACCACTCTTATAGGTCACCCTATGTTCCTGCCTCTTCTGGAAAAAAGTATTCACTACAGCCATTTCCATCCTTTTTGCAAAGTCAACTACCATCTGTCCTTCTGCGTTCCTCTCCTGGATACCAAACCTGCCCATCACTTCCTCATCACCTCTGTTACCTGCACCAACATGTCCATTGAAGTCTGCACCGATGACAACTCTCTCACTTCTAGGTATGCTCTGCATCACTTCATCAAAGTCCAACCAGAATTTCTCCTTCTCCTCCAGCTCACATCCTACCTGTGGGGCATACCCACTAACAACATTGAACATCACACCTTCTATTTCTAGCTTCAGACTCATCACTCTATCCGACACTCTTTTTACCTCCAGGACATTCCTAACAAACTCCTCCTTCAAGATAACTCCTACTCCATTTCTCTTCCTATCTACACCATGATAGAACAACTTGAACCCTGCTCCTAAACTTCTAGCCTTGCTACCTTTCCACCTGGTCTCCTGGACACACAGTATGTCTACCTTCCTCCTCTGCATCATGTCGACCAACTCTCTACCTTTTCCTGTCATAGTTCCAACATTCAGCGTCCCTACTCTTAGTCCTATACTCTTGGCGCTCCTCTTCTCTTTCTTCGTGCGAACGCACTTTCCTCCTCTCCTTCTTCGACCAACAGTAATCCAATTTCCACCGGCGCCCTGTAGGTCAACAGCGCCGATGGCGGTCGTTGTTAACCCGGGCCTCGACCGATCCGGTATGGAAGTCATATGTTTGATTCGCATCTTTGATTTGGCAAAAGTTTTACGCCGGATGCCCTTCCTGACGCAACCCTCTGTATTTATCCGGGCTTGGGACCGGCACAATAAGACACTGGCTTGTGCCCTCTTGCGGCTACATTACCTGTGCAAATACTGTAGGCCATAATCAAAGTTAAGTATTAAGCATACAGTGTGTATAGTTTCCGTAGTGTAGTGGTTATCACGTTCGCCTAACACGCGAAAGGTCCCCGGTTCGAAACCGGGCGGAAACATGTTGCTTTATGATTACTTTAGGAAAATTTTTTTTTGGCATAAACAAATCCAAACGAATCAAACTCATGGGTTTTATGTGTTAAGTGTTCATCAAACTCATGACTACAGTACTCTGACTTCTCCTGTGTGGTTGTTATTGCACCAGCTGTGTCCGGCAGGTGGCGCTGTTGTGAATAAAAGCAGGGCTAACATAGAGACCGAAAATATAATTAATCGACAGGCGCAAATCAAACATTAATGGGTATTGAAGGCTTTTGATCCTCAATGTAGTTTTCCAACATTTTAACAAACAAACCATTATGGAAAGTATTTTTGGCAAAGCATTATATAAGTAATTAATCATTTATTGGGCAGTGGTTTCCGTAGTGTAGTGGTTATCACGTTCGCCTCACACGCGAAAGGTCCCCGGTTCGAAACCGGGCGGAAACAGTTTTTCTTCAAATGAATAATGTCATATAATGCAACACATATAAATTTATCTGCAACTCCATTCAGATTCACATGAGGTATTCTTCAATAATTCTTCAAGAATTTATCTCAATCTTTTTCTAAAAGAAAATCTAGTCATTCTCAAGAGACAATTCCTATATGTGTAAAACGGCATGATTAACAACCTCTACACTAAATTGTTATTGTTTAAGCGTTTATTTAAACGTTAACCTCGATGTTTAATTGCATTAGCAGATAATTTACTTGCGATGATGATAATGGTGACCTGTTTACTGCAGCATGTGCACCTAATGAAGCTGGCGTTTCTCAGGTTGTGTTTCTGCAGGATTTGGACGCCATGGGTTGATTATTTCAAAAAAATGGATTCGGTAGTAGTTGTATAGAAAGACGAGATTTCACATTTCATATGTTGGGTCAAAAAGTGTTTCCGCCCGGTTTCGAACCGAGGACCTTTCGCGTGTTAGGCGAACGTGATAACCACTACACTACGGAAACCCGGCGGAGTACAGGTCTGAAGAGTTGTGTATATAATTCTTATATATTTGTATTGTTAAAACTACTGCCTATCCTTTATGAGAGTGCTGTGAATTTCTGCCCTCTAGAATAAAAGATTTATATTCATATGACATGCTTTCGAGACGTCGTTTCAAGTATATATGAAACAACTTTAATTTTCGGTTTTATTTGAACATCAAGTGAAAAAAATCCAGTGCTTTAGGAAAAAGAAAAGTAAAGAAAAACAAAAACAAAAGCGATAATTCTCAAGAAACCACATTTTCCCATTTAGCAACCATTCCCGTCAGATGCCAAGAGGTTAAAGGCAAAGCAGAGGAATAAGTCTTAATCGTCAGCAAAAACAAAATGACAAAACTTTTCACACAAATTCACGCCGACAGCTCAAATTAAATATGCAGGTGTTGTGACGACTGCATAGGAAGAAAATGTTGAAATGTAGTGACATCAATTATTCAAGTGTTTTCCTCCTGAATAAACAGTAAAATCCTAGCAAAAAAAGAAAATGTTCAGGAAAAACAAAAGCCATTCTGTTTCTGGGAGACGGATTCATTCAGCTTCAGGCCGAGGTGGAATTCAACATTCCCTGTATAAGGATTAAGTCCTGAATGGATCCTGGGACAAAACATTCACTGCTTCCTGTTCTGTGTCCCCTGCACCTCTAAACCGGGTTTCAAAGTGCAGACATGGCTGCTTCAGCACTTTTAATCTCTAAATTCTGATCAATTTAGCTTTTCAGAACGCTAAGATATGCTGACCACAAATTGCAGAGTTTGATGGCACGATGCTAGTATGAGAAAGGAGAAATTAAAGCATTGGTCCTATTTAAGATATTTTCTTTTCACAGTTTTGAATTAACTTAAAATATTTCAATTCATTTTCCACATCACTGTGAAAATACCTGACTTTGAGACCCTATTTCCATACAGGTAACAACAAACCAAATGGGCTTTCTCAATATTTTAGACACACCTAATGTTAATCATCAAAAATTTTTGCATGCAAATAACCTGGCTGAAGTCAGCTAATACAAATACTTGTTTCACATTAATGGTTCTGTTTGCTTTAGAAAAGGGATAAAAGTTGAATCGGTGCCATGCGAATCGTTTCTTCTGGTCATCAGAGAGGTTCTGCATTCTTACATTCTGGTGGCGCAAAGCTACTTTGGCGCAAACCTCTACAGACAGTAAACATGCATTAGCAATAATAGAGTAAAAGTCATAATGCACACAAGGCTGTTGTTTTTACTGTGACCAGAGTTAAAATCCAGACATGGGGTTGGAAAAATTGCAGGGGAAGATGTGACACAAGAGACACGTCCTAATTAGTTATGACAATGGCTAACAGGCCAGCACTTACAGTACAAGCAAGTTATCTATAAAATAAGCTTAACTCACAAACTATCCTTGCATTTAATCTCATTATACCAACAAAAAAGTTTTCCCTTGATTAAATTTAAATCAGCCAGTAAAACGGTGTGTGTCTGAGTGTATGTGTGTTTATGATAGATACATGTATGTACAATATATTGGTTGCTAAAAATATCTTTTATCAGCACAAAGGGATAACAGACTAGTAAGATCGTTTATCTTTTCTCATGTCCCACCAGATGTGAATTCATACATGCACGACGCAGAGGAAGCACACCTACATGCTTCTGCACTAAAAAGATCCAGATGTGTGCAGCAATGAGGAGCCACATGTTTGAGCACGACAATTCAGGAATACCATCTCGTTCTCTGTTGTACTCAAACCGTGTCTACGTCCTAGCTTAGCATTTACGAAAGGAAAACAGACCTGGACAAAGAGATGACTGATTGACTTATGATTAGGAGCTAACTACTGGATGGATTGTAATTATTATATGAAGCTAATCACTTTCTTGCTCTCAGACTACGTCCACAATAACTCTTATAATTTATCAGATGCTCTGACTGCTTTAAAACACCACAGAAGAAATGGCCACAGCAGATATTTCTTTCATAATGTTGATGGTTCTTCATATTTCCTTATGCTAATTTTTTTTAATCACCATATTGCACCTGTATTTTACATTTTACACCTTTAATGCTTCACATACTGTATATCCAGCTCTGTTTGTGACGGGGAGAAAGAAATGCATTTAACCAGTGCAATGTGATCACAGCCTTACTGTTCTTTTATGTGGTGAGGAAACCACTTAACTCCACCGATCACAGTGAGTAAGCTTCTCCTCTCACAGTTTGACAAACACAATCACATTTGGGGGAAGCTGCCGACTTCGAGCTGAGACATCCTGTTGTTCGATGAAGTGCCGTCCAAGCCCTGAAAATAGGGCGATAAAAATCAGAAAAAATAAACTTCAAGCGAGAGAAAACATCTTCTCTTGAGCAGACTGCAGGTTCTTCAGACGTCTGAAGTCATGTGACAGAGCTGAATGTGAAAAGTCCTTCGTACGAGTAAATGTCTGGGTTAGAGTTAGTCTCACTGTTAGGTTTAGGGTTAGATTAAGATTTGCTTTACGAAAACAACAATTACAAAAATCTGACTCCACAGATCAACATAAGATGGAGAGACAAAGAGCGATCAGAAGAATAAATGACCCTAACTCAATGATGAAGGAGGAATAGAAAGTGATCACAGTCCTGATCTGGGACATCAACAGAGATGAGCGGAGGTGTAACAGCTCTACCATTATGTGACAGGAATAAAACCGATTCAGACTCATTAAATGGATCTTAAGTCCCTGTGGAGGTTCTAAATAGACCTACAATAGATGAAGGGCTCATATCTTTTTCTTACTTGTACACCCACAGACATCATCCGACTAGGAATTAGGAGCCATTACTTAACTTAGCTGTGTGATACCAAACGAGGAAATGTCAGCAAAACTAGCCTCTGTTAGCTGTTAGCTGGTCCTGGGTGAAATGTTTTCTTTAATTTGCTATTTTTGTCCATGCAGGGTGAGAAGCAGTAATTCTGCTAATTTACCACAGATGCTGGCACTGTGATTGGAAATAGGTTTTAAATATAATAATATGCTTTGGTAAAACATCAACTTTACACAACTTTTGGGATGACTTCAAAAACAGTTATATGTTTTTTCAACCACTGATATTTGAGCTGGTTTAGTGTTTAGGTGTGAGCATCAGGGGGACACGACTCATATTTGTGAACAGCCAATAACCTGTCATGTTCGTAGTGGGCGGGACCTTTCGGTCTGGCAGCATGATGTGTTCATGCGTCCTCTTCCTTGCAAGTCTTGGTGCTGCGTTCGCATTCTCCTGTGTCTGCTATCAGGGGTCGGGGACGCCTCCAGCAGCCTGGGTGCAGTTCAGCTGGCTGAACCCAGGCAGCGTGACGCGTCCATGGGTGTAGATGTCGCGGTTGGAGCCCTGGTTCATGCGTTTCACCAGATTCTTCTCGTACAGCAGGGGGTGGTAGGCCCCCAGCGTGCAGGCCGCGTCAAAGAACCGCTGGTAGTAGTGACACAACTCCGTCTTCCTGCGGGACGGCAGGAACTCGTAAACATGCACCACCTCGCACAGTGACATCATCAGGACGGTGCCTGGACAGGAAGTACAGAGAGGGCACTTTAAAACAACAGGTGGGACGTCCCTGCAGGAGCTGCAGGATGAGACTGGAGAGAATACTGGAGTACGAAACTACACTCTACTGGAATGTTATCTAAACTCTACTGTAATATTCATTAAATTCTACTGTAATATTACCTATACTGTACTGTAATATTCACTAAACTGTACTGCTATATTTATTAAACTCTGCTGTAATATTCACTGAAATCTATTGTAACATTCACTAAACTCTATTGTAATATTCACTAAACTCTATTGTAATATAAACTAAACTCTGCTGTGTTTCTCTGCTGTTTTGATATTTTGGACAGGCTGTAACGGACGTGTTAGGAATTATGTTAATAAACAGGAAGTGGTGGTCGGCTGACGTTCGCACACACCGAGCAGGCCGGAGGAGGGCGGGTTCTTCTGAATGGGCTCAGCCATGTTATCTTGTATTCTCTGCCAGAGCTGCCACTCAAAGCGGGGGTTCAGGATGTAGAAGGGCTGCATGGGGTGGAGCCTCCTGTACCTCTGGTACTGGGTGAAGATGGGGTAATCTGTCCTGTTGTACCACTGTGGAGAACACACAGCACCATGAAGGCTAGCGTTAGCCACAATGAGCTGGTGGTAGTTGTCTGTGTGTCCGTCATAGATCATACAACTTCCTAAAACCTGACCAGGAAACACGCTAATATTTCATGATTCAACCACCAGTTTCTGCTGTGATTGGTGCAACATCACCTGAGAGAGGTCAGCAGAGAAGGGGGAGGGGTCCCAGGCCACCAGCGACCCGGAGCTGTACAGAGAACTGGACAGGAAGCGATGGTCATCAGTTGCCATCACCTAGAAGAGGGTAGAGTCAAATCTGAACCAATGTGGGCTTGGACTTTAGAACAGTATCAGTATCATTTCCTAAAATGTCACCAAATGCTGGACTAAAGTCACGATGTGGGTGAAGTCACGAATGACCTGCTGCTGCTCAGGCTTCATAATGTAACACAACTCTCCGCTTCTCGATGCTGTTTGTGTCTGACCAGGTGTTTCTGCCTGCTTTGCATTTCAGCTTAACCACATTCACAAAGGTGAAAAAGATTGTGTCTCCTTCTCTATCCATCAGTTAATCTAAATCAACTATCACCACTAAACCCAGACAATGTGAAAAACTAGTTCCCACAATATGAAAGGAATTATAGAGGCAGAGATGTTTTAAAGCTCACCGGACAGGGAAGCATTTGACTGCTTGGAGTTGATGATATCTATTTCCATATATCACTCATGTGAATGTTAATTTCTTCTCCTTCAGCCTAAGTGAAGCTCGTAAAGTCAAACCTGGAAATATTATAGCTTAAAAGCGTTTTTTTTTTTCTGTTTTGTCAGTTTATGTTGCGAATGTTTGGAGATTAAAGTGAAAACAAGAAGATCGTAGTTTATTAAATGAAAAAAAATGGAACATCTTTTTGAATAATCATCCTTTTATGAATGTGAATTTTAAAATCTTTTAGATTTTCTCTCTGTTTTTGACTCTTTTTTTTTTTTTAATTCTATATATAAATGTAGAAGTCGCCACTATTTGAGGCCTGCGGGTGTTCAGGAAGTTTTCTACAGGTTTTATATCTGCTCGATAAAAATACTTTGCTGTCGTTGGGCGGTTTCTTCACCTGTGAGTTGATGAGGCGGATTGTGGTTTTGGAGCCAACGTCTTTCTCGTAGCCTATGGTGGGGGCGGTGTTGAATCGCAGCACAGCATCGTGGGAGTCTGCGGTTTGAGCAGAAAGGAAGGTTTTAGAAGAGGTGAATGTTTTCGAATCACTGATGTAACAAATTGTCCTTCTCTGTATGTAAATAACAGAGACGGGTTCAGGAAAAAGGTGTTTCGGTTTAATGTTGCCTGATGATGCGGAAGAATCTCATCAAATAGTTTGTACAGCATAACGCTCACATGTCTAAATCTCATGGCTGACTGATGCAGAAATGAATTTCCTCGCTTTAGTTCTGTTTGCTCTGCAGGTATTGCTCCGGGTCGCCAGTGAGACGAAACCAAACAGTGTTTCCTGAAACCTGTTTCTGTCTAAACTCCACCCGTCCACCACTCCTCTAGCAGCTTTCAAATGTCAGCAGAAGAAATCATCACCTCTCTCTTCCTGAGTTAGATTTGTGGCAGACAGAAAGGGGTCAAAGGTCAAATGAAACTGTGATGTTAAATGAAGTCAAACATGCTTGGGGGTTGATTCAGCAGCAGGTGAAATCAGTTTGATCATCGCTCAGCAAAAAGCAGCTCTGTTTTTTATAGCTTCACTGGTTCGATTCATGTCACTCCACAAAACACACCTGTGAAAATGTAAACAGCGTCTTTACACCCAACTGCTCACCTTTGTGCACCACAGAGCCCAGATTATTGACAATACAAACAATCATTCTCTTCACAAACACCCGGATGAAAACGTCTCACCGATCTCTTTGCCCAAACCGGAATTCCGCATCGATCCGGCCGACGACACCACCGCACACGTCTTATACGGCCCCAGGTCAGAGGACATCTGCTTTGGGGGCAGCTGGTTGGCCCACGGCATTGAGGAAAATGGCTGGAGGTCAGAGGTCAAAGTCGTGACCTCTACTTTCTCCTTCAGCTCGCAGAGAATCTTTGGACCGCTCAGTTTGGGTCTGCCGGGAATACCACCGGGACCTGAGACCTGGACCCCGTACTTATTCATCGCCTGATGGAAATAGGAGAAGACAATGAGGGAGGGGCGAAAAAAACAAATCAACAATTCGGACAGGAAGTCTCACCTGATAATTCTGCACCACCTTCTTCAGTCTGTTTCCCAGCATGTTACTGGACATCTCGTCATCCCACACCTCTCCCAAAAGCCCATGAGGCCCGAAGAATTCTGCGTCACCCCCTTTGCCACTCAGCTCGCCCCTCCGCCGGCCTCCAAATATCTTCTCCAGTGCGCGGCTGATGGGGCGTGGCAGGAAGTGGGAGAAAAACCCCGTGGACTCCCGTTCTTTCTGCTTCAGCTTTGGTGGCGCCTCCCCAGCTTCCTGAGTGCGGTTCGGAGAGGAGAGGACCGGGATTGGACGGTGAGGGTCACCCGGGATGACACCCGGGAGCTTTTGCGGGTTGACGTACATGGGTTTGGCTCCGCCCCGCAGCACCTGTGGGACGACACGCGCTTTAGTTCAAACATCTCCAACTACCTTCAGCTCACATCGTCCAGAAGACCAAAGACAGACCTTGACGACGGAGTGAGCGCGAGGCTGAGCCCGGGTTCGTGCTCGCACCCCAAAGATGGCGTCGGTGACGGGTACGCTGTTCTCGGCGCAGATGGCGTAGATCAGAGCCATGGAGATGCAGAAGAGCGCCATGCAGAGCGCCCCGCGGCGAGCCCGACGTCTCAGGCGCCACAGCAGGCTGACTCTGTCCATGGCCGCCCCGGGGATCTGCTGACGACAAGATAAAAAAATATAAAATAAGAACGATAAAATAAAATCAGAAGGAGAACCTTTTGAAACAGCTGGGTCAACGTAAAAGAAATAACTAGTTTTATTTCCCCAAACATCTAAACGTGAGCTAAGATGAGACGCGTTCTAAAGAATTCCATCGGTGTGGTTCACTGCAACGCTTTCAAAACATCAGATGTTGGTCAGTTTTGTTCCTCCTTCTGTTTGTCCAACAGGTTTTATTTAAGTTAGGGTCTTTTTTTTTTTTTCCTTTAATAAATGATATCATCATTTAAAAACTACATTTTGTGTTTGTTCAGGTTATCATTGTTTGATATCAAATACTGTTCAATGATCTGAAACATTTACGCTAAAAAAGAAAAGAATTCAGGGAGGAGGTAAATACTTTCAGAGAATAGCAAAACATATGTAACCTGTTCATGTTTCCATGGCGATGCTCCCGGTTAATGAGTGTATCAAAAGCTTAACTTTGAGCTTTACTCGCTGACCACAAATCCTGCTTCGTAAGATTTTGCAGCTAAATAGTTTGTCCAAGAAGAGAATTTATATTAAATCTCTATTTCTCTAATGGACACAAGTAAACGTCAGACGACGCCCTGCTGCTGCTGGATGTGGAAATTACCTGATAGGAAGTCAGCCCTTCACGCATCAACGAAGTGCTTCTGCCGTTCAGACGCTATTCATTAAACCACGACTGGTTTTAGCAACTCTCATCTGTATTGGGAGTTATTCTGTGGAAGTGGGTCAGCTGGATCTCCTTCCCCTTGATAGAGGACAGACCCCCCCCCACACACACACACACACACACCAGCAGCACCTCTCAGAACAAGGCTTTAAAAGTGGAAGATTTACATTAGTATCAATGCCTGAGATGCTTTATGATTATCACTGAAATAAAATAATATACAAATCAAAAATATACATGACTCTGTTCCGACAGATTTAAGAGTCTAAACAGATGTTTTTTTTAATCTACATTGAGTTCAATGGAATAAACCAAATCATTTCTGACTGTATCCCTGCTTCAGATGCTGTCACGGAGGCAACGAAGAAGAATGAGGACGCAGCAGCGCCATTGTTGCCGTGGGCGATGGGGGAAATCAGGGAGAAAGAGCGGGGAGGATGAGGATGAGGAGGAGAGAATGATAGCTCGATTCATCAGAGGAAAGGCCAAATGGAAAAAAAAGAGGAGGGACGAGAGAGGCCTTAAGATGGAGAGAATAAGAGACGACAGAGGAAAAACGAGGGACCTGGAAGAAGTCGATTCAAGGAGCTGGAGGTCGACCTCTGTCCCACAATGCTTCAGCCGATGATGGGAGAAAACGAGGGTCATCAAGTCAAATCTGTGGTAATCAGTGCTTACCACACTGATTACCACAGATGTAATCAGACCCCCCCCACTGAGGGGGGTGGGGCTAGATCTGCCCCTCCACAGCGTCTAGCGGTTTTTACCTTTCAATGACCTCATGTCACATGTCCAACCCTCCCATCAGTTTTGTAAAAAAACAAAAACGAGATGGACTGATAATCCAGTGTTGTTGTTCTTTGACTCCCAGCGTTGCCAGGACTGGAGCTGAATAGGTGATGTTTGGTTTCACAAGACAAATAAAAAGGAGATAAAAATCAGGGCATAGAGCTAAAAATTTGGCAAAGAAAGAGTGTCAGGTGACGCTACAGATGTCTTTGTAGTTTGGCAGAAGATTTAACCACCTGTGAATGAAGCAGGTGTGACTCAGAGGAGGCCGTGACACAGATCACAGAGGCTGTTTTGATGGCATGAATGGGAGATGTTATAAGACTGAACCCCAATGTTCTTCCAGATATTAGCCTGAACCCGTGGTAAAGAACGAAAACAAAAAAATACTAGAACCAAGGCAGTCACAGACATACCATGACATAGCAAATACAATCCTGAAGTCTGCTTTCACCTAAATTCAAAATTTTACCCTGACCTACTTTCATAGGTCAAAGATCAAAGCTAGTGCTCTGACCTACTTTCGTAGATCAAAGCAGTAGCTTTGATCTACGGTCTTCCTCACACTGGCCTTCTCTCTCGTCTTTCTATCTTATCCGGTTCCTGAGTGTAAAAAAGTTGAAATTTGACCTTGACCTAGCTTTCTCAAGGTCAAGGTCATCATCTCATTTTTATCCCCTTTGCTGCCTGAGTAATATGCTTTTTATTTCATCTTTCTATCTGCAACAGTTGCTAAAGCCTGGACTTGTACGAAAACTGACGTGGCGTGCTCCTAAAGATGCTCTCTAATCCAATGCTAACGCTAAGGACCCGGGTTTAGCCCCTAGAAGCAGCGATGACTCGGTGAAATGTAATCACAGCCGGAATAAATCCCTGTAGGGATGGTCTAACATGACTCAGCGCTTCCTGCAAGAAGGTAGTAGAATACAGAGTTTTAATGCTTCAGAGTGCAGCATGTCCAACAATTCATCCACACCTTAATCACTGTCATTTCACCCCAAATTTAATCTAAAATATGGGTTATTTATGACAATCGTCGTTTTAAGGTGAAAAATCTGAAGTTGCGATGGTGCAGGAGGAGAAAGAAACTGAGCTGTTCTCCACCCAACACCGGCGAGAACTCGATCTTGATAAAACGGGAGGAAAAACCTGAAGCAGGATTTAATTAAAAATTAAGATCCAACCCTGGATTCAGGATGTTTCCCCAGCGTCACCAAACAGGATCGGTTGGACTGATGCTGATGGGAATGATGGGAATTGACAGAGATCAATGGAATCTCTGTGCATCTGGCCCCATGGAACAGAAATGAAAACGTGTCATCCCATGGAGGACATATGTAATCAATACGTTGCTGCTGGTTTCTGGCAGCTTTACAACTCCATAAGCCTGACGCATTCTCTTCTGATCATTAATGAGATGGAATCCAGCCGCCATCCTACGTTTTGTGTTGATGCTTGTCGGGGGATTTTGGGCCAACCAGAGGAAATTAGCTCCTTTCATCTTTTTCTATTGAATTGAACCCTCAGATTGAAGTTCAGGCTGCGAACAGAGAAGCAACACATCAGCGGAAAGAATGCTAAGTCACTGCACAGAGGAACACGTTTCAATGCTTGACCTCAAGGAAGAAAACAGACAGGCTTTTGAGGGAAACAGCTGCTTCCCCCCCACTTCAGATGGAGGAAGGAGACAAATATGTTATAAACGATGAATGTCAGCACTTTTTTAAAAATCAATCAATGACTCAGCAGAGTGTTTGTTTGTTTGTTTCTTTGTCCAATTGTTCACTTGATTACTGAAAATGTTCAGAGCAGACTGACATGGAACGTTTTGTAGAGGTTTGGTATGGTGTTAAAAAAAAACATTTAAGGTTTGGTGATCTGGATCAATACAGGCCCACAATCCACTGTTAACGGTATCCATCAGTGTGATAAGTGAAGTGATAAGTAAGGTGAACCTGCAGTCCTCCCACCAGCAGAGGGCACCAGTGTCCTGCAGAGGCAAGCGCCGTTGACGATTTGTTTAGAGGAGGAAAATGTACCACAAACAGATTATATTTACAAATTCGCAACTGGATACTCAGCTGTGGACCTCCAACATGGCTGCTATAGAATCATGTCTGCTAGCTCCTCCTCCTCCTCTTCCTTCTCTTCTTCCTCCTCTTAATGAATAAATGAAAGTAATGGCTACATTACTGCAGTGCCTGAGCCTTCAGAGCCTCAGACAGATGGTGGCGTCACCCAGTATCTGCTCAAAGATGTTGCCCTAAATCCTCAGCCTTCTCATGCACAAACACAAACACACACACATACACACACACACCCAGAGGTGTTTGTATATTACGCTTGGAATTATAGAGCCATAAACTACTCAAGATTAAAAGGTAGAAGAGAGAGAGAGAGAGGGAGAGAGAGAGAGAGAGAGAGAGAGAGAGAGAGTGTGTGTGTGTGTGTGTGTGTGTGTGTGTGTGTGTGTGTGTGTGTGTGTGTGTGTGTGTGTGTGTGTGTGTGTTTTTTAATCTGGCAGAGTGAGTTTTACGGTAATGTCTGCAGCAGCAAAGCTCTGAATCAAGCACTAGAGATGCTGATTGGTCGGTTGGCTGTCGGATGTTAGGCTGAACTGCTCTGTTTATGGCACAAAATTATCACTGCAGAGTGTACGATGTGAATAAAATGTAAATATAGTAAATAGAAACATAAAGCAAACAAAGAAAACAGAACAACACACTGTGATTGGGAGGCTTCCAATGCTTCTGCCTGATTACGCCCACCAGCAGTTGTATTGAATGATTGACTGATCAGTTTGCATTATCTGCAAAATAATTATGAATGTACTTTTATTTTTTAGATAAACAATAAACAATAGAACCATTTTTTAATGTGTATTGCACTCATTTTAGGCCCACAGTCGACTATAAATAAGGTGTTCCTCAGGGAGGTCAGGGAATCGGAGCTGCAGGTCAGTCCTCCGACCAGGAGAGGGCGTCAAGCTCCTGATTGTTGTACTTTCACACCTGCAAATGTGCGATGTGCTTCTGCCTCATAAGTTTTTTGAGTTCTTATGAAATTTACTAGATGAGTTGAACCACTTGGACAAAACTTCCGAGGTCAGGTTCAGAATTTGAACTTCTATTCCAGTTTAAGTTAAAGAAAAGCTTCCATTTGTACACGATATATAACCTTTCTGGTTTATTCAAAGACTCCTGAAGATCAGACAAGGAGAAAATGGTAACAATAAACTCTGACCATGAGTCGACTTCACTCCAGCAAAGCTCCTCCTTTACATTTTGGATCTACTCAACTTGCAGCCCAAGGCGTCGGAGTGTTTCTTTTAGCTGGTGTGTGTTGTTACATCTGCATAATTCATTCTGCTGCAGACGCATCGGTGCAATGAATGAATCATGACACCTCCGGTAACTGCTACTACCGCTGGAGCCGTGAGTCACCCGGAGACGTCCACACGCGAAAGAAACGGTAGGCCACGGGATACTGATGATAAGACTGTGGACAGATACTCTGGGATGGTTGTGGTTGGTGTGTTGAATGGATGTTACCTTGTAGCCCATAGTGTGTGGCACCGCACGCTGTTGTGTTGTTGTTGTTGTTGTTTAGAAAAGGGCTGCTGCCTTCAGGTATCCCATCATGCCCTCTGTGAAGACACACACACACACACAAACAAACATTACACACAAATTTGTATTCCTAATCTTACAAAGATGTGAAATAAAAAGTGATTTGCTTAATTCATTACAGTCACCAGAAGCTCTGAGATCTCATTAAGATTTTAAAAGACAGCGCTTCAAGAGTCGGCGTGCAGCCCGTCAGAAACGGCTCAAGTTCCAGTGAGGTGATCTTCAGCAGACCGTCGACTGGGTGTGACCGACGCTTGCAGGGAGCAGATAAACAGGTTCATTGCTCTTGCATCCACTAACGTCTCACGGACGGGTGCACGATGGCTCTTATAGATAAGAGGCTGCAGTGAAGATTCAATTTATGACCCGTCTAATTTTGTTTGTTCTCCGGGCTTCTGTAGAATTGTTTTTCAAGGCTTTTTTTTTTTTTTTTGCTCATTGTTTTGGAGAGTGGTGCATTTTGCTATCACTAGACTGTAAATCTTCATGCTTACTAGAAAACAAATAATTACAGCTCTTCATTTCCTGAGTCAGAAATTTCAGAAGTAACTTTTCAAAAACATATAGATCATTAAAAATGAACCAGGATAACATATAATGACACATATATACTTAAAGCAACGGATAACTTTTCATTTTTATAGAATTGATTGGTATTATTATCGTTTTCTAACATTGACACAGTGGAATGAGTTGAATCACTACTGACTCAACTTGCAGGACTCTCACACATGATCTGCTTTCTTTCACTGTCACCGTAACAACATGAATCTCCTTCTTTTTATTAATTTATCATTATTATTTTTTTTACAAATTTGATTGAATTTACCCTCATTAACACCTTGTGATGCAGGTTTCTGAATATTTGCTGCGACGATCCAGAGTCTCCATTTATCCCATGATCAGTAAATGCTCCCATGTGTAAATCATTATCAATTTCTTGACTCATCACACTTTACTTTATCTATAATCTGCATTTAGCAGGTAAATGTGATTTTTATCATGTGTTTAGTGATGACAGAATAGTTTAATTAATATTTTATGCACTAATATTAATATTCATAAGAATGATTACAGAAAATAATAATATATGTAATGAGTAGATAAATACAAAATTCAAGACAGATAGATAGATAGATAGATAGATAGATAGATAGATAGATAGATAGATAGATAGATAGATAGATAGATAGATAGATAGATAGATAGATAGATAGATAGATAGATAGATAGATAGATAGATAGATTGATTGATTGATTGATTGATTGATTGATTGATTGATTTTTCTCTTAGCCATCTAATCTATCTATACCTTATGTAAGGTGTTCCGCTGATGGTCGGGGATCTGTGTAAAGAGATGTTCCTCCGCTATCAGCCGCCGTGCTTCTCATTTATCGACGCATCGGTCCCGGGCAGGTCGTTATCCCCGCCGCCATATTCCCCGTGAATTTCCGTGCGTGGGGCCGCCGCCGCTGTCCGTCCGTCCGGTCCGAGGCCGCCGTCAGTGTCGGTGTCCGATGGCATTTGGAGAAGTGCGAACCGGAGTCCTTCGAGTCCTCTGGCGCGAGCTGCAGCACCAACGATTAAGCTCGAGACAAAGAGGGAAAGTGTTTCCGTTATGGATTTCAAAATAAGAGCTTACTCTATGAGGCCGGTATTGAATATATCTTTTACTTTCGATCTAAATTGTTTCTGAAAATATCTACAATAACATAACACACAGTCCTCTCTGTCTTTCTGTGTCTATCTATCTGTCTGTCTGTCTGTCTGTCTGTCTATAAATGAGATTGTGAAAATAAAAAAATGTACTGTACTCAACAAAGGTACAAGTTTACCAAATGTTGTACTTGGTACTATTTGGTTGAATCACCTGCCACCACCTATAGAATTACGTGATCGCTGTTCAAGAAAATTTGCTGCATTGCTCAAACTTTTGTACTTTTTATTTGGCTGTTTGGAACTTTCGCATTCATATTTTCAAGCTTTGAAGTCACGAAGTATTTTATTTTTGTTTTATTTTGAAGGAGAGGACAAGTCACCTTATATCCGGTTTTCTCTTTATATTGGTGTGAATTGATGGATTTCTCTGCAGCAGCCAAGACACGCAATCTCTGCAGAGGAGGGAAGATGAAGATACACGAGCAGAGGGCATCTCCACTACATCACCATGATGCATGATTGTTCATTTCATTAATACCGCTGCCATCATACCATGGTAACATTACTGTAATACTAGAATTCAAAATATTCTGTGTGTAAATTATCTCCTTATATTATCAGCTCACTTTTTCTGAGATTGGTTGAACACTGCTGCCGTACAATGGTCGTTTTTATTTTATTTGAAGATACAGACGTGTGATAGGTGCATTTTCAAAAAATATGTCACTGCGCTTGGACATTTATGTGGATACCCGGCGTTGTATGGCAATTTTATAGTGGGAGGTGCATAGAAAAAGAATACTGCGCAAAATAATGCAATAAAATCAATGTTGATAAAAAAATAACGATGGCTAAAAGAAGATGAAAATGAAAAGTATTCATAAAAATATTCTATGTCAGCGCACGTTTTAGAAATAGAAAGATAGAAATAGAAACCTGCTTGTCAATATCCAATCCAATCCAATCTTTATTTGTAAATACTTTAAAGAGCATTAACGACAGATTAAAAGTTCTATGGTAACGAACAACCACACAGGGGCATTCAGAAATCAGATAAAAATGCGTAGTATTCAGCAACAAATAGAAGTGTCAACGAACACAGTTAAAGTGACATACTGTACTGTATCGATGTTTAGACGGCAAGTACTAAAAGACGTTCCCTGACCGGGAATCGAACCCGGGCCGCGGCGGTGAGAGCGCCGAATCCTAACCACTAGACCACCAGGGAGATACACACTGAGTGGAAGGTTAAGTTATTAGACCTTGTATATTCCTCATGAAATCGTCTTTTTTGCCTGCATCGACGTTTTAACAATCAGCATTTAGTCTGGAGTTAACCTAGGAGTTAGTCCTGCAGGTTCGTGGTGTCACGTTCACCGTTTCCGAAATCCTTCACGTGTAAGTGTTGGTGAATTATTCCGAGCCTCTTCTCGTAACTTGGGCCAACTAAAGTTACACCATACTGACGCTAGCGCTTGCTAAGCACGCGTAACACGTTGCTGCTGGTGATGGCGTCAAAAAAAGTTACCAATTTATCACATTTGATCATTGCTTTTGTTATATAAATGTTAGTGCTCGATACTGGGCATCGGACCTCGTGGCGCAACGGTAGCGCGTCTGACTCCAGATCAGAAGGTTGCGTGTTCAAATCACGTCGGGGTCAAACGTTTTGTTAATTTTTTTCTTTCCCCCGTCCGTCTCCGTAAGCATTTTTTTCCTTTTAGTACCTTTAAATTAAACTGAAGAGGACAAGCTCTTTTTTCTTCACCCCTGTCCGTCTCCTAGAACCTTTTAGTCCGTTGAGTATATTTTAATGATTTTTTTTTTTTTGCAGCGATCTGGGTGATGTACACAAATACATGTACTGATATTGATATTAAAGATATAACCCACGGTATTACGGTATTAATTGAAACCCTAAACATTTGCCCAATTTGCTTTTTCAGAATACTATGATGCTCTTTAACCAGGAATAAAGCAGTCCAACAAACATTCTATTGACACAAATAATTCAAACACATTCAAACACAGGTTTCTTGCTGAGGATTAGCGTTACATTTATTTTATATTTGTATGCATGTTAAGCAAATAAATAAAATGAAATACTGTTGTTTTTTTTTTGTTAAGTTTCTTTTTCTTAAAGGTGCAGGTAAGTGTATTTTGGTATTCTTTGACATTGTCATGCTCTGTTGCTCAGGTCATTGTGCTATGCTAAGCTAACTGGCTGCTAACTGCAGCATCATATTTGCAGACGTATATTTCCTCCACTTTTAAAGCGTGGACTGAATCCTAGCTGGATGAATTGGACCGGGAGTTATGGATGCTGACTTTCTTGCGGGTGTTGTCACTGCAGCGCTCCAGGATGAGCTCTGTACTGGGTCGGGGAGGGATGACAGGAGCCTCCTTCTTCAGCTCGGTCTCTGAACTGGTGTCAGGCTGCTCAGGAATGTTGTCTGTTGGTTGTAAATTAAAAAAAAAAAAATTTGTGGTCAGACAGGTTTTATTTGTAGAAATGTTTGTGCCCCCCATGTTTCATCCAGGTCAGAGGTCAATGATGTCATCGTGCTGTCATCACCTTGGTTTTTCCTCTCCCTCAGCGGAGACTTTGCTGAGTTGTTGGGCGGCTTGCGTGGCTCGGCCAATCGACCGCCCTTCTGCTGGAGGTACCGGCGGCTATTCCTGCGATACGTTTCCTGACTGAGCTGCTTGCGAGACTTGTTGTGGATGCTCTTGGCATTTCTAATGGTGGACCTGAAACAGATAGAGATGTATGAGTGAGTAAGCCAGAAAATATTTGTATTGACAGAGAAGAACCTTCATGGAAGAACGGCATCTTTCCGAAGTAAAGATACCGTTTCCAGGTTGTTGGACACATCTGATTTCATCCATTTGTGATAAAATCACAGATGAACTTTGATGGCTAACAGACTTACACGCTGAAATATAAATGCTAATGAGCAAATCTTACATGTGTGCAAGCATTAAATGAACTAACACTAAAATTCTGCATATTACATGTTTTTTTTGTATGATAACATAATAATGTGATAGCAATTCGTATGAACAATTTACTCAAATGCACACAACTTTGTGGGAATCGTAATGCTAAATAAAAATGTAATAGAATATCCGAAGTAAGCAAAGTGGTGGAGCTGCAATAAAAAGAGCCTCAAGTTGTTAGAAATCAATTTCTCCTGATGATTATTGTTTTTTTGGACCTATGATTAAAAAAAAAATAGACATGAAATTTTTTTTGAAAAGATTTAGTTAGGCCAGAGGAACAGATGAACAAACAAAACCATCACCAGTGATGAGGCAAAAAGGGAAAGTCCAACACATTTCTCTTTTTTAGTGACCACAGAAAAACTACACGCAGAACTTCACAATATCAGAGTGTAGTTTTTACTCTTCTTTTTTTTTTACTCTTTTGGTTTTTAAGTTGCTGATGTAATTCCCGGAACGTGCAGATGCAGCAATTCAGTGAAACGTGAAGCATTTTGTGCTCACAGACTGACGTACCTCCGAGGTGGTGGTTTCTGCCGCCGCAGGTTCATCCTCTCTGCCTCTCTCTTTCCAGCCTTGTTCAGGAACATGGAGGGGAAGTAACCGGTCTCTTCTCCTTTCCTGCACAAAGCAGCATCTCTATAGCTCTTTACACTGAAAACCTCTAAAAATGACCAATCAGCTGCTTGAATATGTGTGTCGGTCTCACCTGACGACCCACCAGCCGTCCAGCAGCTTGTGAATGACCTCGACGGTTTCGCCGACCTCCAGAGAGATTTCATCCTCCTGCTCCGCCTGGTAGGCGTTGGCGGTGACGTGCAGATCTCCTGCAGGCACACAACTTCTGTTGAAATACTGAAAATCACTGAATTAGATAAAGACAGAGGAACAGCTGACCTTCATAGTCTGGTTCAGGGTCCTCAGCTTCTTCTGGTCCATCTAGAGGCTCCAGATAGGCAGCAGGAACCCATCCTCTTTTGGACTCGCACTGGCAGAACCACCAACCTGAGCACAGCAGGAGGCCACATCAGCCCAACATCCAGTCTCACAAATAAAAAACAGAATTATGAAACGGTTCAAATTCTGTTAGAAAGTTGTGGGTTTGCAAACAATCCCGGAGTAAAAACAAGAAGGCCCTAAGTGACCCAGTTCTATCAGTGGGTGTAAACACTGAGCTCCTCTCACCATTCTGGTTTTTCTCCACTATCTCCACCAAGTCTCCTGCTTTGAGGTTGATCTCATGTTTGGATGTCTTGGTGAAGTCTGCGACGACCCTGTAGGTGTCCAGGATGATGGGACCAGAGATGTCTGAAAGCAATAAGCTCTTTTAACTGCCGTAAAACACTATAAGAACAAGTATTTGGAGAATTTCAAGATGAATTTGCATTTTTTTAAAATAAAATGACTCTTACCAGACGCCACGCCTCTGGCCTGCTCCCTGGACTCCACAAATGTCTCGTTTCTTTTCAGTCTGAGGAGGAAACAACAGTTTTCATTCCTCAATGTTGTTTGAATGTGTTTTTAACGTACAGGTCTTCCTCTAACGTGTCTCTTAGAATGGACGTGGTGGCATGATGTACTGACGGGTTTGGAGCCGGTGGGTTTTCGTCCTCCGGCCGGACCTTGAAGAAGCTGGCCAGGTGTTTGCAGCGGGAGATGTGAGGCGGCAGGTTGACCAGCGATTGGCAGTACTCCTTCAGGGTGCTCTGCCTGGTTTCTGTCGACTTCTGGCTGTCCAGCCACCGCGGCGCTGAGGAGACAATGACCCACACATTCAGCTCACGCAACACCATGGGGAAATTTATAAATATACAAATGATGAGAGGGGAAATGATAATTGTAACACTAGTTAGGACCAAAGAAATTATGATTATTTTATCTGTAAAATGTGAAATTATGCAACAAAACATAATTGTAGTGCTTCTAATTTGGCTTTACTGTATTAACATTGAAGCACATGACATTATTTGAAAAAAAATTGTGAATGAATATGAATGATTTTTCCAAAAAATGTGAATTTTTTTGTTAAAAATTTGGGTTTAATTGTTTCAGGGTTTTTTTGTTGTTGTTGGCATGGAAAAAATGATTTTGGTTTGACAGTTTGGGCATTTATTATCCTAAAAATCCAAAAGCATCTTTAAGACTGCAGGAAATACGGTCTCAGTATTACTAATTTAAAATCTCAAGCTGTATTTTTTTTCGTGTCTTTCTAAAATCTCCTGTTCAACTGGTTTAAGCCCTGCCCACTCTGCGTACGTGATGTCCAGCAGGTGGAACCTAGCGTTCGCTCATCTTAGCAGATTAATTCCTTATACACCTCAATTCCTCAGAGTAAACGCAATCCAACAGACTGTGATGGAGAAACTACATTATTAGCTCAGAATCAGGGTCAGTGTGATAACATTTAAGTTATTAGCATGTTGTTAAAGCAAATTTTAAAAAAGGGAAGTGGACTCGCCCACAGGCTTCCTGAAACCCAGTTTCACCATGCTGGGGTGTTGAACTGAAACGTCTGTCTGATACTCTGCAGCTGCTTAAACAAATGAATTGAAGACAGGAAGGATAATCTGTGTTTTTTTACGGACAAAATATATGCAGAGAACTGTTGTTATTGTTGTTTGTTTGTTTTTACCTGGTAAGGAAGGGATGATTCTATCCCTCTTTTCTATTTGGCCCGCTTCGATGGGAAACATCTCCTTCAGAGATTTCTGTCATTGAAACACAAAGCGTTCCTGAAGACAGAATTCTTTTGGACTTTGTTTTGCTCCTTTGTTATAGCTGAAGTTTTTATTTGTGAGTTTTTATTTCAGAAGAACTTACGTGGAAGGTGTGGAACTCAGGATATGTCCTGTAGATCATCTTCTCAGAGAGATCGCTCCATTTCACCATCATCATGTAAACCTGCAAGAACATTGAGAAGAGACACCTTCATGACCAAGCAAATGCAAAGCAACATATATCTAAGAATAAATACAAAATAATAAGGTAGAATAATGTAAAATAATGTCGTTTCTACAAAAATATTTGACAATATATGAGATACTATATTATAGATAACAAAGATAATATTTATAAAAACTGCCTTGGCTTTTCTGCTTGGACTCAGTTTTGACTCAGACTTGTAGTTTTTTTTTACTATGAGAGAATCTCTATGATTCTGAAGATTTTAAAAGGATTTGAAGCCTCGTTTTGTCGAATTCAGGTGAAAGTTTTGATCCTTACATAGTGCTGACTCGGGAAGAAGCGTTTCTCAAAGCCCAGCAGCTCCACATGCCTGACGTAGGTCTCCTCCATGATGAGATGATGAGATGCCTCCAGCCGACAAAGTCCAGCTGAGAGAAGACACAGCAGGTGTTTGGCTTATATACGGTGTGTGTGTGTGTGTGTGTATGTGTGTGTGTGTGTGTGTGTCTGTGTGTGCATGCGTGCACGTGTGTGTGTGTGAGTGAGAGAGAGTCCAATATGTCATCATCGTAACACAGCAGTTCCTCTTTACATGTCTTTGAAAGTGATATGTTTCATCATAACAGAGAAATAAGAAAATACTGTTTGATATAAAGAATAACACAATAATCGTGTTTAATTGTAAAGAATGACTTAGTGATCAAGAATCTCACAACCAGACTGGAAGCAGAAGAGGAACAGGGAGGTTCTTTGTCACAGTTTGTCCTTTTAGGACATTTATTTGCTCAAATTGTTTTTGTTTTTTTTTGTTTAACCCCATAGTTTAACCCCATAAAAGGGAGTCAACCTTTAATGAAATCAATGCTTATTTTAGTCTTGCAGCAAAATCTTTTATATATTTTAATGCGTGCATGTGACCATCACCAGTCCTCTCTGGGAACTAAATTATCAGTCTTTATTAGAATTTCCTATTGTGAGCCAGAAAGGGAAGTGCTGCACCTCTGTGAGTTAAAGGGGAAAGCAAAACGAGACAGGAGGAGACAACTCAAACAAGGTAGTGGATAGACAGGCAGTGCCGTTGGAGTGAAAAAGATTTAGGCTGTTTTATCATATCTTAGAACTGATACCTTAATACCAATGTTATAAAACACCCGATCAGTGGAGGTTCTGACAGTATTTAATAGACCACCAGAGGAAACCAGAGTAGGAAGAAGATAGAGGGCATAAGACTGTGATGTCTGAAGAAAGATTCATCACATTCTGACGGGACCCAATGGTTCCCAATAGTTGGACTCGACAGGAGCTGGTAAGCCCTGACCCAACATGCATGTGTGATGGAAACCAACGCCCAGATAGGCTACTAGAACCCAACAGGGCCATTCTAGCTGAGTACCCCCAACTCCGTCAGCCAGGAGCACCCAGATGCCATCACCCGAAGAGCCACCGGGGGCACCAAGAACCACACAGACCAAGAGGAGGCAGCGGCCGCCACCGCCAGGGTGCACGGGACAGGCCCAAGGGGCACAGGGCAAGGGCAAAGGGTCACAAAAATGTCAAAAACTAATAAATCCTTAAACATACAAAAAAATCAATTATTATCTAAGATACACAGGAATTAAACATAACACGTCTTTAACGTAATTTCATTTCTAGTATTCCTGTTTGTTTGCACTTTGCACCCATATTATTTTTACTACTGCTTAACAGGAAGTACTTCAATGTCTGGGGTATGTAGTACTGACAGTATTGGAAGTTGTTGTATCTTTAAGTTCGTTAAAAGATGGAAACTGTCGAATTTAAAGAACTTTCCTCACAATTTGTTTCTCAATCATACAGAAATGGACCCCAGATCTGAATTCTTCCATCATGGGACATCTTCCCACCAATTTCCTTCTTTCTGTCTTATTTCTGAAACGACCTTTCTTTCCCGTCACCCCTGTGGGCTTCAGAGGGGCTTTCAGTTGCAGCTTGTGATTTCCCAAAGATTATGAAATAGGCAAAGAGGAACAAACACAGTAAAGAAGAACCACAAACAAACCCACAGGGGTGAACTTCCTCCATCAATTCACCCAAGAAAATGATTGTCATCCAGAAGACTTGTTTGGATTGGTTTTGGTTTCACTGGAACCTGAGATGTTATCAGTGCTGAAGGAGGATGTTTGTGTTTGAAAGAGTAAATTACTGTATTGTGGAATAATCCAACTACAGTGGTACCTCTACTTACGAAATTAATTGGTTCCGGAAGAAATGACCTAAGTAGAGACGCATTTTCCATGCAAATGCCCTAATCCGTTCCAAGCCCCCAAAAATTCCGATAAATGTTTTATACAGAATAAAAATGCATCAAAACATTTTACAAATACATGTTATGATTATATTATTGCACAATAAATGAGAGTTGTGCATAACGTAAAAAACAAGGAATAAAGAATAAAAGTGACGGTCATTTAGCTTTTAACTGCTGTCCCCATTGGTTTTTGCCCTCTTTGGTTCATGCGCTCCTATCTCACGATGCCGAACAAGAGTGAAATCCAGTCCTCCTTCTGAACTTCTCCAACCACCCACGCAATGCCTTAAACTCCTTAAACTTCCTTTTGTTTTAATAACGTGACGATTGCAGATGCATTACAGCCATATTCTTTGGCCAGATCAACCAAATGCGTCCCTTTTTCACGCTTTTCTATTATCTCTTGCTTTTTTTGTATGGACAAAAATTCTCCGTCTTTTTTTTTCCTCTTTTCTCCGTCACTTTCTTGGGGTCCATAGCGAATACGTACTCAAAAAGTTATTATATTTGCGCAAAACTATCAGACTACCTCAAGGGTCGAGTGCCAAAGACACTGCATAAGCACCGATCTAGCCACACAGAGGTGGAGTGGCATCCCTCTTAGCCAATGGGATGCCAGGAAGATACGTAATAGGTAATAGCCAATGGCAGAGCAGCTATGAGAATGTTGTGTTCAGGAACCTGTGGGAGATTCGAGTATCAGCCGATACTATGTTTTACATTACGTAAGTCGAAATTTCTTTCGTAAGTAGAGGCAATATTTTCCTGCTGAGAAATTTCCTAAGTAGAAAATTTCGTAAGTAGAGACATTCGTAAGTAGAGGTATAACTGTACTGTTATAAAAGACGTAAGATAAAATTACTCCCTGTGTTTGTTTTTGGGAGGATATTTATATTTGGAGGAAGCAGAGGATTTTTCTTCCAATGAGGCATTCAGGGTCACATCACTGTCACTGATAGAGCAGCTGATGTGTGTGAGACTGTATGTGTGTGTGTGTGTGTGTGGGGTGGAGCGGTGTTTGTGTGTGTACTATTTAAGTTTTCTTTAACTATTTTATCTTTTACATGTATGAAAATATCAATACAATAGAGAAATGCTCAAATATATACCTTTTATCCTTCCAGAGGGGCCCTAAATAATCTTGAAGGGTCAACATATAATATAAAAAATATAAAAATATGTAAAATATTATATAAATGTATATCTTTACAAATTAGAGGTTAGAAGCAAGGAGAAACAATTAAAAACCATTGTAGGGAGATCAAGAAGTAAATGTTATAAATTCATACTGTGGCTTTTTTAAACGGTGGTTTCCGTAGTGTAGTGGTTATCACGTTCGCCTCACACGCGAAAGGTCCCCGGTTCGAAACCGGGCGGAAACATTTAATTTTTCCTGTTATTTACTGAAAACTACTGTACCACTGTCAGAAAAAAAAACACAACTTCTGTTTTAAAAGACATGCTCTACAGTATTACTTAACCCCTTCGTCTACTTAGATACGGTCACGTACCTGAAAGTGACATTACGGGAAGTGACGTCAAAACGCCCCGCGTTCATATTTCTAACCTCTAGAGCTTCGTTTGGAAAGTTTCCTTCATCGTAGTGTAAAACACCCAAAATAGCGTAAAATCATTGTTAATGATTGAGGCCACAGATCGAACGGATCGAACAGACCCAGGTAGGCCTCGCTGGGCTTTATCTGATCAACTATTGGAGGATAAAATTCAAACGAATCAATCACAGAAGCTCACGCTGACAGCACACGTTAGAAATACGAACTATGAACAATAACATGTTAAGGTCAAATATAAGTCACACATGTATGTTGTATGTGTAAACACACGTGTACATGTTTATTGTGTACATAACCTATTTCACGCGTGATTTCCTCGACAGAAACCTTTAACTTGTTTATTGAGTCATTGTCTCTCTCTTCAATGTGTTTGGATATTGTCATTATAAAAATTATAGTTACTATTTTATTCTTACATCCACTTTAGTTTGATATTTTTCTTTGTGTTCCTGTATCCATTGCAGCAACTGGTTTTCAGACAAAAACGAAACGTGTTGCATTACCTACTCATTTGTGTTAATACATGACAAAATATATAATATTAAAATATAATAATATTATTTCGTTGGTTTTATTGACATGATAACATTTTATTTTATCACGGATCACAAACGTAGGAGTTGTTTCATTGCAGGGTCGATAGATGGCGCTACAGACCCGTTGATGACGACATCGTAAACCTCACAATCCATAACCTACTGGATCTGCATATCCCGTGGTATAATACTAATTCTAAATTTGAACACGAACATTACTTATTTAGTGATCATTTAAACAGCAAAATGTAAAATGTGCAAATCTGAAATGAAGTAAATCAAATTACATTGCAAACCACTGGTTTAAATACACAAAGCGGATAATAATGCTGCACTTTTACTGCGGGTAATGATTCTGTTTTTGCTGAGGAAAGATTTTGACTTCCCTTGACTGTAATTGATAATTTCTAAAATTTTATTGACGCACTTTGCCTAAATCTCCCTTAAACCAAATCCTGACTGAGTTGGGGTTCAACCCGGTGCGGCTGCCAGCGTTTCCAGTTCTATGCTTTATTTCTCTGTGATCATCATGTTCTCCCTCCCTTATTACAAGCGTTCCTGGCTCTGTTTCTCCTGCTTCCCCCGGTGCTCGCTCCCCTCATCCCGGTTTAATTCAGGCAGGATGTTTCCTTCAGCGGAGCGTCCAAAGCCTCGACACACAGGAGGGATTAAAGAGAAGCCAAATCACAGCGTGATTACCTCCATCACACACTCATCAAACACACACAGGAAGAGAGAGAGAGAGAAAGAGAGGGAGAGAGATTTGATTTTTAACATCACGTTTATTCATAAAAGTCAAATTACAAAATAATCACGTTGACACAAAATCCAAAAGAGATTCACGTAAAGAAGATTTTCAATTGTACTGTGCGTTTTCCGAACAAAGAAACAGCTAACCTTTTAACATTTATCAAACTAAAAAAAACAAAAACAAACAAAATTAAGAAAAAAAACTATCCGTTCTTCACAATCATCTCTTCTACTATCATGTCTTCTACTTTTTTCCTTAGTTTTTTCAATCTATAAAACTCTTGGTCTGTAAAAACTGGTTCACCACTTCTTTTTTTACTTTTCAGTGGAAGGGAGAAAGAAAATCAGGGAATCACATGAACACACTTAAATCTCGGTCACCATCCAGTGTAGTGAAGATGGTGTAAAGCGAGTAAATCATGACGTCACTCATTCTCTGTCTGTCACCCTTCAGAGAGCAAAGAATAAAAATAGTTGTTTAGGACAGGAGAGTCACGTTGACGTGGCGCTGCTGTCATTCCACTACAGGTGGGAAGAAGTTTCTGCAACCAAATGGCATTATACTGAAAAAAGATAAGATTTATCCTGACATTCATGGTGTCCACCTAATCCCACAGATTTCTGTTTTTAGGAAAGAAACAACATGTATCCTGTCAGTCAGTCAGTCAGTTATTTTCTTAACCCGCTTAATCCGCTTACGCAGGTCGCGGGGGAGCCGGTGCCTATCCCGGCAGTCTCAGGGCGTGAGGCGGGGGACACTCCGGGCACAACGCCAGTGCACCGCAGAGCCACATAGAGACAAACAATCACTCACACACACACTCACTCCTACGGTCAATTTGGGACCGGCCAATCAACCTGAAGCGCATGCTTTTGGAGGTGGCAGGAAGCCGGAGAACCCGGAGAGAACGTTTACTTATTTACAGCAGGAAGAAAATAAAGTTGTCTTTATCAATCACTGGACGTTATTTGATCAATTATTAGTAAAAAATTATGATCAGGGTTTGATATCAGAGATATTAGAGCTCCATAGGGGGCAGAACGGTGTTAGAAATAAATTGAAGCATCAACAAGAGAGGTTGAACTCTGGGAAGAAGGGAAATGACTGGGGCAGAAATCAGGTTAATTGATCAAATGTTCTGTAATATTCATCAGTCATCGGCATTGATCAGATCACACCAGGATGCTTGAAAAAGAACAATACAATGGATGTTTTAGCCAATCCTAACCCAGAAGCCACCTTTTTCTGACTACAGTCATCAGCGTCTTCAGCTCTTCAAGACCTTTTAGCTGCAGACCCCAGCGTCTGGTTCCTGAGGAATATTATCCCATTCATCAGGGACAAAGTCCTCCAGTTCTGGAATATTCCTGCTTTATCTGCTGGTTTTCTATGGATTCCAGTCAGGCAGCTGTGATGGCCTCTAGAATGATGCAGGACCTCTTCTCACAAATGGAGACCTTTTGTTCTTGGATTCCCTGATCCTTGATGGAATCAAAATCCTACAGGTTCTTCCAGAGGAAGTGATGCACTGAATGTTTTTGTTCCATGCTTAAACTGTTGTGCAAACAGCTGATAAAATGTGTTGACAATAAACCTGATATTCAATGGGTTGAATAATCTCATCGTGTGTTTGCGTGTTTGTATTTTTCTTCACCTCAACCACATGACCACAGGTGATGAGGTCAATGTGTCTCAATGTGGAGAAATATGATGCATCTGATGTGCAGTATAAACCCACACACACACACACACACACACACACACACACACACACACACACACACACACACACACACACAAACATACACAAAACTCCTCTCCCCAGGCTCTGACACACTCAGTCCCCTGAACGCCTCATCTGCACTGACATATGGACACACACACTCATCACCTCTCCAGCTGCTCTCCCACTCATTTTCACCCTGATTCATAATCTGCTCAGAGACTCCAGTCTCACTGCAGAGCTCTGACATAATCCAGTGGGACCAATGTCACTGCAGCACATCCAAATATTTAAAAAAAAACTTTATTCACACTGGGATGGAGGATGCAGTCACTTTGCTTCGCTGCACCTGCATGTAGAGCCAATGGGATTCAAGGATTCGCTCCACCACCTCTGCATTTCACTCACATTCACACACCTCAATATTGATAATTACAGTCAGATGTGAATGAAAGGTGACACGTGCTTCATTGTTTGACTTAGGTCCACCTCAACAGTGTAGAAAAGTGAAGGACATCTTCAGGACTTGGCGTTTTTATGTCATTTAAACCTGAAAAAGTACCTATAGTATGAAAAATAAAGTTCATATAAAACCTGTATTATTCCCATTAAAGAAAATCCTGTTGATAGATTTATACTATTCTGTTTAAGACATTAGAAAACAAAGATGTTCCAACACAACTGAGATTTTAAAAAAACAGCAGGAAGTCTGGAAGTCTCAGATCAACACCCTGAAACCTGGAAGTCAGGAGAATGTTTCTAACATGTCGCTGCTCGACGCAACAGAAAGTCTCCCGCTACTTTAGCCGTTAATGCTAAGCTAAATAAATTCATACCCTTAGGTGACGTGTGCCATCGTCCTCTTAACATCGATTTCTCCATTAATTTTTAGCTAGATGGCTAAACTGTTGTTGTTGCTAAGTCTTTTTCCTATCAATCAATCAATCAATCAATCAATCAATCAATCAATCAATCAATCAATCAATCAATCAATCAATTGATCTTTATTTATATAGCGCTTAATCACATCATCAGACATTTTGAAGCACTTTAATAGACAGAGAAACCCAACAGGACCCATTCCAGCTAGCAAGATTTTGGTTCATCCTCAGGGAAGTTCCTTTCAAAATGTGTTTTTTTTTAATGCATTTTAAAATCCGTTTTGTTGCTACATGAAGAGTAAAGCAACAAAAATGGAAAAAATGAACATTATAAAATTCCTGGTACTGGATCAGTGCCATTACGGGGTTAAAAGTGAGCTGCACCCAGTGGAAATTAATGTTAGCCGTTTGACTGTATATTGAAAAATTGCCATTGCTTTAAATTTTCTCACTATGAAGGATATGCCTCTAATTAGATCATCAATCAGTTGACTAATTTTTCTGTGATTATTTGGGTTTGAAATGAAAAAGAAGGAACATTTGAGATGTATTTTTAATTTAATCAATCTGACATCAAAAGACTGTTTTATTCTCTATTGACTGACGTCATCATTGGCAGAGAAATATAAATGTGATAAAGTCATTTAAACCAGATGCTACTGCAGTCGAGATAAATTATAGCAAGTCCATCTCTGGAGGCACCGTCCCAACACGAACATGGCGATCAGTCTGTAAGGAGGTCAGGAGTCAGAGTGAGTCTCTACGACATCCGTGTAAATGATCAGAGGGTTTCTTTACAGAGGAACTACAGAAAGGAACAGAATGTTTTTCATCCAACGGACTCATTAAATCTGGATTTTTGTTTCCTCAGGCTCCGACTTACTGTGGTTTGCTGATGTTTTTGCTCCTATAATCTAAATTCTTCTGCTTTGTTGTCATCATTGAAGCTGGATTTCAGGCAAAACAAGAAAAAGCAACCAGATACTAACTTAAGCTCATAATGTAAAAAGCACGATTCACCACGTTTGGTGAATTCTCTCATTTCACCAGGACATTTGATCACATTTTTGAAGACGACAGCATCTCAAATTCATAATGACGTCATCTTAAGTTGTTCCTCGCTGTGAGGAAATGACCTGCAGCGTTGTAGTTAGTCTATGTGTTCAGACTGGAAAAGCATCATTAACTCATTTCAGAGTTGCCTAAATCAACATGTTTCCAAGGAAACCACACAAATTCAAACCCAAAATATCAAAAGGCTGAGTTTCTCGTCATTTTTTAAATATGTGTGGAAAGTTTTGTGAAGTTAGTTTGCAGGACGGACTCTGGATAAAAATAGATGATGGACAGACAGACATGCTGAGAGCTGTTTATCCCTTCATCATTTAATGCTACAGGGATTAAAAACATCATTACAGCTCAGTGTATACTTTAATGGTTATATCCATTATATGTCGTACATGCATAATGACCCACTCTGTTACTGCTGCAGTCAGATTTACACTGGGCCAGCGTGTCTCCACAGAATAAGGGGAATGACGGTTTTTCATCAGAGGAGACAGAAGTCTGTGTGTTCGACAGACTTTATTTAATTATTAAGGTCTGACTGACTGAGTGTGTGTGTGTGTGTGTTTGTGTGTGTGTGTGTGTGTGTGTATCCTTAGTGGTTGGAGTGATGTTGATCGATGCAGAAATAAATGTGCAATGGGAACAAAACACACCACAAAGAGTACACTAGAGAATAGTGTATGTGTGTGTGAGCTGTCCCTGTAGACTTACACACACACACACACACACACACACACACACACACACACACACACACACACACACACACACACACACACACACACACACACACACACACACACACACACACACACACACTGCCTCTGAATCCTGAAACTTCTTCTTATTATTGTTTTTTCTTTATTACAAATGCTTTTGAAATAAGCAGTTTCTAGTTTGCATTCATATGACTTTCATTTTGGCCCCACCCAAGTCATTCACACCGCCCAATCAGGTCGCTTCTATCTGCAGGTTGGGTGATTAGAAAAAAAAAACAACAGGCTGAAGAAAGAAGAAGGACAGAGGGAAAGAAAGTGAGAATACTTTTGTTATCAGGCAGGATGGACCACTGTGTGTTTGTGTGTGTGTGTGTGTGTGTGTGTGTGTGTGTGTGTGTGTGTGTGTGTGTGTGTGTGTGTGTGTGTGTATGTGTGTGTGTGTGTGTGTGTGTGTGTATGTGTGTGTATGTGTGTGTTTTTTTTTTTCTGCTAAAGAGCTTAGAGAGCATGAAGCAGCTGGACAGAGATGATAACTGGCCCACAACCTGCCAAACACACACACACACACACACACACACACACACACACACACACACACACACACACACACACACACACACACATACAGAGGAAGGTTCTGGGATCAGATCCACGTGGGGACCAGGAACCCACGATCGATCAGTTGGAATGCCCTGATTGATAAATGTGATTATCATTCATTGATAAACCAGCAGAGTCTCTTAACGGTTAAGTCTCTTACTTGCCATCCAGACTGTTTTCTAAAGCAGACGAGTGTTTCTCTTCACTAAAGTTGTTCATCTCTTTTTTCCTCCTTCTTTCCTCACTGTTGGAACTTGGCCAAAAGCAACAGGGAGAATTAACGGCGACTCTAATCCAGACAGACGGGAGCCGGTGGATCCTGTCGTCCACAGGTTAGCTGAAGGCTAATCAGTAAATTCAAACTGACTGCTGGAAGACAGGAGAGAGAGACGGAGAGAGAGACGGAGAGATGGGAGACAGGGGAGAGACACAAAGAGAGAGGAATGGAAAGACAGGAGACAAGAGAGATAGAGAGAGAGATGGAGAGATGAGACAGGACAGCGATGGAGAGAGAGATGGAGAAAGATAAGAGATGGAAGGAGATGAGAGACAGAGGTGGAGAAAGAGACATGGAGATCGAGAGAGACAGATAGAGATTTGAGAGATGGAGAGAGAGACAGAAATGAGAGAGGAATGGAGAGAGAAAGAAAGAGATAAAGGGATTAGTTGTGAGAAAGAGAGATGAGGAAAGAGAAATGGAGGCAGAGAAATGGAGATGGAGATGAGAGAGAGACAAATGGATGAGAGAGGTGGGGAGAGACAGGATATAGATGGATAGGAAGAAATATGATGATAGGCAGACAGACAGACAGACAGACAGACAGACAAATAGATAAACAAATGCCCGCTCAGCATTATTCTGCTGAGGCTGCATCGTGTTCCAGCACCCTAAGTGTTATTTCCCATTTCCAGGAAGTAACATGTTTGGCTCATAACGATCAGTGACTGGAGGTCAAAGGTCATCACGCTTGTTAATTCACAGCTGCAGGGCCGCAGGCCAGGAGGAAGATGTGGAGGTTCACAAAACAGAAAGTGATGGAATGTCGTGTGACCCGAGGGAAGAAGAGAACGGATTAAAGAAACAATCTACAGAAGAGGAGAGGATGAAAGACGGGAGGGAAGAGAGGAGAGGAAAGAAAAGAGCAGCGCTGGAGTCCAGCTGTATCCGCTTCATTAATCCAGATGATCTAAGATCACAACCTGAGGCCAGTGTGTGTGTGTGTGTGTGTGTGTGTGTGTGTGTGTGTGTGTGTGTGTGTGTGTGTGTCTGTGTGTGTTTCTGAAATGCTGCAGTTCGATAAAAAACAATTCTCATATCAATCAGAATCAATCAGAACAGTAAATCCTCGTTCTGACAGAAGGCGATCAATGAGAAGAGATGCTGGAACCGGTAAGGACCGGATGTGAATTGATTGATTGATTGATTGATTGATTAATTAATTTACTGATTGATTGATGCATGGTTAACCAGAGATGTGAGAGTCGTGAGAGCGACTGGGTATAGCTGAGTCCAAACACATTTTTTATTCTGAATGAATTTTTGATGGGCGGGGCTTCTCTTAGAGTGAGGTACATGGAGGCGGGATCTTGGGTGATATTTATTTATTTATTTAGTTTAGTTTTTTTTTTTCTCGGACATGTTAATATAACAGACTTCCTACCTTCATCACGTTTACAGCATGAACAACAACATCCGGGAAAAAATAAAGGGCTGACGGGTAGAAACAAATAGGCTTGTGAAATTCCCGTCCGCCAGAATCAACAAACATCTCTCTCATTGCTCAGATGACGTTTAATAGGATGCCAGTATACTTGCGTGTAACGTCATGTTACTGTAAATTAAGTGTGCATAAAAACAATTATATTAAAATATGATATGTACGTATATTTCCAATATCTACCATTAAGCACTTCAAGGAACTTTGGTCCAGTTTTTAAGCGCATCCAACAACAGCCAGAGTCAGCTGTTGATGATAATCCACTGTCTGGTACTGTAGCATGTAGCATGTAGCTTACCTTTAGAGCAAGAAGAGGAGGAGAAGGAGGGGGGAATTATTGTCGGTCATCAGAGAGATGGTCACCACTACCACTATTTTCACTAGTCTTTTCTTTATCATCCATGATAAACAGTAAAGTATCCAACACTCTGAGATGCTAACAGAGACAAACAACAAACAACAACAAGACGGAGAGACTTCTTTGCAAACAAGATAACCTTTGCATCTATGAACATAAAGTTGTTTTAGAGAGTCAAATCACATTTCTATTGTAAATATTGCAGGGGTTTACTGTGAATGGAGGGCAGCAGATTGGGCTGTGGGCTCAGAGGAAGTTATTTTTCAAGAATTTACTTTAAATAAAGTGGAGAACCCGACCATGTGACCTCGTCAGGGTGGTTTTTTTTCACACTTTGCCTTCCCTCCTTCCAGCCACATTTATCACACTTACACTTCTCCTCACCCGTGTTTGTAAACCGCCACAAATCCAGACAGGGATTTGGTGATTTTGTGATTTGACGTGTCACTTCCTTCTTACCGCCTGCAGATCTATTTCATGTTTTATTTCTTCAGCCCGATGATAGGAGGAGGATTCAGAGGCTGATTGGGCCGAACAGCGTTGCCCGGCGGATCGCTGGAGCCGGACGGACAGATTGGACACAACGGGAGACAAATGAGCAGAGACTCTTGGGTAATTTGGCAGGATGATGTGATTTGATTTAACGTCTGCGGCCGCTTTTTTAAACGGCTTCTCGGTCTGTATCCGTCCGTCCTTTGATCAGGAGGCAGCGGGAGAAAAAGAGGGACCTATGGGATGAAAAGATGGATGATGGCTGGAGGGAAGAAATGGATGGTAGACATAAAGAAAGAGGGGTGGATAATAAATGAGTTAAATGTTGGATGGAAAGGTGAATAAATGGAGGGATAAACAGGTGATGAATAAAATGGTTTTATATAAGTTGAAGGAAACTGAACCAAATAGCGATGAAATGAATGAAGGAACAGATGGATGAAAAAATGAATGAACAAACGCATTAACAAATCGATGGAGCGGGGGAAAATGTTTCCAAAAACATTTCAAATCTCCTGTCTACTCTTTGTGAGTTTTCAGATTATCTCCAAATTCGAGAAGCATTTGAAAACATCTATGAGTAAATAAAAAGTAAGAAGATGCAACTGAAGCAGGCGTGCTGTCACAAACATGTGTGATTCTTTGTTCATAAACAACATGCAGGGAGAGAACGCTGCATTAGGGTAATTCATTCTGCCTTCAGCGCAGATTAATCCGTGTTGATATTATTTTTTAAACAGAAGTCAAAACCATTCAGATTTGTTGATTAAATGCTGCATTTATTCATCATCCTGAATTAGTGTGTGTAGTTGTGGTTCCACCAAACCAGAGGAGTCTCAAAATCATGAACACAAAGTTTTGGAGGGGCCGCCTGCAGTTACAACCTGCTGCCTGTGGGGTCGCTAGAGTGCAGATATTCTCACATCTTATGTTTTACAACTTTCCTGGTTTTTGGCTGTAATTTAGCTTCAGTTACTGAAACACTGAGCATCCCGTAAGAAGAGAAGAAGAACCACCTGCACACCTGCAGTGTGTGTGTGTTCACAAATGTGTGTGAACGAAAGTGTGTGTGTATAAAGTCATATCAGAATGAGTTAGAGAGGAAGTGTGTGGGTCTAGAAACTCTCGCTCCTCATCTCTGACATTTCCAGGTCACTCAGTTATAAAATGGCTTCTCTGCCTCCCGCCCCCTCTCTTCTACTTTTCCTTCTCTTTCCTCCCCCCGCTTCTACGTCTTTACCTCTCACCGTCTCTCAGAGGCAGGGAGAACGACGGAACAGGGGGGAGAAGTGGTAGAAAACAAGATTAAGAAGCAGGAGAAGGAAGAGTGATGGAGAGGAGAGGTTCCTGCAGACTGCATGTCACCAGAGGAAGTCTGGAGAGTCTTCCTCACCTCACAACCCATTTTACTCATTCTGTTTCATTTTGCTTGTGTTCTATAGTCAGTCCAGGAAACACGAGCCCCAAACTAATTCTATTTGTTCTTAGAGATTTAAATTAAAATTTTATATATAGCTGCAAAGATGCCTCAAGGACTATAAAAGAAATGCTTCTAAAATACTTAAACAACAAAGAGAAAAAACTTGCATGTGCTCCGAAATATTCACTTGGTCATGCTAATAAAACTAAAGCTAAACCCTCCACCATCCATGCATTTAAAGTTGTCATGGATACAAGGAGACACAAAGAGAAATGAAGAAAAACGATGACTACACATCTTAAAACATGTTCTTTATAGCCGTTTACCATCGTACACTTCCATTTCCATAGGGGAAAGTAAGAAAGATTGTGTGTCAGAGAAGCGGCTGGAGGAGGGGGAATACACAATTTGTTGTGCTCAGACCTGAGATGCTGAAATCAGCAAAAACATTTTGCATCAGAAGAGTTTTGCTCCCATTTAGGGCTGCTTTCGCTGCACATTCCCTCTGCAACCGCTGAGGTGGACGCGGGCGAGCGCCGGCCAGCCGTAATTAGCTGCTTTCACCTGCTGGGACTCACACACACACACACATACACACACACATGAACACACACGTGCACACCCACAGGTGACAGGTAAACAAAACTCACCATGATGACAGGAGCCTGTTTCAGCAGTCAGCTGACTGCAATGTTGAGCACTTAGAGCTGGATTAATTCCCCACAGGGTGAAGGTGATGAAATATTTAGCCACGCTACTTGTTAAGTACACTGGCAGCATTTTTGGCCCAATTACAGCGGTTAGTTTGTAATATCAGTCTATATTTAAAGCCTTAAAATTTCAGGAAGTTCCCACTTATTGGTCTCTTTCCTGTATATTTTTATTTGAATTCATATTTGGTGTTTCAGAAGGGAAGACGAAGAAAAGTGGGAAAGTCTTTGGTGTAAACGAACTTTGGTTGAACGTGAAGAAAACAGTTCCAGCGTGAACAACAACAACGTGACCTATTTAGTTTGAAAAACTTTGGCGGAGTCATCGTCCGCTTCCAATGATGCTAGCTAATTTCACCACAGTGTCATCAAGCGGATAATTAAACCGGTAAATCAATGAGATGCACCAACTTCAAGCACTACAGCTGGTGTGGTGCGAAACAGGGTCGCATCAGGAATAAATCCACCGGCATCCCAGTGAAACCAACTTTTATTATCACGCCTCAGGATTGGACTCACAGGAGCAATACCATCGGACGGTTTTATTAGAACACAGATCAATGTCCTTCATGCTATTAAAAAACCTTTTAGGATGTGTTGACTCGGTGACACCCTTTCTGTCACGCGTGTCACGTCCTGAAGAGTCTCTGAACGACGTTTCTTTGCGGATGATGTGTTCTTTTTAAGGACAGACTTGTTCTCTGTCATCCTAACAAGAGCTTGTGTTTATTACCCCACTGGTTCCTGCTGGACCCATGAGAACGAAAGTCTGCCATCACTTAACAGTAGATTCCAACACGCTCCAGCAAACAAACAGCACTTGTTATTTTCTATTGTGTTTTTCTGTTGTGCTGTTGATTTATTACGACCGCAGGAACTCCCAGCGGCGTACCTTTAAACACAACGTTTATTATTCATGATCCTAATCAATAAATCATAATGGTGTCAGACGGATCAAATCAGCCGGCCCGTACCAAGAGCTATAGGTCAGGTGGCCACACACACACACACACACACACACACACACACACACACACACACACACACACACACACACACACACACACATACACACACACACACACACACGAAAGACTATTTTAATACGCGTACATATGTACAGTTGAATGATTTATATCCACAACCAAGAAAATGTGAGCGCACAAGAACACATAAATAAATCTCACATATTTATTCTTATTATAGGACTCATTGTTTACCAGTGGACTTATTGTCTATGCACCTTAACACACCTTGTTGCTGTGTGTGCGTTTAAGCTGCTGCATTATAGATGACGCCGCCCTGGTTTTACATCTGAACCTTAACACACAGCTCTACATGAGGAGTGTGTTGTTGTGTGTTCTTGTGTGTTGTTGTGTGTTGTCGTCCTGAGGTCCACCAGGAAACTGCTGCAACTCATGAATCTGCTGGTTTCTAAATGAGCTAATATTAATCCATTATCAGAGCACTAATGGGGAATTCATTTATCTTCTTATCCTCTTCTTCTGCTTTCCCGGGTCACGGGGGTTGCTAGAGCCTACCCCAGAAGACTTGTAGGCAAGAGGCAGGGGATACTCCGGGCATGATGCCGGTGCACTGCACAGCTGTAAACAGATTAACATTAGTTAATATTCATCAGTTGACAGAATACTAATATCATGTTTTTAGCTGTGAATATTTTCTCTGCTTTTTGTTTGTTTTTGACATGTTTATGAAAAAAAACTTCTTGATGCTTCATCATGAAAGTGGGTGGACAGGTGGGACATAGCTGGAGGAGGAATCCTTTGCATTTTCAAGTGTTTCCAGAGACATTTTAACAGTTACACATAAATGACTTTTCATGAACAAGAGCGAGGGTGTTAGATTTGGGTAAAAGGACAGATCCATGGTTCCTTTTTGGATTGGGTTTGTTCTGTTGGTCCAGTCAGGATGGAACCAGTTCACTCTGGACCTGATTTCAGCCACTTTTAAAATTAAAACTGATCAGCGCCTGAGACTTGTGACTTAATCGTAGCCTTAAAATGCATCACGAGAAGAGCGCTGAAACATTTATGATGCCATTACGGCCTCGCTGGGCTCGTATGGATTTCTCTCTTGTTGAAGGTCCATCGATGTGGGATTGTTCGCCGTGATGGAGGAGCTTCTTTTGTTCTTCAAAGGTGTGAAAGTGCTGTTTATGACAGCCGGCGGAGTCGATATCTGATTCTCTGACGCCGCCGTAGCAAAGTTTAAAGTAGGCCAACTAAAAGGCAGAACAAAGCACGCAGAACGCCTGGGTAACTTTTCTTTTAAAAATACATGAAGCAGCGCCCGTCACTCCCCACCTATCAAACATTAAGGAGCACAGCCTCACACACACACACACACACACACACACACACACACACACACACACACACAAACACACACACACACACACACACACAGATCCCATCACACATGTACTAAGCAATACATAAAAAACTATCTCCAGTGTGTGTTTAGAAAAAATATAATTGCCTCATTAAATCCTTCATACGACACCTGTTCCATCTCCCCTATTAAAGTCTTCATTTTAATCTATTAAAATTTTGATTTAACTGCATGTCGGATGAATCGTTGGTTATAATGTCACAAATCAATCAATCAATCAATCAATCAATCAATCAATCAATCAATCAATCAATCAATCAATCAATCAATCAAGCATTTATAGTTTCAGAGGGCTGTGTGATCTGGGAGTATCTTTTACTTTGTTCTGGTAAAATAGAAATATCCTACATAAACTATGACGCCGTCGGTCGCGACCACACCTCCACCTCCACCTCCTGCCCCGCCTGTTGGCTTGTCACGTTGCTGAATCTGAATGTGCCGCCCCAGATCGGAGGTTGTTTAATCTTGACGGTGAGATTTTACTGGGGCACAGCCGATCTATACTGGAACCGGAGCAGGCATCCCAGTAAAGTGGGTCGAAGTGAGCCAAGCCACTGACTGCTGGAATCACGTCAAGGATTAGTGAAGGAGGGGCTTCAAACTGGTTCAGACTCGTCACTGAGCTCAATGAAGGTGTGTGACGGATCTGACAGTGTCGATTGCCACAAAAGTCATCCTTGTTTCCCTCAATTCCTTCTCCGATTCTTTTATTTTACCTGAAAGGCCAAATAAAGTATTTCTGTTTTATGAGAAAAACGCTCACATTTCTAGAACCAAAACTGGGCATCAGGATTTTAAGGCAGCAGCTGCTGCGGCTCCAGCCTGTTGAACGTCATTCTAACATCATCTCACTGGAAAAAAATCCCTGAGGCATCATGACGGAGGAATTCACTGTCAGGTGGAGGGGTGGGGGGGGGTCAGGGTGATGCTCAGGCCTTCGCCGCCTGACGCTGAGCTGATGTGACCCCGGCAGGAAGTGGATTTCCATGTAAACACGTTCTGAGGAGAGATTCCTTCGCTGTGGTTGGAGAGCAATTTGTGAATCTGGTCTGACGGCGGCGGTTCTGTGGCAAACAGCACTCAGAAAGTCACTCGCCTTCGTGCGGTCTCTATGTTTGAGGCGCTCATCCTGCAGCCATCTGGCAGAAAAAGGAGTGAGGAGCGTCGTCCATGAAGGAATAATGAATAAATTATTTTCTAACATGGAGCTTCTGAGAAGACTGTTTTAAGTCCAGCTGCAAATGGTAAATAAATTATTTTCTGTGTGTCAAAATTCACAAATTACACGTCTCTGACTTCTAGTTACTGTTGTGTAAACAAAGCATTGTGGGTAGGAGGGGGTCTTCAGGTTCGTCCACAGAGACAGTCAGCTGGAACAGAGCTTTTCTTGACTGACAGCTGTCTCACCAGGTAAACACACACACCTGAACCAACAGGTTGAAGTTTAAAAGCGGGACAGTGAACGCACCTCGCCACAGGAGCCTGGACGCCACGCTGGAGGCGCGGCGGCGGTGGCGGCCCTGCGGTTTCACCCGTGTTTCTATTGGCGTGCGTCTTTCAGTGGAAGGGAAAGCTCAGCCTGAGGACACGACTGTCACTGTACACGAGGTGTGTGTGGTGTTGTCACAGCCTGTGATCATTAGACGCTGTGTGTGTGTGTGTGTGTGTGTGTGTGTGTGTGTGTGTGTGTGTGTGTGTTTACTGTCAGCTGTGATGTATTGACAGCTGTGAGGATTTTATTACACTGAAGAGCCAGAAGGGAGGAAGACACAATAACAGGATGTGAGTTAACTCCTCGTCTCACTTCTATCTTTCCTTCGAGAGGAAACCCGAGCGGCAAATGATGATGAATCTCAAATCATCGCCCTGCTTGTTGTTGTTTTTTTAAACTGTGACTTTGTTCACGAAGCTTCGATGAGCGACGACACGTCAGTCTGGAAACTTTTTTTAATCTCCAACTTTGTTTTAAAATGCAAAGCTGAGCTGAAAATGTTCTGAAGTCAACTGACAATCAAATATTTATTACAGCAGCAGTTTGTCGTCGGGTCTCACCCGTGTAGTCGTGAGCTTCTTTACCTGGAGGCTACAGGTGGGGTGGGGGTGTCGACGGGTGGGGATTTAATGAAAGTAAAGCAGAATAAATAATAGATAAAATAAACAAGTTTGTGTTTGAAGACGCTCAGAAGACAGGAAGTCGTTTCCGATCACAGTTGCAGCTTGAAATGGATCCTAACTGTGTCTCTGTCCATTGGTTGGTTGTCTGATTATCAGCAGAATTGTGCAAAGACGACTGGAGACGCTCCAGGATGAGGGATTGAAACATGGGGCGGGGGGAGAGTAATTATTTTCCCCAATATAAGGCGCACTGTCGGTTTTTAATAAAATTAAAGGCTTTTGGGTGGGCCTTATAGTGCGGAAAATCATGCAATTAGTTAAAAACAACTCACTGGATTACCACCAAACTTTATTCAGGTCTATTCTAACCCGAAACCCATCCGTCTACTAAGTTTCGTGGAAATCTGATTAGTACTTTGTTGAAAACCATGAAACAAACACGTGCAACAACATTAACCTCAGAGATCACAGCGAGAAATTAGTCAAATTATGAATAACAATTAACACAAGACTTAATTGCTTTAAAAATACCAGGTGTTTCCAATCGTTTGATGATGACACTGCTTTGCTTTAAACCCAACTGGTTGAAAAAAAAAAAAAATTGTCTTCTGCAGAAATGATTGCAGGATTTTGTATTTGTGTGTTTCATGCTGTGTATAATTAGCTGTAGTTGTGAATCCTTCTCTGCAATCTCCCACTGACATACGCACGCATACACACACACACAGACACACAGACACAGACACACACACACACACACTGCCGTTAATCCAGGATATTAAACTGCATCGTGTGTAGGTTTCTTCTGGTGGAAGAGAAGCTTTTCCTCGCTGATAGTAGCTGAGAACAAAGACTTTTGTTTCTATTTGTGAAAAATATTCTATCCTTTATTTTAACACACTTTTCTGTATGGATTTTTCTCACCACCAAAGACATACAGGTGAAGTGAATGTCAATCTGGTTGTTTGTCTTTCTGTGTGATGAACCCATGCTTTGTCCAAGGTTTAGCTCCGCCTCTCACCCACAGTCAGCAGGGATAGGCTCCACCCACACCGTGACCCTGCACAGGTTGCAGAAAACGAAAGGATGGAACCACTGACTCCCTGACGTCCTGCTTTTAGTGCAGACCCTGAACTAACCACGGACAGTGAACTCATCATGGCTAGTTCATTGTGTGTATGAGTGTGTTTGTCCCTGACTGCCTGCACGACCACTCGTCATCTTTTGACGCCTGTTGCCATGGTTACAACTCTCATCGGTGTAGAGATATCCCCAATTTTTTTTTTTTGCAGCTCAACAGTTTCGGTGACCTGCAATGAGGGAGAGCGTCCCAGCCTCACCCCTCCCTCCCCGTTCGTCTAATCACCCGGCTGGACGGGGGCCTGCTGGCGGCCGGCGGAGTCGTGCTGACCACCAGCGTTCATGAACACATTCTGCACGTGTTCGCAGCAGATAAGGAGATGAAAAGGCTTCAGCTGTGATAACGATGGTTTAAAGCTCCTGAAAACACTTCAATTATTGAGCATCTGTCTGGAACGTTTTCTTTCCTGCAGGCGAACCTGGGATTAATTACAACCCCTCCCATCCAAAGTAGGCTGGGATCGGATGGATGGATGGATGGATGGATGGATGGATGGATGGACATTGAATGTTGAGTCACTTGCAGACATGAACCTAATGACCCATCAACAGGTGGACTCCTGGAGAGCCTGACTCTCAAATCAAACACACGTCTCCAGGCTTGTCTTTTTTATTTAAACTGACATAAAAACAGAAATAAAATTTAAATAAATACATCTGGGAACCAGAATCCGGTCTGGTGACACACGCAAAGAACACAGCAGTATCCTGATAAATGAAGAGGATGAAGAGGATTTAATCTGCAAACGTGAACCGGAGGATGTGTGATTGTTCAGTTTTGCGTGAAAGTCGGTCTGTTCGGGAACCAGCGACTCCGACGTGAAACTAAAAACCAAACCCTGATGCTTTAATGAGCTGCAGGAAGCTGCTGAGAAATGAAAATTAAAACTGAGCCGCTGGAGATATTATGTGGGCCACATGGAGCATGTGAAGCTAATCTAATTACACACAAAGAGGTGTGTGGAGAGGAGGGTGTTGTATGAGCTGGCTGCTGGGGGTAGGGGGTTGGGGGGGGGGTCTGGTGAGTCTCACTTGTACTAGAGGATAAATTATATAAAACTTCAGAATGAATTAGATGGATGGATAGATAGATAGATAGATAGATAGATAGATAGATAGATAGATAGATAGATAGATAGATAGATAGATAGATAGATAGATAGATAGATAGATAGATAGATAGATAGATAGATAGATAGATAGATAGATAGATAGATAGATAGATAGATAGATAGATAGATAGATAGATAGATAGATAGATAGATAGATAGATAGATAGATAGATAGATAGATAGATAGATAGATAGATGAGTAAGAGAAGATGGATGGATGGAGAAGGATGTCAGTTAATAGGCTATTGTTTTTTTTGCTGGTGTTTGCAAATTGTTTTCAAAAAAATGGCGAAAGATGGGGAAGGTGTGTGTGTGTGTGTGTGTGTGTGTGTGTGTGTGTGTGTGTGTGTGTGTGTGTGTGTGTGTGTGTGTGTGTGATTTGCTGCTGACTGTAGGATTTAAATGCCTTCCCTCTCTCTCTCTCTGTCTGTCTCCTCAGAGAATCTCATTTCTTTTCTTGTTCTCTTCCGTTTTGTCTCCTTTCAGTCAATACGTATCAAACTGCTTAGTGTACAATAAAATATCCAGTTACAAGGAAAATGAAACGTGATTCTTTTAAAGCGTTTGGTTGCGTTTTCCCAGCAGCCATTGCTTCATCAAACACAATGAAAGGGTATTACCTTTGCTGTAGGTGTCCTCATGTGTATTATAAAGTATATACTACATTTAATAATTATAATATATGATAATGTGGATTATAACCGGTGCATTTAGTCGGTACACTAAAAGCACCTGAAGCGTCATGCAGGACCGCTAACGTTAGCTCACCTTCAGGACACATGCAGATAACTTCACACACGTAAGGCGGGTCATTAGCGATGATTGATGGGTGATGCTGACGCTTTGGCTACACACAGCAGGATTTTGACATAATTCTAACCGCTCTGTCAGATTAGCCTCTGATAAAGTGGATGACATCACAGAATGGAGGGATAATGAATGTGTATAGCGACAACTGTTCGGGACAGCGATCCTTTGCCATCCGAGGACATGATTCCACATTTTGATTTCTTCATGTCATATTTTTTTTAAACTGATTCTCTCCATCCATCTCAGCAGAGTCATCAGCCACCGTCACCACCGGTGCCAAGACTATGGTGACAGATATATCGACGCCCGTCCAATAAATAACTTATGCATGAAGTCACCCTGTGGGGCCAATACTTCTACATTTAAATCCACTCAAGGGGGAGTTTAAAGGGTGAGTTAAGTGCAGGCAGTGAGTGGGGAAGGGGGCTCCTTTGTTCGGGTGAGCTGAAGAACTCCCTCTGGTGAAAGTACTGGATTTGGCAGCAATTAAGCTGGAGCTTTAAGACAGTGTCTGAGCACTAATTCCTCCTTGTAGTCTTGAAATGTTAAAAGTTTACCTCTGAGCGGCTCCACAGTGAAGAAAAGGTCAAAACTTTCAACCAGTTCATTAATGGCAGCGGCGGCAAAGAAGAGGCAGAGGGGGAAGAGAAGGAGGATGAGGAGAGTGAAGGCTTCACAATAATGAGGCCGATAAATCATAGAAACAGGTGAGGAAGACAGAAAGAGGAAGAGGCAGTGTCCCCTGGCCAAATTTCATCCTCACCTCTCATTCGGAGGACAGGCGTAGAAAATTCCGTTGAATTCTGGGATGGTGGGGGTGGGATTTTTCTCAGTGGAACAGAAAGGACAGAGAAGCTCAAGTTAACTTCATGCAAAAGTTGTGACAAATGTAAACTGGTTTGTTCTTCTGACGCGATAAAAATATCCTCATCTAAAGTCCCCCAAATCATCAGAGACACATCTGATGATCCTTTTCCTGTGATCACAGGAGTTATATACAGCAGCACTCTCTAAATTTATACCTGAAGTAATAAAGGAAGTCAGAAAAGGTCTCCAGGAAGGGCATCAAATCATTTTTACACCAAAACAAGTTCCCACAGAGAAAGTTTATTTTCCGCATCTGTCAGCGTCATATGGCTGCAATCACAATTTATGGATGAATAAGATTGAATGTTGTGAAAAGGATCCATTATAGGAGCATAAACCAGATGTTACCAACTTTACCCACCTCGTAAGGTTGTCTGATATCTAGATATTGAGCACACATGTTAGTTCCGTACTTTGTTCTTATTTCCCGTTTTATTTTGAAAGGTATGTTTTCCTTGTATCACAACTGTCTTGTCATCTTGCTTTTTGAACCCCAGACTGTATCTTTCTGAATTCCAGCTGAACCAATTTGGCATCTGATTGATTTGCTGTGCTTTCGGATTCAGCGTGCTAGCAGTCATTTAGCCTCTGATTCAGCCCTTTCTCCTGTGACTGACAGACTGGCTGCGTTCCAGACAGCCGTCAGATGCGTCTCCAGAAATTAGCGGTCGATTCCTCATCTGAGGAAATTAATTTTTAATGCCTAGCAAGATGATGGTGATGCTGGGGTGTCATTCTGCCAGTGGCCACAAGTTGCCTGAAGAGGTCTCTAGTGCAAATGTGTGATCTGTTTCAACCTGTTTCATTATGAGCTTCCTAGTTTTACCATATATGGGCAGGGAGCAGCTGTTCTTTCAAGGAACCAAGGTTCAGGTTTCTGTTGTTTAGCAAAGAATGGTTTAATCTGGATCTTAGTCAAGGAGGTTTCACACCTGCAATGCTGATCCAGATCAAAATGAAAAGTCAAGAAGTCTGAATGAATGAATGAATGAATGAATGAATGAATGAATGAATGAATGAATGAATGAATGAATGCATGAATGAATGAATGAATGAATGAATGAATGCATGAATGAATGAATGAATGAATGAGTGAGTCTTAGCCTTAGTTACCTGCTTCACATTTAGTCCACAGGTCGGATGCAATAAGCTTTAAGTAGGTGATGCTTCACTAGATGTCAAACGTTTTATTTCTGATGCAAAAGGCTTCCAAACAGAATGAGACAATATGGATGAAGTCTGTCCACGATTCCCTTTCATTATCACATAACTTATTAATTATGTCCTTGCTTCTAACTGCACATTTACCATTTTTTGCACCTCTGCATATTCAAATTTCACTGCAGCTGCAGGTTGACCCGTTCGAGATACTCATCAAACACTGAAAAATATCTCATTCCCTTCATGTCCCAGGAATTCGTCACGCCGGTGAAAACCTGTTGGAAACCTGTTTAAAAGTTTAGATGATTAGATTTTTTTTTTAGTGAGCATATTCTGAGCTGCTTAATCTGTTAAATGAAAGCTGAATTTCTGCTGATGCCAACATTTTTGAAATCAGGTTGGAGCCAAACTGCAGTGTAATCAGATTATAAAAGTTCAACTTCATCGCTGGACCTCCATCCATCTGAATGTACAAATAAAATGATCACACTCTTTTATGCGCAACACTTTAAATGCTTTATTTTTGCTTGTCTTACTGTTATGTTTTGTTCTTTCTGCTTCCTCCTCACGGTTGTCGGTTAAGAGTGAGTTTGACAGCCATAGAAGAATTTTTAACGTTTTCCACTACTGTGTCCTCACAGATGACAGCTGTTATTACTCGCTGAACAATAATGCAACAGTCAGCGCTCCTGAATGGTGCTTAATATAGCTGCTGTTTCACTGTCACACATCTACAGGAGGAGGAGGAGGAGAGGAAGGTATAAGAAGAGACGATGTGAAGTGACAAGATTCAGGAGGAAAAATTACACCAGGAGTAAAGAAAATAGCAGGAAGGAGCTGGAGTGATGAGGTGAGCTCCTGTTGTCATAAATGGATTAAGAGGAAATCATTAATGTTAACAGAAGGATAATCCTCTTGATGTGTAAACACTGCTGCACCAATGCTAATCCCATCTGGACATCCCTGCTGTCGCCGGGCAGAAAATACAACCGTGAAAATACACTGAAGTTCAGCAAAAATGGATGAATTAATCAGGAACAAATTGACTTGAGGAGCTGCTTTGTTTCATACAGAATAATTTTCCACTGTGTGAGAGAGAGAAGGTGGAAATAACAGCAAAAATAAATTCTATTTAAACTAATATATACAATTAAAAATGTCACTTGGCTTTAAATGTTGAAATAAATAATTATTATTACGTCAAAAGACAGAAGGTAATTAGATTTAGACTGGTGGTGGCGACGGCTGATGGACCCGCTGAAGCTGATTAATGAGGAAGACTACGAGGTTTAGGAAAGGATAGCATGAAAGAACCTGTCGCTGTATTATTGGATATATGCCCAAACTCATCACCAGCTCCATTGTGTCTTCAGATAATCCACCAACAATGACTTTAAACATCCTCCAACTTCTTTTTTTACACAGACAGGAAGCAGTTAGCTTAGCATCAGTCTGATCAGTGGTAATCAGGCATGTCTCAGTCCCATGGATTAACATCTCAGACATTTATCAGAACAGAAAGCACAGCGTTCACGTCATTTCTTATCTACACCTCATTTATGATATAATCTCATACCTCACAATATAATCTATCAAAGTCTCATTTAATTTAGTCTAGCCCGATCAACACTTGGCATCATGTCAAGTTCAATAAGTGTTTTTTCTCGTCATATATGATATAAAAGTTTTGACTTCTCTCCCATAATCTGACCTCATGTGACATAATCTGACCCCGCCTTGTCTCTGATAATCACATCTAATTTAATCACAATAAAGATCATCTAATTGTTTACCTACAGAGGAGAAACAAATGGGAGAAAACAAAAACATTGCTAATGAGCTTCCTGATTGCCTCCGGGGTTGCCACGGCAACCAACCAGCAGCACCTGACTGTGGCAATCGGCTTTATTGACACTGAGCAGAAGCGCTTGTGTCTGATGGATTTGCGTCTAATCATTAACACTAAGTTTAATTTCATTCTATTTCCACTCTCCATCCCGCTCCTCCTCTTCCTCCTCTCCTTCATCCCTCCTTTTCTCCGTTCATTCATCTCCAGTGAGGAGACGATTAAACCCCCGAAACCCTGCTGACTAAACCCCAAACACACACATGCAGACACACAGGCCTGTCAGTCCTGCTGGGTGTCTTATTAACCCTCATTAGCCATTTCTCTCAGATATTAATGAGACCATCTCATGACTAACTCTCCCTGCTGAGCGCGCTCAGTGTGCCTCTGTGAGAGGATGCAAAAGAAAGGATACGGATGGAGAGAGAGAGAGAGAAAGGGGGAACAGATGGAGAAACTGAGAGGAGACAGAGCACTATCAAGAAAACTTTAAAATTATAGGTTTAAAATCTGGATTATGAGGAAAACATCCATGATTGAGTGACGTTTTCAAGATAATTCAGGTCATTAGTGTTAGTAGGTACAAATGAAACACCTCCAGAATACACCCAAAATATCTGCAGGTCCATTTAAGCTGCAAAAACTTCCTGTTTCTCCCCCTGCCGGGCAGCCAATCAGGATAAAAGTTGTCCTGATGTTGGGAAATGCAGGATGTTTCACAGGTGGCACGTGGCTGTCAGACTGGGTCATTCCAGGAGCACCAGGATCGGCCCAGGGCGGTGCAGAAGTGTCCCCCAGCTGTGAAGCCCTCAGGCTGGGCAGCTGACAACAGAGGCAACCCCCCCCCCTTTCCTCCTGATTCCTGGATCTGTCTATTCGAAAGAGAAATGAGGAGACTGATAAAACAGGAAGAAGGGGAAGTAGTTGTTTATTGGTTAAAAGATACATTAGTGTAGATGATCAAATAAAGGAAATATGTCAATAAAACCACCTGAACCTCCTCCTTTCTGCAGGTGGTGTTCTTTCCCCCATGCTGGATCTGCAGCGTGGAGGAAACATGAAGGATGTAGGCAGAAACAGAAACCAGATCGTCAGCTGTTCTGCAGTCGTCATAGAGGGTGTGTGTGTGTGTGTGTGTGTGCGTGTGTGGTGCCATATAAACATGTTCTCCATTAATGCTCTACTGATCTGTGGCATGTTCAGAAACACATGGAGGGCTTTAGAATGATCCACCACACACACACACACACACACACACACACACACACACACACACACACACACACACGCACACGCACACACACACACACACACACACACACAGTTGCGTGACATTCCATTATGAAAATATCTGCTGTTCCAAAAATGAAGCCTGAGAAAGCAATGTGTTTTGATATTTACAAGTATAGAATTAATCAAATCTATCTCTCTTTCTGTCTGTGAGTGTTTGTGTATGTGTTTGTGTGTATGTGTGTGTGTGTGTGTGTGTGTCGGAGGGGGGGGGGGATATCTGGCTTTATTCTCTTCATTACAGCCAGAATAATCTTTGCGTTGAAGACAACAGCTGAGTAATTGTCTCTGAAATTATAACCGCTTCACTAAATCTATCTATCTGAATTGAGCTGTGAATGTTTGAATAATAACAACATCAGTTATTTGAATAATGCATAAAATAGAATGAACAGTCAAAAAGCGGAGCGTTCACGTTCCTGTTATATAACAAAACAGGAACGACTGCCTCATCCATGATGATTAAAGTTAAACAGGACAAAATAAGAAATAGGAGAAGCCCATCTGAACAGATTAAAAGCAGTTGAAGCATCTTCAAACATAGTTTACACACGAAAAGGATCAGGATGGACTGACTGAGTATGTGTGTGTGTGTGTGTGTGTGTGTGTGTGTGTGTGTGTGTGTGTGTGTGTGTGTGATTATTTAAAAACAGCTGGTAGCAGTTAGCTGCTAATGCTAAGAAGAACATGAAGTGAAAACATCTTAAAGCTCAGGAGACGTCCTGACATCCAGGAGCTCTCTACCCTCCAAGTGGAGGATGGGATCCGTCACCGTGACGACAGATGATGTCATATAGTGGTTCCACTGAACTGAACCGTTCTGCCATTCAACCTGTACTCTGAACGAGGACGTGGGTCTGAAAGGATCTCAGGTTCTGCTGCCCTGAGGTCAGCGGGGCATGAAGAGATTGAACTTACAGGTCGGCTCCTATTAGCCTCAGCGCTAACGCGGGCCTCAGTGGAGCGGAGCTGCTGCGTCAGGAAACGCAGCTTCAACTCCAAGCCTTAACCTCTGTGACCACAGGGGTGGAACGTAGAAAAATAGAACACTCCGGTTTTGCTGACAACACGTCTGTTCCTGCTGGGGTCATGCTACTTTTTCTTATTTTGTAATGATCTGTTTGCAGCTGACATTTTTACTGTGTTGGGCTGGATATGAAGGTGATGGATGATGATCAAGTCCTGATGAGGGTCATACGTTACAAACAGCTGCAGTAGCATGCTATGCTACACCATTCTATGCTAGACACAGAATGCTCCTCTAACATAAGACTCTACTGTGCTGTCAACATCTGATCTGAGGTGATGCATCAAAAGAGCGTGAGAGAGGATGATTTTTTTCACTCATGCAGCTCAGCTGAATGAGGTTTAATGGAATTCTGGAAAATGTTAAAAGAAAATATTTCCATTGACCTCCATATTTTGCTGCTTTGTTCAAATTTAATTTAATACAGCCTTCTGTCACTTTGTTCACACTTCTGGTGATTCACGTGGAAACGCATCCTGTGACATAATCCAGCAGACAAACAAACAAACAAACAAACGAGCAAACAAAGAAAGAGATACTAAAGGGAATCAATAACTTTAGTTATTGATACTAAAGGGAATCAATAACTTTATACTACATAAGAGTTTCAAAATCAAATTTCATTTACAAAAAGTCTGTTTCAGCTCCAGTTTGTGTGTGTGTGTGTGTGTGTGTGTGTGTGTGTGTGTGTGTGTGTGTGTGTGTGTGTGTGTGTGTGTGTGTGTGTGTGTGTGTGTGTGTGTGTGTGTCTGTCTGTCTTACAGGTATGAAAGGTGCTGCTGCCATCAGCTTCCTTCTCTGCTCCTCTGGTAATGGATTTGACCCCCCCTCCCTCCCACTCTTTCTCCATCTACCCCCTTAAGAGCTGAACATATATAAATACAGTTTTAATGGCTCTCCATTCTTCCACACAGACCTTCTCAGTGGCGACTCTAAAGCAGAATCCAATAACATTAATGATCACCTACAGAACAATAATCACATGCAGGTTATTGAGAGGATATTATAGAGCAGAACCCCCCAGGAGTCTCGTCTGAGTGACTTCATGAAGCATTTACAGAATGAAACCCTCATAAATGTTAAATAAAACTAAACATTTATACAGGAAAAAGCAAAAGAAGGAAAATGACCCTTGTCTTCCTCACCCGCCTAGAATATTTGATCAATTTACTTCAAAAAATCCAGAATAAAATCTAATAAAATGTTTACTTATTTGAATAAATCTCACAAATCTCAAACAGGGGAAGCTTTGATGGAAAAATTATTATAATTCTGTTCACGCAAGGACAAAAAAAGATTATAATAATCTTTTTCGTGGTTTTAAAGCCCAATTACGTTTTTTGTTGCTAGGCAGATCGAGACTCACAAATGCATAACTGATGTCTTCTGCACTGAGCTGGATGTTTCTGGACCGGTTTCAGCCCTAACAAATTTTGGAAAACTGCAAACAGTGAACAGTTGTGAACTTTTACATCACCATCTGTGTGAGGTCACTATTATGAGTGGAGTCTATCAGGACCACTGTCAGTGCTTCTCGTCTGATGACGCCGGCGGCCATCCTCAGCTGTCAGATGTGAAAACAGATCCTGAACCGCTCCTGCAGAGGAAATGATTCAAATATTCACAGCGCAGTGACAGCTGCATTTATGTGTGTGTGCCTGAATGTGTGTGAGTGTGTGTGTGTGTGCTTCTCTGTGTGCATGTACTGTATGTGTCTTGGTGCGAGAATGTGTGAGCGCGTGTGAACGGTAAATAGTCGTCATTGTTTCTTTCTAATTTACTGTATTTTTGGCAGTCTGTTTGTGTGTGTGTGTGTGTGTGTGTGTGTGTGTGTGTGTGTGTGTGTGTGTGTGCGTTTGTGTGTGCGTTTGTGTGTGTGTGTGTGCGTGTGTGTGTGTGTGCATTTGTGTGTGGTAAAGACCAGATGGGTTTAGTCCATCAGCTGTGTGAGTGAATCCTGCTTTGTCATAATGACTGAGCCTGAACACACACACACGCACACGCACACACACACACACACACACACACACACACACACACACACACACACACACACACACACACACACACACACACACACACACCAGTGATGTAAAGTGAATTCAGATATTTTTTCTTGAACATGAGAAACATAACTTAAATTCTAAGAAAAAACTGATATGTCAGCAGTTTTCACTCAAATTCAACTAAAATATTCTTTAATAAAACTTTGATGAAATTTAAAAGACAATTGATCCTGGACTAGATTAAAAATAGTTTAACAAAATGAATGGTTACATTAACCTATGTTTTATTTTACGATCTCCTCTCCCAAAATATAACGCCTGGATCTATTTTAACCGAAGCGCGGCTCTTTAATCAGGATGAGAACAAAACCATTACACTGCAAAACAAGCCTGCTGCCTGAACGCCAGCCTCGTTTCCTCTCGTTTATTCCACCCTCAGAATGTTTGACGAGTTGCCTCACACACACACACACACACACACACACACACACACACACACACACACACACACACACACACACACACACACACACACACACACACACACACACATACACACACACACACACACACACACAGAAGCTGAAGAGGTTTAGATTTCTAAATCAAGCGCTGCTTCAAACGCACCTTTTGTTGAACAAGAAAAGCAAAGCGGTTCTTTGGGTTTTGGGCTCCCTGGGCTGAAAATTCTTCAGAGTGACCATTTTTAAATTTTATTTAGATTTTTCTAAATTTAAAATCTGTATTTTTGAGCATCCTGTAGGGTCATCCTCTTCCTCAGAGTCCTTCAGGACAAACATCCACTGAAAACACTGAATGTTTTGACGTTTACTGAAGGGCTGGTGTGAGAAGGTTCACACCTCCACCCAAATATATAAGAGCAGTAAATCATGTATTGTAATAATCGGATTCAGGGTCTGTGGGTGTGACGATGGAGATGTTCAGTTCTACCTGCATCTCTCAGGTCGGCCTGGAACATCGTTAATTACCTCCTTGCTCTATCATTCTGTTTCATGTCGGCTCATTAACCTGCTTCATCAACACCTTCTGCTGCCGCCGTCTTCCATCTCCTGTTTGCTTCACCTTTCTGTTTTAGTTTCTTTTTTCATCTATCACTCTATCCACCCATCTGTCTGTCTCCTTTCTGTTTTCCTTCTCTTATTTGCTCTTCTCTCTGAAATGTACAATAACTTCTCAAACTCCTTTTGTTCCCAGAAAGCCGGAAAGTTAGCCATGCTACCTAACTTTTATTCTTCAACCACGGGTTCACTGGTTTCCTTCAAGTGTCCAGATGCTTCGTTTGAAGACTCATAAAGAAACATGAAACATTAAAGTAAAGATAAACTGACAGCATCTCATTTGCTTCTATACCAGGGGTGTCAAACTAATTTTCACCGAGGGCCACATTGGCATAATGGGTGTCCTCAAAGGGCCAAATGTAATATATAAATGTAACTAAATGTAACTCAGTATAATATAAAATAAATGTAACTACTCTCTAATGTTAATTGACTGAATTTATTACTTATTTAAGTTATAAACATTACAGTTAAAGAGAATAAAGAAAAATAACATCAAACACAAGTTATGACATTAACTTTGTTCAAAACTTTTTTGCCAGTGTTAAAATGGGCTTGATTACTGCACTGTTGGAAATGTAGTTTTGGTCAAAGCACACTTTTGACTTATTTATTTTTAGACACAATGCTCTTGCGGGCCACATAAAATGATGTGGTGGGCCACATTTAGCCCCCGGGCCTTGAGTTTGTCACACGTGTTCTATACGGTCCATAATTCAAATTGGTGTCAAATCCAACTGCGGGAAACGACACCAAGACTGAGAGGTATCTGAAAAGCTGTAAAATTAATTCTGGTGTACCTCAGGGTTCACTTTAATGTCCTTCAGTTTTTAACCTGTACAAGCTGTCACTTTGAGACCTCACCAGGAGGCGCAGCATCGACTTCCACAGCTACGCTGATGACACGCAACGGTGATAGATTTATAATCGAGCACTAATTATCACAACAAAGCTGAACTGATCATTCAAACTTGCTCAAGATCATGACAAAGTGAAATGTTGGACACCGCGATCAAAGCAAACACGTTTGTCAGACTTTTTTGAAGATATAGTTGCTCTGATGACGCTACTGTCTATTAGACCATTTACCACGCTTTCTCTCATTCATTCCGTGTCACCACATGTCAGCAGTGAGGCGACAGCACGATGATTACTGCGAACAAAGTCTGGAGGAAACTTCCATCATTGTCTTCGATTGCTTCAAGCTGCTCATTCAAAAGAATGACAACTCACACGCCTTTGAGCTGTCAGCTTTTTGAGACGGTTGGAACTCCCACACGGCCTGAATGCAGCATGAAGCTGTCACTGTTGGCAGCGCATCTCCTCCCTCTTTGTTATTATATGTCTCTTTCATTTTCATGTTGGAATTGCTACTTTTAGATTGGGACTGTTTGGTTTTGGAGGTTTATTTTCTGTCATATTTAAGTGTCTGAACAGGATATTTGACAAATCAAACTTTGCCTGGTTATATGATGAAGTTCACATGTAACATTTACCTGCCAATCACATGCAGGGACTCTGGGAACATATAGGTTTTGCTCTCAGACAAGAAGCACATATCCCATCAGCTGAATAAAGCAGGTAAAATCTATCCATGCGTCAGTGATTCTACTAAAAACAAAGAAAACTCATCTCAAATAGTTCAAAAGTTGTTTCTCTTGTTCTGTAAACTCTCCTCGACTTTCAGGTGAGACTCATTTCTTAACAACACATGATATAAAGATGTGGAACGTTCAGGTTGTGAGAACTTTGCTTTGCAGTCAACTCCATGCAAATTATTCATCACATTATTGGATAATTTATTGATGTGGCAGCCAGGGGAGTCAGAAGAGGAGCAGAGAGGAGGAAAAGTTGGGTTATCATTTTAAAAATGTGGAGAGTGTTCCACTTTTTAGTATTCATTAAAGTGGATGAGAACTTTACATAAAATTTCTTCATAGTCACAAAATAAATTCTGTAATCGTGAGGAGATGGTGAACACGATCGCCAAAGTGAGGGACAAAACAGTTCAGTCTCTTTTCATGTCACTGACTTTAAGTTAGCCCCGCCCTGTTTTGGTTAAAGAACCACCCATTTTTGCTTTAAGGCCACACCCATTCCAGGAACAGTTGCAGTTAATGTCGTCTCTCAAAATGCATCTGTGTCATTGTATGGTCAGCCATTTGTTTGTTCATGGAGATTTTGCAAAACTTGTTTTTGTTGTTTTGTTTCTTGTTGTTTTTATTTACTGTCCTGATATCAATTTGTGTCTATTCACAGCCATTTGTTAAAGATTGTCATCATTTTGTGTCTCTGTGAACCTTTTCCAGCTTGTTACAGTAAGTCTTTTTAGTCATTCATTGTCCATTTTGTGTCAAGTTGTAGTTGTTTTGTACAGATTTGTAGTCAGTCTGCAGTGCTTTTCAATTTTTTTTCTAGAGATTTTCCGTCATTCTCTTTCTCTTTTTGGTTATTTCATGTCTATTTGCAGTTATTTCACAAAGCTTTGGTGTCATGTGTGCTTATTTGTTGTCATGCTGTGTCTCCATGGGGTCGTTTTGTGATGCTTTACGGTCACGGCACACTGAACCTATACTTATTTGGTGAAATCTGTGGTTTCTGCCACTCAACCACACAAACCTGTGATTCCAGCTCAGCTTCCTGACCTGGAAACGTTCCCTGCAGCGATGCGATGGGAGGACAAGGTGAGCGTGGTGTCCCTGTAGGAATGTTCCTTTAACATGTGGAGGACGTTGCGTGGGCTGAAGCACGCAGGGACACACGCTTCATTAAGCTTCCTGAATATGAGGAGCCGCTCCTCCTATTCAGAGCCTGAGGAGTTAAATCAGGCGTGCTCCCGCGCTGCTCTGCTCACCTCCTATTAAAACCAGGCCGGACCCTAACAGACCTCATTAAATGCAAAACTGCACAAAACTTAATTTACATTTATTATTACTCCAGAATGAGATGATGATGATGATGATGATGATGATGATGATGATCATCATGCTGAATGCAGGGTCAGGAGTTTTTCGGAACAAAGCCGTCTGACGGTGCATAGCGGCGATGTCTGTGAATATCTGCTGATGAAATCCAAGAAACACGGGAACAGATCGGAACAGATTGCGATGTCATTCAGATTAAACCATCAGCAGATATGGAGATTAAGATTGTAGAAGGTCAAGTAGAAGGGAAGTTTAATCAAACACCGGTTGGTCCAGTGAGAGAGCAGCTGTCCCGATTCAAGGCTGCGCTTCATATCAGGCCATTTTAGAAACATTGACTTAATAAAGAAGAGAAGAGGAGGAAACAGCTTGACAAACTTTCTGCTGGCAAGAAGATGAAACTGCTGAGTTTGTTCAGAGGCTGCCTTTCTTCCTGGAGAGCAAACATGTTTTCTTCAGCTCCCATGAAGGCGGATTTTGCTAAACTTTTTGGCCCATATTGAAAGAAACTTCCTTTGTAAGAATAAGCAGCAGGTGATCCACCAGCAGTCCAGCAGGCATGTGGAAGGAAATGCTTACGAGTTGCAGCGCCTCTCATTGTTGCTTTCAGTAATCTTTGTCAGACAGCAGGCCCGCTGCCGGTGCAAGGAAGAAGGTATCAGAGGGCAGTCTTTGTTGTGGAGTCGGCAGCAGCAACCAAATGACTTCACGTCTCCCAATGAGGGGTCACAATGTAAAGTCAGCAAAGACGAACGCTAAGGTATCAAGCTAACTTTACTCTGCTCAGATCCATTGCAGGTCACACTTATCCCAGCTGGTTATGGATGAGAGGCGGGGTACACCCTGGAAGCCTCGCCAGATAAGGGGAGGCCCACAAGAAAGAACCTTCTTGCTGTGAGGCAACAACGCTACCCACTGCGACACCGTGCCACCCTTATGGATTCATATCTAAAAACTATATTTTCATGAGAGGAAGCAGGATGGATGGCCAGAATAAAAACAGAAAAAAAACCCCCAATCTTTCTTTAAAAGAATAAATTTGACGAATTGCATCAGACGATAATGAACAGGATGGAAACGCAGCCCCCGGAGCACCTCACGTCCCGTAAATCATCATGTTCCTTTTACCTGAGTTTGTTCTTCATTTGCAAGGTTGACATTTTATCCTCGCTAAACTCTGAGCGTTGTTACATTTGCCTCTTTGACAGCAAAGAATCTTTTGTCTGACAGCTTCCCCTTCGTTACTGCATCCCTTCCTCATTTGCATGACTTTAATCCTCCCCCCATTTTGGGCTATAATTCAATCTGTCAAACCGCGGCATTTGTATAAAAGCTACAGTCGTGAAACCCTTCCAGCTTTTCTTCCTCAGCAATCCAATTTGATGTCCTAATGATCAGCGCCATTTCCATATCGGATCCTGGAGGGGAGCACTGCACCCCCGCCATGAGCCCAATTTCCAGGTGCTGCCACGCTGTGATGAATTTCCATGTTGCTAGTCGGATGTATCTTAGAAACGGGCTCTTGCTGGGCGTCTAAATTCATTTTGTACTTCAAAGCTGTGCAGCTCTGAGCCACAAGTACAGAATTACTTCCTTTTGTTGTTCTCTTTGATTGCAGTTAGCATCAAATCAGCTCTTCTGAAAGTGGCAGGAAGGATGGAGACGACGGGAAAGCTTTTGGCAGCAGCAAATAAAAGTATGTTTCCAGGTATTTACTTTAAAGTGATTTCACACTTTCCCCAAATTTCAAATCAAATTAAATCCAAAGTGCAATGTCATCTCATGTCTGCACACAGGAAGACAAACAGTGAAACTACAGCCAGAAGAAGACAATGGATAAAGAAGTGGGTCCTTTTATGTCATTTTCCATTACTTTTTGTTTTTAAAAATGAAATAAACAACAACAACAACAAATCAAACAAAAAAAAAAACCCCAACTATGAGCAGCTCATGATTTCCCATTATGTTATATTGGATCCAGATATGCATCCTTCATTCATTCATTTTCCTACCACTTCCTCCACTTTTCTGGGTCACGGGGGTTGCTGGAGCCTGTCCCAGCAGACTTATCATGAGGCGGGGACAGATATGGACCACTATCAGGCAATTGAAATCACACAGTAAGTATAATTTATATAACATAGCGAGACATCCCGTGATCAAACCAGAAAATAGATTTCTGTAAACATTTTTCTGACTTATCTTTGTCATTAAAATTGATCCAACAAACAAATACATTATTATTCTCATTAATATTAGTTACTTTTTCACACTGATGCAGGAAATGATGGCAGAAGGGGAGGAAAATGTCTCTGGGATTCATGTAAAATGTAAAACAAGGAGCTGCTGTTGTTTATCGGTCCGCCTGCAAGGAAAACTGTCGCTCCATGACGTTTCTATTTTGGTTGAAAGTCTGCAGATTCTTTTGTTTCCTAGTTGAATGAGTTGGTGTGTTTCCTGATCTGCTTTCAGCGGCAGCTGAGCGGCGCTGAAAGGACAGACTGTGTTCAGCAGGAATACCACCAAAACTATCGGTCTGTTCGGGGGACAAAAAGAGTTTTCAGCAGAGGTATAAAGGAGGGAAACGGGGCTTTAAGCTCCCGTTGCTAATGGATTATTTCCTCTCTGGCATTTTGAGACGCGGTCGAACAACACGTGGAAAGATTTCATCCGATGGGATGAAGAGACGCTCACAGGTCCGGTGCGTCCGCGGTGCGTCCGCGGCGCGTCAGGGAGGATCAGCGCGCACTTTAATGACTGCTCGTAAATAACAGTATCCTCTCTGATCGGTTTGTTTTCTCCAAGAGCTGAAGAGCCACATCTGTCAACACAAGCACACATAACACACAGGGGTGTGTCGAAGCGTGTAAAGTGCTTACAGAGCATCATTGCTGACGCTGGTTGGAATGGAGAGATCTGATGAACGACAAGGCTTTCACCTTGAACTACACACACACACACACACACACACACACACACACACACACACACACACACACACACACACACACACACACACACACACATACTTCCATTCCATCGCTGACATCCTCCATCAGTAAACCAGTGGCTCTTGGACCAGTATAGAGATTGCATTCAGGTTTTCGGTTTTCCTAATCCGATGATCTGATGCCCAGGTGTGCGTCATCCTGTCATTGGTCAGAAATGAGCTTTCTCTGCTCATTTTTTTTTTTTTAATCTTTCCTGCTCACAACTCACAAATGTTTCTGGCGCTAAAGACTTCTTTTGTTTGGGGACTTGGCTCTCACGCAAATGTGGATTACATTTCACTTCCACATCACCGTTGTACCGGTGAAAAGATGCGCATTGTGTGAATCTGTTTCTTCTGCCAGGGGAGGTGATGCAAACACCAAATATCAATAAGTTGTGGACTAATTGGGAAAGTTTCTGTCATATGGGCCCAAGGAGAATTCTTTCCAAGATATGGTGACCCTGAAGCATAAACCACAACAAAATCACAAAAACAAGAATATAAAATAATAAAAGAACAGAGCAACAAATCAGAAATCACAAGGGAGTTAAATTCTACTGGAGAATGTAGGAGGAAATTAGGAAAAATCAGCAGCAGTGGAACTCTAATTTAAGAAGAAGAAGAGGAAGCTGTTACTCAACAGTGGAACAGCATGAGGTCCACCTTCTCGTCTGTCTTGCAGCATTTTATTTTAGTCGAAAGAGATTTACTTCCTCTGTCCGCCTCCTCTTCCTTCTCTTCCTCCTGTCACCGAGGCCCGGTTCTGGTACCCTGTGCAGCTCTCCGTCCCACATATCTGAAGCCACGGCTTCAGCCGCTGATGATGACGAGGGCTGAAGCTGTTACTTCTCTGGCTGCTGTTTTCCTCCAGCTTCCAGCTCAAATCTGAGGATTAAAATATTTCTCCCTGCAGCTGCCTGCCTCCCCGCCAGCTCTGTACAGCCAGCAGCCCAGCGTGTGTGTGTGCGTGTGTGTGTGCGTGTGTGTGTGCGTGTGTGTGTGTATGTGTGTTTTTAGGTGGCACCCTCCCTCTCGTCTCATGTATTTGTGGCCCAATCCGCAGATCATCAGTGTCGTTCTCACAGAGCCCTGCAGGATCCTTTAAAACTATCAAATGGCTTCGAAGAGGAGCCTGGTCGCCATGACAACTGCCATAAATGTAATTAGAAGGTGATTTAAAAGCTGATTGACCGCTAATGGTTTGACAAGAAGGAACAGATAACTGCTAAACAGAGATGTGTGTGTGTGTGTGTGTGTGTGTGTGTGTGTGTGTGTGTGTGTGTGTGTGTGTGTGTGTGTGTGCATGTGTGCGTTTTAATGCCACGTTCAAATTCAGAAAATTGCATCGTCATGAAAAAATGTGATTTCGTCTTTAGCGCTTGTGACATGAATTTTGCTAAATTATTTAAAATAAGAATGTGAGCTTTAGGTTTCCATCCATCCCTCCATCCATCCCTCCATCCATCCATCCATCCATCCATCCATCCCTCCATCCCTCCATCCCTCCATCCATCCATTCATCCATCCATACTAAAGTCGTTTCCACCTGTATTGGTTTGTTTGCTTGTTGTGTTTGTTTGTGAGATTAAACAAAGAGGGATTGAGCATCAGCCAGGGCACAAAAAACAAAAAACAGAAAAAAGCAGTGCTGGCAGAACTTACAGCCATTAAATGTGTTTCATTTATTGTGAAATCGGAGTTAAGTGAATTGATTTGCTCTAAAGTTCAGGGGCGGGTGGGGGTGGGGTTCATTTCAGGGGTCACGGGTCATCCGAGCTAAGTTAGCATGCAGGGTTGTTCAGATCGGCGGCGGTTTGCGCTTCACTGAGTTCCAGTTTGTCACGTATCTAACATCTGAAATCATCCCACTCCATTCTGCCTCATAAAGCAGACAGACATCAATCTGATCTCTGGCTGAGACAGAGGAGGAAACGTGATGATGTGTGCTGACCTAGATCTCCGCTTAATAAAGCAGAAATACCATCAAAGAACACATTTATTCTCTGTGCCCTGAAGACGCCGTTTAGACGAATCACTCGCCGACGGGCCTCTGAGCCAGGCAGCTGTGAACCCGGGAACTCACGAGCAGGACAAGCTTTTCTCTGGTCATCGTTTCAGGCTGAGCTGATCGGAACATGTGACCCGGAACACAGCAGCTGGAAGCAGAGGGTGATCCAGGAGGAGTTCATGTGACCTTTGCATTGATCGGTCAGCCAATCAGAGATTGGAGATGATTAGTTTTGATTTTAGACAAAGGGAAATAAGGATTTATCCTCATTTCTGTCTTGTTTTTATCGTTATTTATGTGTTTGTTTATTTTTGAGCTGATGAATCTTCGTTTGCTCGTCTATATCTTTATCCCAATCACCTGAAGCTTCTTCCATCCTTAATCTGAGCATAGTCTTAACTCTCATGTGTCTTTTAAGTAGTGGCCTCATTCTCCAAAAATATCCCCTGATAACATTTTGTGTCTGAAACTGTTCAAACAGACAAAAAAAAAAAAAACGTCTTTTAAATGCTTCTGAAAATCTCTTTATTCTGATGGCTGTACACAACCCACATAAACAAAAAGGCAAGACAGGAATCTGTAATTAGCACATTTACCTTCATAAAAGGTACCAAGAGGTTTATTTTATTTTGGTCTCACATTTTGTGGTGCTTTCAGAAACCGATTTAAAGATATTTCAAACCATTAATGTTGACCTCAGAATCCTTTGAGTTTATTTCACCGCTTCATTTTTGAGATTTAATGAGAGACAATATCATGACTGAATCACCTCCAGGTGACACCTGTGAAATATTCTTTATTATAGTGGCATCAGGTGAGTCATTGCATCAGGTACAGTGCATGTCCGTAATACAGGGCACACGCAGCCGGGGGTGGTGGAGATGTTTTATTCATAGGTGACCTGTTGTGTGAACTTCCAGCCGGCGGAGGAACCTCCTGTTTCAAAGGGGAATGCTGCTGAAGCTGCTCTTGGATGGAAAGCAGGAGGTTTAAATGGAGCCAGGAACCAATCATTTAGGGGATATTTTCCATCCCATTGACTCCCCCTCCATCTAAAACACCTCCAGCAGGTGAATATATTTCATCAATAATCAGGATTACTATCTAAATTGGGAGCTGCTGCTACTGCCTGGGCTCAGAGATAACATTTATTTATTTGTATTAAATATTTATGTGGTGCTCTGGAGTCATGGGGGGGTCACGTGGATGGTGGACGTACAAAGTCCAGGAGATTGACACGCTACAAAAAACAAAATACAAAAACAGGAGCAAAAATGCAAGATATAAAAAAATAATAAGTTGCTTCTGTGGTCAGGTTTAGGCAATAGAAGCACTGCTGCAGCAAAAAAAAAAAAAATTCTCACAACTTGACAATAAAGAGGATCCTAAGATGAGTTGGAGCTGGATCGTTCTGTCCTGTTAAAAGCAGCCGTGTTAGTCAGCTATTTATGTTCGATTCCACCCCAGTAAGTACACTGTAAGGATTTCTTTGAAAGAATGAACAATGGGGTGGATGCTGATAAATCTTTGCCTCTGATTGGTCGTCCGTGCTCGGGGCGCACATGTGATCAATCATGTGATGACATGAGTGTTGACGACGACTCTTTTTTTTGATGTCCTCCCATCAAGATGGATCCATTCACGCGTTTTATCCAGTGTCTGATCTGTTCCTGGGTCAGAATCCAATGCTTCTCTGCTGTGAAGTTTGTCGCATGTTTTGAATCACCAAAAGCTCTTACAGAGCAATTTATCAGTTTAATCATTAAACACAAATAGTCAAGTTTTTATAAAGAAACAGAAAGTCTTTGTCTAATTCTCAGCCCGCAGGAAGGAAGGGTCGATGTGAAGAAGTGCTTCCGTGGCAGTTTTCTCATTCTAACAGCTGATGTAATGGATGTGAACCTTTTGCGCTGCATTGTACGACTAGCAATATTTATGTAGCGGGCAAATTAATGTTTGATGCTGCTGCACACAGTGTGGAAGGTACTGACGTACATTTACTCAAGAACTGTACTTTACAATTCTGATGAACTGGTATTTTTTATTTTCAGCAGTAATGTTGTGTTTTTAATGTTCCACACTATTACTTTTATTTTGAAAATGCTCTATACAGTAGTTCTCTCCCTAATTTCCATTTATTGACATTTGAAGTGGATTATTCCTGATCTTGACAGTAATGTAGTTTAATTTTTCTCACGCGAATTAAATTAATGCATCATTTTCCCTATTGCAAATGACATAATCATACTTTTTTTTTTGTTATTTAATGAAACAATCAATCAATTTGCACAGTTGCAAATCACAAAAATAACATAAATGCCATCTATTCCACCCTGTATGTGGGGCAGATTGGCTGACAGACAGGTATGTAAATTGAGGCGACAGGTGAGACGGGTGAAGGATGGAGAGGTGGTGCAGAGGTCACAGCGACAGCAGTGAACGCTCACTTCACTTCCACATCTGCGTTTGAATCTAACATAAGCACAGAGCAAGCGTAAACCTGCTTTAACACACATTTAACACACACACACACACACACACACACACACATACACTCTGCATGGGAGAAACTGCACTGTGTGTGCACAATGCGTTCATCATTAATTCATCCCACCATCGTCCTTTATGGAAAATTGCAGATTTAAACATCATTCTTTCATGAGGGAAGCAGTCGTTTAGATAATTTCATGCAAGATGTATTCCACGTGGGACCTAAAGGCAACGACAGCAGCTTCAAGCGGCCGCTGGAGGTTTGAGATTCATGTCAAACACGGATCTGACTAAACGACAGTACAGTTACACAAAGTGGGATTAAAGGAACATGATTATTTAATGCCAGGATGAAACACTGTGAGATCATTCCTTTCAAGGAGCAAAAAATACTGAATAAACAGGTAAACAACAGTTTATTTGGTTTCACCCAATCATACATGAGGAATTCATACATGAGGTGTTTTCCTGGCTGGCGTTGTTAGCTGTTGTGTTCCTGTAATGCTGACTTTAATTTCATGCTTTTATTTTGTATCTGCTTCCTGTCAGATAATCCTGGTGACAATATCGAAGAAATTAAAGAATGTTAGAATTTGGATCAGAGTTTAATTTGATTAAAAATAGACTGTTGGTCCTTGGCGGAGGTTTATGCTCGACTTGGTATCTTCCAATCCATTTTCTAGATTTTATTTTGGTCGCTGTTCATTTATTTGACATCATTCCAGATGTAATGAAGGAAAATGTTTAAATCAATCTATTAATTAAGGCAGTAAATAAACATACCGGTCCACACTAAATTTCCTTTCTTGGTCCGTTCTGTATTGCTCTACCAATTTTAGGGGAAAAACGATAAGTAGTTTTTGTAGATTTAGCTCAAATGTTTTGGTTTGCAATGCCAGGAGTTACCTGTAGACAGGTGAGAAGATAAACTCAGTACAATCCCACTAAACAATAACAGGTAACTATAAATTCTATGTTAAAACAAAGATCTGAAACACAACAATAACAACTGACTACAAATGACTCAGATCTTCCAGCTTTGTCTTCAGCTGAAGGAGGGAACTGGATAAAGGAGAGCGATGTTAACCGGAGGAAGTCATCATTTTGCTTCCACCTACGCAGCCGTGAGCCCGTTGTCGAGGGCAGATAAATTCATTAGGGCGGGGACGTGGATGAGAGAGGGTGATCATTTTCCTCCCTCACTTTGTTTTGTCTCCATAAATTGGCTGCCGAGAAAATGAATAGAAGGGGATTATCAGCGTTACCATTATTTCTTGTGTGGGAAAACTGTGTAGGAGGCCGGCCATTTTGTGATTACAGGCTATAGAAGCTATTAACGCATTAATGGCGGGCTTTCTGGACTCTGAGCACTCAGTCGTGTTTCTTTTAAGAATCATAGCAGTTGTGTAATAATAAAAACACTGAGTTTATCTTCCCGCATCATGTCAGTGATCTTTGCCTCCGTGGGCTTTAATTTTGAAAGGACGCACTGCTAACTACTGGTCTGGCATGCACTCTGCAGCTCTGCAACCACTTTTTGGATTTGTGTGTTTTTAGATATATTTGATCTTTGTGAATGCAGAATTTATGTAAGACAAAGAAAAGGGTTAGGTTAGGGAAAGTGTGATCCAATGAGAATCTCTCCCCATACAGACAAAATTCCCTAAACTGGAAGGTCATCTTCTTCAACCTCAACCTGAAAATGAACTCTGCTTTAGTTTGTGTTTCTCTGTGTTTCTGACTGAATGACTTTGGAGGTGCTCTGTCAGTTTCCCAACCAATCAGGAGCCAGGGATGGCACTAGTATGTTCTGTACTATTTATTGGCTGGACACCATTTTTTTTTTTTTTTTTTGATTGGGTAAACTTCAGTTCAAGACCAATGGTGGAAGAAACCACAAGCAAACTGAAGGTGAAAATTTATGTGTTTCCAAGAACAAATTCTGTTTTTTTCTCATGACTTTACACATTAATTAATATGATGGTGAGTGGCATCTGTCAATATTCAGATTTTTCTACTTTCCTTTTTTTTCCTTTTTGAAAATTTTTAGAGAGAATTGTAACGTTAAGGTGAATCTTAGTGTTGGTGAGACTGTCACCACCTGTTTGAATAAAGGAGTAAATTACATTAAAATATGTTTACACTGCCTCACTGCCACCAAACAAGCAAACTGCCTGGTCGTTCATTGGTACTATTAGAGCTTATTAAAAAAGAGAGAGAGGGGAGAGAGGAGGGGGGAGAAAGAGAGATGTGGAGAGCTAGAGAGTGAGAGCTTTGTGCAGGAGCTGTGCCCAAACAGAGTCGACGCAGCAGCAGAACTCTGCGCTCCAACTATGGATGTCTGATAAGAAAGAACGACTCATAGAGCGCAGAGATTAAAAAAAAAAAAAAAAAAAGAGGGAGAGAGAGAGAGAGAGAGAGAGAGAGAGAGAGAGAGAGAGTGGGAGAGAGAGAAAGAGAGCGCACCTGAACGCGCCGCCGGTGGATGCGTGAGTCTCTGCCCGGGCTGCGGTGGATCTGCTCCGGCCCCAGTGTGGATGGGATTACGCCGGTCGCTCCGCGTCTCCCGTCGGTGCTGCTGCTGGAGGAAACATGCGGCTGCAGAGCTTCCCGGTCTCCTCGTTCCTCCTCCCGCTGCTCCTGCTGCCGCTCGGGCTCTGCAGCGGCACAAGTTTCCCAAGTAACATCAACATAGGTGAGTGAGCGGCGGGGTGACGCACCGGGGGCGCTCCGGGGACCAACCGGAGGACCAGGCTGGATCCCCCTTCACACAGAATTCCTCATATTATCTGCTTCTCAAATCATGACTCACAGCAACTGCAAGGCAGGATGGTGAATGTATTCTGTTCAGCAGAATCCTGTGGAAGGATCTCCAGCTCTGATATACTGTTTTCCTTCCATGATAGGAAAATGTTTAGATCCTTTTTTTCATCAAATACTTTGATTCCATCATTTTTTCGAGGGGGGTGGTGGACAGTATTCCAACACCAGCCCCACTCTGCTCACTGATTCAGTAGTATTCCTCTAAATTTGCCATGATATTCCTGTTATGACATTTATATCGTTTTTATGAAGCCCTGTGATAATGCCTTCCGTCAGGATTCCCTCTATGACTTATAGGATGTTCCTGGTTATTTTATTACCACAACATAGGGGAGTAGAAAATAACATTATAATAGTCAATTATAGCAATATTGTTTTTCACCTCGACTGATTTTCAAACACAGGAACCTAATATTGTAGGATTCAGCACCATGGACAGAGGCAAACCAGATCCGTGGATGGGGAATGAGGTTACTGCACATGAACTTGAGCTCATTTACTACACTATACTAATAATATATATGTACTCACATATATTATTCTACCGGTGTCTCTTGCATTTTGATGTTTTTACACCATACATTAAAAATCGGCCCTATGAACTGTCATACACTCCTAATATTGCAGTTCTCATCATATGTGCTGCATTTTAAAATCTTAACCTACTCAAGTATCTACTGATTAAATATACATGGTAGCATTAAACGGAAATACTCAGGTGAAGTATAAATACTTCCGCATTGTTCTTTAGTAAAAGACAAATGCTCCTGTTTTACTTGTTGATTATTTGTCTATCATCTAAACCTGACCAATAAATATTATGGCATAAAAAGTATATTGTAGTTTGGCTTTAAAATACTCAATTAGAGTACAGGTATCTTAACATTGTAGCATGAAGATTTGTTAGTCTAAGAATGGGCGACACTGACAGCAGTTGAGGTTTATCTTATAACAGCTGTCAGATTAATATAACGCAACATAAACTACTCAAGTATGTAAGTACAGTAAATGTTAGTAGATTTATTCCACTACTGCTAAGATAGGAAACTCTGTATCCACCATAACAGGGAACTGCTATATAAATCACACTAACATACTCTCTTAAGTCATGCCATTTCCAGCAACTGGCAGGAAACATTTAATTAAGTGACTGATCGATTGTATTTCCTGCCGTCTGTATCAATAATTTGCACAGCGGGTGAATCCTCTCTCTGCTCCTTTATTCCCATCTGAACCTCGACTGGTTTGGTCAGTGAGGATCAGGCAGCTGTGGGCTGCAGAGCGTGTTACTCTTTCAAAATCATAATGTGATTCATCGGCCCACTGGTCCAGACTCGGGCTGCAGCTTCCTCTCATTTGGTTTGGAGCTGATGTGGCATTAAGTTCAACTAACCTGCATTACTGGAATGAAGCACTCTCGCAGTCTGCACACCAACCAGCGGGTCTCAGCATTTAAAATCAGTTACATTGGATTTCCCTGCATGTATTTGTTGAATCAGAACCCTTCTGTTGGAGCAGATGGACTGCTTCCAGCCTGTATAACTCTAATGAATAAATCATACACCGTTCCAATAATGCTCATATAAGCTTCTCTACATTGTGGTATTAGCTGTTTTTCAACTAAAATATAGGTGATAAATTGTGTTTTGTTTCTTGTGATGGTGGTCTTCAACACTAGGCTACCAGGACATTGTTGTTAACTTAACCCTACTGGCTTGTGTCCTCTTGCAGCTACATTAACTTAACCCTACTAGGTGAGCGTATTTATTGGAATTTAAAGTCAGATGGATTTAAAAGGGCATGTTTGCAAATATTTATTATTTTTATGAGTATTTTAGGGCCTTACAATATGCTGGTGAAGTTTCTGGGGCATCCCCTGCCTTTCGGATGTTGATAAGATGATTGTGGTCATCTCATCAACAAGAAAATGTATGTACTGTATGTATGTATGTATGTATGTATGTATGGATAGATAGATAGATGGATGGATGAGTATTTTAGGAGGTTGTGTGTGTTCCGTTTAGGGTTGGATTCGGCAAACAAAACCATCCTACAGCTTTTCATGAAATGTGTTAGCTGAAGGAATAGACCCCATTCTAATGGCAATGAAAGGATCCAAAATAAAAGTCTGGGTCCAAAAGATTGAATGTTTTGACTATTACAAGTCAACATAAATTATATACATTTAAAATTCACTATAGTTTGAATTTGGTGAGGCTTAAAATGATTTAAATTCTACTATTGGTCCTCGGTGAAGTTTCGCTCCACCGAGTATGTTTTCAATTTTCTGTGACGTCACTACTTCATTAATCGGCCTGTCAATACTGGTGCTCTTGTTTTGAAGGTGTGTTTCCGGTTGAATTCGATAGCAAGGTAAATATGTGACCCAGACAAATGAAAATGTTCAATCTTGTGTTGGTTTTGTGTTTGTTTGGTGAAGGTATACGGTTTTAGTATTCAGTTTCATATCGTGTTTGATAAGATTAACATTATAACGTGTAGCCAACGTTTTACTTAAAGTTTAAAAGTGCGCTAGTTAAGCTAGTTATGGTGGCCGGATGTTAGCTTAACGCAGCACCTAATGGAGTTTGTTGGCTATCATAAACTAATGAAGATGGTTAAAAGTGCGTTTTTTTCGCTAGTTTATAATGCTTGTCATCATTGCTGACACATCACCGTACTTTTAAAATGTTTTGTTTGTCAAAAATAAACATTTTAAAAGTACAATGATGTACTTTTAAAAACTATTTACAAGACTATTTACAAGACTGTTATCAAGATACCACTCCGGCACTAGTAACTCATGATGTTCACCGGTTTGACACCATACCTGAGACATTAAATAAACAAAATTAAGGTAAAAAATAGTACATATTATGTAAATCTTTGAAAGGTAAGTTTTGTTTAGGTCAAGAAAGATAGTTTTCTCTTAACCTGAATGTACTTTTTGATTTTCCTGAGTGCTTTTTAATGCCATGTTGTGGTTGTGAGTTAAGCATAAATAATTTGTCAAAGAGTTAAAGTTAAAAAGTTCAGACAGTGTCATCCCGCTTCGTCATGTGGAAGACAAGAGGGTCATTCAGTCCATGTCTAAGTGTTGAGATCATTTCCCTGTGACCCTAAAACCATTATGTTGAGAGTGTTTTAGTGCCAGAACAATAGACCGACAGCAAAGCTTCTAACAGTAATTACCTTAAACAAGACTGCCATTAGTGATAAGGTAAAGCAGATGGCGTTAGAAGGCTATATTTTTAGATAGATATGTTCTCTGATCCAAATCTAATGTTTGGTCCATCTGCAAATGTGGGTACAGCTATCATTTCAAAAATCCTGTTTCAATTGTAAGCATCACCAACCTATAGACTTGCTGTACTTTAAACTTGTAGCTAATTCAATGAACCTAAAAAAAAAAAAGCCACTGAACAGCATACCCCACCTAGCTAGGAAACTCCTAGCTGAACACCAGCAATTCACAGGTTACCTGGCAACTAGCCTCATCCAAGAAATAATTTGAATCCTTGGCTGTGAACTGCAGCACCTGTATAAATGAAGTCAGTCCAATTTAACATATTGATTAGTGAGTTTTAAATCCACTGGAAGAGCCAGTTTTCGATCTTTGGTTGAGCTCTGAAACATGTTTCTCCATTCGCAGTGTTTACGCCAAAGTGACTGAACCAGCTGTGGGTTGTAGCTTCAGGTTTACTGTTCAGAAGAAAAAGAGTGGTGGCAGTTTAAACACTTATTCCTAATGTCAGCCTGTCTGTTTTTCCCATCTGATTCTATTTAGACTTATTTTCCTCCTCAGCTTTGTTTTGAAAGGTACTGTAAAACAGCTGATGAGTGCCCACTCAGTGTCTGGACTTATTTAATTCTTACAATGATAACTTGTACTGCTTAGAAAGATTTACAACCCAGCAAGGTTTCAAATTCATGCAGGGAATAAACTCTGAGTCCTGCACAACAATAGAATATTTTCCATTTGTGTTGACATGTGCTGTTTCTTTCCATGTGCTTTGGGACCCACTGTGTGATGTTCTATTTGTCAACCAGGAGGCCTTTTCCCCACCGGCTCCCATGAATATGAGGTGTTTCGATTTGCTCTGGCACAACACCAGGACGTTCCTAAACTAGTGCCGCAGGTGGACATGGTGGATACAGGGAGCAGCTTTGCCATGACCTATGCCTGTAAGTTTTTTTATCGATCTTACTATATGTATAAGTTCATCATTTTTTTAATGTCAGAAAATAGATTTTTGCTTTATGAGCAGCGGGTCTGGTTTGTAACAGTTTGCTGCTTTTTCCTCAGCAGTGTTCCGATTTCGTGACCTTTCTGGATTTATCTCCCTGAGGTGATATTTTTAGATACACTTCAGAACGGATGACTTAAATGAGAAGTGTTGCTTGTGTTGCTTCTGACCCCAGAGAATTAATATCAACTATTCAGCTCTACTGAGCCTGTGATTCAACAAACGCCCCATAGTTTTGTTATTGTGGAGGATTTCCAGTCTGTTTTTTCGCAGCAGCAGGAAGCTGCTTGTAAAAATCTACCTGCTCAGGTGCAAAACGACAGTTAGAGACAAGCTGGAGAACATCGATGAGCATTTAGGAGTAAAAGAGTCAGATGTTACCCTGAGGTGTAGTGGAGACTAAAACAGAGCTAGCAGGAGGTGAATATTGGACTTTTGTCTCTGTACAAACCACCCTAAGCTGTTTAAAATTGGAACTTCTGAATTTTTTAAATTGTTTTGCATAAATGGAAGCTTAGCTTTGTTGTGTGAAACAGGTGTGCAGGGAGTTAGAGGCAAACAGCTAAATGAAGCTCAAACAGGACATTCATTAGCCATACGGGTACTAGCTGTGTGCTAGCTAACGACTGACACACATACTGTACCTGTGTTACATGAATTATTGCATAGTAAACATGCACACAGGTGAGTAACGTTAGCCTCAGTGTAGCCCGACTGAACGTTCTAATTGCGCTCCTAATTGGTCAGTCCATTGTTCTTCCAGCATCCTGACTTCATCCAGCGGACGTTGGGATTTAAGAAAAGAAAAACAGAGTAAATGGAGGTGGGCCTTAAAAGAGCAGACAGCAGCATTAAAATGGACGTAGACTAATGGGAGCTCAGTACTAAACGGATGCTGGCTCCGGGGAACGTTCATCACAGTGCAGTAGGTTTGGAGAACAATGTGCTGACCTTGTTTTGTTCTGCCCAAAACGCTGAATTTACCAGCTGGCCTCATTACATCCAAATTTGACTGTGAAGATATAGATCTGTGCAGGTGGGAGGGAGGAGCATGCTGTCTGTTGTTCACAGGGTTGATGGTTTGATTGCCCGCCTCCTCCCCTTTACTGATGTCAAACTTTCCTTCTTGAACCGGGGTCGCTCCCCAACTTCTCCAGATGCGAGCCGGTGCATTCTAATTGCCAGTAAAACAGGGAGGGTTGCATCAGGAAGAGCATCTGGCACAAAAAAAAGGCTACAACAAATTAAATATGTGGACTGACTTCCTTGCCGGGTCAGACAGGGCTCCATTTGCCAGTGAGATGGACACAGATGATCTGCTGTAACGACCTCTAACGGGGAGCAGCCAAAAGAGGAAGACCAAATAATAACTCTCAGTGCAACAGGAGCAGCTGCCTCAGTCTGATGTGAGGGATCCAGTGGGTGTGCTAGCAGACTCTGTGGATGTGCACCCTCTTCATCAGGGCTAAAGGCAACTTTTTAGAAATAATGAGACCTCCCCCTCCCCCCTGAATATGAAACACAGCCTCTGAAATCTATTTACTGCTGCATTTCTTCCTAGTTAGCAGCTCATTTCATGTTTCTCTAAGGTTGAATGTGAGTAAATTCGTATGGAAAATGAGCTAAAGCAGGTTAATCATTACTGAAATTCTATAAGCAGTTAGTAATTATTTATCAGCTGGAACTCAGCTACAGTCTAGTGAACACATTTAATAGAATTCTACACATATAATCAATGGATTCATAATAATGTGCGTAAAATGTAGAGCAGCTGTTATATTAACAGATTTGACACGTCTGTGAAGTCCTTGTTATTGTTTGAATCCATTTGTTTCCTTTTGTTCAGCTCTGTTTGGTTACACATGATTCATAATCATTGCATTTGTATTCCAGTTGGGTTTAGAGCTGTGCTGCTTCTCCTGATGAATCCTTGTCGTCTGTTGATCATTACTTTGCGTTATCTGAATGCCCGATCTGATCAAATGCCTGTGGCGTGGTAAAAAAGTAGAGCATTCCTCTGAGATGTGGAGGAGAAGAAGTAAGAATGTCTTAATAAGTAACGGCTACTGCTACCAAAAGACGAGGCCAGTCGTGGTAAAACAGAATGATCCTTTTAACAGAAATATGTCCTCATTCTGTTTGACGCTGCAGGTTATTTTTCTAAAGCAGACGTGAACTGAGTCAGAATGATGGAGCTGCTACACCTGAACTGATCCTGCCTGCCCTCTGGATACTACTGACAAAGCTTTTTCTCTCTTGTTCTCTCTCTTTCTCTCAATCATTTCTCTAATATCCCTTTTCAAGTCATTCCTTTTCTGCGTGGGTTTTGTATTTTTGATCTATGGTAATAATGATGTCACACAATCCTGTCTTGATCGTGATAAAATCACCTGATGATGATTATTTGAACTGAAAGCAAGTGTTTTGCATAAATGCTGAAATTACTGCCAGGACAAAATTTCCACGATGAAACAGAAATGTCATTTCATTGCTGTTTTCTGTTTGATGTCTGATTGGCTCACGATTAATGACATCATCCTGTATGAGCGGAGAATGAAATTTTCTCTTTGCACTGTTTGATGAACATCTGTTCGTTTGACCATCATGGATCATGTAGTGGGAAAACAAACTGCACATCTCCCCCATGGGCACATTTTGGTTTGAGCCTCATGAAGAGGCAAACACGATGATCCAGATGATTTATTTATATTCTTGTTATGTCCACCTGGGACGGCTTGTCTATTGATTTCCACATTCTTTCCATCTTTTTCGTTGGAATCGACATGTCCACAAGAGGGCAGCAAAGAGTCAAACGTTTTATTGACAATCATTATGTTGATAATTATTAAAGATAAGATTTTTCGCTCTGGTTTGTGAGGTCTTTAAAGACATCAAGACATGAGTTTTTTCCACTTTTTTAGAATATTCTCTAGTGGTTTTGATCAGTTTCAGTAGAAGCGATTATTTCTTTTTTCTGTGTAACATGGGTTTTTATCTCTGTCTCACTGTCAGGAGATTCAGATCCACTTCCCCAATGACAGAAAGTCAGCATGAGCGTATATTATAACTATTATTCCCCCCTCAGCTACAAAAGTACAAATTCGACCCATTTTTCACAGATCTTCCAAATATTCTGACATGAAGATGAAATTCCCAAGACCCACCAATCACAATCATCTACCAACCTCTTTCTTCCCCTCCTTCTCTACATGTTTCTCTCCCTCTATCACCCTCTCTTTTATTCTTCGCCTCCTACTATGATACTCTCTCTCTCTTGCTGTGTTGTTTTTTCCTCGGGTCTGTTGTTGTGTGAAATGTAAAACAGACTGAGCTCTGCCTCCTGAGAGACGGCCGCTACAGTCGTAGCATCGCTGCATCTGAGGTAGAAAAACAAATATTTCTCTGAAAGCAGTGCCTCAGTCCTCAGAGCTGCTGCATCCCACACTTCAGACTTTATACGAGCGACTCATACTGAGCTCAGAGTCACTTTAATCAGGAATTAGTCCCAATGATGGTGAGGTGAGGACTGACAGCCGGTCCACCCTGGCGCAGCTATAGTCGGGACACGAAGAGCAGAAAAACAACCCTGTGGATTTGTGTAGTGAGTGTATTTTTGGGAACACACTTGTTTGCTTTCTTGCAGATTTAGATGCGATGATTATCTGGTGGTAAATACTGGAAGTGTGAAGCCGTAGCCTAGAGCCAGGGTGCTTGGTTTAGGAAATGGGGTAAGGATTTAGCCTGTAGCTAAAAAAGGGTCGCAGTGTTAAAGTTGTTTCTAGATTAAGCTGAAACAGTCAAAGCTGATGTAATGTTTCTTGTGTACCGTTAACGCTGAGGAGGGTGTGTGCCTGAGGGGGGGCAGCCAAGCACCACAGGGGAGTTTTGAACCCAAGGATGGCTTAAATGAAGTGTGAGGCAGATGCAGATTCTTCATCATCATCATCATCATCATCATCATCATCATCAGCATCATCGAAAAACACATCCTGGTGACATTTAACCCTCAGCTACTACATCTTTACAGCACTGAGGAGTGGGTGGGAAATGATCTTTGAATGATCTGAAAATTTTCTTGAAACTAGACTCTTTGCAGGAGCTGATTAAAACCTCTGTGATCATTGTTCACGCTTCTTCGGCTTCTTTGCTTCCTGTTTAAGCAGACGTGGAGACACTCTGAATGTTCTACCGTTAAATGATGATTACTAGAAAGAAGAAATCCTGTCTCCCGTTTTGGTTGAGCAAATGTATTTCCTTTATTCAGTCACTTAAGTCCTAGTTTCTCCTGTGAGGCTGGTGGAAACCAGACAAGGATGACCTCATCTTCCTCGTTCAATTACTGTGTCTCATCACAATGTATTTGAGTTCAAGCAAAAAAGTATTTCCACCATAAAAAGAGCTCTAAGGTGGGCTGGAGGCTCATGTCAGAATCCTTGTATGGACCAAGGTGGTGGATCAAAGAGAGTTTGATGCTGCGGCTCCAGACATCCAATAATAATCCATGCAGCACTCGGTCCACTACCAACAACCAGGCAAAAAATGGCAGCACTCAGAGCGGTCATCTTCATCGTATAGAATGACACACACACATCCTGCAGAGCCAGCGTCCTGTGTCAGTCGTCATCATCAGACAGGCAGACAGACAAGCGGTCAGTGACTAACCTGTAATGTGTCGCCTTCTATGGAGGTCACAACCATCAGACGATGATTTCTTCTGTCTTCATATCCTCCCTTCCTCATTTTCTTCCACTTTGCTTATGTCATCACACTTGTTCACAAGGATTCTCTCAAAAAACAAACACCATTTGTTTGTTCAGGTGCTTTAAACGGAAAACTTGATGATGTTATTTGTTTGTTTGGGAGTTTTCGACTTGTAGTTTGGGCAGTTCGTGTTACTGTGAAGAGATTTGCAAATGAACACAAAATTTGAGATCAGGAATGATTTTGGTGTTAAACATTCTAGTGTTCATGTGTGATAAATTGTGTCTGAGCAGAGTTTGACTGCATGCAGGTCAAATGAGCTAACATGTTGCTTCTGGCTAGCTGTTTTGTGCTAAAATATGCTATCCGCCTTCTGGCTGCAGCTTCGTAGCATCATTCCTCTCATGTAACTCTCACCAATAATGCTAATAATTCCCTAAAATGCTGACCTAGGCCTTTGCTGAGCTCCTGAGGCCGAAGGAAGGCTAAGGAGAAGGTTGTTCTCCGTGTCACTTTGGAGGCACCAGGGGTGAAACGAGGGAGCTGTCTGGATGCTAATGAAGGTGTTACTGCAACAATAAAGACATCCTTTTTTGAAGGAACCCAAATGGAGTCAGGCTCTTTGGCAGGACGACATGATGCTGCATTCGTGCCAGCAAATCCGTCTTGAACTGAATGGAGGTGGACTGAATAGAAGAGAAAAGAATTGAATCAGGAGAGACGGGGAGGTAGAGCGAGCATCGCAAGCTAATGAAGCATGTAAGAAGGATTTGAATGGTTCTCCAACCTGAGTGGCCTCCTGTTAGCAGAAACTCAGGCACTGCTGATGCTTTCATGAAGTCACCCCCACCACACATAAAAAAAAAAAAAAAAAAAACAATCCAGGATGGAACCCCACTCCCCCAGTCTGATTTGGTGTGGGTTGAGCAGCAGAAAATTCATCCGTCAGCAGAGACGAATGAAATGAAGGAGAACTGCTCAGAGGATGGAACATTGGAACATTAAAGTTTGGTCTTTTTTGGTTCAACTCATTTTGTGAACTTTGTAAACTGGAAGCAGTGAGCATCTATTGTGTGAGAGCTAGCTAACATTTAACATACTGCCCTTATAGGGGCTCAAATGAAGATGGGAGGAAGAGGATGGTGGGGAAATGAAATGACATTCTGCTGCCAGAACTTCCCTTATCAGGCGCCTGCAGATTGCCATGACAGAATTGGACAAGGCCGCCCCGCTCCCCATAGTTTGTGTATTTATTGTTTGTTGGTTAAAAAACATAAAGAGCCAATAATGCATTGTGTGGAGATATTTAGGCAGGAAGCTCCAGTGGAGAGAGGAGAATGAGGGAGGAGGGAAACAGAACTGATTTAGTTTGCTGGTGACACTTTGCCCTTGAGGACTCACTTGTAGTTACATGCTCTGCTGAATGCCACAACGTGGAGAGGATACATAAGAAAAAGACGGCTTTGCATGCACTGCCTGGAAACACGTTTATCTCCAACAACACAGTCTGGCAAATAATGACAAAAATCCGATGTTCAGATAGGAGGGCTGGCAGCAGAGGAAGGGGGATTATCTTTAATTAACGATCCTAAGTATGATGTCGGACAAAGATCGGATGCCACAGAGTCGGTTTGGTGGGAGGGATTTTATTCACAGGGGAAACTGAAGGCGATAAAAAAAGAGGAAATAAACAGCAGGATTTGTTTCTTCTTGAAATTTATTTTGAGTTTAATGAGAAGCAATTAGAGGCAGAAAATGTTTTCTGACTTTTAAAACACATTAAGGGAATCCTAATTGTTGTATTCCTCCTGTGCAGAGTTCATTTTACCTCAAGAAAGTATTGCATCCCTGGGATGCGCTTCAAAAAAAAACTGTTCATCCCAACATGCATCCCAAAAGTGATAACAGAATATGTGCTAGAAGCTGTGTGAAAGGATCGGGTTTTTCCGATAGTACAATATAAAACTAAACAAAGTTTTAATTTGAATGATTCCATTAATAACGACGTCATACCTGTTTAAGTGAAAAGAAAAAAAGTAAAATTATATATTTTTATGAAAATGTTACAACCTGTGGTCATTCTTAAAAAACAGTTTTAGAAATAAGTTTTAGAAAGATGTAGTAGTTGTTTTCACTTTTGCTTTTCACTCAATAGTTTTCTTTGCCTTTAAGTCATATATTCTCCTGTGGATACTCTACCACGCTTGAAAGAACCTTCTTCACACACAGATTTTTTGTAATTTGTGTGTGGAGAAATTTGTCATTATTTTGTTTTGGGTGCTGACATTTGGTCGTGCCTCAACCATGGAAACAATCGCGTCCATTATGGCAAAAAAGTTTAGATTTTTTTCTGGTTTTCGCTTGCCTTGTTCTGCGTCTTTATCAGTACTATCCACAGTGATATCTGTCAGTAATATCTCTCTTTTTCTTCATTAACTTTTGAATGTATTTTATTCAAGAAAGCACTCATTATCAGTTGTTTTTTCACCAACTTTCGCAGCTAATTCGGAGCAATGCTGATCATCAATAAATTAACCTTTATTTGTAGAGTGCTTAATCACGTCGAAGGAAGGCTAAGGAGAAGGTTGTTCTCCGTGTCACTTTGGAGGCACCAGGGGTGAAACGAGAGGAGCCGTCTGGATGCTAATGAAGATGTTACTGCAACAATAAAGACATCCTTTTTTGAAGGAACCCAAATGGAGTCAGGCTCTTTCGAAGACATTTCGAAGCGCATAAATAGACAGAGACACACATCAGCAGAGCAGATACAGAGCTTGAGCTCAGGCTTTAGTTGGTTTAGGTCCTCTCCAGCTTTACTCTAGAACAGTGGTTCTTAACCTTGTTGGAGGTACCGAACCCTGCCAGTTTCATATGCTCACTCACCGAACCCTTCTTTAGTAAAAAAAATAAAATATTTTTTTTAATTTAAGGCATAAGTGTATGTTTTACTGGTGTATTTAATGAATTGTGCATTAATGTCACCTTTTTCAAAGAACAAAACCAAGACAGTGCATGAACTCACATGAAATGAGCTATACCTGCAAATCAGTGTGATTTCTGCTGTTGTTATTGAGAAACCAGTTCAGATATGCGTGGCTTCACCTTGGTAAGTGCTACTCTGATGTCATTTTCACAGCGAAGTCTGTTTCTTTTGTTTTCCATGCAGCTTAAGGAAGTGTTCCTTTATTTTTGCCAGTGCAAGACTAGAGTTGCTCAACTTGGCATTGCAAATCATGCAGAATGCTGACTCCCATCACGTTACGTTACACAGTACATATAAATTTACGTTCTTCTTCTTCTTTTCCTTTCGGCTTTTCCCTTCAGGGGTCGCCACAGCGAATCAATTGCCTCCATCTAACCCTGTACTTTGCATCTTCTTCTCTCACACCAACTACCTTCATGTCCTCTTTCACTACATCCATAAACCTCCTCTTTGGTCTTCCTCTAGGCCTCCTGCCTGGCAGTTCAAAACTCAGCATCCTTCTACCAATATATTCACTATCTCTCCTCTGGACATGTCCAAACCATCTCAGTCTGGCCTCTCTGACTTTATCTCCAAAACCTCTAACATGTGCTGTCCCTCTGATGTACTCATTCCCTCACATATAAATTTACGTTAATAATAATTATAATAATGGATTAGATTTATATAGCGCTTTTCTGGACACTCAAAGACGCTTTACATTGGATCAATTATTCATTCACTCCTCATTCATACTTGGTGACGGTAGACTACGTGTGTATCCACAGCTGCCCTGGGGCAGACTGACGGAGGCGTGGCTGCCAATCTGCGCCTACAGCCACCGGAATGATCACACACATTCACACACCAGCGGGTGCCCCACTGGAAGCAAGGGGGGTAAAGTGTCTTGCCCAAGGACACAACGACAAATGACTCGGCGGGAGCGGGAATCGAACCGCTGATCTTGAATCATTGACCCGCGATACCACTGAGCCACGGCCGCCCGTTGCACATATTCGTCCGACCACTTTCTTTATTTTGTTCAACACAGTTGCTATGAATTAAATTAAGAAAGCAATCAGATGACGTACCATCATGACAGGCATAAATCGACTACTGAGTGCTCAAAATCCCATGTAGCACAGGTAGGCTAATCGATGTAGCGTCACGTGATCACCTGCAGCCAGTGATGGCTAAGGGGGGCGTGTCATCACGAATTGACACAATGTGTCAAACGTACACAGTGATTCGACACATTGTGTCGGGTGTTTTGTCTTGACCTCCGTCTCCGCCGAAACTCTGAGACCGACTCACCAAACCCTTAGGGTTTAATCGAACCCAAGTTAAGAACCACTGGTCTAGAACCAATCAACCCTATGGACTGTGTGTGACACCTGTTAGCCATTTAGCCAAGTGGCTAAATGATGAGCCAAACTGTTACTGTGTTATATAACCTGATCCATGAGTTTGAGAGATGATTAAATGTGTGCCCTGGGGCAGATGCACCAATTTTTTGGATGACATGTTTTGGTGTCCAGACCATCAAGACTAAATAAGTGAGGACAGATTTTTTTAGGGATGGTTTCTATTTTTAGTTCCACTGCAGAAAGCTGCCGAAACTTCAGCTGAAATTCTTCTTCTGCTGCTCAATAACTGCAGTTTTGCTGTGTTGAAGTCCTGGCTGGGATGGAGAATGGTCTGTATAACTCTCACACACGGCTTATTGGTTGCCTCTAGAGTGAATTGTGTGTAAATCTCTGTGGACTGAAATGTAAATGTAGACATGGGAGCAACGGAGAGGAGATTCAGACTCTGAGCAGACAGATGAGGACTCAAACCTGTGACTGGAGAGAGGGAAAGCACTTGTTAGGGGCCGTGCGTGTGTGTGTGTGTGTGTCAGTCAGAGCTGCATGCTCAGCAGGAGATTATTGCATTGATGCCCACGAGGCAGCAGCTGCCTAAATGACTGTGTGTGTACTCTGTTTTTTTTGTGATTCAGTGTGTGTGTGTGTGAGCTGCATTAGGTTTTCTGTGTGTGTGCGTGTGTGTGAATGGCGTAACACCCTGAGGAAGGTGGCCGTTTAATCTATTATTCAGGATCTCTACTAAACACATTAATTAGAGCCTCAGGTTGAGACTGTGCTCGGCGGTTTCGATACAAACCTCAAATCTGCTCTTTTTGTTTGAGCTGAACGTCGGCTTGTCGACCCCGCGGACCTTTAAACCTGGAGTTTGTCTCCTGAGCTCTTGAAGACAACCAGCAGGGAGTATAAAATCGAAGCAGCTGGTTTGTGCACTCACAAATGGATGCATCCTGCCCCATTTCTAATTTGTCGTCCATTTTCATCACCATTTCCACATCGTTTTCCACTGTTTGATGTTTAATACCGTCGTCTGGATGCTCTTATCCTGCCTTGAGTGGAGAATCGTGTCGGCCTTTTGTGCTACCGACTGTTTATCTCTGGAGGCACTTAACTTTTCGATGAGCATCCTATTGACGTAAACATCATGGATCATTTAGTGGCGAAGCCGAACACCACATCGCCGCTGTGGGCACATTATGGTTTGAAGCCAAATGGAAGAAGGAGAGTCAGATTACTTTGAGGAGGAGATTTCTAGAATCTGCAGGCGCAGTTAAAACCTCTCATACCACCAAACGTTTGCTGAAACTTTACGACAAGCATAAATATAAACATGGTGCCATTAAGTAATAATCATTTTGTTATTTTGTTGTGTGGATGGTTTTAAAAATCTCATTTTTCATTACTTTTTTTTTGGTTTATCGTATCTTTAACCCGGCATCGTATTGAAGTGTGACTCGAGCGTATCGTCTTGTCTTCTGGCCGTCGGTTGAGGCTTTGTGGGTCATGGACTTCCTCTCAGTCACCTGCCAAACGTCTCTTTCCTCAATCATTACCCGTGGCAGACGGAGAGAGGATCGGATGCGTTACGAGGGTGAACAGCTCTGTGGGTAGACCCGGCCTCAGCTGTGAGCCCCACGGCGTTCGGTGTCGTCTTTGGGCTGTGTTTAAATAAAGCTCTGTCTGAGGGCCTCAGGTGGCAAGGAGTGAGATGTTTGACTGGAGGACCCTCGGTGGGACGAGGAGAGGTCGGCTCAGTCTCTGCTTGTTAAGTAGAATGTCCTTGTGGAGCGGTAAGAGTTTAGGGGGTCAGTTGAGAAGGGTTGGTTATTCACTCCTGCCTTCAAGCAAGTCTCACACTTCAGTCACAGAGATTTGATTAAAATTACGATGTCAAAAAACATTAATGCACCTGACTTCTCGCTCGGCTTCTTCCTGTTTCACATGATCTTCGATGGCCAATGAAGTTTCCCAGACTCGTCAGCAGGAACAGCTAGCTCTTTAATTGATTGATTTATTAATTGATTAAAGACAAACAGTTCATGTGTCAATAATGTGTGGTGCTCGTCCCATCATCCCTTCAACCCAGGACCTGGGTCTCACACCTGGACCGCCGTCACAACCGCAGATTCCCAAAGCTCACATCTTTCTCTCTCTGCTGCTCGACACCCCCTTTGATGACCAAGTCTGTCATTCCAGTGGGACGGCAGCGCTAATGTTAAGAGACAGATACCTCGTTAGCATGATTGCATCGGCCCACAGGCGATGGACTATTGTTAGCATGATAGCATGGCCCCAGAGGGAACAGTTATTTCCAGCGTTAGCCCGCTCAGAGGGACCAGGCTTGTTGTTAGCATGTTGGCGCTAGCCGACGGGGATCTGAAGCTGCACCAAGGACACACAACGGATCAGGATGTTGGTGAACACACGCTGTGTGTTTGATGTTTTGCATGATCGTCTGCTCATTTAATTCACTTTACATTTGAACAGTTTAGCTTCGCAAACTGAACAGTTTTGTTCTGGATGTGTGCATTTCCGATTAGTCTTTGAAATCAACGTTAATATTTTACACACAGATTTGAATTTCTTCTAAATGTGTGTTTGGTTCATCAAATACCGGTTAGGCCTCCATTTCTGACTCTTCACTGGTGAACTGAAAACTTTCAGTGTGTTAAGACGTAATTATAAAGATTTTTTTTTCTAAATAAACTTAATGTTACGTAAAAGCCAAATGGAATATCATAATTTACTAATTCAATTTTTATAGTCAATAAAAAATCACCAACTTCATCCATTAAAAAACCTCAAATATAAACATTCTGTAAATGTGTAACCTGCCTCTGCAAGCAAGCAAACAAACAAAAAACCAACAACCAAACAACAACAACTACTTTCTGATTGAATTATTTTAAGCCGTTCATTAACGATCATAATAACACTTTATTCTTATTTATAGCGTCACCTTCAGGATAGCTGATATTTGAACCAAACCTCGACGAATCTACAAAAGGACATTGGGTGTTTTTGACTGGATTTTCTGGCTGATGGTGCGGATCAAGTTTTTTTAAAGCCCAGAAGTCCATAAAATAAGACAGTGATTCACTGAATGACTTGTGCTGCTTCAGCAGTGAGCATTATTTGTCTTAAGTCTTAATCCCTGGCTGCAAAGGAACCCCGGCATGAGGAGTAATTTGATTACAGCCATTGTGTGTGTGGGGATTTATCACGCAGAGGCCTTTTGTGAAAAACAGGAAACTTTATCAGCGACACAGCAGCAGATAAGTGAGCAGCAGAAATTAGGTCTGTCTACTGTGAAGATAAGACTCTGTCATCTGTTAGCTTATTACCAAATGGAGATTTTCCGTTGCTGCAGATTAAAACGCAGACAAAGGCAGATAAAACAATAAACAGGCATGAGAGATGACGGTGGGAGTGTTGTTTTAGAGGCAAATGGGGAGAGCTTCATTAGAATGCATTTGGAGTAAATATAACTTAAATATCACCTTCTGCCTCAGAAGGAAACATTCCCATAGAATAAAAGAAGAATAAATGAGCTGAGTTTTACTGTACTTTGTTTGGTGACCTTGGTTTTAGGGCAAAAAAGGGAACTGGAGCTTGAAAACAAGACAGACAATAAGCCAAATGGCATTAATGTAAAGGGGAAGCTGCATAAGAAGAGGACAGAAGGTGAAAGAGAGGGCAGCGGATGGAGGGATGCATACTGACAGAGGGAGGAGTGGGAGGTTAAATAAAGGTATGGGATGTATGGAATTGAGTTTTTGCCCTGTGGATGTTCGGCTGAACGCAACAACCATGTGACCATCAGATTTTAGCTTCAGCCCGAAGGACATTTAGATGGTGAGTTTTGATTTTGGCATTTCTTCCTTGACTTTCAGCAGGATTGCACAAAAACCGCTGGACAGGAATCGTGAAATTCTGTCGAATGGCGGCAGAAAGGAAACTGTTAGGGTCTGGAAGAAAGAACAAAGGTTTCTTCTACCTTTTGTGAATCTTGTTTTCAGCTTTATATTAATTTCATATTAATCTTGGCCTTTTATACATCAAATTGATTATCATTCCTTCTTTCCCTCCTGTCTGTGTGACGTTTGAAAGCAGGGTATGACAGAAGATAGAAAATGTTGAATCACTGTCCTTAAACTGGTTTTATCTTGAAACAGGTGAGGACACAACTGTTTTAAAAATTCTCTCTCCGTCTGTCCCAGTCTGCTCCCAGTTCTCCAAGGGAGTGTACGCCATCATGGGGATGTACGACCGGCGGACCGTTAACATGCTGATGTCTTTCTGCGGCTCTCTGCACGTCTGTTTCGTCACGCCGTCCTTCCCCATCCAGACCAACAATCAGTTCGTCCTACAGCTGAGGCCCCAGCTCCAGGAGCCCCTCATGGCCCTGCTGGACCACTTCTCCTGGGTCAGGTTCGTCTACATGTACAGCTCCGACTCAGGTGAGTGCCACAGCACAAATGTTCCTTCAAAGCTGAACCACAAATAAAACTCCACGCTTCTGTCGCACTTTTTCTCATCGTGTTCAAACCACTACATTTGAAAAGGTTTTTAGATAATGTTTATCCTAAATTTGGCGGTTTATGTGTGATCAGTGTGTGTACAGAGATCACAAGCTCTCGTCTTGTCTAGCATGTAAAGGCGTTCTCCTCTTCCCCTGACAGAATGGCGCAGACGCTGTCAGTGCACAAGTTAGAACGAGGATTTAAACTGTCAATAATGTTTTCACAAATCACCTTGGGATCTCGGGGCGTCTGTGATATTAAACATCAGAACGCTGACTCTACACCATTTGAGAACCCATCGTAATACAAACCTCCAGCTTTTTTGAGTCAAACCAACAAACTTGGAGCGTAAGGAGAGAGGAAGTGTGTTCTATCTAGTGTCTCCCCACGGCCTCAGATCCGATGTTACGGTCCATTTGACAGCTGGTGGCAGACTCCGTCTAACCGTATTTCCTTTTACATCTGGCCAGGAATCATCGGTGGAAGTCTATCTGGCGTAATAATGCGTAACTGTCCGTCTCGGCGGTGCAGTCTGTCTGATGTTATTACTCCTCGACATCTGCCGAGGAGACGTTAGATATTTATTGGAGGCGGAGGGGCTTTCCTGAGGCTGGGACTGGAATGCAACCCTGGATGACAACCGCTGCCTCGTGCCTGTACGTCAACACACGGCGTCCCCGTTGGTGGTTAAAGGGGGACAGAATAATCCATGAGCAGAAAGAGAGAAGATGAGGCGCTGTGAGAAGTTACGATTAGCCTAAGACTCAAACACTCAGTCAGTTACAGAGAAGTACTCGAGTATCTGCAGGATAATTCATCACGCTGTGAACCTAAAACTTTCATTCAATACGTAAACGCTCATATAGATGGAGAAAATGATTGTCATCCTGTAGTTATCCATCTGTCTGGTTGCCATGGATACAGCCTTGCAGTAATGCCCGCTCTCTGTGCACTGACTGATTGCTGCGAATACGCAGTTGTTCCAGTGATTGTTTCACGTACTAGAAGAACCGAGTTCGATTTCACGCAAACTGGAAATGATTATTGGAAATGATTTTGTTTTTCTTGTTGGAAGATGATAGACATTTAACCCAAAATGATGAAACTGAAGTAATATTTTTTCCCCCTTGAGGTGTAAAGGTGCGTTCACACTCCCATTCATGGACTCCATGGTAGCGGTTGGCACCAGTGAAACACGCGATAAAGAAATGGAAGTAGAGGAGCTCCTGGTGCAAAACTATTGTCGCTGAAATCTTTTTGTCTCGCTCTATCTGAACACTCGCTGTCCTCCTTTGACCTCCTCTTCCTCCTCTCCTGTCCAGAGGTTTTAGAGAGCTTTTACTTGTTCCTCCTTCCACTCCTACAGTCTTTCATTTTGCTCTATTTCTTGCGATCCTTCCGTCAGTGTTCCTGCAAACGAGGTGTTTAATCCCCAGTGGTTTATGTGCTCAGCCATCTCCTGTATTGATTAAACATGAAACAGCGGTCTGGAGCACAGGGAGACACATCTGGGGTCTGTTCATGCCAGCGTCAGAGCAGACCGTGTGTAATTGAACATAAAATTGATTTGGAGTTTGAGCGTGATCGAGCTAACCAGCGGCCGAATGGGTGAAGCACAATAGTTTGTCTTTTATCTTTCTTTTAATGAGCACTTTATTTTATTGAGCGTCAACATTGATGTTTCTGTTTGTCTTGATGATGAGGTGGCGTGCTGGGTTTTACCTGATCGATCAATTTCACAGCACTCCTGCAGGAGTTCAGGACTTCACGGCAATAACAAGTTGCCGTGTTACCTTGTAGGACTCCGAGCTGATCCGCAGGCCAAGCCAGAACAGACTGAGACAAAACATGCCAGATGGATATAAATAGCGTGAGTTGTCTCCATCTTTGGGGGGTCGGCCCCACGTTGGCTCTGAGTTGGCCTCATGTTGGCCTTCTATTGGTCCTGAGTTGTATCAGAGTCAATGAGCATCTGAGGACAGATGGAGCTGATGCTGTAAGACTGTGAAACAGCTCTGCTGGGAGGAGAATAATAGCCGAGGAAACACTCAGGTGCACTGCTGAGGAGTCTCCTCCTCCTCCTCTTCCTCCTCTTCCTCTCCTCTTTCAGTGCATTATTCGTAAATGCATGCAGGATGTTTATGTAAATGAGATGCAGAAAGGAGCACAGATGAGTGTCTATAAATCTCCTCTTTCTGTCTGTCTCTCCTACATCTCCTCTATTTTTAACGTTAATCTCTCATCATTTCTGCATCTGTGTGTTGCTGTCTGTCTCCTTGCCGGTGAGTGTGTGTGTGTTGCTCTGCTGTATGTCTAATTGAAGGTTATACATTATTATCAACCCACACTTGACTCGTCTTGCGTGTGTGGGTTTGTGAGGCTTCACAGTGGCTGTAAACACTGTCACTGTGTGGATGCTAATGAGCAGCTACCTTTCAGAGGTCATCATATGATCTAATGTCACATTGCAGCTGCCACAATCCGAGTTATTCCGTGTCCGTTTGTCTCCTTCCTCTTCCTCAGCAGCAGTTAACTCTTCACTGGGTGGCCAGAAGTATATGGACAGCCCAGCGTATGCTGTACTCAACTATATTTCAACTATTTAGTGATGCGAATAAGTGGCACTAGACAAGACGATTATGGTTGTCTGGTTTACAAGAAAACAGATGGATGGGTGGATCAGGTCTAGTATGTCTCAGGTTTATTCAGGTCAGTTGTGTTTTGAAAACCAGTGGATAGAAGAATAATATTTGATTCGTTTTGAATGTCTGCATTTAGGCTTCAGTTCGAGCCTGTTAAGGTCATCCACATCAAACTGGGAGAACATTTCCTTCGTGGAGCTGCTGGAGCGTGTTGCACCAGCTGCTCTTAAGGTCTTGAGCTGCACGTCTTCACAAAATGAGGAGTTATACGTCACTACAGATATTCTAAACACAAACACGGATGAATGACCGACAGAAGCTTCGTCTCTGTCCACAAACGCCTGAAGTCAACCCTCCTCCTCAGAACCGAGCTGGGGTTCTAAAAACAGTAAAGTGGAATATTGCCAATCCCTTCAATAATTCCAAAAATGGCTGTTATGTCTAGTTTGATGCAATCATGTTGAAATATTTTAATATTGCTTGGAACTACTCATGACTTGTTATTATTGTCAGAGCACCGATTAGCTAAAAGAAAATAGCGTTTCTGAGAACTCAGGCCTGCCGATGGAGCTTTTTGTTTTTTCCTGTCCGGTTAATTATTTCTGATGATGGCGTCCATCAGCTCTACAGTCAGGAATAATGAGGTGTTCATCTGCTGCCTCAGTCGTGAACAGTGTTGTAATTTGTCTCTTTGTTTCAGGGTAAACAGTACAGTTGCAGCTAGTGTGTCGTATAATTGGATTCTCAAGGGCTAAGTATGGTTAGAATGCACACACACACTTACATACACACCGAGACACATTGAGGTGATAACCCCGGAGGGGGGTGGGTGTGTGTGTGTGTGTGTGTGTGTGTGTGTCTGTGTGCGTGCGTGCGTGCACCAGACGGTATCTCTGAAGTTGTTTTACTTTGTCTCTCTGTTCATCTCTCTAATCTTTGAAGTCTGTCTGAATTTTGCTGACTTGTCTTTTGAACCGTGTGTGTGTGTGTACATGCGTGTGTGAAATTGCTGATGTGATTTGCTGCATTTTGAATTGTAAGTTTGTAAAACAGTGCAGACGAAATGCAAGGGTGCTTTAATTTTTCTGCCACTAGGGGACAGGAAATTATTTAGGATGATATACTATAATAATATAAGCGTCACTTTTATTGGGCGATTTCTCTCGTCCAAAGTGATGAGAGTTTTGAATAAGGAATTATCTTAGCTTCCCTTATATTAAAGTTTCTTTCCAATAATTTATTTATTTATTTTTTTGCTGTGTATGTTTGATAGAATGCCGTAAAGTTTGTCATATGATTCTTTTCATTCAGCCCCGCCATGAGCGTTGAGTTGCTGTGAAATTTTCCTTGCTGAGGTTAGCATTTAGCACAACCTAGTAGAACTACTAGCATTGCTGTGGAGTGCTATTTTTCCCTGCATCAGGTCTTCCAGGTTTGATCGTGACACCAAACAGTTCATTGTGTTTCTGCTGACAGTATGACTACATGGTTTGGATTTTCTGCTGTAGTAATTGATTTTAGTTCAGGAGGGGAGATAAAAGACTCAATTCTATCCTGAAAACCTTCTAAAATAAAATTCATCAGAAATAATTCCTCGTCACCGTCATTATTTTTTTCTAATCCACATCAGTCCACTTCAAGAAAAATAAAAACATCACGTGTCGGGGTTGTCTCAGAGTGGAGCAGCTTTTTGATGTTAAACCCAGACCAAATCCAGCCTGAGGCAAACAGCAAACATCACAAGAGTTTGATTTCAGTGGAAAAAAAAAAAAAACAGCTTGACATTCAGTTTGAGGAGCCAGAGCTTCTCCACATCACATGAAAAACATCCCAGCGTGGCTGTGTGCTCGCCAGCTTCACCAACAGGGCCAAAATGTCTCATCTGCATGTTTTGTGTCTTTATATTGAGCAGAAATAGACATTGCTGCTTTTAGCCACTGTTAGCATTTGGCTTTAACTTTGGCCTCTTTCTAAGATTGTCAAATGTGATTTCTCCTGACGAAGTGATGTTTGCAAATGTGCTGTTTTTGCAGCGTGGTAGCTTAGTGATCTACTCATTGGAACGTCGTCACTTTAATTTCCTGCTTTCTCCACGCTCCTCTTTGGGTCCGCGCGGGTCGCCATGGCGTTTCCACGAAGACGTGGATGGTCGTTGCTCGTGATGAGCAGGTGGTGCCTTGCATGCTAGCCTCTGCCACCGTGACTGGGTGGAGGCTGGATGGCGTTGTAAAGCACTCAGCAGTGAGTCAGACTAGAAATGCGCTCTATAATTACAGTCCATTTACCATCTGTAAAGGCACCATTAACGCTGAATACAGGTTGTGGAGTGACGCACGCTTCCATCAAGATTACGCTCACAAGCATTTTAGCGCAATAGAAGGCAATTAAACTCCAGCCGTCGTCCAATATGAGCGACATCCTGGGTTTGATTCCGGTAGCAAAATCACATTGAAATGAGATTAAAATTCCATTGCATCATAAAAGGATGAAACCGGTTATGTTTTAATGTTGTTATGCAAAAACACAGAATTAGATAAGACACTTTTTTCAGCATCATTCCATCTTGTTAGATCACTGCAAACTTGTAGCTTGTTAAAAGGAAACTTAAGTCTCCATAAACTTCCTAGAAACCCTTTTTCTTCACGATTGTTTCAGATTTAACTGCTTTTGTTTCTCGCAGGTCTGTCGGTTCTGCAGAGGATTCTGGACACGGCAGCAGAGAGAACCTGGCAGGTCACCTCCGTTAATCTGGACACGCTGACGGAAACGGCCTTCATCAAGCTGCTGGCGGATCTGGATCACAAGAAGGACTTTCAGATCATCATCAACTGTGAGCTGGAACGACTCAACTCCATCCTGAACCTGGTAAAATACCCACTGATGTCGATAAATCACGTTAGTCTGACCTGTGTGAAAGCAAGAACAACAATCTCAGCCGATGTTTCTGAAGCAGGGGTTTAGTTGTTGTCTTTCTGTTTGTTTCTCCGGCAGCGCTGCCCACTTTACTCCACTCATGCACAACATTTCCATCACGGAACAGATTTTCCAAACTTTAGTTTTTCTGTTTCTATTTGTCTTTTGTTGTTCCCACTATGCCTTCCATCCTCAGAGCAGCAGAATGTTCTGCAGAATGTTTTTGCCCTCGCAGCTTTTTCACTGAGTTTTCATTTTCATACTGAACCGTTCGATTTCAGCGTCACTGGTAATTGGATGCTTGGAGAGAAAGAGAAAAGAGAGTGTTGGCGAAAAATGTGGAAATATTATGGAATAGTTTTTTTTAGAGCAGGTCCAATTAAACCGCTTAACGATTTGCAGGCAGTCCAGCTAGATGAGATGAACCTGTCACATCATGACCTACAGGTCAGTCACTGGGGTTCAACTTCCACCAACATGTAAAGAGTGATTTTTTTTTTTTTAACAAAGCAATTAGATATTTATTTACATCAACATTCATATTCATATCTCTGAATTTTTAATATTTTTGCTGGTTATTAGTGAAGATACAAAGCAGCCATCCTTCATTGACGCAGCATCTGCATTCTGATATCACACAAATGAAGTGGTAGGACCAGGGAGGACTGGACCTTTGTCTTTGTCATGCCTCGTCCAACGGGGGCATTTAGGGTCACTTTTGTTCGCCTGAACGCAACAGGCTGGACGGGAAATCTGGTCCACACTTCCTCAAAAGGAATTGGACTTGATTTCAACTAAAAACCACATGCAGTACCTACCAGGTTGCTTCCCAGCCTTCCTCAGACTTCAGAGACAGCTGCTTCCACCCCAGGTTGTGTATTGCTGCAATAATAATGCATGTTTGCCACAGACTCTCGCAGCACACCTGGACTTGCGTCACACTGGTGTTTTGGAAACCACTGTTGTATCTGGCTCAGAGCCGCGAGCTGTAAACACGAGTTCTTCTGCTGCAGCTTGACTGGATGGAGCAGGACAGCTGGAGAGCTACTGTCAGTCCTGGCCATGCTGCTGAATTATTTGGCTTGCCGTAGGAAGGAGGCGCAGCAGACAAAGAAAGGACACGTGCCCAGAGACCAGGCATAACTAAGGGAAATGTCCCTCCTGCTGAATGGCAGCTGGCTAGCAGAGGCTAAAGTATCAGGTGGTGTTCGATAAGGAAAACGCTTCTTTATTATATGGGACAATAAAGAACTTCAAAGAATCATGAAACCCATGTTAGCAGCTCAACAGCTGGGCTTTTAGCTTCATGCTAACATCAGTTGTGATGATTTTTATCCTTGTATTTCTGTCCTTTACTTGGATTTTATTAAATCCCAACAATAAGAAGGATAGGAGGCAAGATGAGGATGCGAAAAGGGTTTAGGAGGATTGCGGTTCTCCTCCATGTCCTTCTTCAAGTTAAACTCCGCAGCCCAGCTGCTTTAGTGGAGATTCATCAACTGATGCTCGCTAACAAGACCTGAGAGGGAGTCAGCACCTGCTTCCTCCTCTTTCTCCTCCTCCTTCCCTCTCTGCATCTGTTTTTCTGTCCACCTCCTCTTCTTCATCTTCCATACAATTTCTCTTTTTACTCTGCACCTCAATTTCCTCTTTCTCTCCCCACTTTGCCTTTTTCTCTCCTTCTCTTCCTTTCCTGTCGTCCGCCATCAATCCGAGGAGACTCAGTCTCTCATTCTTTCCATCTCTGCCTGATAGTGAAGACGGGCAATTAATTCCTCAAAGAGGAGTTTGAGTCCTCCAATTAGCAGCTGTTTGAGGGGACACACGCATGCAGGAGACTGTGATGAATGAGTAATGGATGCTTTTTATCACCATCAGAAACATCAGAAGAAATCATTAGCATATCATTTATGCTAACTTGTATGTTCCTCAGATTGCTGCTCAGAAGAGACACTTGAAGAGCTACCATTACATCCTGGCCAATCTGGTGAGTCGCACTTCAACGGGATTACTGGATCTACAGCCCCAGTTCCGTTGGTCAAATGATGTGTGTGTGTGTGTGTTTGTGCGCGTGCGGCAGGGCTTCTTGGACTTGAACATCACGGAGTTCCAGAAGCTGGGACCGAACGTGACGGGCTTCCAGCTGGTCAACCAGTCGGATCCGGCTGTGGTGAAGATCAACCAGGACTGGATGGAATTCGACAACAAAGATGTTAAGCTGGCCCGAAGGAGGCTGAAAGTACGCAGTACAGTATTTTCTGCACTATAAGTCGCACTGGATTATAAGGCGCACTGTAGGTGTATAAGAAAATTATAGGCTTTTCGGTGCGCCTTATAGTGAGGAAAAAACTGTATTCAGAAATACCCATCAGCGTCCTCCTTATTTTAAATCTACATGAAGTTTAACGGCTTTTATCTTGAAGAAAATAATCGTTTGTTTTACTTCCTATCTGTTTCACAATGAAAGTGTAGTAATGTGAATCAACAGGGTATTTTGTTAGCGCTAACGGTAAGCAAACATTCTGACTGATATTCTGCAGCTGTGTCACAGCTGCAGAATATCAGTCAGATCAAATCACAAACAGAAGGTAATTTGATTCCCATCCAGAAAGGCTTCACCATTAATGACAATAAACAAAAATAGAGGATTGTTTACTGAATATAAATGTGTTGAACAGCTGCTTATGATGAATGTCTTGTCATGAAGAGATCCAATGTAACATTAATCTTCTGAACTTCTTCATCTTCTTCAGTACACAGGCGCCTTGACGTACGATGGCGTCAGTGTCATGGCGATGGCTTTCCAGAACCTGCGGCGGCAACGCATTGACATCTCTCGCCGTGGCAACGCAGGGGAGTGTCTGGCCAACCCGCCCGCCCCCTGGGGACAAGGTATCGACATACAAAGAGCGCTGCAACAGGTACGCAAACACTCGCAGGTGTACAATGTCCTCATGTGCGTGGACACCCAGTCAACACAGTGTTGCGTGTTTCCAGGTGCGTCTGGAGGGGCTGACAGGTCGAGTTCAGTTTGACGAGCGAGGGCATCGAACCAACTACACCCTAACGGTGATGGAGCTCAGCCACGTGGGGCCTAGACAGGTGCGGCGCCGCTCATTGTGTCCCTTTTCTCGGACGGAGCCGCGTTGTGCAGCGAGCGGCACGTTTTCACCGTATCAGCTCATTTTAATAATTAGCGCCCTCTCCTCTGATTAAAGGTGTGATCATCAGTGAAATCAGCTGCTGCAGCGTTTGTTTTTGTAAAAAACCTGCAGCTCAGCTAAACTCCATCCCCACACAACATTACAGCCTCACTTTTCTTTGTAATGAGGTGAAAATCCTGCTTGCTTTGTAGTTTAGCAGACGACTCACAGAGGCTTCAGTGGTGACATTTTGAAGCCTGGCATTTAGGTTCACTTGCCACCGCCGTCGGTCGGATCAGGTCAGCTGGAGGCCAAACACAGGAAGCGTTTCACCTCTCAGCTCTGTATTTAAGATGCATACTGAGCAGTGATTCCATACGTAAAGCACTTTCCATCAGGGTCATGTCAGTAGGGCTGTGGAATTATGTAAATGGTGGGGTTGCATTCCCTTTCAGATGATCACATCTGCTGGTTCTGTTTGTGGTTTGTTGGTGGTTGAAGAACTGGTTTGGTTTCAGTTACAATCTCCACTTCTTTTACTGTTTTTTGGAGCCATGTATGACGTAACATATACCACTCTTTAGGTTGTTTTCTGATAAAATCTGATGACTTGTTGTCTAACGCTGTCACTACCCTGTGTTCAGATTGGCTACTGGAATGAGAAGAGAGGCTACGTGAGCACAGCCGTCTACAATCCGGGCGTTGAAGAGTTCTATGGTCTTCAGAACAGGACATACATCGTCACCACCATACTGGTAAGACCAGGAAGGACTTGATGACGTTCTTAGAAAATACAAAAGGGTTCTTTCTGGCTACTTTGACTTCCTCTCACCTCCAAAAACATCCACTTTAGGTAGTTTGATGATTTCCAAATTGTCCATAGGGATGAGTGTGTGCCTGAGAGGTTGTTTGTCTTTTATCTGGCTCTGCGATGCACCTGCGACACATTTGGAGCAGACCCTTTCTCTCGCCTGTAGTTTGTGAGAATAGGCTCCAGCAACACCAATGACCCAAAAAGCGAAAGACAAGACGATCACAGTCGGTCTCGTCTAAATAAAAATGGATTGATGGATGGATAAATAGAAAACGCATGCAGAAGACACGGCGTTCACCGTGTCACCGTCCGCCCACAGGAAGCTCCCTACATGATGCTGAAGAGCAACCACGAGCAGTTTGAAGGAAACGACAAGTACGAAGGTTACTGTGCTGAACTGGCCTCAGAGATCGCCAAACACGTCGGATTTGTCTACCGGCTGGAGCTGGTGGGCGATGGGAAGTACGGCGCCAGAGATGCTCACACCAAGATGTGGAACGGCATGGTTGGAGAACTGGTGTACGGGGTAAGTCCACTCAACCAGGCGACCTGTCCAGTCAGCTTACTTAAAGCTTCAGGTTGGAATTGTTTTAAAATTCAGCTCCAACTTTTACTGGGTCCAACATTTTTAAAACATTTTGAATTTTAGTTGTTACTAAATACGCAGTAGGACATTATATTGGAGTATTTGAATGAAAATTTCAGCTAGAAATCGGTTTAAAAAAATTTCTTCTCTCTTCCAATGTTTACTTTTTCATGAATTCATCAATTATTTTCACACCCAGGTTTCAGAAATGTTTCAAATTAAACCTAGAGGGAATAGAAATGGAGACAATGAATGAAAAGGACTCTGGTTTGAATAATGATGATGAACCTCCAGCCTTCAGCTACAGAATAAATCAAACCACCACTAAAACAACAGACATTGTGAAAAAAGAAAAGAGGACATTTCTGCCATCAAATGAGATATTTGATTGACAGGGGGATTAAAAACAAAGCGCTATGTTAATTATTAAATTTGCGCTGGCATTTTGGTTCTTTTTGACTGTTAGAAATGATCTTAATTTCATTAAGTATCAAAAACGGCACCAAAATCACAACCATCATGAAGTTTGAATCAGTAATCTGTGTATCCCTCGTCAGCACTGATAACAGCAGGTCTCCTCCTGGACTAGTCAACCTCCAGATGATGTCATCTTGTGGGATGATGTCATCCTGTGGGAGTTCTTTAGTCATAGTTTTTTGTATCGTATAACAGGAGTGGGTTGGTTTTTAAATCCCTTGCGAGTACATGCTTGAAAGGATTTAGGAGATTTTGCGGATCCATCTGCTGTAGGTTTGTTTACAAAGAGTCAACAGAAGCATAAAATCCAAGAGATGCAAAATGAAAACCAACATCTGAGATGTGAAACAAGAAGAAACAGCATGAAAACAAACTATAGCAGCATAACAGGATGGTTCTAGTGTACCGGTTTGGTACTGGTATTACCAGTATGGTTCCAGTCCACCAGCCTCCTCTCCCCCTGCAGAAGGCAGACGTGGCGGTCGCCCCTCTGACCATCACTCTGGTGCGGGAGCAAGTGATCGACTTCACCAAACCCTTCATGTCTCTGGGAATCTCCATCATGATCAAGAAACCCACCAAATCCAAACCCGGCGTGTTCTCCTTCCTCGACCCGTTGGCCTACGAGATCTGGATGTGCATCGTCTTCGCCTACATCGGCGTCAGCGTGGTGCTCTTCCTGGTGAGGGGGTGTCATGGATGTGGGAAGGGAAGCTGACGGTATTCCTGATGCTGATGATCCTCGTCTGTGTCTCAGGTCAGTCGCTTCAGTCCATATGAATGGCAGAGCGAAGACTCCGACGACGAAGACGAAACTCTGCCCTCCTCTGCCTCTAGACGAGCTCTGCCAACGTCGTCCTCTGAACTCACTCATTCTCCAGGTACGTCATCATCATCATCCTCTTCATCATCTGGACCCGACTCCCTCGTATTTTGGTTCAGTTCTGGCATCAAGTGGAACTGGTTTTCTGTTTGCTGTTGTTGTTTCCAGGTTACTCCCAGAACCAGAACCAGCAGAAAGACAAAGAGACTCCAGAACACACCAATGACTTTGGGATCTTTAATTCTCTGTGGTTCTCTCTGGGGGCTTTCATGCAGCAGGGCTGTGACATCTCCCCCAGGTAGGAAAGCATTCACCTGTGTGTCAGAGGTGGAGAGTACTCTGTGGAATGTGGGACTCAATCCATTTTTTATTTTTGTTTGAGTTTTTCCTCAAACAAAATGATTTTTGATCAAAGGCTCGGATTGTGTCTGTTTTTGTTTGCAGCGACAATTCGTTTGTGATATTAAAACAAAATTTTCTTGTGTTTGACACCTTAAAAGTGTCAGAATAATGAAGACTCATCTATCTTTCTCATGATGAAGAGGCTTTTTGCTACTGTTGGTGCCAAGCTATCTGTTTTCCATTTTATCTAGACTTTATGCTAAGCTACATTAGCCAGGCTAGCTGTTACCCTTCTTTCTTTATTCTTTATTTCTTTACCCCAAACTAAAAATCTTTCATCGATTTCCAGAAAAACCTTTGAAAAAATAAGAACTGAACAAAATGTCCTCACAGCAACAGACCTCATTAACCTCGAAGCATAAAGGCCGACCGAGATCCACTGTGACGTACAACACACATACACACACACACACACACACACACGTTATCATGGAACATGTACAATCCTGTCTGACATGCTGCCTGGTTAGTGGAGCTGTGTGAAGGCCTGAGGCTGATTCTGTTCTGGATGAACTGCTTTGTGTGTGTGTGTGCGTGCGTGCGTGTGTATGTGTGTGTGTGAGTCTTAAATCTTCATTAATGGCTCTTAAGTTCTTAAGGACTTTAGGCTTTGGGTTATTGTGACATCTCACTGTTTTAACCATCAATAGATTCAACTGGACTGCACATCTCCTACACGTCTGTTAAACTGTCTCGACCCATGATGCATCCCTGCACAAAATTTTGTAGAAATCAGTTTGGTAGTTTTGTGAATTAAATGTCAGAAGATGCCCTCTGACCTATACGCCCGACATTCCTGCTGTTTTAGTATTGAGCGTTGGTTTAATCCATGTGGGTGGAGATGCTTTGCTGGAGAGTGGGGTCAGCTGTCTTAGTGCTGTGCATCCTGACACGAGCCTCATACCGGTGTGTTCGTGGGTGTGTTAGTGCTCCACGTCACACCGGGTCACCTTTAGATGAGCCGTTTACGACTCCCGGGCTTAGCAGCATCTGAAAGAGCGCTCCGTGTTAATGTATCCGTGCGTCTGAAGCCGATTGGGAGGTATGGATGCTGGTGTTGGTGTGTTCCCTGCAGGTGGAGCCATCTCTTAGTTGTCACACCTGCTGTAGAAAATAAAAAATAAGAGTAATGATGTTTTCACACCAAATACAAGCACTTCTTTTTCCAGAGGTGTGATTACACTGGTCAGGAATAGATGTTGGCCTGGAGTGAGTTGACAATGAAGCGTTTGTTCATGGTGAGGAGCTTTCTGTAATGTTGTGTTGGGAGGTCCAGGAGGAGCAGAGGGCAGGAGTCGCTGGACCTTCATGAAGAGAAGACACTAGGAGGCACCTTCAGGGGCTCTGGTCAGGAGCAGGAGCAAAGTTCAGCTCTAAAAAGGTTGTTTTATGTTCACTCCCAACTCGACCTCAGTGAGCCACAGAGGTGCAGAACAGAAGTTTATTGGTTATTGTTTAGAATTTTTACTGCAGGCTGGAGAGAAATGTCCTTTACTGCTCAATGGTACAAAGAGGACATGACTCCACCGTGGACTAAAACAAAGAAGGACAAAGTATTTTAAGACAATTAACAAAATGTAAAGAAAAGTGTGATCATCCTGAACGTAACGTCGACCTGCCTTCTCTCTTCTCGTCTGCAGGTCGCTCTCCGGTCGAATCGTGGGAGGAGTTTGGTGGTTCTTTACCCTCATCATCATCTCCTCCTATACAGCCAATCTGGCCGCCTTCCTCACCGTGGAAAGGATGGTCTCCCCCATCGAGAGCGCAGACGACCTGGCCAAGCAGACGGAAATCGCCTATGGCACCCTGGATGGAGGTTCCACCAAAGAGTTTTTCAGTGTGAGTCAATACCAGACAGGAACCAGCAGAGATCCACCATGTTCTCCGTTGTCTCACCTTTGAATGGAATGATTTCAATTTTCTTCTTTTGCAACGGTTTAGCTCCAGTGAAAGATGACTTTGAATTAAGAATTAGTCAACTTAATTATCTTTTTCCTCTCCATTTAACAACTCTAGCGGTCAAAGATAGCAGTTTTCGAGAAAATGTGGTCTTACATGCGGAGCGCAGACCCGTCGGTGTTCGTCAAGAGCACCAATGAGGGCGTGAACAGAGTCAGAAAGTCAAAGGGGAAGTATGCCTACCTGCTGGAGTCCTCCATGAACGAGTACATTGAGCAGAGGAAGCCCTGCGACACCATGAAAGTAGGAGGAAACCTGGACTCCAAAGGCTACGGAGTGGCCACGCCCAAACGATCACCCCTCAGGTACACTCCAGACAGGGGAATGTCAGTGTTGTTGTTCTGTCGTCTGTGTTTGATGGAAAGTTAGGCCGGTCGATCACACAACATGAAATCATCTGCGCCCAGCAGTTTCCATGAGCTGACCCACATCATCGACACGTTATAGACATGAAATGATTGATATGGGGCGTCAATCAAAAGAAGATTTGAATCGAACAACATGATAAATGAACCAAATTAAATTTACACTTAAATTTTAAAGCGGCAGTAAACAGTTTGTACGATCTTCTTCCTCATATTGCATTGCTAAGCCCCACCCATCGAATACATAACCCCCAGGTTAATAGAAGCTGGAGTCATTTCCGCTCTGTGTTGCTTTCTCCAGCCTCAGCACACTGAGGCTTTATAATCCGAGCATCAAGCCTGGAGCTCCCTGCGGATTTTACAGGTATAGGAGGAATAGGAAAATTTATCACAACCTACCATTGCTGACAGGACAGCTTGTGAGTTTATCATAGAGGAAGGGAGGAACCCTCACAGTCTCAGACTTCCTCCTACACCCTGTCTTCATTTACCTCCCTCATGGAGGATTAGACACATTAAGCGACCTCCCAAACCAATAAATAACCCTACACTGGAAACAGGTTGTAAAACCCTCCCACAGAGGGGCTGATGCTGACTCACTGACCACGAGCCGCAGTTACATGTGTTCAACATGTAAGTTTCAGAAGGTCCAGCTGACGGGCGACTGATTCCTTCAGTTAACAGAACGACCACAGAGTCCGTTCACAAGACAGCGTGGGAGGTTCTTGAAACCTCATGGTCCTGATTTACACAGGGCTGCTGTGATTGGATGCTACTGCTACTAGCTAACCTTGTCTTTGTTGTTTGATGAAGACTGATAACAAAAGGATAGAACGATGAAGAAATCCTTCAAATAAATAGCTTCATTGACATGCAGTGTTCAAAATTAATTCTGTTGACCATGATTTAGAACTGATTTAGTGATTTAAAACTTCAAATCTGTTCTCTGGCATGTAAACCATGCAGAGGTACGGACTCATGTCACTGTCGGCTCTTGACTGTGACCCCTGTTCATGTCCCAACAATCAATGGCCACCAAATTCAGTCTGTTAGAAATAAATTCAGATGGTCTAAACGCCAGCCTGATGGTTTTTCTGCAGATCCCAAAAACCAGTTCAAACATGCAACAAATGAACCCGCAGGGCATTCTTCAGAACATCTTTTCTTTGGTTCAAATTTTCACATCTTAAAAAAACACAAGTGACCTGACCGTCAAAGAACGGTGTCAGAGTTTTAACCGTGTGTCTGTCTGTCAGTCTGTCTGTCTGTCTGTCAGTCTCTTAATCTGTCTCTCTGTCTGTCTTGTCTCTCTCTCTCTTTTGTTTGTCTTTGTCAAATATGTGTGTGTGTTTTCCTGTCTGTTTGTCTCAGTGTTGCAGTCTGTCTGTTCTGGATCTGTTGGCCTGTTTACTGTTTGTTGTCATCTCTTATTGCTTGACTGCAGACCTGCTTGTTGCTCTGTCTATGCTGACGATGCTGCTGACATAGATCTGTTGATCTATTATCTAACTCGTATTTTGTTGCTGTCAGATGCCGCTATCAGATGCTAATGTCAAAATGTCCATCCAGTAGCCCAATGACAACCATCCAGACACCTACCAAACTCCCTAGAGTAACAACAAAGGCGATGCACTTTCTCAAGGTCAAATATCGAGATGGTTGACCTTCCCAATGATTTGTGTTTTGGGTAGGGGTGCAAATTTAAACCTCTTACCTGACAGCAGCATCTGAAAGTGGAGTTTCTCTCCGTGTTACAGACATCAGTGTCCATGTTCCTATCAGATGTTCTGTGAGAAAACATCTTGTTCTCATTCTTTCTGCTTCGCATCAGCGTTTTACAGCCAACCCAGAGTCAGAGCACAGAAATTACTCCAACCATGAGATTTGCACATGAATGATGTTTGATTTGCATTTTTCTCTCTGTGCTTAAATTAATCAGTGGAAATGTGTGTTTGTCGGATACAACAATACAAATCAGCTTCGCGCAGTGGGACAGGGTGAAGCTAATTGACTTGACATTCTGTCTCCATTATAAGGTGGGTTTTTTTTTGTTCAAAATATGTAATTTATAGTTATTTTAAGAGCAGGAGTTATTCACCTGCTGTTTCCTTATTCATGTGCATGAAGCAGATGCAGAAAGCACAAACCATACAAATCACAAGTTGTTCTGATCAGTTGCCTAGCAACACCGTTGAGTTAAACCACTCGAATACTGTCCGTGTAAGATTGATCACCTTTGCAGATGAACAGTTGTAGTTGACAGACTTTGCCTCTGGGTTCACTGTCTCCCCACTAACTGATAAGATATTGATCATTTAACTTTACTGTTTCCTCTGATCAACTCCATCAAACAGCTTCTGATTCCCTTCTCATGTTGATGCTTCGTCTGCTGTCTGCAGAATCTCTGTAGAGAGGACTTACAATGATTGTGCTTTGGTTTGAAGTGAACAAAATGGCATCAAAACAATTTCTGATTGGTTGAGTCGAACAAGTAACTAATACGACTGGTCCAAGTGAGATAAACCAGGAGCAAAAGTGAACTCATTTGCCAGGCACTGATCAGCATCCCTAATGCAGACGATACTTGGTGAGAATCCCTTATAACCATCATTCTGTCCAGAATTTAATCACAATTCCAAGGAGATGTCTTATTTTATGATGTCATCATTTTATTAACACATCTCAGATTTTTGCGAAGTTCTTGATTTACTTAAAAACCCAACTCTTAACAGATATTTCTTAGGTGTAATTATTTACAATTTTTGAAGTCTCATATTTCAACTGGACTTCTTTATGAGTCACGTGAAATTATTATTATAAAATATTTATATTTTAATAGACATATACTGTACATTTAAGAACAAAACTCCTGTTTTCCTGGATTTGTAATTACTTTTTTTTTTTTTTCATTGTCACTTCAAACTTAAGCACATCTAGTTGGCTCATCACTGATCATTGATTGTTAATGACTGATCATTGTATCATGCTTCCATTGCCATAGAAACATCTTTGCTTTTTTTATGGCAGTTTATGTATTTGACCATAAGTAAGGGGGAACAGACTGAGCTTGTTGGAGAACATGTTACAGTATTTTAGCTTCAACGTGATGCTTATGTCCAAATGTTTGAATGTTGTTCCTCCTTATTTATCAAGTGATGAATGGAACTTAATGCGAGTTTTGCTGCACAGACGTCAGTATAGGAGAAATTTGCTGTGTTTCAACCCAGACCAGGACAAAACGTTGTTTTCCTGGACGAGAATAAACAGAGATTTGTTTCCCATCCACAAGTACCTTAAATGGATTTCCCAAGAGTAATCTTATAATTGGGGTTCCGCAAGTGATCCTTGGTCAGTTGGGAAAGTTTTACCTTTGGATGTCTTTCCAGTCTATGAAATGAAATGGCGTCTCTGACTCTGAAATAGCAGATTATAATCTTTATCACAAAATGTGACTGTGGACTTTCAGCTAACAACTTGGAAATGTAGTGAAGGTCTTGGTTGAATCATAGTGAACCTGTCCTTTGAAGAAGCATTCCCGTTATGATTCTACAGATAACATGCCTGTCATTAGCAGATGTAATGATGTTTCTATCCTCACTGTGGCGGTCGTCTGCTCATTAACACCTAGTTCCCTTCTATCCCTTATTACTATCATCCCCGTAGAAACCCTGTTAACTTGGCAGTGTTAAAACTGAACGAGCAGGGCCTGTTGGACAAATTGAAAAACAGATGGTGGTATGACAAGGGAGAGTGCGGCATCGGGGGAGGGGACTCCAAGGTCAGATCATCGAAACCCCCAACGGGTAACGACAGGCAATGGTACACGGGGTAACCGGCAACAATCCACATTATAAAGATCAATTATAAAACATTCTGGATGCACCTCTGAAACTATGGTATCTACTGTTTGGTGTCTTTCCCATCAGTAATGTCTCTGGTTCCACCTCTGGAATTGGAGATGAATTGATCCATCAAAGATTCACTCTCTCCTGAGTCTGCACTGTTTGATCCAGGGTTTTTTTTTTTACAAAGTATGCTCAGAGATATTCCAAAATAGGACATTTTGAAGACTGGTCCATTTTAAAAGAGGCTATGGTCTGAATGCTTTTGGCAGAACTACTTTGGGATGATTGGACAGGTTGGTTGCTAATTGTCATTAGATTAGGTTAGAGGCAAGCATTGATGGTTGAGATCCAGTTATCATACCCAGACACGTCCTGTTTTGTCTTGGTGGAATTGGCTTCTGAATACAACCCCTACAACTTCCTAGGCGTCAGCCAGAGTTTGAGCCAAACGGAATTGAAAAAGGCATACAATAATATTCTTGCCAGAGAATGGCAGCCAGACAAGAACAACGTCCTTAAGCTGAGGTCAAATAATCAAGTTTTATAATTCATATGAGATTTTGTCGCCATTAACTATAATCCCCGGTGAAACATGATCGATGTGTGTTCATGAGATGCAACCAAGGTTAAAGGGTATTCGTTCAGTGTCTTAGTTTGCCTTAATATATCAATGTTTATCTCATCATTTTTAATTTGATGCCAAATTCTCTAGTCATTTTTTTTGACACGATCTGGTTTAGAGTTTCTTCTAGTTTATCCACAAACACATTTAAAGCAATTTTATGTCAGTGCTTTTCCTTGACAACAGTCTTAGACACACTTTTGGGGTGAATCAACTGTTTCCCTTATTAGGGGCAGCTGTCACCATTGGGCACAACACTAAATGTGTGTTAGTTAAATGATGCACAACTAGAAGTAAGAACAACACATGCAGTAAGTGATCTTCCATCTTCAACCAGTCGTAACAAACTCCATATCTGTTCAAGAAATATGAGAAACCTGCAGGACAGTAAAGCATCCTCATGATTTGTTATATATTGCTCAAAAGTGTTTGCTAAACCAGTCCATTTTGTTGGGGTTAGGGTTTAGCTAGAAAAACAGTACACACTTTCTGCCACTAGGGGGTCTTTTGGATGTAATGGTGAAAATCAGATCATGTGATTTAGCATAAGATCAAGACAAGTCATTCAAGTTCCCCAAAGCTGAAAGTCAGTAAACCAGTGTTTATCCATGAACTACCCCTCTGGTCATCTTACCTCGGTGCGTTGTCATGGAGAGCGTTGAATTTACCAAAACTTAGAAGTAATGTTACAACAATTTCCACCACAAACCAGTTTCTGGTTCTTGGACTGTTAAACCCCAATAAACCCCAAAAATATCAGAGTGTTTTCAACCCTTGCCGGTTACCCAAAGTGATATAGTAATACACATCTCGCGCGTAGGGAGTCAGGCCGAACCAAGCTAGATGGAGTATTAACGCATATCACTTTGAAGCTGACATTTTCCAAGTTTTCTGTGTGATTGTGCCTTTTTTCTGTTTGACTTTTCTTTGTATTGTTGTGACGGTGTTCTCTTTAGCATACCAAAGCATCTATACTGCAAATGCCACTTTTTGCTAAAATCATTGCTGCTGCTGCTGTAGCCGTCCGCAGCCCTGTTGCTGTGCAGCTGAACAATAACATAAGATAACATGGAGGTGTATAATGTTATTTATGTTATTCCCAACCCCCCTCCCTTCCTGTCATGGTTCTTTGAAGAATCCCAGTAAACCTAGCAGTACTGAAGCTCAATGAACAAGCCATCTTAGACAAGTTGAAAAACAAGTGGTGGTATGACAAGGGGGAGTGTGGACACAAGGATTCCGGCAGAAAGGTCAGTTCTTAAGGCCACATGGCCTGGTCCCGAGGTCATTTGTTGGTTTACCCCACCCCCTTACCCCCATCAGACGCACACACCAAATCACCAGACATCAGCAGGTACACTCTGAAAAGTAAAAAGTATATTGCACGTATCCAACTTTTCTCAATAAGTTTAAAAAAATGTTTGTTTTTCAATTAATTTAATGCTAAATGGACATTTTCCTGGTGACACTATTTACTCTAGTAGAACAGTATTTTCCGCTCCAGGGTGCACTGGATTATAAGGCGCACCTTCAGTGAATTGACCATTCAAAAAATTGTTTTATATAAGGCACACTGGATTATAAAGTGCATCGGATTATGAGAAAATTAAAGGCTTTTAGGTGCGCCTTATAGTGCGGAAAATACTGTAGTTACCTGGATGTAACCTTAGTTCTGTGAGAAAGGCCTTCAGTGCATTCCAGTTATTCCCTGGACAGCAAAGCTCAGCAGGTCTAGATCTTTTATTTTGGTTATTATTAAAGTAAGAACCCAACAAAGCAGATTTCCTGACTTCTGGAGATTCCGTTTGTTTGAGGTATCAGATGTAGAGCTGATTTTAGATAGACTTTGTAACATTACATTTCTTGTCTTAATGCTAAGACATGTTAACTGGCTGCTATTAGCATTGCTATGAAAGTGGTCTCAGTCAGTAAGAGAACTTTTCCTGTTGACTTCTCCTGCTAGTAAAATTTGACATTAAATTGACACTTAGTTCACCTAATTAAAATTAATTTCTTACTGGCACTAAAGTGTGTTTTTTACATCACAGTGAGTGAAAATGTTTTTCCAGACAATATCTTTTAGTTTTTAGAGTGTACCACTGCTGCTTAGTTTAGCATTCTGGGGAGCTGGAGGATAAAACCAACACATTCTGACGGCACCTGAAAACCTCATGACTCCGACAAACGCCTGTCCTGACAGGATGTCATTCCAGCCTAAGTACTGAGGACACCCGACAAACTTCCCAGAAAACTTTCTCCAACCTCGCAAACGGTCCAGTGAATTTATGCAAATGCTTGAGAAAATGAGCTGAGCTTCAGCTGATTCCGACAAAGCAGACTTTTTTGGAGATAAGGGGTTTTCATGTCCTCAGATGAGGAGATTTCTTCAGAGGCTCTTTTTTGGCACAGCCTTCCTTCTGTTCTCCAGAATATTCTGTGGTCAGCAAAGTTCATGGGAGGCAGCCACAGACAGACAGACGAAGAAAAATGTGACTTCTTACATCATTTTTAATGGAAAAGCTCCACTGCCGTATTACATTCCTGCTTTCCAACGGTCGAGCGGTATCGTGAGGATTTATCTTACTAGAGACAGTTCGTTAACCCACACAGGAGGCTGCATTTTAAAGCAAGATTGCTTTAGACATGTAAAAAGTCACGTCTTTCTTTTTATTATTCTTTTTCTCGCTGTAGCTCTATAACTCTCTACCTCCACCTCTCTCTCTCTCTCTGTTTATGGCTGCTGCCTGAGTTGATGAAACTGAAGCTACTGACCACAACTTTGCCACTCCTCCTATTCCTTACACACTCACACGCGCACACACACACACACACACACAGATATTTTGTCTGCAATCTGTCATGTATCCCCTGTTTCCTCTGAACTCACTGTGTAACAGACCGTGACTAACAAATAGAAGATGCTCTTCATCAGCGTAGCAGCGAGGAGCAAACACTTAAAGTCAGACTGAAGATGCAGTCAGGAGACGAATGATAACAAGCAGCGATGCTCAGACATCAGCGAACGGACAAAATAACGCAGAGGAAATTTTAAAACCTTTGTCTCCTTTTTTTTTCCAAGCAGACTTTATTCAATGATCGATTAAGTTTACTGACTCTAGTTTTAGTAGAAGTCTGAAAGCATTCGTGGACAAATGCCAGAAATACATGATACTTCCGTCAGACCTTCTACTAATTTGTTATCTAATTCTGATTCTTCGACTTTTTCTTCTTCTTCTGTCACCCTAGAGGTGTATAATCAACACTTAAATTTTTTTTTTTTATGAAAAAACATGAGCAGTTTTAAATCTACATTTTTTTACTATTATTTTTTGTCATTTATGTAAAATGTTAAAATTAATAATAATTAATTATTTCAATCTTCCCCAGATTTGCATACATTTTTATTTCACCCAACATAAACCTCAACACAAAATTTCACCAAAATGCCTTTTTTTAAATTAACAAATACATGATCACATGACCTACAGCTCTCCTCTCCTTAGATATTAAATTCTTGAATCAGTGTAACTGAAATTAAGTCATTGTATGTAATGCAAAATATTTTGCAGGGTTAGTCCTGTAGAGAAAATCCACTCATTTTATAAATAGGACTCGGTGCAATTTTTTACTTACTTACATCTCAAATTACATTAATTTTGAAAAAATGTGTTTAAACTATAATAATTTACATTTAATTCAGTCTGACTTTAAATGTCTTCTAGATTCTTTTCTCAGAGGTTATTGGCTGATGTTAAACATGACAGTTTGTAGAGGAAAGCTTCCTGATATGTTGTCCCTGATTGACCACACATCCTTTTGAAGAGAGGCCCCGCCCACATTGAGTGTTGTTTCCTCATATTTAATTTAATAGATGCATGTGATTGGATGACAAAGTGAAGCCACGCCCTCCAAAAGCCAAAGCGATGCATGTGACAGGAAAGATTCACAACCAAACAAATCACTTCTTGGCAAAATAAAATTATTTCTAAGGATTTAAAATTAAATTTCAGTTTGTAAGAGTTGACCAGACAGGATTGTTAAACAGCACAGAAACGCTTTATTTCTGCTGAATGTAACTAAGAAGAACACAAACAGCAAACCTAATATTTAAAGGGTTTAATGAATTAGTTTTGCATGAAGTTGCATGTTTGTACAGATTGATTTTCAAAGGCTGTGATAATTTACCTTCAGAGTCTCAAATTTATGCTAAAAAAACTAAAAGGAAAAAAGTGAAAAATAGACTTGATAAATTAATGGAATTTCATCTTCATCACATCCTTTGAAAGTTAAAAGTCTCTGCTTAGTTAGAAAGATAAGATCTGAGTTTTTAGCTTTAATCATGATCTAGTTAATCTGTAGAATTCAAGCTGTGGTGATGTGATGATTGTCTGTGCCATGACTGGTTGTCCCTGACGCCGCTCCTCTGTGCTGACAGGACAAGACAAGTGCGCTCAGTCTGAGCAACGTGGCAGGAGTGTTTTATATCCTGATTGGCGGACTGGGACTGGCCATGCTCGTGGCTCTAGTCGAGTTCTGCTACAAGTCGCGGATCGAGTCCAGAAGGATGAAGGTGAGTCATGAACAAATGGGGACGGACATCGGCCACGATTCTGAAAGTCACTGCTCCCTCCAGATTGTACAAATCACCTCCTCAGAGCTCTTTTTCTCTCCCTCTTCATTTGGTTTTAGACCATAAAACACTCATAGTAGCACATTGCCTCTAAATGATGCATGATTCTCACTTCAATTGATGCTCATCGAAAAGCATAACGCCTGAGGAGGCAAACAGTCTTTGACGCTACAGGCGAACTCTCCACTCAAAGCTGAGTCAGTGCAGCCAGAGGACGTCATTAAGGAGCGCCAGTCAAACATCAAATGGTAGAAAAAGATCTGGAAAAACGATATTTCTTTCATCCAGCTGTTTATAAAGTGAGTAATAGAAGCGATTAGAACAATTAAACAAAAAAAAAAACACTAATAAAAAAATAGAAGATCAGATCATCATAGTGACAATCCTGACTCCTAGTGGATTGATTATTGCCTGTCAACAGCTTCACGATAGACTTCTTTAGAGTTCTCCCAGCAGCCACAGGGCAGGATCTTCAACTTCGCTGCCATCTGAAAGTACTTCAGCTGAACTGTAGCAATGCGCTGCCGCTCTCCAGCTCCTCTTCATCGTCTCCTTCTGTGTGATGAAGCCTCGCCTCATTGCAGACGGGTGGTTTGTACCCGGGATGAACAAACAAGTCATTAGAGCGTTTTTCTGCACCAATCTTCAACTCTCATCTCTGCTGGACTTATGTTATTCTCTTCCGATGTATATCTGTGCACAAAGACTTTAAGTACTCTCTGAATGCTGCAATAACAAAACTTGTGACAATAAACTAGAAATAAAAATAAAGCAGGCAGGATTTTGGGCAACTTTCAGCTAGATGCTAAATTTGCACCTCAGTCAGTATAAGGGTGGCAGCATCCATCCATCCATCCATTTTTGTTTTTCTTATCTGGAGCATTCACTGGGCAGCTGTGAGAGATTTTTAATCCCTCCAGCAATTTCTGGGTCTGCCGGGGGTTTCCTTCTCAAAACCTGTGAAAGGAGGCACCCTGGAGGCGTTGTGAATGGAGCTCCTCTGTACCTGCGGTCGATTTCCATACCATTCAAACGTAGAACCAGAGATTAGGAAAAATTCTCCATCTACTAAAGGAGTAACCATTAGCAGCTCAATCAAAGAAGAAGAAATTCATCATAAATATCTTTAAATTGTGGAGAAAACTGGAAACAAACAAGATCAACTAAACAGTTATGCAGACGATACTTTGCTTTATATCAGTCCTCCCTTTGGAATTCTGGTGTCTTGTCCAAAATCCCACATTGAAATATACAACTTGATTATTTGCTGCTGAGGCTCATGGGAGTGTAAACCCACCCATGGTCTCCCGATGTCAACAGATGACAACCGCCTGGTTTCTCCTTTGGAGGTTTTGAGAGGAGTATTGGATGTGTTTTCATCAGGTTTGGCTTGATGTGATCCCTCCATTGTCCTGAATAATACACACACTGACATATTGCTGCATCAGAAACTCCCATCTTTTCTTTACCCTCTGATTTTTAAGCGTTAAACGTAAAACAACATAAAAACTCAGGGGCTTCAAGAGGAAAAACATAAAGGGTGATTGCAGCGTTACAATGTGAAGAGATAGATTCTCATCAGACAATTCCACCCAACTATTCACACATTAAGAATTTCTTTTATTGGAGAGGCTAAACATAATTGTGTGGTCTAACGCTTTGCCAGGTGTTCGTTCTGCCAGCAGGCGACAACATCAACAGCCGTTTATACGACACGAGTTGATGATGTCGATAAAACCCTATATTAAGGAAGGCTGAGCCCCGTAGCTCCCAGCGTTTGAGGTGAATTGTAAACTGTTAACTTTGAGGTGAAATGGGAAGGAGAAACCATTTGGATGAAAAAGCTGCCTGGGATTTATTTTTACCAATCTGTGTGATGACTGCTGATGCCGGCTAACAGCAAGGGAGCATGGGAGCCTCAGAGGCCTGATCCAGGATAGGAACCCTGGATCCACATCATTAGTTTTATTGAGAGAAGTCTCACTGTTGATGGTTTAATACACACAGGTATTTAAACCACTTCAAAACAAACCCAGGGTTGTGTTCCAAAAATGCAACTGACCCATTTTTAACTTTTCATGATATGAAGCAAAAATAACGGATTTGGGATGGATGATGATCTGCAGTGCACAAATAGTGGTGCATCAGGATGGTTCACACTAATTGGTTCAAATCAGGAATAACAGATATGATTTCAGAATGGGTGCGATCCACTCTAATGGCCTTCAGTGATCTCTGTTGAGAACGTGTAGAAATATTCTATTAGCTCCTCTTCTTCAGTGATCCAGACGTGGTTTCCTGTTGGCTGCTCTTCAAACAGGAAATGCAGGATCACAGGTTTCAAGTCACAACTCAGATTTCATCAATGCTTCCTGTTCATAAAAGCATTATGGGAAAGGTAGCTCCAAAACATAGAGCTATCCCGATGAATCTGGTTAACTTTTCAGTTATTTTATTAATTTTGTACAGAGATCTGGAAACAAAGGTTTTAACTGGAAATCCTTCAAGAAAGATGCTCTGAAACACAGATTAAAAAAATATGGAATACAATAACTCGGAATATGGAATAAAAGCAACGTTCTTCTCTGACCTGATTTCTGCTGTGGACTCATCGCAGCGCCCCCTGATGGACTGCCTGGACATCAAAGCATGTTGCATTTTAAAATTTTAAACAGGCTTGTTTTCTCCTTCTCTCTCCATTAGGAGCTCATTGATGCAGCCATGATGAGCACCAGCCTCGGCGGGATGATGGGAGGAGGAGGAGGAACGGCGGCCGGAGGTTTTGGTGGAGGAGGAGGAGCATCAGGACTCGGAGGCGAGAATGGCCGTGTGGTGGCGCATGATTTCCCAAAAGTCGGAGCTCAAAGTTTACCTTGCATGAGCAAAGCTGCCGGCCTGGGACTGTCCTCCACAGGCATGTGATCAAAACCGAGACTCCTGATTGGAAGGAAAGCTCCCGTCTGTTTGTCTATCTGTCTGTTGGTGGAGAAAGAAAGGAGAGAGGAGGAGGAGAAGAAGAAGTGGGATGATGGATGGAGGAAAGACGAGACCAGAGACAAGTGGGAACTGAGCAAAGGTAAAGGAGGAGAATGGATGGGGGGAGGATGAAAGGAGAAAGAAAGGTGGAAGTGAGATGTTAGAAAAAAGAGGTGAAGAAGTAAAAGAAAATTATATAAGAGGAGAGAAAAAAGACTCAAAGGAAATGTAAGGCAGGCAAAAGAAAGAACGTTCATGTTCATCTGACTGGATGAATACAATAGAGCTCTGATGAACGGACTGCTCCTGAACACAACACCTGAGCCAGAGTCAGACGCTTCCTGCAAGACGAACATCTGGGCTCAATGAACAAAAAAAATGTACTTTTTCTATGAAACTGTTTCAGCTCAACTTATCCTGACAGAACCCAGGAGGGAAACGGAGGGTTTGTTTTCTAAACATCTGAATTACCCACTCATTCTTTTCCTCATCCCACCCTTCACTTCTCTTCCTCCAGTTGAGCAGCAACACTGAAGGCCTCATCACACTCACACTGAATGCCACTTTGACATATGAGAGTTTTGAGTGTCAGAATTTGAGCATGTTTAACACAAACACTTTAGTTGTTGCTGATAATCTTCAGGAAAAGCCTCATCAGTCAGCTGCCTTCATCATAATGCAGGTTTAGTGTGAAAACAGGTGAAATATCTGCAGAAATCATTATTATTTTGTTTATTTTGTGGCCAATTTCAGTGTTTTATTGTTTGAGGTCTTTATGATGTGAATGAAGCCCAAACACACACAAAAATGATCAGACAGTCGAACCAAACGGTGAGAAAACAACAATGTGACATCCAAAGAAAAAGGGAAAAACTAATGGCACCTCCACCAACCCGTCCCACATCCCGCCCCCACATCAGCATTCATGGAAATCCCTTCATATTTAAAATATCAAGAAGTGCTATATCTATATCTTGTAATTCCAAGGAAAGTGGAAATAAAACATTCCCGGATGTGTTCTTTCATGTGGATCCCATCCAGACGGACGCATCCTTTAAGCTTCACAGAAATCTTTTCAGTACATTTAATTTATTTCCTCTAATAAACATGAATTTATAAAAGAAAAAAAATCTTGTTTTCACCTCATGCAACAAAAAAACAAAACTAGATGCTGAACAGAAAAATTAATTTACAATCCCACGGGCTATAGGTCCCTGAAGAAGTCGATGACTCCTGCAGGGACAAAAAATAATTAGTTAAATTAATCATTTTATTACTTTTGATATTCAGCTTTTGATATTCATTTCAGCCGTATCAAAGGTGCCTTTAACCAAGTTTAGCTTAGCATTAGCATCATCACCAAGAGTAGCTAGCAGCCATTAGCAGCCAGATCCAAGAAGAAAACCGTCACCATTCAGGTGGAACCAACCAGGTGACGGACAAACCTGTGATACCAACACACCCAGATTCTTTTCACCTTTTATTTCTTTTTTTTAACGGTTTTTAAATTACTTTGTTTTATAGTATCGAATTTTTGAGTTTCATCCCAAAATCCAGATCAGGTTAGGTTCCTAATTGTTTACGTAACTCTTTGCCCAGAGCAATGCGGTCACATTTATCTTGATGCTCTTCAGCAGCCTTTCATTCATCCAGGGTTAAGATGTCAAGCCTTTATTTCTAATTCCCTTTGTTTTGATATTCAGTCTTTTTTTCCCCTCATTTTACAATCAGTTCATTGAAAACAGGGTTAAAAATGTTATGATGAAATCATTTGGAATCAGGACCAAGTTGTGATGTTTTGAATGAGTTCTGATTCCCACAGCGATTCTGCGTTCTGGTGCCGTCGGCCATTTTTCTTTCTCTTCAGTGTTTTTTGGACTGGTCACATTTGCAGCGTCGCAAACCTTTTATACCGAACAAACATCAGGATTAAAATATTCACACGAGAGACGCACAGAGTTACACTTGTTTGCTTTATTGATCAGTTTCTAATCAGTTGGATCTTTGTTGATTTCATTCATATCAGCGACTATTTAATAAAAACTCTTAACATGAACTCGACTAGTTTTTTTCCTGTCTTGTTTGTTCATGTTCTCAGAGCATCCACCATGTTTGATCATTTACTGTCTTGTAGCTTCTGACCTTAAACTTTGCTAAGTTTGCCATGGAAACAAGGCGACATAATGAAAATGTAATTTTCAAATCTTTGATTTCATTTTTGTTCAAGGTTTTAAAACGTTTTGTGCTGACAAACTAGCATTGTTTTGTTAGCATCACGTTGCTCCACCTGTTGCTAAGCGACTCTGTTGTGCTTCGAATCGCTATGTCAGGTAAAGACGCATGAAAAGAATTTATGTTAGACCTAAACAACAGAAAAACAAGAATTCAAGTCTGAAAGGCGGTTTTGTCGTTTAATCAGGAGGCGTTTCTCAGTCTGGCTGATCTAAGAGAAATGAGGTCGCCATGGCGACATCTTCATTGTGTGTGCAACGCCCTCACAGAACAGTTGATGTCAAAATATTTTCCAGCTGCTCGGGTTTTGATGCTGAAGGGTCAGGTTGTGTTCAAAGAAGTCGGCAAACATATTTCCCACATCTGTCACATTCTGAAAACGAAATCATCTGTGATGCTGTGAAACCACCGGCCGACAGAAGATGAGTTCAATCAGATTTTATCTCCTACTTCCAGCTGGACATGAGACACATTAGAGCTCTTCACACTCAGAACAGGGGGGGGGGGTTCTCCACCGTCGTGCAGCAGAATCAATTCCTCCACTGCAGAATAATCTTTTTTTTTTCATCACAATGATGAAACCAAAGATTGTCTCTCAACGCTCCAGAAAATGAGAAGAAAGCCAAAAAAATGTCGATGCCATCAAGATGCAGAGTTTAAAAGAGTGAACCTTATTTTCAGAAATTTGACTTTAATCCAGACACAAAACCCTACAGTAAGGAAATTGTTCATTTGATAAACAGTGAGTAAAAATGGCTACATGAACAGTTTCACAAGCGAATTTAATATTCAATAAAAATGCTGTAGCAAGACATATAAAATAAATTATAAAATTACTTTGTAAGGTGATGGTTTTTATGCTTCTGTCTCACTGACCGTTTATCAAGGATAAAAAAAAGTCTAATATGACATTTTTATAATGTAGGAACCTTTAATGATAAATTTAACTGCAGATGTAGAATTAAAAAAGTTTTTCCTACTGATTGAGGTCAAACTCTAAGGTTCTGTTAAACAAACATTTTTCTGGTCTGTGATTCTCCTGCTCCGTCCCTCACGGCTCCTCCACTTCTTTTTATATTTCTTTGCCCATCGATCCTCCTTTTGCTCGGTGTCTTCATTTATTCTACAACTTTTCCTTCTTCCGTTTGTTTCCTACGCAGAAGTTCTTCATCTCCTTTATCTTCCCACCTTCTTTCTCTCACGACTCTCCTTCCCGTCCTCGTTTCTCTCCATTAGCTTCTCCTCTTCTGCTCCCAGGACCTCTCATTGAACGGTTTGGTGTCCTGAGGCGGACATCACATCACTGAACGCCTCATTACTCCCCCTGGAAGGAAGGGAGGGAGGAAGGAGACAGACGGGGCCGAATCACAGCTGACAATTAGCTCCAGAAAGACCCTGATCACGAATATGTGGCCCATTACCTTCAGGAGGAGGAGGAGGAGGAGATCCCTGAGGTGACAAAACACCACACTGTTCTGAACTTAAAAGAAACATGGAGACACTGCTATTACTGTTATTATTATTATTATTATTAATTTTCCAAACTGCTTCTTCTGCTTTTGCGGGTCACGGGGGTTGCTGGAGCCTATCCCGTTGGACTTACGGGCATTTTGCCAGGGCATCGCAGAACCACACGAAAGATGAACAACCACTCACGCACACACTCACACTTACAACTTAAAATTGACCAATCCGCCTGAAGTGTGTGTTTTTGGAGCTGAGAGGAAACCAGGACAAAACTTTTAACTCTGATCTGATTAACTCTTGATTTTATCTTTTTAATTTGCTCTGAAGCTTCACTGTGAGATTCTAGACATCAGATTTTAAAAACCCTTTGAGACCCGCAGTAATCCAACCGGACCACTTCAGTTTTATCCTCAGACCTTGACATTAATAGGAAGGCAATGAATTCACGTTTGTCGTAAACTTAAACTTGATGCTGAATGTCAGTGAATCCCTGTGGTGTCAGGCTCCGCCCACCTGGACTGGAATTCTCTGCAGAGACTCAAATGTGGGTTAAACTGCTGCTTAAAATATTCCTGATAAATGGACTTTTTTTGTCCTGTTTGGGGAACGTTTGTTTGGAATAAATCCGCTTGGAGCTTCAGACGTTCCTTTAGAGCAGAACGATCCTCATCCGAGTCTGTTTTTTGTTCTAAAATTCTTGGTTCCACTGATCTGCAGCACAGAGAACATAAATCAGTGTGATCATGAATTTCTTTAATCATTTCCTCTCCGTCTCCTCCGCAGCAAACCGCCGGGGGTGAGAGGAGGAGATCTAAAGGAATGTGATTAACGTGAGGTGGATTTCCAATTAAAAATAACAGCACACCCCGGAGAACCTCCTCGTCCCCCCCATCCCCTGTGAAGGAGGCTTAAAGACACTCCGTCAGGTTGGAGTCGCCTCCGTCACAACCTGCTGCTGGGAAATAACGGCTGCTCAAATCAAAACAACCTCGCCTCCCCCAGGCCTTCAATCAGCGGAGCTGCTTTGAACGGCGCCGACGGGCCTCCTCCCACCTTTACTCCCGCTGGTGTGAACTCAAAGTCGATGCAGAGACGTCATCGTTGTGATGGCAAGATGGGAGATTTATTTCAGGCTTTTTGTGAGTCGAGCGTGATGAAAAACAAGTGAAATAAAAATTAAAGCGGTCCCGATAAAGTGACATCATTATCCTGAGTGGTTCAGCCACTGCTATCAGTTTGGAGGCCGATTTGACCCTTGACCCTTAACGGTTCCCGACGACAAACCGAACAGAACCTGATTCAGTTTGTGTTGGTGGATTTATCATCACAACACACACTTACATAACCGCATTATGCTTGTATAAAACACACACACACACACACACACACACACACACACACAAACACTGATGCAGCAGCATGATGGAGCTCTTGATGGAGGGATTAGAAGAATCAGACATGGCAACGTAATGACAACTGGTGGAAGAAGATTTGTGGAGGAATTATGGAGGAACATCTGTAGAAAAGTGCATCAAGAAGGAGAGAAGAAATCAGCTTTTTGTGTTTATGTCCGCAAGGGGGGCTGGTTCAACCCCCCCCAGGAGGATTACAAGGGTTTAAAGTGACCATCAAATATGGAGGCGAGACAGAGAAGCCGGCTGATTGGCTGTCAGGGAATTAACAAAAGCCAATCAAAGCATGCAAAATGTAATTACAGCTTTTGGTTAAGAGTGACTTGTGGTGGGGGTGTTGAGGGGGGGCGGGGGGGTCATTATCAGCAGCCGCAGATAGAGCTGTGATTATTATACTGAGTGGCAGACATGAAGGCGGTAGCTGATTTATTCTGATCGTCATGGTGTAAAACCTCCATCAGAATTTACAGGATGAGTCTGATGATAATCCGGAATGTTTTTTGGAATTAACAGATTTCAGGAAAAGGTCCAAAAACAACAACGTGATGACGTCATCTGGTGTAAGGGTGGGAGGATTTAGGCCTTTTCACTTTATTTTATTTTGGTTTCGGGGTCCTTATTTACATAGATTTTGTATTAACGTTTTGTTAATCTTGAAAAAACAAAACATACATTTTTGAACAGATGTTTTTGCTTCCTACAAATGATAAAAACATAATTTTAATCTAATCTAAAACAAAACTTTCATTTCATTCCACCAAACTTCGTGGAGGGGCGGGGCCTGAGCCAGGTATGAGGGGCGGGGCCAAGGCCAGGTGAGCTGTTGGACTTTGTTGGAAGTGTGCGCTCTATCATTTCTTATCAATGTGTTCTGAATTATTTTATATAGATTATTGTTTGCTGCAGATGGACATCTGTGAGGAACTATTTTCAGCGGCGGAGGGATTGTTTGCATGCGCTCATGGAGGAAGATGTGGACCGGAACAACAGTTCGGTTCAATGAAGTGTCTTTAATAGTTTGTGGAGCTCAGAGGAAGGAAGCGTGAGAGGAAGATGACGATGATGTGAAGTGATGAAGACTTCCTCTGGATGCTTTCAGGCTCCAGCATCTGCTCACCACCGAAACCCCCGCTGAGCATCCGGATCGCTGCTCACTGAGGTAAAAACTTCCCCTTTCGTTACGTTAATAAACCTTAATGATGTCACTGCAGTAGATGATGACGTCCAGACTCGACAGGTGGAAGATTTAAAGCTCTTAAAGCTTCGTCTACCTGCGTTATGACCCGCTGATGTGTGACGTGTGGGACCACAGCGCCGCCATGTGGACGTTATGAGAACTGAAGGAAACGGAACCCACGATTAGAACAGATGAACAAAAATTTCAAGAAATAATGAAAAATAAATTTTATGTTTTTATGCTTTCAACTCGTATTTTCAGATTTATTTAATCACATGATTTTTTTTGCTGTTTTTTTTTTTTTTTACACCTCAGACTCCTGGAAACTGTTTTTGAGACTTTTATCATATTTTAAAAACAAACAGAGAATTCCACAGGATGAAGACATGTTTGAGCTCCTGACCAGTAAATAAATAAAAAACGCTTTCTAACGTTATTTACAGATTACCTTCAAAATCAATGAGCTTCAGTTCGCTCCTCTCTGGCTGCAGCATGTTTTTATTTTGCAATTCAAATTGTTCTACAGTGAAACTCTGAGGACTTTCAGAGCAGAATGGCTGCAGCATCGCAGAGTTTCCTGACTATCAGTTTCCCTCCCGATGATTCCACTGCTGGATAATTAGTCCGCTGAGGTTACAGACAAAACACGACTCTGACAACGTTCTCCATCCTCCTTCCCCTCAGGAGGAGCACCAGGAGCAGCGGAGCAGGAGCAGAGCGTGATGATCGATGGTGGTCAACGGCAGGAGGACCAGATGGTAAAGAACATACATCTAGAATGACAGAATTAATCTGATCCCAGTGCTTCTTTCCTCCACCAGAGAGTAGGACATCATTTGTTTGTTTGCAGTCCCTACACAGAGATCTGTGGAAATGTTTACTGCCTGCTGTGTAATTAGTGACAAACAATCATAAAAGACCAAAAAAAAAAAAAGGAAGTGGAAGAACATTTTTGAATGTTTTTGTCTACAATCACATCAGATTGTAATGAACATAACCTCCTTCATGTTGAAGGTGAAATCAGTGTTTATCAAAAAATAGAAAAACTCTTACAAGCCTTTACTGGAATTATCTTTATTTGAAATACATTTAAAATATAAATATCTTAAACTTAGAAAATAAAACATCTGATTACTTCAAACATTAAAAAAAAACAGTTCTGTAAGTTTGAGCTGTTTAACTTCAAACATTGCTCGTTTTCCAAAGAAAACCATGAGTCTGAATAATGTCCTGCAGATGGATTTACGGTACAAATAAAAACACCTTCCCTCTAAGTGAACTACGACCACTAGCTTAGTTTGGCATGAAGGATGCAAAGAACAGAGATTATTTGAATATTTTTCCCCATCTTATAGTAGATACACATAAAGCTAACTGTTATCATCACAGTTTACACTGGTGTTTACCCAGACGGCTAATGTAGCACCTATCATTTATCAAGTCAGTCACTGACTAGCCTCCTTTATGCTAAGCTAAGCTCCCCGGCTGTAGCTTCACACACAGATCTGAGCTGCGGAATCATCTCAAACACAGCTGGACAGCAAACTGACGATTACAATCACACATCCTATCACCGTCATTGATTTTGCAAACATCCACTGCGGCACTGGAAAATGCGAGTCAATGTAAAGAACGTGTGAAACAACAGTGGTACGATCCACTTACACACAATCAGAACCACTGGAAGAGGAGTGATAACTCTCAATCAGTTGTTCTTCATCTAATCTCAAGTGGTTTCCATAGAAACATGGTGCATCACAAAATCAAAACCAGTGAAGAAGAAGCTTATACAGAACACATGAACTGAGTGCACAGATGAGTTCATATCAGGGACTGGAGTTCCCTTTTGGGACAGACCACAGGTCCAAGAATCCCAAACACACCGTCCAGAACCGGATTGACTCTCAGCAAACTGAGTCATCAGAACCCAAGATCACCGGTTTGAAAATGCCCCATCAGAGGCCAGAGGGCCTCATCATGAGGGACGGACTCAAACCTGGTGTCGGGCCTTCATCGGGTCAGCAGAGAGTTTCTCCTCAAGTAAAATACTAAATGTCGGTCAGAATCCGTTTGATTCGTCTGGTGCTTCATAGACTCCCGTCGTCAGCGGAGACGAGTTCACAACAAAATCAGACACAAATATCCGCAAAATGACAGAATAAAATAAAAGTCGTAGCTTTTTTACAGCTGCAGACAGAAAGATCTCTGAAACGTTTGACCTCCTGATGAAATTTATAGTATTAAAATCTCCAATCATTAAAATCAGTGAAAGCACTGAATCTGAGAAGGAAAGAACGTGATCTTCTCTGATTGGTCGACACCTTTGTTTGTCTCCTTCAGGATCAGGTTCAGGACGTGGGGTTTTTCTGTCTCGCTACACAGAAGCATGAAAATATGTTAAACACACAACTAGATGAAATATTTTTAAAAGCGGATGTGTTTAAATAGTTCTTTTATGTGTTTTGTAGTTCTTCAATGTTCCTTATTGTAATCTATTGTCATTATTTTATGTGTATCTGTTATTGTTATTTTATTTCTATTTGTTTTGGTTGTCTTTGTTTGTCTTTGTGTAGATATTTTGTGCCTTGTTTGATGAGGAAATTAATCCTAAATGTTTCTTTTTGACATCCAACAGCTTTTGAACCAATGAAGTCAGAATTTAATCAGATTTCTACAGCCATGAACTCAAACCTCAAAAAGTCCAAAAAGTCTTTGACACTAAACCACAAACTCCAGACAGGAAACTCAAACCTGCGATTCTTCACCTGTGACTTCTAGCTGATGATGAAGACTCTCGGTCCTTCCTCTCTCATCGGAGGAAGACTCTCTATCACAATGTTGTCCATCAGTCCGTATTTATCCTCTTTTTTATTCCTCTTTCCTTCTTCTATTCTTCCATTGGCTGAAATCTCCTCTGTGAAACTCTCCCTCTCCACTGGCTGAGACAGCTGATTGGTCAACTCCCTCATCGTCACCTGGAGACAGCAGAGCAGATTTTATTCTTTAATATGAAACAACAGGAAACAGCAGGTTTGGTTCACTATGAACTAAAGCGTGATCGCCGACCTTCAGCTCTCTGAACAGGTGGAGCATGGTCACGCCCACCACGATGACCAGGAAGGCTCCCAGGGTCGTGACCACGTCCACAGCCGCCATGTCCTTCCACTCCTGGAACAGGATGATGGAGGTGGACAGAACCACGGACGTGAAGAGGACGTAGTAGATGGGGTAGACCAGCAGCGTGTTGAACGTGTCCAGAGACTTATTCAGGTAGTTCACCTGTCCGCATCACACGACGCATTTATGGTCAAACATCTGTTATTACATCTGGACAATCGCAAATAACGTTACAGCTCACCTGTGTTACTATGGAGACAATGAGCGTGAACAGCAGGATCCAGGTGAGAGGATTAGCAAGCACTGAAATGTCATACAAAACTAAAAAGAGAAGAAGAGGAGGAAGAAGAGGATGAGGATGATGAATACACAGATGTGTTGGGTTGAAAGTCACTTATTAACATTCTGTTCTCGGAGTTCAGCATCTCACCGGTGTTGATGGCGATGGCGAGGCCCTTCACGGAGGAGACAGTGAAGGCTCCCAGGAGCGAGCAGATGCTGATGTAGATGAGGATGTTGGAGGAACCGAAGCGAGGGGAGAAGTAGAGCACAAGAACCGCACACAGAACCAGAACCACCGACATGTAGACCAGGAACCCTAACAATAAGAGTTAATTCAAAAAACACAAACGAACATATTAACTCCACATAAAAAATCCTCTATATACCAAAAACATATATTTACATGGTTTAAATATAATATAAACATTTAGGAAGGTTATTATTTAAACTACTTATCAGTGACCACTGAGGTTCATGTAAATAATTTGATCTGAACTGCCTCACCAGGCTCCAGTAACTTGCTGGTCATGTCCTGCAGTGATGTCACTTCCTGTTCCTCAGGGGCATGGATAACAAGCAGGATGCTTCCCAGTATGCACAGCAAACAGCCCAGCTTTCCCACCACGTTCAGCACCTCCCCCAGCAGGTGGGAGGACAGAATGGCACTGAAAAACACACGAACAGTTAAGTCGAGTTATCGTTCAAATAGTTTCAATGACCACTTCCAACACTTTGGTGCAGATAAAGCAGAATTTAAACTACCTGATGAGGACACTCAGAGCGCCCAGCGGTGTCACCAGCGTAGCCGGAGCAAACATGTAGGCTCCGAAGTTACAGGCTTCTCCAGCTCCCACTGAAACATGCAAACGTCGTATGACTGTTAGTGGCATCTTCTGAATCAAACAAATCTGCTGTAGCTTTTTGGAGAAGATGTTTATTCTTCCAAGAGTCAAATAAAAGTTGTTAAAATCCCAAGTGCATGTTTAGCCTAGCTTAGCATAAGAGTGACAGGAGAGAGAAGCTACAAGATCAGCTTCATTAGAAATTGTGTTTGTGCTCCACCATCATATTTTAATACAGTTAAACAGGAATAAAATTCTTACTGGTTAACAAGCCTCCCCACCACAGCCAGTCCTTCAGGTAGCCATGACCTCCATCACCTACACACACACACACACACACACACACACACACACACACACACACACACACACACACACACACACACACACACACACACACACACACACACACACACACACACACACACACACACACACACACACGAGTGGTGAAGAAACAAAATTAAACAAATCTTCGGGAAATAAATTTGCTTTTTTTAATCACATATTTAATACTAATACTTTGTGTGCTACATTTTAGACCAAAAGCATTGAGCCTCTTTTAAAACATAACACCACACACAGGTCACTCACATCCAGCTCTCCTCACCTGCTCTGGTGTGACCGGTGCTAGCCAATCGCAAAAGAGCTTTCTTCTTCAGAATGACACTTCCACCAATCAGGACAGCCGACAGCAGGGCCAGAGTCAGACCCAGCCACAGGTTGTAGGAACTGTTTGTCTGCAGATCTGGAGGCAAACATTTGTTTAGCTGGTGTGTGTTTATGAGGGCGCGGATCTGCAGTTCAACAACTCTATCTGACCTGAAAGCAACCTAAAGAATTTAGATTTTTACGATAACAGGAATCATTTAAGATGACGAATGTCACCGACATTCCTCATCAGTGAGTATGTGACACGCCCTTCCTCCCGGAGGGAAACCTGGATGGTTTTTACAACAGCTTTCCTACAGAAAAAACTATGATCTGGAAAAAAATCTAAATATAAAAGGGAACAACTATTTAGACGACTGACATTCTTCATACTAACATTTTATATTTGAAATACAGCTTGAAGGACTCAACAGATTCAGTGTTGGCAACAAAAAGAATTCTTCATGTTCCATTATGACAGAATAGGAACTGAATAACCTCTTTAAAGTGGGAACATTCATTACTCTTCAACTTCCAGCTTTAATGTCTTTCTTCAGGACTTGTCAAACATTAATAAGTCTGTCTTATCACAAACGTGCCAAACAGTGAAACAGAAACTGTGATGCAACAGCGCCTCTGAAATATTCATGTGGAGTACAGGTGTGCGCTTGATCGTCATCTTGACGCCGTTTGGTGATGAAAACATCTTTATTTTCCACCACCTGTCCTCCATGTAGATTGAATAATGGGTTTCTTTGAAACGCGTTTACGTTCCTCTTAATACAATAGGTCCCTTTCAGCAACCCTTTGTGTTCACAGCCATTGTTCCCTCTGTTGTAACGGAGCAGAGGACGGAACACAAAACCACCACAAAGATAATCACGTCTTTTAAAAATAATCTTATTCATCAGAGATTAACTGACATACTATTAAAATAATGACTATTTCACTTGTCCCAAGAGACAGTCCTTTAAAACTGAGTACAATTCTCACATTTGTGTTGTTTATCCAAGTTTATTTTAATATGTGTTTAAAATTACCAGAATGATTGTGACTAACTTCAGGATTTTCCAGTTTAATGTTTGATAATTCCAACAAAATAGTTGTTAGACAAACATAAAAGAATAATGTGTGCATATTAATGCACCTGTGAATATTCCTGTCAATTTCATCTCACCATTCTTCCTGTTTAACAATTTTGTATTTGCTAATTCTTCTGTTTATTTATCTAACTTAAGTGCCTGTTTTCTATTGACTGCTGGGACTATACAGGTGAGACCACACCTGGATTGTTTGCTGAGTGGAGACGTGATGTAGAGATATTGATCATGTTTTTTTTATATCTCAGCTTTAAGAAAAGATCCTCTTCTTGTTTTGTTGCTGTGTTTGAAAAAACACTTTATAAACGTCTTTATTTTATGCTCCTTTGACAAACAGGGAGATCTAAATTAGATTAAACAAGTTTACACATTCAGGGGCGTCTCATCCATTGACACCAAGTAAAAGGCGCGTGTGTGTGTTTACCTGTTAACTGAGTGCTGTTGTTGTGGTGTGTGTGGTACAGCTGTTGATCTCCACTGATCAAACACACTCCAAACTTAGATCCACACCACACCCGGACCAGTGAGCCTGGGGAGACCACCAGAACCGATTAGCATTGATATTTTGGGAATAATTTTAACTGTGATTCCTGGTTGCAATTAGACCCTCAAAGTATTATTTGAATCACATGACAAAAGGCAGACCAGATGCTAACAATGCTACATTATGAACCAGCAGCAGCAGCTTCACTGACATGTTTGGTGTAAACAAACAACAGCGGTGCACAGACGGGTCTTTGTAGTGGTGCTAATTAGCAATGTGTATAAACGGAGTTTATGTTAGGTGAGTGTAATGCAAACACACTGAAAATGCTAACATCCAGATGTTTAACAGATGTATTGTTGTTCATGCTAACATGTCGTCACAGTACAGCTGATGCTGCTAGGTTGTTAGTTTCTGACCTGACAGTGGTGCTACATCAGGTGTGTTTGGATCGCGGGCAAATCACGTTCTACAACCAGATTTTATATGACTCGTGCCTTATGTCTAAAAATGATGCTGGTACTCCTGCTGGAGATGGAGATGTAATTTATCAAAATGATGCAAAAACTGCCAAACACTAAAAAGATGACAGACTTGGATTTTTTTTTTTTGGTTGACTTATCATATGAATGCACTGAATGAAAGCCTTCAAAGTAAACATACAGTAGTGAACCAACTAGTTTCACACACCACAACTGTCAGGATGAAGCTACAACTTTTCCAGAGACATTTGTCACTAACGGATCCCAGAGACACGCGGTCCCAGCTGTGTAGGACGTCGTGGTGGTGATACGGATATGTAAACGACGCAGTTTGCAGCAGATATCACACCTCTCACTGGTGAGCTCAATGACCGCTTTAGAGATTTTGCCAGTAGAAAAAAAATAACATGTTATTTTCCTTCCCCTTCACTGTGGATCCTGATGAGACTTCACCTCACCTGATGGAGCTTCAGTGTGACAATGAATGAAGCAGCAACTATATATATGCATATAAATATATACACGTACGACACATATAGACTATGAGTGGAAAAACTAATTTCCCTGAGGGGATCATTAAGTCAATTTCTTCTTCTTTTTTAACCTGAGAGAAAATATCCTTATCAATTACCCTAGAGTCAGATCACTGATAGATGAGGTGATCGGTCGTGTCAAAAAGCAAAAGAATGGACAGAAAGTCATCTATAGTCCAGAATTAAATGACAACTGGTGAGTTAATAATTAGGATTTATCTGTGCGGTGTTTGCCCATTTTAAGGTATCTGATCAAGGCGGTTTTAATATTTGAAGCAGGACTTCTCAGATATTTCACAAATCACTAACTTTGTCCAGACTAACACACACAAAACGTTTGTGGGTGTTTACTGAGGGCGTCCGAGCAGAGGTTGAATCCATTCCCGTGAGGGTTGGGAAATACGGGTTGGACCACAGTGGTGATTAGTGTAACATGAGGAGCAGCGACTGTCAGTATGAGCAGCAGAAGAGTTCAGTGTTTACTCTGTCAACAGTGAGGCCTCAGTGTAAACAGCACAACAACGCTGAGTGTGCAGACAGGGAGATCAGTCCTACTAAAGAGCAGACAGGCAAGAAAATTCAGGAGTAACTAACCTCTATGAGATGAAACCGAAAAAAATAAATAAATACTGGGAAATAAAACATGAAGGTGCCAGATATGTGTCAAATTATCCTCACCAGTTATGAGAGAAAGAAAAGGCTTTATTTAATCTAAAAATAAATACGCAAAGTCACTCCATTCATTTCGCAATTACTGATAAATGGTTTAGTCATTTCCATGTTAAGAAATCATGTGTTACTCATGGAATAAATACAGATCAGATGATGCATACCGACTCATTCTGATTACCTTTATTATTTTTTGATATTTATTAACAGTAATTTGTGAGAATATTTATGTTTTATGTGTCACCAGAACCTTCACCAGTACATGACTCTGAATCTGGATTATTAGCTTCAGACTGGTGGTATTAGATCCAGATTATGATCAATCACACAATCATGGAACATCATAACCGGTCAGTTCCTGTTTTCATCCAAATCTGGTTTTCAGGATATCTTGTGGACAAAAATCTAACATCCTGTTTAGTTTAGTTTTTTAAATATATTTAAAAGTAACGGTAAACAAGCGTTCAGGAGTATGGAGGGTCAAAATATTTTATATTATTACAGTAAATCGAAGAAGTGTCATTAAAATTACAACTTTAACGGAAATATTTCAATATTTAACAATTCATAAAAGTGTTTTGGGTAACATTATATGAAGCTACTGCGTCTAGCGTTATTATTTAGTTTATCTTTACTCCGGGTGTTTGTGTTGCAGCACCGCAGGCCGACGGAGGTTAACGTTTTCTGTTGCTAACAACAGAACATGATGGAGATGATTATCCCTTAACCGCCATCTTGTTTTAACTATAAGGATAATACGGAAAGTTGTTCTTACCGTTCCTGCACGTCTCATTATCCAGCTGAACATCTCGCATTGTGTTTCTCTAAGGAGGAAAACAATCCACCAAAATACCCTAAATTTCCTTAAACTGCCTAGAAAGCTAACAAGAAGTTATTCCGAAACATTTATGGACAAAAACTATGGCCTCCGTGTCGTATTTTAACTAGCCATATTGAAACGATGCTCCCCTCTTTCGGGTTGAACAGATGACTCCATAGAAAAAACGTCAACTGAACACACCGGTAAGGCGGTGGAGGAGGTAAACACAGCGGCGCTTGACTCCGCCCCATCGGGCAGTGCCGTATCTAACAACAGGTGTATCACCTTTCCGGCCCGTCAGGGCAGAAAGCGGAAGTACAACGGAAACAAGGCGAAATTCTTATGTAGAAGGACTCAGTGAAATATAATATAATATAATATAATGCAATATAATATAATATAATATAATATAATGTAATATAATATTAAATAGTCTATTAGACTATACTTGTCAATTAACAAAGATTAGTGGAATTTTGTTGTAAATACTTGGAAGCAGGGTATTATTGCCGCCCACAATTGCTGCGTCAGTAATCAGTAATAGTAATTACTATTTTAAAAGTAAAATATCCACAGGGAACATTTCTATTTTTTCTTCTCTTGAGTACTACTTTTGATTAAATTGCATTTTCAAAATAACACCTTGTGATTTTTACCTGTATAGCCTCTCATAATCCTAAAAGTCCAAACAGGAAGTTCAACACACACTCAAAGATGTGTTATTAAAGGTTTTCAAATCAGTTGAAATGCTTCCATTGTTTCAGGGATTATTAAATACTGGCCTAAAATGTGTTTGATAAATCATGCAGAAGTCTTTGTAAAGAATACAATGAATCACTGACAATAAATACAACAATTTTTTTAAAAAAATTACCACTCCAAAACACTTGATGTTCTCAATTCTTAAAACTTTATTTTCTAGGAAAAATAATTTCATCTTTTTCTCAGCACTTCATTTGACAGCAGTTTTTTTTCTTTAGAGAGATGACAGAGAAGTCACTCTTCTGATGCAAGGGTTAGCAGTAGCAGGGTTCAGGCTAAGTTAGCTGAGATGTGCAGCTATGCTAAGCTAAGCAAGGCTAACCGATGTGAAGGTAGGTACTGTTCAGTTGCAGTAGTTCTGCAGGTCGAAGATGTTGCAGGGTCTGTGGCAGCATTGCTCCACGATGCCTCGCTTCACCAGCATCTCCATCTGGTCCTTGAAGGCAAACTCCGCCACCTCATTCTCACCGCCTGTTGCTGCGGCTCCTCCGGCCTTTGGAGGGAGGAAACCTGGTGGAATAACAGACATCACAGATTTAACATCAGATTGATGGTAAATCAGATGCCACAATTGACATAAATTAGGATTAATGTTGAACTCCTGGTGTCTAAATTTGTTTTATATGTTTCTCACCCAACAGAGAGTCAATGTCTCTCTTGGGGTTGTAGAAGAAACCTCTGTCCCCACAGACCAGGTAAAGGGCGTCGACCAGGTGAGAGCCACACAGGTGCTGAGGAGCAGCGACGGCCTGGGAGCCTGGCCATGAGACGACCAGTAAGACCAGCAGGGTGATGGACTGGAACCACAGGGCTGCCATGCTGGAGGAGAGCTAAACACACAAAAACATTTATTCATCATGTTAGTGTGGCAGATTTTCAGTTTAAATATGTGCTGATGGATTAATGTCAGTTCATAACAGTAGTCATAATAAAATATATACTTAAAAATCAGAAGCTAGATATTACTTTGTTATTATATCAACTCCATTACTTTTGTTAATTCAGATTTCATCTTTTCTCTAAAAAGATTATTTAAATTTGGTTGATTACTCTTACTTACTGTTGTAAATTTATTAAGAGTCCTTATAGAGAGCAAAATGTCATGATATACCAATTGATTTAGCAGTAGTATTGGAAGGTCAAAATAGAAAAGATAAAAATACAATATGTGGACACTGTATAATAAAATAAAATAAAATACAGAAAATACAAAATAAGACAAGAAATCAAAGTTAAAAATAGAGATTAAAATTAAAATGACTTCATATATGCAGATGAAGAGGGGAACAGATGGGAGCAATAAGGAGGAACAAATGTGGAGCTGGAGAAGAGCAGAATAGAATTAGAGGTGATGAAGGTGCAGATGTAAGTAAAGAATAGCAGAGGAGAGCAGGACAATAGGAGATGCATGAGTGTAGTAGATGGTGGACGATTAAAGAAGATCACGGTGAGGAAGATGTGGAGGAGGAGAGTCTCACCTGAAGATTTCAAAGAGGAGATAGTAACTGGAGGAGGAAGAGAAGTCTCACCTGTAGAGTCTGAGGCAGAAGAGCTGGACGAGGTGATGATGAAGAGGAGGAGATGCCTTCAGAGGTGGCTGGTGTGAGGAAGAGCAGAAGGCCTCTTGTCCATTTATACTCCATCACCTCCACCTGGACACGCCCACCACTCCATTAATGTGCGTTTGTCAGCACAAATTAAGAGAATCCGTTTATTTCCGATCGACTGGCTGCGGCACTTAGTAAAGCAAACAGAACTAATGAGCCGACATGATCCGATCACCTCTTATAGACAAATATTGATCACCTATCAGCCCCCGGCTACTCCTGCTGAGCTCAGCGGCACTGCAGGTTCTGAGTTCAGATAAACTCAAAGCAGATGAAGATAACAAAAAATATATACGCCATGAAGAAAGGGAACTTTATGGTGGGATTATTACAGTTCTTAGTGAGTTTATAGAGCTTTATAATGAGCTTTATATGGTGAACTCTACATTTTAGGTGACATATTATTCTATTTACACAGCATTGGTGGAAAGTAACTAAATACATTCAATTACTGTACTTCTAAAAATAAGAATGACTTGTATTTGACGTTAATTTTATATTCCATTATAATTATAGAGCGAAGTAATGTATTATAACACTCAGCTATATTTATTTATGTCTGCTGCTTGATAGATTCACTTATTTTTAGTCTCAATGATCAAAAAATATGTAATATTTTATTAAAGATTAAGACAGAACTCCCTTACAACACAGAAAGGATTTCAAAAGAAGTTTATCATAGCATTATCACTTCTATCATTATAACAGAACATTTACCACATATCAGGAGGATTTGTCATCTTTTGAATTCAGGGCTTCTACTTGTAACTTGTATTTCTACTACTGCAGTACTGGAGTACAGGCCTCAGTACTCCTTCCACCTTTCTGCTGACGGAAATCAGCTTGTTTGTCACAGACTCATCTAACCATGACGAGCGCCATGACGGAAAAAAGTGTTTCTGAGAAGTTGACATATTTAGAATGAGGACATTTCCACTCCAGTCGGCTCCCAGTAACCAGTACGACACCTCCAGTCACGATGTATCACAGCTCCGAGCATTCATGCAAGACTCACAACCTTAATGTGAAAGATCCTCATATTCCTTTTCTTTTTTATGAAATAAGTTTAAACTACATAAACTGAATAATTGGAAAAAAAAAAAAAAGCTTCCAGTTTGAGAGTAAGAAAGAACAGCAGCATATTTACTGAATATTAGACCAGTTCTGGATCCAAGTTTGAAACATTTTTGGAACAGAAAATAACAGTAAATTTAGAATAAATTTTGAGTATAACACATTTGGAAACATTTTTATTTTAAATAAATAACTTACAAAAGTGCAAAGAAACAACTGCAGTGACTGTAAAGTGTTATAAAGGTTCAGGTGTGGTATTCCAGTGCAGCTATTTGTACTTCACACAAATGCTTCTCTCGTTTAGGCATTTCAACATTAAAGACAAACATACACAAGACAGAAATACTGGTAGTCACAAGTAAAGTTAGAAAACAATGTCCTTCTTTCAATTAGAAAATATTAGAGGTAATGATGAAATGAGAAGAAGAAAAAAACAATTATAAAAAAAAGAAGTATTTGGCACTTTGCGATACAAACACAGCTCTCAGAGTGAAAGGCCTGTGCTGCAGCTTGCAGCTGATGTTTGGTCGGTGACCCGTCAGAGGTACACGTCCATAGTCTCGCTGATGGGCTCCCGGCAGAGTGGGCAGCAGCGCTGCTGCACATTTCGCCGTTGGATCAAGATGTTGGTGCAATGCCGGCAGAGGCAGAGGTGTCGGCAAGGCAGCAACAACACCTTCTTAGTCAAGTCTTGACAGATGACGCACTTTTTCCTCTCTTCCTGCTCCTTTAACAGGCCGAGCAGGTTGGTGTCTGCCAGACGGTCGCCATAGGCTCCCATGCCGGACTGGACATGTGGGGATGATGTCTTGTTGCCCCTCACTGATGCAACATCCTGACAGTCCAGCTCATTCACGGTGAGGCCAGGATCTGTGTTAGTAGCATCTGTGTTCCCAAGCCTGGTTGGGCTACCGTCCTCCTGGACCTGTTGATTGGCCAGTGGCTGGTCCAGTATCATCGGTACGCTACCAGTTCTCAGAGGAGCGATGACCGAAAAAGGGTTCAATCGCCGGGTGAAGGCAGGTCGCTTGGTGTTCAGTAACAGGAACACCAGGCTGACAATGACCGCTGCGATCAGCAGGCCATAAGAGTCCACCATGATGACAGTGAAGAAGACGCGGCCCAGTCCTCCCAGGAAGTCCACAAGCAGCTGGCAGGAAGTCCACAACAGCACAGAAGCCCCGACCAAGCAGCTGTAGAGGAAGGTCAGCAAGGTCAGGGTCAGCTCCACTGTTTTGTACACAGGGTCCTCGACCACCTCCCAAACACCCGCCAACCCAGACAGACAGTTCTGCGTGCCGATGAGGACCAAGTTGACCAGCGTGTTGAAAAAGTAAACGACGAGGCTGAGGCCGATGCAGAGGCCCTCAAACGTCTGGCGCAGGATGCAGCTCCCTGAGATGAGCCCACGGTGCAGCACGTCCTTGATGCGCCACGCCACGTGACAAGAAAGATGTCCCACCATCTTGAAACTCTCAAAAACCCCTCCAAATGTCTGTAACCAGTCCTCCGCAATGTGTAGGGCTCCACAGGCGGCACTGGAGACGGCCTCACTGGCAGTCAGGAAGGAGAAAAGAGCAAAATTCCAGTATTCCGCAAGAGTCGATTCAGTCAGGAGGATGTGGAGGGAAGCACTGAACCCAGACAGGAGGCCAAGCATCCAGTTGAACGACCCGATGACCAGGTCCAGCAGCAGGAAGAAGCCGTCCACACATCTCCCAAGAGCAAGCCAGACAAAGTTCACTTCATCCATATTAGACTGCAGAGAGAAGAGGAGAAGTAATATTAAAATGTGCATCTCTGTCATTCATTTACTATTATAATCAAGTTCATATGTGAAGCTTTTGGTGTGTTTAAATTTAGTTTCTTTCTATTTGACAGCAGGGAGACACAGAAATATCACATAGACAAACAGGATTATGAAGGTAGTAAACACAGCTCCCATTGTAAAGAAGATGAAGCGAATCACACATAATCTTGTGCATTATTTCCGTGAGCAGTAACTCTAAGGAAACACGACGAGAAAACAGAATTCTACTTTGATAATCACTTGAAATGACTGTCTTTGTGCAAACCTTCCAGGCCGATGATAAAAATAAGATATTTTTGATAATAAATGACTGTTTAAAAATCATGATTGTGAAAACCTGCAGATTTAAAAACGATATTTCTAAATGTTATCCGATACCTGAAAGAAACTTTTCGGTCCAACCTACTCGAGAAGCTCTGTTTAGAATCATTCCAACGTTTACAAACGATAGTTAAGAATATTTATCCTTTATGTCTGAGGTAAGAAGTAAATAGGAACGACATGCTAGAAGCTTACAGCAGCTAGCGAGCCACACCCATCAACATTAGCTTAGTGATGTAGAAATAAAGACAAATCCGGGTTGTCGAGAATAATTTACTGGTGATTATTTATCTCACTCACCGTAGCAACATGGCTCGAAAATATTTAATCACTTCATGTCAAAAATAAACTGTTGTCATAAACATTAGCCACGATTTTTAGCACACTACATTAGCTTCTTCCTCTTCGTGGTCTTTGTCGCAAAGTAGTTCAAAAGTGTGATTACCGCCACCTAGGGGACCGGATGTTAAACCACAGATAAGGTCACCCAAACTTTCTCAAGACCTTATAGATAAATACTATAATAAACGTAGCTCCGAAGATATTTTATTTCAGGCTCATTTTTACATATACCCCCATAAATAAAGAGGTGCATTATTCACTTGTGTAAAGACAGTGTTTTTACATTTTGTTCATGATTTGAAATTATCGTGTAAACTGCTTTATCTCTTGTAATATCATAATTAGGTGAGAAAGATGGGCCGAAGAAGGTTTACTGAAATGTTCTGTCGTTTCAAAGATCACCGTTAAAAAAAAGAAGTAAGGAAAAAAACGAGGGAAGGAGAATTAGGCCCCGCCTAGTCAAAAGCTGCACCCGTCTTCTCTTACGTCCGCAGACACACTGTATATCCGTGAGTTCCTCGCAGCAGAGTCATTCGTTGGCTCAAGAAGACGAAAAATGAGTGGAAGAGGAAAGGGAGGAAAAGGACTCGGCAAAGGAGGCGCCAAGCGTCACCGCAAGGTTCTGCGTGATAACATCCAGGGTATCACCAAACCCGCCATCCGCCGTCTGGCTCGCCGTGGCGGTGTGAAGCGTATCTCCGGTCTGATCTACGAAGAGACCCGCGGTGTGCTGAAGGTGTTTCTGGAGAACGTGATCCGTGACGCCGTCACCTACACCGAGCACGCCAAGAGGAAGACTGTCACCGCCATGGATGTGGTGTACGCCCTGAAGAGACAGGGCCGCACTCTGTACGGTTTCGGAGGCTAAACCCGTCATTTATCGGTCCCCACATCAAACAAAGGCTCTTTTAAGAGCCACTCACTTCAGCACAAGAGCCAAGTTCTTTCACTGGTACATTTGCATGAATGATAAATTTATAGTGTATAATTATGCCATTATCTACTGTACGGACCTGTCTGGCTGCTTTGTTGGTTCAATTGTCCACTCGCCAGTTCCGCTGTTCATATTTTCCACTAAAAGTACACCTGATTTGAACTGGGAGGCAACCGGCCAGTTGTGCTGCATTTTATTGATTTTTAATGACGTGTAGATAAAGATTCATGGAGCTTTGAAGCCTTTAATCCAATTGGTTCAAGTCCAGCTCAAAGCTTCTTGAGGCTTCATTTGTTCTGTTCGGATGACTTTGAAGTGTATATAACATTTTGCAGAAGGCCTGTGATAAAAACTCAACAAAGGATACAAAACATTTTAGTGATGGTAGTACACTCTACATATTAAAGCATTCATGTTTTTTATGTACTGATGGTATGGAAAATTATTTTTTTGGAAAAGGATCATTTACAGTGAAGTGAGGATGTTGGGGTATGGACAATGATTGTGTAACGTGCAGTGGACTGACTTGGACACACAGCTTTGGATAACCATGACCTGGATAACTGAGAACCTACAGACATTGACAATGATTGTTCTTTTGTAACATTGAGGTATGGCCAGTGATTTAGGTTTAACTCGAATAACTACATTTTGAATGGAGCCTGAGGGGTCTACATATACAGTATACTGCAGCAACATCTGGGCCACTTCCTGAATCAGTCACGTGGTGTCAGCTGAGCGGCGAGGCTTCGGACGTCATCATTTTTAGCTCCTCCTTTTAGTCGCTCACATACACATCAATAGTGTGTACAGGCCCTATAATTCTAGTGAAGAACTGAAGACGCCTCTTAGATGATGTGAAAGGTCTTCAAGAAACTTTCTTCCAAGTGCAGTGGAATTATTTAAACAGCTCTGGATAATTTCAGACTGTAAAGACCCGTTTGTCTGATTTGTTGGTTTAAATATCCTCCCACCAATAGCCTCTCAGGTACGGCGCGCGCTCAGCTCAGCCTGGTCCAATCAATGCCAACATCACCAGATCAACCCGATTGCTCGCGGTTTCCCGCCATTCGTTTCTCAAGTACTAAAAGAACAGCCGAACACAATGCGTTTTTCACTGAATTTGGCAAGTTTAATTCCACGTGTTCGTCTCTATCGAAGTCTTTTACAAGATTTAATAAACTCAATCACTGATCTTTCTGACACTTCATTGTACTTCTGAAAATACAATGAAAATAGATTAAGTGATTAATGGAGCCACATTAAGGCTTTTATCTTCATTCGGGTGGGACAAGAATCGAGCACGATGTTTAAAAAATGACCAGGGGTTGTGATCCGCGTGGAGGGAGAGTTTGAACCAAGCATTAGACGTCATCTACACGAGGAAATGAGCTCTTTGAGAACGTGTGTGGTCCTTAAAAGGACCTTTGTTGGTTGGACAGGGGGACCGGTTTAACCTCCGAAGCCGTACAGAGTGCGGCCCTGTCTCTTCAGGGCATACACCACATCCATGGCGGTGACAGTCTTCCTCTTGGCGTGCTCGGTGTAGGTGACGGCGTCACGGATCACGTTCTCCAGAAACACCTTCAGCACACCGCGGGTCTCCTCGTAGATCAGGCCGGAGATACGCTTCACACCGCCACGGCGAGCCAGACGGCGGATGGCGGGTTTGGTGATACCCTGGATGTTATCACGCAGAACCTTGCGGTGGCGCTTGGCGCCTCCTTTGCCGAGTCCTTTTCCTCCCTTTCCTCTTCCACTCATTTTTCGTCTTCTTGAGCCAACGAATGACTCTTCTGCGAGGAACTCACGCATATACAGTGTGTCTGCGGACGTAAGAGAAGACGGGTGCAGCTTTTGACTAGGCGGGGCCTAATTCTCCTTCCTCAACCATTTTTTTCTTAGATGTTTCGAGTGTTTCCCTTTGAACCCTTTTACTGTATTACCTTGTAATGATACATGTATTACACACATACATACGCGCGCGCGCACATGCACACACAGTACAATATACATAAGATATACCATTAAATGTAAAATATATACTGTATTTAAACAATGTGTAGAAGTATTTAATTTGTCCGTTTTAACACAATAAAGTTTCTATGTAAAATCAGTTTGTTTCCACATTATTTTCACAGGTTTTTAGTGACTTATTGTAATTATATTGTACCACTTTAAATTAGTCGGCAAAATTAACGGACTATTCATGAGCAGTAAACGCCCCATGAGAACCGTGGAGACTCATTTATGTTTTCTCACAGATGAGAGCTGTGATTTCAACACTGGGGGGCGGCCAGAGGCTCCTCTTCACAGCGGGGTTTCTCACAGCTGTGCTGCTCTCCTCAATGTGTTCAGGGGACCTCCGAACTTCACCAGTTCATTGTGTTTTAAAACTCAGCGAAGCTCCGTGGAAATGTGTTTTTTGGAAGGCCTGCGATATGTTCACCGACCGTCCGTAAACGCAGCCGTCTGTTCCTGTCAACTGGTAATAAACTGAAGTGATTCTGACAGCAACAAACACAGCGACGATGACGGGACTTCTTGTGGCAGTGAACGTCTCAGCTGCTGAGATCGATGTTAAATAATAATCTATCCACTTCTAACGTGTGAACCCGCAGACCAACATACTACAAAGAGTCCCCTGGGTGTTTTTTCTAATCTTGATCGTCATGTTTTGTCCTACTGTCAAGGTTTCCGTAGTGTAGTGGTTATCACGTTCGCCTAACACGCGAAAGGTCCCCGGTTCGAAACCGGGCGGAAACAGAGTTGTTGTTTTTTTCATGAGGTTACAATAGTTCAGAGCAAGGAATTTAAAAAAATTGACTGAGCCAGTAAATACCACTGAAGTCCCTCACTAACCCATTGATTAAGAAAATCCATAACTGTTTCTGCCCGGTTTCGAACCGGGGACCTTTCGCGTGTGAGGCGAACGTGATAACCACTACACTACGGAAACCTATTGCATGCAATAAGTAAAGAGGATAAGTATTTCGGACTGATTTTCAAAAGTGGATATCTTTAATGCAAGTCGTACATTTTTTCACCATCTATCCAACTATTATCTACATTTCTAAGTCATTTTAGATCTGTTATTGATTCTAAATATTTCATAAAATTCACTCTTACCCGACCTTCGTTTGCGCACACCAGCTCTTTTTTTCATCCATTATTTCTATTCTTATTTATTTTATTTCATTTATTGCATGCATAAAATAAAATCCCCACATCAAACACCAACCCTCCTCTATTGTCCAGATGTATCAATGTGTTCCCTTTCTTCTCTTTTGTTTCGTGTATTTTCACAAATCTAATACTTCACATGTTCACAACCGACATAATTCAAATTGTCACCACCGGATCCCGCCAACTCCCACTTCTTACTGTCAGATAGATAGTGGAAAAATTATTTCCCTACAGAAATAGAGTATGTTTCTCCTTCTTAACGATGAGCTCACTGATCCTGGTGCTAGGTTCTTTGGGTTTGGAAAGCTTGTTGACTGCTTTTGCCGGTGTAATGACTGCTATTCTTCCGCTATTGTTTAACTCGACGTTTCCGCCACAGAAAATCAACGGACTCTTCATGAGCAGTAAACGCCCCATGAGAACCGTGGAGACTCAGTCTAGCTTGTGGCCGTCGGTGGCGCGTGGCTGTTTTATGACATTTGTGTTTTCTCCTCACAGATAAAAGCTGTGATTCCAACACTGGGTGCCAGCCGGAGGCTGACAGTGAAGGTGGTCGGAAGCCCACGGCTCCTCTTCACAGCGGGGTTTCTCACAGCTGTGCTGCTCTCCTCGTTGCGTTCAGGGAACCTCCAAAATTCACCAGTTCACCGTCGCGACCCGTGTCACCCAGCGTCTTCTCCCACTTGTTTGTCCGCTGATGTGTTTTTAAACGCAGCGAAGCTTCGTGGAAATCCGGCCTGTATGTTTGATCACCGACCCTCCGTAAACGCAGCCGTCTGTTCCTGTCACCATGTAATAAACTGAAGTTATTCTGATAGTGACAAACACAACGATGATGACGGGGCTTTCTGTGGCAGTGAACGTCTCAGCTGCATAGATCGATGTTAAATAATAATTTATGCATTTCTTATTTGTGAACCCACGGATCCATATACTACTAAGTGACCACTGGTTGTTCTTTGGAATCATTATCGTCAAGTTTCATGGTTTAGTTAAGGTTTCCGTAGTGTAGTGGTTATCACGTTCGCCTAACACGCGAAAGGTCCCCGGTTCGAAACCGGGCGGAAACAGTTTTTTTTTTTTATTAATTTTCAGTTGTTCAGGACAGTTCGGCTCTGGACCAGGTGACAGGCGGACCCACTCCCGTCCCGTGGACCTTCTTCCACTCGTTACTCTAGCTCATCCAGTCCACCCTCAACTTCGTTTGACCAAAGTCCCACGCTAAACACGTCAATTTAGAAAAATTGTGCCTGTTTCCGCCCGGTTTCGAACCGGGGACCTTTCGCGTGTGAGGCGAACGTGATAACTACTACACTACGGAAACTCTACTCCATGTAATGCAAGGTGATTACTTATTAAAAAATAGTATTAATGGAACTGTGTATGGATGTAGTGAAAGAGGACATGAAAGTAGTTGATGTGAGAGAAGAGGATGTAGAAGACAGGGTTAGATGGAGGCAATTGATTCGCTGTGGTGACCCCGGAAGGGAAAGGCCAAAAGGAAAAGAAGGAGTATTAATGGAAGGTTTGACTTCCATTAATAATTGCCTTTGAAAATATTTTAGACCAGTTAAAATTTATACCAGTTTTCACAAACGTTTTCCTGAGCAGAGTTTCCATAGTGTAAGTAAGTGGTTATCACCTGAGAGTGAAGTGGAACATTTTGACTTCATGTTAAGGCACAACAGAATAATGTAGCCACAAGACGACACAAGACAGTGTCTTATTGTGCCGGTCCCAAGCCCAGATAAATGCAGAGGGTTGCATCAGGAATGGCATCCGGCGTAAAACTTTGCCAAATCAAACATGCGAATCAAACCTATGACTTCCATACCGGATCGGTATAGGCCCGGGTTAACAACCACCACCATCAGCGCTGTTGACCTACAGGGCGCCGGTGGAAATTGGACTACTGTTGGTTGAGGAAAGTGTGTCTGTAAGAAGAGAGAGAAGAGGAGCGCCAAGAGTATAGGACTAAGAGTAGGGACGTTGAATGTTGGAACTATGACAGGAAAAGGTAGAGAGTTGGTTGACATGATGCAGAGGAGGAAGGTAGACATACTGTGTGTCCAGGAGACCAGGTGGAAAGGTAGCAAGGCTAGAAGTTTAGGAGCAGGGTTCAAGTTGTTCTATCATGGTGTAAATAGGAAGAGAACTGGAGTAGGAGTTATCTTGAAGGAGGAGTTTGTTAGGAATGTCCTGGAGGTAAAAAGAGTGTCAGATAGAATGATGAGTCTGAAGCTAGAAATAGAAGGTGTGATGTTCAGTGTTGTTAGTGGGTATGCTCCACAGGTAGGATGTGGAAGAGGAGGTTTATGGATGCAGTGAAAGAGGACATGAAGGTAGTTGGTGCGAGAGAAGAGGATGCAGAAGACAGGGTTAGATGGAGGCAACTGATTCACTGTGGTGACCCCTGAAGGGAAAAGCCGAAAGGAAAAGAAGAAGAGTTAAGGCACAACAGAATTTTCGATAACCGGGTGATCAACAAGTTTGATGCGAGGGTGAGAAAGTAGTGTGATGTGTGTGAATAGAAGTAGACACATGTATGCTTCACTCATGAATGTAGAGAGATAAAACATTACATCACAAAAATAAAAGCACTAGCCAAGATACGTCATGTTTTCTATTTAGTTTTTTTGAGGTTTCCGTAGTGTAGTGGTTATCACGTTCGCCTAACACGCGAAAGGTCCTCGGTTCGAAACCGGGCGGAAACATATTATTTTGCAATTAAATTTCAAAACAATTTAGAAATAAAGAAAAGCTAAACTGCACGGATAATATTCTTCACATTCTTCTTCAGAAGGAATTCTTCTTCAGAATTTTTTCATGGTTCTTGTCCTTATGACATTCCTTCAATTTTCAAGTTGTCTGTACTGTCAAATAGCATTAAAGATCAAAAAAATATCTTTAAAGCAATTTGTACATCTGTTCGTCTATTGTGCTTTTTGTGTACATTCCCAACTCATTTTAGATCTATCACTGATTCAAAACATTTCATAAAATTCTCTTACCCGACCTTCGTTTGCACATACCAGCTCTACTTCATCTATTACTTCTACTTCATCTCATTTATTGTGTGTATACAATAAAATTTCCACATCAGATACCAACCCCTCCTCTCTCGTCCAGAACTATCAGTGTGTTCTTTTTTTTTCTCGTTTCGTATATTTAAATATGTTATTTAAATAAATATATTTTATGTTCACTTCAGTTCATATGAGGACAACACAACCGACATAATTCAAACGTTCCACCGCCGGATCGCGCCAACTCCCGCGTCCCACTCTCGGAGCGTTAGTGGGCGTGTCAGCAGCGCTCCCATTAAAGTGTGGGCGTCACCCATCGAACCAGATGACAGACTTGTGTCACAGTAACTGGAATCTAGTGGGATTTTATGGCGAACAAAACATAATGAATATATTCCCAGACTAATCTGCCGGGAGCAGGCGGCTCTTTCAGGGCTCAGTGGGTGGCTCTTAAAAGAGCCTTTGTTCTCAGGTGATCAGTAAGATGACAGCTCACTTCTTCTTTTGAGTCGCCTTCTTAGGTGCGGGTTTCTTCGTCTTCCCTCCAGGCTTCCTGGACTTCACAGGAGCAGACCGTCTGGACACTTGGCTCTTGGGCTTGCTGGCGGTTTTGCCTCCCCTCTTTGTGGTCCCGGCGGACGGCTTAGCTGTCCTGCTCTTGGGCTTGCTCTTTTCTTTCTTCGGCGCTGCAGGCTTCTTGGCTGCCTTCTTAGGGGATGGCTTCTTGTTGGTTGACTTTGTCTTCTTAGTTGGGGACACCTTCGCTGCAGACCTCTTGGATTTAGCTGCTGTCTTCTTGGGGGAACCAGTTCTCTTTGCAGGAACCTTCACCTTCTGTTCTGCCTTCTTGTTCAGCTTGAAAGAACCGGACGCCCCCGTCCCTTTGGTCTGGATCACCTTCTCACTCTCCACCAACCGCTTGATGGTCATTCTCAAACGCGTCTTATTCTTTTCCACGTTGTAGCCTCCCAAAGCAAGCTGCGCCTTCAGGGCAGTCCCTGACATTCCGTTCCGGTCATTCGATGTCTTCAGAATGGTCAGAATTCGGTCCTTGAGACCCGGACCTGGAGGTCTCGGTCTTGATTTCTTCTTTGTCACCTTCGCCTGGCTGGCCGCTGGGGCCTGAGCCGGTGGAGCTTCCACGTCTGCCATCGTTTTCACAGAAAAAAATTCTTCTTTGTGTATGTAAATCTGTCAAAACAGTGTTTGTCTGAAGAACCGACGGGAGGCTGGACTTAAGCACAGCATGAGAACCGTAGAGACTCAACTCAGAGAGTGTTTCCTCCGTGAGGCGCTAATGTTGTCTCACTTGTGTTTTCTCCCCACAAACAAAAGCTCAAAAGTAAATATAGGAGAAATATTTCAGATATCTATTGAACCTAATCGATAGCAGAGTAGTGTGTCTACATGCTGACAGTATTCACTGCTCCCAGACTCTTCTCTTTTTTCTCAGGAAGCCTCGAAACCCGGTGGATTCACCGCCGTGCCGAGCGCCTCTCGGCGACTTTTCCTCTTTATTTCTCTGCAAAAATGTTTTTATATTCATGAAAGCTGCGTCAAAATCAGTTTCACTGGAAGCCAGCATCTTTCTAAAGAGACCGAACGTCAAGATAGCCGTCGATTAATGACTGCCTTGTAAAAAAACGAAGTTATTCGAGTGGCTCCAAACACACCGATGACGCCCGGATTTCTTGTTGTTGCGAACTTGCTGTTTGCCACTGATGACTACATTTAATATCAAACATGTGGAGATAATAATTCTTTTAACCAAGAAATACACCAAAAACAATACAGTTAGAGTCCCGCAGATACACGTGTCTACTGTGTTATTCTAAACCATCACAGACGAAACAGAGCATTTGTGCTTTAGCTTCTGTAGAGCTATGATGACATACTCGTCATAGTTCAGTCATTCTTTTATTAAAAATAGTAAAAAATGACCTCTCCTTTATTTTTGATAATTTTTCAGATGTTTAAAAGGCCTTGACGGGAGTTTGTTGAATTGCTGGGAATACGTACTTCAGAAAATTCAAAAACATCTGGACTTCATTGGGCCGTTACACAAAAAGTTAAATAAATAACATCAATACAAACTCTGACGTGGTGACTGATTGGAATTATCTAAAGTTGTGAATATTACTGGTTTATAGACTGTGGTGATAACTTAATATTCACTCTGAAAATACTAGGTGGATTTTTCAGTCACTCAGTCAAACTCATTCCAGTCAGGTCACTGAGAAATAAATTCTGAGAGTAAAATAATAATATCACCAGACGTCACTCAGAAATTTGGGATACTGCACTATTAAAGGAATAATGACATCCGTGGACGGCATTAGCTCAAATCGCAGGGTAGGAAAAGGAGACAGCCTTGAACCGGAGAGTAAGTGAACCCCTACAGAGACCCTCACTGCGCCCACGGCATCGCCACGTGGCTGCCCATCACTCCACATTTACATATCTGTAGGCCATGTCAGCCATCCTTCACGATTGACAGGTGTGTGTGTGTGTGTGTGTGTGTGTGTGTGTGTGTGTGTGTGTGTGTGTGTGTGTGTGTGTGTGTGTGTGTGTGTGTGTGTGTGTGTGTGTGTGTGTGTGTGTGTGTGTGTGTGTGTGTGAAGATCAACGTTAATGGGGGAAATTACTAATTTCACTACCAGCCATTCAGGACCTGTACACTTCACACTGTTCCAGGAGAGCAGTGAACATCATCAAGGACCTCACCCACCCAGCAGACAAAATGTTTTCCCTTCTACCATCAGGGAAGTGATATCATAGCATGCAGTGTCACACCAGCAGACTGTTAAACAGCTTCTTCCCACTAGCCATCAGGCTAATCGACAGCTTGAAGCAACTCACATGATCACTGTTCAGGACATTACATCATTTATTAACAGACCACTTCACTTTAATGCACTTTAATGCACTGTGTGTGTGTGTGTGTGTGTGTGTGTGTGTGTGTGTGTGTGTGTGTGTGTGTGTGTGTGTGTGTGTGTGTGTGTGTGCGTGTGTGTGTGCACATGGTATATATATATTTCTGGTTGTCAGCGTTGCATCAACGTCTGTTCATCCATTTGTTGTTTCCTTTTATTATTATTTTTTCTGCACATTGGAGACTGGTGAAACGAAATTTTAATGTCTGTTCTAACATGCTTGTTACATAGATTTGTGACAATAAAGGCTTTGACTTGACTATACATAACTTTTTTGTGTTAGATACATGATATATTTGTGCAGGCCCCGAAACACACAACATACAAGGGGCCTGCGAGTGTGCGGTTAGTGAACACAACACAACAGTACTAGTACATGGGGAGGCAGAGTGAAGGGTACCAGAAGGGTACCACTTCTGGTACCGCCCCGATTGAGCAACGGCGCCTTGCTCAAGGGCGCCCCGGCAGTGGCTGGGAGGTGAGCTGACACCTCCCACAGTCAACTCACACTCGGAGGATGTCGGATGTCCGGCGGGAGCGGCATCGCCGATATCTGGGCGATGCCTGGTTGGAAGACGTTCGCTCTACCGCTGAGCCACTGCCGCCCAGTGGCCCAGTGTGTATGCCCGTATGCGTAAAAAGTGAAAAGACAATTGAAAAAAACTTCAATATACAGTAGGATACAAGGATTTTGTATTTTGTGAACGAATTTTAATACCATTATAATTTGCATTATTACAATGAAATTCACAAGAAAATATAGTTACGGCAAAGAATATAAAATATTAATCCTTTACCAATAGAAGTTAGGTGGAAAAACGCAATGTGGAAGTAATTGGTTTTAAAATAAAACTTTATGTCATCCCTTCCTCCCAGGAGTATCTGAGGAGCGGACATGAATGGAACTCCGGGTCATCTGAGGTGACATTGTCATTTTGTTCGCAGATGAACTTCTGTGTGATCCGCCTAGTGGCAGTTATAATAACGTTTTGGTTTGAATATGAAACCGCTCTTTCCTCGAGAGGTGGGTGGCTCTTAAAAGAGCCTTTGTTGGACCGGTATCGGTACCGAGTCTTTTACTTCTTGCCGGTCTTTTCGGTCTTCTTGGGCAACAGGACGGCCTGGATGTTGGGCAGCACCCCGCCCTGGGCGATGGTCACCCCGCCCAGCAGCTTGTTGAGCTCCTCGTCGTTGCGGACGGCCAGCTGTAGGTGTCGGGGGATGATCCTGGTCTTCTTGTTGTCGCGGGCAGCGTTTCCGGCCAGCTCCAGGATCTCAGCGGTCAGGTACTCCAGTACCGCCGCCAGGTAGACCGGAGCTCCGGCACCGACGCGCTCCGCGTAGTAGCCCTTCCTCAGCAGCCTATGAACCCGGCCAACCGGGAACTGGAGCCCGGCGCGAGAGGACCGGGTCCTCGCCTTAGCCCTGGACTTCGGGCCCTGCAAACCTTTCCCACGTCCAGACATACTGTTTGTTTGTTTACTTGTTTACTATTAGACAGAAAAACAATTTGCCGGTTCACATGAAACTTCAGTGTATATAAGAAGCTGACTGCTCGCTGATTGGCTACACTAAACTCGACAATTATCAGCCAATCAGAAGAGAGCAGCTGTAAGCGTCATTCATAGCGCAACATCTTCACTGTCTGGGACTTTCAGAGCAAAATGTACTGTTCTTTTTTCAAAATTAAAGTAGCGCGAAGTCATGAAAGTGTTAACTGGCTTTGCTATTATCGATCGATTAATGCTTTATTGTTACGTGAATAATCAGAGTCAGAGAAATAATCCTTTTCTGGTAATGAAACGTTTCAACACAAGAGTTTTTTTTTAGTAGTGTTATTCTAAAGAGGTTGACGGATGAAAGTCAACGACACTTTCTTCAGGCGTCGGGTTTAGGTTCTGCTGAATGTTCTGAGGATTTTTAATAATTTAATGATAATAATTTTTAATCTGTGTTTGTGTGATAAATATCCAGCGGTTCAACCCGACAGACACGGAAGAGAACTGGGGCGGCGCCCTGTCGTCCCTTAGAACGAGTCTAGAATAACAGACATGAGTGTCTGCAATCTTCCTCTGAAGTGACTGATAATGAAAAGAGAACTTTTCGCTTTCTCTCTCCTTTTCTTCCCTTTCTTTAATATTTATGTGATCTCCAGACGTATGGGCGATGGGTGGTGCAGAGTTTCAAAGAGTTTCTTTCGTACAAAATGTAAGGAGATTAGTGTTTAGTGGATTATTTCTTTGTCGTAACAATGTTTTTTGGAAATAAATCTTACAGCGTTGGAAAGCCTGTTTGTTCCCCAATGGGGTCACGCTAAAGGAACAGTATTTGTGGAGTCAGCAGCAGAATTGTCTGGGTTGCGCCCATGAAACATGTGACAACTCTTCTCCAAACAGCTTAATATTCATGTTGTTGGATCTTTTTGGTGGATGGGATGACTGAAATTTCGTAATTTGACAATTATTCAGTGAATAAATAAGTGCCTCAGTGGTGTGTGGAAGAGCCACACACAACAGCCTGGTATCTCCACTTCCTGTTGATCACCACCCTGGTCTCACTGCTGCGGGATGGCATCTCATTCTTCGATGTCTGTGTAGGTTCTCAGTTATCCAGGTCATGGTTATCCAAAGCTGTTTAAGTCAATCCACTGGACGTCCAGTGGATTGACTTAAACAGCTTTGGACATCTCAGTCTTCAACATTTGTTGTAGGTCAGCTAACTTGATTGTGTCGGTCACTCTGGCAGACCAAAGCTGATCCTACTAGTGTTCAATGGGGTTGAGCTTCATCATTGAACACAACGTTCCTCCACTTGTTCAGGTCTTAGTGCAGGTGTTGTCGACACCAGAGCAGACAGGCTTCAAGGTGAAGGATGGCTGTGGCACATAGTCACATTTTTCATAGGGGCAACCCAGAAACTTAGATACACTTCATTAGATACACTTCAATGATCCCAGACTGGGAAATTCGCTCAAAAACTGTTTCCGCCCGGTTTCGAACCGGGGACCTTTCGCGTGTGAGGCGAACGTGATAACCACTACACTACGGAAACTGACAAATAGATGTAAGTGTGGCGCCATTTAGAAGGGGAATAAAGCGGATGAACTGGATTTCTAATGATAATCTTTTTGCCATCAGGGGATAAAAAGTTCTGTATTTATGGTCACCTGTTCTCATGCGTCACGTCTCACATTAGATTGCTACTGGAACGATTTCGACACCGGATGCAGTTCTTCTTATGGCCACGCGGTGGCAGCAGTGAATAACGTCACGATTGATCTGTCCCCAGTTTTAGTTTCTGTTCTAATAAATAGCCTCAGCCTCATAAACAACACATTACTTTTATTTTCTTAATATGAAAACAATAAAACTGAACATGTTAAAAGTGTTGTGGGTCATCTGAGTGAAAGCTGTTTAGAGTTTTAATGATCAGAGGTCTTATTCTGGGTCATCAGGTCCCTAAAATCGATAAATAAGTGTCAAAAATCTCATTTACAAATATGGGGGCTAGGTTTTTCATGCTTATTCACATACTTGTTGTAGATGTAGCAGCTTTCAATATTAATTGTTAATTTAAACTGACATTTTAAAACATCACTGACTGTAGTATTAAAAATGGTTAGTCAGCAAGATTTCCATTATATGCACGGACTGCATAAAAACACATTGTTTTTTGGTTCCCGTCAAGATAATCGAACCGGTCCAACATCCACTTCATTGCTTGAGAGTTTCCTCATAAATGACTGCTGGATTCATTTCCATGAAACTTTGGAGGGGTTGGTTTGGGTCAGCGTCAGGTGGAGGTGTGAGCCCAGGTGGATGCTACATGCTAAGCTAACACAGGAACAGCAGCAGCGCATGTCGGAAGTTTGCAGGTTAACCTGGAATCTTTTTTTTTTTGCATGCTGACTGTGTCAAGGTGAGCAGCAACAGAAAGCAAAGCAATAAAAGGCTTCGCTTTTACGACCCGCCGCCATCATCAAACTTTCCATAAAGTGGAGTTTTATGGCCGTTCGCTGGTTAATGGTTCACCTGCAGACAGGTGACAGGGGAAGCAGAAACAAGATGGACACTCGCTTGACATACACCGCCCTCCTTATCTCCTCTGGTGAAACGTTCTTCAGTCTGTTCTTCTCAGTTGTTCTTATTCTCATCTGAATTCCTGCTGCTTCATAATAAATTCAGTTTAATGATGTTACCTGATCAGGTGTCGGTTGACAGGAGGTTTCTAAATGACCGTCTGTGAACGAACCGTCGATCCACAGCCTCCATCGACGTCAGTTTCTGATCTATTGCATTTTTATTGCTCAGAAATAAAACGATAACGTATATTAATACCCTAACCCCTTAATAAATCTCAACGATTTATCAGTAAGAAATGAAGGAAATTATTATTAGTAATCATAATTTAAAAATTATCAGTTTAGTTTCACGTCTTGTTTATTGGTTTTATTATATATCGCATCATATGGGTTTGTTTTTTTTTACATTTAATAAAAACTTGTGTAAATATACTGATTATTTTAACATTAAATATTATTCAACTCATGTGCTGTTTATTTTGGATTATTTTATAATTAGAACTTTCTTTGTAGTTTTGTTTCAGGTCTAAGTTTGACCAAATGTTTATCATATTTATAATTTATGTTATTACTATTATTATTATTATTATTATTATATTATTATTATTATTATTATTATATATCATTGTTGAACAAGCGTTAACGTCACAATGATTTTATTTTCTAAATGAATGTTAAATTGTAATTTTGTGGTAAATTTAGATTAATGTTACATTTAATTTGATGCAGTGCTCTAAAAATTAACAAATGATTAATTCTACAGTATTTCCTTCTTCATTTGTCAGAACATGAATATTTGTTTCTATTTCTTTTGAGTAAAAATTTGAATTTCATTTTACATCCACCATAAACTGCATGAATAAACCTCATATTTCGCTGCCGTTATGCGAGACTCAGAATCACGATGATCGTTTCAAATTGAAAATCATATATCGGACATTTATATTGTGGCATACAAAAAAAAGTCATTGTTTCTATTATTTAATTTTCATATGAAAATAGTGCAAAATTTAAAAGGAGTTTGAAGAAGATGAAAAAGAAGAAGACGGTGATCGGCAGGTGCAGCGGAGCCTCACATTATTCAGCATCAATATAACATCTATCAAACACTTGAAATCACAAATACTCGTGTGCGATGAGAATTATTGTGGTTTTTATGTGATTTTACTGCTGCAGACTAAACTAAATACTCATCAGTGTAAAACAATAAATCTCCCATAAATCCATAAAGACGCAGATAATTCCTCCTCAGGACGGCGGCAGAACGGGGACCGGAGGCCGGCGGGAGGAAGGCTGTCGCTGGGAGGCTGCCGGGGTCGACCCACGCACCGTGGTGCCCACGAGCAAAATATGAGTTTAACGTATAAAAGATACGAAAAATTGCTTCTGCTCTGAACGTGTACTTCAGGTACAGGTGCTCCTATACGTCATGTTATACTTTAAGGTCCTGATTCTCATTTCAGTGTGAAATAGATTCTTGGAATTGTTTTCCATTTTGAAAATACCTGGAATTACGTCGTGCGTGATTTTTTTTTTTAATGTGATGAACGAAAAAGCACAAGTTTACTTCTCTATGAAGGAAATAAAATTTAATTTCAAGCACCCCAATAAATTGAAGACCATGAAGCACTTCATATTATTTATACGGGAGTTATATTAAATGTCACAGGTGGGGACCCACATGCAATACACCAGGGGAGAAGTCTGCATTCACCTGAAACCTGAAGACTCAGATGAGTCGATAGGAATCTGGCAGCGAGCAGAGCTTCACTAACAGTAATGCGTGGATTGAGTAGGAGTGAATTCAGGATACAGTGGACAGGAGGGAATACCGGAACTGGGATCACGACATATATCGTGAACTCACAGCTTTAGACTCAAAGTTTGTTCTTTCAATATTCAACTTCGTCGGATTCAGTAGTTATTTTTGTTTTGTAGCCAACAGCAATGTAAAATATTATTTCAATTTTCATAAATGATCCGGATGTTTCCTCCTTGGCTGACGGCGCCTGTAAGAAGAGAAAAGATTATTTTTCCCACCATTGATCTGGTCCCTAAACGCATCCTGAAATTAAGCGATTCCTCGCGTTTACCTGCAGGATTTATAGACACATTCGCACACATTTAAATCATAAACCCTGAGAACCACGATACGTGGCCAACTGTACGCTTCTGTGTGTGTGTGTGTGTGTGTGTGTGTGTGTGTGTGTGTGTGTGTGTGTGTGTGTGTGTGTGTGTGTGTGTGTGTTTTAAAATGATTAACCTTTACAGCCTCCTCCAGCTCTGCTCGTCTCTCAAGGTCGTAAACGCGGGGAGAAGTTCTGTCCTTCATATCTTCAGAAAACATTGACAGCTCTGGGTGTGACCCAGATATCACCACGATTCCCGAAAAAGAATCTTTTGACGCAATCGGCGCCATTTTCAACGCCTCCTGTGACACGAATATCAATCTATTTATTGAATAGCTGTGTGTGAAATAGATATATAGAGTGGGAAAAAGTAAGGAGATAATAAAAAGTATTCATCTTCTTTCATTCAAGATCAATGGCTGACTTTGTCTCTAAATGATATAATGACATATAATTTATATATAACATATTTTGATTTGAAGATTACATCTAATTACCATTAGTTTTAAAGCTCCTTGTAAACTTGACAATCATTTTCTGCACATTAGCCTGTTTGTCTGTGAATCTTAGCTCAGAACAGATTCAGTCAGCAGCAAACAGACACCAGTGAGGTCAGCCATTTAGCATAGTTTAGCCTTTATCTGCTAAAAGGCAGAGGCTTTTCTCTGGGGCAGGTGGACACCTGGAGAAGGACAGCTGCTGCTTTCTGCCACAGTCTACAATCCATCCTGCTACAGCCATTTGTAACCACGGCAACCACAAAGTGAGGAAACAACACAGCGCCAGATATTGAGACACACATAACAAATATTAGAGGAATTAAATACAAGATGTAAAATATAATTAAAATTTTTACATCTTGGAGCTGCAGAAATAAAACAGTCTCCCATGGACTCGTGCTAACACACTGTAAATGACGCATCTACGAGTTGTGCAACTGTGCAATGAGCAATGTGATTGTTACGTCCATGTCAAATAACTAAACATAAACATCCAGAAATTCAGAAAAAAACAAAAAATTATAAACAGGCACAAAAAACTTTACCATACAAATATGAGTTGATCTAAAAATGGAAAAAAGGATGACACACTGTAGCGACCCCTAATGTGATAAGCCGAAAGGAAGTTTATGTAATTTTGCTAATAGTAGCTGGTAAAGTTTTATTGCTGTTTTTCTCATTTATACAGAGTGAAGGTGGACAAAATAATTGGTAGGCCTCCCTGTGAGTAATGAGTGTTAGCTATAAACTGATGTAACAGTGAGGTTAAACGTTTGGTATCTTTTGTCTTTCTTGTTTCTTCCTCTGTTGTTTTCCTCTTCCTGTTCTGTCTCCTTCAAACCATCCTGGTGTCAGAATTCACAGGTGCAGTCTGGGTAAACAATGGCCAGAAACAGACGGGCTGGCTTCTCCCGCCATTAGCATGCTTTAGTAGAATTAGCATTTCTACCTTGCTCAGAGGCTCCGAGGTGTGACTCAACGCCGGTCGTCTTGAGGTCGCGACCTTAGACCCTTCGTGACCGCGGGAGTGATGTAAGATCCAGGTTAATAAGGTTGTTAAAGTGTCACTGATCTGCTTGTGTGAAGGGTCAAATTATTAGATTATTACACGGTAAACAGTGACGCACAATCAGATTACAGCAAACGACTCGGGCAAACACAACCTCAAACCTCTGGAGCCTCATAGACCGACTCAACGGCGGCTGCTTTCATACACACTTGTGTTTGTGTGTGTGTGTGTGTGTGTGTGTGTCTGTGTGTCTGTGTGTGTGTGCTCTGGGATCGGTCGCTTAAATGCATCGAACGTGAGCGTCGGAGTTTGTGTCATGTTGACATAAGATAATCAAAGTTATTTTAAAGAGGTTCTTCTTGAGTGATGTTCAGATCATTGAATGTAAAGATTGTGCAGAAATGTTCCTCAGTTGTGGGCAGGTTGTCCTCAACGTGCGAACACGATTGGTTTCGAGAGGTCGTTCGTAAGTTGAATTGCTTGTTAGGTGTTATTTATTAAATTTCAATCTTTAATTGTCATTTGAGATCATGTAAATGCCATTATTACTCTAAATATGTAAGTACTATTCCCTAAGACTTATCAGAAACAATTACAGGACATAAAAACAACACATAATGAAATTAAACACGGGTAATTCATTCTCGATTATACGGTTTTCAAAAAAGTACGCATAAAAATATCAGGTTTACATCATTTCACTCAATTGTACGTCTGTCCACCAAAAATATTGACTCTTAAAATCACTAGAAAACCATTAAAAGCACATAATATCATGTTACAGTACAATAAATCAAAATAAAAACATGCAATATATTATTAACCCGTAGCAACCCCCTTTACCCACAATGCATAAGAAATGAAGGCTGAAGATGACATATAACACTGTCTGCCTGCCACAAATAATGAACTCGCAAAATCACTAGAAAACTGTTACAAAACACATATCATGTTACTGTACAATAAATAAGAATGAAAGCATATAACATATTAAAATACACACATATAGTTCCAATATCTACCGCTAAGCATTATGAGTGATTCACACGATTGCTTTGAATTCAGATTAGTTTACGGTGAATTTTTGCTCCTTATAATTTAATCCTTGAGGAGAGGAAGAGTAAAACACTTCAAGAGACTCTCAAACAGTATTTTAAGCTCATCCAACAACAACAGCCAGAGTCAGCCGCTGATGTTGACGATCCACTGTAGCATGTAGCATGTAGCTTACCTTTAGAGCAAAGATAGATGGACAGATAGATATACTTAATTTATCCCAAACTGAGAAATTTAAGGAAGGAAGAAGAGAAGGAGGGGGGAGTTATTGTCGGTCAGAGTCAGAGTTGTGATCAGAGTTGGTCATCACTACCACTGTCTTCAATAGCCTTTGATTTATCATCTATGATAATCCGTAAAGTGTCCAAGGTAGGAAGGGTTTGGTGCATTTTGGGTGAAAACAAAAGCTACTGAAAGAACCAACACAACATCTTACAAAGTGTAGCTCCTCTAAAACTGATAATGTTTTAGGATTTAATTACAGACAAGGAAAGAACAACAACAAAACAACAAAGTCAGACTCTGGTTTTTGTTAGAATGCAGACTTTGTAGTTCCTGACTTGTGGCGTGTGTCTGAAAAGTTCACCAATAACTTGCATGAAATGCAAACTAACGCAGCTATCATTCCAGTAGAGCCTTATATCGGGCCATTCCGTTGTTGTCTTGTCAACAATGAATTTATGCAAGACACAAAAATGTAAACGGGCCAACGTGTCAGGAACCGAAACAAAATCTCTTCTGCTTCTTTTAAACGGATTTTTTTTTTTTTGCCTTTGTGTGCAGCTCTGTGACATAAAACCGTGACCTGATTGGGGTCATAATGAGGACAGAGTATCACATAAAATGATAACCGAGGCGATGGCGTGCTGTGACTTCCTTCTATATTTTCATTGGTTAACTATTGACTGCTTTTAATAGCTTTCCAGCTCAGAGAGAAAGACAGAGCTGGAATGATTAGAAGAGCAAGATTAGTTTGGGCTTCACAAAATATGTCAAATTGAATATTTAAAGAATTGAAGAAACTAGAGTTTCAGTAATAAAGAGGAGAAATCAAGTGACATTCTTTCAATCATGTTTAAAGTAAAGGAGGATGAAGATTCTATCAAATAATCCCACGGTGATGCGTTTGAGCACGCGTGGGCAGCTCTATGTGTTGTGATTCTACAGGAAGGGAAACGAAGAGGAGTCGGTTGGTGCTTCTGCTGCTGCTAAACATGAACTTGGAGAGGAATCAGAGTTCTGCAATGTGTTGAAACCTCAACGCTATCACCAGGACAAAGGTTAATGAGGGGGGAAAGGTCAGGCAGATACACCGACACACACACACACAAACACACATAAAAAACACACACAGACACACACACACACAAACACACATAAAAAACACACACACACACACACACACACACACACACACACACACACACACACACACACACACACACACACACACACACACACACACACACACACACACACACACACAATGCCTGCCGTTAAACCTGGTTTTATAAACTTCAGGTAGAAGCAGGTCAGAAAGTGACTGGATGTGACTCCAATTGGTTGCATCACATTCATTCTGTTGAACTGATTATTGGATCAATAATGTACCGGATACCCTCTGATCAACACCTATTGTGACAGAAAACCGTGTTGCATTTCAGAGAGAATCAACTGATTATGGGTTTACATTTAGAGTCGGTTTCACTGTGGTTCTTGTTTGGTTTGTTTCACTGAAGATTCATTCATTCATTAGACTGACCTCGTCTCCATGGCAACTGAGGAACCAAACTCAGAATATTTGTTTCCTGAAAAACAAAATTGAAAATGTTCAAAGTTTGTTTGTTTGTTTGTGTTTGTTTGTTTGTTTGTTTGGGGGGGGGGGTGATACATTGGCAATGAAAAATACAGACGTTTTCATGGCGATCTAGACAGAAACCCGTACAGTTACTATCGTCCATGGAAAGAAACAAACGAACATGTACAATCACACACTGGCCCTACGTACTGCTCGTGGAAGAGGCCTTTAACAATGATGCAACGTAGACAATCAGATCTGTGATGGTGAATCAATAAATCTATTGATAGACTTGCATTAACAGCAGTAAAACAAAAGCTGTGTGTGTGTGTGTGTGTGTGTGTGTGTGTGTGTGTGTGTGTGTGTGTGTGGTCTATCCGATGTAGGTTAATGGGGCTGCAGCCGTTTACTGTATGATGAGCTGTAATTGGAGACAACAATCAGTCTGACTGATAGACGACAATCAGCTGTTCATAAAACTCTTTGTTTGTGTTGTAAAAACAAAACCTGCACAAAATCTGATGTTTTAACTGATTTCATGCAAGTAATGTCAATTTATTTTTGTTTGACTGTAAAATAGTTTGTATAAATTATTTCAAATTGAAACCTTCTTAAGCAATAAATAAATAAAATCGATATAAAGAATACTTTTTCAAGTGTAAATTATTTTTTGTGCTTTTTACAGTTATTTTTTAAAATAATTTTCATTCTTACATTTATATAATCACACCAATGAATGCTATAAAAAGAAATAATTGTATTAATATTATTATGTATCTAATGTATCTAATGCATCTAATGTATAATGTATTTAAATTTTTTATTGTTATTTTTTTGTCATTTACCATTTTTTTGTCCATAATTTCCAACTTAAAAATAGCAATCATTTTCCATTTCTTTCATATTTTATGAAATTCTCTATTGGATGATTTATAATATGTTTAATAAATTTATGTATTTAATGTAACTTAAGAAATGAAAATAGAAATTAGATATCTAAAACATTCAGTATTCCATATTTGTCTATTGATATTTCAGCTCTGTGTGGCTTCCCGCAGCATCAGTGACATCATCAGCGGCGGCTGTTTTGGGGGAATACCAGTAGTCCCCGTCGTGTCTTCACTCCTATCTGTTCTTTACAGCGTACTACCGTTCCTGCACTACGTCTTTACAACTCCCCTGTTTATCCACAATCAATGTGGCCAATTCGGGGGCGTATTAGGGGCAGTAAGTATATTGTAAATGAAAGTTTATGGTAAAATGGCCCATAAACATGCGGCTGTATAAGTCTGGACGAGTTGCCGCTGATGTCCCGGGTGTTTATGGACGCCAGCGAGAGGTGAGAGTTATTTGCTCACTTTGTTACCTTTTCCTTTTATTTGCTTTAATTATCGGCTGTTTACAGAGATGATGCTGTAAACATCTCAGACTGTAACATAACGGAGGCCTCCAATGTGACATCACACATAAACATCCAAACATTAACATCAAATACGGTCTCAAATACTTTACATGACCGTTTTCTAAAGGTGTAACTTCATTGATTACCTGAGATCCGAGCGTTTTGTGTGTTGTCTTGTTGTTGCAGTGTTGTGGTGTCAACCATTTTCTTTTGCAGAGATGAACGATCTCCTGAAATGGCCGTCGCCCCGTCGTATCCTCATGATGTCATCAGTGTTGGGAGTCTCTTCTCGGCGTCGATTCGAGGAAAAGACTGACTGATCAAACAAACTGACAACGATACTGGAATGACAATTTTATGACATAAAAGGATAATAATTCTGAGATTCACCAGATATTAAGTACATAAATGTTGACTTTATATGTGTTGTGAATTCTGTGTCACTGAATCTGGTTTTTTATTGGTGGCCAGACCAGTCCGTCAGAAAACTGCTGACAGTGGAGGACAGGATTCCCCATGGAGCTCAGACCAGCTCATAAACCGGGTAGACCTATCCGTATCTCCCCATCTAACCCCGCCAGTGGATCGTCAGGCCGCTGTCCACCGCTGGTCACGCCTCCTCAGCAAACATGTCTGTGTCTCTGTGGTGAAACCATTTTTACTGCATTCACCCTCCATAAACTTTATGATGGTGAAGAGGCCAAGACCGAGCAGCTCTGCTCTCATTACGCTCTGTTTACCCAAAAATGAAATCCGAGCACAGCCGTTGCTACTCACAACGTGGATCCACCGATAAATTTCAATCCCTGGTTTCAATCGGAGTCCATCAGGAGTAAAGCGGAGACTAAATGTAAACCTCATGGATAGAAATTTAATCTAATCTGTTTTGCAGAAGTATTTTAGACTGAATGGAAAGTTTAAACATGCCATAAGAAATAAAACACCCAAACATTTCTATTCTGCTGAGTAACAGGTGAAAGATTTATTTTTACCTTTTAGTCTCTGTTGCTGCACGGAAGGAACGCTTCTAAATGTTTGAAAAATGAAGGCAGAGAGAAAAGGGAACCGTAAGTCTGTGGTGTCAGCCTCCTGACTTCAGTCGGAGGCTGAAATGTTCAAACTCATTTTGTTTAAGGTTACTGTACACAAAAGCATTTTATTCTCTGCACCAAGATGCTTTTAGTTCACGTCCTGGTTTTATCCTACTGTTGTGACTATCAAAGCCCAAATTTAGTCACTGAGAGGAGAGAGGAGTGGGGCTCTGTCTGACACGCCGAGTCAAAGGAGAAACCACGAGGCATCATTGAAGTTGTGTACATTTAATTTCCATTCAGTGAAGAACATGCACTCTGTGAGATTGAGGATGACTGGACTAAACTTAGATGACACTCTTTGTTATTTTTCGTATTTTACTTGCGGTCAACAGAAATATTGGCACAGCACCTCACACTCTCGCTATACAAAACAAACAGAATCACAGCCAAGCACAGGTGATATTCATCAGGCAATCAATCAGTCAATCTTATGCATAAACACACCCACACAATACATGCCACACCCACTACCCCAAGTGAAAACACAGGAAGTAAATCCTTGCCTCTACACCTACTTTATGACTTTTGGGCACAGAGCCATTTTTCTGATTTGTATGGATTGCAGCTAATCAACCGTGAATCAAAATGGGAGTGTTTACAATCTGTTGAGGATTATGCAACTCTAACAGATTATGATGATAGCTTATATTTTATCTTCCACACCATTGCGGGGTAAACAGCAGATATACGTCAATACTTCTTATTGTTTATATTTTATCACCTCCTGTCTGCTCCTCAGTTTCACATCACAGACAAAAATATCAGCTTTAATGTGAATCACAGGGAACCAGCATTACGTGTGGTGTCCCCCGAGGATCAACCCCCGGACATCTTTTAGTTCATGTTCACACACATTTTTCCAGCACAAAGAAAAGTCTTTAGTGATAATTGATTTCAGTCTATTAGGGAAAGTTTCAATAACTGCTAACCACTGCTACCCACAACAGAATTCAGTTAGTTACCTCAGTTCCCTAATAAATTAGCTCTACTGTTTTGGGAGGTTGCACTACTTGTGGTCTAACTGTGTTTAATGGAATCCTCCCAGTCCATGCAGAAACAGCTAATTCTGCTAGCTGCATGGTAGAGGAGTTTACCGCCTTGAGTGCTACTGGCTAATGTAAATGCATTCCTAACCTTTTATAGAAAGTGGTTTCAAGACACAAATGTATGAACCAAATGAGTTCTGATTGCGTTGAATATGATACGTTATCTCTGGTTTAAATAGTTACGAGTTTGAAGTAACATCTGCTTCAGGCCTCAAGTTCAAAGTGGTGAGTTCACCTCTATCTGTAGGACTATTGGTGGAGGCGGAATGGTCCCAGAAGGACAAAGGTCTGAGTGAAGACACACAAACACACACCTACACAAATCACACGCTATGGCAGATAGCAGGATCCTATGCTCTGTTTGCCCAGCGTTCCTCTTCGCCCTTTGGACGCCGCACCTCAACCGCTGCATCAAACGGCGAATACGTTTGCGTAGGTGTGGATTTGTGCGTGTGTGTCTTCATGAACGCGTGCGTGTGTCAGAATAAACATAAACGGACTAATTAAGCTCAATTAATGTGAATTTAATCAGAAGTCTCTCGCTGTTATTTGGGTTTTTATTATGGTGACATAAAAGTAATAAAAATCAATCCTTTATTGTCTCCACTCTAATAATCATCACACAGATATATATACCGGTACAGGTCCGTAACACACACACACACACACACACACACACACACACGCACACACACACACACACACACACAGGGTGTGTGTGTGTGTGTGTGTCCTGTGTGTGTGTGTGTGTGTCCTGTAGGCATACAGATAATGAGACGTAGATTGGCGAGCAGCAAATGAGCAACTTGTAGGGGGACGATGCCTTGCTGAAGGGCACCTCGGCAGTGCTCAGGAGATAAATAGGCACCTCTCCACTGCCAGTTCACACACCAAACAACTTTGATCCACAGGGGTCTTGAACCGGCCACCTTCCGGTCCCTACCCCAATACCCATTGAACTGAGCTACCGCCGTCCAATGCATTTTGAGTTAGTGGTTCCTGTGATAAATCACACTGGGTTTTTAATTTATTTGCAGAAATGTGACCTTTGGGGTGAACTTATGCACAAAAATTAAATTGAACTGTGCAGAGTGTGTATGTTCTCCCTTTGTCTGTGTGCAGAAGTTCTCTCTGAGTTCTCCGGCATCCTTCTTCCTCCAAAAACATGCAGCTTAGGCGAACTGATCACTCCAAATTGACCGTAGTTGTGTGCCTTTGTGTGTGTTTGTCTTTTATGTGGCCTCACGATGCGATGGGGACACATCCAGGGTGTAACCCACCTGTCACCTGTTGCTACCTTGGACAGGCGCTAGCATCAACTGTGACCCGCAAGACGGAAAAGCGGCTGAAGACGAGACGATTACAGTCGTTTTGTTTCAAGAAAATGGATGGATGGATGGAAAACGAGAATATTTATTATTTGAGTGTACAAATGAACAATTTGGTTATGCATAAAGTAAGAAATAATTATCATTAAAGTAATGCATATATATCAAAATTCTATTATTATTTTCCAGTGACTTGAACTTAAAATATTAATTACATTTTTCACATCTGACTTCACAAATCTTCGTCTAGAATTACAACAAATGGTGAATAAACTTTTAACAAAAATATTTTGGTCACACTATAGCAATAAAAGCACTTTAAGAAACGTTTTTGTGACTAAGAAAAATACCTAAAATAATTTTTGATTCAATATTTTATTGTGATCTTCTTCCATATTTCTGTATCTAATAACAATCATGATGTTGATAAAATAATGGAACTTAAAATAGAACAAATGCTAGTCCTCCCGGTGGCTTCTTTCCATTAAAACATATAAAAGTTTAGGGTTAAATTCTCCTGTCCGTTTATTACTGTAATTGTTAATTTATCAGTTCAGAACATGAAGGTTTGCAGGTTCGACATAAAACCTCAAATTTTAGTCCTGTAAACCTGATTTACATATTTTAACAACTTTGAATTAAAATCATATTTCAAAGCTGAAGCTTCTTGAATTGTTTTATATACTTGAAAATATATATGTGATGAAATCCTAATCGTCATGTAGCACAAAACATAACAAACCACATGTAGCCAGGAGCTTCGGGTATTTCCCAGTACTACATTTTACATCTGATGTTGTTTTAGCTGCTAATGTTGGTGTATTTACAGAATAGTTAGCCTAGCTTAGCTTCAGATTTTTTTTCTCAGCCCATCGAAAGCACAAAAATAAATACAAAGCAGAACAGCATTTAAAAACAGAAGGAAATTACTGCAAACAGATTGACTTGAAATGTTTCACTCATAATCAGTTTGTTTGATCTGCTATAGATAAATCCACCACAGATTTAAAAGAAGCTTCATCTCAACCAACGTCAGCATTAAGAGCACTTTTTACAGGTTCGTGCATGAAAAAATAAAGAAGATAATTCACACAGTATTTTTACTTTTGACACCTGAATTAGTTGAAGCACTTACATTCTCTTTCCACCAGCGGACAGATTTCCTGAATAAACTCAGGCTGCAGTTGAGATGGATTAACATCAGCTTGGTTTTTCCGGTCTGATTTTCAGTCAGTGTTCTGATTCTGTACAGTTTTGGTCTGGTTCTGTACAGTGTTTCGAGCATTCCTGGTTCAGGAAGTAAAAATCTAATATATTTTTCCTATAAGAAAGAAACCTTCAATCTGAATCTTGTTTTACGTGCAACACCAACATGTACAGTACATTCTGGACTATAAGGCACACTGGACTATAAGGCGCAACTTCAATGAATGGCCTATTTTAAAACTTTTTCCATATGTAAGGCACACTGGATTATAAGGTGCATTGTTGTTTTTTGAGAAAATGAAAAGCTTTTAGGGGCGCCTTATAGTGGGGAAAATACTGTATGTGGTTCTGGATAAATAAAGTAACTGTGATGTCTTTTCATGAAACAAATTATGATTTGTCCCTTTTGTTCCTGATCACATGTTCGGAACACCTCACATACATAAAAGTGGATTCTGCTACTGTCACAAATTATTATTTTCTGCTATAAGATGAGAAAATATTGGATGTAGTGTTCATTTAAATTCATAACCATCAAGCTAAACATCTGGATTCACCCTGAAAATCTCTTATTTTAACTAGCTTTAAGGAACATTTTCCAAACTGTTGGACAGTAAATACTCTTCATAATCTCCTGCGATGCTTCAATCCAAGACTTGTTATAATGCTTAATCATTCCATCAAATGGAAATATTCAACAAGACTTGTACATCATTTAGTATCTTTGGAATCTCCTGCTCGAATTTCACTACTTTGTCTTTGTGTTTTGGGACATTCTTCATCGATGGAGCCACCAGTGGATTCAACAGGAGCTGAATTAAAGTTCGGGAGGTAAAAACAAAAAAAATTCACCTGAGCACTCAGGTGTGCTTCCTGATAACGTCCCATCAAACAAACATCTAATCACAGGAATTATCTAGTCTGGTGGTGGGCGGGGCGTTGCAACCGATGACCACACCCATCGACCCTTCTCAAATTATTAGCAAGCATTAGCTTCAAGATGGGCAGAGGGCGGATGTGGTGAAAAAAGTTTTGTTTTTTTTTAGTTTGCAGGAGATGATTGTGAGTCTACATCCCGACATCAGCATCCAGTAAAGCATCTCTTCTTCTCCTCCTCCTCTTCGTCCTCTTCCTCAGTACTCCTCCTTGATGTTCAGTGACAAGGACGAAGGTGACACCAGCCCGTTGTTCCCGCTGCTGCTCGTTACCATGGCAGCACTGCTCCCGCCACCTCCGTGGAGGACACCGCCTGCTCCGATGCTGGAGGGAGGGGTGGGTGTGGTCGTGGAGGAGGCGGGCTGCTGGGACTTCTTCTTGTTGATTTTGCGCTCTTTTGCCCGGCGGTTCTGGAACCAGATCTTCACCTGAAAGACGAGGAGGTGTTTTCAGTCAAACTAGATTCAGAGAACGTCAATTTCTTTTAACACAATCACTTTAGCATCAAATTTTTAAACTAACTTCTTCCCACTTAACGATTTTTAGAGGAGCAGAAGCTGTAAGTCACTGTCAATGCTACATGCTAACATTAGCATGGCTCATAACAATTCATCAAATAGTTGTTTTTGTGAGCAATGTGTTAAAATTACAAAGAAAAGCAAAATATTAATACAAAAAATGTTGTGATTTAAATTATAAGGAAATCAGTATCAATTTTGACCAATGAAAGTATGTTTGACTTGGGTGAGCAGTTTTTTTTAGCTTGTTGCTAACATCTCAAAATATATAGCATTATAGATTATCACAAGATCAAATATTTTAATGAGTGACATAATTCAGTCAGGGCTGATCTGTGTTGGCGTACCTGTCTCTCTGATAGGTTGAGGGCTGTGGCGAGCTCCGCCTTCCTCCTGATGGTGATGTATTTGCTGTAGTGGAACTCTTTTTCCAGCTCCAGCCGCTGGTGATCGGTGTAAACCACGCGATATTTATCTTTAGTCCTCGTTTTTCCATCTGTGAGACAAAGAGAAATGAAATATGAGATAAAGGGCAGCAAATTCATGGGAATCGGACAAAAATTCCCAATGGCATTATTAAGTTTATCACTTTCTGTGATGGAAAACCTGAGATTTAACTGTAAAATTGGGAAGTTTGATCTATTAGTTTACACTGTGATCTTGTCTATTCTTTATTTATTGCTCTAAATGATTTCAAAAATATTTTAGTGAAACATCTCCCTACAGGCCACCGTACCTTCTCAAAACCAACCAGTTAAAACCAGATCTGATCCAGCCTGGATGCAGTGAAACAGAAAAATCATCAAATTAAAACCTGTCTTTAAATCACTTAACAAACCCTCAGCAGCAGGAAGCTTCGACCCAGACGGGTCGCTTCACTTAATTAAAAGGCCTTCAGCTCTCTTTAACACGCTCAGATTCAATATTAACACTGAACACACACCCGTTAAATCAGGGATGTCTCCCTTCTTTAAACACACTCTGTCCTCCAGCCTGCCACCGAGGGAGGGAGGGGGGTCACAACTCAAACATTTTAGTTTGGAGGGAACATCTGTGAGAACCGTCCAGTTTCTGCTCCGCTGGTCAGGACTTAAAAAACAACAGTTTGATTCTCTGCCAGCGAATAAAGAAACAACAGAGGAGGCACTGGTGAAGGAGGGTAAATCACAGAAGTGGTCACACACACACACACACACACACACACACACACACACACACACACACACACACACACACACACACACACAGAGGCACACACTTTAAATCCACACACACTTAAAAGTGACTTCAAATGTTTGTTTGTTTTTTAACTCTTTTACTGTTTTAAAGAGTTATACCAAACTAATAACAGCTGATCAAACTCCCTTCTGATTGTTCATCCATGACTTTTTCCAACATTAATCCTGAGCGCCGCCTTCACACAGTCAGTGTCGTACTTGTACTATATAGGGGTGTTTATAGTAGCAGTGAAGTCATCACAATGCAGCTCTATCAACTTTAGCATCCATTAGAAATGACATGAAAAGTAGAATAAATTGTTTAATATACTGCAAAGTCAAAGCACAGTATCTACATAAAAGAGAAAAAACATTTTGTCCTCTGTAGTATAAATAAAAGTCACAGTGTGATTAAAAAACCTATAAATACCAATGAATAACATTCTATTTTTCCAATATTTCCTTTTCTTTAATTTTTTCAATATCTGCACAACTGAAACATTCTTTGAAAGCCTTTTTCTTCTGTTTCAGGAAGAAATTTTCAATTTGTCCAAAACCATTTGTCCAACATTAATGTTAATATGAATCACCAACAGCCTGAAAAATATTAGAATTATGTTTTATAGATTCAGATTGCTAGGTCACCTGTTCGACAGATTCACTTTTAGACACATAAGTTCCTGATCTATAGTGAAATTACAGTAATGATTGACAGAATAAATTGTTATTTAAAAATAAGCTGGCCATTTTCCGGCTTTCCTTCCCGTTACTTGAAAAATTCTTTGAGTAACATTTTCCAAGAAGAAAGAAAGAAGAAAATGTTCTTCCTGAAAGTCGTCTGACTTGGCATCAAATAAACTTGTCAAAGTCCAGATTCTCAAGGTAACAACAGATAAAACGCTGTGCAGAATTAAACGTCTTTATGCATAAAATCATCTTTAAGTGTTCTTTGAAATCCCTGAAATAATTACCGTGTTACTGAATCGTGATATAACATTTTAGAATAAACCAGGCAGGTGTAAGTCTAATCACAAAGGTTGGTTTAAAAACTGATTTCTGTTGGAAAATATTTAAAATAAACTGAATTAAACACAGATTTCAGCTGGATTCTCAGCTCTTATTTAACATTTTCTGATTCATCCAACACATTGAAACAATCTTTTCATCAGACTTCAGCAGTCAAGTTTGTTGGTAAATCTTAAAATTTATACTTTCATTCCATTCTGTTGGCTACAAATTTTAGCTGTGGATTCATTTCTGTTTTCCTGAGTTCTTATTTATACCTAATTATATGTATTTGAGAGCTTTTCACGTTTCATAGCACAACATTTCATTCACTTCCTGTCTGGCGTTCTTTCCTCTAATTTTTTTATTCATCAACAATTTGATTTTTTTTTTTTTAAATTGACACATAGCTGAAAACAGGTGTTTAAAGCTGTGTAAAGTTTCTCAGTTTATCATTAAAATTGTCATAAATCAGGTCCATGTGAGATGACATTCAGTCCTAGTGATCCCATAAGTAAAATACTTTATTTTACAACTGAAAAAGAGAAAGAACTTCTAACTGATGTTGTTATCTTAGGGGCTAAATTTTTAAGCATAAATGTTAAAAAAAAAAAAAAAAATTAAATCAGTCCAGGTCCTCGGGGTTTTGGACAGTTGGATTTGCATCTCATGAGTTGTATGACGTCATTTTGCGTTTATTTTCATATTGTTGTGTATTTGATAAAACAAGTTCCCATCTGCTTCAGTTGTTTGGAGGAAACTTCCTCGTTGTTTCCTGCTTTAGACGCACTAAAAACTCCATTTACGAGCCACCAGCCGGCGGTGATGATGGATGCTGAACTTTAATTTATTCCTTTAAACACATTCACAGATTACTTTTGTAAAAATTGTCTGCAGAACCTTTTTACACGCGGTATCGGTATTCTTCCGCCTCTGACAGCACGTCGTGACACAGACCCCACGTTACAACCAGGCAGGGTCCCACTCGGAACTTCAAAGTGGGAACGTCTTGTAAACTCCGCCCGGAGACAAGCGGAGGACAAAAGCGGAGCTGAGCCGCCCGGAGTCACATCCAGTGAGAGCGTTTACATCACAAAGGCTTCAAACCGGATTCGCGTGTTTGATCCCAGACAGGAAGATGCTGTGGGAATGTTTCCCCCTGAGTGTCGGCATACTTTACTTTCTATTCTATTCGGGTTCAGATGTAGCAACAGGTGTGAGAAATAAGTTATTTCTAAGCTATAAGTTTCATAGTGGGAAAATAAGAGAACTAAAAAAAAATAATTACAAGAGCATGAAATTTATGGTTGAAATATTAAGACAAGACAGAATATATGTAATTATTTTTTGCAAAAGGCAATTGATGATGATGATACTTATTATTATTATTATTATTATTATTATTATTATTATTATTATTATTATTATTATTATTATTATTACAGTGTATAAACGACAACCGTCCATAAATTTAACTTCTTAAAAAAATTGTTTTCAGGCCCATTATCAATCATCGACGCGTGAAAACCGCCAATAATATGAATAGAAATATTATTTATATTATCTAATAAGGAAATAATAAGGGAATTTATTCATCCATCCATAAATAATTAATTATGGTAAATAATATTGTAGTTGTGTAATTACTGTGTCAGAATCAAGCGTAAATGTCAAAATGATTATTAGGGAGGTCTATGTTGTTGTTTTAAATAAACCATATTAAATTAACAAATTTAATAAATGATTGAAGCATATTGAACTCAGTAAACTCAGTGCTAACTGGTCTTACTGGGGTTACTGGGCGGCGCTGAGGTGCGTCGTATCCACTCGTATGAGTTTCTTCTCTGCGTGGATCCGGGGGACAGCTGCCCCGCCGAGGAGTTGAGGGACGAGGGCATCAACACGGGCGGCTGCCCGGTGAACTCCGGGGGGCTGAACCCCAGGGTGGGCCCCACCACTCCGGGTACGGTGGGCGCCGCGGGGGGGCCACCGGCCGCGGCCGCAGCCGCCGCCGCTGCGTAATGATGGGACGACCACTCGTCCCGCGTGGGCGGAGGAGGAGGCGGGTAAGCCGGGCTCCAGCCCCCGGCGCCCGGCCCGGCCTGCTGGGGCGGGTGCAGGTCGTTGTTGATGCTGTGATGATGGTGGTGGTAGCCGAAGTCGGAGTACTGCGGCGGGGCGGGGACCGCGAAGTTCTGCGGGCTGAGGCTGAGGCCCGGGTGGCGGGACACCGGATTCTGGTGGGGGTACATGGCGGGGTCCTTATCCAGGGGCAGGTAGCTCACGTACATCTTTCCAGGTGAGGGGACACCCTCAGCATAGTGCGGCTCCAGCCTGCCTCCCTCTCTCTTCTCCCGCACCTGATCCACAGGTAGAGTGAGCTTCACTGCCTCTCCTCTCTCTTTCTCTCTCTCTCTCTCCCTACCTGTCCACACCTCCACCTGTTCTGTCGCTCTGCGCCGGTTCTCCATCAGATGCCCGTTAAAAAACCGCTGCGGTCACATGGCCATTTTTATGGCTCTTATCTGCTTCCCTCCCCCTCCTCTCTCTCTCTCTCTCTCTTTCACTCTCTCTCACTCCCTCACACTCATCCTCACCCCAGTTTTCCTCACCCCAGCTCCTCTTCATCTTCTTCATCCTCACAAGTACCGCTAAGAAATTTAGAAAATGTTTCAGTAATCAGTTATGATAGAAGGATAGTTGAATCTGCAGCAGCAGGTTACTCGATCTGACCCTCAAACTTTCGCCTCCTCTTCCTCACCCCCCGCCCCCCTCACCCCTCCCCAGCCATTAACATAACTGACGGGTCTTCTGCATTTCAAAGACCGCCATCAAAGAATAGTTCAGCCACAAATGACAGTAAAAAAGGACGGACGTGTCGTCTGTGAGACGGCGGGTCATTCATTCATTCATTCATTCATTCATTCATTCATTCATTCATTCATTCATTTGACCTGAAGGTCAAAAATAATCATAAAATCCCTTTTTTTTAATTAATACTGAACTGAGAGAGGAGGAATGAAAGAAATAACTTTTATTACTTCATTCAGTGTCAAAACAAAATCTAGATTCTTGTCCAGTCCAACAAATTTTCTGAAAATTATAAGATTTATTTTAATACCTCAGACGAGGTTTAAAATGTTGAATAAATAACCTCAGAGTCAGTTTTAGCTTTAAGAACCACCTACACCCTATTTTCACGTTGTCAAATAATTATTTAACAACTGTTTCAGCTAAAAGTTAACATTTCAATTCAGATTTTAAAATATTCATGTTAAATTTACTTTCTTTATTTGCTTTAATGAAACTAATAGGTCCAATAAAAAAAAAAAACACACACAAACAAACAAAAATTAACTGAAGCATCTGTAATATAAGAAAGTCGTGTCTAATTTTCTGTACAGTACAGTATTTTAATTTCATTTTACATCAATTGATGTCAAAGGGAAACAATTATCCATTTAAAGACAAATCTATCAATCTGAAACAAACGCACACACACACACACGCACACACACACACACACACACATACACACACACACACACACACACACACACATACACACACACACACACACACACACACACACACACTGGGAGGTCACTTGAAGGTCAGCAGCAGTTTGGTCTCATCTCTTGGTCAGCAGACAGGACTGTTCGTAGTGACGTCACCAACGTAGTACTCCGTTACTTCAGTAGAAGTACTTTTACTCCATGAAATATTCATTAATGTGTGATTCTGTGCAGATATACTTTGAGTTGAGTCATTTTAGCTACTTTAAGTAGTTTTAAAACTCTTTTTCCTCACATCATGTCCAAAATAAGAAGAACGCGTGTTATTAAATGGTGGCGAATCAGTAATAAATAAACCAGAATATTACAAACATTCAAAACAGCACAAACTTTCGGCCCGTCCTGTTTGACACTGGGGTGGGTGGGGCCAGCGATTACGTCAGAGAGAAACATTATAACCTGTAAATGTTCATCCTGGACTGTCAACATGATAAAACAGAGTCATGTGAGTCAATACTTATATCGGAAACTCTTACATCCCATCATTGTCTTTAAATTAAGGTTTATGTCCACATTAGTCGTCTGGAAACCTGCAACATCCTCTGAGCGTTTAGTTTTTATTAATTGTCTGCTGCCTTTAAATATCTTTATGTCGCTCATTCTGCTGGTGATCATGTTTAGATAACTTGATCTTTATCGCAGGAATTATGACCCAAATAATAAAACAAGTTAATTGAGTTCAACGCCTGAAGAACACTCAGAGGATCCAGAGGGCTACTCGGCACTGAGTTTTGTCTGCAGGTCTTCATCCCAACAAGACAGTAAAGGTTGCATGAGGTATCAGAAGAGCCTTCCTGGAGGACCTGGTTTAAATCTGTGCAGCCGCTTTTAATGAATCAGAGGGTTTTGATTGAGGAAGATGCGCAAGTTCCAAAAAGTGACTCGATAAAGACGTGAACGATCCTTCAGCCCTCCGCCATGAGGAGCCAATAACAGGCGTGGGTCATATTTTTCCCCATGATGATATTTATGTGAGAGAAGTGGAAGAAAGCGAAAAACAGTTTCTTTACAAAATTTCAATTTTACAAAAAATAGGGATCTTATGATCAAATGAAGCCTTTCTTCTGGTTGTTTGACTAATAAGAAACGAAATGAATTTCAGATTAAACAGATTAAAAGAAACGCGAATCTGAATTTTGCTTGTTATTCCTTCTTTTTAATGTAATAAATATTTATTGTTAAATAATTAATATTGTAATGCATTTTTTTTAAAAAAAAGCTGTTTTATTTACAATCACCCCATCTTCAAAAACGTTTATCAGGTCTGCGAATTAAACGAACTCGATGTCGTTATTTACTCTTCAATGTTTTTATTTCTTTGTCATTTTTTAACGAATGTGTTGAAAATATTTCAATCAACTATTTATATTCCCTATTTATTTTCACTAATAATATTTACATAACCCTACAATTTATCGGGTGACTCGTCAGAGATCCGGAATCCGAGTTAGAAAACTTTGTCCTAAACCCCTCATCTGTTGCTGAATGTATTTCAAAATCTACTATGCAATTCACGTTTCATTTATTCTTTAACTGTTTAGTTCTTGTTCCGAAAGACAAAAAAAAGGACGACAGAGGAGAAAGAGGATGCTGTAACGAGACGAAAAACGTGCGTTGCCCTGTAGCGCCCCCCGCAGGCGTTCTGTTGTTAGAACCATTTTGTGATCTCAAACCCAACACAGGACATTTATTAAATGAAATATTAATAATCGTGATTTTTCCATGCATGATTCCCTGATGATTTACAGAAATATCACAAGTTAAAGAACGTTAAATAAAATGATAGTTTAATGGAAATCGGTGTTTTTTGACAAACCAACAAACAAGGGTGAAAATATATCAACAATTAAATCAATAGTTTCTGTCATTGAGTTTATTCTGAAGAGTTTCTTTACTAGCGCACAACAGATATTATTTTCCATGCATGTGTAGTTTTCACGGTCATTTTATAATTTATTTATTTTAGTTTAAATCCATCTAGATACGTGCTGTGCGGTTATGGCAGTTCTCACTTTGACCAGAAGGTGTCGCCCCACCCTGACTAACAGTCGAAGAAGATTCGGAGCAAGGACTAGAGTAGTAGAAGAAGAATCGGAGCAAGGAAGTAGTAGAAGAAGAGCAGAAGGCGTTGCTGTTGTAAACAAAATGTCTGCTCCGAAAACCATTCCGAAAGATGCTCAGGTAACGTAACTAAAGATGAGGGTTTTAACAAGTTTTTCACTGTGAGTTTTCAGAGTCTATTTTTCTTTTAAAAATAATTTTCATCTGTTACATCAAGAGCCAAGGAAGTTTGTGGTCGTTTCTCTAAAGCTCCAAGCGGTCGATAGCTTCTCGGCTAACCTTAGCTTTGAATCACAATACAGGCGGCAGTAGCCAGTTAGCTTAGCCGGTAGCGGGGGAGACTTGCTGGAGTGTAAACAGGAGTTAGTTGTGCTTGTTTCGCCCGATGTTTTTGAAATTTGTCCGGGAAATTAATGCTATACACAAATTCTCTTATCATTAGTGGTTACTTGAGCTACATGTTGATGCGGTAAAATCAAGTTAAACACGGTTAAGCGACGACAAACGTTTACTTAACTCGTTATTTGCCGACAGTGAGATATATTCCAACTATCACCTCTAACAGGGAATAAGGTCTTCCACAAGCCGACGTTATATGGATATTAAATTCGCAAAAATTGTCCAAACATGCGTGTATTTGATTGTTTTCTTGATATAAAGCAGATGAAAGGAGGGCATTCATTTGAGTACAGAAGTCCTCCAAGGCTTAACAGAATCCAAATCCGTTTTATTATCCAACACGTCATCCAAAGCTGTTTAGGTCAAACCACTGGACAGTGCTATTCGTATTCAAACGACCATAATCGAAACTCATCTGGTTCCTCAACAATGTTTGATGGGGGTGTCTCGGGGTGTCAAAGGTCGTTGAATGCAAATTTCACCGAGCCTTTGTTTACTAATGGGTGTCATTAGCATGAGAAACCTCACCAGTCTTAATCTGCTGAGTCGTTCTTTTAGGAATTTTTGAAAGGATTTGACTGTAAATAGGAGAAACGTGATCTCCACCTAGAAAGTTAAAAAACAGAGTACAGCTTATCGAAGTGGTCCCACATTTGTTCGGTTCCCAAATAGATAAAAGTTGAGACTTTTTAGCAGTCATGAAGGTTTCAGTCCAAAAATCCCTAATAAATTTGATTTCTAATCCTATTAATCCTGACATTTCACATGAAATTCGCGTGTTTGGTCATTACTGCATTTATCTCCCATGTGGCTCCAGCTTTCTTTCATTCAACCACATGTAGTTGACCAGCATGTGCTGTTTACGTGACCTGTATTCCATTTATAATAGTGTAACTGGAAGATTGACAGCAGGATATTAGTGTGTGTGTAAAAGTTTGTGTCCAGTTTGATTATTAGGGTTCGCTGTGTTTCTGGCTGTTGATGGGTTGTGCCTGTGTGACAGGTGATGATCCAGATCCTGAAGGACATGGGGATCACTGAGTATGAGCCCAGAGTCATCAACCAGATGCTGGAGTTCACATATAGTGAGTGATCATCATTGTTTTTGTTGCTAAGATGACTTAAATTATATTTTGTTCTCTGAATCCCCACGAGAGTTTAATTTTGGAACCAGAATCTGCTTCTTCTTCTTGTTGTCCTTGTCGTCACCTTTGTGGTTTCACTCTGTTCACAGGATATGTGACCACCATCATTGAGGACGCCAAAATCTACGCCACACACGCTAAAAAGTCCACCGTTGACGCCGATGACATCAAACTGGCCATCCAGTGCCGCATGGACCAGTCGTTCACGTCGCCGCCGCCGCGCGATGTAAGCTTCTGCTCTCAAACAACCTCTTTACTCATTTTGATTTTTTTTCTGGGGTGGTTTGTGCCTTTGAAGCTTGAATTTTCCTTATGAAAATCATTACATATTGAGGCCAACTGTCAAATATTGATAATCAGAATGAAGCGACTGAGGATCTGAGAGCCCAACTGTCTTTATTAAGGTTAGTTTCTTTGGACTCAGTTCCTTCTAGAGGTTGCAAGGCAGAAGAACCAGACTCCCCTCCCACTGATCAAGCCGTACACTGGACCCCGACTCCCTCCGGACCGCTACTGTCTGACGGCACCCAACTACAAACTCAAGTCCGTACAGAAGAAGGTAAAAAATCTTTGCCTTTCACTTCCAGTTGGTATTGATTGCATTTCTTCTGGTCTCAAAACGAATTCTCTTGTCCTCCCAGGTGATGTCTTCCAGCAGGATATCGGTGCCTCGCCTCAGTGTTGGCGCAGTCTCCAGCAGACCGAGCACACCGACCCTAGGTTAGTTTGTCATGTGAGGTAGAAGCGCTTCCTTTATTCGAGAAAGGCCGTTAGAAAGATTATGATTTAAAACAATGTTTTAGCGTTCTGACCCGAGTCTTCTTTCCAGGAACGCCGACAGTCCAGTCTGTTACCACGAAGGTTGGAACTCCGGTGTCTTTGACGGGTCAGAGGTTCACCGTTCAGATCCCACCGCCCTCTCAGACGGCCACCACCACTAAAACCAGTGAGAATCTTTGACTGGATCCAGTCTGCCACAATCATTCAATGACTTAAGATTAACCCTCGCACTTCCTCTCCTCCTGACAGTCACGCCATCCACGCCTGCTGTCTCCAACGTCCTCATCAACCCGTCTCTGATCAGCTCCAAGAACATCCTCATCACCACCAACATGGTCTCGCAAAACTCCAGCGGGGAGTCGCTGAAGAGGAAGCACGAAGACGACGATGACTACGACAATTTATGACAACGCATTTCAATTTTTTTTTGTTAAAGGAAAATTACCCCTCCCCCTGTAGTCATCAGAATGTGATCCCGATCATCAAGAACTTGTCAGTTTTGTAGAACATTTGTTTGACCTGTTCACACTGGCTGTTAACCAGTATCACCAGTTTACTAGTTCAAAAAATTCTTGTTAGAACTGGAACAGAAAAAGAACAGCTGTGATTTTCACCAACTCACAATAAACTGCACAAAAGTCGGCTGATTGTGTTGATCCTTTCAATAGTCCACCAGAAATCTAGCGATGTACATCGGGCCCTTGCGCATTAACACTCGCAACTTCACCTCATTGCAGATTTTTAGTATGCGCGTACGGTATCACGTGACTTCGATTGGCTGACGGCATCCAGATGTCCGTGAGTCTTGGAACGCAGCGCATGTCAGAGAGAAGTGCTTTAAACGGTCGATAAGAGTGGGAAAAGGTAATACAGACAGAAGGTGGTTTAATATCAGTATGGGGAGGGTTCATAAACATTCAAATTACGGTAAATAATATTAATAGTTCGTCACTATATCGCGAAATTCGTTATTCGTGTGTGGTTCCTAGAAGGCATTAACTGCGAGTCACGAGGACGCACTCGTGGACTTTCAGATCTTTATGTTCAAACATGAACCACACAAGAAACAGGATCTGTTAGTTCATTTTGCCTTTAATAATAAAAAGAAAACTAAAATAAAAATCTCAAAATAAAAAATACATGGCAAAACAATAGACTCTTAAAATGATTATGAGAATAATCATGGTCGCAATGAAGATACAGTAGAAGTAATAATAGTCACCATAATAATAATCAGAAGCATAATCATAATTCTATCTTTTCTGGTGTTCGTCAACCAGCAGAAATCATTTCCTGTTTTTTAGACATGGTAAGCATCGCACAGGCCGGGGCGTGGCACTTGTCAAAATATTTTCACACTTAGCAAAGTTACCCCACATATGCACGACAAAATAAGGAAAGAATCACAGCTCGTACGATTCACAGCACTGCTCGAAAAATAAAATTAAAATTAAAAACATGCTTCTTCCCTTCTGGGTGACGGTCGCAGCTTCAATGAGCAAAGTAGGGAGGGGGGGGATTTTGGCAGTTTTTACAAAAAAAAAAAAAACATGTCGGTTTGTGTGAAGCCAAACACAAAAACAACTTTGAAAATTGGCCACGCAGCAAAAAAAAAAAAGCTCAACGTTCTTCCTCATCTCCTGAAATAAACGACAGAAATGATTTCTACAGTTCTGTGGGTTGGTTTTGTGAAAGTGCGGTGCTCTCGTGTCGTGAAATGTTAATCTGTGCAGCTTTGAGGGGAAAATGAATGAATGATTTGAAGGCGATGGAGGAGCGCAGGGAGATTGAAATAAGGTTTAAAATGGACGTTGGAGGATAATAACAAGGAGATTCACATGGATCTGAAGGGAAACACTGGTGCCATTTGATTTATTTTAATCACGTCTCATTTGTTTTCATTGGTCTCAAAGGTTTTTGTGACACTGCAATCTTTAATCTTTTTTAATCTCTAATCGACCATAAAGAACTGACCAAAACCTGAACCACAGTGATGAAAGTATTTTGAGTGTAAAATTATCATTTTAAGTGCAAAGAGTGAGGATAATGTAAGTCTACAAGAAAGAAAAGTCCTTTAGTGAATACATTTTAATCAAAAATATCTCATCATAAAGTCAATTTTATGAAATTTAAGGCCAGACATTAACAAATAATGTCAATAATAACTGAACACATACGACCGATTGTTTCATCGATCAAAGTTTGACCCCCCTCCCCCCCTCCCAGAAATCAATAAAATCCGAAGGATTTTCAGTCTTATGTCCTCGATTAACGTCTCCGCCTGTCAGGCCGGATTCAGGGCACCTTAACAATTAGGGCTGAATTAAAGGCTTAACATCATAAAATCATTGTATTTGAAATTACGTGGAGTAAAACTAAATTATTCAGCACTAACAAAACTTGAAGTGATTAAACTATCAAAGCGACGGTCTGCACAACAGTGAACACTAACAATAGAATTAGTCGTTTTTCCCTTCTTCCCTTTTATTGAGTCGGTTCTTCCTTCCGTACTTTGTGACAAAAGTGAAGCTGTGTGGTTATTTCTAAAGATCCTTTTGGCCACGACACACAGGAACAGGCGTTTAAGAGCTGGATTCTGATTGGCTCGAGTCTACAGGGCAGCAGGAGATCCTAAGGATGCAGTCTGATCCCAAAATAATAATTTCTGTATTTCTCTGGGTGAGAGGTGATGATAAAAGACAAAAAACAGCAGTATTTCCCTTTAGCCTATTAATGGCAACCTTTTTAGGAAGGGTGGGGGGGTGCAGCATTGGGTTGAAATCAGCAGAAACCAGACCAGTTTAAACCAGGTCATGGTCAAACCCAGCTTGTGCTCATTGCTTTGAAGCTGTAAAGACGGTGATGTTTCCAACGACACGTCAGCGCCTTCGATTCTGTCAGAGAAGCTCTGCAGACATTTGGACACGTTTTAAACCCCCGCAGAGAAAAGTCTGGTGATATTCTAGATTCAAACCCAACAAGAAATCCTCGTGTAGCTTATTCCTCTGTGCCCAACAGCAGCCGGGTCACGACAACAGAAACGTTCCCTTTTGAAAAGGAGGTCATGTCCGATTTGGTTTGGATGACGGCTCTGATCAAATATAGCAGCAGGTTAAAGGTCATGTGATCCAATAGCAACAGTGGCATAAACAGACTGATCAGTGTCTGAATAACAGAATCAACTGGTCTCAAATCTCTCTGGTCCTGATCCGACCAATCTGTAAAAACCTTTTTCTTTAATCTAGAATATTTCAGAGGTTTTCTAAACATTTCTGACATTTTTCCTCGTCACAGTTCCATCACCAAACTCTTCTCTTTGGTCATTCCTGATTTTTCCTGAAGTCCACAAACGCATTTTGTCCCATCAGACGGATATTATTTTAGGAAACGGCTTTTTTGGGCTTTTCAGTGAACAAAAAGTTCACCGACGAGATGACTTGACATCCCGGGACTCTTCCGTTTACGTCAGATGATGTGAAATACAGCGATTCGCTCGACTTTAAATGAAAATCATTTGAGATGAAACAATAAGTACTGAACGCGATGACACGACGAGCAAACGACGGACCGACAGGTTCAGGGCGCGATAACGGAGGATGCTGGTGAAACTGAACACAGTCGTTTGTGTAGCACTGTTGTGCCAGTGTGTTGTTGTTGTTGTTGTTGTCTCCCCTCCAGCTGTGATGTAAAAACCTACAGCGTCGCCTGAAGGAAAGCACAAACCTGATTTCCTTTGTTTCAAATATAGATGTTCTGTTTTTAAAATCTAAAGTAGAAGAAGAAACGCTGCTGCAACTTCCTACATCGTTTATTTCTCAGCCGATCATTCTGTTACCCTCACAAGCTCCGCCCATTCCTGACTGTACAGAAAAGAACAAACAGCTGATGCTCGACCCCACGCCGCCGCCTGTCCCGCGGCCGCTTGAACGTTACAACCATCAGCGAAAGGAAACAGAAGACAGACGAATGGCTGAAGTGAGAGAGGAAGAACCACCGACGCCCCTGAGAGGCCTCCGTCCCAACATGCCCACATCCGTCCCCCCCACTGGGGAATGCAACGTGAAGAGAAAGAGTGTGTGTTTGTGTGTGTGTGTGTGTGCGTGTGGTGGTTTCAAAGCGAGCGTATGAAGGTGTTGGCGGGGTCCTAGCAGTCCTCGTCCTTGTCGTCCACGGCGCCTTTGAGCCGTAGGCGGGCAAAGTCCTCGAACACGAAATCGTCGTCCTGGGAGATGCTGCTGTGGGACAGACAGGCGGAGAGGAACAGTCGACCAAATATTAACCAATTTTTTGTTTTCTTTTCACTTTTGCGTCACAAGTTCTCAAGAGTTCCTCTAAAAAACATTTTTGTTCTTCGGTCCAGTTTGTTCCAAAACCGACAGATTCAGAAGCTCTCAAAAGGTATTTTATAAATAAAAGACTTCATGCTTACTTTGTGTCAAATTCTATCAAGTTGGTGTCGATGGGGGGGTCCATCTCTGGCACAGCTGTAACACAAACACACACACACACACACACACACACACACACACACACACACACACACACACACACACACACACACACACACACACACACACACACACAGTATTAGCATACTGTAGTTTCAATGGAAACCGGTTCTATGCAGAAGCCAGATGGATCCAGGTCATTAAGGTTTGGATGTTGGTTACGATGTCACGTGTGAGGTCACCTGACTGTGGGCGGGACACGGGCGGCTCCACGGGTTTGGGATGCATCAAGATGAAGGGCAGCTCGACCGACACGTCTCTGAAAAACAACACAGTGTGAAGCTGCTCAAACAGCAACAGTCTGATTCAAACTCGTCTGTTTTCATCTTTAACAAGTGGATTAAAACATGTTTGACCTGATCTGAAAAAAGATTTCATTTTTTTTCCTATTTGGAAGCTGGTTGTTAATTAAAATGTAGGTCAGATCGTTTTATAACTGGAAACATGAGGTTGGGTCATGTGACACTCATTTTTGCAAATTTCCCTGGAGGCGGGGGGCAAATAAGAATCACTTGTTTATCAGAGGCTAAAGGTCTTAACAGACATGGATGCCCTGATGCCCCGCACCGCTCTTAACTTGCCCACCCCTGGGCTTGCACCAGGAGGTAGTATGACTAAGCCACTGTGGCTCAGTGTAAAAGAATTGAGTAAGCCACAAAAAGCCACATTCTGTGTCCAAGACAGCGGTTTGCTATAATAGCAAGTAAAACAAGTAAAAATTGAGTAATATTTTGTATGACTGTATCTTCACAAAATGAATGCAAGTTTTCAAGTGTGGTGTAAAACCACACTCGTCGTGGGGTGTGTGTGTGTGTGGGGGGACTCCCCCAAAAGGAGGGCCCGGGGGGCCTCCCCTGGGAAATTTTTTAGGAAATGGGTTTATCTTCCTGCATTCTGGTGCATTCTGAGGGCAAAATCTTCTGTTCAGTTTACCTACAAAAATACACTAAAGTGAACAGTTAAAACTTTACTATCTTTATTTCTGTCCTACTTTATGCAGGTATAAATGTGAGATTCAACAACTGAAAACTTGCATTCACTATGTGAAGATACAGTCATACAAAATATTACTCAATGTTTACTTGTAAGTTTTACTTATTATAACAAGCGAGGTGAATACATATTTACATGCATCGCTGGTTATTCCTGCCGGTCATAGAGATCAAAAGTCTAAGACCACAAAAAAGTATTGATAATATCTTTCATTTACCTTCTGATCGGTCTGTCACCACTCCTACCCCCTCTCAGCATTCACCATTTGTTAATCATTTAGAATTTTAACGCAAAATCTACTATAAAAACACTATTCTCATTTTCTTTCGATTGATCGTCCTCGCCTCGTCGTACACCAATTCGCGGGTTTAGCTTGTAAAAATAGAATCCTTGTTTTTTCATTGGATGAGAGGAGGTCATGACTCGAGTGCATATTTAATGATCGGGAGCGTTCAGGTCACTTCGGCGATTTCCGTTGGCATGCGCGCTGATGAAGAAGAAGACGAAGAAGACGACGAAGAAGATGCGTGCTGCCTAGCGAGAGAAAAAGTTTGTTTTCTTATGTTATCTCTCTGGGATTTTTGCGAGTCCAAAAAAGTTGTCTTTTTTTCCCTAAAAATAAGAACGCCACTGTGGCTACACAAGCTACAAACTTTGTAGCCACTCTGGAATTTACTTTGCCTATGGCGAAGTGGCGAATGGCTAGCACAAGCCCAGCACCCCCACAAAAGCCGCCAGCTGCTTCTGCATTCAGTAAAGGTCTGAAGCAGAAGATGAAGCACTCGAGGCAGTTTGAGGGTCTTCATTTCTGGTCATGTGACCCAAAAACAACAACTCTCATTTGGTCGGACTGTTGGCCCTCAGTTTAGGAAGGAATGAATAAATTCAACCACATTCCTGCTGGTGCTGCTAAAAGCTGCGAGCAAACAGGTGTGATGTCACATGACGCCATTTGATTGGATAAACATACCTGTCATCAAAAACATGTTTATATGGAGGAAAAAGAGTTTAAAATAAAACCTAAACTGATTTATTGACACGCTGAAGGATAAAAGGTGAGGTCAGCCGAGTCAGAGGACAGGAAGTGATGTCATCAGGGCGTGTCTTACCCTCCACGTGAGACCACCAGCTTGACTTTGACTCTGTATGAAACCAGGATCCCCAGAACCTCCTTGTTGGTGACGTCCTTCACACTGAAACACAACAGAGCGCAGTGGTCATGTGACTGCAGAGACACACCTGTGTAACTCCTCTACGCTGTGTGTGTATGTGTGTGTGTGTTTGTGTGTCCTACATGGTGGAGGAGGCCAGGTTGGTGTCTTCATGCTTCAGCTTGCCGTCCAGAGCGAGTCCTCTCTTCTCTCTGTTCTTGTCGAGCGTTGGGGTCAGAGTGTACACCTTGCAGAAGGTGGAGCTGGATGACACCTGGTCGCTAGGGAAACAATGCTGCCAGTTAAACCCCGTCCTCATAGCCGACTGACCTCAGATCAGTCACAGCTAAACTTACGGTCGATCCTATTTCAATGTTCATTCAGTGTCTAGAGCGGTTTTGGTTGAAACCACTATTAATTTACTTTACGGCGAGTTAAACCGGTTAAAACCAGAGTTAAAATAGATAGAAACCAGTTTATTACGACAGTAAACAAAAAGCCAGTTGACTTGTTTAAACAGAAGGAATCTTCATAACATTTATTTCCATTTAATCCGAGCTGATTTCAGATCAGAATTTCCGCCTCCTTGAATAAAGAACTGAGACTTTATGGGATCATTTTGGTGTCCTTCTATCAACCAAACTAAAAATAATGAAATAAACAACATGTGAGTTCATCTCCGGAAGAAGGTTACGGACGTCACGCTGACGACTTCATGCTTGTGTCGTTTTGAATACAGTAATTGTTGGATTTTCATTTTAATCTGAAGCATTCCAGTTTTGAATAGTCAGATATTTCAGGCTTTCATCAGATTCCCTCCTGGGAGCAGGAAGACATTCAACTGGAACTTACTCTGCCTCCAGCTGGGCCACTGGACATTTATACTGGGCAGTACTGAACAGGCAGATGTCAGCGTACTGGCGAACTGCAGAGAGGAGAAAGAAGGGATTTAGACGCGTTAAAAGACGTCTACCTCTGAGTTCAATGAGAGAACGTCCAACAATCACGGCTGCTTCCTTCCACCAACTACTGATAACTCTGACGTGAGACACCAACAGGCCACCGTACCAGAGATCTTCACCCGTTTGACCGTCTTGGTGGAGTTGTTGGTGACGTGAACGTTGACGCTGATGGGCTCTCCGTGGTAATACAGCTGCACAATGCATCATGGGAAAAAGATACTCGTCAGTCACATTATTTAAAAATGGATGATCTGAACTCTGTGTGTGTGTGTGTGTGTGTGTGTGTGCCTACCTCCTTGTCCAGGGAGGCCTCCAGGTGGAGGGATCTGTCAGACATCAGGAAGCTGCGGGTCGTCTCCACCATCGGCTGCGGACCCGGCTTCTCCGGCGCGTACTGAACCTTCCTGATCACCAGACGCACCGAGTTCCTGCACACACGTTCCACATGTCCGAGTCCATCATCACACAAGCACCCCCCTCACCCCGAGTCTGACACTGACTTGGATTTTTTTCTGGAGACAAACACCTGATCACATATTGACACTGACAGACAGTGCTAACAGACCTGGGGCATTGTTCCATTATTTATTCATTAGCGGAGAATTAAAGAATCAACATCATAGTGGAAAAACCTGAGACTCAACGGGGGTGTGACATTCAGGCAGATAATGTGCCACAACCGCAAGGCTTGAACAGCTAATAGCCGTTAGCGGATAACCCAGTGAGGAATAAGAAGCACTGAGGCGATCCTTCCTCTCATACGTCAGGCCTCTTCAGCCTGCAGTACCTGTGCATGCGTTTTAAAATCACGCACTCATAACAGAAGGGGGGAGGCTGTACCGGGGAGGGGCTCTGTCTACGGGGGCTTAAATCAACAGCAGCAACACTTTCATAATGTCTCATGGTTGGGTGGAGACACAAAGTCAACAGGACAAACTGGGGCTCCGGGATCATCTGCTTTTCATGTTAATGCAGCACAAACAATACGACAAACGGCTTATGGAGCGGCGCGTTGCATAAAGGAGATCCACATCAGCTGATCCTGGAACAGGTTCTTCTTTTTGATGCATGTTATGCAAATCACTGTCGTCACATCTCTGTGGAAAAGCATTTGCTGATTCTGACAGTTCCTGGTCCAAACTTGTCAAACTAAAAGCCTGATCAATCTCCTGAGAACGGGACAGACTGAGCGTTTTCCCTCCAACATGTTTCTGTGGAAAATGCTTCCTGCTGGTCTGAACTCACCGCTTGTGAATCTTCTCTTCTATTGACTTGGCGCAGAAAGCTCTGATCTCAAAGTCAACACCGCAGGCCTGCGAAGAGAAAAGCGTTCAGCGCCGCAAGACACCGTCATCCAGCTCATGTTTGAGGAGTGCTCACTGAACAGTCGTGTTTAGATGAACACTAGACCCACAAGAACAATCTGAACTTTAAAAAGAAAACAATGGAGGGTAACAGAAAAAAAAACAAAACATCTGTGGTCTGAATCAAAATGAGTCGTGTCCAGTTGAAGTGCAGGAAAATAATTTAAAGTGATTTTATGAACTGTGCCTGGAACGTTTCAGACTTTAAATTTCAAACTGGGAGCCTTTAGAGCGACTGGGGATGAATGTCAAGTCCCCATTTGGGAATAAGCTAATTTACGGATCAGCGGTTAATGTTTGTGTGTGTTTATGTGTGTGTGTGTCTGTTACCTTCCCAGTGTCCTCTGGGCCAGGCTGTAAGGTGACCGAACACGGGAGGTTCTGAGGAATCTGAAGGAGCAGAGAAACAAGGAGTTCTGTCGTGAACTTGTCTCTGATATTGCAGATGTCAGAGGAGGTGGAACTCAGAACATCTGTTCTTAGCCACTGAATGAAGTCATTTCTTCCAGGTGTTTCTGAGACCAGCGACTCACAGTGAAGTAGAAGGGGTGTGCATGCTGGCCCAGCTTCTTCAGCAGCCTCTCCTGCAGCCGGCTGTTGGGCTTCCTCTCCTCCGGCACTGGAGGGAAGGCCTGTTCGACAAAGACAGACGGACGGAGACATTCAAGGAGTGTTGGAATGATTCAAATCCTGTCACACAACGATCACACCGATACCCACAGAAATGCTGTCAGATAAACACAGTTGAAGCACTGAACAGCATTTCTAACCTGGAAGGTGGAGATGTAGAGATCCTTCCTGAAGGACAGACCGAGGACGTCCAGGTCCTCACGGCCGTATCGAAACGCACATGTCAGCGTGACGAAGACTACAGAGAGGAGGAGGAGGAGGAGGATGCTTCAGAGACATTAAAAGGAACTCAGACCGTTCCTTAGAACATTCACTGGTTTCTTTGCAGCTGGTGTCTTCTGACAACGTGAAACTGGATCTAATAGGAACCAGCAGCTGGACCTCATTCTTTGACCTCCCAGTGGCCCCCCCCCCACCCAACATTTTGACGCTGAGCGTTGAAGAAGGAACAGTCCTACCTTTCCTGTCCTTCAGATATTCAGGGTCGACGAGAATCACCCCATCTGTGAGCAGGAAGGAGTCATCAGTCAAACCGTCACTCATTAAACACATAAATCAATCCAGACGAGCCGACTCACCCACTGGGTCCACGTGGTCCAAGTGATCCACAAAGTCCCTCTTTCCCAGGTACACCGTCACCTGCAGGGACCAGTAGTCTGATCAGACACCTGCAGTCACTTCCTTACATGTTTTTTTATCTGATTATGACTTTTTCCACTATTCACTTAAACATTTATAAACACTTGTCATGAAAGTCTTTATCTCCCGACCAGAGTAGCAGTGATTATATGACTAAACGTTTCCTCCGATGACTCACCTTACAGTTGGGGCTCGACTTCTTGAAAACTCTGAGAAGTTTGGAAAGAGGAAGAAGAGGGAGGGGAGAAAGAGGAAGACCAAAATGTTTGTCATTAATTTTGTCTGGTTTAATTTATCCCAACCCACAAACACCGAGAAGAGATGCTTCAAATCGCTGATTAGGACCATGAGAGCGGGATGAACGATCTGACGCGCGGGCGTGAAGAGTTTGTCAAAATAATCTGAGGAAGCGTCTCGGTTTCAAAAGAGGCCGCTGTTTATTACCACACAGCAGGAAAGTGAAGAGGAGGGAAGTGGTTTGAAAGAAAAGCTCCAACCACTGAGCTTCAGCGGCAGCGAGTGGGGGGTCAGTAGAAGCCTGCTGGCCCCGAAGGTCTGTCTCTGAATTAACTAGAACAAATACAGGAAGTTATAGTCAGACCAATGAGGTCATGTTGGAGAAACTCACATCAGCTTCACAATTTGTTCATTTCATCAGTGAAATGGAAGCCGATTAAAATAAAAACACACACCTGTACATCAACAGTATATAAATATCATCCATCAGCATCAGTTATTGACCACAACTGTTACCTCAGTTACTATCAGACAGCCAAACTGCCGAGTTTGAGATGAATCAGCACAAAGCTAACAGGCCTGAACTGTCATGAGTTTGTGTTTGTAAGAAACGGGCGCCTCCCCCACCAACCACCAACATGTAAACAGGAAGTAACAAACGCAGGAGGTTCTCGCCCATTTCAAGCCATTAAAATACAGCCAAGTTCTGCAGGGACAAACGGCCTAGAGACGGGAACATCGGCAGATACACATCACAGCTGACGGCAACTTCCTGTCAGTCACTGACCGTTTCCTTTCAGCATACATATTTAACACATGAGGACTGCAGTGGCTGCAGCTGTGTCAGAGGTCAAGGCAGGGATAGCTTTCCTCCGCAACAGCTGTTAGGCTAGTGCTACCACGATGTAGCATAGCAACCTCATCCTCGAATCAGGTCACACAACCCCTCTCCTATAGAGAATGAGGCATGGACAAGCAGGGCTTTGAACCAGAATTTTTCATCAGTTGGTTTGTTCCTAACAGAAACAGTATCATAACGTTCCCGGTTTTACGTTCCACCCAAGAACTGACGTTCCTGAACCGGTTAGAACAAAAAAAATTATAGTTCCCAAACTGGTTAATAACGTTTCTTGTAAATATCAACAGGTAGGTAGGTATCTTTAGGACTTTTAAATTGGCAATTACTTTACATACAGTAGATATGTTCCTACAGTAAACACAGCACTGATCCAATTACGGAACAGGACGGAGAATCGGAGGAAGACGGAAAAGTTGCGGCAGCTTATAATGCAACAAAGTTTAAAAGTTTCAAAGTTTATGAGCATAGCCTGGGGGACTCTGCTCTGAAAATGACTGCAGTCAATGAGTTAATGTCTAAACCCAACATTTTTTTAACATTGACAGACTGCAGTGTTTACCGGTTATGAATAAAATAGAGATTGGGAGACTGCCTTTTTGTTGACTGCTGGTGATATACCTCAACAACGCTCTCATCACGCATTGAGTGAATGACAGGAAGTGAAACATTAGGTCAGATATTTTTTTCCAAGAAAAAAAAAAAAAAAAAGGTACTAGCCAGCTACTTTTATTTTGAATATATTTTTTAATGTTCTGGAACAGAATCGGTTAAAGTTTTTGGTTTCATTTTCGTTCCTGGCAAAATACAAAAAGTTTCTGCTTTTTGTTTTCATTCCATGAACCGGCTCAAAGCCCTGTGGATAAGACGCAGAAAAATAGTAAGACTGATAAACAATATCTGTTACTGAACCTTGGTCGTAAATTAAAGGGACAGATGACTCATCTGAACAGAGCAGGGCTGAAATGTGATTCTGTTTTCAGATTTCTGACGTCAGATGTTTATCTTTGCAGACGATCTGCTTGTCTTGCATTCATTTTCCACTACACAACTCTGATAGCGGCTGCCGTGGGAATAAGGTCTGGAAGAAAACAGCCGGTTGCATGTAAAACACGCTTCGATGCTCGTCTGACTGCTTCTGAAACTTTCCTGCTGGGACGGCGACTCGGATAAACAGCCTGCAGACACGACGTCCCCTGCGATGGCAGACTGGTTCACCGCTTCATGTCCAAACATGACCTGAGCCGACCTGCTAAGCATCAGCTCTGGCCTGGACAATTTTACACATTACATTATTTGTGTTGATGGTAAAACTGTCACAACAAATCTCCCCTAAAACCAGCGCCATCTTCTGAACACGTCGACCTTTCACTACAGGGATTTTCCATTGAGCTTCTGTGTAATTGCTTACATTATGCTAGCTTTGGTAAACACCATGAGGAATAAATTCTTCTTCTTGTTATAATGGCAGCTAATGGACTAAATTAGATAAAAAATAAACAACAAACAGCTTTCAGTAGCAGTGGAGCACAAATATAGGAAGCTTCAACCGCGAATCAACAAACAGAAAACAGGCGTTAAGGTTGACCCTTTCTTGCTCGTTTACATTCCTGTGATTCTTCTTCGCTTAATGGATAGGAAGTAGTAAAAGTTGAGTACCAGTTATATTGACTTGTTATAAAGCAAATTAAAATCAAGTCAGGTTACAAACAGGTTTAGGGTCTAATAATTTGCCTGCTATGAGATCAGGCATTTAGATAACCTGTCAGACAAACTCTGCAGTCCAACATGAACACATGTTTAACAGAGTTGAACTTAAAGCGGTCACATGGAGAGAAATGAGTCGTTCTGACCCGGCTTTGCTCTACTAAACTACACATTTGGATTCTGACGCTGTCAATGACGCATCAGAAGTACTTAACAAATTCAGTTAATAACTTCATTACACAATCGGTGACTAACGGTTGTCCATTTTCACAACAAGGAGGCTGTCGTTCTTCCAGCGCAGCAGCGACGTGACTGCAGTGGCCTAACACACACACGCTGTCAAATTGTTCTTGGAAACACCGGCATTCAAAACTGTGTCAGTACATATTAACTGTATTAACTGTGAAAGTAAATAAGCTTTGTTAAATCAGGAATGTAATGAGAGCTCGATTCCAAGAAGCGTCTGATGCAAAGCTGGTTATATTTAATCGTGTTCTTTGAAACGTCAACATGATTTAAAATGAGGTTACTTACACCAACACCCAGAGGCAAACATCGTTGGTGTAAAATGAGATGCAGCTTCATTTATGGAATTAATTATTCCACATTAGAACTGAAACTAAAGGTAAATATAGGACCTATAACATGGCGCCTGTTTGTGCAGACCGTCTGTACATTACAGGCAGATCAAAGACACAGGAAATGTCGTCTGATCGCTCAGGAAAGCGTCGCTCGGCTGGGTGAGAGTTCACTGAGCTGCACGGACACTTTTTTGCTTCAGCAGGACAGATTGATGCCGATTCAGCCATTTGAACACCAAACTGACCTAAAAACAGGGCTACTCATTAGCCGACGGGGTGGACATCACATTCTGAACATCGTGACTCAAACGCTCTCTGATGCTGGCTTCATTTCTGTCTCACCTGCAGCTGACAGCACTTCCTCACTGGGCCGGTTCCTCACTACACTTCATTCACACAAACACACTGCAGCACAAACACACCACCGGTTCACACATGCTGCTTCTTAGAAATTCAAATGCAAAAGAAGACAAACTGAAACTGAACTCAAACACAGCTCTAAACATTCCCTCTCCTATGAACCTGTGTCTTTATGTTTTGTGCTTCTGTCCTGATGACATTTTTGTCAGCAGATTAAAGACAGGCAGACGTCATGCTACCGTTCAGCATCGCGCCAAATCAACAGGGCATTGAACCACAAGGCGTCAGACAGGTTTTAACGTTACCTGAGTGGTTTAGGAGAAAACAGGGAGGCGATTGTTAAAAATGATCACCTGTTACATAATGAACCTCCTGGCCTCAACAAACAGTGAATCTGTGAAGAAGCAGCAGCTGATTGACAAGAAAATATCAGGTAACCAAAGCAGAAGATTTCAGGAGAACATAAGTAGATTTCCATAAAATATACGAAACGCCTGCTGGAGATGTACATTCATTTCTAAATATGACTGGAGAAAAGACATCACCTCTGGTGTCAATTAATTTGTACTTAATAATAGTTTATCCTCATTTTTCAAACAAAAATGCAACAAGTTCTTTGTTGCAACAAGCTTTTATTTTCTGATACTTCACCGACAGAACATCAGAAAACAGTCAGGTATCAGAGCCATCGTCCTCCGAGTTCATCACACAGTACGTTTGTTCTCATGTGAAGACAATGGAATCGCTTGCAGCTTCAGCTCTCAGAGTTCCACCAGAGTTCAAGCCAGTCAATAAGACATTGCGTTTATGGTACAGCAACAACATCCTGATACAATCAGCTTTAGTGATTAGCATCTCGCCAATAGAGGTTACAGCACAATGTGCAGCAAACATAGAACCTGTCGTTCCATCTTGATTGTCTCCAACCAAAGCATGTCTCTGAAAATGGAGGTCACACATGTTTGCCATACGTTCACAAAAGCAATTTGTCAGGGATTAAAAACCTTGTGGCAAAAGACAGAAACTGTTCAGAAACTCCATCAGCTGGGGTCTATGGTCTGAATATTGCTGATCACATCTGCACCAGTTAACTAGCTCATGGTTAACCGCTGCTCCATGACTAAACTTTTACACCGTTTAGGAGCTAAGAGAGCAAAAAGGCACTCAAAGCACTCCGGTTTTACAGGTGTCACCCGCTGGTCGATCATGTCCTCAGTGGCTTCCAGATGCCCCTGAATTACTTCTTATAGGACATCTGATCGAAGCCCAACTTTCATCTGCTGATCAAACATATTCAGAATTTCACCATTCTGTGCTTGTGAAAAAAAACTAAGCAACAGGAAATTAACTACTTCCTCACACGTAATGCTGTGATGTCTGAACACAACTGTCCGGCCAAAGCACAGGATGTAAATTATGTGCCCAGCGCAACAAAAAACACAAGGACAGTTTCACAGGGACACAGACCAACTGTGTGAAGTCAGTTTATGTGTATTGACTTACAAAGTCACACAACAATACAGAGAAGTTGAACAATTACCTCAGCAACTACTCCAGAGGCCTGGGTGCTCAGTAAAATGCTAAAAATACTCTGAATGTTGCGTACACTTAATGCTAACGTGTTTCTGGTGGGCAAACCACCACCATGTTCAACGCCATCCTCATTTGGGACAGTAAATAAAAGTTTTACACTTCTGGTTGGACAAAAGAACAAGTGTAAAGGACTCACTGAGTTTTCGGGAAGTCTGATGAACTTTTTTTTTTTTTAAACTGTTGTGGTTCTAACTCTTATGGTCGTTTTTACCTTCAAAAACAAAGTGCAAAAATGCCTTATGTCTGATGGGTCTGTTGACTGCTGCTCTATGGACAAAGTCAAAATGTTCCACTGCTGGCTGCTGATGTTTTAGCAGCGAAAACCAAGGTGTTCAGAGATTAATCTGCAACTGACAACCGTCAAACCAAACCGTTAATACCAACACACAAAACCCCAGCCTGCCAGCTGAGGGTCGATGTATTGCTAGCATGGTGTATTAGCTGTAGAGTGTGAAGCCACCGGCTTCCTGTATGATACTGCATTTATGTCGGAGGGGCATATCAGCGTTTCTCCAATAGTTGCCACTGTTTGCAAAAGGTTTGTCTTTCCTCCTGCTTGTTTCCTCTCCTCCCCGTTTCCCACCTTTTTCCTAACAGGAAGTGACTGGGAGTTTAGGGTGGTAAGAAAGACAGGAAAGTTACCACGGAAGTGGGTAGAGCTGGGAGCAAATGTCAGCATCTGTTACAGATGAAGATCATATGTTCAAACGATCCCATTGGAAAATAATAGAAAGGAAAGATATTCTCTGTATGATATAAAGCAGCTGATGATGTCATATGTCTGTGTGAACTGAGTGAAAACAGAACATTTAAGTTTGTAAAAGGACGAACCCTTTGTCTGCACATCAAACATGCTGGATGTCAACATATTAAACCTGATTGTCAGCATTTTAACCTTACAGTCTTTGCTTTTAAAGCCAGTGTGACAGAATACTGAGCAAATTTAAAGGACAAAAAAATCCCACTGCTATTGGAAATTTAAGGAACAACACACTTATCTGCAACAGACACAAAAAAACCACATAAACACCATCTACCTGAGCTGGATGAGATTTAAAAACCTCCATGTGCAGAAGATGGTTTTTAGGTGTTGTGGATTAACTCATACTCAGACGTCTGAAAGCAGGGTCAGTCATACTAATCTGGGTCAGACACTTTGGATTAGGCATTAAAGAACATACAGAACAATAGATGATAGTGAAAAATACAAAGCACAACAACAAAACTGGCTACAACCACGTGATAGCATCTAAAATCAACAGACACCTTGTACATTGTACAGTTCATTACAATAAATTACCATCTCCTCAGTCTCTTATTTATTCTATACTGTATGGTGTTATGAATTTTTCTATAACAGAATAAGGCTCTAACAATTGTAGCCCAAACATGTTCTGATGAAACGAACACATTTATTACCTTGATTATGAATTGAGTTTAATTCTACATAGACAATTTATAAAGTATATGGTATTAAATTATTTTTACACAATATCACACATTATTTAACTTGCTCATAGGAATTGAGATGAACATGTGTATTTGTTTTGAAGGTGAGGAAAATACATATATACATTTTTTTAAAAAAAGAATGTTCCAGTTCTCGCTTCCGTTTAGGTTTCTTACTCTAAACCGATCGGTCTGTTAATCTTTTTTTAAAGGCTTCATCTCCCAAATTTTGAGTAATCTATATTCCGGTGTCAACAGAACATCCTCATCTGTCAAAGACAAACGATTCCAGAGGCGTTTTCACTCTTAACTAAAGCAAACATCGTTCACAGTTGTAATGCAATATTTAACAAAATTCTGCAAAAAAAGAAAGAAAATTCTTTATATACTCCAAAGTCTATTTACAGCTAATTAGCGCTAGCCTGCGGTATCTTCATTTGGAAATTAGCCTCCATTAGTAGCAGGCTAACCCGAAAAACCCATCAGTATGTGCGGTCGTACTAAACTCCATTGAAAATATTTTGATTTCATGAATTCCGTGTGTCGTCAACCTAATAAACATTAATCTGCAAGTGCCTTGAATCCCTTCAGCCTTTAGCTAAATTCGGCATTGACATAAACGACCTGGCGACACTTTAATTCGATAAAGTAAGCATTTAACTAGATTTTCCTAGTTCGATACCGCCCACTACTGCTGTATTTTGTGTGAAAAGCACCGTGGGAATTCCGGTTTACACAATTAAAATTAAAATTCTATTGACAAAAGAGCAGTAGTATGAGTATTTCCTATGCTCCAGAGTAAATAGTCTTCGTTAGTCACCCCTTGTTTTTATTTGACAGATTCAGCAGCAAGATATTGAGATTTGACAGATTTCTGGTCGGAGGCTGTCCTATCCACTAGAGATGTATCGCTGTTAGCTAACCCCACCCTGCTGCGGTGTCTTCGCTTCCTACGACCGAGGTCACCACAGTACAGGTTCACACATGAACCACTGGAACACTAAGCCAACTTTCGCAGGGGTTTTCTCTTTTATGAAGCTGTCAAATCTCTGCTACACGAGCTGAGAAAATGTCCCCCGCCCGGGCCAGCAGCAGCAGCTCGGCTAACGATAGCAAAGTGCGTGAGAAAGGATGCTAACTAGCTGTTAGCCGCTAACGTTAAGCGTCCTACCTGGTGCCCGCCTTGTCCCCCATCTCCTCGGCAGGCGGACGGTAGCAAGATCCCAACAAAATGAGCCCGGAGTCGTTGACGTCTCGACTTCAGAAGCTGTGTGTTTGCTCAGGAGGCTCCGCTCACCCGTCCATCCACATTGGCGCACAGCTAACTAGTTAGTATGCTAATTTAATTTAGCGCCGCCTCGACTCTCCTGGCTTCCGCAAAGGCTGGATCCCTGCGCGGTCGCGCGCGCGTTTTGTGCAGCGGCTGCAGATAGATAACATTCCGCAGCGCAGAAACGTGACAGCGGCAATAAATCCGGTGTTAAAACGACCAAAAATGATTCATTTCTGAATGAGAGCGGCTCATCAGGTTGACATGCTGCTAGTTCATCACAACCCAGTGGAAGATTTCTTAGCGCCGCGCTTCAGGCTGTTATACACCTGTCTTCAAAAACATGAGCGCAGATAAATAGGAAAATATACAGAACTCCTAAATACGGCAAAAGATAAAGACACGTAAATATGTATTTTACCGTTTTTTTCTAGATATGTGTAAATCACATAGAATCCCATTAAAAAAAAACAGTTATTATACCTAAATTATGGTCACCGCGTGATTTAATGAGTGGAAGTTTTAATTAGTTGCGACTCTCACGGTTTTAAATCCGTCTCTTTTTCTGCATTTTTATTTTACTTCATTTGATTCTAATTTTAGATGACAAAAGGGTTTTTTCCTCACTTCCTTTAAATGTTGTGAAATGGAGCTTGTGTCAGCATTTTAATGAACTACACATAAACTTTTTTGTACATTCTTGCATGAGGCTTTTCAGAGCAGTAGACTTCCTCTGTAAATTATGGTCAGAGGGTCATGAGTTTGATTCTGGGTCAGGCTTCATTGAATTATAGGCCACTGGTTGGCATCTGTACTCCTCAACATGTTTATCTCCTTACTGTTACAACTTGTAAATGTGGAGTTTATTTAGCTGGAGGATTTCTCATCTTATTTCAGTCAACATCACGTCATTTGTAAATTGGGTTATAATCCATTATAATGTTATGTAAGAAGCTCCCTGATTACTTCACAACATGCACCTTAACTTTAAATAGTTAACAAGTGTTTGATAAACCAAAAAATGAACCACAAAACAGGAAGGTTTGTCAAACATAACCTCTAAAACTGTAGTGAAACAGACAGCTGGATAGAATTACTGTTGTCATTCAACCAAAAGATGAATCTAGTGTTTCAAACTTCATTTTGAAACAATAAAACTGCTGATTCCCACACATGTACATTTTATTTAAAATGAAGATTTACACTATTTCCTGGAAATAGAAGTAATAAATCACTTTTTGCCACTTCATCATGAAACCGATGAAGATCAGAGAGGCTAAATCCTGATGGTGTAGGAGTCGGAGTGGGTGACATATCGGACCCAGCGCTGCGACGGGCCCGGCTGGACGGGGGACAGGCGGAGGAAACGGATCTGCAGCCCGGTGACGGTGAGCTTTGGCAGCTCGAAGCTCAGAGCGACTGGACCGACCTCCAACAGGGAGGCAGAGCTGAGGCCGGGGACCTCCAGCTGGAAGGGGAAGAGGAGGAGGAGGAGGAGGTTGGGTTACATTAAAATGAGAATTTAAAATAAGAAAATTTAGATTTTGCTCCTTTAAAGAGAACATTATGACAGGATTGTTTACAATTTCAAAGTAAATTGTTTACACATTCTTTCATATTGCCATGTATTTTCATTGAATTCGTTGAATACGATCAGGAATGAGTTCAAACGTGACATGCCCAAAGGAAAAGAAGATGAATACTTTATTCATGGAGAAAATTATACTGAATCTGTTCACTAATGATATTTTGTGTCAGAAGCAGCAGGCCTTAGTTTAGCCTGTTAACATATTAGTATGAGATAATTATCAATTAAGACAACAGCTGAGGATGATGGCACTGGATGCTTTAAAATGTTGCCTTGGAATTTTGGGAATCCCTTCCATTAATTTGTATAAAACAGCAGGATGATACAGAAACAACATGTTTTTGTAATTTAGCTGGCACCTGTTTGTGGTGTCTCCTTGTCGTGCTTGCAGCTGCAATAAGTGCAGCATTAAATTAGCCTTTAGCACCACGGCTGTTTATCTGTGTAGGATACTTTCTAATGAGCCTCATTATCAGAAACATCAAAGATCAACTAGCAGCAAAGTCAAAAACCACAAATTTCTGGTGGCCCTGTTTAATCTGAAGACAAAAAAAGGGAGAGTCTGATAACCCAGTGAGGTGTGTGTGTGTGTGTGTGTGTTCACCGTTAACAGAGCGGACAGCTGCGTTCCTCCTGAGAAATGAGGGATCTTCCACTCGATGGCTCTGCTCTGCTGCTTCATCTCAGCTGAGCTGGTGTGGCTGAGCTCCTGAGACAAACTGAAAGGACAAAAGTTCATCTGTTTGGTTCTCGAGACGCACCAACAGCAAGGCCTCGAGCGATTCATCAGCGTTAGAGGGCAGACGAAGCCCCGAGACGCTTCAGATGGCGTCACAGAGGTGACGCTGGGATGAAGTAGAGAGGCAAAAAGGCTTTCAAGGGATGATTTGATTAGATAATCCCACTGAGGGTTTTCACATGATGGAAATCAACGAGGCTGTTCCACTTTCATTCAGGTTCATCAGATTCATACATCTTTAAAAAAAAAAAAAAGAAAAAGTCGAGAAATTTCCACTAAATATTTGTGACACTCACAAAATCTGACTTTCAGCTAGAAAACTACATATTTGGGTTCTTGTGATCCTGGAAACCTCATCTAAGCTAAACTAGCTATGGTTATAAGTCACTTCTAGAACCCATTTATCATTGCTTTTACATAACTTTAAATAACAAATGAAGGGAGTTTTGCATTTCCTAAAAGCTGTGTACTATTTTAAAACACAGTCACAGTTTAAAGCATCTGATGACAGTCACAGTTTAAAGCAACTCCGATGACGTCTCGTGTCAGGACAGAACATGCCTCTTCATCATCACGCAGATGACTGGATCACAAACACAACAGTCATATGGAGACTGATCAGGCTGCAGCCGGAGGGTTTTTGCATCATGGCTGATTTCCATCACAAACATCAGTGCACATTTGAATGGGAGCGTCTCACCTCACTGAGCCTTTGGGAACAGGGATGGTGGCGGAGACGTTGATGGCAGCACTGCAAAAACAACATCATCATCATACTCAATTTGTTTATCGATGCTGTGTCATCAAGAGACTTATTAATTCAAAATGGGCTTATAATTTGTTTAGACCAATTAAATCTCTCTTTTCCAAAATTTCACATGTTGTCTTTGTGCTATTTTTTCTAATATATCATGGGTTTAATGGCAAATAATGGCACACTGTTTTAATGTACATTTACATAGTAACTCAACTTGAACTTTAGCTGCTTTTCAGTTCATTTGACTTTAGCTAGATGACACAACAGCCAGCTGAGACATTAATTAGTTGAGACATTAGCTGGATGCGACACTGGGTATCACAGGATGAAATGATAGCAGACCTCTTTGGTGGCAGGTCACAGCGAAGCTTCAGGTATATCATGAGCCTGCAGAGGAGAAACATCAACATGACCACAGGTTTCAAAGCTTCTCTGGCCTCGTTACTAATGATCAGCTGCTTCCTGTGACATAAATGCACAAGATTTACCGTCTAATAGTCTCGGCACACAGGCAAAGAAAGGCTGGTGCTTTGTGCAAAGATGGATGATTTAATATTCCCTTGTTCTAATTAGATCTGTGGTGTTATATTAAGGATTTTATGGAGAAAATATTTTTTCTTCCTCTAAAATGGTGAAAAAACATCTGCACCACTGATGACATTTTTGTGTCTGAACTGACGCACGACTTCAGAAGCAGCAGTTCAGTTAATGAAAGCATGTCTGCTTCTCATCAGCAGCTCTACTTATGGGGTTCACTTAAATAATGACAGAATAAATCTTACATTATTAGTTTGACAGAAATGGTCCAATCTGGTTTGAATCTCACCGCTGAGCCTCAGTCAGTGGAGACAGATGGGCTTCAGAGCAAACCTGTGATGTTGGACGTTTGTCCCCCCCTTCTGGCAGTGAATGTTATTACAAAAACACAGTCAACATGACGCCATAGCCCCCCTGCCATGGAGCTATACATTGAGGCCCTCTTCGTTGCTATGGTTACTTCACCTCCAAGCTCTGACAAACCAGTTCTTGCTGACCAACTTTAAACATATAACTACTGGTTAACTACATCACAGACCAAAATGCCAGTACTTATGGAGGGGTCAAAAGTTAAATCAACTCTACAATCTTTCGTCTTGAATGTGACTGACATTCATTCATTTAATCCTAAATAAAAATCTGACTGCAAATCTGAGTAAAAAAAGTGTAAAAGTCTTGAGTTTCACATTCAGGTTAATAACCACAAGTTTTAAACAAACTGTACTTTAAGTATTAAAAGCAAAAAATTAATATTTTAAAAAAAGCTCAACCAGAGGTTATTTCTTGGAGAAGTGTTCTACTCTCCTGGAGACTGTTGCTTAGCAACTGATCACATCACAGATATACTCCATCAATCATCGCCAATCATCAAAACAATTCAGGAAGACCAAACAAAAGAGCTTTATGATAAAGCTAAGCTAATTAGTTGTTGCATGTTGCTCTATGAACAGAATTGTGTCACTAACCTCTTCACTGTAAGCGGTTAAAACATGAAAACAACAAACTTGTTATTGTTTTCAGACATTTTTCAAATCATCATTAAACTCTGAGGAAGCTGAGGGACTCTAACCTTCCTCCAGAGTCTCTCTCGATGGTTGGATAGAGACGGAAAGGAGGAGCCGATGGCAGGTCATCACTGAGCTGGTATTGCATCACTGTTTGCTGCAAGAGAAGGAAGAAAGGGATTCTGATGATGATGAAGAGAGATCTCCTGATCTAAATAGGTCAGAGCGAGACCGGTCACCTAAAGAAACGCCAAAAACTCTCTGGTCTGTTTGTGTTTGTGATCAGTAATCTATCAATGCAGGAGCCAGACAGAGTGGATATACTGTATGACATCACCTCTCCCTGGCTGGGACACAGTCGCAGGATCCGGTGGCTCTCAAATTCATCTAGTCGGACCGCTTGGTTGAAGCTGCATGCATCAACACGGACGGCAGCCCCGTAACCTGAATACCAGAAACACAACAGGTCACAAAAACAGAATCAGCTCAAGGCCTCAGGCGGCATCACAGTATGTAGAGTGAACCTGTAGCCGGAGAGATATCCGTTCACTTCCTGAGGACTGCCGAGGCGTTCTTGAGCAAGGCATCAACTCCACAAGCTGCTCATAGGACGTTGCTACTTGGCTGCCCGTCAATCTACCATTTCTCTCCCTTAAATAATGCGTGTGTGTGTGTGTGTGTGTGTGTGCGTGTGTGTGTGTGTGCTTTACCTCTGAGCTGTGATTTGCCGATGCTGAATTCTTCATTCAAACCGATTCGCATTTCTGTCAAAGAGATCATGTTCAATTTTAACAGTTGCACACTCTCAAAAAATGAGACAATTCAAGATATCTATGGTTTGATATCTTGAATTATCTTAAGACGTTTCTTCCCAACGTGTTTACATCAGAGAATCTGACTTGTTTCAAACTATTTTTTTTTCTTTTAAACATATTATCTATTACTCGTTTGAAACTAGAATTAACAGAATCATACATTGTCATTACTGCCTTGGTTTAATGTCTTTCTTTTATAAAGGCTTAAATAGCTCATATTTAAATAACTCTCTTTTCTCATTGTTTTCATTTCTCATGTTTATGACTCAACAGGTTTCTACATGTGACACACAGTTAGCGGTTACCTAATTAAACCCCTTTACTAAACATCACTGACACTGGCTGACAACCTGTGAGAAAAGCTAACACGCCTCTTGTCATAGCAACACGAGGTTAACAATGGTGAGGATCTTAGAGATCAAACTCACCTGAGCAGCTCGGCATGTAGCATTTTACTTTGATCTCTCCCTCGACGTCGGCCTTCATCAGAACTCCCTACAGCACAAACGTCACCCAGCAGAGAGATGGATCAAACAAAAGCCACAGAACAGAACCACAGCTCCTGGGACAAACACTCCAGCCTGGAGTAAAGAGTGGCCTTGCTGATATCACTCACATTGGAGCCGATGACAACGGACATCCTCTCAATCACATCCACAAAGATCTCACTCTTCCCGCCCTGGAAAAAAACAGATGAATGGAAATTGTGACGTCTGTTCAGTTTGTTTTATTATCTTTACAATTTAAGATGCTTCTGCTGTTTCTCCTGGAAAATGAACTCGTAAAAAACTCAAAGGTTTCCTGAGCATTTGCCTGTTAAAGTCAAGAGGGCTGTTGTCACGGGTTCAAGATGATCATGTCTACAGATAAGGGATGCTGTACCTGGTCTCTGCTGGACTGGATGGGTCTGGTGGCTGCGGAGCTCGGTGCCACTTTGCTCTGTTGGGTCTCGGCTCCAAACTGCAGCAAAATACCAACGCAAACAAATTTATATTAAATACATGTTTAGCTGTGTTTCTTATGTGGATTCCAGGGGTTTGTCAGGAAGTGTCTGGTGTTACTGGTGTGAACGTACCAAACCGACGTTACTGAGGTCAAACAGACTGAACGGTTTGGAGGAAACGGCTTCGGTCTGGATGAAGTTCTTCAGGACGTCCGAGGACGTCGTCTGGATGTAACCGTAGTCCTGACACACACACACACACACACACACACACACACACACACACACACACACACACACACACACACACACACACACACACACACACACAAATATTTCATAGAACATCATGTAAAGACTATGAGCAAACTGCAGCACATCTTGAGATACCAACATCCTGACTGTGACATGAAACTGAGTCTGAGCCTGTAAGCAGGGGGAATCAGGAGAAGCAGACTCACCACCACCTCATCCAGCAGCTCATAGATTAGGGCAAAGTTCATCTGCAGCGACGTCTCTGACAAACTGCCACAGTAATCTTTCACCAGTGCTGCCAACCTGAAAGACAGGCAGGTGCTCCCCATTACAGAACAATCCTTATCTAAATGATGGAGCCATTTAAAACCTTTCAAAATCACTTTCTGGGGGAGGAAAAGCTGTAAACCTATCTTATATTAAAACCCAATTATTTTTACTCCTTCGATCAACTCAACAACACCTGCCTTTGGATTATTCCAAAGGCAGCTTTAATCTTGTTTTGTCTTTCTAAATCCAAATATTATGTAAACGTTTGTATTCTGTATCTATTGCAGCTTCCAGTATGCCACTTGGTAAACATGATAATAATAATATTCCTAAATTTGGTAATTATCAGGCTTTACCTGTTGAGGAAATCAATGATGGTAAAGGGAGACGCATCAGCTGTCGTCGTGACGACCCAGTACGACCCTCCGTGCCTGACATGGACGAAGTGAAGATCTTTGTAACTCTGCAGAGAGAAAATACATACAGGATGTCGTTAAATGTTACACCTGATCCTAACAGGAAGCATATTTACAAAAGGTTAGAAGGTGAATCTCCAGATGTACTAAAACTCTGAAAAATCAATCAGACTCTAAAAAGTCCCTCCACACATGAGGCAAGAGGCTACCATCACAACTGGAGGCTGGTCTCCAGCTAGAGCTGTGACCTTCTCATAGAAAATACTTTGGACATCACTTCCTGCTTCTCCACGGACTGACGGTGATGTTAAGAACAACACTAACAGAAACCAGAACAAGAGGCTTCATTGTTGATTCATGCTTGTTGATCAGCTGCTATTTTACAAACAAAAAAACAATTATCTCCAGTGACGCAATGAGGAAATTTTTCCAATACAGCATGACTGATTTTAACATCACGCCGCAGGGTGGTTCCCAAACAATTTCAGAACACTTCAAAACACTGAGGTAAGAAAACAGATAAAGAAATGAATAAAATAAAATAAAAACAGTAGTAGAAAGCACATTATACAGCCACACAGTACTTCAACATTTTTTGTAACTTTAGTTATATTCAAGTGTGAGGCACGAAGTTGGGGATACAGTCTTTATAGATGAGGTGATCACCCTTTGAGGACAAGATGAAAATCTGAGAGATCATCCTGCTGACAGACAAACAGCAACAAGAGATAGAATCAAGTGAAGCTCAAAGTGTTTCAAGGATACAGACCAAGAAGACTGTCAATTTGAGATTACAGTACTGTTAAACACTTGGAATAGAGCAGCGCCCCCTGCAGGTAATAACCGAAAGTAAATCTCTCTGGTGATTGAACATATTTTTTGAACTTTTATTTATCCTTTCATAATGTAGATAATCACGGCAGATCATTTGTCTCCTACGTGTATTTCTAGACACATAAAAGATCTTCTGAATAAGACAAACGGAAATAAAGTCTGATTTCTGAAGCTAATCTCAAAACGAATTCGATATCAAAAAATCAAACCGAATCAAAACATTCAACTGACTTAAGTTTTCAATGAGTTAATCTCACAAATATGTTGAAACATGCTACAATTATCTATTTACACTCCTAACGCCAGCAGTGAAATATACTCACCCGTTGATAACTTGTACAGAAACTGAAGCAGCGAAAAGCACTGAAAATATCAGGTTAAGTCGGTCTGAATGAGACTATTTATTTGCTAAGAATGCATTATAGATATTTCTACCACTGCTAAACGGAAGTTAGCCTTACTAGCCCAAAGAACCGAAAATAAGTCAGCGACCACTGGATATGTAAAGTTTTAAATGGGAATAGTCCGTGATAAAGCAGTTAACATGGTTGTACAAACGGAGCCGCTGTGAAGCATTAAAATATTCACTAAACTACATTTTAATTGAGTGATATTATTAGCCGTTTGCCCCACGACGGGACCCTGTTTACAAACGCGTTTCACCATTGACAAAATGCCACAGCGACTCCTGCTGGACGGGAGGGGGGTTGCATGTCAGTCTTATACCAGTGGGTAAAATGAATAGCCGGAGTAATGCATAGAAAAGACAAAATGATGATATTATAACAGATTTTTCTTTGATATGTTTGTGTATATATATTTTTTTGCATAACGACAACAAGATTGAATAAACGTTATTTCGGTCACAAAAACGTAGCGTGTAGTGTAGTCATCCAACCATCAGGTGGCAGTAAAGCCGGAAGTTGGTCACGTTATGAAAGAGGATTGTTTCCGCCACAGCGAGCGTTCATTCTCCATGTCGTTACCATGAAGTAAGTAAACATTTAACATCAAAATAATAATTAATTATTGTCTCTTGGACACAACATGTACAATCTCGCCACCTGTGATTTATGCTAACCGTTTTTGTGGCTAACGTTATGAACTGAAAGCCGCCGCCGCCCGTCATAGATACAGTTTTAATGTCTTAACCGCCCTTAAATGTATTTTATCAAACCAGGTTAGTTTGAATAATAACGACTAATAACGAAAAATCAAACTCAGAAAGCTTTAGGTTTAATATTGGTGTTGATGAATGGCTGATATATGTTTCATGCAGATCTGAATCATTTTCTTCTCAACCTTTTCTCTATTTTCAGTCCACTTACAAAGGTAAAGCTCATCAATGAGCTGAATGAGCGTGAGGCCAATCTCGGGGTGAAGGAGTCGGTCTCCTGGCACTCGGAGTACAAAGACAGTGCCTGGATATTTGTTGGTGAGATCAGAACTTCCACTGGATGCTGCAAATCTTCACCATTACTAACAGTCATGATGGAATGTGAGAGTAAACCTGAGTTTCCTACTTGTGTGTTTTTCCTGCAGGAGGATTTCCCTTTGAGCTAAGTGAAGGCGATATCATCTGTGTCTTCTCTCAGTACGTTTCTTTCAGTCAACTTAAACAGTCAGCTGTGATGGAAAAGGTCAAAGAAACTATACACATGACTTTTTTTTGTCAGGTATGGAGAGATAGTCAACATCAACCTGGTGCGGGACAAGAAGACGGGGAAGTCCAAAGGTTTCTGCTTTATCTGCTACGAGGATCAGAGGAGCACCATCCTCGCTGTGGACAACTTCAACGGCATCAAGGTGAGAAGCTGCATCCTTTACACAATTTTTCTGCATGTGCTCATTACTTTTTCGAAGCTAGTGTACCAGGCGTACAATGGAAAACCCTGGCAAGATGTATTTGTTGTCAAATTGATTTGTTCTGCTGATCTGGGGTCAGGTCTTGAGGCAGAAGCCCAAACAGTTATTGTGTGTTTTCCCTGCTATCAGATCAAAGGTCGGACCCTTCGTGTGGATCACGTCAAAGACTATCGTCCTCCCAAAGACACGGAGGATATCGACGATGTCACCAAACGCCTGAGGGATGAGGGCTGTGCTCCCAAAGCCCCTGAAGTTACATCCTCCTCCTCCGAGGAAGACGAGCAGTACGCCGCCGTCCCTGTGAAGAAGCCCAAAAAAGGTGAGGTCACCTCCTGGTGTCATAATTTAGATCCTTTTGGCAAACTGCAGCAGCTGTCAGATTAGTTCAGAACAAATATTTTAAAGTGTTCAGGCTGCATGTCAAACAGATTAAAATGTCAAAATGATTTCTTGTCATTGTTATTAGTCTTGTTCTTATTGAAAATGATTATTGTATCCTGTAGACCCCACAACTTATTAACTTGTCTCACTGCTCTCTGCTTCAGACAAGAAAGAGAAGAAAAAGAAGAAGAAGGAAAAGAAGGAGAAGAAGAAGAGGAAAGAGAAAGAGAGGAACCGAGCAACACACTCATCTTCCTCCTCTCCTCCTGTCGTCGAGGTCAAAGAGGAAAAGGAGGACCCGGCCTATTACAAGTACCACCACAGGGGAGCGTCACCAGCGGGACAACAGAATGGACAGAGAGCAAGGGAAGATGAGAGACTCCGAGGAGAAGGGGAGAGGAGGAGAGGAGGAGATAGGGAGAAAGAAGAAGACGGGAGGAGACATCGAGAGGGGGAGGGTGAAAGAGATGGCGAAAGAGAAGGAGGCAGGGGGAGAGAGACAGATAGAGACTACGAGACAAAACGAGACGGCGATAGAAGAAGAGAGATAGACAGAGATAACGATAGAAGAGAGATGGAGCTGGATAACAGTAGAAGAAGGGTGATGGATAGAGACAGTAATAGAACAAGAGAGACGGACAGAGATAATGACAGAAGACGAGAGACAAATAGGGAGAGAGACAGTGATAGAAGGAGGGAGAGAGAGAGGGATGGTGAGAGAAGAGAAGCTGATTGGGAAAGAGACGACAGGAGGAGAGAGACAGACAGAGATAACGACAGGAGGAGAGAGACAGACAGAGAGCGTTACTCTAAACGCTGACACCACCTACTTTGATCCGATGATAAGTGTTACTTCATGATGTAAAAACATGTGAATAGAAAACAGTTTTTCCAGATTGTTAATAATGAACAGTTAAAGCTGTAGCAGCGCCCTCCAGAGGCTGCAATGGTTAAAACATAAGGACTGATTTGATTCTTTTTGGACTGAAAACAGCACTGAGTCAAAGTTCCAGAGTCCAGCCTTCAGTTTTCGTTCATGTGATGCTTCCAGGGTTGTTTCATTGTTTATCTTTGGCAGGATTTCTTCTGCAAGTTAGGTTCTCTGTTTATGTACTTGGATGTTATATTTCCTTGAGAGTGAAATGCTTTTAGGCAGTGGTTCTTTATCATCCAGTAAAGACAAGTGATTGTATTGTTTAAATAAGTCTTATAATAAAACAGATGTTTTCAACTATGTTTTAGTCAAGTGGAACTTAAGGTAATTTAACTATAGTGAGCAGATATTTATTAACCATACAAACTTTATCAATCAAAATGAACAAGTAGCACCAACAAGTGGAACAGAAAAAGAAAAATAATGATAGTGAAGCCGGGTTAAGGCAAGATGGCGAGCTCTGAGTTATTTGCTGATGTCACAGCCGGCTCCAACTATGGGTGAGAATATCAATTACAAAAGCCTAAACTGAAAATTTTCAACCTAAGTAAACAAAGAGAATAACACATCTCACATCATTCAAGCCTTTCAATTTAGCATAAAGGTAATCTGAAAACATGCATGAAAATATTTATGTTTTATTTTAGCACACTGCTAGATAAGCTATTGTTGTGACAGGAAGCTGGCATTGTTAGCTTTATAGCATTAGCTGAGAACTTGCAAATGACTAGCCATATGTTAAACATCCCAATAGAAAACAGGAGTATTGGACTGGATGATGTTTGTCTTTTTACACCCAGAGGCGTCTGGTTTAAGTTTTTAAATTAAAAGAAACAAGACATTTTTTTTCTTATAGTCCATCTTTATTGATGACTTAGAGAGAAAAGTTTCCTCCAGTCCATCCAGGACTTCCAACACACCCTCCAGTATAATATTTTTGCACTTTTGGGAAAAGTGAGTCGTGTGTGACGCTAGTCCCTGGTTTACTTCACTTGTCTGTCTTTAGTATTAGTTTAAGGTAGAAGTTTTAACATAAAAAATCAGGAACATTAGAAAATTCCTTCCAAAATCTCTGTACAACAGAACAAACGCCATCACAATTACACATTGAAACACAAGGAATAAATGCAGCAGTCTTTATTTTTTAAAAAATATATTGTTCCTAACTTCATTTACAATATTTTCAAACATTTTTAGAAAGTCAGCGGGTTGTAAAGTGGAAGTATCAGAGAGCAGCGTTTCCTCTGTGTCTATTACTCAGTGGTCAAAATAACGACGTACTGTCACACCATCACAAACTTCAAACGATCACAATTTAAAATGCAAAATTTATAGAAAAACAGGAAGGTTTAACACACAGAGACTGACAATAAAACATCTGAAATGACGATGGAATTTAAGTCAGAACAGACCATTAAACACAGATCGATGAGAAGGTTCCGGTTTTTATTTATCTTTCACTAACAATTAAAAATACATTTTTCTTCACCAATTTTAATAGACACAAATAAACTATAGACGTGTCCCAAAAAAAAAAAAAGCAGAACAGGAAGACTAAGATGGAATTTGACAACGGCCAATGACAATTTCCTATTAAAAAAAAAATTAAATTGGAAATTGTCACACCACCAGATAATCCGATCATCAGGAGTGAATCCTGCAGATTGAGCCGGTTTCCTGTTCCCAACACAATAAAATATCACAATAAATCACCCATCATATACCTTGGTCGTGTGAAGGTTGAAATTTAACAGTAATTGATGTTTCAAGGTCTAATTTGCCGTCTTTAACTTGATATGTATTTAGTGAGCTAGCTTGACCTATGCAGTCAATTATAACTAGCAAGCTGTTGAGCTTACTAACAAGCTAATGTGTCTTAACTAGTTCAGAAAATAACACAAATAAAAAAATCACTAGCTTGGCAGTTTCAGTTGGATCATTATAAAAGTAACTCACCTGCTAGATTATATTAGCTTTTGTTTTCCAATAAGTTGTGAATAAAATGATTATAAGAAATATTTGGCTGACATGGATAACTTTTTGTGACTATAATCTTTAAAAAATTTAAAATGGCTCTAATTTTTGTCAGTTAAGTTTAATGTGGAAGTTTTAATTCTTGATGAACACAGAGGAAACGCCAGCGAGATCTGAGGTCTACGGTTCAGTTACAGACGTGTCTGTGGTCGAGGTATCTGGTGAACTTGATTTTCTCCTTGTCGGTTGCTACAAAAAGGTGAGACAAGGAATGTTTGGAATAACTTTTACCCATAATGCAACATGACGACAACATTCCATCATGTCACTGTGGCATTAAGTTTCTAAAATACATTTTTTTTCTTATGTCAGCTTTGCAAAAACATGAACTTGTATTTCCCTGGATAGGTTTACAGTGAAAACCAAAAGCAAACAAAACAAAAAAAACATCAGCACCACGACTCCCTCAGAAAGAGCTTCATCAAGAAGACGATGAGGAGGTTGGCGGTAGAAAATTAAGGCGCTGGCGGCTAAACAGACTGCAGGAAGGAGGATCAGAGAATTAGTCCTACATTTTACTGCTTTTATCTGCGATTAAAGTTCTGAGGATTTGCTGGATTCCACGGAGCTGCCAGTCCTCAAAGACGTCAAACACTGACCTCCAAAACAGGAGTCTAACATGCTGCTGCAGGGATTGGAACCAGCAACCTTCCACTTGGCCACACACAACCCAATGCTTTGTTTAATAAAGCATGAAAGTATCAGGTGTTCACTTAGTTCTGCTTTACTGCCTGCAACCTTTTTCAAGTGACAGTCAAGGCCTGGAGAGTGAAATCACAGCATTTGGTTTTATTTCCTGAGAAGTTTGTAATTTACAAACCGTCATTCTGAATCCGGCAGATGGATGGAGCCCAGATTCAGCTACTGGTGGACAATATGATGATATATGTAGAAAGACAGCTAGGTTAAAAGTATTAACATGACTAAAACTGGAATGAGGAATTACTACATCTTCTTTTCTCAAAATAACTTATTCTTGCCAATTTATATCAGTATCTCTAATGGAAACCTTGATGGTCCTCGTATTGATGGATTCCCATAGTGAAGGCCATAAACTAGACCTTGACTGAAAGCACCAGAACTGCCGGCAGAGATCAGAATATTGTGAATTAACAGGGCTGACCCAAAGTGGAATGAACCTGATGGAGGTTGGTGGGGGAGGCGAGGCTGCTGTGGTTCAGGATTTGTTTGGCTCTTCTCACGAGTCCATTCAGTCTCTGTCCAGTCCAGATGCCTGGATGGGTGGGGGGGGTCAAAGCAGACCTTTTTCACATCGATATGAGAAGCTTGATGCTATATTGGTGGAGATCGCCCCTGTCTGTCCTGTCAGTCACCAAAACCACGATGTTGGCCACTTAAAGTTGTGAGAATTCATCTCTGAGCTCTTAGAGCTGCTTCAAACGTTTGGTCTCCCCTCAGAACATTTACAGTGTAACCACAGAATGAACACGGCTCCCAAACCGGTCAGACTTCCGTCCTACGACCCTCAGCACATGGAGATGGTGACGTTGATCCCCAGGTTGCCGTTGTCTGCGAACAGATGGGCGATGGAGGTGTCGAACACGAGGCAGTCACTGTTCATGATGGCGGCCGCCACCCCGTCGTGAATGGAGCGCGGCGTGGCCTCCCAGGTGAGCCGCCGTCGGTTGCCGTTGAGCTCCAACCGGTAGGCGAAATTCTCGGCCTGCTTGCGGGTGCCGATGAGCAACACGACGGCAAAGAACTGCTGGTGACCTTCGTACTTCTCCTGCTTTTCCAGGACCAGCATGAAATGGTGGCTGAAGCAGGACTGCATCATCACCCAGTCCACCGCGCCCGGCAGGTTGATGTCCGTCGCTAGGAAGACAATGTCCTCCCCCTGGGAAGAAGAGAAACCACGAGACAGAATTGGGTTTTCTCATTTGTAACTCTTTCAAAACTCTTTTCTGTCTCTAGTTAGCAGATAATCTGACCTGCAGCGTGGTGATGGACTTGTGAACGTGCATCAGGTGAGGCATGACGGCCTCCAGCGAGCCGTGCCACTTGCAGGTCGCCCCGGGACACGGACAGGTATACGGCCTGAACTCACACACCTCCTCGTGGTCGGGCTTCTCCGTGTGGTGAAGAGTCAGCAGACAGCCAGCCAACGAGTACTGGGGGGAGGACACGGAGACACGAGTGTTAAACAGTTTATACGTGCAGCGACTCCCTGTGTTCATCCACAGGTCCAGAGGAAAATCAGTCCTTCCAGCAGCTCCCTGACATCTAAAGCTCTTCTGGTTTACAACACATTTGGTGATTCCAACCTCCACAAGGACTTCAGCTCACTTGTATATATTGTACAGAGTCACACACACACACACACACACACACACACACACACACACACACACACACACACACACACACACACACACACACACACACACACAATGTATTTAGCCTACTGTGTTCACGCAGGTGTGTGTTCATAAAATAACCTACATCTAGCTGTGACATAAATAAATCTTCAAAGTGTTTCTATTCTGGTCATCCAGGAACAGATGATGTGTAACGGTGGCTCTTCCTCTTCAGTGTTCCTGTGATGCTGAAGGTCACAGTGATGGGATTTACCCCCCCCCCTCAGTCATGGTGATGGGATTTACCCCCCCACACACCCTTCTCCCTCCCCCTTTTTCATCTGGAACGATGCAGCACCTCCAGATTGACCAGCATGCTTCGGCAACAAAGGAGCGATGATGAGGACGGTAAATCAAGGATGCCGAGGACAGAGAAGGAGAGATGGAGAGAAAATGGAGAAAGATCGAGAGAATCCATAACCATGAGAGAAGCTATTCCAGAAGATGAATGAAATGATGGCTCTGATAATAAAACATAAATATTAGCAGAAATAGAAAAGTTTTTTTATGTGCTGACAATATTTTATTCTGCAGACACACAAACGTCAAGTCAAAGAGTCAACAATTAATCACATGACAGATTTATATTCTAATGGATCTAATGATTCATTCAAATCGATAAATAATAAGTTTGTAGGATCTCTAATGATAAGCAGATAAATAAAAGAATAAGAGAAAGAGGTCCAACTGGTTTTACTCTGAATGTGAAGACAAATCAGTCGGACCGACTGCGTAATAAAAACACCTCCCACGTAATAAAAACACCTCCCGCTGAGCAGGAGAAGACTGAAACTGTGGGGCGGTGATGGATGCCTCCATCTGGTCATGAATATGTAATTCCAGCCCGTTTCTGTGGCTTCCTCTACTGCTTGTGACACATCTCTTATTTACAACCAACGTTAACCCAGAATCTGTCAACCAGCTGTGAGGATGGGAAACAACAGGCTACAGCCAGATAACAATATCTGAGAGGAACACAGCGTCTGCCTCGTCTTCCTCTGAACTGACAGGACCTTCAGTGACAGGATGGTTTCACATGCAAGACTCGATCGATCGATAACTGCAGCGACGATCGGAATCATTGGTTAATCAAGTGATGGAAACAGAAGCAGGTGAGACAGCAGGTCGTTCAGTGTTGGTGTCGTTAAATATTCATGAGCTCCAGAGAAGAGAAACTGAGCCCTGCTTTATGAGACGAGGCCAAAAGAAGCTGCTGACCATGAATGTTAAACAGTCTGCCTCGTATTCACACACCTGTTCACCTGTAGTCAATGAGCAGGACGGTTTAACTGTAACTGACTTGTTCTTGGTTACAAGGTGGTTTCCATGGATACAAGCCTGTAGTCAGATCAGGTGAATTCATAATAATCAGATGTGTAAGGAACCAAACTCAGCTCTAAACGCGTTGGACGGACCTGAACTGAAAGCAATCGGGCAGCGCTTCAGCCCGCATCGCTTTGATCAATAGTAATCAGGATAAAAGCTTTAAGAGAATGCGTGTGTGGTGAGACAGGTTGGTAAATGGGTTAGAGCTAAGACACGCCTCCATTATGCAGCTGCAGGCTTTCATTGGTAGGAGCTCGGCGGAGTCAGTTTGGATTGGATCAATAAGGAAATCAGATTAATGTAAAGGGATGAAGTCACGTCGTTGATACACAACCAGACCGACAGCCTCACGGATGATGGAGGGTTTAAAACCAACCAATCAAATCAGAGATAAATAACAATAAGAGAGGAATCAGACTCTCATCTCCGTTTACATGAAGGAAAATATGTTAAACAATGACCACAAAAGGAAAATTATCAGATAAAACCACAAAATCAACACAACGTTCACATCTCTCCTTCCAGACTGCTTCTTCATCCTGACGCCGTGACATCACAGCGACTTCAAAACAACAAACTCCCCGAGACAAAAACCGACAGCAACCAACCAATCAGAGGATGCCGCCGGCTCGGACGTCATCAGGATGCGTTCGGGTCCAGGACTCACCTGGCTGCCTGGCAGCGGTTTGGTCTGCCCAACAGGTCGGCTGGTTCTGTCCTTGACCTCCGACCCCTGCTGCTGCTGCTGTCCAGCGTTAGCAGCTAGCCCCGGGGCGCTAGCTGAACCGACTCCCTGGTGGCGATGCCAGCCCAGCAGGCAGCGCCACTGAGCCAGCTCCCTGAGGAGGGGCAGGCAGGAGGCCGGACACAGCATCGAACAGAGATCCACACAGCTGACACACACACAGACACACGCACACACACACAGACACACGCACACACACACAGACACACGCACACGCACACACACACACACACCACGTTTTTCGTTACTTTACAGTCGATCTTCCATCTGCTAAGTCTGGATTTCTAAATTCGCTTCTACAATAAATCACACTAAACATCTACCATAGTTACTGGATTTATTTTGGGTTTTATCTCATCCTTGATCCAAACAAACTAACTTTAGGCACAAGGATTTGTCGCTATGGTAACACCTCCAGATATAGATATCAGAGCTAAAACCATGTTATTTTAAGTGTTGATGGATCTGCCAATTTTTTTCTGGACAAGTTAACTGAAAATGTAGATATTTATCTACCGAGGATAAAACAACATTTATGCATGAGGTGGTTCGACAGGTTTGTGCTTTTCTCCTGTCTTGTTTCTGCAAATGTCATGTTATAATATTATTATCCATCCACTAAATCATTCATTGCTCCATTCTCTTAGGTCAGAGGCTCACACTGATGCTATTTGTCCCTCCTGGGCCCCTGTACTTTGAGCAGGCCGACAGACAGCTGGTTAGCAGCTGTTCAGACAGACAGCAGAGGGGATCATATAGCAAGAGATTAAGATGAGTGGCTGAAGGCCAGAGCGGCTCTGGTTTCAGCCCAACACGTGAAGTCAGATGACTCACCTCTAAAATAATCCTAAATGAAAAGACTCCACAAATCCTACGATCATCATCGCTTAAAAGCGGACTTCAGGCGACTTCAGGAGCCACGTTGTTTACGCCGATGCATCTTTTAACGTCTAATACTTCAAACAGAATCAAATAAAAGTTCATATATCTGGCTTCAGTCACAGATCGATGGAATAGTCAGGGTTTAGACATGAAGGCTGTTCCCTGACATTTACGGGCTGATGGTGCGTTCAATGATCATCGGACGTCGCAAACATGTAGACACAGAAGCTCTGTTGTACTTTATGGTCAACAGCATTCAAACAACTTATTGTCAGCTTATTCAGACTAAAAGTTTATATTATAAAACGATTTCCTCCTACACAATATTCAATTAAATATTCCTCTCTGTAAGTTATGGTTTCTAATGTTCTAACACGACATGAAGGATAATAAATAATCAGAAATAAAAGACGCAAATCTAGAAACTAACTGGACGTCCAGTAGAGATAAACTATCAATTATCATTACAAATAATCTGATCAATATAAACCTTCAACAGTCATCGTAACCAATCATCAATGATCCAAACAGAGACGTACCGGCTCGTGCAGGAACCCTAAAGAGATGCAGCACAACTGCAGCTCGCTCGCCCCGCTCCCTCTCTCTCTCCTGCTGCAGCAGAGGACGAGAAAACAACAAACTGATTTCTTCTTCTGTGGTGAAAAAACAGCCCCAACACGTCCACCAGCGCACACACACACCCACACTGCCGAGTGTGGGTGTGTGGGGTGTTTGTCCATCCGATTGACCAGCAGTGAAGTCCAGCGTCACACACACACACACACACACACACACACACACACACACACACACACACACACACACACACACACACACACACACACACACACACACACCTCCCCACACACACCAAGGCTTAACACACTCTCCCTTTGCTTTCAGGAAATGTCTCTTCACCCCCGTCTCAGAGCGCGCAGCAGAACAACATCCAGCCTCCAACCGACCGCGCAGCACACTAACACACACACACACACACACACACACACACACACACACACAGTGGGGGCGGGGAGAAGGAAAGCTGAGAGAGAATAAAAGGGGAGTATCGCTCAGTTGAGTGTGATTCTCCCCCCCACAGCATCTGTCGACAACCACATAGAAACACACACACTGCTCTCTGTTTAGCTCACATGTAAATGACTCTGTGTGTCTGTGTGTGTGTTGTTCTGACCTCACAGACAGATGTGAAACATATTTTGTGAAATACTTTTTTTAGCCTAGTTTTTTTTTCCCCATCAACAACTTTCACATATTGATTCAGTTTCTGTCGGTGGTTTACCGACAGGTTGTTTACCAACAAGGTTGTTTACAGACATCTAACATCTGCATCCCAGTGGAATACTCCATCACTGCACACTCACACAAACAGTTTCTGACACACGGCTGCAGGTAGGCGGCCATTGGAGCGTGAATGCAGATGAGATCAGGGTCTGAAATGCAAATGAGGAAGAGGAGCTCTAGCAGGTGTAGAGTGACAGGAAAAGAAAGGATTCGGGTTTCTCTGTTGGTGGAGATAGAACTTGAAGAGGATTGATGGGGGAGTCCATCAACACATAACAGCAGCAGCTAATTGTCTTCATTTATGAGCGAAAATAAACAAGAAAAAAACAACAATTTCCATCTTCAAACACTTTTTCTTTCTATATAATTAAATGCATGAGTATGGAGAGTATTTAGCAACACTCTCACTCTCTCTCTCTCTCTCTCACACACACCAATAAAAGTGATTGAATTTATAAAATTTCTCACACTTAGGAGTAGATCAAAATGGAAAGGATCCATCAAGGAATGTTTTTCCCAAAACTTAAAAAAAACATTGAACTGATTTCCACAAACTAGTGTGTGTGTGTGTGTGTGTGTGTGTGTGTGTGTGTGTGTGTGTGTGTGTGTGTGTGTGTGTGTGTGTGTGTGTGTGGCTTCTATTGAGCAGTCTAATTTTAAAGGTTGCCTCCTGAAGGAATTATAAATAGAGAAATGAGTCTTGTTCTGAGAATCTGTTGAACTCAGACGGTCCTTGAATGCATCACAGAAAAACTGATGGGTCAAATCTCCAAACAGGTTTGAACGGATAAAACAAAACCATACGTGTCTGGTTTTATATATAAACAGAAATAAATCAGCACAAGAGCTGCAAATCTCTCCTCTTCCTCCTCCTCATCTTTCAGTTGAACTCAGAAGCTCAAGTCGACTTTAATGCAGCAATAACTGAATTAGAGCAGTTTCCTCACAGACAGCTGTATCACCGCTCAGACCACCTGTCTGTGTGCTGCATGGTGACGTCACACCCGATAGCCTCACGTGTATCATCAATAACTGATCATAACTGATAAATGTGCAGACATTTCCCCGGGAGACAACAGTGCTCCGCGTTTCCAGATGCTCCAGCTGCTCGCATCACTTTTCGTTTCAAAACCAGGCGTTTGATGTTTGTGGCGCTGTGACGTCACACAACACGCGCCCTCACCTGTGTGCTCCCGTTAGCCTCTTTCGGTGTTTGGAAGTTGTCTATAAACAGGCAGCAGCCTGAGTTACACGTGCTAACAGGTGAGTCCAGGTGTGCGTTACCTTGCAGGGGAACGGCAGTGTGGACGCCACCTTCTCCATGGCCAGGTTCCGGATGCTCGGGGTCAGCGGGCCTCGGCAGGTCGGGCAGCAGCTCATCTTCTGGCGGCACGGGTTACAGACCAGGTGACCCGCCTGACACTGCAGGATGGGCGGCAGGACGTAGTCGAAGCACAGCGGGCACTCGAACAGCGCCGTCAGCTCCGGGGACTGCCCGGGCAGCCCGGCTGAAGCCAGGGACGCAGCGGCGGAAGCGGCGGTACACCCCGACCCGGCCACAGATCCAGCACCGGCGGCTGCTGACGCCACCGCGGCGGCGCTTCCTGATCCGCCGTGCTTCCCTCCGCCTGCTTTCCCGGCCCCTAGTCCTCCACCACCGGCTCCGGCTGAGGACGGACGGCTCATGTTTTCCAGCCGTGGTCACTTTCCTGCGGTCTGCCGACGGTCGGTACCGTCATCTAGTGTTTACTAACGGACGTCGCTCCAGGCCCCCGGAGACACAACATGGCGGCTGACTGTTTGTATCGCCTGCTCCTCGCTGCGATTGGATAACGAGTTTGTGATTGACAGAGCGCTCAGCCAATCAGTGAGGCGATTGTTGTCGCCATGGAATGTATGTCAGTGAAAGAGGCTCAAGAAGCAGCGAGAGATGGAGACAGCGAAACTTCGCAAATTATTTATATAATTTTAATTCTTACTTCCGTAAGAATATTTGGTATCTACTTTTATAGTTCCCATAATTATTTTTTTTATTATAATATTGATATAAGTCAAATAAGTCATACAACAAATTCTATTACACATACAATGCAAACATAATAGATAGATAGATACCTGTTCTAACACACTAATAGAAATTATATTTAATAGATTACCATACTAATACACATACTTGTATTTTGTATTGTAGATTACTTTATATATTTTAGAGGCTATTCTGTTGTTTTTACTCCACAATGGGTTTTTTTCTTGCCTTCCTTTCTTTACCTTGAAGGTTGCGAATAGAAACGACGCTTATTATGATGAACTACTAACCTGATGCATCACTGTAAGAGCAACGGCATTACCTTTCTTCAAAATTATGAATGTAAAAAATTATGTCAAAACAATGTGGAAAAACTACATGCAGCATAGCTTAAATGAGACTAATAGAACTGTAATGCCCCCTGGTGGAGATGTGGTGTAACGACATCCTGCTTTTGAACCGCACTTACACATTCGCCAGTCATGAGAATTTTAATCACGTAAAGTAATGTAAATGGATAACGTGTAATAACTTATATGACAGTAATACAAATAGTGACGTGTTATGTTTTTATGAAACCTAAAATTATGGGGAAATTGACAAGATATATTTTGAGCCGTTTTTATTCAGGTTTTAATCAAAAGTGTGCTTGACTTCGTTGGGGACCAAATAAGAATGTGATGTATTTAATATGAAGAGAAAAAAAAAACCCACTCAGTTTCCCTTTTAGATCTTCTAAGCAACTCTCACCTTGTAATTTCAAGTGGTTTGTTTTATATTTTTTGTTTAATTAATTAGTAATAGATTATTTGTTATATATTTCAAATTTATCTGTACACATTGGTTTCCCTATATGCTTCTCCTGAGTGCACCTGAATTTACTAGTCTTTCATTGAAGACTTGCCTATAAATTAATCATATTAAAAGATTCCTAAACAGGTCAAACTTTTGGATGCAATCAAAATCACAAATAATCTGGTGAAAAAAAAAAAAGTTCAGTGTCACTCCTGACTTTATGCTGCAGTAATAATTCACTTGAAGAAGAATGAATCTTTTGGCCAGCCAACGTTTGGCCCACAGACTGTATTCATTATTTGTCTGCTTCAAGGTCAGCCAGATTCAGAAGCAACCTGTTAGTTTGAGGATCTGAAACAATAAACCTGAGAGGCTTTATCTTTGTTCTAGATTGTTTCTGTTCTATTTAACGTCTAAATGTACTTCTTGTGATTTGATTGGGGCTTCAGTTTCAAGCTCAAACTGACATATTTTGAAGTAAAGAGATATTTGAGGCCACGTCACTCTCAGTGCCAGTATGACTCTTATAGTTTGGCTCCATGCACCGATGCTTTCTGATGGCTGGCTTGATCCATCTGGCTGCCAGCCTAGCTGAGAGGAGGCTCTTACTTTAATTTCCAGGAGGACAGCAGCATCCCAGCTCAATTAGCCCTCAGACACCTTCAGGATTGCTCAACAAAAGTAGTTTGAAAAGAGAAAAAGAAGAAGAAGCCAACTGGGAGTCTGTCTGCTGATTTGTGTGAGTGGATTACATCAGTCCAGCTTCCAGGTCTCTGCACTGACTTCCTGTTTGTTAGAACACAAAACACTCCTGTTGGTTTATGAGACACCGACAGGTTCATTTCTGATTTCCTGATCCATCCAAACCTCTCAGACTGTCTGAATTCAGAGTTCAAACTAAACCAGAGGCAGAATTCACAGAGATAATCCAGATTATTTTTTTAAAAAAAGAAACTGATTTCATTTTAAGAGTGCAAATAATACGGTGTAAACTATCCACTGTATGATATGATGTGAGATACAATATAGGGATTAAAGACACATCGTTTTCTTAGATGAAAACATTTCAAATGGAAGAAAATAAAAAAAATGTTTCACCTCATTCTTACCTTAACATTTTGACATAGTGGGGTTATAGCAAAAAATAAAAAAAACAAAGCAGTTCAAATGGGAGAATTAAAATGTTCAGGTTGCGAGACTTCAACATCACTGCGTCTGTGATTTAATTTATTTCGTGCTAATCCGCTAATCTCTTCATGTTCACACCTGACTTTTGAAACTTCTTCATTTATTATTTATTGACGTGGTTTTGAGTGGCAGCTTGAACACACAGCTGGGATGAACAGAAACAGGAAGATTTAATACAGGTGCAGCCGACCCGCCATGACCCCTGGGGGGTTAACCCTTGCTCTTGTATGGAGTTTTGTGGTACTAAATCTAAATAAACCATGGATTTTAGTTAAAAGCTATCAGTCAGCTAATATGCTCACTATACCAACATGTTTAAGTTAAGCAGGAACAATACATTTATTAGACCTACTGAAGATGCCTGAACAAATTTCAATCAATTTTTCTAAAATGAGTTCTTAACACCAAACATCATCTCTACATTCATATTGTCGTGTTAACAAACTTCAGAAGTTGGTATTTATAATTCATGAACATGTTTGAAACTGAAAACAAAGCAGGTGAGGGGCTGTGGGTGAGGGGTAAGTGTTAGTTGATGGGGGTGTAAGTAGCTGTCACCCGATGTGTTTGAGTAAAGAGCAGCTTTTGGTTCCTGTTACAAAGGAGTCATCCTGTCCTTGAATTATTAACTTGCTGAACATCTTCGCTGATGTGTTTTAAAGAAGAGGAAAAAAGTTATTCTAACAATTACACACTTACTTGAAAAAAAAAATACTGTACATATGACATCCTGCTTGAATATAAAACATGATTTAGTTCAGTTAAAATGAAATTGCAGTAAATATTTACAGCAGTAATATGAATCTGAAACACATAAAACATTCACTCAGTGAAACATTCACAGGGAAAATTTTATTTCACAACTCTAGTTACTGATAAATAAAGTTTTCAGTGCAGGAATTCAGCCTTAAGAGTATTTGTAAGTATTTTCACAATGCAGAACTTTAATAGAAATAAAAGATCTTGAAAATTCTTCACCATCCTGACCCCACACACTGACCCCTACCATTAACTGCTCTCTCTCCCTCCCTCTTTTCTTCTCTCTCTCTCTCTCTCTCTCTCTCCCTCTCAGTGTTTCATTCTCTCTGCTCGGCGGTCGGACGCTGCTGATCTTCTATTCGCTATCAATCGGATCAATAACATCAGGGCGGGATGAAACGTCTCTGCAGCGGATCGATGCTGCTTCTCTTCTTCCTCCCAGGTGAGCATCTTCATCTTCTGCTACTTGACAGGTAGAGAATGAATCTGTACTCAGTCTGGTGAGAGTTTACATCGAAAAGGTGAGAAAAATTAATTTAAAGGTTGTGACTGCTTTGTTTTTCACACATTAATCCATCTAGAAACAACTTTATGAAAATTCCTTTAATCATTCAGTTTAATGTACTTTTATTTTACAGTTCAGGATCACATTTTCACATTTCTTATTTTGTCTGACCAACATATTGATTTTACTGTCATCAGTAAGGAACCTCTAATTACAAAACTGTCCAACAACTGGAACATTCATACTGTGTAAATCTCATCTGACAGCATTTATCTGTGACCTTCATGTGTTGATTCTTTGTGGTGAACCGTTAACGGGGGTGTTCAGGGTTCATGTGTCTCTGTGTGATAAGGACAGGAGGCCAGAGAAGTTCACAGCCGAGAGGTGGAGGTCAGGGACCGACAGGTCATGCTTTTATTGTGACGGGACCACCAGATCAATAAAATACAAGGGTTCACACATCTGCTGAGCATCAACAGTCAACGTGAAGTGATTAGACTCTAATCCAAAATGTTGTTTCTTGTCCGAGTGGATTTTGGTGTCTGTCTTTCTGTGGGTTCTATGCGACCTGTTCAGGGTGAACCCCACCTCTCATCCAGTGTCAGATGGGAAAGGCTCTGTTCCCTGTTGGGTAACCAGTAGATTGGAGGATGTTGCTGCTTGAGGATATTACAGAAACATTTTCATTCATCTGTGATGCATTTCAGAAGATGCACATCTTCAGTTTGAACAGGATCTCTAAACAGAATCTTGATGGGTAACAACAGATTGGCAGCATTTCTTTTTCATGTCCATTTTAGTACAACGGAATGGTCCAACTCTGCATCCCTCCTCAGACATGTCGGAGTGTGATGATGTTTTCTTTTTTATATCAAGGTCATTGAGCAAACCGCCTTGTACGCTTCCTTTTTTGTGTCTGAGCAGCAGCAGAAAAATGCTCTGATGAAGTCAGCCAAGTTCTGTTAGTTCCAGGATGTTCCATCGCTGTTGAAAGATGATTGGCTGCAGCTGAAGGGGAGTCTATCATCTTAATATTAACAGATTTTAGAAACAGTTTACACAATGCAAGTGTTACTTATATGGTTACAGGACTAACAGAATACATCTAAAATGTTTATCTGACTTCAGTTAAGATATTCTGGTCTGCAGAGGCTGAACCTGTGTTCGGTCTCTGCCTGTTTTTGGAGGTGGAACTCTCACACATGACAAGAGTCCACCAACATGTCCTCTGAATGCAAAATGTTCTGGGCCTCTGGGTTTTCCTCATCACCTGCTCAGTGACAGGCCTGTCCTGCATTTTATGTTACTTGTGAGATATCTAAATATCAAAATACACATTTTTGTTTAAGGGCAGCTTAAAACAAACTAGCGTCATCCCACTGCAGACAAAGATTTCTGCAAACCTGCAAACATGATGACTGTCATTATTTGCAATAATCATGTACCATTTTACACGACCAATACTAGCATTCTGTCAGTCCACTCCATCATTATCCTTCATAAAATGAGTGATTAATTAAAAAACCAGAGGCCATCACCAGGTTAATTAAACTGGGAAATGTTGTTTCCATGTGTGGCTTTAATGTGACGGACCGTAGGATGAGCTGCTGGACCTGTGAGACCTTTCAGGATTAGCAAAAACTGCACAGAAGAAAGAGGCAGTGAAAATAACTAGGTTTCTGGACTGTACTGTTCAAAATAATGTGCAAAAATCTGTTAAAAAATCTGAGCAAATAAAGAGACAAATAAACAAAGGTTCTGACAAAAAAAAAAAGACACCGTTCATGAAATGATTAAATTAAAGTCCAGTAAAACTATTGAGATCAGAACTGATGCAGTTCCTTGGTTTTTCTGCCAATCCAATTGATTTAAACACAAAACAAAAAGTTTTTCAGCTTCAAAAACAAAAGCAGTCAGTTCAGCACCAGACCCCTGGAATAATATCTTTGGCCACACTTATATTCTGGGTTTGGCTGGTTATGTACACAATCATTCTTTTCCTCATAACCCTCAGAAATTTATATTTGCAATATATACAGCATACATATTTCCCGTTTACATAGCTAGCTGATTGTGTTCCTCAGGTTACTTGGCTGCTCACGGTCGCTACGCTCAGAAACTAATGAAGGACCTGTTCTCCAACTACACCAACGCCCTGCGGCCAGTGGAGGACACTGACAACATCATCAACGTCACGCTGCAGGTCACCCTCTCCCAGATCATCGACATGGTAACCAAGTAATCATCACGCCTACACATGTTGTCTACGTTGGTATCGATACAAATACTAGAGGGCAGTGCTCTGTTCTGTTGGTGCCATTTTCAAGCAGAAACACATAAACATAAACTAACGCTTACCTGTCCACTGAGCAGGATGAGCGGAACCAGATCCTGACTACCTACCTGTGGGTCCGGCAGGTGTGGATGGACGCCTACCTCACCTGGAAGAAGGAGGACTATGATGGCTTGGACACCATCCGGATTCCCAGCAGCTATGTATGGAGACCTGATATTGTGTTGTATAACAGGTAAGTGTAGCCTGTCTTACTCCTCCTCCTCCCTCTCCCTCTACCGGCTTTCTCTGAGATTATTTTGCTTTTACTCAATTTAGCGCAGATGATCAGTTCTCCAGCTCCATGGAGACCAACGTGGTCCTTCGTGACGATGGTCAGGTCATGTGGGACCAGCCAGCCATCACCAAAAGCTCCTGCTCTGTAGATGTGGCCTTCTTCCCATTTGATGTGCAGGAATGTCATCTAACCTTCGGCTCCTGGACTCATAACGGGAACCAGATGGACCTGTTCAATGCCTTGGACAGCGCCGACCTGGCTGACTTTATCCCTAATGTGGAGTGGGAGGTGAGTGTCCACTTTGTTTGTGAGATCCAAAAAACTCACTCCTACTGTATATCTAATTATTTAATAAATTAAATCCCTTTTCGGAGAAGGTTCTCGGTATGCCAGCCAAGAAGAATGTCATCCTGTATGGATGCTGCTCAGACCCGTATCCAGACATCACATTCACCCTCCACCTGAAGAGACGCGCCTCCTTCTACATCTTCAACCTCATCCTCCCCTGCATGATGATCTCCTTCCTGGCTCCGCTGGGGTTCTATCTACCGGCTGACTCTGGTGAGAAGGTCTCTCTGGGAGTCACTGTGCTGCTGGCCCTCACTGTGTTCCAGCTACTGGTGGCTGAGAGCATGCCACCCTCCGAGAGCGTTCCTCTGATAGGTAAGACGATGGCGAACGCATCACACCTTCACTCAGGATGTATGAACCAAGTGTCTTGTCTCACCAATTCTCCACCAATCACTAAACTGATAACATTTTTTGCTTGAGAATGTGGATTTTTATTATATCCTGGCTCCCCTTTTCAACAGGAAAGTACTACATTGCTACCATGACGATGGTCACTACGTCAACAGCGCTCACCATCTTCATCATGAACATTCATCACTGCGGTCCAGAAGCTCGTCCTGTCCCGCGGTGGGCCAAGCACTTCATCCTCACCTATCTCGCCCGGATCTGTTTCGTCTACGAGGTCGGTGACAACTGCCTTGGAGGGGCGTCTTCCAGGAAACAACCACTGTCGCAGGAGGATTCTGAAGCACTCTCATCCAAAGGAACCAACTGGGATGTGAATGGCCAGGCATGGAGTGGGAGGTTGGAGGAGGATGGGGCTGGAGAGTCCACGAAACAGGAATCATCCATCCGCGTGGAGTGCACAGAGGATATGTTTGTGTCTGTTGACCACTCTGAGGAAGAAGGAGCCGCTGGACAACGCAACACAGAGCCAGGGGAGAAAAACAACACTGTTGGAGAAGGAGAAGAGAAAGAAAAGAAAGGCATTGGAGGTGAAGAGAAGGAGAAGCAAAGGGAGATCTTGATGAAAACTGGACTGCACAGGAACATTGAGTACATCGCCAACTCGTACCATGACCAGAGAAGCACACAGCTTCGCATTGGGGAGTGGAGGAAGGTCGCAAAGGTGATGGATCGCTTCTTCATGTGGTTGTTCTGTATCATGGTCTTCATCATGAGCATCCTCATCCTGGGAAAAGCCATCTGAAGAAGTTACAGTCAGAAGTAGCAGTACACAGATAACTCAGTTGATTTTCATCAGTTGTCTTTTTACTGAAATAAGTGAACAGTGTTGGGTTTGATCAAATAGTTTCAATTGAGTTTCACCAAAATTGAAAGGGAGAAGGAGTTTGTTTGTCTGTAAACAACACATTGAACTTGGCCCTGCCCCCCCAGCTCAGGTAGGTCATCTACTTCCTGGTTGCTTTGAGCAACATTGGGGTTAAATACTCGCTGCCAAAAAGTTCACTCTCCAAACACACCAAATTGAAGAGAATGGGTAGAACTATAAAATATACAGTCATGCACTAACAAAAATTGTCACCAGTAGTTTGTTGAAAATTTACAAGAATGTGTATTTTAAGAAATATTCTGTATTTCTAAATCACAGCTGGAAATTCTACAGAAAAATAAAACAATAAAGTACTGGTGCTTTGCAGGAGAATCTGCTCCCAGCAAATTACTGTAAATTCATGAGGAAATGTTTTTAGACAAATCTTAAAAATTTAGTCTTTAAATCAGACTGACTTCTTTCTGATTCTGATGAGGATCTGCAAGAATCTCAATCCTGATGACTTTGAGTGTCAAAGATTAGTTTGATGCATTTTTTAAAGATTATTTTTTGTGTTAATATTGGTGAAGACTAACAAATGCATGGATGATTTTTTTTTATTCACGATAATGTATATTACTGCAACTAAGAATTACTGTGATTAATTTTTATGCATAATAAAAGAAAGCTTTATCACACTGCATAAATGTAAAATAGGTTCAAGCATCATAATTCTTGTCATGGTTACTCACATAAACCATGAATGAAATTTAATTTTTCAGTTGTGAATTTACATTTTTCATTTATAGTTTTGAAACAACATTAAGGGGAATAGGAAGGAAGGAAGGAAGGAAGGAAGGAAGGAAGGAAGGAAGGAAGGAAGGAAGGAAGGAAGGAAGGAAAGAACCCTCAATGGACCAGGGTTACTTCACTTGTCTTGACTAATTTGTTTCCCTGGAAAACGTAAAAAAAAAAAAAAAAAAAAGAAATTCTTTCCGGTGATGAAAAAAAGACTATTATTTTTTATCCTTCGTATGACTCACTGCATGAACGAACTTGGTGCACATAAAAATTGTTTGTCATCAAATTACAGACAGAATTTAGAAATTACTGTATGTTGAAGTTGAAAGTGAACTTGTTTTTAATTTTGTCGAATGTGGAAATGTAAGTTTTGAATGTTTAAGAAGCGTCAGTTCCAAAATACAAGACAGTATTTATATTCACATTGTACAATATCCTGATTGGTTACAGTTAGCTGTCACATCAAATTTAATTGTGACTCACAATGTTAGAGTCAGGAAACAATTCTGTGCTGAATCTAAAATAAAGTTTCCTAATGTTTTTTATCTTTTACAGTGTTTGTACTATAAAAAAAGATATGCCAAATTTCTCCCCATTTGTGTGTGTCACACCTCCTGTCAGTATGTTATTAGTGTGTTGTTCATGCCACGAAATACATTAATACACCTTTGTTTACTTATATCTGTGGATAATTCATGATACAAATATGTCCTTTTGTAGTCTTATAAACTCCAATGCACCAATTAATTAAATGTTGAGGCAGAACAGGATCCAAATTCTCAGTTTTTTAAATTTTGATGTAAAGAGAAGGAAATATTTCTCCTGCAAGCTGGCATTAATTCTCACCATAATCAAGCCTCTGTTGTTTTTCGACATGTGAACTTCGGCATGTTTGCGTTTTCTTTAAAAAGCAGCTTTTCATAGTAATAATATTCATGTGTTCCAGAGACTAAACCTGACATGTCAGATTAAAACCATTACATTTACACATAAAGTTCTGTTTCATGTTGTGTGTCTGGTTTGATGGAAGAGGAAGACTTTCCTTCAGCAGCAGAAGATGAGCAGCAGATGGAACTGCAGGGCCATAAAACACATCCTCCTCCTCATCCTCCTCTTCCTCCTCCTCCACTTCCTCATTGACCCACTGCACAGCATTCATCACAAACACACAAGCATCATTCTCACTGTCATTTTCTGGATAATATTCTATATACTGAAGCCGTCTCAAAGCTTAGTCACTTTATTTTATTGTTTTACATATTTTGTTGTTCTTTTGATCTTATTGAAGCCATCCGGCTCACTGTTTGAGATGAGGTCTTGGAATAACTGTTGTAGGGTACCTTTAAATGAGATCATATATGTCTGTTCACTAGTAGTCATGGGAGGTTACTAGGAACCAATTTAACTGTAAAAAACCAAACAAACAAACAGTAGAATCACTTTATTATCAATGTTTTCATGACAATTTCCTGCAAGAACTAAACTTAAATCATCCATGAACTATCGGTGCTCAGGGGACGACACTGCCCCCTTGTGGTCCACGAGTTACATAAGCGTGTGTTCAGTTGCTGTCTGTAAGTCCTAACTAATCACTTACAGTTTCTGATGTTTAATGAGGCCTCTGGGAGTGAATGGAGGTGTTTATCAGAGATGTGAGGGTAGCACTAATCACAGGAGATGATGAAAGCTTTAGCTCCACAGAGACTCACGTCACCACCGCTGCACCATCAGCCTCCGCTTTAGTCCACAGAGAAAATGTGAACTTGAAACTGAATTTAGAAGATACTCAAATTTTATTTGACCTCTGACATCTCCACAGTTAAGCACATCTTTAGTCAGTTGCTTTAGGTTGAACCTGATCCTTCCACCCTGATGTTATGGTCAGTTTCAGTGTTGGTATTTCGCTACATGAGAACCTAAATGAGAATTTTTTTGTTTAATCTCTTTGTTATTGTTATTGATTTTTTTTTTTCGGGGTTAATGATTATATGTGAGTATTTGGGACAAAGGGAAGTTAAATAAGTCATTATTCAGGACACAATACATGTGAAAATGGATAAAACGATAAAAGCAAAGGAAAAAGAACTGTGAGGTTAAACAGTGAGGAACATCCTGTCCATCATCCCCTGAACGCCCCGCTGCAGTCTTTAATTATATTAACCTACAGGTCACAAAGACACCTGGGATGTCTGAGGCCTCCAGGACCCTCATTAGAGCCCATTACTGGTGACACACTTCTCAGGTAAATTCCATAGAATCTGTGAATTCAGGCAGCACCGACTCACTGCTGCTGGTTGAATGGCACACAGTTCTTAGACGATCATTCAGGGTGAAAGCCAGCTGGTTTGGTCCTTTCGGGTTCCCATCTTCTCTGTGAGTTTAACCCCAAATGAAGAGCCTGATGAAGTTCATTTTTAAGTTTTCCCCTATTCACACCTTGTGAAAAGTTCTAAGAAGGCTATCATGTCACAATCCTGATTACAAATTGGTTTAGATGCTAGGTAAAACATGTATGCATAACAAATACAAGATATTGTCTTTATCATCCTGAATTTGATGCATACAGTATATATGTTCACTGATGTGTCGCAGGAACTTTTCTTTTCACACAGTCATTGTAAAACTTTATTTGTGCTAGAGCAGCCATGACAACGATCAACCGTTGCATAACTACCGAAGACAATGGGACAATACTGTCCCCCGATGGTTTACCAGTTTCATCACTGTGCGTCCCAGTTGCCTCAGCAGTGCTAATGTTTCTGAATTAAAGGTGATCATTAATAATGTCCTCTGTGTGCAGCTTCCTCAGAAGTGTGTCAAGGGTTTGTGGTGGTAATTAACCCCATGGGGGCAGAGAGAGGGGGGCTGGTAATAGAGGATTATCTGAGGATGACACTGATCCAATGACTCACTGAAATTTCCAGGGATCTTCAACCAAGATAGACTTCAGACTTTTCTTAAAGATTGTTTTGATCCAGAGAGAAATCTGAGCATCTACTTTGAAGATTATGACAAATGTTGCTGTGGATGTTCATAAAACAATAGAAGGGCCGTCATTGACCACATCAGAATGACTTTATCACACAATGGACAGATTCCTGCTACACCTAACACACATGTTTTAAACATAGGCCTGAATACACGCAAAGGGCCCTACACACATAAAATGGAGTGATGTTGGGTGATGGAGTGTTAGGCAGCCACACTTTGGCACTCTAGAAGCAGTTTTAGGAGTTTGGTGCCTTGCTCAAAGTCACCTGGTCATTGCACAAGAGGTCTCCAGCAACCAGTCCACACCACACTCTCTGGTCTTGAAATGGCGACTCTCTAATCCCCAACCCTTTTTGTCATCTTTTTTTTTTTTACATTGATAAAAGAAAGTGTATCCAACATCCACAGTAGCCTCAGGCTCTACATAGTGATTACTGAATTTGAACCCATGGGCTATAGATATACCTACAGTGCTAAGTCAACTTTGAGAAAGGGATGTGCTGCAGCTTCTAAAACAATCATTAGGAATAAGGCCTCGCTCATTGTTTTTGACGGGCTTGTGTGCTCAAAGTTTTGACAATGCTAGCACGTAGCTCTTTGCTGAACAGTCCATAGATGATTGGGTTTATAGCACAAGGAATGATGAAAACCATAATGCTGAGGAATTTCTTGATATTTTTGGAAAGTGAAGGGAATCTGTAACTCAAAATAACAACAACTACTGCTATTATATACGTTACATAAATACTCAGGTGTGACGCGCATGTCCAAAAGGCTTTTCTGTTGATGTTGCTATCAACTCTGCGTTGTTTTAGAGAAGAATGAAGGATTCTGAAGTAGGAAAAAGCAACGATCAGGAAGACACTGGTATTCACCGTCCAAACCAATGCGAGACCTAAAAAAAGTATCAGGAGACTGAAGATGTATTGTACTGAACACACCTGACTGATAAGCCGTACCAACTACATTTTAGATGAAACTTCCATCCATCCATTCATCCATCCAATTCCCCTAAATTGTATGTTTTTGGAAACGAAAGGAGAACCCAGAGAGAACCCATGCAAAACCGGGAGAGCTTACAAACTCCGTAAAGAACTGAGTCAAACCCGGAACCTTTTTTCTGTGAAACAACATTGTGATCCACTCCAAAACCATGCTTCCCAGAAAATAATTAAAATTTAATTAATGTAGTTACCCTCTGTCATGCACTGGCATCACGCCCGGAGTGTTACCTGCCTCACACCCCCAGTCCCTGGGATAGGCTTTCGAGAGTGAATGGACGTATGGATGGATGTAATTACCATTACTTGTTCTTTTATTGGCAGATTCAACAATTCTGATTTGGCTTAACACTTGTTAAAATAGATGATATTGAAAAGGAAACTTCATGTCTGTTAATTTTAAACAAATGCACTGACCATAGATATTACTTATGGGGGTGGGACTGCAGGCCAGCCTCAGGATAGAGCGGTTGCTGCAGTAGACGTGTTGGATGGTGGTTCCACACAGCGGGACGTTAATGTGGAATAAGAAGAGTGCGGCCATCAATATGAAAGAAACTATCCAAGCCAGGGAGCAGGAGGTGTGCAGCCGAACTGACGTCATGATGGTGGGATACCTGAGTGGTTCACACACAGCAACATACCTGCAGAGGGAAATAAAGACATAGAAACCATCTTTTAGGATTTACTGACTTACAAGCGGATACAAGCGTCCAAAATTGGTTTTCTCAGGCGGGTAGCTGGGTTTGGGTATCCCTGTTGCAGCTGCTGCCCCCCCCCAACCCAACGATGGATGAGCGGCTGAAAATGGATAGATGGATAAATAGACAAATCCAATTAACTTGTTTCTTCAAGGATTAAAGAAGATTAGACTGAAGGAGCAGACTCTGATGGTTTGGACACATTCAGAGGAGAGATTAAGAAGATATTTGTAAAAAGGTGTTGAGGATGGAAGTACCAGACAAGGGGAAAGAGTAAGACCACAGAGAAGGTGGATGGATGTAGTGAGGGAAGACATGAGGGCAGTTCGTGTTAGGGAGGAGGAAGCAGAAAAGGTGACAAAGTGGAGACAAGGTGGAGAATAATTTTACATGATAAAATTACCCATTAAAAATATTTCATAAAATGTCAACACCCAGAACCCGTCATGTCACTGAATGGATAACACTAGTGTAGGACTAATATTTTTGATGTGTTGATGTGTTTCCATACCTGTCATAGGCCATCACTCCCAGGATCGTCTGCATTGCTGTACCGTACACGTGAACAGAGTAGGCCTGGGCGAGGGCTGAGGCATAGGCGATCTTTTTCTCCCCCATCAGGAAGTGCATCATAAGGCGAGGCAGCACTGCTGTGCCCCCCAGTAGATCACAGGCTACCAGGTGACAGATCAATATAAACATGGGTCTGTGAAGGTTCTTGTCGATGATGATGACAAATGCCACCACACCATTCCCCAGCAGCACTAAAATATAGTCAAACAGAGCCAGGATGAAGAACAGAGAGCCGTATCCTGGTGGAACATCGAATCCCTCCAGCTCAAACACTATGGGTTCTTTGAGAGGAGTTAACCTAGTGATGTTCTCCATGCAAAGAGAACTATTCTGTCAACAGCAAGTCAGACAGGTAATGTTTTAGACATCAGGTTTCAATATCACTTTAAATTTATGAAGTGTTAAATGCATCAATTTGAAATGAAACAACAGTTCAGCGTGCTGCAATACATGTAGAAGTTATTTCCTGAACAGACTTCTCACAGAAATTTAACATTTCATTGCATATTTAAAGAGATGAGAACTAAAGGTGAGGTCTAATAATCACAACATTATAAAGGCTGTTATGAAGAAACCAGAGCATCCTTTTCTGTCTCCTCTACAGAGCAATGATGCTCTGACTTGTTGAGGAGAGTGTGTTCACTTTTTGTCTTCTCAGTGTCCGTCAGTCACACTGATCCATCCCCACGGTCAACGTCACCACCCTCTGAGGTCCAAACCCAACATGGGACTGAAAGTTTGACTGTAGTTTCAAAATAGCCTCTCTATGGGATATGTCCTTGTATTTCCAGCCGAGTTGAACACACAGTTGCTAAGCAGAATCCTCCTGTGTGTGTTTATGTTCTCTTTCTACCTGAATACATGACATCTTCTGACCATCTTTTTTGGACCAGCAATAAAAAACAAGCAGTAACATTCCTGTTACTGAATGTTCATTTGCTCAGATCATGTCTACGTCCTTTACAATCTCAGTATCACCACATCAGACATGGTCTTCACGATAAACGTGCTTTTAAAAATCCAAATCGAATCTTTATAATGAAGCTGCTTGTATCAATCAATCAATCAATCAAAGGAAAGGTGTACAAAACTGTGGTGCAAACAGCGATGTTGTTTGGTCTACAGACAGTGTCACTGAGGAAAAGACAGGAGACAGAGCTGGAGGTAGCAGAGATGAAGATGCTGAGGTTCTCTCTGAGAGTGACCAGGAAGGATAGGATCAGGAATGAGTACATCAGAGGGACAGCACATGTTAGAGGTTTTGGAGATAAAGTCAGAGAGGCCAGACTGAGATGGTTTGGACATGTCCAGAGGAGAGATAGTGAATATATTGGTAGAAGGATGCTGAGTTTTGAACTGCCAGGCAGGAGGCCTAGAGGAAGACCAAAGAGGAGGTTTATGGATGTAGTCAGTCATTTTCTCATAGCCGGTGCCTATCCCGGCAGTCTCAGGACGTGAGGCGGGGGACACTCTGGGCATGACGCCAGTGTACCGCGGAGCCACACAGAGACAAACAATCACTCACACACTCCTACGGTAAATTTGGGACCGGCCAATGAAGCTGGAGGAATCCGGAGAACCCAGAGAGAGCCCATGCAGACACGGGGAGAGCGTGCGAACTCCGCACAGAGCGGGACTCGAACCCGGGTCCGCCATGTTGTGAGGCGACAGCGCTACCCACTGCGCCACCGTGCTGCCCTTTATGGATGTAGTGAAAGAGGAAATGAACATAGTTGGTGTGAGAGAAGAGGATGCAGAAGACAGTGTTAGATGGAGGCAATCGAATTAATGTGGAGACCCCTGACGGGAAAAGTCGAAAGGAGAAGATTTATGCAAGTTTGACTAAGTAAAACATCACTGAAGGCCGAGCTGTGAATTGCACGGCAAGCCACTGGGAAAAATATATAACACACATACTGTACATAACATTTCCGTTTTTATTTGAGCATCTGATTCTGAATGATGTTTGTTTCCGGATTTTCTCTGCCATATCTGTCTTACTCATTCTTAATGCAAAGGGCCGCTCCAGCAAGTAACACAGAATTCATTAGCACTAAATTTAAACTCCTAAGCTAACGAAACGGACCAAACATTGGCACGATGTTTGTCCACAACTCCACAACTTACAAAAGGAAGCTATTGTGTTAAGTACAACCACAGATGATTTCAAGAGTAGAAGGTGTATACCTAAGTTTTTTGGCCATTTGCATGAGTATAGCAGGGAAATATTTCCGATATCTTGAACAAGAGGGGCAATTAAATTAATGATTCCATAATGCAATACTATAGAAAAAGAATGATGTGAAGAAAGCGATGACAAAATTTTTATGTGGAAGGTTACAACAGTGATGGCATGCAGCACAAAAAACATACTACATCAAGGAGTTATCAGAAATACATTAGAAAAGTTAGACTTCTTATTTTCTGTGAGTGACTTTGCTAAAATGCCTGATGATGCTTTCTCGTAGCTCTTTACTGGCCAGTCCATAGATAATGGGGTTAACTGCTGGTGGAATGATGATGAACACAATGCTTAGGAATTTCTTAATATTTTGGGACACTGAGGGGAAGCTGTAACTCACAATTATGACCAGCACTGCTAGTTTGTGGATCAGATAAACAGCAATGTGTATCGCACATGTTCTAAAGGCCTTGCTGTTGATGCTGGTTCCAGTCCGTCGTCGTTTTAGGGAAACATGAAGGATTCTGAAGTAGGAAAATGCAACAATCAGGAAGACACTTGTACTCAAGAACCACGTTATGGCCAGACCTAAAAAACAATGAAATAAAGCTTTTCAGTAAAGTTTCATGTAAACTTTCAAACTCAAACCCTATTTACTTATGAAATCAATGTCTGCAGTGAAGTTGTACTTCTCCACCACACCACACTATAGTCTGAAGACTGTGATGGCAAAGTTTAAACAGTTACAATGGAGGAAACAATCAACCATTTTGATATAAGTAGATTATATTGAATTAAATCAATTTGACTAAATGTTCTAACTCAAATCTGAACTGGATGAACACTGCTGAAGAAAAACCACAAATTCCATCTTTACAGCTTCATTTGAAACAAAAGTACTGACTATAGATATTATTGACGGGGGTGGGACTGCAGGCCAGTGACAGGATAGAGTGGTTGCTGCAGTAGGCGTGTTTGATAGTGGTACCACACAATCTGATGTTAATGTGGAAGACAAAGAGCCCGCCAATCAACACCAGAGCGATGATCCAGGCCACAGCGCAGTAGGTGTGCAGCCGAGCTGACGTCATGATGGTGGGATACCTGAGTGGTTCACACACAGCAACATACCTGCAGAGAGAAACAAGGCAGTCAGAGACTGCAACATCCCGCAAAAGGGTAGGTCAGGGTACCCTGAAAGTAGTACCTGACAAGAGCATAGCTTAGACCTTTCAAGATAGGTCAAAGCTATGCACTAGCTTTGACCATAGATTAAAACTAGTGCATAGGTAGTTCAAAGCACTAGCTTGGATCTATGGTCTTACACTGGCCTTCTCCCACGTCTTTCTATCTTATTTGGTTCCTGAGTGTACAAAAGTTTACATTTGACCTTGACCAAGTTTTCTGAAGTCTAAGGTCATCATCTCATTTTCATCCCCTTTGCTGTCTGATTAATCAGTTTTTTGTTTTATCCTTCTACCTGCAATGGTTGAGAAGATATTTGGTGAACATACTAACAGATGAACGAACAAACGGACAAACGGATGAACACACAAACACATACAATCATAATACATCTCTGCTTTGAAGCGAGAAGTAATAAAGTCATAGAAACCGTCATTAGTTGTTTTTTACATCCCGCTTTAAAGTGGTGATGTATTGTAATTGTCAGTGTTTGTGTGTTCGTTCGTCCGTCCGTTCGTATGTCCACCAAAATATGAACATGAAAGACCGGTGTGTTGATGTGTTTCCATACCTGTCATAGGCCATCACTGCCAGAATAGTGTGCATAGCAGTAGCATATGTGTGAACAGAGTAGGCCTGGGCGATGGCTGAGGCGTAGGCAATCTTTTTCTGTCCCATCAGGAAGTGCATCATGAGGCGAGGCAGCACTGCTGTGCCCCCCAGTAGATCACAAGTTACCAGGTGACAGACCAGAACAAACATGGGTCTGTGAAGGTTCTTGTCCATGATGATGACAAATGCCACCACACCATTCCCCAGTAGAACTACAGTGCAGTTAATCAGAGCCAGGATGAAGAACAGAGAGCCGTATCCTGGTGGAACATCGAATCCCTCCAGCTCAAACACAATGGGTTGTTTGAGAGGAGTTAACCTGGTAATGTTCTCCATGCAAAACAGAACCGTTCTGTCACCAACAATTCAGACAGGTAATGTTTCAGACATCAGGCTTCAATATCCCTTGAAATCTATAAACTGCAAAATGCATCAATTTGAAATGAAACAACAGTTCAGTGTTCAGTAAAACATGCAGCAGTTATTTCATGAACAGAAATTTAACATTTCATTCCATATATAAAGAAATGAGCACTAAAGGTGAGGTCTGAAGATCACAGCATTAGAAAGGCTGGTGTGAAGAGACCAGAGCATCTTGTTCTGTCTGCACCACAGAGCAGTGATGCCCTGACTTGTTGAGGAGAGTGTGTTCACTTTTCAAGACTTGATTTAGTCTCTCACTGTCCATCAGTCACACTGAACCAGCCCCACTGTCAACGACACCACCCTCTGAGGTCCAAACCCAACATGGGACTGAAAGTTTTACTGTAATTTCATAGCAACCTCTCTATGGTATATGTTCTTATTTCCAACCGAGTTGAACACATTTGCTATGCAGATCCTCCTGTGTGTTTTTATGCCGTCTTTCTACCTAAATACATTACATCTTCTGACCATGTTTTCTGAACCAGCAACTAAAAACAGGCAGTTACATTTCTGCTGTTGGATGTTCTTTTGTTAAGATTTTGTTTACTTCCTTTGCAATCTCCGTGTCACAACATCAGACATGGTTGTTATGATGTAGCTGCTTGTATCAATGAATGAATGAATGAATGAATGAATGAATGAATGAATTAATTAATTAATCAATCAATCAATCAATCAATCAAACCAATATGGAATTTCTAACTGACAGGGTGTCTGGCCTTTGCACTTGAACTGGGACAAGTGCCTGGGAGGCCTAATATCTGAAGGCTCCATCTCCAGTTTACTTGGTGAGATCCCAAGACCTATGAGTTGGTCTGTATTTTGGGGGCACAGCATTTTAGTTGAGTGACAACGCAGCAAAAATTTTTTCAGATATGAAGGTATACAGGTTGGGCTTTTTAGAGCAGTGGTCACCAACCCCCGGGCCCAGTACCAGAACATGGGTCACTTAGTACCGAGCTGCTTGGAAAGAATATATAACACAAACACTTAACATCTCTCTTTTTATTCAGTATCTGATTCTGAATGATGTTTGTTACCGGATTTCGTCCACCACATCTGTCTATGACTCATTCTTGATGCATGTTAATTAAGAAGCTTGCTTTGGTCACTTCGCCACCTTCTTAAAGGAACCGCTCCAGCAGGTAGCACAGAATACAGTACCGCTAAATTAAAACTCCTAAGTGAGCAAAACGGACGAAAAACAAACATTGGCACAATGTTTGTCCACAACTCCACAACTTACAAAAGGAAGCTATTGTGTTAAGAAGAACCATGGATGATTTCAAGACTAAAAGTGATATACCAAAGTTTGTTGGCCATTTGCATGAGTATAGCAGGGAAATATTTCTGATATCTTGAACAGGAAGGGCTCTGTGCAATTAAATTAATGATTCCATAATGTAATACTATAGAAAAAGAATGATGTGAATAAAGCGATGACAAAATTTTTATGTGGAAGGTTACAACAGTGATGGCATGCAGCACAAAAAACATACTACATCAAGGAGTTATCAGAAATATAATAGAAAAGTTAGACTTCTTATTTTCTGTGAGTGACTTTGCTAAAATGCCTGATGATGCTTTCACGTAGCTCTTTACTGGCCAGTCCATAGATAATGGGGTTAACTGCTGGTGGAATGATGATGAACACAATGCTTAGGAATTTCTTAATATTTTGGGACACTGAGGGGAAGCTGTAACTCACAATTATGATTAGCACTGCTACCTGGTGGATTAGATAAACAGCAATGTGTATCGCACATGTTCTAAAGGCCTTGCTGTTGATGCTGGTTCCAGTCCGTCGTCGTTTTAGGGAAACATGAAGGATTCTGAAGTAGGAAAATGCAACAATCAGGAAGACACTTGTACTCAAGAACCACGTTATGGCCAGACCTAAAAAACAATGAAATAAAGCTTTTCAGTAAAGTTTCATGTAAACTTTCAAACTCAAACCCTATTTACTTATGAAATCAATGTCTGCAGTGAAGTTGTACTTCTCCACCACACCACACTATAGTCTGAAGACGATGATGGCAAAGTCTAAACAATTACAATGGAGGAAACAATCAACCTTTTTGATATAAGTAGATTATATTGAATTAAATCAATTTGACTAAATGCTCTAACTCCAATCTGAACTGGATGAACACTGCTGAAGAAAAACCACAAATTCCATTTTTACAGCTTCATTTGAAACAAAAGTACTGACTATAGATATTATTGATGGGGGTGGGACTGCAGGCCAGTGACAGGATAGAGTGGTTGCTGCAGTAGGCGTGTTTGATAGTGGTACCACACAATCTGATGTTAATGTGGAAGACAAAGAGCCCGCCAATCAACACCAGAGCGATGATCCAGGCCACAGCGCAGTAGGTGTGCAGCCGAGCTGACGTCATGATGGTGGGATACCTGAGTGGTTCACACACAGCAACATACCTGTGGAGAGAAATAGGGTCGTAGGAACCATCATTCGTTTTTTCTTTATTGAAAGATATAGTTTGAGTCAGTTAAAACAAAAAGCTGGTACTTATGTAGTCTTTACTCATATAGGCATGAAGCCAATCAGTTTTCAACACACCGAAAGACTAAATCTTTCTGTGCTAAATCTTTTCTGCACTAAATCTTTCCATACCTGTCATAGGCCATCACTCCCAGAATAGTGTGCATTGCAGCACCATACGTGTGAACAGAGAACGCCTGGGCGATGGCTGAGGCATAGGCGATCTTTTTCTGTCCCATCAGGAAGTGCATCATGAGGCGAGGCAGCACTGCTGTGCCCCCAAGTAGATCACAAGTTGCGAGGTGACAGACCATTACAAACATGGGTCTTTGAAGATTCTTGTCCAAGGTGATGACAAATGCCACCACACCATTCCCCAGTAGAACTACAGCGCAGTTAATCAGAGCCAGGATAAAGAGTAGAGATCCGTATCCTGGTGGAACATCGAATCCCTCCAGCTCAAACACAATGGGTTGTTTGAGAGGAGTTAACCTTGTGATATTTTCCATGCAAAGCAGAACCGTTCTATCAGCAACAAATCAGTGTCAAATGCATCAATTTGAAATGACAGTTCAGTGTGCAGTAAAACATGCAGCAGTTATTTCATGAACAGACATCTCAGAGCAATTTAATATTTCATTACATATGTAAATATATCAAAACTAAAGGTGAACTCTAAAGCTCACAACATTAAAAAGGCTGTCATGAAGAGATCAGAGCATCCTGTTCTGTCTGCACCACAGACCAATAATGCTCTGACTTATTGAGGAGAGTGTGTTCACTTTTCAAGACTTTTGTCTTCTCAGTGTCCATCAGTCACACTGATCCATCCCCACTGTCAACGACACCACCCTCTGAGGTCCAAACCCAACATGGGACTGAAAGTTTTACTGTAATTTCAAAGCAACCTCTCTATGGGATATGTCCTTATTTCCAACTGAGTTGAAAACACAGTTGCTACACGGAATCCTCCTGAGTGTTTTTAGTCAGCTTTCAACTTGAATACATTGCACCTTCTAACCATGTTTTCTGAACCAGCAACTACAAACAGGTAATAACATTCCTGTTGTTGGATGTTTGTTTTTTAAGATTATGTTGACTTCCTTTACAATCTCCATATCGCCACGTCAGACATGGTCTTTATGATGAAGCTTCTTGTTTGCCTACCTTCTTAGATATTATACATATCATGAATTTGCAAACTTAACAGCTTTAGGAAAAATAATTCGAGCCATAAAATGGTGTGACTGAAATGATGTATTGGTGGATCAACCAAAATGACAATCTAAGTCAGGATTTCAGGCCAGTTCTATCTGTTGCCCAGGCACATGGTCCCAACTCTACCACATAGCAGGCTGCTAGCACAACCATCACGACTACAACACCAGGAAGCTGGGAAATGATAAGATAAAGGGACTCAGTGGAGGACACTCCCCAGGGTGAAGCTTCTGACATGTAAACTGGGTCATACTTGAGAGAGAATGAAAGATAGGAATAGAGGGGGCACAGTGAGCGTGTCATGGGAGTCCCTTAGTATTCTAATCTATAGCAGCATAATTATGGGCTAGCATTTGATGGGCCAAACTGCAAGCTTTATCAAAAAGGAAGGCTCTAAGCCTAAGGTGTCTGGCCTTGAACTGTGCGCTTGTTCCAAAATTGAGGGGCCTGATAGCTGAAGGCTTTACCTCCATATTACTTTTAAAGATCCAGATAACTACAAGGTGGTCTACATTTTGGGGGAATAGCATTTCACTTGAGTGATACGGCAATAAATGATTGTTCAGATATTAAGGTAAAGTAAAGCTCCCAAGCTAGCATAACAAACAAATGACAAACATTGTTGTGATGTTACGAGGACGCTGCTAATAAATTTGCAAACACATTGGATTCACGTTTACTATTACATTTAGAAAAAAAAGTTTTTACACTTGTCATACACTGGTATTTGTCCACCACACCTTATTGGCTAGTCCGTGAAAATATTTTCTGAAGTTGAACTGATCCCTGGTGCAATAAAGGTTGGGGGCCGCTGATTTAGAGCTTTCAACTCTATTCTGGATAACAATGAAAGCCAATGCAGAGAAACAAGAATGGCACAAAAATGCTCTTTGTTCCATGTTCCAGTTAGTACACCAGCAGGATGTTGGATCTGGAAGGTCGTTATAAACTTATTAGTACAACCAGGAAAAAAAAGAGTTGCAATTGTCAAGCCTTAAAGTGACCAATTATTTCAAGACAGAAATTGTCAGATGTTTTAATACAATTTAAATTACAGACAAATCCTGCAATTTTCTTTATGTGGGAGTCAAAGGACATATGCTGATTAAAGACCACTCCCAAGTTTCCTGGTACTAGTAGTACTAATAAAGGTTAAAGAGATGACTTCCAGAGTCATTATACCATTCTGTACTTCATTTCTGAGGTGCATTAGGGCAAGTACAACAATCTCAGTTGTGTCAGAATTAAGCAGCAAAAGTTGCAGGTCATGTTTCAACAGATTTTTGACAGGCCTTAAGGTCAATTAATCTGTTAGTGTCATTGGCCTTCCAGGGAAAATATAGCTGGGTATCATCTGCTAAGTGATAAAGTCTTGTGTTCTGACAGTTTGACCTAGAGGAAGCCAATTAAGAATGAAAAGAAGTGGTACCAATAGCGATCCTTACAGAACTCTATAGTTAACTTTGGCATAAATAGAACAGGCCTTGTTGACGTGCAAGCTAAGTTCTTACTGATAAGTAGAACTACAACTGGTTTCATGCTCCTTTTCTACCAACAGGATTGCCTATTCTTTCTATTAGGATTGAATGGTCAGTGGTACACTGAGATACAACAGAACTGACTGTATAGATATAAATCCCTTGAGTGATGCAATCAAATGGTCTTTGGAACTTTGACCAGTGCAGACTATGTGTTGTAACATTTTGGAAAACCAGAGAATAGTTGTACCCCCTGATGGCACAGGGCGCGAATGAGGTCCTCAGTTTCTCTTTCAGGTCCTTAGTTTCTCAGTCCAGGTTCTGACCAATCACAGAACCAGTTCTTTGGGTGAGTCTGTCCAGGCGTTCAATGTCCCTTTTCCTGGCACCACCACCCCATCACACAATGGCATGTGACAGCACATCGTACACAATGTATTGGTAGAACAACCGAAGTAGCTCAAAGCTGGAGCAGGCCAACCTCCTCAGGAAGTACATCCAAATCTGGTCGTTCATGTGTACAAGTCCAAGTTGTAGGACCAGTCCGGTCTGTTGTAAAGCTGCAGTCTCTGTGACTTGTAAGTTCCCACAACCTCCACTTCCTTGCCCTCAGTCACGAACTGCAAATTCTACACAGAAAATCAATGTTGGGAATGCTAGGTTTTGAACCCAGGACCTTCTTGATGTATGGCAAGAGAGCTAACCATTACGCCACCATGTCGCCTATAACAGCTATAAGCTAGAAAATGTGCAAAATATAATATTATCCCATCTTCATCTTCAAGGGACAGAAGCTCAAATTTTAAAAAAATGCATTGAAACTTCAAAACTGTGTATGAAAGTATGATAAAATTAACAATGAAATAATTTCCACAGGTCATACATAAATAATCCACAGACTAAAGACAGTCAAGGTCAACAAATTAAAACAAATGTCCCAAAAAATACCAGTGACAAACTCTAGTTGCTGCATAAGAGACTTAATGCACTGCTATTACTTGGAATAATGTTTGTTAGATTTGTCTTAAATATGTGATCACAAATACAACAAAAAAGTTAAAAATATCACTTTTTAAGGCTGCACTGTTTGATAAAATGCCTGAAAATGCTAGTCCGTAGCTCTTTACTGACCAGTCCATAAATCATGGGGTTGATGACTGGTGGAACGATGATGAACAGAATGCTGAGGAATTTCTTGATGTTTTGGGAGAGTGAAGGGAACCTATGACTCAAGACCATGATCGTTGTTGCTATTTGGTAGATCACATAAACAACAATCTGTGGTGCACACGTCCTAAAAGCCTTATTGTTGATGCTGCTGTTGGCTCTGCTTTGTTTTATTGAAGTATGAAGGATTCTGATGTATGAAAAAGCAATGATCAGGAAAACGCTGGTACTCAAAAACCAAGTCATCGTCAGACCTAAAAGAACATTAAATTCATTAAAAAAAAATCACAATTCAATTCATATAAACCTTTCACCTCATTCTACAGTGCACATATATAAAAGATCACTGATTGCTGTAAAGATTAGCATCTTAATTGGCAGAAAATTTGCTGATAATAGATTATATAAAGACAAACTTCATGTCAACAGCCTAATTCTAAACAAATGCACTGACCATAGATATCACTTATGGGGGTGGGAATGCAGGCCAGCCTCAGAATGGGACGGTTACTACAGAAGATGTGTTTTATGGTGGTACCACACAGCGGGACATTAATGTGGAAGGCGAAGAGCACACCAATCAATATGAAAGCAACAATCCAGGCCAGGGCACAGGAGGTGTGCAGCCGAGCTGACGTCATGATGGTGGGATACCTGAGTGGTTCACACACAGCAACATACCTGCAGACATAGAAACCATCATTAGTTTTTCTGAAAACTACTAAGTACATGTTCTAACACAGATTTTGAACTTTAAAAGGGAGACAAAATTGTGACATCCAGCAAATATTCTGTTGTAAATCATATGCAGATTTAAGATCCAGCACCAAAACACAGAGCTGAAATATCCTGTAATTAGTCTGGGTCTCTTGTTCAGTCTGCCATCAGTCATGATATTAAATGAAAAAATGAATACGAGACTAGTTTTATAAATGTGTCTCTTTATACCTGTCATAGGCCATCACACCCTGGATAGTCTGCAGTGCACCAGCATACATGTGTAGACAGAAGGCCTGAGCGAGGGCTGAGGCATAGGCGATCTTTTTCTGTCCCATCAGGAAGTGCATCATGAGGCGAGGCAGTGCCGCTGTGCCGCCCAGGAGATCACAAGTTACCAGGTGACAGACCAGAACAAACATGGGTCTATGAAGATTCTTGTCTATGATGATGACAAATGCCACCACACCATTCCCCAGCAGAACTACAATGTAGTTAATCAGAACCAGGATGAAGAACATAGAGCCATATCCTGGTGGAACATCGAATCCCTCCAGCTCAAACACAATGGGCTGTTTGAGAGGAGTTAACCTAGTGATGTTCTCCATGCAAAGCAGAACCGTTTTGTCAGCAGCAGGTCAGACAGGGAATATTTCAGACATCAGGTATCATCATCACTTTAGATCTATAATATGCGTTAAATGCATTAATGTGAAATGAAACCCATCAGCCCTTTTTTTTCGGATGTTGTTGTTGATGTTGCAAATTAGATGAAGGAGTGAAGTCTATTGTAATAACATGTCTGAAAAGAAAATAAACAGAATAAACAAAAAATAAAATACTGTCCAGTGTACAGAAAAACAGTTAGAAAGTAAAGTTAGTAAGTTAGTAAAGCAGTTACTTCATGTACAGACATCTCAGAGCAATTCAACATTTCATTACACATATAAAAAGATAGCAACTAAAGGTGAGGTCAAATGATCACAACATTATAAAGGCTGTTATGAAGAGATCAGAGCATCCTTTTCTGTTTCCTCCACAGAGCAATGATGCTCTGACTTGTTGAGTAGAGTGTGTTCACTTTTCAAGACTTCATGTCCTCTTCACAGTGTCCATCAGTCACACTGATCCATCCCCACAGTCAACATCACCGCCCTCTGAGGTCCAAACCCAACATGGGACTTAAAGATTGACTGTAATTTCAATGTGGGTTCTCTGTGGAATATACCTTTATTTACAAAACACATGCTTGACTTTTGAACACAGTTACTGCACAGAATCCTCTTTTGTGTTTATTTCTTCTTCTTCTTTGCAAATATTTCATGGGGAAAATAATTTGAGCTGGAAAATGCTGAAACCACGTTCAGATATTTTACTCCCACTTTGTTTGAAACATTCTCATTTCTTTGAAGATGTTCAACATATTTCATTTTAAGGAAGAGTTCAATATGTTTAATTTAGAAGAACATTTTTCACGAGAGAATTTTGGAATGGACAGAAGGCTATGGGCATTAGGGTTAGATAAGTTTGGTATGATAATTTATAACATTAAAGTCTGAGCAAAATACTATATTTATATGATATATTTATGTGATATTTTGCTATTGCTTGTATAACCATATCCATTGTTTTACCTTGTGTTAATCTTCATAGCTAGTTGACACAATTATTACACATAGTTACACATTCTTTCATATACTATAAGTGTCACTAATATCTGTAATCTGCAGGATGTTTTAGTATCTTCCCTGAGACAGGAAATCATTTTTCCAGAGTCCGGTTCAGATTAGTTCAGGCACACCAATGTTGCATAGGTGTGATTGCCTCCTTATTCACTAGAAAGAGATTTTCCATTGCATTATCAGATAATCTTTTGTTTTCTTGTCTGTTTTATCTCATGTAATCATTTAATAACTCAGGACGACCTTTAACATGAAACCTTGACATGACCACTGTGTTCCCCACCATATTCTGGGATTCAGGATCTGTTCTGTTAGTAAGTTATGTGAAGTCCATGTTAGAAAACACAATTAACGAAACCACAACAGCTGTTTGTGTATTAATGATGTTCAGGCAATGAACACACTTACTTTATTGATTTATCTATTCCTTGAATGTTGATGTGACCAAATACTGTAAGTCAGTCAGAAAACATTCGTACTTACAATGGTAACCTGGTAAAGGTTTTATTATTGAAAATACCAGTTATAGTGAAAGAGTGATAGCATGCTTCACAAAACGATTCAATATCAAGAAGTTATCAAAAATACAGTGATAAAGTTAGAATTCTTATTTTCTGTGAGTGACTTTGCTAAAATGCTTGATGATGCTTTCACGTAGCTCTTTACTGGCCAGTCCGTAGATAATGGGGTCAACTGCTGGTGGAATGATGATGAACAGAATGCTTTGTATTTTATTCATATTTTGTGATTCTGAGGGAATTCTGTAAATCACTGTGGCCAGCACGGCTAGTTAGTGGATTAGATAAACAGCAATGTGTATCGCACATGTTCTAAAGGCCTTGCTGTTGATGCTGTTTTTAGTCCGTCGTCGTTTTCCAGAAGCATGAAGGATTCTGAAGTTGGAAAATGCAACAATCAGGAAGACACTTCTACTTAAGAACCACGTTTTGGACAAACCTAAAAAACAAAGAAATAAAAGTAATTTTTTCAGTAAATTTTCACGTAATTCTTCCACCTCAATTTTCTTTCATCTTCCTATCTGCAAAGGTTGTGAAGATATTTGGTGGATGGACGGACAAACACACAAATACTGACAATTACAATACATGACCGCCTCAAGGGATGTGACCAAAGCACTGATCATAGATATTATTGATGGGGGTGGGACTGCAGGGAAGTGACTAGATAGACCGGTTGCTGCAGGCAGCACTTTTAATGGTGGTGCCACACAGCTTAACATTAATGTGGAAGCTGAAGAGCCCACCAATCAAAATAAAAGCAACAATCCAGGCCAGGGCTCAGGAGGTGTGCAGCCGAGCTGACGTCATGATGGTGGGATACCTGAGTGGTTCACATATAGCAACAAACCTGCAGAAAGAAATAAAGACATAGAAGCCATCATTACTATTTTTTTTATTCAAAAATGTATTTTTGCAGGACTTCAGACTTCGTAAGCAGGAAAAAAAAAAAAAACCAACAACAAACATGGTACTTCCTTAGTCTTAACTCATTTATATAGACATGAAGCCAATAGTTTATGAACTTCAGAAAGTATCAAGAAGGAAGAGGATTTTACATGACAAAACATGTTCATACAAGCCGAGAAACGGGTTCAATTTAACAGGAATAAAAAGATCAAAAGCTAATTATATATGAGTCCTTGTTTGTTAAGGAGATCATCACATTACTGTAATTTACAATTTCATTCGTAAAATGTAGTTTTACAGTTTCACTGCCACGAGCGGGTGCGCGCGCGCGCGCGCGCGCGCGCGAGAGAGAGAGAGAGAGAGAGAGAGAGAGATTCTCGCAAGGGGCAGTAACGTGTAACATCTGTCCTGTCATGCTAAAGAGCTAACAGTAGAGAGACACAAAATATGAGCAAATAAAATTTCAGTTTGTTTCGAAAGTCAATGAGATTAAACAAGAAATGTTCACTTTAGGAACCGTCTGGTTGTCCTGTCGTTCCCGTACGTGTGTCATCCTGTCACGGTAAGCTAACATGCTGCGTTTTAGCTAATTCCGAATTCAAACATATTGGAAGCTAAATTGATCTCACTGTTATAGAAACCACATTTTAAACATTTTTGTAAATCACCCTTTAATATGATAGTGATATTAAACAGATACAGAGAAGGCAGTAGTTACTTCAATGCTAGTTCGCCATCAGTCGTGACTTTACCTGTGCAGGTGTGTCAATAACCTTGAGCACTACTCTGATAAGAGCTGAGAAACATCATGTTGTTTCTGCTCACATCGTGTGTATTTGTCAATACTGGTTTTTATTAATAAAAAATGTGTTTGAAAAAATATGAATTGTTTTGTTTGAACTCAGAAAAGGAAAGGTTTGTATGTTGAGATGTTTTTTGTGACGTGAATTAAGAGAAAACTCTTAATTTAGTTTTACAGTGAACTAAAATTCAGTGCGGTTTATATTTGTTTTTCCATTTACGTGTTGAACAAAATTCAATTCACAACTGTACAATATTCAACTGAAGCAAATATTTTATGGGTATGCCATTTCATTCTCTAAATGAATTTGACTATTCAGTTTTAAATTGAACTAAGCAGTTTATATTATTTTTGTTTTTGTTTTTGTATTTTTACATTTTTGTGTTTTGAGTGATATCAATTCACAACACAATAATTCTAGTTGAGTAAATCATATTTAACTGAAGACAAGCAAATATTTTATATCTGAGTACTTCATTCTCTAAATTCTAATTTTTTTCCAGTAATTTACTTTGGAGTTTTTACATGTAAAAAAAAATGATGAAACTAATGAAGAATTATAATCTTGTTTGTGAATTTAGGTTGTATTTTTGTTTGAATTTGAAAATTTAATACATAATATTTTAATATAACTTGAAACGATTGACAGAAACCATAGACAACCCAGTTTGTTATGAAAATTAGGATCTACTGTATAGGATTCCTGGAGCCATTGGATTAAATCTTTGCCTTGTTTTATAAATGCTGCTGGCTAACTTCCCTCAATTATTTCAACTGTGAAGCTGACATAACTAAAGTGCCAGAATCCACAAAACCAGAAACAACAGAAACATCTTTTCAGGACCATTAATGCTAATTTTATAAAGGCGTACATTTAATTTTTCCCAGTTGTGTTTAACATGTTATATGCATGCATTGTTGTGTTGTATATGCAACTAAAAACTCTGGTACCAAGTTTTGATTTTGTTATTACATCCTGCTTCAAATCGGTGATGTATTGTACGTATCAGTGTTCGTGTGTTCGTTCGTTCGTTCGTCCATCCGTGAGTCCACCAAATATCTTCGCAACCGTTGCAGATAGAAAAATTAAACAAAAAGCACATTGGCAAAGGGATAAAAATAAGATGATGACCTCGACCTTGAGAAAACTAGGTAAAGGTCAAATTTCAACTTTTGTACACTCAGGAAGCGGATAAGAAAGACGAGGGAGACGGTCGGTGTAAGACCATAGATCAAAGCTAGTGCTTTGATTAATGACAGTAGGTCAGAGCACTATCTTTGATCTTTGACCTATGCAAGTAAGTCAGAGTAAATTTTTTAATTCAGGGGTGTCGTGGGATGTTGCAGTCTGTGACTGCCTTGTTGCATCTGTGCTAAGCTGCTCAAGAACAGCTGTGAAGTGTACTTCTGTATGAGTGGGTTATGAAAGACTTCATTTAAATAAAACACTCTTAAAAAAAGAGATTTCACATGAGACAAGTCACAGCAGGATCTACATTTCTAGATACTATCAAGACCCTTGCTTATCAGAGTCAATCTCAAAATTTCCTGAGATCATGAGGGTCAACATCCATCAAATATAATTCTATCACACATTTCAAGAACCAGAAACAGAATCACATGGAAAGCAGCTGAAGTCTCCTGTGAGCAGACTCTTTCTTCTGACGCTATGATACACAGTCTGCCAATAATGACATCACAAATAATTACATCACAAAATATACTGTAGTGAATACAAGACCTAATCTTTTTGATGTGTTGATTTGTTTCCCTACCTGTCATAGGCCATCACACCCTGGATCGTCTGAAGTACACTGCCATACATGTGCAGACAGAAGGCATGGGCGATGGCTGAGGCGTAGGCCTCCTTCCTGCCCCATCAGGAAGTGAATCATGATGTGAGGCAGCACTGCTGTGCCCCCCAGTAGATCACAGACTACCAGGTGACAGACCAGAACAAACATGGGTCTGTGAAGATTCTTGTCTATGATGATGACAAATGCCACCACACCATTCCCCAGCAGCACTACAATGTAGTTAATCAGAGCCAGGATGAAGAACAGAGCACCGTATCCTGGTGGAACATCCAATCCCTCCAGCTCAAACACAATGGGCTGTTTGAGAGGAGTTAACCTCGTGATGTTCTCCATGCAAAGCAAAATTGTTCTGTCAGCAACAAGTCAGAAAGGTAATGTTTCAGACATCAGGTTTCAATATCACTTCAAATCTATAAAGTGTTAAATGCATCAATTTGAAATGAAACAACAGTTCAGTGTGCAGTAAAACATGCAGCAGTTATTTCATGAACAGACATCTCAGAGCAATTTAACATTTCATTGCATATTTAAAGAGATGAGAACTAAAGGTGAGGTGTAATGATCACAACATTATAAACGCTATTAGGACGAGATCAGAGCATCCTGTCTCCTCCACAGAGCAATGATGCTCTGACCGGTTGAGGAGAGTGTGTTCAGTTGTAATGATTTTATTTTGTCGTCTGATTGTCCATCAGGCACTCTGATTCATCGCCACAGTCACGACCATGCCCTCTGAGGTCCAAACCCAATGGCACTGAAAGTTTGACTGTAATTTCAAAGTAACCTCTCAATGGGATATGTCCTTATTTTTAACCGAGTTGAACACACAGTTGCTACACAGAGTCCTCCTCTGTGTGTTTATGTCCTCTTTTTACCTGAATACATATCTTTTGCGGACCAGCAAGTAAAAACAGGCAGTAACATTCCTGTTGTTGGATTTTCACTATCATGTTTACTTCCTTTATAGCAGAGATGCTATAAAGGAAGATGCTATAAGCGATCTACCAGAATTACCATTGCGGTCGATCACAACAATAGTTCTGGTAGATTGCGATAGTAATTCACTGCTCATACACAAACAGCACCACTAGGACCACCAACACAAGCAGGCTAGCTAGTGATTGGGTAGATCACATAACATTGAAGTAAATGTCAGCTTATCAGACACCCCCTCACCTGACTGAAATTTTTGCACTTTTTTTATTTTAAACTCAAGAAAGTATAAAAATGAGTGGGAGAGGTAGATCAAGTAAGAAAACAAAAACTTAACACCTTTATGCGGAATAGGAGGAGGCCTTTTGTATTACGTTGACATTTACGAGGAGCATTTGTTTCATCGTCCAGTCTACCATATCAGTACTGAAGAAGGCACTTTTAAAGATTGAATTAAAGATTTGACTGAAATTTAAATTAAAGATTACAGATTTTTGGACTGTTGATAGAAATTGTCCATAAATTCAAGACAGACTTTTTTGCTATAAAGTCTGTTGTGAATTTATGATGTGTAATGACAACTATCATTCTGTATATAAAGAAGAAGGAGAAAAAGAAGTAGAAATATACTTTATTAATCCATCTTGGGGAAATAATTTTTTCACTCATGTTTTTCTTATATATTTTTGAAATGCGTGAGTGTGTGTGTGTGTGTGTGTGTGTGTGTGTGTGTGTGTGTGTGTGTGTGTGTGTGTGTGTATGTGTGTGTGTGTGCGTGTCTGTGTGTGTGTGTGTGTGTGTGTGTGTGTGTGTGGCATGCAATATATACAGTGAAAGCTAAAGCGGCCGGCAGGTCTGATCTGGCAACCCCAAAGAGCAGTTTGTAGGTGCCTTGCTCAAGGGTACGATGGCAGTGCTCAAGCGGTGAACTGTCACGACTCCACTGCCAGCTCACACTCCAGATGTTAAAGAGATGATTGTCTCTCACAACCATCAGTCAAATATTCAACCATTTAGTGATAAAAATAGTCAATCGACCAATCAATGCAAGCAAGGGCAAGAAGAAAGAAGAAATTCCGTCATAACCCCTATTGATTGTTCCTTTATTACACTTCAGTCATTTGTGTGCAAACATGAATTGTGTGGACCAAATCACTTTCCATAAAATGAAATGTACCAAGACAAATTCACCAGACCTATATCTCATCCATAAAGTATATATAACAGCTATAAGTTACAGTATAACGTGCATACATTAACACTATCCCATCCTCATCTTCAAAGTAAAGATGCTGGAGGCATAGCTGTTTAAAATTCATAAAAATTTATAGAAAATTCAAACCTTCAAGAACAGTGTTGTCAAATTAACAACAAAATAATTTCTACAGTTAGTCCAGTAGTACCTTGACATAAAAGCTATTCAATATAACAGTTTTTTAGAGATACAAGCCGTTTTTTTCTCCATGTTTTTGTTTGACATACGGGTGAAAATCTATGATGCAAGCTGTGATTTGGGAAGCCACCGCCAGTTGGTGGATGGATATCAGTTCAGAGTAGACGTGTATTGCATTTCTTTTCACACTTCATCATTGTTTACATAACATATACAGTTAATTATGCACAGGCGAAGTATGCATATCTATTGGTTGATAAAAAATGTTTTTTGGTATTTTTATACAAGGCTGGGATGGATTAAAATTATTTCAGTTATTTTGATTGGGGAATATTTGATTGACTTACAAGTTGTTTGACTTATGAGCTCATTCACAGAACAAATTAAACTCGTATCTCAAGGTGCTACTCTACATTAATAATCTGCAAACCAAAGACCAATATTGTTTGTTACCTAGATCACTGTTAGATAAGTGATAACAGATACAGTGATAAAGTTAAAAGTCTCATTTTTTAAGGCTGCATTGTTTCATAAAATGCCTGAAAATGCTAGTACGTAGCTCTTTAATGACCAGTCCATAAATCATGGGGTTGATGGCTGGTGGAATGATGATTAATAGGATGCTGAGTAATTTCTTTATATCGTGGGAGAGTGAAGGGAACCTTTGACTTAAGACCATGATCAGTGTTGCTACTTGGTTGACCACATAAACAACAATCTGTGGTGCACACGTCTTTAAGGCCTTTTTGTTAATGCTGCTGTTGCCTCTATGTTGTTTTACAGAAGTATGAAGGATTCTGATGTATGAAAAAGCAATGATCAGGAAAACGCTGGTACTCAAAACCCAATTCATCGTCAGACCTAGAAGAAAATTAAATCTATTTAGAAAAAGCACAATGCAATTCATGTAAACCTTTCACTTCATTCTGATCTCTTATTTTAGATCACTAAGAGGTCAGTGATTGCTGTAAAGATCAGAATATTTGCTGATAATATACTGTATGTAATATTATATGATGTAGCCGCAAGAGGGCACAAGCCAGTATATATATATATATATATATATATATATATATATATATATATATACACACACACACACACACACACACACACACACACACACACACACACACACACACACACACACACACACACACACACACACATACATACATACATACATATATATATATATATATATATAACGACAGACTTCACGTCTACAGCCTAATTCTAAACAAATGCACTGACCGTAGATATCACTTATGGGGGTGGGAATGCAGGCTAGCCTCAGGATGGGACGGTTAGTGCAGAAGATGTGCTTTATGGTGGTGCCACACAGCGGGACATTAATGTGGAAGCTGAAGAGCACACCAATCAATGCGAAAGCAACAATCCAGGCCAGGGCGCAGGAGGTGTGCAGCCGAGCTGCTGTCATGATGGTGGGATACCTGAGAGGTTCACACACAGCAACATACCTGCAGAGAGAAATAAAGACATAGAAACCATCATTAATTTTTCCAGTCAATAATTTTAACTCTCTGAAAGATACAAAGTACCTGTGCAGAACTTTATTGAGAACTTTAAAAATGAGAGAGAAATGGTGACATACAGCAAATATTCTGTTATAACTCATTTGTATGTGTAAGATCCAGTAGTAATGTCGAAATACTGTTTGACATTACAGAGAACAGCTATGGGACTAGTTTTCAAATTGTGTTGATGTGTTTCTATACCTGTCATAGGCCATCACACCCTGGACAGTCTGCAGTGCACCAGCATACATGTGCAGAGAGAAGGCCTGAGCGAGGGCTGAGGCATAGGCGATCTTTTTCTGTCCCATCAGGAACTGCACCATGAGGTGAGGCAGCACTGCTGTGCCCCCCAGTAGATCACAAGTTACCAGGTGACAGACCAGAACAAACATGGGTCTGTGAAGGTTCTTGTCTATGATGATGACAAGTGCCACCACACCATTCCCCATCAGAATTACAGTGAAATTAATCAGAACCAGGATGAAGAGCAGAGAGCCGTATCCTGGTGGAACATCGAATCCCTCCAGCTCAAACACAATGGGCTGTTTGAGAGGAGTTAACCTGGTGATGTTCTCCATTAAAAAGCAGAACCGTTCTGTCAGGTACAAATGAAGACCCTCCAGACATGTGATATGTCAGACATCAGGTATTATCTTGAGTTTAGATGTATTACATGTATCTGTGAATTCAATTCAATGCATCAAAGTGACAGAAACAAACGTCCAGTTTGCAGTAAAACATGCAGCAGTACCTTAATGAACAGAAATCTCAAAGCAATTTAACATTTCATTACATATATAAAGAGATGAGAACTAAAGGTGAAGTCTAATGATCACAACATTATAACGACTTTTATGAAGAGACCTGAGCATTCTTTTCTGTCTCCTCCACAGAGCAATGATGCTCTGACTTGTTGAGGAGAGTGTGTTCACTTTTCAAGACTTTAATTAGTCTCCTCAGTGTCCATCAGTCACGTTGATTCATCCCCACAGTCACCACCTCCTCACCAAACCTCAGAAAAATTTGGAAAAAAACGTTCTTTTTTCCCAAAGCACGTGCTTGACATAGAATACAGTTAGTACACAAAATCCTTCTGTGTGTTTATGTCTGTGGATTCTTTGGGCATGTGGTTTATTGGATATGTTTGGTACGACAATTTATAAAATTAACGCCAAATCATTTATGTTTACTTATCTGTTTTATCTTATGTAATCATATAATAACTCAGGAAGACCTTGCAGCTGAACACATTTGCCATGAATCTAGACATGATGAGTGTGTTCTCCCTCATACTGTATGTTAAATAACACAATTAATGAAGCCACACTAGCTGTCTGGGAGCAGCGGTACTAATAATAATGTCCATTCAGGCAATGAGCACAACCACCATTTGTGTACTTATTTTATTTTTTTATTTATTAAACGTTTCCTTTACCAAGTCATTTAGGACACATTATTATTTTCCATGGCAACTGGGTAAAAGCCAAAGCCCTTTGAGGAAGGCATGATATGGTGAAAGGAAGACAAATATATTTCCCCTGTCTACCATCATAAGGTATCTTTTATGACCATACTGGCTAGTTCCTTCCATCACACCAACACAAAAGACTTAATGGCAAATTTTAGTAAGATGTCAAAAAAAATCTAAACTCTTGTGGATTTTTATGGAAATCAAGAAAAGACAAATTATTTCGGCAGGGAATAGGTAAATAAGTCAAAGCCAAAAACAGACAAGGCCAGGAATTTAAAATTAATGTCCTCAAATTCCCTGTGAGATACTCATCCAAACAATCTTATAGAGGTGCAAAGAGGAAGCAAAGACACCGAGGCTGTTGTCACACTAAACAGAAATTTAAATTGTTAGCAAAGCATGATTCTATTCAAAGTTGATGGAATGGGTGATTCAGTGCTACCAGATGAAAATTCATACTTTTTAATGGAAATCATACAACACAGATGCAATGAGATTTTCCTAAATTAAAAATGTTCCAACTCAAGCAACAAGTTTGTTTAATGCTATGACCAGAAATCATATCAGTGTTGATCTTCTCCATGCTTCAGTAGGATGTTCATGCAGAAGCAGAAACAGTCTCATTGTAGCGGCATGTGTGTCTCTCAGGATAGCATTGGGAAGCCAAATGAAGGGATGGTCAGTTTTTCCATGTTAACTGTCACACCTGCAATTCCACAAGAGGAAGCTATTATGTTAAGTATACCCATGGATGATGACCGTAAATGGAGTATACCAAAGTTTGTTGGCTATTTTCACTAGTATAGTAAGGAAATATTGCTGGCATCTTTAACAAAATAGAAGGCTCCATGCAATGAAATGAATGATTCCACAATGTAAATGACAGAAATGGAGTCATGTGAATAGAGCAATGACAAAATTTGCATCTGGAAGGGTTCACACAAGGAACAAGAGTCAGTGGCCTTCAATAGACAGTGGAAAGATCTTGATTATATACAGTACATCTCAAATTTTAATGTTGAAAATACCAGTTATATTGAAAGAGTGAAGACATGTAGCACAAAAAGATATATCATCAAGAAACTATCAGAAATACAATGATAAAATTGGAATTCTTATTTTCTGTGAGTGACTTCGCTAAAATGCTTGATGATGCTTTCACGTAGCTCTTTACTGGCCAGTCCGTAGATAATAGGGTTAACCGCTGGTGGAATGATGATGAATAGAATGCTAAGGAATTTCTTAGTATTTTGGGAGATTGAGGGGAAGAAGTAAGTCACAATTATAACCAGCACTGCTAGTTTGTGGATTAGATAAACTGCAATATGCATTGCGCACGTTTTAAAGGCCTTGCTGTTGATGCTGCTTCCAGTCCGTCGTCGTTTTAGAGAAATATGAAGGATTCTGAAGTAGGAAAATGCAACAATCAGGAAGACACTTGGAGTAAAAACCCACGTTATGGACAGACCTAAAAAAACGAAGAAATAAAAGTTTCAGTGAATCTTCATGTAAACTATCCATCCATCCATCTTCTGAACCACTTTATCTGCTGTCGCTTTCAAGGCCAATTGTTTACTTTTGAAATCAGTGTTTACAGTCAAATTTTGCGACTCCACCACACGTCCATTTGAGATTATCTTGATATTTAAATTCTCAGTAACAGTAGGCAAGGAAACAAATGATAGTTGTCTAATGACTGTGTATGGCTAATTTAAACAGTTACAGTGGAAGAAACCATGAACCATTTGTAAAAAGTTTATACATAAGTTGATTCTAAAAATCATTTTCTGTGTGTTTGGATTATATCAAAAGACCAGCTGAAATAACAAGATATTAGTACTGGCACACACCTCAAATGTTTGCAAAGATGTGTAGTTGTATCAACAATAATGTGAGCAATTAGGGGTTCATTCTCATCATTTGACAACCAACATGTTCATAAAATGCTGATGAAGGCATTAATGCCTGATATGCAAAGCTGTGTTTCTATTAAAATTCCGTTACTCTGAAAAATGCCCCCGCTAGTTTTAGTTTTATACAATTTTCAGAGAGCATAAATCCTTCCATATGAGTCAGACAGAAGTCCATAAAATTAATTCTGTATTTTCAAGTCTTACTGTGCTGCTTTGTGGCAGAAAATACTGAGTTAAATCAATCTGAGGAAATGTTTTATCTCAAATCTGAATTACTGAACGCTGCTGGTAAGAGATGAAGAAAAACCACAAACACCATCTCTACAGCTTCATTCTAAACAAGGCAGTCAGAGAGTGCAACACCCCTGAATTCAAAATTTTACCCTGACCTACTTTCATAATGGTCGCAGCAATGAATTCTATATTGTACTATTGAGTTTAACATTTACCTAGTTTTCCAAAGGTGAAGGTCATCATCACCTTTTTGTGCCTCTGGCTTCCTGAAAATGTTGCTTTTTGTTCTGTGATTATATCTTGTCAGGTTTCAGAGATGTGTACCCAAAAAAGGTATAGAAGTGAAAATTTGACCTTGACCTCCTAGTTTTTCAAGGTCAAGGTTGCGATCTAAATTTCATCCCCTTGCCGTTTGAGTAATGTGCTTTTTCTTAATCTTTCTATCTGCAATGGTTGTGAAGATATTTGGTGGAGGGACGGACAAACACACAAACACTGACAATTACAATACATCACTGCCTCGTGGGATGTAACAAAAGCACTGACCATAGATATTATTTATGGGGGTGGGACCACAGGCCAGTAACAGGATGGAGTTGTTGCTGCAGTAGGCGTGTTTGATGGTGGTGCCACACAATGCAACGTTAATGTGAAAGGCAAAGAGCCCGCCAATCAACACCAGAGAGATGATCCAGGCCACGGCGCAGGAGGTGTGCAGCCGAGTTGACGTCATGATGATGGGATACTTGAGTGGTTCACACACAGCAAAATACCTGCAGAGAGAAATAAAAGATATAGAAACCACTAATGCCCACCCTTATACTGTATATAGTGCCTTGCGAAAGTATTGGCCCCCCACAAGAACTTTTTGACATTTTGCCATATTTCAGGCTTCAAACTTAAAGATAACTAACTGAAAATATTTTTCATGAATCAAGAACATGTGAGACACAATCTTGAAGTGGAACCAAATTTATTCAACATTTTATATTGTGTTTACAAATAAAAAACTGAAAGGTAGGATGTGCAAAAATATTGGCCCCCTGTTCTCTCAGCTCAGCCAAACGACTACAGAATTTCTGTAGTCGTTTGGCTGAGCTGAGAGAACGACTACAGAAATTCTGACTCAGAAATGTATGACTCATTGTTGAAGAAATATATTTTCAACTTAATGTTTTTAATCACTTACACTTTAGTTTGTAAAATGTAGATTTAGGGAGAAAAATGACACCAAGTTTTTGAGCAATAGCGCAGCCACTAGTGGGCAAAAGAGACATTGAGAGAGAGAGAGAGAGAAGACAGCCCCCCCCCCTCCCTCACACACAGTGGTTTAAATCTGTCCTGTCATACTAAAATGCTCAGCAGAAAAAACAAACAGAAATAGAGAAAATGAAACATCACTTTGTTTAGAAAGTCAAGAAGCTATGAGAAAAGACAGGAAACATTCACTTTTGGAACCATCTGGTTATCTTATCGCTCCCGTGTTTTACAGTAAGCCAGCAGCTTTACCGGTGCATCTTTGCTACATCTAAATTCAAGTATATATGGAGGCCAAGTTCACGTCACTGTTATAGAAATCACTTTTTAAACACTTTCATGTGTCAACTATTATGAAACAGAAAGCAGTAGTTAAGTAAATGCTAGTTCGTCATCAGTCCTGACTTCTACCTGTGCAGATGTGTCAATAAATATGAGAATTATTCTGTTAAGAGCGAGGAAAATCATGTTTTTGCTCACATTGTGTGTGATTGTCAAGATTGTCATATTTGTAGAAATATGACTTGTTTCTCTCGAATTTAGAAAATAGGAAAGATTTAAAAGTTTTTATAACTATTTTCTCAAATTCAGTTTTACACGAAACTACATAAAGTTTATAATACTTATTTTTGCCTTTATATGTCTTCAATATAATGAATTCACAATAGAATTTCATTAATCTGATGTTTTTATGTAATGAACATTTAGTTGAAATGGATTAAGAATTATAAACTTGTTATTGAAGACAGGTAATAAACTTTGTTTGAATTTGAATATCTAATATAACATCCACAAAACAATAGACTGTAAGACAACCCAGCTTATTGCCGAAAATAAAATATCTTGGATTTGTGGAACCATTGGATTAACTCTTTGCTTTGTGGTGTGACTGATGCCAGTCCCCGAAGCCATGATTACACATTTACACATTTCAAGAAACAACTACAGAAAAAGCAGCTGAAATCCTCTGTAATCACATACTCTCTCCTGACTCTGTGAATCAGTCTGCCAATAATCATGACATGAAAAAAATATGTGACTGTAAGACAGTCTTTTGGTGTGTTGATGTGTTTTCATACCTGTCGTAGGCCATCACTACCAGAATAGTGTGGATTGCCGTTCCGTACACGTGAACAGAGTAGGCCTGGGCGAGGGCTGAGGTATAGGTGATTCTTTTCTGTCCCGTCAGGAAGTGCATCATGAGGCGAGGCAGCACTGCTGTGCCCCCCAGTAGATCACAGACTACCAGGTGACAAACCAGAACAAACATGGGTCTGTGAAGGTTCTTGTCTATGATGATGACAAATGCCACCACACCATTCCCCAGCAGAACTACAGTGTAGTTAATCAGAGCCAGGATGAAGAACAGAGAGCCGTATCCTGGTGGAACATCGAATCCCTCCAGCTCAAACACAATAGGCTGTTTGAGAGGAGTTAACCTAGTGATGTTCTCCATGCAAAGCAGAACCGTTCTGTCAACAACAAGCAACAGGCAATGTTTCAGACATTAGGCTTTATCATCACTTCAAATCTATAACGTGTTAAATGCATCCATGTGAAATGAAACAACAGTTCAGTGTGCAGTAAAATATGCAGCAGTTATTTCATGAACAAACATCTCAGAGCAATTCAACATTTCATTACATATATCAAGAGATGAGAACCGAAAGTGAAGTCTAATGATCACAACATTATGAAGGCTCTTATGACGAGACCAGAGCATCCTGTTCTGTCACCTCTACAGAGCAATGATGCTCTGACCAGTTGAGGAGAGTGTTCAGTTGTAATGATTTTATTTTGTCGTCTGATTGTCCATCAGGCATTCTGATCCATCTCCACAGTCAACCTCATCGCCCTCTGAGGTCCAAACCCAACATGGGATTGAAAGTTTGACTGTAATTTCAAAGTAACCTCTCTTGGGGATATGTCCTCATTTGTAACCGAGTTGAACACACAGTTGCTACACAGAATCCTCCTGTGTGTGTTTATGTTCTCTTTCAACCTGAAGACATTGCATCTTTTTTGGATCAGCATGTAACATTGAACATTCATATTTAATGCAAAGTTAAAAACTCATGAAACATTTAATTTTCCGTGCCGGCCACAGTGTGGCAGATATCCTAATAAGGCTTCAGGACCATGTATGAGGACTGATCATAGGAATATGCCAAAAGGATTTAGTTTAATGCGAGGTGTCTGTAAATCGTAACATTAACGATCATTTAAAGATAGACACAGAAAAGCAACATTATATATAACGTTTAGATTGAATTCTTAAAATGACTAGATTACAGTTAAAAGTGCATACCATGCTACTGCACAATAAATAAGAGTAAAAGATATAATCATATTATCTAGCGTTAAGCGTCACATGAATTCAGATTAGTCTGCGTAATTTAGTCATTGAAGAGACGGCTCACACACTGATGTCACAGCGATTTTCGTCACAGGGACACACCCCCTGGATGGAAAATGTTTCGGATACAGTGTCCACACAACAATGCGTACCCGGCGTTTTCAAAAAGTTATCAAGAGTCGGGTCGCGGGGGCACTAGCTACAACAGGGAACCCCAAACTTCCATTATCCCGGCCACATCCACCAGCTCTGACTGGCAGATCCCAAGGCGTTCTCAGGCCAGTGTTGAGATACAATCCCTCCACGTGGTCCTGGGTCTGCCCTGAGACCTCCTCCCACCTGGATGTGCCAGGAACACTTCCCTAGAGAGGTGCCCCGAAGGCAGCCGGACCAGATGCCCAAACCACCTCAGCTAACTCTTTTCCACGCGAAGGAGTAGCGGCTCTACTCTGAGCCCCTCGCGAATAGCAGTGTTTCTCACCCTATCTGTAAGGGAGACACCAGCTATCCGCCTGAGAAAGCCCATTACCGCCGCTTGTATCTGTGATCTCGTTCTTTTGGTTATTTATAAGGACCAATTCACATAAATTGCAGGATACCAGAGAACCAAGAAATAGGTCATACAGACAAAAAAATAGCATAAAACTCAGCACGGAAAAGCCCCGGGAGGAAACTCTGGACCTTCTTCGTGTCAGGCAAAAGTGCTACCCACTGTGTTACTGGGGTGCCCCAGTGTGCTCCTTTACTTTGAAAATTGTTGTCTATTTATAATGTATAATGACATATATTTCCACCACTTGAGACATTATTGTCTCTCACAACAATGAGTCAAAGATTCAACCATTCAAGAATAGACATTCAATGAATAGACCAATCAATACAAGCAAGGGCGAGAATGTGACCTTGCAGAAGAAATTTCCTGATAACTTCTGTTAATTGCCTCTTTATACATTTCAGTCATTTGTGTGCAACTCCCATTATATGAAACGTACCAAGACAAAAGCGTGCAAAAGATAATATGATCCCAACTTCATCATCAAAGTACAGACACTGGAGTCACAACTGTTTTAAATTAATAAAAATGTATTAAAATTTTAAAACTTCAAGAAATGTGTTGTAATATTCCAATGAAATAATTTACAAAGGTTAAACAGAAATAATCCACAGACCAAAGACAGCCAATGCCAGCAACTTAAAGCAAATGGCCAAAGAGAAAAATGTGACAAACTTTGGCGGCTGCAAAAGAGACTTTATACACTACAATAAGTAGGAATAATGTTTGTTTCCGAGATCTGTTTTATACAAATACAATGATCAAGTTAAAAATCTTGTTTTTTAAGGGTGCATTGTTTAATAAAATGCCTGAAAATGCTAGTACGTAGCTCTTTGCTGACCAGTCCATAAATCACGGGGTTGATGGCTGGTGGGACGATGATGAACAGGATGCCGAGGAATTTCTTGATGTTTTGGGAGAGTGAAGGAAACCTATGACTCAAGATCATGATCAGTGTTGCTACTCGGTAGATCACATAAACAATAATTTGTGGTGCACACGTCTTTAAGGCCTTTCTGTTGATGCTCCCGTTGCCTCTGCGTTGTTTTATAGAAGTGTGAAGAATTCTGATGTATGAAAAAGCAATGATCAGGAAAACGCTGGTACCCAAAAACCAAGTCATCGTCAGACCTAGAGGAACATTAAATTAATTAAAAAATATCACAGTTCACTTCATGTAAACCTTTCACCTCATTCTACACTATACATACAGTATATAAAATGTCACTGATTGCTGTGAAGATCAGTCTTTATTGGTAGAACAGTTGCTGATAATAGATTATATTACAACAAACTTCATGTCTACAGCTTAAGGCCATGTCCACACGGTGCCGGATCTTTTCGAAAACAAAATTTTTTTCACCCCGCATAGAAAAAAATTCGGACAGCGCTTTCGAAAAAATCTCTGTTCACACGTAAACACATCAACACGTTTATAAGCAGAACAACTCTGAAAATCACCGGGGAGAGGACTGGGACTTGTGGAAATTCATGCTGTTCCTCCTGGAGGACGGCCTTCATCACAGAGTTCTCCCACCAGCAGACAGCGCTTCCCAGTCCAACCCAGAATGGCGTCTTAGGCGAGGAACGTGATTGAATGAATGAATAAAAGTATAAACTTTATGACTAATAAAGAAAGACACAGACAAACAAATGTTCACCTGTCAAGCAAGTTTATCAACGCATCTTCGATGTGGAGATGTTATTCGTCAGAAAATAGCCAGTTTTAGCTCTGTCCATTCTGTTGTATATGGAGAGATGGCTCACACACTGACGTCACAGCAGTTTTCGTCACAGGGACGCACCCCCGGATAGAAATGGCTTTGGATACAGTGTCCACACCACAATGCGTACCCAGCATTTTCAAAAAGTTGCGTTGTCATGTGGACAGAAGGCGTAACTGCAACAAAAAACTATCGTTTTCGAAAAGATCCGGCACCATGTGGACGGGACCTAATTGTAAACGAATGCACTGACCATAGATATCACTTATGGGGGTGGGAATGCAGGCCAGCCTCAGGATAGAACGGTTACTGCAGAAGATGTCTTTGATGGTGGTGCCACACAATGGGACATTGATGTGAAAGGTGAAGGATACGCCAATCAATGTGAAAGCAACAAACCAGGCCAGGGCGCAGGAGGTGTGCAGCCGAGCTGCTGTCATGATGGTGGGATACCTGAGAGGTTCACACACAGCAACATACCTGCAGAGAGAAATAAAGACACAGAAACCATCATTAGTTTTTCCGGACCTCAGCTCTGTTTTTGCTTCTAAGAGTTAACGATTCTATGATTGATGAAGAAGGTTGTCAGATGAAAGAATAAAAATCACAGCCATATCGACAAACATTTAACGCTCTGAAAAATAATAAGTACCAGAATCTAAACTTCAAAAGTGAGAAAAAATGTTGACATCTAGCAAATATTCTACTGTATCTCATTTGCAGATTTAAGATCACGAGCAAAATACTGTTTGACATTAGAGCAAGATCAGAACTCTCCTGTAATTAGTCTGGGTGTTTGTGTCAGTCTGCCATCTGTCGTGACCTTAAATGAAAGAACAATTACAGGACTAATTTTCTAGATGTGTTGATGTGCCTCTACCTGTCATAGGCCATCACAACCTGGATAGTCTGCAGTGTACTGCCATATAGGTGCAGACAGAAAGCCTGGGCGATGGCTGAGGCATAGGAAATCTTTTTCTGTCCTGTCAAGAACTGCATCATGAGGCGAGGCAGTGCCGCTGTGCCCCCCAGTAGGTCACAGGCTACCAGGTGACAAACCAGAACAAACATGGGTCTGTGAAGGTTCTTGTCTATGATAATGACAAATGCCACCACACCATTCCCCAGCAGCATTACAGTGAAGTAAATCAGAGCCAGGATGAAGAACAGAGAGCCGTATCCTGGTGGAACATCGAATCCCTCCAGCTCAAACACAATGGGCTGTTTGAGAGGAGTTAACCTAGTGATGTTCTCCATTAAAAAGCAGAATTGTTCTCTCAAGTACAATAAATTAAGACCCTCCAGACAGTTGATGTTTCAGACATCAGGTATCATCATCACTTTAGTTGAGTAACAAGTGTCTGTGAGTTAAATGCATCGATATGAAGGAAAGTAACATTCAGTTGGCAGTAAAACATGCAGCAGTTACTAAATAAATAGACATCTCAAAGTCATTCAACATTTCATTAGATATGTAAAGAAATGAGAACTAAAGGTGAGGTCTTCAGATCACAACATTAAAAAGACTTATGAAGAGACCAGAGCATCCTGTTCTGTCTCCTCCACAGAGCAATGATGCTCTGACTTGTTGAGGAGAGTGTGTTCACTTTTCAAGACTTCATGTTGTCTTCTCAGTGTCCATCAATCACACTGATCCATCCTCACAGTCAACGTCACCGCCCTCTGTGGTCCAAACCCAACATGGGACTGAAAGTTTCACTGTGAATTCAAATTGTGTTCTCTGTGGAATATGTCCTTTTTTCCAAATCACATGTTTGACTTTTGAGCACAGTTACTCCACAGAATTTTCTTGTGTTTATGTCCTTTTGTCACATGAATACATTTCTAATATACAAGAAAGAAAAATCATTTGGGCTGTAAAATGCTGAAACCAAGTATGCATGTTTTCTTACCATATGCTTGAAACATTTTCATATTTTAATTAACTTATATCTTAAGAAATTCAACACATTTAACTTTAACAAAGAGATCAATATCATTCATTGCCATCGCGTCTTGCGATGGACTCTATTTATGAGTATATTTTGGAAATGACAGGAAGTTGTGGGCATGTCGATTGTTGGATATGTTTGGTATTGCAATTTCTAACATTAACTCCAAATCATTTGTATTTCTATAGCTGTTTTATCTTCTGTAATAATTTAATAACTCAGGAAGACGTTGCAGCTTAACACCTTTAAAATCAAACCTTGAGATGATCACAGTGTTTTCCTTGATTTTGTTGGATTCAGGATGTCTGTTCTGTTCATAAATTATGTCAAGGCCATGTGAAAAAAATTCCCAATTTCATCATCAAAGTACAGACACTGGAGTCAAAGTTGTTTCAGATTCATCAAAATGTATTGAAATTTTGAAACTTCCAGAACCATGTTGTAAAATTAACAATAAAATAATTTCCACTGGTCATACATAAATAATCCACAGACCAAAGACAACCAATGTCAGCAACTTAAAACAAATGGCCTAAGACAACTGTGACAAACTCTGGCGTCAGACATTTAATGCTCTACTATTATTAGGAATATTTTGTTACCTTGATCTGTTGTAGGTGTGTGACCACAAATACAATGAAGAAGTTAAAAATCTCACTTCTTAAGGCTGCATTGCTTAATAAAATGCCTGAAAATGCTAGTACGTAGTTCTTTAATGACCAGTCCATAAATCATGGGGTTTATGACGGGTGGAACGATGATGAACTGGATGCCAAGGAATTTCTTGATGTTTTGGGAGAGTGAAGGGAACCTATGACTCAAGATCATGATCAGTGCTGCTACTCTGTAGATCACATAAACAATAATTTGTGGTGCACACGTCTTTAAGGCCTTTCTGTTGATGCTGCTGTTGCCTCTGTGCTGTTTTATAGAAGTACGAAGGATTCTGAAGTATGAAAAAGCAATGATCAGGAAAACGCTGGTACTCAAAAACCAAGTCATCGTCAGACCTAAAAGAACATTAAATTCATTTAAAGAAAAATTACAATTTAGTTCATGCAAACTTGTCACTTCATTCTATGCAGTATATGTATCAAGACTAGATCAATTATTGCTGTAATGATCAGAATTTTAATTGGCAGAACATTTGCTGATAATAGATTATATGACGATAAACTTCACGTCTACAGCCTAATTCTAAACAAATGCACTGACCATAGATATCATTTATGGGGGTGGGAATGCAGGCCAGCCTCAGAATGGGACGGTTACTGCAGAAGATGTCTTTGATGGTGGTGCCACACAATGGGACATTAATGTGAAAGGCGAAGAGCACACCAATCAGTATGAAAGCAACAATCCAGGCCAGGGCGCAGGAGGTGTGCAGCCGAGCTGCTGTCATGATGGTGGGATACCTGAGAGGTTCACACACAGCAACATACCTGCAGAGGGAAATAAAGACACAGAAACCATCATTAATTTTTCCAATCAGACATGTATTTTTGCAGGACCTCAGCTCTGGTTTTTCTTCTAACACTGTTACCAGATTGAAAAAAAATAAAAATCTCAGCCATGTCTGCAATTTTTCTAATCTCTGAAATCTAAAAAGTACCAATTTTTAGGTACTTTTCCTCATCAAAATATGAGGAAAAATTGTGACATCCATCAAATATTATATTGTAAATCATTTGGAGATTTAAGATCCAGTTACAAAATAATGTTGGACATTACAGGGAACAGCTGGAATATCCTGTAATTACTCTGGGTCTCTGGGTCATTCTGCCAATATTCATAACATTAAATGAAAAACAAAATCGGGGATAATTTTTCTAGATGTGTTGATGTGTTTCTATACCTGTCATAGGCCATCACACCCTGGATAGTCTGCAGTGCACCACCATACATGTGTAGACAGAAGGCCTGGACGAGGGCTGAGGCATAGGAAATCTTTTTCTGTCCTGTCAAGAACTGCATCATGAGGCGAGGCAGTGCCGCTGTGCCCCCCAGTAGATCACAGGCTACCAGGTGACAAACCAGAACAAACATGGGTCTGTGAAGGTTTTTGTCTATGATAATGACAAATGCCACCACACCATTCCCCAGCAGCACTACAGTGTAGTTAATCAGAGCCAGGATGAAGAGCAGAGAGCCGTATCCTGGTGGAACATCGAATCCCTCCAGCTCAAACACAATGGGCTGTTTGAGAGGAGTTAACCTAGTGATGTTCTCCATTAAAAAGCAGAATTGTTCTCTCAAGTACAATAAATTAAGACCCTCCAGACAGTTAATGTTTCAGACATCAGGTATCACCATCACTTTAGTTGTGTAACAAGTGTCTGTGAGTTAAATGCATCGATATGAAGAAAAAAAACATTCAGTTGGCAGTAAACCATGCAGCCATGCATAAATAAATAGACATCTCAAAGCCATTCAACATTTCATTAGATATGTAAAGAAATGAAAACTAAAGGTGAGGTCTTTAGATCACAACATTAAAAAGACTGTTATGAAGAGACCAGAGCATCCTGTTCTGTCTCCTCCACAGAGCAATGATGCTCTGACTTGTTGAGGAGAGTGTGTTCACTTTTCAAGACTTCATGTTGTCTTCTCAGTGTCCATCAGTCACACTGATCCATCCCCACAGTCAACGTCACCGCCCTCTGTGGTCCAAACCCAACATGGGACAGAAAATTTCACTGTGAATTCAAATTGAGTGCTCTGTAGAATATGTCCTTTTTTCCAAAATACATGCTTGACTTTTGAGCACAGTTACTCCACAGAATTTTTTGTGTTTATGACTTCTTCTCACATGAATACATTGCAAATATACAAAAGAAAAATCATTTGGGCTGTAAAATGCTGAAACCAAGTATGCATGTTTTCTTCCCATGTTGTTGAAACATTTTCATATTTTAATTAACTTATATTTTAAGAAATTCAACACATTTCACTTTAACAAAGAGATCAATATCATTCATTTTAGAGATGGACTCTATTTATGAGAATATTTTGGAATAGACTGGAGTCATAGCTGCTTCAAATTCATAAAAATGTTTTGAAATTTTAAAACTTCCAGAACCATGTTGTAAAATTAACAATAAAATAATTTTCACTGGTCATACATAAATAATCGACAGACCAAAGACAACCAATGTCAGCAACTTAAGCAAATGGCCTAAAAGACAACTGTGACAAACTCTGGCGGCTGCATCAGACACTTAATGCTCTACTACTATTAGGAATATTTTGTTACCTTGATCTGTTGTAGGTGCGTGACCACAAATACAATGATGAAGTTAAAAATCTCACTTCTTAAGGCTGCATTGCTTAATAAAATGCCTGAAAATGCTAGTATGTAGTTCTTTAATAACCAGTCCATAAATCATGGGGTTGATGACGGGTGGAATGATGATGAACTGGATGCCAAGGAATTTCTTGATGTTTTGGGAGAGTGAAGGGAACCTATGACTCAAGATCATGATCAGTGTTGCTATTTGGTAGATCACATAAACAATAATTTGTGGTGCACACGTCTTTAAGGCCTTTCTGTTGATGCCGCTGTTGCCTCTGTGCTGTTTTATAGAAGTACGAAGGATTCTGAAGTATGAAAAAGCAATAATCAGGAAAACGCTGGTACTCATAAACCAAGTCATCGTCAGACCTAAAAGAACATTAAATTCATTTAAAGAAAAATCACAATTTAGTTCATGCAAACTTGTCACTTCATTCTATGCAGTATATGTATCAAGACTAGATCAATGATTGCTGTAATGATCAGAATTTTGATCATAGATTATATGACGATAAACTTCATGTCTACAGCCTAATTCTAAACAAATGCACTGACCATAGATATCATTTATGGGGGTGGGAATGCAGGCCAGCCTCAGAATGGGACGGTTACTGCAGAAGATGTCTTTGATGGTGGTGCCACACAATGGGACATTAATGTGAAAGGCAAAGAGCACACCAATCAGTATGAAAGCAACAATCCAGGCCAGGGCGCAGGAGGTGTGCAGCCGAGCTGCTGTCATGATGGTGGGATACCTGAGAGGTTCACACACAGCAACATACCTGCAGAGGGAAATAAAGACACAGAAACCATCATTAATTTTTCCAATCAGACATGTATTTTTGCAGGACCTCAGCTCTGGTTTTTCTTCTAACACTGTTACCAGATTGAAAAAAAATAAAAAATCTCAGCCATGTCTGCAATTTTTCTAATCTCTGAAATCTAAAAAGTACCAATTTTTAGGTACTTTTCCTCATCAAAATATGAGGAAAAATTGTGACATCCATCAAATATTATATTGTAAATCATTTGGAGATTTAAGATCCAGTTACAAAATAATGTTGGACATTACAGGGAACAGCTGGAATATCCTGTAATTACTCTGGGTCTCTGGGTCATTCTGCCAATATTCATAACATTAAATGAAAAACAAAATCGGGGATAATTTTTCTAGATGTGTTGATGTGTTTCTATACCTGTCATAGGCCATCACACCCTGGATAGTCTGCAGTGCACCACCATACATGTGTAGACAGAAGGCCTGGACGAGGGCTGAGGCATAGGAAATCTTTTTCTGTCCTGTCAAGAACTGCATCATGAGGCGAGGCAGTGCCGCTGTGCCCCCCAGTAGATCACAGGCTACCAGGTGACAAACCAGAACAAACATGGGTCTGTGAAGGTTTTTGTCTATGATAATGACAAATGCCACCACACCATTCCCCAGCAGCACTACAGTGAAGTAAATCAGAGCCAGGATGAAGAGCAGAGAGCCGTATCCTGGTGGAACATCAAATCCCTCCAGCTCAAACACAATGGGCTGTTTGAGAGGAGTTAACCTAGTGATGTTCTCCATTAAAAAGCAGAATTGTTCTCTCAAGTACAATAAATTAAGACCCTCCAGACAGTTAATGTTTCAGACATGAGGTATCGCCATCACTTTAGTTGTGTAACAAGTGTCTGTGAGTTAAATGCATCGATATCCAGTCCAATCCAATCTTTATTTGTTAAGCACTTTACAACAACCACAGTCGACCAAAGTGCTGTACAGATGAATAAATAAAAAACAAACATTATAGATAAAAGACAAAATGGCTCAAATATTGTAAGTAAAATTAAGGATAAAAACAAAAGCATACAATCAGAGCAATAAAATAAGACATAATAAAATAAAATCCAATGTCTATCTAGGTGTTAAAAACCAAGGAGAAGAGGTAGGTTTTCACAAGCAATCTAAAAACGGACAGAGAAGAGGCCTGTCTGATTTGCTGAGGCAGATCATTCCATAATTTAGGAGATATGAAGGAAACAAACGTTCAGTTGGCAGTAAAACATGCAGCAGGTACTTAATAAATAGACATCTCAAAGCCATTCAACATTTCATTAGATATAGAAAAAAATGATAACTAAAGGTGAGGTCAAATGATCACAACATTATAAAGACTGATATGAAGAGACCAGAGCATCCTGTTCTGTCTCCTCCACAGAGCAATGATGCTCTGACTTGTTGAGGAGAGTGTGTTCACTTTTCAAGACTTCATGTTGTCTTCTCAGTGTTCATCAGTCACACTGATCCATCCCCACAGTCAATGTCACCGCCCTCTGTGGTCCAAACCCAACATGGGACTGAAAGTTTTACTGTAAATTCAAATTGAGTGTTCTGTGGAATCTGTCCTTTTTTTCCAAAATACATGTTCGACTTTTGAAAACAGGTGCTACACAGCATTCTTATTCTCACCTGAACACATTACAATGTAGAGTAGGAAAACCATTTGAGCTGTAAATACTGAAGCCAAGTACGCATGTTTTCCTCCCATTTGCTTGAAACATTTTCATTTTTAAATTCTTTATTTTAAGAAATTCAAGTCTTAACTTTAATGAAGAGATGAATATCATTCACTTTAGAGATGAACTCTCCTTTGAGAATATTTTGGAATAGACAGGAAGCTGTGGGCATGTGGATTGTTTGATATGTTTGGTTTTGAAATGTCAAAGTTAACCCCAAATCATTTGTATTTTCTTTGCATTTTTGTCTTATATAGTCATTTAATAACTCAGGAAGACCTTGCAGCCGAACACCTCTAGAATCAAACCTTGAGATGACCACAGTGTTCTTCCCATACTCTGGGATTCAGGGTGTCTCTTCTATTAGTAAATTATGTCAAGTCCATGTACAAAGTACAGACACTGGAGTCATAGCTGCCTCAAATTCACAAAAATGTATTGAAAATTTTACTTCAGGAAACGTGTTGTAAAATTAACAATAAAATAATTTCCACTGGTCATACATAAATAATCCACAGACCAAAGACAGCCAATATCAGCAACTTAAAGCAAATGGCCTAAAAGACAACTGTGACAAACTCTGGCGGCTGCATCTGTTGCCCGCCTCTGCTAGGGGTCAGAGAGCGGGTGACCAGAGTCTGTAAAATGTCTGTAAAATGTATAAAACAAACACACAGGCTCTGTTTATGTTGCTCCGTTCACCGCTGGATTTATTCTCAGACATCTCAGCAGGAACGGAGCAGATAATGATCCCCAAACCCGTACGCGCCCTCTCGCGGCCTGGATGTGAAACAGCAACCACACTGAAACCAAAATACCAATGTAAAACAACGTTTGTTACATTAAGTGAACATAAATGGAATGCCTCAAAATGGAAAGCCTTTGTAATGGACTTAACTAAAATTAAAAAATATAATGGGGGGGTAACTTTTCTATTTCCAACCCGCTGGATGGAGCTTAATGCCGTGTTGTCTCATTTGACGGAGTACCAGTCTGAGGTGGTTGACATGCTCGTCAAAGGTCTTAGAGTAGCATAAGATGTCGTCTAGGTATGGCACGCAGCATTCATCCCTAAGGCCCTCCAACACCCCTTCCATACACTGCTGAAATGCGGCAGGTGCATTTGTAAGCCCGAATGGTATACACACCCATTCGTAGAGCCCCCAGGGGGTGCTGAAGGCAGTGAGGTGTCTAGATTCTTCACTCACAAACCCCTGATGATAAGCACTGCCTTGATCCAGTATCAAGAACCATGAGTGGCCTCCCAAGCTGTCCAGTAGATCCTGGATCCGTGGCAAGTGGTGACGGTCAGGTATGGTCTTACGATTCAGTTCGCGAAAGTCAACACACAGTCGCAGGCTCTGGTCTTTCTTGCGCACGCACACCACAGGAGAGGAATTAGCTGATGTTGACTTCCGAACCCAGCCTCTCTCCAAAAGTTTTTGTACGTATTCTTTGACCTCCTTATATAAGGGTTTTGGGATGGAGTTGTAATTCCTCTGAACCGGGTTGTCGTCTACTGTGTTGACCCTCAGCCTTAAATCAGGAATACAGCCAATATCACCCTCTTCACTACCGAACACACCAGATTCCTCATAGAGCATTTGACGAGCGACTTTCTGTTCACCCTCACTTAGATGGTCCAGTTCTACGGGTGGGTGCCATTTGTCATTTGCGTCCATGTGCTCAGACTCAGAGGCAGCATTTGCTCGCGTTGCACACACAAGAGTGTCACTATCTTGTTTGATTTGTGCCTGGGGAGCAGAGACAATACTCACAGGTTTGAGGTCTCTCATTTCTTCAATGAAACCCAGAACTGTTTTGGGGGGCAGGAAGATGTCATGTAGCGTCGAGTTCTGTATTGGGACTCTCACCGTCTTTGAGGCACCGGCTGGCACATCAACAAGGGCAGGAAACAGCTCCAACCCTTCTGGTAAACTGCCCTCCACTGTTGGCTCGAATAACATAGTCCCCCCTTCTGACAATGTTCTGAGGCGACATTTGACCTCACAGATTTGCCCCCTTTGCACCGTAAGCCCCCTCTTCCTACTTTCAACACTGGATTTACTGGTACTTCCTCAATTGACATATCATTGATAGTAGACACGAGCGTTTGGACGGTATGTCTCAGGATACTCATGGCTTCTGACAGTAAATCCAATAAACTAATGTCGTTTGGCTGTTCATCATTTTCCATGATAATCTCCTTGATCACGTTAAACCCTATCAGTGGGTTAATAGCACAACTCTGACTCACCAGCATCTGTACATGTATTGCGACACTTCCATGCTTTTGACTTTTCATCTCAAAAAGGACCTCAATTCTCCCATCAAATGGTACAGCTGTCCCGTTAGCGGCTGTTATTTTTAGTGGGATGTCTGACAGGAGACTTTCGAGGGGTTGGCCTTTGACATTAGGCAACGCTTCTTCCACCCAGGATGTTCCTGCCATACTGACTTGTGCTCCACTATCCAGTAACACCTGAGCTTTGACCCCATTTAAATAGCAGCTAAGCATGCATCTTCCACCAATCAGCCTGGCTATGTGCTTTCCTTTGACTGTACAGTGACGGTTTGGTGACTGGGTTGTTGGAGGTGTTTTCTTTGTAGACCGGGGATTTGCTGTGACAGGGGACTCCATACTTGCTAGGCTCACTGGTGGTCCCTCCCCAGTGACCTCGTTCGGTTTCCCGACTGGTTGTTTTTCAGGAGGCAACCAATTGCTCGGTGTCCCTCTTGTCCACATCGAAAACAGTGGTTGCAGCTGTCATTCCTTTGTGCTACACACTGCTGGCACTTGCCTTTAATGTCTGGCTTAGGGGACTGTTTCAGGTGTGATAGGGTGGAAGAGGTGTTCTCTGGGGTTACACTCTTTACAGGGGTGAGCGCTTTCTCTAGGCTCTTAGCTAAGGAGGAAACCTGGGCGGTGAGCTCATGTATGGCGGTATTAGCTTGGACTTCCGCCTGTATTTGAAAATCATCTTGTCTCTCTCTGTCCTGCTGTGCTGCACTGATACTGACTGTTTTTTGTTTGTGTGTGTAACCCAAACGACTTTGCCTCTCTGTTTCCTCACTCACTGACATGGTTATAATTTTTAAGAAGTAATCATCGGTAGCACTCATATTTGAGATGTGGGGTTTGATATCCCGTCTGACATAAGAGTACTTCTCGTTCATACCCTGGTAAAGTGAATGAAGGAACACACCTAGTTTGCTGTCATACTGAAATCCTGCACTTTGTTTGGAAGCAAACAGTACACGTTGTTTCAATCCCATTAGCCTATACATAAACTGCTGTGGGCTTTCTCCGTCATTTTGTTTTGCTGAGCTCCTGGAATAATTCCGCACTGCTTTTATCCCTAAGGTGTGCTCTAAGGAAACGCTTTAGCTCAGCGACGGTCAGGCTGTCTTTGGTAGTCAGCATGTCTTTAAAAGTACCAGGTTTAATTATCTTTAGCACTGTTCTAATAATCTCCGCCTCTGTGAACCTTTCAGCAAGACCTTCATCAATTTGTTTACACAGATTATTAAAACTCAAATCAGAATCAGAATCAGAAATTTGACCACCATGAATCTTCTACTCTCTGCACGGCAGGAATGCGGCGACATCGGATAATTTGACCAATCCCGTTACCTGGTCGGCAACCGCTGCTGTGGTTTTGCTCGGGGCTGCTACAGCTATTGACTCAGTCTCTGGCACCAGTTCAAGGTCCTCTTCTTCAGACTCCAGGCCATGTCCACCCGATGTGTGCACATGTCCATCAGCAGCAGCATGACCTTGAGAAGTTGCATCCGCGGTCACTGCCTGGGGAACTTGCAGTTCATGCATGAGGTCATTGAAAGCAAGCAGGCTGGCCATCTCTTGGTCCTCTTGGCTTCTCACACGTTTACTTCTCAAAAAGTCAACGATGAAGTCGAAGAGTTCCTCTTCGGTCGATTCCTTGCCTGGCACCTCTTCTTCCGCCTCGTCCTGGCATGACGTTGCAAGCTTGTGGAGTACGTCTTTGTTGCAGGAGCTGGTCAGCTAGTGTAGCTGTTGCTGTATTTCCCAACGCAGTTCTCGTAGCACAGTCATCTCTGGACACGTGCAGTCTGTTGCTTCATTCACTGGCTAGCATCCTGTGGTTCTGGGATAATTAGCACCAACCCACCAGGAAGTGCAATCCCGGACGAGCCCCCAAATTGTTGCCCGCCTCTGCTAGGGGTCAGAGAGCGGGTGACCAGAGTCTGTAAAATGTCTGTAAAATGTATAAAACAAACACACAGGCTCTGTTTATGTTGCTCCGTTCACCGCTGGATTTATTCTGAGACATCTCAGCAGGAACGGAGCAGATAGTGAACCCCAAACCCGTACGCGCCCTCTAGCGGCCTGGATGTGAAACAGCAACCACACTGAAACCAAAATACCAATGTAAAACAATGCAAACGTTTGTTACATTAAGTGAACATAAATGGAATGCCTCAAAATGGAAAGCCTTTGTAATGGACTTAACTAAAATTAAAAAATATAATAGGGGGGGTAACTTTTCTATTTCCAACCCTCTACACATCAGACACTTAATGCTCTACTACTATTAGGAATATTTTGTTACCTTGATCTGTTGTAGGTGCGTGAGCACAAATAAAATGATGAAGTTAAAAATCTCACTTCTTAAAGCTGCATTGTTTAATAAAATGCCTGAAAATGCTAGTACGTAGTTCTTTAATGACCAGTCCATAAATCACAGGGTTGATGGCTGGTGGGACGATGATGAAAAGAATGCCGATGAATTTCTTGATGTTTTGGGAGAGTGAAGGGAACCTATGACTCACGATCATGATCAGTGTTGCTACTCGGTACATCACATAAACAATAATCTGTGGTGCACACGTTTTTAAGGCCTTTTTATTGATGCTCCTGGTGCCTCTGCGTTGTTTTACTGAAGTATGAAGGATTCTGATGTATGAAAAAGCAATGATCAGGAAAACGCTGGTACCCAAAAACCAAGTCATCGTCAGACCTAGAAGAACATTAAATTAATTAAAAAATATCATAATTCACTTTATGTAAACCTTTCACCTCATTCTACACTGTAAATACAGCATATAAAATGTCACTGATTACTGTGAAAAGATCAGTCTTTATTTGTAGAACATTTTCTAATAATGGGTTATATAACAATAAACTTCATGTCTACATTCTATGGACATGTCCACATGTAGCCAAATCTTTTCGAAACATAATTTTTTTTCACCCCGCGTAGAAAAAAATTCAGCGTTTTCAAAACAATCTCCGTTCACACGTAAACACATAAATGCATTTATCTACAAATTTATAAGCGGAACAACTCCGAAAATGAAAGGAGGGAGGACTGATACGTATGGAAATTCATGTCCTTCCTCCTGGAGGACGACCTCCATCACAGAGTTCTCCCAACGGCAGGTGGCGCGCCCAGGTCTGACCCAGAACTGGCGTCGGTGTCTTTGGCGAGGAACGTGATTGAATGAATGAATTAATAAATAAATCAATTTATAAACTTCATGACTGATAAAGAAAGACACAAACAAACAAATATCTGTCAAGCATGTTTATCAGCGCGTCTTCGACGTGGAGCTGTTATACATTAGAAAATAGCTGATTTAAGCTCCGTCCATTCTGTTGTATATGAAGAGATGGCTCACACACTGATGTCACAACGGTTTTCGTCGCAGGGACACACCCCCGGATAGAAAAGGTTTCGGATGCAGTGTCCACACGACAATGCGTACCCAGCATTTTCAAAAAGTTGCGTTTTCGTTGCGGATATCTGCGTTTTCATGTGGACAGAAAGCATAACCGTACCAAAAAACTTGTGTTTTCGAAAAGATTCGGCACCGTGTGGATGGGACCTAATTGTAAACGAATGCACTGACCATAGATATCACTTATGGGGGTGGGAATGCAGGCCAGCCTCAGGATAGAACGGTCACTGCAGAAGATGTCTTTGATGGTGGTGCCACACAATGGGACATTGATGTGAAAGGTGAAGGATACGCCAATCATTACGAAAGTAACAATCCAGGCCAGGGCGCAGGAGGTGTGCAGCCGAGCTGCTGTCATGATGGTGGTATACCTGAGTGGTTCACACACAGCAACATACCTGCAGAGAGAAATAAAGACACAGAAACCATCGTTAGTTTTTCCAGTCAGACATGTGATTTTGCAAGACCTTAGCTCTGTTTTTGCTTCTAAGAGTTAACGATAATATAATTGTCAGATGAAAGAATAAAAATCACAGCTCCATCTACGAACATTTAACGCTCTGAAAAATAATAAGTACCAGACTCTAAACTTCAAAAGTGAGAAAAAATATTGACATCCAGCAAATATTCTACTGTAACTCATTTGCAGATTTAAGATCACGAGCAAAATACTGTTTGACATAACAGCAAGAACATAACTCCTGTAATCAGTCTGGGTGTTTGTGTCAGTCTGCTATCAGTCGTGACCTTAAATGAAAGAACAATTACAGGACTAATTTTCTAGATGTGTTGATGTGCCTCTACCTGTCATAGGCCATCACAACCTGGATAGTCTGCAGTGTACTGCCATATAGGTGCAGACAGAAGGCCTGAACGATGGCTGAGGCATAGGAAATCTTTTTCTGTCCTGTCAAGAACTGCATCATGAGGCGAGGCAGTGCCGCTGTGCCCCCCAGTAGATCACAGGCTACCAGGTGACAAACCAGAACAAACATGGGTCTGTGAAGGTTCTTGTCTATGATAATGACAAATGCCACCACACCATTCCCCAGCAGCACGACAGTGAAGTAAATCAGAGCCAGGATGAAGAACAGAGAGCCGTATCCTGGTGGAACATCGAATCCCTCCAGCTCAAACACAATGGGCTGTTTGAGAGGAGTTAACCTAGTGATGTTCTCCATTAAAAAGCAGAATTGTTCTCTCAAGTACAATAAATTAAGACCCTCCAGACAGTTGATGTTTCAGACATCAGGTATCATCATCACTTTAGTTGAGTAACAAGTGTCTGTGAGTTAAATGCATCGATATGAAGGAAACAAACATTCAGTTGGCAGTAAAACATGCAGCAGTTACTTAATAAATACACATCACAAAGCCATTCAACATTTCATTAGATATGTAAAGAAATGAGAACTAAAGGTGAGGTCTTCAGATCACAACATTAAAAAGACTGTTATGAAGAGACCAGAGCATCCTGTTCTGTCTCCTCCACAGAGCAATGATGCTCTGACTTGTTGAGGAGAGTGTGTTCACTTTTCAAGACTTCATGTTGTCTTCTCAGTGTCCATCAGTCACACTGATCCATCCTCACAGTCAACGTCACCGCCCTCTGTGGTCCAAACCCAACATGGGACTGAAAGTTTCACTGTGAATTCAAATTGTGTTCTCTGTGGAATATGTCCTTTTTTCCAAAACACATGCTTGACTTTTGAGCACAGTTACTCCACAGAATTTTCTTGTGTTGTCTTCTTCTCACGTGAATACATTGCAAATATACAAAAGAAAAATCATTTGGGCTGTAAAATGCTGAAACCAAGTATGCATGTTTTCTTCCCATGTGCTTGAAACATTTTCATATTTTAATCAACTTATATTTTAAGAAATTCAACACATTTAACTTTAACAAAGAGATCAATATCATTCATTTGAGAGATGGACTCTATTTATGAGAATATCTTGGAATAGACTGGAGTCATAGGTGCTTCAAATTCATAAAAATGTATTGAAATTTTAAAACTTCCAGAACCATGTTGTAAAATTAACAATAAAATAATTTCCACTGGTCATACATAAATAATCGACAGACCAAAGACAACTAATGTCAGCAACTTAAGCAAATGGTCTAAAAGACAACTGTGACAAACAACTGTGACAAATACAATGATGAAGTTAAAAATCTCACTTCTTAAAGCTGCATTGTTTAATAAAATGCCTGAAAATGCTAGTACGTAGTTCTTTAATGACCAGTCCATAAATCATGGGGTTTATGACGGGTGGAACAATGATGAACTGGATGCCAAGGAATTTCTTGATGTTTTGGGAGAGTGAAGGGAACCTATGACTCAAGATCATGATCAGTGCTGCTACTCTGTAAATCACATAAACAATAATTTGTGGTGCACACGTCTTTAAGGCCTTTCTGTTGATGCTGCTGTTGCCTCTGTGCTGTTTTATAGAAGTACGAAGGATTCTGATGTATGAAAAAGCAATAATCAGGAAAACGCTGGTACCCAAAAACCAAGTCATCGTCAGACCTAGAAGAACATTAAATTCATTTAAAAATATCATAATTCACTTTATGTAAACCTTTAACCTCATTCTACACTGTAAATACAGCATATAAAATATCACTGATTGCTGTGAAGATCAGTCTTTATTAGTAGAACATTTTCTGATAATGGGTTATATAACAATAAACTTCATGTCTACATTCTATGGACATGTCCACATGTAGCCAAATCTTTTTGAAACATAATTTTTTTTTCACCCCGCATAGAAAAAAATTCAGCGTTTTCAAAACAATCTCCGTTCACACGTAAACACATAAGTGCATTTATCTACAAATTTATAAGCGGAACAACTCCGAAAATGACAGGAGGGAGGACTGTTACGTGTGGAAATTCATCACAGAGTTCTCCCAACGGCAGGCGGCGCGCCCAGGTCTGACCCAGAACTTGCGTCGGTGTCTTTGGCGAGGAATGTGATTGAATGAATGAATTAATAAATAAATCAATTTATAAACTTCATCACTGATAAAGAAAGACACAAACAAACAAATATCTGTCAAGCATATTTATCAGCGCGTCAGTTACTTAATAAATACACATCTCAAAGCCATTCAACATTTCATTAGATATGTAAAGAAATGAGAACTAAAGGTGAGGTCTTAAGATCACAACATTAAAAAGACTGTTATGAAGAGACCAGAGAATCCTGTTCTGTCTCCTCCACAGAGTAACAATGCTTTGACTTGTTGAGGAGAGTGTGTTCACTTTTCAAGACTTCATGTTGTCTTCTCAGTGTCCATCAGTCACATTGATCCATCCCCAAAGTCAACGTCACCGCCCTCTGCGATCCAAACCCAACCTGGGACTGAAAGTTTTACTGTGAATTCAAATTGAGTGCTCTATGGAATATCTTCATTACCCCGTCCTGAAGGCCTTCTACAGGGGTGCGGTGGAGAGCATCCTCACCACCAGCATCACCGTGTGGCACGGCAGCTGCTCTGCAGCAGACAGGAAAGCTCTGCAGAGGGTGGTGAATGCTGCACAAAGGACTGTAGGGGGTGGCCTATCTACCACCACAGAAATCTACATGAGTAGGTGTAGAAGGAGGGCCACCCACATCATGACAGACCCCACCCACCCAGCACACTGTCTGTTCCAACCCCTCCCCTCAGGCAGGAGACTACAGAGCGTCCGGAGCAGGACCAGCAGGCTGAGAAACAGCTTCTTCCCAGAGGCTGTTAGACAGCTGGACTCCTGTTGTGCTCTGTGGTCAACCTCACGATGCCCTGTGTGTCACCACAGACACACGGGGATTTGATGCAATATGGTGCTTCATCTGGTGCAGCCATTGCGATTGGCTGCTCAGCTCTGTTGGGTGACAGTGACGTATGATGCCCACTGAATGCGGAAGCTGCTGCGGTGCGGATTTTAAACTTTTTCGACCAAACGGATGACGCTACACACATAAAATTTATTTTTTCTTCTATTTTTCATAATGATGAATATGTCACTTAAAATTAACTTTACTGTCCCTTTAAGCTGCTGCATTGTAAATAAATTTTTGCTGTTCAGACACTTTACAATTTACACTTTACACTTTATATATCTAGCATTCTTAACTTTTCTCTGTTCTCTTTCTTATTTATCTTACATTTTTAACCCCTTTTTTTCCCTTGTTTTTCTTAACTTATCTTATTTATCAACCGGGCTTACTGGGACCTTCAGAGATGTATTTCGTACTGTCATATGTGAAAACGTGTGTCAGCATGACAAGAAAAGACTCTGATTCTCTGATTAACTGTCACACCCGCAACTCCACAACTTACAAAAGGAAGCTATTGTGTTAAATACAACCACAGATGATGAGAGTAAATGGAATATACCAAAGTTTGTTGGGTATTTACACCAGTAGAACACAGGAATATTCCCGATATCTTAAACAAAAGAGAATACTTCATGCAATGAAATAAATGATCCTGCAATGTACTTGACAGAAGTAAAGTGATGTGAATAGAGTGGTGATAAAATTTGCATCTGGATGGTTACACACGAGGAACAGGAGTCATACACATTTAATAGACAGTGGAAAGGTCATAAGAATATACATTACATCTCAAATTTTATTGTTAAAAGTAGCATTTACAGTGATAATGTAATTGCATGCAGCACAGAAAGATACATCATCAAGAAGTTATCAGGAATACAATAATGAAGGTAGAATTCTCATTTTTTGTGAGTAACTTTGCTAAAATGCTTGATGATGCTTTCACGTAGCTCCTTACTGGCCAGTCCATAGATAATGGGGTTAACCGCTGGTGGAATGATGATGAACAGAATGCTTAGGAATTTATTAATATTTTGTGAGGCTGAGGGAAACCTGTAAGTCACAACTATGACCAGCACTGCTACTTTGTGGATTAGATAAACAGCAATGTGTATCGCACATGTTCTAAAGGCCTTGCTGTTGATGCTGGTTCCAGTTCGTCGTCGTTTTCCAGAGGCATGAAGGATTCTGAAGTAGGAAAATGCAACAATCAGGAAGACACTTATACTCACGAACCACGTTATGAACAGACCTAAAAACAAAGAAATAAAAGTTATTTTTTCATTTAAGTTTCATGTAAACCGTCAAAAAACTCCATATTTACTGCTTTATTCTAAACAAATGCACTCACCATAGATATTATTCATGGGGGTGGGACTGCAGGCCAGTGCCAAGATAGAGCGGTTGCTGCAGAAGACGTCTTTAATGGTGGTTCCACAGAGCTCAACGTTAATGTGGAAGGCGAAGAGCACGCCAATCAACACCAGAGCGATGATCCAAGCCACAGCGCAGTAGGTGTGCAGCCGAGCTGACGTCATGATGGTGGAATACCTGAGTGGTTCACACACAGCAAAATACCTGAAGAGAGAAATAAAGACATAGAAAGTAACATTAGGTTGTTGTTTTTTTTCATTCAACAACGTAGTTTTACAGGACCTCGGGTCTTTAAATCAGAAAAAGTATGGCACTTATTCAGTCTACTCAATTATAAAGCCATGAAGCCAAACCTTTTTTTAAAACTTAAAAGATAATAAATCAGGTAGTCAGACTGCTGAAAGATTGTTTTACGTGACAAAACATTCCATGTCCATACAGGTTGAGAAAACGGGCTAAATTTAATAGAAATGAAAAGATCAAGGGTTATATTGAATTTTGAAACCTATAGTTTTTTTTTTAATCAAATATGACAAATTATTTGTTAAAGAGATTATTAAAGTAATTTTTTAATAATTTCCACTTTCTTTTGAAAAATTTACTTTTAGAAAGAAACATGACACCAAGTTTTTAGAGCAGTAGAGCAGTCACAAGCAGGAGACAGAGAGCGACAGAGAAAGAGTGAGGAAAGCAGAAAGCCCCCAACGGGCATTGGATTAAATCTTTGCCTTGTTCTCTGGTTGTTGCCAGTCCCATTACTGCAGATACATACTGTATATGCTCCTGGCTAACCTTCCTCACTTATTTCAACTCTGAAACTGACGTAACCAAAGGGCCAGAGTCCACAAAACCAGGAACACCAGAAACATCTTTGCAGGACCATTCAGGACAATTTTATAAAGGTGTACATTTAGTATTTCCAATTGTGTTTAAAAAGTTTGTATGCATTGTTTTGCATGTGCAACTAAAAAACTCTGGTACCAAGTTAAAAAGTTTTTGGATTGGAACGTAAGGTTAACTTCTGCAGGAGTGGGTTATGAAAGGCTTTATTTAAATAACATTTATTTAAATTATTTAAATAAAATACATCACAAATAATGACATCACAAAAATATATGTGAACGCAAGACTCAATTTTTCGATGTTTTGATGTGTTTCCATACCTGTCATAGGCCATTGTTCCCAGAATAGTCTGCATTGCAGCTCCATACGTGTGAACAGACAAGGCCTGGGCGAGCGCTGAGGCGTAGCGGATCCTTTTCTGTCCTGTCAGGAACTGCACCATGAGGCGAGGCAGCATTGCTGTGCCCCCCAGTAGATCACAGGCTACCAGGTGACAGACCAGGATAAACATGGGTTTATGAAGGTTCTTGTCTATGATGATGACAAATACCACCACACCATTCCCCAACAGCACTACAATGAAGTTAATCAGAGCCAAGATGAAGAACAGAGAGCCGTATCCTGGTGGAACATCGAATCCCTCCAGCTCAAACACAATGGGTTGTTTGAGAGGAGTTAACCTAGTGATGTTCTCCATGCAAAGCAGAACCGTTCTGTCAACAGGTCAGTCAGATAATGTTTCAGACATCATGTTTCATCATCACTTTACATCCATAACGTGTTAAATGCATCAATGTGAAATGAAGCAACAGTTCAGTTTGCAGTAAGACATGCAGCAGTTACTTCATGAACAGACATCTCAGGGCAATTCAACATTTCATTACTTATATAAAGAGATGAGGTCTAATGATCCCAACATTATAAAGCCTCTTATGATGAGACCAGAGCATCCTGTCCTGTCTCCTCCACAGAGCAATGATGCACTGACTTGTTGAGGAGAGTCTGTTTACTTTTCATTACTTTATGTTGTCTATCTATCAGTCACACTGATCCGTCCCCACAGTCAACATCACTGCCCTCTGAGGGCCAAACTCACCATGGGACTGATAGACCAGAAACCAAAACACAAGTAATTACATCCCTGTTGTTGGATGTTCAGATCTTCATATCTTGTGTTATAACATCAGGCACTGTCTTCACAATGAAGCTACTCATTTGCCTGTCTTCATTTCCATGTATATTTTGAGTTTTCAGACCTCAAAACTTTGGGACAGTAATTTTTTCGTGAAATAGTTTTACTTTTATGTGATAACATAGTTTACTAAATTTATCATTTTTTAGTTATTCAACCTGTTTACCATTGAGGAAGTGAATGTTTTCATCACAGTAAGAAGCCAATGATTTCAAAGTTACAATATAAACTGTCTTAACCAAGGAGTGACCCAGAAGCAGAGCAGAGGCAATGATGAAAGGAATCAATGATCTTTATTGAAAACCAAGCTGTGGAAGGGTAACTGAAGTAGTGAGTGCAAGGAAGTGGGGAATCCAGGGAAATCTGAAAGTCTGTGATCTGTTGTTCTGAGAGTCCATGAGCGTGTCTAGAAAGCGAGGCTGGACATTGATGGCAGGAGAGTTTGACAGGATGGCACGTGTACTACAGAACAATCATCCAGCACCAAAACACAGATTGAACTGGCATAAGAGCAGGGGAGCTAACTACAAATTGGTGGCAGGTTTAATGGAAGATAGCGTGCCAGCCATCTCCTGGAAAGCCACACCCAGAAAACAGAAACATCCACACAAGAAATCCAGGCCTTTCCTAAAAGGCGCAAGCCAGCAATAGCTTGAGTTAGGACTTAAAAAATAAAATGCATAATCACCTCATTGAATCTGAATTTGTTGAATGTCTGTTGTTAATAGATGTCATTGAACAACAAACTTCATGGCTATACTTTAATTCTGAACAAATGTGCTGACTATAGATATCATTTTTGGGGGTGGGGCCACAGGCCAGCCTCAGGATGGCAGAGTTCCGGCAATAGATGTGTCTGATATTTGTGCCACACAACGGGACATTAATGTGGAAGGTGTTGGGCATGCTGTTAACAGTGCCTTTAAAAACTCATACAAAAGCAAATACTGACTTCTGGACAAGCTTTTTGTCACTGCATGTCTGTATCAGGATGTTGTTGGGAACTTGGAGATGGGTACATTAGGTTTTCTAAAGCATCTTTGACTTCCATCGCTTCCAAAAGGAAGCTGTTGTGTTTCGAGTGGTCATAGTTGATGATAGGAGATAAAGGATACTGAAGTTGTTGGGATTGGCCATATTACTTTTACACCTCAGAAGTGGTTGGAAACACAATGATGATTTCTTACTTTCTGTAATAACATTGTATGCAAAGATGCTTGATGATACTTTCACATAGTTCTTTGCTGGCCAGTCCAAAGATAACGAGGTCCATTACTGGTGGAATGACGACAAGCAGCATGCTGAGGAATTTTTTGTTATTATGGGAGACTGAGGGGAACCTATAACTTACAATTATGACCAGCCCTGCTATTTGGTAGATGAGATAAAGGGTAATGTGTATCGCACATGTTCTAAAGGCCCTGCTGTTGGTGCTGCTTCCAGAAAGAACATCTCAGACCAATTCAACATTTCATTACATATATAAAGAAATGAGAACTAAAGGTGAGGGCTAATGATCACAACATTAAAAAGGCTGTTATGAAGAGACCAAAGCATCCTATTCTGTCTCCTCCACAGAGCAATGATGCTCTGACTTGTTGAGGAGAGTGTGTTCACTTTTCGAGACTTAATTAGTCTCTCAGTGTCCGTCAGTCAAACTGATCCATCCTCACGATCAAAGTCACCGCCCTCTGAGGTCCAAACCCAACATGGGACTGAAAGTTTGACTGTAATTTCAAAGTCAGTTCTCTGTGTAATACGTTCTTCTTAACAGAACAGAGTTTGACTTTTGAACACAACAACTTCTACACAGAATCCACTTGTATGTGTGTTTTTTTAACCTGACTACGTTAGTTTGTTGCCGTCGTTTTAGGATAGCAATTAAACACAGATAATTACAACCCTGTTGTTGGATGTTCAGATGTTCAGGTCTCGTTATCTTCTTTTCAAACTTCTGTGTCACCACATCGGGCACTGTCTTCATGATGATGCTACACTTTTGTCTATTTTCATTTCAGTATATACACTGCCAAAAGTATTTGCTCAGCTATTCAAATCATTGACTTCAGGGGTTCCAATTACTTCCATATTCACAAATGTATAAAATCAAGCACCTACTGTAGGCACTCAGATTTTTTATCAAACATTTGTGAAAGAATGGATCGCTCTCAGGAGCTCAGTGAATTCCAGTACTTTGCAATGATAGATTGCCATCTGTGCAGTAAGTCCAGCCATGAAATTCCTTCACTACTAAATATTCCCAATTATTTTAGTGGTACTATAACAAAGTGGGATGGATTGAAATAAACAGCAACTCAAGCACAAAGTGCCACATAAAGTCACAGAGTGGGGTCAGAGAATGCTGAGGTGCGTAGTGCACAGAGGTTGCCAACTTTATGCAGAGTCCGTAGCTACAGATCTCTAAACCCCCTGTCATCCTCAGAATAGCTCAAGAACAGTGTGTAGAAAACTTCATGGAATGGGTTTCCATGGCTGAGTAGCTGCATCTGAGCCTCACATCACCAAGCACATTGCAATGGTATAAAACATGCCACCACTAGACTCAGTGGAGATGTGTTCCCCAGAGTCATGAATCACACTTTTCCATCTGGCAATCTGATGGACAGCATTTGCCAGGAGAAAAGCACTTGTCTAACTGTATTGTGCCAATGCCTCAGCATAGCAAAATATTTTGGACAATTTCATGTTCCTAACTTTGTGGGAACATTGGACACGATCCCTTTCTCTTCCAACATGACTACACATCAGTGCACAAAGCAAGGTCTATGAAGATATTTATAGGCAAAATTAGAGTTTGGAGAACAGAGTTCTGACCTCAATCTGATAGAACACTTTTGGGATGAATTAGAGTAGAGACTGAGAGCCAGGCCTCTCGTAGAACCTCAGTGTCAAACCTCACAAATGAGCTTCTGGAAGAATGGTCATAATTTCCTATAATTTCCAATTTCCTATAAGGCCTTCCTAGAAATGTTGAAGCTATTAAACTGCAAAGGGTGAACCAACATCAGATCCAATCCATTTTGTTTGAGTAGACAGTCAAGGGAATACTGCTGATAATATAGTAAATTTTAAGTTTTCAGACTTTAACTTTTGGTACAATAATTTTTGCAATGAAATAGTTTCCTTTTCATGTTTTACTTTTTTTTTTTTTTTTTTTAGTTATTCAACCTGTTTACCATCTTCATAAGATAATGTGCGCAAGCCCATTAAAGGATATGTTAATGTCAGTTTTGAATTAGATTTTTCAAGAGAATTGTCACTATGACACCATCGTTTTCATCTTGTCTTGTGGCTGATGTCTGATATAAGCAGAAAGTAGTCTTTAAACAATAACTTTGCTCATAAAAAGTAAAACATTTATTAACCGTTATTTTTATTTACTTATTCAGTTTATTTCTTTTCTTTCCGAATATGCTATTCCAGCAGAATTCACTTTCATCACATTTGCTACATCAGCAACATCCAATAAAGATTGAAGGTATTATTATGTATAATTATCCTGTCAGTACAAGATATTAAGGGAGAAATAGAAGACAAGTTTATTGTTACTGCATGTGTGGTGTCCACCAACACAACACTCATGTACATGGTTACAAAAGACTCAACAACTACAAAAAATATTGTGTTTGTCAGAAAATACCATACACTCTGCAAATATAGTGTGCTATGAATGTTTTCAGTGCGTCAGGAAAAGCAATGTAACTGCAGAGCAGCAAATACATAAGACATTTTTTTCTCATCAAAAATTGACTTTACAAGATCTCATCTCTTCTGTTTGTCAGTTTCCATTAACTTATTCATTTACTATTCATCTTCTTAAAGACGAGAAGAGCATACATTCTCTGTTGCGTCCGTCTATGTCAGTGATCCCCAATCACCGGGTCGCGACCAGGTACATTGGGTACCGGGCAGCACAGAGCGTTTGACTTTCTTTTTTTTTTTATGGATTACCAGTCTAAAGATGTTTTATTTTGAAAAGTGATGTCTGTACAGGGGCGGCACGGTGGCGCAGTGGGTAGCGCTGTCGGGTTCGAGTCCCGCTCTGTGTGGAGTTTGCATGCTCTCCTCGTGTCTGCGTGGGTTCTCTCCGGGTTCTCCGGCTTCCTCCCACCTCCAAAAACATGCGCTTCAGGTTGATTGGCCGGTCCCAAATTGACCGTAGGAGTGAGTGTGTGCGTGAGTGATTGTTTGTTTCTATGTGGCTCCGCGGTACACTGGTGTCGTGCCCGGAGTGTCCTCCGCCTCACGCCCTGAGACTGCCTGGATAGGCAACGGCTCCCCCGCGACCTGCGTAAGAGGATTAAGCGGGTTGAGAAAATGAATGACTGACTGAATGTCTGTACGGAATGACGCACAGACGAATACATACATCTGTCCTGTTTGACAGGTCTCGGTCACATGACAGGTTATCAGCCATTACCCCTAAATTAAGCGCCCACAACTGTGCCAGTGTTCTGGATTAAAGTCAGGACAGATTATCCTGAGATTGCCCAAAAAGAATTGAAAACCCTGCTTCCATTTCCAACCTCCTGTCTTTGTGAAGCAGGATTTTCTACAGTGACAATAATGAAAACCAAACTGCGGAAAAGACCGGACGTCCGGAACACACTTCAGGTGTCATTGTCTCCTGTTACCCCTAGATCAGCGGTCCCCAACCACTAATTCTCATTATTGTAATTATTATTATTTTATTGAATTGTTCATCCTTTTATTGGAATGATCAGTATTTCTCCTATGTTGAATGCACTGAATGTAAGTCGCTATATTTCAAAATAAACCTCATCAGTGCAGTCACTTGAATCGAGTTTTTAATTTCATTATTTCTTACAATTGTTTAGTTTACAGAGATGTTAATTATCAATTTATGAAAAAAAGGTTGTTTGTTGTCTGTTGATGTCTGCATTTTACATAGAACCACTGGGGATGATTTATTATTAGACTTCAGCTGTCCTGGTTATCGAGTAAGTGAAGGCCAGTCCGTGAAAATATTGTATCAGATGAAACCGGTCCGTGGCGCAAAAAAGGTTGGGGACCACTGGTTATGAGGATTTTCCTTCAGCACGAGCACAAGTATTGACAAGTTTTACTCATATTGTACTCATACTCGTCAAAAATGCTTTATCCGTAGCAGATACTCGTTTGAAACGAGTACCCAGCTTAACCCTAATATGTATACATATATTTGAATATAGTTATTTAAGGGAGATGCATTAAAATATAATTAACTTGTATTATAAATATCAATTTCTGGTTATGTTAGACCAGCAGAGAAGGCCTTGCTGGCCCTGACCACCCACCACTGAACTAGAGTAATGACATGGAGTCCACCTCAAGTATGTTTTCAAAAAGTGATCCGAAATGCAATAGAAACTTTCACTTTCTGTAATAGCATGGTTTGCAAAGATGCTTGATGATGCTTTCACGTAGCTCTTTGCTGACCAGTCCATAGATCATGGGGTCCATTACTGGTGGAACGATGACAAGCAAGGCGCTGAGGAATTTCTTGGTATTAGCGGAGGTTGAGGGAATCCTGTCACTCACAATTATGACCAGCGCAGTGGTTTGGTAGATCAGAAAAATGGCAACGTGTATCGCACATGTTCTAAAGGCCTTGCTGTTGATGCTGCTTCCAGTTCGTCGTCGTTTTACAGAAGCATGAAGTATTTTGGAGTAAGAAAATCCAACAATTATGATGACACTTGCACTCAAGACCCAAGTCATGGCCAGACCTAGAAAGACAAAGACATGAATGTTATCTTTTCAGTCGAGTTTCAAGTAATTTTTCCACCTCTATCTCTCCTCTGTTTCCTCAGGGAAACAGAGGAGCGGGTGGCAGTAGGGGTGGCAGTATCTCAGTCCGGAGGATAGCCGGTTCAAATCTTATGTGGACCAAAGAAACCTGGAGGGACAGTAGAGGGATGTCTCTCTACCTCCTGAGCACTGCCGAGATGCATTTGAGCAAGGCACCATCCCCCACAAGCCTCTCATAGGGCACACCAGTGAGGAGCTGCCACTCACTATCTACCTCCATGCCGTACAGAGCCTTGTTTGTGTGTGTTTCAGGGCCTGTACCATATACACTACCTGTGACTTTTTTGGATGGCGACTTTTTTTTTTGCCAGGCAGTGTACATGTGTGTTGGAAATAGACTGGAAAAAGTAATTTCCCTATGAGGATAATAAACAGTATGTTCTTCTTCTTCTATCAAGTCAGTGATGTGAAGTGATGCAACTCCACCATACCTGTTTCTGAGAGCATAGTAAAATTTAAATTTCAGTACATATAAAGGGTTGTTCGTAGACTTAGATGTTCATGTGATTGGTTTATATTTAGTGAGAGGATGGATACACCACTAGCACACGCATACTGATACATATTGCAGTATAGACATTGGTATTTTCACAGTGGGTACTTGGAAGTTGAATTTTGAAACAATTACCATCTTCAACTTCTTGAAACATTTTCTGATGGTGTTGACCACCTCACTAGTAATGTAACCTGAGGTTATTCAGTTCTTTGGGTCTTTCACCTTGAAATGCCCTCACTCATGTAACTTCTGGTGGTGGAACAGCTTGTATTCAAGTAGTGTTTGCTGGTTGTCGCTCTACAGTGCCCTTTGGTTCATGGTGTGAGGTGCTCCGACTAGCCTCTCCTCCTCTAAGTCAATCCTCACCAGAGCTGAGGTAGTTACGATGGTTGCCACTTCCTACAGCCTCTGGCCCCCTTCTCCTTTTGCAGAAACTTCGAGCACCTTTGCAGTGTGTTCATCAACCTGCTCTTTAACTTTTGTCTTGCAGACCCATGACCACTTGATTTGAACATTCCCCTGAAAGTGGCTCAGAGGAATTACATGTGCAGCTCTGAGGCCTCTGGATCTGTGGGACACTTCCGTTCTAATGTCTCACAAAGTGGGACAACTATGTGTTGCAAACACATCCTCTTCCTTCAAACTTTCTTTCCATGAGTTGATTTGCATGAGTAGTTTTGGGTTTCCTTTTCTCAAAAGAAGAAGTTTGAGATGGTGACCCTACTGTCCATGGCACTGTCTTTCCAATCATCACCAACTTGTTCCTGATTGTCAACCAGTGTTGAAAGTGGTTGCCATGGGCTTTGCCAGCATAGTGTTCTTTAAATAAATATGTGAGTACTTAACTGTCTATTCTGGTCATTTGGGTATTGTATGAAATGTTGATCTTGGCATTAATGTCTAAAATGCATAAAATGCATATCAACATTTTCATTGATATTTTCACACAGATAGCTTTATAATTCATCGCCCTGCTGGGTTCTTCTGACTTCCTCAAGAAATTGTGGCTATATATTTATGGGAGATTCAGATGAAAGATCGGAATATGATTCTTATGTCTCACATTGCTAATTACTTCATTTTTGGCAGAAAAGGTAAAAGCAAAAGCAACAAATTCTGGATGCTGTAAATTGTTCTCATTAAAAACTGTATTGACTCTGCTGATAATAGATGATGCTCATAAAAGAATTTCTGACCGTGAATGGACTGACCATAGATACTATTGGCCGTAGTGGGTCCACAGGCCAGTGACATAATATCGCGGTTGGTGCTGTAGGCGTGTTTGATGACAGTCCCACAGAGTGGGACATTGATGTGAAAGGCAAAGAGCATGCCAATCAACACCAGAGCAACGATCCAGGCCACGGCACAGGAAATGTGCACCCGAGTTGAAGTCATGATGCTGGGATACCTGAGAGGTTCACACACAGCAACATATCTGCGAGAGAAATAAAGGCATAGAAACCACCGTTGTGTGCGTATGTGTGTGTGAAAGAGAGAGAGAGAAAGAGAGAAAAATCCAGAAACACTTCATCTCCTTTTGAAACAGCATAGAATAGAACAGGGGTGGGCAGAACTTTTGACTGGTGGACCACACAAAGTTTTAGAATTTTACAGGCTGGCCAGCTGATGAGCACTTGGATGGAGTGTTTATTTGACATGTAAAAACCATTGAATAAAAAAATTTGGTCTTTAACAGACAGGAAACCATACACCTGCAAGGCTTACTGTAAAGTTATTTTACATCTGCATTTATTTCTTAAATTATTTATTGTATAGTTTAAACAAGTTTAGCTGGCTGTATTACATAGTCAAACAGTGGCCCACAAGCCATTGTTTGCCCATGCCTGTTATAAAACAATATAAATGTTCAATTCATTGTCTCATGCTGATGTGTTTCCATACCTGTCATAGGCCATCACTCCCAGGATCGTCTGCATTGAAGTACCGTACGTGTGTAGGCAAAAGGCCTGGGTGATGGCTGAGGCGTAGGCGATCTTTTTCTGTCCTAAGAACTGCATCGTGATCCGAGGAAGAATTGCTATGCCCCCCAGTAGATCACAGGCTACCAGGTGACAGACCATTATAAACATGGGTCTGTGAAGATTTTTGTCTTTGATGGTGACAAATGCCACCACACCATTCGCCAGCAGCACTAAAATGAAATGAAACAGAAGCAGGATGAAGAGCAGAGAGCCATATCCTGGTGGAACATGGAATCCCTCTAGCTCAAACACAATGGGCTGTTTGAGAGGAGTTAACCTAGTGATGTTCTCCATGCAAAGTAGAACCGTTCTGTCAACAACAAGTCAGACAGGGAGTATTTCAGACATCAGATATCATTTTCACTTTAGATCTATAACGTGTTAAATGCATCAATGTGAAAGGAAACAGTTCAGCCTACTGTAAAACATGCAGACTTTACTTCATGATCAGACATCTAAGAGCAATTCAACATTCCTTATACAACATTACTTATATTCAACATTACTTATATAAAGAAATGAGAACTAAAGGTGAGGTCTAATGATTACAACATTAAAAAGGGTGTTATGACGAGACCAGAGCATCCTATTCAGTCTTCTCCACAGAGCAATGATGCTCTGACTTGTTGAGGAGAGTGTGTTCACTTTTCAAGACTTTAGTTAGTCTCTCAGTGTCCATCAGTCGCACTGATCCGTCCCCACGGTCAACGTCACCGCCCTCTGAGGTCCAAACCCAACATGGAACTAAAAGTATGACTCTGATTCCAAAGTCAGTTCTCTATGGAATATGCCCTTCTTACCAGAACAGAGTTTGATTTTTGAACACAACAGCTTCTACACAGAATCCTCCTACTTTACGCATCTGGTTTCTTTTTTCAAACATTTGTGAAAGAATGGGTCGCTCTCAGTGCATTTCAGTGCACAAATCAAGATCTTTGACGATATGGATGGGCAAGTTTTGAGTTTGACGAACTTGACTAGATCCACAGAGTTCTGACCTCAATTTGATAGAACACTTTTGGGATGAATTAGACTAGAGACTAAGAATCAGGCCTTCTCGCAGAACCTTAGTGTCAAACCTGACAAAAGCACTTCTGGAAGAATGTTCATTATTTTCCTACAAACGCACTCATGAACCCAATGAAAGGCCTTCCCAGAAAATTTGAAGCTATAAAACTGCAAAGGGTGAACCAACATCAGATTCAATCGTTTAAGAACCAGATTGCCACTCATTTTGCGTGAGTAGTCAGTCAAGGGAATACTTTTGGTAATACAGTGCGCCCTCGCGCGACTGCGCATCAACAATTGCGACTCCATCTCATCGTGGATTTTTGGTCGGCAGTCACGTGATACCGTATGCGCGTTCTATTGGCTGATGGCATCTGGAAGTGTGCTCGTACCATCAGTCTCAGACTTTCGTGAGACACAAACATACTTTAAACAGTCAATAAGAGTGTGGGAAAAGGTCATACAGATGGGTGGTTTCATATCAGTGTGGGTAGGGTTCGTAAACGTTGAAATTACCGTAAATAATAACATAAATAGATCACGATCTCGATCGTGGATTCCTCAATCACGTGTGGTTCCTGGAACACACTGACCGCAAAGACCGAGGGCGCAATGTTTTCAGACTTAAACTTTGGTACAATAATTTTTGCAGTGAAATAGTTTCCTTTTCATGTTTTACTTAATTTCTCATTTTTTTTAGTTTATCAATCTGTTTACCATTGAGGAAGTGAATGTCTTTTTGATAAGAGCTATTCATAAGAAGAGAATTGTCAATATTATGTCATTGTTTTCATCTTGTGAAGTGGCTGATATTTGACATAAGCAGAAAGCAGTCTTTAAACAATCAGTTTGCGTGTAAAAAGTAAAATATTTATTAACATAGAAGGCTTTGTCATGTAAAATTATCCTGTCAGTACAACATTAAGGGAGAAATAGAAGACAAGCTTGTTGTTGTTGCATGTCTGTGTCAGGATGTTGTTGGTAACATGGATTTAGGTACATTAGATTTTTCAAAGTATTTTACTGCTTTTGTGGGTCACATGGTTAAATTCAAACGATCCCGTGATAAATTCTGTTCTAGTAAATCTGGCAAATGCTGCTGGTGTCTTTTCGAAAGGAGGAGTGTATGTCATGTATGTGAAGTGGATGATCCTGTAATGTAATTCCCACAGTGTGAAGACACAGATGAGAAAATTTTCATCACATTTGGTGTAAACGTGTCATAGGTGCTGGGTAAATTACAGTATACAGCACATCCAAAATTTAGATTTTAGTTGCCGTAGGAACAAGGGTAATGACATACGGCACACCTCAGAAGTTAACCTAAATACAACGATAAAACTAGAATCTTATTTTCTGCGAGTGATTTTGCCCAAATGCTTGATGATGCTTTCACGTAGCTCCTTGCTGGCCAGTCCATAGATAATGGGGTTAATTGCTGGTGGAATGATGACGAACAGGATACTAAAGAATTTCTTGTTATTAGAGGACACTGAGGGGATCCTGTAACTTACAATTATGACCAGCGTTGCTATTTGGTAGATCAGATAAACAGCAATGTGTGTTGCACATGTTTTAAAGGCCTTGCTGTTGATGCTGCTTCCAGTTTGTCGTTGTTTTACAGAAGCATGAAGGATTCTGAAGTAGGAAAATGCAATTGTCAGGACGACACTTGTACTGAAGACCCACGTTGTGGACAGACCTAGAAAAACAAAGAAATAGTTCTTTAGTTTTAGTAAGGTTTCATGTAAACTTTCCACCTCAATCTTTCCTCGTTTACTTATGAACTCAGGACATGCTGCTCCATCATACGCACTTCTGATCCTCCTATAGCTAAAATAGTCTCTGGTCCACCGTCTTAAAAAGGGAACAATCACCAGTCTGCCACTGCAGAGAAACTGTACTCCTTGTCCATGCAATGTGCAGCAATGTGTCAGTCATGACAGCCCTACAACATGATTGGATTGAATGTATGTTAGTGGGATTGAGGTGATCCTTGAAGTTTTCCTTCTACTGCCAAACTACTCCTTCAGTTGAGGTCAGCAGGCCTCCATTCTGTAAATGGGGTGGACTAGTGGTCTCAAACTCAACTCACCTAGGAGGCTTCTGGAGGTAAAGTCTGGATCAGTCTGGGCTGCGTAAAGTATTAAAAAAAAAGTACAACCCAATCTGAACTTCTCTTTATTAATAACTAGTTCAGAACATGAACGGTTCTTCTGAACATCTGGTTCTCTTACCTACACCTTGCTGCCAGAGATCTAGCAGCACCTCCTCTCACATAGTTGTACCACATGTGGCTTGATGGAGGAAAGGCTTGAGACACAAGTCAGTTGAACCTTTTATCTCACAGCCTCTCACCATTCTGTTTTATTTATTCTTGAATTAATTATTGTTGTCAAAGTAATATCAAGCATCACATCAATTGAGGCCCGCCTCAGCTGCTTCTGCAAGTGTTTGAGGTGGAGGTGCTGATTGCTTTCCTGAAGAAGGTTGAGCAGATGAAAGGTGGGACCTCCTGAGTCCAGGAAGAGAATTATGTGTAGAAGAACATCCATGAACTGAAAGCCCAGCCTGCTCATCCCAGAGGAACTACTTTCTGTGACATGGCGAAAGGCTGTAGAAGTCACAACAGCCCTTAACCCAAAAAAAGAAAAAATGGGAAAAATTGGTCTGAAAGCCTTGCTGAATCAGACCAAACAGAACAACTCAAAAGAGTTGGAGGGTCTGAAGCCCCAGCTGGAAACCCTCAATGAGATGTTGAGAAAGTTTCAGACCACGCTGTAGATAGTCTTCCAGCAGCACTGACCTCCAAGCCCAACTGGACAGGATCATTGCCTGAATGAAGGTTTGGAGAAAGATCTGCAGCAGGAAAGAGCCTCCTATTACGCTAATCTGGTGGAACATAAGAACGTGATGAACACTGTGAAGGAGGTTCTGGAGGAGGCTGAGCTTCAGTTAAATACCAGCAGGATGAGCTGATAAGAAGAGATCCTGTCTGGAATGAAGCACCCAGAGGAGATGAGGTCCTGAAGATGAGGGAACAGGAGTCTGAGACCAACTGGAGCTGGAGGAGGGAGAAGTCGTCGCTCCACCAGGAGATGGATGCTGATGCTGATGCAGAAGGAGCAGGGGTGGGAGAACAAAGAGAAGGCTTTCACGTCCCAGCTGGAGGAACTTGAATCGCAGTTTAAAAAGTTGAAGAAAAGAATGTTACAGGAGGCTGTTCTGCTTGTGCTAGATCTAGGGTCAGGAACAGAGTCCTGATCTGGATCTGAAGGATGATTCTAATAATCATATGTAATATAATGGATGATTCTCAGCAAGAAATTTCTTTATCTTCTTTCTAAATAAATGCACTGACCATAGATATTATTAGCAGGAGTAGGATTGCAGGCCAGTGACAGGATAGAGCGGTTGCTGCAGTAGACGTGCTTGATGGTGGTGCCACAAAGTGGGACATTGATGTGGAAGGCAAAGAGCACACCAATCAACACCAGAGCGATGATCCAGGCCAGGGCGCAGGAGGTATGAAGCCGAGCTGGCGTCATGATGGTGGGATACCTGAGTGGTTCACACACAGCAACATACCTGCAGAGAGAAATAAAGACATAGAAAATATCATCAGATGTAACTTTGAAGAATATTAGCTCTTTCTACCAATTTCTATGTGTACAGTATTAAGAAACAAGGGTAGCTCTTATTATTAGTTGATGTGCATGTGCAAGCATAAACTAAAGTTATAAAATTATTCAATATTTTGTATTCAGACTTTTTTTTTTTTACTTGAAATTTATGTTGTCATCATTTCTGCTTTAGCTTTTGAGAAAGTTTTAGTTTTAGAGAGAAAATTAACGTAAAGTTGCAGGAAAATGGAGATAGAAAGAGAGAAAGTGGGGACTTTATTTATCCCAAAGAAAATTCTGTACATCATCTGCTCTCAAAATGATAGAAATATATGATGGTTAACCTGAATGTTAATATTGATATAACCTGTCAGAAAAAAACCAAGAGGTGCATCAATATTAGGTCATCATCTCTCATTATTTTTACTGATATGCAGTGCAGATGTTTTCATAATATTTATAAGATTCTTACCAGTCTTGTTGGCTCTCATCAAAAACTATTGAGGATAATTTTTTAAGTATTTAGGTGAAAGACTTCTAAATTAGCAAAAGTGTTTATCAAAAAAACAGAAACAAAACACTTCTGCTCATGTCATATGTTTAAAACTTTCTGAAAATATATTTCTTCTTTCAGTGTGCTGTCAATCATGGCATCACATGAACAATATGATTGCATGATTCTAATTGCTGATGTGTTTCCATACCTGTCATAGGCCATCACTGCCAGGATCGTCTGCACTGCAGTACCATATATGTTGACAAAGTAGGCCTGGGCGATAGCTGAGGCGTAGGCGATCTTTTTCTGCCCCATCAGGAAGTGCATCATGAGGCGAGGCAGCACTGCTGTGGCCCCCAGTAGATCACAGGCTACCAGGTGACAGACCATTACAAACATGGGTCTGTGAAGGTTCTTGTCTATGATGATGACAAATGCCACCACACCGTTTCCTAGCAACACTAAAATGTAGTTAATCAGAACCAGGATGAAGAACAGAGAGCCGTATCCTAGTGGAACATCGAATCCCTCCAGCTCAAACACAATGGGTTGTTTGAGAGGAGTTAACCTGGTGATGTTCTCCATGCAAGGCACAACTGTTCTGTCACCAACAAGTCAGACAGGTAGTGATTGAGACGTCAGGCTTCAATATCAATTCAAATCTATAAAGTGTAAATCCATCAATGCGAAATGAAACAACAGTTCAGTTTGCAGTCAAACATGCAGCAGTTATTTCATGAACAGACATCTCAGAGAAATTCAACATGTCATTACATATACACAGTAAAGAGATGAGAACTAAAGGTGAGGTCTAATGATCACAACATTAAAAAGGATGTTATGAAGAGACCAGAGCATCCTGTTCAGTCTCCTCCACAGAGCAATGATGCTTTGACTTGTTGAGGAGAGTGTGTTCACTTTTCAAGACTTTAGTTAGTCTCTCAGTGTCCATCAGTCACACTGATCCATCCCCACGGTCAACGTCACTGCTCTCTAAGGTCTAAACCCAACATGGGACGGAAAGTTTGACTTTGATTCCAAAGTCAGTTCTCTATGGAATATGCCCTTCTTACCAGAAGAGTTTGACTTTTGAACACGACAGCTTCTACATAGAATCCTCTTGTATGTGTGTGTTCTTCTCATATGAACACGATAGTTTGTCGCCATCATTTTAATATAGACCAGCAACGAAACACAAATAATTACAACATGTTTTTGAATGTTCAAATCTTCAGGTCTTGTTCTCTTCTTTTCAAACTTCTGTATCACCACATCAGGCTCTGTCTTCATGATGATGCTTCACTTTTGTCTATTTTCATTTCAGTATATACACTGCCAAAAAAATTTGCTCAGCTATTCAAATCATTGATTTCAGGTGTTTGAGTCACTTCCATGTTCACAGATGTATAAAATCAAGCACCTACTGTAGGCATCCGGTTTCTTTTTTCAAACATTTGTGAAAGAATGGGTCGCTCTCAGGAGCATTTCAGTGCATTTCAGTGCACAAATCAAGATCTTTGACGATATGGATGGGCAAGTTTTGAGTTTGACGAACTTGACTAGATCCACAGAGTTCTGACCTCAATTTGATAGAACACTTTTGGGATGAATTAGACTAGAGACTAAGAATCAGGCCTTCTCGCAGAACCTTAGTGTCAAACCTGACAAAAGCACTTCTGGAAGAATGTTCATTATTTTCCTACAAACGCACTCATGAACCCAATGAAAGGCCTTCCCAGAAAATTTGAAGCTATAAAACTGCAAAGGGTGAACCAACATCAGATTCAATCGTTTAAGAACCAGATTGCCACTCATTTTGCGTGAGTAGTCAGTCAAGGGAATACTTTTGGTAATACAGTGCGCCCTCGCGCGACTGCGCATCAACAATTGCGACTCCATCTCATCGTGGATTTTTGGTCGGCAGTCACGTGATACCGTATGCGCGTTCTATTGGCTGATGGCATCTGGAAGTGTGCTCGTACCATCAGTCTCAGACTTTCGTGAGACACAAACATACTTTAAACAGTTGATAAGAGTGTGGGAAAAGGTCATACAGATGGGTGGTTTCATATCAGTGTGGGTAGGGTTCGTAAACGTTGAAATTACCGTAAATAATAACATAAATAGATCACGATCTCGATCGTGGATTCCTCAATCACGTGTGGTTCCTGGAACACACTGACCGCAAAGACCGAGGGCGCAATGTTTTCAGACTTAAACTTTGGTACAATAATTTTTGCAGTGAAATAGTTTCCTTTTCATGTTTTACTTAATTTCTCATTTTTTTTAGTTTATCAATCTGTTTACCATTGAGGAAGTGAATGTCTTTTTGATAAGAGCTATTCATAAGAAGAGAATTGTCAATATTATGTCATTGTTTTCATCTTGTGAAGTGGCTGATATTTGACATAAGCAGAAAGCAGTCTTTAAACAATCAGTTTGCGTGTAAAAAGTAAAATATTTATTAACATAGAAGGCTTTGTCATGTAAAATTATCCTGTCAGTACAACATTAAGGGAGAAATAGAAGACAAGCTTGTTGTTGTTGCATGTCTGTGTCAGGATGTTGTTGGTAACATGGATTTAGGTACATTAGATTTTTCAAAGTATTTTACTGCTTTTGTGGGTCACATGGTTAAATTCAAACGATCCCGTGATAAATTCTGTTCTAGTAAATCTGGCAAATGCTGCTGGTGTCTTTTCGAAAGGAGGAGTGTATGTCATGTATGTGAAGTGGATGATCCTGTAATGTAATTCCCACAGTGTGAAGACACAGATGAGAAAATTTTCATCACATTTGGTGTAAACGTGTCATAGGTGCTGGGTAAATTACAGTATACAGCACATCCAAAATTTAGATTTTAGTTGCAGTAGGAGTAGTAGGAGCAAGGGTAATGACATACGGCACACCTCAGAAGTTATCCAAAATACATCGATAAAACTAGAATCTTACTTTTTGCGAGTGACTTTGCCCAAATGCTTGATGATGCTTTCACGTAGCTCCTTGCTGGCCAGTCCATAGATAATGGGGTTAATTGCTGGTGGAATGATGACGACCAAGATACTAAAGAATTTCTTGTTACTAGAGGACACTGAGGGGATCCTGTAACTTACAATTATGACCAGCGTTGCTATTTGGTAGATCAGATAAACAGCAATGTGTGTTGCACATGTTCTAAAGGCCTTGCTGTTGATGCTGCTTCCAGTTTGTCGTTGTTTTACAGAAGCATGAAGGATTCTGAAGTAGGAAAATGCAACTATCAGGACGACACTTGTACTGAAGACCCACGTCATGGACAGACCTAGAAAAACAAAGAAATAGTTCTTTAGTTTCAGTAAACTTTTATGTCAACTTTCCACCTCAATCTTTCCTCCGTTTACTTATGAACTCAGTGTTCATGAACTCTGGACATGCTGCTCCATCATACCTACTTCTGATCCTCCTATAGCTAAAATAGTTTCTGGTCCACCTTCTTAAAATGGGACCAATCACCAGTCTGCCACTGCAGAGGCACTGTACTCCTTGTCTATGCAATGTGCAGCAATGTGTCAGTCATGACAGCCCTACAACATGACTGGATTGAATGTATGTTAGTGGGATTGAGGTGATTCTTGAAGTTTTCCTTCCACTGCCAAACTACTCCTTCAGTCGAGGTCAGCAGGCCTCCATCCTGTAAATGGGGTAGACTAGTGGTCTCAAACTCAACTCACCTGGGAGGTCTCTGGAGGTCAGGTCTGGGCCGTTCTGGGCTGCATAAACTATTCAAAAAAAAAGTACAACCAATCTGAACTTCTCAATCTTTATTAATAACTAGTTCAGAACATGAATGTGTCTTCTGAACATCTGGTTCTCTTACCTACACCTTGCTGCCACAGACCTAGCATCACCTCCTCTTACATACTAGTAGTTGTGCCACATGTGGCTTGAGGGAGGAAGGGCTTGAGACGCAAGTCAGTTGAACCTTCTATCCCACAGCCTCTCACCATTCTATTTATTTATTCTTAAATTAATTCTTGTTGTCAGTGTAATATTAAGCATCACATCAATTGAGGCCCGCCTCAGGTGCTCCAGCCAGTGTATTTCCCATGTAAAGATTGAGGTGGAGGTGCTGATTGTTTTCCTGGAGAAGGTTGAGCAGAAGACAGGTGGGACCTCCTGAGTCCAGGAAGAGAATTACATGTAGAAGAACTGAAAGCCCAGCTGGCTCATCCCAGAGGAACAACTTTCTGAGACATGGCGAAAGGCCTGAAAGTCACAGCAGCCCTTAACCCAGAGAAAGAAAAAATGGAGGAGATGTGTGGTCTGAAAGCCTTGCTGAATCAGACCAAACAGAGTTGGAGGGTCTGAGGCCCCAGCTGGAAACCCTCAATGAGATGTTGAGAAAGTTTCAGACCACGCTGTAGATAGTCTTCCAACAGCACTGACGTCCAAGCCCGACTGGACAGGATCAAAGCCTGAATGAAGGTTTGGAGAAAGATCTACAGCAAAAGAGGGCCTCCTATTACGCTAATCTGGAGGAGCATAAGAACGTGAAGAACACTGTGAAGGAGGTTCTGGAGGAGGCTGAGCTTCAGTTAAATACCAGCAGGATGAGCTGATAAGAAGAGATCCTGTCTGGAATGAAGCACACGGAGGAGATGAGGTCCTGAAGATGAGGGAACAGGAGTCTGAGACCAACTGGAGCTGGAGGAGGGAGAAGTCATCTCTCCACCAGGAGATGGATGCTGATGCTGATGCAGAAGGAGCAGGGGTGGGAGAACAAAGAGAAGGCTTTCACGTCCCAGCTGGAGGAACTTGAAGCACAGTTTAAAAGTTGAAGAAAAAGAATGTTACAGGAGGCTGTTCTGCTTGTGCTAGATCTAGGGTCAGGAACAGAGTCCTGATCTGGATCTGAAGGATGATTCTAATAATCATATGTAATATAATGGATGATTCTCAGCAAGAAATTTCTATATCTTCATTCTAAATAAATGAACTGACCATAGATATTATTAGCAGGAGTAGGATTGCAGGCCAGTGACAGGATAGAGCGGTTGCTGCAGTAGACGTGCTTGATGGTGGTGCCACAAAGTGGGACATTGATGTGGAAGGCAAAGAGCACACCAATCAACACCAGAGCGATGATCCAGGCCAGGGCGCAGGAGGTATGAAGCCGAGCTGGTGTCATGATGGTGGGATACCTGAGTGGTTCACACACAGCAACATACCTGCAGAGAGAAATAAAGACATAGAAAATATCATCAGATATAACTTTGAAGAATATTAGCTCTTTCTACCAATTTCTATGTGTACAGTATTAAGAAATAAGGGTAGCTCGTATTAGTTGGTGTGGATGTGCAAGCATAAACTAAAGTTACAAAATTATTCAATATTTTCTATTCAGAATTTTTTTTACATGAAATTTATCTGTTAATCATTTCGGCTTTAGCGTTTGAGAACTGTTTTATTTTTAGAGAAAACTAACAGGAAGTTACAGCAAAATGGAGAGAGAGATACAGAGACAGAGAGAGAGGGAAAGAGAGAGGAAGGGCGGGGAAGGAGAGGCGACTTTATTTATCCCAAAGAAAATTCTGTACATCATCTGCTCTCAAAATGATAGAAATATATGATGGTTAACCTAAATGTTAATATTAATATAACCTGTCAGAAAAAAAACCAAGAGGTGCATCAATATTGGGTCATCATCTCTCATTACTTTTACTGATATGCAGTGCAGATGTTTTTATAATATTATAATATTTATTATTACCAGTGTTATTATTACCAGTCTTGTTGACTCTCATCAAGAACTACTGAGGATGTTTTTTTAAGTATTCAGGTGAAAGACTTCTAAATTAGCAAGAGCGTTTATCGAATACAAAGAAACAAAACACTTCTGCTCATGTCATATGTTTAAAACTTTATGAAAATATATTTCTTCTTTCAGTGTGCTGTGAATCATGACATCACATGAACAATATGATTGCATGATTCTAAATGCTGATGTGTTTCCATACCTGTCATAGGCCATCACTCCCAGGATCGTCTGCATTGAAGAACCATACGTGTGTAGACAAAAGGCCTGGGTGATGGCTGAGGCGTAGGCGATCTTTTTCTGCCCTAAGAACTGCATCATGATCCGAGGAAGAATTGCTGTGCCCCCCAGTAGATCACAGGCTACCAGGTGACAGACCATTATAAACATGGGTCTGTGAAGATTCTTGTCTTTGATGATGACAAATGCCACCATACCATTCGCCAGCAGCACTACAATGAAGTGAAACAGAAGCAGGATGAAGAACAGAGAGCCGTATCCTGGTGAAACATGGAATCCCTCCAGCTCAAACACAATGGGCTGTTTGAGAGGAGTTAACCTAGTGATGTTCTCCATGCAAAGCAGAACCAGTCTGTCAGCAACAAGTCAGACAGGTAATGTTTTATACATCAGATATCATCATCTCTTTAGATCTATAATGTGTGAAATGCATCAATGTGAAATGAAACTGTTCAGCCTGCAGTAAAACATGCACACGTTACTTCATGATCAGACATCTAAGAGCAATTCAACATTCCATTACTTATATGAAGTGAGAACTAAAGATGAGGTCTAATGATCACAACATTAAAAAGGGTGTTATCAAGAGACCAGAGCATCCTATTCAGTCTCCTCCACAGAGCAATGATGCTCTGACTTGTTGAGGAGAGTGTGTTCACTTTTCAAGACTTTAGTTAGTCTCTCAGTGTCCATCAGTCACACTGATCTATCCCCACAGTCAACGTCACCGCTCTCTGAGGTCCAAACCCAACATGGAACTAAAAGTATGACTCTGATTCCAAAGTCAGTTCTCTATGGAATATGCCCTTCTTACCAGAAAAGAGTTTGACTTTTGAACACAACAGCTTCTACACAGAATCCTCTTGTATGTGTGTTCTTCTCATCTGAATACGATAGTTTGTTGCCATCATTTTAAGATAGACCAGCAACGAAACACAAATAATTACAATCCTGTTGTGGGATGTTCAGATGTTCAGGTCTCGTTCTTTTCTTTTCAAACTTCTGTATCACCACATCAGACACTGTCTTCATGGTGATGCTACACTATTGTCTGTTTTCATTTCAATACATACACTGCCAAAAGTATTTGCTCAGCTATTCAAATCATTGACTTCAGGTGTTTCAGTCACTTCCATGTTCACAGATGTATAAAATCAAGCACGCACTGTAGACATGCAAAAAAATTTTCAAGCATTTGTGAAAGAATGGGTCGCTCTCAGGAGTATTTCAGTGCACAAATCTGGATGGATGGATATGGATGGGCAAGTTTTGAGTTTGACGAACTTGACTAGATCCACAGAGTTCTGACCTCAGTCTGACAGAACACCTTTGAGATGAATTAGACTAGAGACTAAGAATCAGGCCTTCTCGCAGAACCTTAGTGTCAAACCTGGCAAAAGCGCTTCTGGAAGATTGGTCATTATTTTCCTATAAACACACTCGTGAAGCCAATGAAAGGCCTTCCCAGAAAAGTTGAAGCTATTGAACTGCAAAGGGTGAACCAACATCAGATCCAATCGTTTAAAAATCAGATTGCCACTCATTTTGCGTGAGTAGTCAGTCAAGGGAATACTTTTGGTAATACAGTGCGCCCTCGCGCGACTGCGCATCAACAATTGCGACTCCATCTCGTCGTGGATTTTTGGTCGGCAGTCACGTGATACCGTACGCGCGTTCTATTGGCTGATGGCATCCGGAAGTACGCTTGTTCCGTCAGTCTCAAGCATTCGTTAGACACAAAAGTACTTTAAACAGTTGATAAGAGTGTGGGAAAAGGTCATACAGATAGAAGGTGGTTTCATATCAGTGTGGGTAGGGTTCGTAAACGCTTAAATTACCGTAAATAATAATATAAATAGATCGCGATCTTGATCGCGGATTCCTCAATCACGTGTGGTTCCTGGAACGCAATGACCGCAAAGACCGAGGGCACAATTCATAGTATATTTTAAGTTTTCAGACTTAAACTTTGGTACAATAATTTTTGCAGTGAAATAGTTTCCTTTTCATGTTTTACTTAATTTCTCACTTTTTTAGTTTTTCAATCTGTCTACCATTGAGGAAGTGAATGTTTTCTTGATAAAGAGCTATTCATAAGAATTTGCGCAAGCCCATTAAAGAATATGTTAATGTCAGTTTTGAATTTGATTTTTCAAGAGAATTGTCAATATTATGTCATTGATTTCACCTCGTGAAGTAACTGATATTTGATATAAGCAGAAAACAGTCTTTATACAATCAGTTTGCCTGTAAAAAGTAAAATATTTATTAACACAAAAGGCTTTGTCATGTAAAATTATCCTGTCAGTACAACATTAAGAGAAAAATAGAAGACAAGATTGTTGTAGTTGCATGTCTGTGTCAGGATGTTGTTGGTAACATGGATTTGGATACATTAGATTTTTTACTGCTTTTGTGGGTAACATGGTTAAATTCCAACAATCCCATGATAAATTCTGTTCTAGTAAATCTGGAAATGCTACTGGTGTCTTTTCAAAAATAACAGTGTTTGTCATGTAAGTGATGTCATTCCCACAGTGTTAAGAGAGAGATGAAAACGTTTTCATCGGATTTGGTGTAAACGTCTCATAGATGTTGGAAAAATTGCTGTATACAGCGCTTCTAAAATTTTGATTTTAGTTGCAGTAGGAACAAGGGTAATGACATACGGCACACCTCAGAAGTTATCCAAAATACATCGATAAAACTAGAATCTTACTTTCTGCGAGTGACTTTGCCAAAATGCTTGATGATGCTTTCACGTAGCTCTTTGCTGGCCAGTCCATAGATAATGGGGTTAATTGCTGGTGGAATGATGACAAGTAGGATGCTAAAGAATTTCTTGTTATTAGAGGAGACTAAGGGAAACCTGTAACTTACAATTATGACCAGCGCTGCTATTTGGTAGATCAGATAAACAGCAATGTGTGTTGCACATGTTTTAAAGGCCTTGCTGTTGATGCTGCTTCCAGTTTGTCGTCGTTTTACAGAAGCATGAAGGATTCTGAAGTAGGAAAATGCAACTATCAGGAAGACACTTGTACTCAACACCCACGTCATGGACAGACCTAGAAAAACAAAGAAATAGTTCTTTAGTTTCAGCAAACTTTCATGTCAACTTTCCACCTCAATCTTTCCTCCGTTTACTTATGAACTCAGTGTTCATGAACTCTGGACATGCTGCTCCATCATACCTACTTCTGATCCTCCTATAGCTGAAACACTCCCTGGTCCCCCTTCTTAAAAAGGGGAACAATCACCAGTCTGCCCCTGCAGAGGAACTTGTACTCCTTGTCCATGTAATGTGCAGCAACGTGTCAGTCATGACAGCCCTTCCACTGCCAAACTACTCCTTCAGTTGAGGTCAGCAGGCCTCCATCCTGTAAATGGGGTAGACTAGTGGTCTCAAACTCAACTCACCTGGGAGGTCTCTGGAGGTAAAGTCTGGGCCATTCTGGGTTGCATAAACTATTCCAAAAAAAAGTACAATCAATCTGAACTTCTCAATCTTTATTAATAGCTAGTTCAGAACATGAACGGTTCTTCTGAACATCTGGTTCTCTTACCTACACCTTGCTGCCACAGATCTAGCAGCACCTCCTCTTACATACTAGTAGTTGTTCCACATGTGGCTTGAGGGAGGAAGGGCTTGAGACGCAAGTCAGTTGAACCTTTTATCTCACAGCCTCTCACCATTCTATTTATTTATTCTTGAATTAATTCTTGTCGTCAATATAATATCAAGCATCACATCAATTGAGGCCCGCCTCAGCTGCTCCTGCTAATGTTTTTCCCATGTAAAGATTGAGGTGGAGGTGCTGATTGCTTTGCTGGAGAAGGTTGAGCAGATGAAAGGTGGGACCTCCTGAGTCCAAGAAGAGAATTACATGTAGAAGAACATCCATGAACTGAAAGTCCAGCTGGCTCATCCCAGAGGAACTACTTTCTGAGACATGGCGAAAGGCCTGAAAGTCACAGCAGCCCTTAACCCAGAGAAAGAAAAAATGAAGAAGGAGATGTGTGGTCTGAAAGCCTTGCTGAATCAGACCAAACAGAAGAACTCAAAAGAGTTGGAGGGTCTGAGGCCCCAGCTGGAAACCCTCACTGAGATGTTGAGAATGTTTCAGACCACGCTGTAGATAGTCTTCCAGCAGCACTGACCTCCAAGCCCAACTGGACAGGATCATTGCCTGAATGAAGGTTTGGAGAAAGGTTTGCAGCAGGAGAGAGCCTCCTATTACGCTCATCTGGAGGAGCATAAGAACGTGAAGAACACTGTGAAGGAGGTTCTGGAGGAGGCTGAGCTTCAGTTAAATACCAGCAGGATGAGCTGATAAGAAGAGATCCTGTCTGGAATGAAGCACACGGAGGAGATGAGGTCCTGAAGATGAGGGAACAGGAGTCTGAGACCAACTGGAGCTGGAGGAGGGAGAAGTCGTCTCTCCACCAGGAGATGGATGCTGATGCTGATGCAGAAGGAGCAGGGGTGGGAGAACAAAGAGAAGGCTTTCACGTCCCAGCTGGAGGAACTTGAAGCACAGTTTAAAAGTTGAAGAAAAAGAATGTTACAGGAGGCTGTTCTGCTTGTGCTAGATCTAGGGTCAGGAACAGAGTCCTGATCTGGATCTGAAGGATGATTCTAATAATCATATGTAATATAATGGATGATTCTCAGCAAGAAATTTCTATATCTTCATTCTAAATAAATGCACTGACCATAGATACTATTAGCAGGAGTAGGAATGCAGGCCAGTGACAGGATAGAGCGGTTGCTGCAGTAGACGTGCTTGATGGTGGTGCCACAAAGTGGGACATTGATGTGGAAGGCAAAGAGCACACCAATCAACACCAGAGCGATGATCCAGGCCAGGGCGCAGGAGGTATGAAGCCGAGCTGGCGTCATGATGGTGGGATACCTGAGTGGTTCACACACAGCAACATACCTGCAGAGAGAAATAAAGACATAGAAAACATCATCAGATATAACTTTGAAGAATATTAGCTCTTTCTACCAATTTCTATTTGTACAGTATTAAGAAACAAGGGTAGCTCTTATAATTAGTTGATGTGCATGTGCAAGCATAAACTAAAGTCATAAAATTATTCAATATTTTGTATTCAGACTTTTTTTGCTTTAAATTTATCTTGTAATCATTTCTGCTTTAGCTTTTGAGAAAGTTTTAGTTTTAGAGATAAAACTAACATGAAGTTGCAACAAAATGGAGATAGAAAGAGAGAAAGTGGGGACTTAATTTATCCTAAAGAAAATTCTGTATATCATCTGCTTTCAATAAGATAGAAATATATGATGGTTAACCTAAATGATAATAATGATATTAACCTGTCAGAAAAAAACCAAGAGGTGCATCAATATTAGGTCATCATCTCTCATTACCTTTACTGATATGCAGTGCAGATGTTTTTATAATATTATAATATTTATAGGATTGTTACCAGTCTTGTTGACTCTCATCAAGAACTACTGAGGATGATTTTTTAAGTATTCAGGCGAAAGACTTCTAAATTAGCAAAAGTGTTTATCGAATAGAAAGAAACAAAACACTTCTGCTCATGTCATATGTTTAAAACTTAATGAAAATATATTTCTTCTTTCAGTGTGCTGTGAATCATGACATCACATGAACAATATGATTGCATGATTCTAATTGCTGATGTGTTTCCATACCTGTCATAGGCCATCACTCCCAGGATCGTCTGCACTGCAGCACCATATGTGTGAATGGAGTAGGCCTGGGCGATAGCTGAGGCGTAGGCGATCTTTTTCTGTCCCATCAGGAAGTGCATCATGAGGCGAGGCAGCACTGCTGTGCCCCCCAGTAGATCACAGGCTACCAGGTGACAGACCATTACAAACATGGGTCTGTGAAGGTTCTTGTCTATGATGATGACAAATGCCACCACCCCGTTTCCTAGCAACACTAAAATGTAGTTAATCAGAACCAGGATGAAGACCAGAGAGCCGTATCCTGGTGGAACATCGAATCCCTCCAGCTCAAACACAATGGGTTGTTTGAGAGGAGTTAACCTGGTGATGTTCTCCATGCAAAGTAGAGTGTAAATGCATTAATGCGAAATGAAACAACAGTTCAGTTTGCAGTCAAACATGCAGCAGTTGTTTCATGAACAGACATCTCAGAGAAATTCAACATGTCATTACATATACACAGTAAAGAGATGAGAACTACAGGTGAGGTCTAATGATCACAACATTAAAAAGACTGTCATGAAGAGACCAGAGCATCCTATTCAGTCTCCTCCACAGAGCAATGATGCTCTGACTTGTTGAGGAGAGTGTGTTCACTTTTCAAGACTTGATTTAGTCTCTCAGTGTCCATCAGTCACACTGATCCATCCCCACAGTCAACGTCACTGCTCTCTAAGGTCCAAACCCAACATGGGACTGAAGTTGTGACTGTAATTTCAAAGCAAGGTCTCTATGGATTATGTCCATATTTCCGGTTTGATTTTTAAACACAACAGTTACTCCACAGAATCCTCCTGTGTGTGTTTTAATGTCTTCTTCTTACCAAGCTACATTACACCTTTGTCGCTAACATTTCAGGATCGTCCAGAAACTAAACACGAGTGATTTCTTCGTTTTGTTGGATGTTCAGTTCATCAGATCTTGTTCCTTTACCATCCAGCCTCTATCTAATCTCATATCACATACAATCATATAGTCTTTATTAATGCCATTTTAATTCTGAGGGAAAAAAAAAACTTCTGTCATTCTATTTTGTTTTTCTAGCGAATTGACAGTTATGACACCATACATCCCACCTCGTAATGTGAAGTCATTTGTCAATCTGGCCGTCGTCCTGATTGATTTTACCGCAATAAATTGCCATTTCCCATTTGCAAGTAACCAATGCCTCAGTTGGAGCAGTTGTTTTTAATAGCTCTTTGAAAACTGATGCAAAGCTGAGATCTTGTAAAATACATTTTGATCATTTCTTTTAATATTTGATACATTTATTTCTGTGTAGATAAATTGCTCTGTTCACACTTCTTTTCTGGTCTGGTATTTTGTCAAAAAGAACATTTGTTGTTGGTGAGTTACGTTTATGTGGTGGGTGCATTCCTGTGTTACCAGGTGTGAAGGACAAATCTCTTCACATCTTCACAAAAATGCTAATTTTTTCAAATCAATTTTCAGAGTGAAATCTTTTGATGGCCATCCTACCGTCAATAATTACGTGGCAAGGCATAACTTTTAAATCAATAATTTAACTGCCCGTTATGCCAGTGACGGCTGCAGGCTTTATAGTGTTAGTGGATCAAAAAATATCTGTACTGTTTATTTAAGCTATAGTTTAGAATTTAATAACACTCTGCTCAACCACAAATTTGATGTCGTTCGTTGGTGTTGCATTTGTAAAATGACGCCTCCAACTACTGCCCTGACATACATATTACAGTGTTTTCAGTTGTTTCCGCACATCCATGTCTGTGGGCGTCATTTAGAAGAACAGGCAATGAGAAAACATTACGTAATCTGAGATTAAATGCATCTGGGAAGGTAGAAAAAAAAACAACTCAAGTCCAGCACCACGTAAGACATTCATTCCCTACATGAACTACACAACAAAAAATACAAATCCCAAAACTATGACAACAGCTAAATTGGAATATTATTAATCAAAAGTGAAATATGGAGTACATGTAACAGGCAGTGGAGAGACAATTATCTTGCTTAACAATATAAAAACCAAGGAGCACATGTTATAATCAAATTAATAATAATAGTGAGACTACAAACAAGCAGCACATAAACATTAGTATTTGATAGAGATGTATTTTTAAGACATAATCAGAAAAATAACAAAGTAAAAATTCATTTTTTATGGATGATTTGTTTCCTAAAATGTTTGACAATGCTAGTACGTAGCTCTTTGCTGACCAGTCCGTAGATGATTGGGTTGATGGCTGGTGGAACGATGATGAACAGGATGCTGAAGAATTTCTTGATATTTATGGAGAGTGAGGGGAACCTATGACTCACTATTATGGTGAGTGCTGCTATTTGGTAGAGAACATACCCAATAATGTGTGGCGCACACGTCCGAAAGGCCTTATTGTTGATGCCGCTGCTGATACTGGTATTGACTCTGCTTTGTTTTATGGAAGCGTGAAGGATTCTGATGTATGAAAAGGCAACAATCAAGAAGACGCTGGTGCTCAAACACCAACTCATCGTCATACCTAGAAGAACATCAAAAAAATTAAAATTATCCATTCTGTGATGTTTCATACATCCTCAGTTTATCCTGTGTATTCAGCAGGAAGAGATCAAACTACAAACTTCATGTTTATACTTTAATTCTAATCAAATTCACTGACCATAGATATTACTTATGGGGGTGGGAATGCAGGCCAGCCTCATGATGGGACGGTTACTGCAGTAGATGTGTTTTATGGTGGTGCCACACAGCGGGACATTAATGTGGAAGCTGAAGAGCACACCAATCAATATGAAAGCAACAATCCAGGCCAGGGCGCAGGAGGTGTGCAGCCGAGTTGCTGTCATGATGGTGGAATACCTGAGTGGTTCACACACAGCAACATACCTGCAGAGAGAAATAAAGACACAGAAATCATCCATCACAAGTGTCACAAGTCAGAAAGAGCCAATCCCAGCTGGCTGATCAAAAGATGGCAACATGCTTGTGAAAATGACCATCCTGCCCATATTTGATTACGGTAACACCATCTATAGGATGGCTTCCCAGTCTACTCTCAGCAAACTTGACACTCTCCACCACTCTGCCATCCGTTTTGCCACAGGCGCTCCATTCAGAACTCACCACTGTGACCTGTACAGCCTGGTAGATTGGACATCCCTCCACACCAGATGGCTCCACCACTGGCTTCACCTCATTTACAAATCCATACTTGGAAAAACACCTCCCTACCTCTCCTCCCTTCTACACCTCTCCCATTCTGCCCTCAATCTTAGGTCCAGTAAGCTCATCAAACTCTCCATCCCTAAAGCCCGTACTGTCTTTGGTCGCAGTGCTTTTCGATTTGCTGCAGCTAATGATTGGACCACTTTTCAAAACACCCTCAAACTCACTGTCCCCATGTCACTCACTGCTTTTAAACATAACCTGCATGAAATTATAGTTGACAGCTGCATGACCTCAATGCTTTGTGTTATAAGTTATTGGCTGTAAAATCAATGAGAAACAAAGGCCAGGCTGATGGAGGGTGACTTCACACTGCTGGACCTTCCATGTTCAAATTTGCAAATTGTCACGAATGAAAATGAAAGATTTTCCCAAAAAGACAGTCACATATCTTTAAAGGACAATTGCAGCAGGTTTTATAAACTTTCAACTCTAAAAACTAATCAGGTCCTTCTGTATCCTGACCACTGACACAAAATGTTAAAGGAGAATATGACAGGTGACATCCAGCATATATTCTTCCAACATCCATTTCAAGACCTGCAAACAAAATAAAACAGCAAACAGCAGAAACCTGCAATTGCATACTGTTGATACAGACTGAATGAATAATTCTTGTTCAGTCTGCCATCAATTATGACAGACTCTCTTCATGTGTTTCCATACCTGTCGTAGGCCATCACACCCTGGATCGTCTGCACTGCTGTTCCGTACGTGTGAACAGAAAAGGCCTGGGCGATGGCTGAGGCGTAGGGGATCCTGTTCTGCCCCGTCAGGAACTGCATCATGAGGCGAGGCAGCACTGCTGTGCCCCCCAGTAGATCACAGACTACCAGGTGACAAACCAGAATAAACATGGGCCTGTAAAGGTTCTTGTCAATGATGATGACAAATGCCACCACACCATTCCCCAACAGCACTACAATGAATTGAAACAGAGCCAGGATGAAGAAGAGAAAGCCATATCCTGGTGGAACCTCGAATCCCTCCACCTCAAACACAATGGGTTGTTTGAGAGGAGTTAACCTCGTGATGTTCTCCATGCAAAGCAGAACTGTTCTGTCAGCAACAAGTAAATCAAGACCCACCACACATGTAATGTTTCAGACATCAGGTATCATCACTTTAGATGTATAACAATTGTCTGTGAGTTAAAAACAGTTCAGTCTGCAGTAAAACATGTAACACAACACAGATGAGAACTAAAGGCGAGGTGATTAAAAAAACTGTTATGAAGAGACCAGAGCATCCTGTTCTGTCTCCTCCACAGAGCAATGATGCTCTGACTTGTTGAGGAGAGTGTGTTCACTTTTCAAGACTTGATTTAGTCTCTCAGTGTCCATCAGTCACACTGATCCATCCCCACTGTCAACGTCACCGCTCTCTGAGGTCCAAACCCAACATGGGACTGAAAGTTTGACTGTAATTTCAAAGCAAGGTCTCTATGGGATATGTCCTTATTTCAAGCAGAGTTTGATTTTTGAACTACACAGAATCCTCCTCTATGTGTTTGTCTTCTTCTCACCTGAGTATGTTACACCTTTAGGATAGACCAGCAACTTTACACCACAGGAGCTTTAAACTATCAACAGAAAATATAGAATTCCAGAAGAGGGTGTAGATCGAGTTTGAAGTTTTAGTTTTAAAAGGCATCACATAATATCAAATCAAAACTGATTTATATTTGATTTTTTTTCTCCCAGCAGGTCATTCTGAACTGGGGAAGTCAGAGTCCCACCATGACCTGATGACTGTGTATCTCCACAGACATTTAATGGTATAGTTTGTGTCATGTTTTCTTGAAGTAAATAACAGACCATGAAGATTGTTTTCATTGTTTTAGTCCATTTACAACTTTTTATTGGATCATGAAAAAACTGAAATTATCTAATCCCATGTAGTTCTGGACTGGCTTTAGATTGTTTTAGCTATTTAGAGGACACAGTAATCCCTCGCTTATTTTGCGTTTCAAGATGCACAGCTTCACTGCATCCCTGATTTCTAGTAGGTGGTCAACGATGATGTCACTGTCATTTCAAACTAAACAATTTCAGAGAAATTATGTCAACAAGTTGTTGAAATGACAGGCTAAAATATTTGTTGTCAATCTTTAAACGATGCCAGCAAGCGTATTTGCCTCGTATCATGTGACGAGTACTCAAAACTACCAGGAGGAGGAGCTAAAATACCACCTGCAGAACTAGCCTGGGAGGGTCAAGAAGAAGCTGTTGTAATTATTAAGTTGTGAGGAAAGACATGCACAACACATTGTGTCCATTTTACTTCAAAACTAATTTGTAGAGGTGTTTAAAGATGAGTGTAATTTGCTGTTGTTTGAACAAATGAGAAGACAGCTTAATAATTCTGTTGGTCGCTTCTTGTGTTATTAGCGACCAAAACTGTATGTAGACCGACCTTAAACTGGATTTTGAAATATTGAATGTTATTGGCAAACTTTTTCTTTTATTTAATTTTATATGCCTGTGACCCGCAAAGGGGATAAGCTGATAAGACAAGACAATTACAATCGTTTCATCTTCATGATGGATTACAGCATTATGAACATAGCATCGCACAGAGGAGGATTCCCTCAGTGTTATTTACAGTCATAGAAATCAGTGTCAAATCACCTTTAACAGGGAGAGAAATTTTGGGAATTCTTCTGGTCTCTGTGAAAATTTGTCGTCATTATCACTTATAAATCTGCTGCATCATCAATATGACCTGGACCCTCTATTGTCTCTTCACCTGCTTGCAGGACCCCTATCCTCAGCAGAGCCGCAAAACATGGAACATACCAAACTACAGTCATGGCACCCGCAGCAGCTGTTCAACAGGTAGTCAGGAATCCTTCAGGTTCATTTAAATATGTGGTAGAAACATGTTCTGGTTCCCAGGCTCATACAACCAAATTAAAAAGCTGATTGACTGCAGCAGGAATAAAAAGTCACCTTATCTGAGTAGCTGATATTTTATTGACCCTACATTTTATAATAGATGCCTTATTAACACATCGGTGGAGCTCAACTTGTTTCACTGCAGTTGATATAGTTAAACCTAATATTGGACCCTGAGTTCAAGAACAAATTCCATTTGTTATAACGATACAAATGTTGCTTTTGATCTTTAAATAGTTGTGTGGACATAAATGAAATAATTGGTAAGTGCTGTGATTGTGAGTTAGAGGTAAGATCGGACCTAAAAAATCCAGCCCGACCCGAGCCCGCGGGTATTAAAGCCCAACCCAGCCTGGCCTGAATTTCGGGCCGGGTTGGACTTGGACTTGGGCTCGGGCTTAAGATCTTACCTCTATTTTGAGTGTTGACAGCAGTAGAGTTATTCTCTGTGCTAACATTGACTAATAGTAACTGTTTTTTGATGATATTAAAAATATTAACTGGTGATTTTTGTGAGTAGGCAGAAAACATTGAGATGATAAAGGATTCATTCAAACTGACATATTTAAACATTCTTTATTAAAATTATGTTGTTCAAACGTTCAAACATTTCCCACCGTGACTATATTTATTATATCTATTTATCTTGAAAAATAAATAATATATAATACATTTGAAAAGTTTAATACTTATAATAGATCATTGCATCAATAAACATTTTCCTTTTACCCAAATTGAAATATGAAAGTTAATGATGATGTGGCAACACATACAAATGAGAAAAAGTAAGACATCAGTAGGTACAGTAAACATTTTCCTTCTGCTTACACTTCTACCAGCTGTGTGTGAAATTTGTAAAAATCATAAACTGGAAATACATTTGTGTTTGTTGAGGAGAGCTCAAGGCCCTCCGACGATGAGCTCTTCATGTTAGATTTATTTTTGCAAGCCTTCCGCATCCGTGTTTTTATTGTGAAAGAAGCTGACCATCTTCTGCTTGAGCTCTTTACACTGCAACCCGTAGATGATGGGGTTGATGGCTGGGGGGATGACATGAAACAGGACGGACGCCACCTTGCCGTGGTCCGCCCACTCGGGGCGACGGTGCATGATCATAGGAGAGAATGACGCAACCAGCATGATCAGGTAGACAGCAAGGTGAGTGGCGCAGGTCTGCAGCGCTCGGCTGTTCAACACCTTATTGTAACCTCGCAAACACACGAAGGCGACCTTCAGATAGGTGAGCGTAATGCTGCCAATGGAGGCCCCCAGGATGAGTATGGCGCTGGCAAGGCCGTAGATGTGATTGATAAGAAGATTCTGGCAGGAAAGCTTGAACAAGGAGGCGTTGTCGCAGAACGGGTTAATTATAACCCTCCTGCAGCGTGTCAGACGGATGGCGAGACCCAGGAGGATCGCGACGCTGATGAAGGCCACTGCCCAGGCCGCCACCGACAGCTTCACCACCATCCGAACTGTCATGATGGTGGCGTATCGCAGAGGGTTGCAGATCGCCACGTAGCGATCAAAAGCCATGATCATGAGCACTGTGTGAGAAGTGCCTGCATGAAAATGAGTAGCAAAGGCCTGAACAACACAGTCTATGTAATGAATGTAGCGCTCAGTGACCGGGGTGAAAACTTGACTGAGCAGGCGAGGAATGATGGTGGTGGCCCCAAAAACATCGTTAACACTCATATTGCAGAAGAGCAGATACATGGGCTCATGGAGGCTCTTCTCCAGGGCGATCAGGACCACCAGGGTAATGTTAGACACCATGATGAAGATGTAGATGAGGAGGAGGATGACAAAGGCAGGAATGGAGGCCTGTGGGCTGACCTTTAACCCCTCGATGGAGATGAGATCAGCATTGAAGGTTACGTTCTCCATTCTGCAGATGGAGGACCCTGGATCCTACATAGAAAATTAGAATAAGACTTTAGAAAAATGTGGTTTTAAAAACTAAGCATTTTCATTTAATATTAAAAATATATATTTAGAAGAATCATAATCTCTGAATTGTGTTTGTGTATGAAGAGAGAAAAAAAGATCAGCTGCTGTGTTCGTGTCAGTGAGGATGAAGGCTTGGCTTTCTGTAAATAGCATCAACCTTTTTAAAAGTTTTCCTAATGAACACATTTTGGGATTAATCCTAATCATATTAAATCTGGAATATATGACGTTGAAGTTTTATCTTCTAGTTTTCATCATCTTATTCACATTTTCATTTTGGTTGTACAATGAAACAATATTTTTTCACCTGCTGAATCACACACCTGTTCATTATTGTTGCTATTATTCTAGAATCACAAGCCTGCCATTATATTATCTGTAGAGTTTGTAATTCTAATCATTTTACCATATTTGAATTTAATCAATACTTCCACAAACTTCTTTTAATTAGTTGTTCTTAATCACTTCTGTCACTGCAGTTTATAAGTTGCTACAGGAATGAGATTGGATTGATTCTTCTCATCTTGATTTGTACAGTAAACACAATAAGTAAACGCTTCTAGCAGCATTACATTGAGATGATTTGACCTTAGTGGAAGAAAGCTGCCCTCAGAAAAAAATTCAGAAGTAACACATAAACAATGAAAATTGAACAGAGAATCTGAAACCATCATCCCCAAATTAGAATTATTTTGTATCAATTTTTGTCTGTAATGGGTTCAGGCTGCTGTGCCTTAAAACATACCACATGTTAGTGTCTGGAAAAAGGCCATCCATTCCTTCATCAATACTTTAGATTGAACTCTTTCCTTATATTTATTGATGAAACAGTTGGACAAAATAGCTTAAAACACTGAGCACAAAAAAACCCGCTGCTTGTTATTTTAGTTAATAGATTGTATTGGACATCAACGTAGCATCCAGTGTTCAGTAGAGGATGTCATTGTAGGCTTATGTGTGAGTGTGCTTCAAGTTTACCTGTGGTTGATGTGAAGCTCCTGCAGCCAGAGGAGAGGTGGACTCACGCATGTCTTTTATATACTATACAACATTCAGCAGGTCATTGTAACCATGGCATCACCATATGTTTATCTCACCTACTCCTAAGTTTTCTGGGAGTTCCAATCTTCTGAACTGTTATGTTTTTGAGTAGATTAGCTTTTTTTTTTTTTTTTTTTTAATTTCACAGCATATGTGGAGGAGAAACATGTTTCCTGAGTCACTTTTGAAGTCTCTTTCTTTGCCTCGTCCCTGCTCTTTGTGTAGATTGTGGGCTTTACGTCATCATTTGGCTGTGATGAGTGCCATAGAGGCCTTGCACGTCCCAGACATCTCAGTGTCCATTAGAACAATTGAATTAAAAAGTCCCTTGAGCCATTTAGGGGATGTTGGAAATGGAGGTCCTCAGAGACACTGGCCTGCAGAAGTCTCTCAGCCCATCATCACACAGCCCACAGGAGAATGCAAATGATGAGATATTCATAAAATTCTACTTTTATTTATATTTGTCCCACGTGAATAATTTTATCTGGGTGTCAAGAGCAGACGGGTTCAGGATATGTTATCCTAGCTTAACAAAACACAAACAAGTTGGAACAGAACTGCTTCTAGTCTTCAAGCTCTAAGATTCTTGCTATTTTTGAATATCTGTAGTCATATGCGTTCATGCTCCCCTCAGGATGAACCATAAAGTTCCTGTCAACCATTATTCATTGTTTTATTGTTTAAATTCATGACCAGTATGTAGAAGTGATGATGTCCACCTCAGCCTCAGCTGGACCACGTGTTTACTGTTCTATGTTAGCTTTGCTTTGCTGACATGCTAAGATGTTGATCGTGAACCTGGTTTGGGGCTTGCTGATGACTATTTTGTTTGTCTGGTGGTGATTTAGAAGTTTTGACCACACCCTGCTTTTCTTTGCGTAACTTTCCATCAGATTTACTGACGATGAGGAAACATCGGCAGCCTGATGTTTTGCTGTAGGTCCCTGGAGCTTTCATTAGCTCCTGTAACCGGTGTCGTCATCTAATTCCTGATAAACATCTATTAGTGCTTCTCTCTTTGGGATAATTACCAATGAGAAACTGTTGATAAATATTTTGTTACAATCTGCTCTCGGTGGAACCAATTAATGATCTGTTTTGTTTCAGAAACATGAGCATTCATTAATGACTGAGGTGTTAACTTGTACACGTGCTGATGAAACCGGGCGTGGGGGGGTGGACTACAGAGACTACAGACAAACACATTAAGCCTCTTTAGGATTTTCACATTTCATAATTAATGTTGTGACATTTTTTTGAACGTTTTTTAACATGTACACAGCAATTCACCCCTGTTGTAAAGAACTGTACTGCTGTAGTCTAACTTAATCTCTAAATACAAAAAATGCAAAGAAAAAAATTTAATAAATAAAGGCTTTGGGGTTTCTCTAATGTTAAGGTTGAATCCTCCCCATAGACCCCCCCATTCCACCAAGTATTACCTGTTTAATCCGGATGGACACCAGATGAGGGGATGATCAGTGTGTTTCTGGCCTTAGTTTGGGTCCAGTGGATGTAAACACAAACATATACATCCTCTGTGTGTTATGGGATAACTAAACAGTGATGTTGTCAACATCTGTGCAATGACATCATGGTCAAGTCTGTGGTGAAGAGATGAAGGTCCATTACAGCACAGATGAAGTTTGTCAAATTGTCACATTTGCTGACAAAGATTCTGTGAAAGAGTATAAAATAAGTATAGATATGTAAATATTGTGACTGATGCATTTTTACATACACTCCTCATCATGTTAATAGAAAATGTTGGACATAATTTCAGGGTTGGTGAAATGCTGTGCCTTTATTTTAAAAAAAGCACAATACAGTGTTAAACCAAGATAAAAAAAAAAAAAAAGTTTTAATTGTAAAAGTTATATTAGCCACTGCTGTGCAGTCACTGTTCTATAGTATGAAATGTACTGAACAGAGTTTTAAATGTAGAATTTCTGAAAATATTCATTAGAACCTCAGGGAATTTATCTAAAATTAAATTAAATATTTAAGTTATTAACAGATCAAAAGTAGACTTTAATTTCTAACATTTCAGAAATCACATGGTTGTTTGAATGTGATGGTGTCACAACAGAAATAATCACTCCAACAGGAGAATTTCTTGTTGGTGGCTAGGGTCATGCTGAGGTCGGGTTAGGACCCCTGTGCAGTAATACAGCAAACACCCATCAGGCACTGAGGTGGAGCGCCCTCTAGGGGAAAACATGTGACAGGAAAATTGGTTATGCCTCTCAGTTGTTAAATAGACGTTTAAATGTGTGCTTTTACTGCATAGCTAAGTCGCCTAATAAAACACCAGGGTGTGTAATAATTCCTCTACAGACAGACTTCATGCCGTCTTACCTTCACAGACATTCGTCAACCAAGAGGAACACATGTTTGATTTATTCAGATCCCACTGCTTTCTAGTTGTCTCCATTGACTATTATTATCTTATAAAAATAATCCAGTTATTTAATTTAACCTTTATTTCAGTTTCAGTTTCAACAATTGTTTTATAATTCGGGAAATGTTGAAAAAATGATGTATCCTGGAATTTTTAAAAAATTAATCCTACTCATTTGTCCAGATCCACATCCAGATTGAACAGATTTTTTTCTGGCCCAGACTCCATCCTTTTACTGAAATCTGTGAAAATGTGTTCAGTAATCCTGCTGACGAATTTAAACGTTTAGGGTTAGTTTGGTGGCATTTACAGCAAACTACTAAACCTCCAAACTAAACATACACTAAGGGAAGGAATTCCTTATTGAACCTCCTGTATCTGAAGACTGTAAATGTCTGTAAACTTTCCGGCTGCTGTCCCTCCTTCTACTTTCTTTTTCTGCTTCTTACTTCCAAGTCCTGCCTCCAACACCATGGGTTCAAATTCCATTTCCTCTCTCCTCTCTTGGCTGTGGGGCTGCTGCTGGCGACCTGAATGGTTGGGTAAAAACACAACGAGAGAAGATCAGAGGGGTAAAGCGCGGCTTTCTGAGTGAGTCTGAATCAATCATTCCTGTCTGGAACCCTTCAGGCTTCTTACTAGGACCTCATAGGCTAGAGCTTCCAAAAACAGGATAGTTCTTTTTTCAACTTGCCTAAAAGCCTAGTTGTGCTGTTCTAACTATATTGTTTTTTGCAGGAATACGTTTAGGTGAACAGTAGCTCTAGTGCTGCATCACAGGTTTGAGTTGTTTGTACTTGGGTGGAGCTTTTCCCATTTTGTCTTATGTAGTTCACTATGTTTATGAGCAGCATTTTGTTTGCATCTTAGTAAAACCTGTCAGGTGTGATATGAAACAGTAAAATTTGATACTGATGCATACATAAGCTAAAAAAAAAAAAAAAAAAGATCACCAGCTGGTAGATTTCTACAAAGATGTTATCAATTAACAAATACATCACGTGTCCAAATCAAGATCTCAAGGCAGTGACGCTATTTTAAGTGCGGTTATTGCAGGAAGCATCAACCCCCCCAGGGAGCATGCATGAATGAGCTATTGAGATATTTTTAGAAGCAAAATAATACTTTTGAGTTCAATTTTATTAATAAGATGTCTCCACTCTGACATCTAGAGAAGTTACTAAACTAGGCAGTAGGGAATATGCCAAACTTGGTGGAACTGAAATAAAATCATACTTTAAGTCAATGTAGATTCCCAAGCCGGTGATCATAATGCAGTTGCCCTGATTGACACTACAGGATTCTTTAAAAATGATTACACATATTCTAGAAAATCCTCTCACTTTTCTGTTTGTGTTATTATTTCATAAACTTATTTTGTAATTTTAGTCAGATCCAGTAGCTAACTCGAACGAGATGAAAATAAATGCTGGCATGGAAATTCTAAATATTGGAATAAATCAAAACCTTTCACATAGACAATGTTTCTTTACTTTATCACTTCACTTTTTTCTTTTTTTACACTGTGTTGAGTCGACACAACACTGCCCGTAAACACTGATGTTATCGCTGCTTTTTATCCAATCAGATGACATCTGTGAGCTCACTGAAAACTTTCACAAATATGTAGGGAGTTCTGTTTGTAAATGGAAAACCTCCAAAAGCAACATTCTTATCAGATGCCCAAACCTCTTGCAGTGCTTCCTTGCGATGTAAAGGATGTAAACTCCTCTATGCCAATAGAGGCCTGGATGAGCTCAGCCACCTTTCAGAGGAACAGATTTTCACTGTCAATCTGTCTCAGTCTCTGGATCACTGTCCAGAACATATGAGCAAAGATAAGGGTTGGAAATAGATTGACTCATGAAACTTTTTTTTCAGCCATTCATCAAACTTGAAGATGTTGACTCCTATCTGCTTAGCACCACGCTTTTAACCCCCCCACTTTGAGAGTGATGAAACCAGTAGAACCACATCATTTAATTCTTGCCATAAGACAGGAGCATAAGCAATGAAATACATGATTCACATATGAGGTTTTTACAGTTTAAAATTTTTTTTTTTTTAAATTTAACATCATCTACTTTATTTTGGATAACATTCTCCACAACTCATTTCCTCTGGTGCTTGCTTGGCATGTCAGATGTTTGTCTCTGCTCTTCGGCTGCTTGTTGGGACATCGGCTTGTTTCATTAAGGCTTACTGGAGATGAAGCCAACCACACCATCAGCATCTGACCTCCATTCTGTTGACATTCCTTTGCTGTGTGAGGCCTCTTCTTCCTGCTCCTAATCCATTTTCATCTCATTCTCCCTTTGCCAGTTGAAATTAAGAGTTTGTGTTATCAAATGACAAAAAAGCCTCCCATATATTTTTTCTCTTATTTTATCAAAACAAATTAAATTTCATGCAGACATCCATGATCCTCCCCCCAATATGAGTTGATAGAACTCTGATGAGTTCATCTTGATTCTTCCCTGCATCCCTTTTCCATTTGAATCGTGTCCATTTTGGTTGTTGTGTATGTTTTTGGTAAACACATTCTTTCTTTGTACATCTTTATTTTAATTCTGCATTGACCTTCCTTCTGGCTTTCCAGTGAGTCAGCTGTCAACACACAAGTCCAAAAACTTTCACTCTCATTTTTACCCTCTTTGTGTCAACACAGAATGAGTGGCCTGAAATTTTCAGACTGCAGTGAATGCTCTTCTCCTGTGTCACTAGATATTTGCTGTATTAACAAGTTAATGGGTATCAGTGTGGGTTTTTACTGTGGATGTTTACAGGTGGTGTTATGATCTGCAGTCCTGAATAATGAAGACCAACAACTTCAACATGAATATATCTGGATCTCGACTTTCTGTCCGGCGCCAGAGTCCGTTCAACAGCATTAAGGTTTGCTTCTGCTTTGCATCTTGTTTGATGAGTGATGACCCTGAACTCAACATAGAACACAGCTGAGACAACTCCACTGGCTTTGAGCTTTCATAAATCAGGCAGACCATCATTTTCCTGGGAGAGGGAGAGAGTTCTGCCTTTGTCATGTTTCATGTGCAGAGTAACAGGAACACAGGACTCCAATGCAGTTTAAAAATAATTTTGTAAGAAAGGTAATGAGACAAATTTGACGGGGAAGAATCCAAATGTATTGGAGGTGTATTTCTAACAGAAGTGGAGTTTGTTGCCTCCACATTGTTGTGTCTGTGGACCCGGGTCGGTATAAACTCACAGTTCTAGAAACAAAATAAAAACGCTCTGAGCTCAATGAGCTCATCTTGTGTTAGTCGGTTTCAATTCATCAAACGTGACAATACATTTTCTTAAGTTAAACTTGACTGATTTTGACATCAATTCAGGTAAACTAGGGTTTCAAGTGTCAATGACCTTCTTAGGGGAATTAAATCACTCAAATCAAAGATACTTTATTGATCCTAAAGAAAATTCAGATATCCCGCAGCACAGTTGTGCAATTGTAAAATACAAATACGAAGAAGTACAGACTGGGCAAATTGTGCAATTGCAGGGAAAAGTAAACAGTCCAACCCAACTGCCCTGAAACCGAGTCAGAGCTGGAATTTCTCAGTTTCTGTCCAAGTCTTCAGTGCAGCATTTGTAATCTTCAGTATATTTTCCCTTTCATCTGTTCGAGTTAAAAACCATTCAAGAACAATTTATAGGCATTCATTATCAATTTTCCTCAAGCTGTCCATCCATCACTTCATCCTCCTGTCCTTGCAGATTTGGGGGGGTGGCCAATCCGATAGGCGGATAGGGCTCACAATGCAACATAAGTTTAGAGTCACCACTCGTCCTTGACACTTGGCTCTGATTGGTTCATTCCACCACATGTGACCGCTGTGAAAGGGCATCCCAGAGGGCGATGAGTGAGGTGCTCACCTAGGATAGTCAGCCTGTCTTCCTGAAGTCCATCCAGGAATTGTTCTCTGGGATCTCCACATTTCCTCTCAACCATTTCCTCTCTGCAAGTCTATGAGTCACACGACTCAGCACGAATCATGATTTTACTTTTACTTTTCTCCTTTTTTCTACTTTGTCCCTTTATTATGATTAGGTTACATAGTTCTAATTTAATACCTTATGATACAGAAATCAATCACACATACTGAACCCAACTTCCTCTCATCATCTACCTTTTTCTCTCCACCCACTCCTCTGATTGTCTTCTTTTCCTGCAGTTCTTCGTGTTTTGCCACAGTCTGCTGCAGCTGGCGCAGCTCCTGGTGTCCGGCTACATGAAGAGCTCCATCTCCACCATCGAGAGACGCTACGGCCTCTCCAGCCGGAAGTCAGGCCTCCTGGCCTCTTTCAACGAGGTCAGTACAGGACCAGATTCCCTAGCTTGTTCTGGTCTTTGTTTCATTACATCACTGGTGCCGATCTGACCATCCACTCTGAACATAGAACATCTACAATGTGGTGCTAATATTTCAGAACATTTTAGACCCCATCTGCTTTTGTTAACTGTCAAATCAAACTTTTATTTGTTCTTGCAGGTGGGAAATACAGTCCTCATAGTTTTCGTTAGTTTTTTCGGGAGTCGGGTCCATCGGCCACGGTTCATCGGAGGTGGCGCCCTGCTGGCCGGCATAGCCTCGCTTCTAATGGCAATGCCACATTTTCTGAGTGGACAGTACAACTACACAGACAGCATCCGCTGTGAGATCAAACACACACACACACACACACACACACACACACACACACACATCATTTAGCCCTAAAAGATGCTTTCAAACATATCCTTAACCCTCTCACAATCTCCTTACAGCCCCCAGCGACAATAGCTCAGGCCTTTGCCAATCAGACAGGACTCTCTCTACCACGTTCTCCAATCAGAGCTGCAGCCTGCAGGAGAACCCTGCCCAGCAGGTGGTGTACCCGCTGCTGCTACTAGGACAGCTTTTGCTGGGTATTGGATCCGTTCCCATCCAACCCTTTGGTATCTCCTTCATCGATGATTACGCCAGCAAGAAGAACTCTCCATTCTACCTTGGTGCGAATCGTGGACACACAGAATCAGTTTTTATCCTGACGATTAGGTTGGCATTAATATGGAAAAGATATAACTTCCTCCATGACAGGAAGTCCACTCAAAAAAACATAAATTTCACGTTGCCAGAATCAACTACAAAATAGTTTTACAGCAGACTTTGAGTTTGAAATTTGGACTCCTCTCTTCTTTAAGTCATTAAGGTTTTACAACATTTTCCATACTGGCAGTTTGTCCTCTTTTTATCGGAGCACCTGTGGTAATCATTAAATATGCTGCATATTAAATCCTATGATGAAAATTTACAAGTGCTTCTGATTGGTCAGAAAATCTGTAGCACATTGTGAAAAACAAACAGCGGGTTTGTCTTGCAGTCAACAGGCAAATGTTGGGACTGTTTGTCATATAACAAACGATAACACCAACCTGTAACGTCTCCAGGCTCTCTGCTCACATAACAAACCAGTTTTTATTTTGGGTCTGTCAAAGCAAGCTGACGAGCCTGAACCTGAACCAGATCCAAGTACTGATACCAAGCTCTGCTCATTGATTTTGAGATAGTATTTTGTTTTTATGACCTCTCAATCTGAGGGACCAAAATCTGAATACGTGCTCAAAGAGCGTTTTATATAAGCTGTGAGTTCAGTCCAGTAGACAGAAGACAGACGCCTGACATTTGGTCTCATGAGGTTTTTCTTGGCCCTGTTTTTCAGGCATCCTTCTCGCTGTGACGGCCTTCGGCCCGGCCTTCGGCTTCATCACCGGCTCCGTCATGTTACGCTTTTATGTCGACTTTGATAAGTTACCCAAAGGTGAGAGGACAGCAGATGATCAGCTGATGATCCCCAGCTGGAGTGTGATTAATATGTGGAGGATTGCAGCCTGTTTGTGTGAATAATACACTGTGGGTCATTTCCTCACTAACTGACAGGGTTAAAACACAACAAATGAACATCCATGCTCTTTAAGGATTATGATATTCAGAGACTGAAAAATATTTTCACTCTATTAACCTTTATTATACTAACTAACTTTACTAACTCCAGTGGTTTTAAACCATTATGACCAATCTTTCAAGACACCCAGAATATTGTGTTCTATAACTATGTAAAAACTACTTAAAGAAGGAGTAGACTCTCTTCTTCTATCAGGAAGAAAAGTTGGTTTCTACTTTTTTCTGTTGTTTGGTTATTGGCTGTAGAATGTAGGCTGGTTTCACCAAAAACACCAATTCTTGACTAAAACACTGAGAAAATTTTTGTCAGCGGAACAGTGACTGACTCGAATATTATTTGCTTTATTTCAATAGTGAGTTCCTTCTATTAAACAACAAAAACAACACTGAAAAAGGGCTTTTGATTGTAAAATATCAATTTATTTATGAATGTATATATGTGTCCAACCTCTACATTCAACATATATTTACTATAAAACATATACATAACATAATTGCACCAGGCAGATTTGTTGCTTTGTACGCGGGTGATTTCTTCTTTTCATTTGAGCTGCATCTGATGATATTATGGGATGTATTCCAGGATATCACATGAGCGCTTGCTGATGTTCTGTGAAACTTAAACGCTCAGTTTGTGCGGTGCCTCTTAAATTACAGCAGCTTTGTGCTTTTCAGAGGAGTGCTTTAAACAATAGTGTGTTTTCCGATACTGTGTGGGGTGTGTTAATGGAGGGGAAAGGTGAAGTCACAGTGTGTGTGTGTGTGTGTGTGTGTGTGTGTGTGTGTGTGTGTGTGTGTGTGTGTGTGTGTGTGTGTGTGTGTGTGTGTGTGTGTCTGTGTGTGTGTGTGTGTGTGTGTGTGTGTGTGTGTGTGTGTGTGTGTGTGTGTGTATGCATGCATGTGAGTGTTGCATGTGTTTATGCATGCATGTCTAAATTGTATGTTTAGTAAGACAGTGTTTCTATGAGCTCATATCCAGCTGAACAGCAAACATTAAACCCAAGCATGTAAAACTTGTGTAAACGCCTCCATGGCGTGGGAAAAGAACAGCAACTGTATATCGAGAGCCTAAAGGGAGATCACCGCGGCATAGACATTTTTTCTTGTTGGTCGAATAATTGTCAGCCAGCTAGTTTTCTTTAAATGGATTCAGTTCTGCCTTGAAATGGCATGCAATCATTTGACTAATGATTGGATGGATGGTTTTGTTGTTTCGTGACAGATCAAATCCAGTTGAACCCCCGGGACCTGCGATGGGTCGGAGCTTGGTGGCTCGGGTTCTTGGTGGCGGCCTGCCTCCTCTTCCTCACGGCCTTGCCATACTTCTTCTTCCCCAGAAACATGTCAAAAGAGGTGAACAAAGAGTCTGTCGGCATCCATGACATCTAGGAATTTAGTTACTTTGAACAAACTGCACTCACCACAGTACTGGACAGTTATACAATGAGAGACCAAACATCTTTGATTTCCTGACAATGTGAAATACAAAAAAACCTTTGAATGAAAACTGGCTTGCATCATTAAAGATAAATATCCTGTTGATTCTCAACAAATAAAAGCATTTACTGACATTTTTTGCAGTGGGTTCATCTACAGGTCTTTTATGATCCCAAATGTGCTGCCAAGGAAATAATTTTCTTGGAAGCCTTCCAGAATGCTTGCTCATATTTTAGTGAATAAATCAAGAGCTGCACCTCCAGGCCTGAGACTTCCAGCTGATGTGTTAAAGTTAACCAGAGGCTAATCTGAAGCGTCTTGTAGAGCGGTTAAATGTAAACCTCTCTTGCATTCTGTCTTTGATCTTCTTCTTCTTCTTTTCCTTTCGGCTTTTCCCTACAGGGGTCGCCACACCGAATCAATTGCCTCCATCTAACCCTGTCTTCTGAATCCTCTTCTCTCACACCAACTACCTTCATGTCCTCTTTCACTACATCCATAAACCTCCTCTTTGGTCTTCCTCTAGGCCTCCTGCCTGGCAGTTCAAAACTCAGCATCCTTCTACCGATATATTCACTATCTCTCCTCTGGACATGTCCAAACCATCTCAGTCTGGCCTCTCTGACTTTATCTCCAAAACCTCTAACATGTGCTGTCCCTCTGATGTACTCATTCCTGATCCTATCCTTCTCTGGCACTCCAGACTTCCTCATACAATATCACAGTTCCTCTCTGGGCACCCTTTCATAAGCTTTCTCCAGATCTACAAAAACACAATGCAGCTCCCTCTGGCCTTCTCTGTACTTCTCTATCAACATCCTCAAAGCAAATACTGCAACTGTAGTACTCTTTTTTAGTACTCTCTTGCATTCTGTAGCCTTCTAAAAGCAGCGACTTTATCTCCAAAACCTCTAACATGTGCTGTCCCTCTGATGTACTCATTCCTGATCCTATCCTTCTCTGGCACTCCAGACTTCCTCATACAATATCACAGTTCCTCTCTGGGCACCCTTTCATAAGCTTTCTCCAGATCTACAAAAACACAATGCAGCTCCCTCTGGCCTTCTCTGTACTTCTCTATCAACATCCTCAAAGCAAATACTGCAACTGTAGTACTCTTTTTTAGTACTCTCTTGCATTCTGTAGCCTTCTAAAAGCAGCAAGTGCTAATGGAGGGGTGTTGAAATCTAAAGTAAAAAAAAAGTCTATGATGATGTTCTGCTTCCATATTTGTCCAGGACGACGCAGACGATGCTGAGTCCACACTAGACTGTCACCAGCAGAAGAACCCCCTCCAGGAAGTCTCCCTCCTTCAGTTCCTCAAAAGTAAGAGTCAGCTTCTGTTTCCTGTCTGATAAAGCTGCGTCTGTGGCAACTAGAGGTCATCTACAGAGGTCACTGGGACATAAGTGTTTTATTGTTAGCACTAAGACAGATGTTAATGAAGATCTTGGGTTTTGAGGGTTTTGAGATATCCCATAATGCTGGGAGAGTTGCAGAAGTAATGTCTCCATCCATGGGGTCTCATCATCTCCTCCACTGTCCCTCAGGTTTTCCTCGCATCGCTCTAAGAACGATGCGGAGCCCCATCTACCTGCTGGTGGTTCTGGCCCAGGTCAACCTGGCAGCGCTGCTGGCGGGCCTCGCCACCTTTATGGCCAAGTTCATAGAAAGACAGTTCAACCAGACTGTGTCCGTGTCCAGCATGATGATCGGTGAGTCTCAGTAACTTCAATAAAAATAATTAGTAGTTTCACTCACAAAAGCTGTGACAAAAGACACTCCTCGTTTCGTTCTTCCAGGAGGGGTGTGTATTCCTCTGGCAGTAGTGGGCACCATCCTGGGTGGGGTTGTGATGCGGAGGTTGAGTGTCTCTGTCAGTGGTGCCGGCAGATTATGCACCGCCGCCATCTTCCTCTGCATGTTCTCCATCATACCCATGCTGTTCATCGGCTGCTCGACTCAGAATGTTGCAGGAGTGTTTCCAAACAGGTGTCTGGAAGTTGACTAATTCCTTCACTAACTGAAAAATAATTCCACCAATAACAAGGAAATAAGGAAACAGATTTACCACCAGACGAATCAGGGTTCACCGCAGAAATAACACTTATTTGTGTGTGTTTTCAGCTCTCGTGGGTTGTTGTGTAGCACTGGGTGTCAGTGTCCTGAGGAGGCGTTTAACCCGGTCTGCGGATCAGATGGAGTGGAGTTCAGGTCTCCCTGCCATGCCGGATGTATCGCCATGGAAACAGATAATAATACCGTCATAGTAAGAGAAGCTCAGATTCACTTTTTGGAGTTCTTGTGTTTTCTGTTCTAAATTTGACATTTCCTTCAACTTGTTCGGGTTCAGGTTCTTGTTCAACTCAGACCTTTCTCATCTTATTTTTCTGATGCTGAGGCCCTTCTCCTCCTCCTCCTTCTTCCTCCTCCCTGATTTTATTTTCCAACTTGCCAACCTGGATCTGTGGAAATGGATTCATGTGAAAGAAATGTCTAACAGAAGGATTTGTTGCAGAAAAAATATCTGGAACAACCTCTCTTTGAATTTTTTATCACACAAATCTTTGTTGTCGAGCCCTCAAAAACAAAAAGCTGACCTGGCAATCTTGACCCATAAATAACGGGGCAACAGGAAAATGAAGATGTGTCACTTCCTGCTTCTTGGAAGTGAAACCTTTTTTTGATCTTCTTCTTCTTCTTTTCCTTTCGGCTTTTCCCTTCAGCGGTCGCCACAGCGAATCAGTTGCCTCCATCTAACCCTGTCTTCTGCATCCTCTTCTCTCACGCCAACTACCTTCATGTCCTCTTTCACTACATCCATAAACCTCCTCTTTGGTCTTCCTCTAGGCCTCCTGCCTGGCAGTTCAAAACTCAGCATCCTTCTACCAATATATTCACTATCTCTCCTCTGGACATGTCCAAACCATCTCAGTCTGTTCCTCTCTGACTTTATCTCCAAAACCTCTAACTCTGATGTACTCATTTGTTTTTGTGTTGACAATAAATCAACATTGGCAAGCACAAAAACGAGAGTGCATGAGAAATGAGTCCACAGTACAGGAATGACATTGTGTTTGTTTGGTCGGCTTTTATTCAGCTGGATTAAATCTCACTTCAAGTCAAAGTCAAAGTCAGCTACCATATATGCACGACATACTGTACAGCACAGATGAAATTGCAGTCCTCTCAGACCCATGGTCAACAGGCAGTACAACAGGCAGTACAACATAGGCAGTACAACCGGCAGTACAACATAGGCAGTACAACAGGCAGTACAACAGGCAGTACAACATAGGCAGTACAACAGGCAGTACAACATAGGCAGTACAACAGGCAGTACAACATAGGCAGTACAACAGGCAGCACAACATAGGCAGTACAACAGACAGTACAGCACAAAGTATAAGACGAAACATAAAGGGCCGGGTAAACATCTCTATACACTCTCTAATCCCTTTCTCTTTTCATTGATCTGTTCTTTCTAACTAACAGAAATCAAGAAGAAGAGATTCAGAAAAACAGATGCTAACTAGCAGCACATGCTACTGACTGCTTTCCTGCTATAAAGTAAGGACTTCCTGTGTGTGTCTCTTTGTATAGAACTACACTGAATGTCAGTGTATGGGTGGCCTCGGCCGCGCCTCTCCAGGTACCTGCGGCAGCAAATGCTCCCACCTCCTTCTCCCCTTCATGATCCTGCTGGGTATCACCAGCTTCATCGCCTCCCTCTCCCAGACCCCCTCCTTCATGATGATCCTCAGGTAGGAATGTAGAGATCTGGGAATAGCGAGTCCTTCCTTACTTCGTTCCCCCCCAGCCTGAGCTCCTCCCGTCTCTCCACCTGCTGCTCCTCTTCCTCCTCAGACTCACCTTTGCTTTTTGAATGTTAAATATGTTTTTATTGAGTATTGACAATATAAACCGGTTTATCTATAATTACAACAACTAACAACAAAAAACAGTTATCGTGTTGTGATCCACACTCTTCTGAGGGTGTGATTAAGATCAAGGTTCAGTTCTGTTATCTGAACGTTTCTATGAAAGGAAATGTTCTCATATGTTCTAAAAGGGAAGGTCTTCTCAGTATTCACTGAGTCCATCTGCAAAACATTAAAATAAATTCCAGACGGTTGTGAAATCGCTGCAGAAAATTGGGGGAGGGGATGGACTCTAATGTTCCTTTTGCATTAAGGGAAGTTTTTGGACTTTTCTACCACGTCCTCATTCCTAGGATCATGACAGAACTATCGGGGGCCATACATTCATTCATTTTTTCATTGCCTTGTTTATTTGGAGTGAATGCAGCATTGATCTCCATTCCGGGTTTCTACTTTTGAGCTCTGCCCCCGTCTCTGGTGTGTCCTACAGGACAACAAGGCAGGCCAGGTCAGCTACACTAAACACAACCAGACGAACGACCCAGTTTGACAGTTTGAACTTAAATGACTTACCATGGGTTGTGATTTAGCGTTAAATAAATGAAACCCCCAATGAGTACCAGACCTTAATCGTCACAGGGTTTGGACAAGAAGCCCGTGATGGTCTGGAGCTGTAGTCTCTGCATCACTCTCTGGTCCAACATGTGTTCCATGTCTGGGTTATAAACTGATGTTTGTGTCTCTGCTGCAGGACGGTCCCCACAGAGGACAAGTCTTTCGCAGTGGGGGTTCAGTACATGTTGTTCAGAGTGCTGGGTGAGTCCAACAGTCACATCTTCACCAGAACCTTGAGCCAGGCACGTCGGACCTGACAGTCATCTGCCTCATCTCATATCTGTGCTGGAATCTGGAAGGTTTTATTGATTCATTTATTTTCCACTGTTTTGTTTGGTTTTGTCTTGGTTCCCTTCCTTTTTCACCCCGGGGTCATAGCCTTCATGCCTGGCCCGGTGCTTTACGGCACTGTCATCGACACCACCTGCATCCTATGGGGCAGAAAGTGTGGCAAGTCGACTTCCTGTTTGTACTACAACCTGGACCAGTTCAGGCACAGGTGAGTCAGAATGGAAGCAGGAACCGCTGATTCACGGGTCACACAGAGGAGGCTCCCTTCTCATCTGCTACTGCTCCTGTTCTCACTTCCTGTGTTTTTGTGTGCAGGTTTCTGGGTGTACAGGCGCTCTTCGCGTTCGGAGGTTTGCTGTGTTTCATGCTGACACTCGTGGTTCTGCATAGGAAAGCTAAACGGCAAGAACCGCAGCCGAAGAGCAAAGGAGGATACTAGCTGGTGACGGGGGAGAAAACTGGGGAGAATGTTTCATCCACCAAAAAACAAAAGACGAGTATCGAGACGTGAAGAATCACACGAAAAAGAAAAGGAAAAGGCAAAAAGATGGAAAGGCTGAAGGAGGAGAAAGGGAGTTCAAGCAGTTTGAGCTGATGGTTGGAAACTTCTACCAAAGCTGTGAGTTACTGTTTTTACTGTGGAGTGTTTCTCCGATCAGCCTGAGGTCCACTGGGATGTTTATGTCTGTCCAGGCAACATGGATGGAGCTCAATGAGTTCAAGCGTGTGAATAATATGATGTAAAGATTCCAGGTTGTAGCTATCAGCACAAAAATGCCAAGACATTTAAAGACTTTACTGCTATTGCTGATAAAGATGGAGCTGATAGAGCAGATTCATAAAATGCAGACACGGTAGTCTGAATCCATAACAGGTGCTTTTTTATATATATTTTGATATATTTCATCACTTTGAACTACGTACAGACGTAGTTTGTGTCTGAACCTGTAAGTCCCCAAATGCTTCTTAAAATTCTTAGGGTGTTAAAACTAATGCTAACATGCTATTAGTTAGCTAATAATGTATTTAAACAAAGAAACTGAACAACACAAAGTAAAACTGAAACTATGGTCTTGTATTTGCAGGTATGTTGTGGTCTAAATGTGTTTAAAAATGCCCACCGTTGCTCTAAAGTGATTTATTACACTTTATTGCACAACAAACAAGCCCAGGCAGCGGCTTTCAGTCACAGGAGCAGTAACATCCATGTCTGCTCTATGTGACAGTTGGAGCATTTCTGCTGCAGGTCTGAACATGTGACCTGCTGCTCTGCTTCACCACCTGCAGAAAAGGATCACGTGACACACGTTTTGGCCCAAAGAGGCATACCTTATCTTCGTGCATGACACCAACAATAGCAAAAAAACTCTAGACCTGTGAGCCAAATGCAGCCCGAGCATTGAATCTCATTAGCTTACAAAGACCCATCCTGATGGTTCATCAATGCACTTCAGCTCCAAATGTCACTCCACCCCAAAGAGCGGCTCAGATGACTCCTTTCCAGATACGTCTGGGTGGATGTAGCTACCAGCGCTAACCGTATCATCTCACCAAAATGTTCAAGAAAAGAAACATTTAAATTGTGAAGATGAATCAGTGCAACTATGAACAGATGTTTTTCTTTATGGCCTCCCTTCCACACAATAAGAATGCTAATGATAGCCACCTGGAAAACAACAACAAAGCTATCGCTGTTGTTGGGAAGTCGTCTATCTGACTTCTGTGTGTTCACACACATTTGTCCGCTTGATTTAATTTCCCTCATAGTTTAACTTAACTGTTCCTTTAAGGCTGGGACAGTGGCCTCCCTCAGCTGACCTCTGACCCTCAGTAGGTTTCCTGTTACTGCTTTCCATTAATGCTTCTGCAATTTCCTCTTGAATGTCGGCCATCACGGGTTCACCCCCCGCCCACTCCATGGACAACTGACTGTATCCATCAACCTGATGCTTTTGTATCTGAAGAATGTGGTTTACTTGTTTGTGTGTAGCTGTGCAGGAGTTTTACTCTCCACTAGAGAGTGTCTCCCTCTAGTGGAGACATGACCTCAGTCAGACAACAGAAGACAAAACAAGCGTTTACATGTTGGGGTGGAGAGTCAGTAATGTGTGTGAGAATCAGAACATAACCCTAAAACAACACGGGTAAACCAGCAGAGAGCGAAGGAGCAGACTGCAGCCGGGTGTGCAGAACCGGGTCCGAGAACCAGAAAACAGGTGTTCCGGGTCCGCTAGTCCAAACAGGTGAGTCACATGACCCCACCACATTTAAAAATTATTTAACATATGAAAGTTTCCAGAAAGAACAAGAAGGTCACGGGTTTGTCAGTGTTGTCTCAGGGTCAAAGTCAGAACCGATATGCAGACCTGTCCACCCCTTTGCTATGCTGCAGAAAAACCACACCAGCCTTCAAGTCTGGCGCCCACCCCCACTTCAAAAAGCTGTTGGGCAAAACGCAGCAACACAACAGGGAGCCAACATTTTTAGGGGCTGCCTGCCACAGACACACAAACCAGACTCTGTGGTTCTGGTCTTTCAGGTCCAGAGTCATCAGTGTGCTACTTCGGTTCTATGAAACCAGTCCAGTGTCAGCATTTGTTTCATTATTGTGTCATCCTGAGAACACAAAGAGGATTTAAATGTGCATTTCTGCAGCACTGAGGATGGTCAGCTCACTTCTGGGACAGAAACCTCAGGAATCTCTGACTGTGGAAAATCCAGACCACATGTGTGCGCCAAAACTCACAGGAACACACAAAAACCAGCCTTCCTCTTCACATGTACACCGACCTCATTTTTTGTAGAACTATGAAAAACCGCTGTGGTGTTGACCTGCTAACACAAATCAATCCAAAACAGCGCCAAGCATTTTAAAAGAAAAGTGATCAGAGTTCAGCGCCTGAAGGAGCAGAAGTTTGACGTTTACATTTTTATTTTAATCGGAATGAAATTCAAGCTCTGATTAGTGGATTATTAGAAGTTCCCTTGATAGACTTTTCTGCATTTGTATCCACGCCCATTCCAACATTCGCACATTTTCGGTGTCATAAAGGCTCTCCAGGTTTAACAGTTTAATCTTCCTGGATTAGCTCCAAACTTTAGTGGGTTCTTCCGTGGGACATACCAAACGCTCAGCCCAAGAAAGTCATTCGAGTGGTTTTTGTGTAATCCTGGAAACAAACCTCTGGAGAAAATGCAACACTGACGCAGGAAAAGTTTGGTTCATTGTCGTGTTTATTTTTTTACATTTTTGAACACGTGACAAAATTGGATTTCTTTGACAAAACGATCCTTTGTTAACTCAGAGTATCGTCAGCGTGTTTGTGTGTCCTGTGAGATTAATGTGTTTCAACATGAAAAGTAAAGAATCCCATACAAGCAAATTATCTGTGTGTGTGTGTGTATGTGTATGTGTGTGTGTGTGTGTGTGTGTGTGTGTGTGTGTGTGTGTGTGTGTGTGTGTGTGTGTGTGTGTGTGCGTGTGCATTATAACGTCAGGCCACTGGGGTTGACCACCCTACCAATGAAGAGTAGCGCTCCTGAAGTTTCATCCCGGATTAGGAAGAGGAAGGGACGGTTCACACGGTAGTTCAGGTTTGCTGTTGATGTGGTACCAGGGTATTGGTTCCCCTCTGGCGCCATCTCCATGACAACCTTGTGATTGACAGTATTAAGTTTAGCCGGTCTTGAGGAGATCTTCTCTAGGTCAGTGTTTGCAAGCCAATCAGACAGACCTGCAGGGGGGAGGAGGAACAAAGTTAGACGGGTGAATAGATGTTTCAGCTGCTTTAGGCCCTGAAAGTATCTGAAACAGATACGAATGCAGACGCTACTTGTATCCACGCTTCCAAGGCCTTTGCTTGTTGGACTCACCCAGGTTGCCGAGAATGGGCTCCAGGTTTTTGGAGTAGCTAAGCCTCAGGGCCGGTAGGGCGAGGGACACCTGGGCAGGAAGGAGCGTCATGGAGAGGTCCTGAACAAACTCGGCACTCAGGCTCTCCTCCAGCAGTGTCATGTTGGAGGTCACGTCGTCAGGTAGGAAGACAAACATGCTGACCGCGTCCTGCATCTGGATCTGGGCAATCTGGAAGGAGGAGGTCTCAGAAAGTTAAGCATTATGGGCTGGTGAAGACTGGATAGACGATTCAGCCATGCACACACTCACCGTGCAGCTCAAATCTGAGTCAATACCCATCTTTATGGGGTAATTATCTTGTTGCAACATGGGAATACGGGCAGGTGAACCGCCATCGACCTGGAAGTTCTCCATCGCTCCACTCTGACCGAACCGAGTCACCCACCTCCCTGTTTACAATTAGATACTTTAAAACTGAAGCACCAGCCGAGGAGCTTTCCTACAACCAGAGGATTGTACCTTTAAAATAGGCGGCGCTCACGGCGTTCAGTCCGGGGTTTCTGGGGAAGGGCTTTGTCAAGAAGCGCTGGACTTTCCCTCCAGTCTGCTGAGACACCCACTGGTTGATTTCATTCATCTCTCTACTTCCTCCCTGCAAGGGTTTGGGTCGAACTCCATACTGCTGCTCCACGAGACTCAGGAATTCCTGCTTCAGATTAAGTCCTGAACCCAGACAGCTCAATCAGCCAGATCTTCACAAATGATTATGGTAAAATTACATGGATGTATGGATATTCAATTAAATCAACTCAGATGGTTAGAAAACAAATCTATAGAAGCTTTAGTCACATAGGATTTAACAGGGGACCCCTGAAAACACGTCTAACCGTCCTGTGAGGGTGGTCAGTACACATTTTCTCATTTTCACACTCCTCTGCGTGAACTCACGTCGTGCCAAGTAGAGGCGCGCCGCGGTGCTCAGGCCTTTGCCGGGGGCTCTGACCGATGTCAGCAGGTCTTTGAGGGTGTTGTGGAGCTGTGGGTCCTGTAAGGTGTGGTACCTCAAAGCCCGGAACAACTGTCTCTGAGCATTCTCAGACCCCCCTGGAGGACAGGAGGGACATAACATAGTGAGGGATGTAATGTTGAGACAGCCGTGGAAGTCAAACCAAAACACCGGTTTGGATTTGATGTGTTGTGTGTTCGTCTCATCACCCATGGAGATCTGCGTCATCACCGCAGACACACTAATGGGCGCCAGGAAGACGTTGGTTGCAGCTTCGCTGCTTGCCAGAGCCCGGAAGAGGTTGTAGCCGAAGTCTGAGGTGGCGGCGCCCAACTTAGTCTGAGGAGTAGTGAAGAGCTCCACGTGTTCCTCCTCTGCTCCTGCCTCCTCGCCCTCCAGCTCCAACTGGAACCCATCAATAAAGACAGTCAGATGAAGGGCTGACATATCATCAACCGTTTCCCAGGGCAACCGACAGTATGTTTCTCTTAAACTGAACCAGAGGGAGTCTTTTATTTAAATATAAGGTTTGCAGATGTGAGACAGATGGAAACCTGGAGATGTGAGTACCTGAGCCTGGCAGAAGCTCAGGGCGACTCCAAACACCAGCAGGAAAGTTGTTCCCTTCATCCTGGAAGACAGGAAACAATCTGAGACAGAGCACCTCTGAAAAACCCAACGGTTCTTTATGTGGAAAATGTTTTAAAGTTTCTGTGCTGGATAAATATATATGAGTATGTTTCTTCCACAACATAAATATATTTGTGTTTTTTTAAGGTAAATCGGTAAATGCTATAATCATGGGTTGGGTTCAGGTTTCTTGATGGAAATATTCAACCAGTTAGATTCAAAGTTCCACTGTGACCACTGACCACCACTGGCTGGTGTTTATTTGCTGATGAGCAGCTGTCTTTCTGTTTCCTATTTCATTTTGAAAAATTAGCGGGGGGGGGGGGCTACCTTTTTCCTTCCTACTTCCTGTCCTGTCCATTTCTCCCTTCCTGACTACCAATAAAATTTCACTTCCAGCAAAGTGAAAGAAAGTGTGTAATATTGAATCATCAGGCTGGTGAATCTGCACACACTGATCTGGTATTGATTATTTCTGAAACAGAGAGAGGAAAAAGGTCATTGACATTCATACACACACACACACACACTCACACACACACACACACACACAATGTCTCTTTTGTTCCACTGCACATATCTGGAGCTGGTCGCTGTGGTTTCATAAAAATGAACATCTGTCATCTGCACCTCAACACACGCACACACACACACACACACACACACACACACACACACACACACACACAAGGGGGAAGGGACTGATAGGAAATCCAGACATGGTGTCCAAAAAGCTCAGAGGCTTCAGTTTCTCCTAGATTTCACTGAGATTCTGATTTTTTTTTCTCATTCAGCTCCAAAAAGCTAAATTTACTATCATGTTTTAAACACATTATGGAAGAGGAGATTGACATTAAAAATTGACTATATAATGTAATAGTATAATGTAATTATATTGCTCAATCAATATGTGTTGAGATTTTTTAAAGTTTTTCTGAAATGAAATCAACTAAGAAGGAAAAACAGGTGGATGCGAGGGGATTTTTTGGGGGGTTGTTTCAGTAAATTAACATGCAAAACGAAAAAAAACAACAACTACCAACTTTTATATTTTTATTCTCACTGTTTTTTTTTTGCATTGATGCAACCAGTCAAGAAAACAGTCAGGACAGAGATAATGAGGAAATTAAATGAAGATAAAAGCAAAACTAGAAATAACCTTTGTAATTCTAATTATGGCCATGTTTACTTTAGTTTTGACCTCCGCTCTAAATCACTGATCTCAAGGACACCTGAATGCAGCACGGTTTGGTTTGGACATTTTCAAAAGCACATGAAGGCAACACGGGATTCTCTGAAATAAAACTTTATTAAACGTTGAATTGTGTGTGTGCCTATTTTATCCCCTGTTCCTGCTAACTGGAGACAAAGTGCTGACACAGCAGACCCGTTATCTACTGCAGGAGCATGTCTCCTGTCTCATAGGACTGTTTTCTCATTGGCTGCTCATCAACTGTCTGATGTCACTTAGGATTTTTTTGAAGTCGAGGTCATGAACCCCAAATTGTTCCACAGAACTGCAGGAACGTTCTTTGCATCGGGTTTATGAACCCTTATAGTCTATGTTTAGTTTTCAATCAACACAAGCTGAAGACTTCACAACATCTTAAAAGATATTTAATTTTTCAATCATATTAAGAAAATCAAACCCAAAGCAAACGTTACATAAAGTTGGAAGCGCTCCAGCTGTGACTGTGTTTCTTGGCACGGAGCTGAGATGGAAAAGTTGGACTGAAGTTGAGAAAGTTTCTGTCTGTTCAAACCATCACAAAACTTTCATGTTATCGTCTTGTAGACTTATTAATTCAATTAACTCTGATACCTCCGCGGGTTCATTAATAGATGCTTCATTTCGATTACATATGCATATGCCTGAACAGAAGTAAAGCTCACACATCCAATCCACATCCAGAATATTGACAGTTTATCGATTTAAATCTATTGGCGAGAGCGGAACAAACTACAGTGGCGTCAAAACGCACAAGTCGTGCGTAAAAATGTAAAAACAGCGCGTAAAGAAGCACTCACCTCTCCTCAGTTCCCGGACCGTCTACGTCTCTCAGACTCTCTCTCTTTCTCTCTGCAGACCAGACGGGGCCTCGACCCGATAACGCCTCCTGGATCTGCGCCCACAGCGGTGCGCGTCTCCGCTGCTGCCAACAGAGCGCCGGGGGCGCGCCAGCAAGACGGAAAAAAAAAAAAAAAAAAACGCACAAAGAGCGAATCCTAAGAATTAAGACAGCTGTTTTGACAAAAAAGAGGAGAAGTTTACATGGTTCGAAGTAAGAAGCCCAGACATATCCTGTCTCCTACTGCTACTACTGCTCCCATCCATCTCTAGAGCCTTTTAAGACTGTGTGGCAACATCTTCTGGAGGTAATCCAGAATGAGGACATCCCAGGCAAATGAGGACATCCCAGACCTGTCCTCATTTGTCCTCTGGGGTGTATCAAACATTCAGATTCCAATAATCCTGCCAGAGTGACCCCAGAGATGTTTGAACGCAGTTTTTTTTTTATCCTGATAAAAACTATTACCGCCTAAATATACAAATCCTAACATCACCATATAACCACATTACAACACATTATGTCTGAAACCCATTAAAGGAATGACATGTTCTTGTTGGTACCTCTCAAGAACTTCTGATTTGCAAAAATAACCTATGCATGAAACATATGGAGGGTTGGGGCATGGCTCAGGCGAGTCCTCATTAACCTGGATGACGATCCATACCCAGGAAAGCTTTCATTGAACATTTGGTGATATTTTCCCTAATAAAAAAAGAAAAACTGCTGAAAAGATAACCACGAAATCTTTTCAGACAGGACATACAATAAGAAAGTTCAGTAGGATTACCTGACTGTCAAAATGAACTCTGCTGAGAGTCAATCCGTTTCTATTTATGGTATCAAAGGCAGAATCCCAAATCAAAAAAATACGTTTTTTTATTGGTTAAATGTTCAATTTTTTTCTTCAAGCTAATCTACTGAAAACAAAGCAGTCGTTGTTCTAAAATATGCTTTAGACAACACAGATAGCCTTTTTGTGTCAACATTTTATTTTGTGGGACTGAATATCAAACTGAGAGGACCACATTGCAAACCAGACTTACAAATAGACAAAATGTTTGAAATGTTTATAGTCTTACGTTTTTGTTCTAAAAATTTTGATAAAATTGAATGTATCTAAGCATCCTGTACAATGACGGCACGTCATATGAATTCCAATTCCACGTAAAACTTAATGCTGATCACTATGATTGTTCACTTGTACTTTTCCATTCGGAAGTACAATGCTTTTGAGCAATACTGATGTTCTGCGCTGACAAAAGCCTACACAGGATCTTCAAACAGCTCAATTTCTTTGTTTGAAAACTATAATTTCAAGCAGGTACAGTCATTAGTTTTAGTATCCTTGTTATTTCTGGTTCAGTCAATGCTGCAGTTGCTCCTCCTCACCAGCAGGGGCGCTACATGACTGCATGCTGGCCCCTTCTGCTGGTTCAAGCTTCCTGCAAGACGTGTCGTCACTGTTCTCCACCACAGGCTGGTCACTCATGGTGTTGTTGCCACTGGGATCATCGTTGACCATCTTATCGTTGTCAGGTGCAGGGTTTGTGACAACGCCCAGAAAGAGAGGGGTCATGGAGGCATCATCGACGAGGGCAAAGACAAAGGGAGAGTTGACCGAGAAGAGAGAGATAGAACGCGTGGCAGTGACAACAGTGGTGGCAGTTGCCTCCACGCCTTCCTCACTGAGTTCTATGGTGCTGGCATGGCGGACGCTGCTCACTACCAGAGGGAAGTCTGATATCCCCGATAGATTTGGGCCTGAAAACAGAGAGCCAAGACCTAGAAGAGAGAAAAAGAGGGCCAGATCTCACTCCATCATGTTATTCACACCTTGAACTTTTGCTTCAACAACATTTTCTGAGACCTCCCTGAGGAGACTAATCGGTTGCAATATGTTGATGGCAACCGATTCCTGTCTTAATGAGTGAATACAGTTCTCTCACCCATGCTGGTCAGTGGTTCCTGGAGCTCCTTGTGAAACTGTAGCTTCAGCTTGGGGAGGCTGACCTGCAATAGCTTCTCTTGAGGTAGACGTCTGTAAAGGTCAGAGATGTTCAGTTTGGGCAGCACCGATGACACATTTCCTCTGTCTGGCAATGGCATGACAATTAACAGGCTGGTGTTTCCCTTAAAGGCAAAACTGGCAACCTGTAAGAGAAAATTACTGTTTTAATCCCTGTATATCATTTAATGATGGCAAACAATATATCATCATCACAGAGGCCCCCATACTAACACTGTGTTACCTGTGCATCCAGTTCAGGATCTCCCATCAAGCGGAGAGGGTACTGGGCAGACTTCATCATGTCCACCGATACAGAGTTCTGGTTGTCCAGGTAGAACACTCCTTTAGAGGTCGTCTGGGGGTTGAATCGTGTTTGCCATTCACCTGAACACAGTAAGAAGCCAAGAAGGAATCAAGACAGCCTGAACTCAAGTAAAAAAATATGTGAAGTACAAGATTCAAGGTCAGCAGAGAGCAGATCCGATTGTGATTCTGGGGTCAACATGTGACGGAGCCCTTCTGAAGTGAATGCTGTCTGGTCTGGTCCTATTAGGATGGTACATACAGTAAACACTTTGCTGATGATGCTTTCTTTTTGCTTCGGATTGTGACCACCAAACCCTAATCAAGTAATTCAGACTCACTGTAAAGAAGTGAACCTGTTGATGTGAATCCAAAGCTACTGACTCTTGAGTACGCTCCAACTGTGCAAGTGAAAGTTTGTTTAGCAAAGCAGTAGATTTTTGTTTGCTAGTGGAAGGGTTGCTATATGGGCAAGAGCAAAATGAGTCGGTTTGATCATCTGAGCAATAGAATAAGATGAAACGCTGATAAAAGTGACACCAGCTGAACTGTGTCTATTAAAATCAGGGTTGTCGGTGGAATAGTTCACCTTTGAAGTACATAGCGTTCATCAGCATCAGCACCACGTCATGTGGAATGCTCTCCAGGAAGTTTGGGATGTGACCATTGGTGGCATTTTCCACCCATTGGTTGACCTCCTCAACAGAGATGAGAGGGGCAGGCCGTGATTGGTACCTGAGGAAGAAACAGCTTTTTTTTAATGCTTAAAAGTCCTTCAGTCATATTCCGAATGTTTTACCCTTTGCCCCTCTCTAGATGTCAACCTCTCGCCTCATTCATTGTTGATTTACAAACTCCACATCTTCTCAGTGAACCAGATGTGTGTAGGATAGAATTCATTCAGGTTCAACAAATGACTCTGTAAAAGGCTTGACTGTAGTTGGTACCTGGCCAGAGAGTCTTCAACGAAAGACAACTTCACTTCAAATCCTGGAGAGAAAATGGAAAATAAATGGATTAAATAAATCTTCTTCCAAAGTTATTAAAAAACCATCATTGGTTTAAAGCGCTTCAGTGCAAACCTGGTCTCAGGTACATGCGTGTTGCCACGTCCAGCGATGTGTTTCTAAAATGAGGTAGAAGGCCTCCCAGTAAGTGATGGTAACAAGGCAGACTGTCGGCGTGAAGGCTCTTGAGCAACAGCTTCTCCGTCTCGTTGCGAGCGCCTGAGAAACCAAATAACGTCAAAATTCAAAGCTCATGGTGCGTAAAAGTGCATGTTAGCACCTTAGCATGCTATTAAAAGAAGCTGTTCTGGTCTTTTAGAGGGATGCTTAAAATAAAGTAGATTAAGTTTTGATGAGCTGCATTATAGATGAATCCATTAAAGGCAGCAACTGCAGCTGAAGTATCTTATTGTTGTGCGGATGAAGGATTGGAAACGGTTGCCATGTCGACAGGTTATTAAGTAACAAAATGAAACTGAAAGACCTAAAGTGAGATGAGCGAGGGCATAAGCCACACTGAGAGGTGACAGGACAACATTCGGCTGCTGTGGACCAACAGGAAGGTGTCCCAGCAGCTGTAAACCCAGTTGCTCCACGGCGCCCCCTATCGACCGTCGCTCCTCGGGACTGAGCAACTTCTTCCCTCCGCAGTGGTCCGTTTCCTCTTCATCATCAACAGGACTGGATGCATCAGGACCTGGACTTGGTTCCTCCTGAGGACAGGAGAAGAGTATATCTGCTTTAAGTCAGGTGAAAAACCTTCATGAGGAGAACAAAGAGGTTCTTACCGTCAGCCCCAAACAACAGAGACAAAGAACGAAGAGAAGGAGACACAGCTTCATCTCCAGACAAAAACCTGCAGAACAGACGCACCATCAAACCTACTGCAGACAGTGTGTTTAATATCTGCTATCACAACACCTTCATTTAATTAATAAAGCTCATCTCATCTAGTGTAGTCTCATGTTATGTAGTCTAATCTTATCTAGTCTTGTCTTGTCTCATCTCATCTAGTCTCATCTCATTTAGTCTAATTTTGTCTAGTCTCATCTAGTCTCATCTCATCTAGTCTAATCTTGTCTAGTCTTGTCTCATCTTGTCTTATCTCATCTAGCCTAATATTGTCTCATCATCTCGTCTTGTCTCATCTCATCTGATCTTGTCTCTTGTCTCTGATGCTTAAATCAAAACATTTTCAAAATGGTTGACTCAGTTGTCTGATTCTGATCCTTGATGGATTTATGGATCCCAAAAAGATTTCTGACGAAATAAGATATGAAAAAAATAAATAAGCACTTGAGAGAATATTACCAAGGCTACCAGTAGCATGAACGTTAGCATTGAATGTAAGCCTCAATCTCATCGTTGAACTGATGCAAAGTGTGTGTGTGTGTGTGTGTTGCACATGAAACCTTTCTGTCATCCTAGAAAGGTTTCATTTGGATTCATCTTCTCAAGATCAAGAGAACATTTCATGACAGTCCATTTAGTTGTTACCAAGACGTTTTAGTCACAACAAACGTGTCTGAATAATCTTGTTTTTTATTGCAAAGTCAGTCAGTTCAGATTTGCTGCTGTGTTTACCAGAGGATTAAAGGTTACTGTTTCAGAACCTTTTTTGGCGACGCTGAATACCCTGAACTCACAGAACAGAATACAATGAACTGTATGAACCATTTAAATCTAACAACTTCAATTTGTATCTACACTTCTGCATCTCTTCTCCATCACATTGCAATTCAAAAAAGTCTCATATAAACCAGAGATCATTTTAAAAGCAGATTTTTCTCAAAAAGTAGGACCAAGCAAGAAGGATGGATTTCAGAGTAGGTCCAAACTCACCTGGCCTGTGTGGACAATGGTGGCGAAGCAACAGAGGCTTGAGATGATTAAAGAAGTGTACGGATAGATGTGATCAACCTTCTCCTGGCTGGACAACGTTGTGAATCAACAGCTGCTGCATTGGCTGGTTAATAATCAACCCTGGACCGAACCTGTGGTCAAGAATGCAAAAGTAGACTTTTACAAATGTCTTGGTGGACCAGGGGTCATGAAGTCTAAACTAAAATTATTGGTAGCAGTGGATTAAATACACCCTAAAAATAATCCCTTGCTATATCATTAATTTTGTGGTGGATTGAATCAATATTATTCTTTTGCAGACATTTTAATGTGCCTCATAGCAACATGACAATGATGACGAAACTGTGTGAAAATAGAAAGATCTTTGCTTATATTACTGCTTATTCTTAATATTTTATTGTAGTTTTACTGGTAGAAAGTCAGCATCTACTCCTCCCGTCAGGACGAATGTTCCTTTGGTGTTTGTCTTGACCAGGTGACAGTGTGGGCGAGTATTTATCTTGTTCTGACCGCCTGGCTCCAGCTGTACGCCCCCACAATCCACCTGTGTAACCAGCAGGGTCCTGCCTCCGTTGACCTTAAATTCTCTTGGTTTCGCCCTCTGGATCTGAGTCCTATGTTCAACTCTAGTGAAGTAGTGATGACAGGAGAATGTCCAAACAGAAATGTACATTTGTGATTGTTCCCTGTTTTCTAGAACCACACGATAGAAAGGTTTTTATTACTGTTGCCGCGCTGTGAAGGAAGGAAGGCCTGCGTTAAGGCATGAACCAGTATCCCCACCGGTTTGAGTTAAGCACTCCGCTGGGTTCTTTTTCTGTTAAAAATGCTTATTCTGCACTTTTAAAATGCACGTCCACGTGTGTCCACAGGGTGGCAGCAAAGGATCAATGACCTCGTTAGGATGGAAGGGAAGCAGCAGCGGATCAGTCTGAGATGTACCAGGTTTGATTTGAGAATAGGAATAATCCTTAAGAGTTAAGTCATGTTGTTTTATTTTCAGATTGAAAAGAGGAAAGTCTGGCCAAAACAATACAGCTGAAATAAGAAACAGGGTCTCTTTTCTGTAATGTGTGGTCTTATACAAACATATATATTTAATCCATTTTAAAAACTAATACAAACCATGTATTTCTTATAATTGATTACGCATTTTAAATAATTATTATAACTATGCGTATATTGCTACATAATGACCTGCATGCATTCATTTTATTTGTAACTTTATGTTTCAACTACATTATGGATACTTATTTTATTATAATTTAAGTACATGTATTTTCATGATAAAGCAATTTCACATTAATATGAGCACAATTCAGACAAAGACCTTGGTTTCTGATATTTGTCTTTGATCTTGTAAGTTTCTGAACATTTATTTTAAACCAACTACTATAGTATAAATTATATTTTATAAATTATATTTTATAAATCCTGTTTACCGATTTCACAGAAGGTATATCAGTCTTTATCTTTCATTTCATTTTCCTCCGGGATTAATAAAGTATATATCTATCTATTGAAATATTATTATTCCCTTAATAATGAAGAATTACTTCATGTGGTTGATTAAGTTTGTTCAAGAGAACATTATGACATGTGTATGACTCAGAAATCTTCAGGATGTGAACTCACCAAGGTTTGAGTTGTACTCAGGACTTGAGTGTAAAGTTTGAGAGTAAAATATATGAAATAAAATAGTGCATAAACTTTCATTTATGCGCTATTTATTTCAGAGAGGCTGCATGAATCCAGCTGAATGTCTACATTTTCATTTACGGTTGCTTTAAACTCATCCAGTGAGTCACAGCAACAGGGGCAGCATGCTGAATGCTAAATAAATAAATGGCAATAATCAATAACCATGTGTACTCTACCCATCAGAGGCCCCTATGGAACTTTCCCTGATCTATTTACTTCTGCTGGCATTTTTTTTTAAAGCACATTTATTCACAAAAAAGGAATTACAAAATAATCATATTCACATGAAATTCATATTGAAAACAATATATAGTAGGAAAATAACAAACCAAACAACATCTTACATTTTGAATAGTTTTGCTGCTTGCATTGCTTGATTTTACTGTTAAAGCACTGCTTTTTTTTTTTTTTTTTAAAAGAAAAGTTTAGTAGCAGTAGTTGTATGATTATTATTATAGTACCATCATACACACATTGCTTCATGATGTTCAGGATGAAAGAAAGATAGGGTTTAAAAAGCCATTAAGTTGACAATAACTGACAACATTTAATGACTAAAAAAGATTTGGCCCAGAGTAATTCTCTGAAATCGTGTGAATTTGAATACAGCTGAAATACCAACAAAATGTCAACAGTAGCCAACAAAATGTACAAATGAAATCCCACATAGTTCTCCAGACCGAGCCGATCTGATCTTCACCTCTACTCAGAACGACTGGTGATTTGTGCATGAGAACAGAGCGATCATGTGACCTCAGTCTGACGTCTGACAGTTTCCTCCTCTGTGTTTACCTGCTGAGGGCTTTGATCAAATGTGTGTGTGTGTGTGTGTGTGTGTGTGTGTGTGTGTGTGTGTGTATGTGTGTGTGTGTGTGTGTGTGTGTGTGTGTGTGTGTGTGTGTGTGTGTGTGTGTGTGTGTGTGTGTATGTGTGTGTGTGTGTGTGTGTGTGTGTGTGTGTGTATGTAGGCACACATAAGGTTAATATTTATTTTGCCAACTGTGAAATACATCACAAATGTGTTGGGACAGAGGAGGAGGCAGAGGAGGAGGAAGAGGAGGAGGTGGAGTTAAAAGGCAGCTGATGGAGGGTGGTCAGCAGAGGGAGAAGAGAGTCATAGATAAACTTGCTCCCTGACAGTCAGCATCATCATCACCATCATCCGTCTCTTCATCATCACTCATGTCGATTCTTCCTCAAAGAATTCTGCAGCGGGTGTGGAGGATGAAGGGCTTTGTCATCCTCTTCTGCAGCCCCTTCCTCCTGCTGCCACTTGCCCTCAGCACCAAGGTAAAACCAGTTAACTTCCAGTTTAAAATAACCAGATTACTCCTCATGCAGCTCAACTGCTGACTAGTTCAAACTCCCAGACGCTAACAGCTGACTAACACTTAACCTGTGAAGAAGCTGGGTAAAAACCTGTTTAAAGGGACAGTAAAGTTAATTTTAAGTGACATATATGTCATTCATCACGATGAAAAAGAAAAGAAAAAGTAAATTTTGTTTGTGTAGCATCATCACTTTGGTCAGAAAAGCTTAAAAGCCGCGCCGCAGCAGCTTCCGCATTCAGTGGTCAGGTGGGCGTCATACGTCACTGGCGCCCAACATAGCTTGGCAGCCATAAGAAACAATGCAATCCAGGACACGATTAACTCCAAAAATATCATGGTTACCTGCACGGTGAACGGTTGTGTCAACAGAACATCAAGAAAACACAAAGACAAGGGCCTATCATTCCTTAGAATATTAATTCCACACAGTCCAACAGTAACATATGGCGGCTAGCTCAATGTTAAAATAATATGGAAAATCCCATTGAGGGGCTAGCGCGTTAGCATTGGAAGCGAGATTAACTTTTCCATACACACAATAAACCATCTAGCGACTCATCCCAGGTGTCTTCATCTGAATCACATTCTGACAGAGATATCCAACTACAGGTAGTTATAATGTCCCGTTTTGGTTTACTGTGTTAATGGAAAAGTTAATTGCGCTACCGATGCTAACGTGCTAGCCCGTCAATAACATTAAAGTCACGGATTTGAAGACAACTGCAATTAACTGACCAGTTTACCCAGTTACAATGTATAGTTTAACAAATTAAAACAGACCAGTGAAACAAACCAGTTTACTGATGGAGCTGTTCAGTCTACCATAGTATTTAAGTATCTAACAAAGGATTTAAACTAGTTGATGGTTTGTTTTACTGGTCTTATGGCTGATTAAACTGGCCAGAACAGAACAGGACCTGGTCCTGCTGCGGTCTGGAGTTGTGGGGACGGTGGCAGGTTAGTACACGGCTGCCGGTCACTGATTGATAAACAGTTTAAATATCCACTGGAATAGAAAACATCCCATCAATGAACACACCGGAGCCCAGAGTGACTCAAACACTTCAGGAAGTTTTTCACACATGCTCCAAGAAATAATGCTGTGTACAAAAGCATGCCAAATATCTGCATTCAGGAACTTTATTCATAAACTACAAAAATTTACTGAAAAAAGTGAGTGAAAGTTAAAGTTTTTATGGCTCGGACATAAAAAGATTAATGTTTAGAATCATTTCTTTTTACAACAGATTGTTTTTTAATAATATATTACATTTAAAAAATGCAATAGATTTTAAAAAATTTGAAATGGAAAAACTCAATATCTCCAAACTGTAATTGTAAAAATATAAAAATGTAGAACATGAAAGGAACGTCAACAGCACCGGCATCTGAAAGGACAGCCTGGAAACCTCACAGCAGGTGTGTGTGTGTGTGTGTGTGTGTGTGTGTGTGTGTGTGTGTGTGTGTGTGTGTGTGTGTGTGTGTGTGTGTGTGTGTGTGTGTGTGTGTGTGTGTGTGTGTGTGTGTGTGTGATCTTAATGTAAAGGAGAGTTCAGATAAGCTGAGCGTGTTTGGATAGAGGCTTTGGATCAGTGGTCTCCCAGAATCCCCCATTAAATAAAACATCTCTCTGACCCTCAGTGTCCCTCCATGGTTATGCACCCCATACCCCCCACCCCCACCCAGGTATCTAGATGGGCCTTATTCCAGTAAGTAGGGGGTCATAGAGGAAGGGGGGGACAAATCTGTTTCCCTTAGCATCGGCTTCAATTCAACTAATTTTTTGGTGTTTTTTGGAAAACAAATCCTTAGTTTTTGCTAAATTATTTGAGGAATTGGAAAACTGAATCCAGGCTCCAGCCCCGTGTCTCTTTCCCAACTCCATCCCATGTGTTACGGAATCTCTCTAGTAGTTTTTTTGGAATCATGCTGACCGGTCAAACAGCAACAAACAAACAGAATGAGACAAAATAAGTTTGACGCATAAATAATCAGAGATAAATAAGAAAAACCTGATATTTAGAAAAGTAGATAGATAGACTGACGGATGGGCAGATGGCTGGATGGATATTTGAGATCACAGCACGAGTGTCTTTCAACAATTCTTCAGTTTTCTAAAATAACATTTTTCTTTCACATCCCACTGGGACAGAAACCTGATGGTTCACAACCTGTTGGTACTTTAGTCAACAGTTCGTGGTCATTTTTCAAATGGAATTCCCATTGAATCAGAATGTTTAATAGGTTTAAAGCTCTTCAGCCTGTCTGGTTTTGTTAAATGTGTGTTTATGTGTGTTAGGAGGCGGCCTGTGCTTACGTCATAGCGCTGATGGCGGTGTACTGGTGCACCGAGGTGCTGCCGCTGGCGGTGACGGCGCTGCTGCCGGCCATCCTGTTCCCCGTCCTCGGCATCCAGAAGTCTGAAGACGTATGTCTGGACACGCAAATACACACTGACTTTACTATAGCTGCTGCTACGACTACAACAAGACACATTCTTTGTATTTAACAAATATTTCAGCCCAATTTAACAATTTATGACAAGAAATGTTGTCTTTTCCAACATCTGTGGAGGTATGAGACGCTTACTGCCGGACTTTCCTCAGTAAAAACTTTGAAAGAATTTAGAGGAGCATTGGTCATCAGCTTTTTGTCGTATGCTTTGACGGTTTTGTGCATTTCCATGCTGTTCATTACCCATATTGTGTATTTAGGGTTTTTGCTTTTTGTTCAGGTGTGCATGCAGTACCTGAAGGACACCAACATGCTGTTTGTCGGAGGTTTGATGGTGGCTGTGGCCGTGGAGCACTGGAACCTCCACAAACGCATCGCACTGAAGGTTCTGCTGATGGTTGGGGTTCGACCGGCCCTGTAAGTTACCAACTGGGCCACACCGATGAATCACAAACAAAATTATTTTAGCATAAACACAAGTCATAAAGTAGTAGACCAGTTTGGAATTTTTACCTCTTGTGCAACTAAAACTGTGACGTTTGTCCTGAGGGTGAAGCCGACTCCTCATACAACATTTTACAGTTTCTGATGCCCTCCAGGGACTAAATCTTTTTTGTTTTTCAGAGAAAGACCTCGGTTTACATTAAAATTTCCAGGGTAGTTGGGTAAAGGGTACAGTGCATAAAGGTCACAACCACTGTCTGATAGTTCCAAATGAGACATGAACCGCGGTCTCTTGGGTGAAAGTCCTAAGTTTGTTTGTTCCGTTCACCACCCATCTGCCGATGCTCTTAAACGATGTCATCTGACATCCATCTTTGTTCCCATCAGAGTTCCTAGAGGTCTGGGATAATTAGCTGATATAAGTCAACAAAGTTAGCGGTAAATTCTATTTCCCCAAACTTTTGTCAAAGTTCATCAGTCACACCGGTTGAGTTTCTACCTTCGCTGATTTCTCTGGTCATTTGTTATTGGTTTCATCATCATTTTTATGACCACCTCTTCCTTTGTTTCCAAGGTTGATGATGGGATTCATGGGAGTGACGGCCTTCCTGTCCATGTGGATCAGCAACACGGCCACTGCTGCCATGATGGTCCCTATTGTCCAGGCCATCCTGGATCAGCTCAAACATAGTGCTGACTCTGGAGCCATGCCCAAGACCCAAAGTGTTGTTCCACATCAAGAAAAAGAGGAGAAAACCAACAACATCCAACAAGCTGACCCCCAAACCATGCTGGAGAATGGTACGATCAATAGATTGTCTTCTGGACACGCATATGGATCAGACATCCTCTTTTAGAAAGCCAAGCCCAGTATTCCAAGGAATTACATCAATGTGTTGAAAATGGAAAATAAGAGAACTTAAAGACAACTTCTGACCATTTCCTCCCAGGTACGAACGGGTCAACCTTAATGCCATGCAAGACAAGAAGCATGAGCAACCCTCAAGACAACGAGGGCAATGTGTTGTCAGAGGGTCAGATGGATGGACGAACACCTCAGGAAAAACCTCCATCAGACAGCAATGGCTCTGGTGAGTTCATCCATCCATCTAAAAATGAAAGATCTAGAAGATACTCAGGACTTCAGTCAGTCCGTTAACGACTCTACAATCTGTCTGGTAGTGGTTGTTTCCGTGGAGAAATCCTGCTTCCAGATCGAGTCAGAGGAGCTGAGAAATGAAGAGGAGGAGTGGAAGAGGATGAGCAAAGGACTCCTGCTGTGTATATGCTACTCCGCAAGCATTGGTGGCATCGCAACCCTGAATGGAACCGGGCCCAATTTGATTCTGAATGGACAGATGGGAGTGTAAGTACAAATGGACATTATTGATCATCTTATATAGTAGTGAAGGTACCTTAACTAAACTTTGGGAAATGTCATCCAGGTGATGATGGTACTTGTTTTAAATTCTTATTTTTATGCCTGTATTTTAATAGGAATCGTTTTCTGCAAAATAGAAACATTTCCCAAACTCAGCCCAAGGCCAATGATTCTCATACGTTTAACAGAAAAATCTTTCTGTGGATTAAAATATCTCCCAGACATCAAACTTCTATAGCAGTCAAAACCGTAACTGTGGTTTTTGTCAGTGAAATTCTGTTTTTATTGTGAAAGTGTGTCATTGTTTACGACTTCCTGTCTCGCAGACGTTTCCCTGACAACGGTGATGTGATCAACTTTGCATCCTGGTTTGCATTCGCTTTCCCCACCATGCTGCTCATGTTGATCCTGGCTTGGTTCTGGCTGCAGTTCCTCTTCATCGGCTGCAAGTGAGTCAGTTTTAACATAACATCGATTTTTATCCTTCCTGTGTGCGTAGAATGCTCTTTTTCAGTTGTTATTTCTCACACATGCTACAGTCTGTTCTCTCTCTCCATAAGCAAGAATGGTTCAAACAGCTATAAGCATGAAGTATGTTCAATGTAATGGGCATGGATTTGACGATAATTCATGCCTGTAGTCGTTTGAAACTGAGTCTGCATCTAGATTATAGTCCAAAGTCCAAGAGGTTCCCTAAGCATGATGGTTTTTTTAAGTATAATTGGACTTGCTGCAGGCAGGTGACTTCCTCTCTGGATCCTCTGAAGAAACACGAGTCGAGCCTTTCCGTGTTCATTTTGATCATCACTTATTTCAGCTTCCGGAGAACTTGGGGTTGCCGGGCGGTCCAGTCGGAGAAGGAGCGAGCTGCCTACAAAATAATCAAAGAGGAGTATGAGCGATTGGGACGGATGAGTTTCGCAGAGGTTAGCGTTCTGGCACTCTTCACCCTCCTGGTGGCGCTGTGGTTTACCAAAGACCCTGGTTTCATGAGTGGCTGGGCGACCAATGTCTTCAAGAAAAAGTGAGTCCTAAAAACAAGTATTACATTGAGCAGTATGTAGTATCAAGTATATCAAATAGACCTGGGCATTAAAACACAAGGATGTATTGTCTATAAACGTACCCAAAAGATGTGTCTGCGTTTATGCAAAAAGGCTCCTCGTTCTCCTGCTAGAGCAATTCTTTCGTGTTTTTTTACTGCCTGTGGGTAAAAAAACACACATTCCTTCTTATATATTATATATAAAGAAGGAATATTATATTTAAAGAAGGAATATAAAGAAGGAATGTTTTTTGTCCTCTTCTCACCTATCAGCTTCTGTGGCTAAAATGATAATTAAATAAAAATAAAAGATTGAATTCTCTTCTTCTTTTCCTTTCGGCTTTTCCCTTCAGGGGTCGCCACAGCGAATCAATTGCCTCCATCTAACCCTGTCCATATTGAATTAGTTATTATTATTTATTATTTATTTTTTATTACATTATTATATTATTATAAGTTTTTAGTCATTAATGTAAAAAAAATAACAGACATGGAATGTAGAACACACTATTTAAAATTGTGAAAACAGTGTGAAGCAGGACGTCGATTAGTTTCAAGCTCATCTTCTACTTAAATGCCACAAGAAAAGTTAAAATCTTAACTTCTATTAAAAGTACTTAGGGAACTGGTTTCCTTGAGCTTTGGGGCATAAGGCTGTTTAGCGTAAGAAACAGGTGGCATTGTTTAGATCAATCAGTTTGAACTTCATTTCAGGTTTTTATCACCTTGTTAATCTTATTCTTCTTTTCCTTTCGGCTTTTCCCTTCAGGGGTCGCCACACCGAATCAATTGCCTCCATCTAACCCTGTCTTCTGAATCCTCTTCTCTCACACCAACTACCTTCATGTCCTCTTTCACTACATCCATAAACCTCCTCTTTGGTCTTCCTCTAGGCCTCCTGCCTGGAAGTTCAGAACTCAGCATCCTTCCAACAACATATTCACTATCTCTCCTCTGGACATGTCCAAACCATCTCAGTCTGGCCTCTCTGACTTTATCTCCAAAACCTCTAACATGTGCTGTCCCTCTGATGTACTCATTCCTGATCCTATCCTTCCTGGTCACTCCCAGAGAGAACCTCAGCATCTTCATCTCTGCTACCTCCAGCTCTGTCTCCTGTCTTTTCCTCAGTGACACTGTCTCTAGACCAAACAACATCGCTGGTCTCACCACAGTTTTGTACACCTTTCCTTTCATTTTAGCTGAAACTCTTCTATCACACATTACAACTGACACTTTTCTCCATTCGTTCCATCCTGCCTGTACACGTTTCTTCACCTCTTTTCCACACTCTCCATTGCTCTGGACTGTTGACCCTAAGTACTTAAGATCCTCTACCTTCTTGATCTCTTCTCCCTGTAACCTCACTCTTCCACTTTGGTCCCTCTCATTCACACACATGTACTCTGTCTTACTGCGGCTAACCTTCATTCCTCTCCTTTCCAGGACAAACCTCCACCTCTCTAGCTTCTCCTCCACCTGTTCCCTGCTCTCACTGCAGATCACAATGTCATCTGCAAACATCATAGTCCATGGAGATTCCTGTCTAACCTTGTCTGTCAGCCTGTCCATCACCATAGCGAACAAGAAGGAACTCAGAGCTGATCCCTGATGCAGTCCCACCTCCACCTTGAACTCCTCTGTCACACCTACAGCACACCTCACCACTGTCTTACAGTCCTCATACATGTCCTGCACTGCTCTCACATACTTCTCTGCCACTCCAGACTTCCTCATACAATATCACAGTTCCTCTCTGGGCACCCTGTCACCCTGCACCAACATGTCCATTGAAGTCTGCACCAATGACAACTCTCTCCCTTCTAGGTATGCTCTGCATCACTTCATCCAAGAACAACCAGAATTTCTCCTTCTTCTCCAGCTCACATCCTACCTGTGGAGCATACCCACTAACAACACTGAACATCACACCTTCTATTTCTAGCTTCAGACTCATCACTCTATCTGACACTCTTTTTACCTCCAGGACATTCCTAACAAACTCCTCCTTCAAGATAACTCCTACTCCATTTCTCTTCCCATCTACACCTTGATGAACAACTTGAACCCTGCTCCTAAACTTCTAGCCTTGCTACCTTTCCACCTGGTCTTCTGGACACACAGTATGTCTACCTTCCTCCTCTGCATCATGTCAACCAACTCTCTACCTTTTCCTGTCATAGTTCCAACATTCAACGTCCCTACTATCAGTCCTATACTCTTGGCGTTCCTCTTCTCTCTCTTCCTACGAACACACTTTCCTCCTCTCCTTCGACTATCAGTCCAATTTTCACCTGCACCCTGTAGGTCAACAGCGCCAATGGCGGTCGTTGTTAACCCGGGCCTCGACAGATCCTGTATGGAAGTCATAGGTTTGATTCGCAGGTTTGATTTGGCAAAAGTTTTATGCCGGATGCGCTTCCTGACACAACCCTCTGTATTTATCCAGGCTTGGGATCGGCACAATAAGACACTGGCTTGTGTCGTCTTCTGGCTACATTTTTTTTATCATCTTGTTAATGGTGGAGTTTTAAGTTCCAGAATATTTTTCCAGAACAGACTTTTTCCTTGAAATACCTTCAAAACACTCAAATGTCATGCTGATAAATGAGAAATACCAGCTGAGAGTAAGTTTTGGAGACTCAGTCGAGTCTCAGATTCAATCATTACACCGAACGAGCCTTTAAACTGCTGCTTGGAGTTTTTCTGTAGCAGAAACGCTGCCTTGAATCTATATCTGTCACAGTGTGTGTGTGTCTGCATTAATCTGAGGAGGGAAAAGGGTTTAGCTGAGGATGGGGTGAACCTGTTGGGCCCACGCAGACCTTGCCTCGGGGCAAAATCCCTAAACACACAGGAATCAGAGGTGAAAAACAAATAGAGGCGACGTGGCTCCAGATGCCTGTCAGCAGTTGACCTGCTTTGCAGCACAGAGGCCGCCATCATTCGGATCAGATGTCCTGATAAGTTTAGTGTCAGTTTATCTGAACTTTAATTTCAGCCACAATCAAGCAATCCGGTCTGGAGATGCAGCAAACGGAAGAATTCCAACCTGCGCTTTCTCTGATCAGGAATGCTGCGTTTTCAGAAACAGACACGATGTCCGAAGTGTTGTAAAATATTTTACAGCCCCCTTTCAGAAGAACACTTTGTTAGATAAATGTACATAGACTTTTAATGTCTGTGTCATCAAGATCTTATCATCCCTGTCAATGAATCACTTATGATGACGTTGGACTAGAGGACCTTAGAACGTTCGAAACGTCTTGTTCATTGCTTCAGGAACATTTTACTGCACTTCTGAAACACGTATGAGCTCCTTTAGTCTGTAGCAGACCACAATCAAACAGGTTGTTCCCTACGCCATTATCTAAAACTCCCCCAAGTTTCATTAAAGTTTGTCCAAAACTTTTTGAGAAATCCTCCAAACAGTCAAAGAAATAATCCAATATAATAACCCAGCTAAGCAAAAACCAAACCTCTTTTTCTTCTTTGGTGCCAGCTCTTGTTCCATTTTTTGTTTGATGAAGATGAATGTTCACAACAGTGCTTCCTCTTCATTAGTGACCTCCTACGATGAATAAATGAACTCTTGGCTGCAGCTGAGTTTGACGCTTCTTTCCGCTAATCCTGAAAAACAAATCGTTAAAGGCAGCAGGTCACGGACGCGTGATCTCTTTAACTGAGGACGTGTTTGTTCGATTTCATCATGTTTCCTGATTACACAGGTTGTGAAGCTCAAATGTGCGACTGAACAAACTTCAGCTGATGCCAACCGGGGACAAAAAAAAAAGATTAAACCTTTACCTACAACTTGGACTGGATGGAATAAGACAGGAGGTGTCCTTGGAGACATTTTGATGATGAACTTCCTGCTCATTGTTTATCTGAGCAGAGATTAAGTCACTACATTGGTTCACCTAGCTTTGTTTTCGAAGATAAAGCTGAAAAAAAAAAGAGAGAAAGGGAAAATTTTGACCTCCATCCATTGAGTGACACTGAAACAACTTTCATTGGACCAAAAATGGTACATTTTACATGTCAGGGAGTAGTAAAGCTGGTGGATGCAGACTACATTAACGGAGGTGATAAATTGTTTGGTTTACAAAAACTTCTGAAGAAGCGACGTTATCTCTCATGGAAACTAATTGTTTGTGAAGCTCAAATAATTTAATCTTTAACGTCAGGTGGAAATACCGTGAAAACCTTATGGGTCAAAAAACACTCAAAAAGCACAAGGGGTGGATCTGGAAATAACCCATCAGTTATATGTTTGCTGTGAGTACAAACTCGTGCGCTGAAGTTCCCATTCATGAACGGAGCGGCCAGAGTTGCTTAATGTGTAGTCGATAACGTCAGAACGCTGAAAGATAAGGACGATTTGATTTGGCTTCTTTCTAGAGTTCACCGGCAGAAATCTGTTGATCCACCCTGATGTAAGACTAACAAGCAATGGCACAAGCTGTTTCTTAACCTGGATGGATCTCTGTTGACATTTACAGAGATCCCGGTCCACAGGAGGTAACCCGCTAGCGTGCGCTAGCGAGCAAAAGGAAAGCCTATCCCACCACCGATGCCCGCCTTTTTTTCCATCACATGGAAATCAGTCAAAAATGGAACTGAATTAAAATTAACAGCAATGATCGAAAAGGGGGAGACATTTGGAACAAGGATTAGCCTCGTTCCAAACTTTAATGGATTCTTCCTGCTTAGCTAGCGAGCCGTGCTACATACAGTAGGTAACGCCTGTCGTCTTCCTCTCTGCAGGTACGTCACCGACGCCACCGTCGCTCTCTTTGTGGCCTTTTTATTGTTCGTTCTTCCATCCGAGCTGCCGCACTTCCTCTGCTGCTGGAGGCGCTCGGACACAGGTGACACACACACACACACAACATAAAAACAGGCCAGACAGACAATGCTGATGTGTGTGCACTCAATTTTATTTATTTATTTATTTTCAAATAGAGTTGCAGGTGTCGCGAGGCCCCGCCCCCCCTCTGCTCACCTGGGAGGTGACTCAAAAGAAGATGCCCTGGAGCATCGTTCTCCTGCTGGGAGGAGGCTTCGCTCTGGCTAAGGGCAGCCAGGTGTGTTTTTTACCTCCACCAAGGAGGCCGTGTTTTCATGCTGTTGGAGCAAAATGGGCAAAATCTGAAAAGAATCTTTTAAATTTTGGAGTCTGGGATTTTGTGAATGAAATCTAATGAATTCATCAAACGTATCTGTCAGGTGTCTGGTCTGTCCAACTGGATGAGCGCTCAGATGATGCCCCTCCAGTCCATCCCTCCCGTCGCCATCGTCATCGTCCTCTGCTTCCTTGTCGCCACCTTCACTGAGTGCACCAGTAACATCACCACGGCAATGCTCTTCCTACCGATCCTGGCAGACATGGTATTCAAATTCATATGGTTCAGAGGCACACCATGGCTGGAGCAGGACGGCCATTTTTTTTGGCCTTTGTTTTAACAAAGCCAAATAAACTTGCACATTAAGTCTGATTGGTTCGTCTTGTTGATGTTTTTATAAGTATATTAACATAAACTGAAGTCGGGCTGTTTTTCTGCTCAACCACAGTCCAAGTCCATCATCTTAAACCCTCTGTACATGATGATCCCCTGCACCCTCAGCGCCTCCTTCGCCTTCATGCTTCCTGTAGCCACGCCCCCCAACGCCATTGTCTTCTCCTACGGTTTCCTCAAAGTCTCCGACATGGTGAGTCTCTCCTTTGTTCTGACGGGATCTCTGTCCATACTATCAAAATAACCTCCCCCACCTTTGTGCCCCCTGCAGGTTAAAGCAGGCATGGTCATGAACGTCATTGGGATCGCCTGCATCACTCTGGCCATCAACACCTGGGGTCGCGTCATGTTTGACCTGGACTCTTTCCCTTCATGGGCCAACGTCACCGGACCTGTGTAGGAGACCCCGCCTATGACACTCATCCCATCCTGTAGATATTTAAAATTCAAATCTATCAAGACTGGGAGGTTACACCGTCTGCTGGAGGACTTTTAAGCTTTATATACTGTATATCTATCTACCTGGCTCACCTGGCTGATGCCCCGCCCCTCCACAAAGAGGAGTTTGTATACCTCTCAACTGAAGAAAGTGTTTTTCGCCTGTTACTCTATACATTTATGTGAAATAACAGCTGTAGGATTTTAAAATATAAAATACAGGTGTTTTATATCAATCAAATTATATAATATATGCGGTGTATTTTATGCAATTGTAATTATGTAGTTTAAACAAATAACAGCAGTCTGTAAGTCTTTATTTTATGGATTTTAACAGCTTTTGTTTTGAAACACGTGCAGGAAGTTCAACGATTCAGAAGAACGGATTTAGAATTTAAAATTTTTTTAATTAATTTGTAATTCAATATAAAATAGATTATTTCAACAGTATTAGAGTTAAAGAAAAAATCTGGTTTGATTTTCCATATATGTGCTTGAGCAGCTTTTGCTCAGACATGATATATCATTAGGTTTTGGACTTAATTCACAGATGCCTTACCTCATTTCTACTGCACTTTTAAAAAGATATTAGCATAAATATATCAAAAGACACACCAGTGTATCCTCAAAGCATACAGGTACAAATAAAAGTGTTATAGACGTCTAGCTTTGATAATTATCAAGAAAGTCCACAAAATAATGGGGGATTTCTTCAGAATTTCAGCCCAAAGGGAGAAATCAACCAATAAAAATAACAATGTAGAAATGAATTATGTTTTGTTTTTACGCTAACAGTAACCTCTGTGTTTTTATTTTTTGCATGTTTTTGTTTTTTGGTGGATAAACTGACTCCAGATCTGTAAACAAAAAGCGGAACCTGTACTTGTACTGTGAGTTTGACTTATTTGGATCTGTTACGAGGTATAGCATACTGTCTATTGTCTACTTAAAAAGCTTTTTATTCAGCAACATGTGAATGTTCTGTACATAATATAACTTCTACAGTTTTGTACCATCTTGTCAATACTGACTGTTCTTAATAAAAAATTGTTCTTTGAAGGACTGTGTGACAGTAAATTTTCTTTGTTTGATATAAGCAATAAGAAATAATGGACTGTAAATCCACTGGCTGTACTTATTACTTGCTTATCAGATATTAGTTTTAAAATAACAGTGAAAGCATTCGGATATGGAGACTTAAGTCATATTTAAATCTGATTAGGACAGCTTTGGTGATGCAATATATTTGTCATAAAACACATTTTATGATGACACTATATACACTATGTATAGCTCTATATACAGTGAAGAATATATATACAGTGAAGAATGTCGTGTGTCACTCCGCGACACACGACAGCGGATGAAGCGGGTTTAGAAGATGAATGAATGAATAAATATTATTACTAAATGAATCTCATCCAGTGCCTATATCATTTCAAGGTTCTTTACATCATTTAACAAAAAAAATGAAAATCATTGAATGCATATTATAAATTATTACACCTAAATAATTATATATATATATATATATATATATATATATCTTCTTCTTTTCCTTTTGGCTTTTCCCTTCAGGGGTCGCCACAGCGAATCAACCGCCTCCATCTAACCCTGTCTTCTGCATCCTCTTCTCTCACACCAACTACCTTCATGTCCTCTTTCACTACATCCATAAACCTCCTCTTTGGTCTTCCTCTAGGCCTCCTGCCTGGCAGTTCAAAACTCAGCATCCTTCTACCGATATATTCACTATCTCTCCTCTGGACATGTCCAAACCATCTCAGTCTGGCCTCTCTGACTTTATCTCTAAAACCTCTAACATGTGCTGTCCCTCTGATGTACTCATTCCTGATCCTATCCTTCCTGGTCACTCCCAGAGAGAACCTCAGCATCTTCATCTCTGCTACCTCCAGCTCTGCCTCCTGTCTTTTCCTCAGTGACACTGTCTCTAGACCAAACAACATCGCTGGTCTCACCACAGTTTTGTACACCTTTCCTTTCATTTTAGCTGAAACTCTTCTATCACACATCACACCTGACACTTTTCTCCACCCATTCCATCCTGCCTGGACACGCTTCTTCACCTCTTTTCCCTACTCTCCATTGCGCTGGACTGTTGACCCCAAGTACTTAAAATCCTCCACCTTCTTGATCTCTTCTCCCTGTAACCTCACTCTTCCACTTGGGTCCCTCTCATTCACACACATGTACTCTGTCTTACTGCGGCTAACCTTCATCCCTCTCCTTTCCAGGACAAACCTCCACCTCTCTAGCTTCTCCTCCACCTCTTCCCTACTCTCACTGCAGATCACAATGTCATCTGCAAACATCATAGTCCATGGAGATTCCTGTCTAACCTCGTCTGTCAGCCTGTCCATCACCATAGCGAACAAGAAGGGGCTCAGAGCTGATCCCTGATGCAGTCCCACCTCCACCTTGAACTCCTCTGTCACACCTACAGCACACCTCACCACTGTCTTACAGTCCTCATACATGTCCTGCACCGCTCTAACATACTTCTCTGCCACTCCAGACTTCCTCATACAATACCACAGTTCCTCTCTGGGCACCCTGTCATAAGCTTTCTCCAGATCTACAAAAACACAATGCAGCTCCCTCTGGCCTTCTCTGTACTTCTCTATCAACATCCTCAAAGCAAATACTGCATCTGTAGTACTCTTTTTTGGCATGAAACCATACTGCTGCTCACAAATGCTCACTTCTGCCCTTAGTCTAGCTTCCACTACTCTTTCCCATAACTTCATTGTATGGCTCATCAGCTTTATTCCTCTGTAGTTGCCACAACTCTGCACATCTCCCTTGTTCTTAAAAATGGGCACCAGCACACTTCTCCTCCACTCCTCAGGCATCTTCTCACTATCTAAGATCCTGTTGAACAACCCAGTCAGAAACTCTACTGCCACCTCTCCTAGACACTTCCAAACCTCTACAGGTATATCATCAGGACCGACTGCCTTTCCACTCTTCATCCTCTTCAGTGCTCTCCTCACTTCATCCTGGCTAATCTTTGCTACATCCTGGTCCACAACAGTCACCTCTTCTAGTCTTTGTTCTCTCTCATTTTCCACGTTCATCAACTCCTCAAAGTACTCTTTCCATCTTCCCATCACACTGCTGGCACCTGTCAATAGACTTCCATCCCTATCCTTAATCACCCTAATCTGCTGCACGTCCTTCCCATCTCTATCTCTCTGTCTTGCCAGCCTGTATAGATCAGTCTCTCCCTCCTTACTGTCCAATCTAGCATACAAGTCATCATAAGCTTCTTGTTTGGCCTTTGCTACCTCTACCTTCACCTTACGCTGTATCTCCCTGTACTCCTGTCTACTCTCCTCAGTCCTCTCAGTGTCCCACTTCTTCTTAGCTAACCTCTTTCTTTGTATACACTCCTGTACCTCCTCATTCCACCACCAAGTCTCCTTATCTACTTTCCTTCCAGATGACACACCAAATACTCTCCTACCTGTCTCCCTGATCACATTAGCTGTAGTTGTCCAGTCATCTGGAAGCACCTCCTGACCACCCAGAGCCTGTCTTAACTCCTTCCTAAAGGTCATGCAACACTCTTCCTTTTTTAGCTTCCACCATTTCGTCTTCTGCTCTGTCTTTGTCCTCTTCATCTTCCTCACCACCAGAGTCATCCTACACACCACCATTCTATGCTGTTTGGCTACACTCTCGCCTACCACTACTTTGCAGTCACTGATCTCCTTCAGGTTACATCGTCTACACAAGATGTAGTCTACCTGTGTGCTCCTACCACCACTCTTATAGGTCACCCTATGTTCCTGCCTCTTCTGGAAGAAAGTATTCACTACAGCCATTTCCATCCTTTTTGCAAAGTCAACTACCATCTGTCCTTCTGCGTTCCTCTCCTGGATACCAAACCTGCCCATCACTTCCTCATCACCTCTGTTACCTGCACCAACATGTCCATTGAAGTCTGCACCGATGACAACTCTCTCACTTCTAGGTATGCTCTGCATCACTTCATCAAAGTCCAACCAGAATTTCTCCTTCTCCTCCAGCTCACATCCTACCTGTGGGGCATACCCACTAACAACATTGAACATCACACCTTCTATTTCTAGCTTCAGACTCATCACTCTATCCGACACTCTTTTTACCTCCAGGACATTCCTAACAAACTCCTCCTTCAAGATAACTCCTACTCCATTTCTCTTTCTATCTACACCATGATAGAACAACTTGAACCCTGCTCCTAAACTTCTAGCCTTGCTACCTTTCCACCTGGTCTCCTGGACACACAGTATGTCTACCTTCCTCCTCTGCATCATGTCGACCAACTCTCTACCTTTTCCTGTCATAGTTCCAACATTCAACGTCCCTACTCTTAGTCCTATACTCTTGGCGCTCCTCTTCTGTTTCTTCGTGCGAACGCACTTTCCTCCTCTCCTTCTTCGACCAACAGTAATCCAATTTCCACCGGCGCCCTGTAGGTCAACAGCGCCGATGGCGGTCGTTGTTAACCCGGGCCTCGACCGATCCGGTATGGAAGTCATATGTTTGATTCGCATCTTTGATTTGGCAAAAGTTTTACGCCGGATGCCCTTCCTGACGCAACCCTCTGTATTTATCCGGGCTTGGGACCGGCACAATAAGACACTGGCTTGTGCCCTCTTGCGGCTACATTATATATATATATATATATATATATATATATATATATATATATATATATATATATATATATATATATATATATATATATATATATATATATATATATATATATATATATATATATATATATATATATATATATATATATATATATATATATATAGTGAAATATCTCTATGAAAGTAAGCAAGGATGTTTTTTCATCTTTTTTGAACACTGAGGGAAAATAAATGTTCAGTTCTGGTTTTGTTGTTGGATGTCTTCCCCTCGTGGCCATAATCTGAATAGCGACTGCCGTAAAGCGTGGTAAATGTCGGAAATGCAGGACCCATTTCCGGCAAACACGGGTCGGGGATGATCAACGAACAACAGAGCAGCGCTTTCTTTGTTGTCTTTTTAGTTGTAAAGCTTATGCTTTCATCTACATAAAGGTTATCTGTTGTTCCAGGAGCTTTAAACCGCATCATGGAAACAGGTTTGAGATGTATTTGATGGCAAACGACGTGATTCCCCATTATTAGCATGCTAGCATACCTGCTAGCGTCATTTTAATGGGTAAGATAAGATAAGAAGATAAACGTTTATTCGTCCCACAGTGGGGAAATTTCCACTATTACAGCCGCAGAATCGGCGTTAAACACAGAGAAATGGAAGAATGGGATAGAGAGTCAACAAATAAAATAAATAATCCCTCATTTTCGAGATTAGCGTTATTTAAAACGGCTCCTACGTTTCTACGCAAATATTCTTCTGTTGTTTTATATCGTGTGGAATTGGAACATTTTATGTTCTCTCGTAAGTGTTTAGCTACCTTAATAATAAAGCTAATAAAAATATGGAATTTTATTTAATCTCCACTTTGGTAATTTAGTGGATTTTATCACTGAAAACAACTGGATTGCAACTGTAAATCTTCATTTGGTTGATATTTCTCCTCTCCAAATGCAGGATCCCGTTGTCTGTAATGTTGTTGCACCATCTGTGTGTTTTTGTGCAGAAGAGCAGGCCAGGAACCGTTTCCAGTCGGAGCTGGAGTTCGTTCAGTGCCTGGCCAACCCGAACTACCTGAACTGTGAGTCAGATTTTAAACCAGGCAGGACTGGATGTCGTTTAAAAATTCTAATTGTGGAAAAGCCACATCAGAAGCACCTGAAGCACATGTGTCACACTCGAGGCCCCCCGTGCCAAATGTGACTTGCCACATCATTTTGTGTGGCCCACGAGAGCACAAAAGGACAGAGTGTCTAAAAATAAATACGGTAGGTCAAAAAGTGTGCTGACCAAAAACTACATTTCCCACAATGTAGTAATTAAGCCCTCTGTTATGTTATAACAGAGCACCAAGCATATTTTTTCTATGCATCTGCAATATTTGTAACTCTAATAAGTAATAAATTCGGAGTTTTTCAACATTAAGGAGTAGTTACATTTATTTTACATCACACTGAGTTACATTAAGTCACATTTATAAGTTACATCCGGCCCATAATAGACAGCCATTATGCTGATGTGGCCCTTGGTGAGAATAAGTATGACGCCCCTGATCTAAAACACCACTGTGCACACTTATAAGTGCATTCATTCATTCATCGTCAGGACCCGCTGCTTCCGCCGTCGTGGGTCACTGGAGTCTATCCCAGCAGACATGGGTGTGCAAAGCAGGGTACACTCCGGGCACGATGCTACTGCATCGTGGAGGCACATATAGACAGACTAAACACACACACACAGACTCAAACCTACAGGCAATTTGGGACTGGCCAATTCAACTGAAGTGCATGTTTTTGGAGGTGGGAGGAAGCCGGAGAACCCGGAGAGAAAACGTACAAACTATGCACAGAGCAAGACTCGAATCGGGAACCGCCTTGCTGTGCGGCGACAGCACTACCCACTCTGCCACCGTGCAGCATTGCGTGGAAACATCCCATCACTTAAATGTTCGGTCTCTTGTATGTTTGTGTCTCTAGTTTTGGCTCAGAGGGGTGTCCTGAAGGAGAGACCTTTCATTAACTACCTGAAGTACCTGCTGTACTGGAAGGAGCCCGAATACGCCAAGTTCCTCAAGTAGGACACTTAGAATCTCTTTCATTATTGTAAACACACTGTTTCTGTTTTTGTTCCTACTCCACACAAAGGCCACTTCACAGGAAACTGAAGAGGAGTAGATGAATGTTTGATGTGTGTTTCTACCACCTTACATTCCCTGAAAGTACAACAATAATGTTTCACCTGAATTATAATCAGAATCCATGCTAATGAGTACCTTTCACATGAGTGCAGTTGCGCCCTGACATCACAGAACCACTAACATGAACGTGAATTTTCCCTACACAGATGTTTTACCTTTCCAATTACTGAGATGCCACGTGAATGCACCATAAGACAGTACTGCCATCAGCATGAGTCACATTCCTCTGCTAAAAACCTGAGCAGACGAGTAGTGCATTGTCTCCCCTCACCTCCCCCCCTCCAGGTATCCTCACTGTCTGCACATGCTGGAGCTGCTGCAGTACGAACACTTCAGGAAGGAGCTGGTCAACGCTCAATGCGCCAAGTTCATCGACGAGCAGCAGCTCCTGCACTGGCAGCACTACTCCAGGAAGCGCACCCGGCTGCAGCAGGCACTGGCCGAGCAGCAGCAGCCTCAGCAGCAGCCACCGCCGCACGGCAACGCCGCCGCCAAGTGATAATGTCACCAGAGGGTGAATGAGGACTGCTTGCAGAGGAATGGGGGGGGGGGCAGACTGCTTGGATTAGGACTCATTTGGGTTTTTGAAGGCAGGAACACTGCTTGAGAGCTCAGAACGCTTCACAATGGCATCCCAGTCTCTCCTTATTTCATTTTACATACAGACACATTTTTGATGATGTGCTGCGATTGACAGATTACGACCAGGAACGTGTCGATTGGGGAACTTTGCAGTGCTGTCAGTGTTCGTATTAAAGATTCACAGATCAGCAGAAACGTGCTAATCAGTGAATCAGACACCCACTGGTTTATCAGTCGGTACCCTTGCATAACAGAGTTAATCAATAACAAGCAGCAGCTCGGATTAGCTATGGAAATTTTTCGGTTGTCAGGCAGAACTGCTTTTTCCTGAAGCAGTGACATCATGAGGGTGCAACACGTGACTTCCTGCTGAAACTGAAATAGTACACTGCTCATAGAGTTTGATCCCAGAAGAAAGTTGAAATTACAAACTTGGTTGGATGGTCGGAAACCTTATTATTGATCTAGAAGTTGGGAAATCACTCTTTTTTTAGTGCTGATCCTCTGCAGGGCTGCTGTACTGAGAGGCTCAAGCCGCCCTGGACTGATCATCAGATCAATACAGAAACAATAAGTTGCACTTACATTCACACCTGCTGGGATATTTGGAATCCGTTTCACCTGCACTGCACGTTTTGGGACTATAGGCCGGGAGGGAACCACAATGGTCACAGGTCACACAACATCCACACATAAAGACCCCAGGTCGGGATTCAAACCCACAACTTTTCTGCAGTGACACATTGTTTCCGAGCTTTTAGGTCACATACCGGATGTTTTTCCACCGAGTGAGGTCTTATCTTTCCCGCTTTTGTGGGTTTTTTCACGTAGGAATCATTGAACACATTAGTTAACGTCTTACATTGTTTATTGAGGGTGTTTTTCCTCTCGAACAACAGAATATCATGTCATTGTTGAGGTAATATTGAACTTGCAATTCTGTATTTTGCCTGAATCTTCTTTGAATTTTAATAAATGTCTGATATTTCTGATAATTTAGGCTTTTATGTCATTTTCTTTCAGTTATGTGATGACAGATGTTTCATTTACATGAACAGAAACTGCTGTCAAAAGGTTTCATGATGGAATTCCATGATGCCTCTTACCAGTGTTTGTTTGTTTATTAGCAGGACATAGAAACACTGAAATGGATTTTTTATAAACTGGGAGAGAACTTTGTGCAAAAAACGTTTTGAAGTCGATCTGGAGAAGCATCCCAAAAAAATGTCATTTCATACACTCATTTTTTAAATTGATTACACACAAACTTGAGAAAGACACAAACCTAACAAAGCATAGGCCAATTTTGAGAAATTTTAAATAAATTGACATTCAGTTTGTTGAATTCTGTTTTTCTATATTTTGTATCAATTTGAAAACGGACTTTTACAATGTATTTTTAATTACAGGACTATATGAACGCTTGAGGCTCTTATTCTGAAGGATGTCAAGCGGAAGTTGTTTGTGTCTGTTTTGTCTTTACTACACCACCACTTCTGTTATAAACGTGACAAGAACGAGACGATGACCTGACTCCTGCTGAAACCCGCAGAAGAGGACCGACGGATCGATACGGTAACGCCTGATGCTGAATGGGTTTTGTTGAAAGGATGTGAACATCACGTCCATCTGGGGTTCGATTAAAACAGTGTTAAAAACTAACACAGGATGGATCAGTAACTGTTTCTCCTTGATTTGTTCAACTAAATTATCTAAATGAATAAACTAATTAAAAATAATTAACCATTAATTCACCTGTTCTTGACTTCAGTAGAAGTCTTGACAAATACTGACAGACGCTTAAGACCGTCTGTCAGGATCCTCAGGCCCACTTCTAGGGCTTCAATATCTAAAACAACTGATGGAGATTAAAAAAAAAAAAGAAATATTTCTATTGATCCCAGGGGAGACTTGGGTTCAGTCTCGACTGCTGGTGTTTTGTTTTGTTTTTTAAGTGGTTCCTCCAGGTCGTTCTGCAGGAAGATTTTCATATCAAATTCTAATTTTCAAGTTTGTTAATGTTAAACTTTGTGGTGACAGTTTGTACATGAGAAGACAGTAATAAAATATCCGAAAAAAATTATTTATAAATAAAATGACGTGATTTATACAGACAACAACTGTTCGGGGCTGACGTACCAAAGTGTGTACTCAAAAATTACTATTCTGTCACCGCAAATAAGGTAAAAAGTTATAGAGTCCCAAGAACTTTTAAAATAGTAGACTTTTATGTATGGTGTTATTGCGGGGAAATTTAATTAGAACAATAAATATCAATAGAAAATACACTTAAGCTTTAGCTAAGTAATAATTTAAATAATGCTACTTCTGGTGCGGGTAACCGCCCATCCATGCTTGTCTCCCTTGAGGTTCACGGGTGAGTAAAATAAAATATTTTAAGAATATAAGTTAAAAGTAATGGTGTCGTATTTGTATTTTTATACATATTCTAATTTGTATTTTATATTTTTGTTTCATACGAACTGGCACTTCCCCCATTACGTCACTTTCTTGACTCTCATCTTCATTGGCTCGATACTTATTTAAGCTCCTCCTCTTCCGGCGTACGCAGCTAATGCGTCTTTGTATAAGGAAGAACGGATTTCACAGCGAGTTAAAATGTTTTTTAGGTTCTAACATTCAGAGCTGCTCAGAAAAAAACAAATATCTTCTGTTTCCTTTAAAGTTGACGAGTTTTCCATCAGGTTGGTGTCTTTCTGTCCCAAAGCAGGTGATGTTTTCAATATTTTCTTCATCTCTGTCTCCAGCTTGTGTTTCTTTCTCTTTGCCAGTGAAATTAAAATAGTGGAGGTATTTCATTTTAACCTGCTTTTTCCACTATTTTAACACGCTGAACTATTATACTTTGTACTTATTTTACTTCACCTGTCAAACACAAGATGAATGAAATAACCGTGACAAACTAATCTGGATTGGAAAAGAGTGAACAGAGGTTGATAAAGTAGAGTTCCATGTTTTGACCCAAGGACCTGTCGTGTGTTTGTGGATGTCACCCACATGGACTCCTGGAATGACAGCCTGATGGTGTGAGGCTGCGTTCCCCCTCCAAACATTCTGGCAGGGAGCTATTGTTCGTCTCACTCAGTTATTCTCTCATGCTGGGGGTGAAATGCTGGGGGGACGCGTGGAACATGCACGGCAAAACTACTGTTTCTTTATTTGTTGTAATACTGGAATAACAATGGGGTTCAAAATGTTTCCGTCTTTCTGGGGGGAGGGGCCTTTTTATCAATATTTAACAATACTTACATGACATTTGACATTAACGTGAAATGACATTTACTTATTTGCCGTAGGGGAAATTATCTTTCCACTCTGCACACACTGATTGTTAGTGATATACATATATGTGTGTGAGTACAGGCCCGTAGCGTGCACACACTCACACACACACACACACACACACAAGGGGCTTATACACATACAGGTGATGGGGAGGTAGAGCGGCAGGAAGCGATTTCAATGGGACGATGCCTTGCTCAGGGGCACCTCGGCAGTGGTTGGGAGGTGAAGTGACACCTCCCACTGCCACTCACACATGGAAATTTTTGTCCGACTCGGGTCTCAAACCGTCGACTTCCGGTCCCCAGTCCGAGACTCAGTGGACTGAGGTACTGCTGCCCCATGTTAGTCTAGTGAATCTGTTGCGCGGCTACTTCCTGTTGCCAGCAGGCTGCTGTTCGACTTAGGGTTGGGCACAGAGATCCTTTTCTGTTGACCAATAAACACGCGTCTTGTTGCTCTGCTTGTTTACAGGATTTGTCTTCCTGCCAGGACTTTGATGATGTTGCAACGGGTCGTGGTGATTGGCGCCGGGGCGGCGGGACTCTGTGCTGCCAGACACATCCTGTCCCGCCTGAATAGTTTCGCCCCTCCAGTTGTGTTGGAGCTCACTGACAACATCGGCGGCACCTGGTGCTACGATGAACGCGTTGGGACGTACGATAACGGACAACCGATCCACAGCAGCATGTACAGAGACCTCAAGTACGGAGCAAGAACTGTGTTTATCTTTGAAAATGAACGTTAGAAACGCTGCAGACAGTCTGAATGGTTTTTGATTTCCTAACAGGACCAACTTGCCCAAGGAGGTGATGATGTTCCCAGATTTCCCCTTTGACCCTGAGCTGAAAAGCTTCCTGCCCCATCAGGAGGTCCAGAGGTACCTGGAGAAGTACTGCCATAGGCACAACATCTGGCCTCACATCAGGGTGAGTCCTCCTGCTCCTCACCCCTCCTGGTTTGACTTCCATCGAATTGGTGGAGGAGAACGATAGAATCATCCTTCGTTTCTTTCTATTTCTCAGTTCAACACGGTGGTGGAAAGGGTGATGCCCGTTGTCAAGACAACGACAGGGGACAAGGCGAGGACAACGTGGGAAGTGACTTCATCTGATTCGTCAGGTTGTCAGAAAACCGAGACCTTCGATGCCGTGTTTGTCTGCTCGGGGTAAGAACTGATTGATTGATTCTTCCTATCATGTGATTGATTATAAAGTTGAAGATCCACGCTCTTTCAGAGAATGCCTTCCTCCACAGACAGAGGGCGCCGTTCGGTTAACCTCCCTGAGGTTCACGATTTATCCTGTCTGGTCACATTTCCTGTCAAAGTTGCTTTCAGTCAACTTTGAGATGAATGTTTTTTATTTATGTCATCCTGTTTTCACTTTCATTTTTCAATGGAATGCTCTGATTTTTTTTGTGTTTTCAAGGCATTACTCAGACCCTTATATCCCCAACATACCTGGGATAGAGAACTTTAAAGGTACAGTCCACAGGTTTTTATTAATTTCACATGTTACCCAAACATGAACTATAAAGTAGGATCTGCCTGCAGGAAAGGTGCTCCACAGTCACTCGTATAAGTATGCAGAACCGTTCTCGGGTCTGTCGGTGGTGGTTCTGGGAGCCAAAGCCTCAGGTCTGGACATTTCCATCGAACTGGCCAAAGTTGGAGCTCAGGTGACAAAACGTTCACTCTGCCTGACATTCAGCAAGTTTTACATGTCCAAAGTAAAGTTACGAGTTTTTGTGGTTGTTTTTACCTGTTTGCTTCCTGCAGACAGAAGATTCTTATGTGTAGAAAAATGTTATTGGTCGAAATAAGAATTCATTTGAGGAAAATGGTGAAAATAACTGGCTTTCAGATAAAACATCTGGATGATTGGCCATTTTCAGTCAAATTTAATTTAAGCAACAACAGCAGCAATTAAAACCTGAATCTACGTCAAACAGCCCCTTCTGAAAACGATGATTTAGCATTTCTTTCCCTTTCCTCCTTTCCAGGTGACTCTGGGTCACCGGCAGCCTCGTTTCACCTTCCCTCTCCCTCCGGGGATCACACAGTCCACCTCGGTGGCGGCAGTGGAGAAGGACGGCAGCCTTCGCTTTGAGGTGACCTCTCACCCTTCCTCCAACATGCTATTAGCTCCAATAGGCCACTGCTACTTCCTGTACATCCAGATGAAACTGATTACTGTGTTAAAACGACAACTTCCTGTTTCAGGACGGGTCCGTGTCCACAGCTGACGTCCTGTTGTTTTGTACCGGGTACAACTTCAAGTTTCCATTCCTAGACGCGGCTCAGTTGGGTTTGGAGATCCAGAGTCATGTGATGTCCCCGCTGTACCGTTACATGTTCCCTCCAGCCTTCCCCTCGCTCTTCTTCATTGGGGTCGCCAAACTCATCTGCCCTTTCCCCCACTTCCACTGTCAGGTCAGATAAAAAAAAGTGCTTTTATAGCACAAGCATTCAGTTTGTTTCCTCATTCTGACAGACAGCCAGAGTGGGTCAAAACTTGCACCCAAACAAGGGCGGAGATGTTCAAATAAGAGCAACCACTAAGTTATTTCAGCTAATGATATATCTGCTAACACTGATCAGTAATCAACGACGCCCTCCTTCCTTTCTGCAGGTCCAGTTTGCATTGGCCGTTTTGGACGGGACGGTCGTTCTGCCGTCGGCGGCCCAGATGGAGGATGAAGTGCGACAGGAGCAGCAGGAGAAGCTGGAATCGGGAGTGAAACAGCGCCACCTGCTGAACATCCAACAGGATCAGTGGGACTACTGCCAGACGCTGGCTCGCACCGCAGGCTTCCTGCCGCTGCCGCCCGTCATCCAGAGTCTGTACGTGGAGGTGTGGCGACAGCGGAGCGTCCACCCCCAGCGATACCGAATGACCAACTACAAGTTGACCAGCGACACACAGTGGGAGGTCGTCAACGTGTAGACGCTGAAAACACGTCTGTGAAAGGTGTCGGTGAACCTCCCTGCTTGTTTCATAGACATTTCCTGTCGTCTGTGCCTCTACACACATCGTCCAGCAGCACTCCGGGTGAATCTGTGTATCCCAGTCCCCAGAGGATGAACCTTGCTGACTCCGCTGGTGACATTTCATTCTTGCCTCTGAGGTTTATATTATTATTTAATAATCATTTATTTTCAACTTCAGATGTCTCTACCTCTAAAACTTCAGCGCTAACTGTGACAACGTGTGATTGAAGCATTCACGTTCCCCTCAGGATGAACCCTGTGATCCTCCTGTTCCTCAGTGAGCAGCAACAGCAAGTCAACATTTACTCAAGTAAATGTTCAGATACCTCCGAGACTAGTATTATACAGATGAGCCTTGCATGCTAATTATTATGCTAATGTGTTAAATCGTGACTGTGACTCAGTGTAACGCTAAACCCAGATACCCAGCAGGGTAAAAATCTGCCTGCTAAACATCAGCATGTTAACACCATTGTTAACATGTAGCACGAGCGTGCGCCAGTGAAGACTCATAGCTGCAAACACTGGTGTTGACTTAGAGTGACGTTTCAAGTCATTCATTTTATTAGTTTTAGGGCATAATGAAATTTAGAGTTTATTATTACTTAACATAAAATATGAATTTGAACTTGCAGAACCACAGAAAAATCCTTTGCTGAACATACTATATATATGGATGGTATTTCATATGATGATTTAAAGAATGAATTACCAGATGAGACTGGATTAGTTGTCTCTTTCAAAGTGTTAGCTCTGTCCTCTGATCAGCGGTGTCAGAGGCCCAACTGTGATCCTTCAGCTAATTAATCATTTCTGATACCGACCGGATTCACAAGTTAACCATGAACGAAGCCGAGGACACAGAGGGCTGATGTCAACAGACTTTAATCCACATATTGCGACACAAAATGTCAAAATAGGTGGGTCAAAAACATGATGTCTGACAGACGGACTGCCCTGAGCTCAGAAACTGCGGTAACATGAAGCAGGAACATGCAGACCGCTGCTCTGTGACCAACATTTGCACAAATCCTCTGACTTTTAGGAGGCATTTTAATAGTATGACCCACGACTGATTCAGTGAAGGTTTGTTTCTACTAGCATTCATACTAGAATATACATACTAGTATATGGAGCAAAAGTCCTTTTTGACTGACTTTTTAAAATGGGTTTCATTTGCCTTTAATCCTCTTGAACAAGTTCCTGTGGACAGAAATTAATCTTCATTCCATCTTTTGATGTGGAAATTTAAAACTTCACAGAAAATAATGTGATTTGTAGAAAGGAAGAAAATAAACGCTGAAGACATTAGTCAGCTGATGGATAAATTAATGGTATAGAAAAACCTGTGATTTATTAGAGAAATGTTTATTGTACTATGATTTTTTTAATGAATTTAAGGATGATATAAAGAAAGTTGATAGTTATGAGTTTATGTGCCCTAAATTGTTACATATCCAATGTTTATCATGTCCCAAAATGATACTACACACTCATTGTACACAATCTGTAATACCACTAATCTTTAGATAAATGTAATAAACTCATTTGTAAATTAACCTTGAGTTGTTTCACCAGATACAATTTATTTTCAGTATCTCCGTTTCCTTTGCATTGTGGGAAGACAGTCATCACAATATGCTTTAAAATATTTAAAGTACTGTATGTATACTTCATTCAACACAAATGTTTATAACTGGCATCTAAATACATGGACGTTGAATTGAAGCAGTAAGTTAGTGTTGTCAGAGAGAAATGAAAATTCTCTAAATTTAAAGGCACAATTTATTTTCCTGGTTACAAAATAATTAAATTAGAAAAGAACAAAAATGTAATTTAATATATGTAAATTTGAGGACATGGCTTTGTTCTTTTCGTGAAGCTAAAAGTATGGACTTGTCTCGCTTTTTTTTATAACATCACATAACCAAAAATTAAACACTTAAATACAATAACTCATTAATAAAATGGCAGAAATCATACTGGTCACGTTGTATTTTTAGATTGGCCCATGTAGCAATCGCTCTACTGGAGGGGGAGGGGTTTATTATCTACACTGAAGCCCACCACCAGGGGGCGATCAATACGGTTTGGCTTCACTTTCTTTGTAAGTTTTTCTGAAGATGTGAGGACAAATATCCATAGTTGTTATATACCTAGACTCAGTATAGTTCATAATAGAAAGTCAACAATCATGCTGGATATTAAGTATTTATCAGATACCAGTTAAATGTAGTTCAGTAATCTGTGACTGTAATCCACCCATAATTGTGTTGCCCAATTGATCTAAATAGAAATCTTCAAATTTAAAATAATTTTTCTAAAAAGCGTGCTGTTGGTGTCTTTCAGAGCATTTCTATTTAGAAGTTGAGTTTGGAATTTGTGGAAATTCCGGAAATGGCAATAACAATAAATATCCCTAAAAAGGTGTTATGCTTGGGTGAAGAGGGAAGAAACCTAGAAGATGACCCGTGAAGACTTGGACTCATTTTCCACATGTACAATCCTTTCGACCTTCTCTGCCACCTCTAGGTCGTCCTCGCCTTGTCCGTCTTTTTTCAGCATTTTCAGCGGCCACCAGAGGGAGCCGTTCCCGCGATCTCTTCGGACAGTGTGTTCTGCTGGCCAGCAGCAGGGGGCGCCCTTATCCCCCGTCAGGAAGTAGAGGAGAGCGTTGAGCCAGGCGTTGCAGGATGCCAGAGGCCGGGTGACCTTGTAGCAGATGGAGACAGTCTTCATGACGTCGCAGCCGCCGAGCTGCCCCCGCCTCAGGAGCAGAAACAACGTCCGAGTCACGTGGAAAGGCAGGAAACATAGTGCAAACAACAGTGTAATGGTTAAGATGGTTTTGATTGACTTTCTTCTCCTCCGGATGTAGTGCGAGTACTGTGATCCGGAGATGGAGACCGAGGTTCGCTCTCTGTCTCTGATTCCTTCTGTTGGCCCATCCACCACTGAACCATCCTCCCCACCTTCTATGGAACTGGGAGGAGAACGCAGGGTCTGAAATATTGTTTTGACCACCTGAGAGTAGCACCAGGCGATGATGACAAAGGGTACAAAGAAGCCCAACAGGTGCAAGATTATCCCATATGGGACATAGTCTGCAAATTCCTTATCAATGGCATCATCCCAACAATTCATGTACCCCTGGTGGTCCTCCACCTGAGATCCAGTACTGTTCACGCCTTCCATTTCCCCATCAGGCTCAACAACCCCGCCGCCTCCTCGTTTGATGTATCCCGTCTGTGCAAACCTGAAGATGGGGCAGGTGAGAACAAAGACTACCACCCACACCAAAGCACAGGTCCCCTTCACCACCCGTTTGCTCTCCAGAGTGATGGTTCTCATTGGATGGCAGATCCCCAGGTACCTGTTGGGGACAGCTAGGGGTGAGTTTGAATCCTTTACCTTTACCCTGTTCTTGTTTTTAATTTGAAAAAAACAGGAATGATAGCATGGTCATAAATAAAGTAGTGATAACAAGGTTAATGAAAAACCATCAAGAAGTTAATTTAAAAATCTTTGATTTAAAAAAAAAAAAATTAAATTAACTTCTTGATGGTTTTTCAAGACCATCAAGAAGTTAATGGTTAATAAAGTAGACGTAATTTGGATCCAATTCACAATTGAGTGGGTTTTTTTGGTGTTCAATGCCTACTACTGAATTTTAATAAAATAAAATAGTTGTGCAATCCGGCTAATGGAGAAACAAACAGAATCAAGTGAGCACATACTTGCACCAAGAAAAGTCAAATTCTTAACATACAGCAGCTAAACAAAGATCCAAGTCCACGCTGTAACTTCCATAAATACCTATTTGTACTGATCATAAATTACTTCCTTGGAAACATAGCATTAATATCAAACAGTAGGTGGCAGAAGTGTCAAATGCCTCCTAACAAAGACCAAACACGTGGCTCAGGTAAAAATTAATAGATCATAACAAATTTGCAATGACAACAGCCTCATGAAGTCAATTAATTTGTATGTGGTCTTTTACTGGAGTATTTTTAAAGCTTCTTCTTCAGTGCTTTTAATGGAGTAGTTCCATGTATTCAATGATAGATAGATTAATGTATTATTTTCATTGTTTGGTACATTCAGAGAGGTGTTTCCGACCTTTGGGTGGAAACCCGTCTCTTTTAAACTACATACAAGTTAGCAAAAAGCATCCTTGGTAACTTTATTTATTGGGATAGTGTTTCTTGGAGCACCTTACCTGTGCACAGAGATGCAGGTGAGGAAGAAGATGGAGCAGTAAAGGTTGAAGTAGAACAGGAACCGGACAAGGCGGCACATGAAGTCCCCGAACACCCAGCTGTCCCTCAGCACATAGCTCGCCACCAGGAAGGGCAGCGACAGACCATACATCAGGTCGGTTGTGGCTAGGTTCACCATGTATATCAGCGAAGTGTTCCAGCGTCGGCTGCCACCGCCACAGCAACCACCTTGGTGACGGCAGGAGCGTAGCAACACCACCGAGTTGAGGGTGAGACTGAAGAGGAAGGTCAGGGAGTAGCAGACCGGCAGGAAGACGTACTTGTAGGATTCATCAATGCTGCAGGATGATGGCTGGAGGAACGACGTTGGTGAGGTGCCAGACGTGTTCTGTTGGTTGCGTGTCACCAGAGCAGCCACCAAAATGATATTTGGACTGATGTTGGAGGCTTGACCCAATCCCATGATGGAGTCTATGTCAGGCAGAGCTGGGTTGGTTCAGGTTCGTCTGGAGTCATCATCAATCCATCTGTCTGTCTATCCATCTACCTATCTGTATCTATCTATCTATCTATCTATCTATCTATCTATCTATCTATCTATCTATCTATCTATCTATCTATCTATCTATCTATCTATCTATCTATCTATCTATCTTTCTATCTATCTATCTATCTATCTATCTATCTATCTATCTATCTATCTATCTATCTATCTATCTATCTATCTATCTATCTATCTATCTATCTATCTATCTATCTATCTATCTATCTATCTATCTATCTATCTATCTATCTCTTTCTAAAGAACTGTTGACTTGTCCATGTCTCTGGCATGTGGACGGAGTTTCTGTGACAAAAGAGGAAGAAAACACGCAATCATTACTTTGGAATAGCTTGTTCAGAATGTGCCGCCAGTGTTTTGCTGATGAAGACCGTGTTTCGCTCAATTAGCCCCTCAATTATTAACTAAACTTTCCGGAAACCTCTCTCCATTCATGTAGCTTCTCCGTACGATGGGTAGGTGGGTCTGTTCTAGTTGTTGAGGCGTTTGGGTCAGGGTTTAAATTCAAGCTCATGTTTTGGAACAAAGGTGTTAAACAATGTCACAATGACTGTTGGCGACTGAGCTGACATGCATTCAAGGCTTCAACACAACAATGGCGTCATGCCACCTCCTCTGCAGAGGAGAACCCATGTAGACTCATATTGCATTATAAAGAACTTCTGAACAATGAAGGAAAGTACAGACACTCCTAGACATGAAGAGTCAATCAGGAGAAATACCAATAGTTGTAGAGAAGAAGAATGTTAGCATGCTAATTTTAACCTTTAGCTGAAAACCCTAGCTCAAGTTTTGCAGTGAAATCATTCATGTTCATCAAGGTGGAGCAGAGCGACCTGATGTCAAACCGAGGTGATGAATCACATCCTCCAAGCTTCTGTGACGTTGCTCATTCTCAAACATCTTAGTGCAACCAGGAGATTGCTCTACAAACGAAGAGAAAATGCTCCTAAACAGTAAAGACCCCGTTCTACTTTTGCTCTCAGAGAAAATCCTGCATGTAGGGAATCTGACAATCTTCTCTACGTCTTGTTTCCCAACTGAAGGGACACTAGCATCGCATCTGGAGTGTACCCTGCCTCATGCCCCAAGTCCTCTGGGATAGGCTCCAGCAACCCCACGACCCGTGGAGAAGAAGCGGGTACTGCAGATACATGTATGTTTGTATAATATAGATATAAGGGTTAAAACCTTTAAAAAACACATATTTGATATCCCATTAGCTAAAAGTTAGCTCCCTTATTTCAGTAATGTGACTGGTCAGTTGAGGACACGATACTTAAAACCAGCACATTCACCTCATCCCGGATTGATTAGGCTGAAAAATAATGATCATTTGAAATTTGAAGAGATTGTTTTTGGACTTGACACCTGGAACACAGCGGTACGGATCATCCTGACATCTGAGCTTCCCACCCTGAGAATCGCTTCAGAGGACGTGAATATGATCTATGGTTGTTCACTCACAGATGCTGTTATGCTGGCAATAAAATAAAAGAGGCAAATCCTGATCAGGAGAAGCTGGAAACAAAAAATGACTCAAATGACTAATAGTTTGTTAAAATTGTTCATTAATGACCAATAGCATAACTGATCTTTCAGTCATTTCAGTGCTTCTTTTGCCTTTGATCAGAGAATACGTTACAGCAGCCGCTAGTTTGGTCTCAGTTACATGAAACTTTGGACATCAGTCCAGTCTGACCAACTGGAAAATTCATCAGTAAATCTTAAATTGAATATGAATAAAAACTGTTGTAGTTAATTGCAAATGATGCCTTCAGCCAATCAGAGGCCAGTCTTTCACATTAGACACTCAGCGTGGTCTGGATCAGAGGAGTTTGGTCCTACCTTCCCTCCGTCCTAATCATCCTCTCGGTCTGTCCAGTTGGATATTGTTGGCGGAGTCTTAGCTCAAACAGATCCGTTTCAGGGGCTGAAGTGTCTCTCGGGGTTCCTCCACTGACCTTCAGCTTCCCTGTAAATAATTGATCAGCATTCATTCAGTCAGAACTGCAGGAATGAAACCCAATACAGGTACTGCAGAGGAGGAGGAGACGCTCACAGGACAGCTTCACGCTGTTTTTATAGGACGCATCGACTCTTTTTAACAACCGAAAATGAAAAATTAAAAAAAGTACATGGAGAGATTAATGTTTTGAGAGATTAAAGTTTTGCATGAATTCCTAGTTCTTCAACAGCACAATTGATTTCTGCTATAATGGTGAAAACCTCTAACAATAGCATCGCTTCCAAAGAATTTCCAACGGCAGACCAGAAATGTTTTTGTTCTTGAACATCACAAAATATCAGTATAAAGAAATTGTCTTGTGGCTCATTAAGGTTGGACTTTCCATGACTTCATTGCTGACTTTTTGGAATCAGCAATATTCTTAGATTTACAGACCTTTAATCAATTATTATGTAATTAATGTTACAATCTATAATTAAAACTGCATTTTGAAGGTAATCAATCACTCACCTTTTCCTCCACAGAAGCCGCTGAAGCTTTAATTGTCTCGTCTTTGCTTGGATACCTTATTCCTGAGGCTTTAATTAGAGGAGAGACAGAGAGAGAATGCTTCAGCTCCTCCTCCACCTCTGCTCAGTTCCCTTCATCACCATCGTCATCATCATCATCATCATCAACATCATCATCCTCAACTCTGATTCACTGGGTAAATACTGAGTTTGTCCTCTTGACAGGAACACACAGCCGGAGAGTGTGTTTAATCATGTGATGGTGTGTGAATGTGATCAAACATGGCAACACAATCAGAGGCCAAACAGCATGAGGCAGGTAGCAGAGGAATGAATAAATACAGTCAAGGTTACGACATCAAATCACTGTGACCTTTATTAGAAATGAAATATCTGCTACAAATAAACCAAACTTTCTCTTTGTGTGACTCTGACTGTAAATTTGATGCATTTTAATCAGTCATCCAAGGCTTTTAATCAAGGTCAGAGTTCCATGTCAGAATGTTAGCTACCATACTAGCAGATTCAAGCTAAACCTACTTGCATCCTTGTTAAATGTCAAATATTTTATCTCACTGGCTAAAATAAAAAAATTTTGTTAGCAGAACTTGAATACACTCAAAAAAATAATACTGCATGTTACATAATTCAATCAGTGAAACATTTTTACACTTACAAATATTGAGTAGATATGAAAGCTCTCAAATCTGTTAAAACAAAACCTGAGTCATGAGTCAAATCTAAGTAATATTTTCTAGTACGTCTGAATGAATTGATTTGGTTCAATTACCTACACAAATTGAGTAAATGTAACTGAATTTGGGGGGGTCGCACCCCAAAACAAGGGGGGACGGCACCTTGCTCAAGGGCACCTTGACAGTGGCTGGGAGGTGAGCTGACACCTCCCACCATCAGCTCACACTCTGAGGGATATCCTGGCGGGAGCGGGATTCAAACCGCCAATGGCTGGGTGATCCGTCTTCAAGACATCTCGCTGAGCCACTGCCACAGTGAGTGACCAGCGCCCCAAAATCCTAAAAAGGCGGAATTGGTTCCCTTCTGTTTACTTGATGTTTTTAAGTTGTTAGTTACGTCTCCAATACAATTGAGTTGACTTGTGTAATAATTGCACTTATTAAAACTAACTGATATTTGTTAATATATTCTCAAAAAGGTTGGTGAAACAAACACTTATTATTACAAACATTTTAACCATGTAATCAGTGAGTCAAATAATACTTTATTTTAAGTAAGTAAACTTCATTTACATGTGTCTATTTAACACAAATATTCCTGTGAAGTATTTGTGTTAAATATTACTAGTTAATTACTAATGTCAAATATTACTAATTAATTACTAATTAATTAGTAAGTTAATTAGTAAAATTAATTTACTAATTAATTTTGATGTAGTCAAATCAAATATTCATCATGATGATATTCAGAATTTTTATTGAGCATGCATAACTATATATTACAGTCACATTTACTAGGTCTTTGAATAATTTTTTAGAGTGTACTGTATTATACAATTCTATAATATTACATCTCATTAAAACCTGGTATCTTTACTGATGTAAGTGAAAATTCAAGATGCTTATATTTTATTCTCGAAATTTAACTTTGCATGCATCTCAAGTTTTGTTGTCCTTGAATAATTGTGAATAGCTTCAGGATTTTTTAAGAACATTTTTCAACTTTTTGAGATCAGTAAACTCTTTAAAATCCCTCTTCATCGACTTTTGAATTGTCAAGATCTTAGAGCTGAGGTTTTTAAACATTTTGTAGGTATCGGGTTACTAACCCACTGATGCCTAACTTTAATTATCTATATCTGTAAAATGTAATGCATAAATGCAGCAATAAAATTCATCTATTTACCACACAGTGACAACTTCTCCTTGTCATAAACTAAGTAATGACGTCATAGTTGAGTGTAGTTTTAAATGCAGGACTTTAATTGTAATGAAATATTTTCACAGCGTGGTACCGAGGACACAAAGTGAATGCCGGAACCTGTTTCAGACAAGACATATAAGTAAGAATTAATGTTTACATTCACAAATACGTTTTTAAATCATTTTATTTACATTTTAAAATACCTCTCTGAATACTGCATCACACAAAAAAAATCTATTTGTTCCGTTCGTTAGCTCGCCTTCAGGACTGCAGAAAGCACAAAATAGTGTATTACTCTTCATACTTTATTGGCATTCTGTACTTCCCTCACAGGTTAACAGTATAATATTTCTTACTATATTACTTTGACAAGCAAATGCCATTTCAGTGTGACTTTAAAAATATATAATGTGTGTGAATCACAAAGTAAGAAAGACATACTTTATTTCCTTTACAGTACATTACCTTCTGTCAGCAACATTTGGCTCCTTATCACATATCAATGTGAAGGATTATTGAAAAAAAAAAGTATTATAACCTATCTTTGTAAGGCACTGGAGGATATTGCTGTGGGTTCTATATAAATATATTTATAATTATTATAAAAACATATTTTAAATCTTTTATTATCTTTGGTTAGTGTGGAAACCAAAGGTAAACTACAGTAAAACATCACATCCTAAAAAAACGGAAGTTGGAAAGTTGTATAACAGAATAACCTCTAGATGTAAAATATCAGAGAAAAATATCTGCAATATTTCCTGTGCATCATTACATATGTCCCTACATTAAAGGAATATTCATTATATTATTGTATTGTTATGACAAAACAGTAAAGTTATCACTGACGTGTTATCATCAGTTTATGAGGTATGCCAGCAAATTAAACAATAAAATTATTTTGTTGTATTTATGCATTTAGGTAAAGTTGCAAAGAACTATAAACATAACTATTTTCATAACTGAAAATGAACTGCTGTGTTTCTGTACCAAACATCAATAATTATCCAGCCGCGCTTGTTGGCTGGTAAAATCAAAAGTTCATCTTATGCCTTAAGGTTTGGTGAAATTATTATTTCAGCTTTTTCTCACCTCGTTTTGCTACACATGCTGTATTATAGTGTAATGTTCCCTTTTTTTAATGGCAAATTTATAAGTAAACACACTTTAATAAGTTAAAACCACTTGTGTTATATATATGTAAGAATTAACCTCAACCCTCTGCTGTGAGTCCAAAAGAAAAATACTAATGATCTCTAAATAAGTGCTCTGCATAAAACTGGATTCCACAAAGTTTTACATCAGTTTAGGTTTCCCCCAAATCTGAGAGTATGTGGTGGTAAAAGTGCTGAGTCAACGTGCTGCAATGTTTTAAAAATCCTAATTTATCTTCTACGGCATTTTAAGAAAATTAAAGCTTTAAGGTTGAGACAAAAACATTCTGTTATTATTTAATAAGTTTATAGAAGAGGAGCCTCATCGGGTTTGATCCACTGAGTCCTGGAAACGACCTTCAAACACAAAACTACCTGATCGATTTGGCTGTGTTGTTGTTGTTTATTACATGTCTCAAAGCTAATCATTATTTTATTTAGTTAAGTTTGCATTTTGGAACCATTTTACTAATCATCCCTTTTCCTTTCCTTATCCAGGATGAAGTATTTCCGGTGTCCTTCTGTGTCGCAACACAACGGCTATATTTTCCATTCTATTGCTGAACCACTGAGAGATCAAGTGCAACTTTTTGGCCCCTTCTCTGTTGTTGTGGCTTGAACATGCCTCTGCCTTTAAGCGTCAGGATTTGCTCCTTTACTTTGCAATTATGACAGTAAATTAAATTTACTACAATTCCACTTCTTCTGAACTGAGACAGTCGGCTTCAACAGCTGAATCACTGCTGAGCCCCCTCCGGTCAAAATCGAGCTCCTTCACTTGTAACATTAATTCCATCCCAACTCTGAGGAAACTATCCAATCGGAAGCGTTGGACTCGAGGTTCATGCTAGATCTCAAATAACCCAGTAACACTCACTTGACTTTGTGCATCTTGGGCAACCTGGACCAACGATCGATAGCTAAGCTAACAGCTAAAACGAATCCTTTGTTTGGTTCCTGTGCCCTGTCCAATCCCGACCCAATTCCTCTTCACTACCGGACCTATTCCGTAATTTCCAGATGCAACACAACTGAAACCAGACCCGGTCAACCAAAGCGGTTACACCATGTGAGCTGAATGGTTGAGTAAAAAACATCCAGGGGTTGTGTAGTTGTTTGTCCTTCTGATGTTTCACAGGATCCATCCTCCAGCTGGTTCGACACTCTCGTCGGTTCAGGTTCCGGAAACCTTTCTGACGTTTTTATTCCTTGGTTGATCTGCATTTTACAGGTTAGCTCTTCTCATTTTCTAAAAACATGATGTCATACACCAACCCCTCCATGAACTATCCCTCAGAAGCAAGTTTCTCAGTCAGAGCAATGCCATAGAACTTTTTGGGTTTTCAGGTGATTCCGTTTCCTCTCAAACCGACTGTCCTGTCACACCTTCTGCTTTGTTGTCACGAATGCTGGGGATTTGTCACAGTCCGTAAATGAACAGAACCGATGTTTCCTCTAAGTGAACGGCTCCATGAGCAGCCCATCCTGGTCCCAGAGTGGGCCTGGACCTCTAGCCACCGGACCTGGTTTTAGGTCAGGTCCTGGACGTCCAGCAGCATGGCATCCTGCCTCGTCCTCAGCTGGTCTCGTACCAACAGGTGGGCCACCAGCTCCGAGCTCAGAGCTGGAACAGAAGTAAGGCAAATTGAGATAGTAGACAATGCTAGTCGCTAACAAACTAGTTACTTTGGTCCAAATTGAAATTATATATTTAACACTGTTATAGTGCCCATAAAGAACCAGGTTCCAATTCATTCCCTAATCCTCATGTGCTGTTTAAGAAAAAACAGTGGTCAGAGGATTTTGTCTAAAGTCTCTGTAGGGATGGATCTTGGACCAGAAAAGACCCGAAACCTAATAAAAAAACAATCAAAGCAGTAACATGTCCGTATGTGATTAGATCAGAACCCAAGTTGCACAAGAGTTTAGCTTAGCAAGACATGATTTACTTTGAAAGTAAGTTAGGATGAATACTAGAGAAGACTGTGCTCTTGAATTTGACCGACAGGGATGTAAACGTCTTCATGTTGGTTTATTTCTTTAATATCTTCACAGTGGTTCAAGTTGCCCTCCAGGAAAATTAATTCCTTGTACGTCTATGAAATTTTCCAAGAGGTGACCTTAGTGGCTGTGTGTGTGTGTGTGTGTGTGTGTGTGTGTGTGTGTGTGTGTGTGTGTGTGTGTGTGTGTGTGTGTGTGTGTGTGTGTGTGTGTGTGTGTGTGTGTGTGTGTGTGTGTGTGTTTACCGTGTACGTCCTGTTGAAGTGATGCTCTCAAGCTGCTGAGCTGCTGCACTGAAAGCTCCTGCAGTTCCCACCGCTCCAGATGTTTCCGCTTGGCAACACCACTGCTGCCGGCCAGTTGCTACAACACACACACACACACACACACACACACACACACACACACACACACGCTTTTTGTTGATAACGTTTTTTTCTTCCTTTTTAAACACTGCTTCTCCACCTCTAACAGTGACTCTTCCCCATCCCTCCTTCATTCCCTTCACCTCCTCCTCCTTCTGTTCAGCCAGCAGTTTGTCTCTCAGCGTCCTCAGAGCCGTGGCCACTTCTTGTTTCAGCCCAGCAGCATGGCAACCGTTTCTGCCCATTCCCATGGTAACCTGGTGATGTCGGGTCAGTGGTCAGATTATTGCTATGTGATGCCACCAGTTATTTCAATTGGATTTGCCTCATGCAAAACAAAATAATGTCACCTATTTCACTGATCCTGGAAAACCAGATCTGTTTTATCTACAACTACTTACTGTTTATACTGTTGGAACAGCTCTGAAACTGAACTGCAACCCAATCCTTAACCTAATCTGCAAGACCTGGATTCTGATCCAGATCCAGTCACAGGTAGCAGTGGAACATAGTGAGCTATCCATGCCCAGGATTTTAATTTGGACTTGGTTATTACTCGTGTTTTTCTCTAAAGACTGAAAGTAACCTTTTTGTTGCTCCCTTCATCTTCGTCTTCACTGTCGCTGTTGTTGATGAAGCACAACTGCAGGTTTCTGTGGTTGTGAAATCTGCAAACAGATAAACATCCTGATTGTGAGATTCAATGATTTTATTTGAGTTTTCGGTTTATTCTGAGGTCGTGTTTTTGGATTCTTTCTTTGACAAACAGCCAAAGGACGCAGGGAGGAAGCTGCTGGTTTATAGAAACCACTAGTTCATAAAGATGTTTAATGGAATGATTTCCACTGGAATCCAGAGGATATGGTTTTGCACTGGGATTTAACTCTGTTATTGTTACCGTTACCGTACAACATACATTACAAACATGGAGGGGCATGACAGAGCGCTTTTCAAGTTAATCTGAGTAAACAAACCATCAGACATCTGCAGCAGTGGAACACTTCAACATCCATAAATGAAAAATGCATGTTTACATACGTCAAGATGAAATGAAACATCCTTCTGAAGTTCATCTCACCAGAATTCTACCTCAAAAACAGATATTTGGGGCTGATCTTGAATAAATCAGCTTTTACCTCTGTGTCATTCGACACCTCCTGTAGTCTTCCTCCTCTTCCTCCCAGACGCCTCTCCACACTCCCCCCTGACCCTCCTCCATCCTCACCCCTGTGGCCCTCTGAAAGAAAACAGGAAGATATAAGAAGCTCCCAGCCACATCATGAGACAACAACTTTTATTACTTGTGATGGCTTCTGCAGGACAAGACGAGATTCTGCCAAGTAAAAAATTGTTATCCACCTCCGGACAACTAAGTCAGTGATGGTGAAACTAAAATTATTGTCGTCTGAATCAATAATAAAAATACTTCAGCCATGCAAGAAATTCACTTTAGCAGCAGTTAAATTCATTACTAGTCGGAGCAGCAGAGGAGAAACAGCCTGAATGAAAGCCCAGACAGGTCAGATCTGAGGCCGTGGACCGAAGCGGAGAGGAAATTTGTGTTTCAAACTTTTCTGAGCACAAGTCATCATTATGCCACCAGAGAACGCACAAATATGCAGCAACAATCCATGGAGTATCTGTGTAATGTGAGGTTTGTTGAAGCGGACCACTCTTCTCAGTTTAGCTCCGTCCACAGCGAGATTTATCAGCTGTTTGGCTTTAAAGCCACCACAAATATGTTCTCGGCCCTTTATGTGATCAGATTAAGGCTGGAATGGTTTGCTTTTTAAAGAAATTTGTACAGAAGGCTGGTAAAAGGTCCAAAAACACAGAAGCCCACATATTTCAAAATACAACTGATAATCCAACTGATATAAAAACTCCTCAATTTGATCCATGTTTTCCCTGTTTCCCTACTCAAAATACTTTTTCTGTAGACTGGGGCTGCACGATATTTAAAAAAGACACTGCAGTATTTTCCTCCCCTTCTAAATATATTGCAATGTGACAAAATGCAGGAATTTCCCCCCAATGACCTGAATAACTCACATTGGAAAGAATGAAGCGACTTAAGAGTCTCTGGCAGCAGGTTTGAATCACGCCTGACAAATAATAATAACAATAATAAATAAAAGAAAAATAGATCATTATTAAAATTCTCTGTGACACTCTGTTGTTGATCATTTGTGGAAAATGTGAATCATAAGTTTCCTTCTGTGTGAAGCAACAAAGACAGAGCTGGTCTGAAAAATCTACTTTGTGTTTATTGATCATTGTTTGTACGTTGTGTGAACACATCGAGTGTTTTTGTTCCCTTCAGGGAAACTTCTGGCTGTTTTGGTGCTGCTTGCTCCGCTATGTCCACCAGCTGGACGTTTCCACTGTGTGGTCCCGGCTCCAATCGACTCTGTTCAGCTTCCATGAGAGGATGGCGCCACCTCATTTTGGCTCGTTGTCATAACAACACCATATTAAACAGCCGTGATCCTCTCGCCGGCGACCAAAGTTAGGAACATCTGCACTTCCTCAATCGACCACGACGTCTCCAACTGTTTCTGGAATTGTGTTCACTATAGATGCTGTTTAAAGATGGTGGCTGTTGGTTAACGTTAAAAAAACTAGACAATATTTTACTTTTTGTAAAACTCAAATCTGAGGTGGGAAATAAGCAGCAGGCAGAACACATAGAGCTTTATGGGAAATGCAGTCTTTTTGAGATGTATTATTCCCTCACTACTAACAATCTATCAAATATGACAACTCATCTTCATGGCTGACCTTTGACCTTTCCCTCCTCTCCTGTTCCTGTTTCTCCAATTCTGCTATCCATTGGCTTAAATCCTCCCAGTGCATGATGGGAAGGTGTGGATAGTCCACTGAGGTCGCTGCCACCTCGAGATGATGAGGCTGTTTCTCCTCTTCCTCCTCCTTCTCCTCGGCCGTCTCTTTCTCTTCCTCCATCCTCTTCTCTAAAAAAATACAAACACACGAGTTCACATCTTCATCCAGACCATCTTAAAGAACTTTCAAACTTCATTTCTTTGAAGATAGAGGACAAAAAGTGTGGCATATTCAATCATACTCATGCTATCAATGAAATAGATCAATCTTTTTTTTTTTTTCATTAATTACTATACCGTAGTGGAGTAATAAATAGTGTGAGTAAAGGGGACCCTGTCCCGGTGCCACTTTATCTCTAGCAACACCCCTGGTGTATATGAAGTTTAGATGATCATGCTATAAGCTTTATTGTACATAATAATATAATATACACGTTTCCTGGAGTTTAGGTTGTTAAAGTTGTGCTTTTTAAAGTGAAAACAGCAACATCACAAATAATCCATTAAAGCATCATATTAAGAAATCTAAAGACGTTTTGTTATCAACACAGTTTACTAAAACTGCAGACACAAAGCTATACAAGCATGAATCAGTATAATAATACATTATTATGTATTTAATACAGTATTATTATTTATCATGTCGTTAATAACACATATGACATCTGGGTTTAAGGAAGAAATTAAATATTTTACTTTACGGTTCAGTTCTTATATGCAGGAAATTTGTGAAATTGGTTTTAAATTCAGTTGAATCTCCTTCAGAATGAATTCAGAACTGTTTGAAACTGTCTCCGCTCCGTGGAGCAGAAATGTCCCCGCGGTTGTTTACCAGCAGCGGGGACACCTCGGAGGGGTTCGCCCACCTACCAGTCACATCCGGGCGGCTGCGGGTACCTGCGGCATGTCGCCCTCCGTCACCCGGCGGCTCGCTTCAGCCTCGCTGAGAAGCTCCGCGCGTTTTATTCCAACATGAAGGAAAGTTGGTAAAAGTTCCTCTAAAGCAGTTTGACTCCGTCTGAAGGAAGGCAGCGCCTCCCCCTCTTCCTCCTTCCTCTCCGTTCCTCCCCCCTTCCGCTCTTCCCCGTGGAGCGGCGGGGGGGACGGAGGTAGAGCCACCGGGAGACGGTCTGAACCGGAGCCGCTCCACCGCCACCACCACCCGGGAAAGAGAGATCAGCTCCATCCTGCCCAACTCTCCTCAATTAATCATCTATATATCCTTTTATATTTTCATAGAACTGACTTAAATGTATTTTCAGAGGTTTATTCATCCTTTTAGAAGTTAGACCACCACAAGAATCATATTTAATACTAATAATTAGACATTACCAGACTAGAAATGTCCCAATTAGTGTACATTTAAATTTATAAAGGTTTAGTTGTTTGGCTTATCAATTGGATGGATGGATGGATTGTTAGATGGATGGATGGATGTATTAGGAAAGAACCCTTTTAACTTGGAGCAACTATTTATAAAGGAGCCAGTAGGAACTTTTCTTCTCTATTTTTGGTTACTACACTCTTTTGTGGAATTCAGGGTCATGCAGGGAGTCTTCAACATTTTCCCCAAACTCCCCACCGTTCCACAAAAGTTTGATAAATTGAATCATTAGCTTTTTTAGAATTAGTAAACTCTTTAAATATATCATCAGATAATGCTAAAGTAAGTGTGAAAATCTTGATGGGTTATCTCGAGGTCCCGTGCACAACTTTTAACTTTAGCAGCTTTGGCATATTTCACCTGACAAACCAACACAACTGAATCAATTCTTGACACACTGTTGTGCAGCTTGGCTAATGTTTGTTTAACATTTCAGAATCATTTTTAAACTCATATTTATCTAATATTTCCATGTTTCCTTGTGTCTGATTGTGGGTCTGGCCTCCAGTCTGCTTCTTGTGTGACATATCATGGAGGCAGTGAAGGAGTTAAAAGCCAAGCCTCCTGGTGTCCTGTTTCACCATTTTTTGGCGATGACGACTGAAAGCAGATGGAGGATTTTTGGCATTCCGGTAGAACAGAAGACACTTTAGCGTCACAACAACAAATAAATTGCCAAATTCTTCAGCCACTATTCTTTTCCGATCTCGGCCATAAGCTCATAACGGCCATGTTTCCTTTGTGCTGCTGTTGGAATTTTCCTTCTGGGAGTTTTTCCTCTGGTTTATAGCTTTAGTTAAAGGGAACATTATCTGCTCCTCCACTATTTTACTGCAGACATTTATTCATATGATTGTACTTTATTGTGGGTCTATTGGGCTATATTTGGCATCTTCTAAATGTTTGTTATACTTAAAGTCAATCCGTTTCAGGGATAATAATAGGCTTATTGTACATTTTTTAAGCAAAACAAGCTTTTCACAATTCACATTCATTTTATTATTGTAAACTACTAATACTTTATGCAGAGTACTATTTTATTTTTTATTCTTATTAGATTTTGCTGATGTTATCTACTACCATACATATTTTGTTTTACTTTCCCTATCCATTTTAACTTCATTGGGTTCATCAGTTGAAGTATGTTTTAATTGAATGCACACTTAAAAATCTCTATATAAATGACGTGGGGTTAATTTAGTATTACTTTGAGATATTTTATAAAATGTGACTTAAATAAAAAGGGCACAAATGGGGTAGGCTAATTACAATTAATTTGCTGAAAGCAAAAATTAATTAACAGACGTAATCAAAGTTTTATAAGGTCTCTAAAATAATAACAAAACAACGTGCAGGTTAACAAGTAGCTGAACTTTATTCCCTGTAAATTTAAATCCTCGCTGCTGCTTCACTTTCTCACTCCTCGTGTTGCTGGTAGTCCACTGGGCTGCAGTTCCTTAAGTGACCAGATAGTGGCGCCATTTTCACAGGCAGCAAACTACCTTTATTTGGTGAATGACTATGTTCTAAAAAATCTTTCAAACTGCTAATTTTGAGCGGATTTTTAACTCTTCTGGAGGTCCTCCCGGTTTTTAAGGAGATTTTGTGTCCGGCTGTCCCTTAGGACTGTGTGACCAGTCCGGGTTCGACTCTTTCGACTGGCTGCATAGCGGTTTTCTGATCTCTGACTGAGGGTTTTACTGCAAACCAAGTTAGCTCAACAGCTAATCCTAAAAGTCACGTCACCTGTGCGGATTCAAAATAAAAGTTTCGCCGTAAAGCAGGAGCAGGCGAGTAACTTTGAACTCTAAACACCGACAAAACTTTCTCTTGCGTGTTTTTACGCGGGGTCTGTATTTTATCTCGCCTTTACGCAGCCATTGCATTTGCGTTGGAGTGAGCGGCAAGCGAAGCGTAGCAGTGGTTTATAAATGACGGATCGACCCGCAGTCATTCACGTATACTATGTTTTTGTGAGGAAAATGCAGTAGAGAGGAGACATCTTTGGTGTTCAGCCCTCTGACTTGGCGGCTTTGGGTTTGCTGCTCGTGAGGCCTGCAGGTCGGGCTTCCACCGGGCTTGAGTAGAGCCATACGCCGCCATCAAGACGTCGGAGGCCGGCTGTTGGTGCTGCCACCTCCGGGACTGCGAACTTAGTTATGGAAAGGATGGAAGTGGACCAGTGCGCAGGCGCAGCTGGTGTTGCAGGAGGCGGGGCACTCCGTAGATCGAACAGCGCCCCCATGATTACCAGTGTCAGGTCAGTGGTACTGCATCCTAATCCGCAGAACGGAACACTTAAAAAAACTTTGTATTTGCGTTGCTTATTGGGAGCAATCCATACCATTTTCTAAATGTTAGAAGACATAACATACAATATATATGTCACCTAATTAACACCTATAGTACACCAAACAATACTAATGCAGTTCTCATGCCTGTAAGCTCCATAGTCTGTCTTCGTATATAATAATGCATTACAATTTTCGGAGTGCATGAAAGGAAACTAGTATAAGTCAGGTCAGTTCCATTCGTTGAACTGTTAGAGTAGGACTTGTTTTTTTCCAGAACTGATGTCATGACCCACGCTGCCAGACAAAAGCAAACAAGCGCAGACAAATCCAAGTACTGTAGTGATACTGTAGTGATTACTTTGAATGTAAAAAAATACCAAAATCAAGATGATAGTAAAGTTTATTTGTGTAGCCCGTACCGCGAAGTACTAAAATGCAGGTATAAACACAAGTTAGTGTTTTACTAGATGATCATAGATTTCAGCTTGGATTTATATTGTAAATCAATGCTAAAGACCTTGGAGCACATAGAAGAGAGGGTTAGTTATGTCACAATTCTGTATTCAGTTTAATTATTTTAGCTTTTCACCTAATTTTCTGTGATCAGTCATACAGCTGCAAGAAATAACTTAGAGCACTTTATTCTTAACTTCCAGATAATCTATCATCGTGTCTTCCAGGTGTCTCTCTTACCATTTTTCTATAAACCTGTTGATGTCTTTCTCAGTGATGGAATGACGGTGTTCAGTCCTGTTTCCTCGGCTCGATACAGACGCAGCAGTGTGTCCATCAACCCCAGCTGCCCTTCACAAGTCAGTGTGTTGACATCAGTCACACTGATTGACTCTTTGGTTTGGCCTCCAGTTGACCCTCTCTGATCACTTTGTTTTTTTTGCTCCTTCAGCTTGTTCCTCTCTCTCCATTCTCCCTGACTGGAGACAGACTTGACCAGAAGAGGCAGGTGAGGACAGAAAAAGTTTTGATTGGTCCTCCTCAGTCGTCACCCAGACAACTGGATGAAACACCTGCACCCTGATTTGTTTATGTTTTAACAGGAAGAAAAGAAAGCAAGAAATGTTTAGAATAAATCCACATCATACTCATAAAACTAAATCCCAATCTGCCTTGTAAGACTTGATCAGATCAGAAAACAGTTTAAGAGGTTCACAGTGAGTCAGAGGGTTTAGAGCAATTTATTTGAATTGAATCCTGAACAAAGTTGTACAATTGGATCAGGATCATACTGAACACAGATTAAATGTAATTTAATTGTAATCAAAGGTTTCAGTCTGAATCTAGGTCAGACTCAGATTTAATCCAGTCGATGAGGTTAAAGGTCACATGGCTGTAATCACGGCTGTTTGTGTTCCATACAGGAGGAGAGTATGGAAATGGCGCTCAGAGGGAGTCTGCAGAGACTAAGGTACAGCACATGTACAAACGGGGCCCTGTGATTGGACGAATATAATGCTATTCATTTTGATAATTTAATCATCTGCTTCTGAAAGATGAGCTATTGCTAACCTAATAATGCTAGCGATAGCCAGAGCAGAGAACCGCCCACCGGCTGAAGTTTAAACTGAGTCCAACTGTTCTTGTCGCTTTCCCAGTGCTTCCAGTCTGATCCCAGTTCCTTCTGTGAGTCAGTGGCACGACCACTCAACACTGGTGAGCAGCTTCTGCTCTACTTTTGTTTTGATTAGGCTTTGTAGGCGGTCTCCAACCGTTTGAGCAAAGGCTGATGGGTAATGGGACTATTCAGATCAAAGTTTACAGCTGAAGTTTCAGCTTGATTTAAGATCAGATTCCTCAGAAGTTGATTGTTTATTCACCTGTTCTTCCTCAGTGGTGTCCGTCACAGGACAGCGGTGTCACGCCCAACTCCTCCCCGAGTCCCACCAGGAGGTTCAGGTACCAAATGAAATGGTTGGATGTTTTTCTTCTGCATGTTGTGGAAACTTCTGTCCGCTCACGTCTGTTCATTGTCCGACAGGCCGGCGGTCAGCACTACGGTGAGATGGCCTGCAGTAACAGCCCTCAAGAGGAAAGGTGTGTATTCAGGTGTGACGTGTTTGGCCTCAAGTCGGTCCAAGATTAAAGCTGCAATGTCTGATTTTTAAACATGGGTTGTAAACGCATCACTGGTTCAACTTGCTGAACTGTTCTGTTTGGATGGAGCTGCTGAATGAGGATAATTCTCTGTTCACACACACAACAGAACGTTAATCTTTTATTACGTGTCATAACCACATTGTGAACCTGTTTGTCTCTCAGGAGGAGTGGAGTCTGACGGACCCCCAAAGAAGCTGTTTGTTGCCGGGGTGACCGATCCAGCCAACCACAGCGGCTGTCCAGTCAGGTGAAGATCACCTGGAAGACACATCAGTACCAGGAGTATGTAATTATAATAAAGATGATTAAGATTATTTTTCTGTCTTACCCCCCTCCTCAGTGTCTCTCAAGCGACAACAGAGTCCCCCCCTGCAGGCGGCATCATTACTCAGTCCGGCCCTCTATCTCTTTCTCCTCCCCCTTCCTTCACGACATTCACCTCCCATCAACACCCGGGACACTAAATCCTTCCAGAGACACGACCCCATCACTGTGGGCGCAGACCGACCCGAACCACCAGCAGCTCCACCTAAATGAACATCAACTGCGTCGCACCTTATTTCTATCCCAATCATCTGCCAGTGTGACCGTATGTCCTGCTTCTTCCTCCTATTGGATGGATTGAAGAATGACAGGAAGCGAATGAAGGGTGGCGTACTGGGCCGCAGCTGTTTGTGAAACGATTCTGGTTACTGCAGAAATTATCCTCATGGAAATTATGATGAGAATTCCTAAAATCCAGGGGAATAAAATCTGGATTATTTTGTCTTTAGACGGATACGTCTTCTCTCGGATCATCTGATATTTCACCAACTTTGTTTACTGACAGTCCCTCATCAACTTTGCCAGAGGGTTTGTCCTCTTTACTGGGAGTTCGTCTTATGGTTTACAGAGAACCAGAGTCATCCTGAGGTCGTCCATCAGACCTGGATGTGATAGAGAGGAATAAAACTTTTGTTATACAGGAGAAAAGAATGAAGCACACAAAAGCGTTCCACCAGTTCTGTCCTGTAGATGTAGAAGAGGTCATCAAAGTGGGACAATCAAGATAAGATCTTGGGTTGTTCATTTTCTTGGACACGGCTCTGTTCCAGTCTAACCAGTCGGCGGTTTCCGTTGGTGAAGCACCACATCTTCTCCCATCAGCTCACCACATCAGCTCCTGTCAGGACGTCTGGAGTTGTCTTCAGGACGAAGATGCAGGAGGTGACGTCCCACATCGCTGTGGTCTCGTTCCCCCCTTCAGGCACATTTGGGTCTCCCTGCAGTCATCAGGTCTAAAGTTATTGATCTCTGTCGTTACGTAAGGCAACAAATGACAGTTATGTGGAGCACAATCTTGAAGCTGTTAGCACTTAATCACCTCAGTCAAACAGGGTTATATGATGATTCAGCATCGGATAACATTCACCGTCAAATTTGACTCATATTTACAATATTTGCCTTTTTAGACAATAATTAAACCTGAATATTCAGTGAAACATGATGAAAACAAACCGCACAAAGGGGATTTAGGTTTTTGTAAGGTTAAATCTGGTATTTTTAAATCTTACAAACATCTTTGTCTCTTTGAAGCTTGAGGTTTTTGTGTTTTAATGAAAAGTTTGAGCTGCGGAGTCGCCCTTCTGGCCCCGTAAACATTTTTAACGGATGGTCCCGCTGAAGGAGGACAGTTTTCCAGACTGACTCTGGTCAGCAGAAAACTGGTTGTTAATAGTGTATCTATCTGTAAATATTGATCAGCTGTCCTCAGCCTGCAGTGTGTGATTGTACATACTGACTCTGACGCTCTTTAAGGAGCCGTTATTCTTTTGATTTCCGTTATTTTCCTCTCCGACCGACTTCACTCTCTACTTGAAATCAGCTGCATTTTTGTTCCTGACAGGTTTTTTTTTTTTTTTTTTTTTTTTTTTTTTTTTTTTTTTTTTGAGACCAGGACCAATCCCAGGTTTTTTTAGCTCTCTTTTTTTTTTTTAACTCCCCAATTATTCACTCAAGGGATTGAAAAACACACAGCTCTGTTTATTTGAAATATGCTCGTCTTGTGTTAAGATGGAGTATGGTAAAGGCTGATAAAGGCCCCTCCCGACTCGACCGTACAGCTGGGTTATAAGCAGGGTAGGGTCTCAGATCGGGTCAAAAATGTGTTTTATTAAATCTCTTGGGTTTTTTTTTTTACAATGATCTTGGAGTGGCAATAATTAATGATGTTTATCAGTCGGACTCTCACACGACACTATATGAAGAAGAGCTCTGTTAAGTCATCCTCCTCATCGCTGGGTTTGCACAAACAGTGTCATTAAAGCAACAAAGTAGATTTTGAGAGTTGGAAGTTTTACAGCGATGGACTCATAACTGACTTCAGTGAGGCGGGGATGCTCACAGCCATCTCACCGGGTCGGGGTCAAAGGTCAAAAGTGATGACGGTCCGTGGGGGAGGGTGTCAGAAAGAAGTTGCAGTTCTGCTTCCAACGTTTTGCACAGTATTGTACAGTTTTGTATTCTCACTCATCATCGTGCCTAAACGTCTTGTCATCCGGAGGAGTGACAGTCGGGTTTTATTTCTCTCATACATTAAACTGAGATTTTAGTTTCCACACCGACATGAATATTTTTAAGCTTAATGTATTCTAATCGCCTGACCTCCACCTGTGAGATGTTTGTACATAAAGTCTCCATAAGCTGTTTTTATACAGGTGTCTTTATGCCCCGCCCTTCAAATGTTTCCAAAGTTTTTAATGACAGTTTGCGTTGTCATGACTTTGCACAGTTCTAGTTACACTATTTTATTTCTTTTTCTTTAATATAATTATTAGAATGTCATCCTTTGAGGAATGCTTTTATGGTTTGCTGCTTTTCCTGCTTTATTTTTGGGCTTGTTGCAGCTCCTGTGAGTCAGTCCTGGTTTAGACAAGCAAACAGGAAAAGTTTTCGGTGTGAACACACCAAGACGACAACACGAAGGTTCCTTTTAAAAATAATGTGACCCGTAATTCCAGAGAGGAACCAAAAGAAGCTAAAGTTTTACTGTCAAAAATTAAGAAGTTGTCAGGTTGTTTGACTCCATTCAAGCGCTGGAAACACTAATTTATTTATATAAAACACCACTTGTCCCATATTTATAGAAACTTTAAAGCCTTTAAAATGTTTTAAGCAGGACAGACATCTCAGGTGTGAACAGCCCATCACCAAATTCAGTAGCTGCACAGACACAGACTGTAGCTTTAAGATTATTTTCTGTTTGTTATGTTTCATCTTTGCACAATCTTCCATCCCATACAGCCATGAGAATGAAGGCAGAATCTGTTGGTTTTTTTTTTAGACCGCTGGATGTGTGGGATTGATTTCTGCTGTGGTGAGTTTTCAGGCCAAAAATTTTTGTTAAAAAAGTTTGGAAAAATCTCACCCGTAAGCAGCAGGACAAGGTGAACAGTATTGATTAGTGTGTCTACTGTCTCCTCACCGTATGTCTGTCTGTAGTTCCTTTTTTCTTTGTATTTCCTCTTTAAACATCCATGTAAGTTAAATGTTTCTGTCCTGGACGTTCTTACCTTTACTATTCATCAGTTCTAGAAAAGAATTTTGTATCGATGCTGAGGGGATTATTGCTGTGTCTTCTGTTTATCATGTCAGAGTTTGATCACATAGCAGGAAATCTACTTTTTTCAGTATTGAAGATGTTTCAGTATGATTACTCTCTGAAAACTGACCCTTCCTGCTCTACATTGTTTCCCAGCATCTAAAGGCTTAAACAGCTGATTCTCTATAGAACATCAGACAAAATAATTTTAAATTCCAGTTTTAGGTTATTTCCAGTTCTTCCACTTGCTATTTTCTGCCATCAGTGGGCGGAGTTTACTGAGCCTCACCTGATACCGTGTGATTAATCACATGGCGACAGGTTGATTCTTGGCTCTTCAGTTAAGATTATTTTCTAAGAAAAAAATATTTCTTCCAAGATCAAGAACAGAAAGTGGAAAATTCAGTTCAAAAATGGTGAAGATTAAAATGTCTGTTTGGAAAGATAAATTGTGTATTTGTTTACATTCTGTTGACCCCCACAGAGGTATTATACTTACCAAAAATATTATTTCTATGCAGGTTATAAACTATTAGTACATTTCATGAGCATTAAAACTTTAGAAGGTAATAATTACTCTTCAGAATGAGGTAAAAAGTTGCGTCTTTGTGCTAAGAACCATCCTGGAAGGTCTTCCTGCACCTTTTTATCCAAATCATCTAAAGTTTTTGAATTTTCCTCTATTTGCTTTATTTCCTTCTTTCAGGCTGTGTCAGTTTGAAAACTTTATGCACTTTATACGTTAGTGAAGCAAAAATCCAATTTTTCTTTTGTGTGTGTATATGTGTTTTCCCTGGAAAGAAGACAAGCCGTCACATGACACTAAAACTCTTGGTAAACATTGGTGTGTTTATTGATTTCAGTAAATGTTAAAAGTGCTGGAAAAAAAAAAGCGACAATACCGGAGCGAGGAAGGACTTTAAAAGGGCTGCTAAAGAGTTTTATTGGTGATGATTAAAGGGAACTAAAAGCACATTTCTAGAAACATTCACAGGTATTTTCAAACTGTAAATATTTTGTTCTCTTTTCTTTTTGGACAGATTCTCTACATATGAAAAATGAGATGATGTATTTTTATGCAACTGTAAAATAAAAGTCTATATTCAGGTGTTCATTCCCTCCTGGTCTTATGGCTGTAGTGATGCAAAATAGCATTATTATATTTTTTTATTTTAATTTTTCAACTAAAACTAAACAATCTTCGAAAGATTTTCTGAGCCAAAAGAATATTTTGATTTTTTACATTTACATTTTGAGTTTTTACATTATCATATGCTATTCCCTATTTGTGTTTGGTATAGATTTACTGTTGTTTCCTATGTGAATTTACCAGCAGGATTAGCAGTTTACACCCTTTCTAACCTGATGAAGATTAAAATCACCATCCTTTCACTAACTCTTTTCAACTGCTTTTATTTACCGGTTTTTTATTACTGTAGTGGTCCTGATTTGCTGTCATTAAGTTTTTTTCGCAGCTCACAAAAAAAAACCAACCTAATCTACTGGGATTTTAGCACCATCTTCTTCCCACTTCTTTATCTGAAGTTTTACCTCCGTCGAATCCCTCCAAGATTGGCATTTGAAAGCAGAAAAGCAGGTTTGCTATGCAGCTGACAGCATGTTTTTTTTTGTTTTTTTTATGCTGAATGAAAACCAGGATGTTCATTCAAACTTAACCATCTGTTTATTTTTCATGTCATATGGCCAGAGAGAGTTTATATCACTGGTCTGAAGGTGAGCACAAATCACAGATCAGAGAATGGTTTATTAACTTGTTTCCCTTCTAATAATGGATTTAAAGCAGTTGTTAGTTCCATATTCTTCCTGATAACAAGATGGTTTAAAAAAAACAAAAACCTGACATGTTCCTTCAGTCCTTTTGGGATTCTTTCCGATTTCTAAAATTTCTAGCAAAGACTGACCTGAGGACTAGAACCCACTGATGGAAGCAAAACTCGGACAAAAACAAAACCTATTCCTGGCATTCATCTTCACAATGACACTTAAAAAAATTTAAACTAACAATATTGGTTTTCCTCCTTGAGCTTAAAAATGAGCACATCAATTCAGAGAAGCACTGGAATGCTAACAGATGAACATCAGGTAACGTGTGTGTGTGTGTGTGTGTGTGTGTGTGTGTGTGTGTGTGTGTGTGTGTGTGTGAGGTTTTTTTTGTAATGTATGCTTTTGAGCCCCCAGAATGCCTCTACATGTTTCTGCAGTCATAGAAGTCAACTGGAAGGTCAAGGGTCAGCGGGACAGGAGGGGGAGGTCACTGGAGTTCATGATGAGGCTGGAGTCCAAGTTCAAACTCTCTGGGGAAACAGGAGCGATGCCACAATATGAGCAGGATTTTAAATAGAAATAAAGTGTTTTGATGAACTGTTTGTCAAATGTGATGCTTGTTAGAATCTCTGAGGCTATTACCTTGGTCAAAGTTGAGTTTCTTGGAGGAGGCGTCGCTGAGTCCTTCAATGTCGACCAGGTCACTGTTCACATCTGAATCATTCAAAGCACTGAGTGTCACATCTGCAGAGACGAAGAAGAGGAGAAGGAAGAGGAGCGCGAGCTCTTTCATCATTAATCGTCTACATTTGATTCGATGAAAGTCAATGCCCGTCATTTCTCACCTGCGGTCTTCTGCTTCTTGATGGGAGGGGCCAGAGAGGGGCTGCTTTGCATCCTCATTGGCACGACAACCTGTGATGTCGGCACGGCGATCATTGGAGGAGCAGCGGGGGCAGGTGTAGGCACCATGGCAACAGGAGCTTTCTTGACAGGCTTCTTTGGGGATTCAGAGGAAATGGGGACTCTGCTGTCCTCGTACAACTTCCTCTTCACCGTGCTCTTTATCTGAGCCCTGCAGGAAGAGAACGGTTTGAGTGTGAATATATTTTACATCTCTGAAAGATGAACTGATAGGAGTACGTACACAGTTCGCTCTTTGATCACAGTGCTAATGTTGTTCAGGTCGTCTCCAAATCGACGCACTGCCAAACGCAACATCTCAATCTCCGTCTCTGTCCATTTGGCTCTGAGGACAAAGACACTTTTCAATTAGCACAGAGAGACCATCTGCATCTGTTTGAGTCTTTAATAGCACTAATAGCAGCACTAATAGCTCAGTACTCAATTGCTTTTATTTACTTATTTTTTATAGAATAAATTACTGCCTCTGAGACCCCCTCCAAAAAGAGATTTCACACTCCCAGATCATCAGGGCTCATATCTGGAGGCCACTATGAATAGTGGTTATCATGAGTCGTCCATACTTCGGCATTTCATTTTAAGAAAATCAAATCAGCATTATCAACTCATTAATAGTTTTTATGGTAAATAATTAAACAAAGGGTACTGATAAAGTCATGTTACCTTAAAATAAGAATATTAAGTATGCTAACATTACACTATGCATGTGTGTTCTGCTCACCCTGCAGGGCTGGAGTCTGACACTGGGTGCAGCTGCATGGTCAGCTCTCCCAATTTAGTAAAGGCAGCTCCTGCTGCTGAGAAGATTTCCCCCACCTGCAGTGAGGATGAATGTGCATTGTTTCAGTCAATAAAAACACTACAGATTAAAATATGATATTAAATAACTTGTGTGTGTGTGTGTGCATAAATATCTCTAAAATATGCAGGAAACATTTAATGCTGGTATGCCAATCAGTCGCACACACATCTTCATGGGGCTCACAACACTAGACTGGTGAAAGTGATCAGACAAGCTTGGATAGCTCATTTAAGGTTACACGTTTAAGGCATTAAGGGTTAATATGTCGAATGTACCGTTAGATTGCATTCATTGAGGAGAAAACTAATAAAGCACTTTTCATGAAGTGTGTTTGGTGCCACAAATAAATGCATGAAATCATCAGATTTCTGAATGGAGTTCTGTCAACAGCTGCGTCACCTGCTCTAGTTTAGACTGTCTTTAATGCACACAGTCCCGGCTCTTAGGAGTCTACACGTCCGGTATAATGAGGTAAACAACAAACCTTTGCAGAGGCAGACGTCATTTCTGTAAAGACGCAGACGCTCTTCACTTCAGTTCAATCAAAACAATAAATGATCAGCTAGCTGCTAGCTGAAGTTAGCTCCTAAAACGTTGGCTAGCTCGCTCGCATTAGCGGGCTTCCGTACAACCAGCGGAGATATGAAAAATAAAAAACTTTAGAAGATTCGTATTCAATAATGTAATAAGAATCAGTTCGTGAACATTTCTCGTTTACATATTTAGAGGAAAATATAATAAATACAGTACAATGGTGGTCGGGATAAAGGAAATGTTGCGCGACTCTGAAAAATATACGCCATTGGCTAGTCTAAAATAAAAAGGCGGGGCCATAGAATAAACTGTTTTCATTGGCCGCCGCTCTGTGTGAACACGACAGTTTCCGGTCTTCACCGAGTAAAGCCGAGTGATGGGAATCAGCTGACTCGTCCTCTATCGATGGGACGTTTCCTATTTTTCTTAACCAAAAGTAAACGAGTTGATTGATCAACGAGTCCGAACTGAAAAATGCCCTCACTTCTGTTCTGCGGGCCAAAATTGGCCGCGTGCGGGATCGTGATTAGCATCTGGGGAGTCATCATGCTGGTAAGACAGAGCTCAATTTGGGGAGCCGACTATATCCTGGAATTATATTTAGCTGTTAGCTAGCAAACCATTCGAGGTCACTGGCGTTTTATTTATATATATATTCAGGCCACTATAGATTTTATTTATCGCCTGTTTCGCGAGATCTGAAATATGTTTGTTTTTTTTTTAAAATCTTCCGAAAAAAAAAAAAACCTTAAACGTTATCCGGGAAATATATGGCACCCAAAAAGGCCACGCTAAATTTAAGTCACGGTAGAATCTAACGTAACTTACTAACGGTTACTAATCGATCAATCCAACGGTTAGACTGATCGATTATCTTAACTATTTGAGTCTGAGTAATGAATGATTTAGAATCGTCTTAAGTCTGTTTGAATATTGAGCAGCTGATTTTATAACCGGTAATGTATCCGTGTAGTTCAATGTCAGTTCATTGATAGTGGACGGACTGAGGTACAGTAAGTCATCGGCTTATGGAACAAACGTTAAAGCATGACAATTATTATCTGATTAATTCGAGGGTTTTAAATTTAGGAACTAAAAACACCATTTGAGTCATGTGACTTATTTCTGTCTCCATGTGACGTTTCAGAGCAGGAAGTCAGATTTTCCATAAATGGCTTGTGTAGCTTTTAACAAATAAGTCACAGATGTTATAGGTAGTTTCCAGATCATAATATCTAAATGATGAATTATTATTATTATTATTGTTATTATTACTATTATTATTTGTGATATTTGCGATGTGTTGTAAAAGCTCGGATCCCGGATCCACCTCAATTTGGAATATTCCTTTTTTGTCCCAATCAAAATACAGGGCGTGATATACAGAAACCCTAATAAACGTGACCTTTGACCCTCTATTCTGCAGAAACTTTTCAGTTGTGGCCTCTGTTATGTCAGCAAACCATATTTTTAGCCCCCTGTGTTGTTTTCCTCCAGGGAATGTTGGGAATCTTCTTCAGCGCGAAGTCAGCTGTGTTGATCGAGGACGTCCCATTCACTGAGGATGACATCCATAAAGAGTGAGTAATCATCATGGCCTTTGATGACCGACAGTCCAACGTGGGACTGTGATCCAGATCAGTTGGTCAAATAAAATCACCGTACTGATTGTTGTTTCTTCTTGTCTACAGTCAAAACCCTCCTCAGAACATCTACAGTCTCTACAACCAGGTTGGCATCAACTGCTTCATCGCTGCCGCCATCTATGTGGCGGTGGGCGCCGTGTCTCTCTGCCAGGTGCGACTCAACAAACGGCAGGAATACATGGTGACATAAGCGACTGCTAGCATGACCTGACCTCTGACCTGACCTCTGAGGAGACAAGGTCCTGAGCTCAGCAGCCGGAGGTCATCTTCTGTCCATATAGTTTCTATACAACTTCTTTACATCAGCCAGTCAGCAGCCAGCAACATTTACATCCCAGAACAGTTGGTTGGCTAGGATGTTGGTGTGGTCAGAAGCTGAAGTATTTATTTTCAAGTTTAAATGTTTTGTCTGCTGTGATGTTTGTTGTGTAGTTGTATGAAATGTGGCACCATTCCTCTAAAAATGACCAAATGTTGATTCACTTCAAACTCCTGCATGTCAGAACAATTTAATTTCCGATTTACAATTAAATGTTTTATCTGGAGTTGACAGCAGTTTAAACAGACTTTCTGCTTCCCATCACTTCTGAAAGTGCAGCAGTGGTTTGGTGAAATTTGTTCAGGCTGCTTGGGTCAAAATGTGCAAAGTTAAAGAATTTGTGTACTTGCAATAAAGTATGAGTAAAAACTGCTTTTTATTGTAATTTCCTGTAAAATATGTTCAGGTTATTTTCCACCAGGACTAACAAGGTTTTGGTTTTGTGCGTCCTGTGAATTTCAAGGCTAAAAGAGGAAGCTGAAGAAACAAATTAAATCATTGGCTTTATTGACTTTATTAAAAAATACCAACAAAGTTTTCAAACACACTAACACTCATCTGATTTGCATTCAAACCAGCCAGAGAAAAATCTACAAAAATAGACCATTCAGCATTTTACACTTTGCATGTTGAGCTTTTTGTCCTCGGAGTTGTCAGCAAAGCCACTCGCATGTCGCCGCTCGCTTTAATAACATTACGTCTTTATTCACATATCGACATCAGAGCGGTAGCACAACACTCAACTTACAATAAATCTCTAAATGGAAAAAAAATTGCTTTGTCTCATATTTCCAGAGGTTCTTGCTGGGTCAAATTTACTCAACTGCATTAAAAAAAAGAATCGTCAAGAAATAAAGCTGTACTTTACCAAAAAAAATGATAAACAACAACAGAACTTAAAGATGCAGTGGAAATATAAATTTTACTCCTCGGGTTCCTGAACAGCTTCAATAAAATAGAATAACACCGAGGTGTTTGGATTTTTATCTACACATTCTATATCGAGCGCTCTGGCAGTGGCTCCACAGGACAACCAGGCGAAGAAGGATTCTGTGAATCCACCTGCTCCAGTAATGATGATTTAATTCAAGTGGAAATCAGCTGACATCCTTCCTCAGTCATCGGCCACACAAAACATTCTGATGGAGCTGCTTAGTCCACATAAACAATTTATGGAGTTTGACAGCAGAACCTGCAGCTCCAGAAAGGAATGAGGAGATTGAAGGGTGATCTGTCACATGTCGACATAGAACTGGATCAGAATTCGGGTCTTCAGATACTCGTCAAACCTTGATGTTCAAATTTGGAGTCCAAAGTAAACCTATGGGGCCACCACCAAACCACCTGGTCAGGAGGTTTGATGGTGGCATCATTTCATCGGTTAACTTGTTAAATATGGCTCTAAAGCAGGCCTGTGCCCGTTTTCTACAAACTGATGCCACTGAAGAAGCAAAAACTCCTCCCTTTGGTTCAGGGCTACAACAAACAAAACCGTTTAAGGTTGCGACGGTTAAGTTGCTGCTGCGCACTCATTGGCTGATGATAAGCTGCTGTAGATATGACTGCGTCAGGCCTCGCAGCTCGTCCAGCGTATAATCCTCTGGCATGGGCAGGCGGGTGATGTGCGGCGCCAGCTGGGCAAGCGGGATGCTGTGGGAGTCGGATGCTGCGTCGCCCTGCTGCAGACTCATCACCACGCGCAGGATGTTGGCCACACGTTTCGCCATTTCTGCAAGGAAGGAGTGAGAGGAATGAGAGTGAAAATGTCATTCCTTACGACAAAAAAGAAAAGACAAACTCAAACACTGGTATCTTTCAGCTGGAGGGAGATACAGAGAAGTGGTGCCCTCACCTGATTGGGCGAGGCGGTCTCTGGCGGTGCTGCAGGGCAGAAGCTCGATTCGGCTGCAGAGTGACGTCACATCAGTGTAGAGGCGCTCCAACTCGTAACTTGTGTTCTCCATCTGGGAGTGAAGACAAATGTCAGAGGTCAGCAGCCAACACCACACTGACAGTGTTCTCTAGAGGGGAAGGGGACAGGGGTACCTGCTGGATGTCCTGCAGAGTCTTTATGACTCTAATGTAGTCCAGGTAGACCCTCCCCGCAGTGTCCCAGTCTTGAATGGTGGCACTGTGTTCAGGGACCGCCAGCCCCTCCAGGAACTCCAGCAGGTAGTCATGGTTGTCGTTGACAATGCAGTCTACAAAAAGCCAAGAGGGACAAAAGACAGATGCAGAAAAACGTGTTGGTTTTACAGTATTTTCCAGTGGAATAGAGAAACAGGAAGAGTGAGCCCTGACCTGAAGCCAGATGTTGGATCAGCAGTCGGTGGCACTGATTCCAGTAACCGGCTCGGTACAAATGTAGGGCCTCCTGGTGCCTGTCGCCGTCACGACGGGCCCGGGTGGCCTTGGCCTCATGGATCCAACCCTCTGGGACCAGCAGCCTCTCAGTGAGGAAGCGTTCCCTCTGGACCGACTCTTCTGTCTCCTGTAGGGGGCAGTGGAGGGTCAGCACCTCCCTCACAGCTCGCTCCCGCTGACTAAAGAGACACAGAAGAAGGAGGTGATGCTCACGCAGGGAAACATACATCATTTAATACTTGTGCTAATGTATGCTTTGGTATTTGGACCATTCTCGCTGAAATATTTGGCTTCATTATAAATGCAGCTGCTTCACTTTAACACGCTGAACCAACAGATGGTTAGTCTGACGTACACGTGGTCGGGGATGTGCAGTAGGATGAAGACGGCCATGTGCCACAGGCCGGCGCTCTCCAGCTGAGCGGCGTAACTGGCGTGTAGGAGTCCCTGCCGCGAGGCGCTCAGGTGGGTGTAGTGCAGCGCCTGCAGGACGCTCCACAGGTGCCAGCTCAGGCGGTAGTCCAGACGCTCCCAGGTGACGGTCAGAGGTTCCATCAGCTGCTGCAGGCTGTAATGTCTGCAGGGACACACACAAGCATCAGAAAGCGTTATGATCGCTCTGAAGAACTGTTTTATCAATGGTGTAGTGGTTTAACAGTGCTCCCACCGCTGCTGACATCAGCTGGTTTACCTGTCACTGTAAAGTTTCAGCAGGTGGAAGCAAAGGTCATACAGCGGCCGTTGACACTCCTCCGCTTCCTCCTCCATGTCCAGCTCCTCCGCCTCCATGTAAGGAGGCCGGGGGGCACAGGTGTACTTCTCTACCTCAGATGAGCCCTGCAGGACAAAATAAATCACAACAGTCATCAGGGGCTTCAGAAAAAAAGAAAGAAAACAATTCAAATGGATCAATGAAGCTTGAGCGAGGCTCACCTGGAAGGCAACCTCATATTTAGCGAGGGCGTCGGCCACAGAGGCGGTCGGAGGCAACATGAACCAGAGGTGGACCGCGACGCAACGCTTCCAGTCCAGTTCGGAGCAAACGTTCACCACCGAGTCAGAAGACTGCCAGACCTGCAGGAACAGGACACGCCATCAGACGCACTTTCATCAGACATCAAATGTTTTTAAACTTCCTTCCATTCTCAGGTGAACGCTCAGGTCAACGTGCCAGAGCGGCTTCACAAACAGGAAACGAATCAAACGCATCGTACAGGTTTCCCGGAGAGCAGGGCGAAGATACGCAACCGCTCCTCCGACAGGTAGCAGTCGGTCTTCATGCGGTTCCAGTCGGCGAGCTGAAGGGCCAGCAGGTCCCGGCAGTACTGAGAGCCCATGGCCTGAGACAGCAGCAGGGACAGACGGTGGTCTCCTGGGGATGAACCGTATGTTAGCAGAGCTGTTAGCATCAACTTAACATCATACCGCATCAATCCATGTCCTGACATTTTCTTGTCTGCCGAGTTTTAAAAAATGCTTTTGTTCAATCTGCACAACATCACGATCTCTCTCGCCTTCGTGTCTGCAGTATTTCTTCAGCTTTAAGTAAAACTCACCTTCCTTTTGAGCGAGTCGACATGCTTCGCTGATCTGGTTGCCCGTCAGGTAGCTGAAGATGGCATCTGTGTGATCGCCCTTCGCTGCCAACGCCACCTCCTCCGTCACCCTGGAGGTGGCTCCACGGGACAACCAGGCGGAGAAGGTGCGTCTTCTCGCCAGCTGCTGATCGTAATCACTGGGAGTCTCGACATTTAGCTCCTGATCAGAGGGGCCCAACCGGCCCCACAAGGCCTCACATAAGGTCCAGACCTCAGACCAGTAACCTAGGAGCGCTGGAGGAAGGAACAGAATGCAATTCATGCATAAACAATATCCTGAAATGTCTTCTCTCTGCTAAAATGATCCTGAAAGATGTTTTCTCTTACGGTCTGCATCTCCCCGTTTAGCGCTCAGTCTGGTGATCCACTCGGCGTATTCGTGCAGCGCCGCCACTCCGGACTGTGGTCGGATTAGAGGGCACACGGTGGCATCTGGAGTGTCAATGGTGCTGTGCTTCAAGCAGATCTCCAGGGGGCGCTGTAGCACAATCTGGCTCTCTTCTTCCTCCTCCTCCTCCTCCTGGCTGGTCTTCACAGCTGGAGGTTCCAAACCCTCCAGCTGCTCCAACATCACTTTATAGGGAGTCTCTCTCAGTCTGCAGGAGAACACACAACAATACTAAACACTTTCTTTTTCCTCCATTTACTGGTTCCTTTACTTGACAGAACAGGATGGAAGTGGTGTCCACACAAACCACGTCAAGCTCTGTGTCTCCAACTTACGGTTTGCTTCTGGTAGGTTTGGGCAGGAAGTTGAAGTCAGTTTTGCCTGTCAGCACTTGGTGTTCAGAGTCTCTGCTTGACAGGGCGCTCAAGCGCTGGCCACAGTGCGCCAGCATCCAGCCGGGACCCCAGCCCACCCGAAAAGATCGACTCGCAAACAGTCCAGCGTCCATCAACAAATTCCCCTAAAGTAAACAACACACAGCATCAAATTAACCAGAGAAGGTTTGTTTGATCTTCATCTCACAAACTTGGTGCAACTGACCTTCCCCAAAGTTACCGACTGTTTGAGGGGGACCGGCCCACCCAGGCGCCGGACACCAACTGTCCTGATGGAAGGTTCTGGGGTTTGAGAGGGGAGTGTGAAGGACGAGGGTCCTGGCACGGCCCAGTGTGACGAGCGAGGAAGCTCGGCGGGTGATGGAGATGTCCGATACATAGGAGGATGAAGAAGAGGAGGAGGAGGTGGTCTAGGCGATTCTGACAGCTGGGAGAGGAGTCCGCTGGTAAAACGAGTCTGGAGAAGACCACCCACTACAGAGAGACGTTTGTTTAATTTAACTATTTACACTTTAAATCACACCAAAGGCTCGATGACGGTTTAAGTCGTCTTTTTGCATTTCTGAGGTGATATAAATATTTATTCCTGCACCAAAACAGATAGCTGATGAAGAGAAAGTCAATCATGGGCTTGCGATTCCTACCGGAGTGTCGGCTTTGAGTTGCTGGCAGGATGAGGCGAGGGGACGACACATCGGAAACCTTTGTAGCTGCGTGATTTTGGAACATGTCATTCTCCTCTTCCTCATCAGCAAACAATGATGCCTTCATGATCTGCAAAACAGAGCAGATTTGATGGATTTTACTCTGGTGCTGTTCAGATGGACATCCTGCCTGCGGGTGTAAACGGCGGCTCTACCTGGAGCGTGTGCGGGTTGATCCCCAGTGAGGCTGGGATGTGGCCGGTGGAAGAGACGCCATCGTGATCCGCAGAGGTCAGACCCCCGAGCTTCCCGCCCGATGTGTCGGCCTCCTGCGCCATCATGTCTCCGTCCTCGTCTGCTGTCAGCATGCTCTCTGCCGGGAAGCTCTGAGTGATGTCTGCCATGTCGCTGTCCAGCTCCGCCACACCACCCGGAACATCCATGACAACAGTGGACTGAAGATTCACACAAGAGTTAGCGATGATCATCAGGTTCATTGGTGAACTTTATGACTGGCTATGACGTGACTTCAGCTGGTTTTACTGAGCTGTTATAACTGTGATCCAGATGAAAATCTGTATTTTCTAACAGGAAACTAAAAAATGTTTGTTTCTGATCAGGACACAGCTTTCACAGAAGCTGCTCTTGAGACAAACTTAACATACAACAGATGAAATTATCTTCAGTAACTTTATTTCTTTCATTAAAAGCAGAAACAATCTGTCACACATCTCATATATCTGACTTTAATTTGATGCAAATCTTAAAATTACTATTAGCTCATTTTAAAACGCTAATAAGAAGAAAGAAGCTTTATTGGTCATTATACAATCGTAAAACGAAATTACGAGGTCAGATGGAGAATTGGTGGAGCTGCTGCACCCTGGGCGCGCTTTCCACTGTGGGACAACATGACCAAAACGTCCTTAGATTTATGTCTTTTCTGATGCTGGGGGAAAACCAGAGAACCCGGAGGAAACCCCTTCAGACACGGAGAGAACAGGCAAACTCAAAAAAGGCCATGTTGAACCAATGACCTTCTTGCTAATAAATCTGTAGAAACGCATAAAAATACCTGTTAGTTTTAATGAAACTAAAACCTCCTGTCAAATATAAATGTCCCACCAATAAAAAAATAGATGAGGTCTCTCCCTATAGCTTTGGATCAGAAGAGACTAGAACCACACTAAGAGTCGAATCACCTTCTGGAACAATCCTAACCAATTTCCATCAATAATATGAGTTTCTTTCATTCTTAATCTAATACAGAAGTGACTTTCTGTCATGACAAATTAAGTCTGAGCCTAGAAAACCCCTCTGGAAGAAGATGGACCTTCTGCTTCTCTTTAGGACAGATTTGATGAAGGACGCCATTCTGCTGATCATCAGCCGAAGGAAAATATATCCTGACTGAACTTGAGAAAGTTCCCAGAGGTGTGAGGTTTCCATGGAAGACCTCCAAAACCTTCAGGCACCACCAATGTCTTATAACCTGTTTATGTCTTATAACCTGTTTAACTTTTCCACCACACTGTCTTGTGTATCTATTTTTTTCCATATTTCCCCACAGATAAATCGTGAAATGCACCACGTGACCCTTGATCACAGATGTGTAAACCTTTCATCTTTTGTGCACTAGTATAGCCACCTTCTGCAATCTCATTTCTGAAAACATTAAATATTTCTCATCACTTCAATTGAAGGCAACAAAACTGATTATTACTGGTTTGGTGCCCAAAAACTGACCAAATATCATACTCAATAACGTCAGCAAAATAAACATTTTCTGAGGAGTGAGAAACACTTAAAATGCATGCATTGAGTGTAAAAGTGATAAAATAGAATCCACGTCTAATGGTTTTAAAAGGGAGGTCAAGTTCAGTCACTGGGTAGGTGGGGGGCACAGATGAAGTTTCAGCTAAAAATCACCGACAGGCCAGATACTGAAAACACATTTGAGTGAAACATTCCATTCATCATCTCAGGGGTGTCAGTGAGGATGAGGAGGGTGAGGAGTGGTGATGGTGGCAGGCTGCTCTACCTGAGCCTGTGGCACCACCTGCTGCTGGGAGGCGTGAGGATGCTGATGCGGCCTGGGGGGAGGAAGTGGCATCATCTTGATCTTCTTGGGGTCGGTCTTTGGCGGGACGTCCTCCTCCTCGTCAGAGTCCTGCAGGCCGTATTTTGAGAAATGGGCCACCTGAGGGAGGAAGGAGAAGTCAGTCAGACCTGACAACAACTTTAGAGCCAGTCGATGTAAAAACACACTTGAAGCGACACAAAAAAAAGTATGAGATGCAAAAAGTTTTTAGCAGGAACTGACCTCAAACACCCAGGATCCAGTCTCAGGTCTGTACTCCAGGAAGCGGGCTCCCTGTCTGCGGCAGGCCCTCTCCAGCCGGCCCTCGTAGTTCATCTCAGTCAGTCGCTCTGGGCTCCTGATCTGAGTGCAGGTAGTCTTGTCCTGAGGCCAGACGCCATCCAGAGTCACCTCTGCTCGCCTACAACGGAATCGGGAACATGTCAACCAATTTAGAACTGTGCAAAACTGTTCCCTCAGTCCAACTGTAAAACATGTACTGGCTTAACTGTGTCGCCTGGTTGCTCACCTGTTAAGCCCCTCACCCTCCAGCGGCTTGTTTTTGTCGTCCGGATACACGATGACCTCTTTGCGCCTGAAGTGGACGATCTCGTCCAGGTTCAGTCCCGTCACATTCACCTCGCCGGGGAAGAAGATGGAGCCATAACCTGAACAGAGCAGTGGGAGTCATCAGTTTGGTTGGTGTTAGCCGCTCATACAAAAGCTCTTATTAGCATTTCCAACAAGCTGTTTGGACTGAATGCATCATTTGCAAACAATTTCTGACATCGGGTAGAAGGCGTTACCTTTCCTGCCGACAGTGAAGTTCTCTACAACACACTCTCCGTTGTCGTCCACCATGTTAGCCAGATGCTCCATGGAGGGGATGGTGTAATAACCCACACGGTTCAAAACAATACCTGAGAAACACAAAACAACACATTTGATTTCCGTGTTCCACAGTCGCATTTAAAAGTGTCTTTTTAAGAATAAATTTGCAACTGTAGGTTGTAAATGATACCAATCCTTCAAAATAAAAAGGGAACTGTGGATCAGAAGTGATGAGTGTTTGTTTCTGACCTGCTGGGTGAGGAGACTGCTGGATCTCCAGCTGCTCCTCCTCTCTTTCCTCCTGCAGAGACTCCTCCCCAAGAGACGCCGATACGTCCTCACTGCTCAGCTGCAGCGAAACAAGAGAAGCAACAATAAGAGTTCACACACAGATGTATTTGGTATTTTGATTTGACTTTATATTTAGTATACTAAATAAAAACTGAGGTCGCTGACCTCCAGACCGTCCCGGGCTACTTTGTGCACGTTGAGGTCAATGATGGTGTCCTGCAGGTTGGTCTGGGCACGGCCATGTGGGATGGGTTTGGCAATGGGGTTAACGTAAAACTGAGTGACCTCTGGGTCGTCGTCGGGTCGGCTGCAGGGGGGAGGAACCTCCCTCAGCTCCTCCTCTTCCTCCAATTGACTGCAGAATTTAAAAAAAGTGCGTTAAAATATTTAAAGGTAATGTCACAGAGTTAAGCGTTACAAAAATGCTGTGATTGATCATAAGACACTTCTCTAAGTGAAACGTATTCATTCTTTTTTTTTCAGTAATATGTTGGCAGCGCTTCTATAGACCTGTGGCCGTTCTGGGGGTATTCTGCAGGAGACGCCAGGTCATCCGTCTCTTTGTTGATTGGACTGCTGTACTGACTGCTGTTCAGGTTCTTCAGCACAAGTTTCTTGATGCTCTTCCTGTCGACAACATAAACAAATCAGGTCTGTAAAAATTATTTCATTGCAAATACTGTTATTTGTTTTGTTAATTTAAGCGGCTGCTGCAGGCACACGCGTTGGTAACAGATTTTCAGACGCTGCCGCCGTGGTGATCAGACAGTTTACCTGGGTACGAAGGCCCCGTTGGTGAGGGAGGGCTCATCATCATCCAGGCCATCAAAAAGCTGCGACTTGGAGGCCCCTGATGATGACAATGCCTTGGGGCGGAGCCTGATCGCAGGTCGAGGCGTCAGTTTGTAATGAGTAGGAGTGGTCAGAGCTTTCTGAGCCGTTGGATTGGTTGGCTTCAAACGCTGTCAGAGCATATAAATTATAATTACATCAAAAGCTGCCTCAGTTTGAATCAACTATAAAACGCAGTCGCTGAAGCTGCCTCACCTCCTCTTTCTTCTTGGGGTCAGACAGCTGGTTTCTGAAAAGTGATGAGTCTCCATATGGCGAGTAGGCCAAAATACTGAGCTGCTGTTGAAGCATGGCTTGCTGGGCGGCCACAGCATTAGGATCTGTGAGAGCTGACGGGAATGTGCAGAAAAAAATAATTACGAGTGCTCAAACTGTGCCGGGAGAGAAGTCAAACACACCGAAAACAGAGACGGTCGCAGCGTTTCACCCATCTGTCGTCACCCATCTGTGGGGTTCTGATCCATCACTCACCGACAGGTTGCTGCGTTGCGCCGAAGCCCAGGGTGTTGGTTCCACTGTTGAAACCGGTCGTTCCGAACGTTCCCAGTGTGGTACCCAGTTTGTTCTGGTTACCGAAGAGCGATGGCTGTACTGTGCCAACTGCTCAACATAAACATTTGGGTGTTGCTTTTTATATACATATATAGTCTAACATCACAGATAACAGAGACCCTGGACATATTTCATGGTGAAATATTTCATTTATCTAACTGATAAATATAAAGTTTTTGATTCATTCATTTCCTGTACACTGATTTATTCTTTCATTCATTTGTGCACCGTGAGCTAACTGGATTGGAATCATCCGGACCATGTATAAATAACCATTACATTTTTCACCACCATTACCATCATCCCAAATACATTTTATCACTTCTGTACTTCATAATGAGATTTGTCACTGTATGTCTGCTAACAATTGTATCTACCTGCTCCGAAGGTGGTTCCTAGTCCAGTCCCCAGTCCTCCAGTAGCTGGTTTGTTTCCAAACAGACTCGATCCAGCAGGATTGGCCCCAAAACCTACCCCAATAAAAAAAACCAAAAGAAGACAAAATATAGTTTCTCTGAACTACTTCCTTTTCCTGTTCTTGTACCGATATTTCACTCATCTCCCGGGAGACTTACCGAAGGCAGACGTGTTGGTTCCACCCCCCAGCGTGAGGGCTGGCTTGTTGCCAAACAGCCCAGTGCTGCTGCCAAAGGATGTAGCGCTGGTGGTGGTGGTGCCGAAGCCAGTCGTCTTATTACTAAATAAATTCTGTGGTACAAGAAACACAACACACACAATATTCAGAGCTTCATGTCCAGACATGCAAAGATATGCAGATTAATTTTACATTTGAATTGATAATAATCCTACGAAACTGATTACACTCTGCTTCTGTTCAGATAATAATAATCTGTATGACTGTGAAGCCTGAATTTGTCCCTCTGTTCATACCTGAGTGCCAACATTTCCAAATCCAGTGTTGGGTTGACCAAACAGTGCAGTTGGTGCTCCGAAGCCAGTGGCGGTGCTAGTCTGAGTAGTGCCGAACAACGCACTGGGCTGAGCTGCAGCCGGGTTCCCAAACAATGCCTGAATCAGAGGACAGGACCAGTGTGAAACAAAACATCCGCAAAACTCAGGATGAGGAGTAGGTACTTTGTTAAATAGTGACAAAGAACTGCTTTCACTCTACACATGATTCAAAGTTTTACGCAAAGAGGGGACACCAGGGATGATGCCAGACATCTGGAAATTTTTTTATTATGATTTTTTCATAATGATAAAAAAAATATATATTACTTTAAAATAAGTTTACTGCCCCTTTAAATTTAGTAAAATAGTTATGTTTGAGTCAAATCTGTTTACTTTTGCTGTATTTTTAATTATTGATGGTTTATCTCTGTTCACATGTTGTCTTTACTTACATATCATTTAATGCTTTTAAAGACAATTTCAAACTTGACAGTGACATAAAAAGTACATCCATGTTTCCTAAAATGCTGGACTGAAGATGAAGTATTTCTCTAAATGAAAAAAAAAAAAAAAAAAACATCAGTAAAACAGAGTGACTCACCATGTTGCTGGTGTTGGCCGTTCCCATGCTGTTAGGGGTGCCGAAGTTGAAGCCAGTGCTCTGTGTGGTGGTCGGCTGACCAAATGGTTTGAAAAGGTTGCTGCTTGGTTGTTGGGCCGGCTGACCAAACAGGTTTCCTGTGGTTGCACCGAAACCACCAGTAGCTGGGGCTAGGGAGAGGACAAACATTCTTCATTAATAACAAATTATACAAGAACCAAAGCAGTCAGATTGCAACATCCCACAAAGGGTAGGTCAGGGTACCATGAAAGTAGTACCTGACAAGTGCATACAGTAGCTTTAACCTTTTAGGGTCTAGCTTTGACCATAAATCAAAGCTAGTGCATAGGTAGATCTATGGTCTTACTCACACTGGCCTTCTCCCTCATCTTTCTATCTAATCCGGTTCCTGAGTGTACAAAAGTTGAAATTTGACCTTGTTTTCTCAAGGTCAAGATCATATCTGCAACGGTTGCGAAGATATTTGGTGGACTAATGAAAGAACTGACGAAGACACGAACACTGATAATTACAATACATCATCGCTTTAAAGCGGGATGTAAAAATTCTACAACACAGCTTTTAAGGTTATTAGATGATGGTTTCTGTGTGACTTAGACTAGTGAGAAGCTAATGGCCACTGTCAGCACTTACTTGGTGTTCCAAATGTGGTTTTGTTCGGTCCAAAGGAAAAGGTGTTGTTGGGAGTGGAGGAGTTGAACAGGCCAGTGGAAGCACTGGATGTGGCCGTATTCGTTCCAAATAAACTGCCTGTCCCTGCAGTCATCGAGTTGGTCGGGCCCTTCCTGCCCGCATTGTAATCCTCAAGTCTCAATTCCTGTAGGGAAAAAGATAAAAGACAGGGTTAAACTCAAGAGTACATGAGAAGAAATAAGTCTTAATCTAACAGGAAAGCGTCACATTTGTCCAGTTCTCTAACAACGCAAATCATCAAAACGGCACTGTCCTGTTCTGAGCTGCAAAATAAGAATTTCCATTAAAAAAAGGGAAAAACAGTAAATTTTCTACAGGATTCAACTACTCCATTAACTCTAATTTATTTTAGTGCATTTCCTCTAATTCTGCAGATTTCCTCTCTCACTTCATCATGGAGCAAAAAAGTTCCACAATCCCACCTTCCAATCTTTAAGCATCCAGGTGCTTCATAATAAACACAGAATTCTCTTCTATCAAAATGTAAGTATATTGATTCATAGTAAACTGTAAATGACAGTTAAAAAGTACTTTACTTGACTCAATATCACAACAATGTCTAGACATGAACAGTGTTTTAGTCTTCAAGAAACGAGCAGCAAAGCTAAACTACAACACCATTCAAATGTGAGGATTCATTGAAGTTCCAGGCCAATGAACTCTCTTCCCAAAAAGTGATAATGCACCAGTTTCCAGAACCTTCCATTGCTGAGAGCTCAGATGCAATTGCTCAATGATTAAAAGTAACCCAAACTCACCTCTAAAGATTTGTTTTCATACTCCTTCATGGCTGTGATACACTGGTGTTTGGTGTTGATACTCGTGGTCACGCCTGCTTTCACCATTGTGTCACTTCCTGTCGGAGGCTGTAGGGAGAAAAGAAATGATGTTTAAAATGCAGCAAAAAGTACAAGCATTAAGATGCTTGTCTGTTTGACACACATCACAGTGAAAACCTTCATTTGATCATTATATTCACCGCTACTTGATCAATTGTGTATACAGAGTAAAGTTTAGACTTATCTTTACACTATATTTATTTTTACAGTAAGTACACACTGATATTACATGAAATCATAAAATACAAACACTGTGAGACATCACAGCTGTGACCTGGGACAAAAAACAAAAATTGCACCTTACAGCCAGATGCGTGTCTGTTTTAGTTGCAACTCACATTGAATTTGACAGTTGTTCCTGGCTGCTGTGCGGCAGAAAATCCAGAGCCTCCAAACAGGGAGGTTGTTCCACCAAAAGGGTTGGAGGTGGTGTTGGTCGCCCCGAACAAGCTGCCAGTGCTGGTACTGGTTCCAAAGTCTAGAGAGAAAATGTGTGAGTTATTGCAACTGTGTATTTAAATAGACACACTTCAAACATAAAGTTGATGCGTGTCATTTCATAACATTTTAATTAGCATAACATTTACTTATAGGTTCTTTTCCTTGTAGATTTTGGAAATTCACCTCTGGTCGTGGGTTTCACGACTAAATATACTGAGATTCCAAAAAAATAAAAAATACATTCATCTTGGTAATGACACCAACATGCTTTTGACGTCGATGCTGGACTAAATCAAAAGCAGATTGTCAATGTTGATCTAATCTGATGGAACAACACCTAAATAAATAAAAGTGCAAACTGTACAGTGAGAAGAATGAATAAGGAGGGCACTCACTTCCAAAACTGGTGGGTTTGTTGGCACCAAAAGCATTGTTGGGCTGGGAGAACAGTCCGCTAGACGTGCCTGTGCCAGTGTTGCCAAACAGGCTCGTTGATGTGCCGCTTGCTGCACCAAAACCAAAGCCAGTACTGGTGGACGAAGTCGCCGGCTGGCTAAATGTACTAGTTCCAAACATATTTCCTGAAGGAACGAAAGGAACAGATATGAAAACGCCTTCATCTTTAAAAGCAACCTAAATATCTACAATGATAAATATTTTAATAGAACAAATAAATCTAAAACACTGCAGGACTGAAAATAACGTTAAAATATGTTCCCGTGCAAAAATGAATGAGACAAAAGCTGACAAACCAGGTTTATTTTGTGTGGCACCAAACAAGCTACCGGCATTGGTGGTGGTCCCAAAAGCAGAAGTCCCAAAGGCCCCTGTTGTCCCAAAACTTGCATCTGCAATTGAAGTTGACATTAGCATTAGATGACATAAGGATGACAACGAGATGAGGGTACATGCATTAATACCTAAAGGCTTCTATATTACCCTCCAGCCAAGTCAAGAACTAGTGGATTGAGCTACTGCTGCCCCAATAATATCGTACATATATCTGGATGTATCACAACAAACAGTTGTGTTAGCAAGCACAGTTTTTTCTGTACTGCATAATCAATTTCAATGTAGTGGTTTTTTTGCTCATAACCTGTCAATATCCAGCAGACAGACATGAAGAAAGTCACTTATTTTCTGTATAAGCTGTGTGAATCCTAGAGTTTAAATAAGTTAAACAACTTACTTTGTTGTCCGAAGGTCGATGCCGCACCAAATCCCCCAGTCCCCCCACCAAAGGGAGTACCAAACGACTTGTTGAACATCTTGTCCTGCTACCAGGACAGGATAAGACTTTAGAAAAGGAACCTCTTCTCAGATTATCTTCAGTAGCAGCACTTCAGAACTGAGAGAAACTAGAAAAGAATGCGAAACAGAACACTTCAAGTTTAGCTTCCACCACAGATACTTACATTGTTTGACATCCTAATTCATTAGAGATGTCTGTATAGTTTTTGTAAATCGTAGTATGGATAAAAGACGCACATCGACACCCAATATATATGTTGTTGTTTTTTTAAAACATCAAAACAAACACACACAAAAAACATCAAAGCATCCTCAGAAAAAAGTTACACCTGTCAGACATGCCTGCTTTAGAAGTACTGTAAACCAGCTTCAGACTTAACTCTGAAAGGTACACCTGCGTCTTGTTTCCTGAACGCGGTCGAAATCTCAGCAAAACACTTTATAAATGTAGAAATTATATTGTTGGTGGTTGCTGGTTTAGCCTATTTCAGAACTAGCCACCACTAGCATGGTGCTCAGATTAATTTAGCTGACGTCCAGTTCCACGTGCAGTAAATAGGACTGTCTCATTGCCAAATTCTGTTGAGCCAAGAAACATTAACGTTAATAATCGTTAGAAGTTCTAGGGAAATAATAGACTGTATCTCTGCTTCACGTGTCAGAGACAGACAGTTAAAAACACAAACACAAGGAAGTTTCTGGCGGCTAGCTTGAACGTGCCCTCAGCATTAGTTTCCGCGTCGGCTAACAACATGTTGACGTTAGCCTCGTGGTTGAAGGCACAAATAAAGATAACGAATATTAACTCTTAGAGGCTAAAACATCGCAAGCTTTTACCTCAATAAAAACGCACATTATTAGCATACATTCGGAGTTATGAACAGTTACTAGCTTGAAGGTTGTCAATTACCTGCGTCAAGCTAAAGCTAGCTAGTTAGCTCTTTAGCTGACTGCTTAGCTTCGCTACGTGACCGTTAGCAAAACAAATGCAAGACATGAAAGAAGTTGTAACTAGAAATATTTACCTTTAGCAAGAATGCTATATATGTTTGGTTTATGTAATAATCTACCTCATAAACTGAGACAGCCAAGGAATCCACAATTCTAAAAACGATTAAAGTAGCTTCGCCTCGACTTTAGCGTAGCTTTGTCAGCGAGGAGGGAAAAATGAAGCAGCAGGATTCGTCATTCGCTGTTACGTGTAAAAGTGGTTTACGCCGTTTACGTACCAAAACAGATACGTACGTCACGTTTCAGACAGCATCACAATACATACCTTTTTGTCCAGTTTTTATCCTTAACACAGAAATTAATAAGTAATCAGATTTTAATTTATTATAGTTCATAAATCCGTGACTCCACTGCAATAAGTTTTCAGAGTGTAATTTGTTTCTGGAGACTCCACCGCCAAAAAGATAGTCCACTACGGGGCGCAATGGTCTAATTTCTCCAAGATAGCTGTAGCGCATACAATGGTCGTGCTTTTATTTTGATAGCGAGGACAGGAAGCGTATATTTCATCGTCCATTTGACTCTGGTCCTCCGGCTCGCTCAGCCTCCTCCGGTTGTCGCCATGGTGCAGATGATGGAGTCGCAGTGCGAGTATTTCATGTATTTTCCGGCGGTGCCCATCACGGATCTGTCTGACCCGGCCCGCTACCGCACTCTGCCCCGCCGGAGTCACCTCTACCTGGGCGAGACCGTCCGCTTCCTCCTGGTGCTCCGCTGCCGGGACGGAGGGGCGACGCCGCCGGAGCACGGCCCCGGTAAGAACCGGGGGGGAGCCGGAACGATACGGATCAGACCGGCTGATGAAAGGAAAGGGAAGAGAAATCATTTATTGATGAGTTTGTTGTGATCTAAGATTATTTGGGATTGATTTTCCTGACAGTAAGAATAAATCTACCAGCAAATTATTTTAATTTCTTTTACCAGCGACAAAATGATGAGCCTTGTTGTAATGAACCATATTACAAATGAAGTAGGAAAATTAAATATTGATCAATATAAAAAGTAGCCGTGAGGATCAGATAATTCTTCATATCACATTCTGAACAAATTAGTATGAAAACAATGTGGTTGGCAGCATCTACTAGAATCTGTTTCAGGTTCACTTTGGTGGACAGTCAGGAGAAGAAGGATCAGAGCCATTCATTGTGTTGTACTGCCTGATCTCACTGAGATGGGGGTAACACAAGTGTCTGTAACACTCTAAGGAATTAAATGACAGATAAATGTTAATATTATTTTTTTTTGTAATTTTGTGAAACATATGTTTGTGATTGTTGTCATGCAGAGAGTGTTGATGGCTCTCCGGCAGGCTTTGGGACCGAGTCATCCAGTAGCAGGGCATGGAGGGAGTTGGCCGGCTCTTTGTGTGCTGTGGCCAGTGTGAGCCCAGGGGAGAGTAGCCGCCATCGAAGCAACCATCACCACTATCACCATGATTATCAGAGCAGTGGCGATGAGGCTAACGATGATGGTGAAGAGGACTATATTGCTGCAGCTGAAGCAGCCATCGCTGCCCTCGGCAGCAGGGTGGACTCACGGTGTCGTAGCTTCAGGGACTGTAAGCCGCTGCTCATCCACAACTCATCCGGGACGGCCTCAAGGGAGTTCCGCAGGGCACCTGTTCAGGTACACTTGGGGTTCATACCTACACTGACAACCATCAAGTTGGGTAATGCATTCTTTTTCTGTTTGAATTGTAATATTCTGGTGGTGTATACTATTAATGTATAAATTGCTTTGGTTTTTTCCTTAATTATTAGCGTTAAGAAGCCTACATCCTCAGCATCAGAGCTGTAGTCTTTACATTTAAATTGTCATATCAAATTTATAACATCAGCTGTTACTTTCATGTCCCTTTTGCAACTATTACACGATTGTTACAGCCACACAATTTACAAAAAAGAGATCAAATGGAACGCTAAAGCCAAATAATTTGACTTGTTTTTCACACAGACGAATCATCTCCTTCATCTTAGACAGAAAACTGAAGCATCACTTTTGATTTTTGTCTCCATTCAGTCTCCTCTGGATGAGCCGGTGGTGTTAACAGATGAAGTGATTTTTCCCCTCACCGTCTCTCTGGACAAACTCCCCGTCAGCACACTAAAAGTCAAGGTCAGGGGGGGACATCTGCTTACGTCTCTATATGGTGAAATGATTCAGGGGGAGCTTCACCCTCCAGTGTATTGCATTGGTTTTTCCTTTTTCTAAGATTCACAGTTCCAGTATTGTGGTAACAGCAGAGGGGTTGTTGATTTAATGGTTATTGTGTTTGTTCAGGTGATGGTCACTGTGTGGAAGAGGGAAGCAGAGAAAGCGGAGGTGCAGGAACTCGGCTACCTGAGTGTTCTGCAGCAACGAGAACCAACACACACCTTCAGACATGACCTGAACACCTTCAAGGCTCAGGGTACACACACATTTAGAGGCTCGCTTTAGGACTAAGATGTTCTGACATCAACTAATTCATCAAGAGAATTCATAGAAAATGTCAGAGTTAAGAATTCCATAGAATATCCTTCAAGACAGAATTCAAACCTGTGATTTTTTTTTTTTTTTTTGGCCTGTCACAAAAAATACCAAAAAACATCAGATGCTTATTTATGGTTGACAAAGAAAATATCCAAATATCTGTTCTAATTTTTTCAGTATCACATGGTTGAATTTCTGCAAAGGAACAGAGCACAGAAGTTAATAATTAATTAACAGCTTAATAAATAAATCATGGTTGGTATCTTTTGAAACCTTTGAATACGCTGAACCTGCAGAAGTTACAAACTCTACCAAACAAAGCATTGAAAAAAAAAATAAAACAGATGAATGGTTAATGAAAATTGTAATATGCAGCCCACATTTACAGGATAAATTGCATTTTACTTAATAGTCAGTTCCTTCCTCCACAGTGAGCACCACTCTGACTGTCCTGCCTCCTCCCACCGTCCGCTGCAAACAGATGACCGTCTCAGGGAGGCACCTGGCCGTCCTCAAAGGTAGCGGACCATCATTTTAATACTGTAGTTGTGGGACTGGCTCCAGATCAGTTTGGTCGTGGGATCCTGGATAGCTGGACAGAGAGAGGTTTCAGGTTTCAGCTGCACGTAGAAGTTCCCCTGCTAGGCTTCTGTTTCCCTTAATGCTCTGAAGCTCTGCTATACGTGAGGATCTTTTACACTAGAACTCATCCAAGTAACAATTTAGTCGCTAAATTGCAGCAACTGTCTGCATTAAGATGCTAAATATTTTAAGTTACTGTAATTTAAAGCAGGGGGGTAGATTTTTTGGTGAATGACAAATTGAAATGATGAAATTAGAACGTGGAGCAGAATCTAAAGCCTGAAGGGAACTGTTCCCTCCTCTCTCCTCTGGCCAGTGCTGAATGAGTCGTCACAGGAGGAGGTCAACATCCGGGATGTTCGGATTTTACCAAACCTCAATGCCTCCTACCTTCCCATGATGCCAGACGGATCTGTGCTCCTAGTGGACAATGTGTGGTCAGTACATGTGTTGAGTTTGGTTCTGGTATGTTTGTAACACTTGGAATTTATTTTTAAATGCATTGCATTTTTTAAAAAATATTCAGTTTACATTATATGACGGTTATATTCAAACTCGGTATCCACCTGGTTTTGAGCTAATGTTGCTTCTTCCTCTGCTCTGAAGCCACATGTCAGGTGAGGTTGGCATGGCGTCTTTCTGCAGGGTGGACAGCCAGGCTGGTCGCCTTCCCAGCATGCTTAGCACTTTGGAGGAGCATGACTTCCACTTCCAGCTGCACCTCAATGATATGCCACAGGATGACTCCAATGAGGTTAGTTTTTTTTTTTAAGCAATAGTCCTCAACTACATTGAATACAAATATCTTCTTTGAATGTCAGTTCACGTGTGCTTGTTGTTGTTTTTCAGGGGCTGGAGGTTCCTCTTGTTGCTGTGCTGCAGTGGTCGACTCCCAAGATGCCTTTCACTAACTGTATCTACACACACTACAGGTAAGGACTAGAACACATCGCACTATTAAATAAATTTAATATGCACCCAATACTGTCACGATTTTGGTCTGCTGGCCGTCGTCTGTTTTCTCTCTTACCAATAATATTTGATCCCCTGTTTATTTAAACTCATTTTATTGTTGGCGTGTTCTAAAACATTGGCATCACCTGTCTCAGGTTGCCCAGCATTCGACTGGACCGGCCGCGGTTCGTGATGACAGCCAGCTGTCCCAGCACAGTCAAGGTGAAAGAACACTTCAAGGTCAAATATGTTCTGCTCAACAACATGCAGGACTTCCTGGCCGTTCGCCTTGTCTGGACTCCAGAGGGTCAGTCTGTGTGACACTTTACAGTCTGCAAGGGTCAGAACCATAAAAAAAAAAAAAAAAAGATTTCATTAGTTGCTAAAACGATTGCGCGTGTGTGTTCAGGTCGTGGTCAAGGCGAGGATTCAGCGCTGGCCTCGGTGATCTGTCACAGCCCTCTCAGCAACCTGGGTCACTGTCGGAAAGGAAGCACTCTGTCGTTCAGCGTTGCCTTCCAGATCCTTAAACCAGGACTATATGAGGTACATCCAATGTTGCATCTTCAGTTTGTGAGAATCCTTCATGTTCCTTCTTCTGACTGATTCTCTTTTCAGCTGAGTCAGCATATGAAGTTAAAGCTGCAGTTCACCGCGTCGGTGTCCAACCCTCCACCCGACGCCCGACCGCTGTCACGTAAAAACAAAGCGTCCTTCTGCTTTGCATACTATTCATTTAAAATTTGTGTCAGACGTGTTAGTTCAGCTGCATTCTCCACGCAGGTAAAAACAGTCCCTCCAGCCCGGCGGTTAGAGACCTGCTGGACCGGCACCAGGCCAGTCTGGGTCGATCTCAGTCCTTCTCCCATCAGCAGCCATCCCGCTCTCACATCATGAGGTAGGACACACGCAGTCCGACATCAGTCAGATGCTGTTTTGTTGTGGTGCTGGACATGGGATCCAATCCGATCTGTATGCATCTAACAGGACTGGCAGTGCCATGGAACGGCGGGCCATCACTCCTCCGGTGGGCTCACCTGTGGGGCGACCACTTTACCTGCCACCACAAGACAAATCTCTACTGTCACTGGACAAGATTGCCAAGAGGGAGTGTAAAGTCCTGGTGGTGGACCCTGTCAGCTAGGAACAAAGAGGCGAGGAAGAACGATCCCAAAACTGACATTGGAAACTGAAGACACCTGTACGATCAGTGTGTCTCCACTTCTCTGGGTCTTTAAAGGAAGTGTTACTGCAGGAAAAACATTTAAATCAAAGCTGGAACATAAAGAATTCCCAAGAACGGGAGTGGGATGAACACACATTGCTCACATTTAAATTAAACTATAAGGTTTTACTGTGTTTCTGTATTATTTAACTTTATTTAATGGACACTCAAGGTAAGAGATGCGAGAGTATAAATGTTTCATGCTGGTCTTACCTTTTATTTCAGTGTTATTATCTGTCTGTTCAGTGTCAGCACGTTTCAACACAAGCCATATAAAGTCAGCACTGCTCCACTAGAAATATCTCAACAATGATTTTATGGAATATTTTTGTAATGTGACATCATAGTTTTCCACTTTACGGAATAGTAATTGTTTGTCCTAAGGAATTTGAGGGACCTGCTTGCACTAATTTTAGCTTCAGGATGCAGATGTATGAAACCTGTTTGAAAAACAACTTCTACTTGATTGAACCTTCAATCAACCTTTGCCGTTTTGTTTTCTTTCAGTTTATTGCAGTTTTTAGTACCGCTGCTGTATTATTAGTGTTTTTGTCTCATACAGGCGTGCCTTCAGAATGCAAAGAAACAAATGACGCATTAAAATCTTGCATGTCCTGTAAGAATGAAATGTATTCACATCAAATAATTGTCATAATAAAAGTGATAAAGACTAAGGTATTGCTGAAACATACAGTATGATACTGTACTACATCGTGAAGTTTCTGGGCATAATTGAAAAAAAGAAAAAAAAATCAAACCTGAGGCTGGCAATCGTTTCTTAAACTACAGACATTTTGTTTTCACCTCGACATAACCAGAATTGACACGCAGCTTTGTCTCAACTTACAAATATTTTTGAAAGAAAGTGTTTTGTGTTAATCTGTTGTTATTTATATTTATATAAAAAATGTCACGCGGTCATACATGCATAGGTTCCATAGTGTAGCGGTTATCACGTCTGCTTTACACGCAGAAGGTCCTGGGTTCGAGCCCCAGTGGAACCACTCTTTTTAACAGTTAATATTTTGCTTGTAAGTAATGTAGCCGCAAGAGGGCACAAGCCAGTGTCTTATTGTGCCGGTCCCAAGCCCGGATAAATACAGAGGGTTGCGTCAGGAAGGGCATCCGGCGTAAAACTTTTGCCAAATCAAAGATGCGAATCAAACATATGACTTCCATACCGGATCGGTCGAGGCCCGGGTTAACAACGACCGCCATCGGCGCTGTTGACCTACAGGGCGCCGGTGGAAATTGGATTACTGTTGGTCGAAGAAGGAGAGGAGGAAAGTGCGTTCGCACGAAGAAAGAGAAGAGGAGCACCAAGAGTATAGGACTAAGAGTAGGGACGTTGAATGTTGGAACTATGACAGGAAAAGGTAGAGAGTTGGTCGACATGATGCAGAGGAGGAAGGTAGACATACTGTGTGTCCAGGAGACCAAGTGGAAAGGTAGCAAGGCTAGAAGTTTAGGAGCAGGGTTCAAGTTGTTCTATCATGGTGTAGATAGAAAGAGAAATGGAGTAGGAGTTATCTTGAAGGAGGAGTTTGTTAGGAATGTCCTGGAGGTAAAAAGAGTGTCGGATAGAGTGATGAGTCTGAAGCTAGAAATAGAAGGTGTGATGTTCAATGTTGTTAGTGGGTATGCCCCACAGGTAGGATGTGAGCTGGAGGAGAAGGAGAAATTCTGGTTGGACTTTGATGAAGTGATGCAGAGCATACCTAGAAGTGAGAGAGTTGTCATCGGTGCAGACTTCAATGGACATGTTGGTGCAGGTAACAGAGGTGATGAGGAAGTGATGGGCAGGTTTGGTATCCAGGAGAGGAACGCAGAAGGACAGATGGTAGTTGACTTTGCAAAAAGGATGGAAATGGCTGTAGTGAATACTTTCTTCCAGAAGAGGCAGGAACATAGGGTGACCTATAAGAGTGGTGGTAGGAGCACACAGGTAGACTACATCTTGTGTAGACGATGTAACCTGAAGGAGATCAGTGACTGCAAAGTAGTGGTAGGCGAGAGTGTAGCCAAACAGCATAGAATGGTGGTGTGTAGGATGACTCTGGTGGTGAGGAAGATGAAGAGGACAAAGACAGAGCAGAAGACGAAATGGTGGAAGCTAAAAAAGGAAGAGTGTTGCATGACCTTTAGGAAGGAGTTAAGACAGGCTCTGGGTGGTCAGGAGGTGCTTCCAGATGACTGGACAACTACAGCTAATGTGATCAGGGAGACAGGTAGGAGAGTATTTGGTGTGTCATCTGGAAGGAAAGTAGATAAGGAGACTTGGTGGTGGAATGAGGAGGTACAGGAGTGTATACAAAGAAAGAGGTTAGCTAAGAAGAAGTGGGACACTGAGAGGACTGAGGAGAGTAGACAGGAGTACAGGGAGATACAGCGTAAGGTGAAGGTAGAGGTAGCAAAGGCCAAACAAGAAGCTTATGATGACTTGTATGCTAGGTTGGACAGTAAGGAGGGAGAGACTGATCTATACAGGCTGGCAAGACAGAGAGATAGAGATGGGAAGGACGTGCAGCAGGTTAGGGTGATTAAGGATAGGGATGGAAGTCTATTGACAGGTGCCAGCAGTGTGATGGGAAGATGGAAAGAGTACTTTGAGGAGTTGATGAACGTGGAAAATGAGAGAGAACAAAGACTAGAAGAGGTGACTGTTGTGGACCAGGATGTAGCAAAGATTAGCCAGGATGAAGTGAGGAGAGCACTGAAGAGGATGAAGAGTGGAAAGGCACTCGGTCCTGATGATATACCTGTAGAGGTTTGGAAGTGTCTAGGAGAGGTGGCAGTAGAGTTTCTGACTGGGTTGTTCAACAGGATCTTAGATAGTGAGAAGATGCCTGAGGAGTGGAGGAGAAGTGTGCTGGTGCCCATTTTTAAGAACAAGGGAGATGTGCAGAGTTGTGGCAACTACAGAGGAATAAAGCTGATGAGCCATACAATGAAGTTATGGGAAAGAGTAGTGGAAGCTAGACTAAGGGCAGAAGTGAGCATTTGTGAGCAGCAGTATGGTTTCATGCCAAAAAAGAGTACTACAGATGCAGTATTTGCTTTGAGGATGTTGATAGAGAAGTACAGAGAAGGCCAGAGGGAGCTGCATTGTGTTTTTGTAGATCTGGAGAAAGCTTATGACAGGGTGCCCAGAGAGGAACTGTGGTATTGTATGAGGAAGTCTGGAGTGGCAGAGAAGTATGTTAGAGCGGTGCAGGACATGTATGAGGACTGTAAGACAGTGGTGAGGTGTGCTGTAGGTGTGACAGAGGAGTTCAAGGTGGAGGTGGGACTGCATCAGGGATCAGCTCTGAGCCCCTTCTTGTTCGCTATGGTGATGGACAGGCTGACAGACGAGGTTAGACAGGAATCTCCATGGACTATGATGTTTGCAGATGACATTGTGATCTGCAGTGAGAGTAGGGACGAGGTGGAGGAGAAGCTAGAGAGGTGGAGGTTTGTCCTGGAAAGGAGAGGGATGAAGGTTAGCCGCAGTAAGACAGAGTACATGTGTGTGAATGAGAGGGACCCAAGTGGAAGAGTGAGGTTACAGGGAGAAGAGATCAAGAAGGTGGAGGATTTTAAGTACTTGGGGTCAACAGTCCAGAGCAATGGAGAGTGGGGAAAAGAGGTGAAGAAGCGTGTCCAGGCAGGATGGAATGGGTGGAGAAAAGTGTCAGGTGTGATGTGTGATAGAAGAGTTTCAGCTAAAATGAAAGGAAAGGTGTACAAAACTGTGGTGAGACCAGCGATGTTGTTTGGCCTAGAGACAGTGTCACTGAGGAAAAGACAGGAGGCAGAGATGGAGGTAGCAGAGATGAAGATGCTGAGGTTCTCTCTGGGAGTGACCAGGAAGGATAGGATCAGGAATGAGTACATCAGAGGGACAGCACATGTTAGAGGTTTTGGAGATAAAGTCAGAGAGGCCAGACTGAGATGGTTTGGACATGTCCAGAGGAGAGATAGTGAATATATTGGTAGAAGGATGCTGAGTTTTGAACTGCCAGGCAGGAGGCCTAGAGGAAGACCAAAGAGGAGGTTTATGGATGTAGTGAAAGAGGACATGAAGGTAGTTGGTGTGAGAGAAGAGGATGCAAAGGACAGGGTTAGATGGAGGCGGTTGATTCGCTGTGGCGACCCCTGAAGGGAAAAGCCAAAAGGAAAAGAAGAAGATTTTGCTTGTAAGTAAACAAACAGTCAAAAACACGTCATAACAAGGAACTTACAAAGCTATTAGGGACAAAAAAATTACATAAACTCACACTTCTATCGTGAGTTTTTCGTGGTAACTTCACGTTTTAACGTCCATCTTCCAAAATAAAAAAAAGCAAAAATAACACGTCCGACCAAGACTACTTATATATTTATCTTTTCAGAGCAAAAAATAAACACTATCACTGTTTTGTTCAAAACTGTGGAGATGCCGGGGATTGAACCCGGGGCCTCATACATGCGAAGCATGCGCTCTACCACTGAGCTACATCCCCACACAGTGTCTGTATGGCGTCACAAAACTATATATAAATATAGTACCCGGAAAATGAGTAATACCAACGAAAGAATAAAACATGTGGAGGCTAGGTTAAATTGTTTTCACTGTTTGTGCTTTCTAACAGAGGTGTCATTCTAGCATAGAACAAACTGTAATATTTAGGCACGGGTGGGGCCTTCACCTGTGTTCCCTCATGGTCACCGTGCTAGTATGGCAAGTACTTTTAAACTTCATTCACCATAATGTTGTAAACAACTGTAATTAAATATTTCAAGGGCTTACCATAAGGGTCCAACAAAGCTGTAGAAATCTCGACGAACAAGAACAATCGGTGTTTGTCGATACTGCATCGAGTCGTGCTTTGTTGTGCTTTGTTTGTGCTCATTGAATGGTGACAGGGCAGACATTCGAATGAGACGTCACCGTCCAGAAGGGCTACCAACCGCTTTGAGGTTATTTAGTCACCGAAATGGTATCGATGTCACCAACTATGTTGCCTATATAAAAATTAAGTACGTCACCCTCTCCTCGTATAACGCATGCTGCGATGGCCGAGTGGTTAAGGCGTTGGACTTGAAATCCAATGGGGTCTCCCCGCGCAGGTTCGAACCCTGCTCGCAGCGATGTTATGTGTTTTTGGTTTCTTGTAAAACATATTCAGCAATGAGGTAGCATCGTAATAATGACCCCCTCTACCCCAATTGCCTCCATAAGGTCCACCAGACAAAGGAAAAAAAAAAAGGCTCAAAACAGGTGTTGTACTAATATACTAAAATCTATTTCATAATTTTTCCTCTGTTTTAAATAGTGATCACACATTTTGCATTGAAGACAACTACACCTTGTAATGTGATATTTAGACATTCAGCAAAAATATTGTCAGTAATATTCATTCATTTTCTGTTCTGTTATGCCCTGCATCATCAACACATTTATTTCTTGCTCACCTTTTTGTGCCAGAGTACCAGGCTGGCATGGTTCATGTCCAACATCTGCATTGTAGTCCAATGCATCACCTCCGTGTGAGTGGACTGATTGTCCTATCAACTTCCAGGATAACGTCCCATCTGATTACAGGGACGTATTATTCAGTGTATCTATGTTGATACTCAATATTCACACTAAGAATAATTCAAATTTGAATTAAACTTGGCAGTGATGATAGTGATGTATAGAAGACGGGCTGGACCATCGCACTGGGTCCGAGGACATTTACTGTGCCCCTCCATTGGACTCACTTTGGATCGGAAGGCAGCTACTGGGTGGCAGAACTCAGCCATCTGTCTCCCCTGGCAGAGGTGAGGTATCACAGTTTGACACATGGACGGTCGTCTCCAGACTGTTGATTTATGTTGTTTGTGTGGTTTAATGAATGTGATTAGTCTTTTCAGAGAAAACCAGAATGGAAACTGACAATTTCGTCGGTGGAGGCCAAACTTCATTGCATTTGTTTGCTTTGCTCACCTCAATCATGCCCCATCTCTTCACAAGAATTGGTTACATAAGTACATGTTGTCCAATTCGGGGAAACAATTAAATCAAACATTTTTTAAAGAAATTGGGGGCAGTTAATCTTGAATACTGTGGGTGCCTTTTTGACCAGCAGCACATGTTCTTCCTCAGCTCTATGGAAATCCTTTCAGTACTTTTAGCTAAAGATTGTTAGCAAACCAACCAAACCCACGACCAGTCAACCCATGAATTTGTGAGAAAACATAACTACAGACTTAACTATACTATATTATCGAAATAATCTATAGATTACAATTTTACATGCCATGTCAAAATAACTCTGCAAATATAAGGTGAAACAGTTTGCTCTGATGTTGGACTTCATGGCCTCAGCTTTCCTGTCGGCGCGTCATCTGCAGCATTTCTTTTATGAACATCTCTGGAAACTTCTGAGCAGGAAACAAACCCACTGTATATTTGTGAGCATGGAGGTAAGGTTGGCAGTTAGAGTCAGCAATGAAGACTAGAGACTACGTGTAAAAAAACTCTGTCACAACCTGCCTGTTTTTTCTTTTCGTCTTTTTAATTATTAAACCTCTCTGAACCAATCATGTTCGTAGGTTGAGGACTAACTGTACTACTTCTACTAAGAACAGGATCATTGGGATGTTGATATCGTGGTTGCAGCTGAGTTTCCACTAGCAGACATGTTTATGCTTTCAGGGGAGGACATCTGCCTCTTGTGCTGAGTAATGTGATTATATTTCACAGTTTATTTGCATGAAGATCCCTTGACTGGTAATTAGAGGTATAAGTACATACATGCAGCTGCTGGAGGATAATGATCAGAGGAAAAACAACAATTGACACACAGCTGTGTTTAAACACTGTAAACGTGAACAGGATAAACAGCTCATTCGAGAATGAATGAATAAAACCATTAGACTAATAATGAGACCCGCGAATCAAAGTTGCGGGGCTTCATGGAGTCACGTGATGAGGATCAGCCTATAAGATAACCGTTACAGGTGTAATGATGTAATGGTGGAGTGGAGCTTAGAGAAATATTATTTATTTATTTATTGTTTATTTTACTTAAAAATAAATGTATGCTTTCTAGTTAATTCCAAATTTTCTATCTGAACATGTCAAAACAAAACAAAATTATGTCAAAACGTCACTCATACAAGTATAAAATACCAATTTTGTGAACAAATTCATGAATTTATTTCCATTTATTATGTATGAGAAGTTTTCAGTCTGACAGCATCACTGCAGCTTTTCTGCTTTGTCAGGGTGGAGAGAGAGAGAGGGGGGGGGGGGGGGGGAGACACACACACACACACACACACACACACACAGATAGAGAGAGCATCTCCATGTCCATTTCCCTCTCATGTCTCTCGCCCTCTCCTGGCTGCGTGCAGGGAGAACTGAAGTGGGGGAGAAACATTAATGACAGGAGGAGGGAGGAAAAAAATGGGAGAGCAGCCAGAGAGGCAGTGAGAGCGAGTGAAGGAGGGCGTCTGACAGGGATGAGAGTATTTATAGGTGGAGAGATGAGAGGATAGAACAACGGTGAGGGGAGAAAGAGAGAGAGAGAGGGAGGGAGGAGAGAGAGAGACCAGAGGGGGAGGCAGAGAGGAAAACCCAGACACAATAAGAGGAAAAGGAAGACAAAGACGGGGAGAGAGCGAGTGAGAGACCATGCTGAGGAGGAAGAGGAGCGTGTCGTTCGGAGGCTTTGGCTGGTAGGTGCGTGTGTGTGTGTGTGTGTGTGTGTGTGTGTGTGTGTGTGTGTGTGTGTGTGTTTATGTGTGTGTGTTTCATCCTTTCATAAGCGGTTGAATGATCTCGTCACTTCTCTCTCACACACTTTCAGGGTCTTTGAGTTCATTTTCAGTCTGAGCTGCATCAAAGTGACATCATGGTGACGTCACACCTCCCAAAAGACATGAAGACGAGTCCGTTGACTTGTTCTGCTTTCTGACCTGTTGTGTTTGAAGACGTTAGAAATGTGAATGAAGTATGTTGACATCAGTGTTCCTTTGCAGTTGAAAGCTGGTGAGACTGTTCTCTGATTCGGCTGTCTGATGGGGAACAAAATGTTTTTTGACCTGCTGTGGTTCAAAGATACCAAAAATACTAAATATTCCCATGTTGAAAGTTAGAATTAGACTTCTATTAAATGTTAATTGGTTGAAAACTTTTTTTTTTATTTGAGCTGTCGAGCATAAAAAGTTAAGAAATATTTTTTATAATGGAGAAGATAGAAAATAAATTAATTATGGGGTTTGTTGTTACATCACAGTAATGCGTCACAGCCTCTGAGTCGTTATATTAAAAACATATGCTGGCTTCTTTCTTTGATTTCCTCATCTGTTCTGGTTCAAAATGAGAAGAAATCAAATTATGATTGTTTAAATGTGACATTTTACTTATATGATTTCAATGAAATGACCTTTAGTTTTAACAGACAGTAAATAAGAGTTCAGTGTTTTTTGTGATTGTTTTCTTTCTCTCGTGGATCATGAGCAAAAACTTAAAAATTAATGTAGCTGCAGTTAAAATTTTATATTTTTTTTTAGGTTTGTCCGTTCTGGAAAAATATAATTTGAGCTGCAGTGAGAACAAAATGTTTTCTCTTGTATGATTTGGTATGATCGATTCCCATAAGACCTCAGAGGGGATCATCACAGCTCCTTAAACATATCCAAAATGCATTGTCAGCATCTTTTTGTTTTGGGAAATCAGAAAGTTGAGTTTAAATTTAGATTCAGTTTCTGTGTCTCGCTGATTGGATTTGGTTTGGAGTTATTTTTTGATAACACAAAGATGTCCCCAACACAAAACCTCCATTGTTGTTTGTCATTTAACGGGTGAGTCATTTTAAATCACACACTCATCCTATAAAAATAAGTACAAGCAAACATATGATGAGGCATTTGGGTCAACACATCCTAAGATGATGCTGACCCGCCTATGACCCCTCTTCTGATTGGCTTGACACAATGGAGAGACAGGAAGTTTCTACTGTTCTGTTGACTGCTGTGTATTTACTACATGTACAGTAATTTATTTGAGGCATACGTTATGATTTTAATCTCACTTAATATTATTATTACTGCTACTGGAAGGGGTTTCATGGTTTCACTGCATGTTTGTGGTCAGTCTTCATTCGTGTGGATGGAGGAAGGAATGGAAGGATGGATGGATGAATGGATGTCCCTGAATTCAGAGAGAATGTAAAGTAGCCGCCGTTCTCGCCTCAGTAAATCTCAGCCGGCCTGTCAAACTCGCTGTGACCAGAGTACACAAGTGTGTGTGGAAACTCTTACACAAGCCTCCTTTTCAATCATTCACCCTCTCTGTTTTCCTTCTTCTCATCCTTCCCTTTCTCCTTTTCTTCCATACCTCTTTTTAATATCCACCCATACATCCTTCTATTGATTTTTTTTTCTTCTATCCATCCTTGTTTTCTTCCATATGTCCTTCAGTACATCATTATCTTGTTCCATACCTCAGCGTTGCTTTTCTTCATCCTTGTTTTTCTCCTCTAACTCTTTTGTGCTTCCTTGTTTCCTGCAGCACCTTCTTTTTTTGCTTCATTCTAATCTGCTGTTTTCTTTCCTTATCTTGTTCCATATCTCCTCCTTTCCTTAAAACATTCATTTTTTTCCTTACATCTGTTTCCCTCTTAATGTCTATCCTTCCAAGTCCCCTGTCATGAATCCTTTCCTTCTGTAGATACTTTGCTTCTGTATTCAGTGTGCGTCTTGTTTTTCATCTATACCTCCTTCTTCCTTTACTTTCCTCCATACATCCTCATTATTCCCTCATTTCTTATGTACTTTACTTTATTTCCATCGTTCTTCCTACTTACTTCCTGCCTGTCTCATCCTATTTTTTTCCATCCTGCACCTTATTTCTTTTCCTTTCCCTCTTTACAAATTGTTTCTGCATGGTTCCTCCATCTATCCTTCACCTATCCTTCTGTATCCCCTTCTATTCTTCATTTTCCTTCAATATTCACCCCGTATTGCCTGCCCTCTTTCTTTTTCTCTTCCATATAATAAAAACAGGTCATTACCTTACTGTCCCTCGTTCCTAACAGTGTTTACATCCATTCCACTGTTACAGTTGCTGTAGTTAATAATGCAGAAGCAGCTTCAGGGGAGCTGCAGGAACAGTTTTTATTAGACTTTCCTTTCTTCTCATTTCTTCTCTACACTGTAGCAGTCCTGAAATCAACAGTGAATTGATATTATTGTAGATGCTAACATATTAATTACTGTGGTTGATTAAGTTAGTATCTGGTACAAATAATGTACTTTTTATAGATAAAATATGTCACTACTCATTCGTTTGATGATAGAAACACCTAATTGGTTGCTGAATGAAGCAAATAAAAATTTTCCTGATTGTATTTTCTACTCTGTTATTCTGGCTGTCTCCCCAGTCTGGAGACATTTTTGGTTGGTCCTGCTGCTAGCCAGCTACTAGATGCTTTTTAAACTCTCTGATTGAGGACCACACTGAAACTACATCATCAAATAGTCCAACCCCTTCCTGTCTTACTCATTATTCCGCTCTGGCTCACTCTTTACAGATGTTGATTCAGCAGTTATTCTACCGTCCTTAACTTAAGCTTAGCTGCAGAATCTTCACAAACTTTTATCACTTGTTCTCATCAATAGGTGTTCCATGGCAGCACACAGGGGTTCTTGCAAAGTTAGAATTCGTAGGAGAGATCTAGTAGAGCAATCAGTATGTTAAGAGACGGATAATTCCCTCCGGAGGGGGTGGAGACCAAAATTAGAGCTATAGTGAAGTGATTATTTGGTTCTTCATCAGATGACACAACCTTGACTCGAAATAATCACTCTGCTCTTTTGCTTCTTCCTGAAGAGATACGGATCAGTTTATTACAATTTTATCACGTCAGCATAAACGTTAATGGCATTGTGATGTGTTCAGGTTCAAATAGCTGCTGTGGTCTCACTCAGCCGCCGTCCATCTCTGTGTAATCATGTCCAGTCAACACACCCAGAGGAGAGTCTGTGAGAGCAGTTTTAGCAGCATAACTGTATTATTTACGACCTGCGAGAGTTGAGTCATCATACATACAGGCTTTTAACGTTAAGGTCGATCAACCTCTCTCTTTCCATCTCTACAACACCCCACCTCTCCTCCTCCCGTCTGTTTTCGCTGCGCCCCTTCTCTCCTGCCCACCATCATTCTGTCTGAATTCAACCCGGGGTGTTAATGGTTATGGTGACGTTAAATATTCAACCTCACAGTTGTTCCATAAACACGACCTGAGATCAGGTGGGCAGTGGTTCCAGTTCACGGTGACCAGGATGATAATTAAACACAATGAAAAACAACATGGGTGACATGAGGTTCACTTTATGCCAGCTTTCATGCTGCTTAAAGGTCAGATGGCTGTCATGCCAAATGATCTGATATTTACAAGATCAGATAGAATAGTTTTGTCATTTTAATTATTAATCATGTAGACAGCAGGGAGATGTGAGCTGGGATTACTGGTTTGTGAAACAAAGATCCTGCACACCCCCAATCCAACATGAATGAGTTCAGAACTATGGTCCATTATGTTCCTGTGATGGAACAAAAAATGGACGCATCGCAAAGAGAAATTAAACTCCATACCAGCAGGTGACAGTAGTCTCTATTCAGCAGTCATAATAGGACAGAGCCAGGACTGTGGATATACTAACCGTTGTTACGATAACGCAGCATATAATCTAGTCCATCTCATTTCTGAACTTCTAAATCCTTGTTCTTCTTAAAAATCCTTTTATGTGACGATGAAGCCAAGGATTACTACGTTAGGGATGAAACTTAGTAATGTCATTATATGCCAAATAAAAAAATATTTTAAAGGGAGAATGACCTGATACACTGAGATAGTACTTAACTGTTTATTTATGCACATTTGTGTTTTGAAATAATCAGTAAATCTGGAAAAAACTGCTCAACTTGCCAAAAATCTGACTTGTAGGGCCAACTAATCTACACCTACCCCCTCACTACTTTGTTCGACTGTTGGCCTCGTGAGTCGTGGTGCATATTTATCAGCATCCAGAATCATAAAATCTCTTCTAGGCACAAAACCGTTTGTCATAAAAGAACCACGTTTCTGTGATTAACCAGCTAAATGATGTTGTTTGAAATCTCTAGTTGCAGCCAGTGCGTTGTGTTAATGTTTGCTGCTTCTACCAGTGGACTCTTAAATTGCTGTGACGTAAATATGTGATTTACAGCTGCAGCACTTTGATAAATAGAGTTTTTATTGCGGCAAGAACGCGTTTCCCTCTGACACACACACACACACACACACACACACAGTCGCTAAGGTTAATAGAGTATTTGGACGTGAAGCTCTTCTCTTCATCCTGGTGATGTGTTCCTGTTACTCATGTTGTCAGAGTGTGTGAAGGGTTTGATATCTTCAAGACATGTCTCATGTGTCTGTCTGTCTGTCTGTCTGTCTGTCTGCAGGATTGATAAGTCTACAGTCAGCGCTCTGAGAGCTCGGTGAGTAACACTGACAAAATGTACCACCAATCACATGAAAGACATATCATGTTCACTGTTATCTTTCTTGTCATCCACGACTCACAACAATTTCCTCCTATCATATGGATCTCCACGTTTCACATGTATGACTACAGTGACCAGTATCTGGCTCTAGCTATCACATACACATTACATCACCCATTACCAGCAACAGCTGTCAGAGATGAAGCTCTGGTAGACAGAAAGTCTGGCAATGCAGTGATGTGAAAGGTGGAACACCATTGGAAACCTGCAGCCTGTTAGCTCCCTGTTAATCCCATTGGACCGAAATCGGCTTTCAAATGAGTTAATGTATGGGAGTGAATGGAGCTAAATCATTAAAATGTTCATCTTCATCTACTTATAGACAGAAATTCCAAAAATATTCCTTAGTTTGCGGAAAAATATGGACTCTATGCCAGAAGTAAAGTGAAAACATATCATTTTCCTATTGTTTCTCGAACATGATAATCGAATATTATTAAATTGTATTTTTCTGATTGATCTGTTCTGGATTCATGATTGAAACCTGATGTTCTTCCTTAATGAAATGAGATCAGATAGAATATCTTAAGGAGAACAAGAGGACTTTCATTTTTGGCAGTCAAATAAAGATCTTACTAAAGTAATGGCAAAGATATTCCAGCAGCTATTAATGCTAAGTGGCTATTGCTGCTAGCAGAGAATGGTGCTACCTAGATAATGGTATTTCACTTCAATTGAAACAACAATTGAACAACAAATATAATTTAAAAAGTTGCCCCACTGTGACCCTGTGGGTCAGTGGTGTTTTTTACTGGAGCTGTTGGAGGAAGTTTTATGTGTGATGGTGTGTGATGCGCCTTTTTTGCTGGTGAATTATTAAACTTCACCATACGTATTTTTTTCCTCTTTGTTGGTCGCTCACGTAACATCATGGAACTGTCACACCTTGTTCTTCTGCACTGATAGAATAACAATGACCCACGAGTCCGCCTCATGTACAACAAAGACACAACAGTCCTGTGTTAAAAGGGCTTCAGCGAGTTGTTGGTGTGACGCTGATAAAGGTCAGTGATGTATTTCCTCTAAACCTGACATGATGGGACACAGACCAGGCAGGAACCCGTCAGTACTCATCCAGACTCAAAGACAGACCTGGGATTTTGTATCCATATTCTTAAAAATGATTGAATTTTTGTAGTAATACGAAAACATGGAGGGGCGGGACTTGAATTGGATACTAGGCGTTGTGGAACAATTACGTTCAAACTGGATATATACATTTAAGCTCCCTCTCTTTCTCTTTCTCTCTCTGTCTATTTACTCTTTTCCAACTTTGGAAAAATTGGAAATATGCAAACATATTTCTGCTGGCCCTTAAACATCGCGAAAATATCCCAAATCCAAAAATTTCAATATTTGACCTCAATATGTTGATAATAGAATGGATTATATTGAATTAACTTCAAATAGCAAAAATACTTTTCTTGGCTGCACTGTAATGAAATTACAAAATGAAATGAATGTGATGCAGAAGAGCAGGCCAGTCAGAATCTTGTCACATAATGAACTCGTCTCATTCTTTCTCATTAGTCTGAGAATTGTGTGATGGAGCCGCTGCTAGGATTAATTAGGTAAAACTAATTACTAGATATGGACAGAAGTAATGAACTCTGGCTCTAGAATAGGATAAAATAAAACCGGTTGAGAAAAAAGATTTTAAACCTGCTGCTCATTGTGCAATATGTTTTCCAATTAGGAGCATTAGAGTCACATGACAGTTTAGGTAAATGTACAGCTCTGTAAAGAAAAGTAAATCTAGCAACTGTCCTTCACATCCACAGTGACATCTGAACAATATCTGACTCCCTGAGTGTCAAGCAGTCACACGCTGTCAACTGCAATCTGTAAAAAATAATATGTGCTCATAACACTTGCCAGAAAGAACAGTGTCATTATTTGCAGGGATGTATTGTAAAGAAGGATCATGGGAAGGTGAAGGAAAAGTGTGGAACTAAGATTTGAAAATGAAACAGTTCAGTAGCTGTGCTGATTAAAATTCAAAGAGCTGCATCGATAAAATAAAATACTCCATTTCTATTCCCGCTCTGTCACAACGTAAGGAAATGGTGCAGCGTTATGTTTTCTTATAGAGCACATATTATTTATTTCATTTGTAGTATAATATACACGCACAAGAGGGTGGTAAAGAGTCGAAAGTCTCAATGATTTTAATGGAGACAACAGAAAATACTGTGTTAATGTAAATGTGGAAAACAAAATATGATTGAAGAGTTGTTTTTTATTTTTATTTTAGAAAATAAATATGTCTTTCCTTTTTTATTACTTTAATTGTTACTACACTGCCCCCTAATGGTGCCTGTGTGAACTTGAGCTTCACGTCACATTCTTTATTATTAAACACTGGAGACATGCTGTAGATTTAAACGTAATTTACAAATCGTAACAATCCAGTAATTTACAGACAAGCCAGAACCAATAAAGTGTTATAGCGGTCCAAAAATTCTGTAGTAAATTTACTCCAACTAAAGTTCTTTATAATTTTGTACTTTGTAGACAGAGGAGACCGAATTTAAACTACATTTTACACTTTGTTTTAAGTAATACTTTAGTTTATAGTCTTTTAATTTACTTCAGTTTAATTCTAATTACATTCCTGACTGCATCTTGATAAAAATTGTCAGTGTTTACAGGCGCATCGTTCTTCTCTTCTCTTCTCTTCTCTTCTCTTCTCTTCTCTTCTCTTCTCTTCTCTTCTCTTCTCTTCTCTTCTCTTCTCTTCTCTTCTCTTCTCTTCTTCTCTTCTCTTCTCTTCTCTTCTCTTCTCTTCTCTTCTCTTCTCTTCTCTTCTCTTCTCTTCTCTTCTCTTCTCTTCTCTTCTCTTCTCTTGATTTCCCGTGTTTCCATCTGCCCTGTTCTTCTTCCCTCTTTTCTTTTTTTCCTCCCCAGTATTCCTGTTTTTTTTCCATCTGTCTCTTTTTTGTTCTCTCTCTCCCTGTGTTACTGTTATTTTAATGGTCCCTGGAATTATGAGAGACAAAGAGAGCGAGGATTAAAGAGAGAAAGAAAAGGGGAGAGAGAAACAGAGAAAGGGGGGAGAGAGAGAGAGAGAGAGAGAGAGAGAGAGAGAGAGAGAAAAAGCGAGGGGGAGAGAGAGGTGTTGTGGACTCTGTTTGAGCAAGATGTTCAGTCACCGACAGCAATGCAACGATGCTGCACAACCACTGGTGAGTCTGGCATTTGCTCCATCCTCCGTGTGTGTGTGTGTGTGTGTGTGTGTGTGTGTGTTTGTTTGTTTGTTTGTTTGTGCGTGCGTGCACTGCATTCATTCTTCAATATTACTTGAATTATTTTTTACGTAACATTGGACTTATGTGTATTTTCAGACACTGATCACCATCAGGCTGCATGTTTTTCTTCTCGGTTTTTGTGTTTGCATGTATTATAAACAATCAACAACACAAACAGCTGGTAAACAGCTTGTAAACAGCAGATGCGTCACTCTGAACTGTTTATTTCTGACTCCACCTGATTTTACAGGCAGAAAGTAAAAACACCTGGATAGATAGATAGATAGATAGATAGATAGATAGATAGATAGATAGATAGATAGATAGATAGATAGATAGATAGATAGATAGATAGATAGATAGATAGATAGATAGATAGATAGATAGATAGATAGATAGATAGATAGATAGATAGATAGATAGATAGATAAATAGATAGCAGCGTCTCTGCTTCTCCTGATGCTCTTTATGATTTCCCCACTTTGCCTGTTTATTGCGATGCTGATGGCGTGGACTCAGCCGCCAGCTGGCGAATGCAATTAGCCTCCCAAAAAGAAAAACAGTGACTGCAGACGACATCCCTGCAGGTGGATTTAAAAAAAAAAAAAAGGTCTTCAGGAATCACAGATTTATTCCTTTTCATGCAGAGCAGCGTTCGCCTGAGGTGGTGTGTCATGTGACCATCTAGTAATGACATATCTTGGAATGTTGGAACCTCCACAGTCTCTCTAGCAAGTTTATCCTGAGGGTGGATCTGCATCAGATGGATGGATCATCCTCTGGTGATCAGGTGATCTCTGGTGATCAACTGAAGACATTACATCCAAACTCAAACTCACTCACAGATCGGTTGAAAGTCTCCACTATCAGTCGTTCTCTCAATTCCTAAAGCATCCTACATAAAACAAAAATACAATAAAGAGGTCAAAATGAAGAATTTAATGCTCTTTTTGTAGAAATTTCATTCACCATTATCGACAAAGGAGAGCATCAGTTCCTCACAAGCATCAAAAGTTTGAAAGATTTTCTTAAAGAAATGTCAAATGAATCATGACTCGTGATTCATGTTGTCTTACTGCTAACTGGTTGTTAACACATTAAAAAAAACTGAACCAAGATTGTGAACTTTGTAAATATGCAAAAGATTTAAGAAAAAAAATATTAGCGTTTCAATTCAGTTCAATTCAATTCAATTTAAAAAAATTTATTTGTTCCCAAGGGGCTTTGCCAATATAAGACTGTTAGCCATTCAGATCACTGTGAGCTGAAGCCTCCAGTATTTAGTGTTGTAAAAAGGAGAAAGTCATTTCACTTTCATCTGAGCCCAACTGGAGGTTTTCCAGGTAATTTTCCAACATGTAAATTCATGAAAAATGCATTTTCTTTTCAAACTCTGTCCCATTGGGATCCGAAGGTTCTTCAAAGCTGTTCATTAAAATGTAAATTTAACCCTCAAGTCACTCTCCCAGTCTACAGCAGTTTCACACACTGAAACATTTATCATCAGCTTCATGTTTTAACCATTCAACCACAAATTATTTAGGAGTATTGATCATTTCCCAAATTATTCATCAGCTGTTTAATGAATTCCTATATTCCAGGAGAATGGTTAATCTATTATAGGATTTTACATTAAATCCTGACGTTGGGTAAAAATCTATTCACGATGCTGCTATAAGTGGGAACAGACAGTATTTCAATATGATAATAATAGATGAGTTTATTTGCTACACACACCAGGAACTCTTATACTGGAACTATTTTTCCGGTCTTGTCCCCAGATAATTCCTGCGGTGCTGACAACCTGTTAGGTTTCTTGCTCTTTCCATCTGTGGCGACAGAACTCCAGAGGTGTGTTGCATTGTGGGAAAAGCCTAGAGGAATGCTGAACATCAGCATATCGCGTTAACGTCAATATGGATTTGTTGATGTGATCGGCCGTGACACGCAGCTGTCACCAGAGATAACGACCCAGCTGAGATTCTGGTCAAATGTGAAAGTGGATTTATTTAAAATGGAAGCTTCACATGGAGCCGGATCACAGGATCACAGCCCCGACAGCGTGACCTTTCCTCTCTCTGCAGTTTCTGTGTCTCCTTCCTCTCCGCTCTTGTCCTCTTCTTGTATTTCAATGACCTTTCTGTTCATTTCTGGAGCTCTAAACTCTCCCTCAGGACTCAGAGTCATTTTGGTAAGAATGAATGAATGAGATAAACTACATTCGGGAAACATTAAAAATTCACTAACAATGCACAGTTTACAGATATAAAAATATTTATTTCAGCAGTATTTTTGAACTGATTTAGTTTTGGTTTGGTGGATGATTTTCGCTGACATTCTCTTAAGAATGAAATATAAGAGAAGCATGAAAACCTCAAAGTCTGATCTAATGACCTAATGAAACAGGTCAATGAGTTACTTTACATTGAAACTAATTAATAAAAGGAGAATTTAGACAATTTATAACTACATAAAAGAGCCACATTCCTGATATTTCTGTAGTATTCCTCTAATTTTCCTCTAATCACGTACTGTTTTGGTCCTCATTCTTGCCCTTCCTCCTGTGTGTCCTTTATGAATCCAAATTAATTTAACCAAACTGACATTTCCTCTGAAAAGAGATAAAACTGGAGCTGCCAGAGGGCCGGGGGCCATGCGGGGAAGAGGGTGACCTTGTGTGTGGGGCCAGACTAGGCGGTCAGAGAGAGACACGTGGGAAAAAAGACAGAGTGTAACGGCAAACTTGTGGGTTTACATATTATTTCATTTATTTGATCATGTTTTACTATAATTGAATAAATTCCTTAAGATTCTTTGGAGAAACATCACATCAGTATCAGTAATTACATTATTAATGTCTACAATAGAAGCTGGATTTAGCTTCAGATGGCAAAAATGTGTCATTCAATCTGTAATTAACTGTAATTTACATTTTTTAACCATCTTATCTTTTCCATCCTTTTGCTTTTGGGTTTTGGACTCTTTGGTTTTCGTTTCCCTCTCATCTGTGCTGTCATTCACGCGTTATTCCTCCTCTAACCTGAAGATCCATTACTGTTCATCATTCCTCATTCATCCGACGCTCTGACACCTCAGGTGGAGTTCTGACATCTTTAATTAAAACCACCGGTGTTTGATAATGAAACTTTCACCTCCCCGTCACACACAGAAGAAGCTGAACGTCGTTCATCTCAGCAGGAAATGAAGATCAACTCAGGTCTTCACTATTTAGAGGTGTTTTAATTTAGAGAGAAGCCAGCTGTTCCTTCGGTTCCAAAAATATCCTCTCTACTCAACGTTTCTTTCACGTTTTGATGTTTGTTTGAGGCGCCAAATTTGTGATGTCAACATCGTGTTGGAGTGAATGAATGAGCGTCCAAGTCAGAAGTTTCAGTCAGGAGTTGGTGGCAGAGCTAAAAGCCTTTTTTAGTTGTTTGATTGTTCACGTTTCCTCCTGAAGCACCTCAGCTGAGCCATCGCATGCTGAGTTTTTATTTTAGTCAGTTTTTGATTTATTTTGATCACCGTCTCCTTATAAGGTCTGCTTTACTTTTCATTTCCTGTTCTGGTTACACCTTTGTGATGCCTCCAGTTGTTCCTCTGTGTATTTAGACTCTATGCTTCCTCCTCTGTTTTCCAGTTCGTCTTCATACTTTGCATCAACCCTTTCAGCCTTTCTGTTCTTGGATCGCTCTTATTTCCTTGATCCAACCGGTTTGTTGACTTTGGATTTTTATTACCTGCTCCTCGTTGGATTATGTTACATGCTGGACTGCATTAAGACTCTTTTCTTTTTGTTCGAGACTTATCAAACTATCTACATCTTACTCGTCATAAGACAAGTTATTTCTACAGAATCAAGGCTGAAGGAAAGCATCGACTTTGGACTGATGTTAGTCTCCTCTCTGCTGAAGTTTCTCTTCTACTGAGCAGCGTTTAACCTGAGAGTTCAAACGTGTGTTTGATTTCCTTCCACCCCGGAATCTGAATAGTTTCTCCATGACTTGATGATTATTCTTGCTTTTTTTTTTTGTATTTGCAGCAAACAGGAACTCCTGACGATCCCCAATGTTCCCGTCACAGACTGTCCCCCATCTCCCCCACGCACTGCACCCCCCACCATGAAGGTATCACACACAATAATGATGTGGTATGAATTGTAAATGACTGTGGATTGTCTTTGGAGTTATTAATACGGATCCTGATTTAAAGTTTTCTTTCATGCTGTCCAGATAAATTGAACATTACGTTCATTTCCAGCTGCCAGTGATGCTCTTCTCTTCCTGCACAGATGTTTCAAATTAAAAGTCTTGCTGCATCGTTAACATTCGTCTCTCTGTTTCCAGTCGGCTCATTTTTTTGACACGATGGATAAGATGGAGGTAAGAATTTCATAGTTTTTACATGCTGAAATATGGAAGCTGCAGTGTGTGTGTGTATGTGTGTGTGTGTGTGTGTATCTGTGTGTGTGTGTGTGTTAGTTTGTTTGTGTGAATAGTAAAAGAACAGCTGGGAAATATTGATTTTATAGCCATGGTGAAGTTTCTCCTCTTCTACAAACTAAAATAGCTGAATTCATGTAATATTCATCAAGCTGTAAATCAGTGATATTGTTACCATGGGAGCGAAATAATTAAACATCACATTCAAACTCTTCCTTTCAAACTTAAAATGTCAGCCTGGCTTAATTATTTGTCTCTGCCAAGGAGGTCATGTTTACTCCAGCGTCCATCCATCAACTTAACCGCCTTCTGTCAGGACACAAATAAATAGCATGAGAGGTTTGCATTCATTTAATAAATTCGTTGTCATTAAAGCTAATAATTGTCCACAATGGCTGAAGTAGAAAAGCACTCAGCGGTCGACGTTTTAGCGTCGTGTTGAACGTCAGAACAAGCTGTTTGTCACAGACGTTCTTAATGCTTCTTCTCTTCCTGACGCCGATGCAGCAGGTACCAGAAGCTGCCGAGATGAAGACAATCCCTCCGAGGCAGAAGGCACGTCTGTCCATCTGTCTGCCCTCATGTCAGCCCCTCATAGTTGTGATTGCTTCATTTCATCTGTTTGTTTGTTTGCTTGTTTTGGGGGTTTTTTTTCTCCAAACTGAAGGACATGCAGCTCTCTGGTGTGTTTGAAGGGTTTTATCTTTTAATCGCTGGTCACTATAGATGTCTGAGTTTTCACCATTTGTAGAAAGACAGGAGAAAACGAGCTAAGAGCTATCCGGTGGCTTTTTGACAGGGTGGCCTGTGCTGTGCAGGGTGGTCGCTCTTAAAAATAAAAAAGTTTTTAAAAAAAAATAGTCGAGCTGCCCTCTGACACTCCAGCAGAGAAATGGGACGTGGCACCATAAAGGTGACACTACTAGAAACGTCTTTTCACGTCAGGAGTATCTGTGCATGGAAGGCCCTCACATTTCACACTCATTTATTAGTTTCTACATGTGTGTGCATAAACATGGTGGTATCACATTTTCACTGCCATCTGTTTCTCATGATGTTGCTGCTGGATTGTGATTCGTTGATCACAATCATTGATTGGTTTGATCTCGTCTCCATCCTCCACCCGTATCTGCTCTGTGTGTTATCGTCTATTTTACAGCTGCTGTCTTTCTCTTTCAGGACGACTACATTCCTTATCCGAGGATTCAGGAGGTGAGACTCAACCCCGCCCCACATTAAACCGCTTCACCCATTTCCATTGCATTGTGGGATGTACGGTTTTGATGTGTGTGTGATGCAGGTGTTGGAGAGGGGCGGGCCATACCCTCAGGTGATCCTACCTGAATTTGGAGGCTACTGGATCGAGGATCCAGAAGTTCCTCCTCCTCTCGCTACTCCACCCATCTCCGTGGAGGTCAAGGAGGAAGACAAGGGAGAATTGGGAGGAAGTCAGGAGGAAGGTAGACCCCCAGTGGATTATGGGTATCGGCTGGAGGAGATCAGCGAGGCGGCGCGGGCGTACAGGAAGCACTTTCTGGGCAGGGTGAGGGTTTTCCACCAGGTCTAACAAAAATACTGTACAAATCTACACAGGTAGAAGTATTGCAAAAGTATTCAGAGAAAATAGTCAAAGCGGAAAGTATTTTTATGAGTCTCTGTCTCTCTCTTTTATTTTCTCTCTCTTTCAGGAGCATTTAAACTTCTCTTGCTCGTCCAGCAGTTTGGGAAATCTGTTGCTGTCAGTTAGGCACGAAGACGAGAAGGACCAGGAGACCCTCCATGTTATTATCAGGTGCACACACACACACACACACACACACACTGGTCTCAGATAGAGGCCAACAGCTGTCGGGTTCTGGACCAGCTTCAGGTCCTGAGGTTTGTCTCTTCTGTCCCTTCAGGTCTCGGTTGAAAAGCATCTACCACAGATTGTCGCTGACGGAGCTGCCTGACATCCCCAGTGTCCCAGAGTTAGCCAAGGTACTGGCCATACATGAGCCAACTGGGTTACTTCCAGTTTGCTGTCATCAGTTCCTCCAGTTCTGAGCTGGGAAATGTCTCTAACCAGACCCAACCTCAAAATCCTGCACTTATTTCCTGTCACACAGGTCTAGTGTGTGCTAGCATGTATCAGTTGGAAACTCGCTGCAGTCTCTGTGGTGCAACTCATGTAGACGTCTTGCTATCCTAGCAGTGCTAGCCTGGCGCTAACATCTTATTATCTGTGAAATTCTTCTCCTGAAGCTGCTGTGTGATGAAGCAGCCGGTCTGCGCTTCAGTCCGGTCCTCTACCCGAAGGTGAGCTCAGAGAACTCGAACACAACCTCAGAGGACAGAAGAAGAAGAAATCACGCTGGACTAACGTTATTCCGTCCGTCTGTCTCTCTCTCTCTGCCTGTCTGTCTGCCATCAGGCGTCGCAGCTGATCGTGAACTACGACGAGCACGAGGTCAACAACACCTTTAAGTTTGGAGTCATTTACCAGAGATTTGGACAGGTGGCTCCTCTTTCAGATCCTATGAAGTAATCGCTTAATGAAGTGTTTATACTGTCCTAGTGTGACGAGGCGTTCACATGTCCTCCAGGTGTCTGAGGAGGAGCTGTTCAGGAACAGCGAGGAGACACTGGCGTTCACAGAGTTCCTACAGCTGCTGGGAGACACGGTGGAGCTGCAGGACTTCAAAGGGTGAGAGCGTGAAGCATTAAAACCGGTTTCATCTGATGTTATTAGAGGTACAGAAAGGACTGAGATCAGATAAATGGAGCCATCTGTCATGACAAAGAAGAAACTGTCCCTCTCCTTGTGTCCAGGTTTCGGGGGGGTCTGGATGTGTCCCACGGTCAGACGGGTTCTCAGTCCGTCTACACCATCCACCGACAGCAGGAAATCATGTTCCATGTGTCCACCAAGCTGCCCTTCACTGAGGGAGACACACAGCAGGTGACGCCACGTTAGCATGATGGGATTTTGCAGCGGCGTGTGATGTGATGATGGCGTGACGTCACAGTTTGTCTTCCAGCTTCAGAGGAAACGCCACATAGGAAATGATATTGTGGCAGTGGTGTTCCAGGAAGAAGCCACACCATTTGTCCCGGACATGATCGCGTCCAACTTCCTGCACGCCTTCATCATGGTGCAGGTGGAGGAGCCCTGCTCGGACAGCACCTCCTACAAGGTAATGGCAGAATGTTTTCCCATTTTTCTTACTTTATTTATGTTGTTTTAGTTTGAAGAAGTCAGCGGTACAGTTGTCCAGTGGGGTGTGAGAACTGATCAATAATTTATTTTGTGCTTACTGATGAAAAAAAGGCTAAAACACAAGACATGAGATGACCTTATCTGTTTTTATCCCTGACCAGAGTAACCAATTTGATTGACAGGTGTCGGTGACAGCCCGGGAAGACGTACCCCCGTTTGGCCCACCCCTCCCAAATCCAGCTGTTTTCAGAAAGGTGAGAGGAAGAGGAGGTCTGACTCAGCTTCTAGACAAATACGTGTTTTGAAGATACGTTTGAACCTGGTGTCCTTCATGTGTTCAGGGTCCAGAGTTCAGAGAGTTTCTTCTAACCAAACTCATCAATGCAGAGCTGGCGAGTTACAAGAGCGACCGCTTCGCCCGCCTGGAGGTAAAAACACCACAGACCAGACCTGGTCTGAGGCAAACAAAGGTCAAAAGATGACAATAGTACAATTTATTTCTTTATTTATTTATAATCTATCAAATCAATGTCACAAACATCAAAATGCACACAAAACAACAGTAATAATAAATATTATTAATATAGAGCTTCACAAGAAAAAAATTTGAAATATAAACATTGCTAAAATTTATAGGGCTCTGTCAAAATGATAAAAAAAACAACATTAAATGAATGAACAGCATTAAAATCAGTTAAAAAGACAAAAGGAGCAAATTTTACACTGAGTAAAATGTGTTGATAACGGTAATGTTGCAGCAAAGATTTATAAGAAACATTAATTTAAACATTAAAAATATGAGTTAAACAGTGTGAAGTAAAACATTCATTACGTCCCTCTGCTATGTGGAGGTATAAAGAAGCATGAAACGGAAAAATTCAAGTCATTGAAACTTGTAATGCAGTTCATTAATTGAGTAAATATAGTAGTTTGTGGCGTTCCACAGGGCTCAGAGTTAGGCCTCATGTTGTTTTCTATCTACATGCTATGTCTACATGTGTGTTCTGTAGGAGCGAACCCGGGCCGCCCTGTTGGACACCCTCCACGATGAGCTGCAGAGGCGATCCCAAAGCATGCTGGGACTGACGTCTAGTCTGGAGGAGGATGGGCGTGCTGAGAATGGACACGCCCACGGAGGTCTGTTAGAGTCCATCAAGGTGTGTGGTTCTTTTCAGCTTCACTTCAAGATTACTTTAATTAAATATCCTTCCAACTCCGTACGAAAAAGACCTGGAACTCCTCATGTAATACTTTCAGAGGGCAATGCGAGGACGAAGTGTTTCCATGGAGACCATGTCAAGGGGTGGAGCTGGTCTGCCCACCAGTCTGAGTGGGGGGGGCTTAGCACACATCAGCGCTGAGGTGAGCAGACATCAGTGGTCCCTGAGGAGGGTCTTTTAATAATAAACTTTATTAAAGTCTATTATTAAACCTCGATGTTGTTCTCCGACTGTCTTCCATGTTTTCAGTGTAACGTCAAATCACCAGTGAAGAGGCGTTCGGGGCTTTTTCCTCGGCTGCTGAGCGTCGACAGCCAAACTGAGAAACACAACCAGAAAAGGTAATATTTAAATTTTTCTTCAGACGCTGCTGCTAAAACCGGTTTTTGAGGCGTCAACACATTAAACGCTGGTCAGTCTCCCCAGTGAGCAGAGGAGTTTCGACAGCTGCCATCCCACACTAGAGGTGAGGCCGGAGCTGCCGTCCAATCCCAGCTCTCCAGAGGCGGGACATCGGGACAGGTGATTTGTGACTTCCTGTTGTTTGTTCTTTACTCTAATTTCCTGCATTTACTCTCTGTAGTTTTATTAGACACATTTTATGACAAAGAAGGTATAAAAAATTAAAAATTAAACAAATCAGGAACCTGGATGTCATTATAAATCAATATATCATTTAACCAAATCAGGACTGCACTCAATAAAATCTGGATCACCATCAGATCTGGATTATCTCTATAATTTGTAGATTTCAACAATGTGAATGTGTTTTTTTAACATCACAACAGTTTAATGGGTTCTTCTCCAGAGTGCATGCCTCCAGCAGGTTTTGTGGGATCATGCTAATCCTGGATTAGCATTTGCATCCTGATCCAGATTCACACCACAAACTTATTCACACGTTTTGTTCTTAACAAGCAGGATTCACATGAAGAAGGAGAGCAGCAAGATTTCCAGATCGACGTCCAGCACCTGCAGCTTCAGCATCCCTGCAGACGACACACACCTGGTGAGGAAGACCTCAGCTGACCTTGACAGAATGCATTTTAACATCACCGCTAATCTGTCCTGTGTTTGCCTCTCATGTCGCCCAGGCTGCATCGGCGGAAGGACAAAATACAAGTCCACTCATCATCTGTCGCAGCCCCACAGGTTCACAAACTCTTTTCTTACTAATCCCAAATTGAATTCACGTATTTTTATTTATATTTCCGTTTCTTGTCCTTTTAGAGCTGAAGAGTAAAAACTCTCCCAGATCCAACCTCAAGTTTCGTTTTGACAGGTTGAGCCACTCAGCTTCAGTAAGTCCTGCATCATGAATGATGTCCAGCATCAGGACCGCTCATGTTTGAAGATCATCGTGAATCAGGGGTGGATATTTTTTTACTTAGATAAAGTGAAGGGCCACCATTTAGGCGTCGGCGTCCAGTCAGCACCCCTGTTGGAGGTGAAGGTGTTTTGTGATCTTTCTTGTTATTTTCTCACCCATCTCTTCTCTCCTTCTGCAGCAGGGCCACTAATCTGTGGGGCATCGCGGGAGGTGCGTTTGTGTTTTCTGTCATTAGTGACATTAAATGAATGAATGCATGAATGATCTTTGTTCTCCGTCGTCTCTCAATTTCAATTCAGACTAACATCGGCCTCCAAGGATTTACAAGAGGAGGAGGAAGAGGAGGACATTCAGACACTGATGAAGATTTTTTTTTTTTAGAACACTCCTACTTCACTGAGCCTGAGACAGATTCATTCACATCGTTCCGTCGCTCCAACGGTGTCAACAGACTCATCTCCGGCGTCTCCAACATGTGTCTGAACTCCTCTTCTCGTGTCTCAGGTTGTACCTCCTCGCCTCCGCCCCTCCCACCTGACAAGCAAAGGGGGATGGGGGGTGGAGGCGATGGGCTTTGTGTCAGATGAGCGTAAGGGCAGAGATTTCATTACACTCGTCTTTAGTATACAACTTATGAATGCAAAGGAAATAACATACCCATAATCCCTAGCTGTTCTGTTGGCCCCTCCCCTTTTTGTCACCTGAACATCAGTAAAGATTGAGACCCGCCCCATCGCTCCTCCCTCTACGACATGTACTCCATCCATCCATTTCATCCATCATGACGCCACAATCAGTAGCGCGAAGCCCAAACTGTCTGTTTTGACTTGGTCAAACTTTATTGACACAAGACCAGAGACAAAAAATGTGACACATATTCATAATATTTATACATATTTGTATGCAAAAGGGGGTCAAAATCCCTCACTGGCTTCCCGACACCTCCGGGCTTCACCTCCACCCTAAAATCCTAAGAGATAATACATAAACTTTAAATAGGAACACATTCATATCAGCGTCCCAGTCCTCCTTTAGCTCCACCCACTTTTGATGTCATAAGGTCCGCTTCTGCACGTCTGATAGGCTGCTCTTTAGCTCTCTGTGCTCTCATTGGTCTGCATCTTTTCCAGGCGGGATTTAGCTCATGCTTTCATTTCTTTTAAAAAGTTGTAATCAATATCTTCTGAATTCATCCAGATCTCTCTAGGCTTTTGCAAATTAAGATTGTACCGAAAAAACCTTTACGATTTAAAACAAACCCCTGAATTGTTTCAGGGGAAAAAACACTTCATGTTAAGTTCCATCTTTATGGGGGAGAGAGGGTAATCCTGAAATTTAGTTTTTGGGTGAACTCTTCCTTTAGGGCTTATGCTAGGATGTTCTGAAAACTGTGACACCCTAATCAATTATTCATACCGTCCCTACCATTTTAATGTTAAGCTCTGCTGAGGCAATATTTGCAATAATCATTCTTACTCAGATGGAAAATAAAGAAAGGATCTGTCCATAAATTCATTTCTACACCACGTTTGCAGTGAATCTTCCTCTTCGTTTTTGCTCTGGATCTGACAGAATGTACATTAATTTATTCATTTTTATGTGTCTGTACATTTGTTTCATCACACTGTGTCAAACACGTTCAATAATGGAGATTTTTAAAAAAAGATGTTTACATGAACATCATAGGTGTTAAAGGTTGATGTCAGCAACTGTAAACCTGCAAAAACAAGCTTCACTGCCGTCTGATGCAAAAAAAAAAAAAGACAGTAAACGTGTTTATTTGCACTAAAATGACACAAAGCTCTGTGGATGTTAGATATGAACATAAATGTGTACAGTTGAAGCAGAACACTGAATATAAACTCGTCTGTTATCGTCTCGATTGCACTGAAAGCACAAAATCTGTTCCTCCTCCTCCAGGTTTGACTGCAGGTGTAAATCTCTTCTGGGCTGAGATTTTTTTGAAAAGTGAGGGTAAATAATTTATTTTGAAAAGGCACGATAAGGAGGAACTGGCATAAATACAAAGATGTCACTGTGAGTCTGTTTTTTGTTTTATTTTTTTTGTTCCACGTCGTGATGTAAACCTGAGATTACTGTGATGAGGACGTAAAAATATGATGTCATAAGGCTTCTGCATTTTTCTACATTGATTTTTGGGTTTCATTCCTAACAAAATGTTAATTTTCTGCACTAATAAATTCAAAGTAACCATTTATGAAATGAGAAAAGTCAACATTTTGAGGCATCAAATTAATAAAATTCAAAATGAGAACTTTTTAGTTTCATTTGAGTGCAGCTTTTTGATAATTAGTGTTAACTTTGGTGTGGTTTTACAACATGAGGTAAATTCTTCTTTACTGGATAATGTATTGATCCATTTATTATTTAAATAGTTCAGTTGTCATGTTTACATGTAAGGAACCACAAACAGTTGCAGAATCTTTTCCACCAACATTCTTTAACACAGATCAACTGCCAATCTGTCTCGTTACTGAAAGGAACCTTCTTCAACAAGTCATCTTTAAATAAAAAAATATATATATCAAGATTTAGATTTAAGGGGATGGTGAGGATTCAAACCCACTTACTGATGAATAATTTCTTCTTCTCTAACAAGATAAGTCTCCTATTCAAGTGACTCTCTGAGAATCAGAGAGAAACTGACCTGACACGATGGCAGAAAGACGGCTCCACAAGTCAGCTGATCTTTTACTAACTTTATTCATGTTGTTTCGTTGCTACACAAGACACATCAGGCTGCGTTCACATCACCCGGATGAAGGGACTCTATTCCGATTTTTCGCCTTGATGTGATGAAAACGCAATCATTTTGAGAGATGACCTAAAAACAGACTGTAGTACAGATTGATGAACAAAAACTGATGCAGATCAACTGATGTCAGTCTGTTTCCAATATTGTCTCGGGGGTTTCATCATTTTTTTTTTTTTGATAAAAAGTGCGAGCCACCACTTTAATAACGATGAGTGGTGGCAGCGTCACCAACAGGTACTACATGGTCCCTGGAAGATTTATTTAAAAACAAAAACATATGTGATCCACACAGACAGGAAGTGTTTCCGTCCACAAAGCAGTCTGATGAACAACACACACACACACACACACACACACAGATGGTGTTGAAAACAAACATCCCCACATTCAGAACACCAGGCCTGGAGGGAAAATAGCGTCTATTATTACTCCCGTCTTTTTTTCTTGTCTGTTCCTCAAGAAAAAAACAAAAAAATAAAAATAAAAACACATCAACTGAACAGCTTTGGATCTAAATTCAAAGAACTGATCACCAGCCGATATGACTGGGGTGCAACTCTCGTGTTCGTCTCCTCCACAACAACACAGGAATGATTTATTGATCTGCAGAACAGCTGTTTACGAGGAGATACCAATGAGTTACCGATGAGATTTCAGGGATTCCTTTGACACTCGGTTACATTCTGACAGGATCACAAAGCTGGGAATTACTCTCGCTGTTAAATATTAGCACAGATATTAAATATTTAGGAGTGTGGATGGTTGAGGACGGTGGACACACACGTGTATGAGTCCAGATGCAGTTTTCTCCAGGAGAACGTTAACACTGACTTCAGATCCGTTTATGCTCGGCGTACAAATGGATACGGATGGAGTCTGCATTCGTTCTGCCAACATTCTAACGGACACGGTAACAGAGGCGACACCGCCGGATGTCTGGACAGCAGGTTCGCCATAAGCAAGATACAACAATCCATGAACAAGATGAAGAAAACGTTGTTGGCTCTTCACTGCCCTCTTGTGGATGCATCAATGCTTACATGACAGATTGTACAAGTGGGCGCCGAAGACTCCGTCTGAAAAGGGCGTCTCTATTCACGTCTGCAGAGGGAGTCGAAAGATTCAAAAGACTTGAAGAAGTACCACCATTTATGTTTTTTTTAAAGCAGGGATCGAGCTCAGACCCATGAACATCCCTCCAGACTCAGCAGGGAGTCCAGGCCGCTGGAGGAGGAGGATAACTGTGGTGATTGATGCTGATGGGGGCTGACATTGTTTACTAATGTTTATGTGGCTGTTGTGGGGCTGATAATTAATGAAAGTGTCACATCACAAAAAAAATCACCAAAGATAATTTACCGATGAACACGGTGGTGCCTTTTGAAATCTTTTGAGTGGTAAGGAGTAACAAGTCAACTTTTAACCGACTGCATGATGCATGAAGTCACGTCTTAAGGGGCCCTTTGACCTCCATGCACCTGGTGGGTCTGAAGTCTACCACAGTCCTGCGAGCACATAATATAAAAAAGAAAACCCAGCCAAGGGCTTCGATCTGCTCGGACGTTGTCTGTTATTCAGTTTCAGGCGTCCGAGTCGCTGCTTTCGCGACTGATCTCGATCTGCAGTGATGGTAGGCTGTCCAGCCGGCTCTTCTTCATCTTGTGGGTCAGACGCTCCTGCTTCTTTTTGATCATGGCGCCCCACACCTTCTGCAGCGCCATGTCGTCTTCCTCCTCCGCTTCCTCTCCCTCTCCTCTAACACCTTTTCCCCTCTTGCCACCATTCTGCCGTGAAGAGATGCCCGAAGAGCTGGCGCTGGATCTGCGCTCGTGTCCTCCGGCGCTTTCGTCCTTGGCGGAACCCAATCTGCTCCACAGGCCGCCTGCAGATAGGAAGTCAGGTGACGGGGTTAAAAACAGATAATAACTAGGGCTGTCAGTTTAACGCGTTAATAGGATGAATTAATTACGCTGCAAATTAATGCCCTATAAAAATTAACGCAATTAATCGCGAGTGGTAAGTCAATGCGCAAGCATTTTAAATTTGGCCCATTGAGTGACCCGTAGGCTGCAGTGGTACATCACTTCGTACCTGCGCCACTAGTCAAAAGCAGGGTGACTGACATCAGAGATGGACGCGACACAGGAGAGCGAGGCAAGCCCACTCGGATCTTTGGCCGGAAAGTTTATTTATAAAAAGAACAAAGATGGGACTATCAACAAAAACGCAGTGATTTGTACCTTTTGTAAAAGAAAATTTTCATATCACTGAAGCAGCTCCAGCCTAACGTATCATTTAAATGCAAAATATGTCAGGGACACAGAGTTGTCTGTTGTCAGTTCCTGTAATGTTAGCTTACCCTTTTAAAGGAAATGCCTGTTGCAGTGCTTCTGAACCTGGGTTCGATCGAGTCGGTCTCAGGGGTTAGGCGGAGACGGAGGTCAAGACAAAACGTTTCGGGTGTTTTTGCCGAACATACACGAATCACTGTGTACGTTTGACACATTGTGTCAATTCGTGATGACACGCCCCCCTTAGCCATCACTGGCTGCAGGTGATCACGTGACGCTACATCGATTAGCCTACCTGTGCTACAGGGGATTTTGCGCACTCGGTAGTCGATTTATGCCTGTCATGATGGGACGTCATCTGATTGCTTTCTTAATATTTTAATTCATAGTAACTATGTTGAGCAAAAAAAGAAAGTGGTCGGACGAATATGAATTTACATGTACTGTATAACGGAACGTGATGGGAGTCAGCGTTCTGCAAAGGTGACATTAATGCACAATTAATTAAATACACCAGTAAAAATTTTATGTAACTGTATTTGTATTGCATTTTTGAGAAATGCACCTGGCTTAATTGGTTTGCTGATGTGCTTGGCCTTTTTTCTTTTGAATTTCATTTATAAAGCACACTAAACCAATAAAAATGTGGATTTCAAATCTTGTCTTCTTGGTGTATTCTATTGATTAGTCATGCACTACAATTTTGTAAAGTCCTAGAATTCAAATTCTTTATTTGGGGGCCTTTAGCAGGTATGAGATTAAAATGCGATTAATTAGATTAATTAATTACAAATCCTGTAATTGATTAGATTAATTTTTTTAATCGCCTGACAGCACTAATAATAACATTACAGCTAAAAAGTTTTTGGATCAATCTGTACTTTTTAGGGTTCACTGCTTCATTTTGTCTGGCACCTAAAACATCCACAAAGTCAAATATTAACCAGGTGATTTCCACTGAGATCAAAGATCTTTTTCCAATCTCTAACTTCCATTTTCTCAAAGACAAGGACAAATAGATTAACTTTGTATGTGAAAACAATGACAGGTCTCAAGCACAAAAACACATCCAGTTAAAGTTAGAATGCAGAACATGATGGTATGGGGGCCACAGCTAATAACCTACATCAGTGCATCGTGGGACACCATATCCAGCACATAAAGACAACGACCAGAATCATTTGAGTACTATACACCTCTGCAGACAACAGCACCCAAAAGTGTTGTTGCACCTTTTTCTGTTCCAGTCAAAAAAAAAGCAAGACTTGTCTTGTAGTAAAATCCTAATGAGAGTTTGTTTGCTCTGTTTAATTTGTTGTTCTCAGACAGTGCTGAAATCACAGAAGAACATCTAGTTTGAATTATCCTGTCCAAGATTATTTATATAAATAATCATAGTGGACCTGGTATAGAACCTTGAGGGATGCCTTTTTCGCATCAATTTTGACATAAATTACAAAACACATGAAGGAAAAACCTTGTGATGTAAATACAGTCAGGGGGGTTAAGCCTAAAAGCAGAGTGCGAAGTGAGGAAGATGAGAACATACTTGTCTTTCTGTCTTTGGATGAACTGGGGAAGACGCCTCTGTTGTCTTTGCTGACCACGCCTAACCTGCGGTGCACATCTGTGGTTGGTTCCCTGGCTGGAGGCGCGCCTCTGGTGGAATCAGGGGAAGGAGAACGTCTTCTGTCTGGAGAGAAGCGTCTTTTTCCCAAACGCTGCCGGACATCTACAGACAAGAGTCAATGAACGTTGAGTTTCTTATAGAAGCGGCAAAGATACTGACACAGGATCGAATCGAACTGTGTACCCGTCTTTCTGCTGGTGTCCACCGGAGGGAGCTGTCTCTGCTGGGACAGTCCTTGTCTCTTCTCCTCCAGCAGCTGTCGAACGTCCGTCACCTTGGTGGGTGACGGCGATTTGGTCCTGCTCTGTGACGCCGAGACGCCGATCCTGTTCCTGCTCATGGGAAGAATAAAGCAACCATGTTAACGGAACACATTAACTGACATTAACGCCTGAGTTGAGACTTTATAAGGAATATCTCCCTATCAGAGTCAACGTCTGACCGGATGCTCTTCAGGTGGGTGTCCAGCTCGTCGGCGTACATCGTCATCTTCTTGCTCTTCTTCGGTGATGGCGTAGAGATCATCTTCAGCTCCAGGTCGTAGTCCATCTCATCCGATTCCGACCAAGGAGACGGAGAACGCTCTTTCCGGCTGCGGAGCCCCTGTCCAAGCGAGCGTGAGCCGCCACTCCTTTCATTTCGCTCTTTGTACTCCACCACCCTGTCGTCCGAGTCCATGTCCTCATCGCCATCTTCGTTCTCATCCTCCTCTTCCTCCTCCTCCTCTTTGATGGGCTCTTCGGGCAGGTTGACTAAGTCAGCTGAGGGCAGAGAAAAGAATGGCCACATTGTCAAAGCTGCTGGCTGAGCATTGGCTGCTTGATGTTCGTCTCAGCAGCTTTTTAAAGCATCAGGAGAACTTCTTGACCTGCTGTCTTGCTTTTACCTGAATGGCGGTGTGTGTATGGAGGGGTGTGTCCCATGCTGTCTCCAATCAGAGGCTTCTTACTCTTGATGACATCTCTCTGGATGCGTCGGTTGTGATATCTTCTCTTCCTGAAGAGAAGGAACAAAAAATCTGTAATGACCATAAACTAAGTAAACTAATAAGTAAGTCCCGCTCTGACAGACGGGAACAGTCTGACGCTCACCAGGAGTTGCTGAGGATTCCCTTCATGCCTCCATAGTTTGGGTTTCCATATTTCATGTAGTATCGGCTGCGACGAGCAGCACCCAACTCCTTTTTATCATCTGCAGACGAAAACACAACACAAATGAAGTTCACCAGAAACACTGGAGGTGAAGTCATTCTATACCTCGATGGTATATTTAAATTAGAAGGAAACCCAACAAAACACTATACTGCACCAATAAAGATTATACTAAACTTTAAATGATTACGAGGATTTAAAGAGGAAATCTTTAAATTGCTTTTTAAAATTGGTGGGTGCAGAAATCTTATGTTTTAATGTAATTTTGAGTTATTCAAATAAAATTGTCTTGATGAGGTCAGTTTAAAATGTATTTGACTTAATTTATTTCAATTAATTAATTCAATTTAATAAATAGTTAATTAATCACCCCAAATTAAATGACTCTTAAATAGTTCTCTTAGGAGTAAGTTTCAGAACTTATCTGGGTCACATGACCACTGTCCTCAGTAACTGTGGTTTCATCTGTAGCTTTGTCCTTCAAAAAACCCCTGTAGAGGTTGTGTGTGTGTGTGTGTGTGTGTGTGTGTGTGTGTGTGTGTGTGTGTGTGTGTGTGTGTGTGCTTGCTTCACCATGTGTGGCGAAACGTAGGAACAGTTTGTTTCCTTTGAAGGGTTTGATGGCTGGACGCAGGTCGTTTCTCAGCAGAGACTCTCTCTCCGGCCCCGACAGGTCGTCCATCTGAGAGACATCGATCAGTAATTGAAACGGATCCATAAATACAATCAGTGTGTTGGCGGTATTCGACTGAACTCTACCTGACTGCCCTCTGCCTTTCCTTTCTGCTCCACTTCTCCATCACTGTCTTTCACCTCATTATTCTTCTTTGCTGTTTCTTCCTCTTCCACCTCACCTTCTTCTTCGTCATCCTCATCTGACCTTTGACCTCGACGATCACCTAATTTGTTAAAAAAATTCAGTTTTCCATAAAATTCTTCCAATATGTGCCTTATCATCAAAATGAAAACTATTTTATGTATTACAATTCTACACGTTCACATTTAAGCTCAGGATTTGTTTTTTTTATTGTTTAAAAATTACACTTGTTTTCCTACTTCCTTGTGCTTCTGCTCGTTTTCTGTGCTACGTTCCTGTGATGTTATCTCATTTTCTACAAAACACTGCTTGATGCTTAAAGACCAAACAGATGCCACTGCATTGCACATCACCAGTTGCTAGCGCCTCACACAGACTGACCTTTGCTTTGTTTATCGAGCCGGTCGGATCCCTCTGGCTCCGTGGTAACGGCCTCCGTGTCAGGCATCCGGCTGCTGTTGATGAGAGCTCGGATGCATGTGTTGTCATCAAGCCAAACCACGTTACCTGGGGAAATAAACGGGTAGCGTTCAGACACACAGAAGCGGTACTCACCTGACGCTGAGGCTAAACATCATAGGTAAATTCTTATGTTACACTTCAGAGACGTGCTGGTTGAAATCAGATCAATAACCATGAACTCTGTGACACCAGCATAAAAAAGCCTAAGAGACGGAGAGGTATTTGTAAAAATAAATTCCTTGATAATTTGCTTGTTTTAATTAGAATTGTGTAATCTACAATTTTAATATGTGAACATGTTTAACTTTCAAGTGTAAGTGTGTGTGCGTGTTTTTCACTCACAGGATGTGTCATCAATCCACTCGATGTGTGCTGGAGGATATTCCTTAAAATATCCAAAGACATCCTGTGTGCTCATGTCATCCACACCGGCCACGTGGATCGCCTCCATGCGCAGTTTGGGAATCGCTTGAGCACAGATTCAACAAATGAACAATAAATACAAAAAGGAGGCAGTTAACAATCATTCACTCAGGCGGTTCTTGATCTCTTACCTTTCTTCATGGCGTCTTTATCCAGAAAAACATTCTGCTGACTGCTGCTTTCCTCCCCACAGAAATGGAAACGCCTGGCTCGTTTCTCTTTTCTCTCAATCGCCTCCTGATGAAAACACACAATATAAACACAGATGATCACAGAAAGAATGTGACTGAAAACTACTTAAGAACACACTCGCACCACGCAACAGCTTTACAGAGAGTCTACTGCTTCTGAATTTATAACTGAAAGATTATAAAAATGAAGGTAATCAATGGACGGACAACTTTCGGTATTTATGTACCTTTGAGTTGACATCAATCCCAGTGATAAATGCTCCAGCCTTGTTCTCGTATCGCCGGCTCGTGTCCTGCAAAACAATAATCAGCTTTTGTCATTTGTAGACAAGAATCTTCAAACAAAAATCAGGAATGGAAGACCTTTACTAATATGTCTCCAAAAGTGAGGGATTGAGTTTTTGTACTACTTTTCAAAATCCACATATATCAGAGCCTCATGGTCATTTAAATCTTTTTTTTCATGGCCTAATCCTCCTTAATTCTAAATTAATTTCATAATGTATGTCTGAGTAACATGTGTCAATAATGCTGATGAGTCCTCCGCTGGACTAATAAAAGCACCTTTCTTCCAGCTCACTTTCTGAAATTTGATGGGGAGATGACTGCATGTCATCACGATAACTTCCGTGAGGAAGCTACCAGCAACAAGTAACTGAAATAAACGAGCAGCTGCTTAACAACGATGGTATTAAATCATGCGAGTACGTGTTTAAACTAGTAAGCCTTTAATAGCTAGCTAAGATGCTAACAACTACTTCCCAGAACAAGAGCCGGGAGTAGTAGTTGCTTCACGCCGACACTTAGCGCGGTTCCTCGGTGTCGGGATAACGCCAGTCCCCGGTCTGAGAAGGCCTCGTCCGGAGACTTACCGGCAGCAGCTCCTTGAGGGAACGATTGACTGATACGTCCTCCGTCACCAGCTCTCCATCCTCCACCTCCATCGGTTCGGCTTCGCGGACATCTTTGTCAGACTCGGACTCTGATTCGGAGCGGTCCGACCCGCTGTCTGATTTCACAGACACCCGTAGGCTGCGCACTGCCGCCATGGCGCTAGCTGCGTGTGAACAACGGCCGCTGGTTTTTTTTCCTGTTGTTTCCTTAGCCCGGCAATGGTTCCTGTCGTCTGACTTCTTCATCTATTAGTGGCTGTTCCGTTTCAGAGCGTTAGCGCCCCCTGCTGGAGATTTTGTAGGCAGCCCATGACACTAAGATTCTTCTCCTTTCGGCTTTTCCCTTCAGGGGTCGCCACAGCGAATTAGATGTCTCCATCTAACCCTGTCTTCTCCATCCTCTTCTCTCACACCAACTATCTTCATGTCCTCTTTCACTCCATCCATAAACCTCCTCTTTGGTCTTCCTCTAGGCCTCCTGCCTGGCAGTTCACTACAGATCAAAATGTCATTTGCAAACATCATAGTCCATGGAGATTCCTGTCAGCCTGTCCATCACCATAGCGAACAAGAAGGGGCTCAGAACTGATCCCTGATGCAGTCCCCACCTTCACATTGAACTCCTTTGTCACACCTACAGCACACCTCACCACTGTGGCAAGTACAGAAGAATAAAGCTGATGAGCCACACAATGAAGTTATGAGAAAGAGTAGTTGAAGCCCTTCTTGTTCACTGTGATCTACAAGAGTGGAGAAAGGAGCACAGAGGTAGACTACATCTTGTGTAGATGGTGTAACCTGAAGGAGATAAGTGACTACAAAGTAGTGGTAGGCGAGAGTGTAGCCAAACAGCATAGGATGGTGGTGTGGATGACTCTGGTGATGAGGAAGATGAATATACGCGCACTCTATTTCCTATAATGTTAGCTCATTTCCCAATCTCACGATTAGTTAGGTGTCTTTCTCCAGTTTGCCTGCTAACATTCATTCATCCAGTCTATCACCATAGCGAACAAGAAGGCGATCAGAGCTGATCCCTGATGCAGTCCCACCTCCACCTTGAACTTCTTTGTCACACCTACAGCACACCTCACCACTGTGGCAACGGTGTGTGTGTGTGTGTGTGTAATGTACTGGTACCAATAAATTATGTGCATAAATAATGTTGATTTAAAAAATAAAGAGCTGTTTTTGCACATTTGTGTCCTTACACTCCTGATTTTGACTGCTGGAACTTCCTCCGAGAGTAAACCAAACAAGCTCGTCTAACTTCAACAATGCAGAGTTGGAGCTAAAGTTCATGTTAATAAGACTTAGCAACCATATATATGTATTCTCAAATATAATTTTGAGATTATATTTGAGAATATTTTTCATTATTACAAACAAAAAATATTGGTCTGAGAAAGGTTTTAATTATTTTTCAGATACTATACCATTCTGACTAATTTCTAGAGTGTGCTCTTTATTTCCCTTCGGGGATGACAACATATATAAAATAAATAAATAAATAAAGTAAAATGCGTGAATTATATATAAAACAAGAGTGGAATAACAACAATTCCCCTATGGAGATTATTCAAGTATATTTGTTTTTCTTCTTAATTGAGTTGCATTAATATCCAAAGTTGTTTAAATCAATCCACTGGACTTTAAGAAAGTTCCTTGAAGACTTTTCACCTCTCATTGGAGAAGCTTCTTTAATTCTGGGGGTGGTTGGTGTTGCCTCAACCTTTGACCTCTGTTAGGTGTGGTCAGTGCTATTCATATTTCAACGACTGTCGCAAAGACCCACCTGGCTTCTCAACGATGGTGGTTGGGTGTGCCAGGGAGTGTCAATGGAGTCGTTGAATTGCTAGTTTCACCGAGCCTTTGTATGCTAAAAGTCATTAGCACAAATCTGATTGTATATCGGCAAAGATAAAGTAGCAGACGAACCCCCCCTGTTGAGACACGGCTTCTCTTTGACATGTATGGCTTCTTTCACTCCTCATTCAAACCATCTGTCCTCCCTGTCCACAATCTGAACAATGGCATCTTCCTCCACCTCAGGGAGGTGGAGAAAGACCACCGAATCCTGTCCTGAGGATCTGACTCCAATCAGGTCCTTTCAAAACTCCCCGAAAGAACTACTCAGCAGATTGAATCATGTGAAGTGCCTCATGCTAATGGTAGTGACGTCTGTGAAATTCACAATTTAATGACCCTTTGTATTCTCCCAGGCACTCCTAACGACTGGCATTGAGGAGCCTGACGGGTCTTGATATCGGTTGTTGGAATATGAATAGCACTGACCACACCTAATGAAATGAAATGAAGTGAAATGAAATCAACTTTAATGATCCCCAGAGGGTAATCGTTTTCCCATTGTTTATCCAATTATCTGAATTAAAGCATTGTCCCTGATGAGAGGTGAAACTTCTCCAAGGAACTTTCTTAAAGTCTAGTGGATTGTTCTCTACAACTTTTGATGACCACGACCTGAATGAAAGAGAAACCTACTCAGAAATCTTGCACTAATACCATATTTTCATATGATTTTGAACAGATTACTCTTCATTTTGAGATTATATTTGAGAATATTTCTCATCCTTACTCAGAAAAAGTATTTGTATGAGAAAGGTATTTTTCAGACACTATACCCATCTGAGATACTAGCATCCAGACATTGTGACAGCATCCAGAAAAGAGGTTTTTCACATCAGCATTACTATGAATTTGAGAGGTTCTTGATTCAAATTAAAGACTAAACCTAAAGACTTATGCCACAATTACACTTATGTCATAAAATATATTTGACCTTGATTTGAGAACAATAAAAAATGTCTGTGACAGAAAACATCAGGTTTATTCAATTATTTTTTTTTAAATGAAATGACACACTCAATTCTTAGGAGAAAAGATCCCGTGAGATTTCAACTAATGTGGTAATGCAGAGACAATCCACACTGCAGGTCACGTCCAGGGTCACAAAATGTAAACAGTGCTATAATAATAATAAAAATACAAACATTTAAAGCCCTAAAGAATATGCATTGGCTAAGACGCCATGTTTCGGCCTCATGTTGCATATTGGGAAACATCGTGTAGTATGCCAGTTGTTACGTAATTGTGAACGTCTAATGTTTGAATTTGCTTGGCTTAACAATATGTCACTCATATAATTAAACCAATGAAAATCTAAATCCTCCCCCAAGCGGCCAGTAACTAGCCAATGGAATTTCTCTGACGTCACGCTAGCTATTTTGACTGGATTTCACTCACAATCGCCATCTTGTTGTCGTCGACGGGCAGGGAAGGAAGTATGATCTCTTCCTACTGAGCCATACCACGAAGTCACCGTTATTATTTTAACGATTGACCGTTGAAACAGTTAGCTGTATGAGTACATGGACTGCCTGTTAACCAATGCCTTTGCTAGTGAGAAGGTTGGTGTAGTCTTTCCCTGGTCGATCGACTCAAAGATGGACGACAAAGCGGCGAGGCAAGATGCCTGCCGAGAGTATCAGTCCTCGCTGGAAGACCTGACATTCAACAGCAAGCCGCACATCAACATGCTGACCATTCTGGCCGAGGAAAACCTCAACTTCGCCAAGGATATCGTCGCAATTATTGAAGCGCAAATAAGCAAGGTTTTTATGATCATATAGAATATTTAAACTGTTTTTTAAATGCCGTATGTTGTGTATGTAGTAGCAGGCCCAAACGACGCGTTTTCTGTTAGCTTCTTGCTAAAACATGGCGGCCGGCGTTGGTCCGAACTACGTTAACATTCTGCTGTTGTTACAACTATATTAACAACCATATTAAGCAGTGTGTTGACTCACTTTTTGTGTATTAAAGTAAAACCTCGTTTATCTAGGGAGTATTATTATGTTTGAATAGTTAGTGTCGAAGCACGGTGTCGGCATTGGATTTAGCTTCGCTTCCTGTCGATTAAACATTAGTGAAAATCCACCATAGACAGTGAATTTACGTTATGTCAAGTAAGTCAATAAATAATCACTTAGTGCTGGAATTTTGTATTGGCAGTGAATTACTACACTTATTTTTTGGTCAAGTAAATGTAACACGAATCACTGGACTTGTTGGGATAGGACTTAAGAGATGAAGAGATATTAAATAATACACGAAACTTACTCGTTAAAGTCCAAATTAAATTGGTCAAAAACACTTGATATAACCATGTGATAGTATTTTCGGAATATTCAAAATTTTAAGTATTTTTATCCGATTTCTCGGAGCATGAGCACAAATGTATTTGTTCCTCCCGATCACCCCAACTGTTTCCGGATCCGTCATTAGGAAAATAACATTTCAAAATCAAGTTAAAATAAGTAGTTTGGTGAATTATTTCTCAGTTCACACTCACAGACTTCAGGTTTGATCATGTACATTTTTTAAATAATCTAATTGGTAAATTCTTCTTACATTCAACGTACTAACTCGTTGCGATTTATCTTCAGCGAGCTGCCTTAGTTACGGTGGATTTTGACTTGATACTCGTAACCCCGACTAACATTTGGGCCATTTGTCATTGTCTTCTTGAAATAAGTAGACCACATCCGTTTATTTTAGTTTCAAACAAACGCATTTCAAATAAAGTGCCGGTTAGCTGTTTTAGACACATAGCATGCCCCCTCCCCCCTATTTCAGTCAGCAGTTTCCTCAGTTACTTCTGTTAGTGTTTGCAGTGGCAAACAAAGCTTTAGTCACTTGAAGCCGGATTGGAACAGAACAAATTTCTTTGCATTAATTCTCTAGTGAATTTTTGAATTACTGAAATGTCATTGAATGGTTAACATGTTATAATAAAAAATGTGAAATGTGCTTTTTGTCATTTTTTATTTCCCAGTGTAATTTATTGGTATGACTCTGTTTTACTATTACTGAGCTGAGTTTGACTTGGCTTTATTGGTCTGGTTGCACAATTAGTATTTAATCAAGTGACGCTGCACAGGGACAGTAGACTTTAGGTGAATGCGTACACAATACTTGTTCTGTTTCCTTATGGGTTGTCTGAAGGTTTTAACAACTAATGCGAGAAAAACTAAGGGGAAGAAGTTTGCAGAGTAAAATTGAGGTCATGGAGTGACTGAGAAAATTTCACTGAATCGCTTTGGTAATGTACAAAGAGAGGTTTAAGGAAAAAACCCTCTTTGGAGGTAAAAATGCTCCCAAGGACTGGACACACTTTTTACCTTAAGGACCCGTTTCTACCAGGATGGCAAAGAAGAATCTTTTTTACTCAGATCCCGTTTTGCAGACTCAAAATTGACTGACCGTTACAGAAGATTTTCTGCTTATTCTGGTTTGGAAGAATCATGAACCATCGTGCGCTTTTGAAGAGCCTCTTAATTTTTTTTGCCCCAGAATGAAGGATATTACTTGGACTATTTTCCCGTCTCAGAAGATTCGAAAACTTAGGTTTTTTCTGACTTTACCGGTGACTTATCCACATTCTTAAATCCAAATTCACACTGGGTGGTGAAGGGAAGGACATTTGGCCCATTAATCCTATGTTATGTTATAATTTGAGTATTTGATCTGAAATGTTGCATTTAACCCCTGTTGTTTTCTAAACTTGTCGAGTTCTCTATTGCTCCAGGCCCCATCAACCGAGAAGCTTCCAGTTTTGTACTTAGTGGATTCCATAGTGAAGAATGTTGGAGGAGAATACCTTGCAGTGTTTGCTAAAAACCTAATCACTTCATTTATATGTGTCTTTGAAAAGGTACAGTTCTCTTTGCTGCTGTTAAGCATTGTAAAAATATCAGCACTAAAGTCTTTTGCAGCTCACTTTACTTCCCTCCTGTTGTGTTGCTTGCTTTTTATGTGCCATCTCCTGCACTTTGCTACTGTGGACTCAATGCCATAATGTAATCCTGCTAATAAAAATTTTAATTAATGTTTTTACAATTGCTTTTACAGTAAAAGTGTTAAAATCTTGTTCTTAGTCATCATGCCCACACATGTTAACGTGCTCTATTAGCCTTTGCTGTCATGCTGCTGAAATGTTCTAGGTTTCCATTAGTAGCCATGGACCAAGACATGTGTTCTGTTTCTAGGTGGATGAAAACACTAGAAAGAGTCTGTTCAAGTTACGATCGACATGGGACGACGTCTTTCCCCTGAAGAAATTGTATGCACTGGATGTTCGGGTTAATTCTGTGGACCCGGCCTGGCCAATCAAGCCACTACCTCCTACTGTCAACTCCAGCATTCATGTCAACCCCAAGTTTTTGAAACAGGTGCGTATGAGCTGAAAACACCATAAACTTATAAACTAAAGTAGAACTGTGCTTCTGCAAACCCGAAGTCTACATATTTTAACAGTTTTACGTATGTTGTCTTGAGTTACACAATCACTGCAGTAAGGTTACTGGTGCATCTGAAACGTGAATATTAGAAGATCGTTCAGGCGTGGGGTAAATTATGTTTGTTCTGGAGAATATAAGTAGTAATGTATGACAACAATGACGGGCACGTCAAAGGCTTGTGGTTCCTCCAGAGGGCTGTGCTGTTGTGCCCATTTTTTTTCTACTTTGCACTGACTGAATCTGTGGAAACCTGCAGACGAAGTGTATTGTCACTAATCTTCCATTCATCTTCTGAACCGTTTTATCGACTGATGATTAAATTAAAACAGACTTAGTTGCTTAAGTGCTGGAAGAACATTTTTCATCTTGAGGGGAAACAATTCTCACATTTCTCACACTAGAAAATTAAAGAGCAATGACTGCTGTCAACAGTTTGAATGAAGATGATGGTGTGGGCCTAGGTCGAGGGACGTTTGTATTTTATCGTCCTCTGATCTCACATGAACTCGTTGTGTCTGCAGTCTGAGGAGGTTTCCTCTCCGCCTCCCATCCCATCCCCACAGCCTGCAGCTCCAGCTCAGGCTGCAACTCCTGCTCCAGCTGCAACTCCTGCTTCAGCTCCAGCTGCAGCTCCTGCACCCCAGCCAACCCCCCCTGTCAGCCAGTACAGCCTGACCCAAGAGCAGCTGATCCGTCAGCAGCTGCTGGCCAAACAAAAGCAGCTCCTGGAGCTTCAGCAGAAGAAGATCGAACTGGAATTGGAGCAGACAAAGGCTCAGCTGGTAGGTCAAATTAAGGGGCTCTGGTTCAAGTTACTGGATCTGGATCGCTCTTTCGTTTTTGGGTTTGAGGGGGAGCAGATTGGGCTTTGTCGGTGTCTGGGTTTGACAGTTGTGTTAAATAATGAAGTGCTTTCAGGCCAAGTGCCAGAAGTTGAAGGAGACTCTGCTACGAGTCTATTAGTTGTGTACATAAATGAACTAATAATAATAAAGTGCATGTATTGCACTCAGTCACGTTTCCCTACACTGAAAGAAGTTCCAGCTAATTCTGGGCATTCTTTTGCTTGAAAATGAGTTCTGTGTGGATTGTGATGAAGGATGAACATTTCAGTTCTGTGCTACACCAGTGGTTTGTCCCGTTTCCTTTTAAATTTAGCCAAAATTCTGAATCTGCCATATTATAATCACTGCCGCCTCATCATGTTGATAAAATCTTAGATGTAGTTAATCGTAAGTATTTTTTAACAGAGGGAAAATCTAGCTCTTGATAAACAGTCGAACTTAACAGTTCTGAATATTTATGGGTGAAGTCTGAATCAATTTCTCACCAAACTTAATTTATTTGTCTTTATTTCTACAGTTAGGAAGTATATATTTCATCTGCATCATTCACATGTTAAAAATATTTTCTATGAATTCAATAAAAACAGGAACAATTGTTTAATGTCTCAACAGGTTGGTGGGTTTGTGTTACCAACACCAACTCCGGTGTCCAGTCCGGCCACGCAGAGCGTAACCCCTAAGCCGGTTTGCCAACCCGCTCCAGTGGTCCGACCCTGGGTCCCTCCTCAGACGCAGCCGGACCCCAAACTGTCCACAAGGGACCCTCGTCTAAACCGCAACGGGCCCCCAGCTGTGTCCCAATCCAAAGAACAACTCGTTGGGAAGAAAGCTGACACAACCACAACAGGAAGTCCTGCCCCTACGCCTGAGAAACCTGCCCGGCCAGACAAGGTCAAGCCCCCGAGAAAGGAGGTGCTGGAGGAGAAGCCCAAGTCTAAGTCTCCTTCTCCGATGACCAAAGGCGTCCAGAATAAGAGCAAACAGCCAGAGCCGGAGATCCAGAAGCCAGCGGACACAAAGAAAGACCCCAGGCTAAGGAAACGCACGCAGGACAAGCCTGGGGAGTCCAAGGATGAGGAGATAAAGGAGAAGAAGAGGTCCATGGACAAGGAGAAGAAAGAGAAAGAGGAGGCAAGCCAGGGAGGAGACCCTCAGAGGTCATCCAAGGGGGGGAAGCTGGTGAACGGCTCCGTGACCAAACACAGTCGTGAGGATCCTGTAGATCGGTCAGGAGGCAATGCCCGAACTCACGCCAGGAAACGCACCCGCTCAAGATCCAGATCGCGTTCCCCTGCTGGGTCCCCCAAGAGGAAGGACAGGCGATCCCCCAAGAGCAGAACCAGGAGCACCTCCTTGTCCCCATCAGACTCCCATAAAGCCAGCAAACCTAGAAGGGTCCGCACAGACGAGCCAGAGCACAGCAAGCCCGGCCGAGACGACCGGCCTGCGGCCAAAAAGAACCAGTCGGAAAGCCGGAGGTCGAAGAGACCGGCAGAGGACCGGCGCTCCGAATCCAGAGACTCTCCACGGAACCACGATGGAGGCAACAAGGAGTCGAAGGATGCTCCTCACCGCTGGAGAAGTGGCTGGGAGGAGAACAAACAGTGAGTTTATCAGTTCAACAATATTCTTCTGTCTGATCTCCTCTGATGGTTGTTTGTTGATACGACAGTTCAGTGTAGCTTTTAATGAGGGTGTGTCTCTGTTTGTGGCGCAAACACAAACAGTTAAACAGTTTAATCTTAGATCTGTTGTGTTTTTAGTCTGAAGCCCCCTGAGGACAGTCATGCGAAGCCTGGACCCCCCCGACACAAACCTCACAACACCCCGACTCGCCCTTCTACCCCCCGGACCCCAAAGCACCGCCTCAGTGTGGACGCCAACCTGCAGATACCTGAAGCCCTCAACTCCGCCTCCAAGAAGGACCTGCTTCGGAGGGTATGTCACACACACACACACACACACACACACACACACACACACACACACACCCAAGTACAAAACCAAATATTCAAAACGGGCTTTTCTCTGATTCTGTAGGCCAGTAAGCGTCTGGAGAGTGGGGAGATTTCTGAGGAGGACTTCCTGAACATGGCCCACAAGATCAAACATTTCTTCCAGTATCAGGAGGAGAAGCAGCATCACTCTGAGAACTGGGACGACTCAGGCAAGTTTCCCAAGAAACTGCTGACCGCGCAGGCCTCCGGACAGCCCCGCCCTCTCGGCAGCCTGGACGCAGCAGAGCTGTCGTACTACGAGCACAAGTCTAAGCTGAGGAAGACTCAGGTCAACCACCGAGTCACTGGAGAGGAGTGGGAGGGTGAGGCCAACGCGGAGAACGAGGAGGCTGGGCAGGCAGAAAAGATGGGAAGCAACCGGAGTGGCGGACACCTTCCATCGCACAAGTATAGCCGGACGTCCCGAGATAGGCCAGGTGAGCTGAGAGGAATCTTTATGCATGACAAAAACTAAGGTTTGAACAAGCAAATTGCTTTCATTTTGGCTGTTTACGGTTGTGTCTTTAATTCTGTGGTTGATGGCTCACTCAGGTGAAAGGAGGAGTAAAGACCGCGAGGAGCAGCAGCCGCCTCACGGCCCGATGATCGAGGACTACAACCACGGCAAAGAATTCCTCTCTCTAAAATCAATGCCCAGCCTTCGCTTCAGGAGACGTGTCGACCCCAGAGATTCCAGTAAGTCTGCAGCTTCCAACTTCTTCATAGAATGGATTCTGTTGAAACTGATGTGTGAAATTATCAGATATCAACAGATGGAACTTGATCCCTAAAGGTGGATAAGCCCTCAACTGTTTGAGAAATTATTAGAGCAGCTCAAATTAGGCCATAAATGGAATACCGTGGTTTAGTCCAAATTACTAATCAATATAGAAAAACAAAGAATTTGCAGTTCTATCTCCAATAAATTAGTTGGAAATTCTTCATTAACAAATCACGTTTCAGACTCCAGTAACCCATGTCTGGTCCATTGAGAAAAACTGAAATCTTCAAATGGTTTGCACACGATCCTCAGAAGACTACAAACTTTACGATCAGGATAAAGTTTTGATCTTCCAGTACCTAAGAGAAAACTTTGGTCTACCTACAAAATTAAGATCCCTTTAGACTTTTCCAAAGGAGATCAATCAGAAATTCCCAAGGGAGGTGACATCATGGAGGGTGAAAGTTGTAATACTTTTCCGCTCTGCAAAAAATGATGTCCAGACTAGACTCAGCTCTTAAAAATTTTGAAGATGATCACACTTTGTATATAATAAGGAACGACAGAAAAAAAAGGGAGGTTTCAGTCTCACAAGAGGACGTGCAGACAGCAGCCATTAGGGACAAGTTCCTGAATAAATATGAATATGAATGTGTTATGGAGAGAATTACATTCAAACTAAGGAACCAAACTGACATTTGTGAAGATAACGTGGGAAAACGGCTCCGCTGCGTGTCAATTTTAAGACCTGATTTCATTTGATTGACAAAATAAAGATAAAACTTTCAATAGGAACTTTATGTATTACATTTTTTCCCTCCAAGAAACATGCATGGAGCAAAATATTATCATCTTAATCCTTATTCAGACGGTATCGCTGTTTGTTGCTTTGAAGTTTTCGTATTTTTCAGTGCAGCACTTAAAAAGCGGAGGGACGGGCTTTAAAGCTCGGGGTTTAACTCTTTAATCTGTTTCCAGACGATCGGGAGTGGACCTCTCCGCTCATGGAGCGTTATGACGGGCGGGAGGAGAAGAAGAGCGGATACGCTGCAAAGCGGAGGTACGGCCCTCCTGCAGATTCCCGACACTCAGACCCTCGAAGGCCAGAGGCACCCCCATCTTCTGGCACGGTGGTCTACAGGAACTGTCCTAGCCCTGCTGGTCTGGACCCATCGGGCCCCAGGTTTGAGCGCGAGCGCCTGTCCCCTCTGCACCAGAGGGAGTCCGCTGAGGGGAGCCCGATACCACGCTTTGAGAGCCCCAATAGCGAGCACTCTGACGATGGACCCCTCAACATGGATGTACTTCCTTCCCACCCGCATCCTCATCCCCCTAAATCCATCCTCAAAGGGCCGGCACGAGGACCTCTGTCATCCGTCCGACAGCACAGCAACTCCCCAGGACACACGCCGCCTCATGATGGGGGGCATCACGGCTCCCACATCGGCCCCTCTAGACCACATCCCCCGGGGTGGTATGACGTTGCGGGGCCCGGTCACTACGATGACGCGTCGCGGTTTGACGTGCCTCACCCCCAGGGGCCCAGCAGGTTTGACGGTGGCGGACCGCCTCATCACGGCATGCCAGAAAGGTGTGACGGCCCCCACATGCCTCGCGGTCCATTAAGAGGTGGTGATGGTATGGGCCGGTTTGACCCTCAGGGTCTGGGGAGGTTTGATGGCCCCCTCGGCCAGCAGCCCCCAGTAAGGTTTGAGGGACCGGGGCCCGGACCGGGCCACTTTGAGCATTTCAGCAACATGACCTCCGGTCCTGACTCTGGACCACTGGGCTTCCAGCAGCAAGGCCCCCTGTGCTTCGACGGCCCTCCAAACCAAATGGGCCCATTGAGGTTCGAAGGGCCCGGTCCAATCCACTACGACGGGCCCCTCCAGGCAGGACCCAGGTTTGACTCGCCCCATCAGGGCGGGCCCCAGCTCTACGAGCCCGCCCCTGGCCAGCAGGTCCCAATCAGGTTCGCCGCGCAGCACAACCTGCAGAACCCCATGAGGCCGATGGCCCCACACATCTATGAGAATCCCTTACCCTCCCAGCAGAACTTCAACATGGCCCCCCAGCCTTTCCCAGAGCCCATGAACCCTCAGTTCCCCACCGGACCGATGGCGTTCCCAGCTCAGTCAAACCTGCAACAGATGGGAAACTTTAACATACAGCCAGCACAACCCTTCAACCAGCAGGGCCCCGCCCCCTTCTACACCCCCACTGTGGGCATGCAGCAACCGGTGAGTGACGCGCTGTTGAAGGCTATTACGTTTGGTTTGTGCCTCAGCTGATCCGTTACAAACTACGAGGTTCTCTTCTTCAGGATCTCACATCTTTCAAACATCATGTATGAACTCGTTTGTTGTTTTTAAATGTTTTCTTGTTGTTTTTAGGTAAACATGATGAACCTCAACCAGTCCTTCCTGTCTCAGAACTCGGTGCCTTTCAGTCAGAGTAAGATCCTTCTTCCTCGTCCTGTCTGTTGCTGCCTGATGTTCAGAGCTTATAGTCAGCTGAGCGCAGTGTTTCTGACTGAGTTTTATGATCAACAGGTCAACAGGTCGTCCCTCCAGAAAACCACTTTGGTCAGGTGGACGTCAACGACCTGCTCTCAAAACTGATATCCAACGGCATCATCGCACCCTCGCAGCCTGACGCGGCGCTGACCTCCGGCACCGGTCAGTGGACTCTGTGATTTTTATCCGTTTCTCTCATTTGAGCTGTTAGTCATTAAAATTGTTTCTAAAACTTGTGTTTACCTTCCAGAAACCTCTACTGCGGCTCCGACGGCTTCACCAGCAGTGGAGGAGGATGATGAGGAGGAGGTGGAGGTAGAGGAAGACCTTCCCGACCTCACCAGCTTCACCATCGATGACATGAAACAGTGAGTCCGACTCCAGGTTTGAAGCTGAAATGCCGTTGCTCCAGTTTGAAAATGTTGTGACACATCCTGTCTGTGTTGTCTCCTGTCCTCAGGCGCTACGAGAGCGTGGTGACCAAACTGTACTCGGGGAATCAGTGCTGCCTGTGCAGCATGAGGTTCACCACCTCTCAGACCGACATGTACGCCGACCACCTGGACTGGCACTTCAGGCAGAACCACGCCGGGAAGGTCGCCAGCAAGAAAGTCACACACCGTCGCTGGTACTACGGCCTCAGGGTGAGAACACACACACACCGTACGCTCTTCCTGTTGAACTGTCTTAGAAAGGAAGCACCTGTAACAATGAGTAAGTACGGTTTGTGCGTTTGTCAGGATTGGATCGAGTTTGAGGAGATTGCCGACCTGGAAGATCGAGCCAAGAGCCAGTTCTTTGAGAAGGAGAACGAGGAGGAGGAGCAGAAGAACCAGGCGGCTGCTAAAGAGAAGGAGTTCCAAAGTGTTAAAGCCGCCAAGGACCAAGTGGGAGAGGTGAGACGTCAGACTTATGTTCGTCAGGAATTGCTTTAACTCTCCAAGTTCCAATGAAACCCAACCGAATGAACAGAAATGACACCATTTCTTGTTTCTCTTGTAGCTATGTGAAATTTGCCAGGAGCCATTTGAGACCTACTGGGTGGAGGAGGAGGAGGACTGGTTCTTGAAGAACGCCGTCAGGGTCGATGACAAGGTACGACTGGACACACCAGCGCCAGAATGCACTCAAACTTGCTATTCCTTCCTAAATACTTGCATTGAATTTAAACTGAGTTTGTTTTCCTTCCACAGAACTTCCATCCTGCCTGCTTTGAAGATTATAAAAATGTAAGAATTGAAATAATTGATCCCAAAAAAAAAATGTAAATGATCTTTGAACTTTCCACCGTGTGACCCTTTGCCGTCTGCCTCCTCAGTCAACCTACATCGACGCCACACCGTCGCCCAACAAGTTGCTCACCGATCATCCGCTGAGCGCCTTCGTAAAGGAGGAAGCAGAAGAGGAAAGCACTTCCTGTTCTGTCGATGATGCTGCTGCCGCTGCAGAAGTCAAACAGGAAGTAGAGCCTCAGACTGTCGAGCTTCCCGACGTGAAAAAAGAGGAAAAAGACGATTTATCTGATGTGCAATTGGATCAGAAAGTGTAACGCTGCTGCTGCCTCATCCTCATCTTTACTTTTCAAGAGGGGGCGTGTTTTTTATCACGCAGAGGATGAAACTTCAGCGACTTGAAGTTAAATACATTTTCGTATTTGGATCAAGCGCGACCATTTACGGTCTTTTGTGAGTCAAATTGAAACTGAACAGAAATGTTTATTTAAAAAAATGAAATGCTTTTGTTCCCTTTGGGTAAAAGATGTAAAAGATTTAATTTATAAATTAAAGTATTTTTGGTATCTCTGGCGTAACAGTGATTGAGTCTAATGACTGGTTTGCTGCCTGTTAGTCTGTAAATACCTGAATTGATTATTGATCGCTAGTTGCAGGTGTTGGCTTGTTTCTGGCTGCGTTTAAGGTAAGCATCATTTGATCGGATGACTGAAGACTCACCCGCTTACCAGGAAGCGTTTCTTCAGAGGACAAGGATTTTTCTTTTTCGTTGGTCTCGACTTGATCTTCAATAAAAAGAGTCTGAAACTTCTTTTGTGTTTGTGTGAACAGTGATTGGTTTTTGACTTTGATTAATTGTCATTTAGGTTTCAAAACTAAAAAATAAAGGTTCATTGGAATTAAAGTTTTGGTTCCGTTGTGTTAATTTCATGTGAATGAATGAATGTGACTGTTTTGAAGCATGCTTCCCTCCGGAAAAAAAATTAGGCAATGTATAAAATTACATTTAAAAAATTAATGTTAACAGATTTAGATTTAATGCAAAACAAGTAAACAGTTTCATTTGCATTTCCAATGACAATGTGTTGAATAAAAAGCATTTGATATTTTATCAAATCACCAAACTTATTTAATAAAGCATCTCTTCTTCACAGATTATTAATGTCTGAGGCACTTGTTTGAATACTTCCAATATTTACATATATATTCAATCAAGTTCACCCCAGAAGAAATTCAGACCCTTCACTAAAACTAAAGTAGAAATAACAATTTGAAGAACTATTGGTCGATACTCAACTCCATGAAGCCGAAGACTTCAGCATTTTAGTTCTTGTTCGGTTGATGTTACTAAAATAATCTAAAAATCTAACAAAAATATGTTAGCTTTAATCAAATACAGAAGTACATAGAACACTGTACTTCATATACAGCGATTAAAAAAATGTTCGAACACAAGGTGATTGAAAGAATCTCAATTGAGTTGCTTAGAATTTAAAATCGTAACACTTCTAGTTGCAGCACATTTTAAAATGATGTTGAGCCACGTCAGTGCTTAGTTCTGGAACTGCTTTGTGTAGAGGAGGAATTTGTGATGCGGACCCATCACCTCCACAGCCGGTAAACTCCCAGAGCGATGGCCAGGCAGCAGAACACCGACGCTGGAAAGGAAGAAATATGTGGAATTAAGTCTTTGATACCAAGCCCTGCCTCTCAACATTGTTTGGCCAATGAGCTGTTCTCATCGACTTTAACATCCAGCTGATTGATGAAGAAGTTTACCTGCCAGGTATCGTATGGTCTCCAGTTTCAGAGACTCCAGGACAGTTTTAAGCGAAGCCACCTGCAGGTCCATCTTCTTGTTGATTTCCATGTTGTCAAGTTCAAGGTCAGTTTTCTGATGATGTCATCAATTAAACAGCCAATCACTAATCTGAATGGTGACACTAACTTGACACAGCCAGTGTCAAAGGGCAGAGTGAAGCACTGTGTATACTGTAGTGTTACAGTCTGTTACCTTCTGATGAAACTCAGTGCTGGCCTCCATCATCTTCTTCTCCTGCTCAGTGAACTGATAGAAACACAAAACCAGCAGAAACGAGCAGTTCAGGGGCTATCGGATATTTTCGGGATGATTTAGATTGTTCCTCAGATGATCCAAAATCAAAGTGCTGAAATTTAAGAATTTCTTTAATTTCATTCGTTACCTAATACTGATTCAGGTGTGATTAAAAATGTTTTCCTTTGCATCATTCGCTCCTTTGCTGAGGACGTTATTCTTCTTACCCTCACCCTCGGACATTACGACCACAACCGAACCTTTAAATTTATCACATGCAGCACCCTGATAATGTCAACAGAGATCAGTCGTGCTCAGACAAACACACCATGTCAGACATCCTGCTGCTCTCCAGGTTGATGTCCAGTTTGGTTTCTGCTCGGACCCTCTCACACTCCTCCTGAACGAGAACATCCACAGATGCGTAGTTATGTAATGCATGTTTCCATAGAAACTAGACTCGGTCATCACTTTATATTACAACGGTATGTCTAATAACAATACATATCATTCTCACCTGTAGTCTATTCTTCAGCTGCTCCAACTCTCGCTTCATTTTCTGAGGGAAAATAAAGAGTTAGAAAAGTTCACACATCCAGGAAATTATAGAAGAGCCTTGATTTCAGTAAAAGTATCAGTGAAGTACACATATCAAGCCGGCCGGCATATTCAACCTTTTTTTATGAATGAACTCTAGTATTATCTATTTAATGGAGGGCAGCTCATATGGGTCCGTGAACATTTTCTCCACTGGGAGGGCAACTGTAAAAAGTATGACATCATTTTGCTTCAATTTAAATTAAGAACAAATTACCAATGAGATAAAGATATTAAAGCCAACCACAGCTGAGATTTAGTAAGGAGCAGGAACGTTAAGTACCGTGTTTTCAGACCGAAGGTTGGCAAACTCGCTTTTCTCCAGGATCACCATGTCCTTCCTGATGGAGTCCAGATGAGCCATGATCTGCTGCAACGCGATTTCCTAGCAGACAAAACCCGACACTCACCAGGTAAAACAAGAACTTTATTAAAGTGCTGCTGCTGGACTAGTTAAATAAAGACTTTATCTGTAAACTGCATATTGTCTGAAGTCAGAAAGAAAATGTAAAGTAGTGTTTTACTTGGTGGGCTTTGGTCACCAGGTCTTTATAGACAATGTCCATGTTGGCTGTTGTCAGAGTGACCAGAGCAGAAACGATCAGCTCCGCCTGACTCTTCTCAAAACCTGTACAAAGTAAAAGCATCACTCACTCAGAGACCAGGAATCAAAGCGTGTACATGCCAAAACCATGTGACAGGGTATCTTTATTTTGCAGAATTAACTTCGTTTTGAGATGCTATGAAAAGAAAAATAGGTTCTATGTAAGACGGACAAGGTTTAAATAATTTATGAATTATTTATTTTCCCACCGCTGCTCTCCAGCTCTATCACCATAGCGTGGGAGTCGAAGGTAAGTTTTCGCTGCTCCAGAGGCTTTAATTCAACCTTCCTGAGGTCAAAGGTCACCACAGGGGCTGTCACATGTAAGTCTATCAGAAAGAGACACACAAGTTAAACCTGAGAGGGGTGATTTCTTTTTTATTGATGGACTGATTCCACTCTCATATTTGTTTAATACGACTCCAAAATTAAGATCAGGTTTCCTTGGCTACCAGAAACATATTAGGATCTCTATAACTCACTAACATGTTCTAGCTTCATATTATTTCTATAACCTTTGGATGTTTTTGAGTTAACCATCTCCCTGGCAGGGTACTGGGTACCTCCTGGAACTCTGCTGGTTGCCCAGCAACCACTAATGACCAGTAAATAACACCATAGTCTTCACACATATCATGTCATTTAACAAATTAATGTATTTTGATGCTGATATCTTTGTATTTTTAATCAATTTATATGATCGGTGTGACAAGATATTACGTTACTGCTGTATATATTACCTGTAAAAAAGATATCCCAATACTACACAGAAAAGGTCTATGCTTACGCTTCCGCAACACCATTACCCAGCAGGCATTGCGATTGAACAACAGCACAGACTGTCCTCTCTCTCACCTCTACACATCCCGACCCACCGCAAGTTACAGCGCCGCAGCAGCGCGTTCATCATCATGTTTTAAAAGGTTGAAATAAAACTGACTGAAGCACTAAAACACCGAGACAGACTCAAAACGAGTACGCAAACCCGTTGGCACCTCGAGAACACAGGCAAAGACTTAACTGACAGGACAGGAAATGACAAACTGCGTGAAGTGGAAAGCGCAAGTCGTCACGATGCTGCATTCAGAACTATGGGAAAGTGAAGGACTGAAATGTTGTTGAAATAAGTCGGCGTTCATTTTTGCATTTCTTTGGGAATGTTAAAACAAGCGTACTACGTGTTGGTGTTTAAAAAAGCCCAATCCTTTATTGAATACGTCCACATATTTATTTAGTACCACTGATGGAAATTTGTTTTGTTCAAATGCATTTTTTTCTCTTGAAATGTATTGCTAGAATATGAATTAATCGACCAATATTTAATCTTACTTTTATACTATTGGCAAAAACGTAAACAAAGTCTCGAACTCACATTGTTAAAGTACGAGTAATCTACCATTGAACCGTTCAAATAATACTGTAAATAGATATAAACCACCCATTACAAAATTTAATCCAAATCTGTCAGCAACTTTAATGGTTATTTTGTGGACAAACAAGCAGGCGTGTTTCGTAAATCCGTAATAGACCCGGAACGCAACGTTAATGCCGGATATGTCAATAAAGTTTTGTTTTACAAAGTCAACAACGTCACCGTCATGGCGGCGCCCGTGGTGGACAGTTGGAGCTGGTTTCCAGCGTTAGCACTTGGGGTTTCCTTTCTGAAATGTCTCTTTATCAACGCCTAGTGAGTGAAAATAAGTTTTTGTAGAGTTAGCATGTTTATCAGCGTAGCTTCGGGATGGTAGTTTTATCTGGTACGCGATCATTTGGAAGCTGTAGCCTGACGCCTGTTAGCATATAGCTAACAAACTCATAGCTTCAAGCCACGGTACATTACTTTAAAGTAAAACGTAATATTATGCTGATTATTTATGCATCAGTCTAAGAGTAATTGGCAGGAACTATGCTCCTTTGTGTTTATTAATAAAAGAAATTACAAGGTTTTATCGATAGAACCTAACTTTTACTTGACGGTTATTACCCTAACGATTTGTTCAGCTAAATGGCCACACGATGGCGCTGTTATTCAATAACAGTTTGTCATATAAAGCAGTTTCATCAATCTTAAGGTTAGTTATTGGTTTTACATTTATAATGCTGCGTTTACTTTCTTATGTGCTGGCGTCATACACGTCTCAAAACCGACTGTCCGATAGTTGACACATCTTAGGCATTAATATAATGCAGTAAGTAGAAGTGTGACCTTTAAATATCATTTGCACACAAAGGGATTTAAAAAACCACACACGTTTGCACTAGTTTGTCTTATGAAAATAACTTGGGAATAACATATGATCAAACTGGGCCATAAATTTGTGTGTTTTCCATCATTTGTGTCATTTTTTTTTTGCTGATAAATGAGTCTTGATTAATGTGTGCTATGCTTGATGGGACTTGATGTCTGTAATGAGCTTTTATTCATCACCTGTCTGTCAGTCATTCCACTGATTTTGAGGTGCACAGGAACTGGTTGGCCATCACGTACAATTTGCCGCTATCCAGGTGGTACCATGAGGTCAGTATGATGAATGAGCCTCTGTGCTGCTGAGCAGCCCTGCAGAATCAGAATTCTTTATTAATTCACTAGAGGAAAACTGCCAGTTTAGTACAACAATGTTATTTTTCTTAGCTAATATATCTAATCTGTTTTGCTGTAGAACACATCAGAGTGGACTCTGGATTACCCTCCTCTGTTTGCCTGGTTCGAGTTTGGTCTGTCCCATGTGGCTCAGCACTTTGACAGAAACATGCTGGTGCTGGAGAACCTGAACTATGCCAGCCCTTCCACTGTCATCTTCCAGAGGCTGTCCGTCATTTTCACTGATGCAATGTTTATCTTTGCAACCAGAGAGTGAGTTTTTTTGTAAAAGTTTTTTGTAAACATTCCGAAGTGAATAGGATCTGAAAGTTCTCGATTCAACCTGTGGGAGACAGCCACAAATCTTTAAAATAAAAATGAAGGTGTTTGTGCTCCTCGTCCTCTGTTGGTACCTCCTTTAATCCCTCTCAAAGTTTCACACAGAAATATAAGACAATGACCTGCTGTATTCAAGGAACAACAAAAGAAAACCAGAAGCATGTGATGTTAATTCCAGTTGCTCAATCCTGACTGGCTCTGTGCTCCTCCAGGTGCTGCAAGTGTGTTCAGACACAGAAAGGCTCTTCTGATGTTTTGAACCGTCCGTCTTTCGTCCTGGCTGTCCTGCTGCTGTGGAACTTTGGCCTCCTCATCGTCGACCGTATCCTTGATCTTTAAAATGATCAAACCTGTCTCAAGAGACAGATGAGTTTTTCGTCAATATCAGTTCTGGGCTACAGCCAGATAACAGCCTTTTTACAAACACTTCACAAATGAATTTCCAAAAGTTCCAAAGGCAGATTGAGGACTCACTCAAAAGTTCTGATGAGAGCAATTTGAAGTTTGAGTTGATGTTGGTTTCTAAGACACAATTCATTTTATAAATTCATGGCATTTCTAAGTACTTCTGACATTCCACAGGACCTTCTATTTTTTCACCCTAAAGAAACCTGGTGGGGATTGTTGACAGAAATTAATTTATTTTCTTTGATTTCATGCACTCAATATTTATTTAAATTGATGAGTGGCAGGAATGATTATGATCAGATGTCCTTCACAATATCTCCCAGATATTCATTTCCAGTATAACGGCTTCTTGTTTGGTTTCCTGCTTCTGTCGGTGGCCAAACACATGCAGGTTTGGCCATTCACTCTCCATGACTTCATCCCGTATCAAAAAAAGCATTTGAACAAATGAAGTTTGATGTATTTTGACATATAACGGCTCACACGTCAGAATGGACATCACATGAATGTCATTATTTCATTTCAACATTGTGATCAATTTTTGTTGTGTTTGTGTCAAACAGTCCAAACACCTACAGGGGGCGCTACTATTTGCCATCCTGCTCAACCTGAAGCACATCTACCTCTACGTTGCTCCGGCTTATGGCATCTACCTGCTGAGGAGTTACTGCTTTACCCAGGACAACAGAGGTTCAACACACCCACTTTTACTTTCATTATACCAGTCATTTAAAATTTTGGTCCTAAAATATATAATTGAATTTATAATCTTCAAAAAATATATATCATTAAGAATGTCTCCTAATGTCTACAAGTATTAATGCCAATTCAGGGCTCAGATCTTTACCCATTGACTCCCACTATTATCTGTGAATTCAGAGTTCACTCCTCCTCATCATAAGAGTTTTCTGGGTGCATTTTTCCTGTCCTTATTTAACTTTCTGAACACATTCGATACACCTCATTATTTGAGTCTTGATGAAACTGGTTGTTCTACTCGTAAAGATGCATAAGTTCTTGTTGATGGTGTGTTTGATTTGCAGACGGTTCGATCCGCTGGAGGAGTTTCAGTCCACTTTGCCTGCTGGTTCTCGGCAACATCGTTGCCTCCGTCTGTGCACTGTCCTTCGGCCCCTTCATCATCACGGTACATTTCCTGAAGACTCCAATGTGATGCACAGAATTTAGTCTGCTGTTTGTATGTGAGACAAAGATTACATGCAGGAATTGATACAACATTGTTGAAAGTAAAAAAAAAAATCAACAATACAAGAGATATTCCTCTTGTTTAAAGGCAGAATAATTTCACCACTTGTGTTTCTTTCTGTTTCTGAGACGTGTGGGAGATTGGTTTCTTTTTTATTTCCAGGATCAGCTTCCTCAGGTCCTGTCCCGCCTCTTCCCCTTTAAACGAGGACTCTGTCACGCCTACTGGGCCCCCAACATTTGGGCGCTGTACAATGTGCTGGACAAAATCTTGAGGATTCTTGGTGAGACTCAAACTCCTCTTTGGAACCTCTTTTGTCTTCAATTGGTTCCTCTGTCCATTGATGAATATTTAATCAATCTGACGTCAGTGATGTAAGACAGCACAGACGATATCCTCCAGCCTGACTGTAAAGATGAAAGCGCACCTGTCCTCTACCTGTTCAGGTGTCCGCCTGAAGCTGCTGGACGAGGCAAACCTTCCTAGAGCTTCCATGACGGGTGGTTTGGTTCAGGAGTTTGAACACTCTGTCCTCCCCTCCATCTCCCCCTCCATCACACTAGCCTGCACTCTGATCTCCATCCTGGTGAGTCTCCCCAAACTGAAGCTGAGTTGGGATCAGCTCCTCTGTGAAGAGTTTCTTTGCTTTATTACCAGGAGTTGAATTATTTTTGATTATTATCTAGATATTCAATATTGAGGTGGGAAAACATTACTCACATGCTTTCTTTTTTATGAGTGCGTTGATTGAAAGAGTGATGCAAACATTCAACAGCTCTTAACAAAGTTTTTGATTGTCCTCCTGTCAAATTGATGTTTCGTTCCTCTGACTCGGTGTTTCTGAAGCCGGCAGTGGCATCCATCTGGCGACGCCCCCGTGGTGCTCGGGGTTTCCTTCGCTGCCTGCTGGTCTGTGCTCTGGCATCTTTCATGTTCGGCTGGCACGTTCACGAGAAGGCCATTCTCATCGCCATCCTGCCTCTCAGGTCCGAGTCTGCACCACATTCTGGGATATTTCACAGTCATGATTCATGGAGCTCCTCTCCAGAGCACAACGGGCTTCTCCCTAGAACAAATATATACATGAGTTGACAGTATTTTATTCACATCCCATCCATGTACAGTAGCTGGGATTTCGATTGTGTCTGAAATGACTCCCAGATCCTGAAGAGTTCTCTGTTCTCTGTTATACTTCTTGTAGCATTCTGGCAGTTGAGACCAAAGAGGATGCTGGGATTTTCCTGGTCCTGACCACCTCAGGCCATTATTCCCTTCTCCCGCTCATCTTCACTCCAGCAGGTAAACACCAGCCTGAGAGCGAAGGAGTTGACCTTTGACATTTGTGCATCTCATTGTTTTAGCTGGGGTGAAACGACTCTGCTGGTTTCATGATTTTCAGAGGTACCAATCAAAGTGGTCCTGATGCTGATGTTTGTGATCTACTCGTTCACTGCTCTGAGGAAACTGCACAGGTAACAAAACAAATCAGTGTATGGGTTTCCAACTCGTCTGTGTGACAATTGTGTGTCTGATTGATTGATCGATGATAAAAGTTGTGAAGCTGTTCTCCTTTAGTGACCACCTCACTCCTTTCTCAGTGGTCAGGGGTCTCTGCTCCATCCTCTGGAGTCAGCCTACCTGTTGGGACTGATCCCCCTGGCGCTAGCCTGTGAGATTATTTTCCCTCTGTCGCTATGGCAACAGAGGCTGCCCTTCCTCCCCCTGCTGGTGACCTCGGTATACTGCTCGGTGGGTGTCTGTTACTCCTTCCTGCGTCTGTACGTCAGCCTGCTGAGGCAGGAGGAGAAGCCAAAGCAGCAGTGAGACGCCGTTTTGCACCAGAGGTCAAAGGTTAGATCCCCAACACACCCACACCCCTGTTATGTGGAATATTGGCAAGAAAAAGCCCTGGCAACAACTCTGTTTTAGTTTGTCATCACATTTTCCTTTTTCTGTTTTGGGTTTATTGTTTTATTTTTGTATCAGACTCAAACGGTGGCTCTGAGGAACACCGCTGACCTGCCGGCTTCTTTTCCACTTCATTAAACCGTGTTTACGCACTTTATCTCGGAAACTCGTGGAAACTAACTACTGATTAACAATAATGAAGACAATGATTCTGGAAGACAGTCTGAGACGCAGAGTGCTGAGAAATTTCATTATAAATAGAACATGATGCTGTGGGTTTTTTCTATTGAGCTTTTCTTTTACACAAGTGGTAGCGTCTACATTTTGTGAGTTGGGGGTACCTTAACAGCTCATTGCTTTCTTTCTTTAGCGTTCTTTTGGTGACATTCCTGAAATGTTTAAAGTATAAAATATTTAAGAGGCGTGGTGCAACAGTAATGGGTGGCAGCTGTTATTTCCATGTCTGAAAGATGTTTAATTAGATAAAAATGTTAGATACCACTGAAATGATGCGACTCAGATAGTTGAAAGGTTTTGATTTCAACTTTTGTGGTGAAGCAGGAAGGTAACTTGTGTTTCTCTTCGTCGTTGGTTTCAGACTCAAGACTGTGAATGCTTTGGACAAAAAACAGTTTTAAAGAAACTATGTGGACCAAAAATACAACTTGAAAATATTTTTGATGTTTGTTTTTCTACACGTCCAAAATAAAGGGAGTTTAAGTTATCTTGTTCGTGATGTTTTTTACCAACTGACTAATTGAAATCTGTGTTTAAATTGATGACTTTGAGTCAAACAATCAAAATTTAGTTAAAAAGAAACGTTGAGAAAGAAAGAAGAAAAGTTCAAAAGATTTATTGATAAGGCAACACAAAACATGATTGATTGAAGTGAATTTACAGTGACACACTGTAAAAATATGTATTGCACTATCATAAGTGTTAGCATTGATGCTAACCTGCAGCATGGTTCTTACTGTCGGACTAGGGTTGGCAGCTTTAAGGACAAAATGGCTTTTTTTTCTCCACACTATCCATTGAGCCCGAGTTCATCGTCCGTTTTCACTCTTGTGCCACCAGGATTTGACATCATTGTGTCCCAATGGAAAGGTTTCCAACACACATCATCCAGTAGGTTCCTGTCGTACACAAGTCTTTGTCTCTGCTCATTAACACCAATCATTCACAGTGACCTGACACACTTTCATACGTTTGGAGATTTGACCTGTATTAGATCGTATTTCCCCCTGGAGCTTGCAGGCTGCCCGCGGGCCTGCTGGTGAAGCAGTCTGTAAATCTGCTTCATTATGGCTCATGCCGCTGAACCGTTTACAGCAATAAGAGGATCAGAACAAAGAACAGAACACAGACAGACGCAGCCCATCACCATCACACACAGTGGAGGTATTCAGGCATTCATGTGAACCACAGTACGGCAATTACCTGATTAATGCCAGTTAAAGAAACCGAGGTTCAACCCACAGCCACTGTAAATCACTACAACTGATTAACCAGGCAGTAAAATAGTCGACTGTTTTGCGTCCTGCTCTTCCAACAACAACAGCGTCACTGTTGATTTCTGCTGATTGAGTAAAATAAGACTTTTGAAGACTGAAAGATACTGTGATGAACATTTTGCCCCATTAAAGACACAAGTGATTGGTTGATTAAATCGTAAAATCATAAAATGATGCAAGAACTAAAGATTATGATTTATGATTATGATTTATATTCCGCATGAAACCTTTTTTTTTTTTTGGCTGCAGTAACATCTTCAGTGTGCAGCCAAAAACAGCTGCTCGAAAATGCTACAGTTTTCACAGGTTGACAGATCCGACGGATTTGTGTTGAAACCACATTTAAAAGCTGATTAGTACCACCCAAAAAAGAGAATCGAGGCATCAGCAGTCAACGACATACAAAAACAGAACAATCGATCAAAGATGAGGTGTGAATAAAGTCATGAATGCACTGCAGAATGATTTGGCTGATGGCTCCAGCGCAGTGAGATTACCGGACAAAGACACCCAGGAAGAAATGTGTGATCCCTCAAAGCTCCTGCCTGGTGGAGTTAATGAGATTGGCATTCTGTAGAGGGCAGACCTCCGTCAATCCTGTGGGCTGCTGAGCTTCTCTACTTCATTTCTCACCCTCCAGAAATCACCACAGTCGTTCTTCAGATATGTCTGAAAGCCAGACCTCTGCAGAGGCAAAGAGGATGTTTGCCCCAGACGGAGTGATCGGCTCCATCTCTTCATCTTTTGTTGTGCTGTGATGTTTTGTTCTTTTCTGCCAATGAATTTTAAAGATTGAAAATGTTTTGAGGTACAAATTGACAGTCCTAAGAGTTTAATCTTAGGTAACAGGAGACAAAAATGAGCGACATGTTCAAATCCTAGTTGCTATATTGATTTCAAATGAAAAAAGCAAACATCTGAACGGTTGAAAATTGAATGCAGATGTTTCAGAAGTTGAATGGCTTCTTTTCTCACCCAGTCCTTCTACCAGATTTGGTTTCTGTCCTGTAGCAATCAGGTGATCATGCCAACTGACCAACAAATACAGAATTAGATGCAGGTCTTTGGTCAGTTTAGATGTGTTCCAGGCATAATTTAGTGTTTCCCCTGAGGTGCTGAACTTTGACATCTAGGAAACTGGAATCATTGTTGTCATTGTAGATAAAGATCTGTGATGGGATCTTTGTGATGTTTTTCTTTGATGAACTCCTGTAGAATCAAGGTTGTCACTGAAAGCATCACCATCGGATTCTCGATGTCTGTGACATCATAAGTTCATGTTCCATCCTCACACCCGAGGAGGAAGGAGGGCTCAGTGGCTGATAAACCAATCGCAGTCCGTTGCGAAGTTTCACGTCTTTAGTTTCTGTGGTTTCCTTCTGCCTCACACCTCCCGCAAAACCATGAGGTACCTTCAAGACAACTGTGAGAGGCTGGAACAAGTCCTCTCTCTGTTTTTGAAGGGGCATCAGGAGTGACTCTCATCACAGTTATACTGTATATTTGTATAAAGTCATATTATTATGGTCTTTGTTGTGTGCTGTATTCTCATACAGCCAGGCCCTCCACAATGATGATTAACACTGGCGTCAGGTCCATTATTTTCTTCAGCGTGTCCATGATGTCTGTGTGGTCTTTGGCTCCCTCGATGAATTCCTCCAGGGTCAACTCACCTAAGGGGTCAAAGATCAACAGTTGAAGGTTATAATGGGCAATATTTTACATAATGTTTCCTGGGCAGTTTATTGCCCAGGAAACAATAAACTGCCCAGGAAACATTTATTGTTTATTATTTTAGTCCACCTTAAGATTTCTGATGGCTTCCATGTTTATAGCCATCGTTGCTCTGAATCTTGTATTCAAAACATGAGTTCTGAATGTCTTGGTCTCTTGCTTCTCCCTCTCGAGAGATTATAAACCTGCTGACCTACCCAAACACAATACACTGTTGCTAATGTTCCATTTGTTTCCTTAGTGTCTAACTTTATGGAAGCTGGATAAGCATGTATTTTTCTTGTTGCAGGTCAAATGATCATTTCTGAACGAAGTCAAGAGGCAACTCTTAGATTTTTTTCTGACTTGAAGAATGGTGTCATCTGCATACAGGCAAATTCATCACTTTTTCTTTGATGTGTAATTCTGAGCCCTGCAATTCCAATTCCAACATGTAACTAGAACCAAGAAAGTCACAGACTGCAACATCCCGTGAAAACCCTGAATTCAAAATTTTACCCTGACCTACTTGCGTATGTCAAAGCACTAGCTTTGATCTACGGCCTTACTCACACTGGGCTTCTCTCTCATCTTTCTATCTCATCCGGTTCCTGAGAGTACAAAAGTTTAAATTAGACCTTGACCTAGTTTTCTTAAGGTCATCATCTCATTTTCATCCACTTTGCCGCCCAAGTAATGTGCTTTTTGTTCAACTTTCTATCTGCAATGGTTGCAAAGATATTTTGCGGACTAACTAACGGACGAATGGACGAATATGAACACTAACAATCACAATACATCACTGCTTTGAAGCAGGATGCAATTAGAGATTTGACAGATGGTGTAACCTCTGTTTGAGGAACCTCTCTGGCTGTGTCTTGTTGCCTCACCTTCTCCCTTCACATCGATCCTCTCAAATATAAGTGAGACTATTTCCTCTGGGTCGATGTCTCTGTTCCGGGTGATGTCCTGAATAGCCTGCAGAGGGAAAAAGTCGAGTCGCTTTTAAACCACACATAAAGAACAGAATGATGGAAGTGTTTCTTTAAGTGTGACTTTGCTTTTGACTCTCAAAATGTCATAATCATTTAATTAGATCTACAAGTATAATTACGATTAATTATCCTGATTTAACTATAGCGTCACATTTAGCACCATTTCCATTGAACTCTAGGTCAAATGTTACGTCATTGAGCTGCTGAGGGTTCATTGCCCCACAGCAGACTGGACTCTTCAGACTGGTTTTACATCCAGACTAACTGGGTTGAAGTCAGTTTGACCCAGTTCCAGCTGCTTCCTGTCACCTGATAGTTTGAGCTCATTCAGCAGATTAACACGTGTCTAATTTCAGAGCTAATCCAGCCCAGTTTTCTGCAGCTTCAGCACTGCTGATTCAGTCCCTTCACGCGGTGCAGCACCGGTTCTGCAGGTCCAAAACGCTTCTGTTCTTCAGTTATAATGTAGTTTGCGCCTTTTAATTGAGGAGTGTTGAGAATACGACTGGAGGAAATTCTTATTCGTTTGTGCACGTCGCTGCAGAATGCTTCACATATATTTACACGACTTTATAACATGTATAATACTTCAAATTAGCAGAAGTAAAAAATTTTGTTAAACAAATGAAATGTTAATCAGATAAAATATTTGCTCATGAAAGTGGACGTGTCTACAGGCGTTTTAGATATTTAACAATGTGATTTTTACATTTACCCTAATCCCCCCAGCCTCTCCACATGACCCAGATCACACAGAACAGGCCGACCTCTTTGTTCCGGATTTTAATTTAAAAGAGGATTTAACTCTTTAAAAGAGTTCATCTTCAAACACTTCATTTTATCTGTGACCGTATATTTTCAACAAACACCATGTAAACACTGAGTCAATGTGTGTTTCACGATGACCCTCACTTCATCGATAAACTCCTTAGTATGTTGGTGTGTTTATTACCGAGAAAATGGTCTCCAGCTCGTCCCTGTCGATCTTTCCATTGCCATCCTGGTCGAACAGTTTGAAGTACCACTTCAGCTTCTGGTTGATTTCCCCCTTGAGCATCAGACTGATGGCGGCGATGTACTCCACAAAGTCGATATAACCGTCCTGCCGGCACACGGGGAGAACCAATGCCATCACTTTCTCTGCCTCAACTAAAAGCACAGTCTATTCATTCACTGGTGTATTCACGTCTTTCTTTCAGCCACACATTAGGGGTATCCGCAATTTTTAGCTCAGTTATTTTTCAGCATCTGCATAAACTAGGTTACTTCCGTATGACAAAAAATCTTGGATCAATTTGTATAAAATTTCTCCCCATCATAGGCACAACCCCTGTTAATATTTCTAATTTGTTCCACCAGGATCTGGTAATTAAAATTTACAGATTATGGAAAATAAAATTCCTGATTCTACCCCTTTATCGGGGGTCTGACCCATGACCTCCAGGTTACAGTAGGACACAGGTAGAAGCGTCACTTCCAGCGTATCGTCAGATCATAATTCCGTGGTGGGAATATATTGAAAGCCAAAACCTGTGAACCTTTACCGCTACATGGTCTATATTTAGTCATGTGACCAGCGACCCAACAGCGTCTTGTCCGATAGGCTCCAGCTGCTGGGGATGCGATTGCCGACCATCCTCCCTCCCAAGAACTAGTTGCCAGGCTGGGGGCTACAAACCCACTACCCAAAGGCCAAAGCATCCACAACAAATCAAAATCTCATTTCGTGTAGATGTACGTCTGAAAGTTGTGCAGGGATCACATTTATCAAGCCTTAAACAGGATAGTATTGTGGTTACAACAGTTCCAAATCCTATGCTGGGATTGCAGATTTAAATGGGCTTTTTGGGTGGGATTTAATTAAAAATGTCTGCATGTTTTCTACTAATTTTTGGGAAAATCATGCAGACTTTTTAATACAAGTCTAGCAGATAATCATCGTCATCAAACAGTTGATAATAAAGATGTTCTTCCACAAATCAATTGATAGATGAATACTTTTCAGCTGGGTCTGCACCACAGAAGATGTTCAGTCCTGCAGAATTAGCCAGAATTTCCAAAATGTCCAATCCTGTTATGAACTATTCAAAACCTGCCTCTCAATCTAGATCCACATTAAACCCAGGTGATTTCTCTCTGATAAATGTTTCACCTTGCTGCCAATTTCTGTGAAAATCAGTAATTTTTGTCTGTAATTCAGGAAAATTAAAGAAAATTTTAAGTGTTGCAGAAATTTTTTTTTTTAAATTCCTGGATTTTCACTAAAATTCTTATGCACTTGCTCCTGGTCCCAATCATGAGTAATGTCCAACCAGATTTGAAACCTTCTGAAAAAAACCCTGGGCCGTTTCTGAGCCCTCTGACCTCTGGTGTCCCCTCATCTTCTGAGTCCTCCGAACATCCTTGCTGAACTTGAACACCACACACGCCGAATCCACTTAGTTCACCACACTCACACACACACGGCGAGATTAATAGCCCTGCACGCTAACTCTGTAAACCACTTAGACAGCGAGCCAATGACAGCTCATCACTGCCTGAGTCACAAGCTGAAGCTCATCTTGAACACTTTGTTCTCAGGATGACTTTACCCTGAAATGTATAAAAATATAATTTAACATACAGACTGAAAGCATTGTTAAATAATTTATCGTAATAATAATGTTTTATGGAAATCTGCTCCGGCTGACAATCCAATCGACAATCATTTTTATTAATATTTGACTGCAGAAATTTATCCCAGTCCCAAAGTCTTGTGTTGGAATATTCTGGATGCCACCTGAACAGCTGAGCTCAGCGTCAGTCGTCTTTGTCAATAAAGCATTGAGGAGACTTCATCACACATTAGTAAATCAAGTGGCTCTGCGACCCAAACCATAACCCCGTTCCCCGGCCCCCTGTAATCAGATCTCTCAAACCCACCCATCCTTTGGATATGGATGTCTCTGTGCATGATAATCAATAACTGATCAACTGATCATCGATTAACCCCAAACAACACATTTCAACTGAGGGAAATTAAACACCGTGTGACAGCAGAACCAAATGTTGCCAACTAATGTGTTCGGCTGTTAGTCAGCAGAATATCTGAACAGATTTTTAATAATGGACTCAGGGATCCATTGGAAAAAGGTGATCAAGTTACAACTCCTTTTTCATTTACACACAATTAATTAACCACACATCTCAAAGCACCAAGATTACAATTGAAGTCCAAATAAAGACTGCACCATGTGACTGAGATGATAAAGATGTTTTAAAATATTCTCCAAAGGCTGTGGTAAAATCCTGTATCTAAAGCTGTGTTCATAAATGCAATTGAGTGCAAATTAGAAGGAAATATAAATACTTGAGTACCTCAAAAATCTAATAATGGTTACTTAAATATTTAATTTTCCTCCACTCATTTTTATTTTTACGTTTATTTCTGCTTTGAATCAACTTTTCTAGTTTCAAATTTATTTTAATTAGAGGAATAAATATTCAATCTCCAGTGTCAGTGGACAAACCAGAAACACAGAGTTGTGTGCGTGTGTGTGAACACACCCCGTCCATGTCGAAGGTGTAGAAGACCTGGTCCACGTAGCTGTTGGCGTTCTCACTCATGCCCTTCAGGCCCAGGATGGACTTCAGCTCGAACAGCGTGATGAGGCCTGACGGAGACTCCCGCATGAACTTGTTGTACCAGTGGTGCATGTCCTCCGCCAGGATCTCGTCCAGGTTTGAGCCGTGGTTCCCCATTGGTGCCGACCAACGCGTGCAATCCTTTTATTGGGGAAGTAAAAGAAGAAAAAGGAGACAGAACCAGGAGAGGAAGAGGATAAATCCGTGGCGTCGGAAAGCCCAACAGCCACTTTCAGCGGCGGGAGCCGTCCAATGTCCAGGCTGTAGCGACCTTTCGGGCGGAGAGCAAACCTCAGGGCTCGCTAACCCTCTTAGTTCCAGCAGGAAAAGTCAAAGGAGCATCTAAAATAACTCCCTAATGAGATCAGACCACCCTGCTGCACAGGTCTAGTGACAGGCCAAGAGGCTTTACCTGCCGACTTGAGGAGAGGGAGCCGCCCCGGACCCGATGTTAGGTTGTTATGTAACGGACTGACCCGTTTGTTCTGGTTCAGATGGAGAGGTTTCCCAATGAGACGCCACCCCCGGACAGTTCCACTCGACGAGGAGGCTCACCGTGCAGCTCAAACGTGGATCTGAACAGGCAGAGCAGCACCAACGCCGTTGTGTTTGAATGACCAGAAAACCTCTGACCCCAGCGGCAGGTCCAAATCTGGCATTAAAATTCAGGGAAAATTGAATTTCTTTAGCTAAATTCAGCCAGGAAGCAGCAGAAACCTGACATCTGAGTACATTTCTGGAGGAAGATGACACAGACTGTCACATTTTTTTAAATTATGAAAATTTTATGAGTGATCCAGGCCCGACGCTCTGGATCTAGAATCGTCTTTTAAAACACTTCTCCATGCTTGTGCCTGGGATGTACTGCAGTCGCTACCCATAATGATCTGTAATAGGATCAGAGCCGCTGGTAGTGATCCAGTTAAACCAGTTAAACCCATATTAATGAAGCTGTAGGAACATTCAGAATCTTACCCTCACATCTCTTTTTTTCATCCATAAAGTGAAATTGAAGAAGCTTCCTTCACCCAGTGGTTGGATTGCTGAGTAGATGTTGAAATTAGAATTTCAGTATTTTGTTAAAAGTGATAAAATTAATAAAATTTTATGTTATGGGTTTAAAGAGTTTTGTCAGTCTTTGTCACTATTTCAGATTCAAACAATTCTGAAAGCTGAATGGAATATAGGACAAAAACTTAATTATCCTACATTTATTTCTTTATTTACCAATCAGAACATGCCTGACGTCACCAGAGATGAAGAACCCTTGATTTTTGCACCCATCTTAGAGTAAATGGTCAGAAATTCTCCATATCAGTACCTTGAAATTGTAACTTGAACACTGACGTGATCATTAAGTCCTTCTAGAACCTCGTGTCAAAAATGTGGTGCAGTCCTTACGGCAGTCAGGCGGGTCCTACACACAGCACAGAATTTTATTTTAGAAACAAATAGTGACACAAATTGTCTTTTCTTCTCTTTATATTTGCACATAATACATCCTTCCTGGGAGATTCTGGGAAATAAATTCTGTGATATTTTTCATTCTATTGTTTGGATCAGGAGGATACAATCTTCATAATCCACCTGTCGTAATCTGGGCTGAGCTCCAGGTTTGTGTTTTTTGGCAGAGCCTCTGGATTCTCCAGAGGAGCAACTTCCTTTTGTTCATCTGTTTTATTTCAGGCTGAGTGAGAATTGATGTGAATCAGAGGATCAAATAGATTATCTATAATCAGATTTAAATACAATTAGGATCCTCAATCCTGATGGACCCTCTGTGGATCAGTTCTTGTCTCGATGATCCAGCTGTGGGAAATCCACTCATCTTCATTGAGCTGGAAGAAGGATCCATGAAAACACTTTAAAATAATTTATTTTTGCAGAAACGTGTTTTTTTTTTTTGAATGACAAAGATTAGATTACAATTAAACAGTTTTCAACTTTAATTGACATTTAATTTCTGGAGGAAATTGTGGGAATTTTTTTCCACCTCTGCCACTCCTTAACAGAAAACAATTAAAAACCTTTATAGATACACAAAGAGCGGATAAACACGAATGTAGTGAAAATATGCATTTTAATCTCAACTTCAGATTCAGACAACATGACACCTCACACTTTCCCTCACAGCAGATTCTCACTTTCCCTCACAGCAGAATTTGTACACTTTTAAAACAAGAAGGTTGCAGCTTCAAATCAAACATATTTTCCGTGCAGTAAAAAGATAAAAATGTTTTTGAAATTGGTGTAACGTGACCAAGAAACAGCGAAATCTGTTACAGAACGCGTCTGACGTGGAAACAGTCGGTACAAAGGGATGATTTTGAAAATGTTGTTCATCTGTTTGAAATATTCCCTGAAAAACGGTGGATGTTTCCAGGAACATGAAACCTTTGGTTTCCAAATAGAAGGCAACGCTCCGGCGTGATGTCCCCCTCAGGCCTCACTACCACAGGGTCTCCCTCCCAGCTCGTCAGGGGCTAAACATGGCTGCTTCCGACGGTTTGTACGTCTCATCATCGAACCGAACCGTGGGCCGCGGTCTCCTGTGGGAGAAAGAAAGCTTTGTTCTGAAACTCATCGGCACTTGAATGTTTTCTGGTAATGTTTCCTCACAGGTTTAAACACCAGCTGACCTCAGTCTTTTCTTCTTTGTTGTCTGTATTTGTTGCTACTTCAGTCAAATCTGTCTTCTCTGTATTCTGAGCTTCCTCTTCTTCCTCTTTTTCTCCCAATGAAGTTCCCACTCCTCCTCTCACCAGTTCTTCCCCTCCCTCCTTCTCCTCTTCTCTGATCTCTCGGTGGTCGTCTTTGTCGGATCTGTTTTTCTCAGGACACGTTGAACCTTCTGTTTCCTCCTCCTTCACCTCCACCGTTTCTCCATCCTGTTGGAAAACCTCTCCTCCTCCTAACGTTTGGTCTTCTGTTTCACCTGGGGAGGACAGAGACTTAACTCCTCCCTCATTGGCGCTGCTGCTTTCCTCTCCGCTGCTGGACTGCCTGTGGCGGCGTGAAGGAGGGCGTCGGCGGATGGAGTGGCGAGCTCTGCCCTGGAGGAGGAGCACATTAAATCCATCATCTGTCATTGAATACATGGGATGAAACGGACCAATGAGAAACAAAACCCCGAGTCTCTGACTGACCTTGATGTTGTTGTTTGAGAGGATGGACCCGTCCTCCACAGTGGGAGGGGTTTCAAAGGAGACGGGGCCTTCCTCTTCAGATATTGGAGAGGTAGCGACAGGGCTGGGGGAGGTTGGCGTGGGTAAGGTGGGCGCTGTGTTACCCAGGGTGGAGCTGGGGGAGGGAGGGGGGAAGATGGGAGGCAGCAGCCTGAAACCAGGACTCTTTGGTGAGGGCAACAGGGCAGAAGGAGAGAGAGCCAGGTTGGCCTGTGCAGAGACAGAGATCCACCATGACGTCAGAATCCTGTCAAGCGCACCCATGCATCCACACCAGCAGGGGGCAGCAGAGTCCTGCTGCAAAACACCTGGACTCACCTGGAGCTTCTCAATCAGACCGGAGTTCCTCTTGGCTTTGGCAGGTAGGGGAGAGATGATACCAGGAGGCTACACACACACACACACACACACACACACACACACACACACACACACACACACACACACACTGTTAGATTCTGCTCTACATCCATTCTGATTTCAGTCAGATTGTCTCAAAGTTTATCACCTCACCTCCTCTTGGTCTTGTGTTTTAGGGAGCTGTAAGGAGCGAGGAGGTCGTCGTCTCACCGGCTTCTCCTGGTAAACAAACAAACAAACAAACCCATCAGGAAACAACGTGTTACAGAATCTCTAGTGTCAGTGTGTAACATCTAATACAGTATGAACAAAATCTTATCATTTTCTTACTCTAGTTTTAGTCTCAGGATTAAAAGTCTAGGTTAGTTTCAGTCCAGATGAGTATTTTTCTCTTTTTTTAAACATTTTTATTCATTTGAAAGAGAGATTTTAATACAGACTGAAGCAGAAGTTGAAAATAAATCACAGTTTTCTTTCTTATCATAAACAGGTGAACAAACGTGGATCAACAAAAGATAACATATAGAGGTAGCCTTGTAGATGGCCTGAAAGAAAAAAGTTAAAATATGTCAATAAAACTAATAGTAACAGATAATACAAAGGGAGCAAAGAGGTAATTGAATTATGATAAATTCATCTTAGATTGTCATTTCATAAGTCCTGTATTGTCTATAATTGAGCATTATAATTAATCACACAGCCCCAGACTGCTTGGACTGTTCCAGGTATCCTCCTCAAGTTATACTTGATTTTCTCCAGGTCTAAGCTTGGCATGAGGTTCTTAAGCCAAAGGGAAGCTTTGGTGCAAACACTGACTTCAAACTATCCAGTATGTTTCTTCCTGTCGTCAAAAAACTTGAAATCAGTCATGAGTCTCACCTGTCTGCTCTGCAGGAAGCCACACACAACACACTACATGCCAAAACACACCAGATCAAACACACACACACACACACACACACACACACACACACACACACACACACACACACACACACACACACACACACACACACACACACTTATTTCCTGCCAAGTTTTTCTTGAAATTTCCAGTAAGTTGACACTGATGTTCAGGTGTAGAGCTGGATTCGAACCTGATACTCTAATCAGATTTAATGTAATCTCTTCCTGATTCTAACAAGCCCCTCCCCTGAGAGACCTGTTAATATCCTGGTGTGTGCTTGTATGTCACCAACAGACAGGTGTAAAGTTTGGTGTTAAACTCACTGATCCTTGTCCGGCAGCATCATGCAGAGGAGCCGAGTCTTTAAATCTTCCTGCGAGTTCAGCCACAGAGCGGCGGGACGACGCGTCCTCCTGAGGGACAGAAAGCAGGAAGGTAAAAAGAAAGTGACATCATAAAATCAGTGAGCATTTGTGAGCAGCAGTATGGTTTCATGCCAAAAAAGAGTACTACAGATGCAGTATTTGCTTTGAGGATGTTGATAGAGAAGTACAGAGAAGGCCAGACGGAGCTGCATTGTGTTTTTGTAGATCTGGAGAAAGCTTATGACAGGGTGCCCAGAGAGGAAATGTGGTATTGTATGAGAAAGTCTGGAGTGTATGTTAGAGCGGTGCAGGACATGTATGAGGACTGTAAGACAGTGGTGAGGTGTGCTGTAGGTGTGACAGAGGAGTTCAAGGTGGAGGTGGGACTGCATCAGGGATCAGCTCTGAGCCCCTTCTTGTTCGCTATGGTGATGGACAGGCTGACAGACGAGGTTAGACAGGAATCTCCATGGACTATGATGTTTGCAGATGACATTGTGATCTGCAGTGAGAGTAGGGAAGAGGTGGAGGAGAAACTAGAGAGGTGGAGGTTTGTCCTGGAAAGGAGAGGGATGAAGGTTAGCCGCAGTAAGACAGAGTACATGTGTGTGAATGAGAGGGACCCAAGTGGAAGAGTGAGGTTACAGGGAGAAGAGATCAAGAAGGTAGAGGATTTTAAGTACTTAGGGTCAACAGCCCAGAGCAATGGAGAGTGTGGAAAAGAGGTGAAGAAGCGTGTACAGGCAGGATGGAACGAATGGAGAAAAGTGTCAGGTGTGATGTGTGATAGAAGAGTTTCAGCTAAAATGAAAGGAAAGGTGTACAAAACTGGTGAGACCAGCGATGTTGTTTGGTCTAGAGACAGTGTCACTGAGGAAAAGACAGGAGGCAGAGCTGGAGGTAGCAGAGATGAAGATGCTGAGGTTCTCTCTGGGAGTGACCAGGAAGGATAGGATCAGGAATGAGTACATCAGAGGGACAGCACATGTTAGAGGTTTTGGAGATAAAGTCAGAGAGGCCAGACTGAGATGGTTTGGACATGTCCAGAGGAGAGATAGTGAATATATTGGTTGAAGGATGCTGAGTTTTGAACTTCCAGGCAGGAGGCCTAGAGGAAGACCAAAGAGGAGGTTTATGGATGTAGTGAAAGAGGACATGAGGGTAGTTGGTGTGAGAGAAGAGGATGCAGAAGACAGGGTTAGATGGAGGCAACTGATTCGCTGTGGCGACCCCTGAAGGGTAAAGCTAAAAGGAAAAGAAGAAGAAGATAAAATCAGTCTCTTATTCACTGAAGGTGAATCTCTTTAGACACACCAAAAACAACAGCTGCAACTCCTTTGTGTTTTATTCACATTATATGTCGCTTAAAGTCATTTTGCCCACTGCTGCTAGTGCTACTAGTTCTTATAACAGAGGGATATTGCAGCCTGATTCCAAACTGTTGAATCAGTTCAGACATGGAGGACAGTAAAACTCTGAACGGATCAGAGCGCTGGCTGCACAGCTGTTGACGTGGGGCTGATCCACGTCCATTTCAGCTGAAGGTCTCGCATTGCTGACATTCAACAGATAATGAAATCACATTGCCTGGAGAACACACTCTCTCTCACACACACACACACACACACACACACACACACACACACACACACACACACACACACACACACACACACACACACTCATTTTTTCCACTCAACCCATGAGCTGAAGCTCAGTGACGAAAAACAACCGTTAAACCACTTCCTCTTTCTGTGTGTTCATTTCTGCTGGGTTTATTTTTTTTAAAATTCATTCTGTTTGATATGAAAGCATCAAACCTCCACCATATTAATGATGGTTATGGTTTCCATGGCTACAGGATAGTTTATTTCTTTAAAAGCCAAGTCCGCCTGGTGCATCTAAATATTTTGACTCCAAAGGCCGGTTTGGTAACCTTCCATAGCTTTCAGATAAATAACACGGTGTTCATGCAACAAGAGATCCAGCTCAGATGCATGCTGGGAGCACTGAGGAGAGCGCTGCTCCTTAAGGAGGAGCTAGTGGAGATACTTCAGGCATCTGGTTAGGATGCCTTCTGGATGCCTTTCTTTGTAGTTTTTACGGGACGTCCAACTGGGAGGTGACCCCCGGGGTTGACCTGCTGAAGGGATTGAATATCTCATGTGGCCTGGAAAGGCTTTGGCATCCCATAGGAGGAGCTGGAGAAGGATTGCTGGGAAGAGGGATGTTGGGAACACCCCGCTTAACCTGTTGACACTGTGACTTGAACCCGGATAAACTCTGGTTACACTGGAAAGTTTGTGTGAGGTCTTTGACTGACCCCAACTGAAGATGCAGAAAAGAAAAGTCATCGTCATAGAGACGAGGAAGATACCAGCGCACTCCTCCAGGAGGGCCTTCGCCGTGGTGCATTCAAGTGTTCACGTGAAGAGTGACAGAAATGCAACTGTGTTGACAAACAGAGTCACTCCAGGCGGTATCTTGTCCGGATACACTGGCGATGGCAGACGTGCTTTAAAAACGGAATCGAGATATCATGCTAATTATACACTTCTGATTTACTGTGTGAACCTTGAGAACACATTCCTCTGCCAGGTCCGAACAATCCAACACGTCTGTTAGCTTTCCTGTTCCATGAAATAACTTTAATTAACGTGCACTTCAATGGGACAGAAGTTTAGCAAACGTGGGAGATGTTAGCATCGTCTCTCTCATCATCAGAGTATGGTGTGTCTGTTTGGTTTCCCTGTCTGAATTTCAGATGACATTTGACATGAATTACTGGTAAGCCTGATCAGCTGCATTTTTTTCCTTTCTGCTGACTCTTTTTTCAGCATTCATTAAAAAAATTTTTGAGCAAAAAGTCAGGAGGCCACACAGCCTACTGCTATGCTTGCATCTTTCATTTTTAATTCTGCTGAAGCTTCTCAGATTAGCAACGTAGAAATGCTGATGGTCAACTTTGCAAAGTTGAAATCGAGGATTTACTTCTGCAATTCTTTTTAGGATTAATTGCAATCCATGTTTTAAATCTACAGTAGTTTAAACAGTATGTCAGCAGGAATATGGATTATATCTGCAGACATTCAAATTTGCTTTGAATTTGTTTGATGGTGGGTTATTTCTTTCTAAGCAGTAAAACAAGGTGTCCTCATGCGTGCGGTCTCTTTGCTAAGCTAGGCTAAAAACGTACTGAACATTTCACTGCATATTGGACACAGAGATGAAGCTGAATTTATTGTCAGAAAACAAAATAAATTCCCTCATATAACAGCAACTTGACTATACAGGTTACTTAAATTAAAACACCCAAGATAAATAAAATTTCATAAATGTCTTTCATTTTCAAAAATGAGGAAACTTCTGCATAAGCAAGTGCTCCTATTTCACAAATGTAGACAGAAAATGTTTGCGGATGTTTTAGCGGTGATGCATCGTGTTTCCTGGGTGGTAATCCTTTGCATTTTATCTGTGGATGTCTGACGTGTTTGCCAGAGTGAGAAATATCCCCTGATCTACAAATATGTGTTGCATTTAAATGCAGTTGGGAAGCTCTGTAGTGCAGCTCTGGCGGGTAGTCACATGAAATTCAGAAGAGGGAAAAGCATTCGTCACATAAATATGATAACTTTCAACAAGCAAATTAAATATTTCAATGAGTTAAGAGAAAATAAAGAGAGTATAGATCTCTGAAATGTTTAGATTGTGTAATATTCTAATTTTATCCATTTAATTTATTGAAATAAGTAAAAGTATTGCAAGACATTAAACTGTAAACAGATGTGATGCATAAATGCTACGATGACAAATGACCTGATGACATGTGAAACACGTTAAATGAAATCTGATGCAAAGTTTGATTTTATGTGTTAATCTTTAACCGGAACATTAACCTGCAGATTTAGGATATGACACACACAAACGCACACACATGCACACATAGTGAGTGGAGTTTGAGGAAAAGTTTTACCTCCATCCTGCTCGTCGTCTGCCAGCGGCCTGGTTTATGTGGAGTATGTGCGACTCGGCCTGCAGGTTAAATATAGAAGCAGACAAACACACACAGAGAGAGAGCGGCTCATGTTCTGTCACATGTTGATCTTCACTCTCTCTCCTCTGCTGCTTGTTCTGCAGCTTCATCATGATTAATGAAATGTGATTTTAGTTTAATGACTTTTCAACCCCACCCCACCTACCACCCCCACAATAATTAGAATGAATAAAAGACAAGGACAGTAATTAATCCAGTCATACAGCTACAGCAGGTAGAAGGTAGATGTAATGCAATACAACTTAAAGGGCTATTTAGTGATTGCACTGAGAAACCATTGAAGTTTAAATTAGTGTTACATACATTTATTTAACATTATCTTGTTTGCAGATGTGGTTTCATCCTTTCTCCAGAGGTCTTAGATCATCTTTTGTTTCTCTGCAGGAAAGGGAAGTTGAGTCACTTGAGGGTAAAAATTTCTTCTTTCACTTCCCATTTTATGTTTCTTTATTTCTGAGCTCTTGCAAAGGACCAGTGTTACATTTGGAGTTTGTGTGAGCAGGAGCATTATCAATTTTTTAAACATTTAAATAATTGTAAATAAAACAGGTTTTAAGGTCTTCGTAAGTGTTATAACACCTCTACCCTTCAGGTGTAGCTCAGCTTATCTTCTGACCAATCAGTGCCAACGGTTTAAACAGAAACACGGGTTGTGGTTGGAGGGGAGGAGTCATGCAGGTGGGAAACGTTTTTCAAAAGGAAACCTTATAGTGTAATGTGAAATAACAGTCTCTAGAATGATGTGACACAACCTCACAGAAATGAGTTTTTATGAAATGTTAAGACAGATTGAGTCTTTACTTCAACATGAAATTAGATTTCAAACTATGAATTTGTTAATGTTGACTTAATCTTCACTGGTCATGATTTATATGTTGACTTATGAACTGTTGGTCTTAAAACCGGACTTTTTAGTTATAGGCCAGGGACTTGGTTTTGGTTTAAAGTGGAATTCTCTGTCTTAACTTTGGATGTGTTCTGAATTCGACACGTTGCTGTTGATTAAGGACTTGGTAAAGGTTTATTTTAACTTTGAATCGCTTAGAGGTAGGCTGGCAAATTTTATATATATAGATGTAGATATAGTTTGTACAGATTTTAAAGACTTTTTGGGACTTGATAGTGAATGTGACTCTTGACTTTCTTGGAACTAGAACAGACTTGCTGATCTTGATGGAATACTTCTTTCTTGATTAAGGATTGGATTGAGGACTGGTCTTAATGTCAGCCTTGATTTGAAACTTGGGAGTCCTGACTTTAGAGAGACTTCTGATTAAGATGTGAGACTTCTGTTTTTCTTGTATTTTATAATGAAAAACTATTTTCTTACCCAAATTAATGAAAAATCTTTTCTGTACTTCCAGTAATGTGAATAAAGTTTCTCTGTACAACATATTTCATCCGTTTATTCTCTGAAATGTCTGTAAATCAAGGCAAAAACCTTATCTTGTACTGAAAACTGATCATCATTAGATATACAGGTAGAGAATAGATGAGAGTAGAATTCACGTATTTTCATTTAAATGGTAGAAAAGCTGCATTTCACATTCAGTTTGAAAGATAAAACCCTTTTTTTCTTTCTCCAGTCTTGTGTGTCTCTGTGGTGCCACCCGCTGGCTGACAGTCAGCCCTCTTATTGCACATTTCCCAGGCAGCTGACAGGTCAGTGAATGCACCATTTATTGTCAATATTGTCAGAGTCAACATAGTTATGGCTGAAGTGATGAGTTAATTATGTTTGTCTGTACTGGTCAGACAGCTCTTAGATTTCAGCAAGGAAAATGGCTACCTGTTGCACATCACTTGAATGTAGCAGCAAGTATTTCCTGTTGTATTTTTTAATATTTTTTATTTCATGCCAAATGTTTGAAGGAGCGTTTGTCAGGTGTAGCCGGAGAGAGGGATAGCAGCATACTACCTGGGATAGCCAGTTAGCCAAGCAGCACAGGATACTTCCCTGTGTTGTGTTGTGTTGCGAGGTGTTTAAGCTGTGCACACAATGTTTAACACTCCCAACTGTTGTCAGCATGAGAGCAGTTGTCAGTAATGAGTCAATGCAGGTTTTATTTTCTAATGTTTTATCATAAATGCTTCAATATTTGTGTGAAAAACTGAGTTGTTGTGCTTCCATTAACAACCATTAAGTTACAGCATCCATAATTCCAACGCTTTGTGTACAATGTAAAATTCAATGCAGTGGGAATTGAAAGGATCCCATACACACTTGAACTTACTTTTGCCATCTTTTGAACAGAAACACCAAGTAAAGAATTGCATAGCAGCTCCACTCCCATTTATGGGCTCAATGAGACCACAAAACTCAATGTGACATCCAGTGGTAATAACTGCGTCCAGCACCAATCTGGTGTTTGCCATCACGTCAAACACCAAACACGTCATATGAAGATCTGAGATAATTATGAAAGGAGATATTTTCTCTTAGTGATGTAAAAACTCAGACTTTATTTTATCAGCACATTGTGACGGGATTGTGGCTGCTCTGTTGAATCAAACATAATGAGTCTTCGTTCACAACAAAAGAAGTTAACTTGATTTAAAGTTCACATCCCACCGAGCAGCCTGCCTCGGACAAAACACACACATCAGCTGATGTATCAGTGTTTGTCACGGAATCCACGGTGTAGACACACTTCATATTTGTGTTTACTTTTTCTACAGGTGAAAATCAAACGGTGACAGTAAGTTGAGCACAGAGATGTTTTTGTGTTGACAGTTATGAATTGGAATCTTTCCAAACGCATAAAATCTTGTTTCACATCCTTTTCTGTCAAAACGCCAGAATTATTTTGAGATGATTTTTAAAAAAATCAAAACAAAAGACAACCATGAAACTTCTCAGGGGCCCCCTCCATGGGTGCATTCCATTTTGTTGTTATTCTTGTTGATTGAATATCTGAGGAGAAATTGTAATAGTAAAAATACAAAATAAATAAATAAATAAAATGCTTCACTTTTCCAATCATCCAAAGAAACCTGTCCAGTACATGGGAGACATGTACATAAAACAAACCCCAGAAACCCTTATTTAAGACAAATCCCACTCACAGAATGAGACCATCTTGTAACCATGGAAATGAAAACAAATTAAATTCATAAAACTCCCTAAATAGCAACAAGAACAACTTCTGTACTTTTGTGAAAAAATGACTTGCTTTAAAATTGTACTAAAAAAATTAGATGTGAAGGGGTTTTCTTCTTAATCGGTTATTATTTTGTCTATAAAATATTAGAAAATTTTTGTTATAAATAACAGTTATTTCTCATAAATATACATAAAGAGAAGCTTTACTAAACTTTCTTTCAGGGACAACTGCGTCCTCTTACTTTTGGCAAGTGGTCTCACTCCAACATGCTGATTCAGCTGATTTTACTGGTCTTAAACCTGGTAAAGATCAGGACAAATGAAGGATCAATGCAAAAATAAAAGACAAAATCATTTCCCCTGTCACAAAGCATTACTCTCACCTCAACACCTTCATACTAAAACCCCTAAAAATATGTTCTATTCTGATTTGAAGTGAAACATTTTTTGTTAAATTCTAAGACAATAAACTTAAAGAGGACCACAAAGACAGACTCGATCTGAGCTCTCAGGAACAGCTGGTCAGTTTTAACCCGCATAATAAGAGCAGCTCCTTTCACCGACTCTTATAAACACCAGTCTACTATACAGTATACACAATTACAAAAGAATACGTTTCCCATCATGCATCTGACACATTCATTCACAGACAAACTGGAACCTCATTCTCCTGTTCAGTCTGATGTGATGAAGGCCCAGAGACCTGTAGCCTGACTGCTTATGGTTTGGTCCTCAGTATCCCACAATCCACTGCACACCTGTTCAGTTATCTGGCTGTTGTTACCGACTGTTTGAAGAAAAAGTCTCAGTAATGGATATACAGTAAGTTCTAGGTTGTTTGAACCTGACAATATCTAATTTTGGGACATCTGTGCTGCGCTCGCTGTTTTATGTGAGTATAAAACAGCAAGTGCATTCTTTCTGGAAAATCTGTTAATGTTTTTTAAGTATAAAATATTAAAAAGTTCTTATGTTAAACTTTGAACCTGGATGCAATTTAGGAGAAAATCTAGTGATAATAACTTTGGTGTAACTCAAACACAGCATTTGTCTATTTTGGATCTTTTTCTGGAAACACTGGTTTTTCTTCTGTCCTCCTCTTGTTCTTCTTCGTTGGTTCTCTGTATCGCCTGAGTACATTTAGTCTCTGATCTCTTCTCAGTTTACAGAGAAAAGTTGACTGACAAACCAACGAGTGAAGCTGTAAAAACTGTTCTCCCTCCATCCTGATGAGGAGCCTGACTTCATCTTCAGTCTGTACCAAATCCATGGCGTTGCTTGGGTTCAGTGGCGTCCCTGCTTCTTCTTGAAGATTTTGTTAAAAGCGTTTCTCTTCCGACTGCTGGATGACTCGCTCTCGCCACCTCCATCCTCCCCCACAGGACTCCTCCTGGCCGGGACCTGGACTCCTGTCCCTCGACCGCTGGATGAGCTGGACGAGGCGGAGGACAGGAAGGCGTGCCGGTTGTCGATGGCGTCGGTCGTCATGTAGAGAGAGCGGGTGGAGCCGGAGGAGTTCAGGTTGATGGCAGCGTTGCCCCTCAGCTCTCCGAGGCTGGAACTCTTCTCCAGGCCTCCCCCACAGATCCTGGAGCTCTGACCCTGCAGGGGCTGGAGCTTGGATGAAAGGAGGAAGGGCTTGGAGCAGTACAGGCCTCGTGATTCGCCGTGAGAGAGAGGGAGGGCGGAGTCAGAACCTGAGCGGTTCATGATGTCCCTAAGAGACAAAGAGAGATGAGTGACAGTAGATGCCGATACTGCTAGCATGAAATGTGACCAGAAAGTTTAACCTTTCACAGCTTTTACTTTATTTACAGAGAAAATAATGATCAAGAATTAATCTTGAAAATTTTTAATAAACCAATACAAGGCAACTACACATAGCGGACGGGACTGACAGTACCTGTTTCCTGTTAAGTTTTCTTTATGTGTTAACAGAAGTAGATATAAAGCAACGCCTAAGGGACAAACAGGAAGCAGGTGTGAATAGAGGTGAGTGAAGCTTTTATGTTGACATGGGACCTCATTTACATTTGTTATTTTTACTTCCATCAACATCCTTTATCATTGAAAATATAGCTATGTGTCTTAACTGTTTTTAAATAAAATTAGAAGGGGAGGCCATTGTTAAAAAACTAATCAACAACAGACAAACATTTACAGGTGAAAAAAAGGTGAGGATGAGTGTTACTGAGACATCGATTCAGATCCTATCTTTAATCAATCATGTTCATAACTTGTTTTCTGTCTTGTTAGTGCGTCAGTATCGATGGTAAACACCCGTGCAGAGGAAGATACCCTAGGCTTCCCGAGCGGCAGCGCTGCGCCTGTTTTTCATCGGCGCCCTCTGCAGACGGGAGGCTGGACGCCGCCTCCAGTGAATGGACGTAAGAAGAATGGAATAGCAGAGCAGAGAAATGAGCGGTGCCTTCAGTGTAGGAAAAAGAAGAGGAATTTGTGGGGGGAGGGCAATATGAGAGGCTGGGGAGGTGCGGGGGACAGGTAGGGCCGATGGAGGGCTGAGACAGGGAGGAGGAGAGAGACGGGGTGGGCACAGGAAGAAACTCCAGCTGGCCAATGGAAAGGCTGCGATTCTGCCGCGGATGGCGACTGGGAGCGCTCAGTGAGGCGTACACGCCACGCCCTTCTGGTTGAGGTGAGACCCGCCCTTCAACCAACCTCTGAGAGCTGAACGTCCGACTGGGGTCTCCTATCCTCTGTCGCAGGGGCATCAGACTCTGCACTGCAGGAGAGAGGAGGAGGAGGAGTTACACCAAGTTTTATTTTGAAAAACAGACATAGAGGAAGTTCAGACTTGCACACAGCTGGAAGTGGTTGTTAAACTGAGGTGTTACAGGTGCAAAATATCAACACTCATACAGGGGCTTCAAGGGAAATAGGGCAAAATGTGATTAAGTGCAATTTCACACTGATGTGAAAAAGCGCACACCCCTCATGTGACCTCATGAGGACAGATTGGAAATGCAAACATAAAAAGTAGTTTAAACCTATATAGAGAAGTTGTTTGTTTTTATTTGAGTCCATGATTGGACTGGGAAATGATTCACATTACCAGAAAGCCTGGGATAAGCCAAAAGCATTCCGATTTGCGCTATAGCTTAGTGGCTAAATTTTTGTGGACTAAAATACTTTGAGTTATTTACGTTTCGCTAACCCGTCTAGCTTCTTGTCTCAAGAGTGAAATGATCTCGACTGTTCTGAAATCAAAAACATTCACACCAGATCAGGAGCCAAAGGTGAGATTCTGAAAGTCAAAAACGTCTCTCTGTGCGTTTCACTGCTGCAGACCTGCAAGTGGATGTTAGCGTGAAGAGGAGAAAACTCTTGTTAGTAAAGTTTAATGCCGAGGTGAGTTTCCAGTCAGACTGAAAGGGTGAGGAGGAGAAGAAGAGCTTTGTGTGATCTGAGCAGATGAAGGAGGAAGAGGAGTGTGAAGCTGCACAGGTGAGGTGAGGAGGCATTAGCATGGACGCCTGCTGTACGACATGTTCATCAGAGTTTGATGAGATTTTAAGGAAACACGTTGACTCCCTCGGGGTGAAATCAGATTAGTGTAGAAAAGTCGGGGTGTTAGCCTAGCTTAGCACTACGAACGGGAGCAGCAGCTCTCCAGTAACTTTAAATCTAGACAACTTTAAGCAAATCAAAATCCGTATACAAACTTTTTTTAGAAGTTATTCTTGATTTAAGGTTCTTAAATTTTTCAGAAACTAAATCAGGAACCCTGAGAGAGTCTTGAGTTGCTCATCAGTTGGAGGATAATTTGGTTGATCAGTTATCACTGCTGATTGAACAGATGTATGAACCGATCAGAGAGGGGAAAGCTGGAGGACAGAGGGGGCCAACCGGAGTGTTTCCATGGTGACTGGTTGTCAGAGATGCCACTCAGGGGCCAAAGGTCGCTCACTCGCCGGTCCATCTGCCATGCAGCATCTGGAGAGAACCAACCAATAAGAGGAAGGGATGGAAACCACAGGTGAGCTGAGAGGAGGTGAAGTCAGGTAAACATGTGTGTCCCTCATGGGCTTCCGTAAGAAACCTGAAGTAATGAATGGTGACTGGATCTCCTAAAATTCACAAGGTACCCACAAAACAACAGAAAGAAATTTAATTTGTTAAAAGAATACCAAGAATATCAGACATGTTGGATGTTTTTCAAAGTTTTACACCATTAAAGCTGAAAAAAAATTCTTCCCCAATAAATAAAAGCGGAAAAGACGTAAAAGTATTAGATTTCAATTAGTTGTCATGATATAAAGCTTAAACAAGGCATTTTAGCTTCTCGTGCTGACATCCAGAAAATAAAAGGGACTTATCCTTTGATCGAGTTGGTTATCTTAAGTCAGACTTACACTGCAGCGTCCCGGGAGACAGGATGTCTTCATCCATATCATCAAGGTCATCAGAGAGGAGGAGGTGTTGAGGGGTCGGAGGGCGTAGGCCGAGGAAGGACGGGTCCAGGTTGAGGGCGGTTGCCAGTGCCCCCAGACCCGGGTTATTGACCACGCAGAACCCGGTCAGAGACTCGATTTGCTGCCAGCGGTGGAGCTTCTCCCGCAAGGCAGCCGTCACGTCAGCCAGGGCCTGTCTGGAGGGGGGAGGGGGTTTGTTCGAATAAACATTAATTATTTATCTTTTAAAAATAAATCAGCTGGAAACCTTGATCCGTCAGTTGGGGACAGATTCCAAACAACTCAACTGGCTAAAGATGCTAAAAGCTATCAGAAGCCAGCATTAACTCGGCGCCTTCAGGATTAGCACGCAATTTCTTGAATATTTCTGGGATAGAGATAAACATCCTGTCGGGTCAAAGGTCACTCACTTGGCAGAGAGAATCTTGTGATCCACGTCGTCCAGCGAAGAGCTGTGAGCTACGTGAAACGTCCCAAACAGGGAGCTCCTCTTCTTTTTGATTTTCTCGGCCTGAAACCCAATCATCATCATCATCATCATCATCATCGCCATCGACCGGTTTGTGTTTCAGCGCTGTCCGTGTGTCGGTGTCCTCACCCCTTCTCTGGCCTGCAGCAGCTGCTTCTCTGCGCTCTGTTTCTTGATGTTGTAGTACTGAACTTCGATCTCGTGCGTCAGCTGCAGCCACTTCTGCAGAGACTCCGGCGGCGCCCAGTGAGCCCGCGACTCCAGCTCCCTCTCCGCCTTCTTCAGCGCCATTCGAACCTACCGGACACAGAACATATAGGATACAGGAGTCTCACCTTAAAAGCAGCCGCTGCAGTGAAATGGTTTCTGTTTTGCTGCTGAATCTGTTACTTTCAGACTATTACACTCATTTTTGTTGATAATTCTTACAGAGCAGGTTTTTTTCAGATTTGACTGATTCTGCCTCATCATCTGAGGTCTTTCCCGCCAAAGGGAGGCAGGTGAGGCAGTTCTGCCTCCTGGGTGTCTTCCTTTCTAGTTTTTAATACATGTCAAAGTTGGTAAGTTGGTAGAAGCTCCCTGGAGCGAAACCAACCGCTCCCTTATTTAAAAAACCCTGAGAAGTGTCTGTGGGGTGGAGTAATGAGTAACTACAGCAAATTAAACAGATGTAATGGAGTAAAATGTACAATACTCGAGTCGAAAATGAAATTGAGTGGACTAGAGGTATAAAGTACAAGCACACACCTGTTCCAGCTCCTCCTCAGCATATTTCTGACGGCTCCTCTCGTTCTCAGCTCCTTCTCGAAGCTCTCGGAGTCGCTGGGCCTCCTTCTTGGCCGAGTGGATCTCACTCCTCAGCTCCTCCTCCACCTTCACCTTCTCCACCTGAACGCAGCGCTGCTCCTCCTGAGCCTTCTGCAGCCTGATGGCATCAAATGTAGGTTCAACTTCTGGCGATTAAAACCAGTAGCTTGTAATGTTGAATAATATATTTAACATTTTTGTTTGTAATGAGCGTTGGTGCCACCAGGGGGCGGTGTGTCCCGGTGTGAGGGGGAGGGTATGTGTGTGCGCCGGTGGCCAGGAATGAAGGAATGTATATCTGTGTGTGTAACAGTATATATGTGACCTGTCCTGGGTTCATCACCACCTGTTGGTATTTAATCTACCAACAATGCATCAAGGTCAGCAGACGACACTGAAAATACAGCAGCAGTGCTCAGAGCGGCAAACGGCAGTCCACAAAGCTGGGACATGTCGGTTAATAATAATAATAATGATAATAATAATAATACAATAAATACAGCAAGAAAATAATTTCTGAAAATATCAGGAATGAGAGGAAAATGTTGATTTGGAAAATAGTGTCGTCATTTTGAATTTGGTGCCAGGAACACATTTCTAGAATGTTGGGACAGGGTCGTGTTTCCCTGCTTCCATCAGCGCTCCGGACGCGTCTGGGATCCGAGGAGAACAACTGCTGTCATTTTAAAGTGGAATGTTTTCCATTCTGTCCTGATGGAGGATTTCAGCTGCTCCACAGTTCAAGTCTCCTTTAAACATTTTCAATGGCGGATGAGTCTGGTGGGGGGGCTCAATTAGAAAGAACATATTTCATATTTTACAGTGTGTAGTAGTGTGTGTGTGTGTGTGTGTGTGTGTGTGTGTTTGTATTTTACAGTATTGTGTGTGTGTGTGTGTATTTTACAGTACCGCGTGTAGTAGTGTGTGTATCTTAAAGTACTGTGAGTAGCAGGAAGAAGAAGCCAAGCCGCGTGTTACAACATGACACACACACATATGTTGCTGTGTTTAGGTTAGTGTGTACATCAGGTGTGTGGTGTGTGTGTGTGTGTGTGTGTGTGTGTGTGTGGACAGTGTGTGCACGCTGAGCTTCTGGCTGTTCTTTGACCATATAAGGGCGTCAGACAGAAAGCCTGAGCGAGGCTCTTCACACTGAGAAACTGAGCGATTCCTGCCGGAGCTTCTGGTTTGGAGGTTAATTACTTTAATGACCTTTAACCCGGAGCTGCTTCCAACGGTCTGACCTGATACTAAATCCATTCATCACCGACAAACTGAAGCTGGTTTCAGCTCTCAAACCGGACCTGAAGCTGACCGCTCTGGTTCCCCCCTCCCCCTCAAGGGCAACGTTTGTTTGTTAGTCCACAGATTTACACAAACACAACCAGACGGCTTCCTGGAGGAAGTGTCCTGGGAAGAAACCATTACATTCCAGAATGGAGATAAAAGAACCGACCCAAGAGGATTTCTTTCTCCACCTAGTCGAGAAAAAATTGACATTCTGCCTGTGCTGCAGTGATATGAGTCGTGTCATCGGGTTAGCTTATTAGATTAGAGCTGAACTGAATTTGTGGCGTTTTGGTGTGACTCACTTCTCCTGCAGCTCTAGGAGACTCATCTCGGCCCTCTGCAGACCCTCCAGGTCCTTGGTCAGCTTCCCAAGGTCGTCCCTGGACCTTCTGGTCTGGATGTAGGCGAACCAGCAGCCGCCCAGCGCCATCAGGATGGACATAACCAGAACCAGGTCCTTCCACCGGTTCTGCCGGCCTGCTGACAAAAAAGTACGTATAATTATAAAACCAAACCTGTCAAGTGTTTTTGTTCCGGTGGATTTTTCTCGCTAAAAACGCTGTGGATCCACTCCAGAGATTTCCAGAGTTTCAACAAAATCAGTTTTTGTGTTTAATCCTGGTGCAAATAAACCTCCGCTGAGGTCCGGCAGCTCTCCAGTTGCTGCCTGAGGAGAAAATGACTTTCCAATAAACTGATGGGAATGTTTTAAAATCCTAATCCAGCGACGTTAAAAGAAGCGCCACAAATCCCTCCATGTTGAACTAAACTCTACTCCACACCAAACAGTCGATATGAAACGTGATTTTCCATTCGAGCAAATTTGGTTTGTTGTTGTTGTTTTTTTCCCATACCGACCAATGGCCACTCACCTGGTGGCGGTCCGAACAGGACGATGTCCAACGCTTTGAGCTGCAGCTTCTGAGCATGACTTCTATCTAAGATCTTCATCACGGACACCATCAGGGTGGTGTTCTTCACCGCCAGCCTGCCGGGAGCAGACGAGAAGACGATTAATGACCTTTGGCGATGTTAACCTCCACAGGGCGCAGCCAAATCATCACGGTTTTGCAGCTCAAGATCTGCTGATGCATTCAAAGGCTGTCAGATATCTGAGTTTTCAGGTTGTCCGTACCTGGGTAAGGCCTTTCCATCCAGCTGGTGTTTCCTGAAGCTGTCTGAGTACTGAGGAAGCTCCACACTGAGGGTCAACCAGTCGTCCACCTGCTGCTCCGTCCAGTTATAAACTGCAAAGAGACGCGTTTCAGCAGGACGACTGGGTTTCGTGTCATCTGAGGACATTCCATCGAATGCAAAGCAAAAGACTATTTGAACATGTTTGATTAATGAGTGAAAATTCCTCATCAGCTGATTTTCTGCTCTTGTCTCACGCTGGTCCTCCCAAAAATAAACATTTTCTTCTTCATGTCTTTTTCTACGTCGTCGGTGACGAATTGAGACAAAAACAAAGCAGATCCAAAGGGATGTTATTTTTACACGGCGGTCATCCTTCAATCCTCTCTCTATGTGTCTTTTTTCCTCTTTTTTTCCTCCTAGTTATTCCTGCATTATTGTCTTTTTTCTTTCATTCCTTCTTTCTTTCCCACCTCAGTCTTCATTTTTCACTTTTACCTTTTACTTTGTATCTTCCTTTTTTTCTTCCCTTCTGCCTTGTTCCCTCTTTCCTTCCCTCCTAAATTCTTCCTTCCTTCCTTCTCTCCTTCCTTGTTCCTTACTTCATTTCTCCCTCCTTTCTTCCCTCCTACCCGTTCCTTTCTTTCTTCCCTCTTACCTCGTTTCTTCCTTCCTTCATTCATTCTTTCTTTCTTTCCTTCCTTTACTTTTCATTTCAGTTCGTACCTCCTCTGCTCCTCATCCCTTCATTCCCTTTAATATGTTTTAATTACTTCGTAAATACATTCATTTTTGTAAACACACCATTAACAAAAGTTTTATTGATGTTGTAAATTTCCTCTTCTTACTAACTTTCTTTCATTTCAGTCCTAACCCTAACCTCAACCTACCCCTTCCCTGCCACCAGCAGCAGCTGATCAATGGTTTCAGGGTAAACATATCCAATGTTCCTCCTCTCCTCTCCTCTCCTCTCCTCAAAAGGAGGCATTTGTGTTTCGCTTTACTCTCCTGCTGAATCTCTGTGGCTGCATGAACGCAAAAACTTAGAAAAAACATCTGATCTTTTTTCAAATCCGGATTGAGTCTGTTTTTATAGCTGAAACACATCTGATCTGATTTATGGTCATGTGCCATGAATGAACCAGATACCAATCGACACGTGTGAGACCTGTCCTGACCTTCGGAGCTCTTCCAGGCGTTCCACATGTCCTCCACGCTGATGAGCAGGTCAGCTCTGTGGAAGCTGCTGTGTTTGGCTTTGGAATCGTGATACTTCAGATCCTCCCTGAGGAACTGAAGATGAGTCGACGTGAGCTCCACAATCACAGAAATTGCGTGGCAGGAAAGTGACGGTGTGTTTTCGTCTCACCCCGTCCGTCTCGGTCGTGTCGACGGTCCCGTCGGCGTCGTCGTCCATCAGCTTGTGGATGCCGCAGATCGCCTCGAAACTCAGCAGGGCATTCTCGTCCCGACAGAGCAGCGGGTCTATCCGACACAGACCTACAGAAGGACAACAAACATGATCACTATTCATGATCAATAATAGATTATGAAGACAGAATAGAGGACTTTTGGGAACACATCGACAGACATTCACTCACACCTATACGGACAATTTGAACGAAACAATTCATGTAAATTGCATTCTGCAGCTCACCACTAGGTGTCACGACATGAGATAGTGAACATTGGACCTTTATACTAGGCTAGGCTACAGAGAACATTTGTCTTTTCCAGCCAAAAATACACTCTGAAGTGTGTTTCCACTACGTAAACAGCCCAGGTTTATTAAAAGACTGTGTTTCCAACAGCAAAAAAAAAACAACCATGCAGCCCTAAACACAAACGACAAGAACTCAAACAGCCCACAGCTACTAAAACCTGAAACACATGGTTTGGCTTCAGTTAGCCTCAGCTAGCAGCTAGCATCCGTGATCATCCATCACATCAGTTAAACTGAGCGCGTTTTAGCAGGTTGAGCAGAGACAGAACTTCATGCCTACATTTGGTCATTTCTGCCTCCAAAATGTCTGCATGTTCACTCAGCTGCGTGTGTGTGTGTGTGTGTGTGTGTGTGTGTGTGTGTGTGTGTGTGTGTGTGTGTAAGCGAGAGAACCCTGAAGGTTTAAGTATTCAGAGCCAATAAAAGTACTAATACTACACAATAAAATACTCACATACAAGTTAAAGTCTTTCATGGAACATTTTGACTTCAGCCAAAGGAAAAGCAACATCTGATTAACTGGAACTATGATGTAATATTACTTACTGTATTGTTATTGATTAGAATAGTCTTGTTTTTAGTACCACTGGACTCATTGATTTAGGATTTTGCTCTACTTTGTCATTTTATGAGCTGATTTAGAACCGACATCCGTTTTGTTCACATGTTCTTCATATAAAACTCTTGCTTTGCAAGGTTATTATATATGGGCTTTTATTTATCTATTTATTTGTTTGTTTATGTATTTAACCTTTATTTAACCATTACATCCCACTGACATGGGTCAGCTGACTGGACCTGACTGGACTCTTTCACACCTACGGCATCGGCTCATGATCCACACATTTCCTCTGCAGAATCTGGTAAGTCTAATTTGTGGTCTGAACAAACCTCCTACCTTTTAAAGCTCAGTTTATCTTAAGTAAACACTTAAAGATCGTATCCTTTGTCTGGTGACCTTTGACCTCCTTGTGTGTAGTTGGCTTTGATAAAGCTGCGACTGATCCAGATCTCGGATCATTCAGACAATGTAAATATTAGCCGCTCACACTGCAGATAACGATGACACGACAGTAAACCTGCAGCGGCGTGTGTGTCACCTTTCTCAGCTCCGTGGGTAAATATTAGGACAGATTAGAGTTGAGACGAAGCAGGTTTTCACGCCGCGGCTCCGATCACAAGACCGGCTAACTGGCTGGATGGGTTTCAAACACGTTTTCAAGCTGGTGGAGCCCGATGATGAGGTGTGTGACAGGGATTCAGGCGGTCGCCGGCACCGTCAGCAGGTGGAGCTGCGGCAGCAATGCAAACAGGTGAACCAAAAACCATCTTCCTCTACGGTCGCCGAGCAACATCATCATCATCATCACACCAGAGACACGACAAAAACGAAGCTCTAGGTTAAACGTTGTGGGCTGTAGGTTTTTGGTTGTTTTCATTTGCATTCCATTTGAGTAGTTAGCTGAGGTGTGTTTGGAACAAGTAAGTTCAGCCAGGTGTTTTTTTAGCTGCAGCAGGTTGTTTAGGTTTGGAGGTGTGTTTTGCTTGGAGGTGTGTTTGTTTTGTGGTGTGGCGCCGTTCATGTCGCACCTCAGAGGAAAAGAGCTGCGGATCTGAGTCAAATGCTTTTACAAATTCTGAAATGCTAAATAAGCCTGTTTCCATAATGACACACAAAATCTGGATGAAGCAGGTCGGATTAGCAGCATCAGCTGTGATGCTCAGAGGGAGACAGAAACGCCTCAAACAATCAGGATTTAAAAATGAATTCAAATTAAAATTTTTGTAGTGGCAATAATCCTCTATAAAGGTTATTGTCCTTTCTTAGGTGTTTGTAGTTTAGAACCCACATCCAGTAAGGATGGCATGTTGACAGTTTGGAACTTTGCAACTTGTCCTGTGATCGAATATGGAATTTTGGTTTCTTGAAAAAATAGCAAACATGTTTTGAATAATGGTTCTGCAGAAACAAAAAAATCCCAAAAAAGAGCTAAAAAGATTATAATTATAAAACATGATAATAATTTAAAAACCACTTCAGCACCTAGTTGTCAATGTTGTTATTCTTTTGTCCAAATGGGAACAGGAAGTCAGCAGACATAAAGGAGATTATTATTATCTATTAGCTAAAACACTGCTAGCTCAGTGCTAACCCTCTGTATCTGGGTCAACATTATAGAGTTTGCTAGAAAGCCTGTCAACAAGACAAAAAACTCAAACTATTTCAATAGCGGTGGGGGCTTCGTTCCTGTTTGTCACTTTTGCTTGAGGTTTGAAACAAACACAATCAAAGCTGCGTTCACACCATCGAAACCCTGCTGCTGTCATCGAGAGAAATCTGATGCTGAGCAGCCTATAATAAGGAATCTCCAGGACGTCTGTGGTCTTTCATTACAAATCCAGCTCAGGTTTCCCTGCGTCCCGCCGTCCTCTGCGCCACAACACCACAGAAGAAGACAGAGAGGTAACGTGTGACAGGTGAGGTAGCAGCTTCGCTAAAGGTCTGTGTTTAGTTTGGGATTAAGATCAGCAGCTGGTGGGATAAAAATACGGAGTTAATAGAATTAAAGACGAGGAAGGTCGAGTCAAAGTCACACCCCAGAACATCAGTTAGGAAACACTTCAATTCAACCGGACTTCACTTCCCATCATGCACCTTTTGGAGTTTGACAGCCCATTCATGTGAAACAGTTCATTGTGTTTGTGATGTTTTAAGCCTGCGTGTGGAAACAATATGGATGCTAAACAACATGTTGACATGTTTAAGTTGTAAATGATTTGTCCCAAACCTGCTGCTTCACCAGTTCATCCCCGAAAACCACTAACATACTTGTTGTCACGGCAACTTTACGAAGAAAAATCAGCTAAATTCAACATTAAACCAGAAACAAGTGGGATATTATACTTCAATAGGAAAACAGGAAGTGATGTAACACACAAGTGAGACTTTACTCTCGTTCTATTGGCCCTCACACAAGTGGGTGGGGCCATTCGGCCTTCATCGCCTCTAACACAACAGATAACTTTATTTCTGTCATCACACTTCCTGTGACATCATCAATGTGTCAACTCAAGGAAACTGTGGTTCGCTGCTTGTAGCTAGCACCCTGGCTATCTGTGGCACAAACACACACACACACACACACACACACACACACATATACATACAGAGAGTGTGTTTCCTACCTGAGGCTGCGTCGCCATTGGAAACTGGGTGATTGTGTTGGTGGTCCGGGTGAGTGTGGAGATCTCTGTTCAGCGAACTGTGAGCCCCGACACACACACTTGCACACACCAACCACACACACACACCCTCCATATCTGAGGAAAGAGTTGAGACAGATTTTACACGTTTGTGAACACTGAACTTCTTCAAACATTGCAAAATAACCAATCGTCATCTGGATCTACATGGATCCAGATTTTATCCTCTCACAAGGATCAGATGAAAATGACACACAGAAGTCCCGCTGAGAGACGCCGATCGGGATACAAGTGATATTCCTAATATGGTGATTAATCCTGCTATGGATATGATCACAGAAAATGTTCTGCCGTGACACAACGGTTAAAAATCAGACCAACTGAACTGAGATCAGATTATAGATGAAGCTGCTTCTGGTTTTAGTGGTCCAGAAGTCACATGATGAGGGTCGTCATGGCACCTTGTTGGGTTTAGATAGTGACATAGTTGTGTGTATGTTTCTGCATGTGTGTGTGTGCGTGTGTGTGTGCGCTCTCCAAGTGATGCCTAGTTTTATTATTTGGGGAAAAAAGGCCAAATAAATACAAAAACACAACTTTTCCTGCGCTGAAAATCCACCTCTACATACAATTCAGTGATAATCTGTCAACCTGTCAGCACATTTTCCAGACGCAAACAAATGGGTGTAATCAGACGTCTTTCAACGCCTCGGTGAATTCTCTGAGTAGAGAAAAATAGAGCAGAACTTTGGTTAACACACCTCATGACTTCAAGTAATATTTACACACAAAATAAGTTTGTTTAAGACAATAGTATTTAAAAAAAAACCCGAGCAAACACGTTGATGCTTTTTTTGTCCTGTGTTGAACACCTCATGGAAGTAAATGAGATTTACACGCAACACATAATCCAAAATACAAAGTTATCTCCATCTCAAATCCATTAATTCGTTAATGTCAAAAATTTACTCCGACTTTTTACGTATATTTTGTTTTCCTTTTATACCGGCGGAGGTCAAAGGTCAGACAGCTGTTCACTTTCACATCCTGGCAGTGAATTTCGCTCCTGAAGCCGCCAAAAAAAAAGAAGACTTCAACCACCGTTCGCACCGAGAATGAGAGAAACGGACGTGAACTCATCACTCACCTCGACAGCTGCTGCGCGTCTAATCCATCGATCTGTTCTGATCGATCAGACACGAACTGATCGGACGTGTTGAGAAAACAGATTGGTCCTGAGCTCTCCACCCCGCCTCAAACTCCACAAACTGGCGCTGAAGAAAAAAACACAACAACATAAGAACAGACCCGCCTGCGCTGCGTTCAGGGACCCGCGAAAACCTTCGAATTCAGAGTGAACAAAAATACTATGAGAATTCATCGCTCGATTTTTGTTAAGACATTGAGTTATAATGAAGATCAATTGACTGCTTTGATTTGAAATAGCTTTATTTTTAAATGATGGACTGTTGTCGTAATTTATTTTCTGTTTTGATATTTAATAAACTAAATGATCAATAAAGAAATCAATGAAGAAAATCACTATTAGTTGCTGTGTTATGCATATATTTTTATTTTTAAAGTAAAACGTTTACAATATATATAACAATGTAGTTTACATTCACCTTAGAAATAATTAAAAGTGCTTAAAAAATTAGAAAGGTGTTTGAAATACATCAAAAGTGAAATGGGTTTTGATTTCACTGTATTTTGTTGAAATCAGCAGAATTTAAAAAAACAAATCTACTTGGCTTCAACATCTAATGTTCAACATCAGCTAATCAGATGGAAGTAATCAGTTACCACGGAGACGAGAGGCGACAGAAAAATCCTAATTTAACTTCAGCATCGTGTGTCCTTCGGAAGGCTCTTTTGATGCATTCAGGTACCTCTTGTTTCGGAATGAGAAGCAGTAAACGGTGTATTCACGGACAATGTTTAGTGTAATGACAGTATCTGTGCCGCTTCAGCTGCATTTGCATTTATGTTCTCTTTGGTCACTTCATTTTAACATCAATTCTTCCTATTGATTGAAAAAGGTTTAAAAAACAGGCACAAGTATTTTTCCAAGCGAACTGCACATACCACGTTAAACTATTTACACACGTATGTTGACTTGATATGCTCTTGATGTTTTTTATTCTTTTCTAATCCATTTTCTTTTTGTTATCTACACCGTGTATGAGAGAGGAACAAAATCTCAATTCTCTGCATGCCCTGTACATGAAGGTAACATGAAAATAAATCGGCTTTGCTTTTTAAAGCTAAATACCGTAAATATATTTCCAATGATCCGGAGAACACCATATTATAAAAATGGCTATACAATCCAAATCAATGATAGCCAAATAAAACTAAAAATACTGTGTGATGTGACAGCGATTATCCAAACTTTGCTTAAAATCAGTGAATGAATAATTGTCAATTTAGTATTCAGTATTACTTTATTTAGTATTTCATACGTCATTACATATTTTCAAAGAAGCTCTGTGTCTTTTTGAGATGACAAAATATTTTACAGACTCATTACTGTATCAGTTAGAAACAGCCGAACGTCAAACTCTTTACTCACATTTCTAATGTACTAATTTCCGACATACCAGGAAGGCGGCATTAGCCTCACGCAGCAGTGTGATGGCTCCGCCTTGTGGCCGTCAGTAGGAAGTGCAGCTCAAACTTCCTCGAAACATTCCGTCATATTTAGTGATCAAACATGGCATATAATGTTCAAGTTCATTTAAATCAATAAAATTACTACAAAAACGAATTAACAACTCTTTATATCCGACAGTGAAATGATAAGATAATAAAAATGTGACACTGAAGCTGTATTTTTTTTTAACCTTTGACTGTAAGGAGGCTAGCAGTTCCCCCCTTATTTCCATTCAATATGTTAAGTTATGCTATAGAGCTATTGGCACTAGCTTCACATGTGGACCTTATCAAGCATCCCAGCAAAGCAGAGAAGCTATACTACAGTTGTAAAAATAATAATTATCATGCAAATACAATGAAATATAGAAGAAGGGACGTTGTATGTCTATAAAGTTTAACCTCAACATAAATGAACCATTTAGTTTTGGCCCTGCCTTTTAGCCCACCTGCTTCCAGAACTGCAGATTTACATCAGACAATCACGAAAAAAATATTTCTACATGTTCATCAATCTGTGTGGACGGGGCTTGAAATTGTTTTACCTGCTGCTTACTGATTGGTTCCTTAAATTGGAATCGTATTTCTCAACTGTGCTTGGAACAAACTTCCTCAAACTTGCCCCTCCACTTCCTCTCCCCTCTGCCTTCGTCGCCTTCATTAGCTCCGCCCGCCCGCCTCACGCTGACGAACAGATCCGCTGTCCCTCTTCGCACACCCACAGGAGAAGCGGGTCTAAGCGGAGCTGCGTGCCCGGAGAGGAGGACTGATGACCGGTGAGTGTTTGCTCTTCACCCCGCTGAGGTCCACGGACTCTCACCGGTGTGTTTCCCGTGTCCGTCCAGACTTTTACCACATTATTGATCCCGGCTTTAATTCCCGTCAGCTGATGGATCCGATCTCCAGCTGATCAATAACCTGCTGGTTTGTTTATTGACGCTGCTGCAGGAAACTGGAGATGAAGTGGACCACTCCCAGTGTGTGTGAGGAGTTGTGTCACTCACTCCTAGTTCAAGTTTTATAAAATTTAACGTCACGGAAACCACAGAATCATGTGGGAAAACGGTGTGGGTAACATTTTGGTGATAATAAAGTACTTTCCTTTACTGCAATAAAAGTTCTAAAACTGTTATCCAAGAAAGAGGACTTACAGTTTTAAAAGTAAGATTTGATGCAGGGAATTGACATCTGGACTACTGACATTGTGAGATTATTTCTGTCAGAAGCAAATAATTCAAACCCCACTGACTGCTTAGGTTTATTGGCTAATATTCATTTTAAAATTCTTCATTTGTTTGCAATAATCAGATCAGTTTAAATAGATCAATATGACATATGAGACAAAAGTCTAGTTACACTGACTCCACCAAGTCTCTGATGGTCCGGTCCACTACGACCAGCACCTCCAGGTCTTCTTAGAGACTCTTTAGCTGCTAACCTGATTCAGATGCAGACTCCAGCTTCTACTTCCTGGGGAATCTTATCCCATTCCTCATAGGCAAAGTTCTGGAATATTCCTGCGTTTTCTGTGGATCCGAGTCAGGAATGTCAGGTCTCTGGAGTGATCCAGGACTTCTCCTGGAACAAGGTCTTGGTGGACTCTGAGGTCTGCTTGGGATCTCTGTCTTTCTGGAATGTCCAGTGACATCCAAGCTTCATGTTGCTCACAGATGATATTTTCTTCTTGGATTTCCTCATTCTTGATGGAATCCATCTGACCCTCTACAGGCTGCAGGTTTCCAGTGAACTAGGAAGTAAAGCAGCCCCAATTCATCATGGAGCTCCCACTATATGTCATGAAGGGAGGAGGGTTAATCAGTATTAGCTTTATTCTTCTTCCTCCACACATCCTGTTGATCCATAGGACACAGAAGGTCCCGTTTGGTTTCATGGCTCCACAGAACAGCATCTCAGACCTTCTGGGTCTCATCTAGATGGTTCTGAGCTACTGTAGCCTCTTTTATGGGTCTTCATGGTCAGCAGTGGTGAAGGTCTGGAGCTCTGATGGAGCTAGGTTTGAACAGAAATAGCTTTGGGATTCTACTGCAGATGTAAGACCATAAAAGTTGGATCTAATTTACAAATATGTGCTGCTGAATAAGTGAGTCATTTAGTGAGGACAGGAGTCTGTAAATTAAGTATTTTGTGTTGGATCCAGGGGGAAAAAAACTTAAAACCTGTTGTACTGATCTATTTAAGATGGTCTTCTTTGACATGATTGTTGCAAACAGCTGATAAATAGTAGCTTTTGTTGAGACAGCCCATAATAGTCATGTAGATTCTGTGAATGTGCTGTGCAAACATGTTGACAAGAAGAAACATGTCCATTGACTAACGGATGACATCACACAGAGTATCAGCGGTGGCACACATTCAAATGTGAATCAGAAACATCAGTACTGTTGGACTTCTCAGAATGAAACCGGAAGTCAGAGGGTGAGATATGTCAGGTCGTGAGGCAGCGCCGAGGTGGCAAATCATTCTGTCAGACCAGTTAATGCAAATTCAGGACGGTACATTCATATAGGTAACATACTCCAGGGGATTAACCCGGGTTTGGACACATCCTCTGGTGTGTTTGAGCCTTTTAGCTCTGCTGATTGTTTCACTCCATGTCTGGTCCAGTGTTCTGTGGTGTCTGAGCTCAGTTTGGTTCGGTATTATATAATGTTTCTCTACAATATTGATCAGTTTTAACCCAATCTAATGAGATATTATCTTTAAATATCTTACCAGTGTGATAGACTGGGAGGTTCTGGTGTTTTTGTCCAGAGATTAGTTGATAATCCCACGTTTTATTCTGGATCTTAATGCCTGTCAGTAAGACAAATATTTTATCAAGTTTGAAATGTTCTGTTACCAGAGGCTGTAAAGGAAAAGCCAGTCCACCTCCTGTTTAAAATTCTACATGTGTCCCTTGTTTGTCCTCGTTACTTGTTTTGAATATGTCTGAGTACTGAAAAAAAAAAAGCTAAATATACATATGTAATCTGTAAATTTCCAGACTGAGAGATTTTCCCACCGGTGTTTTGGCTGCAGTGTGACTCGGTTCCTCTGTGGGTCAGGAGAATTTTCCTAAACCAGCAAATTACATAAGAATGCAGAGAAACAACACAGCTGACTAGACGAAACCAAAAAGGTTTGTTCCTGAAATGCTGAAAGAAGTGACCAGAAGGAGACGGCTGATTGTCTCTCTTCTCAGGACTCATGTCAGTCTTCTTCTAGAGATAATATTCTGTGTACAGTAAGAATCCTCTCTGCCGTCTGATTGGCTCATATCAAACTTCTCCAGGTTCATGAATCTGAAACAATAGATGACACATCCTTCATCCTTATTGCAACCTAACTTCCCTTTTCCCACTGAGCTACATTTCTTTGACTTCCCAAATCACGATAAACCATAATGCACTCAGTAGACTTCATATCTCCACCAAGTTGCATGGAAATATGTGGAGCAGTTTTGATGGAAGCACAACCTCCTTGTTAAACTTTTCTACACATTAAAGTTGTGTAAATAAAAGACAGCGTAACCGTTTGCAACAGTTCTACATTCGATGTGAAGTAACGTCCTTTGTACAATCGCGTGTTTCATGAAATGGTGAAACTCAGGACGGCCTTGTTTGTGAATGGCCAAGCCTTTCCAGGAGGCCCATTTCACACAGACTCATTACACTGCCATTTAACCAGTTTAACTTTTAAATGTTGCAAACTTTTATTTATTTATTTTTTAATTCTAACTTTACCATTCTCTGCTGAACTGGTCTAAACATCACAGTGTCATCAACAAAAAGTGCAAATTCCAACTTTATTTCACCTTTCAGCTGAAGAGTGAGAGAATTTTAAGCTCTTGGGCTGGACGTTTCTAACCGCATTGCTTTCTGGGATTTGTAGTTAACTTCATTGCTAAAACTTCTTATTTCAACTTCTAGATTATTTTCAAGGATTTCCTCCAAAAAACAACCTTTACTTTTTTTCATTGTGATGAACTGTCACCAAAATAAAGAAGAAAATGGGTTTGTTTCAGCTTCACATTTCCAACACACACACACACACACACACACACACACACACACACACACACACACACAGGAAAGCACCGTTTACACAATGAATGCGTGTTTCAATTATTTTCGGTTTGCTGCAGGTTACTGATCTTGATTCTTCTTCCTCATTTTCTCTCAGCCTGTTTTCTTCCTTCTTCCTCTCTCAGCCTGTCGGCACAACGTTCTTCTTTAGATTTCCATGTTGCTGGTTTCATTGGGCGGTGTGAGCTGCATTCGGTTATTTGGTTTGGCTATTTACAGTTTTAGGTTTCCTCCTACAGTCTATTGGGTTGTTGGAGGCTGACATGGTGTGATTGAATCGATCTTGTCAGCTCCTGTTTGTAGTTTCATAATGAGAAAATTTGTTTCCGTTAATACAAAGACTTCCACAGAAGGACAAAAAAGTCACTTCTGCTCATCTGGATAGGCCACACCCCCAAATGAGAGAAAACTGAATTGAAAATCAAAGTGAAAATAACCATAAAAACTGCAACTAAGCAGACTGAAGGAAGCAAACTGTTATAGATCATACATGTGCTAATGCACATCAGACGGCCGGCCCGGGTTACACACTGTTTTACTTGTTTCACGCCTCACTGCAAGCGGACGCCATGGAGTTCCTCAGTTTAACACTTTATTTCAACATGAAACCACAGTGACAGTTTTTCTACTGGAAACTTCCTTTTTGTCAAACTACGGAATTTCTAAAGTACAGAAGGGAACCGTTACGACACCTGAAACATTTCTTTCTTCAGTGTGTCTGCAAGGTATCTGCATACACACACAGTAGCTCATGCTACTTCCTGTTGACCTCTGATGCCATTTCCTGTGCCCCACCCATCAGAGATGTTTGACTGACTGGAATTGAAGCTGAGTCGACTTTTTTTCTCCTTAAATTAACAGATTTTTGTGAAAACTGTCCGTTCTGACCTTCAACCGCTGGTGGAGACTTTGTACAACTGGGAATTATGAGTAAAATCTGGCAAAAACTCTTGTAGCGTGTCCTCAGTAACACCAACTTTATACTCTAGTTAGGTCTGAACAGTTTTTCCATCTGTGTCAAAGGTCAGAGGTCACAGTTGTTCTCACATCTTAAAGAATCGACAGAACAATCGGCAAGAGGAACAGAACAACAGGGATTAGAGGTTAAAGCTTCCAGCGGGAGTGAGATCAGCAGACCGCCGCCCAGAAAGTGCCGAGGGTGGGGTCAGGATCCCCAGAGTCTGGGCTGAACCGTGTTCTCTATCCAGACATCTGGAGCAACACGACAGTCGTTCAGCACAAAGCAGTCGAGTCATGTTCCCTTTTTCACGCCGAAATCATTCCTGTTGAAAATCTGAAACTCAAACACACATGAAAACATTTCTTCTTCTGTGGTTTCCAGAGGTGCTGCAGCTCAGACTCAAACATGACCTCAGGGATTGCGACACGATTCGGTCGTTCTGCCTCGGAATTCATCTGAGTCAGAGCGCTGTGACTCAGAAGAAGACCTGGAGGATTTACGCCATGTCAGGGGAGGGGCTTCCATGATTTGGGGAATATTTGGGTAACTTGGGTGCAATCTTTGTGATTTCTTCTTCTTTTGTGCGCATCGGTTACTCCTGCAAGTCGGCGGTAGAAGTAGTAATACCAACAAACTGACAGCTAGTAGAAGTTAGTAGTTAACCCAAAGGAAAAATACAAGTGTAAGACTCGAGCTGGACCTGGGAGAGTTGGGCCCGACCCAACTAAGACCCGCTAGGGTGCCCGTTCTGATTCGTCCGGGTCTTAATCGAGTGTAAGTCACGTCTGACTCGTGCACAAAGTACCCAAGAGTCCTAGTCCAACATGAGGTCCTGAATGACTCGTGTGGATAGGAGCGCAGTGATTCAGAAATGACTCGGGTCGTTGTAACTTCAATCTGGATCACTCAAATGTGAGACACAAGACTAGAGCAGGACTTTGGACTTCAGTTCTGGAGGTTTAGTAGCTCGACAGCGACGCTACAAAGATGATCTAGGATGTGAAATCTACACTGATCTAACTTAAACGAACACAATTTACACAAATTAGGCGCTGCTGATCCAAACATGTTGTTTCTAGTCTTTACGACTTGATATTTGGCTGCGTGATTTCTTTTTTTTTTTTTTTTTTGTGAACACAGTGGAAAAACAACATATCCTTACAGTTTGGTCACAGTTTGGCCGACGTGTGACGGCGCTTGTCTCCAATGCGGTCATGGCAACGCTGAGCCAAACCTCATGTTGACATCATCATCATCACTGATGTGTCTGATGAACTTCATAAAGCTGGAGACAGAAGAACGACAGAGACAGAAATCTAACAAGTAGTTTTTCTGTGGTGGACGTGTTCCTTTCAGGCGCTGCTGGAGGAGTGTTTGGGGTTTCTGCAGTAATTGTCTGAGTGTGACTCGCGCTGGCATCCGAGTCGCCGTGTGCTGGATAACATCTCTGTTTTGTTTGGAGACCGTTTCCTTCTGCAGCCATCATTTCCATAAACACAAATACTGACGGAAGACAAACCCTCCCTCCTCCCCTTGTCCCCCCCCCCCTTTTCCACCTCTGCAGGCGGACGATGGGACGTCACATGTTTGTGAACAAACTGTGTTAGCTGAAGGAAAGCCAAGAGTCGTCTGACGGCCAGAGGAAGACGAGGGAACCAATCGCACTCACCGAAGACAAACTCAAACCGTCCTGTGGATGATACAAATCAAACGTAAACACCATTCTCTCAACTGGCAGTTTTGTTCTTTTTACCCCGTTAGCAGGTAGAGGCTAAATGACATCACCATCTGCACATACCTATTCAGGATTATTATCTAGATCTGCAGCAACACCACAAATATATAGGATTTTTAACGTTACTATTTCCTGAGAAATTTGAGAAAACAACATAAAAATGCTTCTCTTCTGCTTCGTTGTTTGTGACAGGTTGCCGAGGGGTCAGAGGTCATCATGCAGAGTATAAAGTGTGTGGTTGTAGGAGATGGCGCCGTGGGGAAGACCTGCCTCCTCATCTCCTACACCACTGGAGCCTTTCCTAAAGAGTACATCCCCACCGTGTTCGACAACTACAGCAGCCAGGTGTGTGTGTGTGTGTGTGTGTGTGTGTGTGTGTGTGTGTGTGTGTGTGACTATTTTCTATTAATATACATGAAGGATTGCTGACATTTTCTGTGTGTGTCTGTGGTGCGTTCAGGTGACGGTGGACAGCAGGACCGTCAGTCTCAACCTGTGGGACACGGCGGGGCAGGAGGAGTACGACCGGCTGAGGACGCTGTCCTACCCGCAGACCCACGTCTTCATCATCTGCTTCTCCATCTCCAGTCCCGCCTCCTATGAGAACGTCAAACACAAATGGCATCCAGAGGTCAGAGGTCAAATTCTGCCTCGTAGTTCACAGTCACACATTAATGGAGCATTCATGGTATGTTTTTTTGTGGAGGAAAAAAAAACATGCCATGAATGAGTGTTTTATACTTTAGGGATTTTAAATCACTTTTACCCGACTTTTTGCTTATTAATGTAAAAGTGTAAAAAGTTAAGGAAAGAGCAAATCAACAGTTTTTCATGGAAGTTTCTAGTTCATCAATCTTAGTTTTATTTCCTGTTGTACATGATCAGGTGTCGCACCATTGTCCCGGCGTTCCCATCCTCCTGGTCGGCACAAAGAGTGACCTTCGGAACGACGTTGACACTCAGAGGAAGCTGAAAGAGCAGAACCAGACGCCCGTCACCCACCATCAGGGCACCACCCTCGCCCGCCAGATCCACGCTCTCCGCTACCTGGAGTGTTCGGCCCTCAACCAAGACGGCATCAAGGACGTGTTCACGGAAGCCGTGAGGGCCTTCCTGGACCCGCAGCCTACTGTCGGCAAGAGGCACTGCGTTTTGCTGTAGGGGTCGAGCCTCAAACGCCGGCCGGCGTCGGATCGCCGGAGAGACTGGAGGAGGTTTTTACATGTTTGGTTAGGATTTTATCAGAATTAAGAAAGATGAATTTGGGCTCAGAGAAGGAATGATGGAAGTGAGGCTCACCAGAAACTGATTGTTGTCTAGCATTTGTAATGCTAAACGTACTAATGAATATCAAATGAAGTGTTTTAAATGTGTGGCTTCATGTCTGGTAACATTTTAATGAAATGTTTTGACCTTCGTGGGTTGTTTGAATGCATCATGACTGGAATGTTTTATCACTGAGGGGTAAATGTGCGAAATGATGACAGGTTGAGATCTGAATGATTCGCTGTGACGTAACAGCCTGAACCGGGGCTTTGTGTTCTTTGTTTCGATCAAGGTGGATAATCTTTTTTTTTTTTTAATAGAAGTAAAATTTCAAACTTTTCAGAAACCTCAGAACAAGAAACTACGCTAAATCATTTACTTGTGGAAACAGATGGACAGATTTGAGGATCAAACATCAGTGATTGTAGATTTCCACTCATCCTTTTGGTGGTTGTGAATTGAAATAAATTGAATGAGATTGAACCGGACGTTTTTGAAATGTCTACAATAATCGACCCGTCTGTTTCTATCTGAGGCGCTAACCCGACGTCAATAACGACCAACAGGTTCTCTCTCTAAAGAAACAGGCTGACGCTGAAAGGAGTTGCTGCAGCTCCGCTTTGTGAAGTCGGTGTTTCAGGATGTCGCCTTTTCCTCTGGAGCGTCTCAGAGGCCGGAGCTGCTTCCCGTTCCTGTCCCTCGTCTCCTGCAGACTCTCCAGGCTCAGCCGGGTCCTGGTTCAACGCCCAGACATTGTTGTTCTCCACCAAGTCCACTGGAATGAGGAAAACGTCTGCTGTCCAAGCAGCCTGTCGGGACGTCAGCGATGAGCAGCGAACATGTGAGTCCAGTTCAGATGAGTAAGAGGATGACTCAGATTAGAAACGGGAGGATGAGTTCTGATTGGGTTTGGAGGCCAGAGGCCTGTAGAACCCAGGAAGATCAAAAAATTTTTTTCGCTACCTGGCTTCGAAAAATCTGAAAATCTCAGCTAGCAAAACTCAAAACCAGATTACAACAGCATTTTTTAAAGAGAGAACAACAAAAAAATAATCATTTAATAATAGAACACTTTGAAAACTCTGAAAACATATGTCATGAACGTTGTCAGACTTTCTGAATTAACAAGATAATTATCTCAAGTCTAAAGAGGGTCTCATGACAAAAACGCTATCTGTACATGTCAGTTATAACATACAACAAACATTTGTCAAGATATTTATTAACAATATTGACAAAAATTTAAGAGAGAAATTCCTAATTTAAAAACTAACCTCAGCAGAGACAATAATAATTACATCGATGTCCCATTGTTGTGTTCATTTAACATTACATTGTCAGACATAGAATTGAATGAAAATAAATATAAAAAGAATTAAAGTTTTTTTTATCTTACAGTTTAAAGCAAGTATATTTCTTTCGGTCTCTGATGAAATCGTTTGACAAATAATAATAAAAAAGGATTGAACAGGTAAAACAGGAAGAAGACCACCTGAATGCCCCACATGTTCACATCAACAGATGCTCACCGTCAGTTATGTAGCAGTGAAATAAGACATTTCCATTTTATCCAGCAGCTGTTGAACAGACAGATTGAAGTGAATTATCGTACAGAAATAATACAAAAGTAATGGCACTATAGTGATGTAATAGTTAACAGGAATAGATGTGTGTGTGGGGGGGGGGCAGTTTGGGAAAGCAAAAAAATTAAAAGTTGCTTTTTGGTGATCACAACACCTGCTTCACTAATACTTCTGTAAAGACAAAATAAATACAGAAGGCTTTTATTCTTAAGCGTTCCTGTAAACATACGTGTGCTCTATTCGTGTTGGTCGGCGTTGGTCCAAACGACCAGCTCTCTCGTCACTCTGATGTGGATTCTGGTTCCAACGAGCTGCTCAGTATCGTTTGTCTTCAGAGACAGTGCCCAAGATCACATCTTTACTCCCGAAGTCCCAGAAGGCCGTGAGATGGAAGGCCATGTTGGAGAGGACTACCAGGTACTCGAAGAAGGCGAACAGGGTGTAGACTGGAGGATGGGGAGACGGGACGTGAACAGTGAGGATGATGATGGAGTAAATTGAAAAACGCCAGCGGGATGCTCAAACTCACCTCCTGTTTCACAGTACTTGTTGTGGCGTCGGAAGAAGTAAGCGGCCGCCAGGCAACACGAGACGTTAAACACGAAAAGACGCAGCTTCCAGCGATACGATCGCGTTTCCTGAGGCAGAGAGAGGATAGAAAACATCCAGAATGTGGAGTTTGTACTGTCATGTTGATGGGGTTTGTAGTTTTTAGCACTATAATCACATTGAGAATCAGGCTCCGGTTTGTGCATAAGATCTAGAGTTAATCTAGAGTTCCAGAAGTGGGTTTAAATAATCCTGTGTTCTCCAGGATAAATGGCAATATAAATGAATGACAAGAGGCGCTGAATCAGCTGATTTCATGTACACTCAGCGGTCACATGATTGAGGAGTTGTGGTTAAAGCGCTGCCGTCACCGGGTGACACATTCTCTCTACTGATACCAAAACGGGGAAGCACCAAAAATAACATTCAGACAGAAGTCACATTTAGAACGTATTCACATATTTCCTGCTCAAATTGGAGTTACAACTCTGAGGCACATCCTGGAAGATCACCAAATACAAACATCAAGCTCCGTTACAGGAGAACATAAAGCACCTGGTGACTATAAATAAAACCTGCACTTCATATGTTCATCTAGAACTCATTAAACATCTTCAAGTTCACTATCAAACTTGCTCAGAAGCCTTTAGGACGTTCTTAACAACATCTCACTATCAGCGCCCCCTGGAGGCGAACACGCTGCAGCGCTGGCAGCTGCCTGGCTGATATGGAAGAACACTGATCAAATTATTTATAATAACTTTAAAAATTTCAATTATTTCTGAATAATGACTTACATCATTTATATAAACATAAAATTAATACTGTGATTGTGTTATTTTTATACTTCAGACACTTTCTATTTTTTCCTACCATTGCCTGTAAGTTAATCAGATAACAGATCTTAAAGATGAAGCTTTGCTCACCTCTGGGCTCATACCATGCCTCTTGATCACATACCACAGTCTGCACGTAATGAGCATGTGCAGCAGCGAGCTGGCGAGGAATATGATGAAACCGTATTTATGAAGATCTGCGGGGAAAAAAAACACGTAATAAACAGAAATATTGAAAAAGTTTTGAAGAAAAAAAAAATTGAAAACAATCCTCATTCCAGGTGGATCAACTGGGTGTGAACTCACTGTATGTTTCATTGGACGACACGTAGGTGAGCAGCACCAGGCCCGTGTTTTCAGCCAGGTTGCTGACCAGAGCCAGTCCGCTCAGCAGCAGCTCTGGCAGCTTCCTGGTGAAGTGGCCGTGGTAAAAGTTGAAATAGGCTATGGACACCATGTACCGTGGCGCCGAGTGCAGGCCGATGCAGGTGCGCCAGATATAGCGTTCTGGAATGTAACCAATGGCGGCGCTGATGGACGGCAGGTAGTTAGATACCTGGTTAAAAAAAGACAAACAGACTTTATCTGCATTCATTCTTCAACTGATGGAAGGATCGACCGTCTATTCCTCCCACTGAACCGTATTTCCACGCCCATTTTCCCGCGTGGCGTGACGACTTACTTGACAGTGTGTGTTGGTGGCATCCTCAAAATGGTACATAAGGGAAATGAAGAGGCAGACAATGAGGGCTGTCAGAGGGAGCAGGACCGTCCCCATTATGAAGGCGGTGAAGGGGAGGCGGAAGAGGGGCCGGTCCCGGTCCAGGTTGCCATACGGGCCCTGAAGCATCCTGGGTAAATACACCAGAGAAAACATGGATGAACTCTTCCACACCAAAGATTCATTCCAGTTTTTGAATTCCGAGGTCAATTCTACTCTTTAACCCCTTTGTCTTGCTGGAATTCTAAAATATTTATTTATTAGTTATCAAAGTTCAGGTTTCAAAATGGTTTTAGTTTGATAACATCGCTGCTATTCCCTTCCCTGTACTGGTCAAACCGGTTACCTCTAGTTTCAATGCTTCCGAAAATTTGAGAAGCATTTTAGGTATGAAAAGTGAGACAAAGTGAAATTATGATTAGCTCTTGTTATAATAGTATTTATAATGTAATAATGTAATGACATAAATGATTAGGTAATCCATCAGTGTCCGTTAATTCCATGCTGGGGTATAATCCAATTCAAAGGAAGCATTTTTTAAATTTTACACAACCATTCTAAAGTTTGGGGTCACTTATAAAATTTCCCAATTTTTGAAAAAGAAGCACTGTTTTTTTCCCGATGAAAATAACTTCATACTAATCAGAAACACACTCTATACATTGCTAATGCGGTAAATGACTATTCTTGCTGCAAATGTCTTTTTGGTGTAATATCTACATCAGTGTATAGAGGCCCATTTCCAGTAACCATCACTCCAGTGTTCTAATGGTAAATATGTGTTTGCTCAGTGTGTTAGAAAAAATAATGGATGATTAGAAAACACTCATGTTAGCACAGCTGAAAACAGTTTTTTGCTGGTTAGAGAAGTTATAAGACTGACCTCACTATTTGCAGCTGGAGTACCATTAAACTCTCCAAATGGCCAGAAAAAGAGAACTTTTATGTGAAACTCAACAGTTAATTCTTGTTCTTAGAAATCAAGGCTATTCCATTCGAGAAGCAGCGAAGAAACTGAAGGTATTTCCTAGTCCCCTCAGAGAAGAGCACAAAAAAGGCTCCAAACAGAGTAGAACGAGAAGTGGGAGGGCCCTGCTGCACAACTGAGCAAGAAGATAATTACAGTAACGTCTCTAGTCTGAGAAACAGACGGCTCACAGGTCCTCAGCTAGCAGCTTCATTAACTAGTACCTGCAAAACGCCAGTGTCAATATCTACAGTGAAGAGGCAAATCCAGAATGCTGGCCTTCAGGGCAGAGCGGCAAAGAAAAAGCCCTATCTGTGACTGGCCAATGAAAGAAAAAGATTGAAATGGGCAAAAGAAAACAAACCTTTGACAGGAAGATTGGAGGGGGGAAAAAGGTGATGTGGACGGATGAATTGAAGTTTAGTTTAAGGTGTTTGGATCACACAGAAAAACATTTGTGAGATGCCGAAAAATTGAAATGAAGCTGGAAGACTGTGTGGCATAATCAGGAAAGCATGGTGGGGGTAACATGATGGTTTGGGGTCGCTTTGGTTCTGGTAAGGTGGTTTCCCACCTTTGTTCAGGGTAAAAGGGATTTTGAATCAGCAAGGCTATCACCCCATTTTGCAACGCCATGCCCTTACCCTGTTGACTGGAGCCAATTTCATCCTACAACAGGACAATGACCCAAAGCACAACTACAAATTGGGCAAAAACTGTTTAGATAAGCAGGCAGCAGGAGTTTTATCTGTAATGGAGTGGTCAGCACATTCATCAGATCTACATCCCAGTATGCAGTTGTTGGCTTGACCATATGGTACTCAAGAAATACCCATCCAGCCAATCCAAGTTGTGGCAGGGGCTTCTAGAAGCCTGGGGTGAAATTTCTCCAATTACCTCAACAAATTAGCAGCTAGAAAGCCAAAGATCTGCAGTGCTGTAAATGCTGCAAATGGAGGATTTTTTGATGAAAGCAAAGTCTGAAGGAAAAATGATTATTTCAAATACAAATCATTTTTCTAACCTGGTCAAAGTATTGCTATTCATTTTACAACTCATGGTGATTAATAAAAGTGTGACTATTATTGGCTTTTAAATGAGTTTAAAGGTCATTTCTGTCTCAAAGCATAGATCTAAACCTATAAAGAGTTGTAAACAGTTGTTTCAGCCGCTGTTTGCTCCGTTTCTGCTCACCTTTAACAGTCAGGTAAGGTCGGTTCAGATCCCCGGACCCGTCGCCACCATCCATCCGACTGTCAGCATTACGGTGGGTCTCGAACCGGCCACAGCGCCTCCGTCTGGCTCCGCTTCACGGTCACCTGACCCCCTGCGGCGAGGCTAATCCCGGTAGCTCAGGTCCGGCTAGCCTGGTGATCGATCGTCTGGAGCTTCCGTTAGCTGCGAATCTCCAGCGTTTTAAAAAGCTGTTAAATCAATTTAACATAAAAAAAACGCGATTCTCCAGCCGTCCTGTAAACTTTAAAATCGCTGACAGAAAAAACAACAACATTAAAAACACAACACAACCACAGCTGTTACTGTTGCGGTTTCTTCTTCCGCTTCTTCTTCGTTACTTTGTGGGTTTTCATTAACGTTTGTTCACCAGCTGGTAGGAGCCCTACCGCCACCTGCTGGACACTGGCGAAACAGGCAAAAAGAGAATCCGCAAGAAAGTCCTGAGTTATGTTGTGTCTTCCATTTATTTTTATTTAAATAAACCATATTAAAATATTTAAATAAAATACTTTTTTTGTGTGACAATTTTCTGAAAAAAAGTGTCTTGTCCACTTTTTTTCAAATTGTCCAATTCTTGCCGTTCTTCCCTGTATTATTACATTCCTATAGAACGTGTCTGGAACGTTCTGTATGCGTAACACAGAACCAACATTATGACATCACTTCCTGTAACGTTTTGCAGCATTCGGTCATCCATGCCCGTGTAATTACACACACAACGAACGTACGGACAGCACAAATTTCCCATTCTTCTGCATGTAGATGAAGTAACCACGGGTTGTTTTGGGGTTTTTGTTGTCAGTTTTAGATTGATAAAGACTTGTGAAGACAAAAAGGATGAACATGGGTTAGGGTTAGGGTTAGGGTTAGGAGGTTAGGAGGAGGTGTTGGATCAGGTTGCTGTACCGTGCCTCAAAATAAAAGGATGTCACATTTGTCAGTCTGCTGTCTGTTGTTTTGCTTGTTTGTTAGCAGGACTACACAATAATTACAAAAATATCACATAAAACAAAGTTTTATAAAGTGGTGTTTGATTCTCTCTTCATTGTGCTTTGGTCAAATTACAGTGTCTGGAGGAAACAGCAAGTCTTTTCTTTTCTGTTTCTGCGACGTCTCCACACAGTTACCATCATTGTGTGTTGTTGTGTGTCTTCATGTGTGTTTGTGTTGTACAAGCCGTCATCACTACGTCACACACACACACACACACACACACACACACACACACACACACACACACACACACACACACACACAGATAACAAGCTACCCCATACACCCCCACCACCCCTCACAGACACACACACACACACACACACACACACACACACACACACACACACACACACACACACCACCCCCGCCATCAACACACAGCTCTATCAAAGACACACACTGTGTTTTACTAAATGAACAATAAACACACAGATTCGCTCATCTTACAGGACGACGCACACACACACACACACACACACACACACACAGAATGACAGGATGGCCGCCGTCTCGCCTCGTCGCTGCGGATCAACTCTCTTAACTCTGTTCTTCTTGTCAGGTGAGGCCGGAAGACAAAAGCCAAACGTACTTTGTTTTTTTTATTTAAAGTTAGACTGTTCTCCGTGCAGTAAAAGGTCCTCTGTGGCTGTTAGACGTCACACCATGAGATTATTGTTGTGTGTTCGTGTAAATCAGGACTTGATTTCTGTCGTCTTCTGAGGTAAAAACTACTACTGATTATTTATCATGATTCCATTCACTGATTATTTCCTTTATTGATTATTTGTCACGATTTTATCCACTAATTAATTTCTTTATTAATTATGCATAGCTAAAATAGTGAGCGGTGTCATTTAAAAGGCGCATTTGACGCGCTCGAAGCCGGAGCGGCGCGTGGGCGTGTCTCTGTGAGTGGGCGTGTCTCTGCACACAGGTGGACACCTGTCGGCTTCCTGCTTTAAAGTGGCGGAGGGGGGTGTGGCCTCTCTGTCGTGTCACTACTCCGTGAAGAGCTTCGGTCTGAGTCGGACCTGCTGGGGCCGGAGCTGCGGGACCTTCTGGTGCCACAACATCCTGGTCCAGACGGACAAGAACGGCATCATCTCAAAGGTCAGAAAATAAACAAATAAGCAAACAAAAACAAACATAACACTAACAATTATGTTGTTTTATCTTGCGTCTTGACCCAACGTACCAAGATATTGAATGAAATAATCCTTATTTGACTCTGGCGCTGCAGGTGGAGGACCGGTACCGGCTGACCGGTGACGTCATGGACGGACAGATGGACCTGGAGATCCAGAATGTGAGGCGGACCGACAGCGGGCCGTACTGCTGCAGGGTGGACATCAACGGGGTCTTCAACGACAAGAAGGTGATCATGAACCTGCGGGTGGTCAAAGGTGTGTGACATTCGTGGACACATCCACAGTTCTAACGTGATCAGCGCGTAATGCGTGAGCGCTTGGATCCGTTGTGGTTTTTGATGACTAGAATTAAGGGATAATAATGCATTCGGTTAATTTCTTCTCAGCTCCGATCATTAATTCTCCTCCGACCACGACCACCGGTCTAGTAACGGAGACCTCGACCCCCACAGGTGAGACCAGTTCGTACCCCTCCGGGGTCCAGCTTGTTGTTCTAGTCCAGCTCTGTAAAGGTTTGGGTTCTCTGTAGTGAACTGGAGGTCACTGGTGTCGTCTCAACTGGACCTTCTGAGGAAGAACTCCACCCTGCTGCGCTCCGACAGCGTCAATGTGAGTCCTGCAAAACCAGGAGGTTCTGTCCATTAACATTGTCCCACCTTTATCTTTGACTGTCTGTCTCTCTGTGTTAGGTGGAGGACTCTCTACCTTCTCTCTCCCTTCAGATCAACGTTCCCATCCTCTCTCTCTCCATCAGCGTGTTGTTCATGTTGGCTGCAGTTTCTCTCTTCCTCGCCTTGAAACGTACGTTCTTTGTCTCCTCCACTCAGTCTAGATTTTGGTCACATATTATGGAAGCATTATAAATATTATATTTATTCATGTTCTTTTTCTGACATGTTTAAATTTGCACTTAGCATCTTATTCCTTCCTCCAGGTGGAAGATCCATAAAGTCCGGCTGGTGAGTTTCAATCTTCTGTGGCATTTTGATGAGCTGATGAAGAGATGCTTTGTGGGATAGTTCAGCAAGCAAACGACAGCTGTTCGATATAGTGGGGGTTGGAAACAGTCTTTAAACATTAGAAACAATTTAAACAATCAGTGGGTCAGTCAGTAAACTAATCACTATCCAATCTCCAGCGGTTATTACAGTCCGTGAACTCATCACAGACCTGCTTGTTGACTCTGTTGTCTTCAGTTTGTCCTCTGAGGAACCTCCTCACATCATCTATGAGATCCGGATGAGGAGGCCGGTGCAGGAGAACATCTACACTCTGGACTAGAGGCTCTTTCACACCGGAAACACAAGACAATACACGTTTGGTTGTAAACTTTTTTTTTTTCCAGAGAGCTGTTTCCTCACACATCAAAATATTATTTGAATGGATTTAAGAAATAATAAAGGACTTTTCCTATGGGACAAACACATAAAAGACTTTCACATGCATGAATTGCAAAATGTTCCAGAGGCTGGTCGATTCTGAAGAAAAATAATTCATAATATTCTGAATTTTGTGTATTTCACACACTGACTAAATTACCTGCGGCTGTGTTTCTGAGCTGCACGATCCTTCTGCTGGAGGTTTGTGTGTGTGTGTGTGTGTGTGTGTGTGTGTGGTGTGTGTGTTGTGTTTATTTGTTCGAACTGTTGATGAAGAAGCAGAAATAAAAACCCATCAACAAACGTGTCTCTGTGTGGAACAACCTCTATAAACTCAAGGTTTTCATATTATTTTGATCACGTTTAAAGAAACTTGATTATATAGATATTTGTCTTCTGACTGGAAGGAGGTTGGAATTAATAACAACTAAAGTTGTTATTAAGTCCCAATAGTTTTAAGTGGCGGTTAGCTCAATGCTAACATAATATGGACAATCGCATTGACGGGCGTTAGCATTTTTAGCGCGATACCTTCCCAGAAGGTATTCTAAAGAACCTTCTCTTCGCGACTTTTTGCTGTTCTGTTGACACAACATTTCACCGTGCAGGTAACAATGATACTTTTGGTGTTAATCGCGTCTAGAATTGTATTGTTTTTTAAGGCCGCCAAGCTATTTTGGTCAACAATGACGTATGACGCCCACGTGACCACTGAATACGGAAACTGCTGCGGCGCAGACCAAACGGATGATGCACCATACATAAAATTTATTTTTTCTTCTATTTTTCATAATGATGAATAACATATATGTCACTTAAAATCAACTTTACTGTCCCCTTAACTAGAAATGATATTTAGAAAAAAATGTGTAACTCCCCGTCGGGGAATCGAACCCCGGTCTCCCGCGTGACAGGCGGGGATACTTACCACTATACTAACGAGGAGTGGCATGAAAAACTCAGGATGTGAGTAGTATTTAAAGGTACATACACAGTGGTTCCCGATCTTCCCGGTTGTCCCAGTTTCATATGACGGCTGTAGTCTGATAATAAATCACCACGGTGGTCTTGTGTCAAATGCAGACATCAACAGACAATAAACAACCATTTTTCATAAATTGAAAATCAACATCTTTGTCAACGTACTTATTTATTTTTTAACGAAAATCCTGTTTAATAGGAAATAATTATATTAAAAAACTCGATTCAAGTGACTGCGCCGAAGAGGTTTCTTTTGAAATAGAGCGACTTACGATCAGTGCATGATCATTTCTATATTAATGAGTGAACACGTCATTCAAATAATAATAATGATGAGATTTAGAGGGAGCCCTGAGCTTGTTTGTCTGCAACGAGCCGGACCCATCTAGGGGTCATGGGAGACATGAAACTTGAAGAGTGTTCCGGACGTCCAGTCTACTCCGTAGTTTGGTTTTGGTTGCGGTCACTACAGAAAATCGCGCTTCACAAAGATAGCAGGTTGGAAGTGGAAGCACGGTTTTCAATTCTTTTTGGCCGATCTCGGGATATTCTGCCTTGATTTAATCCAGCAAAATTGCATTAGTTCCGTCGATTACATTTATTTTGATAGTCATAACCGGAAGCTATTTACAATATAACAACGTCTAACTTTATTTCAATGTCTCTGTAGTTACACACTATGTCCACAAAAGGGCATCACGATTACAGATCCCTTCCGAAATAACTTTGTTGTGCGGTTTTTCACGGAATAGTTTAACAAATATAAAGCTAAGAAATTCAGCGTTATTATTTTGTTTGTCTTAAAGCTTTTAGTGATGTTTTACTTAACTTATATAAGTACTTGTGTTAATTTAATTGCGAATAGTGATGAATTGTTGCTGTTGTAGTTACTCAGTATTGCCACAGTAGGGCAGGTATGAGTACATTTACCCGAGGTCAGGGCTCGAATATGAATTTAGCATGCATGTCTTATTGTGCTTGTATTTTCTTTCAAGAGTTTTATGTTTGTGTTTTTGAGTTCACCTCCTTATAAATAGTTTATCAGCAATGGAGTTTAACACGTTGTACTATTTGAAATGTATTCAATCGTAAAACTGCTTGAAATGCTAACCAGCAGTAACCCCCCTCTCTTCTTGTTAGTTTCCTCATGGCAAAGTAGATGACTATTCGTTTGGATTCGGACACAAAGACTGAGTAAAACTGAAACGTCTAATACGGCCACTGACCACAGGAGGGCAGTGTCACCAATATGTGTTCATATCCGGTGGTCGGTCAAAATAAAAGCATCAAACGAACAGGAAATATATTTGATTCAATTTCAAAAGAAATGTACGACCAAAAACTGGTGACGAGTTTTTATATAATTTTTGAACGATTGCTACCGTCCTAATAAAGACGTGTAGGGAGTTTTAAACGAAGAGATTCATAAAGTGATTCATAAAGTGTCTGTTGATGCTTGTATAAAAGTGTTAAAGATGTGGATTAAATCTACTGGTCAAAACCAAGGGGGTTCAAACAATTTCAAATAAAGCAGAAGTTAGTAGTCAAATAGTGCAGGTAGTAATAAGCAGGTTTTGGATTTTAGAGGATGTTGGAAGCCTGGATTGTTCTTGAAGTTGTCCTCGTCCTCTCATTAGGGCAGCACGGTATCAGTGTAGTTTATGACATATTTCTACTTAAATTATTCAAGGATCTGTCAAGTTTCTGATGTGTGCCTGGTCCCACTGACGTCAATGATGTGCAGCTGTCAAAGGGAATAATCTCAAATTATCACACAAATAAAAATAAATTAAATATCAAAAACAACAGTTACCAGATAACCTTTTCACTTTTTACTCTTCACACCTTCCAGCAGCCTTGGCTATTTAGCAATAAACATTTTATTTTTTTTGTTAATGTTTAACAAAACTTTACAAATTTACAACACAGAGATGGATCCAAAAACTGGTTGTAAAACAGCAAATTTTCATTTACATAAAGTTACTAACATCATGTATGTACATTTAAAAACAAAAAGTACAGTTAAAACAAACATTTGTTCAACAGATGAGACCGGGATGATTTCTTTGTGGGTCGACATAAAATTGTGAACACAATCATTTCATTAAGAAACATAAAATGTACTGGCAGCTGTTTAATCCAGTTTAATACATATTACTATAAAATTAACATAAATAAAACATTGTGTTTCACTTTTCAAAATAAAAGCCCCTTTCCTCAAACACTGACGAAAATAAAAATGTTCCAGCAGCGTCTCTACTGGCTGGAACAAAGTTAGCAAATGAGTTTACTTACACTCATTTTTTCCAGAATTCAACATATTTTTTTCCTTTCAAATACCAACCTTTGGTAAACTCTGATTAGTCTTTCATCTCCAGTAGAAATAAAACTAAAATTATGTCAGCTGTCTTCTCATCCCGTCCTGCTCAAGTGGACCTCTCTCTCTTCCACACGATCACCATATTCTTGTCACTCAGGGCCACCAGGAAGTTGAGCTCTGGGTCCATCGCCACACAGTTGATGGAGGGGCCCTCTACCTCGCCAACGCCCTTCCTCACTGGGGTCGGCCACTCCAGCACCTGCCGGAGGAGGAGAAGGGGGAGGTAAGTCAGAACAAATACTTTAACCTTAAATTGAGATGATCTAAACAAATATAATAATCAGTTAAATAAAATAAACACAGCCAGTGTCTTCTCTATTGACTTGCCGACTCCCATGTTTGTTAAAAATCTGTGTTTCTTTTAACGTCCTGGATGAGAATCTTGTTGGCTGAGAAGAAAAACAGACAGAAAAATCTGGAAGATGATACCTCTGTGGGCTGGATGGGCGTCTCTGTCTGGAAGCTGCTCAGGCTGTTGATGAGGTACATCCACAGCCGGCCTTTGTCATCACCACACACGATGTAGGCTTGGTCTAACAGATGAACACACACAAAATAAATCCTCAGAGTGAGATATTGGTTGGAAGCTCGACTGACAGAGATCGCGTCAGTACAATTATTCTGCTTCTGATTGGACGACTCACTGGGACAGGTGTTGAGAGCCAGGTAGGGAATGTCAGTCTTCGCCCACTGCAGCTCAGCCAGAACCACAGCACACACCGACCGGGTCTTCTTGTTTGGCCTCTGGGCTTTGGTCTGGGTCCAGTTCCATAAGTAAATGGAACCGTGCATGTAGTTCTTAGAGGCTGTAGGACAGGAAAAGAAACATCAGAGAAAATGAAGAGAAAGAAATAAAAAACCAGAGTCACCTGGAGAAGATGAGTCCCAAAGAATCAGGTGAGTCTTTACTGACCCACTATGTCCTCCGTGAGGAAGCTCAGGCCATCCACGGTGTGATAGTCGTGGTCTTTGTCTTCTTTCTTATAAATGGGGAACGTTATCTCCATTTCTTTTGACCTACAGAAAAAAAAAAATATTAAATTTATGTTTGCTTCTGTTTTCTGTGTACATGCAAACACACAAAAACGCACACACAGGTTGCTGTTACCTCTTTGTTGTGTTGTTATTGTTGCCCAGTTGTGTGTTGTAGCACTGCAGGCCGTCCTCACAGGCGGTCAGGACGTGTGAGCTGGGGGACGTCAGGGGGAGACAGACGTGCAGGGGAGTGGCGCTCGTTTCCAACACCAGGAGCTGCCTGGAGGGATGAACCGGGTGGAAACATAACTCTCATGGAACCTCAAATCATCGTCACGCAAATGCAGCCAGACTCACTGACGATGAAGTCACAAACTTTTATGATGGGTTTTTCTGATTTGTTTTAAAAAAAATACTCACACAACTTTGTATTTGTACTGGCTGTTCACTCCACCGATGTCCCACATCACTATCTTGTTGTCGTACGATCCCGCTGTAAGAGAAAAGGGAACTCAGTGAGACTGAAAAATGTAAATCAGAAGCAGAAATGCTGACCGTAGAAACGACTGGGACTAACTGAAGAGGAAGCTCCTCTGCTGGTGGTTGAAGCGGAGAACCGACAGCGACTTGCGGCTGGCTCTGAACTCCCCGTAGGCCAGGTTGTTTCTGGGGTGGATTAATTTGACCAGTCCTCTCTTCCCGCCGGCTGCGAGGATGCTGCACGGTTGAGCGGGCGCGTTGCTTCCTCTGGACATCAATATGGTGGACCAGGCCAGAGCGAAGAAGTTCTGTTGCCGAGAAAAACGGATACAGGTGACACCGAGACCCTCACGGGTTCTACTGGTCACAAACACAAAAAATGAGTTCCTTTGTGACCGTTTTATCGCATGCTTCTTTAACAAACCTCGCCAGCAACTTTGTATTTCTTCATCACCATCCCGGTTTCACAGTCGATCACGCAAAGCGAGTCTCCACCACAGGTAGCAACCAGCCGGCTTTCTCCACCCACATCTGTTCACACCAGAAAAGCTCCATTTAGTTCTCTCTGAATAACACGTAGCTAGAAACAAACTTCTGTTCATCATTTGATAAAAAGTGGCTAACCGTTTGAATCTGGCGGCGGCTGGAAAGCGCAGGCCCACAGTTGTGTGGAGAAATCCTCGGAGCTGTCCTGTTTGCTGTGGCACTGCAGGACGTGGAGCGGCTTCAGGTGAACGGGCTGCTAGAGGAATCACACACGGATGAGGAGGATGGTGAGGAGGTGGAGCTCATGAAACGCTAATGACTCACTTATGAAAGTCACTAGAACATTAGAATCTGCAATGTTTCCAAGTTTGAACTTTAATTTAGTGGATCAGCATGATAAAATTAAACAAAAGCAAAGCTGAGACTCGGTAAATATACAAAAAAAAAATTACCTTCGTCTCCATGTGGGTCTTCTTCGTTGGTGGAATGTGAGCATCCCTCTGCTCCTCTACTTTAACGGAAACTTCCTCTGTTGTTTGCAGAACAGCAGAAGCTCTCCTGGTCTTCTCTGCACTCCTCTTCCCTCTGGTGGGGGTGGAGAGGGGCTGACTTCGCTTGCGGGGGCTCATCCTAACGGTGTTGTCCTGGGTGGGCGTCTGAGGTCTGAGACGGACGCTGGGTTTCGGAGGATCGTCTTTAAGCGAAGAAGCTGAGGAATCTGTGCGCAGTTTTTTTCGAGGCGTCACGCCGACACTGGCAGCCGATGCCGCCCGTTTCCTCTTGGAGGGGGCGGAAACGTCCTGAAAAAACATGCAGGATTAACTTCAGATGGAGTCACGGAAAAAAATTTCTCCAAAGCTGTTTAAATCAATCCAGAAAGGGTCTCGAACAGGTTTCACTTCTCATCTAAGACGCTTCTTCAGCTCTGGTGGCGGCTGGTCTTGTCCCAGCTTATTAACCCTGTGGGGTGTGGTCAGTGCTATACACATTTCAACGACCATCGTCGAAACTCATCTGAGTCGTCAACAATGATTGATGGGGTGTCAAAGGGGGTCGTTGAAATGCGAGTTTCACCGAGCCTTTGGTTACTAATGGGTGTCAACAGCTTTCGATAACCATGACTTGGATAACTGAGAACCCACACAAACAAACATTCAATTCTTTCGCTAACTTTCCTCCACATCACCCACAATGTCTCCTCTTAAGAACAGAAGATCTGGTGTGATTTCAAAATTAAATGAACAGCATGTGACAGTCGGTCATCCCTCTCTTACACGTCTCTCTTCTGTGCTGGAGGAGTCCTTGTGCTCCAGTTCTTCCTTTGGTTCCGTCAAAGAGCTAAAATACTCCTTGGCTAAAATCTCCACCTGAAAACCAGAGGCACAGAGGGGGCTACTAAAAGTGGGAAAACAGCAACATAAAAACATGCCCCAGAATCTTGAAGAACCTGAATTTACCCTCCATTTGGTGAAGTCACGGACTGAACTGGGTCCAAATTTAACCTGCTGACGCGCACTAGCAATAAAATTCTTCTCCAAAGCAGTCATTTCCTCTGCAGAGATCGAATCGGGAAGACTGAAGCTCTTCTCCCAAACTGCAGCTATCTAAAATAATTATAGACAGTTTGAACAATGAGAACACAAACAAATGATGCAGTAAAAGCTCCACTGTAAACACACTTTATCCACGAAAAGGATAATTATCTTCATAACATTCAACAAAATTCTCAAATAGCTTCCTACCCTGGTCCTCAGGTTCTCCGTGTAGACGTAGCGCAGGTGGTTGGCGGTGGTGCTGACATCCTTACCGTTGTAAATCCTTAGGTTGGGCAGCAGCACCATCACCTTGTAGTTATCACTCACCTGAGGAAGAACAACAACTTTACATATCCTATATAGCCTAATCCCAAAAAAGGTGGCGTTTCATTTTTAAAGGACCCCTTAAAAAGACACTCTTAAGGAAAATATTTTATTATTTCCACCCCACAAAACTTGATATCATCATTTTGATGTAACAAATTCACATTATCTGCAAATCTGGAAACAGTGAGATGAAAATCGGTGTGTCTCATCAACTAAAAGTACTTTCTCTAAAACTAAATCACAACCAACTACAGTACACAGCCGTTAGCCACATCCTCACAGTGATATAAGGGTTGTTCTCCATCTTGAGCTCTTCCAAACTGCACAGAGACTCTAAAGTGGTAACATCCTCCATCTGGTTGTCACTGAGGTCCAGGAAACCAAGCACTGGCATCACCATCGCCTTGGGTAACTCCTGCAGACAGTTCCCAGACAGATCCAATCGCTCCAGGGACCGAAGCCGGGACAGCAGCTTAACCGGCAAATCCTGGAGCTTCAGCCCCAGTTTAGACAGGCTGAAGAGGAGGAAGCTTCACGTCAGTGTAATTCAAAATACACAAATACTGTATTCAACCATCCAATTACCAAATAAGCACAACTTTAAGGAGAAAAAAAGTCATGCTTACTTCAGAGTCTTGATTTGCTCTAGCTTGTTGGTTTTTGGAGAGCCTTTCTCCAGTAAAATGTTCTCAGTTATTTTCTCCATTGTTGATCTGCAGACACCACTGAAACCCCTGCTGATAAAGCACATAGGAGTAAAACAGCGGCCTTGTTTGATGTCCTCTTGTTGAAACATTCAAGTTGCAAATCACTGGGTGTGTCCAAACAATGCTAAATAGCAGCGAGTTGCTTCTATTCAGATTCAGAGGACATATGAACTCTGCGTCTGCGTCTCTATTGTCTGCAGTAATCAGTGGGCTGTTATGATTCACATCACATGATTAAATCAAAGTGATCACGAGCTATTTATTCACAAACACGTGACTGAAATCCTAGTTTCTATTGTGTCAAATTATCTGAGCTTTTTCACTTTTTTCAAAAGACATCTACAGAGCTATAACCCACAAACCTTAGGTTAGCAAGATAGTTAAATTTTACTCACTTTGATAAACATAGATAATGGTTGTCATGTTTTCTGGATACCTGGTACAACTATTTTAAACCAACACTAAATTCTGATTAAAGTGTCTTGTAATTTCGATTAACACAACCACCGCGAGACTATACAGTATTGCAGTTAGCAGAATTCATAAGTAATATACTTGACAATCGCACAACGATAAACGCGGTTCTGAATGCCTTTATTCACGAACCTTTCAGATGTGTGGTCTCGAGGTTTAAATGTAGGTTTTAGAATACAACATGTAGAAGTGCATCATGCTGTACAGATGTGTTTTCTTAACAACAGATACTAGCTAACCACGCTGGATGAAGTTCTACGAATTTGCTAGGAAGTTAACAACATACACAATAAAAACCGCAATCTTTAGTTTTATTGCACAACCACCCTAAATACTGACTATAAAATGTATTAGTGTCAATATTTATGATTAAATTGACTTACAACCGCTGCAATTAACTCTGATCATGTACAAATCCAAGCTTTCCCGGGGAAATGTTACGTACTTCCGGTGGGCGTGGCCTAGTTTACATTTTGATATCTTCCGTAGTGCTGACGTCGTATTAACGCCAAAATATACTTACAATGCCATTGAAAAAAAATCATTAAAAACATTTTTTAAATCGTTGGTAAGATGTAGAAGATTAGCCCCACAAGATTAGATAAAAAAGGTTCCTTATTCCCTCACAATCAAAACAATATTCACTGTGTGGTTTAGCCCACATGTTTCGGTAGATGGCGCTATTGTAATATTTTACCTAATTCACCACCTATCTACAAGAGAAGAAGAATGACGACCGCTCCTGACGAAAGTGGATGCGTTTCTTCGTGTGCTTGTAAAGGTATTCGACGCTGTCTCGTATGTGAAAAGCTAGAGGGAAAAGTACCGCTGGTGGAAAACTGTTCAAAGGTAGACATACCTCACTTACTACTGTCAATTTTATTTAATCGATGGGGAACGGCTAAATTACAATCTTCTGCTCACTGAACACAAATGACTACGGAAGCCTTGACGTGACAATAAGGTTGTAAACAGTTTATGACGTTTACCTTGACAAATCTTTCCTTTCGGACAGTAGTTTATTAAATATGATTTATTTACATCCCACATTGTCGGGTAAGAATTGCTTGAGGTTAAACGAATTGTACATAACAGAACACAACATAATGTGTATTTTTACGTCACAGTTCAATCCAAATCAGCTGACCACTATCAATTAGAAAGCATCTTTGTGTGTGTATGTGGTCTTTTTATGCTGTCAAATTCTGGCTACTCAGAAATTCCAATATAACAAACGCTTTATCTCGTGAATGTAGAGTAAAACTAACTTGATCATGTTGTTTATGCGAAGATTGTGCACCAGTTCATCTACGATCCTGTGACAAAGTGTGCTGTTTGTAAAGATGCCACACATGAGTCGTTTCCCTTTCCTGGGGTCTTCTTGTGGGAGAACTTCATATCAGAAGAGGAAGAGGAAGAGCTTATACGCACAATGGACCAGGATGTGTGGAATGAGTCCCAATCTGGCCGAAGGAAACAGGTTATGTGGCACACATTCTATTTTCTCTACCTCTGTTTATATTGCATATATATTCAAATTATGATGCCTAATTCATTAGCACTGAAAAATGACTATGACTGGCACTGAATGGTTAATTCTTAATGATTAATGCTTAGTTCACTCAATTTCCACCCTCCTCAAAATTTCATTTTGTCATGCTGATGCAGGATTTTGGCCCGAAAGTTAACTTCAAGAAGAGGAAAATCCGTGTTGGTAGCTTCAATGGACTTCCTGCTTCGAGCCAAAAGTTAGTTCTCCGAATGCAGCGAAAGCAAAGCCTAGCAAGCTTTCAACCAGTGGAGCAGTGCAATCTGGATTATCACCCTCAGCGAGGCGCCGCCATCGATCCGCACCTAGATGACTCCTGGCTCTGGGGGGAACGCCTGGTCACCATCAACATGTTATCAAGCACCACACTCACTATGTCACTTGAGCAGAGCCTGTCAGACCTGGGACCACCAGAGGAAGTCAGAGTGGCTGTGCATCTTCCTTGTAGATCTTTGTTAGTTTTGTATGATGAAGCTCGGCACAGATGGAAACATGCCATTCATAGAGAGAATATTTTAGAACGTAGAGTTTGCAGCACCTACAGAGAGCTGTCTGCAGAGTTCTCGCCTGGAGGCCAGCAGGGAGAGCTGGGAGATCAGCTGTTAAACATCGCTTTAAGATTTAAAGGAACTCCAATATAGACTCAATACGAGGATGCAGAGGATATGTGTTTTTCATATAGCATTCAAAAATATCCAAAAGCCTATAAGGACTTTGGTCTTCGTTTTCTCTGTACATAGTAAATAATACACTAATTATGCTCTTAAGATGAACAGCTGAATGTATCCCACTCTAATTATGTCAGGATGTGATGACTTTGACAGCCAAAATGATTCACTTTTGTATTGTTTGTTATCATTCTTTGAGCTTTTTCTGTAATTGGATAACTGTCTAAAACTTTTATACACTCGAACTTGAGCTTTCATCTTTTCTAAGGTGTCCTTCTGATTGTATTGAATTGTTTATGAATCAATTTGTGTACAATGCTCTACATCTTTACCTCTCAGCTAAAGTGATGACAAATTGACAAACTGATTAAAATTCACACAAAAGTTAATTGAAGTATTGACTTTACTTGTTGTTTACTTACTGGTGTCAGACTTGTGTAATTGTTAATAACAATGTGAATTCCGTGTAGTACAAAATAATCTTACAAATATACCCTATAATACCCTAATTTCAATACAAATCCATAAAATAAATTTACATGGAATGCACTTTTTGCTTAGGACTTGAAATTGCCGTATGTATAATTATTTTTGCTTGCTTTGTTGCATTTATCATTAGCAAAAATTGGCGTTTTGGGTTTTTCTTTCAAAGGCTCATTCTAGTGAATCTTTTCAAAAGAACAATTCTAACTGCTACAGCAGATGAAGCAGTTGTAAGATGAATTAATTTAAAGAAATTTCTAAGTGTCCATTGAAATTCATCAATTTCAGAGGATTCTAAATATTTCATGATATAGTGGTATTTCTCCCACCACACTATTTGACGCATATACTGTACCACATTTCCTAGGTTTTTGTAATCGTATTATATGATCTTATTTTGAAGAACACAACCGGATATCCGTTTTCGCTGCGACTGCCGCGAGCTTGTTGGCCGGAACCATGGCAGGAACTACTGCTCATCTTATTTGTTGATCGCTCGATGTGGCTTATCAGCACTCCGAGTTTATTTTAAAGCGGCTTGATTCCGCCGGTGGGGCTGAGTCGCGGTCGTCAGGAATATTTAGCGAACCGCCTGACAGTGGACAGGACGACATGACGTGCGTGTCTTAAGCTTATATTTAGCCACGGAGTTAAACTGAGAGGCGCTATTCAAATGTAGCTTGTTAGCTAAGCTAGCCGCGTCGCCTCCAGTGTACACACAGCGTTTTTGTTCTGCTCTTTCACGGGGACTGCATGACAAATCAGTAGCAGTATTCGGCACACGAAGGGGGTCGTTGCTTTGTTGAAAAACGTGCCCAGAGTAATCCCCGGTTGTCAGCCTTAGCCCCGGGGCTAAGCCCTGGTTGTCGACCGAATTAATGGCCGGAAATCCACGGAGGGGCGCCGGTCTCATCGGTTTGATGAAGGACGCCTTTCAGCCGCACCAGCAGCCTCCCCAGCCTCATCAACCTGCAGTGGTCGATAAGAAAATGGTGGAGAAATGCTGGAAACTCATGGATAAGGTAAGAAAAACGTCTACAGGGTCACATGTAAATGAGTCACTGAGGTTCACGTCAGTGCTACTTTTCCTCTGTGAAAATCATTCTGGTGGAAAATTGGCATGAAGTGAAACATTAGCTTTGGAATTGGTTGTCACTTCTTTTTTGCCGTATACCTCACAATTAAATGCGGGCTTTTCCAGAACCCTTACAGTATAAAATGGGATTCATATTAATAACATATTAATTGATTAAAAGATTAAATTGTGGGGCTGTCGAATAGGCAGCGCTTCCAGGTTTATGTCTACATAACTTTAGAAAAGATTACATTTTCATCTTCTGTTTTTTGCATTTATTCATCAGTTTTATAACTGTATCATATGTAATTATTACATGCATTTTCTATATCGTTAACATCCTACTTATTCTGTCAACCATTATTTTCATCTATACTTCCCAAATCGATCCTGAGTTATTGTCATGTTTTAAAACAAAGCAGTTTAACCCCTAATGTAAGTTTATATTAAAAATAAACAAATACATGCTGAAATCTCATTCCGTTTACTGAAAGGAATGAAATAATAAAACAGCCAAAGTCAGTTTTTAGACTGTGTATGAAGCTTTTTAAATAATTTCTGTAATATTTGCAATATTCTAATTTGCTTCAGGATCATTGTTTAAAGGACTGCTGATTTTGCAAATCAGCGTTCATTATTGATTATTAAGAATGGATCAATATGATCAATAATTCCAGTGGACACAAATTGGTCTTTGTCTTTGGTATCTAGGTGGTGCGTTTGTGCCAGAACCCTAAGGTGGCACTGAAGAACAGCCCCCCCTACATACTGGACCTGCTGCCGGATACGTACCAGCACCTGCGCACCATTCTGTCCCGGTATGAAGGCAAAATGGAGATACTAGGGGAGAACGAGTATTTCCGTGTCGTCATGGAGAATTTGACCAACAAGACAAAGCAGACCATGAGCCTTTTCAAGGAGGCAAAGGAGAGGATGTATGAGGAGAACTCTCAGCCCAGGTAGGAATCTGTCCTGAATAAGTTCCTCTTGTTTATGAATAAGTTTATTCCAAGATGATGCAGCTGAGCATCTCACGGATGTTCCAGGGGTCAGGCTTATCGTTGTTGGATTTTGCTCCCGGTCTATGACACGAGTCCTGGAGCCCCTGGTGGTTTAGACTAAATGTCTAGCAGTAACTGGTCGGGTTAGCAGGACTACTGTTGAAAGTGGCAGTCTTTGTGTTGTGGAGTTAATTTTCTCCAGATAACATGTATCTGCAGTAGTTCTGATGGTTTAATATCTAAAAGGCGCACTTGTGTCGGTGCTGGATGAAAACTTGTAGCGCAGCTAATCTGATGTCATTGCAAGGAAGAAGCAAACCTAAAAACAAACTTGTGACTGAAGGAAGTTGAACTGAAACCTGTGTCCATTTCTGCTTAACATATTTACACAGGCAGTGTCAACAGATGAGTTGATTGTAGGATTCTGCCTTTAAGGGCCTTGTAAATATTGCACAGTGGGTTTTGCGTCTGCATTTAGGTTGAGTTCCTCCTTCACTGTGCTAACATGTCACTGTCAATGACTAGAAATATGAAGAAAACACATTTTCACTTTTTGGATTTGTTTTGTGCTTAGAAGTCCTTCTTTTTTGAATGTTTCTTGAAATTGAGCAGCCCGACCCACAAGAAGTGATGATTAAAAAAGGAGTAACTTCATAAAAACGGATCAGATAACAGCCCTGCCGTGTTCAAAATCATTTTGCTCATACGTTCTTTGAGAGGCGAAAACATTAATTTAAAAAACAAACTAAAGTTTTACTGATACCCGATCCGTTGGAACACAGGGTTATCTAAAGTAGAAGTCAGCTCTGTCATCATGATAATACCTCATTGAAAGCTGCAGGTCTAGATCAGAACGCTATGAACTTTTTCCATCACTGTGATGAACTGACACCTCTGACTTGAGGCCGGTCATTTGACCTGAAGTAAAAGCTAATCTGATGCATAATATAAAACATGATTAAAATACTACAGTGTCACGATCACATTCACTTCCTCTGTTCGGCAGAAAGATCTTACCAAGCAAAAGTTCCTTCCTCTGACGCACTCTGATTCTTATCAAGCGTTTCCTCTCACACGCTCGCATCCACAGATTGAGGAGTTACGCAAATCAGAGCCTTATAAGTATTGTTAGATCTCAGTGTCATGGCTGCCATCGTCATGGAGACGTGTTCAAAAACTGATTGTGTCACGTGTCTTATTTTACTTGTTGGTGCCTCCCATCACGAAGTGTCATCCCTGTCAGAATCCATTGTCACCGGCTCCCTGTCTGTTTAAATTTGTGGAAACTGTTGGACTTCAGAAGGCGAACAGCCCGTTGCTAGCATGTATGGTTGTTTGTTCACAGCCCACAGTCTCTCTGGACAAACACCAGAGTCTGATGTTCTTTCTTTGGTTCTTTCCTTCCCAGGCGAAACCTCACCAAACTGTCTCTGATCTTCAGTCACATGTTGGCCGAGCTAAAAGCCATCTTCCCCAACGGCCTGTTTCAGGGCGACAATTTCAGGATCACCAAAGCTGACGCTGCTGAATTTTGGAGAAGGTCTTTCGGAGACAAGTGAGTTTATGCTCAAAATAGACAGAAGAGGAATTAAAATTTCTATAAATTCAGATGTTTCCTATCTGTAGTTTCTGGAGAACTATCTTTTGAGTTAAATTTAGTAGTGTTTTGGTAGCTGCCGTGGTTGTTTTTGGGTTTTGAGGATGTGAATCTGGTACTGATGCCTTGTATTGACCCTCCCCTCCATTTCCTGTAGGACCATAGTACCATGGAGGACGTTTCGTCAGGCCCTCCATGAATTCCACCCCATCAGCCTGGGTTTGGAGGCCATGGCTCTGAAGTCCACCATTGACCTCACCTGCAACGACTACATCTCCGTTTTTGAGTTTGACATCTTCACCAGACTCTTCCAGGTGAGGCGATAAGGGGAGATCCGTGTAATCCGAACAACGAGTCACATTTTAGTCTGCAGAAAGAGTGAAAAAATATTTTCAGCTTCATTTTGAAAACTGCTGCTTTAAAGTTGATCGTAAAGAATATTTCTGTGTCCTGAACTGTTTTCGTCTTTGCGCAGCCGTGGTCGTCTCTTTTAAGGAACTGGAACAGTCTCGCAGTCACGCATCCCGGGTACATGGCCTTCCTGACGTACGATGAGGTGAAAGCTCGACTGCACAGGTTCATCCACAAACCTGGCAGGTGAGACCCCAAAAACACCAAAATGAAGCAAAAACGCATGCAGATGGAGGAGTAAAGGTCTTAAAGTGTGAATCTGATTGGTCACGAGCCAGACTCCTGCACCAATCGCGTTACTGTAAGTGATTGCTGCTCATGCTTGCTGTTTGGATGAAGATTGTCGTCTTCCTCTCAGCTACATCTTCAGGCTCAGCTGCACTCGGCTGGGCCAGTGGGCCATCGGCTACGTGACGGCTGATGGGAACATTCTGCAGACCATCCCCCATAACAAGCCGCTCTTCCAAGCCCTCATTGATGGATACAGAGAGGGATTGTGAGTCCCACGACAACACAGTGCCAGTCCACACATTTCTGCGTTTTAGGTTGCATTTAAATTCAGACATGTGGCAAGGAATGAAAAAAACAACAACTGAAGGTATTATGTTGTGTTTTACTGTCTGATCACTGGTCTTATGATCAAACAAAGTCTTTAAAAGGCTTAAATTGGTGAAGATAAAAAGCAGTGATGTCATTGATCAAGTCAGCACCTTAATGAGGAAATATTTTTGCTTTCACAACTGATTTGAATTCCTTTAAATATTCCTCGGCTGTTAAAATTGAAGCTTTAAAACCAGTTAAAATACTTCGAGAATCTTCGGTTCCAGTTCCCCATCCATCCCCCGCGGGGCAGTGTGTCCCCCTTTTTTATTTTTTTTATAGAGGATTTAGGGGTGATCGTCACCTGGTGCTCCAAACAAATTGTTTTCACATGCAGACACAGAAGTTGGGAGAAGAAAAATCTCAGAATGCTTTGAAAACAGAGTGGTGCCCCATTCCCTAAATAAAGATTTCAACCGCCTTCCTGACTCTGTTTAGACTTACAAGTCAAGCAGTGGGGGTTAAAAAGAGGGAGTGTGTTTAGGTCTGAATCTTGAAGCTGCTCTAATCTGGATTTGTGTGTGTGTGTGTGTGTGTGTGTGTGTGTGTTTACATGCGCTCTGGGTCTCCAGCTATTTGTTCCCAGACGGCCGGGCGCAGAACCCCGACCTGACGGGTCTGTGTGAACCGTCTCCACAGGACCACATCAAAGTAACTCAGGTTGGTTCTCGTTCCTGCTGCAGACCACTCAGCCTGTATTCGACACACCATCATCAAATATAACCTGTCTGTCCCCCGCCTTGCCCCCCTGCAGGAGCAGTATGAACTGTACTGTGAGATGGGCTCCACTTTCCAGCTTTGTAAGATCTGTGCAGAAAACGACAAGGATGTGAAGATCGAGCCCTGCAGACATCTGATGTGCACTTCCTGTCTGACGGCCTGGCAGGTGAGACCCTGACGCTTAGATGGGAAGTCCATCTGCTTTCATTTCACCGCCATCAACGACCACAGAGAGAACAGACCTCTGTTTGGATGACGTTTGATCCCGGCAGCTGGGATTTGTGTTTCTGGTAAATAAAGATTCACTCATTCAACCTTGCTTTGGCTGGTCAGGAGTCGGAGGGTCAGGGCTGCCCGTTCTGTCGCTGTGAGATTAAAGGTACAGAACCCATCGTGGTCGACCCCTTCCACCCGAAGGCCAGCGGGGCTTCTTTCGCCGGTTTCCAGGGGTCCAGCAGAGCAGAGGCGGCGGCTAATGACGAGGAAGAGGACGATCGCATGGAGGACCAGCATCTCGTCATGAGCAGGCTGGCCTGTTCCAAGGCAAGTGAACGATCGATTGATCATCCTGATCAGATTTAGTCTCAGGAGACACCGCTGATTAAATCGTTTTCTCTTGTTTGTGTAGGTGGAGCGCCCCCCATCCCCAGTGTCCCCGCTGCCTCCAGTGCCTCCCCGACTGGACCTCCTGCAGCAGAGACCCCCCGGGTCCCTCAGCGCTCAGGGAGCCACGGCCAAGGTTTGTGATTGTGTCGGGGGGATTGGATCCATGGTTGTTAAAGGAGTAAATGGTCGTTGTTATTATCCAAAAATAAATAAGACTGATGATGATGATGATGCCCTCCTACTAAACTTGTAATCGATTGGTCGTGCAGTGATGTGATTGTTGTCCTGCCCCCCCCCCCAGATGGCTGCCACTCACAGAGACAAGCCCCTACCTCTGCCTCCAGCCCTGAGAGAGCTCCCCCCACCTCCTCCTCCAGAGCGCCCCTCCCTGATCGGTCAGGACTCCAGACTCCAAAGGAGACCCCTTCCCTCCACTCCCGACCAACCGGCCTGGGCTTCCAACTACATGGTCCCACGTCCGGTCAGCAAGGCCCTGCCCCCCCTGTCCTCCACCCCCCAGAGCAACGGCACCAGTGGGGAGGGGGTCAAACCCCAGGCGGCAACCAACGCCGTCTACTGTCTGGCTGCAAGGTACAAAGTTCTGTCGCTGAGCGGTGCCGCAGTTAGTGTTTGGATGGGAGAGTGGAGAATTTTTCTTTTGATTTCACAGCATCGCCATTCCTGAAGTAAAAACCTCTCACTTAAATTTTGCTGAAACAATCCCATCATGCTTTGTGTTTTCCATATATGGTCAGATCTGTTCTGGTTCCGACGGTGCCGAGCGGGGAGAAGTCGTCCTCCGACTGTGAGGAGAACGAGTACATGAGTCCCACCTCTCTGCCAGCCAGTGGGGGCTCCTGGGTAATTACTGGCTCCTTGGTGCCTCCACCCCCACCTCAATCCAACCACCACAATGACATCAGGTAAATGGGAGGGGCTTAGATTGAGTCGATTGGTGTGGGCCAATCGTAACTGAAATTTGGCCTCAAATTTCAGAATGGGTCCAAAAGATTAAAATTCACTCCAGTAGCCTGATCGTACGAAACCGTTTTGTTTCTTTGCAGTTCTTTGTTTTTTTCTTAGTTGATTCTGATTGGTCAGGCCGTTACCAAACGATAGCCAGGTTCTGTTTATGGGATGTAACCAGGTTCTCTCTGGCTTCCATGGGAGCAATTATTTTTATCTTCACCAGGGGGCGCTAGAGCCTCTTGCGTTTCTCTTCTGATCCGGTTTGACCTCCTGAAGATGAAATGAATGCAGAATTCCACCAGATGGCAGCAGTTTTAAGGAAACTGATTATTTCTGTGCCTTTCTCCTCGTCAGCGGTGAGGCGGGCGACAGCGACTCTGAGGACCCCCAGGTGTACGAGTCCATGTGTAACATCCAGGCCCAGGCAGGGTCGTCTGAGATGATCCAGGCCGCTGACCCAGGTGGCATTAAAAAATGATCCCTGGGAAGTTTAAGGGGACACTTTGCTTTTTCATTCTTATGCTCTTTACTCTGCTTTTAACTGTGTTAATTCTCCTGGACCAGAAATATTCACTTGATCAAAAACATGTTTGGGGTACTCATCATTCTGCGACGTTTCAGATCAACACTCCTCTGCGGTCACGCTGGACAGGAAGGAGGAGACGAGTGAGGAGGACGTCTACGAATACGATTGTCCCCGGCCGTTTGCCCCTCCCGCCCCCACCAGGAGAACCATGTCAGATATTGGTGGCCCCTCAGCTGCCTTCAGCACTCTGAGCATAGACAGCGCAGTAGAAGCCAGTACGTTTCCCTGTTGTGAGATAAAACATTGTCCAGATATGGAAGTGATGCGTATACTTCCTGTCTGCTTGGCTGACATCTCTTTTTTTGTTCCAGGTATGTTCGCTGCGGGCGTTGATCCCGAACGTCCCCCTAAACCTCTACCGCGCCGAGCCAATTCCGACCGACGCCCTCGGCCAGTAAACCGTGAATTTCTTGCACCGTTACCCGACCTCCCCGGTCCCTCCTCTGCCTCCCCTCCTCCTCCTCCACCTCCCGCAGGGCCAGGAAGCCTGGCTCTGAACGGGGAGATCGAATGCCTGATGTCCCAGGGCTACTCCATCCAGGACATCCAGAAAGCCCTGATGATCGCCCAGAACAACCTGGAGACGGCAAAGAACATCCTGCGAGAGTTTGTCTCCATCCCCTCGGCGGCGCACATCGCCACATAGTCGCCAACGGAAACCCATCGTCTCCGCCTCTGTCCGCATCTCCACTCTGTGCCATTATCATGGATAGCATTTACTAAAGCACTTTCCTGCAGGACCACAAGGACTAGAATGGAGGCTTGACTCTGAGGACTAATGCTGCGTTCACGTTACATCAGACGATCCAGCTCTCATCATTTGAAACCAGCAGCAGCAGGTAACTGTGGAGTTCTAATGTGAAAGCGTTCTGGTTCTGGTTCTCCTTGATGCTGCTACGTCAGAACAGAATGAAGGAATCTATCTGTTGGTTTGCTCAGACGTTTGGTTTTTTGTAGCCGCGCCGTAGAAAGATGGATCAGATTTGACCTGAACGCAGCAGGGACAGAGAATCTAAGCCTTTAGTTGTGAGCTCTCTGTAGCAGAGTCTTGACCCCATTGCATTCGGGCCGAGGTCGACGCCTCAGACTGAGTGCTTCTCCTTTCATTAAGCTAAGTGTTGAAGCGACGGCGCCTTCGACCAGCAGGGGGACGCGGCGGACTCCCGACTCTGGCGTTCCGCTACCGGGCAGCCGATCTTCTGTTTGGTGCTTTACGGGCTTCTCAGCAAATTGTGATGTACGAATATGTAGCGACACGAGTTCGGTCGGATTTAGTGCTTAACTCTGTGGTGTGTGCGCTCACGCTGAATGTGAATGTCGAGTCTCAGTGCAGTATTGCAGGGCTTCGTGTCGAATGCCTCGCCGTGGTCTCGTTCCGTTTTGCTGGTGTTTGAGCAGTTGGTTCCATTTCCTCTTGAGCTCCTGGTCTGATAATGAAATAACAAGTTTAGTGTAGAACTACTCTCATAAGGTGTCGTGCTGTGTGAACTAACAATGGCTGAATCTTCAGATGTTTGTCGTTTGATTTCATGATTGTCTCCCAGACATTTCAGGTCCGACACTGAAGGACGGTTCAAAATTAATCAGAGTAGTTTACTAAAAGGACTTGAGCACCCTCTCTCATCACTTTTACAGCGTCTTGATGTTCTGAAATCAGGTTGAGGTGTGAGGAAGAGCTGAAGGTTGTCGTTTGGACTCAGGTACTCGGTAACAAACCAGGGTTGAAGGCAGTGAAGGAACAGAAGCCAAAGGCCTCAGAAGGATAATGGAACGTTAGCAACGAGCACAAAGTCCTGACTCGTCCTGCCGTCACTTTACACGCATCGCATCCACTTCATGTCATATTTTAAATTAATATATTGTATGTATCTACACTCCCCCCATTTTCAGAGTTTATGTTAAATTCGGACATAATTTCCCACCAAACCAGTAAAACTCATTTTGGCCATTCGGCTGCTCATAAAAATGGCTGCGAGATGAATTTGGATCGTTTCACAACCAAAATGATTATTGATTATTTCTCTGATTGACCCCCTTTATTTTTCCTGGTTATTTAGAATATTTTTTTGTTCATAAACTTTAACTTTATATTTCTGTTTGACTTATTTTTTCACAACAGCTGCCAGCAAAATTGAACAGTTCGGTTTTTTTGTTTCACGTTTTGCAATATTTAGCATTTTGCAGTTATTTCAACTCAACACAACAATGTACAGTATTTTAATCATTAAATCACATTATTACATGACATGTAATCAATTTTTCACTCTTATTTCAAGCTAACAGCTAAAACTAATGTTTAACAAACAGTTCAGCAATTAATTATTAGTAACTGTTTAACTTATCTTTGACTTTTTGGTTCGTCAGCATTTAGTATGTCTAAGCTAACAATTTCAACCATTCATCCTCAAGTAGATAATTGTCTATTCATCTCTAAGTCACATCTCTTGCTAGCTACGTAGCATGTAGGTGGATTTGCACAATATGGGTCTCTCCAAGTTATCGTTCAGGTGTCCCTCAGGGCACTAGTAATTTTATTCAGCAGAATATTACAGTATTTTCCATACTACAAGATGCACTGGACTATAAGGCGCACCTTCAATGAATGGCCTATTTCAAAACTTTCTTCACAAAGAAGGCGCACTGGATTATAAGGCGCACTGTCGGTTTTTAAGAAAATTGAAGGCTTTTAGGTGCGCCTTATAGTGCAGAAAATACTGTAATTCAACTGAAGCAGCTGAAGCCAGTAAATATTTCACATTTCCACCTTTTTTATCTGAAGCTGTTTGAGACGCCAGCCTTAGCCTCATGAATTTAGCTAACAAGCAGCTCGCTTTACAGTCTTTTGTTTTGCCTTAAAGTTGTGTGAAAGGAGATTATTGACTGACTGACTCGAGTTCTGGAGGATTCTACCTGTAATTTATGAATGAATATCAGTGTATTTAATCAATGACTGAACTGTCAGGCGTTGCAGTCATAAAAAGGCCTCAAGGTTAAAGTCGCCCTCCTGACGTCATTCACAACCAACCTTCAGCAAAATATGCCTTCAGTCTAGTCGAGTGGATTAACTGTAAAATGATTTATTCAGGTTTTCAGATTTCTTAGGGAGCAGCTGTCACTCCCTTTTACAGGATATCAGTATTTTTGACATTGCTACACAACGGCCTACGTGTTAAAACCAGAATCAGGGGTTCATTTAGTGCAAAGATGAAAAGATCGTTGTTTCATCCCAGCAGTGAATCCAGGACTACATCAGTGCAGAATACAAATAACCGGTGAGAGAAGCTCTTTCCATTGTACGACGGCTGTTCCATATTAATGCGTACATTTAGGAATGCTGCCAGAAACAAGGCAGGACCGGACCGATGGTCTCCTTTCTACTTTTGCACAAACGGGTAAAAATGGCCGGTTTTCCCTTTAAATTGTACAATTTCTCCTTATTCTCCTCAATTGTCACTTTTGATTTCTGCAGTCACTTATAAATGTGCCTTTAAAACCTGCACAAGCCAAAATGAGAAAAGGTCCTCTGTGTTTAAACAAAATGGAAATGTGCTCAACTTCTGTTTTTGAACCCTTCGTCTCATCATCGGTTTGGAGTTGGTTCTCTTTAGGGTCGTTACCCGATTGGTAATTAAGAATCGCATGAATATAATTGTTACGGACTTCTTGAGATGCAAACTAAAACTTCACATTCATTCAAATATGCGTATTAGTGCTCCCTGGTGGACAAACCGTGTTACAGCATCGCGGTTAATAAACGTATGCCACATATTGCTTGGTTTTCCTGCAGTTTTGCGGTACTATTTACTCATCAGGATATTTATTATTTCTCAATAACAAGTTGTTTTGGGTTTTTTATATTCGTGTCGTGTGCAGACATGCTTTCACAGTTCTTCACTGAAATGTTTTACTTCCTGGCTCATGGTGACTCAAGGGGCAGGCCAATCGATCCCCAGAGTATCAATACTGCAAAATAAAATGAAATAGAAAAATTGTAGCTGCTTTTATGATGATCCTCATCTTGTTGTGTATCTGATCCAAACTCCTGTGGTGATGCCCACCCCGAGTTAAAACGCCTGTTAAGTCAGTTTTATTCTTTCTGCAGAGGAATGTGATCATGTCCATTAAAACTGTCTGATTATTGCCTAAAGTGATTAAAATGCTAGGGAAACATGTGGTATATTAATGTTAAAAAAAGATGCTGGAATTACTGTCTTGTAAATTCGCCCCTTCAGCTCTCGATGATTTGCAGAAAACGAGTCTCTTGGGCTTCGATGTGTCACTGTGTGATGTCACACCAACGCTGTGATGTCACACCAGGGTCCGATCACTACCAGAGGCTCTTGTAACGCTTTCCCTTCAAACGATGGTCACTCACCTTTTCAAACAGAACTTGCCTACTAAAACTCATGTCTTTGTTGTTGCTTGTGTAAATATTTTATTTATTGTCTTTTTAATATCCTCAGCACTCATTTTTTGTTGTCATGTTTTCATGCCTAAGCCATTAAGATTTTTAATTAAACAGTATTTTCTTTAATATCTGATTGGTTTTATTTACTCTGTTGACTCGAAGCTGTTACAAGTCAAATATTAATGTAATGCTAAAATGCTATGGATGTCTTTTTTTGACTAAATCAAATTTTAATTTATTATGTAAATCACAGACTGAAGAAAGTTTCTTCAGCCTATATCAGGTATGTTGCTCATCACCTGTTTGTATGAACTGCATTAAATTAGATCAGCTGGAATCAAGAAGACAACAGATTTGTCAGGTTTTTGTCCTAATTTTACTTTTACTGACTTCAGTACTCTGAACAGATTTGACTGTAGTTCCTAGAGGTGTTGCTGTTCAGGTCGAGATCTTCATCAGGGCTCCAGACCTTCATGCTGACTCAGAAGACCAATAAAATAAGCTCTAGCAGCTCAGAACCATCTAGATCAGACCCAGAAGGTCTGACATAAAGTTCTGTGGAGCCGCCAGAGATTGATGATGCCTTGAACTGACTGACTAAAGTTACTGCATTCAACTGTTCGAAAAAAATGTGACCAATTAATATTTTTACCAGCAACTTAGGAATCATTAGTATTCAGAGTTGTGTCTGAAGCCACCTGATGAAGCGTTAACCCAATTAGCTCATTTCTTTTATCACTGAAAACAACTTCCTGTCTGCGGAGACGAGTCTAATGAGAATGAAGCTGAACAATGAGCTGAAACAGACTTTAAGTTACAGCACTGTCAGCATCAGCTCCACTGCAAATTAAAGATTTGTCATTCATATATTAAGTCTTAAAGGTTCCCCATTTTTCTGTCACTCATTTCTAAAGGACAGTTTTTCCTCACCACTCTGGAGCTCCTACTATGAAGTGCTTTGAGATAACTGTGTGTGATGTGATCTATATAAGTGGAACTGGTCCTGATGTAAAGCCCTGTGATGAACTAGGTGAACGCCGTCTGCGGGTGAAGATGGACGAACGCCCCCTAGTGGCCAGATTAAAAACCGCGCTGCAGATGAGCTTTGGAGCAGCGCAAGAAATAAAAGCAAAAAAAAAAATGATGTTTGGGGTAATCCTCAATTTAGGAAGATAATTGGTTCTTAAATCGTTGTTTATGAAATTCCAATCTACAATCTGTCATTAAAATGCCATTATTATTCTAAATACGGAAGTACTATTCCCTAAGAATTACCAGAAACAATTACAGGACAAAAAAAACAACACATAATAAATTAAAATACTGCAGTACGGTAATGTAGCTTTAACATCTCTTCCTCTGCTAGATTAATTTTCTACGCGGGGATGTGGAGGCTAAGAAAAGCTTTAATCCACTGAGATATTCCACAACATTTACGTAAATGACGCGCTGATGCACTTCCTGGTCATCAAAAGTCAGACACGCCCCTTAATCAATCAATCAATCAGCTTTTATTTAAAAAGCGTTTGATCACATCAGCAGACATTTCGAAGCACCTTTGCAGGCGGAGAAACCCATGTTTGATTACTCTATTTTATTTCCATTAAGTTTCTCAGTTAACTCGACCAATAATTAACATCTGATAGCAAAGCATTTAGAGTTCAGGGTTAGCGTCAATTAATGCTACCGGGCAGAAACCGAACCCGAAACCATGGTTCCTACCTATCATTTATCTCCTGCAGAGACAACCTGACGACATAAAAATTGTATAAAATAGAGGTTCATTTAGTTTCGAGTTCAGTCGTTCTCGATTACACGACAGTTTAAAAAAACACAAAGAAAAATTATAAATCAAGTTTACGTCATTTCACTCAACTTAATGTCTGTCCACATGGACTCTTAAAAATCATTAGAAAACCATAAAAAGCACATAAGAAAAAAAAACATGTAATCATATTAAAATACAAATGCATAGTTCCAATATGTACTGCTGAGCGTCACTTGTAAATCATGATTGCTTTGAATTCAGATTAGTTTACTGTAATCTTTTGCTCCTTATAATTTAATCCTTAAGGAGGAAAAGAATAACACTTCAAGAAACACCCAACCAGTTTTTAAGCGCATCCAACAACAGTCAAGTAAACTTTATAAAGCGCTGAATCGGCCACTCTACAGTACTTTAGCATGTAGCATGTAGCTTACCTTTAGATTGAAGGAGGAGAATGGAGGAGTTATTGTCGGTCAGAGTCAGAGACGTCATCAGAGAAATGGTCACCACTACCACTATCTTCATTAGCCTTTACTTTATCATCCATGACAAACAGTAAAGTATCCAAAGTAGGAAGCAGGAAGTTCTGAGATGCTAACGGAGACAACAACCAACAGGTGAGAGCTATGTGAGCTCGGTGGTGCTGCCCCCGGGTGTTGTGGCAGAAAAAGGAACTGCAGGTCATTGTCGGATATGGCCGATCGTGTGTTCGCGCCTCCAAACAGTCGTAAGTCGAGTGTTCGTAAATTGAGGACTACCTGTATTCTTTGAGCACTGACCATCTTCCAGGATAAACATGTTATCATCACCTGAAGTCCTACTTTAATTTAAACGAGGGAGTAGCTGATTGTTTTGCAGGGAGGAGCGGCTTCAGTAAGGCAGGATTGAATTTGTTGCAGATGTGTTTGGTGACCTTCCTCCTTCCAGATGGAAATCTGAGCTACTGTTGGAGTCATTTCCAGCTCGTGCTGACAGCGGTTTGGAGGCAGCGCTCCTTCCTGCCTCCTGACGGAGAACACACTCAACCCCCCCCAGCAAAAAGAAGCCACATTCCTAAATCAAGCTGTTTCATAACTGCTAAAAAAAAAAAAAAAGACATCACAGAACAGCCTCTTTCATTTATTTTTATTTGGCGTTATTTTCTTGAAAAAAAAAATATAAAAATGCAAGCATGAAAGAATCACATGTACGCCACTTAAATTACTCACATTTTGAAAAAAGAACTTGAACATTTATTTTCAAACTTGTTTTCCCACTGGTGAAGAATCAAGAAAAATAAACACAAAATGCTGCTTTTTTTTTAAAGTTGAACAGAAAAGATGCGATGCAGATTTATTGGTTGTTTTATGGCTTCTCCCGACCATAAACCGAACCCGTCGCACACGAGGACTCGTCCTGCCTGAGGACATCACACACACCTGGATTCTCCTAAAAGTCAACGCCTCAACTCAGTGGTAAAAAAGGAAAACATAGCACAACTTTTTCAACACTGCAAGTCTTCTGGGCAGAGTCAAAACATTCACAAGAACCAACAACGAGTGAACAATCAGGATTAAAGTCAAAAGGAGGAGCGCAGCAGCATACCTGCATGTTTGAAGTGATTCTAACCAAGTCTGAGCTGAAACCGGTCATTCTCAAACTGGTGTGTGTGTGTGTGTGTGTGTGTGTGTGTGTGTGTATCTCTAATGAACACATCAAACATGCAGCAACACTGGAACGCTTCCTCAAACCTAACAAGCTCTGAGTGGAATCAAAGAAAACACATACATACAAAAACACCAGAACAAATTCAGTGTATGATGCATTCTCCAAACAGCAGAACTTTGACCTTTGACCTTCAGGAACAGTTCAGGTCTGAGCACTACAAATATTTAAAAACAGTACAAGGGCTTGACAGCAGTTTGCAGAAGAAGGCTCCCAGGGTGGTTTTTAGAGATTTGATTATCCTGCGTTTCACAATTTCAAGTCTCCTGATGCTCCAACTGTCCTGGACTTCTGTTCTGGAGGAGGCGGAACAGTTTTTATGTGGAATTTCTCCAAACAGAACGTGGAACTGAAGCATGGAACAACAAGCCTCCTTCCAGTGTAAGTCAACTAACGGTTAGGAGCTCCTGGAAAGGATCAGCCGGACTCATCTTCTCCAGGAACACACCTGGACCCGTGGACACGGATCGACATGCACACAACTCAGACGCTACGGTCAAATGAAAATGTGACTGCCAAAATATCTTAAATAACAAAATATATATAACTATTTACACTTCTGTAAAAAACGCACAGAACTATGGCAGAGCTGAACGCAGCTCCAACAACAAGTAGAAAACGACGAGAAACTGATGATAAAGAAGCAAAAGGAAGTCAATGACTGTACATACAATATGTACAGTGTGTTTGCGTGTGTGTGTGTGTGTGCGCGTGTGTGTATGTTGCTGTATCAATTTACCAAATACTGCCAAAAACAAAGCACGTATGGGGAATGTCCAGGTGTGTGTTCCTCTGCAGGTGTCAGATTATTGGGAGCGTCGTGTCTCCTACTCCGACACACACATACACACACTCACACTCACACACACACACACACACACACACACACACACACACACACACACACACACACACACACACACACACACACTGCCGGCTCTGCACGTCTCGCTGCATGTTTTCACTTTTACTGTTGGGAGAGAGGAAGAGGAGTCCATGAAAAACAGTTTCATCCAAAAATCTGCAGTCAGCTGTTAATTCTCTGCACACACAGAACTGATTTGTTTATCAATACTAAATTATTGATCTGCTATCATATCAGAAATGCTTTACATGTCCGGTTTAAAGCCATTCCTGTGAGTGTGTGGACCAGTCACCTGCTCATTATGGCCATTTTTGTCTCCATTGATGGCCTTCAGCAGGACGGCTTTCTCCTTCTTTGTGTTGATCCTCATCTCCACGACGACGTCTTCTTTGTTATTCTTCTCTTTGGTGCTATGGAGGAAAACCAGGGTCACAACTCGCTGATGAAACACGTTGGGTGTCAGGAAAGTGACAGCAGGAGTTTTAAAAGGAGTTTTAAATTTAATTTAATTAAAATCTTTCTGTTTAATGGGTTTAAGAAAAAAAAAAGTGAACTCCCTTAAAAACTACCTTTAATGCATTAGTTCATCTTTTAATACTTTCCAGCTACTCTGGAAAGGTTGATGACTCAGCAAACTGTGTGATTCTGTGTGGTTCTATTTGATTCTGTGTGATTCTGTGTGGTTCTATGTGGTTCTGTGTGGTTCTCACATCTCTTTTTTCCCTGAGCGTCCACACGAGAGCTTCCCCTTCTTGTACAGACAGTAGACGATGCCGCAGCCGATGGCCAGCATCACTAGACACATAACGATCACTGCAATGATCACACCATTGCCCTCAGCTACACACACACACACACACACACACACACACACACACACACACACACACACACACACACACACACACACACACACACACACACACACACACACACACACACGCACACACACATAGACCAGGTTAGTGTATTTTCCTGAGCATTCTGGGGTGAGATAAAGATGTTATTACGGTTCATTGTGAGGAACAAGAACTACAAATCAGAATATGACTTCACTTCTTTTTCAGTCTTTGTAAAACAGCGCCGACCCTTTAAACTCTATTAGAGGACATGCTCTGCATCTTAAGGGTCTTATCCAACAAAGTTCACCCCCTCATGCAGAAGACATAATTAGCAGGGCGTGAAATTATGTCATATTTCAGTCATTAAAGTTGCAGGACTGCAGAAAAATGTCATTTATTTTGTGCAGCATCTGTGACCCATAAACCTATTAAGTCTGAGACTTTATTCAGATGATTTGATTTAAAACAGAGCATTTTGTTCTTTTGGTTCTTGTGTTAGTTTGCTGGTCGGTTCGAGGCCACAAGAATACTGTTGGAAAATACTATGACGACCAGTAATACAGGAAAGCACTGCAGTATAACCACACAGCTTTGTGTTATACAACACACATCTAATTATTAAATGAACTGTGATCGTTTCAAGTAGGGAGGATTCAGAAATGAATCAATATATGTGATCAGCAGTAAATCTGACAATATCTCTGTTATTTATAATATGTTAAATAATTTTCACACATTTTACTGATAATATATTGCTAATTTATTACTTTTTGATCTGAAATTAAAATATACATAATGGCAATGGTCACCACCTACAATACACAGATAATCCAGAGTTTATCTGACATTATTACACTAAACTTTGATTTGAAGTACAGTAAACCTTTTAAATCCAGCATTCACTCATTTAAGCCAAAACCTTTCTTAACTTTTACCATGTCTGGATTTTATTTGGCTCTTCTGGATTTAGTTCTGCATTCTGCTTGAGCTGATTCAAAAATAAAGCCAGACTAAAACGGCGGTAGCTTTTTAGCATCATACCATTCCTTGTTTGTAGCTGTGCTGCTTGCAGGACTGTTTAAAACAGATCCTCCTAACCTTCATAAACAATAAGGAGAACCACCAAATATTTACAAGGCAGCTGTCTGCTCTGTCTTTGAGGCTCGTGACAATTTCATCGCTGTCAGAGGAAGACAAAACTATACCTCTATCGACCGTAAAAAAAAATTAAAAACAAAACTGATGGAAATGTCAAAGTGAGACTGTGTTTGTGAGCTCGACAAATACACACATCAGGTTTTTACTGGCGATTTTCTTCCAAGTATCATCACGACTGTTGCTGAGCTTGAATGTGCTGCAGTTGAGATTTTTCTCTCTGTATCAAACAGAATATTTCATGTGCTCCTGGGGCGACCCGAAGATCTGCAGCCAACTGAAGACAGGCTGGATTAAAGCCGTCGTGATGCATAAATAATCTAGAGAGACTCAAACCTTCATTGTCACAGACAGAAAACAAGAAGAAGCGAGTCAATAGTCTTACCAGAATGGAACGGAGCGGCTGGGGTGACTCTGCCAACTGTGAAGAACAGAAACACACATTTTCAGATAATTTTTTTCAATTTAACAAGAAAAAAAACAACAACAATAAAATAACCTAAAACAAATTAATCTTAAGAGATAATCAAGACAAATACCATCTTAGAGCAGGAATAAAGACTGACAACTAAACCTAAATAAAAACTAGAGTGGAAGTAGTGAAGAATTCCCAAACTAGGATTGTCAGAAAGGAATAAAACTGTATAGAACCACCGTGTTTGGCTCACCATTTGACGCATTGTATAAAGAGGCACAGTCTAAATTATGGAGTTTATTTCTGTACTTAAATACAGGAGGTTTATGGATGTAGTGAAAGAGGACATGAAGGTAGTTGGTGTGAGAGAAGAGGATGCAGAAGACAGGGTTAGATGGAGGTGATTGATTTGCTGTGGCGACCCCTGAAGGGAAAAGCCCAAAGGAAAAGAAGATTTCTGTACTTAAACCATTCACACGGAGCACTATATATTTCGGCGCATGCTAACAGAAGCAAAACAGTGACTGTGGTTGAACTGTATTGTACTATGTATGTAAAATTCCAAAAACACACCAACATTATTTTTAAACATGTTTTTATTATTCTATTTTTTAATAAATCTGTGGTATATCATTCAAAGTCCTCATCTTTGGTCTCTGCACTGAACAGCTCGACAATTTCACTATCACTGCCGGACTCCGTCTTGTTTCTAGGTTTGCAAATGCTCGGACAACAGTCGAAGCAGATACGTTAGTCCAGGCATCCATAATCCACTCACATATTGTCCAGTGGACAAATGTCCAATGTCCAGCGGTTGGAGTTAGAGACGCTTCTCCAGGCTGTTGTTTGTTCCAGAAACAAAACTAAGCTTCGTTTTCTTAACTTGGCGCAGTTGATTGTCTTGCTTCCTCCACTTTTGAACCATATATTGGTTGATTTTAAATTCTCTCGCGGCGGAGCGCTGATTAAAATTGCACAAAAACATTTTTACAGATTTTGGAACTTGGTGCCCGTGACCCGGCCCCGGATAATCGGTTGAAAATGGATGTATGGATGGATGGAACTCAGTGCACACATTCGACGCTTTGTGTTAAGAGGCGCAGCGCTGATTTTTGATAAAATCAAAGGCTTTAAAGTACGCCTTATGGTGCGCAAAATACGGTATGCATTGATCATTCAGGATTCGGTCCGGTTCAGATGGGACTCCTACCGGCCTCAATGCTGAAGTACTTGATGTCGGTTCCTATGTCGTTGGAGGCGTTGCACAGAGCGCTGATGTTCGACGTGCCTTTGACCGACACCACGCTGCGAGTCTTGTGATCGCTCGTGTTGCTCACCACCTCGTGCCAGCTCTGTGGAGACAAACACCCGCTCATAAGAACCCTTGACGCCAGTCGCCATCATCTGATTTTCAAAATAAAGGTTAACATCACTCAGGCTATAGCTAACAGCTATAGCTCAGGTAACTGTCCCGGTGACGTCTGATTGGGTACCTGGCTGCCGTCGATGTTCCAGGTGATGCTGGGCAGCGGATGTCCCAGAGCCTCACACATCAGGTTCACCATCCTGCCTGCTCCCTTGTCCTGCTGCACCTCCTGCTCTGTCCCCACCAGCTGGGGACTACCTGGACACACACACACACACACACACACACACACACACACACACACACACACACACACACACACACACACACACAGACACACACACGGGGAAGCTATGTCACGTTAAAAGCTCTTTCAAGACATTCCCTGGTTTCCTGGGAGTCAGTCTCATTTTCCTCTTAACAACAAAACTTTGACAAACTGTTTGTGTACGGGACTACGTCCAAACTTCACCTGCATGTTCGTTTCACATGCATATGTAGTATGTCAAAGACGTCTCATGGTCCTGGCTTTTGTCTTGGATTATTACCCATTTTATTTTGTAGTCATGTCCTGTGTTTTCTTTCCCTCCAGGAGTTTCTCTCCTTGTACTTTCTCTTTGTTCTTGCACCTTTTGGACTCTGCTTACTTATGGCTTTACTGTTAGCATGTCTGTTTTAGATTTTCTTTTCTCTTTTGTAATTAAGCTTTTCTGTTCCTAAACTCCTGAGCTGAACTTCCCTGTCCTGGGTCCTGTTTCTTAATCCAATCCTGACAGAACAAACTGACCCTGAGCAAAAGAATCACAGGGACCAAATCCACAGACGAGACGAGACAAAGACAGCAGGAAGCAATCAGACAATCAGAGTGGAGGGAAAGTCGACAGACACAAATAGCATGAAAACAGGAAAAGGGAAGCGCACAAAGACAAAGTCCTACAAAATAAAACAGGAAGTAATGTAAAGCCCCGGTCTGTGGAGAGGGGGCTGACCTTGGACGATGATGTGAACGGAGCCTCTGGTGTGCAGGTCAGGCATGGAGGGACAGGTCACCTCACAGGTGTACTCTCCTGAGGTGTTGTAGGTAGCATTGTTCAGGTGCAAGGTGTTCCCCGTACCAACCTGCTGCTTGTCCTGCAAACACACACACACACACACACACACACACACACACACACACACACACACACACACACACACACACACACACACACACACACACACACACACACACACACACACACTTACGATCTACAAACCAGATGATGAGATGATGCGTTCAGGTCCTCTGCTAGACTGATGCTCACCTTGAACCAGACAGTAGATGTTTCCAGGGAGGACAGAGCGTTGCAGGTCGCTGTCAGATCTTCTCCTATGAGCATGACCTCTAAGTCTTTGGGTACCACCACAGCCGGGTCCAGGTCTGTGTACAAACAAACAAACAAGCAAACACACAAATATACAAAGCAGACACACATTGTCAGCAAGTTGATCATGATACGATCAGCATATCTTTCAAAAAAGACAGGAAGCAAGGGAAAAGACACCTTTGGGTGTGTGTGTGTATGTGTGTATGTGTGTGCTTACAGTGCACGGTGAGATTATGATCTCCATTCAGGGTTTTGTTGCTTCGAACACGACACTGGTATATTGCGCTGTCATTCCGTGACACTGCATTCAGGGTCGCCACGTCGCCCTTGCTCTCCAGGTTGCTCTGTAAGAAACGCCCTCACCTTTAATCTGAAGCCATGTGATCACTGGACAGAGAGGAAGCTCTAGAATGTTCTTTGCTTCTTATATCAGGTGTGATTTTGATGGGAAAGGGAATTAATGATTCCAGTCTTGTGGGACTTGAGCTTGATTTTGTTTCTGAGACATGACGCCACACAAATACCAATGGTTTACACTAAAATCCATTAGGCCGAGAAACACAAGCGAAGAAACGTTGAGCAGATTTAAACAAATCCTAAATATTTAACTGTAACATCCAGCCTGTCTTGGTTGATGGCAGACAACAGCTTTTACTTGATTGTCATGACAATCAGTGGAGAAGAAAAACAACTCAGCAGCTGTTGGAGTTGATCTGAGTGCTTTTCTTAAGTAATCACTGACTAAATGTGTTAAAACAGGTTAAAACTGAAAAAATGTACATGCAGTGTGCCCTCCTTACTCGCGGTTAATGTGTTCCAGGAACCACACGCGAATAACGAATTCCACGATGTAGCGACAAACTATTTATCTCATTATTTACGGTAATTTAAGCGTTTATGAACCCTCCCCATACTGATATTAAACCACCTTCTATCTGTATTACCTTTTTTCACACTCTTATCAACTGTTTAAATAGAGCACTTTTTCGTCTCACAAAAGTGCCCTGCGTTCCGAGAGTCACAGAACGTACCGCACTTCCGAATGCCGTCAGCCAATAGAATGCGTGTATGGTATCACGTGACTACCTACTAATAATCTGCGATAAGGTGAAGTCGTGAGTGTTGATGCGCAAATGCATCAACACTCCCATCTGTTTTGTGGTGTCAAGATTCTCACAGATGTTTCTCACTGACAGAACATGAAGCCAGCTGAGTTGTGTGTCGTGCACACACACACACATACACAATGATTGTGTGTCTGATGTGGGACTGTGTCCTCGTCGGGTCAGCCTTTGGTCGGGGCCAGTCGGGGTCAGATCAGAGACGATACACACTCATGTCTACACGACCCCGTTGGGCTCTGCATATCACATTCCATACATGACAGAGAAGACAGATGATTGAGGTGTGAGAGAGCCCACTACCTTGCTTCCGCTTTCTTCTATTTTTATGAAAAAGTAGGACGGCGGGGGCATGCCGTTTCCCACGCAACGCAGCGTCACCGTATCCCCCTCTATCACCAGGCCCGGGGGAGACTCCCTCTTCAGTTCCAACGTGGTGGTGGGGTCTGGAGACACACACACGCACACACACACACACACACACACACACACACACACACACACACACACACACACACACACACACACAGAGACACACACACACACACACACACACACACACACACACACACACACACACACACACACAATTTCCATTATGCTGACAGCTCCGACTGCGTGGTGTCATTCACCTCAACAATGGACAAATAAAGTGTCTTTTAAATCTAGAAATAAGTGTTGTTAATGACGATAATGAGGTTAAAAGGGATGTAGCAACAATTTTGAGATCAAGGCTAATTAGACAAAAGCTGAACAAAAGTTCAGCTGAAGCTAATATTTGATCCCAAGCTTAACCGGGTTTCTGATTTTGAAGTTTTGCTGGAATCGTCACACATGATTGAGGTTATTGCATCTTCTGCTTTTCTTAAGACAGACATTTGTACTTAATAAATGTATATCTGCAATGCGTGCTGGACACACAAAGACTGCAAAATCTAAAATATCCTCTGGATCAGTCCCTCAAAGACACCCTGCTGACAATGCAGTCTGATCGGTCCATTAGTATCTCAAACATCTTCATCCACAATCAGACAGTTTGATCTCAGATGAGCGATCAGAGCTCAGACAGGTAAAAAAAGGCTCACAGTGAACGAGGATGCGGACGGTGTTGGACTCTAGCATCCAGACAGATCTCGGGACGAAGTAAGAGACCACGCAGGAGAAACGAGCGTATTTGTCCTCCCTGGTCACCTGGTACTCCAGCGTGCTATGGACGGAGAAGAGGCCATCGGAGTGTTTGGTGGTGAGCGTGTCAACCTTCATTCCTGGGTAGTCGACATGATGCAGTCAGTGTTTAATATTCACAAATTTCAGTGAAGTCATGTTTACAATCCTGGACCCACAAAGGAGCAGGCGCTAAAACGGTAGCACCAGGCAGCAGATGCCACACAGTGAGGCTAATGATTGCTATCGTGGCTTAGCATCCAGGCAAATGCTGGGATAGTTTAACCTCCCGGTTGGACTTACTTTGTGGGTCGGGTGTCAGGGGCCTCCTGTCCTTGTACCAGGTGATGTTGGGTTTGGGATAACCATTCCGAGTCTCACAAGATGCGACCTGAACAAATTGCATTGACAAAGCTTTATTTGTTAAAAGGCAGGAAACAGACAACGTCACAGAGAGCACAGTCCTACATGTCTACAAGACCGGCTGGACCCACCTTAGATGGTTTCACATTGGTCACAGGTATCGGAGTGGTAACCCACTCAATCACTGGTTGCGTCGGAGGAGCTGAATAAATACATCAAAAAAGGACAATAAATGTCAAAGACGTTCAGACAAAGGCTTAGTGACGTGTGTTCTGGTCTCACTTACAAAACACTTTGAGTTGGGTCTTGCCCTCACGGAACCCGGCTTCCATTCCGTTAACCTGGCAGAAGAATTCCCTGTTGTCGGAGATCTGGAGGTCCCGGATTAATATGTGGGTTCCCCAGATTTCAGACCGCACATCCATTCGTTCACTGTAGTTCGTGTTCTTGTCCACCACCTTTATTTCGCTGCTGTCGTAGAAGATCCGCCAGCGCTTACCGAATGGTTCAGCGGGAGTTTCCTGTAGGAAAACAGTCAGGAAGGGTCGGGGGGAACACAGTCAGAACCCGCCCTTCTGTAACGGTCCAAGAAAGAGGACTTTAGTGTAGGGAATGTCTGCAGGTGTAATGGAGCTATCTTAAAGAAACAACCTCTTAATTTTCTGTATTCTAGCCTTATTCGTGCAAAACAACTGAAACTGATCTTCATCCTGTCTGTGCTTACAAAACATTATAGGTGATTGAAGGAAAAGAGTCTTTTAGCAGCAGCACAAATGTTATATGCTGATAATTTCTGGCTGCAGACAAATAGTACAAATAGACTCCTGTACAGACGGACCACATGGGCAGCCTCTGCATGAGTTAATGCTGGACCTGGACCTGAATTTGGCTCAGATGCAGACCTGTGGGCTAGAGGCTTATACATCATTAAGGGCTCCACAGGCGTTTAGACACTAATGCAACTGAATGCATACAATCTAAACTCCAAACATCCCATAAAGCTGCAGCCTCTCTCCACACATGCTGGGCTCGAAAGCTCCAGACCGCCGGCATCAGTTCTTGAACCGGGTCCAGCAGTACTCACCACAAACCACTGAGTTGTGATGTTCGATGGAAGCTTCTTGATCTTGCTGAAGGTGTAGTTGCAAGTGAGCTCCGCTGACTCACCCCGGTACGCCTCAAGCACGTTAGGCATAGTCACGTCCACCCTGGCCCACGCTGGAAAACATAGACATGGACATAAATCATTCACTCCACACTTAGTTGACTAGTTTTACAACAGATGCTTTTAGTAAACTTGTGTTAAAAAGTGGATGTGTCATCTGGTTGGGTTTCCTCTGTCAATATTTAGAGTAAAACAAAGAACTGTTGAATCCATCATTCAACAGTTCTAACCACGCCTTTCATTCTAAGGAGGACAACATGAATGAAATATTCTATGAACACAAAAACATGAAGAAACATGGAGGATAAACATAGATACATAAAATCTTTTCTTCAGCTCCTCTATCCTGGTTTAATTTCATTCACAAACCATTCTGACACAGAAAACCACTTTAAACTCGCATAAAAATATAATTTCACCATGATCCCGCTCCCACTCACTTACGTCTATGTCTAATTTTCACCCTCCATCATAGTTTAATTAGAAACTTCATTGTTTTTGGCTGATGACTGACTGTTATTCCCGGCCAACTTGGACCAGTCTGCCATGTTAGGAGAACAATGAAGAAAAAGCTTCTTGTCCAAATGGTATAATTTTCATCTCCCTTCTGGCTGACTATAACCACAAAACCACATCTTGGCCAGAAACCAGTTCCCTTGGCATCATGGGGGAAATGTAGGCATGGAAGGGCCGGCCAGTAGCTTTTTCAGCCATGTTGGGTTTGGCTGCTGTTCCAGAGGGGCCGGCTCGCATGGCGACAAAGACAAACAAGATAGCACAAAAACTCCATTATGGTCAGTTTGACTGAAGAGTCTGGTTAGAGCTAATCACGCAAAGTGATAAAGGATGCTTCATCTCCCTCCTCTTCCTCCCAAACACCATCAGATGTGACCGTCTGATGTTTGGGGGATTGAACCCGTCGTCTGTCGTCACTGGTTCTGTTCTTTAACTCAACTAATTCAGTGACTTCAGTTTGACAACAATAAACGTACAGACATCCTGCAGTATGCATGCCAGGGCAGCAAGAGGCGGTGTAAGTTTTCAAACTCAACACCACAGAGTAAGATTTATTTCAAGTTAATTTCCCTGACGGAACCTCCTTAAGGGATCAATAAAGTTCTGCTCTACTCTCTACTCTAAGATCGCCACGCCGGTTCAGCGTTTACGTTTGAGGAACTTTAATAAACCCAATAATGTCTGCAGTTTGGAGTTCTGTCTGCAGACGTCTGACGAGAATGTCTTTAAAAAAGAGGGCAGATTCTATCAGCCATGGAGCAAATTGACTGATTAATTGATTGATTGATTGATTGATCTGTTGGCATCCTCAGCCACAGAACCAAGCTCCACCCCACCAGGAAGGAGGAAGAGTTCAGTTTTCAGCTTTGATGGAACCAGTTCAAGCATGACAAGAACTTAAGGGTCCAGTTCCTGCCTTGCTGACTCCATTCAGCACCCCCCCCCCCATCACCGCCCTGTCCCCCCCGTCATCTCACAGCCAATCATTTGCACAGGCCATGTTTTTCTTCCTGCACCTCCCTCCCATGCCAGTGTGCAGCCAACCCATTCCTTCAAGACATCAGGAACGCCGTTGTCCCCCCCCCCCTACACACACACACACACATACCCTGAGATGGACCAGATGCCCCTTCACACACACACATGCCTACTTACACCCCACCTGCCAAAAAGACGCTACACAAAGGTTAGAAACAGTTCTCCGGGTTGTTTACGGTGACAGAGATGGCGTGAGGCGCCTTGAAGACGACAAACAGATTATGAGGAGAGCAAAATATGTCACAGAAGTCAGTGTCAAAAATGTTGCGTCTCTTTGGGGCCGTGCTGCTAACTTTTCAGCTAATCCGATTAGCACTGGGCGGTTGCTGGGGATTTGGCTTCCAAAGCCAACCTGGGACCGGTCTTATCTGTTCCTGTTGTGACTTCATGCTGCACGGACTAAAGCGCACACACGCACGCACACACACACACACACGATCCATGATCCATGCACCCTGACAACCAGACTGCTGCCTGTGGGCGTGTGTGTGTGCACACATCTGTGGCTCTCTGCCGCCTGTGTCTGGATGATACAGCGCTAATTCATTCAGAAGAATCACACACACACATACACACACACACACACACACACACACACACACACACACACACACACACACACACACACACACACACACACACACACACACACACACACACACACACACACACACTGCCCCGGCATATTTGGATGTGTTGACAGGATCAGGCCTCTGGCTGGACAATGAGACTCCAAATGACTGGTCTGACAGAGAGGCGGGGGGTGTGGGGGGGTGGCTTTCCCAGCTGAACATCAACACAATGACAGTATTTTCCGCACTATAAGGCGCACCTAAAAGCCTTTCATTTTCTCAGAAACCAACAGTGCGCCTTATACATGAAAACAATTTTACAATAGGCCATTCATTGACGGTGTGCCTTATAGTGCGGAAAATACTGTCCACTTTGAATGGTTGGTTAACGTCTCCAGAATGCTGCAAAATCATCCATTATTTAATCCTAATCAAGAAATTGTCGGACTGAGATCTTAACAACCAAGATTAAATGTGATTTTTCTGCCCTTCAACCTTTTCTTTGTGATCAAGAGACAGAATTCACTGCTGACATCATCACCGAGAGGCCGCATATCTTCAAACAAATGTTACAGAGCGCCAACATTTTTTAATAGAAACATATGAATGTGAACTTTATTCAACAAGGGATTTATTTTGGATTCAAATACCTGAATTAATTCCAGCTTAAGCTTTTATTTCCTGTGTCTTTCACCTTTAACACTACGACAGACCCCGCCCAGTGCCACAGCTTTAGTAATATTTCTGTGACTGCTCAGCAGCACTTGTAACACTCGCACATTATTTGCAGAGGCTGTGTATTAGCACGTATAAAGGTGTAATTAGGAGCATGAAGGATGTGATCATTTAGTTTTCTGTCCTTCCATTCAGAGCAAACAGGGAAAGATCCACACAAACGACACATTAACAGACACAATGAGGGGCATCCTTCCAGCATAGCCCCTCATTATGCCTCTAACACAGAGACAATACCCTCAGACGCTAACTAAAGTGGTCACTGTGATTAGCCTCCCACTTAATTAACACTGTCAGCTTAGGTCTCTAGTAGATCTGCGGCCACCGATAAGAGTCCGAACCAACCGGCCTCATATTACCCCCCCTAATCCCTCACGAGTCCACTGAGGCGCGAAATGAGGCGAAACTCTTGTGAGAACAGAAAGATCCAATAATAAATGATCTATTAACCAACAGGACATGATTTCTGGGGGGATGGGTTTCAAAAGAAAAAAACTTTTTTTTTTTTTTTTTCGTGTAATGGGAATATCAGAGCATATTTGAAAGCCATTCATTTGATTTCGGTCATACGGGGAAAGAAAAGCAGCTTTTTTTGAAGCTACTTATGAGGACATGTTCGAGCGGACTGACGTTTTCCTGGAGCTGCAGACTCCTGGAATAAAAGTTAAGCGCAGACGCTGTTGGGTTCCTCAGAGGGCGGCGGGTGTAAAAAGCCAGCATGTAAGTGTGAATGACAGGGAGGAGAATTTTCGCCACACAATCCTGGTGTGGTGTCAAACACCTGGGGGACCCCTCTGTAGCGCCCCCACATCAAAGCTTCCTGAAACCCTCACGGTGAAAGCGTACGGTGGAGATGAGAGCTCCTTGTCCTGCGGACTGACGGCGCTTTCAGACGCAGCATCTGGCACAAATCTCTCGGCAGACTGTTCCCCGGGTGACAGTTGGCGGCGGCGGCGAAGGGTTCGGCTTTATTCTTTCACATTGAGAGATAAGGAAGTTCTGCAAATCTCCTCAAAGGCACCTCTTTATGCATCAGTGATCCCCCCCACCCTCCCCTTTCATGCAGTGGACCATATCACATCTCCAGCTTGGGACCTTGTTCTCGACCCCATCGGTGATGGAGGTGGGCTCGCTCACGTGGCTTTGAATCATGCAAACTTAGCAATTTTTACTTCACTCTTGCACATTTTTTTTGCAACAATTCCTCGTATTCCAAGGTGGGTGGGACGGTCGATTTACAGTATCGACATAAAAGAAAAGGTTTTATAATTTCATTCTCAGAGTGTTTCTGAAGTGTTCGGTGGATTTCACGTCCAATCTCAAAGGACAGTCCAGCAACACCGACTTTTAAGGCATCACCACTCATTCCTGCTGGTTAGCAGCTTCCTCTGCAGCGGCATTAATTTTTCATCATCGCACCCGATGGGCGAGACGTCATTAAAGGAGGAACATGAATGTTTTATTTATGCTTGTATCTGATGTTCAGCAGTGAGTGTGGCTTGTTCCAATTCATCCGCCATCAATTTACTCCCCCCCGCTAAGACCTGCGGCGCTGAGGCATGCAGGTCGCTCCGCAGCCACACAATGGTTAATTAAAGGTCAACAGGCTAAACACTCCCTTTACATCAAGGGGGGGGTCTGCTTTAGCTATTAGCAGAACGAAAACAAACTTTGACATAAGCCCAGAGTGATAACCGTTTTCACTCGACTAAAAGGCTAAAACGCAGCAAACATTTACGATCAAGTCCTTCTGCTTGTCGTAAAAAAAGACTCGACCCAATAAGCGGCCGCCGGGTCCATCATCATCAATCACCTGAGAGCTATTACCACCAAAACGCTGTCACAGAACGTCAGAATGAACCGCTCCACCGTCAGAAATACCCCAACCACCAGGCAGCAGATCTGAGACTGAGCTTTAACTCTGTTTGGGTTCCACTTCCAACATCAATATCAGTGCAAGGGTTCAGGATTAAACTGCTTTTCCTTAAATCAATCGGTACGTTTGAGCGAAACACAAAACCACAAATATGGAGCGATGTCCAGACATGCGGGCCATAAAGCAACCAGATATATGACGCCTGTGATCCTGCTTGACCCAAGATGACATTTGGAGGCAGACGGGATTCGTCCTCTCATATTAAAGCGTGTGAAAGACAAGACATTCAGGTGCAACGGCCCCCGCCTGCTGTTTTTAATGCTATAAATAAGAGACCTTTTTTCCCATCTGGCCTCTGACGACAGCACATCGGCAGCACAAAGGCCTTCTTATCCCTTCTCCTGTGGTCATCATCGCAGTGGTGAAAATCCCTGCAACTACAAACCAGGAGCCAAAAGGCGGGGCCGTGGCATTCGCATCCAATCAAATGTCCACAAACCACGTGCTTGACAAGAAGGAATCTTCATGATCGATACCGAAAACACGAATCACAGCGATTCTGAAAGCGTTGCAGAATGTGATCGCTTTCATTTGACTCGACTGCAGGTTTAGTTTCGCCTGGCCAGCGTTCAATCAGGATTATTTTCTTCATCTGCTCCCGCACAAGTTCTTACACTTGCAGATGTGATGTCATCACATCCGACCAATCATCTTTCACTCGTAAGTTTGTGTTCCTGAAATCGTTTGAAGATCCTGATGTTTATTACATCCATCCGACACGACTGCATCACCGCATCAGCACCGTTACCTGGAGGAGGTTCAAACTTTCAGCCGCTGCTTTTAATCATTTGTGTTTTTTACGCGCCATCACACACACACACACACGTGCACGCACACACGCGCACACACACGCACACACACACACACACTGTATTCACTCATATAAATTTTAAACATTTCTGACAGCATTAGCATTCAAGCTGCACCACTCCCACAACAAAGGCCTACGTTTGCACCCCTTCTCCTTTTATCCCGTCCAGCGGGCGTATGGCGAGCTGCCGGGCGAAGCGTGCCACACCTATCACGCTGGAGTCAACATGGTGGACCCCCCCGCTTCCCCAGGACCCCCACCGAGAACCCTAATGATCTCAAAGAGAATATCAGAGTGATCACAGGTGCAAGGCTCTGTTAATGAGGAGCGGCTACTACTACAACTACTACACACACACACACACACACACACACACACACACACACACACACACACACACACACACACACACACACACACACACACACACACACACACACTATATGAGTGCTTTGACAGCATTTTTAAAAGCAACACTCCGTTCCAGAGCAGTGTTCAATACCCCCCACCTGCTTTCCACACTGACTTGCAATGAGATCCACGCACCTCCCTAACGGACTCCCCCCCCCACACACACACACACAGACACACACACACACACACACACACACAGTGACAGGATCCTGGGTCTGACCCAGCTGGACAGACTCAGGTAGAACAATGGCGCCCGTCCCTCTAGAGGAGTTCAGGGCCTCTGAGAATAAAGCCTCCGTGTCAGACTCCATGAGTTTAACATGAGGCTCGCTTCCAGAACGCTCCACTAAATGAGTTCCCGTCCCACAATGGCTTTAACACATGGTCTTCTGCCGCGCAAGATACGGACGGATAGAACTGTTAACGCTTTAGCACCGTCTGTCCGTCTGCACGGATCCTTTATTATCATGTTTGTCCTTGATTTGTGTAGACGGAGCTGCTTCTGTGGAGCTTTACTGTCTAGTTTTCTGTTACCGTAAAATTTTTTTGTCATCAAATTGCATAAAATATCAACAGAGAAGAGAAAAAAACAGGTAATCGTCTCATTGTTTGACCTGATACATGAAACCAGAACGCCAGTACGATTTGCCGACTCGGACTCTTTAAATTCTAAGAAGGTATATAAAAAATGTCAGCACACTATCTGTGTAAAACTACAGCTACTTCTACGAGGCTTCCATCTTCTCTTCCTGAGGTTTCATGTCGACATGCAGCTCGTCTGAGAGACGAGAAAGAAACGGAAAAGAAATTTGTTTTCAGGTAGGTCCGACATGCATGTCGGGTCTGAGGATGAGTTCCTGCACGCAGGAAGAAGAAGAAAGATTTTCCGATCAGATTAGACTCTCTGACGGTGATGTTTGGTCTAGATAATCAGGGCATCATTTGTGGAGGTTCAAAGGCTGGATGAGGGCGACTGACAGCCCCGGTGGTGCCATGCATGGAGGAGGGAAGCTTGTTAGGAGGAGGAGGATGGGGGCAAGCAAAGTAACGTGAGGGCTTTAGATGGAGAAGATATCACCGCTCCTTCCTGCAGGAGTTTGCATGTGCAGCCACAGCTGGACAGGCTGGAGTGTGTGTCGGTTGTGTGTGACAGAATTAAAGCCAGGGCTGAGCGGTAACGTTATTACACCAGGACAACATGTCCCATGCATGTGGACATGTGATGTGGGTTATTGTGTGCGTGTACACACAGTCTGCACGAGGATAAGGTTCAACACGAGTTCCCGTCTGGACTCACCTCGCACATCTAAGCCGCTTTATTTCCACAACAAACTCCGCCACTATTTCACCTTCAAACACAACGCGCGCCTCCAGGAAGTCAGGAACAGTTTCTCAATCACACAACGATGCATTTGTGTCCGTACCGCAAAACCGGTCGCATTGTTTGACGCGCGGGCGCCGACTTTATCTCGATCTCTACACTGGGAGGCCCCGGTTCTCAAGGGACAGTGGAGCGCTTGTTTTACATACTTGCAAAGACCTTGAGCTGGGGCCGTGGTTATGACTGGGTTCCCAGTCGCTGGGCAGTCCCGCTAGACTGGTGGAGGGCGATGGGGGAGGAGGTGGGGTTGATATGAGCGGCTGGGAACAATGGTAATGGGCCCCCCCCTTTCCCATGCCGTGCAGGACGGGGGCAGCTGGGGAGGGTGGGAGTGGTCCCCCAACACCTGGCTCCCCAGTTGTCATGCGATTTGTGGGAAGGAGTGTGGGAGTGGGTAGAAGGGGGGCAACTTAGGGGGCAACTTAGAAGAGTATTATCACAGGACCACACACACAATGACACGCCTGGTTTCATTGTCTCACACACACCTGTGTGTCCATGGGATACGCTGCGAACCCGCTCAAAACTCACGATGTGTTCAAGGACTGTCAGAATGTAGGACTTTTTTACAAGTAAATAAATTTATCCTTCCATATCTCAACTTCATTTCACCAATAATTAAAAAAAATTCCAAGATAACCTTTAAATCACAAGAATTATTTATGTAGTCGACAGAAATACATCAAGTGTTGATGCTCAGATATCTTTTTTTTTTACTATTGGAGTTGAGTAAATGATTCTCTTAGTTCAACATGAGTTCAGTGGCAGTCTGCTGATTACAAATTGGACCTCAGAGGTGAAATAATCAATAACATTTTATTACAGAATGATTCAGTATTGTGTAAAAGGGGTTGATCACCGCGATGACCCCCACCCCAGGAGGTTTGCAGCCCATCATCAACCTTCATCTACATCTCACATAATTCACCGCTCAGAGCTAAAACTGGTGACGAGCTGGTTTGAAGACTTTTAGCGTTTAGCAGCTAAAGACTCTCATTTCTCATTAGAAGTGGGTGTACATTAAAAAGCCGAGTGAGCAGGAACAAAAAGAAGAGAGGAGAATGTTTCGTCATGTTTGACGTTGGATAGTGAAGCGTGGAGACGGTCCGCGCCACGCCACCAACACGTGATGTCATTTCCCCTCGCCGATCCCAACGCTGGTCCCGATCATCCCGGAGGACGCTGCAGCTTTTCCACATCTCATGAAAGAACCAGTTGAGCAAAATGCCACGAATGGAGAGAATGACAGAAAGATCACAACGCAACGGAAGCATGGTGGACTTCAGAGGGGGAGACCGTGTGGCCCCTGGCGAAGCGGTCCTGTAACAATACCACACTTTGTATCTCTAATATTAGTCAACACACAAACCAGAGGCAGCAGGGTCATATTTAACAAGGCCTCATGCACACACACACACACACACACACACACACACACACACACACGCAAATACACACAAAATTCAGATAACCCAAATTTATGCTGAAACTTCCCCAGACAGGCACACTGGGAAAATCCTAGGCTAAGAACACTCCTCTTTGATTAGGCGGTTGATCTTTTAACAACGGCCAATACCAGGGCTGGGGAGTAGGGGGGGAGGATTTGATATTTAAGCATCTTTTTATCCTCTCTCTTTTGAAATGTCAAGTTCAAAGATCGCGACCAGCGGCCTTGATCTGTGAGCTAAGACGACCTCGAGAATAAGCCGGCGATTCCTAACCCGTCGTCACACAGAGTCCTCCGATGGGACACGCGGAGCGTTGGGATTTCATTTAAACACGTTTGTGACGCTCGCTCCTCGTGCTCCGACCCTTAATGGGGTCTAACTGGTGTTTTCTCCCCCGTGAAACGCTCACTGTGTTCTCCAACCTCACTTAATCCAATAAAACAATCCAGTCTGGACAACTTTTCCCAAGCAGCCTCTCTGTTTTGTTGCGCTCCGATCCCACTGGTGTGTGATGTGTTTTCTTTAAAGACAAAAATGAAATGGTTTCGCCGTCTGTAATGAACACGAGTGATGGATGTTCTGCCCCACGTTTTCTGAGTCGGTGAATGGAGCGCTGCCAGGTCGTCCGGAGCCAACCGGAGCCTGATATCCTGTTGAGCAGGAGCCAGGACAGGCAATAAACTGAAAATAACATTAACATGCCAAATACGGCTGGCCAGTTTTATGCTTTTCACCCCATTTTGCTGCTTTTACTGACTCCTTCTAGTATTTACTCTGGCAGTAAAAAGTTTGGACTCAGTTTCCCATTCAACTGAATACGCAGAGCATAAACGCTTAGGAAAGTACTAAGTAGTCGTATAAAGGACAGTTCTGAATTACGATCATTACAACTACATTATAATGTAGTTCTAAAATGTATGTTATTATGTGTTATCATTATTATTTAGATTATCTGTGATTGTATTCATGTATTTTCCATCTGTAGCTTCTGGACCGTCACAAAGTCACCCTGAAAAGCAGAACATAAAAATCACAACTGCCAAGTTATTCATCACGTGTGAGGAAGTAAAGGGAACTTCTGAGACTTCCTGATGAATGAGAGTACATTCACCCCCGACCATAAAACACCTGAGAATGGATTAAACACGTATCAGCTGTCGTGATGTCACACCGAGCTGTGGAAGTTGAAAAACGCTGAATCAGAGCTGAATATTTCCGGACTTTCAGAAAGTTCACGTTCAAGCAATCCAAGTTGCGAAACGTGAGCTCATGCCATCTTCCTGTTTTCCCCCCAGGTGAAGCTTCCTCCATCCTCAGACACGTCGGCCCCTCAACGGCTCGCCAGCCTCACAAAAAAGGGGGCGCTTGGCCGATTTTACACGGGAGGATCCGGTTTTCCGGCCGTGGAGAGAACCGCTCAGCCTCAGGAGAGGCTTTCAGAGGCTTTTCTGTGGAGGTGGACGAGCTGAGTAAACCTGACAATGTCATTTTAGCTCAGCTGGGGCTCGGGAAGTTTTTGAAGACTGGTGTGGAATGTATAGGAAGAGTTTTTTTGGAACTTAACCATCTTGCTGCTTCAATTTTGACCGTGTCTTTTTTAAATCTAAAGAAATTCACGGAAATTGTGATAGAATATTTTTTTACCAATGTAGTAATCCAAGTGTTGTGTTGTGCATGTCAGTAACCTGATAAGTCACCAATCATGATCTACAAGCTATTAGAAACTGGCCATACTGACGCAAATCCTTTCATGAAGATGAAAATGTTCCCTGTGGTTTATTTTAAGTCAATGAAAATAATCCGGAAGAGAAAATAAATCTGCACAGAATGCTAAATTTCCTCCTGCTTGAATATCGTCTTCTGAAAACTACAGAGCAGGTCTGTCCTTACGGGAAACTAGAACTTTGTGGTCCTTTCTTCTGATTTATGTGGTCGGTAGGAATAAGTCAGCTTGAGGCTGAGTTCCACTGAGAAGCTATGAGGAAGTCTTACATGAGATTTACGACAATAAGAGAACAGAGGACTGGCAGCCTCAACTTTTGAGCACATCCATCCGACATCCGATCTAATTTCTCTGCAGCTCATCAGCAGGATTTATGCAGAAAGGGAAATATAAGTCAAACTTAACTCAAAACCTGATCTTGGTCTTTTAGCTGACGTCCAGCAGCCCGTGTCGTTCACTTTTCTACAGATGTGGTTCAGAAATAAGGAGGAAAACTTTACAAATACATCCCCCGAAACACATTGACGTGAATTTACGACATGCATCGTCTGTCTTCGTGCAGAAGAAGTGCAAAAAGGGGAGGTGTCTTGTTGCCATAACATCCTCTGCTGGGTACAAAGCGCCGCATGGTTGTGGACCAGTCATTAAGAAGTCATGATTTAAATGACAACCAGCAGCAGGTGGTGAGATTTGAAGAACTGACGGTGAGAACTGGTTTGAAACTTCCAGATCGGCCTGAATGAATTATCTGCAGCCGCCGTGCAGCAGTGCAGAAAAATCACTGCAGTCATCTGAAAGCACGTCTGACGTGCGTCTAGCTCCTCCGTCGTTACCCCTCGTGTGCTGCGTACCCTTTAATAAACTTAAAATGTGTTCTTACCGACCTGTCGATAACAGTGTTCCTGCTCTCTGCTGGGCAGCAGATGCCAAGCTAGCTGGAGATGGAGGAAGCCCATGGAGTCGTGACTTCTCCGGCCCTGCAGGGGGGCGTCACCAGCCACACACCTCCTCACCTGGTTTATTACTCCTCAGCCACACGTTCAGTAAGTGTAACTAAAACATTCAGTTGTTCACACAGCACTTTGACTATGTGGCTCGACGACATACCAGATACAGTAAGAAAGCTTAAGCAACACAATCAAAATGACCGAACAACACATCAGGAGGCAGCGCTTATTAAATGCGACTCAGGATGGGGTCTGTTGCATCGATGTGACTGCATATTAGACACATATAGCACATGATGCAACAAGCAAAAGGAGCTAATCCCGTCACCACAGGGGTCTTAAAGCTGCATTAACACACTTAGTGTAGCGGTAAATTCCAGGATGTTAGTGACATATTATTATCACTGCTAAATATAGTCGACACACTGAGAGGTTAAAGTTGAATAGAAAACTAAATAGTCACCCAGGAATTACTGATGTGTCAAATTCTGCGTCAAATGATCAATGAGCACCATCGAAAAATAACTCTTTATCCAGATCTAGACCCTCCCACAAAGTTTCGCAAACATCCATCAAGTAACAAACAAACAAATATAAGTACACCCCCATGTTTGGGTTCCCTATATCATTACAGGAAACTCTGTTCCATCCACTGTCGTTCACTCAGTTCACTCCACTCCAACAGGTCAGGGTCAAGCTGAGAGATCCAGTCGTCTGTTTCCAGGCAACCTCATCCCGGTCCTGAGGTCTCCAGAGAGGTTTCTCTGCCAGATGCTTGGACCACCTCAAGTGACACCCGTCACTGTGAGGAGACTGCCACCCTCCCCCCAAAAGGGTGATGTTAGAACTACTGCGAGACGCTGGCTAAGATAAGTTTCATGTTCTCTTCTCTGCCTCCAGGGACACCGAGACGTCACAGCTGACAAGTGCATTTAGCCGAACACAAATATCATCATGGGGCCAAACAGTCCAACAAATCTGCAGGGAAGACTCAGTTCAATCGGCCGTGCAGCGATTCGGCAGCACAGCCCCCACAAGTCTTTAGGAAAGGTTGTTTTTTAGAGGACCAAAAAGAGAGGAGCATCAAACAGACTGACTGAGAGCAAGAAGCAAGAAGCAGAATGTGCTGCTGGTTCATTCGGCTCCTTCTGCCTCTGGTAACACAGGCCAATTTTTATTTATTGGAGCATAATGTTGGCTGTTGCAGACCTTCCATATCCACCACACCATCATGTCGTCTTTATTTGGCTTTGACTCTCTAAAAGAGACAGTTTTCTAACTACAAAATCCCTCACCAGCGTGGTTTTCATCCAGGTTTATTACACTTTGAAGATCGACAGAGAACTTCCAGGTAGATCTGAAAAAACTTTTGCATCTTCCATCAACAGGAGATGTGCTAACAGTTATCCCCCAGCATTTTCATGCTGAACTGCTAGTAGACGAGGATTGAAGAGGTCTTTTCCCACTTTTTAAAGAGTGTTGCGGTTGCCTGCAGCCTTGACAATTCTTTATGTTAAAATTGCAGTGGAGGAAGAAGCCCCAAAGGGCAGATTCCAGAGCCTAAACCTGAGCTGCAGTGGTGGATCACGTTACAGCTTTCATCACAGACGTCTTCAAAAGACACTGGCAGCGTCTGGCAGCCACTAAATTGCCCCACAAGTCAACTCTGAGCTGAAACTCCTTAATAAATAGTCCACCCCTAGATTCTTATCTACAGATAAAGCCTGTTATCTCGCCCCAGTTCAAGACGCGCTTCACAAGAAAACCAGCTGGAGGTGTCTATGGAAGCTCTGTTATAATCAAATATTTATTCCCCTTACAGCAGAATCTATAATAAAGATTTTCACAGTTGTAAAAAGGAACATTTTTTTCTTCCAATTTCATATTTATCTCACTTCAAGCAGCCAGGTATCTGCTAAAGATTCCTCCCACACATCTGTATGATCTGACTGGTGGAGAGCAGGAAACATACAGATGTTTGTGGAGATGTTTATTTTCCCCACACCTTAGTTGATCTGCAAAAGTCAGTAATAACTCCAGCCAGGAAACAGGTCTGTGTAGTTTTTTTGAACGAATAATTTATTTTTCTTCGGAAATGTTTTTGATTCTCTTAATTTTTTAAAGACAATTAAATTATTATCTCTGAATTTTTGACTCTCTTCTTGGTCTGAAAAGTTTTCCATAACTATTTCCCAATAAAACATCCATGAAATCAGAAAATAATCAATGGACAAACACTTAAGTCAATATTTGCAGTTCTACTTATGTCACAGTGACCAAGAGGAACAGAGGGACTGGAGGAACTCCAGATGATTCCTCTGGCGGATCAACAGTTGCTGTTGGTTTCCCTCCAACAGATTATTTTCTGCCTCGCTTGGTTCTCTTGAGGGATGCAAAACAAAGATGAGCCCTAGGGGAAATCTGCGAAACAAATGCCCTGCAACCGCTGACTGCTCAACACAGAAAGACAAAAATAATTAGGCTAGAACTATGAATCATTTGAGGGGGAGTCCCACACAAAGCACGAAATGTGAGTTAAGCCTAGCCTTCTACTATTGCACTGCTCATTGGGCCTCAAGGGTTGAGAGAAGACGAACAGCCCTGACTCTAATCCTGCCCTCCACTCCCTCAGACAAACTTTATTCTGGAAAGCACATCACATTCAGGGGGGGTTATTATGCTCACTAAAGGAATCTGGGATTGAGGTAAACCTATAGCTGGCTGTTGATGCTAATGAGAACAAAAAAAACAGATGCACACCAGATCCACAGCATGGTGCAGCCCGTCAGTGCGAGAGGCGAACCCCATGAAAGGCAAGGTCGTCATGAATATTCATACGCACATGTACAACCGGCACAGACATGTGCTTTCACCATCAAAGTCATCCTGGGTTTAAAACCAGCTTTATTTAAATGTGACAGACGTCAACCTGACTGGCAAGGAGCCGATCTGGAAAAGTAAATAATTAATGATAGTGATAGTGAAAGCAAAATTCCACCAAATATTTATGAACATCTCCGTTAGCGTGATGATGCTAAGCTCATTTAGCTAAACGGTAGAAGAACAGCAGCTAGCCGGACGACAGAATCTACTTTATGACATTTAAGTTTCAGATACTGACTGAAGAACTGAACCTGTTAATGGTGTTTCTCATGATTAAAATGTTGTCAATGGGGAATATTTACATGAATGAAAGATGGTTCAGCAGATGGTCCATGGAAAATTTTAATTTTATGAACTGATTTTGAAATAAAGAAGTCAGCCCAGCTCAGATAAGACATGCTGCACACAGTCAGATAATAAAACCATAAACCAGGATGGTGTGAGTCTATAAACTGAACTGAATTAAAGGTTACAGACACACAGACGATGCTTTTCTGTTTAGTTTTTGCTCGCAGGATCGATCGCTGGTTGGTCTGTGACGTTATTTTTAGTGGCTGTTTGTCTCCGTCAGCTTTTAACACATCTTCATCCCCTTTGACCTCTCAGACATCCTGGAAAAGATTATATGACCTGCTACATTTACCATTTTGTTACCTTCCACATGTAAACACGTGAGCTCACTTTGCAACTCTATCGCCTGAACTAAGTAGACTTCTGGAGGCTCTGGAAGACGGATCGCTCGCTTTTGACGTGAAGCCTCAGAGCAAAAGAAATCAGATTACTCTGCATTCCTGAGGACAATGACGCGGGCTTAAGGGGAAGCCTTGAAGACCAGTCAGAGGCATCTGCATTGTTCCAGAGAAGCATCTCTTGTGTCCATTTCAACAGCACAGACAGAAAGTTACCAGTGAATCCTCATGTGACATGTGCTCACATTTCACGCACACCTAAACGCCTCGGGATTTAAAGAAATCTGATTCATATACAAGACTTTACTGTGAGGGAGTTAAGTCTCCTGATTATTTTTTTCTACTGTGGTTTAGTTCTCCTCTAGATTTAACTTAAATACTAGCAGATGCAGAATGAAGGGGTCTTCAGTTCACTGGAGAATTCCAGGCGGAACTGCTGACAACAACAGGAGCAGGGCAAATATTCCCAGGCTCCCAGGGGCACGAGAGAGGTGTTTGAAGACACTGGATGGGGGGCACATCTCCGAAAAGGCGGGAAAGAGGTGAAGTTCCTTGTGGTGTAGGATTTCTCTGTAACGTGAGTCCCGGTTTGTTGCCCCCCCCCCCCCAACCCGTCGGATGGATTGGGCGTCAGGTGTGTGCAGCTGCTGCTTAAGCTCTGTTTGCAGAGCAAAGAGGGTGAGGAGTAGGAGGACGAAAAGGAGGGAAAAGCGTCTCAATGGAGGCGATACGGGAGGTTTTGTGTCTCCCCCTCTGGCACCAGTGGGCCCACTGCCAAGCCCTGGATTGTGGACCAAGAGAACGCCATGTGTCCCACAGATGGGCTTCCAAATATGAAAGGTTGTCATGTACAGATGGCCAAAAATGAGACAAACGTCCAAAAACACCATGAACCGAAATATCACTAATGACTGTTTTACTTCAAAACACACCCATATATCTATCTGTAAGTTTAAACAGGATCTCAAATAAGGGTTTTATATTCAGCTGACAAAGTGTAAAATACCAAAACATATTACCCTGCTTTTATTTTATAAATTGCACACAAACACAACAGAAGTGTCATCACTGGATGGATTCTGACGTGTCTGAGGTGACAGCATTCGGTTGGTGACATCACACGCTCCGATTGAGGTCATTAATCGGGACCGGCTTCCACAGTGGAAGTCATTAATCAAAGTGTGTGGTGTGTTTCTTTGTGTGCTCTCAACAGGGATACATCCGAGCCTATTTATGTTCCTGTGTTTGGCCGATCTGCATTCCACGTGATGACATGTGGACAAATTCTACACTCGCTGCCAAGTACCGGAGGCGTCGGTGTCATTGTGTGCGTTTTACGGCGCTTCATCACTAAACGCAACAAGTTTTCTGTGAATCCTTCAAGGACGCCCTGACAAGGTTGGGTTTAAGGGACCGTGTGGCCACCATGATGCTCTGGATGTACTTCTCTTTGAAAATGAGACTCGCATTAGGAGTTTATCTATCAGGCGATTGTGGCAGCAACAAACCTCTGTGCACTAGCGGCGAACACAAATCGATATGTGGGATTAAAAGAGACTTTTAAGAAATGGTCCTCTCACTGCTTCAGCAGCACAATGAGAACAAACTCTGACACAGAACCCTGGAGCACCTTCAATGCTTGAGAAAACACAAAATGAAAAACCTCAAGCGGCGCTGCAGAAATTGATCACGTTCCCGACAGCGTGCGATAAAAACTTTTCGGCGCTCTGGCACAGCTCCATGATGAGATCTTCACCCCCTCAATGAGCATGGATGAATTATATCCTACATTTCTCTTGATTAAGTTCGCTTAAACAACTGTCTCAAGCAGAACAGGAACCTGTCTCCTCTTTGGGTTATGGATTTTTCCCTAGTGCCGAATGATGGACTTTGAATAACACACAAGTCAGCACTGTTTCAGAGAGCTCTACAGCTCCAGAAAGGTAGTCAATACGGGAGAAATTCCCTCCCGGAAGGCCAAGGATCAAACTACAGAGGCAGCTGTTGGATACAAAATCCCACTCAGACATCAACCATCCACTGCAGAGATACAGCAGACATGCAAAGCTCTTGAAGGCCCTTCAGTTTGGGCTTAAGGGTGGATGTCAGCTCCACTCCTGCCAGCTAACAGCTACAGCTTTGATTTTCTAAAGCATGCCTCGAGCGTTCAAAGACTAGAACGGCTTTAAACCAGAGACTGAAACAACAACCAGCGTGAAATTGTGCTTTTAATGATCGGCTACATTCAAACAAAATCCTTTTTTCCTGGTTTCCCTCCATCCAAAGCAGATCGGCCGACAAGTTGGAACCGATTTTAAGAAGCGATCTTTTGTTTTTGGAAATGAGTGCGTGGTTTAAATCCTGTTACTATAATGACAAAAGCAAACGAGCCAACCTTCAATTGATGAACCTCTGCAGTGAAACATGTGAGGTTCATCTGCATGAGGAACGTTTGGCATCCAGCAGGTCAACTCAGACTCCTGAAGCTCAGACAAGCCTGTCCTGAACCCGGCGGCCCAACAGTTAGAATCATCAGTGGACGGTAAGGAAAGAGTTAATTCAATTGGATGCTTGATTGCTCATCGTGCTGAGATGCATGTTCGTTGAATTGACTCGCTACGCTTAACGCTATATAGCGAGGCGCCATTAAAATACCACCGGGGATCAAAACGGCGCACTCTCTTTAATGAAAACAATGAGCCAATACATTAGATCATACGGCCGCCGTGGTCGGCCATCACTCACACAAAGGCACTAATCCCACAAGAACAACTGCAGCCAACAGCTGCACACTTCCTGCTCCATTCAGAGCCGCGCGGCAGCAGGGCGATGGATGGAGGACGAGGATGAGGATGAGGTCAGGCAGCAGCAGCGGCCACTTGCTGGGATCCCCCCCGTGACTCATTTTTGGATTCTTTTAATTTACTCACGATAAAAACATTTTCTTATCTGGGCTGGAATCTATGAACTATGATGTCACAGCGCTCACATTCATAGCTGAGCAAGAATGTTCCTGAGAGATAACATAAATGTAATCTGATATAAGAAAGAACAAACGCCACAAACAATCAGAATGGTTTGTCAACGTGTTTGTCATATATAAGAAGAAATGTTTAACAGCACAGATATAAAACTGAAAAGATACTAAAGTACAGTTTATAGACTCTGACCTTGTGGTTATACTGGATATATAAAGCATAAATTCATTTTAGAATGTCAATAAACCTAAATATCTAGAGATAGCCCAATAAATAATCAAGTGAATGACTTTTCAAATGATTTATGGCGAGCAGCAGCACACGGTCGTAAATTATTGTGTAAAATAAAATGAGATTCTTACATAAATAAGATTAATTTACTGAACATGCACACACATTTAACACCACCGCAAGGGTTTAACAGCCTCAGACTGCTTTAGTCCTTTAAGAAAGATGATTAGAGCAGAACAAAAGCAGTTTTGTGGCTGTTTTTCTTGGATTCTGTGGTGTCACCTTGGCTGTGACCAGGAGGATCAGTTGGAAGGGGTTTTAGGCGTTGATCAGAGAGGCCTTCCAGATTAGAGAATGGCTGCACGGTTCAGATAGAGGTGGGTTTGAGGTTGAACCAATTATTTTACAAGCCAGTTATGCAAGAGAGAGCTGTGCTGTGTTTTGCTGGTGAAGGTGTACCGAGATAAACTGCTAATGTCAATTAGTGAAAATGTTACCGGGCATCCAGAACAGGTGGAGGCGCTGTTGTGCTTTATTCCAGACAGTCAGTGCAGAGGAAAAAAAAAGACAAGATGGGCTTCTGTCCGTCTGCAGGTGTTTAAACCTTGTTAATGGTGAGGCGTTATTGTGGGTGAAACCGTCCCGGAGGGAGATTTCTTTCAATGTCCAGACCTGTTTGTTTATTGTCTGATGGTTTTCAGACAAATCGCCGGTGCCAGCCCGGTGGGCCACGGAGGCGCTGCCATTCGCCTACTCTAAAGGTTTGAATCCTGTTCTGCTGCAGGACAAGTTGCTGGTATAAACAGAGAGGGGAATGAGGGATGAAACACAACCTGATGTGACCTGTCCTGTGAAGAACTCTTAATCCACGACACCAGAATCAGGTCGATCTGAAGCTGAACGCTGTGTTTCACTTGAATGATGAATTGTTCCGTCGGGATATTACTCAACTGACCAATTATAATTAACGGCGTCACCCTGTTTAAGGACAACATCCAGGCTTCTCACTTGAGAATTAATTCTTTAATCAAATCTGAAGCGTGCTTCAGGGGGGCGGGGCTGGGGGAGGGGCTTAAGCAAGCACTAGCTTCACTCCCATCAGCAGCAAAGCTTCCAGCGTCTTTAGAATTAGAGATATTCAGGTGTAAAAATTTAGAATTACATTCAGAAATAGTTTCTATAAAGGAAGATTTAATTTTACAGCGTTTCAAACACATTATCTTACTTTTACCTGCTCCCACCAGCAAGCTAACTAAACTAGAAGTGTCATCCATTAGCATTAAAATGTCAATACACATGTATATGACTCGCTGTAAGTCAACCTGAAGCACACAGAGGGAGGACAGTGGTGTGAATATTGTATTTTCACCCGAGGTGCATTGATTAATCACTATATATTGGAAAAATTACATAGGAATCAAAAGCACAGCAGCATTGACACACAATCAGAAATTGATCAACTTTATCTCTCAGAATCAAACATATCAAAAACAATACAGACAATAATGAGACGCCACTACCCTGGATTTAAGAGAGAAATAATTAAAACAATCCTTTTAGGATACATTAAAGCCTTGAAAGCCACTAAAGGACAAAACCTTGTTTGCTTAAAATAAATCCTAATTGCATTACCTATCAAGCATGCATGTTTTCTGCTTCATGTCATCGTAAAAAGCTCCGCCGCTGCTCTGATTTACTGCACAACCACTTGCTCATTCCTGTAACGCAACATGACCATCAGACTGATGAACAGCGGTCTACACAATCAATAGAAGATGCATGTTTGGGTTTCTTCTCAGGATGGCTTTATTTCCATGCAGGAGAAATGCTTTTAGCCACAAATCTTGTTTGAGTAAGTGCCCTTCAGGGCCCATTAGGGAGGGGGGTCAGATCCGACAGAACCAGGTTTAAAGGCTACTCCGGGGACGGGGGTCTCTACTGCTAACCAGCAGCCTAATCCAAAAACAGACAGATTTGCTCCGTCTCCGGAGGAGGTAGAGGGGAGATGGGGATTAAATGGAGGTAACCCAATTAAGACAAGGCTGATGACTAAAAAACTAGGGTTTAAAGAAAAAGAGGTTTAAGGTCAGGACAGAGTGAGTGTTGTCCTGTTGTGAGATGCTACATGGAGAAGGACGGCTTAGTTCCATACAGTAGAGCTCGCCTGGGTTCGGAACACCAGGAATGAATCACATCTGACTTTAAATAGGAAAATGATTCATGAAATTGTGATTCTGATCTTAAACTCTTCAGGAGCGGGGCCATCGTTGTCTTATTGGGTTCGAGCCCCAACCCTTACATGTTGAAATATCATAGAGCAGGATCCTGAACCCTTGTTAACGCTGCAGCTGCCTCGAGGGCAACCCACCACCACTCAGGAGTGGGTTAAATACACAGGGGGAATTTCCCCACGGAGGCAATAAAAGCACATCGTATCTTAATGGATTAGAAAACTACAGTTCTCAGCTTTACCAAAACTTCAAGCGTATCCAATCAGGACAGTATCAGACGAGCTGAAGCACCAATTAGATGATTGATCAAACGACAGTAGGAACTCTGTCTTTATTGTGGGTGGAAGTTAATGATCACATGCACAGTTAAACAGTTAATCAGGGAATTTATGAATTTATTTCTGTTTACTCCATAAAAAGTCAGAACAGTGTCAATCTCCAGTTCCCAAAGTCCAACAGGATATCCTCAAAAAGCCTGTTTATATATACATATATACTGTATATATTTTAAAAACATGACCACTATTTTCTAACAAAGTAATAACATGAGAGGTTTAAACCTGCAAACGTCTGTCAGAGGTGACTCTTCTTTATTTTACATGACTGTAAGCTGACTATCTTTGGGGGGGCCCAAAGTGGAGTCTAGTAGCGCCCCTGCTTCTGACCCTTAAGACCCTTAACAGAAAACAAGTCCAGACTCAGACTGGCTCTCATGATGCTGACAAAGACATGACGTCACATGTTTACTATTATCTGTTTTAAATCATCACAGTGACGCAAAGTGTCCAAAAAAAAACAAAAAAAAAAAAACGCGCGTCGTTCTGTCGTTTAGAACAGTTCTATTAACCTTTAATAACTTATCCAGACTAGTTAACTACACACACCTTCAAAAACACCACAAACATGCCGGGAGAGAGTGTGTGTGTGAGTGAGTGTGTGTGCGTAGATGTGCTGGTGTTCACGCAGCCAGGTGTGTTAGCAACATCAATTACGCAGTAATTAATTCCACCTTTGGGTTCTTTCGACGACGACGACTAAAACCAGAAAGTTACCAGAGTGTTCAGTTTAATTATAAACACATTACTTATATTGTTAATTAACAATAAATTAATTACCGACGGCTAAAAACAACATATTCCACAAAACTCCTCCGATCTTTTCCGTGAAGTCCGACACGTTCGGAGCATCCATTGAAGAACAAACGTTGTGTTCTCATTCAAATGCGGCTCTCTTTAACTAAATTTAAAACTGTTCTAACACAAGTACCAAGTTAAAAAAAAAATAGAAAAAATTAAAAAGGAGGAGACGAATTGAATTTAACTCACCGCTGTTGTCGAGGAGGAGGAAGACGCAGACGAGGAGCGACGGGATGATTCTGAGGAGGAGAGCCATGTCTGCGCGCTGCTCGCGGTATCGAAGCCCAAAACAAACTGAACGGAGAAGAGAGACGAGAAGTTAGTCCGGTGGAGACTGAGGAGGAGGAGGAGGAGGAGGAGGAAGGGGCTCAATTAAAGTCTCAGGCTGGTGGGATCCTCCTCCTGTTAATGCGAGGCTTTACAAGCAGGGCTGTGAACCAGAATTTTTTTTTTTTTTGCCATTTGGTGCGTTCTGAACAGACATAATATTATAACGTTCCCGGTTTTACGCTCCATCCAAGAATTGACATACCTGACCCGGTTAGAGCATAGAAATATAGTTCCCGAACGTTCCTTGTAAATATAAATATGTCGGTATCTTTAGGACTTGGCAATTAGTTTACATGCAGTAGATAATGTCCCAACAGTAAACGCAGCATTTATCAAGTTATGGAACAGAGGATGGAGAATCAGATTTATACTGAGAAGTCGCTGCAGCTTATGATGGAACAAAACACCCTTCACCAACAAGCGGATAGATGCAATAGTTTCAAAGCTTCAAAGTTTTAATGCTTCAAAGGGTCAAAGTTTCATAGCTTCAAAGTCTCAGAGCAGAGTTTTAAAAAAAAGATATTAACTGTTTACTATTATTTTGAATAACCAATTCTGTTCCAGAACATTAAAAAATATAAAGTTTTTGGTTTCGGTTTTGTTCCTGGCAAAATACAAAGAGTTTCAAAGTTTCAGAGTAGAGTCTGGGGCACTGTGCTCTGAGAATGGCCGGCAGCTGATGAGTTAATGTTTAACTCAAACATTATGAATATAATCGATATTGGGACACGGAATAACCAATTCTGCTTGTTAAAGTGCAAAAGTCCTTGGGTAAAACATGATGACCTGATCTAATGTACAAATAAAAGTTGTTCAGTTCAGCAAATAAATGAAAAGTTGAATTAAATTAGCTGCAAATCAAGTCAGTGACAAATATGGAAAATGCCCCAGTTTATTAACGCAAATAAGAGAATCAACAAAGGGCTCTTAATCTTGGGAGGGGGGGACCACACAGAGTCTTAGTCCTGTTTAACAAGGGACCGTAATTGTGGCGGTGTTTGCAAAACACTGTTCAACACACGCCGCTGCCGCTGTATAACATGTCACACCTCTTTTGCAAACACACCAGTAGAACCATAAAACCCACAGACTGAAGCAGCGTTACACCACTACTGGAAATAAACAAAGGCAAAGTGGATTATCTCTATAGAAGGTATAAGAAGCCCCCCCATCAGGGGCCTTTGAAGTGAAGAAACATTATCACAAACTGCACCTCCTTCAGGAGGTCGGGACAACGGAATCATTTAAATTCTGACTTTGGATCTCTTTTAAAGCTCTTCACAGTCGGTCAGGCACCTGCTCCTGGAGCTACCGGTGCTCCTCTATCACCAGTTTGTCTCTAATCTTTTGGTGGTTCCTCCCCCCTGGCCTAAAACCAAAGGAGCTTTTTGAAGTCGAGGCTTCAACACTCTGGAGTCTTCTCTCTCTCTCCCTCAGGGCTTCAGATCTGTGGACATTACAGACAAGTTTAAAAAGCAGGTCAAGCCTCACTTGTGGACGACATAAATAAACCCTTATTTTAAGCTTTATAAATTAAAATATCACCAAACATGGCCATCTCAAAATTATCCTGTAAAATGTAAACAAGATCTAGCAAACACTTTTGATTGTCGAACAGGAATAAAGTCCTTAGCAACTGCTTAAATGTGAGTTTTCCTTCCTACGTCCAGCTGTTTTCAGCACACCCACGCATCTTTTACACAAAAAAGCATCTTCCAATTAATGTTTCCAGTTATACTAGAGCTACCAGGACAACACTAACATTAGCATTTCAACACAAACATAAATTAGCAATAAATTATAGTCTGTAGAGCCACCTTGGCTAACAGCTCCAGCAGAAAATGTCCTCCAGGTCACCCGGCTGTCCGACCCCCATCATACAAGCCCACAGGTTTTAAATACAAAGAAGAAAATCATCTGGTTACAAAACAACGACGGTAGTTTTACCACAAAGTGAGAAAAAAATGGACGGAACCAGATCCATGTATAAAAAAAAGGTATTTTGCCTTCATTTTAGGGAATATTTGGTTTGGAATAGAGCCAAGTCTGAAGGAAACCTCTCACATGAAATCCATCTACCTTTTTACTCATGAGACGTGATTCTAACCAGAACCCGCTTCTGCAACAGACCCTTTCCAACTTTTCGCCCACATATTGTCTTCTTTGTTAATGCTGCTAACTCTTGCTATTTCCTCCTCCGCCTGAAGCACGTAGTAACAGGGATCCAAACAAACCCTGTCACATGTTACAATTTTATTGATGTTCTGTTCGTTTGCAGAGTATTTACCTTCTCCACTACGAAAAACAGTGTTTCAGTCCAAGTCCATGATTTAAACAGAGGAAAAAAATGTCTTCCATCCCAAAATGATGATGTGTATCAATGATGCTAATGAGCAGCTAATAAACTATGGCTTCTATCTACGCCCTTCCCCGCTTTCGACGCTATGCAGATGACACAATGCTGTGTGTATGTATGATAACCCGTTTTATCAAAATCAAAAAAGGTTCTATTTCCAAAAGAACATTGAAAATCAAACCCCTGCCTTTGTCTCTGTTGTCTTGATTCTGCAGTTATTTGAAAAACAAATCAACAATTGCAGAAAATCTGAATGTATGTCATTTGTTTTTGCCCTCTGGTGGAACACATTCTGAAGTCTGCACAACAAATACATTGTTGGTAACTGGGAGCAATCACGGTGTAAGGCTCCATTTGTTTTTAACGTCAAGAGCTACCCTGTAAGTGTATGAGTACATGACCAATCCTGAAACAAGGACTAAATCGTAGTTCGTAAATCTTTGAGCTTGACTAAGTTTATCGTCTTTGTATTGTCCGCCTCTTCATCTTAAATATAGGGAGTTGAATTCTCCTTGCATGACAAATGTTATGGATGGTCTCTTCACCTGCAACAAGAAAGGAGCTTGAAGAACGCAACATGGTGAATGGTCATGTGACACCCCCCCCCCCCATCCAAACAGGATCCCTCCCCCAGCTCTCTGCAGATGCCCTAACATACCACGGACTCTCATAACTCAACTTTGACTGGACCTTTTGGAATCTTAAAACTTTCTGTCCATGCTAGACATGCTTGGACATGAAATCAGGTTTTGCTCCATCAAGTTCTTCCCCTCCTCTTCATAAATTACACTTCAAAATAATTCTGTACATGGACCCCCCCAGGTCCATCTTTATTTTAAATACAGTGCTTAGCTGGCAGGTCACAGAGTATTTCAACATTCATTGAACCTCTTGTTCACTCTTTGTAAAAATGATTTTCAAGGACTTAAAAGGAATGAGCACCAAAAATGGTTTACATCTTGTTCTATAATTTGAACATTTTAAAGTTTGTACTCATGTATTTGTAATCGAACACATGCTTGAGAGGAAATGTGGAAACTTGAGGAAGACTTTGAAACGGCGAGCAACCGCAAACCCTGTCTGAAATCCCTTTTGTCCTCTATAAAGAAGGAGAGAACCAGAAAAAAAATTATTCCTCTCCTCCAGACTTCTTTATTCCTGTTTTGTCTGTTTTGTCTTTCTATCGACTTCCTTTTACTTCTGTGTTTTTTCCAACTATCTCAGGTACTGTTTTGTGGCTTGAGCGAAAGAGTCGAGGAGGGATGATGAAGAATGACGTTAAACATTATAAAGCATACATTTTGTGTACATATCATCAGAAGATTTGTCGCTACACAAAGATCTTGTTTCCACAATAAAACCTGCAACTAAAAGTCAAAACTTGATGACTGTCCTCACTTATGGTGTCGAAAATGAAAATTCAAGCCATAAATACAGATTTTATACGAAATTATATTAAGTAATATGCCACTCATTTAGTGAATATATAATCATATATTGAATAGATATTATACTGAAGAGTAAGAATTATGACATTTAGATTTTGTGACTGACATGAATTTACGCTCCTTAAGACTTTATGCAGTTCACACACACAAGTCACTTTGTAATAACTGTACTTCACTGTTTAGTGGTTTACATTGCTTTCCCCTTGAGTTTCTAGGAACAAAAGATTTACTTTGCCATCGAGTCATCTAAAAGTCTTCTGTAAAGTATGTCATGCTAATTTCAGTCATTCACATGACAGCAGATAATTGGAAAACCCTACAGGCACAGATGGCGCCAGACAGACCAGAGACAGTGACCTGCAAAACACACACCTGCCAGCAAGAAAAACCTTTAGTTGTGTGCTGACTGAAGCAAAAAAAGACAAAAAACTGAGGAACTTCTTTAATATGTTTCAGCTTAATGGGCTTCACTATGAAAACATTTGCTGCTTGTTCATCGGGTGTCTTTAAGAAAAGGTTGTAAGAAACTGCAAAAACTAAATGGACTTTCTTAAATTCGGTTGAAATGTTTGAGCCGGTAAAGACAGAAATTTGGAAGTGATGCTGTAGATTTTATGAAGTCCTTTATATGGATCAAATTCAAAAGTCACAGCATCCTACATTTCCAAATTTTAATTTTAGAGGGTAAGAGCAGCTGTAAGGTTTGTGGCTTCCAGCAGTCCAGACCAGAAATGAAATGAAACTTGTGCTCTTTTGTAGGCCGACGTAGAGCGGTTATCCAATGGCATAAAAAAGTCTTTGAAGTAGTTGAGACTCAAGTTCATCGCCATCATCCTCCATGACTCTGCAGCCTGAAGTGAGCCCACACACTGGCTGCTTCTCTCACACAGATTGGGGGGGCCAAGAGTTTAACCGCGGGGGTGCCAGACGGAGGGAAAGCCCAATGGATAGAACAGCCTGTCAGAAGACAGAAGAATGCTATTCACCAACAATACAAAACAAAACCAAAAAACGCTGGTGGGTTTGTAATTTGGAAAATCGATTTCAGTAACTTGTTTATTCTGACCAGGCAACAGATTTATGTTTGTAATGTCCTTTAGAATTAAATCCAAACAAACCTCCTAATGGGAAGAGGAGATAGCCCGGCTTTAAAACACCTGAACCGGTTATTGTGTGTAATCTGTAACTGGTGGACATACACACTGGAAACACATATCAAGGTGCTGCACTGGGCTGGAAGGGGTTGCTCCAACTGCGTCCTGGTGGCCAACTGTGGTACTGCAGCAAAAAAAAATCACTTTGGCCCCAAAGCATTTACCCAATCATTGTTTTTTTAAAATTAACAACAGGACAGCAGAAACCCCAATGCTGTAGTTTGGCCCGCATTACATTGATAATCTCTATCCTACTATTACTCCGCAGTTACAACAGGGCTTTGTGAAATGTTTGGATTAAATCCAGGCCAAATTGTGCAAGCAAAGCTCATGTTTTAGTCTCACAATGCATCACCCAGGGGGAGTTTTAAACGTCTGACCATCAGTAGAGAGTAGCGATAAAAATCTGCCTGTCTGGGCCTGTAATTTTACAGTTTACCACCCCGTCGTTTAATTACTGCTGCCATTATAGCTGTGAGAAAAGTAACTGAATTACCCCTCATACACAGAGCTTTGTGCACGAGTTTGTTGTTTGAACTAACACAACATCCAGCAGACATCCTGGAACCCATCATGGATGAAGAACATGTCTCTTCGCCTTCATTTAACAGTGATGAAATTTGCTGGGCCGGAGGCTGACTGGAACAACAGTCGTTAGCTTTCCTACCCAGAATGTTTGATTATATTACGGTTTGAGCTTTTTGTGGCTACGCACATGTGTGTGTGTGTGTGTGTGTGTGTGTGTGTGTGTGTGTGTATGTGTGTGTGTGTGTGTGTGTGCATGTTTTCCAATGTTTCTGTTAGACGGAGGCATAAATGGGTTATGGGACCTCTTGGTGTTTTGGGGGAGGGGTAACTGATTGTACCTCCTGCCATTGCTCTGATACCATGACAGGGTTTGCCCTGAAGGCGACTGTCATGCTACCGATGACCCTTCGGAAAGATTGTTGCCATGGCCACAAGGCGCCTTAATGAACAAATGAATCACTCCGGCACACCTCATCCCAGACACATCGGTGTCTCGTTCAGGGCGCAGTAGGAGGGAGGGATGGGCAGGGCCACAGCCCCACATGGACTCAATACGGAGTTAGGTTGAAAGAGTCCACGGAACCCAGGTGTCCAATTGTTCCGGAAAGCTGCAAATCAAAATTCAGTCAAGCCTGCTCTTAATCACCAGCAGACAGCACACTTCACGTTCATTCTCTGTTGATTACATTGACAAGAACATAGTGGCCTGTGCCATCTATTATCCCATAATGGAGAGACTCTAACCACTTTTTGCGGGTTCTGAGCTCCAGTGTGTGGAAATCTTCCTCCCTTTGCTCAACATTTTGCTCTCTATTCTGTCTATCATACAAATGATTCAGTGAGGAGTTAAAATCTTGTTCCATGATGCATAAATGTATTTACTTTCCTTTCAAAGGCAGAGAGAGGTTGTTGATATCACTCTGTTCTCTGTGGTGTAGCCAGGATGTAGTTAGCCTATCTTAGCATATAGACCGGCAGTCAAAGAGATGACAGTCAGGTTTGGTTCAACATGAAAAAGAATAAGATCTTCACAGTACTGGATTAACCCAGTGATTGAACAAAAAGGAACGAGGAACGACAACATACCGTATAAACATCCGCCAGGTTCAGTGAGAGGTTTGTAGTTGGTAAGGTTGCCAGGTTTGGTGCATTTACAAGAACTAAGGCTGAGCCTTGGTGGACTCCTTCTGGCCCATGTGTTCAGCAGGCAGGGCACACACTGGAAGTTTAACATTTTTAATGCATCTAAAAGCCCCATAGCTGCTTTGCATGTTTACTCTCAATCACAATGTGCACAGAATTGTGATAAGAAGAAAGCCGATTAATACAAATAATTTAAATGCAAAGGTCAATTTGGACATAGCAGTCGATCACATGGATTAAATGCTAACCTCCGAATAGCGGTGAGGTTTTTACATTGTAGGCTTTGATGAGCGTCGCTATAAACATATGGAAATAACAGATAAAGGAGATTAAGGGAACCAAAAGAGGTGAAGAAAAAGTAAAAGGGGTTATGAAGTTGGATGGTACTTATGTTACCCTAACTGCTCGATCTTGATGGTTTCCCACAAGCTCTTAAATTAGATTTAACAAGACGCCAGCTGAGCTTTCAGTCGACCTGGTAGCGGACCAAACCAAACCGCTGCGAGTTTCTGCTTCTTGTTTATGCATGGTGAGGTATTACACAGGGTCAGGTCTGGCCCCTTTAACCTGGCCCCCCCCCCATAATTTGACGGACAACTCCACATGGAGGCGTCAGCAGCATTAACCTGAACCCATTTAATCATCCAATCACATAAAAGAGTTACGAGTGTCGTTTTCCCAAACGTGTTAACTGGTCACGGTTGCTGCAGCTTTAGGGTACGATATCGTGCAACACATGTTTTCCCCCTCACTCATCATCAGACAAACCCGGTTATGTAACACACCCCACAGTTTACTCAGTAGTTTCTATGAATTTGTGGCTTTGCTGCCGGGAATTAAACATTGAACTAGTTAGGCTGAAAGTACCACATCTCCATCCCGTTTGTTTGCCCGGTGTACCGTTACGCTTTTCTGCTGCCGGGTCTGGGTTGAGGCCCTGTTTTGTTACCCCACCTGTCCACCGCCGACAGCCCTGACACACCAGTGACCCCACGGACTGCATTGTTCATTGTCACTTTTATAGTGTGACACATTTTTCAGCTGCCAGATTATAAAGTTGCACATTCAGTCTGTTCACCACCCATTAGCTCCTTTGCACTCAACCGATTATAAATCTATGTATCTATATAAATAGATTATATATCAGGAGTGAAATTAACTGGCTTGCAGCGCTGTAACCTTTGACCCTTACAGTATTTAGTTTTAGCCCAATCCTGGGCCAGTAAAAGATAACAACACATTTTATACAGTATTTTGTCCCCAAACACAACTTAAAATTCACTCTGCAGTTTGCACACAGACTCTAACGGCAAAAAGAACAAGGAGCATAATTTAAATAGACATCCCACCTTATATACAAATATATGTATACTTGCTTCAACTTTGTTTTGCTTGTTGACGCCGCAGCTCAGCGTGGAGCGCATGATCATTTCAAAGGCAAATGGTAACCAGGGGAAACTGGAAGCAGCAGTGACCAACAATAGCTGCAGTGAAAGTGACAAAAGCCGCTGAGCCAGAAGGTGACCTTTTTTGGCTTGTGCTGAAAAGATGAAAACAACAGCAATAAAACCAGAAACCATGGAAAGAAAAGCTCTTCAACAAGACAACACGAGCACTGATGTAATATTTTAAAGTTGTCTCAGTGGGGGTTTGTGCGTTTGAACGTGTATTTCAGCACTCCGGTCTGTGCAACGCCGTGCAATCCCTTGTTTGGAGATGTCAGCATTGCATTCGTATTTGTTTCTGCAAGCGTACAAACAGCGTCTGATCTTTTCAGCTTCGGCCCACTGGAAACCAACACCAGCAGGTTTTACATACGGGATGTGACCTACTGTCACCCCGGAAGGTCACCTCTGTCCTCTGCAGGTTTCTGGGGATGAGAGGGTTTAACAACCCCAGGCTGACTTAGCTTTTATTTTTCACCGTGATTCTTTTTTATACCTAGAATTCACTGTCTTTAGGCAATGACTATTAAAGTGAATTAAATTTTAATGAAGCAATTCATTAGCTCTTCACCTCATTATGCTTCAACGTGGGGATGGCTTTGAATAAGCATTCATGCAATCTCAGGGAAAATAAATGTGTAGAATATAAAACAGTAAAGCCAAATGAAACACAAAGACAAAGACAGGAGCTGACGCATCATTTGGATGTGGAGAATCTTTGCAAAGGAGACTCACGCTTGAGTTTATCCATCCCCTGTCTGGCTGTAGTTTTAACTAAATAATTCATACAAATTAATCTAATCTCTTTAAAAATAACGAGTGCCGACACACAAAAACATGTAAATGACAACTCTTTACTCTTTAGTCAACACAAACTGACAGCTGCAGCGCTGCACCAACAATGAAAGTGTTTCCTCTTGTGATTGGCTGCAGACCAGCATGCATGGAGCTGACCAATGAGAGCGCTGCATGCTGATGGTGCGCAGCAGGAAGCTGCAGGGTGTTTATTCGGCATGGTGCGGGGTGATTGCGTTCAGTCACATGGGGAACAAAATGTGTTGTGATTAATTTTCTTTTTGGCCCAGACAAAATTGGCCATCTGGTTTGTAACTACACCGTGTGTGGGAGTGGGCTGGTTGACCCGCCTCATTGTTCATTCTTTGGCCCCTCAGGGCCAAAAAATTTCCAATATGTGGGTCAAGGACTCTTCTGGGTGCAGTTGTGTGTAACTGTGTGTCTTTATATGGATCCTGTAGATTGCATGCATACATGATTTGATTGGATGATTCATTGTCACTCTAACAAAGAAGTCAAATGTGCATCGTCGTTGTGTTTGTGACTCCTGTGCCAATTCTACAACAAGTTGGAATAATTTTTTGAACCCTTAGGATAAAATAAGAGTCTTTATACTTATTCAAAACTGTCCGATAAGCATTTATTCCTTTCTCTGCAAAGAAGTGTTCAACAGTTGGAAAAAAAGACAGTCGGTGCTCATTTTATAAAGCAACAGAGCTAATGAGCAACATTTCCTAAGCCGGTTTAGTTCATGTTCCTCAGAGGATTCACCTTATTGTTCCTTTCATTATTATTATAATTGTATACTGTACTATCCCATCATGTATGATGTAAAAGTTCTTTGTGCTTCAGTCCTGAATTTGATAAAGAACTTTAAGCAGTATCAGACACTCGGCGGCACTCGGGCTGTTCTCTGATGCCGTTTGATGGTTCAAAAGATATAAATGTAAAGGGAGATGCAAGACAGTCTACTTCTTGCTGTCTGCATCTTGTGGTTGCCATAGGAACCCATGGTCCAAAAAAACTGCCAGAAAGCCAGAATATAATCAGCTCAACAGAGTGGGGGAAGTCCTGCAAGGTTTGGTCCCAGAGAGCCGCGCTAAAATAAAGATGAATTCTCTTTTTTCTTCGCGCTCTGCAGGCCATGAAGATCTCACTCGCTCTCAGATTTCCTCATTCCTCATGGTCTCATTGAGCAAGTGGATGTAATCGCGTTGCCTTCTCATTACATATGCATATTTAATTTGGCAGTCAGTTCACATTTCAAGAGGTGAAGGAGCTGCTGTCATGGGAGCTAATTTACTAATGAGGATGGAATCATGGCTTCAGGAACCCAGAGCTGTGTTTTCTACACGCCCTTATTTTGTTGAATCGTTTACTTAACTTATAGACATGACTTCCATTTTTCTCTAAAGACTCATTCATGCATCTAATTAAAAATACACAGGAAGATGGTGATGATTTCAGCATTGAAATCACTGAATAATATAACCCTTAAAAACACCCAGTTTTTTTTTCTTTTTCCTCTTAAACTGTCGTAATATTTTTGTTTTTGTCACCTGGGGGCAGCAGAAACACAAAGCTAACATATTACCAACTTTCATGTTGGCAAGGCAGTTCATTAGGAGTTGTGATGTCAACAGGATGTTGTTAAGCAACCAGGAAGTCAGCTACTGACCAAAGAAATCGTCCATTTCATGACCTCAAAGTTTTCATGCAAACAAATCAGAGATTTAATGTTAATTACTTATAGTATTTGTTCTCTTAATAACTTTTTATATTTTTATTTGTCTTCTCATTAGCCAGGAACATCTAATGAAAATGCAGAGAAAATAAAGGTCTTGATCACTTTTTTAAATTCCCAGCAAGATCGCAAATAATTAAATCCCCAACTATTCCCTTAACACTTGGCCAGTCAGTAAGGAGGTAAAATGAAACTTTCAAGAAGCTGCACGGAAACCTAAACATTAGAAATCTTCCGTAATCACGAACTAAGGAGGAACTTTCCAATCAAATATGACAACCTTTCTCCTCCTCATTGTTCAGAATCACCTCCTCTATCAGGAGCCGCTTCCTCTGCTGGCCTCTGCTTTACATCAGCCTGTCCCAGACGGAAGCTCATCAGCACTGCCTCCTCTTTCATGTCCACTCTCTGAGAGGAAGCCGGTGCAGTTTGGACCTGCTCAACCACAGACGGCCCCCCAACCCCTCACCCTTCCTTTCGCAGCTAGACTCTTTCCCAAGCTGGGGAGGGAAGGTGAGCACAGACAAGAGGTCTTTATCTGGGTCTCAGAGGGAGGCGGGTTAAGTTGGAGGTGAAGGTCTGACATGGTGGCCTGTCTGGCGGTTCCCTCCTTTTCCTCTCCAGCTCCTGATGGGAGGCTCACACTCGGTCCCCGATCCCTGTGTCCCTGGGCTCATTCTTGACGGCCCCCGCTGCTCCCCTTTAATGAGAAAGATGAAAGAGGTGCAGGCTGGGAGAATACCCAGCGCTCCTCCTTCCCTTCCACCACCGCATTCACTGTGCTCCCCATCCAGACCCGCCTCTCTCTCTCTCTTTCTCTCTCACTGGCCCTCCAGCAAATAACTCGTCTAAGACTTTCTGCTGGGTGGGGGAGTTCTACTGGAAGGAACTGGGAGTGAGGATGGTTTCCATTTTTAATTTGTCAGGTATTATTCATTCGGATGTCATGTGCAAATTTCTTGCCATCTTTTATGTCTTTGTGTTCTGGCTCGTGAGGCTGTATTTATTGTCAGGGGTCTCTGGTGGTTGTTTCATCGAAAGTACTGGTTATAGTTGTGAACCAAATTTAATTTTATTCATAAAGTAAAAATGATAAAATAGGCAGTATTTTATAATTTAGTTTATAATTTAATAACTCATTAAAGAGGTAAATCTGCTCTTCTCTTCAGATCAAATCTATTGTATCTTTAAATCAATTATGTAGAATATTTATCAGCAAAAGCTCCCTTTTGCAGTTGTTTCAGCAAAATTAAACAAACACAGGGTTTGGTTTTACTTTATAATACAGTATGTTGGGTTTAAGTTATACATAACCATCATGTACTCTAGATGACAGGCTACAGCAGATATTTGTATGGATCATTCACACTGGATCAATGAGTCAGTGAGAGAAATGAACACTGACCTTTATGGAACCAAAAAGTGCTACAGCTCATCTCCTCTTCCTCCTCCTCATCAACATTATCATTATAATCATCATCAGGCGATCATCTTGGAGAGGATTCCCAAACCTCAAAAAAAGAAAAAGTGTGAAATTTGTCCACAAACAGAATTCAAGACTTGAAGAATTCCTGTCTGTTAAGACGGTCTGATGCTGCCCCCTAGTGGCCAGTGGTAAACTGCAGCCACGCCTCCCTTCAAATCCAAAATCTGAACGCCTCAAAAATAATGTGCTCAACATAAAGCAAAAGAAATACTAACAACAACCGATTGGGAAATATTAATACATGGTTATCTTTTATTGTTAAACATTTTAGATTTATAACTGAATATTAAATGACACACATCCATCCTTTTATTGAAAAAACAACTAATCATCTTGTCTTCAGCTGCAGAGGTGGGGTACACCTCGGATGCGTTGCCAGTGCATTGCTAGGCCTTTTCATATTATACACTTTTGTAAAATAAGATGATATTCATGAAAAAGTTATGTCAACACCAGAGGAAGTGAGAAACAGACACCAACAAAGGTTTGCAGGAGTGATTTTTTTAAATTATTGAGCTCTTTCCTTAAAGCTAGAATTCACAGCAGCTCCTGAGTGACTTCCCAAAATAAATATAAAGCAGGTAACAGATTTTTATTCAGTAACACTTTCTTGAGGGACAGTTGCCGGGCACCTGATGGAGTGTTTCTGCCGGGTCAGACATGATGCTTCAGTTACACAAACATGAAATCAGAAGGCTTTAGCAGAACACACAAGATCCACCAGGACAGCAGTCAACATCGACAAAGAGCTCCAAACAGACTCAGAGACGTCTTTGGTTTATAAGCAGGTTGACTTTTGGTGATTGTCAAGGGGTTCTGGTGGGAAAGGTCCAGTTTCCAATCATTGTTTTGTTGTTCCAGTCTTACAAGCTCTTGGTCTTGTCCTTGTTGTTTGTGTATTTCTGGTAAACCACCCCCAGTGTGGTGAAGAAGTTCCCCAAGAAGAGCACCATGTAAGAGCAGCCACACATCGCAACCTAAACCGCACGCACACGCACACACACACGCACACGCGCGCAATAAACCCATCAGGTGATTGAAACTCACAGAATTTAAAAAGAGAACTAAAAATAGAGAACAAACACAAACATAAATGATCTGCATTCACCTTTGTCTCTTCTAGTTTAGATTTAAGGAATGAAAAGATGAAGCCTGATCTCTGATCCTAATGGATTTCTGGTCAGAATGGAAATAATTTATTGGAAAGCCAATAAAAAAATGTGTAAGGCTTTTTTCATTGTCCTTCAACACCAGATGAAGGATAATTATTTTTTATGTCTGTATTTTTGTTGCTTTAGATTTCATATCTGATTGGTGGAGAGTCATGCAGTTCAGGCCGGCTCTTCCTATTTGTGACATGTGATCTAACTTATGACCAGATACACAACGTATCAGTCAGGAGGTGAATCTGTGGCGGTTCCACATTGTGGAAAAACAAGCGAAATAAAAATGCATGCACCAACCTGCCACTCTTTACACTCTGGGAGCTGCGACATCTTGAACAGAGTTATGCTGTTGAAGAGCTGCCAGAACTGGAACCAGGAGGACAAAGTCAATAAATCTCCGTCCGCGGAGGCTTAGGGGGACGTAAGCTAGGAGCTCGGCTAAGAGGGAAGCTACTCACTTGACCAAAGAACAGGAAAGGAAGGAGGAAGGTCAGACCTCTCCACATCCAGGACTGGAAACCCTCTGGGAGGCCAAAGAGGAGGAAGGGTACACGTTAGCTGCTGATGCTCCTCTAGCATAAAGCGCTAGCATTACTGGTGTCACTCACCGACTGTCAGGTCCATGTTGTGTCGTTCTCCCAGCGCTCGGAGGCGGTACAAGCAGCCGCTCTGGTAGTAGTACTGCAGGAACTGGACGCAGCCTGTTCAACCAGGAAACAGTTTGATATCCGTGTTAAAGAAAGACTTTATTCGTGCTGAAGAAGCAGCATCAAGACTTTCAACACTCAGATTTATACTGCTAGGTTTTTCCTTTTCATGGAGATCAAGAAAATAAATATTCATGCTAAGCTAATTAGCTTTCTCTCCGCTAGTGTTTAATTTATTCTCTTTCACTCTCACCACCAGGATCAGGAGTTCACACCATTGAAGAGTGTGAAACAGAGAATTTAAACAGGTGACTCACATGAAGATGAACTTTATGTGAGTCATCACCACTAAACCCTGCAGGACTAAACTTGATCCGACACTGATTAACACACAGTATAAATATTCTATTAGTGTTGTTTATGGAGTGGGACCGGGACACAGCTGGAATTTCTTACTCTGGTAGAGACAGTATGTGAGGAACTGGTCCCTGAACATCTGGTACAGAGCGCCTTCAGGCCTGAGAACAGACACACATCTGATAAGACGCCAGCAGCAACACAATCAGCCAAAGGTTCAACACCAACAGGTGACAACAGGTTTATAATAATCTGCATCAGTAAAGGAAAGAATGTCACTCACCATGTTAGCATGACTCCGGAGAGGAAGGTGGACACGTAGTGATGAAAAACCCACCAGCCTTTGATTCTGAAACAACAGAGAGGACGACACGGGTCACTCAAAAGTGTCAAGGGTTTCTCTTCCTGACAGGAAGTGCTTCTACGATTATTATAAACACACAGGAGACAGAAGCGGACCTGGAGCCGTTGCTGATGAGGATGCTCTCCCTGATGGTGAGGGTGCAGTAGTACCACACCAACAGGAAGTTGAACAGGGCATCCAGGACTCTGAACACAAACACAAGTTTAGAAAGATGTCAAGAACTAATTTTCCACTAGAGCACAGTAAGGACACAAAAGGAGGCGTACCTGTAGCTGAACAGGAAGCGACACGTGAAAGAGAAGATGAAGATGATGACCGTGAGGATCAACTTGAACTTCTCGTATTCATCTTTGTAGGCAAATCTGTCCGGTGAACAGAACCCGTGTCATTATTTTGAAGTGACTGTTTCAAACGTAAATGTTAGTCTTTACAGTTAAAACGTGGAAATAAAAGAGATTTACTTTGACTGTTTGTTGAGGAGCGTAACGTTGACGTTTCCCAACACGAGATTGAGGTACAACCTAAAAAGGAAGAGGAATCAGACTTACAGTTTAATATTTCTTCTGCAGTGTGGTAAAAATAGCAACACTACCAAAACACAGAGCCAATCAAATGAGGGAAGCGAACCCATTCTTCTTTGGTAGGAAAGCTTCCATCTCAGAGAAGGAAGTTATTCTGTCCTTCACAGACTCCTGGATTTCAGCGATGGTCTCCATCTCCTCTGGACTTAATTTGGGTGTCGGATGATTTTCTTGACATCTGATTACAGAAAAGCAATTATGGCATGTTCAATTTTTACATTATTTACAGCTTGTTTCATACAAAGAACCCATTTTATATAAATCTTTATGACTCTCTTCCAGTTCTTAGTTTTCTCTCTTAACTTAAATACGAAAACTTGTTTCTGATTGGTGCTGCTGCGGATCAACACATACTCTTTCAGCGCCACAGTGAGGTCCTTCAGCTTCTTCCTCTGACGGGAGATAGCACCGGAGCAACCATTCTGCAGTTTGGTCACCTCCTCAAGTTTCTGTTTATAGAGACGATGGGTGTCCTGAAGGTGAAAGTAGGAGCTTTAATTTTGATTCAACTACAGGTAGAGAGCAGAGCCTGTGATGACAGGTCACATGATCACACGAGTGCTGCACCGTCAGCTGTGTTGTAACAGTGGTTCTGTTTCGCCATACGCAATTAGTCATGTGATGACGGTTTGAATCACAATTCAACTGTCTGGACTGGCTTTTTGCGTCCCAGCACTCAATTCAGGGAAAACAAATTTGTTTTCTAGTACATGTTTATCATACAAATATCACAAATATAAAGATTTAACACACAAAGCAAACAGGTAGGTATAAACTGTAAACCATCATTTAAATGACATTAGCTTAAAAGTTAGACAATACATTTCGACACAAGGACCCGCAGACCCGCAGCCAGGATTGCCACTGACCCCTCTCATCCCGGCCACAACCTCTTCCAGATCCTCCCCTCTGGCAAGAGGCTATGGTCCATCCGGACCAGGACCTCACGCCATAAAAACAGCTTCTTCCCCACTGCAGTCAGCCTCATGAACAATGCCCCCCCAGGTAACCATCCACCCCTCACCAGTCTGCAAAGACAGTTTACTGTTTGGACTTCTTCTCTTCGCCTGCAAACACCATCCTTAGACAGCATATCTCAACTCACCGTAATGTGAATTGTAAATAGTCTTTCTGTTCCTACTCCTCATTCACTATTATTCTCTTCCACCTTTCAACGCACCGACACCGCGTCAAGTTCCTCGACAGTAATTTTTACTGTACTTGGCAATAAAACCTTTTCCGATTCTGATCATGCATTGATATTATGTATTTAATAATAATGTTATAATGTGAAATAATACTTCTACCACTCAAACAGTGTAAAAATACACAAAATAAAAGTAGAAGTACCCGCAGCTGCCATAATATAGGTTTATAGTCATTAAGTAGTCAAAAACTCTCAGGAAGAAGAAGAGGAAGAAGAAGATACAACAGGGATTAGCATTAGCTCTGGGATTAGCCAAGATGATTTTCTGAAAATTAAAAGGAATTCAAACTTTTTAAAAAAATATTTTCAGTTCTAGTTTCAAGCTTTAACAGCTTTTCTTTGTAATTCTGCTTTGGTTTTAAATCTTTGGGAGTGTGTGTCTATCTGTTGACAAAAAAAAACAAACCTCAAGCAGCTGATATTTTTTAATGAATGACGTCATGGGATTTATCTACATTAGTATTTTGATTTAGAGGTAAAGATTGAGGAATATTAAAGACTTTGAGTCAAAGCTGCCAGTGGAACCATGTCCGTGTGTTACACCCCAGAGTCAACCTGCTCTCCCCCGGGATGATGCCTCCGTTTCGGCCGCAGTAACAGTACACTTCGCTAGGTTTCAAAACTTTCTATACAGTCAGCCAAACCGACACACCGGTTGGTTCCACGGGTGCGTCCTCAATCGGTGCCGTGCTGCAACAATGTGACAAGAGTTCCGATGACATTTATCTACATTAAAATAATAGATCCTTTATTTATGTTTTTAGTTTGGCACATCAGACTTATCCTGAGCTGCCGACGGCAGTTGACCGTGAGTTACGTGTACTCATTCACGCCTACTGTTAGCTTTCCGGGTGGAACTTACGTCCATAGGTAACCTGTAGTCAAGGAGGGGGGTTCCGTTTGACTTACCAGAATTTGTTGGTGGTTCTTCTCTAAATCATCCCATTCGCGTAAACATTCAGTTAAACCAGTTGGACTGAACAACATTTTCTACTAAATTATAAGAATACCGTTCAGGAACTGGGGATAACACGTCAAGCCCCACCGTGTGGCGCCACAGTTGTTCTGTTGTCAAAAGAAGTAATAAACTGACAAGCAATATTTCCGGCTCAACTTTCAAAATAAAAGTGTTCGTAATAAATTCAGTTTCTACGCTCCCGAGTGAAGAATCTACAGCTTGACAAATATTATTGTAATTCTTAGACGTTGATTATGTATTAGAGATGCTCAAATTTAATGCAAGTAGTATTTATGAATTGATCTTTTCTTTGTTGTAAGTCCGAAATGATACTGGAATGTAGAATTTTTTGTTTTATATGGCTGGGAGATGTGAAGCTAGAAATTACTAAAAAATTACTTGTAAAAACGAAAAAAAAAAAAATTAATCACATTTGTTCCTCCAAGCACCGAATTATGTCATTTGGATGTGCAGTTTTAATCGTTTCAAGAGCTGAGGGATGACACACATAATAGACCAAAAACAATGCAAACACTATAGACATTTCACTCTACCCATGCCTAAGTAGTCAAGAGTCAAAGTCAAAGTCAGCTTTATTATCAAGTACACCATATATGCACGACATACAGCACAGATGAAATTGCAGTCCTCTCTGACCCACAGTAAACAGTACAGCCTGTAAACAGTTAGTACAGCCTGTTGTAACCTCTCTCTCCCTCTCTCTCAATAGCAAGGCAGCGCTTTTATTGCGAAACATCCAACGTGGCATTTCGAAAACATCCGTTTACGTATGCTGGCGATCTGTCACCGTGTGCTAATTTGCTCAGAGTTGGTCCAATCGGTAATAGCCTTCCGTTCAGCCAATCAGAACCAGGACATGTAAGCGATTTACAGAAATGCAAATTTAACCCCGAGTTTTGACTTTCAAGTAACATTTTATTTATTTATTTATTCACTGTTTACTTAACTAACTTTTAATATTCCGTCTTTTTGTCTACCCTTTTCTTGCTGTCTTGATTTTAATTATAGCGGTTATTTGGTTGTTTATCTATAAGGACCAAGTTTCTACCCTGCAAAGTAACTGTCAGGGCATAATTTACCCTTTTTTTGGCTTGTGACCTTAAAAATGTTATGTAACTTACTGTACAGGGGAAATTTCTACAGTTAATTCCTCTGATAGAGCCATGCATGGATTGAAAATAATGTAATTTATTCATAAATAACCTTGTTTACATTGATTTTGAGAGCAGAAGAGTAGCCCTTAAAGGTTTAATTAAAAAAAAGATAAAATAACAAACAGTATTGAAAAGATGCTCTGATTTTAAGAACAATTAAAGTGATGAAAAATTGCTTCACAGTTCATAAATCAGGTTAATATGTAAAATATACAACTGTCATAAATCACGCAAAACTACCATAAACAAATGCATAAACAAAAATCGAATTTAATTCATTTGATTGCATTTTATTTTACAAGAGGAAGTGAATATGACCAATCAGATTCACCATCATAGTTGTTCATTCCCTTCTTTAAAAAATACTTTTAGAGATATCTGTGACTTTTGTTCCCTTGGTGTGAAGCTCCCACTCAGACAACTGCTGGAGGAACCCTGTGTTTGGCCTCATGCTGGGCTTACATTGAAGTGTTTGCCTCCAGGCCTCCTGAAAAAAAGTCAAACCAATCATCTTATCTCAGGTGTCTGTGAAAATCCCTGTTGCAAAGATTTAGATCCGTAGATTGACTGAACATTTATCCAAAAACGATTTTGTTCCTGAAATGTCTGAGTGAAATATTCAAACTTACCCTCTAAGCATACAGTTTTAAAAGTTTATATTCTCCATTTATTAAAAAAAAACAACAACAACATACTGGCTAGTTACAAGTCAAGGATATAGATGTTGTGCTGATATTCAAATAAAATTCTGGGAACAAACTGAATGAGCCCCACTTGCCTCCAGTGTATATTTTAGGTGGTGCATGAGAAAAGCAATGGTTGCAGCGCTGCAGCGGCTTGTGCTCTGCCTGGAGACTATCATGACTCGAGAACCGATGCTGATGTGTGAATCTGAAAATAGAATAAAGAAATAACTGTTTCTCTTTAAGCATTGCCCATAAATTCTTACCAAAAAAAATCTGTATTTTTATTCCATGAAATAAAGTTTGAGCGTAACTTACCAATGAAACTACAAATCCTGTCAAACCATGAATATAAGTCAGAATCCACTGAGTCAGCCACGGGGATGTTCAAGACAGTCTGGTTCGTCTTTGAGGGTCTAAACAATTTAAAAGAAATTCAGTAGCAGTAAAACATCACATCCAGACTCTTCTCTAACGATGTGATTCCATCTTGCCATACTCCAGAGCATCGGTCTCTGAGATGCTGATCACAGCACTGATTTTAAGGTCTTTGAGGATCCCAGCATCTCCGCATTGTTTCTGGTCACCCATGTACATCAGTCCAGCTAAGACCTCCACCGGATAGGCCTTCAGGTCCTCCAGCTCCTGAGATGATCCAGAAATAGATCCAGAAAAAAGCCAGCAAAGCAATTAATCATCACAGACTTCATCAGGAGTGTATCAGGTGAACTATACTCACTGTGATGGTGTAGAGGATTTTCTCAGTCCTTAAAAAAGGGTAAATCGCAGAGAACCTCTGAAAGCCTCCTCTCACTATGCGGACCGAGTAGAGGCTAGCTTCAGCGAGCATCAGGGCACATTCAACAGCTCGACCTATGATCACAGCCGACAGTCGAACCAGAGAACGTAAATGAAACTTATGGAACATCATCCTTTTGACAGCAAAATCATCCTGAGACACTCACCTTGTTCCCGCAAACAACTTGTGCTGCTGTCGTAGACAACAATGTGCTGCATGCTGTCCACCTCCACGGCCTCTGGGGGGAGGAATGTTCCCTCTGCATTCTGGGAAGAGACGCCAAACAGTTCTTATAGTTTACATCCAGAATAATCTCACATACCGAAGGAACCGCAGTAATAAGATGCACTAATTAAACATTTACAGCAGTAACATTATTTGCACTATAAACGTGTTCCCTCTGTGTGATCACTTGAAATGCATGTAGACCACCTAATCAATAATGCTATTTTACAAAAATCTCCTTACCGTTTTGATATTTTTAGCCGTTATGATGTGATTTATTCTGTAATCTTGAATTTCGCGAGCATCTGGAAAAGAGACATCCAAAAAAACCCAAAAGTTAAATTGAGCACAAATGTAACTCTGTGGTCAGACATTAGCTGCCAGGACGAACATCCACGACCTAAACCCACCGATCAAACAGAGGTAGTTGACCTCTGCCAGCCTGGACACACAGCAGCGCTGGTTGAGGAGATTATAGAGTTCAAACGGTTCACACAACACAACGCCTGCCATCGCGCAGGAAACAGGAAAACACACCATACAGAAAAGTATGGGCCCTATGCTGTTTGCATGGGTTCTGTTGCTAAGCAACTCAGCTTCTTCCCTCATTGGTGGTTGGTAATGATGTGGAATCTTAAAGTTACAGCTACCAAGCTGTGTAACAGGTCTTGAAACAATTCTGTTTTTAATTGATTGTTTTTTTGGTCACTCAGCAGATGAAATATGACTGAATGTGTGCTTCATTTTGGGTTTAAAAGATGTTATTAGGAAATACCCATTTTAAAAAATGCTTTCAACACGTTGGTCCAGATCAAGATACAGTACTATATCTATATGACCATTCATTGCCCCAGAGTTGATAGAAATCTTGGTGATCCCATTATTTTCCACGAACAGAAGATTTTCTCTTCCAACTTCCTCGAATTCACAGAGCTGTCATGAACCCTCAAACTTTTGTTGGATGCTGGATGGAGAAAAAAAAACCCAGCAACCTGCACACGGTCAAAATTAAAGTTGCCTCAACACTCATCAACAACATTCATGCTTTACAGAGGATAAACCTTTTTCAAATGACCCCACTGACCTTTCAATAAAGCCTCTCCTGAGACTAAACGACAAACAAGGCAAACGGGCAACCAGGCACACGCACACACACACACACACGCACGCACACACACACACACACGCACGCACGCACGCACGCACGCACGCACGCACGCACGCACGCACGCACGCACGCACGCACGCACACACACACACTTACTTTTGTCCTGAGAACAACACGTACCCAGTCCCCCCAGAGCCTGAATGAGTGACTGTTCTCCGTCCCGTTCAGAGACACAAATCATGCTGCTTTTCTGTGACCAAAACAAAGCTTCAGACCCACGATGAAGGCGGAGAAGAGGGCTCCAGTAAAAATCAAATTCATTATCAAATTTTTATTTCTTGCGTGTTTTGGTTCCTTCAATTCAGGTAAGTCAAATTTTCTTCTTTGGAGGTTGCTGATGTTAATGCATGACATAGTAGCATCAGGGTTAATTTGCATGTTTGACAAAAAGTGTCCGCAAGTTCATATTTTACTTGCATCACTGCAAAGGATTAGCAGATAATTTATAATTACTCCCAGTGTTTTATTTCAGTATTTGTCAATTAAAACTACAAATTCCTTTGATTATTTCTGCAGTAACCTTTATCTTCTTACTAATGCAACAGCTAAATGGATGAAACCAGGTTCTATTATTGGGGAAAAAAAACGCTGTTCTACACCTATTAGACAGTTGTGTTCCAGTATGAACTGAGTCTGAGAAAAACAAAAACCTTAATGGAGTATCTGCATAGTTTGATCCAATATGAAATCAGCCTTTAGGACATTTTATGATGCATAAACTTAGAACATGTTGAAATCAAATTCAGTATCAACACAACACACAGACGTCACACTGTTAGCACTTGTTATCGGGGTTGACATCAGAAAGTGTGGGCGTTTTAACATTCCTGTGTCATCCTGTTTTAAAACAATCATGCAATTGTGCCCACAGGTTGCCACCAGCGCTGCCCACAGCCAGTGTTTCCAGCAGTTGATTTATTTACGGTTGCATCCCATTGCTGTTGTTGTATTACTGTGATGAGCAGCTGAGTCACTGATGCTCTTTCTGTAAAGCTAACATCTGGATGACTCCCAGCGCTCTTTTCATGAACTGCCATGAAAGGAAATTTGAGTGAACAATCCCCACTTTTGTTTGTTCATGTTGGCCCGTCCCAACAACTGACACCTGTTACCATGGTGATGTGCATTTGCTGGGCAAACTGGGGCCAGTGTGCAACACATATGGAGAGATTGAACTGAATTGAATAGAGTCTGGAACTGTAGCCAACATGGTTCCAGTGGCAGGATTTGACGCACGGTTCATCAGATTTAGCTGAAAAAAGAATGGATGCATTTTGCACATCTAACTTTATGCATCTCCTTCCAGGAGGAGTGCTGGCGGTGAACATAACAGTCCCCAAAAGCCTCATCAGAGGGACGGTTGGGGGGGAGGCCGTCCTCTCTGTCCTCTACAGCAGCTTCAGCCTTGACCTGCCGGTCATCAAGTGGCAGCTGGAGAAGGAGAAATCTGTCACCGTCGTCCAGTCGATCGGAACCGACATCATCGGGACCCTGAGGCCGGAGTATCGGGATCGCATCCTGGTGTTTGAGAACGGGACTCTGCTTCTTCACAACCTCAGACTTTCCGATGATGGAATTTATGAGGTGGAGATCTCCATTACAGATGATACCTTTACAGGAGAGGGCAGCATCACGCTCACTGTGGATGGTAGGACGTCACTGAAAGCACAGATCCGGATTATTTAACTCCCAGATTCTAGTGTCTTAGGTTTAAAAAGGATTAAAAGAGTGTTTTAATTAGCATATTTTGTAATATATTAAATTATTGTACAATGATTAGTTTGGAAATCAAATTTGAATTAAAATTTTAAATATTAAGAATTACTTTATTTTTATCATAGTTATAGTTGTTTAACTAAATCTGCACAGTAACTCTGAAATAAAGCTGTAAATCACTGTGGTAAAAACAAAAATAGTGAACTACTCTTTATATCCAGAGTCCATATCCAGGCCTTACATCCACACGGCAGCCTTGTCCGTCCTGGAACTCAGCGAAAACATCACCCTGAACTGTTCCCATGACAACGGCACCAGGACCTCATACAAGTGGTTCAAAGGCGGAAAGCCACTTGCTAATGTGACGAGATTTTTGATGTCACCTGACCAGAAGGTTCTGACCATCACGCGGGTGTTGATGGCAGATGATGACGTCTACAGCTGCGAGGTGGAGAACCCAGTAAGCGTCATGACGAGCCCCCCCATCAGGCTGACTGTCTACAGTAAGTAAAGCAGTTTAACTGTTAAGAGTTCATATTCTAGTGCTGCTCTGTTCGATATAAACACAAACTGAACCCACTAGGGAGAAGTTCCCTCTACATCATCCTTTCCACCGGAGGCATCTTCCTCCTCATCACCTTGGTAACCGTATGCGCCTGCTGGACACCATCCAAAAAGTAAGAGTTGTGGATTAACTAGTATTACAGTAATTACAAATTAGTCCCATTTTATTTTATTTCTTTTTCAGGACCAAGCATCCAGCCAGAAAGCCTCTGTCCAGGGTTTCTTGCCACTCACCAAGCAGTCACACAGGTCTGGCATCATTTACTGCATTATTACCCCACTGTGTTGACTGACTGTTCACACAATCTGATGCTTTGCTGTAGGTGATGAGCTTCCAAAGAGGACAAAACACAAGGGGATCAATGCAGTGACTTCACTTTACGTTCTGCAGAAAAAGGTATCCAGGAGCTGATAGTCGAACTAAACGGATCGGAAACACTGAAATAAAAACACTAATGAATAACTTTATTGATAACAGTGAATGGGTTTTGTTCGGCAGGACCCCTCCAGGGATGACTCATCCATGAACAGCGGTGGATCACCTTCAGAACTCGACAGCATGCTATGCTTTACAAACTCCCCCAAAAAGTCCACTTCCTGGTCCACCCACAGGTATATCTGAAGGCTGTCAGCAGGTGGGAGGACAGACCGAATTATTCCTTCCTGCAGATTCCTGTTTGGAAAGATCATACCACTCTTTTCTTGGCCTTTACAGCGACGTCTGTTGACCTTTTCTACTATATGAAACGGAATATGAGTTGCTGTTAAAGTTGAGGTGACGTCAGATGTGCTTTCTAGACTGTATCTGGATTTAAATGGTGACTGAAGCTGGAGTGTTATCAGGTCAAAATCCATCACAAAACAAAATTAGTTTGTCAATGTTTGTTTGATAAATCATGTTTTCTGTGGTGAAATGAAATGCAGCAGTTATTGTGCAATGTTAGTGTAATTATAGAGGATTTTAGATGTGTACAAAATGACATTGTAGGAATTTGATTAAAAATCTATTCAAAAAAAAAAAAAAAAAAAAGTTGACAGATCATAATGACAGAATAAAGATTACAAATCATAAACCTCTTCTGTTTAATGTCATTTTGGATGAATGGAGAACAAATAAAAGGTTTCCAAATGAGCTGCCGTAAGAAGTAAATAACAACAAACATGAATTAGAATAAGCTTCTTTATTGAAGTTTCAAACTAAAATGCTAAAAGATTTCAAAGTATTGCACGCATGGATCCCTCACTGGGTTTTACACATGTCCTCTTCGGTTGGAAACTGAGGCCAATCGTCCTTAGTGTGCGACCCCCCAGCAGCGTCTGCAACACAAGAGATGGTTGGAAGAAAATTGTTCAGGGTAAGAACTGTGACTGGTCTCCAACCAGGTGAATTTGGAAACCGACCCCGTGTGCATCACAAATCACATCCACGATTGATTGGGTGTCAATAAGAAACAGGAGAGGCTGTAAACAAGTCTGTTTACCTTCAGTAAATATGTCTATTAATAAAATTTAATAAGGAAATGAAGTCATTAAAAGACTCAGCAGTGATTTAACCTGCTGTCATATCACACATTCTAATAATGAGCCAGAGAATTATCTCACTTTTAACTGATCAGAGCCTTTCATGTTCTTTTTTCTTTTACAGCCAAATGTTGTTTCCGGTTTAGTGAGAAATATAAATCATGATCAGGTTATAATGACAAATAATCCTCATATTATCTGAGGAAAAGAGCCTCGGTCCTCATTAGTTGAATCTGGTGGAATCACTGCACCTCATGCCTGTTAGTGAACCCTCAGTGACCCAAACATATAGCGATGTTACAGCAGTACCTGTCTCTTCTTCTGGTGTTTCAGGAACCTGGGAAACCTCTGGTAAAACAAACATCTCAGGTCTTTATGGTGGTAAAGAACCAGACCTTTAACTGTACAGTGAGGGGAACTTTGTAGAGTGTCTTACCTGGAATGGTTCCAAGACTGGAGTTGTCAAAGAACTGCTTGGGGCAGGTTCTGGACAGGACCTCTGAGCTACCGCCCACGTCAAAAAATCTGCTTTTTGGGGAGTTGAGCTGAGAGACATTTGGTGACTCCAGGACCTTCCTTGGAGAGTCCAGGACCTTCCATGGAGAGTCCAGGATCTTCCTTGGAGAGTCCAGGACCTTCCTTGGAGAGTCCAGGACCTTCCCCGGAGTAATGAGAAACTTCTTAGGGGAGCTGAAGAAGTTAGAGGAGTCTGAGGTCATGGGAGGACCCCTCTTGTTGGGGGTGCTGGGTGGCGAAGGCTTCTCCAGGTCGGTCTTGTTTTTCACCTTCAGCTTGATGGCTCTGCTCTTCCATTTGCTGATCTCAGCCTGCTGACTCATCACCAAGCTGATACGACAGGAGAACAGATCTCTGATCAGGACTGAAGGACTAACTGCATCGCTCTCCATCGGGTTCATCTTACCTTTCCAACGATGTTATTTTCAGTTTAAGCTGCTGGACTTCCTCTTCCAGTTTGGTCTTCTCCAGCCCGATGGTGCTCTTGATCATCAAACCTTTGGGATTAGTCAATCGGGCGTGAAGGTCCTCCCCCTGCAGGACTGGATTCAACACAACCATGTCAGTGTTGGCGTCCTATCTAAACTGCTAACAGAGATAATTCCCCCTTTAAAGCTCGACTCATGCTAGCAGCTCAGCAGCCTCACATGACTCCTCTCCTTGTTGCTGGGACGTCCTCAGAGTCTCCTTCAGCTTCCTTAGAGAATCTTCCTTCACGCTCAGCAGCGTTTTCATCCTCTGGACCCTGGGAAGTACAGTCAGAAAGCAACTGAGTGAGTTCACCAGCCCACGGCGTGAAGGAGGCGAGGAAAACATGACAGCCCAAACAAAAGGTTGAAGTTCATCCTTACTCTTGTTGGTGTCGATCAGATGCTGAATTCATCTCCACCTCCATTTTGAAAAGTTTATTTTTCAGTTTTTCCAGCTGCACAGCACTGGGTGGGGCTTTTTCCTAAACATGAAGAAGAGAACGGAAAACAAAAAGCAACTTCCATGTGAAACATGAGGGCGGTTTTAATTTACGACAGGCAGGTAACTGGGGTCACCAGACAAACCTCAGACTCTCGCAGTTTGGTCCTGAGGGTTCGGATCATGTTTTCCTTCTCCTCCACCTCTGCTCGGCTGTCTTGCAGCTCCGTCTGCAGGAGCTGGGTGGCCTCTTTATGACTGGACACCCTGTCGCTGGCTGTGATATGAGCCTCCTCCAGCTGACCGTTTTGGATCCTGAGAGCCTGAAAAGAAAAAAGAAAAAGACTTCCTGTTAGCGTGTGTGGGAATCGCATCAAAATGGGAATGAAGAATATGCTCCAGTGCAACGTGGAATAGAAGGTAGTGAGTGAAAACCCACTCCATGATACTTCCGGAGTCTGAACACAATATGAAACACACGGCAGACATACTTTGACTTCTTGTTGAGTTTGCTGGAGCTTGAGGACGAGTTGCTGATTGTCATTTAGCAGGGAGAGCTCTGTTTTTAGGGTGCCCCCCTCCAGCGCCTGCAGCAGAGTGGAAGTCTTGCTTCTCTCTTCTTCGAGTTGATCGTACGCCTGACCCTCCAGGAGCTTCAGCTCCTCATGTGGACCTTTGTGGGAACCGGTGATGTCCTGCAGGAGTCAAGTGGATGTCACGACGTTAGAACGGTGAGAAAACATCCACTAAAAAAACAACAATGAGACAACTGATTCACGCCACCTGTAGAGTCATCTTCATTCTCTGGACCACTGCAGCTCTGTGCTCCAGCTCACAGGTCAGGATGCTGTCCAGCCCGGCGATGTTGACTGGCTGGGTGCTTAAGGCGGCCTGCAGCTGCTCCTTAAACCTTTCCCTCTCTCTGATCACAGCGGACAGCTCGCCGGGTAAATACGACATGTTGGACCAGAGCTTCTCTAAAATGTTGGGCATTTTCTACAGAAACAAAATTGTGAAAAAGTTCCAGTCAAACTGGGAGAAAAGCTAAAGTACAGCATTTATTCCTAAACATATCCTGTAACTTTACAGTGGTTGAAAACCCAAGGTGAACAGATGAAGAGCTCCAGACGTTTGGAGAGCTCACCTGCAGGTACAGCTGCCTCTTGTCCAGCAGCTCCTTCAACCTCTGTTCCCACAATCTGCTGAAGTCCTCGTCCTTCACAGAGTACGGCGGCGCCTGTGCTCTGCACAGCAGGACGTCCTGCACACGTCTCTCCTCAAACACGGCTAAATCTTTCTTCACCAGATCCTCCAACAGCTTCATGTAGATACGTGCCTGCACCTCTAGGTACTCCTAAAGGAAGCAGGGCAGGGTTGTCATCTGGTCAGAAGCGTAAGAACCTTCATGATGTTTGAGGGAGATGAAATGTGGATATTTACCATAATGTATCCCAGGGTTATAACGGCCTGATCTCCCAGATGACGGATGGCGCCGTAGGATTTCATGCTGGATAGAGACGTCACATTGGTCGGTTTCTCCACGCTCATTGCCTTGTCCATTACTGACCCATCATACTTGGAACAAGTGTCTTTAAAGTGCTGGAATTTTCTGAGCATCTCCTGCAATCACACATTTATACTGAACTCTGAGGTCAGGACATCTTTATTCTGTAGCAGCGGATGACTAAAGGTTGACTGCTGGACGGACCTGAAGCTGTGCAGCAGAGTCTTGCAGCTGTGAGGATGCGGTCTCCTTGACGACGCTGGCGCTCTGATTCAAACTGCTCAGCTGCTCTCTCAGAGCAGAGATGGTTTCATTCGCATCGCTGAGCAACTGAAAGACAAACACAGCAGAAAACATTCAAACCTTTTGACGAGGAGGATGTCATGCTCTAAATACACTCCACCTAATCCACACCTCAACATTTTAGATCAGTCATGTGGACGATGCAGTAAATATACCACAGTGTGAGCTTCAGAGATGCACTAAGCTAACCAAATCAACTGCAGCTTCATCTTCACAAGACATCCTCCATCCTATTTCCCTACCGTAGTAATAAAGCTGGGCTATTCCTATTAATAATATGGGAGTAAATAATGAGGTCCTACTTGTTTCTGCAGCTCGGCCTCTTGTTCTCTGCTCTCAGCCTGTTGCATGTTCAACGTCTGCTCGCTCAACTTCTCCTGCATGGTTGACACCTGCAGATGAAAATCAGATATTGACGTGGTCTGCTATGTGTCTTCATCAAGCATCCATTTGACCTCCGTTAGTGACTATTATTTCATTAATTTACCATCTCCATCCTGTCCTCCATCTCCTTGTGGAGCTGCTGCTTCTCCTGTCTCAGGCCCTCCAGCATCTCCTGCAGCTGATCTCTCTCCTCACTGAGAGATTTCACTCTACCCAGCAGCTCCTCCACCTCTTGTCTGGAGGTCTGATGGCTGGCCTCCTTCTCTGAGAGATGACGATCTCTCTCTGCTTTAATGATCTCCAGTTTCTCACTTAGATCCCACATCTAAGCAGAAAGAAGAATTTAAAAGAATAATGTCAATGGCTCGTAAAAGTGATCTCAATATCCCATTAATGTTGGCCCTATGAGCTCAGCTCTATAATGGCTTTCACATTGAAGAAAGGTGTGACACGAACCTCAGTCTGCAGAGTCTCCATCCTGTCCTCCATCTCCTTGTGGAGCTGCTGCTTCTCTTGTCTCAAACCCTCCAGCATCTCCTGCAGCTGATCTCTCTCCTCACTGAGAGACGTCACTCTACCCAGCAGCTCCTCCACCTCCTCTGTGGAGGTCTGATGGCTGGCCTCCTTCTCAGAGAGCAGAAGATCTCTCTCTGCTATAATGGTCTCCAGCTTCTCTCTTAGATCCCATGTCTAAACAGAAGGCAGAGGTTAAAAGAATAATGTCAATAGCTCTTTAACTCCAGTTGGACATTAGTTTGTGATCTAAATACAGTACAGTAATCCCTCGCTTATTCGAGCTTCAAGATAAGTGGCGTCACTACATCGCGGATTTTTAAAATTATACATTTATTATACATCGTTCTCGATGAGATGTAAGTTTCATCTCATCGAGCACAAGGGAGAGAGCAAGAGGCGAGGAGCAAGTGTCTCCTATGAGCTGTCGTCACATGAGACTGTACGCGCTTGCTATTGGCTGACAGCATCTGTGTGTGTGCTGCATTCCGAGAGTCACAGTTCATAAATGTTTAAATTATTAAACGTAATTAAAACAATAAATATTTGGTCGTTATATTGCGGATTTTTGTTTATCAGGGGTGGTCCTGGAAAAACATGAACCACAAGTAATGAGGGATTGCTGTATCCAATTCTGGTTGCTCCTATGAGCTCAGTTCTTTCATGGATTTCACTTTGTAGGAGAAAGGTGTGACACGAACCTCAGTCTGCAGTGTTTCCATCCTGTCCTCCATCTCCTTGTGGAGCTGCTGTTTCTCTTGTCTGAGTCCTTCCAGCATCTCCTGCAGCTGATCTCTCTCCTCACTGAGAGATGTTACTCTACCCAGCAGCTCCTTCACCTCCTCTGTGGAGGTCTGATGACTGGTCTCCTTCTCAGAGAGCAGAAGATCTCTCTCTGCTTTAATGATTTCCAGCTTCTCATTTAGATCCCATGTCTAAACAAAAGGGAGAGGTTAATAGAATAATGTCAATGGCTTTTAAATTCCAGTTTGTGATCTGAATATCTCATTCATGTTGCTCCTATGTGCTCAGCTCTATAATGGATATCACTTTGTTGAAGAAAGGTGTTACATGAACCTCAGTCTGTAGTGTTTCCATCCTGTCCTCCATCTCCTTGTGGAGCTGCTGTTTCTCTTGTCTGAGTCCTTCCAGCATCTCCTGCAATTGATCGCTCTCCTCATTGAGAGACGTCACTCTACCCAGCAGCTCCTTCACCTCCTCTGTGGAGGTCTGATGGCTGGTCTCCTTCTCAAGCAGCAGGATGTCCCTCTCTGTCTGAGCGCTCTGCAGCTGCTCTGTTAAAGTATTTGTCTGTGAAATGAGAACAATTCACAGTTGGCTGTCAGACCACAGATGACACAGAATGATTGTCTAGAAGCCATTAATATTGGAACTCACTTGTTGCTGTAGATCAAGTTCTTTCTGCTCACATAATATCATATGATCCGAGTTCTTTTGTTTCTGCTCTTGGAGCTCCTCTTGAAGAGAACGTAGAAGAGTGTGGTTCTCTGCAAACTAACGTCAGAACAAACCTTGTAATTCATCATCAAAGAGACATTGCTACCTTCATAAACATATCGCTTTAGTGACATGTGTCTCAAACCTGTTGCTCCAGCTCAGTCTGCCTCTCTTGGTTTAGTCTTTCCAGTTCGATGTTTCTTTGATTCTGATACTGGAGCTGCTGTTGAAGTGAGTCTAACTGGGTTTGAGCCTCTGAAGCCTTCAAACAAGAAAACAGTTTGAAACAGATCAGTCATCACAATCAGAAGAGGGATATGTGATGTAAAGTGACTGGTAGTGATATTCCACAACACTTAAGATATCAGTCTGACTAAAACCATCGTCCCCTCACCATATCCATGTTACGCTGCAGATCTTTTTCCAATTGGCTCTTCTGCTCACTGACAGCCTGGAGAGAAGACTGGAGTTCCTCAATCTGGAGGGAAAATGTCTCATTCAGCTTTTAAACAAGGACTAAAATAATGAAGGATAGGGCTGCTGCAACCTGTACTTTTGTCAATGTCATCAAATATAGCAGATTATGTTAATCTGCTATATTTGCAGCAGATTAACATAACATAAAATAGTCAAAGTCTTTGGAGATTTACAGCAATAGGAAGATTATCTGGTGGGATCAAGTGTCCACTGTGATGGAAGAATGTTACCCACTGCAAATAATATATATCAAAATTGTAATCTGCCTCGTGTTGTTGTGTAGTCTTTTTGCGTTACCTCCTGCTGAAGTTTGAAGGTTGCTGTCTCATCGTGGGTTTGCAGTTCTGAAGGTAGCTGGTTGAACCCGCTGTGGGCCATCGCAACCTGCAGCGTAAAAGCACAAAGGGTGTTGCAGACAGACTGAGATTCACTGGACATGATACACTCATACGCAAAATAACACAACATACCATCTCCATCCTGTCCTCCATCTCCTCTCGAAGCTGCTGCTTCTCCTGTCTCAGGCCCTCCAGCATCTCTTGCAGCTGATCTCTCTCCTCACTGAGAGACTTCACTCTACCCAGCAGCTCCTCCACCTCCTCTGTGGAGGTCTGTTGGCTGGCCTCCTTCTCAGAGAGCAGAAGATCTCTCTCTGCTTTAATGATCTCCAGATCCTCAGTCAGAGCCTTCATCTGTTTATTATTATTATTTATTATCATTATTAAAACAGCAGGGCTTCATCCATTCACGTGGAAGGTTTTAGATCAAATATCCCTGATTCATCAAGATGCTCTCACCTGTGTGTGCAGCTCCTCTAGCTGTGCTCTTGTTTCAGCGGGAAGCTCGTCCTGTATCGACGTCTGTCCTGTCTGCAGCTCTTTAATCAGCTCTTTCTGTTTGCGAATCTTCTCCAGGGACGTTCTCAGCTCCTCCTGATTCTCAATCGCCTGTTTGGTAAAAACAGATTTCCTTTGATAGGCAGAAGCAAAAGAAAATGTGGAGGCCCTGCATAGAAGCGAGTTTGTGATAGTCTTTATGCAAACCCACCATCTCCACGTTTTCCTGCAGGTCCACTTTGAGCTGGTCTCTCTCTTCGGTCAGAGATGCCACAGCAGAGAGGAGCTTCTCCATCTCCTCTGTAGAGCTTTGAGCGCTGGCCAGCAGGAGGGACTCCTTCTCATCCTGTAGGCACTGGAGCTGCTGCGAGAGACTCCGTATCTGTCGAGAGGATCCACAACCACCAGTCAGAATGCAGACAGCGGCGCGCAAGGCTAAAGACCTGCTTCTTAGCACTCGACTCACATCAGAGTTCTTCTGCTCAAAGGCGTCCATCAAATCACAGTTCTTCTGCCTCTGCTCCAGGAGGTCGTCTTGAAGAGATTGGAGGAGGACTTGTGTCTCTGCAGCCTAAAAAAAAAAAGAAAAAAAAAAAAAGTGAATATAAGTTTAATAGAAATAAAAAAAATCACAAGGGCTCATGTAAAGAACAGGAGATCTAATCAGCTGGCTTTGCTAAAAACAGAAAGGTGTCATGAGAACAGAATCGGACCCTAAACAGAAACACAGTCATTCACCATCTCCATGTGTTCCTGCAGTTCTCCTCTGAGCTGGTCTCTCTCTGCAGCAGCCAGGTTCTCCTCCTCCAACCTCTGCTCACCATCATTCTTCTTCTCAGCTTGTGCCTCCTGAAGCTCCTCAGTCAGCTGATCGAGCTACAATTTTCCCAATAAAAAACCTGTTACATCTACGGCATTGCTACCAAAAACAAGATCTGATCGGAGAAAGGTTCCAACACAGCAAAAGGTTTTGATGAAGAACGTTACGTCTAATCCAGTGTCAAACCTTTTCTTGAAGCTCCTTGCTGATCTCCTCCTCCGTGACTCTCACCGTTTCACTGTCAGAGAGCTTCTCCTCCAAATCCTTCATCATTTGTTGCATCTCAGTCACTTTTTCCTCCAGTGATGCTCTGTGTTGTTCAAGCTCCTCAAGCTAAAATTAAAACATTAAAGCGACGTCCTTACGAGTTTTTTCTTTTTTTCTGTGTGCATGCTCCTTCTCATATTCCACAGCTTACCTTCAGGCGTGTATTTCCAGCTGTGGCCATCAGCTGACTCTTCTCAGCCTCAGAGCTCTCCAGGTCTGAGCGAAGTGAATCCAGCTGTTGTGACGAGTCGGCACACTGCTGACTCAGCTCCTTCTCCCTCAGAGCAGTAGAGCTCAGTTCTGCTCGGACGGTCAGAATCTCCTCCTCTGACGTTTGCAGAGAGTCTCTGAGTCGCTGAGCTTCCTCCTGCTGCTGAGCGGCAGTTGAGAGGAGGGCGTCTCCTCGAGTTTCAGCGGCGTGCAGCTGCTCGGTCACCTCACACACCTGGGAAGACAAAGATCACACGATGGTGTCTGACTCCTGGGAATGTGTTCCCCATCTCAGTCTGGAAGTCCACAGAGGACATTTGGAGGACTGACCTGCTTCATCAAATTGTCCACCGTATCAGGAAGACCCTTGAGCGAGGCCAGTTCATCCAACTGAGCTCTGAGCTCTGCCTCTGCTTCACAGGATGCTGTCAGCGCTTTCTTTAGGTCAGCCACCGTTCTCTCAAGTTCAACACTGTCGACCAGACCTGGAGGCAGAACAGGTCAAAGGTTTTACCTGATTTAACAGAACATAACAGTGCTTCATAGTGACACCTTGACTTTCACCTACTTTTTGGAACCTTTCCATCCAGCAGACTGGTGAGCTTTGTGTTCTCATCAAAGGCCACATTCAGCTCTTTTTGGAGGTCGCTCTGCATCTTTTTGTAGTGCGTCTTCTCAGTCTCCAGTTGGAAACGCAGGCTGTTCACTTCGGAGTCCATCTTCTCATGGCTGGCAGTGAGATTCGCCTGCAGAAAAGATCACAACAAGTGCCAAGGAGGGCAGGAATTAAGTACGAACCATTTTGACAGATTACTGGATTGTGTTTGTTCCACTCACGACTGTCTCTTCCAGAGAGATCTTTTGGCTGCGTAGGACGGCCCATTCCTTCTTCGTGTCTCGGCTCAGCCCCTCAGCATCATCCAGAGAGCGACGCAGCTTTGCCACTTCCTGAACCAGGTCTTTACCATTCTGTGAAGAACAGACAATGAGACCCTCGCCACAGACGTTACACGCCATCCCTGAGGAACTCCAGCTAATGGCAGCAGCATCTATCGAACATTGCTAAAAGGAGTCGTCTAATGGATCGATTTCGTACCTGGTTATGATTTTATGAGTGAAAAGAAGAAAATGAAAACGCTGGCGTACCATATTCTGAAGCTCGTCTGCGAAGTCACTTTTCTGCTTCAGCTGCGTCGACAGTCTTTCTATTTTTTCCTTGAAAAATCAACAACAACAGAAGAGAATGTTGAAGGATACGCAACAGCTTCATGACCAGGTTTGTAAAGAATTTATGAATTTTATAGTTCAAAGTTTTCAGAATTTACCCCTTTTCCAATATCTTAACTTTAAAACATGAGAGGTAGAAAAGTTGCTTCTTGATTAATTAAAGCTTGTTTTGTGTGCGATAAAGCCGACACACAACTAAACATAAACAGTCTCTCATTTAGATGCACTCTCTTACTAAGTATATCAGAGGAGAGACATGCTGTCTTACCTGCAGCTCCAGTCGCTGAAGGTCAGAGGATTCAATCAACTTCTTCAGGTTAGACATTTCATTTTGTTTTTCTATCTGCAGAATCACAAAAACAAACAAATACCATACAAATCACTGCACAGCTATAACAAAGCCAAAAGTGACACACCTGCCTCTAATGCTCATACAACTATTAAATCTATACATAAAAAACTGTTTTACCTCCTGCTCCTTCCTGATCTCCTCCTCCAGGGACTTGAACTCATCCAGTTCTTTCTTCTCCTTCAGCTCCTGGGAGAGAGCAACACTCTCCTTCTCCAGACCTGCGATCTGCTCCATGTACATGTTCAGCTCCTGCTTCAGATATCGCTGCTCGTTCAGCACCATCTCCTATAAACACACGCCTTCTTCAATTCACACAGTGGCACCCATTTTCCATCTAGCAAAGCTATGCTAATGTTTTTGTTTCTTTGGTAAAACGTGTCCCTTTTCTGAATCACTGGTAACTGGAACTTCAACCTCTAGAATTCATCAACATAAATTAAGGAGGACAGGTTATAAAGCTGTCATTGGTGTGTACTAAGAAGAGTATGACCATTCCTCTAGTGAATGACTTCAGTACAGTGTGTTGATGGTGTGTTTTATTCCTCTTTCCATGTCTGTAAGATGTTCTAGCCATCGATACTGACCTTTTCTGAAGCTAGCGTTTCACACAGCTGGACGGCTTCGGCAAATTCTCTTCTCATCTGGAAAACAAAGTGTGAACATCAGCACTAAAACAGTTGGGTTTGTTTCAGGTGTGTCAGTTTTCAACGTCAGCATCTTAAAACACACCTGTTCATCAGTTTCACCCTTAGCTTGGCTCTGTTCTGTCAACTGTGTCTCCAGGTCTGCCACTCTGAACTCAAACATCTCCACCTTTTCTGACGCCTCCCGTTTCTGCTGGACCTCAGTCTGCAGCTGCAGCTCCAGTTCGGCTACCCTCTGTTCTGCTGTCTGTATTTTCTCCCAGGCTTCCTGTTTGCGCTGGACCTCCGTCTGCAGCTGGAGCTCCAATTTTGCCACCTGGTCATCCAATTCTTCTGCCTTTGCTGTGGCCTGCTCCTTCTGTTGACTCTCCATGTCCAGCTGCAGTTCAAGGTTGGACACTTTCCCCGACAGCTCACGCACGTGTTCTTCATACAGGTAGTCTTTGGGACTGGAAAAAAAGAAATAATAAATTGGTAATGTTCTCAACCAAAGCAAACTAGGGAAAAACACACATTAGACATTCACCTATCCTGAAAGCTCCGAACAGTCACTGTGCTCTGACTCATCTCCATGTCATCCAATGGCTCATCAGGAATCTCCCAGTGAGAGTCAAACTCTTCATCGTCTGTTAAAATATCCCACAAATGCATTCAGCTTCTCTATAGGTTTTGGTTTGTAGTGAACATAAACTAGACTCTAAGCATCCTCACAGTCACCCAGCTCCATCAGACAGGACCGATCAGCTTTCCTCTTCCGAGAGAAAGGCTCCGCAAAGCTGAGGTCAGATGATCCACAGCCGAAGGCTGAGGGACGGGCCAGTTTGAGCATCTTTCCTCCCCATGTGACCCGACGTTTTGGCATCTAAAGACAAGATATGAGTCCCATTGAGAATCAAATAGCGGTTTTCTAAGCACAGATTTATTTCCTGTCTTACTTACCTTGTGAACAGAAACAAGATTGGAGCTGGTGACCAGAAGTTTGGTTAAGTTCTTTATCCTGTCCTGTTGCTCTCTCTGAAGCTGATCCTTCTCCAGGAGAAGCTGGGAGAGAACCTCCTTCTCCATTGCTGTGGTTTGTGTGCTTGAAGAAACCTGTTAGGAGGTCATCAGATATCAGTGGAGAGAAAAGGCGGCCGCCGTGAAACTTCAAGGGAACACAGAACATGACTGAGGAAGAAAGAAAGTGACGACACTTGCCTCATGAAGTCGTCGCTTGAGGTCCACAATTTCATTCCTGTACCTTTTGAGCAGAGCGCCGTCATCCGAAACCTCTGTTACATGAGGGTCGTTCTTCATTTTCTTTGCAGTGCTGGCAAACTAAAGATAAAAGTTTCTATCAAGAAACTCATCTGCTTGATGTCTCATTCACAAGTCAATATTCAAAGTTAATGGTGGAGATATTAGATGGTGTGCAGGACGGTTCTGTAGAGTTCGCCAACCTGCAGCGTGCTGAGGGTCTCGTCTAAAGTAACAGGGGTCACAGTGCAGATAATGACTGTTTTGGCGTTCCCACCCAAGGAATTCTGCAGGATGCGGGTCAGCTTGCTGTCCCTGTAGTTGGTGAAACCCCTGAAGAGAGGAGGGCATTTAGAAAAATCAATTTTCATTGCAAACAAAGGGGTTTGGGCTGCAAATAGGCAAAGTTCAAAAACAGCAAACAAGATTTTAAAACTAATGTATACAACTGAAAAAGTAAATAAACAAAAATTAAATAACTTATGGCCCACATTTAAGCCTCTTGGCAAGGACTGGAGACATATGAGGATGCACACTGCTTGATAATATAATCACTGCACTCAATATACGCGTCTATTACATGTCTGTTATTTTCTAATCCAAAGAAGAAATTAAAAATAACGTTGCAGACATTAAAGGAGAGAACTGCAAACGCTCTGTTTACTCACTTCTGGCTCTCGTCAGTCAGTTTCTTCATCACTTGGCCAAGTGTGAACAGGCTGCGATTGATGTTACAGCCTTCTTTGAAACGAGCACCTTAAATACAGAAACAAATGGGTTACTTTTAACGCAGCATATACTTTAGTGTACCCTCAGTAAAGTATTGTCAGGTTTTGGAATGATGTCATGCTGCTGCAATCAATAATCTATAAGAGATCTTTCATTTAAACGTACCTTCTGCTCCGGTTTGACTTGCTCTCTCAGATCCCGCTAGATCAACTAAATTCTGGAATGTCAAGGAAAAACACTTGTGACCACTTCAAAGTAAAGACATAGAGGAGCAGGGGAGAAAATAAAGTTCACAGAAAGACAAAATGCTATAATGTAAAAATTTTTACCAAATGAGACACAATAATTGCCGAATCAGCATTTTCGCCAGACGCTGGGTCACTCCTTTCTCGGCTTTCTAGGATCTAAAAGAATAAATCGTATGAAATTTACATTTCCCCAGAACCCTCACATGATGCGTTATATTTCTTACCATTCGGAAGATGGTGTGTGAACGGCTGCTCCGCTGGTTCATTTTAGTCTTTCCGTAGTGACGATTCTCTACAGAGACACATGGTTGCACAATAAACAGTCAAATAAAATCTGCAGTGCAATCCTGTGTAGAAATAATCCTCATGTTCAGTAACAACGTCATATCTTACTTTCTCCTTTACGAATCCAGGCCAGGGCTTGTGCAGGAGATGTTACCAGCTCCTCAGTCAAGTCAGCCACATAAACGTTTTTCTGCAAACAGACATAATCAAAAGAAATAAGAAAAGTACTGTACGAGTCTATTCACATATAGTTGTTGCTTCACTTTCAAAGATAAGTTCATATAACTGCATAATGTTCGGCTGAATGACCCGGCTGAATGTCATCTTTTCACGTTAAAGCCAACATGCAAGAGAAAACAATTTCAGAAGACTGTGCGCATCACTTGTATATCTAATACAGCATATTTCATCTATGGGAAATAAAACCTAATAAAAAGGTGTAGAGGTTTAGTCAAAGGCCATTGAACCCACAAATAGCCCACTTACATTGAGTGCCTCTCGGACTTCTAGGGGTTTTCTCTTCCAGTTGTCAACAAGCAGGTCTGTCACAGTCTCGTTGTAGATTTCCATGTAAGACACTCTGAGAAGGAACTCCTTCTTTGGACACTTTGGGCAAAAGAATAATCACCATTTAGAATCAACACTTTTCGCTGGACACCAACAAACACTTAGGTGTTGGGATTAGTGCCAACAATTTAAGCTTTCTTTAATCACATTTAAGGGATCAGGAAAACATGAAGAACTGATTGGTAAAAATGCTGACCTAAATGACTTCTGTATAACACTATGAAACAAATGGCTCTTTTTCTAGTATGCTAAATGGAATAAATACAAAAAACAAGTTTTGATATCTGACTGATGCTGACATATCTGTGCTAGCTATTATTATCAACAGGTAAAATATCTGGTATCTGTCAGACTTTGGTAATTACACAGCTGACTGTGGCATTATCCAACTAAATAACACAAATTGTTATACATTTATTTCTTTATTTTACATTTTTAATGGTATGGAAGACATCTTCCACAGCCAGAGGTATCACTCCTGGATTATGGTTACTCCCCATCATGGTGAAAGTCTTTCCAGAGGATGTCTGCCCATAAGCAAATATGGTTCCTGTCGAACAAACAGATATAACAAATACATAAAAAGAATAAACACTGTGCAATATGTTAGTTCAAGTAAGTACAAGTGTATAGAAGCACATTTTAAAAGCATAACAAACCATTGTATCCTTCAACAGAGGAAACAACCAGGGGCTTTGCGATGTCCTGGTACAGCTGACTTGTTGTTTCATCAGCGGTGAATACTCGATCTGCGAATTATACCAATGATTGTACCAATCAATATACAAAATATCAGTGAAATTGTAAAGTCAACTTAAGAGTAATTAATGAAGCTGCAAAACATACCAAAACTAAAGCTTTTAGTGGAATTTCCATCATCAATTAGATTAATTGATTTCTTATCAGCTTTCCAAAAGACTTGGACAGGTGGTGCATTCTCTGATTCGGCAGTTTCTTCTCTGTAACAAGAACACACAATCAGCATGAGTGGAAACATGATCCAGTTTTCAAAAGACACAAACTTTGTTGTTGCTCTATAAGAATTCATCTGTTGATAGATGATATATGCATAAGGACATTATAAATAAGTTCAACAACAGAAATCAGACGCTTGGTGCTCAAATGGTAATTACTTGTCATATTTTCTCATTTAGAGGTGGATACGTAAAGTAAATCATGAATATCAGCGTTTCCAGAAACTCATTTTTATTTTTTAGAGGAATAAGCAGTGAGTGGTAACGTCAGTACACAAGGAATCTGAAGGTGCATTTTCTTTATTGCGTGACTATCGTTCAAATTCTTTCCATCCATTCATTCATTTTCTTGCCGCTTATCCGCCCTGCGGTTCACGGGTCTGCTGGAGCCGATCCCAGCCAGCTAAAGTGGGGTACACCCCGTCTAAGACGCCGGCTCATCGCGGGGAACGTTCAAATTCAGGAATGCAAGAACGGGCAAGAATATAAACACACGTACAGACTTTTATACGCATTAAAACGAAATTAGTCTTTAAACGGAGAAATCCTATAAAAGTTTAGCTTCCTTTTTTTTTTTTTTAGCATGTGCGCTAGCATTTAGATAACCACTAAAAAAGTTGCTAGCTGTTGTCTCAACTTACCTCTCGATGAAGGGACGGACACGGACACAGACTTTAACAGCTGACTCTTCCGTCATTTTTATGACTTACTATCATCCAAATGACAAACATAAATTGAAACGCAAATTAATAATCCTTTAAAATGATAACAGTAGACCTAAAAACAGCGAGCCACCTTGAAGGGAACCGTCCCGTTTGTTTGAATTTCATACACTTTTATTTGATTGGTCAACGTCATCGGAAGACCTGTCCAACCAGCACGACCCTAAAATTTGTCAAGTTCCGTTTTATTTAGTGTGTGCTTTTATAAAATTCATTTTCCCAATTATTTGTATGTCATATATAAAAATAAACCATAAATTACTGTATTGACAGCGAAAAAAATTATGCAAAAATGTCACTGCGCCCGACTACTGAATTTTAAAAAGTGACGTTTCGTGACGTCATCAATATGCGCCTGTTACAGTATGGAAACACACGAGAAAGTAGTGGACCTGGTATTTGAGTCAAAGTTAAGTGTTTGAAGTACTGTTTGAAAAACTGTCATTTACGAACGTAGACGAGCTTAGCTGATATATATTGCTATTAGCATCCAAAGGCGGGATAGTGGGAAAGTTGAAAAAAACTTAAACCGTTAAAATGTCTCTATTTCATGTGGACAGGTAAGTTTTTTCTTCAATACTTAACATTATTAATATTTTTTTTGTGTTTTCAAGGAACAAGTGGACTGAATAATCTGTTATGTGGTTGACAGATATCTTGGAGAGGAAGAACAGGAAGATGGGTCTGTCTCAAAGGAGTCTCGGTCTCAGCTGTTGCTGGCTAGGCTGCAGCAGAAGGCAAAAGACAAGCAGAAACAGAGTTTGTCAGAGCAGATGAAACAGTCACCTGAAAAACAGACAGAAAAGGAGCTTCTCAAAAAGAAAAAAGGAGTTGACAATGACTGCAGACGAGAGCCTCAACAACGGAAAAAGAGGAAATCAGAAATGGAGTCTGTATTACTTTCTGACAATGATAACCACAATGAACCCATCAAAAAGAAGAAGAAAAAAACAGGTGCAGATGAGAAAGAGAGGAAAAAGAAGGTTAAGTCAAGTAAGTGTTTACTTTTTATACACTTACACGTTAACACCAGAATTGCATTATATAATTCATATGATGAGTATAATAACATAATAATCCACTGCCAGTTACTAGCTACTTACTTTTGTATAGAATGTTTATGGAATTATTTTATCATTTATCACATTAAATCAATATGATTTTGTACAGTACTTAGAATGAGCCTTAATTCTGTACATTTGCAATTTATAACTGCACCACTCAACACCATCTTTTCAGAATAATGCAATTCATGTATTCCAGATACATGTTACAAATCCTAATCTCTTTGATGTAACTTCTAGGACATCCTTACTATTTGCATAACAAAACCGTACCAGAGATGATGAGATTGTCTTTCTTTGGACTTCAGGCAGTTTAGGTAAAAGTCTTGCAGATGGTTGTGTGACAGGAAAAGATGGGCAGGAGGATGCAGGAAGAGAAGAGGAAGCAAAAATAGAAGATGAAAAACCAAAAGAAACCACAGAGAAGACTTCAGCTCCGACTGGATTCATGGTTCTGGGAGGGTTTGAGAACAAACCAGTCCAAAAGGTATAATGATTTCATAACAATACTAAAAAGTCAGAGGTCTTATATTATCCACAATATTTATCCACAATGTGTGTTCTTCTGATCATAGGTCCACAGGGTCCTGCCTCAGTGGCTCGCTCAGCCTGATGTGATTCACAGAGACATTAAAAGCAACCTGGTTTCCATCTCAGATGTCCCAGAACTTTCTGCTCAACTTGTGAAAAAACTACATACTAATGGAATTCACCACCTTTTTCCAGGTAATAACACAGGAGTGATTTGAAAAGTTTTCAAACTAGGATGTGGAGGATCCTTTGACCTTTTTTACAGTACAAAAGGAGGTCATTCCAGCCATCTTGGAGAGTGCTCAGCAGGGGCTGCTGATTGGGCGAGGCGGGTACAAACCCAGAGATATTTGCGTGTCTGCACCAACAGGCAGCGGCAAAACTCTTGCATTTGTCCTACCTGTTATACAGGTGAGCCACCCACCATCACTGAAATATTCATAGATAGATATATACTTTAATAATCCAGAATGAACCAGTGTATTTATATGTTCATAGTGTATTTATAACCACTGCTTTACGTCTGAGAATGAAGAAGAATGAATGCATCGTCAGTTGAAACAGTAATGGTCTCTGCTGTAAGGTGCTGATGAAGAGAGTGATCTGTGAGGTCCGGGCTTTGGCCGTGTTGCCTACTAAAGAGCTCGCCCAGCAGGTAAGAATTTTTAAAAACCATCAGTATGGATTGATCCAGTCAAGTTTACTGCGTGTTCTGAAAAGGCTCAGCCAAAACATTTTCCTGTGTAGGTTTGCAAGGTGTTCACGTCATACTCTGAGGGAACGACACTGAAGGTAGTGATGCTGGCTGGTCAGAAGACCTTTGCTGCAGAGCAGGCTTCACTTTCAGAACACAGGTAAGTTCTGACAGTGAGTTCAGGTGGGAGTCTTCAATCTGTCCCAGCAGGCATTAAGGCTTTTATAATGGGTTTTAAGGTACATATGTGGAATGTGATTCTGACTTTAGTTCACAGATTTTGTGTTGCAACACTTTTTTTTTTACATCCTTCTCTGTGCCCTTCTCTGTGTCACCACCAGGGGCGCTAAAGTTTATGAAGAAATTCCGTCTATTTTCAAAGAGGAGCTTTAATTTAACACTTATCTTAAGAGAAATAAAAATGTCTGATCTGATATTTAATTTTTTTTCCAGAGGAGGAATGAGACGCAGTTTGGCAGATATTGTTGTCACTACTCCAGGTCGACTGGTTGATCACATCAACAAGAATTCAGGCTTTTGTCTGGAACACCTCAGGTTTCTTGTGCGTTAATAAGTTAATTCAACCAATATTACAAAGCACAGCAGACATTATTTACATTGAAATCTGCCAATTTGTGAACTTTAATGTACTTTCTGTCTTAGATTATTGATGAGGCTGACAGAATGATTGACAGCATGCACCAGTCGTGGCTCAGTCAGGTGGTGAAGGCGGTTTATAGATCAGGAAGTGGACCAGAAGCCCAGTCCATATTTAGGCGGACTGAACCAGCCAATGTGACAGCCGCCAGGTGAGTCTGTGTTCATCCATCACCACGTGACTCAGTGCAGCTGTAGCACAGAAACTAGATGGAGCTTTAAAAGGACTCTCTTTGTTCTTTTAGTCTGTCTCCACCTCAGATGCCGCTGCAGAAGTTGTTGTTTTCTGCCACGCTTACACAGAACCCAGAGAAACTGCAGCTGCTGAGCCTCCACCAGCCGAGGCTGTTCAGCTCCATCCACAGTCAGACAAACGGCACCAGCACCAGCAACACCAACCAGAAACAGGACCGCTTCGACTTCCCCGAAGGTCTGACGGTAAGAGATAACCTTTGACCTTCTGAGGCATATATAGATGTGCTGAAACATGCAGGTTCAGTAATGATTGTAAACATTTTTCATGAGTGTATGTTTGCTTTTAGGAGTTTTATGTGCCATGTACATTAAGCAAAAAGCCTCTCCTCATCTTCCACTTCATTCTGCGGATGAAGCTGAGCCCCATCCTTTGCTTCACCAACTCCAGGGATACTGCACATAGGTCGGAGAACACAGCAGCTATGAGACAGATTGTTTTTTAGATGTAGAAAGTGCTGTAGACAAACTTGATAGAAATGTTTTCTACTCCTCAGACTTTATCTCCTGGTGCAGCTCTTTGGTGGAATCCAGGTTGCTGAGTTCTCCTCTCGTCTCTCACCGGGTGAGAGAAAGAAAACCCTCAAGGAATTTAAACAAGGGAAAATCCAGCTGTGAGTTCTTTGCATCATTCTACACCTGATTGCAGGCGGTTGTGTTGGAGAATAAATGATTATTTAAACAAATGGCTGCTTCACCTGTCAACATTTATCATGTTCAACAGTCATGGGTATGAATTAAACTGAAATGTCTCTGAAGGTTGATCAGCACGGATGCAGCTGCCAGAGGCATCGACATCAACGGAGTCAAGTGTGTAGTGAATTACGATGCACCTCAGTACATCAGGACCTACATTCACAGGTAAGTCGTCCGTCAAACTAACTCCAGTCCGGTGTTCATCCAATGCTATAAATTGTACTTTTATCAAACATCCATAGAAGCCAGTCCTCCACATTGACTCCAATGTTTTTACTCAGGATTGGAAGAACAGCACGAGCGGGGAAAGCAGGCCTGGCGTTTACATTTCTGCTGGGAGTGCAGGTGAAACACACAACACAGTGTATATAAAGTAAAAATATAATGGCGCGTGTGAGAAGTGAGAGAAGACACTGCATGACAAATGACATTTTTTTTCCTGCGCAGGAGAAAAACTTCCTCCAGATGGTGGTGGAAGCAGGAAGCCCCGGGATTCAGAAGCAGATTGTCAAACCTGAGAACCTGAAGGGCATGGAAGCCCGATATGAACAAACACTGCAGGAGCTGGCGGATGTCATCAAGGTACCGTCTCCGTGTTTGTTACGCAATAGAATGCAAATCCTTAGTTTATAAGATTGCTTAACTTTTTTAATAATAAACTCAAGGGATAACAATGACTGCCTATTTCAAAACGCAGTGCGTCTTCAGCAGGAATTAATATATCACTATTTTTATGAGCTCAATCTAAAAGACACTTTCACCTGTTCTGTAGAATAACTACTAGAATTTTTTTTTTTCTCTACAGAATGAAAAGGCCAAATAATGGACCAACATCTGTGCTGCATGAAGATCTCATTTCATTTGTACATGTTTTTTGGGAATGACTACATTGTTCAATAAAACGGTATTGTCTGTCCGTGATCAGTTTTCAATTCCGGTCCATTGCTGTAGTTCTTCCACCTGATGAACATGAACCATCTGTAGACCTGTGGAAGGTTCCATTGTCTGTTAATTGGTGCAGCGACTTACAGTATTAGAAAAGACGATGTGAAAATATCCTTAACACACAACTTAATGTATGGACACCTAAATTATAGTATGTTCGCCCACTCTACATCTACACAGTGTTCAGGCATCCAATAGGAAATATCAGGTTTGACAAGCTGCAGTCCAAACCTTCCATCTTGACCGGATTGCTTGTTATTTCAATGAGTGGGATCATTATGATATTCTTCAATAAGACGAATGGTTAATACATTCTAAAGTCAGGTTTCAAAGAGTGGACAAGTGAAGCGGAGACAAAACAGTAAAACAATGACATAAAGAATGCACTAATGTCATGTATAATTAATGCAGGATCTGAACATTTGCCACAATGAAGGGAGATTTGATCAAATTCATTTCTTGTTATTCCTTTCAAATCTGCAGAAATAAGGCAACATTTTCATCTATTTAGAATTTGGTTTACAAGGAGGAGGTTTAAATTTAAATCATTCCTGATATTTCTGGGGTAATTTTAATCAATTGCTTGTCTTTTACAAGAAATCCTCATTATAGATTCTGTCGTTTAATCAGTACAGCAATGATCAGACAAAAGTGAGGAATATTTTCACATTTGGAATTTAAGCATTTAAGTTGTCACTATTTACTCTAATCTCGATTTATCTGCTTTGAACCAGTAGAACAGCCGAAACCCTTAAATTGTTTAATCAGTCAATTATAGTTGGAATGAATTCCAGTGGAATCGTCCCAGGATCTGTCTCACCACTCATCCAACCCATGTTCCGGTTTCCACCTATTAGGACACAGAGTTATAACTCTGTGTGACACACAAAACATCCAACAACCATTGGCTATGAAAGGAGACACATTTTGAGGTGCTACTGATTTCACTTTTTAGTCACACAGACATGACAATCAAATGTCTGGGAGCTGCTCCCATTTCTAACCCCTTTGCATCTTGATGTCCTTCTTTATTCAACTCTCATGAATGCAAATGCTTCTCTTCCAGGCCCTTTAATGTCCTTTTGAGGTCATCTGATATTCCCACAACTACCTGTTTACTGATTGAAAATTTCTCACATTTTCATGTAGGATGGTCCCCCAGGTGTAAACTGGTGGTAAACAGCCAGTAGAGCCCAGATGAGATTAAATCCAGTGAATGGTGCAGGGTATAACAGTCATTCCAATTATAATGCAGTTTTACTGAGATCTTTGTTCCTGACTATCATTTGTGTTCCATCTAACACTTGCATCCGCATCCGTGGGATGTTCTGGAGGAACGTGAGCTACAAAGACCGACTTCCATGGATAAGACTTGTTCCAGTGAATCTTGTAGTGACTTGAATCTTGTAGTGACTTACAGATCAAGGCAGTTTGGGAGCCAGACTGCTCCTTCCCTGTCAGTGGGTTTCATGATGTGTCTGATCCAAAGATGGGACCCAACAATGAGAGCATTATCCACGTCTGATATAAAACACAGACAAAAACAAACAAAGAATTTGCAGAACCTCAGTAATGAAAAGTTGGAGCAAATCAGAAAGATATGTCACACAAGTTGATTTTCACCTCCTAGTAAAGTGATTTTCATTTTCAAGGGACAAAAATATCAACTTGAAGCCTGATTTCTCTGACAAACTGCAAAACTTGGGGCATTGATTATTTTGTGTGTCCAAATGGGAGGGATACTGATTATTGAATCCACTCATTAAATCTCTGTTGAATAAAGTCAACTGGACTTTTGAAGACATTTGACTCTCATCCAAGAAGCTTCTTTAGTTTTTAAGTGCTGGTGGGGAGTTCCAGACATTTAGTCTGGTGGGGGTCGTTCAGGTCTTTATCTAGTGATGATCACTGAAAGCCAGTCATCTAGGTTTCACCTATGGGCTCTATGCCCCCACTCCTGGGACGTTACAGTCACCTGAAAGTCATTAAATGGTGTCTGGATTGTCCACAACTCAGTCATGCAAATAAGCTCGCAGCTTCCCGGGGAGGGAACCTAACATTGTTGAGGGACAGTCGTTCTTATTTTACATAGATATCTTCTTCAACTCCTCTCCCAGGTATGAACTACTGTGAATTTGCACATCCATAGAAGTGGCCTATAGCTCTGAAACGACTAGGAGTTCCCTTTGTGCTGAGGTGGATAAATACATCACTTCACAGCAGCCCTTCAGTTTCCTCTAGAACTCCGTGGTGTGCAGACCTCCTCTCTAAGGAACGAAGATGCAGAGAAGATCCAACACTCAACAGGTGATGAACAGGATCCTGAGCGACGTTAACCCCGGTGACTCGGATGGAGAAGACATTCGCCTTGGTCCGGGTTCGGACTCTGAGCTGTCTGAGCTGTCTTCAGGTTAGATTTCATTTCATATTGTTTTCTATTTCAAAAAAGATGAGTGGAAAATACAAAAAAAGGCAGAGTGGAGTGACCAAAACATCCACACTGCCTTATCTTTTTTTCCCCCCACCTTCTCATTTGTGCTCATATTACTATATGAGCAGTTTTGGGCCTTCTAACATCAGAAAATGGGCCTCCTTTGCTTTGTTTGGTTTTGAGGACCCTACACATTAGCAGACATTCATTGCTTTCTGAAGCGCATTTCCCTATTTTTGCGGCATCTTTTTATTTAGGATGATATTTTAGACAATAATAGGATACAGAGGAGGTACATTTGAGATTTGCTGGAATTATTATTACTATACAGTATATGCATGCTTTTCTGATATCATTAGACTTTCCCATTGCTCAGAATTTGAATTTGTTCACACTGTAGATGAGGAGTATGCTCCTCCACCAAAAAAAGCTTTGTTGGAGACTGACATGACGGAGACGGCGAAAGATGGAACAGTGTGGCGTGGAGAACGGGTGGGTAGGCGTCTCCACTTCACTCCCATCGAAGCTTATGTGGAAGACGGAGAGCCATCGGCTGAGGCCAGGGGAAATGCCTCCAGTCGCCTTCAGAGCTTCCTGGTTTTCATCAAGCTTGAAATGTTCCGTGTCATTCAAGAATGGACTGTTCAACACGAGCACCAAATGGGGCACGTGGATTGGTTCCTGGACCTCCCTGAACTCATGGCTTTCATTTCCATTATCATCTTGCGGGGATTGACCAAGGTTCCATCACTGCCTGACTGCTGGTCAGCAGACCTGGGACACCCACTCATCATTGGAATCATGTCCCGAGACCGCTTCCAAGACATCATGCAGCACCTCCGCTTTGGTTCACCCGCACGGAACGAGCAGAGACGGATAAGTTTGCTGTGATTTCTGATGTGTGGGGATGGTTTGTCAGCAATTGCATCACTTCCTACAACCCGGGTCGGTACATCGCTATTGATGAACAGCTTTTCCCTTCGAAGACTCGCTGCTGTTTCCTGCAGTACAGCAAAACCAAACCTGGCAAGTTTGAGATCAAGTTTTGGGTGGCGTGCGACTTGAAAACCAACTACATCTGCAATGTCATTCCATATCTTGGCGAGGACCTCAGTCATAGGAGTGGGGAGAAATATTTAGAGAATGTAGTGATGAGGCTGATGGAACCTTTCCTGGACAAGGGCAGAAATGTTACTGCGGACAGTTTCTTCACATCGCTGTCCCTTGCCCAACGATTGCTTAGCCGGAACACAACCATCCTCGGAACACTCAGAAAGAATTGCCAAGAAATTCCTCAATCAGCTAGCCAGACAGACCACAAGGAATTCACCACTCAGGTATGTTGCAGGTCTTTCATGTGGTTCTCTGTTTATGTGTTTCTATTTATTTTATTCAATTCCAAGTGTATAAAACTGCTATAAAAATAATATCTCTTATCCCTAACCCTAATCTCCTAGGTGTTTTTCAACCACTGACGCCACGCTGACGGTGTACACTCCCAAACGGAACAAGACCGTCTATCATCTCAGCACCATGCACAGCATGGTCCAGACTAAGACGTGATGAACCAGATGGTGCGGGAGTATTCTGCCCGTGCAGCAACACGGCGCTGGCCAGTGGCCGTGTTCTATAACATGATCGATATGGCGGCCCTGAATGCACAAGTCCTGTATGAAGCCTGCACCGGGAGGAAGGAGAGACGGGCGGACTTCCTGGTGAAGCTGGCCAGAGAGTTGGCTCACTCTCACGAAGCCATAAAGAAGGCAAAGAAGCAGCAATTGCTTTGGGAACAACCTTCACTTGGCCCAGGGAAAAGAGCCAGGTGTCAGGTCAACCATTGATGCACGAACAACCACGCCACCGTACGATGCATTCACTGCCACAGATACACATGTGGCACATGCAGAAAGGAGATACAATGGGAGTGTCAGACTTGTGATTTGACTGCTGACATGTACTCACTCACTGCCACTCAAACACAACACACGTGTACAAAGACACACACTGTGTATCTTGATAATGCAATTTTTTTTATTGTAAATGTTTATTGTACCATTTTTTGCTTTTGTTGTCAATAAACCAACCTGTGAATTTTAGAGGTAGTAAAGTCAAATGGCTGTTCTGTGGGACTCTGTCAGTCTGGCATAAACTGACACCACAGAACTACTATTCCTGCAGATCTGTATATGCCATGAGAAAAGAATTGTTCTCCCCATTGAGTAGAACAAAATTTATTTCTGAGGAACAGCATTGCAATTTTTTTTCAACAATAGAGGAAGTTTAAAAATCCTTCTGAAGCCATTGCCATCAGCGTGTTTGGCACAAAAATTTGCAAAGGTCTTGAGAGCTCTCTTTGCTTTTACCCACTGTGAGATGTTTCTGGTGTGACACCTTCTAACAGGCCATCACTTGGAACTGAACCAGCAGGTATAAATTTGACAAGGAGCAGGATTGTTTCTAATGACTGATAGATTACATCTTGTATTCCTTTGACTCCATTTCGTCATCTTTTCAATACTTTCTCCTTGCAGAATTCCATTCTTTAAACATAAAACCCCATTTTTACATAATTTTATTAAAATGTTAAAATTATATATTTTTTAAATGAAACCATGATTTAAACATGTCCAAGTAAGAAACAGTCATTTGAAAGAATCAGAAACCAAATATTTGAGATAATTTAGCCCTGGATATCAGTATAATTTCTCAACTAATAAATGCTAAAGTTTCTGGACAACACATGTATTCCAAAAGATTCAGGTTTATTTAGATCAAAACCATTCAAGAAAAATCCTAGGAATCGTGACTGAATTAAAGTCTATTGAAGGTGCCATCAAAACATTGTAACATATCTGAACTTTGTACACAACATGTAATTTATGATTATATGAAAGAAAAGCATCATATTCGTTACACCATTTTATTTAAAGCTTGATTTAGAGTGAAAGTGCTTTTTCTATCAACAGATATGAGAACCTGTCCAAGTTTAAATTTAAATTCACTTTGTTCTTGAACACACACACACACACACACACACACACACACACACACACACACACACACACACACACACACACACACACACACACACACCATCAGTCCCATTTGGAAGTCTTCCTCCTCATGTATTTCTCTCCTTCACTGTCGATGGCCTCATACAGCTGCTGGTCATTTTCTTTCATTGCATGCATGTAGCCCAGGTAGCCCACACACAAGGTGATGGCCACCAGTCCAAACGCCATCACCGGTTTGTTCTGCAGGATCACAGCATTTACGTTGGGATTTGACACATCTGATTTTATATAATGCATGAAAGAAACACGTCTGGATTGACCATTATCTATAACTGGACATTATAGGAAGAAATATGAGACAATAACATACGTCACTTCAAAAGCAACAATATCACCGATTAAAAGGTACTTTTACAAGCAATTCATGCTTTGTGATAATAGCTACAAAAAGGCTTACTGCTACGCTAGTTTTACTAACAGACACAATGTTATGAAACTTACGGGTTTTATGAAAAGTTCAGGGTTGACAGCTCGGAACAGAGAGGTTGTCTGTACGCTGCTCAGCCCGGGCGTCCTGAAACCTCTCTTCTCGGGAATTTCCTTCCCTTTCCCGACTTCTTTATTCGTCATATCCAACCGAACCTACGTACAACCACTTTCGTAAAAATACATAACAAGACCTCCGACAGACAGGTGCTACGCTATCAGCAGGGCGCAGCCATGTTTCACCTCCGATAGAGAAGCGAAGAAGAACGAGAGGATTATAAGTGTCACGCAACAGCGCCCCTGGTGGCCATTAGTTGGAAACGCCACTGTTTGTGGGAACGTGCAGCAAAATGCGGGGGGCGCTGGTGATGGGGAGTCGCCCCGCCCCCTATAAGATGATTGGTTTAGCTGTCGTGTCGTCGCCCGAGTTCGCTCCCTCACTGACCAATAGGAATGGAGCCCTTTCTGTACCCTCTCTACTGTACTGAGATACGTGCCTTTGTGCACCATTATACCACGGTCCCAATGGCCTCTCAACAACAGTAGAATTTAGTGCTTGTATGAGAACAGGGCAGCCCTGTTCACCCACAGCTCGTCCTGTAATGCGTCCGATATTGACGGTCAAAGCGGTGGAGATGCTGAGCAGTGCAACCCGCAGGGCCACGACGAGGTTCGGCAGCCTCTCGGTGGCCCCCATCACCTCAACACCACCGCCGATATCAGGCACAGCGAGCAACAGATTTCGGTCCACCTCCTCGATGCAAGGGTTTTCAGAGTTGGCCAGGGAACGGTCGAAAACTGTCACGTCATTTTACAACCAGTCCGCCATTGACGTTTCGGCCGAGAAGGTAAGAATTTGACGTTTGGTCGACGTGCCATTCTGAAACCGTGGTCCTACGACTGCTGCCGCAAGGATGTAAGCTAGCAGTAGCTCGGTGGTAATGCTAGCGTTAGCGAGGCTGCTGTTGAGTTCAATGACATTGAGAAGGTAGTAAATGCGAATCCACCACTCCCGACGACCGTTTCACCGTAGTGGTCAAAGCCAGCTGGCTGAATTACGTTTCTACTTTGGGTTATTAGACAACATGACTTAACTTCTGTCTCGATCTTGGGAAAAGCTATTATCAATAAATACATACATATCGTCAAAGCTAACCAAGGGATTTTCCTTAAACCCATAACGGAAACTTACAACATACATCAAGTTAACATTCATAAACGTAAGCGTAAACCTTTTCATGTTTTTTTGTGCCATTTCCATATGTATTGCGTTCACAGTGTGTACCGTTGCTAATTTTTAATAACCCAAATTCATCAATCCGGCTGCGTTTATTTTGTTTACCACCGTTTTGCTCTGGCAATGAACGCAACATTTCGGTAAAAGCTGAGCTCATTATTTTGCTCGCTGATTTTAAACCTTAAGAATTCATATCTGAAGATTTGCCATCAAAAGATTTTTTGTAGCTGAAAATGGTTGTTTATAATAATCTCCACATTTTGACCTGAAGAAACATGTTCTTGGATTTTTCCTCTTTATTTAAATAGTAATTTACCTTATGAATAATCATTATGTATTTTAATATTTTGTATATCAAAGTCAGTGTGACTGTGAAAACCTTGTTTAGTTGTATGTCTTACAACTAAGACATACAACTAAACAAGGAATTAGTGACTGGGGTTAATCAGCAGCTCCAGTACTTGTTTTTAAGTTGCTGTCAAACATGGGTAGCTCTGTAAACTTCTTCTTAATTCTTCCTCACATTTTTCCTGTAATGTTTTACATCTGCTTACCCTCTGATTGTATGGCTGTATGTATGATTGTATGGCTGATGAGCCATACAATGAAGTTATGGGAAAGAGTAGTGGAAGCTAGACTAAGGGCAGAAGTGAGCATTTGTGAGCAGCAGTATGGTTTCATGCCAAAAAAGAGTACTACAGATGCAGTATTTGCTTTGAGGATGTTGATAGAGAAGTACAGAGAAGGCCAGACGGAGCTGCATTGTGTTTTTGTAGATCTGGAGAAAGCTTATGACAGGGTGCCCAGAGAGGAACTGTGGTATTGTATGAGGAAGTCTGGAGTGTCAGAGAAGTACGTTAGAGCGGTGCAGGACATGTATGAGGACTGTAAGACAGTGGTGAGGTGTGCTGTAGGTGTGACAGAGGAGTTCAAGGTGGAGGTGGGACTGCATCAGGGATCAGCTCTGAGTCCCTTCTTGTTCGCTATGGTGATGGACAGGCTGACAGACAAGGTTAGACAGGAATCTCCATGGACCATGATGTTTGCAGATGACATTGTGATCTGCAGTGACAGTAGGGACGAGGTGGAGGAGAAGTTAGAAAGGTGGAGGTTTGTCCTGGAAAGGAGAGGGATGAAGGTTAGCCGCAGTAAGACAGAGTACATGTGTGTGAATGAGAGGGACCTGAGGAGAAGAGTGAGGTTACAGGGAGAAGAGATCAAGAAGGTGGAGGATTTTAAGTACTTAGGGTCAACAGTCCAGAGCAATGGAGAGTGTGGAAAAGAGGTGAAGAAACGTGTGCAGGCAGGATGGAATGGGTGGAGAAAAGTGTCAGGTGTGATGTGTGATAGAAGAATTTCAGCTAAAATGAAAGGAAAGGTGTACAAAACTGTGGTGAGACCAGCGATGTTGTTTGGTCTAGAGACAGTGTCACTGAGGAAAAGACAGGAGGCAGAGCTGGAGGTAGCAGAGATGAAGATGCTGAGGTTCTCTCTGGGAGTGACCAGGAAGGATAGGATCAGGAATGAGTACATCAGAGGGACAGCACATGTTAGAGGTTTTGGAGATAAAGTCAGAGAGGCCAGACTGAGATGGTTTGGACATGTCCAGAGGAGAGATAGTGAATATATTGGTAGAAGGATGCTGAGTTTTGAACTACCACGCAGGAGGCCTAGAGGAAGACCAAAGAGGAGGTTTATGGATGTAGTGAAAGAGGACATGAGGGTAGTTGGTGTGAGAGAAGAGGATGCAGAAGACAGGGTTAGATGGAGGACACTGATTCGCTGTGGCGACCCCTGAAGGGAAAAGCCGAAAGGAAAAGAAGAAGAAGAAGAAGAAGACCCTCTGCCTGTGATGCATTTTGATGAACTGACTCAGAGAAACGAAAGCCAGAGTATTTCTTCATAGTGAAATAGGGACGGAATTTTTGCAGCTACACTTTATCTTCAAATATTGAAATAACACACCTCCCTGCTGTAAAACTGTCCTTCAAACGACTAGTGTGGAGTTCCAGAACTTTAACCTAGTTGGACTTGTCCAGGTCGTTCAGTTCAGGCTTTACCTCTGAGCTGATGGCCCCCACCTGAGGGAGGATGGAGTCACCTGAAAGTCAGATGATTGTTGAGTTGTTTGGTCCCCACATTTGTGCAAAGAGTATCTGAGCTCGAGACGGCTTCCTCCTCTGTCAAGGGTGGACCACTCCAGTTTGACCCTAATGGATTTAATCCCTCTGTCAAAGACAGTTGTAAACATGTTCATCAAAGATCAATCTCCTACAGATAAGCTGTCGACACATGTTTGAATCCCATCATGCCGCTGATGACATCAGATTGTTGACAGTTCTGGTTTTTGTCTTGTGTCGCTTCATCAGCAAGGAAAACGGCCGCAACATTTAAAGCATCACGCTGAATTCGCCGTATAGAAAGTCAAATTATCGCTAATGCAAACCGCAAGAAGAATGAAAGTAACGCAAAACATTTAATAAAACAAATCATGAGCATTATTGTCTGTCAAGAATGATTGATATACAGTAGATTCATATAGTCAGAGAGAACAGGTCAGAATATTTCTGACATTATTTACATTCTATGTCAATCCGGCTCCATTGACGAGGTGCAAACATATTTGTGAACTCATTGTTCATTAAAATGAGGAAACGAGTGACAAAATTACACGTGAATGCCGTTATTGACACGAGCGTTTGCAGCATCGACGTCACATTTGTCACGTCAAGCAGGATCAACAATCCTGAACAGCTCCGGGTTAGTCGTGTTGACGAGGTGCTGACGTCTGGGGAATAAAAATTTTCTGTACAGAATTTTTTCTGATTGCGTTGTGTCAGTGGGAACCGGCCCCGGGTGCCGCTTTGAAAGCCAGCCAGCCAGCAGATGTTCTTTGAATCAAGTGTTTCAGAGAAGGATCGCGAGATCCTGACTGTGACTCTGATCTCCACAGGCCTCCATGCGACTGACGCTAGCAACCCTGCTGTATTCTGGGAAGTCGCCAGATGGACATCACATCCTGGTAAATATTTCAGCCACATTTAAGCAGCTGCCGAGTCTGTGTGTCATGTCACGCGTTACCTGCTGCCTCTCTCTGTGTAACACCTCAGAGCAGCGCCAAGTATCTCCACAAGGAGCTGCCCGTACGGATCGCCCATCGCATCAAGGGCTTCCGTAGTTTGCCGTTCATCATCGGTTGCAATCCCACCATTCTGCAAGTGGTAAGAACACGAACCTGACACGCAGCACATTTTATTATAAGAAAGACCCGACTGGGCGACAACACAGCAGGACGATATCTCAATTTTGGATTAAAGGAAGGAAACACTCCTTTGTTCCCAGCGTAAGGAATCCCGGGAGGCTCAGGAAGCAGTTTGACAGCAAAGCTTTGAAAATACAGAACATGACAACGTGTGAAAAGATCGGCTCGGATTACTCGTTAATTCAGTGGGAAACGAACCACTGAGATCCACGTTCAGCACGTCTTTGTCCAGAGTTCCGACGTGAACCTGAACGCCCCCGCTTTGTTTTTATACCATAATGTAACGTGGCGGCCAGCAGACGTAACCTTCAGTATGTGGGTCAATGTGACTGATAAGGCAAGATTTTAATGAAACAAGATCGGGAAATGTCAGAGGGAATTTCTCACACTTCACTGAACAACAATCTGTTGTGTCTGTTTGTCGTTTGTTTACAGGATTGTCTGGGAAATGGAAGTTGGTAGAAAGTGATCAGATCTGTAAACTCAGACCCAGCAGTTGTTTTCTCTGCTCAGTGAGAAGAAGGCGTTCCCCATTTCCCCTAATTAGAAACACACGTCGGATTGTTAGGATTCTACTGAGCTTGTTTGTTTGTTTGTTGGTTGGTTTCTTCTTGTGATTGCACAATAAGAAATCCAATGAAGTCTGGTGAAAAGTTGAGCAAGGGAAGACGTGGTTTTGTGAAGTTTGGATTGAGGAATCTGTATCCATGCACTCAATGCATGAACATACAGAACCAGATTTATTCTGATTCCTTATAAATAGATTTTTCTCCGCTGTAGCAACATTCCTGAGTGTCCTTGTGTGGAATGGAAACACCAGCGGGCAACGATCTTTTGGTTTTCAGCTGATTCTCAACTTCAAACTCTTCCATTGAGTGGATGTTGCTTTGAGTGGACGACTCGGGCCTCTTCCTGGAATCACACATGGCTTGAGTTTCTCTGAAACGTCTGCAGTGATGTCTGAAAACCTCAGCTACTAGCTGTTAGCTGTTAGCACACACCGCTAGCAGGAGCAGGACTTTAACATCAGTTGAAAGATTCTGGCCTCACTCTGGGTTCTTGATGAAGAAAGAGAAGTTTTTCTCTCTCTCTCTGTTGCTCTCTGTCTTACTCCGTCTCTCCATCTCTCCCGCGCTCGCTCTGTGTCGATGAACTTTCACCTAGATTCCTTGTTTCTTTCTCTGCTGATTACATAAGAGCAGTTCCTTTTGACTGTGTGTGTGTGTGTGTGTGTGTGTGTGTGTGTGTGTGTGTGTGTGTGTGTGTGTGTGTGTGTGTGTGTGTGTGTGTGTGTGTGTGTGTGGAGAACACAACTGGAGGAGGATTTCGTCTGAGTCATGCGTCCTAATTTTGTGCAGATAATTGTTTTGTGGTGAGAAGACGGAGCAGAGATAGTTCATTACTGAACATAACACACAAGTGAACCTGCGAGTGGCTCTGGGGCCCCACCAGGGGCCGGCGGGGCGCGGTGCTCCATTCTCTGTGGCTGGATAGACTGTCTGGCTAACTCTAGTTTCTGTCTCTTCTTACAGCATGAACTGTACATCAGAGCCTATCACATGGTCAGTGACTTTCCCCCGGTGAGTCTCTCACACACACACACACACACACACACACACACACACACACACACACACTGAATAAAAGGCCACAGCAGACATCTTTACATTTCTGATTTAGTCTGAATCAAATTAAAATCAAATGAGTTGGTCAGTTAAAGAAAACAGTTTGACAGTTATTAGCTAAACAATTGATGATTGATGGTACTTTTTATTATTTGAATCCTTTAACACTTGAATATTTAATCGGTTCCCTGAATTGACAAATCATCATTCCGGATCACTTCGTCTTTCAAACTCGTCTTTATATTTTCCTAAATCTGGTGAAAATGAAACTACAATAATAAACAAGAATGATGACATAGATTCCACATTAACAGTGTCAACAGTTCCAGTTAGCGTGTTTGGAACGGTTTGCGTGACGTCTGTCCCTCAGATCAACGATCAGGAGGCGGACGCTCGTTTCTGTAAGCTGGTGCAGCAGCTGCTGGACGACCATAAGGACGTGGTGACCCGGCTGGCCCAGGGCTTCAAGGAGTGTCGCAGACACCTCCAGGTAACGGAAGGATTCTGGATCCAACCCGCTTTGAATCCTTTGTCTCTATTTGATGGGTTTCTGTGTATATTTTGTGCTGATGTTGTAACTTTTACGAGTTAGATAGAAACAGACGTTTCCTTTCCTGTCACTGCAGGATGAAACAATCCTTCGGAACTTCCTGGACACGACGCTCTGCTCCCGCCTGGGAATCCGAATGTTGGCCACGCACCATCTGGCCCTCCATGAGGAGAACGTACGTACGACTGTGCCTGCATTCAAATGACCTCTGACCTTTGCCTTCACGTGTGCTGGGGTCATTGTCACACATCTGAGGAGATGAGATAAGATAAACCTTGAAGGTTAATTGGTTTACCTGCCTATCAGTCACGTTTCTGATGACATCATGATGTCAAAACAGGACGCATAAAGTCACCAAAGGTCGTCTTGAGGAGAGCTGAGGAGAAATATTTTTCCAATGTCTTGCAGCCTTAAATGACTTTGTTTGCTTTTTGTCAGATGAAATGGTGTTTTAATGCATCACAGAAAAATTCATTTAGCATATTCAAAAGGGAAACAGAAATAACGTGAGATAGAGATGTTCTCTTCATGATGTACTTGTGTTTTTATTCCAGCCGGATTTCGTCGGGATCATCTGTAGGCGACTCTCTCCCAAAAAAATCATCGAGAAGTGGGTGGACTTCGCCAGGTGAGCGTTACATTTATTCACGGCCATCAGATGACTTTCTGACTCCATATAGAGATTACAGAGGCGAGGGGTCAGCAGGAACAAACATGTTAGAGCCTCCGGAGCTGTGAATGAGTTACGATTCATCTCCCCTGTTTATTTTTGGTAATCTTATCGAATGACCTTTTATGAAGGCGGCAAATCTGACCGAGTTCAGGGGAAAGTTCAAACTGTTTGGAGATGATAATATGTAAATAATCTGTTGGAGGTGAGCCTGTGTGGGAGGGTAGATCAGAAAAGTCCTCTGATGCCTGTTGTTTTGCATGATTTCTTTAGCTGTATTAGGCCTAGCCTAGCTTAGCCTAGCAGCTGTAAACATCTCCTGGTGTGTTCCTCAGGCGTTTGTGCGAGCATCAGTACGGGAACGCTCCCAGAGTGCGGATCAACGGACACGTCGCGGCTCGCTTCCCCTTCATCCCTCTGCCTTTGGACTACATCCTGCCTGAGCTCCTCAAGAACGCCATGAGGTAGCGCTCCATGTGTTCACAATGATCCGCGGATGTTTGTTCATTCCCAGGAATCTCTATCAATCAGAAACAGATGACGTTTGGCTGGAGACGGTGCGGTCGGTACGAAGGAAGACGAAGCACAGACGTCTCATTTAAAACATGCAAAACTGTTCAAATTGTTAACTTCTTCCTTCCTGCTCAATCAGCTGGTCGAACCCCACAGATCACAGAAAAATCTCCATTTCAAATGTAATCAATAAATAAATCATCTGTTGACACAGTAAACATATTTCTGGAGCTCAATGAATATTTTCATTTAAATCTGTTTTTTCTAATTTACAATTTTTTGCACTTCAAATTTTGTTTGAGTTTCACTGATCCCATCTTATTTTGTCCCCTCAGGGCCACCATGGAAAGCCATCTGGACACCCCGTACAACGTGCCCGACGTGGTCGTCACCATTGCCAATAACGACATTGATTTTGTTATCAGGTGAGCGGATCGATCGGACGTTTTATGGCTGAACAGACCGGACCGGTTCCCCCTGAAGGAACCCGGATGAGTTCCTGAAGAATTTCTTGCTCAACGCTTCCGTTGACAATAACATATTTTTTTCTCCTCTTTCAGGATTTCCGACCGCGGCGGCGGCATTCCTCACAACATCATCGACAAAGTGATGGATTACCACTTCAGCACGGCAGAGGAGAGCGCTCAGGACCCCCGCATGAGCAACATCTTCAACACCATCACAAACAGTGGAAACCACTCCAACCCCATGCATGGGTAGGAAGGTCCTTCCCTCATCTGGATTACAAACGTTCATCATTTAAAATAAAAACCAGCCGTAACTCGTGATTCTATATTTTCTCTGCGTGCTGCAGGTTTGGCTTCGGTCTGCCTACATCCAGGGCCTACGCCGAGTACCTGGGCGGATCTCTGTCCATACAGTCTATGCAGGGCATCGGCACCGACGTCTACCTGCGTCTGCGCCACATCGACGGCAAAGGAGAGAGTTTCAGGGTGTAGAGCGCTCCGCCGGTAGATTCAAAGCTAGGAATCGGGCCGTGTAAGTACCGAAGGATTCCCACGAGGAAGGCTGGACTACAGGATGAAGAGAAGACCGACGCCGTCTACTATCAGAAAGTCACATCCCACTACTTGTTTCTTTCCTGTCGTTCCATAGACTGATTATAAGCTATGTTAGCTCTCACGCTGATGATCTCAGATGCTCTCCTCTGTGTTTTGTATCCTGTGGTGTGTCATCTTGACTTTTTAAGGGGTGTATGAACTCTTGAATATTTACGTTCAGTCCACGGTTACTGAGATTGATGTTACTTTGGAAGGAAAGAAGGAAGGAAAGGAAGGAGAAAACTGAGCTTCAGTTTTACAGAAGTTCACATCATCAAGCCTCAATGAAGAAACGGACGTTTGATTGGTAGAATTTTCAGATGAAACTTCAGACACACTCCAGCAATCCTGTCAAAACTCCTCCAGGTTCCCAGAGCTGCGTGTTGCATACATCCAGTATTGATCAGCTGTTTGTTCTAAACCCCCGTTAGCTCTTAGCATTTCATAAAAAAGCCTTTTTCTCAATTTGGCTGTGGCTGATACGAGCAGCACCAACTGCCAAAACCTCATCAAACCTCATGCGTTCTTCTTGTTCCGCTGTGAGAGCGCGCCATGATGAACATCAGTATTTTTTTTATTTTTATTTTTGATGGGGAGGGAAGCTGATAGATGTTCAGTGGCCTTATTTTTGTTGCCTTCACGGGTTTAAACAGAGGCTCAACACGTCGGCCGGTTCCACTGTCGACACGGTAAATAGATCGTCTCCAGGCTCCACCGATCACAGTCATAACAGCTTTCTAATACCGTCGAAGTATTGTCACTTTTTTTTTTTTTCTTCTGTCTGTAGAAGAGAATATTTCATGTTGACTCAGTGGAACTGCAGCTCTGTTTATTTCAACTGATCGTTTCCACTGTTGACATTGTATTTGCCTGCAGGACTCAAAGCGATCTTAGTTGTTTCCTCCTGACGTCTCAAGGTCTCTGGCATCGCGTGCATCGTCCCGCAGTGTCAAAACGCAAAAGTGCTGACGCCTATTGCAGATGGCTGCACCCAAACCCGTGGGGTGGAGTGTTAGGGTTCGAGTTCCTCTGCGTTTCACGGTCTAAATCTGTTTATTTTAGTCATTCCTCTTGACCTGAAGCCAAACAGCACCATAAATAGCCTGCGGTTAAGCTAATGACGCTGTGAGACAGTCACAAACGTTTCAGTTTCCAGTTCGTTGTCAGGAATTGAAGCGTGCCTCTGATCCGTCACCTGAAGCACTCCTCTCGGTTGCACATTTCCCGCTGGTTATCAGTCAAGCAGGACCTGAATATTTCCGTTACTTCCGTCAGGCCTCGTATTTCATTAGATGATAACATCTTTGTTTCAGCGAAGGACGTGGAGAATCAACAGAAGTTGTTTTCCTTTCAGACTCAACCAGCTGTCTACTAGTTAGACTCACTTTAAAACACTGATACTTCTGTAAGACAAGAGATTATGAAGTGTTTTGTAACTTAAAGTTAAACTCACAGATTCGGTTTGATTTGCACTTACAAAGTTACTGGTGTTAAATGAGATTTTGTTTTCCTAAAACCGTATTTGAATCTGATCCCCATCCAGAGGTCGTTTGTGTTCCTCTTTGTGTATATAGTGGCTTGAGAGGTCTGGAGGATGTAGTATATATGTACCTTATGCATGTCAAGTTGGGGGGGGTTTGGGTGGGGAAGTCAGCGACACATAGCTGCCAGATGCTTCTTTGAAGTCCACGTCCGTCCGGAGACGCGTCGATCAACGGCAGCATCAGATTTCTTCTACTATTCCAAAAACGTTGAAGGCAGTTTTTGACGATCTGATTCGGCAGCTTGGCTTTTATGATGTGTGGGAGAAGCGCCTTTGGCCCCCGCCGGCCTGAAAGCAAACATGAAGCAGACTTAAATGTATTTAACCCGTTGGTGGTTACAGTTTCTGAAGGGGAGGAGAAACATTTGAGATTCTGAATTTTCGATTTTCCAGGTTTCTGGTTTTGTCACTTTTGCAAATACAAATGAGGATCAAGCAAAGAAAATATTTATTTAGCCATCTCCAGTGCAAAGCCAAAAACACTGGTGTCACGTTACTGATTAAATGTGCTGCCATTGAGTGTTCTGTCACAACTGAAATTTCTCGTTTTTTTTTTTTTTTTTTTTGTGTGTTCAGGAATCTGTAAACATTAAATTTTACTTGATTGGATAAACAAATCTTGACTAAATTTCTTTCATTCATAGCTGTTCTGGAAGTTTGTTTTCACACATTTTAAAAAATATCTGGATATTCGAAGACTGCAGTCAATCGTTAATATTTCTCACCCGGTTGAATAGCGTGGCATATATATTTAGATTCATGTAAATATGACAGATCAAACACAAAACAATTTAATCTGTCTGCGTCTGCATTTATTCTCAGCTGCAGTGAAGCGGCAGCGCCCTCTGCCGGCTCCTCTACGTTACTGCAGCGCCCCAAGAGAATAAAAAACTTAATCCCTTGGGGAAATTATTTTCACTGTTTTATATAAGTGAATGAATGAAAATAGGTGGTTATTTTTCTGGATGCAAGGGTACCAAACTTAAATTAGCTAGAAATGAAAAAGTTATCTATTTTTCTAAATTTTATTCCCGCCTCACTTTTGATTGAAATTTAAATCCATTTTCCGTTGTATCAACAATTCACAAAATTATACGAGTTTTCCAGATGCTCTATCATCAATGAAAGCTTCCATGAATGTGAAGATATCTTAATTTTGTTTATGGACATCCTTTTAACATATCTTATTGTACCTGCTTCTAGACCCACAAGACACAAGAGAAACTTTAATATTTGCTTTTATTGTGAAAATCTGTTGCAGGATGTGAATTCCACCTTCTCACACAGGTTTTATGGCCTCTGATACAAAAACCCACACAAACCAAACAAAGCACGTGACCAACATCTCCTCTAACTGATCAAGACTTTGATCAGTCCTGTTATTTTTGGAATGTGACAACAGGTTGGTGAATTTTCCATTTTCCAAACAGTGGCGTACTTTGAACCCATTGAACGTCACACTGACTTAACGACCAGCAAACATCCGCTTGTGTTGTATAACAAGGGTTCATAAAAGGCCATGTAAATTCTCTAAGACAAATAAAACATTAAGCACTTTGAGTAGCATCGACCTGAGGGCTGACGGCGTCCACACAAGCTCATCGGTCTTTGTAAAAGACAATAAACGTGACATGAAGAAAGAAAATGGCAAAATATTCAAAGTTTGTCCCAGATTCAGTAAAAAAAACAACAACCCAGTGACTTTATAAGATGTAACATCATTTAAGATCCTCAAACAGAACCTTAAACATGTAACAGAAACGCCATCAGTCAGCATGAAGAGTGAAAACGATGCAGCTAAATGCAGCATTTGAAGCTTTGCGCCCTAAACAACCTGATCAATAGCATCAAATCTGACGACTCTTTCAGATCCCTTATTGAATCCGTTTGACTTTAAACGTCTGCAGAAAACCTGTAAATATTAACAGAAGCAGCTTTAAGCTTCTTTCTCTGTAAACAATCTGCACAGAAACCATCAAACAACTTTCTGGTTACACTTAGTGTTACAACAATTTATGTACGGCGTTAAAAATGTCATTATTTAGCTTAAAATCCCAGCAGGCTTTGCTTTTCCCTCTGATGAAAGTCACAGCCTCACTTTCCTACCAAAATAAATCCATTTGATTCCTTCTCTTCTGAGGGAATCCGGGGATTTTAAACCTGCGGCAGTCGACCCGAACATAAAAAAAGACAACATTTCAACGCAATAGCCCTCCTGTAAACCTTTTGACATCAACCCCGACGGACAAAACACATCTAAAAACACACACGACTTTGCCGAACAATCGCGCTTTCAGGTGAACAATAAATTATCAGTCTGACTCTTTTGGCCGTCGGTGCTGCGGAGCGTCGATCTTTAAGCTCGCTGCTCAGGCGTGACCGAAACAAACGCCGGAGAACGGATAAATAGATGATAAATACACAATAGGAAGTCCGTAAAAAGCCGCCATGGCGTCGTCACACGTTCTGGAGGCCTCTCTCGTGGCCGTCCAGCTGCACCTTAATCTTGTGTAGTTCCTCTATCTCCTGGTGATGGCGCTCCGTCTTGTGGCGCACCAGAGAGCGATAGAAGTGAACGGTGAACACCAGGAAAATCACCCCCACCGGGACCATGATGATGGTGGAGGCCAGTGCCGCCTGCCAGCCGCTGTCCTGCGGCGAGGGCGTGGCGGGCTGGACGACGTTCGTGGCGTTGGTGTCGGCGCAGCAGATTGGCGCCTTTTTGACCCCACTGGAGTCGACGGGCAGGAACTTGATCCAGCACAGGAGCACCACCTCGGCCAGGAAGAGCAAGATGCCCAGCGCCGTGGAGAAGCCCCACGCCAGCTCGATGTAGTGGTGCATGCGCTCGTGTGGCGACTCGCTGACCGAGTTGAGGTTGTGGATGTTGCTGACGGCCTCCACATTGGGCAGGATGCAGGTGCTGATGAGCAGGGCGAAGAGGTGCACCGCCACCAGCACTGTGGTGCAGATGCTGAAGGCGATGAGGAGAACGCGGGGGTAACTGTACTGCATCTCCAGCTCCACCTCCACCATGGCCACCTGTGACACGTACCGAAAGGTTAGCGTACGTGACATCACGATGACATCACACCGACAATACTTCACTTCCTCAGTTTTTAAGAGTTTCTAATCTATAAACTCTTATAAAGATGCCGTTTCTGGACTGATGTTGTCATGACTCACTGATTTTATGTAAAAACTTTAATAGTTGCCGTTTGGCAGGAAACTCCTACATCTTCAAATCACAAACAGGAAGTTGAGACCAGTTCCTGTCAACAACTGCACTTCCCCATATCAAACACGATCGAGCTAATCTGGGTCACGCTGCTGGGACTGTGAGCTGTCTGGAGACGTCAGGAGCAACACTTTGTTGCCATGACGCCGGTTCTGACCATGGCAAACCCAGAGAGCAGCGCCGAGGTCCGGCTGGAGGCCTTCAGCTTGGCCCGGCTCAGGTACAGCTTCCTCCAGGACAGGGCTTGCACCGAGTGGTGGTTGGAGCTGACCAGCTCCAGGTAGCTGCGCCGCACCCAGTCCCTGTAGTCCATCCCCCCGCCGTCAGGGGCCCGCTCGGCGACCCCTGGGGCCGGAGAGCCCATGGGCACGTTCAGCTCGCTGCTCATGGCGCCTGGGGGCTCCTAAAGGGAAGGAAGGGGAGAAGATGGGTGAAATAATGCTGCAGTCAAGGGTAAGAGATAAAATACCTGCAGATGATTCCCCTGTGGGCGCGGGAGAACAGCAGTGCCCCCTCGTGGGAAAACGGTGAAAAGGTTTTATAAGGCCTTTTTATTTTGTTTATCCTTTCTGTCAGAATAAGCTAGTTTGTTATTTCTAATCTATCCTACTATTCCCACCCTCACAGTGAACTTCAGAAACCATAAACAGTTTAATCTCCACAGTTTCAGGAAAGGCTGTGGGAAACTGACAAAGGGACACCAAAAATACCCCCCCTTCGGGACAGCTTGTCATTTATCTACCATAATAATATTCTACTGCTGCAATTTGTGGGCAAAGAACCAAACTCAGAAATCCCAAGAGCAGCTCATAACAGACAGCCAAGAAAGAACGTTCTAATCTGAATTTATTTATCATGCTTTGCTCCGTCGGCACGTTCTGACTTCCATAATTAGCTTCTCTTTTGGATGGACAGTCTATCAACAGCCTAAACTGGGAACTCGGGCCAAGTCTGTATGAGAGAATTCCAAATACAAATGGTTTTGATTGTTTTTTTTACTAGTGATTTATAAATTCAGTGAAAAGGGGATTAAAAAAGTATTTTAAATACAATGAAATTAACATAACTACATTTCAATCTAGATGAGGCCCATGCTTGGATTTTCTTTTCTTTATGTGCCATATTTAACTGGCACATAAAGAAACCGACTAACCCACATACACAGACTCGAAACTCATCCGACACCTTTGGGACAAACTGGAAAACAACCTCATTACTGTCTGTTTGAGTCGGAGGAAATTCCTGCAGCCGAGCTCCGAAAGGAAAAAAAGATGGAGGAGTTTGTCACGGTAGTGATCCAGTTCATCAGAACCCAAAGAGGAAGCATGAAGAACAAACACATCCATTCTGTCATCATCATCATCATCATCATTATCTGCCAAGGAGGATGTTCTACAGACGTCAGTTTGTTTGTTTACAACATTACACCAAAACCACCTACAGAGTTTCCCGTAACTTGATGGCAGACGTGTGAATATGACAAGAAGAATCTGTTATATTTTGGACTAGGATACAGGTCGTTTCTTATTTATTTAATATTGCAAGATATACTTGTTGTTTTTTTTTTTTCCTATTTGCAAGTATTGTGCAAAATTCAGGAGAAGATCTGACCCAAATTTTAGGGGTTAAAGTTTTTAAATCATGGCACTGTTGCATTCGGGTCTCACTAAATAATATGAAAACTGAACTGCCTTAATAGATTTGCATTCTGTCAAATAATTACTACAGGAGAAATCGTATTTTTTTTGTGTCCACATACTTTTGGCCACGTGTCTGGCAGGTCTATGTGAAGTTCTGACGTGTCAGCGAAGCCCCGCCCCTCCAGCTCACGAGCCTCTGTCCAAACAAACTACAGGTTTTTCACGTTCTCTTCAAACACACTCCTGCCTTACCTGCACAGGTAACAATGTCAGCGAGCCAAATAATAATAATAAAAAAAAGACCTAAATATATATTTTTAGACATTTATTTATAGAGACATTTCATCAGGAGAAATCTTAAGTCTTCCAAACCTACAAAGCTGTCGAGTAATTGTTATTATTCTCTAGTGATGCATCTGCAGGTTAATAATATGATATAACTTACAGTTTAGCTTGGCTCAGAGTCCTCCTGTCAGCATTTTTATGCGTCTAAGTATATTTAGAACACTGGATCCGTTTACCGAGTTAAGCTAACAGAAAGCTAGTGGAACACACTTCTGCTGCTACTTTAACCTGCGTTTCTGTGGAGATGCGAACATTAACCTGAAACCGAAGTAATGTTCACGTTTCACTTCAGCTTAAATCCAACTTGTGCTTCTTAAAGTGCAGTGAAATGCAAAGTCCTGTTGCTAGCTAACTTTAATTAGCTAACGCAAATGAAGAACAACCTGTCGGAACTCGTCTGCTCGGCTATCAGTCTTCTTCCTACCTGTCTGGAGAAGAGCCTTCTGAACAAACTCCGAGGTTTTCTCCCCCAAACTGCTCGGAACGATAATTGAACGCCGCCCGGACCCGTCCGGCTGTTCCGGTGGAATAACTTCCGCTGTTCGGCTGCGACTGTCAAACCCACCGGGTCAGAACCAGCAGGACACCCGGAGTCTAAACGCACTCCTCAACCGCACATTTTGCGTTCCAGAATGATGAGTTAACTCCTCACAGCGTGGCGAATTCACGGAGATCAGTCTGTGCGGTGTTTTCGGGCGATTTAAACCGCGGACTTGAGGAAGGTGCGGGAAATAGTTGTGGAGCAACGACTTCCGGTTGGGTGTGTGCCCTTCAAAATAAAAGCACTAAATATTGAGACCGAACAGCACGGGTGTCCCCAGTCATAATAAATCAGATCATTACGCAGTAATATTTTTTGTGTGACAACTTGGTAGTTGCATTCAACTGGTATTCTGCTTCATTATCATCGTATCACTCTTTTTACCGCAGTTGTTTTTTGGTTAACCGGGCGGAGGGACTGGCTGCTTTGGCTCCCCCTGCAGGGGGATGGGTGTATCATCTGTGGGGAGATAAGGACTCATTAATGCGTGGACACCACTGGTGGTTTGAAGGTTTTTACAACAATTCTGATCTATTGATGGGGAGGAGGAGGAGGAGGAGAATTCTGCATTTGATCATCTAATTGATGATCATCTGTTTTACTTATTCCAGGGTGTCATTATTGGGTGAGGAGGGTTTGATGAAGGGGATCAGTTTGTTTATCCTCCTCATCAGTCCATGTGGAAATGTATCGTTATTAAAAGTGTTATTTACAATGTTTGTTTGGTGTGTTAATTCATGTCTAGTAGTACAGTTGGATTCATGGAAAGGCGGTCACTGTTCTCAGAGGGGGAGAATTGTTGTAGCTGGGTGTGTATCGAAGGTGAATATCTGTTTTGGAGGGTTGTTTACATTTTGTTGTCACCGTGAAACTGGAGAATTTACTGGGAATTGCTTTATTTCAAGATTGAAATAAAAATAAAGTCCCTGCTGACACAGACACTCCACCGCAAAAGAAAGAATGATGTTATTATTTTGAACCTCAGAGCCGGAGGATACCATATAAAGAGAGGAGGGGGGAGAAAAATTGAGTCAAGATAAACTTAAAGAGCGGTCAGACTGGAGGATGGACACAATTTATAGTTATTTGGGCACCCCTGATAATTTCCCAGATATATTTTTTATAAATCACTGGTTGTTCGCATCAGCAATTTATCGTAGCAGATTAACACAGTGATATTTGAGAAGCTAAATGAAATTTGTAGGATTTTCAAAAAGTGTGCAATAATTATTTAAACAAAAGTAGGCAGGTGCATAAATTTGGGCGCCTCAACACAAATTACATCAATATTTAGTAGATCCTCATTTTTCAGGAATAATAGCCTCTAAATGTTTCTTAATGAGGATCTGGATTTTGGTTGAAAAGTATAAATTTTTCTTTACAAATCATCTCCAGCTCAGTTGGTTTGATGGTTTCTGAACATGGACAGTCCGATTTAAATCAAAGCACAAATTTTCAATGATAATCAGGTCTGGGGACTGAGATGATTGTTCCAGAACGTTGTACTTGCTCATCTGCATGAATGCCTTAGTAGAATTTGATCAGTGTTTGGGGTCCAGGCGACCTTCAACTGGAACAGGATTCCCAGTAACTGCACTGGTCAAACAGCTCCAAACATGATGCAACCGCCACCATATCTTACTGTGGGTAAGTGTTTGTCTTGGAAGGCCGTGTTCCTCAATCACCATGCACAACCGCCCCTTGTGTTCAAATAACTCAATTTTAGTTTCATCAGTCCACAGCACCTTAAATGAAGCTGGCTTGTCTAAAGGTGCTTTAGCATTCTGTGTGAGACATGTGCACAGAAAAGCCTTGGCGCAACTTCAACATTACTCTCCAATACAGCAACCCCTTGTGCAAAGTGTGCTGAATCTTTAGGCCTTCACTGGAACTATGTCTGTGGTTTTCATTTCCTCACTATGTCCCCCACAGTGGAAACTGACAGCTGAAATCTCTGATAGCTTTTCATATCCTCCCCCTAAACCATGATGTTGAACAATCTTTGCTTTCAGGTTATTTGATATTTGTTTTGAGTCTCCCATGTTGTCACCATTCAGAGAAGAGGCAAAAAGAGAACAACTTCCAATTGGCCACCTTAAATACTCCTTTTCATGATTGGTTTCACCTGTATGTAGTTTGAGACTCAACAAGCTTACCAAACAAATTTTGTGTTCCAATAATTACTGCTAGAGGTGTTCAAATCAATAAAACAAGAAATATGCCTACTTTTGTTTTAATCATTATTGCACACTTTCTGTAAATTCTATAAATTTAAATTCACTTCTTTAAAAATAAAATTGGAAATTTCCCCACCGTGGGACTTATAAAGGAATATCTTATCTTAAGGAATATCTTATCTTAAATATGACTGTATTCGTCTGCTATATAACAAATTTAACTGAAACTGCTGATCTGAACAACCAGTGATTTATCGAGGAAAACCTTGAAAACTATCACTGTAGATCAGTGAGGTGAGGTTTATGGCTGGTGAGGCACAGACTTCATCATAATCAGATGAAGAGGTTTATAAACATATGAACCTACAGTGTAGCTTAATATTCACCATTTAATAGGCAACAGTGAGTGGGTTATTCTTAAAGTCTCATAGCATAATTATTTACACACACAAGCACATTTGATTAAAAAAACTATGTTGTTCAGTGCACGATTTTTTAAATATTATGTTTACTTATAAATGAAGTCCATGAGCAAAAGCATCGAGGCCGTGCCTCACCTGCCTCCCCTGACCACACGCCACTGCTGTAGATGTACATCTAAAAATGTGTATGTATATAAAATATTCTGACAAGGAGCTATATATACTATATATATTAATAATAGTTTATATTTTGGTCCTACCTTTAGGTCCTGAAATGTGACCTAAAGGCAAAATCTTCTTCTCTTTTTCACAATATCACATTTTAAAAAATAAGTTGAAATCTAAATTTGATCCCCTCTTGTGGGCATTTTAGTATGTGGTTTGTAAATAGCATTTTATTATAATCTTCATAACTAGAGTGCTATTCATCTTATAATGCTAAAACCTAGCCTGCTTATTTAAGTTTTCCTGGTTTTTTTCTTTGTTTTCTTCAGTTTTTTTAAACTATATCGTTCAGGTGTCCTACGAGCATTATTTTAGAAGTCTGTGAATCCACTGGTTGGTTGAATCGTTTGTTGATCTCAATCATTTACTTTTCTTATTTTTATGTTAAAGACATAAAGGCATCCATTCAAGAATCACCCATGTTCATTCGCTAAATGCTGCTCGGCCCCAGGCGTGTTGCTTATTTGATTTAAGACACAGATGTGGGTATTGAAGATGAATGAATGAATGAATGAATGAATGAATGAATGAATGAATGAATAAATGAATTTTCACCTTTGGAAGGAGGTCAAGATATTGAATAAATGGATGCATCTTGGATTAAATTAAATGACTCAATGACTCAATGAATTCCAATTTGAAATTTCCTTTACTTAAAAAAGATAAAATAAAGATGTACAACTGAACCAAAATAAGACGCTATGTTACACTTCAGCTCTTAAGGACAGACGGCGGGACAAAAACAAAAAAGCATCCCATTCCAGCTACATCACGTGTTGAGGGACCGGGTCAGAACTCGGAACAAACAAAAACACTCAGCAACCAGTTGGCTGATGTTGCTCAAGATGTGGTGTCTTGTATTGCAGGTTGTCCAGTAGAAACAAGGACGCGTGGTTTTGGCGGCTACAGAGCGTCTCCAGCCTCCTCATAGGATCCACAGTGCCTTTTAAGGACGGGGGGGTCCAACAGTTTAAAAGTGGCTTCATCTGCTCGGGTTCGACGTCTCAACAGGTTTTCTTTTTTTTTCATATTCCCATCTTTATCTGGACTCTGGACAAACACATTGGTCTAAAAGCTCTACCTAGATAACATTTTATTGTCCACGTTTAAAACCAGGAGACAGACAGCGTTTTATTTCTCAGTACAAAAAAAAATTTCATCCAAAAATGAAAAAAAAAAAAAAAAAAAAAAAAAATCTATTCCAAATGCAGAAACTTGATTCGTGACGCTCTACATACGAGCAACCGTCTGCATCTAGGTCTGCACAGTGAGGGGTGTGGCTTAAGGACTGGGGGCGGAGCTACGTCACATTCATTGTGAATATATTCATGAGTTTGTATGCAACAGGTATCAGAATATCTGGGCAGTTGATACCCGTTAACATTTCGAGCTTAGTTTGAATGTTCCTATATAACACTTAACAAGCTTCAACAGCGCCTCCTACAGGCGGCATCGTCTTTTTTCTTTATTGCGATGATTAAAATCTTTAAAGATGATTTAGAAAATAAAATAATAGAACCGTCTGTCTGTTCACCACAGTATCTGCTATGTACATCTGTTTAAAAAGCAAGCATGTTACACAGTCGTCCCTATGTACAGCTCAATTCTTCAATTTGATTTCAACGGAATATACATATTTACTTATTTTCACAGTTTGCTATGTTTGCTCGTATATTCAGCCTCAATAGATTCCATTTTTCTTACTATGTATACAAATAGTTCTCATCGTATCTTCATGGCACTGAGCTGCAACCCTCCTGGAGTACCTTGATATCTAAAGAGATCATCGTCTGTCCAGAGCTGCAGCAAATGCTGTCCGTTGAAAACAATCTTGACTGTGGTTCGGTCTTTTACGCTAATTTCACAGCAGTCCAAAAAATACACAGTTTTAAGTTTACAGTTTTCTGGTCTTCGTGGTTATCATATGTCATATTACTTGTCCGCTCTCCCCTCTCATCGCTGGAGCGTGAAAGGTGGAACACTTCCGCCGGGTTCCCGCGACCCCTTTTGATTCAAATCACGCCTCTGGAAAAAATAATCAAGATTGTTCTGCCTCGGGTTTCCACAGATCTCTGAGAGAAGTCATTGATCGGCAGCGAGCCGCAACTCGCAGCGGGATTTATTGTTTGCGCCTCAGTCTGCCCCGTCTCGCCCACTGGAGGCGACCTGTCGGGTGTGTGAATCCTGCCTCTCTGCCGTTAGGTTCTGGTTGTATCGTGGGCGGTGTGATGTTGGGGTTTCTTGTGATTGGATTAAGGCACTTGAAAGGTTTTTGGTTTTCACGGGAGCTCCGAGGAGACCAGGGCGAGGCCGGAGCTCTGGCGGAGGGGGGGTCCGGCGTGGACGGCCTTGGGACAGTCGGGCGTCAGCACCCGTCCGTTCTCCCCGACACTGCCCGTGATGGACAGACGGGCCTTGTTCCTCATGGCTTCTGTAAATGTGAGCTGAGAAGACAAGCAGAGACACAGGTTCACTGGGGGAGCAGGTGGAAGGAGACAGAATGATGGGGGTGCAGGTTGGAGCTACATGAGGGAGTGATGCTCGCCGCAAAGTTCTCCTATAGGTCCATAAAATCAGGACATAGAAAGGTCCCAAATCTGGATTAAGAATGTTCCAACCTACAATAGTTATGGATCATTTATGACTATTAAGATTAAATTTGACGAGGAATCATTTTTAAGCATCTTAAATTTTTGGACCCTGAAGAACATCACATTTTTCTAAAAAAATCTTTTTTTATACAAGTGTCAAAGTAGTCACGTGAATCCAATTTCAAAATTGTCAGTTTTAAAATTCAGTGTTAAAGTTTCCTGCGTGTTCACAAAAAGCCAACTTAAAGGTGCTGGTGAGTAGAAACCTAAACCTCAATCAGCTGTAACATTATTTGTTGAACAGTCTCACAACAGCGGCGCAATTAAATACACAGCTAATGTGGCAGAAGACACCGGTGCAGTTTAAAACCAGCCCCATTCTACATGTAAACCCATAAGCGACAGCATTTATTACACAGTAAGTGATAGCTGCAGGTCGTGTGACAGGGAAGCTGACTTAGCAACAGGCAAGCTAATGAAGAGTCTGGGCTGTAGTGCTGATGGGGGACACATCACCATGGTGGACAGAAAAACACAGAGCACAAAAAGATGCCTTAAAGCCGACCGATGGTGGACCTGAGGGAAATATCCAGAGGAAACGGCTCACGTTGATAAAGTCCGATCTGTGTTGACTCTTCCCTTTCAATGTACAGCCTTTAAATTTGAATTCCCAGGCAGTCAGGGAGGGTTTTTGTTCATTACAGCATCCCTGTAGCTGCATCCTGTCCTAGTCGGGTTTAAGCGCACACGTGTGTGGTCTCACAAAGATCCTAAGAGCATAATCCACTCGGATGAAATGTCCTCACGAATGTAGACGTGTGTTCAGCTTAGACATTGGTCCTCATCTAGCATTCCTCTCCTACATCTCAACGTACGCATCGACACTCAGATCCTGTCGGATAACGGGATAAGAAAAAAAGAAATAAGTTTGTAAATGTGTGATTCTTGATGTATTCCATTACTGAATTCTTATAAACGTCACATTTTCGCTTCATTGAGTTCACGTCATTCTGATTTTCACCACGCTAAATGAGGGCTAAGGGTCTGCAGCCACACAAATTACGAATTAATGCACAGCAGGACGTCACATGACCACATAGTGAGCAGGTAACACTGAGACGTGGGAAGTGTTTGGCCACGGGTCACGACAGCACGGTGAAGCTAGCATAGCGCGGAGACAGGGGTTCACTTACAGTCTGCGCCGGGATGGAAAACTACAACTACATCTGATCAGCTTCCCCGTCGCTGCCATACTCATTGAAACCCTCGCTAAACTCGGCTAAGTTGGGGACGCTGGTGCCGGCCCCCGGCCCCTGGCTAGGCTCAAGGCTACGGCAGGGGCTGCCTGTCAGGCAAGGGTAGCAGTGAGGGTGGTGGGAATGGGACTGGGGTCGGGACGGGTCCTCCACCTTCATTCTCTTGGCCTCGTTGCGCGACTTGTAGCAGAATTCAATGAGGGCCACCAGCATGGCGAGGCCCAGGCCCCCCACCAGGATGTAGAAGACCCCCGCCACATTGCTCAGGCTGAGGGCCTGAGACGACTTGTCCTGTCGCCGGCAGGGAGAGGAAGAAACACTTAAGTTAGCGCTGGTTTGAGCGGAAGTGTAGTAACTAAGTGCATACAAACACTAATAACACACACGTGTACTATACATCATGCACACACACACAAACACAGACACACACACACACACGCTCACACACATCAGTGGTCACATTCACGCCACAGGTTTCATTTATCTCTACCCTGAGTCGAACCATGTTAGCAATACTAGCTCTCAACCAAAAATAGTTTCCTACTAATTTCTCTGTCTACATAATTCCGGTTTTATTTACCCAGGATTTAAAATGTGAAGTTCATCGAAGCCACAGTCATCTCATTCAAAGCTGAGGCGACTCAAATCCACCAGAAACATTTCTGTCCAGGAACAATGTCCACCCGAGTCAGGATAATCCTCCGAGGAAGATTCTATTTGACACTATAAGATTGTTTTTTTTTGTTCTTTTAATTTTTAATTCACCCGCTCGCATGAAGAAACTGACAGAATTACAAAAATGAAATGTTGAATCATCTCAAGGAAAGAAGAAGCAACCTTTTCCTTTTTATTTGTAAGGAAAAATGATTAATTAAAGCGTGATATACCCTGGAAACATATATTGAGTGAAAATGCAAAAATAAAAATCTATATCATACATTAAATTCAGAAAATTCATATCTGGGAAACAAAGATTTCACTGTTAATTTTATCTCTATAAAAACTACATCAGGGCTTCAATGATATATCTGGATTCACTAAAGCAATGCATCCCTAAAAAAAGTCATATAAAATACCTTTATACCTTTATTTTTCGACATCCTATCAGCAGGTGGCTTCAATTGTTCCTGAATGAAACATTCCTGTCACCAAAAAAATGGCCTTACAATTATCTGTGTGGCTTTTTTTTTTTTTTTTCCAATCTGGATAAACGAAGCCTTCAACTCCCCTCCATTCTCTGACAGGCTGTCCCGCCGTTCACCTCTGACCCCTTTTATTCAAATGTATGCATCTCCTCCCTCTGAGCTGTGACTCCTGCTCCTTCCTGCCACTTCTCTCACTCTGATAAATCACCTGCATCTTTTAGGGGGAATGCAGCGTAAAACCTCCACACAGAAAGACCGCCTGTCATGCATCGCCTCATTTGCAGGTGTGTGTGCGTGTGTGTGTGTGTCCCGCACTTAAAGACCTAATTGAGTAAAGAGGTGGAGGATGCATGCTGCTGTATTTAACGTCTCCATGCTAGGGTGAATCAGGTGATCGGACTGGGGGTGTGTGACTACAGCTGAGGCTCACAGTGGTTCTGACAACTGGTGCGGCATACAGTAACGTCTGAACATGCCCCCCCCCCGGCCCGGAGACCATCTGAGGTGACAACCGACGTGAGAGTGATCCTTCATCTGCAGTTGCAACACACGGCTAAGCTGCTGTCCGCCTGGAAGCGCCGCGGCATGCCTTGTTTCTCTCATGCTGTATCCCTCAGGCTACGCCTCAAGTCTCTACCTGCACGTCTGCCGCTCGCTGTTTCTCAGTGTTATGTGTGTGCGCCGCGTCAGCCAGCCTGCTGCAATAACAGAACAGTCCTGCCAGCGTTATAACAAGTGTGCACAGAGACAAAGACGGGGAGGGGAAGCTCCCCGGGGGCCGCTGGAGACTGACCTTACTTCCCGAGTCCTTGGGTCCACACTCCCCTTTATCGTACCACCATTTGTTTTTCAGTTTGTCTAAGACTCCTGCTTCACTCAGTTTCAATACGGCAAGGTTTACAGGCGATCTTCAATTCATGTGGGGGTGGGCGGGGTAGGGAGGGGTTGGGGAAATAACATAAATAACATCATAGGACATGTTATTTTATGTTATTCAATCAGAAGACGCCCAGTAAGGGCCAAGCTCAGTACTCTTGTCAAAGTGACGAAGCCGGGGAGGAACCCAACGTTCGCTACATGTCTCTTTGCTCATTGGTGAGATATGACTTTAAAGGGTGGGGTTTACTGGGTGGAGGGGGCAGAGCTAACAGACATATAAAGGCGGGGCCCCCCCGGCTCCATCGCTTTTCTTGAACGGGCGCATGCTGCCGAGACATTTTCAGAACAAACACAGAGGTTCATACTGTCGACCCAAAACTATTGGCTCCAGGAATGCTCAGTGACTTAGAATATGAGGCTGTTGTCATGGGCTATGATTCCTACTTTAAGCTAAGTGCTAACAGGAACCCTCTCTGAGATGCTTTGGATTGGGCGAATATTTCTGCTTCGACAGTACTCGCTCTCTCCTCTCAGTTTCCTGGTCGGTTTGGGTAGCCGATGACGATCGACCCGGCAGATGCTCCCGTTACACACAAAACACATTTCTCTTTTACCCGCATCAAGGTCACATGGGCACAGCGACATAGCGGCTAACCTTCTCGCCACCGCCTCCGCTGCCACACTCTCCTTTGTCGTACCACCACTTGTTTTTCAATTTGTCCAACAGGCCTTGCTCATTGAGTTTTAACACGGCCAGGTTAACTGAACTTCTTGAAAACGATAAGAAATATTTGGTTAGGGGGGGTGAGTATGCTGTCCAATTTGGGAAGGGAAGGAAGAGGAGGGGAGGGAAAGGGAGGAGTAGCAGTAAAAGAGGGACAAGGGTGGAAAAGTGCATTAATTCTCTCAACAGTTTTCATCCCGGGACCCAAACGCAAACCGAGCACAAAACTCTCCCTTTAATGTGTTAATAGAAGATTAACATGTTTTATTAAAGGGGCTGTTCAGCTCAGATTGGCTTGCCCCCCCACATGCCAGGGGAGGACTGAGGTGAAGATTTTATGACCTTGTAAATTTTACAAGAAGTCAAAAGTCCATGAGACTAAAGTTAGGATATTAAAAACAATCATTTTAGGACAGTATTCTGAAGGTTGTGCCAAAATGAAGTGTGTGTAGCGGACACCTCTGAAACATCTATCTTTCAGAAGATTCAGCGGATATAGAAAAAAATCTGTTTATATAAGTGCGTGTGTTAATTTCCTGACTTTAGAGCAGGTAGAGATCCGTCTCGGCATGCGTTTCGATAATTCCCACTCATTGCGATGACATGAGACCAGGAACGCAGACGCATCAGAATCACAAAGCGACACAGCTGATACGTCAGTGCTAGTTGGCGGTGTTTGAGGAGCCACGTGAAACCACAGCTCTGCCTGCTACCGGAAGTCGCTGGTGTGTTTCCTCGCTGATATCTGGAGGAGTGACTGACAGAAGATGATAATCCCCAAAAATACCAACATGGAGAACCCAGTTGAGGACTAACTGTGATCTGTCAGGGACTCCTCCTGCTCAAAGTGGCGGCTGAAAACTGACACCAGCTCTGCTGCCAAACAAATCAGTCACTGCACAGGCGTCACAGGAAGAGCAATTTACAGAAAATAATGAATGGGGTGTGAGGAGTCGGATGATTTGGAACACATTACCTTAGTTTAAATCCGGGTATTGCTTTTAAAGTACTCTCTAATGGCCAAGCTCTCATGTAAATACAGTAGAGCTGCTTAGAGCGTTTAGAAGAACTACTTTCTAACATGCATTATGCAAGCTTTAAAGCTGCACCTTTAATATATTTATCCGTCCCCATCAGCGAGACCTTGCCGGAGGGTTTTGATCGATGAGTGTGTGGATTGAAAGTGCGACTCCCCACAGTAATGACACCGTATTCCCTGGCAGGTCTGTAAATTCCACAATGTGTGGGAAGCAGTGACAGAGTCTGGCAGAGTTACCCAAGGCTGAGCCTTCAGATGGCTCCCAAAACACTCTTTCAGTCACTTAGTTGAAAAAGAAAGAGCCAGTCAACTGTGAAGGAAAGCTGAAGCAGCACTTGTGGAGCAATATCTCAACTAATTTATGAAAAAAAAAAGCAAATGCTTTTAAAAGAGCATTTTCTCAATCAGACATTATCAGATGATTTTGCTGCAGCCTGGAGCATGCTAGTCTCAACATCCCAAAGATTTTTACCTGATATGGAGATCTGTAAAGAAAGAAAAGAAGAAGCAACCCCCCCTGCATCATCACTGTCACCCTCACATGCATGCAACCAACACAGATGGTGCTACTTCTGCCCTACAATGCACACAGAATGCCCCCACCGACCCACATCAAGCAGTAGTGATACAAAAGGCGGCACGCCAGGGAAGGTGGAATACCATAACAACACGTAGAACATATTGTTACACTATTCCACCCACCTTAACTGTGAACCCTTGGGTGTGGCTACTCCGTAGCCTTTGGAGTCCAGGTTGCCCCCCACTTTCATTGTGTCGCACGGCTTTCGCTGCTCCGTGTATTCGTTCATGGTGGACTCCAGCAGGAAGGCGTATTTCCCTTTGGACTTCCGGACTCGCGCTACGCCTTCCGCCGTGGTCTTGGTGAAGACCGTGGGCTCGGCAGACTTCATGTATCCCCACATCTTCTCGTAGACGGCGATTTTGGACCGCTGTGGAGATTTTGAAGGGGGTTGGATATTCAGAGGTAGAGGTGGTATAAGAAAGGAGGGGGGGAGGATCGAGAAAGCACATCTGCATACAACACCATGACCTTTGTACAAGGCTACGTACAGGAGAGTGGTTCGAAATGAGACAGACTTAGACCTGCCCAAAGTCAAGCTAATGTACATAGAAACTCTTTACAGAACAAATTTGGAACCACAGTTGCAGCTTCCAGGACAAAGTTCTCTGCAGATGTGTGGACCAACCTCAGGAACTTTAACTCACTCTGAAGAACTCTTTGGTCGAGCCGGAGTCCAAAGTGCCATAGGCAATGTCTGTCTGCTTGGCCAGATCCTCTGCGCTCTCGATGGGGGACACCATCCTCTCCACCGTGAGGAAGGCAGCCAGGTTCGCCGTGTAGGACGAGATGATGATGAGGGTGAAGAACCACCACACTCCACCCACGATTCGACCAGATAATGATCTTTGGGGAGCGAAAGGAAGGCAGTGTAAGAAAGAGAAGGGATATTGTGGGAATGGTTTGGAAGAGTTGGGTTGAAGGGATTGTGGAGGATGGACAGGATTAAAAATGAAAAAGGAAGGGATAAAGCGGAGGCAGGGAATGATTATTGGGGAGGGGTTGGAGGTAAATTAGGAGAGGGAGGAGAGGAGGAGGAGGAGGGATCAGTGTGATAAGATAAAAAGACAGAAAAAAATCCAATCAGTATCGGAAGAACAATGAGAAAGTCGACGATCAAAAGGAATGGAGTATGAGTATGTCGTCACACCACCAGGGGGAGCTGTGACAACGCTCAAACCTCCTGCAGCTGGATTTGCCCCCTCATTAGAGCAGATCGCCTTGGAGGCGGGAAAAATGCATGTGTTGACCAGCTCCGATAAAGAAATGGTTGACCACCTCTGGCCTCCCGCCCCTCCCCACCTCCCACTCTTTTTGTTCATCGGGGTTGAAGAGTTGCGGGTCCTTTTGGGCGGCATGGCGGTGGCTGTACTGTTCTTTTCTTGTTTGTTTGCTCAGGGGAGACAGATAGCCCGTTACTCAGGAGCAGCACAAGGTCGTGAGGAGAATCTTAAAGCATAAGTGCTGCATTGAGGAGAACAAACAAGATCTCCCCTTGGTGCAAATCAAACAGCGGAGGAGACAAAACCCTCAGGCCTCCTTGTCAGATGGAGAGCGAGGGAGAGACAGGGATAAGAGAAGGGGAGGCCTCTGCAACAGTCAATGTTTTCTTGGCTGGTATTTCCACTCTGTCTCATTCCAATCTGGCCGTGTTCTACTGTACCCACTACACACACTTGGCATCCTATTATCTCCAAGCATGTGCACCATTTCCAGAATCCTCCTTTCAACGGATTCTGAAGGGCCCAATGTTTCAATACCTGAAAACCTTGACGAGCTGCTTTGCTTCCGTTTGAAGGACAGTATTTAAACAAAATCCATCCACCAAAGATGCTCTGACCAAAGAATCGGTGAGGAAACTTAAGGTTTCTATTTCTGGGCTGATGTAGCGGCTAAGGAGGCTTCTGATGGAGCAGCAGCGCGTGCCCACTTTCACCATAAGAAGGCGGTTTTTACCCATGAAATAGACTTAATGTATTAGCTGTGGATGTGAATACAAATGATTCCCCTGTCTTTTTCTCCCCACTCTCCATTTTCCTCCTCCTTGAGATGAGTAATTCTGATACTTTTGAGTGCAGATGATTTAACTGTAAAATAATGACTAATGGGAGGACGGCGCTTGTGAAAAGACGCACAGATGACTTGCATCCTCTCTTCTCTGCTCTATTGCCACTCATCCCAACTACTAAATTCCCCTCATCTCCTCACCAGACCATCTCCATCTTTTGTTGAATTTTTTTTTTTTTTTTTGCTCTGCCGGCAGAAATAGAGGATTGTGGGAGTGTAATAGTGGGACCAGAGCAGGAGGAGGAAGAGGAGAAGTGTCTCCGCCATCCCTCCAACCCTCTGTGCTGCGTTTGCTGGCTGATACCACTGACTTTCATCCACAGTGACACACTGCTGTGTTTTCATGGGCCTGCAGAACACAGAGCTTGGGTTTAGTGGGCGAGAGAAGCTTATCGCTGCATGGGAGTTTGGGTAATTTTCAGGCCACGTTGGGTTCTGCTGATGCATGCCGCTAAAGATGCTTTGACATGTAGATTAAGATGATAAGACTCAAGGATATGCAGATGATGAAGCTGTAATGTAACGCCCTCATTATATCTGTTTAGAGGTCATGAAAACAGTTGCTTCACACACTTTTAAATTGTGGGTATTAGATGTGATGACATGACCGCGAAAACTACGTGTCTGTTGTTTATCGTTCTGTATGTCTCACATCCAAAGAGCAACAGACACCAAACTGACCAGAAATGAGAAACGCCAGGACGACCAGGTGAAAGGTTGCACTTGAAAACATCACATTACACAGACTAGCCTCCATGCCAGCAGGTGGCGCTGGTCTCTTCAAGAGACACCGAATTTTCTTTCTTCACTTGTGTTTCCGAATTTAAATTATTGTCCTCAAACCTCAGCAGCGACCTCTTCAACTCACAGTCCAACGTGTCATTTGGAACAATACTTCATTGACGGGTATGACGGATATGGGACGTAAACTATAAACTGAGAATAGAAAGTCCTTCATGGGTGTGAAATATTACAGATTGAAGTATAATTATTATAAATCTACAATTGCCTGAATCATCACAAACTAACTGGTAGATATTAAACTTGAAACCATTGACCTCTGAGGCTCTCAGAGGTCTTTGGCTGGTCTTTGGCTGGTCCGGTTTTATGTATGAAACTAGCAGCTTTTTAAACATCACAAAACAAAAAGCCCAAAAAATATGATGACGGAGATAAGTTTGTAAAAGCAGGAGATTTTAAAGTCAGAGAATGTTTTCATCTCTGAGTTTCTGTTCACTAGAAAACTCTAAAAACTCTTTGACTGCAGTTGGATCTTGTAAACGTTGGGGAGAACTTGACTGTAATGATGTATGTGCTCAGTTTTCCCACGAGTGGAGGAAACAAGAAAACCAGACGGGGAAGTAATAAAAGAAATAAAGTGGAAACAAAACAGAAATTGGCTACAGTGGAAAGGGAATTGGATTCTTCGCTGCAGTCCAGGGAGCCTTAGGGTAAAAAAAAAAGGCCAAAAAAATTATAATTTCAGCAGTTACACAGCAATTAGTCAGCGCTTTCCCCTAATGGGGAGCTGGCTTAAGTTAAATCAATTTGTATTCATTAAATTCTGGCTAGGTGGTCCGCACTCATCTGCAGCTATTTATGTCTTTATGTCAGTGATCGCCTTGGAATATGTAAGAAATCTTCGCACTGAAACATTGGCCAAATGTAATCCTCAAGCATTTTGTCTGCTGACGTTCCTCATGAAGCAACACAAGACAGCCAACGGTTCAAATTTTGAATGGGTTATTACCTGTAAAGATGGAGGCAAACATTGAAGAAACACTCAATCAAATCTTCCGTCTCTGCTCTACATCAAACGATTTAACTCTCAATTTGAATAAACATTTAATGTTTTAACATCGGAAGCAATCACGTGTCATTCCTGTATCTGTGACAGGAAACAGGTAATTATAACTTATCTGACTCAGTTGAACAGAATGAGTAAAAACAATTAAGTCCCCATCAGTGATGTGACTGCTGGCCGGTGGGTAATAACATAAATTCACCGTCATAAGTTATTTGTCTGAGTTATTTCAGTGAAACGTGATAAAATGATGTGTGTGCTTCACATCTACACACACTGCTGTCGTATTGTGACATATTTTTAAAGTTTAATGGCCCACTTCTCTCTTCGGTTTCCTTTGAAGTGCGAGAACAAGCGGAATAATGAGATGCTGTCTCAGATAATTCTATGCAGAGGATGTGTAGGTTTTCCTTGGGATTTAAAGCATGTTTGCAGGGCGGAGGGAAAGAAACAGGGACGGAGGAGAAGGAAGTGGAAGATATGGAGAGAGAGAGTAGAGTTCTGACCTTGGGCTGAGTCTACATAAATGAGAAGGTGCTGTTTTGCCCCCAGGGTGACACCTGGGGCACATCCACACCATCTGACTTATTCATAGCAGACAAACCATCATCACTCCAGGAACCACTTTCTGCTTCCTCCTCCACTTCTTGCTCTCGATTTCTGTCTCCGCCTCAACCACAGCCTGATATTGAATTTTAAATCCTCGGCGTTGCTGTAAATTCTTAAATAAATAAAGCAGGGACTGGATATCGATTGGCTACAAGGCAAATGTTGGGGTGGAATTATCTTTGCTCTGTCGTCACATAGTTGTTCAAGAGAAATGTACATTCCAGCTGCTCCAAAAACAATAGAAAGGTGCAACATTTCTCATGCTTTTTAAAGCTCCTCAGCTGATTCTTCTTTCGCTTTCTGATTTTTCACAAAAAAAGCCTGGCTGAAGTTTGTTGGACTAAGCTCTTTAAACCAGCTGGAAAGAGAACACGTCATATGAAATACAGGAAGCGGTCAGCTTCATGGACGGTTGCAATAATAATGACAAAACCTGCAAATGCAGATTAGAAGCAAATGAAAGGGGAGGGGTGAATCTGATGGAGCAGAAATCAGTCTCTTGTGTTGAATTCACATTTCAAGCATCGGTGCGTTATCTTAATTTACTGGGTCTGCTAATTGGATGAGCAAATGCACAGCAAAAAAACAACAAGGACAACTGGACATGTAATTTGTAATGCATAATAAGTATAGCATAAATAATAATAATAATAGTAATAATAATGCACAAGTCTAAGACTTTTTTAAATCTCACATTACTGTTTGGTGCTTTTTTTACATGACGTAAAAATTACATTTGCTGAAATTTTGATTAAAAAAATGGTACCCATGATTCCATTATTAAACATTTTAAATAGGTTATAAATATTTAACACATCATTTCAAAACCAAAAAGATACATTGCTCAATTTGACCTCTAAAATCGGATGACACAAAGCACGACTTAGCTGAAAACTCGCAGACATGAACTGATATTGAGATTTCCAACGGTTGAACTGAGGCCAAACAACATGCTGCTGCTCGTCGACAGCGTCCGACCTCACATTGCCGGCACAAGATCGAAGCAGGAAACTAAAATGGATGTTGACTTAGTAGCTGGAGGCTGCTGCTGTGCATACAGATGCCTCAAGTAACACCCATAATTTTAAAGAATAGTGCAGCAAATCAATTGAGCGTGACGAAGGACAAGCGTTGCTGACACAAGCACTGAGCAGTGCAGCAGAACTCCTGCTTCGGCCGGATAACAAAGCTAATTGGCATTGAATTAATAATCTTCCAGATTGACCACTTCAAAGTCATTTCTCCTGCTCAAACACAGCCATTGTTGTCCTCAAATCTAAAATGAAAAGTTACGCTTCATCTGTCGCCATCAGGAAATTCGTCATCAGTCTGCACGCGCCGCGAGCTAATCAGGACTAATCAAGCCAATCGCTGCATTCTCATTAGCTCCATGTGAGACGTGGCAAACGCAACCCAGCGGAGGAGACAAAGATAATCTGTCCGAAGCAATCGAAGGGAAGCGACTGACGGCACCTGGAACAGCCATGACCAATTTCCCCATAATGGAGTGGCAGATGGCGGCTTTGATATCCGGGATGATATTTTCAGACTTTGGGTTCGGCAAGGTGATGACCTGGAGTCTCAGGAGGAAAGAGCAGAGGAGCTGGAACTATTCCCACCTGGGATTTGCAGTCAATTAAAAAGACTATCATGCCACCTTTTCATTCGAGCTCCCCTCTTGATTCACAGAGACTTTCACCAACGGGACCAAGACGTTAATCACTGAATTAATTATGGTGGGTTACCTCTAGGGAGCAGACGGGGGTGTTAACCCTTCAGAGAGAGAAGAAATTCAATGCTACCGTCTCCTCTGCCTCTCCTTGTGACGTCCCACCAGAAATGGATTTATTAAGGAAACGTAAAACAAGTGAAACATAAATAATTCTTTTCAGAATCAAAGGTAAAGAAGAAACTCCGCTCTTAAATTTTTTTTTGAGAGCAGTTGCTCATTTAATTCCACAAAAGACCTCAAAAGTATTAAAAATTTTGTTCTTAAATCGTCCAAAATGGTTCAAACAATATCAACAATCATCATGCTACATTGCTCGCGGTCGCCTGTTCTCCTATCTGCCACCAGAGCTTTACAGCACGAGTGAAGAAAGTCATAGAATATGACAGAACATACAAAAGAAACTGTCGCCTCCTCCGTCTTGCCTGCTCGCGACTGTAACGGATGACTGATCGCCGTGTCCTTCACCCCAAATTCATCCCATTCACCTCTGGCCTCGTCGCTCCCTCAGCGACGTCTAATCTCCCCCAGTGTTATGGGATTCGCGTGTTGCCTTGTCAAACTAAACTGGAGTGGAAGTGCTCCTGAGCTGTGGGGCCCGGTGCTGATGGATCGGGAGGGGCCCGTGGGATTAGCAGTGACAGGTGGAATGCAGCCAGAGAGGGTTGAAATGTAGACTTCTAATTTTGTTGCCAACATTGTTGTCCAGCAACTTAAGTCCTTATCTGGAGCTCGCAGGCGGAGATGTGGCGGGCTGGGGGGTGGTTATGGTTGGTGAGCGTGGGGTCGCCTACAGACATGTGAACAAAGCGAGGTGTGCTCTTTAAATGAGAGGCCTTAATCACAGTCACAGGTCCACTACAGTCTCCTCTAAAGGTTGCTTACGTGAGGCCGGGCTATAATTTACTTCGGGATCCTCCATCTTGTGTTTCCATCTGGCGGGGAGGAGGAGGGGGGGTCGGCTGAAAGATACAGGTTGGTTTGGTCCTCTTTTTCATTTCCTACATTATTACCAACTCTATTACAGTATAAGATCCATAAGGGCTTAAATGAGATAAAAGAAAAGCTTCGCAAACACCTTAAAACAACTATAGGAGCAGAATGTAGAACTTTAAGCTTGACAAAGCCGTTCATCCAGAAACAGTTCAGGGATGAGAAACTTAAGAATTGCAGGCTTTGCCAGAGTGTGATGACAGACAGGAAGCCTGATCTTTGAACAACAACAACCCAAAAAAATAAAAAAATACACACACAACGAGTGCTTGTAGACCGGAGAGGAACAATTCCCAGTTTCTCCACCCTCCTGTCAAAAGCAGGTCATGCTGACTGGACACCGGTTTGCAAAGATTGCTCCGTTTTTGTCTCATTATTCGGACAAAGGGGAGAGGATTGACAGACAAGGCGAACACAAGGAGACCTTCGCAGTGTGATCTCACACTGCGGAGCGTCCAGCGGATCGAGTGTGAAGCCACAACTGCCAAAGCTGACAGACAACCTAATTCCTGTACAGGTAGACAGTGAATAGCGATGCGGCTTGGAGTAGCAGACACATGAGACAAATGTAGCCGACAACACAGAGCGCCGTTCTGACTAAATGTCTCCACATTTACAGCTATGGTTTTCATGCAGATAAGAACTGCTGCTGAAGTATTTGTCTTTATCTTATAGAGGACTACATGTAGTTAGCATCTTAGAAGCACATGCAAACTTGGTCTCTTTAAGGAAGTGAGATGGCTGGTTTGGTAGCACACTAGCATGCTAACCTGCTAAATTCTTGTGATAGCGGTGAAAATAATTCCTGCTACACCTTTAGCATTGTCATTATTGGTATGTCAACAGATGCAGAAGTCACAGTAACTGCATGCTACACTTGTATGCTAACCTATGCTAACAGCGTTCAGGTATAAAACATAAATCTAGTGATATTGAGCTTTTTATCCTTCCCTTCACAAAACAAACAAACAGGTTTGTTTGTCTGCTTGTTTTTGGTGGTGATGGGAACTGTTGGGCTGCCATCCTGAATAGAACTAAATAACCTCATTTAATTAAATGAGATTTTTACGTGATTGAAGCAATTGTAAAATATAATTAAACAATACAGTCACTCTACAAATTCAACTTTCATGTGTTTGCAGCTGAAACCCGTCGTATATAAAGGAGAATTCTACTTCAGGTCGGCTGCTGATCGCCAAGAATCATCAGCTCTCTGCCATCAATGGGCAGGAAATGGAGGAGTTTTGAATTACTGCCATGGGTTATGATAGAGGCTGCAGATTAAATGTGACTCAAACTATGGACACACTACACAGCTGTCAGAAGGGGGGGTCGGGGAGGTTGGGTTTGGGGGGGGGCATTAAATATAACACTCAAAGTCACTTTCAAACTTTATTCTCTACCTCCTGTGGCACAGATGAGAGGAATCTGAAAACTAGTAACTTAAATAATCATTTCTCAGCCATTTTTAGTTTGTCTTTCCTGAAGATTGGTGGGTGTGAGATTTTAACACTTTTCCAGATTAACTCAGTCCAGTTGGATGTGAAGACAAACAGTCATTCTGCCCGGTTTAAAGTCAAGTAACGTGTCCTGAGCTGGAGGACATAAAGTAATAACACACCAGAGACTCAGCAGCAAATGTTCACCAACTGTAATCTTCTGAGATGAAAACCTGTGACAGTCTAATAAAAGCGTGTCTTACCTGGGGGAGATGTCACAGCCCTGCTGCATGAAGGCGCCCAGGGAGAACCAGAGGGAGTTGAAGATGCCGAACTCATTGGGGGGCTGGTCGCTTGGCGGACCGTCGGTGCCCTCTTCGGGCTCCTCGGTGTGCCATTCGTACGGGCTGAAGCGGCTGACCAGGAAGAGCACCACGCTCACGCCGATATAGGCAAACACGATGCACATCCAGATCTCGTAGGCCAACGGGTCCAGGAAGGAGAACACCCCAGGTTTAGATTTCTGGGGCTTCTTGATCATGATGGAAATGCCCAGCGACATGAAGGGCTTGGAGAAGTCGATCACCTCCTCCCGGACTAATGTAATAGTCAAAGGGGCCACAGCGATTTCCGCTTTCTGTGGATGGAGAGGAATCTGATTAGCAGTCCGAACGAGCCTCTATGAGAGCAACTCTGAATCCAAATGATGACGGATAAACAAAATGCAAATGATGGATCATCTCTGAGCTGGGCCCTGCAGCCATCAAACATCACTTAGTCGTAGATATTACAAAGTTAAGGCCAGTAGCCGGCCGCCATCAGTAAACAAAACCACAACAATCAGCCAGTTTTCTCTCGCCACAGCTCGTGTTATTTTATCTGAATTTCTCCCTTGGCTGAGCAAATCTCAATGTGATCGAGTTCAGACCTGGGCTGAATACATCTAAGAGAGATCAAGTCGAGTCTGAGAATGAAAGGAAATTGAAAAAGACATTCTGAGGCCCTCTCCAAAGCTGAGAGGCTTAGATGAAAGTCTGAGAAAATCAGCAGGGAGAGTAAAATAACATGTCAGGCAAAAACGCTGCTACCGCAGGACGGCAAAGGATGGGATGCAGAGGTCTACAGCTGTGGAGAAGTGCAAACTGGCTCGCTGGAAATCCACATCCCAGATTACGGCTAGCGACTTAGTTACACTCGTCTGACCTTGTCCGCCTGGCTTTGGGGGGAGGCAAAAGGACTTAATATCAGCACTAAAGTGGAAGTTTCATTACGACCATCTGAAACTAAAGAGGGATGAGGGAAAAGAAGGATGGAATCCAAGTTCTTTCATCAGAAACAAACCGCAATGAGACAAAAGCCTCAGGCCATTCCGTGGGCACTAAAATATGTGGCAGGTTAATGAGAGAAATGGCTTTTGTGGTGGCGGTGGGGGGGCTTTTCTGGGCAGGAAATGAATGGGCTATGACAGGAAAGTGCTGACAACTGTCAGCTAGCTCCCATTTTCCCAGTCACACACACTCTGATAGCATATTATCAAACACCCACCCACGCATATTACTTATTACGTATTACTAGAAGATCCTCTCACTGGATCAGTTCCAGCCTTCTGGTCCTCATAGATTCTGAGTCACGAGGTTTGGTGCTTTTGCATTTACATTTTTTCGTCACTCTATCCTGAACACATCTGGAGAAATCGTTCCATAAATCATTCTAAAATTGCATCACAAAGAACACAGTCGCACATTTTTATTCATGCGTTCTCGACCACCACTTGTTCGTTTTTTGCACCAGGACTGCATTGTAATGCTTGATCAATCCTGACACATCCCGAACCGAGCCTCCCTCCATTGCTGCCATCGACTTTTAGTGAGTCACCGCAACACTGAAGAGGCGCGAGTGAGAAAAATGTCACTTTTTGTGAAAATACCACTTAGCTCATCACAAAAGAAGGGACAGTTATAACAAGTTGTTGCAGCCATTTGTTGGAGATGTAAATGTGAAATGCTTCTTTGGGGGAGAACTTACACTTGAATTTGCTTTAATCATTGTCATTACTGTTGAATCAGAAGCAAACCTCTAACAAGAACCAATGCAGTCAGAGACTGCAACACCCCTGAATTCAAAATTTTACCCTGACCTTGTTGCATAGGTCAAAGATCAAAGCTACTGCTCTGACCTACTTTCATAGATCAAAGCACTAGCTTTGATCTACGGTCTTACTCACACTGGCCTTCTCACTTGTATTTCTATCTTATGTGGTTCCTGAGTGTACAAAAGTTAAAATTTGACCTTGACCTAGTTTTCTCAAGGTCAAGATCATCTTATTTTCATCCCCTTTGCTGCCCGGGTAATGTGCTTTTTGTTTCATCTTTCTATCTACAACGGTTGCGAAGATATTTGGTGGACTAACGGACGGACGGACAGACTAATGGACAAACACGCGAACACTGACCATTACAATACATCACTGCTTTGAAGCGGAATGTAAAAATCAACATCAAATTGCACTTTCATGTAGCTGAAAAAGTCTAAACTTTTAAAGATAGTCTTTATCTTTCCAGCCATGCAAGGATGTCTTCGACCTTGAAAACATTCAGGATGAAGAACACTCCTTTTGTTCCTCGCTTCTTTGTAAGCCATAAATTCCCTTCATCATCCCACACCCCAGGCTTCCATCCACTGTGATCCCACAGCAAGGTCAGCTGCACAAAGACGACTGAACCCCAAATCAAATCGCCACCTCAGAGGTTCTCTAACAAGCTCTGCACACACTAACTTTCCCAACCCACCGCCTCCAAAAGATCAGCGGTAAGGCTCTGCTAATTCCATTTCTCCTGCTTGCATTAACACCACCAGAGCCCAGCAGACCATTTACATCTTCACTCCAGATGGAATTAATTATCTACACTGCAAACAATGCACCAGAGTGGCCATTCAATCAGAAACGATGTTTGCATGGTAGAATGTTCGTTCAGAACACAACAGACACTCCAGGTCTCGCTCACAGTTATGTTACTGTTGACATTTAAAAACTTCCTGCACGGACAATAAAAAATAAGAAGTCTTTATCAGCTTAAACTTCATCATCGTTCTTAGTGATTGACTTTTGTTTTGAAACAGTACAACTTTAATTTGAGAACAATTCAAATATCAGAACTTGAAAATGACATTTTAATGAAGACAAATATATAAGGTCTACATCAATGTGACTTTATTGTGAATATCACAAGGCTATCAGGCTGGAAATGAAGAACAAATTCTTCAATTTCATCTATCTGGCTTTTATGGACTGTCTACAGTTTGAATGAATTGATGACTAATTTCCAGCTTTAAGAAACCCAAAAACTAATTTTTCTGTCACCAGCCAAGCCGCTGTATAAATCTGTTCAAAGTATAGATTAGAAAAAGACAGAGTGTTGTCTCTAATTACCATCATGAATCTTACTGACAGCCTAGAATTAAACTTTGAATGAGTCAGCATCAGAAAAAGCTCATGCAGTTCTTTGGGATGTGGGAGATGAACCATTTCCTGTCATCCAAAGAGACAAAAGTTCTTACCCCGTACACCAGCTCCCCGACCATGCCGTTCCAGATCTTCGTCTCCGGGTCCCTGGCGCCGTATTTGCCATCGGGAACAATGGAGATTTTGTACTTGATGCCAATGTGTTTGGCGATCTCAGAGGCGAGGTCCACACAGTAGCCCTCGTACTGGTCGTTGCCCTCGTACATCTCCCAGTTCTTCTTAAGCATCACATAGGGACCCTCCTACACAAAGGACCATAACCAGTGAACCAAACCATCAGACAGACAGACATGCAAACACGAGGGCTGGCACAATGATTCATTAACAAACCAACAGACAACAGAATGACAAACAAGAGCCGAAACTCACTAACACCAACCCGGGTTCACGTTACAGTGTTCCGCCACTAGGAGTGCTATGGAGCAATGTTCTGAGCAATGGAGTCGGGACATTTGAAAGTCATGCACATACATGCAGATGAAGTAATGACGGGTTCATGAGATTTGGTTGGTGGACGTTTGATGACATCCTTAGACGTTGGAATAAAGTAGTAGAAAACTGCTAGCTAACAAACATTAACAAAACAAATAACCTGCTTGAAACAGTTTTTGGCAAATCAGTGCGATTTTGTGTCAGCCTCAAAGATGCAAATGATTGATAAAATGATCTACAAGAAAACCCCGTGAAGAACCTTCAGATTTGCATAAAGAATTAGCAACAAACATAAAAAAATTGGTGAACAAAGTTAAAGTCTTCTAGGAATTATAGTATAGACAGATTCAATCTTGTGATCCTCTCATCAGCTTAAAATACGAATGTCTGTTTTAGAGCAGCATAGATGGGAGTTTAGGCAGGAGCAGAAAGAAATCAGTGTTAATCTGGATGGTGAAACACAGAACATCAAACCAAAGGCAGGACATCGAACGTTAATTTCCCTGAAGGACTTCAAACCACCACACACTTACAGAAATGAGAGTAAGGGTGACCAGTGGAAGGTTCTAGATCAATGGATTGGGCAGGGTGGGATTTCATATTTCCAGACAAATTATTTTTTTCATGTGCATATCAATTTATTCTCAAGATGTGTTTCCTGTCCCCGGGACGAAAACAGGCACCCCGCTCAGTGGAGTGGGAGTGCAAATAGTGAGCCAAGCCCGAAGCAGCGCATTAAACACAATGATGACCCAATCTAGCAGCTTCATGCCAACATTGCTAATTAGAAATGCACGTTCTGAACCGCTCTTGTGGGGGAATGTCAATTTGATAAGTGCGATCTAAGAGCATTATTAAAACTTGCAGGTTTTACACGTGCCAAGTATTCCCTGCTGCTTGAAGACCATCCTGGTGCTTCAGGAATGAATAAAGAAGCAATGTAATGACAAGCGAAAGCAGATAAAACGGCTACAAAGGCCCTGCAGCAGCATCGAGCTGTGTGACCGTTTACACATCAGAATACATGTGGTTGTTTTCCTTAAAGCCTCATAAATAACCAGTAAAAACCCCATCTTGGAGTAATAATGTCCTTCTGTATGTTTGCTGTGTGAAATCTGTAAGAGTTTTCACATATTCTTGTGAGACATAATTGCTTTTGTCGCTGAACCAGAGCTGAATTTAGTTTTCCCCAATGCAGTTTCTGGTATTGTAGCATTCAGCGATCAGAACATGGGGTGACTTTTAGATGCAACCTATCACACAAAACAAAATTTGAATTAAATTTGAATTAAAATATGTCTGCAAAACAGGAAATGTTTAATTCCTGCAGGGCAATGAGACTGAAGAGAAGGAGAATGCAGTCTGAGCTGTTAGAGAAGGTAACAACCTCCTCTACGTCTTGTTTTTGTGGCATCGGACCAAGTAAAGCTGTGACTTCATGAACCTCCAGGTTATCAGAGGTCTGAATGGTCTGTATGAGATCCTCTGGTCTAAGGGGAATTTCCTGATCATCTTCCAGCTCTTCCTGTTCTTATCCTTGTGCCGAAGCAGCACGGCTGTAGCTTAGCAACACAGACAACTGAATGAGGTGAGGAACAGTTGTACTATAAGTAGTAGTAATGGTAGTAGTAGTTAAGTCATTTACAACTTTTGTAGTAGTGGAAGCAGTAGATATAATAATAATCCAAACACCATCTTGACTCCTTGATTAGAGCCTCTGAAATGGGATGGAACCCATTACAACTCCAAATGATCAAGACTGAAATCAGAAGAATCCGCTCAATCTGGTGGTCAAAATTGAAACAGAACTTTTACCACAAAAGAGTCAGTCTGGACATCTTGAAAATATCTAACTAAAATAACTATAAAAAGAAATCTACACATTTTCTTCTGCTGAACATTTAGCCTAAAAAAAAGAAACCCGTGATCCGCTTTTAACAAATCTCTATTAAATGAATAATGACATAGACTTCAGTCACGAGTGGATATTTGTGGATGTTTTGTGGATGTTTTGGCTGTAGATCAGAGTGAAATAACTGCTAATCCGTCTGATTTGTGATTGCAGGCCGTCTGACAGTGCTGGCAGCCGCGGCGCTGGGGGAGGGGCAGCGATGAAGGATGCTGGCGTGAGAAGAGAGCAGAGGTCTTCGCAGCAAAGGCCAGCTCCACTGACAGACGGGTCAATAATCCCAAGCATGCTGCTTCACTAGAAGCCTAATGAGACTAATTACCATGCCATTAAATGCATATATACTCACACACAAACACACACACACACACACACACACACACACACACACACACACACACACACACACACACACACACACACACACACACACACACACACATACATACACATCGGAGTTATCAGACGGCCTGAGATTTGGCTGCTTGTTGCATATTTTGTGTAGATAAACAACAAACAACACTGTGAATACAAGCGATAACAAGCGGCGAACAATGGCTCATTTTCTACAAGGAGAAAAATATTTGATGAAGCACAAACAGAAACGCTTCTCAATAAGTGAGTCATTGTCGGGTCTCAGTCATCAGCAGCCACTTATAATAATGACATTTTTATTTGATTTAATGAAACTGTACATTAAAAAGAGGGCGGCACACAGAATGCACAAATAGAACAGAACAACTTCTTGTCACATGTGCAAAAAAGAAAAAAGTACAACTGGCTGAGCTCAACCTCAGATGCAACCTGTTTTTTCATATATGGAACAACAAAGGTTGCACAAAAACTAAGTTAATCAAACTTGAATATTGGTTGCTACTAGTAGCCTGTAGTCTTTTTAACTAAGATCAGAGCAAGTGCAAAATCATGTGCAATTGAGTTACCTTTACCAAGAAAATTAAGTTTATGTAACTACGCAGTATCCCTAGTATTAGTTAAGTCAACTTGATTTTGTCGGGTTTGTGATAAGTAATGTTAAAGCGTTTATTCTACTTAAAAAACTTGATTTTGAAGTTGATTTAACTCAAAAAGTGCTATGTAACCGAGTTACTTATTGACAATAAGTTGTCATTTTTTACCGTGTACAAAGAACTGCTCTGTTTATTTTGTTTATGCAATATGATCTTTTAAGTACACACGCATACACACACGCACACATATGCACACGCACACACAGACCTGCATCACACTGTAAAAACTGTATTTGTCCCTCTTCATTAATTTGCTGTAATTTGGTCCTGGTCTCTATAATATCCAACTTAATTCAGTTTTAGCTCTGGACTGTATTTGTAAATAAACTATAATTTTTTTTTATGCTTGAAAATAGCTAGGCTGTCTGAAATAATGTGCATGTGCTGCTACTGCTAAGAATTCTCCCCAAACAGCGGATTTCTGCTTTGCAGTTGCGTTGCCAAGAGCGATTTTGATATTAAAACAGTCTTTATGCACGATGTCCGAACATGTTCCCTCAGAATTCCTTCAAGAGGAGCTAAACAAAAACATAATTACGACAGGATCTTTACTACATTCCCTCTGGCAGATTTAGATTGTGCTAGGCTTTGAGTGCAGTGGAGGAGTTCAGAGCCGAGACACACTTCATAAAAGCTTTTGGCCTCATCTCGTCAATAAGTTGACCGTCAAACGTTGTCCTTGACTATCGGAGCATCTCTCTTAATGCATCGTGTTCCAGGCAGCTGCAGCCTGAGATGTCCCAGAGGACTGTTGACATCCTCAGACAAAGACGACAAATAATTACATAAACCATCAATTGAATTGAATCACCTAATATAATAAAAAGGCACAGTTTTATCATCAGTCCCAGCCAAAACCTGTAGCAGCTGCTATCTACGCCAGATTCTCATGGTACTAAGAAGCAGTTTTCTGATTACCTCCTTCGTAGGTGTTTGCGATGGATTTCTTGTGTTTCGTAGCTTTTAAGGTCTATCATCTTTTTGTGCCAGAATACATATTTGAACTGCTTTCCCTACCAACCAGTAAGAACCCAACACAAACCTGAAGACTAAACTGTAATCATCATAAAACATCTGCCTTGAACTACAAATATACTAAGGAACCACCTGCATGAGAAACCATCTGCCTGAAGAACCACCTGCTGGACAACAGCTGTTTGGAGATCACTTGCATGAGGGACCATCTACATGAGGAACGCTCTGCTTGAAGATCTCCTACTTTGTGACTGATATCTTCATTGGATGTCAGTTGCAAAGCTATGTTTCTACTGAAAATCATTCAGTAAAATTGAATTATTTTGTTTACATGTTTTTCTTTATTTTTACTCTTAAACTTTAAGCTACACCTTTTTGATAGTTGAACTCTAGTATGAGTTTTAAGTTATTCTTTATTTTCATCTTTTATCCTTGATGTTTTATTTGTGATTTTAATCAGCCACTATTTTATCTCATACGACTACTTTTCTTCTTCTTTTGCTGGTTGTGTTGTTCATCTCTATATTAACATGTTTGCTGTAAAGCTCTCTGTAACGCCAACCTCCATCAGTGAGAGTCAGTTTTTATCATTGTTATCATTATTATTGTGCATTGCTCTCTCTCACTGTGTCGGTCTATTATCAGTCAGATTTGTCCTTCTTTTTTATCTGTGATGAAAATATTTCAAACGTTGAAGATTGTTTTAAAGAAGAAATAAGAAAAATACAACAGGCTTTGGCTCAGGGTTTTGAGCCTTTAACTTGCCAGTGCTGGCCTTTCCTGACTTTTCTTCTGGAGACATAAAATGATAAAAATAAAAATATCAGCCCCACATAATGTTTTTGAAGCCTAGTGTGGATTTTATTCTACTGATTCCACTGCTGGATAGGCAGGACCAGAACCAGGACCAGAACCAGGACCAGGACATGTCTACACACTGAAACAGGAGAGCAACTAAAACCTACAAACACTTTTACAACATCTAATTCTAATGTTGTAGTGACCTTCATGTAATATAACACATCATTACGCTTAAGCGAACCAAACATTAGTCTCCACAACATGAAAAAAAAAAACATAAATCCAATGCAGTCGTCACAACGGAACTATAATATCATGCTGCATAAAAGGATGATGGATATGAACTGGGATGATTATGAGGGCATTAGTCTCTCTAAGCTGTTTTAAAGCTTACAGGAGTGTGTAATGTTCTCCACGCTAGAGCAGGTATGCAGACAAAGTGACAGATTTGGAGCAGGTAATAATTCGGCGAGACATGACGTACATTCACATTCTGCTAGCGACTCGCTTCCCATAGCTCACTTTAAACCTGGATGGGATTCAAGCTGTGACTGTGCCACACACACAGGACGATGCATGGGTCTAACACACACAGACAGGTGTAGTGGAAGCTTGTTTATGCTAGCAGACAGACGCTGTACTGTTAGGAGCTGGAAACCCATTTGGGGTGTCCATCAGTGGGTATCTGTCCACAAGCACGTCCTTATAAGAGGCTGTGTCTTTTTCCCTCCATTTGCATTCATTTTCCTGTCGAGGGGCTCCATTACGGCTCTGAGTGGCTCCATTCCTTGTTCAGTTTTGTGAACAGGGTGTCCATTAACATAGTGGTCGTGTCTCTCTCTCTCTCTCTCTTCTTGCCTACTGTCTTTAGGGCTTCATTTGGGCTCATGTTGTTGTCTCCATCACTCTCCCTTTAAGGGGCTTTCATATCCTGCTTGCTTCCAACTGGGGCTCAGTTTCTTAAAATGGGGTTCCTCATCAGGGGCTGAAAAGAGGGAGGATTGTGCTGAGCTGTGACATTCCCACCTCCTTCCTTCCTCCACTCAGCCGCTACACGAACACTCAACATGTGGCTGCTGCTTTATTCTAGTCAGGCACTTCAGAGTCACTCCCGTCTCACACGCCATGCAAAGGCCATTCATTTGAATCACAAGTAAATGTACACGTGATGCTTGGACTGACGCTGTAGACGCATGGAGCTCTTCACTGACGTCTGCAGTGCGAGCAGAAATCTCACTAAAGCAGCGGGCGGAGACATTAGACTGCTTTCGATGAGTGTGTTGGTCCTATGAAGGAAGGTCTAAAGTGACGTTCCTACATTGACCACTGCAGTCTGGGATACTTTTACAATAAATCCAATAATAAAATGATTTCTTCGCCTACATTAGTCGACGTCTGAGTCCAGATCCTTTATCCATGTTCTGGTCTACGGAGGCTGAGTAGTCGCAATTTGTACTAATATGACTTCAAGGCTTCTGCATGTCCCTCCTGGCGTTACAAAAAATGACTGCATGCCTGACCGTGTGTGAGTGTGTGTGTGTGTGTGTGTTTGTGTTAGGAAGAGCATGCCGGTCTCTTACCATGATGGTTGTGACCACAACAGTCCGGTTCTCCATCCCAGTGGTGTCGTTTGGGAGTAACGGTGAGTCCTGGATCAGCACCAGTTTATCTGCGTCGTTCCAGTAGCCAATCTGAGAGGAAAACCAGACATGAGTTTGTGTAAATGTATACAGAAAGCTACATGCTATGCTAGCTACTGCTGACAATGCTTTCTGTTGGATTCCATTGAGGCTGACGTTCACAGACGAGGGTGGGAATGGAGATCAAACGGTGAACTGAGAGCTGATTTAACACGTTTTCTCGAGTCAGACGTTTGAACGAAGTCAAAGGAAATTAAAAGGGTTCATCTTGAAGTTGTTGGAGGTGCGGCTGCTGGGGAGTCAAGTTTCAAACGATGTCAGAAAATCGTTACAACTTCAAAAAACATTCTAATGAGTCTAGTTTCCACATTTTTTCTACGATTTAAACAAGATTATTTTACTCTCAAATTTGCTATTAACTGTTATTCCCAACGCCATTAACCCACACTCACAGTTTTTTTTATCAATCACATCACGCTGTGAATCCACTTTGAAATTATCGCGCAGATGAAACTGAAACGCCGTCGTGTAAGATCCAATTTTCCAGGTCCCTGCTGTGCGGCTTCTTTTTGTCAGGAACTGTTTTATGTTCAGCTGACATTTCCATCATCTCCCAGAGTTCCTTCAGGGTCAAACTGACCGACTGGAACTGACAGATGTGATACTCTGTGGTCACAATACTAACATCCTCTGCTCAAGGAATGGCGATGGGACACACAGCGTCGCCTGGCTGGTGTGTGATTTCAAACAAAAAGCTCCAAATATTCTGTCAAACTCAAGTATTGATCGCGTAATAGACAAAACATTTGACAGCGACCACAACCAGTGATCGATCAACCGGGCTGAAGATGCTGCCAGCCGGCTGCTAGGTGGCCAGAGGGAACAGAGAGCTGTGATTGGCTGATGCCTTCCTCCGTGCTGCGGCATCAGGATGATTGAGCAACATGGAAAACGTAGGAGAGGGGGCAGTAACACACACACACACACACACACACACACACACACACACACACACACACACAGTGTCCTGACAGGACCCTCGCTGTGCTGCAGGAAGTCGGGCCAAAGCAGCTTTTGATTGATGGGAACTCTTCCTTCTTCCTGACAACCCCCCCTCCTCCCCTCCCCTCCACCCTGATTGCTCTCTATTTCACTTCATCCTCTCGACATCACTCTTGCAACCGCTCTCTCTCCCTCCTTTTCCCATTTTCCCTGATTTTTCTCAGCAGACATCCATCCTTTGGCGGCAGCGGTGGAGCCGGTGAAGCTTTATTATTTTTTTTACAATAATAGAAAACACCACACAGCAAAGCGTGTCATCACAACCCTCAGATGATTCACATGACAGACGTGTGCACTCACTAAATTGAGAAAGGTAACATATATACTGTTGGACTAACAAATATTCATCTGTGCTGCTAGTGAAAGCGGAGTGTTGTGATGTTTTACCCGTCTGGGTCCATTATTCTTCAGCTCAAACACGTCCATTGTGTAGTTGACCCTGCGGCCGTAGTGATCAAACTGGACATTACCTGTTAATCCCTGCAACCGGACCTGCACACAGAAGACATGCAAACAGTTAAGTAACAGCAAATACTTAAAGGTTGAAGGAAAATCTTTCACTTATCAAAGTCCATTTGGGTCAGTTGTCAACAGAATCAGCTTTTTATGAGCTGTTGGAGACAAAAAGGTGGCCTGACGACAACCAGGAGGTTTAAAAAAGCAGCTAGCAGCAGTTAGCAGCTGTCAAAGAAGAAGGAAATCAAGGGAAATTCTGCAAATTGGAGGTTCGATTGAAGATCTGGGAGGTCCTTACCCTCCAGACAAGATGACAAGAATTATCGTCATTGTTATTTCCTCTTTTTTTTTTTTTCACGCCGCATTCGCCTGCTAGAAAAACGCATCAGAGGAGTGTCCTTCACCTGTTTGAGGGTGCGCTCCATGTCGATGCCCTGGTTCCACGGGGCAGCTGGGTTGGCAAGACAGTCGCCCGCGTTCCCTCGCCTGGAAATGTCCACCTTCTGTCTGCGCAGGTTCCTGAAGGCCTCGGCCATCACCATCACCCCATCATACGTCAGCGCCGAGGTGTACTGGGAACGCAGGAAGTAGAACAATCAAAAGAAAGAATAGATCACACATCAGGTGTGTGTGTGTGTGTGTGTGTATGTGCGGCGCTAGTGGACACACACTTTAAAAAGGTAAGCTAATTAAAAGCAGATTTATTTGGACAGACTGTTTGCGGTGTTTGCCAGTCAGATCTGCTTTAAAACAATCTGCTGCTGGCAGCCTGTGAGGTGAAGCAGTTCGTCCGGAGGCCTTCCTGTTAGCCATTCTATTCTGCTCATTATTTTCTGCGAATAGAAAGGAGGAGGAGGCAGAGGAGAGACAAAGGGAGAACATATTCCCCACAATGAAAGCCTCCTTGCTTCTCCAAATCTATGGTTGACCTGAATACTCCGTGTTGGCTCTGATTGTTTGTGTTTTCAGAAATCACTCCGTGCATTTCCCAAATGCTCACCTCTGGCATGAAAGAAATCTAATTGCGTGAACGACAAAAAAGGCGGTGAGATGGAGAGCGAGCAGAGGCCAATTTTTTTTGTCCAGCCGGGTAGCAGTATGGTGTTAATTATCCTGGCTAGCAGGAGTTCATTAGCTTGGCCTCCAGCTCAGGGCGGTTCATATTCATTAGCCCACTGCTCGTTGTGACATTACGACTCTACGACGACCGCGGCGCTCCATCCTCCTGTTACTCTCCGACGAGCCACCGAAAGAAGCACAAACACGTAACCTATCAGAGGTTTGACATCAACCTGCGAGCAGCCGGGGGCATCTTCACAGCCGAGGGGTGAAGGCGGGAGCTGTGCTGGAATAATTAGTTCCAAAGAGAATTGTTTTTTCTCCTGCTACTAACTGAAAATATTTTGAAGAACATTGACGTCTCTTCTCTCAGCTGACCAAAGGTTGAAGATAAACACGAGTTGCTGAACCCGTTCACACTGCTGCTACAGCTTTCTGAAATAGAACCGTTTTATCCGCTTTCAGCTAGTGATACCAGTTTAAATCCAACTTGTTAGACTTTAAATGTTCCTATTTCATTTCTTATTTGGTTTGACATTCAGATGATGAAAATGACATTTGAATTCAGTTAAAAATGACTTTAAAGAACGAATAAAGAATAAATATACTGCAGCTGTTCTGTGGTGGTGTTCTCATCCATAACTGCACATGTGTATAAAGAGCTGAATAGCATAGCATAGCATAGAGTAGCATCATCACTGAGTGGGTGATGATAACTCAGGCAGATATGGATTCAGTTTGCGTTCTTCTTCTATAACTGGACACCACGGTTATGAAGCCGGTCCCAGAACTGCTGGTGATGACACGTTTGATCCGGCGGGGTAAAATGAGGTGATTACTCTGCAGTTGGGTGGCCATACTTGTGCGTATGTGATCACAACAAGACCAACAAGGAGATTCTAACACCACATGTAAAGGATCAACAAAAGGATCCTTGAGTGAGTGTCACCAGGGTCGAGCGTCTCATCCACGCTCTCAGGAATCTTTCATTAGTTCACTGGCTGCAGATTCTGGGAAACTTTGGTGTTAATATATGAAAGGAAAGACACTCAGTGTGACTCAGGCTGTGGGTGAACTTAATGGGCAACAGCCAAGTGGATTTCCAGGAGAGAGAGGAGCAATTTATCAACAAACAGAGTGAGGATCACACACAAACGCTGTCATGTGACCGGTTTTAATTTACACTAGTCCAATTCATCACACACACACACACACACGCACACACACATACTCAAGTAACACACACACTTTTCTGAACTCACACTGTTTCCACTCCACTGGGTCTAGTTTTTAAAATAGAAATCTTGGATAAAGATTTGCTCCGGGGGACGGGGCGTTGACCACCGTGGCGTGATGCCAGAGACATTTACAATCTATGAGACCGAAGAGAAAGTGAACTGGGTCAGTTTGTCACTCGGGGTGGGAGGGGGGTGGGGGGATACACGAGTGGACCAAGCAGCAGATGTCTCCCGCTGACGATGACGATGGTTGTACATGATCAAGAATGTTTCTCATGCCTCTCTATCGCGGCTCATATCGCCTTCCCGAATTGCTGTAGGAACGTTCCCTCGCATGTTTTGTCGACTGTAGCAGATAATTCACACAAACAGCCTGTGGCTCCTGTCCTGTTTTCTATTTATCACCAAGGAGGCAGACGTTGGAGTCAATTTATTTCATGACAATTTGAAAATCAAATTGCCGAGATTTTTAAATTGTTTCAACACACGTGAATTTTGGATTTCATTTTGTGGCACAGCTTGCCAACATTTCTAGATCACTAATAATATTAATATCAATACAGAATAATGATGGAATAATACTGAATATGAAAAACAATACAAAAGCAATGCACAGCTAAACAGTGCTGGAAAATAATCAAATATCTTGAAATGTTGCTAGCCTTTCCTATTTGTCTTGCGAGGTGGATAAAGGGCTGCAGACGAGACGATTGCGATCATCTTGTGCTCAAATCACAAGATTAAATAAAGTCCAGTTGCATTGCCGATCTGGTTTTGACAAGACGTACCTTGGGCGGTGCGTCTGAGCCCGGGTACTCCCTCTGGTCCAGCTTGTTCCAGCGCTGCATGAGTTTGATGACCATGGTGTTACTGAAGTCCACCAGCTGGAAGCCTGTAACGTTGGCTCCGCCATGCATGAAACGCTCCAGGTTGATGTCCTTAAAACCCTTCAGGGGCAGAAATGAGTTCATCTCACTCGATCATCAAAAAGGTGAGAGCAGGAGAGAAATGCATGATGGTCCAGGACCAAAGACAAATACACTTGTCTGTGTCAGACTGTAATAGTTTTCATATTTTTGAAGTCAAGAGTCTGATCCTGATCCAATTTTTTGCACCATTTTTAAAAAAAATTTAATTGCAAATCCTCTCAATTCAATCATAATTTATTTTAACACATATTCCAGGAATGTTATCGACACCGTCCCTCAAGAATCTGAATTTATAAAAACACAAAGATTAAATGAGGCTTTGTTGATCCGATTTGAAAAATAAAACATTGTCAGATTCCTGCGTGCTTTTTTTCAAAAGATTACACTCATTTCCACATTGACGTTACCTCGTTTAAACTAGCAAAAAACTAGCTAACAAACAAAGGTGATGGTGTGAAAATGATGTGATGAGGGGGGAGCAAAGACACAAATAAGGAACCCATCTGAAGTGATCTTCCCTCACCAGGTTGGCCATGATGTAATGGTAGCCTTTGACGTGCTTCCCCACGCTGACAATCTGCAGGGAGGAGGAGACCTTAAGGTTAATACAACTGGATTTCAGCGTAGCGTACAATAATTACTCTAAATGATGCCTGTGACAAGCAAGTGTGTGCATCATGACACATTGGGACCGTCAAGTTTAATCCATAGAAGACGGGACGTCCAAACAAATAAAAAGGCCGTCATCTTACAGAGGAAGTGAACACTTCATGCCTCCAATGGCATGACAATGCTTCTCAACACGACACACACACACACACACACACACACACACACACACACACACACACACACACACACACACACACACACACACACACACACACACACACACACACACACACACACACACACAAAACACAGAGCTGCATGTTGGTGATAAAAATAGATTTTGAAAGCTGACATCTGCTGGGAAATCCCAGTGGACATCCAGTTAATGAGGGTGTGAATTAAACTGAATAAATGCTTTGAAGCATTGAGAGAAGGGTAGAAGGGTGGGTTACTATCAGTTCAGGTTTACTGCTGTCCGGACCTGAGCAGCAGGTGGGGGAACAGCTGCAGTAGATTAAAATATGATGCACCTTTTATTTTTCAATTTGAATCACAATATGTAGCTGTGTCCAATCAACTCTGCTTATAGCTGGGAGGAACTTGTGTTCAGGTAATAAATCGTAAAAGTGTTTATTTTTATACTGTATTTACTTTTAAGTACACGTACCTTGAGATACGAGTTTAATTTGTTCCGTGACTGAGCTCATAAGCCAAAAAACACATCTTCCCCATTTAAAATACTGTTACAAAAATCATTTGAATCCCTTCTGGCCAAGTAAAAAAACCTCAAAACCTCTCAATTTAATTAAAGGAAACATATTTTTATTAATCAATACACATACAGACTTTACCTGTGCATAATTAATTATACATGTTACATAAACAATGATAAAGATGAAAAGAAACGTACAAGTCACAAGAACACACGAGCTAAGGCTTTACTCAGTGAATAAGAACGAGAGCCGGTCTCAGCTGCTGTTGTATCCATCCGAAAACTAAAGGTGATGTCCGAAAGGACAGCTCATGTCTCGGATTTTCACTCATATGTCAAACAAAAATATAAACAGGCTAGTATTTCAAAACACTCGTATGTCGAGCAGCTTGTATCTCAAAGCACTACTGTACTTATTTATTTTGACACAAACACAACCAATAAAATTAGTTTGACCTTCAGCGTATCTTCGTTTCGGACTCGTGGCATTAATATTATTTGATTCGAGAAATGAAGAGAAAGAATTGATTTTCGGACAAAGTAAGTTTTCAATATTTGGATTTGGAGAAAAGTGAAAAAGTCTTTTCAGTGGCTTCATCCGTGTGTCACATCGATGGCCTTTTGTCATTCACACGCTGGCATCTGCACAGTAATTATTCATAATGGCCTCATTCAGACATGACAGGACCACTACAGACAGAGCCACGACATCCTCCATCTGGTGCGAGAGGGAACAGAGTCTCTGCTGGAGGACAACGGCGAGCCGGAAACCAATCATCTGAGGGCAGGAGACAGTTTTCTGCTCTCAAGCTGCGGCGCTGATGACTTTAAAATTCAGTTTGACTTTGAAACCTTAAACGTTGACCATCGCGGATTCACAGCTCTCTCAGTGAATCACTCATTTCTCAGCTCCATTTCCTGTATTTAACCTAGCTCCAATGGAGCTTTTTTTAAATATTTTTTTTAATTCAATGACGACATGAGACCACAAAGACAGACTGCAGACGTGTTTGAAAGCACCTGTTGGTTCATATTCAATAAACCTTTATGTCTTTTCATATTTTTGATTCAAAGTAACATCTGGTCGCTTATGTGCCTTGTTAATAAGCAGATAATGAATGTTTGAATTCTTGTCCTCGATCTGGACGACTTGGCAACATGGAACTATAACAGAATGACAGTAACACAGGATTCAATAGATTTTTAGATCTTAAATACTTCTGATCGCTGTGAGATATTCTGTGCATGCCTGGACCAGGATGTCGAGACACACATCTGCAAAGAAAATGTTGGAGCTGTGACAGATGTCACAGCGGAGATTTCCTGAATAATTGAACAATTACCGAGACGCCAGTTTCCCCAGGGAAGATGGAGGGATGAAGGCTTTAAAAAGAAGGAAAGCACACATCATATTCTGAGTGTGCGGATGCCAAATAAGACCACCTGAGATAAGAACAGACTGTTTTCAAGTTCAAAATGTTCTAATTAGCACAGATATGGTCCAAAAACAGTGGAAAAAAAAACCTCATCACCTTTGCAGAAATTTAATTTCTGGCATCCTGTAATTGCATTTCAGAAACTGGAAATAAATCCAGCAATTAAGGTGATTATTATTATTTAACGGCACTAATAAAAAGTTGTTTATCCTCTTTCCATCATTATTGCCCAGAAAGCCACTGTTGAAACATTGTTGAGTGATAATTCAACACCAGGTGAGACATTTTAGAAAAACTCTTCAGTGCACGCCCTGCAGAAATAAGCAGGTGGCATTTTCGACTCCAATATCCACATCTTGTAACGCAATGATGAGAAAATAATGGATGTTTACAGTTCGGGTTTTGTCTGCCACGCGCTTGCCTTTTCCTCTCTGGATAAATTTGGCTAACATGTTTATTTCCGACCTGTCGGATCATCTGATTCTCGCCTTTTCTTGCCCGTTGGCTTGAAACCAGTCTCCGTCTCAGGGGTGTCAGGATTTTGCTCAGAACCTCCTCCAGACACAGACGGTATCCTGGCGTGACAATCTTTTCCTGAACCTTAGAGGTAGGTTTGTGCCTAGAGCGTCGTTTCACTTTGAGGACATGTCAGAGGGGCTTCGCTGCAGGATGGGTGGGAACATGTTGGCGTGATAGAAAAAAAAACTATACTCTGATTGTATAATAATCTGTAGTATTACTTGAATACTATGTCAGGGTAGCGTCACCTGCTCCAGCATGTTCTGAAGTCTCTCTGCCTCCAGGTCGATGACAAACTTCTTCTCCTTCCTTTTGTCCAGATCTTCCAGCAGTCGTCTGTAATTGGCATCGTTGAAGTTCTCCACACAGATGGCGCTGACCTGCCAGTTGTTCTGTCCCGCCTTCTCCATGATGGCCTGCAGGATGGCGTATCCTGACAAAGACAGACACACAAGGCAAGACTCATGAAAGCTGTGGACACACAGGGAACGGTCAAGGTGGTTTGGTTGAGAGTTTGATGATAAGCTAAGAAGAAATAACATTTTTTTTATACTATAGTTTATAGCTTTCCTTTTGGTAATGAGTGTTCTTTTCCTGTCCTACTTATCACTGAACATGGACACATGTCTTGACTCATTATCGGTATTGTAACTATAATGTGATTCATAGGAGATGGTTCAATAACAACATGGACTCATTAACTGTTTCTAGACTTGAGTTGTTTTCTCATGTAAAAGCAATAACCCTCATTAATGTGTTAAGAGGAGCTAGAGGCTATCCATTATGCTATCCCTGCTACAGCTCTATCCACCATGCTATCACTGCGATAGCATTATCTACTACTACTATATTATCTACTATATCTACTATCAGTGCTAGCCACCATGCTATCAGCTTTTTCTCAAGAAAATGTTGACTCATTTTCATCAGTCATCATTTGTGAAGCTGGTAAACTACAGCTTTCAAATGCTCCTTCTTAATTTATCAGCTCCCATATTGGGAATGATGAAAATGAAGCTGATTACTTCCTGGCTGAAATATGGCACCAGACCACACGAGATTAGAAAACCTGTTGATCATAATTATATCCCAAATTGGCTTTAGCTGACACAACATCACATACAAACAAACCAAAAAAAAAAAAGACTTCCCCAGCTAAAAGAAATTGCACTGAAGCAAACTCCTCTGAAGCTTTATCTCTGGGCCTGGTTCCAAACAGATCCTGGCTTCTGGTCCACTTGGGAAAACCAAGTTTGGATATAACACTTGGCTGTCAGGGTTGTGTATACAGAAGATGAGTGTCACAGAGGAAACAAGGGAGCTGTGAGGGCGGCTGTTCTCCGGCAGGAACAGATGTCCCCCTTAAACGGCCCCTCCTGGTGGCCATCACAATCTGGCAACCCATCTCCCTTTGCTCCCAATTAGTGGATTAACCTGTGCTCTGGCAACCCGGATCCCTCTCCACCTTCTCCATCGCCTCCCTGGCCCCTTGCTCCCCATTAGAGGGATAGCAGCGCCAGAAGGGACTGCTGGTTGACACACACCATCGGAAAACACACAAATGTGCACATTTCATTTTTCAAGTTACAACAGAGGAAAAATGGGAACGGCACATTGGAAATACTTGAAACTGTGCTTGGATGAAGTTTTTAGACATTTATATTTATCATCAGTTGACATCAGAGGCATGAGAGGGGAGGAATGATAAATTACGGTCCTAAAATGAACCTAAAATGTTTACATTCAACAGCAAGAGGGCACCAAATCCCTAAAGCCAGTATTTGATCAGATTTATAGTTTATTATAAGTCACAATTACTGCATTTGTAGTTCAAATTAAATCTGAGTGACATGTAAGCCCCTCATACAGTTTATAGATTGGTGGTGGTGACGGCTGATGACCCTGCTGAAACAGTCCAAAGCAACTGGAGAAGTAGGTGCATGCTGCAAAATATAGATAAGTAAATATAACCCTTAAATGATTCATAGGTGGAACATTTATGTAAGTTTGAGATATTTTTTTGACAATAAATAACCTAATAATTTAGAGCTGAGACTGATGGTGTTGATTTTGATGATCGTTTTTTTTCCTACTCTTATTTCAGCTACTCTTCATCTTTACACACTTCATCCACATTATGTGTTATTTCCCTGTTTGCCATTTTTAAACAAGTGGCGTCGTCCATCTGTGTGTTGGATTTTAGGTGCGAAGGCGTTAGTTGCTCAGTCAATCAACCGAGCGCGTGTTCACACCCAGAGGAGGACAACACAAAACAGGAAAATGACCACGGGTGTTTTCAAGACATTCACAGTGCTCAGCTCCTTGAGTCTGAACACGTTATTTCCTTATCTTGACGTTCACTCTGCAGCGTTTGTATCTCTCTTCCCAGGGCCTGCAGACGGATGGAAGCTGGGAGTCAAATCTGACAGCTTTTCTTATTATTCAAAATGTCCCTATGAAAAAGCACAACTGAGTGTAGACTCTAAAGTCACATATTAACAGGTTACCAACGGCTCCCCCAGGAGCTGGAGCTGCTTTGCTGATATCGGCTGTATTGACTGAAGCTGCTTCAGACAATCGAGCAGCTGTTGCGACTCATGGCGGCGAGGAACCGCCGTTTATCTCATTAAAGAGCGTTTCTACATGACAGCTCTTTGGTTCACTCGTTCTGTAGAAGTCAGTATGTGATGAGGCAGCAGGGCTGCTCAAGGTAACCACGGTTACGAGATGACCACCATAGGGGTGTGTTCATTTTCAAGTTTCTCTTTAGTTATTTTCCTACACTATGACTTTAACACCAGAGCTTCATCCATTCAGGATCGCAGCCTCTGATTGGTTAACATACTCCAGACCTGATACTTGAAGACTCACACGAGTGTTTTCCTTGTTAAACAAATGAAGCTAACATGCTAACAGTAACAGCACTGTTTATTCCTGTGGATGGAACAAATCCATCCCATCATCCCTCTGTGTCCCACACTGTAGATACAGTTAGGATGTTGTTGAACCTCAGACTGCAGATGAGCAGCTGGTTAAGAGGAGTTTCTATGGTGCCAAACATTTTAATTGGCTTTTCCAACATATTTTATGTCTTTTATGCTGCAGTCAACCATCGTTCGGCCTCGACTCAGTCTGTGTTGCACTGTGTGGAGCCCATTGTCTCCCCCAAAGGTGCATAGAAACACAATCCTAGTGGCAAGGATCACCAGAAACTACCAAACCACTGTGGATTTAGTTGTGAATCCGATCACAACCAGCTGATTTTCTCATCTTTGAGTGCCTCTGGCTTCTTGATGATGTTTATCAAAACCTGACGTCACGTTACGGTTCAGATAAATATCTCAGGTCAGGTTTCACAAGCAAACATTAGCAGATGATTTTATGTAACTACATGACATCCCTTCATGTGAGCTACGTGGTATACGGTGCGCGTGGAGAGGGAAGAGCAGAGGTGGCATTGGAGGCCAGTAAAGCATGCAAAGGGCCAGCTGATTACCAGCTGATAAACGTGTCGCCCTGCAGCTGCATGTGGAGCAGCAGCAGCCATCCGCGATCAGCGTCAGCGTCAAAGTCACAGCCGCGGGCGGGCGTGCAGACCGCTGCTGCAGCGGGTCGGGTTGTACCGAAGCCCAGCCGGACGCTAGATGGAAGCAGCTGCAGCGCGTGGAGACGAGGCCGAATGCACATCTGGGTGAATCCAGCCTCGTCTTCATCTTCCCTCCCCGTCGTCCCGTCTTCAGATGCTGTGATGCAAACTGTCAGTATTTATCTTCCTCGCCGCCACCCGTCCCCCCCATCGAGTCAGTCATTTTGTTCTCGCCTGTTTCTTCAAAGAACACACAGAGATGCTCGGGCTTTTAAAAGGAGGCATTCAGCCTCCACCAGTTCATCAGCTGGAGAAAGATTGCCTCTCCTCCGCTGCTCCGTTATTTCCTCTCTGGTTCAATCCGCCTTTGTTTCTGTTTTCTCTTTCTCTTCTCCTTTCATGCACTCTCTCCTAGTCTTCACTTCAGCTCTCTGTTGTCTCCCTTCTCCTCCATTTCCATCTCCACGTGTCTTCTCATCCTTTACTTCTTTTTCACTTGATTATTTTCTTTTGTCACCTCATCTTTTCCTCGTCTTTCCTTTTCTTTTCCTGTCCTAAACTCCTATCCACCCTCACCTTCTCTTTGTTTCATTTAATCTTTAGTTTCCTACTGTTTCCTCTCCTCTCCTCTCCGACTGGTGCCCATGCACTGGGCCCACCTATGTGTGAGCTGATTCTACATCAGCCAATTGTGGATGAATTTAAAAACAAATCATCCGGCGGCCTCCTGCACACAAAGCCCTGACATGGATGTTCAGAATGTGCGCTTAAGTCATATACAGTGAAGCTACGCTAACAGGCGCTCAATCACCTGACTCACCCTCAAACAAAGACAGAGGAGCTCATGACATATCTGAGACACATCTATCTCTGAGGAACAGGAGCACCTCTTCATCTTCATCACGCAGAGTGTGCAGGAAATACAAAAAAGAAACATGAATCCAAAGGACGGTACCAGAGATTGTGTGTTAGCTTTTCTAGAACAGCTCGTGACTTTCCGGCCTGGGAAAATGCTTGTGCAGGAAGTCTTTTTGATGGGCTCCCAGGCGGCAAAATAGATTTCAAGAGATCAGCTAAAGCTGGCAGGCAAGACAAATGAGTGACGGACACCAAAGGAAGTCAGCAGTAGTCGTCAGTACCGATAAGTCCAATGTGACAAAAACACATTTCAATGACCGCAGCTAGTATAGCATCCATCATCAGATATCAGGTTATCCAACTGGGAGGGTGCATTGGATGAGGATTGAGGAGAATGAGGCCGATCATGTGAAACAACTGCGTATTAGTCGTTAGCCTGAACTAGCTGGCTAGCAGATGAAATACTACCAAACCTAAAGCAGCCATTGCAGCAACAGGAACACAATGCATATGCTAGATGCTAGACTATTCAGAACATCTGGCGGTGGTACTGATCATTAGAGACTTTAATCATCACACCACTGGATCATATACACTCTATCCCGTCATGAACAAATGATCTTGAACCAGTTGCGTTGTCAGGATGAGGTATCTGTTAACCTAAAAATCAGGTTGTGCGTCCTCTACCTGTCTCCGGGGTGGCACAGTCTCACGGCGAGGAACCTATGTTGTGTTTTTTGGAGAGCACTTGATCAGATATGAGTCGGTTTTGTGGAGAGGAGGGAAGGCTTTTTGCCCAGTCAAGCGTGGACACATTGAGATAAGAGAAAAAGAGGCAGGGAATGAGTTGCTCTAAAGGGAGGTTGTCTTGATTCGGTCCTCACTCTCTTGCCCCCATACAAGCAATCTGCTCATTTACTGCAGTCCCTGCAGCAGCACACACACAGAGAGAGAATGAAAACCCCTGACTACCTCCTGGAAAATGTATGAAAGGGAGATGCGATCCAGCCAGTAGCCCATATCCATTCTGTCTTGTAATGGAAATGTGACATGGGGGGTTGAGCACGTACGAACCTATTGACTGTCTGGGTGAGTGTGTGTGTGTGTGTGTGTGTGTGTGTGTGTGTGTGTGTGTGTGTGTGTGTGTGTGTGTGTGTGTAGAGACAGAGAGAGAAAGATCGGGTGGGTGGACAACAAAAAGGAAAAGGGAAAGAAAAATTCAAAAAGAGAGAAAAACATCAGGGATGAGATAAACGTATGTTCTCGTCCTCGGGCGGGGGTGGGGGTGGGGGGGTCGAGCCAAGTAAACAAATAGAGAGGGAGGTCCAGCGCTGCCCACAAGACTTCTAACAGCAGCTGCACTGAGATATCGATCGCCCGGTCGCCCCGGGACATGTGACCAAAGAACAGCCATTATTGTCCCGGCTAATCCATCCACACATGTGTGTCATGCAGGGGGCAAAGAAACCCTAGTGGCAGGTATATCTGGTTTCTCTCAATGAATTTAATATATATACAGTATATATTGTCTTTTATATTCCCATGATGCTCCACTGTTTATGGTTCAACCTACAGTACATCCCTGTAAATAAATAACAGCATGCTCTTAAATGTGCTGTAATCCCATATGATTTCTTTCACATTGCTCTGCAGTGTAAATGTGTATTACTGTATTACAAGGACACTGCAGAATAGCGTTCAGATTTTTACCAAAAGGACATTCTGGAATAAAAATAATCAGAGAAGCAAACTAATGAACACCAATCAGGCTTTTCAGGTGGTTGTCTTCACCGGGTTTGGTCCACATGTGTGTTTAGTGGTCACAAAATGCTGGTGCTGCTTCAGTCTGTCTCTCACCTCGGTCAGTGTCGTACAAGAAGACAAACTTTTTCCAGTCGTAGTGGTCGAGAAGCGACAGGAGAGCCCCCCGGATGGAAGGTCGCAGCTGCAGGGTGAACTGGCTCTCGCCCTCTGTGGGGAAGCTGGGCGTGATAAGGGAGATGTGGAGGGCGCTGCAGAAGGACGTCAACGTGTGGACCGAGCGTTTGTCGTACAGGCCGAAGATGGCGAAGACACCGCGGGAGTACTGGGAACAAACTGGAAAAGAAAACAACGGGAAACCATGATTAATCCAGACAGAGGTAGAGGAGAAGAAGGAGAAAGGACGGAAAGTGATTTATGTTCATTTGGATGTGAGGAGTTAAATGAAGCATTAAAGTAGGGTGGGAGGAACATACAGTACGTCCAATCAAGATGTCCTTTTATTTCTTTATAATCATTTAAAATTCTTTCTCTGCCTAATCCCAAGATTTTAGTTTTAATCTTTTGGGTTTTCATTTAAATCTTTCACCTCAATTTATCATAACCTTCCCCTCCTGATGAACACAAATCATTCCCTGTCCTTGGGTGACTTTAGACTTTATCAGCCCTCACAGGTCTAACATCTAACATTACGTTGGAGGCTTGTTTTGTAGATGTACTGGTGCCTAATATCTCACACACACATCACCTTTTCACCACACACTTCATCTGCACACAAAACAAAGCTTGTAAAAGGTCACGGAGTTGACAACTCTCACCATGAAGGTCATGTTTTTGACCTCCTTTCTGTCTCTGTCTATAACGTTGCGTGATGGATCTTTCTTCACCGGGGCTACGAGTTTGATTTCAGATACAGCTTGATCAAATTTAAGGGGTGTGTTGTGCTTCAGCGGAGGAACGCCCTCGACCAAACGCCATCGCCGGTACTAATCATCCTGTCTCTGAAGAGCGTTTTAATGCTGCGCGAAGTCACTGAACACTGGTGAGACACAATAAACCTCTTTGGTCATTCTCCAAAACTTTGTCATTGACGTATTATTTCATGTATGGTTCAAAGGCCAAACAGTAGATGGTAGAGATATGGCTGCACAGATCAGCCACCAACCAGAAGACAAACTCTTGTCTTACTGTAAATGATAGCGTTACAAAGAAAGAAAACATGGGTTGAGTTATTCCATTTTTCCAAACTTTGGATCCTAGTGAATCAGTTTATGCTCAAACAACCCATTTCTTCCATGAAAATTTCCATCTATGGGACACAAATCTTGGTGTGACGCCTGTAAACTAATGGCGACACACACTAAGTGATTTTCCAGTTCTCTCAGGATGAAGAGAAAAAGATGTGGGTGCCTAACATGAGCATTAATAGACATCACACTCCAGAAACACCTGAACAGACGATGAAGACAAAAGGCGGCTCAGTGTTTTGAATGACAGCTGATGGCTGGGAACCGCGGTGTAGAAATCACCTCGGCGATAAATCCTCGGCAGCGTGACTGGAGACGAAACAACAAACCATTATCCCCCCTGATTACCACTTTAAATCCTTTCTGGAGAAGCGCTGAATGCGGCAAACAGAGATCAAAAACCAAATGGATTCGCATCCGCTGACGCTTTCTTCTCCAAAGCCGCGCTGTTTCCTCATTTAAACAGCAACGGCAGTACAAACATCTCCGAGCGCCGCGTCCAATCGCTCCCCTCGTTGTTGTGTAGATATGTTCTAGAGGACATATACCCATTAATGAAACACGCTGCATTCACGCTGCACCCGCTTCACGCCATCGACACAGCGCACACTCAACCCGCATTTACTGCTTTTTATTGGTTGGACTTTTGAATTAAAATGGAAACGTTGCATTTTCAGAGTCGACTCGAGCTGCTCAGCGCTCACATCCACGGTGTGTGCTGCTCAGGGAGGCCTCCTCATTATGGAAAGGTTTGGCTGTCGACAACCGCCGTACTGTAATTGCCCAGTTTTTACACACAACAAGTGAAAGAGAAGATAATGAGCATCCTCTGCCAGTTTCCGGGTACGAGGAGAATCAGAGCGAGTGGCAAACTGAAGGAGGAACTCGAGATGTTCCTCTTGTTAGAGGAAAATATCGGGTGGGGAAGCAAACAAGAGGGCTGCTGTATCGACAAACCCATTGTTTCCATGCAGAGTGCACATTTTACTGTACAGACAGAGAAACAGAATGTTCTGATCCGCCTGCAGCCCCCCCCGAAACAAACCAGACGACAGGAAGAGAGAAGGAGAAGCCACACTTCTGGTTTTACACACAATTAAGTTCTATAGAGGTGCCAGAAACTATCAGGGAAAACAGTCGAGCCTGCACTGCTGTTGGTTTTATCGTAATATGACAGCTAACATTTGCTCTTCCCCTCATCGTGACTTATTTAAAGCGTTGGTGGAGGAGATGTTACAGCAAATATTTTAAATTAAGGACTTTTACATTATCTATATTTAAGGGGAATTGCCCTCATGTGCTCAAACATGATGATTTCACAAGTGTTTTGGAAGCGAGTTTAGTCCAACATGGAGCTTAAACAGGTGTCATGCAGATCCGTGAAGCCTCTTAGGCCTTCATATGTCTTATTTAAGAGCCCAGAGCCCACAAGGCCTGCTAAGTGTGTGTATATGTGTGTGTGTGTGTGTGTGTGTGTGTGTGTGTGGTGAAGGCTCACAGGATTTGTGGTAGAGAGAGTATTCACTCAACCAAGAAAGGAGTCCAGAGGTGGAAAATCCACACATCCCACTGATGTTACCCAAAGGGACGGGATGACATGCAAGCACACGCACATGCACAAACACACACACACGCACGCACGCGCGCGCGCGCACACACACACACACACACACACACACTCTCTTATTAACACATTTCTGTTATGCAGAAATATCCGTTTGAATATAAAGATGCGAGGAGGAAACCTTCCAGCTGAGACTGAAACCTCAAACTTTGTCTCCCCCTGCTGTGTTTCGCTCCACCAGGCTTTAACTCATCAGCTCATTTTCAGCTGAATCTTTAAGTACATCAAACACTCCTGTAAAAGGAACCACTACAACCAATAAAAACAAATTATAGCCGCTACTCAAATGGTTTTCATGATGCAGCTTCTGAAACAGGAGTATCCTGTTTAGGTTTCATTCTGGATTCAGTCCAGAAGAGGTGACACCTTCAAGGTCATGTTTCCATCCAGGAGCTGCCAGTGAGGAGATTCATCAGCATGGACAGGACACCAACTGATGCAGAATATTATCGGCGCGTGGAACTTATCTCTATATATTTACAATTATTTTAACAAGAGTGTTTAAATACTGATTTTATGTAGTGTTTTTCTGGCAGTTGGTTCACTCTAGATGAGAGTAAATACATATTTTTCTTCGGCGGCGCTTTTCTTCATGGTTTGGTAACTTCCACACACTTCCTGGTTAGACGTCCTCTTCCTCTAAGCATGTGTGTCTGTATTAACCAATCACAAGCCAGAATGACATTGACTGAGGCAAATGTGTGTAACCGCTGTTCACAATGCAGCTGTAACTATTTGATAATATAAATATGTAAAGAAAAATTGTGAACATCCATTTCAAAATATTATATCACATCAATGTCAATAGATTTATTAGTAGATGGTAAACATTTCAAGGATTTACGTGATTGTTTCAGTCAATTTCTGAATTCTTCGTCAGAACTACCTGTTTTTCTTTAATTCATCCCTCCTCCTACAGCTTCCTGTCATTTGTGTGAAGCCCGTTTTCAAACTGGCATCATTTTTAGTTTGATAGTTATTCAAGAAAAACAACATTTCGGCAAACAAGTTTTTATGCACCTGACAAAATTCAATTTCAGAAAACTGTAGAATCGACTTTTACTCATCGAGTGACGTGACAAGTGTTTTTTTTTAAGACAGAAAACTTCACAGAAAACCCAGATCAGAATTGCTTCTGTGCAAAGTGGCAGCAGAGGCCAATCGCAGCAATCCATCAGAGTCAAATCGTATCAAGCAGACGCTGCTCTGTGTGACCTGGTGGTGATGTGACAGCAGTAGTACTGACAGCGAGTGGGCGGCGGCCTCCTGGACTGGTCCATTTAGTCCCACACCAGCAGTGACCCTGAAACAGCATCCGCCGGCCTCACACTCCACTGCACAAACAGGTCAGAGCGCGCACACACACCCGACGCGGCTCGCTGATCAATGGGCCAGACATTCTGCGTGTGACACACTAAACAGCAATGCTGTCATTTTACATCACCGCCGCCTGAAAACAACCAATCAGCTCCTCCGTGGAGCCTCCTGGGAGTCCATCCGGTTGAAGTCCATCAGCCCGAATCATCTAAAACTCCACAAACTCCCCAAATTAAATTGAGGTATGCTACGCTAAGCTATGTTATGCTAATGTGAGTGTTCCCAGTCTGGGCCTACTGATGAGGAAGACTTCTGCTTCGTCATCGGTGCTGAATCAGTGGACGGTCGGATGCGGTCTGGTGCCGTTGACACACTTTCCCCGCCGTCCCTCAGGTGCCAGGCCCCACCGATGACACGGGGGCAGTTTGATGATGACTGCCCCCGACCTCTGTCTCATCCATATATTGATCTCAGCTACACAGAACAAACCTCCATTATTTACCACTTGTTTTAGAGCAAAAAACTAGACAGGCTTCCTGATGGGGGAGTGATGCATTCAGTTGCATAAACCTGCTGGACGTTCAGCAGCTGCTCATATGAAACTTGTATCCATTAAAATGTTTTTATCTGTAGTAAGAATGCTAATTAATCCCTAAAGTGCAACAGAAAACCTCAAAATGATATTTTTAATTTTCATACTGGATTCAGTGAACAAAGGCGTCACAGTTTTATTTTTTAAATAGTTGATGGAAGGTTCAAAGACAAACAAGCATTCGTCTGTCTCTCTGGACTCACCATACACAACCCTCTAGTTCCTGCCAAAGGTGAAGAACGGGGGTATTCAACTAAAACTAAGACCCTACCTCACTTTAATTCATTCAATTTATTTTGTGCAGCCTGCTTAAGTCAACAACTGGCTTATGTAACAGCTGTAACAGTTCTTTTTTCTGCCTTTTAACCTTATTTTTTGCTAGTATTTTCACATATTTTTTGTTTTTCATCTCACTGATTAGATTATTCTAGACAAGTAGATTAATGTATTATTATATTATTATCATTGGACACCAGCATGCCATGAATTATTGCATTTTACAGCAACAGTGCAACTTTTATCATTTCATGATCCACTGAGCCATAAGGCTAAAATTCAAGTTGGTCACAGTTCTGTGAGTAGGAAACTTTTCAAGTGAGATCTGGTGAGTGATATTATAGTAAAAATCCATTCGTGATGGTATTTTCCTTTGTAACGGAAAGACGTTTTCATCGACTCATGGAGACAGAAGCTTCTCAGCTAAACATCTTTTACGGGGGGGGAAAAAGAAACGGAATAAAGCCAAATTGTGTCTGTAATGGTTTGAACGAGGTTAAAAATCAATGCAGATGCCTGTCTTAGCATCCCAAATGAAAAGAAGCTACCGCTATTTCAGCGGTCGTATGCCCGCGCTCGCACTGGGCCGACAGCCATTTTGAATAGAATCACGGTGGCGAGCGATCGCTCTATTCTCAATCCAAAAACGTCGACCAGCACGATGACTGTCAGGCCCGATGCGGCTGCTTCACCCCACGGCGCCTTTTCTTAAAGATTAATTACTTGGTTGAACTGGTTCCCACTGTGTCAGCTGAACAACAGGCGCGCCAAAGCAGAGCATCATCATCGTCATCGTCGTCGTCGTCATCATCAAACAGTAAAAGCCTCCACTTTAAACTGGCCGTGTTCCAGAGTGAACACTCAAAGACTGGCTGACTTCACCCGCTAAACTGGTTTATGACCAATTACTTACAGAAACTAATTACATTGCCATCATCCTCAACGCTGTTTAGCTAACGCTAATTAGCAAATTATATCTGATAGCAGATTAGCCGTTCACGGGAGCTGAAAATGTAAATCCTATACAGTTCAAATAAATTTATGAGAAGCACCTTAAGAAGCAGGAGAGATTTGAAGCTGTAAATTTTAAAAAATCCGTTCACGCCGCACATCGTTTTACGTTCCACGTTTGTGAATTAAGACGACAGCGACGGTAAACATTATCTGTTCAGCAGCAGTCTGTGTTTTCATTACACCAATTATGCATCTGTGCACATCCCTTCTATGACTAACGGTATCATCAATCCCTGCAGCCTATGGCTGATCGTCCGTTTGAAATGGCATCCAGAAAGCAGGAAAAAAAAACAAAAACAGCATAAGGCAGAAAAATCCAATAAGTTTCTCATTTTGATCAGCGAAAATGATTTGTCTTAATTTGCCTCTGTATCAAATCACACACAATAGCAAAAAAAATATCATCAAATATATTTTGAAATGTTCAGAAATCCCGTTAAAAAGAACTGGATCAGAACAACAAAATAGACTCGATATTATTTCTCGGTCAATTACGTGACTTTCTCTCCAGATATGCTGTTTGCAATGAACAAACAAACAAGCAAACATCACCTCCGCTGCACAGACAGAAACTGGAACAGCTTTTATTAAGTGGCTCGAGGCTAAATCAGCTCCCTGTTACATTTACAGGAGCGCAGGAACAGATAAAATGGTATGAAACCTTTATGAAAGTACAAACAACACATTGTGTTTGTCTCTAACCTCTGCTGCTGATCGGTTTTTCCTTCGTCAAATATTATCATTAAAAAAAAAAAAGCCTGAACTGTGGCAAACATCACATGGAAGAGTGAAATATTCATACCTTTGCTTCAGGATTTCAAAACTATAATAACAAAAGAAGGTTTACTAAAAGACAAAATTATTTGGAGACATTTGTGCCGCATTTTCTTTAATTTCATGACTTTTATTTCCTGCAACGCTCTTATTGTGGCGGTCACGAATATCAGTGATGGTGATCTGCTGATGAGGAAGGTGGGAAGACGTCAGTAAATCAGACATGAAATGATGAAGAATGACAAAAGGAGATGCTGTTGACAACACGTGTGTATGTGACTTTTCCTTTGGCATCACACACTGCAGAATGCCACCGATACACACACATGGACACACACACACACACACACACACACACACAAACACTGAGCAGCGTCCTGTTCTGCTTGACATTGTCTCCCACGATGCCCTGGGTTAAAGAGAGACGCCATGGAGGAAAGATGGAGCTCCTCCCCTCCAACCCTGACCTGACTTGTGTTTCTATACAAACACACAATGAGATACAGCAACACAACTACGACACAAGCTTTAAACACTTTGTCTGTATATAATATGACACCAAAGCGACTTTATTTGGTAGAATCAGGGAGGATAAATCTCCCATGTTCCTATAAACTACAGACCTGCAGCGTTCACATCTGAATCTATTCAGAAAGCCTTCATTTCAAACCTGCAGTGAATAAATCATACAAACCGCATCGAATCCATCATATCAGAGCCTGGCAGCGTGAGATATTGGCAAAATGTTCAGAAACTTAAAGTAGAGCTGCACAGTTCCACTAAGTGTTTTCTGCAGTCGGTGGACTCCCGCTGCCGTTGCTCTTGTGGGGAAAAAAGATGATGACAGATGGGAAAAATAACGCCGTGATCGGGTTCCAGCGCCGGCGCTGCGTCAAGCTCACGGCCCGCTTGGATATGATGGAAAGAAGGGAGTAAAACACACATTACATTTCTAAGCCTGCAGAAACATACAGAACAACGATAAATAGAACGGCTAATAATGCTCCTCAGATGGGCCGTCCTGAGGCGGAAAACACTCCAAAACGTCTTAAGTGCAGCCAGGAGGCGATGGAAAAACTAAATCCTTTTCCACGTAGCATCCATAAAACAGGAGCTAAAGAGACGGAGTTAATGGCTGATAAGACTCAATGAGCTTCCTTCAAAGATTTTTTTCTCCAATGGAGGAAAATAGAGGTAAAACAATAAAATAAGTGAAAAAAAATTTTTCAAACCCCTTAAGAAAAAAGATAATTTGAGGATTGAGCTTCTTTCAGGAGACAGTCGGCACCAGATTCACAGATTTTTTTCATGTGAAGCTAATAATCTACAAAACCAGCCTTGTTTTGTATTAGAATGTATTTTTAAATTTCCCTCATGTTTTAAAATTCGCTTGAATGTTTTTCATTTGCTTGCTCCGCGAGGACAGGTGGAAATTAGCCTGTACTAAATCTGGTGCAAAATTTATTTTCTCTTCTTCAATCCAAACACATTTGTAAGTGTGTGATGATATAAATAAAGTTAATAAACCAAAATCAGAGCCGCTAACATGGATTTAACCTTGATATTAGTTTTAGTAACCTTAAACACGTTTGAACAAGTTGATCATTTTATTAACTATTTAAAACATACTCTATTATTGTAACAGTGGGGTTTTACTTTTGACATTTGTTCCTCGTGTGGTATCCCAATAACGTTAGAATCATTAGACAATAAGTTTGTCTGTTACTTAAGGACATTATTTATTGCTTCATGCAGCAGAATGAAGCTTTTCTTTTTTTGCCAACCTGAGGGAATTTCTGTTATCTTGATTTATACATTTCATTAGTTCACTTGTTCCTTTCTCATAACCTCCGACACCATAGAGCTCAAAGTGTAGAATTAAAAGGAAGAGAAGAAGCTCAGGTCTGATTAATAGCCTGATCATTCTTCTTCTTGATCGTCAGAGAAGGCAGACGCGGCGATGTCGTGGCGTGAAATATGATGCTTTATCAGCTTAAATGGACCCAATCCTCAGGCCATGTTGGGAGGCACATGCTCTCGCACACGTCGAGGACGAGATGCATAAATACCCACATGTGAGCATGTCTGGGACAAAACCAATAAGCTTCCATGTGGCGCCCTGGACGATAACCACCGCTGTTGCTTCATATCTGCACGACCTGATTTACAGCAGCTGCAGGACATTTCTCTGCTCCGCAGGCGACTCTGGCAATATAGTCACGGTCCATCCAATATAGACGTCACCGGAGAAACAACAGGTGCTGCTAAGCCTGCCATATATGGACAAACAGGAAGTTAAATCCATTCATCTGTTAGATTCTACACGAAACCTGAACAAAAATCACAGCTCACATTGGAATTATTGGCCAACATGTGAGAAATTAGCATCAAAGGGAGGAGCAGACATTCAAGACCTGCACAAGTCCAATGTTAGCATAATGCTTGTGCTATAGTGAGTGCAAAGATTATTTTTATAGTATGCTAATGCATTTAGGACAAAAAATGCCTGCAGAAACTTGTAGCTTAGAATAACGTTCCAAACATAGGAATCTCCTAAGTTAATTTGCTTTGCAGTGCCAGAGGATGGGGCTCCGTTAGCATGTTAGCTAACGGTTTATGACTCACCGTATGGTCAGAAAGCACAGCTTGGGCCTTGAGGCAGAGCTGCAACACGAGGCCTCCACCTGCTCAGCTCAGTCAGGTGGCTGCATGGGTCTGCTGTCTGCCCCGGGGCCCAGCTCGGAGCTGCACCACGGGGCCATGACCGGCTCCGCACACAGGAACATCAATGCTAATAGGATCTGTTTTAAGTCATACAGCTGCACACGTGAGCAGACACACACGCCAAGACGTCATGGGACAGGGAGTTCAGGCAGAGAAAGAACTCTGGTTGAAGAAACACCCTGCTTCACTGATTTTTGAGACGGCGTATCCATCCATGCACACACACACACGCACACACAAACACACACACACACACACACACACACACACACACACACACACACACACACACACACACACACACACACACACACACACACACACACACACACACACACACGAATCATCTACACACAAATAAGACATGGAAGGTTCTTGGTCTGAAAACAACAGTTCTGTTTCGGCTGATACTGACAAACACAGCATCACAAATGCATGGAAGACAAAGTAGGTACACACACATACACATGATGTATATTTCATATATACACAATAACAAATACAGTTTAAAAAGATAAATGCACACAAAATGCAATTTTCACTTAAAACTGCAGTGTTAAAATGTTAAAATTTTTCCTCCAACTATATGTACCTGTACACTAGGTTTCCTAAAACTGCTTGAAAAGTAATAGAATAAGCAGTGAAAGGATAAGAAAGCAGATGAATATAACTGCAAGCAGTGTGTGTGCGTGTCTGTGTGTGTGTGTGTGTGTGTGCATTTGGGCTGATGGGAGGTAAATCAAAGCCATGAGTCAGGAAAAGAAGGGATGGGTGGGGGTGCAGAGGTTCAGGGAGGACAGGACACGCAGGACACACAGTGATAATCCAGCAGCAATGACACGCCAAAGAGACTTTTTCCTTCCCTCTGCAGCTTCTCCTCCCGACAGAATTCAGTCCCCGTCTTGTTTCCATTGCGTCACATTTTAAACTTCCATTCTCGATGCCATTAGTCACGTTACCCCACCCTGGCGGCTCTATTTATAAAAGACATGACGAAGGCTTCAGAGCCCCCGTCATCCGTTTATAGAATTGTAAAAATATTTTATACCATTTTCTTACCCCATTCAGGTATATTTTTTCAGTTACTACACATTTATGGTCAAGACCTTGACTAACGCCGGGCTCCTCAATAAACGTCTGTGTTGTTCATCTTTGAGAGGCAGACATGACTCATTTGTCTTTCTGCATGGCTTGAATAGATTGTCATGGTCTCCAGAGGATGACTCAAGAACGTAACCATTCCTTGATGGTTGACGTCACCATTTGGTGAAAGTTTCTGATTTTTTTCTCTCTTTTGCTTAGAGTTCATTTATTTTTTTTGTTCAACTCTAAATTGAACACCCCCCCTGCAAACATTGTGTGTCTGCAGTTTCTTCATTTTCTGGTTACGTGGAGATCTTTTTTTCCACACTGATTTTGAAGCAGTGAGGGGAGAGATCTGATCATTTAATAAACATATAACTGAATATTAAGTGTGAAAGATTGACTTTAATAAATGAAGGCGATAGCACTGACATTAACAGGCCTAAATTCAGCCTGTTGAATTTGGTGGTATCTGCAGTCTAGTGAAGGTTTTCTGCAGAATAGCTGCACTAACCTTTCCAAGTAGCATGAATAACATTACTAAGAGTAGAAATTTTCTTTATGGATCCAAAACAATGTCACACAACAATGCGTTTCATCTTTATTCCTGGGAATGTCGTCCAGACCCACCGCTGTTTCCACACGGCTGACATGTTCTGTCCTGCCGCTACCTTGCACTAACCGCTGTAGAGATATTTGTCCTATTTTTAGAAAGTGCTGAAAGCAGCTCAGACAAGCAGAAAATATCAAAAAGCACACAATATATTTGCAGAGTTACCCAGCAAAGGCCGGGAAAGGGAGGGCAAAAGGGGGGCAGGCGATTATTCGGAACTTAAAGAGCTTCAGCAGCTCTGCTGACTTTTATCCAAATAAGAGGAAGATGCTGTAAATGCAAACAGGGATGACAGTTGGATGCATACTTGAGTCAAGTAATCCCATCTACATAGAGGGAGTAAAAGAAATAATGAGATATGTGGTAATATTAACAAGAAAAACCACTTTGACCACCCCGAGAGAAATTTATTCAAAAGAGTGAATGTGAACAAAATGCCATTAATTCAGTAATGAGATGCTTTCACCCCTGGGTGCTGAACACAGAAGGTCATGGGGTGGATGACAAAGATGTCGACCAACAATGACCTTCAGGCGTTGCTGCTCACACACAAACATAGTAATGAATGCATGTTATAAGTGCAATATCCACAGAAAAGTCACAGAGTGGCTAGAGAGGCTGTTGGGGAGGCAGAGGGTCAGACGCTAATCAGAATGTCGGGGGTTTAATCCCGACTCCAGCTGCTTGTTGAGGTCGTCACCCACAAGATGCTGAAGTCCGTCTGATGGGAAGCTCAAAATGATAAGCTAAACTAATATCATCCTAGCTTTGCATGCTAAACTTTGCTAATTAGCTTTAAAGGTTGTCTCTAATAAGGGTGAAAAATGGCAGAAAAATAATGTTAAAATTTTAATTTCTGACAGGATAACGATATCAAATTAACAGTCAGCAAACTAACAATTCATCCAGAGCTGGATGTGATTTCTGGAACCAAATTTATCTGAAATCAAGGTGGATGGGCAACAAGCAGACACCCTTAGAGTTGTTGTGCTACAGACTCTAAAAATGTTAAGAGTTTTAATACAGATACAGCATGAAAAATATGACGATTATTGTATTGGATCCAATAAAAATACAGTAACCACAATATTATGAAGTTAAGAAAAAGCAGGGGAGGAGACCGGGAAGACAAAAGACAGGAGAGATTGGACCAGAACCAGAGTGGATAAGAAGTGGAGACAGGAAGAGGAGAGGAAGTAGTGATTGAATGATGGCGCTCAGAAAGCATGCCTCCGTTTAAACGCAGCCGCGGCTTGTAGCCAGATGGGAGGGTTAATGAGAAGAGAGCCATGGCTGAACACGATGCCACGGCGTTGGGTTGCACCCACAGGGAGCCCTGAAAGATCCTACAGGGAGTGTGTAGGGTGTGTGTGTGTGTGTGTGTGTGTGTGTGTGTGTGTGTGTGTGGATTGAACGATGTATGCGATGAAAGATTGATGCTAAAAACTACAATGCTGGCAAACACCATCTGGGTGCTTAGAGGAGCAGAGACAACCAATCTTTTTCAGACTCATAGACACACTTAGAGACGATCAACTGGTCATAGCGACCACTTTTAGGTTTCCCCAGTTTTCCCAGTCCCTTTGGACGCTCCAACTGTCAATCTCCAAACGCTCACGCATTTCACTTATGTAGTTGTTCATTTGAAATATGCAGTGATTGCAAGATTAGACGACGTGCATTATTTAAAGCGCAAGCGATGAGTAATCCAGACACGCTGCATTCATGCGCCTCATTGCACAGCTTTGACTGTTTTTACAATTGTTGAAACACGAAAGTGTTTCACCTTGACCAAGACAGACATGACCTATTTGAGTTCGCTGCTATTTTAAAATGCTAAAACACAGACAAGACTGAAAATCTGGAGGTCAACAGAGATCCAGAGTTGTCGCTATAGTAACAACACACTGTCCAACATAGTTCATCAATTAAAGTGGCAGATTTCAACACTGCAAACCGGCTAACGTAAGCCTTAGCTGTGATGCTAAACACATCACATGCATTTTTCATTTCATTTGACAAATGGCGACGTGTTCGCTAGCGGCGGCTCCCGCTTGCGCCATAAAACGTGAAGGCAAGTTGTCAATCTATAAATGACAGTTATTAAATCACATGTGCATCGAGAACGACGGGGTGTAAATAATCCTTGAAGGGAAACACGAGCGTTAAGGTTGAGGAAAACTTTCAGTAGAGGCTCCGTGACATTTTGTCAACTCCTCCCAAATGTAATGTGATTCCTGGTGAAATACGGCACACAGTGTTTCTTCCCTGAACGGTTTGTAAGAGCAAATCTCTCTCTGGGAATCTTCTAAATCTTCCTTTTTACATCATTATTTGTGCTTTGGAAGAGAAATCCTGTTTATCTGCTGCAGAGTTTTTGCTGGCAGGACGACTACACTCCTTCCGACTGTGTAGTCTAACAGAATACTTTACTTTGTACCTGTGGAGTTGCCACCTGGTAAGCTGTCACCTCCTATCCTTGTGGGAATATTGAGCTTGGCTTCAAATGAGATACTGTACCTCCAAACGCCATCTGTTCTCCCCTGTGTTTTGTGAACTTTGTCTTTCTCTGTGTCTGCAGCTTTCCGTCCTCCCTCATGACTGGTCGTGTGTCTTTCCAGCAGCCCTTTTCCTTTCCTTTCCTTTCTTTGCTGCATTCGCTCATCTTTGTCATTGGTGGGGAAGCGATAGCGTGGCGGGGGGTAGCGCTCCGTCTCCTCCTCCTTCTGCTACCGTTACACTCCACTAAACCTCAGCGCTGTGGAGCAGTTCAGCCTGTGTGTTTAATTGCTCTACACTTCCAAGATGCCTCCCTGCTGGCTGAGGAAGAAGAAATCATACCTCAGATGATTGGGGTGAGACTCGTAACGCGCCACTCCGGTATTTAATTCAGGATGAGTTTCTCCACTTCACTTTTTGCAAAAATAATCCACTTCCACAAAATTGCATGATGCCCATCTACAGCTTGATGACCCCACATTGACACCCATTAACCAAAGAGTAAGCACTTAATGCCTGTCCAAATATGACTGTAATTATAGAGGATCATGACCCACCGAGTGTCAATGTGGGAGCGCAAAGATTAATCTGCACAGCAAGAGGAGCAAAACGGATAAAAATGTAGAAATAAATGGAGTGTCTGTTAACTACGGATCTCAAAACACAAACACACATCCACTGTGAGAGCTATCACACAGCCAGTCAGTACATGAAGGGCTCAAACACTGTCAATGACTGTTGCTCAGGAACGGGCAACGATCTGAATCGTTCTCAGCGTGGAAGCATTTTGGACTTAGACAGCAAAATATCAAAAATATTTCACGCTAACTGAAAGGAAATCATGTTTCTCTGCAGAAACATCCTGGATGTGTATCGAACCCCCCCCGTGAGGCCACCTGTGTTCCCCATCATATCTGTAAGGCTCCACCCTTCGCCCTCCCAGATGCTCAAGCAGATCTATCTTTATTGGTATGTGCAGAGGAAGACCGCTGGACCTCTTCGTTTCTGTATAAATCTCCATCAGAGGCAGACGGGGGCGACTCTGACCTCATTACTGCGGGTAACAACCGTTATCAGCATCATTTGGGTTCAGGATTTATCTTCCCCTTCCCTCGTGACTCCCATGGTTTTTTTTGCTAGTAGCCAGAAAGTCTGCAGTTTTTTTTCTCCTCATGATGTTCAGATCAGGTTAAATGAAAGCTTATCTTCATGAAAACTATGTTTGACAATAAGGAATGCTCGTTTCATTATAGTTCACATCTAGAAAGCTGGAAAAGAAGTGGATAACTGCCAAATGGATATATCTGCAGCTCTGCATTTGACCTCAGGGTTGCTCTGCTGCATTATTATGTCACCACTTATAACGTGATTTTATCTAAACGTGGAGTTTTCCAATTGAAATAAAAAAGGGTTAAAATGTTCCATTAGCTCTGGTGAGCAACCCATTAATTAGAGCCAAACAAGAGCTCCTTGCACTAACAGCTTTTTTATGACTTGTTCAAAACGTCTGGTTTTTCGTCAGCACATGAATTGTTATGCTATGCAGGTTGACATTAATGGTAATGCCACTAGATGAATGTACAGATTAAGTGATATTTTTTTAAGGATATATTTCTTGTGCTCGACATTAACAGCCATTTGCAAATGGTTCCTCAAATCCAAATCAAGGCTGTGTGTAGTTTGGTGAAAACCTTGTAGGTTTTCTTCATTATAGAAATGCAGCGTGAAAAAACACAGAAGATATGATTATGGATCTTTTTTTTTTCCTTTCGTGTCTTAAAAGTGTGTCTGATGTGCTATCTCATGTCTGGAAATGTTTCCACCAATAAAACGATGGCGGTTCAGGTGAGTTTCAGCCTTTGGAAGCGAGATGCAGCCACAGAAATGCATTTTGGATGAGATTGTTGTCAGGGTGGACATCAATAATTAAAGCATCTGTTCTGCTGGGTTGTTTCGAGGTTTATCCGAGCACCTTTCTGACACAACAAACACTGGGCTTGGGAATGCATCGGGATTTTATGGCAGCAGACTCAAAATGCTGTTGCTGGAGTTTAATCCACTCCCTCTGTTCTCGTGTTTGTCCAAGACGTCACCACAAACAGATGAAGAACATCCAACAATCAGGTTTCACTCTAAGTCCATAATACGGGCCGGATACGGATACATCATCCCAGGACAGCTCATCGTCTTTTCTGAGATACAATGAGTGTGAGGAAGGAATGAGAAATACCGGATGCTGGTCCAGATCTCCGGCTCGGCCTGAAATGTCTCAAAAATCACTGAATGGATTAACACTGAATACTAACCAAATGTAACCAGAAGGTCATTCTGTCGGTCGTCACTGTCCTTTTTAGGTCTGAGATACATGACTCAGCTGCTACTGGATGTGATGTCATGACAACGTGTGTTTTTGACACTCACATGAAAACCTTCCTGACTTCTGACACCTGTTTCTTACATGAAATGAGACTTTTGTGAGGATTTGGTGTAAAAAAGGACTTTGTGAGATCCGGGAGGAGATATGTGTCATGTGGCTTCAAACTCTAACATCTGCACAAAATAATTTTTTTAAGATCAGAACTGGTTGAAGTGAAAGCTGTCATATTGAGTATTCCTAAAGGCACTTTACCATCATGAAGCAGAGATTTGGAGAACATATGGACCTCAACAACCGTCATCTGGGCCTGGAGCCCAGAACATATCTCAGACACTTGTTTCTGATCCTAACTGAGAACGATCCCTGTAGCTGCTGGAGCTAACGGTAGCATCGCCAAACCACTTCATGGTCAACTTACCGACTGATTTAGTCGCCTAATCCATGAGCACACAAAGGGTAAAATCTAATGCTTCAATCCGAAGCCGTGTAAAAGTCAACATTTGAAAGGATTTTTCTATTTCATAAACATTGATGTGTTTTATCATAAACATACAAATAAAAAACTTTAAGTTGATCAATAACCAACATAGATAGATAACCAAGTAATACTGACCCCTGTTAAATACAGGAAGCTTATTGGTCAATTGTATACGTTTCTAAATGGTTTAAATTAATTATTAAACTTGAAAAGGCTGACAGACACACACACACACACACACACACACACACACACACACACACACACACACACACACACACACACACACACACACACACACACACACACACACACACACTCACACTTTCACACAGCACCAAACAGATTTGATCATATGTTTTTATGTTAGCGGTCTTGCATAACACGTGTTTAAGACAGTTTGGAAGTTCTTCAGCAGGAGGGGCATCATCTGCCCCTTCTGCGTCATTACACCCCCCCCCCCGCAGCTCTATAGAGCCAGGAAATAACATTGCGAGGAGGCCTGGATCCATGTAGCGGTAGGCATTATATATGTGTGTGTGTGAGTGTGTGTGTGATCTGTGTGTTTGAGGGACAGAGAGGAAAATGGGTGCAGGAAAACTGACAGTAATGACTTAAAGAGGTGAGAGCAACAACAAAAAATAAAACAACCGAAGAAAACCAACAGATACTACGAGGTGTGATTCTGAATTATGATCATCATTGAATAAAAAATACCGTTATGTAACCCTCCGAGTCATCCAGAGCGAACCACACGATCCATTCACGCTGAAATCTCATCTTCATTTCTAAAGAATGAAACAAATTTCTGCAGCGAAAACGATGTGATGAGACGAAGCTGCGTGAAAAATCGTACCTGCTATGTTTAAGTGTATTATGTTAACGAAAGACCGACACGAGTTGGTTGATGGACTCCATGAATCCACTTGTCTTAACTCATCTTTTGAACATGACAAGTTGCTGCGTTGCCTACTGATGAGCAGGGGTGCAGCAGGGACCTTGTCCTCCTACATGGAACTCCTCCTCCTGACTCTTGTAAGCTTTGGAGGCTGAGATCACTCGCCTCTGTTCTTAAACGCTCCTCTCTCCCTCTGCTTCCATCTGCAGCCGTTTTTTCGCTGATAAAATGAAATCAAAGTCAAACATTTTCGCTTCTCCCTCTCCCTCCTCTCCTCCTCCATCTCTGGCTTTGTTTCTCCTACATAATTGGTCCCAGTCACACAGCAGAGAGGGAGGAGGGAGATTTTTTTTTTTCTCCCCTCTCGGATCCATTAATGTGCATCATCATGCAGTCTGTTCCCGCAGGATCGGGCGAGTCAGCAGATTTACTCGAAGAGGAAAGAAGGGGGTTTGAGATCCCTCATCAGAGGTCACAGATAATTCATTATAAATTTGTTATAAAGGTGACATGTTGGTCTGTCTCTGAGACGGGAGAAGGACATGATATCCTGGACGCTTTCAAGGTGGCTAGGAGTGGTTAGCAGCTAATTCAGAGTAGAAAATTAACCCCACATGTCTACAGAACAAACGTGGGAGATTCTGACCCTTGGAGGAGAAAGAAGACGATACTTATCCTTTTAAAAAGAGATCAAAAAGGACGAATGAGGAGAAAAATTGCTTCGAACCGTGAGTGAAAAATGCTGAAAGTATTTCTAATAAGCAATCATGTGAAAAAGTGAAACTAATGTTACCTCTTCTGACAGGCGGTTTCTAAAAATCATTGCGCACGTCGGTTAGAAATGAAAATCTGACCTTGTCTCCTCCAAAAGGTGTTTTTGCACCTCTTCTGTTTGATTTGGAGGAAAGGTGCAGGAGGTGTGACATCCTAAAACGGAGGGGAGGTCAACGGAGTGGAGGCAGGAAGAACGAGACCGGCAATACAGTAAAAAGCTGGTAAAACCAGCCATTAAAAAAGTCGAATCGCTGAAAACAAGCCGCCGTTCACGTGGTGTTATTGTGAGTCTAAACCAGCGTAAACCTATTCTACACCAACAACACTCAGCAGTCAGTAAACAGCCTTTAAAGGATGAACCAGCATCCTTTGATTTACTGCTGAGTCGGATAATAGTCACCGGCGAGGAAGAGCACTCTCCATCCACAGACGGCGACGTTTCTGTGTCGTCGGTCGACTTTAAAAATCTGTTCCTAAAGAGCTGTTGGTACATGGAAGTAATTAAGTGAGTAAAGTTAATTACGTTCAGCGCTTTCGACAGAACAAGGTCGAGTCATGAATAGACTGAGCGCTAAAGCTTCAGCTAGCAGGAGCGTTTTTAGTTGGAAGAGAAAAGACAGTGACGAGTTCACCGGCCTCTAGATATTAGAACATCAGTTTAGTGACGTTTCATTTTGTGTAAGTAACCAGATTTTTATTTTATGCCTGTCAGAAAAGACATGTTAGATTTTGATATTTCCACTAAAATAACGTTTTTTTTACTGTGACAATCGTTGGTCGCCGTTGCCAACGCGCTCATTTGAGTGATGAAGTTTTTAAACCACCTTCCACAAGGGCAAAAATAATCCTTCCAGTCATCCTCTGTCCACCGACCAGCGAGCGTATCCGTGGCAATTAACGTGCCGTAATTCACCAATCACGTCGCAATCAGGGAGTCTTCTTCGGCGGCCGGCTGAAGCCAAAACACCGTCCAGCACACACACACACACACACACACACACGGATAGACACACACATGGAGGGTGGCCAGCTTGCAGATAACTGATAGCTAATGATTGTTCTAATAATAGGCTCATCAGTAGATGGAGTGCTGGGGTGAAAGGTCATCACGTTTGTGGGTGGGGAGGGTGTGGGCGGGGTTTTGCGTGCTGTTCTTCACTGGGATCATGTGTTCTGTCGCGTTCATGGACAACCATAACAAGACAGGTCAAACTGAAAAGAAGCCTTTGGTTTTCCTTCATGGAGAAGAGGTCAAAGGTCCGCAGGTTGTCACAGCTCTAGGTCAGGGAAGGTTGGGTCAGGATCTCGTCCATCCTGAGGCCACCCTTTGGGAGTTTGACCGTTTGACCTCTGAATAATCAAGACGGGGGCTGATAAGCCTCAAACACCTGAAGTCACACCAGAATGAGCTTCAAACCAGAACAGCTGATTATTAGGAAGCATCTATTCCTGAGAGGGAGGGGGTGGGGGTGTGGGGGGCAGGGGTGACGATGGAGGGGGGGTCCATCTACATGGCTCTGTCTGGTTCATTTCTCTACCAGAACATCTTAATTTAAGTTAGGAAAGTCATTTAGGGCTTGTGGTACCGGATGACCTCATTAGCGTCGCACTGCGCTGAGTCATCATTTCACTATAGATTTCCATAACGTATTAAATCTCTTTTAATGAAGCGCTGCACACAGTTCATGTCGGAAAAAAAGGAGAATAATGATGTCTTCACCTCCATCTGAGTGAAGAAGCTCGCAGTACGGATGCTGCTGATGTATTCTATACGGAACAAGTAGAACGCCTTGTGTGGGAAAAAATATATGCAGTGAAAAATGTAAGAAAATTATTTTTTTTTCGAGTTTAGATGAATTCAGTGGAGTCACAAAAAAAACTGAAGGCCTTTTTTACACTTTTTTTTTGCAAAAATGAAACCTTTGAGCAGTTTGTAAACTGTGGATGAACTGTGGAGTCCTGGTTGCTACGGCAACAGTTGTTTACCAGGTACATATGGTCAACTTAAAGTCTGATCAGTATTATCTTAGTGATGACTTCTTTGTTGACAGATTTCTTGCTGGGCAGACTGGTCTCCGGTCAGAACAAATCACGTTAAACTACAGGGGCCCGGATTTTATTTCTGACTTTCTTAATCCCTCTCAGATTGAAAGAATACATTTTTTTCCCTCTCTTTGAATTCATGTATTCGTCTTGATTTCACCCTCCTTCTAATCCTTTTACCGAGATGATTCTTCTTCCAAACGTCCTTCAAACCAGATCCAAGCGCTGAGGAATCTCTTGCAGCTCGGAGGGACGGCGGCGTCGCGTTTCCTTCCTTTAGCTTCCGGAATGCTAGGGTGACTCATGCGTCCACTGGTGTGTGTGTGCGTGAGCTGTAGCAGCGTCCTCCAGTGTGTGTGAGAACAACTCCCCTGGCCAGAGTGTGTTCCTGTTAAAACCCATCTGTGAATTCACAACGACTCAATGACTATGATCCGAGAGCAGACCTGCTGCTACTTCCCTCCCACTCCCCTCTCCGTCTCCCTCAGCCTCTTCAAATATTCCCAGCATCTCCGTGTCGCCGAAGCAATTCGCTTCAATCCGTTCGGCTTTGATTAGCGTTAATGTTGCATGAACAATGTTGATATTAGCAGCCGACGGATGCGGGTGGTTGAAGGTCGACGGCAGCTGCGTGAAGTTTTGTGTGTCAACTGTGGCTTTGAAATGTTTATAGGTTAATTCAGGAGAGTGTTGAGGAAATATTCCCTAACACGTACTTAAAACTCATACATGTGTAACATCACGTGGAACCCAAGACCAAATGGATTACAAACAGATGTAAATCAAGCATTATACCGATTTAATCTTTTACAGTAGTACCTTGAGATACAAGCTGCTCAACATACGAGTAGTTGTTTGAGATACGAGTCGTCACTCGGCCCATATTTTTGTTGGACATGCGAGTAAAAATCCGAAATTCAAAAAATGTGGATGGATACAACATCAAATGAGACCAGATCTCATTCTCGTAGTGAAGTAAAGACGTAGCTCGTTGTTTTTGCGTTTCTTTTTATACTTTATCATTGTTTACGTCACTTATATATAATTAATTATACACAGGTGGAATCTGTCTGTCAGTTGATAAAAATATATGATTTTGTGATAATTTAGGGGGTTTGTGACTTTTTTTACAAGGCTGGAATGGATTAAAATGATTTTAATTATTTTAAATGGGGAAAGTTTATTTGACTAACGAGTTGTTTGATCTACGAGCTCAGTCATGGGGCAAATTAAACTTGTATCTCAAGGTAACACTGTATTGTGTTATTTTCTCATCAAGAAGATCTATTTCCCCAGAGGATAGACAACCTGTGATCATCATCACCTCCTGATTCGTATAGAACATCAGGACAAAAACCCACTAGAACAAAGGCGCTCTAAAACACAGCTGGCATTAATGTAATTGCGCGTATCTCAAGAGCATCAACCCTCCCTACGCACTCACCAGTCCTCATGACTGCCCCTGTTTGTCCTTGGTTGAGTAGCTTTGGAAAACTCTCCACACTTTCTGACAAACATTCCCTGAGCGATCAGCCAGCCGTGCAGCGACAAGAACTGAATCTTCACTCCGTTTCCTCTTTGAGTGGAATCGCCTCCACAACAGCAGGTCTGCACGAACTGAACGCTGCAGCGATAACAGAAGAGCATCAATGAAGCGAGAGCAAGAGAACAAGCGTGGACGCCTCCAGACGTGTCAAACCATATGAATGGCTTCCAGGAGATGGGCTGAAAAATGGGGCATCCTAATCCTTATATTTAAACCACATCCTGTCGCCATGACGGCTGGCTTTTCACTCCGCCTTCCTGTTAGGCTGTTCAGAAAAACTATTAAGTTAATAAATACTGCATAAACACCTTTAATCTCCAAAATGGTTTCACAGAGGGCTGTAAGAAATTTTAAGATACAACCCAGTCATACCTCAACCTGACAGACGCCACACGCTGGAACAAATATTGATGTCAGCTGTGGTGTTTTATCCCGTTTGGTTGTCATCGTAGCAACGTCCAGATAGAGAGACAAGCCTTTTTTCCTTTCTCTTCCCAAGTATGACAAATTCCACAGTATGTTCCATGACATTAACCAATGGGAGCGCATCTGTAAACATGATAAATCAAAGAGGAATGATGTTGTCGGAACTGAGAAGTGGAAGTTTGAAATGGAAATCGTTTCTTTCCTTTCGAGGGTTTTCCGAACACAAGTCACCCCGATCAACTCGGAGCAACGATAAAGTGAGTTTCACACAGGATAAACAGATTCAAGTAAAACCAGCGCTTTAATAAAAAACCTCGTGTCTTCTCCAGAGATCTACAAACTAAACGTATTTCCTGTTTCTGATTCCAACTCATTTTAATCCCAATCTGACTCCCTGAAAAGGCTGGCATAAATGTTTTTTACCTCGACTTGAAGCTACACATGGACATGTGCCGAAAAATAAAACAACACAACTCTGTGTTTCCTGTAACTCCTGGGAATCTGCAATTCTGACGTAAAGATCTCCTGAACATATTGAATACCTTCCAGGTGGAGTCATCCAATCGCTGAGCAGATCTGTGATGACCTACTGCTGCAGGACGTGACGCATCAATTGCTGCTATTTTTAAGCAATCCTCACTTTTTTTTAAAGTATTGGTATAGAATGTCCTGTGGATGTTTCCCAGCCTACCACAGGAAATCGGCTCACATTCCAGGACCCAGGAGCCACCAGAAACAAAATCTGTTCTCATCGGCGATCGATCAATAGATGACGACTGCTCCATGGTGATTTATGCATCTGAATTTCCACAATAAACAATTATCGATATCATTTATGATACATAATGGATTGAAATCACTTTATTTTGGCGGGGTGGGACCTGCCATCCAAACGGATTAGGGCCAGACAGTTTATCTGAAAGCTGAAATTAACTGTTTAACTGCACGTCCTCACATTTTGTCCAGTGAAGGGGGGGGGGGCGTACAATGTGCTCATTCAATCCAACCAGGCATGACGAAAGTCGCACGCTCCCACTTTTCAGGGACAGGTGATAAATGCTAATGCAGCCGAATGAGGATAATTCATCTCTTACTTTGTAAAGACGTGAAAATAGCTCAGACTCTGATCTACATGAGCCGGGTTACTCACATTATCATACTTACATTCTACCTTTCACTTGGCTAATGAACCCTTTCTTGTAAAAATCCTTTTTCCCATCACCTCCCCTCCGCCTCCTCCTCGCCCTGCCGTCCTCCATCTTCCTCCCTGCTTTGCCACATTAATCTCTCATTAGAAGCCCCCTCCCCCTCTTCCTCCTCATTTTTTCTCTCTCCTAACATCAGCACAGATTGCCAAAAGGCCTTTATGTTTTCACAGGGGCTTCAGAAAAATTCTGAAAAGGATGGGGCCGCGGTCGACCACTTAAAGGGCAGAAGAGCCCCACCGTACGGCGCCCGTGGATTGTGAGTTAATAGACTGAAAGAGAGCTAACATGCTGCAAAGATAGATTATTAGCGTGCAGGCCAGCAGTCTCACACACACACGCACACGCACACACACACACACACACACACACACACACACACACACACACACACACACACACACACACACACACACACACAAAGGAGTGCATAAAACACAAATGGCAAAGCCTTTTCAACTCAAGGACAGGCGACGGAGGCGCGCGAGTGGCGGCGGTGCTAAACGTCCCCACGCTGCACGAGTGCACATGCAGGAGGAGCTCAGCCCAATCGCTATCTGCATCTGGAGCGAGTCAGAGCGCCGTGCTGAATATAAATGAGTCAATGCAGATTAAAATGTCACTTTTTCAACCCCAGCGGAGGCAGAGGAAGCATGTAGGAGGTCAAGTCAACCCCATTCCCGCCCCCTGCGCGTCTTTTAAAAGCCTTTGTGTGGCGGCATGGTGAAGCACGAAACGCATCACGAGGATCAGCCGGATGGATGAAGGAAAAGGCCGCCGCTCAGACAGGTATCGATTAGACTTCTGTTTTGTTTTCTACATAATGGTTGTTAGACGCGGCCTTAAACTCACCTTCACCCAAACTGCGTCATGACAGCCACATTCCGTCCATCTTTCTAATCACAGGCGTCCATGAATGAGCCTCATCAAGAATAAAACCACAATCACCTCGATGCCAAAACTAAACAACCTCAATGAAACAAGCCTTCTGTTTTCTTTGATCCTTTAATTAATCCGGCTGGTCCTTATGAACGTTTTAAAGCCCACGATGCATTCACTGATCATACGTGTGCGGTGCAATAAAAACACACAACAGCCATCACACTCGCATCCCAGGTTAGAGGCCATGAGAGCAGGAACTGGGACTAGTGTCCATCCACAAATGTAAGCTCTAAAAACGCTTTACTGCTGACGTTCGGAGACGTCCTTCTGCCCTGGATGACTTTTCGACAGAATTCTCACTGGGATTGCGGGACGCGCAACTCAAGGACTTCCTCACCGTCACCCCGAACTTAACCCCCCCCTCCACAATGGGACCTTGACAGCATGAAATGCTCATCCTGCTGACTCAGTGCTTCATAATAAACCAGCAGTCCAACATTTCCTCACATGTAAGACGAACGGAAGCCTTGATCTTTGGGGGTGACTTTGGAGACTGTTTGGAACGTCACGGAAAAGATGCTTTGTGCAGCCAGGTCACCGTTTTGACCCGACATGCTGATGATGAACATCTGGAACACCATGCAGGAAAATCTATTAAATAAAACATCATCAAATGGACGGAGGGAGAGCGATTACTCTTCATTCCTCATTAAGACTTGAACTGAAACTATGTCAATCAGTCCTGAGAGGAAGCTTTTATCTTCCTCGTCTCGCGCTATGAAGAGCGATCTTTGTTTATTAATCTCGTGGATCAGAACGTCTGTTTGCTCCTGTTTACTCGGACGATGCAAACTAAACTGTACTTTATAGGAAACTTGCCTTCCTAGTCTGGTAGAACTTTAAGACTGCGCTCGGATGAAACATTTTGAGTCATCTAGTGGGTTTGAGTCCAGGTGTAGTCACGGAGACAAGGAAAGAAGTTTAACACCACTCATCCACTCACTCTACTCATGTCTTCATGACACACCACTGGTTAAAACCCCAGTATGATACCTGGATTCCATCTGTGAACGCCACAGAGACAATTCAGTGAATCAAACAAATGAGGCAGAATTCATCTGAACGTCTGGATCCGCTGAATTATCATCAGTGACAATGGCGCCATACAACAATATCGGTCTCTGTCCTCTCACCAATTATCCCCATCAGCCTTCCTGACAGCAGCAAGCCGCGCTGCTGAATGGCCTAATCTGCCCTTGCCCCTAAACGTCACACAGCAACGCTGTCCTATTCATAACTGTTATCTACGGGAGCTCGGCGACGGAGAGAAGTGACGGCCGAGGAGGAAAAAGAAGGGGATAAAGAATGCAGAACAGGGGGGGTGAAAACAGGCAATGCAGTTCGATCTCGGATTCCCCGCTGGCCCTGAACTATCAGAGCCATTGACTGGCTCATGTAATTCTGCTCTGATTTGGCTCGGCCAATCAATGCACTGCAGACTCACTTCCTGTGACTGTATAGCCATTAGACTGGTGGTGAAAAATCATCTATTCCTGGAAATACATAGTTTACACCCAGTAATGCCTCCACTAGAGGACATCTGCTCTCCTCTTACTGCATCTGTCACTGAGAGCTCCTCAAACCGCCACTTCCTGTCTCGCTGCGTTTATTCTGACTCTGCGTTGACCGACAGAAACACAAAACGTCTGTTTGTGAGAAGAACGTTGCTTCACAAAATGCAAAGAAAGTGAAATATTCTGCAGCACAGGAAGGTCGTTTGTGGCTCATTTTGTATACATTTTTATCGAGAAGCAAATGTATAAGGCCACATTATTATTTATGCTGTTTAAAACATACAGCACATATACAAACGTATGCCTTTGAGCATTATACAGAATATGTCCGTCTTACAGGCGGCTCCAATGCCCATGACGTTCTGTTTTTCCCTGCTTCATTATGTCCACCTCTCAGAGAGGGATGCAGACTTATCCTGGTTGTTCCTATTTAGAAATCATCAACCGGCAGACACAGCGGCTTTAATGATGAAGACAAACCGAACGCTGAAGTCAGTATGGTGTCAAGGTTTCCTGAGAGTGGAATCAGAGAGAAACATGTATGCAAAGGTTTTTCTCTTGGAGTCATCGCTTTGTCTAACTTGATTCTATACGATGAAAAATTTCAAATATAGTAATATCTGGGCTACAAATATTAATTCTAAGCATATTTATTCTAATATGCTTAAAATTAATGGAAGAATGATTGTTACAGCTGGGAATGGGAATATATGGGTTGATGTATAATCAATACTGATTCAGATCATCTCTATCGTTGTTGAATGTTACCAAAGTCACCCAAATCCATTCATTCACTCATTTCCTAAAATAGTTCATCCTGTGTTGGGTCTGGAGGCGGTGGAGCCTATCACAAGGGGTGGAGCCTATTACAAGGGGTGGAGCCTATCGCAAGGGGTGGAGCCTATTACAAGGGGTGGAGCCTATCACAAGGGGTGGAGCCTATACCAGCTGACTCAAATCACTCACACTTGTCTGATCACATACTACACCTCTGAAATCCGTCACATCACACACACACTCACGCACGCACGCACGCACGCACGCACGCACGCACACACACACACACACACCTCCTCAGTTACCAAACAAACATAAGAGCACTTCATTCTCTGCTTAATTTAGCCATTGATTTTTCTAACATAAGATCACACCAGAGATAGTAGGAGACAGTGTTTTATGATCTTTGTGGGAAACCCCTCCCTTGACACACACACACACACACACACACACACACACACACACACACACACACACACACACACACACACACACACACACACACACACACACACACGCAAAGGGAAAGAAATATGACATTCCTCTTGGGATCCTTGCTTTAAAAAAAAGTTTTTAAAAAAATCAAATCACCGCCTACCGCTGTTAGAGATCTAACCGTGTGTGATTGCTGTTTGTGTGTGTGCCGTCCCCTTCAGCGTGTGCGGCTTTGCTCCGATCACATGTGAACCAGCAAACGCACACAGACACATTAGCACAGCCACGTCATCACACACACAGACACACACTGAGTCGCTTCAGTGCCTAAATATGTGACATCCGTCTCATTTGCAGCATCTTTTCCTTCAGCGGTGATGCTGACGGTAAGGAAGCAGGAGTGGAGACTGATCCTAGATCTAATAATCAAGTGTGTGTGTGTGTAACAAATACATTTTGTTTTTCCTGGGTATCGGCCTCATATCTCTGTAGCTCTGCACACAACCTGGAGGAAACTGCAAACCTAACGCCGTTCAAACTACCCAAAAACATCCAGGGGCACAAACCCAACAGGAAGCGCCACGGTCGACTTACAGGCATTGGTGACGGCGAAGCTGTTGGCCGTCTCGATGTTGTCCACGTGAGGCACCAGGTTGAACGGTGCTTCCGAGGCGTTGGGGCTGGTGTTGTGCAAGAAGATGGCCAATCGAAAGGCGGTGTACTCCTGATCAGTGTTTCTGATGAACAGCCCACCTGAACAGAGGAGCAGAAACAGAGTTACAGCTTTATCGCTTTGATACATTCATTCATTTATTAACAAAATACAGCTTCAGTTCGTGCAGTTTTTCTGCAGGTAAACTCTCACGTTGCTTAATCTAATCTAACTTAAACAATCGAGGTGTAAAACATCACTACTTTCATCAAACTGTATAACTCATGATGTGTAATCAAATCTCAAAAATAAGAGCGTTGTGGGCAACAAATCTGGTTCATGGTTTTAGCTGAGTGGCCCGGGGCTCACCCACTCCACGGAGATGCATCCTGTGAGGACCATCAACATCAGCACCAAATGTCAAAGCAGTCACTCCAATTGCTGATGAGACATTTTCATTCAAGTCAACATGCATTACAGGAACTGTCAAGGGAAACTAGTTCATCAGTTCATCCTCTGAATATGACAAATGTCAGATTAGAGCTCAGGAAATATCACAGGATACATCAAAGTACTGGGAATCTGGGAACCATGAATGAATGTCCCGAGATATTAATATTAACCAGGTCTTTTAGCTTCTGTGATAGAAGAAAAAAAAGTTAATGTCAGTCCATCAGCATTAACACACCTTTGTTTAACTTTAATGTGAGCGAAAGTCATCTGTGATTTGGCTAACTTCTAGAATCAGAACACAAAGATCTGGACTGTTCACGCTGTTCACGTTTGTGTAAATTTTATCTGTGTTTTAGGTTGAGAGCAGTTTGTTTCATTTTTAAATCTGATTTAAGGCTGTATTTCTAAGGATTAGATGCTATAAATGTCATTTAATGCAAAATGCCAGTGTTGTTTTCAAGGCTGACCTTGTTTAAAGATAAAATTCATACTATTTTACTCCTCTATGACACCCACTGTAAATCCATCCATCCCTTTGAATAGTAATCATCACAATAAGCTCTGCAGTGTGTTTTTGTAATTTCTATAATGTGACTGTTTGGTTGATTTTCCAATCACACATTTCATATATGAAAACTTACCTTCACTGCTAATTAAAAAGAGGATAGAAATCAAGCACTGACCCACTTATTCAGCGACGGCTTCTCCTTCTGCTTGATGCTACACAAAACCAGAGGCGCTACAACGGAGCACACTGAATACTTTGAAGTTTCATAAATGCCATATGGTTTGCCAAAAACAAGACTCCTGTGGCCCCCGGGTTTGGTTCTGACCCCATTTCTGCCCCAGTATACGTTATCAGGATGGCGGCATCTGGTTAGCAGGCTGTTGAATTTGCAGCTGTTACCATCGGGGTTCTAGTCCCTCGACTTTTGATAGCCTGCAGGAGGCAGGTAGCTCTTAAAGCTCTGTTGGTCACATGACCAGAGGTAGAGCATCCAAACCATCACAGGCTCACATTCATACCTATTCCACACCGAAGAACCCTCACAATAGAGGGAGAACCGCCTGCATGGAGCCTCAACTTAAGCATTAAAGTCAAGGTTTAGATGTTTGCTTCAACTGAAACTGAAATCAGTTCAGATCTCATCAACTTTCTCTGCTAAATTCCTCTTCAGATTAATTCCAGGTTTCCCCGATGTAACTGGTGCCCATGAAAGTGCAATGACATCCCAGGATTAACACCTACAGCAGTTTCTCATCCATCCACACAGATGATGTGAGGACCTTCCCCAGTGATGACCTCAGGAACCTCAGAGGAGAAACCATAAATCTGTCCAGAACTCTAAAAGCAAAAACGCTGCCTGGAAAATCAGTAAAGAACAAAAAAAGAGGATGTGGAAATGTAATGAATGAGATCATTTTTCTGATTCTTTTTTTTTTTTTTTTTTTTTTTTAAGGATGTGATGGATTGACCTGTGCTGAAGGACGTTTCCTTTCCTCTAGATGATGTGACATAAAAGAACAACAACAGAGGAGAAGGTGGAGGAAGTCGGGTCTCTATTTCTCACCCGTCAGGATGGGTCTGCTGCAGCATTTCCCACCATGACTGTATTTGTACACTTGTTTTCGTGTTGCATGCGTGTGTACACATCAACTTCTCACTGCTAATCAGTGTTGATTTTTCAGTGGCAGCTATTTGAATCTGATGAGTGTTGATTGGAGGGAAGTTTGCCTTCCCTGGAAACTGATGGGGATTTGTGGTGGCTGCTGAAAACCATGAAATGTTACATGAAGTCTGAACTGTGGGGACACGCTGGTGCATTGTGGATTTTTACACTCTGGGATGAGGAACAACGCTGCAAGCCAAAAAAGGAGAAATTTCAGAAACAAGAAGTAGAGTTCAAGGATTTCACTTAAATTAGCTGCACATGCTACATTTTTCTGTTTAGCATGACAGTTCAGATGCAGGTCCAAACCACCCGCCCTGCTCTAGAAGTACTGTTCCGTAACAGACCCTGACCTCTGACCTCCCTGGAGGGGGGTGGGGGGGTCACTATCATGTTGATATAAAAGGACAAGGAGAATCATTTGCGCAGCGTGTCATTTTTCATCAGTCTGACTGGATCTGATGTGCCTGGACTCCTCCACAAGCAGGAGAACGGTGGACGATCAAAAACACCCAAAAGGTCCAGCAGAGCAAACGCAGACAGATTTTAACCTCTCGTTTGAGATGTGCAGGATTTTCACCGTGGAAAAAACACACGCCAATGACTGCTTTTCTGATTGATTTTAGGGAGGGTGTTTGGTCACAGACTGGAGGTCATAGTTTGCCCTTCTTTTCATCCCCTGCTTTTTAATCAACCGAGTCAATCCGTCCCGTAAATGGAAAACCATGAATTTGTCATTTTCATTTCCTCCCTTGATGGAAAACTGAGAGTTTTTGAATACAAACAGCAAAATGTGTAAAAAAAAAAAAAAATGTGAAAAGAGGAAGGAGGTGGAGGCCTTTGGGACCTTGGTGAAGCTTTATTACAGCTCCAGGACCGGGGTCTGCCAGTGTTAACAGCAGTCAATGCACAGGCAGGCTGCATAGGGACTGCACACACACAGAGAGAGACACACACACACACACACACACACACACACACACACACACACACACACACACACACACACACACACACACACACACACACACACACACACACACACACACACACACACACACACATACACACTTTGCCGCTCTGATCTGCTGCAGTGGTGAAGTGCACGCGGATACACACTCTGGCTTGAAGATACAAAGCGTATTATGTGTTCAACATGCACGGCATGAAGGGAAGAAGAGCCCCGTGACGCGTGGAGAAGAAATGAAAGACTCCAGAGGAATTAACAATTTCCACTTTAAGTAGTGCTGAGGTGTTAAATGGCGGGGCAGAGTCAGCAGCCAGGACGTCCACAGATTCATTCACATGATTTATCCTGTGGTAAGAATTAACATCAGGGCTTCTTATACTCACCGATCTGAACGCTGCTCGGGAAAGCTCCCATTGCCAGTCCCCAAAACCCAGAGAGCATCAACATTAACCAGTCTCCAGAAGAAATCCTCATTTTGTTACGGTTACAAACTGATGCGAGACATCGAGCAGGTTTTAATTAACACCCCCGGGGCAAAAGCAACATCACAGAGCAAAAAAGAAAAAAAACAACAAAAAAAAAAACAAAACCCAAAGACAAAAAAATGATCAAATTCTTCTTAAATATCCATGTTTTTTTTTTTTTTGGATGGCGCTTCTTTTTTTTTTTTCCTTCTTGGATATCCTCCCGCGGAGCCGCTCGTTCGTACCGTCAAACTGCGTCCGTCCGTCCAGCGCTGGAGATTTTGCGCACACCACCAAGATGAGGGGGAGAGGAGGAGGGGAGGGGAGGATGGATGGGTGGAGTGGAGTGGAGTGTGTGTGTGTGTGTGTGTGTGTGTGGGGGGGGGGGGTTCAGCCAGCGGCGGCCAGCGCGTTTGGATGCGGCTCAACTCGCATCGCACCAATAACACACATGCGCCTTTTTCTCATCCCCCCCCCCCCCCCACACACACACACACAGGAGGGGCGGCAGCCGGTAAAAATCCACCGCAGTTTATTTAACACCAAAACTTCCAGAGCGGAACTAGAGGCGGTGATTGATGGCTGACGGGAGGTTCTGTCTCATCTGCATCAAAAGAAACTTGTTCTTAACTCCGGCGCAACGACCCCCCCCCCCGCGTCTTTACGCTCCCGTGATTCAGCGCGCAGCCCCCCCCTTTTTTTAAAATGCATTAATTGGCCAAATTAATGGGATTATAAAGAACAAACGCTAATGTACGTCAGCTGACTGTGAATATCTTTCCTGTGTGTGTCAGGATTAAAACGGCTTCACACCGAGTTATTTAGTCTCATTTCTCACTGCAGCAGCGGGTCGCCTTTGATTATAGGCTTCAGAGTATGTGCAGAGAAATACCAATAAATGCATGAACGGATAAATGGAACCACAGTTTCTGCTTATAAATTCCCACAATCACACGTGAAAATTATTCATAATCCACTAGATATAACAGAAAAATGTTTTTTTTTTTTTACGCAGCAAAAACCTCTGCGCCCGGACTCAACGGACCCTCCATGGAGGAGCTGTCCAGGGTGCTGAAGGTCCTCCAGCCGGACCTCCAGCTCCTTTAACCATCATCCCTCCTCCTGCACTGAAACTAAATCAAGGTTCTGTAAGCCGTTTCTTTTCGCTGCTGGAAACACCGGCCTGACATTTTTCTTGTTTTGAGTACATTCCACTGAGAAGCAATGCAAAGCACAGCTGGGCTATAGGCGCCAAAGATACCTGTGACATTTCCCAGTAATTGACTCGTCTATCACTGAAGGGATATGTACAACAAATGGAAAGAGCCTTGAGGCAACAACGGATTGCACAAAATATTTGTAATTCCCTGCGCTCCCCTGGAATAAAGAATCATTTAAGTGCAAATTAGACAGAAATGTTGGAAGTTGTGTCTCAGATCTTCTGAAAAAGCTTCTGGGACTGGAATGATGAGTATAAAGTCCACCCATGATGATGATTAAAAAAAAAAGGGGGGGGTGGGGGGGTACTTGTTTGAGTTGAAGTGGAAAAGTGGACGCTTTGTTGTCAAACAGATCAAACATATCAAATCTAAAGGAAATTAAATCATGCCGTTTAGATTTGGATAATAAATGTGTCTGTAGATGTATAAACATTAACATAACAAACCTGGATCTTATGGATGCGACTGTGTGATGTGTGTGTCAGGCGCTTGCATCACTCGCCGGTTCAGTCTTTTAAATGCAGTCATCCTTTTTGTTCCATGATGGGGCGTCAGCGTGATGCGTCAAGAGAAGTTCAGTGAAGGTTCACACCTCAGTGGTGGGGCAACTGTTCACTCAAATGAAGTGGAGCTACTCTACAGAGGGTCTGGTTGAATTCAGCTTCACATCCAGCCCAGATTCGATCCAGAATAGAAGACCTTGAGTTGATGTGGACAGATGAAAACCACATTTGGGAAATCAAGACGAACAGATGAGGGCTGTAAAAGACAATGAAGCAAATGTAAACCCGCGACAAAGATCAGGATGTGAAATGAAATGGAAAAGTCAATTTAGGATGGCTTAAAGAGGATTTATAAGGAGTTTGAATTTTTTAACCACCTGTTATATTTCAAAGGGAGATATTTTATGCAAAAACGCTTGGAGTTGTGAATTTCAGCCGTGACAGGAGCATCCTCCAGATTAACAGTAACGCTGTTCGCCTGTGGTGGAACATCCTCCCTCATTCGTAGCACCAGCTGTGAGATTCTCTCCATCACTTCATTCATCATTAAGTTCCAGCTGTTGTTATTCCAGTCTTACATTTTTTTCAGAAGTGTCATCGTATTATCATCCAGATCTGTCAGAATTTAAGATCGTTCTCTGGTTGGTAGCAAAAATGGTGGATTTTTGAGAGAAGGTTTCAGGTCCAAATTGGTCATAGATCTTCGATTAACCAATCAGCATTCGTTACCTGAATGCTAGCAGTTGACTTTCTTCTAATAATTCATTTGGGCCTCCTGAGCGCCCTCTCGATGAATTACAGCTAATTTCTTGACTGACTCACTACCGCCACCTGAGGCCAGTAGCGGTACTACAGGACAGGACGGGTCAGGATTTGATGGCCAGGATTCTAACGTCAAGAACTTCATGAAAAACAGTTCATAGATGTTTTTGACCCACATCCTGTTTGAGGTGGAGCTGCTGAGGATATTTAATGTGTGCAAACCACAAGCAGGAGATTTAAAGAGCAGCTAGCATCAGTTTGCACAAAGAAAATCAAACAAAAATGACCTGTAATGCTTGGGGAGAAGACTTCTATTTTTTTTTTTTTTTCATATATTGTACATTAAAAAAATTGTTTTTGAGGAGTTGAAGAAAAGCTGAAGGAGCAGAGCAACCGGCCGGAAAAGACTCAATGTTAAAACCAGACTTCAGAGGAGCTCCTCTTACACAGGTGCTACTTCCCTTCACACTCTGCTCCCAGTGGACGCTGACCGACTTTATGAATGAGGTGTGTGTGAGTGTGTGCATGTGTGTGTGTGTGTGTGTGTGTGTCTGTGTGTGTGTGTGTGTGTGTGTAATGGATCCATGCCATACCCGAAGAGTCGAGCAGATGGAGAGCATGCAGTAGCTTTTTCCTGCTCACATCGGGGGTGGCTGTGAATGTTGTTCAACCACTGTAGGGGAATCCCGTACGCCGGGGCGTGAGCTCAACGGGGTCCAGATACGCTTCACACACCAGACTGGAAAATTCAATTTCCTGTGTTGACAACCAGTTTTGTTTTTAACTGGTTTGAAAAGTTGTTATAAAGTGCAGGAAATAAAAGAAAAGGTGTCCAATAAACCGTCCCAGTTGCTCTCATTAGTCTTCTGTCTTTCTTTTTTTGTTCCCTCCTTCTTGTCCATTTCGGAACCTTTTTTCCTGATTTCTTTTGTCTGCAGCAAACACCAACCTCCATAATAATGCAGGCTTTGAGCAAGCCCACCAGTGAATGGATCGTTGAAAGCACTCCGATGAACATCAGTTAGAGTCACATCTGCATGACAAGTGGCTCTAATCAAAACTCAAATATTTTAGGAGGAGCAGCTGAGATTGGACCCCCGAAAAGTCACTTAAAGTTAATTTAATAAGGTTGGAGGGTTTCTAGACACCACAAAAAATCCACATTTACATGTTTCTAGTAGCAAACTGGTCGAAATGATATCTTTCAAATGAAACAGTGAATAATAACTAATCTAATCACCTCCAGGAAGAAGTTTATGCCTCATCCATCTCTACTTCATGCTACTAGCTAATGAACACGCTAACCGAACATCTAAAAAACAAACTTAAGGTAAAGGCAGATCAGAGGAACCCAGTGGGGTATCGGGGGCATCTGGTGAGCATGGCGCCTCCCTGTGGATGTTCCCTGTACACGTCCGACTGGGAGGAGTGGAAACATACGTAATTCGCTGGAGTAGTTTTGTGTCCTCTCCACTCTGGGATTGCTTTGAGATTCCCCAGGAGGGAGGATGAATGAATGAATGAATGAATGGATGGATGGATGGATGAACGGACAGACTGAAGGTTCCAAATTGTAAACACGCGCCTCCTTTAAGGCAGGACATGCTACAGGTGTCCACGTCGCCTCATAATGATGTTTACATATAATCTGCTTGTTTTTAAAAATTTTAGAGGTCAAGGATTTAAAACCAACAAATCCCTTCGATTAAACCTCACAATAAATCATTTGTCCGCTCTGTCCTGCTAACCGGCGACACGTCCCGGCTTATGGAAAGATAGAGTTTGGGAGGAAATTGGTGTCTGCAGAGATGTGTTTCCTGTCAGTCAAAAAAAAATCACCCCATCCAAGTTATCTTTCAGTTAAAGCTCGCTGCTTCCCCCAAAACTGGACCCCATTTCCTGCTATTTCCCAACAAAGACACTATAGAAGAAGGCCTTTTTATTTTCAAATACAGATTAAACGTCTGTCTGTGTGGATATGAAGATTCACAGCCCCGGACAATCAGTCTGACACCAGCGTGACCCGATCTGATTCATCCAGTTTGAAAAATGAGGTGGTGACTTAATTTTATCCGGCAGAGACGATGCGACCGCATGAGGCCTCATCTGCATTGCCAATTGCTCTGGGTCGCTGGCGCATGTGACAAGTCATGCAAGATATTACTCATGCAACCTGAAATGGGGATCTGGACCACTTAACTCAGTGGTGTCACCAATCGTTGCAAATGGGGTGCTGTGGGCGAAACACCACGGCGCATCAAGGAAGCTTACATAAGCCATAAGACAGTTTTACCTCCAGAGCGAGGAGGGGGACAAAGAGGAAGAATTCATTTGTGTGTCTTCGCATAAATAACCAATGAGCCGATTCAAATGTCAAATTAAATGGCTCAGGTCTGGCGAAGGCGTGTTATTGATTTCCACAGTCAGGCAGTAAAATAAGAAAAGAATTAAGGACAGAGGCCGATTGGACTGCGCTAGTCCTCGACAATGAGCAGCAGTGGGGTGAGCAAGGGAAGGGGGGGGGGGAAGAAGAGTGAAGGAAATAGAAAGTGACAAGAAAAGACAGAGGGGATACGAGGCCCTGCAGCAACCCCTGGGAAAAGCTCACTGAAGCAAGGTCTGACTCACAGGATGCTTCACGGGAGAGCAGCGATTTGTGCTTCCATGTCAGAGCCGGCAGACAGTCAGCGCCTCGGCTTTCATCTGGTCCGTCCCGGAAAACCCAGATCCGAGCTGCAATAAGTCAACTAGTTCCACATCCGAGGGAGGAGAGAGCGCATGAAAGCGCCGATCGACCCACAAGATGGGAAATAACACAGGAATCACAGTCCGTTTAATGTTCCAGGTTGTAGATGGAGGCCGGAGGTACCCCGATGAGTTGCGTTTACTCTGATTTATCTTCTCTTCCGAGGTCACAGAACACAGAACACGACATTCCAACTACAGAAATCTGAGTTGTTGATTTATTCAGTAACACCTTACAATTTACTTTGCAAGCTGAAGTTTCCTTTGAAAGCTGTATGAACCGGTAGCAGAGAACAGTTGTCCTGTTTCATTAACCAACAGAACATCTGAGACAGACCGCCACAATATAAATCCAAGGCCACCATCCTGTTGGGCCCCTCAATGCTCGCAGAGGACATCCCGACAGCAAGTCTGTCACCTGGACAGCTTCTAACAGTCTAAAGATGGATTCAAGGTCTCGCCTCAAACCATTAACTCACTCAGGCAGTCGTTCCCATAATGTGAATGCAGCATTATTCTCATTTAACATTGTCATTTACGACGACCTCAGATTCACAGCAGCTTGCCGCCCCGGTGCCCAACTCAGATAACAAATTCTTCTCTCAACAAGACAGCTGGAAAAAGTTTTTTGTGTGCATGTGTGTGTGTCTGTATGTGAGGATGCTTTGCTTATTCCATTTAAGAATTCCCACAATGCAAGTTGAAGATGTTGGCAATAAAGGCTAATGAATGAAGCTCTCCCTAAGGGAGTTTTAGCAAGGACATAACTTCAGAAAACAGCCCTCTTGCTTTCACAGAGATAGAACCTTCATAAAATCAGATCATGTCACTGAAGTATTTAGTTTTTTATTGTTGTGCATCGTTGGCTTTAAGTAAAGCATTACGGGGAAACATCATCTCATTTTTTTTTGTCTTTATGTTTTGCAAATGAAAGGTTTTTGGATGAAAACAAAACGGAATTCCAGAGAGAGGTGCACACAAGATACAATTTGTACCACACACTCAGTAATAAAAGTGAAACATCGTTTTAGAGTCTAACCAATAATTAAAATCAAACATAAATGTGCTCAACAAATTTTACGGCCATCTGCTTAATTGATTATGAAATAATCTTGTAAGGACATGAGGGTGGGAATATGGTACAGGTCCTCACTAGACTGCCTGAATGAATTCATGGTGTTTACATTTTAATATTTCTGGAGTACAAATGGACATTTCAGACGGAGAACGCTTCCATTAACACCAGAGGCCAGACTACAAACACTCTGGCGTGGATTTACAACTAAAGCACGACATGTACATGTGCACACGATTAATTGAGCTGTGCATATGCTCACTTCCGTTGCATTAATTTGTTGTATTAATTTAAATCATCGAGGAAACAACGCACAGCCACATGTTTAATTCACACTCCCACCATTTAAATGCATATGAGGATGATCGATCGATTTTTTGTGCAGCAGATGGGTTGATCAGTCTGTTAGAAAGTCTTCGGGGAAATTATGATCTTGTAGAAGCGATTTAAATTCATCATTGGAGTTCAGCTGCTGGTGGTGGTGGCGGTGGATGATGATACTGCTGAGACCATTGGGTGGCTTTTGTGACTCTGGTAAAACATTTGTATTTACGATGTCATATATTCATTTTTAAATTGTTTTTTCATTTGTTCTATGTTTTATTTTTCAGTCCCTGTTTCAGTTTTGAAAACTCTGGAAGAAGTCAGGAAGTTGACCTTGGATTATTATTTTTATAATTGTCATGAGAGAAGCGTTGCGCGAACAGATAGTCCATCTGGCAGCTATGAAAAAAGAAGACAGCTTTCCCCTTTAGCTTAGCTAAAACACAGTCAATCAGCACGGCGCTTATCGGCAGTGTGTTTATTTGATTTGGGACCTCATTAACGGTGCTACAGCTGAACTTTAACACATCCGCTGCAGTACAGGTGCGTTTTGCTTGCCAAGCAGAACGGTGCAAAGAGACCATCTCGCTTCGAAGTAAGCAGCGAAAAAAGCCCAAATACCATTACGGTCTCAGAAAAAGATAAATAAGCGTGATGTGTTTAATCTTTCATAAGTGGCCTTGGATTTCACAGGGGGAATGGCTTCAGAGGCGCACATTTAACAATTTTAATGAAGACAATTTTTGTGGCATGTGGTTCCCACTCTACATGCATCACTTTAACCCATTTTCATGGACGTAGAAGATGCAGGAATCCTTTAGGACGGTGAGTAATAAAGTAATCCTAGCTTTTAAAAACGTCCTTAGATACTAATCCTCACATTGATCTGGGCCTTTTCTAAAGCAACCAGTGGCGCTCCGATCTCAAAAGACCAAACCCGATTTTGCCTGCTGGCCACGCAGCAAGAAATGAATTCAATTAGTGCTCCACAGAGAGAATACTTTATAGTTACACTGCGGCGGGAACGGAGAGGCTTAGCTACAGCTGCATGTTCATTCAGTGTCAGCTTCCTGCAGCCACCAGCGCCGTGCAAACCGAGTGAAACCCGCTGCAATAAGCCTCCGCCTCCATGCCCCCGGGATGGTGAATACATGTACAGTTGGTGCGAGTGCACGGGTGCTGGTGTGCATGTGCACGAGTGAATGCATATGCCGATGCTTGTGTCTGCGCTGGGTGTTATTTGTTATCCTGGTGGCTGCAGGCAGGATTTCTCTGTGTTGTAAGGAAGAAAGCAGTTGTTATGTTTTTTATGATAAATACCCTGTGCTTCCCACCGCGCGCACACACAGACACACACACACACACACACACACACACACACACACACACACACACACACACACACACATGCACACACACATCATGTATTTAGCTCTCAGCCAGGTCCAACACACATGACATTTTCCGCAATGAACTTCATTTGTTTTCCACGGAAATGCAGCCTGTGTTCTCATCACCACACTCATGCTTGTATACTAAAGGCTCAAGGGCAAAGAACTCTGAGGTTCACCTTCCAAAGCTACGCTTATTAAACTTCAGTGCATACATTCTGCTCCTGCGTGAACAGCCGAATCCATCTACATTATTTTACTGTGTTTAATCACAAAAACTGGAGCTGAATAAAAAGACAAAGCTTTTCTTACGCCGCTCAGAACATGACAACAAGAACAGTGTCGCCACATATCATGACCGGGTCACTCGAGATAATCCGCTGACCTTTTCCAGCCCAGTTTCATATCAGAAATATGTTCTTTCTTCTGAACTACAAGATCTCATCGGGGAGAAGGAAACGTGCATCGACTCACGGATGATAGCAGGATGGCTGAGTCTCTGTGGCTGAGCTGTAAAGCAACATAGCTAAATTAGCTTTGTGTGTTAGTTTCTCACCCATGAATAAATGCAGGCTTCCTGCTAAATGGTAAAACAAAACTAAAACAGTCACCATGTAAAACTATGCCTCTAAGGATTGTGGATTATTTAGATCATCTTGCATTTTCTTTATTCCTTTCAGTACTCTGAGTGGCACAAACGGAGCAGCATGTGGTTTCCTCCTATTCGAGAGAAAGCAGTCGTCTCTACAGCTCACATATGCAGATGGATAGCAGGTAAATAAATGTATAAAAAACAAGAGCTGTGTTTTCTGGTGTCTGTTTGCGTACCAGCGAGCCGAGGAAACGCGATGTGAAAAGGCCAAATTGAACAAGAGACTCCAGACTTTGGGAGGAATGAAGGATGCTCCGTGTCCAGTGATGTTATGATCAAATGATGATCACCAGATAAGAGCGGGAAAACAGCAGCTGTGTGGTTTCACACAGACTGAATAAAGATAAAATCTGGAAGAACAAAAATAAACCAAAACCCCCATACTTATGGGAAAAAACATTATTTCGGCTTAAATGTGTAAACTTGTGCTGCAAGAAGAACATAAACACATTGGATCAGATCAAGGAATGTCGTTGATTCCGCTGCCATTCTGTCACAGAAAATAAAAAGTGTGTCTATCTGACAAAAAGCTGTGGGAACGGATTCTCATGCAGCAATATGATAACTTTTCAAAATAAAATGCATTAAAAAAACTGACCCTCCAGACTTTCGTGTGAGCTACGTCATAAGAAATGTAATGAAAGTAAAACAGGACCACAAAGAGATCTTGTTTTTTTAAGCTACACCTCCCACTCCATCTGTATGATCCTCCTCAGATCCCCACCCAGAGGCTGAAAGCTCCTTTTTCTACAGAAACTGGGGGTTCCTTGCAGAAAGAGTCGCTTGCTTCGTTTGCTTTTCTGTCTTCTACTCATCTCATGAATATAAAATGTGGAGTCCCTGCAATGCGTACGGTGGCAGCCTCTGCAGAAGGTCTGAACCATTATTGGGAATAATCCAGAGCTCTACCCTCCTTCGTAAGCTCCTTTCTGCTCAGACAGGCAGGGGTGGAATGGAGAGAATGAAAGGAACCATTATCAGCTGTTTGGCTGTATATGACTCACAGAGCGTGAGTCATTATTGCTGGGGAGAATATGACCTATAAAATCTAGTGACTTTTGCAACTAGTAAAACCAATCGTCGCTCTCTATCATCCATGCTAAACTTGTACCCTGGATTACTCTTAAAGCTCTCGTCTTAATATTATTAATCTACTACCAACAACAAGTCAAAGTTTCCACTTGTCCAAAGAAATATCTAAATATCTGGAGAAACTGAGACATTTTTAAAGCTATTCTGGTGCAGACGGTCATAGCAGCCTGAATAGCTGAAGCTCCGGGTGTTCTTTATACGTCATCTGGTCCATGTGTTCGATCCTACGATGCAAAGCACAGCTCAACTTCAATCACTAGCATTCCACCAACAGTTATTTTCACACCCAGTGCCCTTGTTGTGCACGTAACAAACGGCACACATTTTTGTGAGTGTCTTTCATAAAATATACTGTAATACACTGTCGTTTGAGGCAGCAGAAAAAACCCTGGTCTAAAATCATTGGTAAGAATTTTTCAGATGGTTAAGTTATGACTCTAACCTAAATCTAACAGACGTTGTGTCTGCAGCTGAGTGCGGATGACTGTAACTGTGCCAAGAAGCGGCAAACAAGGAGTAAAGGATGGGGACTGAGGTTAAGAGGAGAGACGGGACTCTTCCTGCCTCAGTTTATCCACCAGGACAATGAGACAAGTCCTCTCAGATTTTCATCCCGTCCTTCATTGAGGTCGAAGATCGTTCAGAGAACACATTAACAGTCCTCCCTGCAGAGGAAGCGATGCTCATACCTGCATCCTTCTGAATTCCCCGCGATGCTCTCCTCTCCTCTCTCTTTTGCTGATGAAACAAAAGCTTGCACTCTAGTGATTAAAGCTGTCGTCACCGGGTTTTCATCAGAGGCGTCTCCCCCTCTCTATCCGCTGGGGTTCTCGCTGCTCGTGTTTAATTCCTAAGCTCCATCGTGCCGCTACTTCACCAGAAGTTTGACGGTGCTCCAGGAGAGCGTGGAGAACCTGAAGGGGAGAATAATGAAAGGAGTAGATACTGATCTAAGTTTGGCTTATTTTAAAGAAAGTTTTGTAAGTCATGGAGGAAAGGTCAGGAAGAAGATCTGGCAAGATGTACACAAGTAAACTGTACTAATATATTATTTATTTATTATGACCATCAACCCTTTTTCAGATTACAAGCAGTCGAGTATCACAGGAAGCCACCGGGGCAGTGACGTAATAATTCAAGGACGACAACAAAAATAAACTTACTCAATGAAGACGACATTTCTTATATCACTGCCTCCACTTTTGCAGACTGTGTTACCACTGTGAAGCATACATAGAAGTGTGTTTTACGTCATTTGATGTAAAACATCCTAAATTTATTTTGTATGGTTAAAACAGCCTTATGAATGATTGAAATGATTCTTCAAACGCTGCATCTAGATTGAAATAAATGAGCAAAGATCATCAACTTCTTTGCTTTCCTTTGTAACTATGGCTTGCCTGTTTTATTGGTCGCACAAGGAATCTGACATAAATGCACTTGGCAGCCCAAACAAACAGTTTAGTGCGCGTCACTGTTTCACAACAGATGGAGCAGCAGGTATGGCTGTTCTCACAGGGAGTGCAGCATGTTTCCCTAAAAGAACGAGATGAGACGCTGCTGCGGTCAATAGGCTGCGTCTACGACAGGCTGGCTGGAATTCATGATGAATTGTTTCTCATTACATCCCAGTTTAGGTTTATCGGAATTGTTAGTCTCATTACACCAACCCGGGCTGCCGGCCACGGAGCAGTAAACGACTGCAGAGAGTCCAAATGAAGAGGAAAATAATGTTGCTTATATAATTATTCAAATGTGTTTTCGACTATTTGTGTTTATCTGTTGGACTTAAATCGACCCGTGACACTGCAGGACACAGATGAAAACAACAACAATGTTTGACTGCAGTCTGCTTCCCAGTGGGTTTCCAGTGCTGCTGGGCCTGAGTGGGGGTCAGAGTTCACTGAGGGGGGTGAAGAGAAAATAGGCAGCGATAAAATTCTTTATTTCCATCAGAAACATGCAGATCTGGACTCTCAGGCGAGGAGGAAGAATCTACCACAACTACAGCAACACGACACCGCTCACACTTCCTGAATAAGAAAGAGGAAGAGGAAGTGGACCAATGAAGATGACCGTTATGTTTCAGCGTTGACCGCCGATGAAGAACATCTGAGTGTCGTGTAACCGGATCAGACGGGTTTCCTTCTGTTTGACCCACTGAGATGTGAAAATATGGATTTCGCTGAAAACACAATTTCCGCCTGGCGCTGGCTCATAAACTCCACCATGCAGATTGGCCAGCCCGGGCTCAATCCCATCTTTCCCGACTTTGTCACGCTCTGGGTTTGACACAACTCCAATGGGAAACACATCTGAGTCAAAGCGAGGCAATACAAACAAAACAAAGTGGAGGAGGCGGACCTCGCTGAAGCGTTCATCGCGTCAAGACGGCTTCTTAATATTCAAAGACAAGTGACAGAACTTCTGGAACTTTCTCAGAGGACAAAGTGTGAAAAGAACAAACCTACAACACCTGTAAATGGGCTGTGACCCAAAGGTTGTGCATCACTTCTTCATCTCCAGAGGGAAACGCTCGACTGATCTGCTGTTATTTTCTAAATTGTTGCGCTGCGAGCAAAAGGGGAGGGCGATCGCAAGGGCTGCCAACACGCCATCCACTCCTCAGGCAGCGCCGCCACTCTCTCTGTGAAACAACAGCTTCAAGACGCCCTTCAGATCTGATCAGTTTGTCCTTCCCACATCGACTCGCAGCGGAGTCATACATCAATCTGACGTTGCAGATTAAGGAACTGGACGGACGCTTTTCTGCAAATTCCGAGCGAGAAGCCTCTCGTCCACAGCCTCCCCTGGAGAAAAGGAAGTGACCATGTGTTTTGTCTCAGATTGTTTCGGCCTCTTCATCTTCACAAAGCCTTCACTGGATTCAATTCACAGCAGCAGCAAAGAAAAGTACCAAGGACTTAAATCCAGATGTATCCCGATTACATAGATGGTCATGAAGTTTCTGCTGAAAGCAAAACTGCAAAGATTCTCCACGACTTCCTATTTATGCCAGATAACTAACCCTGACATCCTAGCTTTATTTAACGAATTCGACATTTATTAACATTTATTTAAAGAATTTAATCGCCATTATCTCCGCAAGACGCTTTAAAGCACGACTGTATCTTTAGTGCACGCAGTATACAAAATGTTGCTAATTAGCTTGGCATCAACAAATGCACGATAATTTAGAATTTCGATTTTCACAACAACGATTTCACTGACGACCCTCAGCCAGATTGAGTGCATTAAGTGAACAAACATACATATACCTCCGTCTAAATCAACATGGATAATTAGAAAAAAATCCATGAGTAATGCCTAACAGACTCATTTTTGCTATATAAGCACAAAAACACAATTAATTATTAATTAGCATTTATTAAGTGCTTGTTTATTACGTCTGGTATAGGCAGCAGCATGAATTTTTAAACAGGACTAGGACAGTATTCAAAGGATATCTCTAGCTGTCTCTATTTGCACAGCAAAGGTGGAGCAGAGAAAATAAAGGACATCATCTTCATTCCTGTTAAAAGCACCTTTTCCTCACCTTTGTTATTTGCTGTTATTTCCCTCTGGAAAACTTTACCAAGTTGTGACAATCAAATTTACTTGACTCACAGTGAAGGATTAAAAGTAGCCGCAGCCTCTGTTACAGAAAATATAAGACATCTGCTTGTGACTGTTTATATGACATCCATTTAATCTCATATAGACATAAAACTGGATCTAGAATCCGTCATGACTTTTACTTTTCATTTCCTAACTCAATAATGCTAAATTAAATGAATTTCCCTTGGGTCAATCGCAATGTTTAAGATTAAAAAAATAAAATCATTGCTCCTTACTTTTTCAACCCCAAGGTCAGCTGGATTCTTCCTCCAACAGCTGTGAATTTCAGCGTAAATTCTCACTCCTATTTGCAGAAAACGGGTATATTATAATTATTAGGCTTCATACTAGCAGCAGCAATGAAAGCCAAATGTGTTTTTTTTAAGAGCAGCTCCATGTGATTTAAACGGAGCTTTAAATCTTATCTTTCACACTTAGTGTCTTTATTAAGCGCAGCAAACTGAAGACTGGAGGAGTTGGGATCTAACCGACAGGAAAACTGAGCATCACTTCTGAACTCAACTGCAAATATGTGACTATTAATAGGAAATGGGCAACATGCCATTCCTGTCAAAACTGCTCCATGTGTCTCTGTCATCTTCAGCCTCCTCCGCAGCCTCCACCCCCCTCCTGTGTGCACAGCTGGAGCGCAATTGGTCGATTTGCACCTAGAGCCACCGCGATTGGCGGATGGGACGCCGGGCCCGGATGATCTCTGTGGCATCTGCGTTTCGCTGGAGATGACAGGCAAAGACACAAACGCAGCGTGGTTCCCATTAATACTCCACACCGTCAGTGGTTTCCTGATTCCCTGTCAGAGCTCTAAAAATAGTTTGGGGATTCTGACAAGAAAACAAAGTCAGTTTGATCCAGTTTGATTTGAAAATTAGTCTCCATTCCCTTTGTGATGCTGAATTATTGATGTTGCAGAGGTAAAATATCTGCAGCTCTCTTACGGATTTTCTTTCAAAAGCAGGACCAAGTAGTGGATGCCTGCAGGACGCCGAGCTCGAGTTTATGCAATTCATGCCATAAATAGAAACATGCCACCCCCTGTAGGCTAAAATTCATCCCCACCCCTTTAAAAATCAAGGCTGGCCTAATCCCTGAGCTGAGCAGAGAGTTTCACAGCCCTGAAATCTCACTAGAAGAGAGCGCAAAGGCAAATGCTGCAATCCACCATGACAATACTAGACAGAGCCTGTGAAGTGTGGCGTTTGGCCCTCGCCTCCCACCCCCTGAACGCCGTCCATGGGGCGGAATTTGTTGCATTCATTATTGTATTTCTGTGCATGTGTGAGCTCCAGCTGTTTTTGTGTCCTCCAGTGTGTGTCCTGTGAAAGGATAGATAATGTGTGTGTGTACGTGTGTGTGTGAGAACACACAATTAGATGAACTATTTAAAGCCAGGGAGAAGGGCCGGACCATTTCATCGGCCGTCACATTTGTGCTGCCAAAAATCAGATTGAAGGAAAACTGCCCCAAAGTGGACAAAAATCAACTGAATTCATTTTGAAACCTTATTTACATTTATTCTGCAGAATTTATTCTCCTCCTCCTCCAATAGTTAAACATGGTCACATGATCAAGTATGTTCTGTTGTCGTGTTCTGCCCAAGGAGAGCCTTCAAACTTCATTTGAATTCAAATGGACTCGGCTTAATGAGATGCAGCTCTCCCATCGGCCTATTAATGGCTCATCTGGCCGCTATTTGAACTAAAACGTTGATCCGGGTTTGGACCGTCCACACCAGATGCACCGTTCCATTTAAATGCATCCCGATATCAACAGAGGAGTCATTAAAGATTCATTTTAAACCTTTAAAGGCTGTACATAATGTGCAGGATGCAGGTTCTGATGACGCTTGGAAGGAAAACCACCACCAGGAGGTGATTGATGTTTGGGTCAGGGAAGAACTGTTTCCCTAAATTATTCCCTTTTATGGTTGCATCCAGAATAAAGGAACTAAATATTGCTTCTTTGCAGTTTTTCTCATCTTTGAACTGGTAAAAAAATTATTACCTTTCAAATATTGAGCCTCTTCCATACAGGAATGATGCACATTTATGTTAAAAGCGCAACACTGCATGAAAAGGATTTTCATGATACAAGGAAATGTGAGCGTGGTTGGTTAATTTCTGAAACTCGAATCAAACTACATTTACGTTTCTGCTCAGAAAACCGTTAAAAACTGAATGGAATCCCATTTTATCACGTGATCACAGCTCCGAATGTGCTCTTTGGAAGTCCTCTGCCTCCTCCTCGGTGATTGCAGCCACTGTGGTGTGACAGCAGCCGAGGCCTCAATTACACCAGCAAGGTGAGGGAAGGAGGGACGCTCATCCATCACCGCCCGGAGGCGAGGCGGGTCCAACTGGCAGCTGTCTCCTCCGGTGCTCCCCGACGCACGGGAGGCTCGTCTGAAATTACAATGCAAAGCCGGCCTCACCGCCAAATTTTCAACAATCTGCTGTGAGCGTTTGCACAGAGGTCTTTGAACACAACCTCTGACAAGCTAACAAAGCTACAAAAACAACCCGTGTCCCATCTTGAGGTGTAGCATCAAGAGCGTTTTATTCTGAAGGAGAGTTGCCATGTTTGCTTATGTTTTCTTTCCTGCTCTTTAACTTCTGTTCTTTTCTTGGATTTGGACCTAAAACTTAAAACACCTGCATGTCATGTCCTTATATGGATGTATTCTGACATCTTTGCCAGTCTGTCACCTACAACTGGACAAACAGCTCTAGCGGGTTTATCACCAGTTTTTCAAGAGTCAAATGAACATTTGATGTTCCATAAAGGCAGAATAATTAGGCAAAAAAGATAAAACTCTTGAATAAAAACATCCTTAGAGAAAACTTTATGTCTTAAACTGTAATTAATATGGGTGAAGACGCAGAGTCACGCAGGAACCATTAGAATTCTCTTTCAGCGTAGGAAATGAACAATAATTCTGTGTAATTGTTGTTTTTAATTGTCGTTTCTCCAGATATGAGATAATGCTGACATTCACAGCTTATGGGTGTCTTAATAACCAGACCAAGTTTAATATCAACGTGGCCTGCAGTGAGAACTGGTTCCAATTTACGATCTGAGCAAATAATGTCGCAATAATAATAATAATAATAATAATAATAATAATAATAATATATGATAAAGTTAATTTATATATAATCACATTTGAAATATGAAGTATAAATCAAATGGGCCTGACAGAGGAATAAACAAGGACCGAAAATATCAAAATGTCAAAGCCTTCGATGAAGAGACATGAAATAAACAGGGAGCAAGAATAAAACAGATTAAAAAGAGCAGCGTAAGAAATATACAGTAAACAAATGCAGTGTAGTCCATTTAAAATAGTCAAATAGAACAAAAACAAAAGCTTTAAGTCTTTAAAAGTGATTTAAAAGCCAGATACCCTAAGGCAGTTTATTATCGGGACAGAAGTTGCGATTATATTCAGAAGCCATGAAGGAATTATAAGCAAACCTTGGAATAAATTTTGAAGGGCATTGAAATGGAAGTAACACGTTCTCTAGCTTTCTGTTAGAAGTTGCATTTTATCCTGTCTGAAATCTGTTGCTTGATATCAGATTTGAACCTGTTAAATCACCATGACGACAGCCCAACCAAGAAGAGGTGACACTTGAAATATAATCCTGTGTAAGTCATGTAAACGTTACATAGAGATAGGGATAATTGGAGATACCGCCGGTGTTAATAAAGATAGAAAATCACATTAAACTTTGCGGCGTCAGTCAGCCGATGCTAAGCTGTGGCGCGCAGCTAATTCAACGCACCGTAACCGACGTAAGAACTAAACGTTGTGTTCAGCGGAAGCCCGTCTCTTCCCTCGGTGCTTTATAAGTTCCTCGACTCAGGCACAAAGAGCCCCTTCTGCAGCCATTAGAGAGAATATTTGAAAAATATTTCATGTGATGAAAGGTATTTTGCTCCGACAGATGTCCCATGTCTGCCCAGAGAGATAAAACGCTCGCCCTGGGCAGGAAAACGTTTAAATATTGCAGCGGACTTAAAGTACATCGCAGTGAAGAAGTGGAGCAGAGCAGGCTAGGGAAAAATTGGATTTACACATCAGCTTTGCCCAAAGCAAAGATTTCATCATCGCGGGCAGATAACAGACACCTGTGAGGTCTGAAAGCAACTCAAAAAACCAACAGGTAAATGTAAGGTTTGTGCCACAGACAAAACTTGAGCGGCTCAGCAACAGGTGGCGTGATGAGGTCAGGACGTGTCCCGGGTCGAGCACACCTATTTGGTCTTGTTCATTCAGCATGGATTGTTATTGGTGTATTTTTGTGACAATTTCAAGTCTCTTCACTTCAAAAATTCTCATACATTCGACCAAACGACGGAGATAGAGAGGACTCTGTGCACCATATGGCTTTGTTTAGAAAATGCCTTTTTTATTTGGAATGGCCAGACGGAGGGATGCAACCCGGAAAACAGCACCAAGTCCTGCGAGGCGAAGCGTATGTGGGTCAGCTCCAAAAAAAAAAAAAAGTCACTGGGCCCGGACGTCCCCTCCTGATGCTTTTTCATGCATCTTTTTTCATTTCAACTCCTGTGGTACTTGATGTTGGATGTTTGTTGTTTGTCTGGGTAAAGGGGCGGAATCAAGAATGCTCCAGAATATGTCTTTATTTTCATTTTTTTTCCATCATTTACACAAAAACCACTCAAACAATTCTGTTTGACGCCTTCAAACATCTGAATGAAGGAACTTGGGAAAGTTTGTGATTGTTTATGTATAAAACACCCAATGGATTGTCATGAAACTGTCAACGAATAAACAAAGAAGGAACCAAATGTTGGGGTGGATCTGGAAAAAAAAGCGGATCCTTTATTCTTTTTACTTTCTTACTTTGAGCTGAAATATAACAGAACACCTGGTCAATGGGTCCAACCTTTCCAAGACACCCAGGCAAGTTGATCTTTTGACGTTTTTATTGCAGTTCTCTGATGACAACCCACCTTCGCCATCCATCATCCCATCCTGTCAGGGAATCAACCTCAAACTGAGTCATTCAAAGATCATCCAACTTAAACCCTACATGAATCAGGACGTGTATCGATTCCCAGCCAGGAGCATCACAGTATGTGATGTCACAAAATGCAAACCAGCGAACAACGCCTCAAACTCCAAATCAGTCTTTTTCTCACTGAGACATGTGTTATGCTGTGCCTCTAATGCAAATCAGATGAAATGCATCATGGTTAATTAAAATCAGTGACAGGGGAGCGTGTGCCTGGATGAAAAACACAACACCCGTTCATCACGCAGGGTCGACGCCAACCGACAACCTGCTTTAACTGAACACACCATCAGTAAAGAGTGTTACTCCAATGCGGCCTCTAAAATCTCCCTGTCGGCTTCAGCTAAAATCTGGCGTCACTAACAGTTGTGACAGGAAGTGTTATCACAGAGAATGATAAATTAAAAAACAAAATGATTTTCGGTGGTGATCAAACAGCCTTTAAAGTCTGAGTGAGACTGAAATGTTTCTGAAATTCTGAATGTTTCCAAATTCAGTATCAGTGTTTGAGCTACAGGCTAATGCTAACGCGAAAATGCCAGTTTTGAAAAAGTGTAAATTTTCCATTTACTTACCATTACAATTATTTCCTCTAATAAAAAGGAGGTACTGCTTTTATTCAAAACACACAGAAAGCTTCACAGTAACAACTGCAGGTAGTTAACAGCAGGTATTTAATGGATTCGGCAATTTTCCTCTGGGTAATAATCAGCCTAATTTTTATCTGCAGCACTTTTCAACCTTAAGTGCAAATCGCTTCCTGGATTAAAAGGAAGAAATCTGTGTAAGACGGAAATGACATTTGGATGAAAACAAGCACCATTTAAATATTTAATAACATAACAAAGAAAATTTATAGAAGCATAGGAAAGGTACTGAATGAATTAAAATTATATTAGTTACCGGTACTTTAAATGGGAAAAATTTGTTTGAGATACGAGTAGTTTGACTTACGAGCTCAGTCATGGAATGAATTTATATCTGAAGATACTACTGGATATAAAACTTTATCAGATACTAATATACGTTTAAAGTCATGTTCTGCTGTCAACGTCTCCTTCTTCTTCTTCCTTTTGTTTTTTTTAGCAGGGCAGGGCAATCAGTGTAAAAGGTGCTTTACTGCCACCCTCTGGTTAGGAGATTAAATTCTCCTCAGGACCCATTCCTGATGAAGAACACATTTACCTTCAAACCCACTTCATCACCACACCCCACCCAAACAGACCCCACTCTCTGGTTTAAACCAGCCAATCAGATCTAAAGGCGTATAAAAGACAGCTGAAAGGTTGAATTATTATATAAGTACTAAACAATCATGACAAATAAGTTGATTCTGGTGAAGGAACACCATCTTTTGGACAAGGATCCCAGATAACTCCGCCTCTATCCAAAAATCCAACTCTAAAATCACAAAACATTTCATTTTGCTACCTGTTGTAAAAATTAAGGTCCTCAGGTCTTTACCGCGTGATCACATCTTAGTAGCGGATCCTGATGGATGCTAAGATAATATACTGTACACTAAAAGATTTCAGTCTTGATTTCTTTGATCTTAGGTTTGCGACGGCTTATGGTGACATTTGGGTGATTTAAGGACTAAGATGTCTCCTATGCTTCATTCTTTTATCGACAGCACAGATTTAAAACCGTCTTAAACCTTCAGCTGTAGTTATAAATATAAAGCAACAGGCTACGTAGAATCCGAGGAAGACTGTCCTTGTCAGTTAAAACACTTCTACCCTCCAATCAGCTGATCTCTGAATCCCATCTTTCTGGAAAGATCTATTTGGAGGCTTGCAGAACGAACGACCGGCAAAATTTATGAGGCCAAGATATGAATAATGTTTACGTATTAATCATTTATGGTGGCTAGCCAAGCACACAGGCAGCGGCTCTGCTGGAAATGATAGGCTCACGTCAGCAACATAAATTATCCATCAGATTTCAATCATCAATCTCAGCCAGAGTCCGTAAATACAGAAGCAAGCAAAGTCCGGCGTCTCTGATCCATTGCATCGTCGACGGCTCATGTGTGAATGTGAGTTACATGATTACCATGTTTGAGTTGTAGGATGCAAAATCTGATGGTGACGGAGGAAAAGTGGCGTCATTTAGAGCTAATCCCAGAGATTAATACATTTCTCATGAATCACCCTGCCTCCCTGACATCCCCTCCACCAGGAGATAAACATGATGGAGGGGATTCTTCCCTCTGTCTATCACTCCTTCAATGATTTGTCCTTTCTAGAGAGTGTGTGCCTTCCTTTTTGTTTGCTGGGTAAGATTCACCTTGAGGTAAAAACACAAGCCTCCCTCGACCTCCACACCATCTGATCCACATCCACACCTGACCCATCATAACCCTGTCAAAACTGGTGCTATACCAATAAAGTGAACTTGCGCTGAGGCTCTATGTACATTTTTAGCGTGTACTCTGTGGATATGCTGTTGGGGGGATGCTGGAGCTAAAGGTTCAGCTAACACCTCATATGATATCAACTTTGCAAGGCATCATCGGTCCAGGAGTCAATCCACACCCAAGCAGGAACGAGAAGAGAAGTCAGAAGGACAAGAGAAGACCGGCCGGGGTGAAAACCTCTCTCGCTTTGCGTCGCTGGTTTGACGACAAAGCCAGCACAGTAATTAGTTTCACGGCAGCGGTGTGTTTAAGAACGATAAGCGCCGCTTTGGGTGAAGAGGAGTTGCAGATGAGTGTAGCTGCTTGTTATCTGCAGCGGCGCAGACGGAGAAGAGCACTGCTGCATTAACTTCGAGACAGAGGTGAGTAGGAAGAAAGGATGCTGCAAGTTAAAGAAGAAGATAAAGCCGAGATCAAGATCTGATGCACTTATTCATTCTGGAGGCTGCTTGCATTAGCGACAAAAGGTCTGCACGCTCGTGTCGACTTGTTCAAGTCATTGTGTTCCTGCAGCTGACAGCTTTCATCTTTTTCCGCCTACCTTTAAGAGAACAGGAACAGCAAAAGATCAGACACTCGTCAGCAAATGGGGGGTTTGGGTGTTCACACAAATTAGCATCATCAATACGCGCCGTGATCATTATTCACGGTGCGTTGCAGCTGCAGAGCCGCTCATCATGCAGCGCATGTCAGGATGCGCTTGTCAAGTGAGCCTGACCACCGTATGATGTGGAGAAGAGGAACATGAGAGGGGAAAGCTGAAGTGGCTGCTGGGAAATTGGTCTGAGCTGCATGTTAAGATGATTTTCAAAGAAGCCAATCAACAGCGATGGATGGTTGAAGCAGCTGATTTGACAGCTATTGAGTATTACTTCATGCCTTTTAAAATAAAGTTCGATTTTCTTGCCGGGGTTAAAAAGGCGTCGATCAGCAGTTCCGTTGGAATTCTCCAAGACGCTCTTAGTCTTTTACTCTGTGACTCAATGACAATTAGCATCTTTAAAATTCACCAGATGAGAATCATGATCTGGATCAGGATTCACTTGTGCATAAATGTGGAACATCATTTTATTTTTGACTGGCCTTTGAATATTGTTTTTATTATACTGACAAAATCTGTTGCAAAAAGTGAAAAACTGATCCTGGATCTGCATCCATCCCTCAAAATGTAATCACCTCTTCCACAGCCTGAGCTCCACCTTGATCCAGAATTCCAGACACCTTTTCAAGACAGCTCTCAGACAAACAAACAACAAGAGTGATCACAAAACCTTTATCTATTAATCCGGGGTAATGAAAACATCTCCACCATGGACGTATTTCCTTCATGCCGTTTTTTTTCCTCTGAGTCTTTTATCTCGTCCTGATATGAATCTGTCCTCAGCGAGGCTGATTCTGTTTGAGGTTTAATCACCAGGCCACTTTTATGCGCACAAAAGCAATTTTCTCTGCTTTTTATAAAATTTGAATCTATAATTAGATTCTGATTGAATAAGTACGAGCTTGTTATTCAATTAACGACTAGGAAGGCCTTCTAGCTGCACACTGATGGGTGCTGTAAACTGTCCAATGTGGAGCCTTTAATCAAGTGTGGAATTACGAACAGAAGACAAATTGAGTGATGCCAACTCTGATTTGTTGATTAATTCAAGTGCAATTACAATATTTGAAAAAGACAGGACTGAACTGACTCTAGATGTGAATCAAGAAGCCGGATATGTTTGGAGAAGTCAGAGAGGATTCTGGGAATTAGGAGCTCTAACGAAGGTCACAATGAAATCCAAGCTGGGAGCGAGTTGCCCCGACCGGAGCAGGCGGAGGGCGTGGATGAACCCTGAAGTAATTTCATCACCACTCTGGTAAATGACTTATCAACAGCACAGCCACCACGAGCAGTGGCAGTTCATTTAACGTTCACCCCTGATTGTGCTCATCTATCACCAGCGCCTGAGTTATTTTTTATTTTTTTTCCAAACCATTATGTGTTTGAACCTGCAGAGAGGAACTCCAGATTGCCCCCCTCTGGCCATCAGAGTCATTGCAGATTGAAAGTTGAGGGTTCGAGTTAGCCAATCACATCTGGTGGCAATTTCTAACTCCTCAAACTAAAAATCATACAACTACTGAGAAAATCAATTTACAACATATTTTTAAAGTCAGCAGAATAGAAATGTGAATTTTGAAATCATAGAATAATACCTAACATGCATATTTCATGAAAAGCACACCCATTGATGTTAGTCTTCTTTGTTTAGTCTAAACACTGAAGGCGCTCTCTGCCCCTCTCTGCTGTTTTTCGGACCTATTTTACAACGTGTTGCAGCAACTGGGAAGCTTTCAGCAAAGGTGCAAGGACAAAGCTTTCACTGGCGTACGTGTCATTGCTGAAGAATGGCAGATGATGTCATCTCTACTATCAGTCATCCGCCTCGCGCCTTCACGGCCGCATCAGGTGATTTCAAACACTACTGCCTCTTATTTTCCGAGTCAGTGACACCACCGACACAAATCTAGGAATCACAATTTACAGAAAGTCAGTATATTTGTTGATCCTAGTCGTCTCTGATGCTTCCATTACCGTGAAATGTATTGCATGTATGAATGTCGACACATACAAAAGGATGCTCAAAGGCTTTCCATGCATTACCCAGCTGTCCGTCTCTGAAGGCTGACCTGAGGATGTTTGTGCAGACGCTTAAAGCACTGTTAAAGGTTTCAGTTTCCTCTTTATTTTGTTCCTTAAATTTTCTGAGAGGTACAGAACCTAGCTCCAAAAATTTAGATTCTAACTCCTGCTAGCCTCTTTTAAGCCTCATTGGCTTGCTGCTTTTATACAGACATCAGTTTGATGCTGTTATGACTACGACTACTAGCTAACAAAAAAACAAGATTTAACAAAGAAGTATCCATTAAATTTTAGTGTATCTGGTTACATATAAGAAGTATACAGTCAAGGTACATATGCAAAACGTCAAGGATATACATGAGAATATCCAATTCTAACATTGCACGTACATTTCAGAGGCCCTGCACATGTTGGCGCCCAGGGTTTCACTCTTCCCTTTGCTAATGAAATAGTAGGAAATCATCCCCTGGTCCTGCAACACAATGAAACCATTTGGTGAACAGTAAAATAGGTAAGAGGAAGTGTTGCTGCAGACCGCTTCACATTTGTATGTTTAATTCAGAGAGAAATCAAGTCTTGGTGCTGTCCAGCTCACCTATCTTAATTAACAGAGGGGAGATAACAAGAAGCCAGTTGCAAATGTAGCTTCAGAGCGGTTACTCACCCTTAATACCCATTAGAATAATTCCCTTTTCATAAAAATGACGTACGTCAGCTTATTGCTCAGGCACTGCCAACCCTTCATTAGTCTGAAATACTAATGACGACGAAGCAGTAGGCCAACAGACTGTCAATTCCACAGATGGCTAATGTGCACAGATATATTGGATTGCTCGTATGCATTAATTTTATTTACCTACTTTCCTATTCTCAAACCAACCTGCGAGCTATCGCTTGGCTGAATTCATAGCCAAACACATTTCATCAGTCTTTTCTTCCCTCCTTTTCCCCGCTACCAGTTCATGCTACTTCACATTCCAGTTTCTCAAAATGCAGACGAAGCCGCTTCAATCATTTATACAGTTTAAGAAAAGGTGCCAAAGAATGTCCCTCAAGAAACAAGACTTTTCCAGTTCATTAAATATCCATTCATCATGAAAGTTCCAGAAAAATGATAGAATGATGCGTGACTGTCTTAAATTAGCAGCCTTGATCATTGATATGAAAGGATTGCTCTATCATTCGTGGACATGAATGACTCTAAAGCTTCAGCACAACTGAGTTCAAAGTTTAAATAACAACTCAGACTCATGGAAATAAGTAAGTATTTGTCTATCTTTGTGTACTGTGCAGATATCCCCTGCTTTCAGCAGTTATGCTAAGCTAAGATAATTGTCTTTCGGCTATAGCTTCATCTTCAGTGTATGGAAACGATAATTGGCCTCTCTTGCGTATATTGCTAAGTTTTTTTGACTATATGTCATTATCTAGCTAGCTCACTTCATCATGCAGCTAACCAGCTGGAGTGTTGCTGTTCATGATTTGTACAAGACCCAGGGAAGAGGAGTTATTCAAACTAATTGTGTAGGACAATTTTGCAAAGGTGATTATGTGAGAACATGTCCCCGTATTCATAATGAAGACTGGCCTGAAGGCTCTCCGTAGACAACTTGCGTGGTTTGCTGAAGGCTAGAGTTGCCAAACCAAAGCAATTAGGGGAATATCAAACATCTCTAAGCAGAGTGACGGCGGGTAAATCATCGAGAGACTGAATTTATCACGCTGAAAAGAATGAATGAAGGGCGATAAGACGCGACGCTAACGCCCTCCAGTGCCATTTCAATCAGGAGAGACGAGCGAATGAAGTAAAGATGTTTATTTCAGCAGACGATACGGGATAATTGGTCCATGAGTTTTCATCAGTTTGACGACAGAGGAGACATTATAGAGTTGATTCAAGGATGCTTAAAACTGAAATTCAATCAATAAATAGCAGTAGTTTCAGTTCTGGAATGACCGAGGCTAACAGGTTTGCATGTTCTGTAGACTATGACTGATACTTGACGGAGTTGGATGACTGTTCTATGATGACCTTGGATAGGCAATAAAATTTCTCCTTCAATGAATAAAATATTAATTGGGAGTGTTTTTACTGAATTAAATATCTAATGTTCCATCTTATTAGCTCAAAAGAAGTCAATCTGATATATATTTAATGTCGTACCAGAGAGAGAACCCCCCCCCTGCAAGATCTCTGCCCTCACATCCATTACTAGTCCTTGAGACTTACTGTGTGACCTTTAGTCTAATTGCAGCCGTGGTTTGGCATCACAAGCGAATCAGATGAATGTATTCTGGGTGTGTGTGTGGGTCAGGACTTCAATCTGTGGCAAAACCAACAAAAACAATCAAACCTGTAAGGAGGAGATCAATACCCATTACAAGGCAGAGAAAAACATACAGGATACAAGAGGTGAATGAAGGTAAACAGGCCTGCCTGCTGGGTGTGTGTATGTGTGTGTGTATTTTGTTTACAGAATTTGGAAGTTTGTGTGATATTTAATCCAAGGTTATTTCTTGATATTTTAAATGAAAGCCGTCTGCTGGTTTTTGTATGGAAGCAACTCGTCGCTGAAACGGAACGTTTGTACAGGACCAACCTGTTTACCCTCAGCCTCGCACCTTCATCGCCTCTCTGACAGCATTCATACTGAATAAAGGAACCCAATAAATGTTTGGATATGAATTCAGGCATGAGCAGAGTTCTCAGCAGGTGAGCAAAACATCTTAAGGTTTTTCAGGTCATTGATTTGTGGCCCAAAACTCAATCTGTAGTGGTTCCTTCATTCGTTCATTCATTCATAAAAAATAAGACTTATCTGATTCTTTCTGCATCAACAGCTGTTTAAATCACAGGAACATCCTGATTCCTTTAACTTATGATCAAGAAACAACAATGACCACATTGATTTCCTCTTATTTTAGGACTTTTAAGCATTTTTTCCATGTGGAATGTCTCACGACTGCTGGCTCTCCTCTTCCTCACTTCTATATTTAAAGTGGTGGACCGGAGGACTGCAGGGCAAAATCAGTCGTGTCATTTGCTGCTGATTCGTTCTGCTCCTGGTTCGCTTTGCTTCCATCTAATGACGCTATGCAGCCATGTTCCCCCTGAGGGATTCTGATACGGCCAAATTTAATGAGAGTTGGGCCATTAATATGAAATCAAAGACGTCAAGCTGACTCAGATCAATAAATCAAATGCTGCATATATTTTCCGATCACCTCCACCTTGCCACCCTGACGGGACGTCCAGAGAAACATCCTGATAGTTTTGAGTCTGAATCCACTCACACTGGTGCTGTGGATTCTGTCACCACATCAAGGATACGGAGGACATCCAGCCTGAAGGCACAGGTGTGGGCTGGCGTTTGGAAAACAGTCGTAGATTAATGATGACCCTTCAAACGCCATTTATCAAAGTAACCTGTCATGGCAGCAGCTGTGGCATGGGTCGTTGAGCCAATAACAGTGCTTTAAAATATACTATCCTTCAATCTGTTCATTTATTTTCTTCGAAAGGTGGGGAAAGCTTTGGTTGGGTGGCCAGTTCATCACAGGCCAAAAAGACAGACAAACCATTCAGGCTCAGGCCCATATATGGGTCACTGAGTCAGCAAGCAGAGCAGTGACTCATGGGAAGTGTAGTTTCAAGCTGAATAGGCGGGTTGTCATTGATGGGATTCTGTCCCGTGTGAGTGTTTAAAAAAAATATATCCCAATGAAATAAACCAATAAAATAAAATCTTGTGCTTCTACTGATGCTTTTTTTAAAAAAAAATCAAATCAGTTGAGTCACCCCATCTATGGATAGATGTAAATAAATCTAAAGAATCAATTATAAACATAAAATGAAGCTGGTTTCTTCTTGTGCAAATGTAGGAATTAGAAAAATTCTTCAGACCAGAGGTTCGGTGCTGAATGGGCCAGAAGCCGTCGGGTTCCTTCCCTTCTGTTTATGCCATAATAAACTGTGTGTTCCTGTTATTGCATTTTGTTAACTGTGAAAATCCGTCAGCCTGATCCCCCTCACCTACCTACCCCCCCCCAGCCAGAGCCAATCGATTCTCCACAGGCTGGCGGGACGAGAACCGCTGCTTTCTGTCAGAACCGTGAAAAAGCTGGTGGGTGGATGGATTAGACTATTGTATCGTGGGGCACGCCGCTAGAGATTTCACATTATATTCTATTAAAATCTGTAATTAGGAAAACAATGGCTTCAAATTGTTTAACTCATTTTTTTTCTAATGACTGATTTGATTTTAAGCGATGCTATTCTGGCGGGACACGCTGCTTTCTTGTGGGTTTTGATCATTTGAGACGTCGTCGATTTAATAACGATAACGTTTGGTGAAAACCTCAGCTCTGCCTCCATCATCTGAAATTTTAAAATGAAGCAAAGTTGCTCCTGAGGAAGAGTTGGGAGTTAGCAATAAAGATCAGATGCTTTAGTGCTAACAGTAACAGGATGCTAACATAATTAAATGCTAATGGAAATTAAATGCTATTATAAAGCTAATGTTTACATAATGCAGAGCTGAACTGAAAATGCACCTCTACTGAGAAACAGCTTTAAGTATTTACCATTTATTTGCCTTAAAATTGACCCAAATGATTAATTTTCGATTCTCTTACAAAATATTAAATTTATATAATACTAAACAAGTTTAACTCACCGGAACAGCCAGGTAACCTGTGACGCAGTTCCATTTCCTTCCTTCCTGAACTCTTCCGCTACAACGTCGCGCACGAGCGGACATACGGTGAGGCATTCAAGGAAACTCGGGAAAGAAGTACTGCTCGTCGGAAGTCGAATCACGTGTTGCTGTACTTTTAAATAGAAAATATTCTATAAAAATTGATTCAGTTTAGAAAATGTAAACTAAATTACATTTAGTTTAATTTAATTTATTTTAAATTACATTTAGTTTGGTTTAAATAGTTTCATTTTTCAAAACACACAGGTGATGATAACGACAGCCATAAAGTTACCTAATTGATGACTTTATTACTAGCTGTGTATCAACGCTTATAGGCAGATGTGTTTGTGCACCTGTGTAGTTTATTATTATTTATATCGGCTGTGGAAGAATCTGATGGTTTTTTTGTTTTTTTGGGGTGTTGTAGCAGGTGGGTGTGGGAGTCAGGTGATGTATGGAGGCAAGAAATGACAGAAAGTCCATAGCACATTGATTGCAAGAAAAATGCATTTGGCTGAATCCAAATTGGACTCATTCAGGAATGATGTGAAACCAGAATCCATCTCAGTCTGGCAAAAGTCGGAAATTTCCCCCATGCAAGACGAAATTCAAGGTAGTGGTCCGATCAGTAGTCTTCTGCATATGTCCCTCTGGGGAGCAAGGTGGAGCAGTGGGTAGCGCTGTTACGTCACAGCAAGGAGGTTCCAGGTTTGATCCACTTCTGTGCAGAGTTTGTATGTTCTCCACATGTCACTAAAAATATGAGAGCATGTGCGGTTAATTTTCTTTCATGTGGCATGAGCTGGCGTCTTATCCAGGGTGTACCGCACCTTGTACCTGTATCCAGCTGTGATAGACCCATGACCCTCAAGGCAAATGGATGGATGGACGGATGAATGGATTGATGTTTTCCTCTGCTTCCCCAATCTCCCAGGTATTATCCTGTTTTTCAGTGTCAGAACACATCCACCTGTTCATGTCTCGCTTATTTGTAAAAGAAAGAAAGAAAGAAGTAAGAAAGAAAGTCTGACAGCTGATAAAAATGTAAAGACTATATTCTGACTCCTAGAGGAATGATTTCCTTCATAAAAAGATGTCAGACCGGCATTCTCTGTTTCCACCAACAGTAAATTTCCAAAGTAATAATGTGACAGTACACTTGTGAAAAAGTAAGTAGATATAAATTCAGTAAAGATATGAGTTATTTTCTCATGTAAACAAGATTTATTTATTTTATGAGACTAGTTGGTGGTGTTCTTGAAGATCCAAGACAAAGAGAGTCCAAACTTCCCACAGTTCCTGAACTCCTCTGTGAACAAAGTGATGACTTGTCGTTGCTGATATAATTTTATAAAGACTGCCAGGAGCTTTATCTGCTCTCGCTCTCCGTCCGTCATTCTTCTTGTCTGCCCCCCCCCTCCTGCTCCTCCTGCTCCTCCTCCTCTTCCTCCTCTTCCTCCTCTATAACCTTGTGAGTTTAATATTGGTGGTGATTGATCCTGAGAGGAATTTGTCTCAGCTTTATGTGAGCTGGGATTCATTATTCACCCTGATTTAATTTGCATCTTAGAACTGGAAAACAAGAACACATGAGAGGGGAGTGTTTTCCAGGACCAAGGTGCTGTTTGGGCTTCAGCTTCTGATGGTCTCCCCCAGGCAGATAACTCTCTGAAAACAGACTCAACATAATCGACAAGCTTTGCCTCAAATACGAACTTTTGTTTTGGTGTTTTATGAAGGTGTAGAATTCTAAAAACAAGAGAACATATCCCTACATGACTTCAGACTTAGTTTTATATTCTTAAAAAAACAGCAGCTGAAGTCTTTTTTTTAGACAGAAACTTTTTACAATCGAATGTTGAAATTCCATATTCATAGTAACAACTGATATATCTTTTGGTGTAACAGCACATTCTGGTATACTGTATATTATAGATATGTATAAGTTCTGCATAACTCAATGTAGAGAGAAGATATAACACAAAAACATCATTCTGAATGAATTTGTTTATTCCTGGTCTATTCCTAGTCTATTCCTGTTTGTTTACAGTTTATTCCTGGTTTGTTTATTGATTATTGCCTGCTTATTCCTGGTTTATTCCTGGTTTATTCCTTATTTATTTTTGGTTTGTTTCTGGTTTATTCCTGATTTATTCTTGATTTTTTTTCCTGATTTATTCCTGGTTTATTCCTCTGGTTTGTTTCTGGTTTACTCCTGGTTTATTTCTGTTTTATTCTGGTATTTTAAAGTTGGAGTCTTCTACCACCAAACAAGCCAGGAGAATTTCTTGCTGTTTCTTTTATTTGGACTCCATGTGAATTTTTCAAAATGACAAAATGGACTTCTTTTAACAGAAGTGAGTTTTCTCTTTGTTCCACGCCTCCTTTGCTTGCCGACCTCGTCTCTGTGCATCCTTCCTCCCTCCCCACGAGGTCCGGGTTGGTGCAGGCGCTCCCCTCTGACATTTCCCCGTCTTATCTCCCTCCTTTCACCTCTCTATGCTAAAAAGGCCATTTGTATTCCAGAATCAGGTTGGCAGGGCGCGCTTATCTTTCACAAGGCCTTTGAAAGGCCTTGAGTCTGCATGAAAAGAAGATCCCAAAGGCTTCAAACAGTTCAGGGCAGCAGGACAGATGCTGGCGACGATGAGCAACTGTGTGTCGCTTTATGTTCACAAGAGGAATGTTCACCGGGCCTCACTTTCAAAGATCAGGAACGCTTTGTTCCAGGTTAAACATCTGCACCCAGAAGCTGGATTTGATGAGTTTGATCTCGCTACCTCCGACAGGCCACGACAGAAGCATCGCCAACGAACATTTATCAGGGAGCCCAAATACCAAGTAAAGCTAATTCCTCATCTAACGTGTCTCCAGAGACACATTTGGAAGCACACAGAGAAGGTTTGTGAGCAGGATGCTGCCTCCAAGTCGTCTCTTTATCTGTAGACGAGCCAAAGAAGGCAGAAATCCAGGGACCACAGATCAAATGGGATTTTTCTCTTCTAAAACATTTGTTAAAACACCGATTTGGTCTCCTGTACGTTTGTCACATCTCTGGTCAGTTTCATAAACATTCAACACATCTACAGAACACACCAACAGGATTATCAATACCTGCTGCACTTCTGCTATTAGATTAAAAGGTTCAGGTCCAGCAAACAGCTTCATACGTCCGACCTTTAGGAGAATGCAAATCACCAAAGGGAGGAAGAGATCCTAGCTTATTAGCAAAATGGTTTATAAATAATAACAGGATATCTCAGCTGTCATGAGAGTGAAGGCAGCGAGTCAAATTCAGGAGGAACATTCTGTCTCTGTCGTGCTCGTGTTTCATTTTCTCCACGTTAGGATTCTTCTCTCCTTAATTTTCTGCATCCATCACATCATTCTTTCCTGCTCCTCTGGTCTGTGAATGCATCTTCCCTCCTCTTTCCTCTGTATCTCCTTCATAATGACCCCCTATGGGAAATTGCTCTCGCAGAGGAAACAGAGTTCAGTCTTCGCTGCTGATTTACAGGTTGATTATTGCAGGACTGATCGGAAGCAAAGCTTTCCATGTTGATTTCTCTTCTCTTCTCTTCTCTTCTCTTCTCTTCTCTTCTCTTCTCTTCTCTTCTCTTCTCTTCTCTTCTCTTCTCTTCTCTTCTCTTCTCTTCTCTTCTCTACTCGGGCTTCATTCTCGATACAGGCATTCAACACTTTTTTAAGCATGAAAATTGGATTTGTAAATCAAAATTGATGAAGAAATATTCATGCATTCCCTGAAAATTTGACTAATTGCTGTGAACATGTTGGAGACGAGCGAAACTGGCAATGCAGATGGCTCGCTGGTGAATACAGGCCAGAATTTATAGTGATGCCTCTCCATCCATCCTTCCATTTATCCATCCATCCATCCATCCATCCATCCATCCATCCATCCATCCATCCATCCATCCATCCATCCATCCATCCATCCATCCATCCATCCATTTATCCATCCATCCATCCATCCATCCATCCATCCATCCATTTATCCATCCATCCATCCGGTCAGGTCACCAGTTATGGGTTCTTGCAGGGCCGGGAACTCCTCCTGTTCATCTGGAGGAACAGGGATCCCATTTGTTCTGACTCACACCAGCTCATTTCTGCTGACTCAGCAGGCCTCCTCATTAGCACTGTGCTAAACTTTGCTTCTGATGGAGACGGGCAGAGCTGTTTCTGCAGATTCATCATGTGTCGGGGAGGACGGGGAGCTCGGTGCATCCTGGACCTGACGTCAGGAGTGCCGACGGCTCGGTCCGGTTATTGCTTTGCGGGCTCGGTTGCAGGTGCAGCATCTTTTGGATCGTATTAAAAATCGAGAACGATCGGAGTGTTGGGAAAGCTGCTCTACATCCCAACAGACAAACAGAAGATGCTGACAAGGAAGTTAAAGTCCACACTTACCTTTTAATTATTGCTTATTGATCCGTTTGTTTTGTTTTCTGGTTTGTTCTGTATTAAATTCTTCATCCTGATTGTTGGTTTAATGTAATAATAATTTTTTTTAGTATCACAGGTGAATCCTGTGGCTTGTTGCAGCTGCTTTCACCTGTAATTGCCTATCCTTGACTCTGTGCTCCATTAAAGTTCATTCTCCGTCTCCTGAATTCTAATGCGTCCCGACCAGCCAGCTACGCCGTGTTTTATTTAAAGCCCCTTTTGTAAGGGTCCAAATTAAAAACCTGGTGCATGAATTACATCTTCCAGTGTGGAAAAGTGAAAATGTTCTAGTTATCTTCTGACCTCATCATCATCGCCGACGAGGAAAAGCAATCAGGGCAGGAAAACGAATACAAAATAAGACTCCAGGGAACCTTCAGAATAAAAGAAGGACGTGAAGAAGGATAAGTCAAAGGGTCGACCAGGAGACGTCTTGATTAAAAGCTCCTCCCACTACACTCACCCGACCGATCCAATCAGAAAAGGCGAGGTCAAACGTGACTTTTTTTCCTGTCTGTGGAACCCTGGGTGTCGACTTCCACATGGAAGCTTCCCTCATTCATTTACAGCTGCTCTGTTTCCTCAGATTAATTCTGACGTGTGGTTGGAGCGCACACACCAGCACCTCGCCTCAGACGTGAGAATTACCCACACTGCACTGCTCGGCCTGATAATGCAACACAAATACAATCAGCTGCTTCCAATGAGCAAAAATTAGCATTTGTGCATGCTAATTACTAATTATGATAAGAACAGTGAAATTAACCGAGAGCGATGAGGACGCAACAATGATGACACTCTGAGGACGATATAAAGAGCGATCATTGATCCCTGATGGTGACACTGATGAAGAAAGTGACGCCGCTAGAAATTAGCGGATTATTATAATGCAAATATGAAACTCCATCCTGCATATTAGCTCATCCTCCGCTCTGATGAGCATGTATGAGTGCAGTGGTGGGATTATGCAAATGGAAATTGAAGAAGTTGGCGGTTTCCCTGGCAGTCGACTTCAAAGCTTCCAGGACTGGAGATGGAATTAGTGCTCTGCCTAATCCCACTGGGGGAGGGCAGGGTGGGATGGGTGGGATGGGAGGGGGGAAGGGGGGGGCAGCACTTTATTAATGCACCAGCAAGTTTAATCAGAGAGAGAGGGAGGAGAAGGAGGAAGTAAAAGAAAGGTAGGAGATGGCGACAAATAGAGGAGAAGTGAGCAAGGTGAGAGGAAAAGATAAGAGAAGCAGGGAGGAGGGGAGGAGAATAAAGGTGTGATTGTGTGTTTGTGTGTGTTTGTGTGTGTGTGTGTGTGTGTGTGTGTGTGTGTGTGTGTGTGTGTGTGTGTGTGTGTGTGTGTGTGTGTGTGGAGGGGGGCAACACAATCAAGATCAAAGATAATCTTACAAGCAGAACTGGAACGGTATGATTCCCTATAATTTGCCAGAACACACGTGGTTCTCCCTTCTTCAATTTACCCTCAGAGAGCAAAGCATCAGGCCGGTCAGTACGATACACCAGGGTGCCCAAAGTCTGACCCGCGGGCCAATCACAGCACAAGGTCGGACTTTATATGGCGTGCTTTTTCTGTCTAAAATTGTTCCACAAATTGAGCATACAATTCCTTTTCTCAACTCATAACAGACGTCTGTCAACTTGCATAAAACCTCAAAGAAGAATAAGACTAATGGACCAATCACAGCATGCTGTGTGAAGCTGGTACTCTTGATTGGGAGGGGTCGTCAATCCTGTGATCTCTGCAGATGTTCGCAGCCCTCAGCTGATAGAATGAAGTTGGTTTTGAGCCTTCAACTGGAAAGTTGACAATGAAGCTCTAGCTTCCAGGAATTTATAACAGTTTTACACTGAAAGCTGAAATAATGGAGTGTTTCCTTGTTAATACTAAATCTTATACTTATATGCTTTTATACTCTAATACATATAAAAAGCTATCCGAGAGCAGCCATGTTGAAACCAAAGGAACTCAAATGTAGGGTGGATATGGAAATGAGTTTATTCTCTTAATGTGGAAATTGGACACTTTTTGTCTGAAAATGGACAACCTGTCAAAAACTGTCAAACACCGACTGGATGGGAATTTGTTTTTGTTGACATAACATCACAAATGTGCTGAATGCCATCCTTCAAGAATAAAATGCAGTGGTGACCTAATTAGTTGCACACAGTTGTTAGATTGTTTAGATCCACATATTTGAGTGAGAATTTGGTAACCTTTTGCTGTATATAGATGAAAATAGTGAACTAACAGCATCAATAGGTGAAAAAAGAAAAAACTGGAGGGTGGAGTCAGCAAACAGCTCACCTGGATCTATTTTATTATGATCACAGATCAACCTTGGACTCATACGTAGATGACAAATCAGCTGTCAGTGCCGCTGACTCTGACAGAGTGTGATTCATGAATTTGCTCTAGACCTCAGAATAACATTATATCTGCATGCCCCAGAGTGCATGGAACAGCTCCACCCATCTGAGCTTAATCAATAAGGTGGGTTGATGAATTTAACATAATTAGACCCACAGATATTAAATCCGTGACGCGCTTTCTGTGCTTCTTGGCATGAAATTGATTGCTGTGGAAAAACAAGAAAATCGATATTCTTGGAAAATACTCGAAGGAAAGCGAAGCTCATTTCTGTTGAGAGACTGCTTAAAACATCAGATTTTTAGAGGCGTGCATGATTGTGACGGGTGAAATCAATTCGAATCCTAAGTTATCACCAAAAGATTGCAGAACGACCGAACTGCACAATCACATTTCTGACAGACTACTTTGCCTGAGGATTGACTGCAGGCTCGGCCTCTGCTGCAGCCGGATGCAGGTGATGGAATGAAATGTTGCCCTTTGGCGCCCCCACATGGACATTTGAGGTACTGCATACCCAGCTGGAGTTCAGAGGTCAGCATTAACAAACTAGCGCCGTTTAGCGCAAAAATAAAATCCTCGTTTCAACACAAATAGAAGGAAAGCAGGGGACAGGAATAAAACACAATGTGTAAAGTGAATCATTGAATTAAAACGTTATGGTTGGTCACTTCGACTTCTGCCGTAAAGCAGCAGCAGCTGATGTGCCCTTTGAGCCAATACTGCCACCTGCTGGTGAAAGACAATATCGCCCTGTGTAAACGCAGAAGGGCTGAGAATTAAAATAAGTCATTAAGAATAAATCAACCACTGGGATTAAATGGGGGAATTAAATCAATGAAACCTATTCCTCCAACAACTCTTCATACTTGAAGTGACGTGTGACGCGTCACTAAGGCTCCACCCACCGGTTCCCCTTTTAATTTTTGAAGATTAACGTTGTAATTATTCTAAGCACAGAAAAACATTTTTATATCATTACATGACGTATTTTTATATTGCTTTTATTGAGATTTACAAGCAGCGCTTTACGTCTCCTTGTTTAGAAGACCATCTCAATAGCCACTCTAAAACTTGATTAGGCATATTTTTGTGGGTTAAATCTGTAAAATGAAGTTTCTTCAGGCAGAAAAGCCTCAAAAGTGCTGACTCAAGCGAGGATTGACGTTATAACGTGTCAAATTCTGCCCTGCAGTTCTGACTGAGCTCTCATTAAGACGGAGTTTGTCAGGAGCTGATCCTAACTAATCCGCTGCTTTGAAGGGATGTGTGTGTATCCACGCCCGTATTATCATTACACACTGCAGCCTGAGTTTAGGGAATAAACTGCAGACAAATTGTCAAACATGTTTGTTTGCATCAATGGATTTCTGTACAGTACTTGTGACAGCCACAAGCTGAAAGTTAAATTCTTTGGAAACATCTGTGGTTTTTACTTGCTAAACTTCTAAAAAGTTTAAACTTGAAATAAAAAGAATAAATATAAATAAAGTGATTTATTAATTAATTTGCTCAGAGCCTAAAACATAACAAGGTTTGATATCTTAAAATTATTAAGTCTAATAACAGCAGAAAAACAAACAACTTCAATAAAATAAGCAAACATCTTCAGTTTTCATTCCTCATCTTCGGTTTATAGAATTAGATCTAGATTTACTTCTATTAATTTAAGATAACGGTGATTTTTTTTCCTCACATTTATGCCCCGGCATGTGAAGAAACACTCTTGTACACTTTCAAGTAACATTTAGTTTTTATTGTGTCTCAGAAAGAACAGCACAGACAAATGGAGCTCACGGTCACGACATCTAAAGAGCTTTAGGCCTCACTGAAGAATAAACTATGTGATGTAAGCGGTGACGATGACATCATGCAGGTCGTGTGGTCGTTTTAAAGCAGAATATACAGCAGCTACAGTTTCTCCTAACATCACATCTATGAGCACAAAGGAAACTACCGGTTCATCTGGACAGAAGCAAACAGGAAGTGAAACCGGGCTAATACTGCAGTGGTACAAATATTCAGTACGATCAAAACACGATCAGCAGGCAAGCATGGCAGTAAAGTGATGTCATACATTTTCAGTGTTATGATTGGTCGGAGCTGTCAGCGTCACGAGTGACGTGAAAGAAGGACACGCGTGTCTTTAGGTGTAAACCTCAACTCAAAGCTGAGAAAACAATCAAAATGAGGCTTGACAGACGATAAAGAGAGCATTTCCTGTTTTCATGTTTGAATGGAGAATAAAGAAATTAATTGATTAAGTTTAAAAACTAATTATAGAAGCCAAACCTTTTATTTTTATATGTCTTTATTTTTCATGTTTTTATTAAATGGATGCTGACAAATAAATATTACATAGTGATTCTATTTTTCATTAAATTTTGTGACACCTACAGTATCTCTGTAGTAACAGGTTACAAAAGCTGCTGTTCTCTGATTGGTCACAGGAGAACTGAATGAATATTAAACTCTTTATCTTCCATGAAGCCGATCAACATGTCAGAAGTGTAACTTTTATGGACGATTCATGTGCATCAGCAAATACAATTATTAAAATCACACAATCTTTTCTAAAACCTTAAACTTTTGTCGCATCAAGAAATCTGAAACTTTAAATTAAATATTATTTTATTTGTTGTTATCTGATCCGAATTTTGCTTTTAGATGTTTAATTAGAGAAGTTAAATGAAACCAGTGATTGAAACTGTCACACGTGGTGTGTTCGCAGTAATTACACCAACGTCCTAAAATTAATGCCCATACCTCTTTTAAATGCTAAATGACGCCGCTACGTTGATTAGCATTCCAGCTCTGAGTTAGACTAAATTAAATACACAGGCACGCATGGTGCAGATGAATACATTAAAATAAGAGCGCGGTGTCGTGAATGTAAATTATTGCTTTGGCTATAAAACAGTGGACACAGAGTCACATTCAGTGGATTCGAAATCAAACAATCGTGAGCGTGAAGGACATTCAGAACAGAAGCTCCTCAAGGGGTCAAATCAAAGGAGAAAACATTTGAAATCCACTAAAAATATCGATAAAGCATTTTCTGCTGAATGTAAATATATTTTCTAGGAACAACTATTAAATATTTATTCACAACAAACTGCTGCTGTTCCCACATTCACTGTGTTTTGGCAAGAAGTTTAAAAGAACGTAAAAAATACAGTACGATCTTTATCATTCGTCGACCTGGAGATGAGCTGCTCCTGTGATTGGATCGATCGGCAGCATCGATTGATCATTGATTCTAACTTCATAGTATCTTATTTGGAACATTTGAGCTCATTTCTGGAAAGCTAATCGATAAATAATCTAAACTGAAGCTGAACTAATGTTGTTTCTGGGATGGCGGTTGGCGGTGTGGTGCAGCCTCCTCATGCACAGCTACATTCGCCACGGTCGTCTCTGATGCTGGGGGTCTAACGCTGCTGTGTGTGTGTGTGTGTGTGTGTGTGTGTGTGTGTGTGTGTGTGTGTGTGTGTGTGTGTGTGTGTGTGTGTGTGTGTGTGTGTGTGTGTGTGTGTGTGTGAGCTTTTGGCAGTGACGCAACAAGATGTTAGCTTGGATAAAGTTGTGAGAGATCCCCCCACCCATCTATGTATTATTTCAGCTTTAAGTTGGCCTACCAGACACCCAGGACAGACCTCTGGGGATGGGCGGAGGGGTGTTTTGAGGAGGGGAGGGGGGTCAGAGGTCAAAGGTGTGCGTTTAGAGGTTGACCAGATGGAGGTCGGAGGCGGAGAAGTGAGGACACAGAGCCATGTCCGGGTTCTTCAGCTGTCGCAGGATCCTCCGGTGGAACTTGGAGCGGACACGGTTGAACTCCATGATGTCACTCGGATCCTCTGCGATCCAGAAACGCTGAAACTCCTGCATCAGGTAACCTGCGATGAAGGAAATGAGCGAAGATTAAAATATTAAAATGAGCCCACTCAGGTTTTATTAACGAGACAAATCATCAGGGTCATCAGAGGTGAGAGATCCTCATTTATGACATTTTCAACGTTTTTAATCCCACTTTCTGATTCGGAATGGTTTTCTAATCGAGGCAAGAAACTCACAGAAAGTCTGCTGGAAGTGCATCAGGTTGGGGGTCTCTGGAGCCACGTTGTACAGGTGGGTCTTCAGAGCGCCGCTCACCAGGAGGGAGTAGGCCAGGTCCGTGATGTTGATGCCCACGATGGCGAAAGAATAGCTGGATAGAAGGGATGCAAATAAATGGGTTGTTGGTTCTAATGTGTCGTCTTCATCACAGGAAGAAAAAAAAAAAGTATCGAGAAAACGTGCAGCAATCGTGCAGCAAATGTGCAAAAACTCACCCGATGGCTTTGTCCAAGTTTTTCTGTTCCCATTCGGGCTTGTTTACCTCACTGTGAAGGACACAAAACACTTGAGTGCATCGGAAAAACAAAACCCAAGAACATTTTATCAGCTTGCTACTTAAACTTGACTGTGAGTCTAAAAAAAACTCCATGTTTTGATCTATTTAGTTTGTTTTTGAATGAAGCATAGGCGTAAATCATTTACATGCATGAAGCATCAAAAGCCAAAAGAGAAGCCTGTGAATGCAGTGAGCAGAATGAAAGTGAAATCCGGTACCTGGGCGTTCTGTGTGCGCTCCTACAATGCGTGAGAGAGTCAGAGAGGAAGACATGGGCGCGTGAAGGTGGAGGTGAAGGTGGAGGAGAAAAGAGAAGAATCCTCATTTGTGAAATGAGACGAGTCACTGAGACCACAAACAACACAAGCAGCAGAAAGATGAGGCGGTGACGCTGTAGGGATGAAAGTCATCAAGCAGAAGGTGGTAAATGCAGAGTTGTGGATGAGCAAGAGCAGATCAACGTGTGTGTGTGTGTGTGTGTGTGTGTGTGTGTGTGTGTGTGTGTGTGTGTGTGTGTGTGTGTGTGTGTGTGTGTGTGTGGAGGATCTGTTTAGAGATCACAGATCAGTCCAGGTGTGAATTCATACGTCCTTGGATTCTTTAGCTTTTAGCTTAGCCTTTCAGCAGCTTCAGTTTCTTACCAAATAGCTTCATACCCCCCCCCCCTCCCCCCAGGAGGATAAGGGGTTTGGTGGGTGGGTTAGTGGTTAACATACTTGTGTTTGGGCTGCAGGGAGTCGTGGAGCATCTGCAGAGCCGTCGCTTTGTCATGTTCTGCAAAATACCTGAAAAAAAAAAAAAAAGACAAAGGAGTTCAAGAAGAGGAAAAATCTGATCACACTTGGGGGGGAGAGAGGGAGTGATCCATCTTTCATGGAGGGGGGGGAATTGACTGACAGCTTACAGCAGGTTGTGCAGCCCCAGCAGGCCCATGCCTCTGAAATCAGTCTTGGGATCGCTGCCTTGGAAACCAATTTCACACCACTGTTTGGAGATCCGTCCGCTGAGAGGTGTGTCGGGACGCAGCTCCTTCCACAGCTGTGACACACACACACACACACACACACACACACACACACACACACACACACACACACACACCTCAGCTGACGACAGTTTGGTCATGTGATCATGTGATCACTCCAGAGAGGTGCGCACCTTCATCAGCATCTCCTCATGTTGGGTGTTGTCGCTGTCGTAGGGCTCCCGGCGCAGCTTCTCCACCTCCGCCACCAGACTCCTGTAGCCCACAATCTGCAGCAGGCTGGCCTGCAGGGAGATGCTGAGCCTGGGGGGGGGGAAATCTATTAGGATGCTAATGCATGCACAAGTGTATGTTCTCCTGCTCTAAGAGGAGTTCACATCATGTGTTGGCGCTCAGGGAGAGAATGGCGTGATTTGAAGGGGTTAGCGTCAGATTTAGCGCCCCGGTGCTGCTGATGAGGCGGCGTGCGATGCGCGAGCTCTCACTGTGGGTTGGTGTCAGGGTTGATCTTTTTCAAAGCCATGATGTCGTCAATGGTTTTCTCCACTCTGTCAGGGTGGACACTGAGGGCAGACTGCAGCAGCTAGGGGGGGGCAGAGGGAGGAAGAGAAGAGGTGTGAATGGATGGAAGGTGGAAAACCCAGCAGCTGATGTGGATCGTCAAACAGATTTAAAAAGTACCTCATTCTTGGAGTACCTCAGGGAAGACTCTGGAAGGAAATGAGGCAAATTTGAGATAAAATAAGATATTACTGATAATGTTTGCTGATGATGTGAATGTATGTGAGTTTACTCAGGGATCTACACGCCCACCTATCTTGAGAGTCCTGCGGGCGCCATGTTTGTTGTTGTAGCAGATTCGCTGCAGCTCGCAGCGTCCGGTAAACTTCCTGAAGACGAACTTCAGGCCTCGCCACAAACATTTACAGTAGAGGAACACAAAGAACTGGGTCACCGCTCTGGGGAGGATCAGACAGAAGAATGGAGGACAGACTTTATATAGTGTAAAGATGAGCGTATAACAATGGGAAAGAGAGAAACCAGATGAAGGAATGACATCAGTACCGCGTAGGACTTCCTGTCTGCAGGTGAGTCTGGCAGATTAAAGTGTGCTATTTTTAAAATGGGTGACACTGAGAATAGAAAAGTGGAACGACCCATAAAAAATCTGAGCCTGATTGATTTCCAGCCTGTCGCTTCATAGAGTCAGACAGTTTTTGGAAAACGAACGGAAAACCAAATTTTGACATCATGGACAAGGTGCGTTAAACCTGCATTTTCTAAACTTTAATTTCATTTTAATGTCTTAATGTGTTTGTATTAACATTTTCATGTGTTTACACCTCATTTTTTACAATCTGTGAACAAATCTGGATTTAAATAATGCAATTAGAATTGTTAAAATCCAAATTAAAAAGATCTTTATTATAGAAGATGTTTCCCTTTTGGGTTTTTGTGGCTGTGGATTGGGTCAAGGTGGGGTACTGAAACCCCTGTGATTAGTGGATGTTTATCAGTCATAACAAGCAGGTGAATAAATAAATAAAGTGTTTATCATAAAATATTAGTATAAATACAGGAATACACGCGTAACTCTGGTTCCACATGTATTCCATAATTAAGAGGCCTCGTCTCCAAGCAGCCCTATCGAACATCCTCACTGATTTAACAGGTTACAGCAGACGGAAGGAATCAGAAGGACGCGCAACGCATTCCTTCACGTCCTGGCGTGAATTAATTCCCTCCGTTTTCTTACCTCAGAAAATGCTTCATCTTGTCCGCTGTGACCTCTCCGGTGTGTTCGGTGCGGTTCCGGTTTGCTGCCCTGAGAACAGATGACAGGAGAGCGTTACGGGTCTGGATGAGGCCGGTTCCGCCGCTCGGATCAGGGCCGCGCCGCTCCGGAGCTGTCCGCGGTGCTGAAGCGGCGACGCGCGCGGAAAAACGCGGCTTTTACCCGCGTCGACGCACCGAAAGAGACGCGCGTAAGAAAATACAACTATTCTTCGTAGATTTCAATCCCTTCGGTGTCACAGTTCGGTTTATGCTTGTCATTAAAGATCGATCACCTCCGGTCCGATTAGCGGACATAATCCGGGAGCAGCTGCCGCGACGCGCACACCGTCTGCCGCAAAATCTGCACCGCGACCGACGCGGTGTCTCACCGAATTCAGGTAATAACAGGTGGAGCGAAGTCGGCTGGAGCGTCTTGTCCTCTTCACTCAGCAACGGGCGTCTGCTTCTCCTCCATAATGATGATGATGATGATGATGATGATCGTGGAGGAAGAGGAGCCTCGGTCTAAAAGCGACAGCGCAGAGATGAGCTGCGGAATACTAAACCTCTATCAGCGCGGCGATCGGTTCGGATCGATTGTTTCAGGCTTTCAGACGCAGATTAATTCAGATTATGGTAGAACATCAAACAGGCAGAGGATGAGTGGATTATTTATGCTGGATGGGAATCAGTCAGGATTGATGCGACATGGTAGGGAACAGCTGGCAGGGGCGACGCAAGAAGATCCCAGGCCTCTAAATATGAAGTACCCCCCACCCCCTCAGGATTACATATTAAGGAAACAACCAATAAAATAATATTGGAAGAATTCTGAATTCATTTCATGTTCCTTGTATTATTAATGCTTAATGAATTTTTCTGAATTAAAAAAAAAAAAATCTGAATTTCTCCAAATGAACTTTTCTGTGTAGTGTAAATCACATTATTGAGTTTTGACTGTTGAGCTAAAATATATTTGATAAATTAAGACAAATGACTCAAAAAGCAAGAATAACGTAAATATTAATTTAATAGTATAAAAGTAAAACTCATTCAGTGGTACAAGGGGGGAAAAAAAGCCCACCTGAAAAATACTAAAAGCAGGAAAAAAATAAAGCAAATCCATGAAAAAACTTTGATTGGTCTTTAAATTAAAATCAGTGACATAGTGCAGCCTTTAAAAGGCCCTGCTGATGTTTTAAACGTGAACATATTAAAGCAGACAGCGGTGACTTGTTGTGAAGTAATAAATACTGAACTGGTGTTTGTGTTGAGTGCAGAGAAGATGTCTGTAAGGGGAATAAAAGGATGACTCATCATTTAAAACAAGCAGTAAGGCCATGAGGTTGTTTTGACGCGTTCTAAAACAAGAAAAATAACCAAACTTTCAGTTTAAAAGGAAAAAAAACAGTCAGTAAACAGAGAACTGATAGCCCCTCTGTCACAACAGAGAACCCGTCTCATCAACAGACGTGACCGTCTCGCTCCTCTGAGGGTCTGTGGTTCCCGGCAGGAGGCGGTCCGACGAGCTCGCGCTGGTCTGATCTGCAGCCGGGTTGCCGTCGACAGAGCCAGCAGAGTCTGGCGGAGCAGAGAGCGTGGGGATGGCGTTGTACACAATGAAACCCACGGTGATGATGACAAAGGAGACGATGTACAGCGTCGAGAACTGAGGAAGAAGAAGAGACGTCAGAGATGATTCATCGCTCAGGAGTCCGGGCTCCCACCGGTTAAAAGCCGGTTTGTACGGAGACGCCTCACCGTGTAGCCGAAGAGGAAAATGCCGCAGAAGAGGCTGAAGAGGTTGGAGGTGAACAGAGGGAGGTTGACCATCACGGCGCTGGTCATCTTCATCATGACGGGCATGGCGCTGTACAGCGCAAACATGCACAGGACGTAGGAGGTGAACATCAACACTGCAAACAATAGGCGCGTTTGTATAACAGACCATAATAACACTCGCTTTAAATGAACGAGACAGGAAGTTCACTTACAGACGTTTAATTCCCGAGGTATCTCTGATACAGCTCGAGTTTCCAGAGCTGCTCTGTAACGTCGGAACAGAGAGGAAAACACTTCAATCGACACATAAATTTACAAGAAAACAAGCACAGGATGAATGAAGCTGACAGAAAGACCTACAGCTGCAGGCCGCTGACGAGGGTCCCGAACAGTCCCATCATTCCCAGGAACTCCACCCGGCTCAGGTTCTTCACTGTGTACTCCTGGCACACGTTAGACACAGCATAGAGGAAGGCACTCAGCACCACCAGGCCGTCTCCCAGCGCCACGTTGCTTGCTCCATGGACTCCCAGCGTCACGTTGCTTGCTCCATGGACAGACAGGAGTCATGGAACACGGACAGATAGGAGTCATGGAACGCCACGCTGACTACGTAGAATTTTTACATGGAGACTTGGAGCTTTCTGGTTCCATTCACTGCATAATTTTCATACTTCTATCAGAATTATTAGACTGGTAGCAGTCACTCAGCAGGTTTGTTCTTTGTTTCTGGTTGACTGACTGCTAGTTATTCTAGTTCCTCTAGACTTTGGGTGACACTGACCCAAATCTAGGTGATGAACATGGCAGCTAAAATGAACCGGTCCTATAATAACACACCTGTACTGGTCCTATAATAACACACCTGTACCGGTCCTATAATAACACACCTGTACCGGTCCTATAATAACACACCTGTACCTGTCCCATAATAACACACCTGTACCTGTCCTATAATAACACACCTGTACCTGTCCCATAATAACACACCTGTACCGGTCCTATAATAACACACCTGTCTCAATGTTTCAATTCAACGCTGATCAAGCTTCACCTCCTCAAATATAAGCATATTCTTACTTGACTCTTGTGCTCTTCCTGACAGAATGTCGGCCCCCACCATGGTCCCGACCCCCAACAAACACACCACCACGGCCACAAAGTGGATCGGCCTGTAGCGAGTCTTCAGGATGAACCAGGAAAGCACCATGAGCAACGGGATCACGCAGCAGTCCAGCAGCTGGGACACAGAGACGTGACACACTTTGACTGACTGATGATTGATCTAAGACGGTGAACCAGTCTTAGATCACTGACCAGACGCATCAGGATTGTTTGGGCTCACCTGGATACTGGTCAGCGTGGTGAACTGGTAGGCCGTTACCACCGAGTAGTTTGCCTCCACATCTGCCACACCCATTATCAAATACTTCCACCAACCGGTTTTTAAAATCTGTTTCAGGTTCCTCTGGTCTGTGGAATCCAACGAGCATCAGAGGAGGAAGCGAACAGCACCGAGTTAGTCTGGAACACCTTGTTTCACAAGTTTGTGGTGGGGAAACTAAAACTGCGACACAAGGAGATTTTTCTATCGACTATTTAAGAATAAAGGATATTAATAAAAAATCATACAACTGATCTTTAACCTCTACCACCATGAGCTTGTTACTGTATTGAAATTACTGTAATTTAACTTACTATAAGAGATTTCTCATCAGATTTTCATTAAATCACTGCAAGTTTTGGAATTTTATGATACCATTATTAAAAAAAGAGACCTTTTCTGGTGCAGAGCATGGTGGTGTAGACCAGCAGCAGCAGGGCGTAGTTGAGGAAGCTCTGCAGCATGGGCGTCTGGACCCCGTAGTTAGCCAAGAACTGAGAGCTCACCGCCGTCCCACAGATCAGCAGGGACAAAACCTGCCCAAAGATGACGATCTTCAGGAGACGCCTGGAGGGGCAGGAACATCAAAATCAGGTGACACATCTGAACATGGTAAACCCCCAGAGAAGGCCCCCTCTGACTGCTCATCATTTCACTGAAGTTACTTCAAATAAAACCATTAATGCCGTTAATCTGCCTGGGAACGTTTCCAGATAGTCTCACTAAAACAGAATCGACTGTGGAATGCGACCTTAGATGTTCTTCTGCCAAGATATGGCATTTCTTACAGGCTTTCACAGGACAACACTGCTCAAACTGTACAAAAACTAAAACACAACACTCTAAACATCATACTTTTCTTTTTTGTTGCCGTTTATTTCTGACTCAAAACAAAGCTGATAACACTGATGACGCACACGCTGGTGGAGTATGTTTGATTACAGTTAAGGAAATATTTGTTATCCATTTATCATCAGAGGTATACAGGTGGGCGGGTCCAGAATGTTGACCCCTCCCACTACAACATCACACCTGGGGTGTAAAGCATTAATAACAGATTGTATGCTCCTGCTGTTTTCATATGCAAGTGTTATTAAGAACTGGAACAATGGCTCTGTGAAAATCAACGGTCTGTGCACTATGTGGAGATTGCAGGGTGACTGAAACACACACACACACACACACACACACACACACACACACACACACACACACACACACAATCAGTCAAGGTCAAGCTCACACGCTTCTTTTCTGATGGTCTAGATAGAAAGTCTCAACTGATAATTTCCTTTACCACGGGAAGCAAATTTTTTTCCCACCATTTTAAAAGTAACTAATTTCAGTACCGTCAAACCGATAAATGAACTTTAAAAAAAAAAATAGTTCAGTGCCCACCATGTGAACATATCCTTCAGTTTTTTGCCCTTCAACCCACAGGACACCTTCAATTTCTGACACAACGTCTGTTGTTCCTCCTCCTCTTCATGTCTCTCCATATCTGAGAGTTAAAGCTGTAGACACAGAAGAAAAATAATTGTTGAAAATGAAATTAAAAGAAAGTTTCTGTCAGGCTCATCATCCTCATCAGGACATCCACGCAAAAGGGAATGTGATTTATCTGGTGACAGATTTTTTTTTTACTAAGCACTATTACACAGAAGGTTGCCACAAACAAACGACATCGGTCATGTTTTCACTTCCGTATAGGCGACTGTTTTAGTATTATAAGGTAAAGAAGTTTTGAATGAAGATCTAGCTCCAAGACGCTGGCTCCTTCACATTGACCACTTTATTAAATTTAAAAACTGTCTAAAAATAAAAAGCACCTAGGACACAAGATATATGCCGAATTCCTGTATAAACTCCAACGATTAAAAATATGCGATTAATTGTGGCTAAGCGAGTATAGAAAATGGACAATTACAAGAGTTATATTTAAGTCTCTTTTTTCAATATAGTTTGGTTGATATGTTCTGGCGCGGATGGCGGCGCCGGTCGTTGAGACTACAAACAGCGAAAAAGAAAAAGCGTAACGTGACTTCAGATTTTATCCTGATAAACATCCTAATAAATACGTACGTCTGCTTCTTCCGTCATGGCAGGTTGTCCGAAAATTGTCCGGTTACGATGAATTTTTTCGTTCGCTCACGACGAGCCGCACTTCTGTACACGCGTGCGAACTTCCCACCAGCATGAGTGCGTCAACCTAGCCTGGGGTTATCTAGGACCGCCTTCTGTACTCTGATTGGCTCAGGAATTACGTCATTCCCCCCTGCACCGTGCATACAAACTCTGCCGGTGCTGAGGAGAATAGAAGCATATTTTACATGCCAAGCTAAGAAGAACATAGACGGAAATGGAGGGAATAGTCTAATCATTTATTTAAGTAAAATAACAAAATACTGGAAAAAGTCTAGTAAAAGTCCTACATTGAACATAAATGAAAAATAAAATATTTTATGTAAAATCAGAGAAATGGAAATCTTACACTGTTACCACGTTACATTAAAAGATTTAGAAACGATTTATAATTAGGTTATTATTTAGGATCTATGCTATCAACATTTGCTGGACTGATGAACGGCAACCTTTTATTTTGTAAGTGGCGCAAGCACAAGGGAGGCTTAATTTTAAAGCGCACACACACACACACACACACACACACAAACAACAACAACAACAAACAAAACAATATACACGTTTAGTTTGGAGAAGACAGATGTTTGAGAGGGGTGGGGAAAACACCAAATAGTGGATGAACTAGTTGTATTGGTAAAAATATCCCGGGTAGCATAGTTGTAAGAACTGTTTGTCACGTGTCAGTAAATATTAAATGAATGTCAACAGATTTTACAAATTACCTGGAGGCAAGCAACTCAATAAGTTAGCCAGTTACTTCATTTTATTTGTTCAAAAACATCCATAAGCCCCGTGAATTAATCAGGTAATGCACTCCAACTTTGATTTATTTATGTTCTACGAGTAAGGTCAATGATACAGTTTTTGCAGCCACTAATATATTTTTTTCTGCACATAGGTTAAAATATCAGTTTTTATAGCAGTTAGAAATAAACAACATGCAGCACCAACCACCCTTTCATGAGGAGTGGACTGTAATTATGAGTACTTTATATAATTCTGCGTTTATCTCTAATGAACGCATTTACCACCTTCTTAATCTTGCAATTAATCATTAAGAAATGTGGAAAATATTCATTACGTTTTGGTAATTTAATGGTATATTGCTGCATCAGATGGGTAATGTAATCAATGAAGCGCCTCCAATGTGCACTCAAGTAAAGTTAAATATGTACATTTGAATAGATGATATTATAATAAAATTATACTTAAAATTTTTTCTTCTATTATGTTCTGTGAATGACATAACAGTTTAAATAAACTAAAACACGTTTATATAGGAACTGCGATGTGAGACGGTTAATCGTCGTTCCCGTGCAGTTCTCGCGAGATTTCACGAGAGCTTAAGTTAAGGGAACATGGCGACGTCTAATTTGCTAAAGGTAGGCTCCACTTAAATGCAATTATGTGTATTTAACGACCGCGAAAGGGCTTGTCACTTTCATGGTGCGATGTTTGGCTTTTATCTCTCACCTTAGCAAACCGAACAGCCACTGTACGCGACTGTAGCGTCAGCGGAGTGTTTAGCTGGCAGCAGTTAAGTTACATCTGGCTAGCATTAGCTACCTACTAATGATTTAGCTGTCTAAAGAGAGAAGGTAAAAAATAGCAAAATGTCAAAGAGGGATGCTAATACGGGAAAGACGGAGGAACGGGGACACATATAACAGCACCGAGACATATAATTCTGTTAATATGCGCTGAAATATATCTTAATTATGTGTGGTTACGCTAGCCACAAATCTCATATCATCTGTCACTCTTTGGTACAGGAATCTACAGCTGACCAGCCCCTTAAAATACACGCTAACTGCTGCCAGAAGATACTGTCGCAGTAGTTTGTCCTGCGTTAATCCCTATAGCTGCTAGCTAGCTTAGCTTGACAAGATCTCTTAATGTTGGTGCGATGTTTAAATCACTCCTGATTCGTGTTGTCTAGCAGAGACAAAACAAGGGAGGTGATGCAGCTACGAGACACAGACATAAAAACATTACAGCCACAATACGTAACTGCTGTCCCGGTTCTGTTTTGTTTGCAAAAATGTGCAGTTTGACTTCAATCAAAAGCAGATTAAATAGCTCAGTACATAAATAATGCATATTTTGATGCCTCCAACACATGACGTTGCATTCACTGACTGCTGCAGACTCAGAATGATTCAATCAGCTGAGTAGCATCCACGATGAGAGCACATATAATGAATGAACAAACCAGATGATGTTTGGAACCCTGTGTCATCCTTCATAGACTGAGTTCACTTTAGAGCTGCATGCTACAGCTCCAACAGGTTTAATCACCGATGACCCAAAAGGACAAGATCAGGCTGGGATTGATTTAGCAGCGATTTTGGGACGCTGAACTGTGGAGCAATGTATCATAACGAGAATATATTGGGCAGATGGATGCAGGGCAATGTTTGGAAGTGGTGGACTGAAACTCATGATGGAGACAAGACCCTACTGGACCTGCAGTGAAACATGGCGGGGGCTCAGTGATGCTCTGGGGCTACTTTAGTTCCTGAGTCGCTGGAAATTTTCATTTTGTAGAGTTAGATGGATTCAATCACGTATCCAGAGATCCGTGATGAAGGAATTGAAGTTTGGATGTTCCTAAAGGAAAAGGAAGGAGTCTTGGATTTTTCTGGAGAGGCTGTTACTGTCACCAGATTGAATTACAGAATAAATGTTTGCAGGGATTTGAACAATGTGATTTAAGTTCAAAAATCCAGGAATATTAAAGACCTGGAGGCCTTTGTCCTCAAGGAATAGGCTAAGATTCCTCATGGATCCTGCTAGGATCTGGCTGGTGTCTCTTCATCAGATCACAGCTTGTCGCTGAGGAATTGAATCATTTTCAGAGTACTGTAGTCGGTAAAGGTTGTGTTTGGTATTGTAGTTTAAAAAGACACACATTCAGACTGTTGGTGGATTTAATGAATGCAAACAGCTGCCAATAGTATGTTTTATCAGTAAATCTAATCTGTGCAACGGTGGTGGAAGGATTTTGCAATCAGCTGGACCAACATGATGAAAACATTTTCATGATCTTGTCATTTTCTCAGTGGGTAACAATAGTTAATCTGGCAGTTTGACATATTTTAGGTTTGATATGTAGACGTGACAATCCTGGACTGTTACTAGTTACTATTATTGGGAAGAACTCTTCAATGAATCATTTTTATATCAAGTTTATTTTGTTGGCTGTTTATCAAGGTCAGTTCTTTCTTCCGTTAATTCATTCTGTATGTTAGTTTATCTGTTACTACAGTTCACAGTATTTGGGTAGATGCCTTGCAGCAATCTATAAAACCAATATTTACAGAGTGAAATGTTGTTAAAAGGCTTATTCTCAAATGATTTATTTTCATCTAATCTGCATCTCTATCTCACTTATATCATGAAAAAGTTTAGTGCAAAAACACTGAATCTCTCCTTCAATCAAGTCAAGCAACTTTTGTTTCTTCACTTAATCACACAAATTTTTCTCTTTCATTTTTTGCTGTTTTTTTTTTTGTGATTCTGTTATTTAAAAGTAGACGTATCTGTTGCATACATTTTTGTCTATATTTAACAGAAGTTTAGATTTGGTTTCGAGCAAGCCTCAACCGCAGAGTTCTTCTTCAGACCTTCTTCACTTCCTTCCTTCTCTCTTTCAGAACAAAGGCTCCCTTCAGTTTGAGGATAAATGGGACCTGATGCGGCCCATAGTACTGAAGCTGCTCCGGCAGGAGTCCGTCACCAAACAGCAGTGGTTTGACCTGTTCTCGTAAGTTTTTAACATGACACGTTGACTTTTAAAAGACACGTTTATTAGAGACAACACGACCTGTCCCGTTTTTACAGAGACGTCCACGCCGTGTGCCTGTGGGATGACAAAGGTCCAGCTAAGATCCACCAGGCTCTCAAAGAGGACATCCTAGATTTCATCAAACAAGCACAAGCAGTAAGAGTTCGACCACAATGGATGTTTGTCTCTTCTTAGACAGAGCCTGCTCTCGCCCTGTTTTTTAACTGTTTTACAGTTATTTTGATGCAAGGTGTGAGATGATGTAATGGTGCAAAAATAAGGAAACACACATTTTACAGAACGTACGACTGAGCTGCTAATCAGAATATAATTGATGCTGCTGTGTTGTGATCGAATGTCTGCGTACTAGTGAATATAATAATTCGACAAATCGTTGTTTTACTTCTGCGAATCTAAAATTGTGACTTGTAAGATTGTGCAGCTGTTCATTAGTCATGTTTCTCACTCTTTCTAAGCGGGTGCTGAGTCACCAGGATGACACGGCGCTGCTCAAGGCCTACATTGTGGAATGGAGGAAGTTCTTCACGCAGTGCGACATCTTGCCCAAACCGTTCTGCCAGCTGGAGATCACTCTGATGGGCAAGCAGGGCAGCAACAAGAAGTTGAATGTGGAGGACAGCATCGTTCGCAAAGTGAGGAAGAGGAGGAGGAATCTGCAGACAATGCTTCTAGTATGCCTGTTGTCGTAGCGACTGTGTGTTCTGATCCCATGTCTCTGTTCTGGCTGCAGCTTATGCTGGACACGTGGAACGAGTCGATCTTCTCCAACATTAAAAACAGGCTACAGGATAGCGCCATGAAGCTGGTCCATGCTGAGAGATTGGGGGAGGCCTTCGACTCACAGCTGGTCATCGGAGTCCGAGAGTCCTACGGTGTGATAAACAGTGACACGGCGGGGTCGTGAATGCGTCCCGTTACAGATTCCTTCCGCCTGAACGAAAATGTGTTTACTACTAAATGGAGCGTCAGTCAGAAAAGAAGAAACAGACACTTGTTGGCCTCTTTTCATTTCTTTGATGGCGCTTTGTGTTTTTATGTCCCGACAGTGAATTTATGCTCCAACCCCGACGACAAGCTTCAGATCTACAGAGACAACTTTGAGAAGGCGTACATGGATTCCACTGAGAGGTTCTACAGGACGCAGGCACCCACCTACCTCCAGCAAAACGGAGTTCAGAACTACATGAAATACGTGAGTGGGAGACGGGGGTCTCTGTTTGAGATGCTTTTGATGGCTGCATGCAATGAATAAATTTGTCGGTGTTCTTTGTCACCAGGCTGATTCAAAGCTGAGGGAAGAGGAGAAGCGAGCGCTACGGTACCTGGAGACGAGACGGGACTGTAACTCTGTACAGGCAGTGAGTGTCGCAGGAGGACTATGTGGCATCTTATTGAGGTGCTGCTCGTGACATCACGTCCTGCACACGTCTCTAATGTCTGCCTGCTCTCCGTCTGCTCATCTCCCCAGCTAATGGAGTGTTGCGTCAATGCGTTGGTAACGTCCTTCAAAGAGACCATCTTAGCCGAGTGTCCAGGCATGATCAAACGAAACGAGACTGAGAGTGAGTACGGCAGGACTGCTCCTACCAAAGGCTCAGCCAGCTCAGGTTTGCACCAGGAAATAGCCCTGTCCAAACCGTCATGTCCAGCATCAGTACGCCTGTAGACCATCCGTGTGTGCCCTCCCCCTCCCTGCCGCCGCCCCTCTTCACACATCGTCTGGTGATAAACTGAGGATGGATGAGCTACGTGTGGACGTTAGAACTGAGACTCAGGAACACATAAATATTCAGTGCATCAGATCCGACTACAACGTAATCCTGCGGGTCATGATCCTCTTCATAAATCAGATATAAAAAAAAAAAAAAAAAAGATGTCTTGTCACATCAGAATCTTGTCTTTCCATCCAGCATGTGTTTCCACCCGTTCTCATCCTGCAGCTCCGTCTGTCCGATCATAAAATTACCTTTGTCTGTTTCACAGAGTTGCACCTGATGTTCTCTCTCATGGACAAAGTGCCCAGCGGCATCGAACCCATGCTGAAGGACCTGGAGGAGCACATCATGAGCGCGGGCCTGGCCGACATGGTGGCCTCAGCAGAGACCATCACCTCTGTGAGTCAGCCCGAGGATGTCGAAGGATCGTTTCCACTTCGGTGGCTGATGACCTCACTACTGATGTGACATCATCTCTTCGTTGTTGCAGGACTCAGAGAAATACGTGGAGCAGCTTCTCACCCTGTTTAACCGCTTCAGTCGGCTGGTGAAGGAGGCGTTTCAGGACGACCCACGCTTCCTGACCGCCAGAGATAAAGTGCGCTCAACTTTTGTTTACGACACGCTGTCGTTCCAGGAGACGCTGTGAACTCACCGCTGTCCTTTTTTTTTTTTTCAGGCGTATAAAGCCGTCGTGAACGATGCCACTATATTTAAATTAGAACTTCCGATGAAGCAGAAAGGGTAAGAGATGCCGCCTGAGCGGGATGCAGATTCAGTCTCGTGGGGCGACGTCTGACTGCGTTAGCTTTCCTGTGTTGTGATTTTAGGGTAGGCCTGAAAACTCAACCAGAGTCTAAGTGTCCAGAGCTGCTGGCCAACTACTGCGACATGCTGCTGAGGAAGACTCCTCTGAGCAAGAAGCTCACCTCTGAGGAAATAGAGGCCAAATTGAAGGAAGTGGTACGCTGCAGGGACTTTCTGTATCTTTACTGGATTGTTTTATGTCTCCGTTAGCCCCGTGGTTAGCATTGGAGGTGCTAACGCCCAGTATTCATCAAGTGATTTTTACCTGCGGGTGATCAATACGTTAGTGCTTGAATCACTTCTCAAGTCATCTGTTTGCAGCTGTTAGTCCTGAAGTACGTCCAGAACAAAGACGTCTTCATGCGGTACCACAAAGCCCACCTGACCCGCCGACTCATCCTTGACATCTCAGCCGACAGCGAGATCGAGGAAAACATGGTGGAGTGGCTCAGGGTAAGATCTGACATCTACCTGCTGGCTTTGGTTTTTCTCTGATCTGATTGGTCGTTTTGTCAAACTGGCTGCTTGTGATGTCATCTTCAGGAAGTAGGAATGCCGGCCGACTATGTCAACAAACTAGCCAGGATGTTTCAGGACATCAAAGTGTCCGAGGACCTCAACCAGTCGTTTAAAGAAATGCACAAACATAATAAGCTTGCTCTACCAGGTAAATGTTTGTAACGACAACAGGAAGCCCTAAAACTAAGTAATGCAAACATTTATTATTATAAGGTGCTGTTTGCGTAGCTTATCATTTTGACTTTGTAACCCGCTTCGAAATGCGGTTTCCTTCCCAGCCGACTCGGTCAACATAAAGATCCTGAATGCCGGAGCGTGGTCGAGGAGCAGCGAGAAGGTTTTCGTGTCTCTGCCCACGGAGCTGGAGGATTTGATACCGGAGGTGGAAGATTTCTACAAGAAGAACCACAGCGGCCGGAAACTGCACTGGCATCACCTCATGTCCAACGGCATTGTGAGTGACGGGCGTCCGGAGAAACGACCCGCTAATAGACCAGCAGTCATTTCTAAATGATTACCGTATATTTTAGTATTGGATAATTAACTGTTAATTTAATCTCCAGATAACTTTTAAGAACGAGGTGGGGCAGTACGACCTGGAGGTGACCACCTTCCAGCTGGCTGTGCTGTTCGCCTGGAACCAGAGGCCCAGAGAGAGAATCAGCTTTGAGAACCTGAAGCTAGCCACCGAGCTGCCGGACGCTGAGCTGCGACGCACTCTCTGGGTAAATGGCGATGGAGGTGGTGAGATGTTTGTGGTGCAGATGATCAGGGCCGTCACGGACGAATCAGAAAGTTCACGCGTCCTTCCTCCCTGGAAAACTGTTAACGATGAGTTTAACGGTGTTAGCGTTGACTTTAATTCTCGTGTGGGTCGGTTTTGACCCGTTTTACTAACCGGATCCTTCTCGCTGCTTCCCTCTGAACCGTCGTCTCCCAGTCTCTGGTGGCGTTTCCCAAACTCAAGCGGCAGGTGCTGTCGTACGACCCGGTGGTGTCGTCACCCAAAGACTTCGCAGAGGGAACGCTATTCTACGTCAACCAGGACTTCTCTCTCATGTAAGGAAAAACCAGCTCACCTCTCATCCTCCTCATTCAGTTGGAGGAAATTATTTAATTAGAATCTTATAATAAAGTAAATGATGGTGGGAGAATGAGGATCGATTGTATTCTCATGCCTGTACTGTAAATAAAGCTGCAGCTAGCAGCTTGCTAACTGAGTTCAGCACAAACACACTAAACTGAACTCCATTGACCTGAACTTAATTCAACTTTACAGAAAAAACTCCAAAGTTCAGAAGAGGGGTAAGATCAACCTGATTGGTCGGCTGCAGCTCACCACAGAGCGAATGAGAGAGGAGGAGAACGAGGGTATCGTCCAGCTCAGGATACTAAGAACACAGGTATGGAGAGCCCGGGTCTCCTGTGTAACGCCACCTGCTACGAATAGACGGTTTCACCTTCCATTTCCCATCACGCATTGTAAAGAGATGCCTGTGCCTGTTTGGATAAACTCACACTGTGACTTTGGTTTCCAGGAGGCCATAATCCAGATCATGAAGATGAGGAAGCGCATCAACAACGCCCAGCTGCAGACGGAACTGGTTGAGATCCTCAAGAACATGTTTTTACCACAGAAGAAGATGATCAAGGAGCAGATCGAGTGGCTGATAGATCACAAGTACATCAAGCGGGATGAGACGGATATAAACACCTTCATCTACATGGCATAGCACAGCACGCTGGGACGATCCGTGCCGACTTGGGTTTCAGTGGGTCGGGCCTGATGGACACCAGGAAACTTCCAGGCTCCCCGTCCTTTATTTAAAAAAAAAAAAAAATCCAATCTTGTGCAGGGAGGCATGAATTAAAACTGCGACCTACCTATTTAAAAAAAAGAAATAAGTGGAACTTCCTGCCTTAAAGTTGTACAAAGAAAAACAAAATGCAAAATTTTGCAGTGGGTCTTCACCAAGTGGTTGTTCGTGTTTTTATTAGAACGGGGTGTCGTCCAGGTCAGGCTGTAAACTGTCACAGGTGTGTTTTTGATGCGATACTCGTGAGTTTCAAGGCATGTTGACAGGAAGTCGCTTGAGGAACTCTGGGCTTCAGATGTTTTCAGCCACTTTTAATCCACGTCGGACGCAAACCGCCCGAACCTCGGACACTCACTTAACTGTGACGCTGCTTTAACCGGCTACCGTGCTGTCGTGACGCTGCAGTCGCAGTTCAAGTAATCAAACACTTCAATTTGTACATTCAGTGTGTATAACGAGCCGGAGGAGCGCATCGTTTTTCAGAACTTAAGCAGACACCAACACCAACTGATTTCAAGCCTCTGTCCTTCGGTGGAAAAGGACAATGTGTGTGTGGAAGGGGGGGGGGGGGGGATAAAGCGGATTGTTGTAATCTAGAATCAATCCCCTCTAAAGTAAACGTACCCAGAGACAGAGGCGTTGATGGAGTAGAAGCTGGAGGTCAAATCATGTTTGCAGCAGTTCTCTTTTCTGCAGAGAGCCTTGGAGAAGAGGCTGAGGTCAGTATTACACAAAAATACTACAGTTCAGAGGAATGGGAGCGTGTACCATGAGATGTGAATTATGAAATGACTAAATAAACAGCACCTTATTATAAAAGTCAGACCTGTTGTTCATGGTCGTGATTCGGTTTTACGCTCTGCACCCAACTGGTTTCTTCCTGGATGTGTAACATGGGATGGCCGTTGTCAAACACATTTATAACCAGAAGTGATCAATTTAAGTTTATCAGCGTCGTCCGTTTCTTTGTGCTTCTTCAGTTTTAACATTCTGGAACCCTCAAACTTTGAATGATCGCCTCCGTGTCGCCGCGTTGTCTGACCTGCGACGCCCAACTTTAAGCATGCAACAGCTGCTTCTGTTTCAGGTAATGACTGTTTCATCCTACGTTTCAGCACCTGTTTGGTATCACCAGGGATGATGTGGGATGACAGACAGGTGTGTGATAAACCAGTTAGAAAACAAATGGACACAGTGAGACATCTGGTAACATGAGTCTTTATTCAAGAGTTTCAAAGCAGGAATAAGAAAACCTACAGCAGTGAGAGAGAAGGTTATGTTCACTGTGTTATTAATTATAATTTACTGACTCAGTCCAACTATTTAAATTTAAAAGGTTAACACGTTATAGCACACAAATTAGAATAAATTGCTGTCATTCTCTGAATAGAAGGTGAAAAAATTTACAATTAATCAACAGCTTAAGGACAACACTGACATTAGTGATCGTTACACAGCGTAGCAGCGCTTCATTATAACCTTAACACCTTGTAGCTGTCGTGAGTAAATACAGACTGAACTGTCCGAGTCAGTGGAAGACTGTCTGTCTCCAGCGTTTGTCTGGAGTGAACGGCCACAGAGCGTCAGCGATGGCCAAGGTGAAAGGTCGCGGCTGGACGCTCAGGTTCAGCAGCTCAAGACGAGAACAGTTCAGCCGACTGTTGGTCGGACGGAGAGTCGACTCTGGCAACTGCTCCGTCAGCTGTAGAGAAACAGATGAACGTACGTATATTAGACCTACTGACGACACAGACGGACGGGATGCGAGCACAGACGCATCAGCGGAGCGTGTTCCGGCGAAACGGTTCCGTTTACTCACAGGAATGAGGTGATTGGACGGCAGGTTGAACGCCTGAGCGATGGCAACCGCCATCTCGTATTTGGTCATCTGCTCTTTGGCCGAGAAGTGAAAGACTCCTCTGACAGACGGGTCCTGGTGGGGTGGGGGAGACGCATCCGGTGAGACGGGTGGATGCACGTCTCCATCCATCAGTCGGACAGGTGGTTGCCTACCTGTCTCGCTCTCTCTGCCAGCTTTCGGCAGACGGCGGCAACGTCTCTAGTGTCGGTGGGGAACCTCTGCTGGCAGTGATCCAGCGTGCAGCTCTCTGCCGACTCCTGGACTTTCAGCCAGAGGATGGTCACTGCGCTCTCGGACGCCGACTCTACCTCCCCGAACAGCAATGGCACCCGCAGCACCAGCGCACCTGAGATGAGGTGACCAGGTGAACACTAATGTCAGACTAATGCATGTAATGATTACCGCATAGCCGAATGATCAGAAAATAGTTTCCAGGATACGTCAGAAGCAAATCAGTAACGGTGAGAGGCAGACGGGTACCTGGACAGTGTCTGAGGGCTTCTCTCTCGCCCTCCAATTTGCTGCGTCCATAAACATTGAGAGGATTTGGACTGTCGTCTTCTCCGTACGGAGGATTCCTCCCGTCAAATACGTAGTCTGTGCTGATGTAGAGAAGCAGCGATCCACAGGCGGCTGCAGGATGTAAACAGCACTGATCAACAACAAAAACATGAAGAGTGTCAGGGTTTTAAACATCAGGTGATGGATCACCGACCTGCCTCCCTGGCCAGCGTGCTCGTGGCGTGCACGTTGAGATTGATCGCCGCCTGGGTGTGTCTGTCCACGACATCCGGCCGTCTCTCTGCGGCGCAGTGGACGATCACGTCCGGCTGGAACCAGAGAATACAAGAGGTTCCGTTTAGATGAGTTTCCTCACAGCGTTGTGATGATACCTGATTGAGCTCTGCACTTCTTTTATTTAGTTATCGTTTATTTGAATGTTCCTGCTGTCTGCCTGGTGGCACCAGTGAGTCCTCTCTTCTATTAATACAGGTGGAAAAACATCCGACTGTATTAATAGGTGGTGTCACTGCCCCCTTGTGGTGACAGTGCTCTATTACAGCAGGCGCACGTAAATAAAAAAAAAGGTGAACATATTTTACGACCTAACGACAATTCTTTGTTGTGGATTTTTTTTATTTACTGACTCCAGAGCTGTTTGAAGCCCCGCCCCTAACCTTTACCTTGAGCAACAGGTAAAACCTGACTTTGACTGGTCGAGCCAGAGCTCCAGCTTCAAGTTCAGACTAGATCAAACCGTCCAGTTCAGAAAAACCCAGTAGAAACAAAGTGAAGTTCGTTAAATGAAGTGTAATGGAGTACCTTGTACTCCTGCAGGACTCCTCTGACCGCCTCCTCATCCGTGAGGTCACAGCGCAGGAGGTTCGGCCTGGTTCTCCTGTATCCGGTCCCGATAACAAACCAGCCGCTCTTCTGAAACTCCCTGTACACGGCTCGGCCCAGGAGTCCCGTCGCCCCGGTAACCAGGACGCTGGGGGAGGGCGCCATCGGCTCCTCCTGATGTAAACAGCATTAGGAGAAGATTCAGATCTGTTTACTTCCTGCTTTCATCCCGACCCCCCGACCCCCCCCCCCCCCCACACACACACACAGACAAACACATATACAGACACACACCATCACCACACCCCTCCAGCTGCTCTGCAAACAGGGACGTTCAAGTTGTTTACATCCCTAAGAATCTATAAAAAATAAAATACCGCGTGTCTTGTCGATAACAACACCTGTTAAGGTGGAATAAACACGTCATAAACATGTTTGTTTTGTTTTTAATGACATTTCAGAGATATCCCAAAAACGCCCGCAAAAAAAAAAAAGAAAAAAAAAAAGATTTTGATTACAATGAAACACGTTTGAATTAGCCAATAATCGATCTTTAATTGTTTATTATCTAACATACAGCCGAATTCCATTTGAATCGATCCCCCTCCCCACAGGTGCGCGGTTACCTGGACGAGCTGCACGCGCCCCGGGTTGAAGATGATCTTCAGTTCAGAGCCCGCGCGCTGCATCTCTCCTCTACCTGATCAGATTGGTTCCCGATGCGCGTTATCAATCGATATCAGTCAACAGGCTCCCGTGTGAGTTCGGGATGCGCAATTTCTACTCCTCGTCTTCCGCTTCCGCTTTTATACTCTTTGTTTGCCGTAAAGCAACTGTCGCGATGATTCTAGCCGGTTAGCGTGCAGGCTAACGAGATGTCACGGATGAAACGCGAAATGATGAGAACTTTAACGGGAGCAAAATGACTCTTGTTGTTATTTACAAACTTCATGCTCACCGGAAAAAACAAACAAACAAACAAAGAACTGTAGCGGAAACTCGAATATAAACGATCTGTTTAAACGCAGCATCGTTTTCTTTCGTAACAAAGAAGCTGTTAAAAAAAACCTAAACGTTACGTTACCTTCAAAATTCCAAAATCAAAACCTGGCATCAAATCCACGAGCGGCTCACAGACCAATAAACAGGAAACAATCAAATGTAATTTAATCGGTTCGTCAGCTTCCTGCTAATGGACCGGTTCTTCTTCTTCGTCTCTATTATTGTCAGACCTAAAACTAAAACAGCACGTGCGCATCACCACCTAGTGGCCGGAGTCTGAACTGCAAACATCTTCAAAATGATCACATGTACAGAATCATGAAGACATTAACGCCCACAACTATCATTTGACTATTGGCTATTGTTTGAAAAATTGTCTTCAACATTGTGAGACGTTTTTATAATGTGGGGCGGCAGTGGCTCAGCGGTAGAGCAGAAGTCTTGAATATCAGACATGGCCCAGCCATCAGCGGTTCAATTCCCGCTCCCGCCAAGACACACTTCGGAGTGTGAGCTGACAGCGGGAGGTGTCGGATCAGCTCCCAGCCGCTGCTGAGGCGCCCTTGAGCAAGGCACTGCCCCCCCACAAGCTGCTCATTTGTGCTCATTCCTCACGCGACCCGTCACTCTGCTTCCCCTGTACCTCCATACTAATTGCATGCCTATTGTGTTGTGCCTGTTTGAGGAGCCTGTATATAACTTTGTGCTGTGATTAACACATATATGTACATGTATGAGTGAAAAGAGAATTTCCCCATTTGAGGTATCAATAAAGTGAATTTAATCTTTAATCTTTAATGTTAGTGAATATCATGAAGATCTTGACATCACGGAGAACATTGAAATGCCATCTCACTGTATAAAATTATTTTTATTATATAACTAAGCATATGCTGATATAACGAAGTGGAAATGTATAATTATTTAACAGACTGAATCACATCTGGAAATTTAAAAATATATTTTTAAGAAGTTAGTTCTGTCCTTTTGGCAAAAACGCCACAGCTTTGAATAAAAACACACTCATCCATTGGAACATGGAAAGTTTCCTGGCTTTGTGGTGACATGGTTTCTGACTCCCTGGGTTTTCTGGCAGAAAACTTTATGGATTCTCTGGAAGAAGGGCTTAACAAAAAGTCCTGGCGGCTAACGTTTCCCTGGTTCAGCTCACATATAAATCCATCAACTCCAACAACAGCCATTGGGAGGACTTCACCTCACCCGCCCCATGAAAGATAGCTGCCTGTATTAAGCTCAGCTCAGATCACCACAGATCAGAATCAGTGCTAACATGATGTGAAGGAAAAGTAAAACATACCGTTCTCATCATTACTGACAACCACAATAATACCCATTATTTTCTTAAAGAATAGTATTATTTGTTGCCAAGGAAATGCAAAAACCAAAAAAATGTAAAACTTTTATATTGGCAGAAGACACCACTTTATGAGATAATAACAAGCATTGTAAAATAGTGAAAATGGGAAAGAAGGCAGAAAAAAAACTATTAAAAAGGTGACCCAATTCATGATCTTGCATAATGTTAAGCTGTAATATAATTCAAAGCATTAAAACAAATCACCCCTCCATGCAGTTGTTGTGAAGGAGGAGTATTAGTAGATGCAAAAACCATTTCTTGTATTGCGCAGGGAATTTTAACGTGGCACCCGTAAGGATTGTGTCGCCATTTGAGGAACTGCAGGTTTTGGCACTTTGGCATTGGCTTCATTTTTCATCCCTGGAGGTTTCTGTTTGACACACACATACACACACACACACACACACACACACACACACACACACACACACACACACACAAACACACACACACACACACACACACACACACATACAGAGAGAGAGGTCAGGTGGATAGGGGAATTGAGCTGCAGGCTTGTCTGTCAATCACCTCTTAAAATAGAACACTGCAGTCTGATACTGGCTCTGTCTGTTTATCTCCATGGTTCCTAACGGTCCTCTCTCTGTCTAAGCCTGCAGTCTGTCACTAACACTCAACCTCCCTCTCTCTCCAGAAGGACAGTGGGCGTTGATCACCCTCAACATCAAGCCGGTGTTGCAACAAGTTTGAACTAAAACGAACACAGTCACATACGGAACGCTCTGAGATTGAACTCCACTGCAATAACTAAATAGACCAAAACCTCCAACAGGTTCAGGAACTGGACTGGACATAATCTTGGACTCCTGCTACCAGCCTCGTCTTTAACCAGGAGCCAGAACCAGGATCATCCTGATTTTCAGTGGAGGTAAGAATCAGAATCATGTGAGGGACAACTACAGCAAATCAACAGAGGCAAGCTTCGGAGTAGATAAACCTTTTATGTGAAAAATAAGCATAAAGTGTATAAATAAGTATTTATCATCATATACAATATATTTATGTCATGTAACTGAAGTCCACAATAATGGTAGGCCATAAACATTACACAGAATACACAGGAGTTATAAAACCTGTGACACTGAATGGTAACATGTATGTGTTGTTGTTGTGTATGACTGCAGTAACTGCATCAGATTAATGGCCTGTGAGAACAAACCAGTTTCTCCTTCTTGATATTGTGTACGCACGAAACATTGGTTGAAACATGTACACAATACTTTGCAAGCACAATTTGGGATTTACAAGGACGTGGATTCATGTAAATGAACTTGGAGCCACACGTGCTAACATTTTGATGACAAATTGGCAACGCAGATGGTGAGGTATTGAACGGAAGCCAACAGATGCCTGTCATGTGTTTCATTTCATTTAATATCAAATGTTAATTATAGATCCATTAAATCGTTGACATTCAAACCAGCTGCGTTGATTGTACTCCTAGACAGTCAGAATTGTCCCATGAGCTCCTTTGAATTTAAAAATATACAAGCAGATACATCATCATATCAAAATCTGCTTAATATTTTATCAGCAGTGCCGATTAGTCATGACATGATCATTTTTGCAAATGTGACACACAAAGTCTATTTTGGTCATGTTGTTAGTAAAAGTATCATCTGCATACAGATACTGTATATTCTCATGTTTTTAATAAAAGTATCATCTGCATACAGATATATTCTCAGCGGTAAATAAAAGTATCATCTGCATACAGATATATTCTCAGCAGTAAATAAAAGTATCATCTGCATACAGATATATTCTCAGCTGTAAATAAAAGTATCATCTGCATACAAATATATTCTCAGCTATAAATAAAGGTGTATTCTGGGTATAATATATAACTTTTGCATATTTCTTGAAACTAAGGAATATAAGCCCAACCTGATTGAACAGCTATTAGCAATGTGTCAGTGTGTGGTTTCATTTTTCACCGATCACTAGTCTTTTTTCAGAGATTCCAAAAGACAGGCAGGTGGAATCTGGAACAGATCAAGCTAAATACGATGAGCGCTGGACAGGATGGAGGAGGAGGAATAGGAAGGAAGAGGGAGACCTTCCTCAGTGCTCACCGCTGCCCAGAAGTCGACATTCTTCCTAACCATAATTCAGACACACAAATACCTGTTACTGGTGAAAAGAAACCTAAGTTTACCAGCACAGGCAAGTCTGAGACAAATTATCTGGATGTGTTCTCCACCAACCGCTCAGAGGAAGAGGAGGAGGAAGAGGGAAGTATCAGTGACTGGTCAGAGGAGGATCTTTACCTCCACTTCTCTCCCTCAGTCATCCACCCATCGGATGATGAAGAGTCCGAGCCAGAGAGCAGTTTTGAGTGTGTTGACATTACGATGGAAACACTGGTGAGCCCTATAATCAATAAACTCCTTACTTTTGTTTGAATGTAATGATATGGAAATGTGTTAAATCTCCTGTACACAGGGGAGCAACAGAAAAAAAACTTTGGATTAGCCAATTTGAGGTTTACCAGGCAAGACTTTTTTAATGGATTTTCTTTGTGAAATCAAGTTTTCACATTGTGGTGTGTAAAGCAGTAATAATAATAATGCAAGTAATAAGTCCATGAGTGTAGAGGTCTGACATCAGAAAGTCCTGGAAACTGATGTCTTAAAGGACCACAGTTATGTGTCTTTGAAAAGTTGGTTTGGTTGAAATTCTGAATTATTATTATTTGGTAATTTTATTGCTCAATCTTTTGTTTTGTATATTTCTGTTTTTTGTCCTACAGGAAAAAGGTCAGGAGGGGGAGGGGCCAAAGATGGTCCCAAAACGGCAGATTCAACTGAAAAAGAAAGAAGTCGAAAACATCTTTAATGAAAAGAAAACAGAAGAAGCACAGGTTTGACTGTTACCTGCTCGTAGATGTAGAACAGGCTTAACTTCTACCTGTTCACGTCTCCAAACCTGTACGTCCACCTGTCTGTTTACCTGTCTACATTTCTAGGTCACGTTGAAGAATGAACCTGCCACAGGCCACATTTCCAATTGTGAAGTTTCAGCCAATGAGCTGCTGTGTCACAATGTTGGTCACCGCCCTGATCTGTTGATACGTCAACACAGTATGCCTGCCTCCCTCCACGGGCCTTCAGTGACTAGCAGTGACTCTGACAGCTACAGGGTCTACAAAGGCATGATTGCAGGGGCTGGTAAAGGTACACATATCTGTTTCTATAATAAAGACCTCTCCTATCTTGAGACTAAGTTTCATTCTGCTATAGAAATATTTTAACCCTCTGTTTGTTGTTTGTAGGCTTTCAAGTTGGAGGAACCTCAAGGCAACGACTGCAGAAGTCCTTCTCTTTGGATGAAACTAAAACAAAGATGGCATCCTGCATCATCAAGAATGTTTTGTCTAAAAAGATGCAAGAAGAACAAAACCACTCTAAAACTTCAAATGTGCAAAAGAAACCTGTGGTGTTACCTGGCCTCATGAAGTCTGTAGACCAGAAGGTGAGGGAGGGGGAAGGAGGTAAGACGGGGGGCATGTTTAAAGCCCCAGCTCATGTAGTGAGAGACGTGAGGAGTCTAGTGAAAAACTCCTACAGCGTTTCATTCCCAACAGCTCCAACAACAACACCTGAAAGCAATAAGTCTAAAAGCATCATGATGATTGGCCAAGACAAAAGCCCACCCCCCACCTACCAGCAGGCTGTGGCAGTCAAAAGTCAAGATGAAACCAGTAAAAGCACTAAAACTGCAGCTTACAGTAGCTCCTCCGGAGGGAAGATCAACAGGATCCCGCTGTCTCTCAGCCAATCACAGCAGAATAATAACCAGAGCAACAGATTCAGTCGTCCAGTTGTACAGCAAAGACGAGGCAAAGAGCCAATTACAAACAAAAGTAAAGTAGAGGACACCGCTTGTTCTGACATTTTGTCAGATCTGCCTAAAAATTTGCCTGTTTGCAGTGACCTGTCAGAGATCAACCAATCAGAGAGAGCTGATAGCGAGCATCACCAAGTAGAGACCTCACTTCCCCATGCCATCTGCATCCAGGCTCCACCTCCACCTCGCCCTCCATCCAAACCTGGACCATGCAAGGAGACACAGCCTCTGCTGTCTGCACAGGAGCAGAGCTCCATCAAGGGTGTGACCTCACAGTTATCCTCCAACTCCCCCCAACAGATCATCCATTCTTGCTTTTTCACCCCTACCGCCCTGCCGGCCTTCCCCACTTCCATACGCTCTCATGTGGGAAAGGTCAGCTACATGCACACCCCCCTGAGCTACATCCAGACCAGATTGCAGCATGTCCCAAATGTTCCCACCCTCCATCTGCTGAGGAGGCCTGAGGAGAACCAAACCAATTTGGCTGGAAACACCTCCAACCAGAAAGACAGTTTCAACCAGACATGCCTGCCTCATCAAACTAGGATCTCGGGAGCCAAGGAGAGCACTGGCAACAAAGATACCCCTCCAACACAGGAGCAAACGGAGCACCAGAAACATCAGCAGCAGCAGTTTCAGGGCCTCTTACCTGCACAGGTGGGTGGTGACCTACTTGTTAACATCACAGGTGGTAATGCTGCACCTGGCATTCTCCTCAGAGATGCCGCCTCTTGTCATGTTATGTTAGACCCTACAAATGGGCGCTGCTTCTATGTGGACAAGCCCCCACAACCTCAGAGGAAGATGCTGCTGGATCCAGAAACTGGTCAGTATGTCCAGGTGTTCCTGCCTGCGTCCAACTCCTCCCCAAACAACAGTGTATTACCTGTAAGCTTTGCAAACCCCGCACCCTTTGCCCCTCCCGTGATAAACCCCACGCCCGCTGTCCTGTCGGTGATGCAGTTTCAGCCAGCAGTTGCTGTGTCCTCGCTGTACGGCACTCCCTGCCTCCCATTTACCCTGCAAACACCATCGGTGAACTTCACTGCATTGTGATCACATCCACCAGGGACACGCAGGATGACATGCCAGATTTGACTGCAGCCAGGAACTTTTTAAATATCAACCAACCATCTGAGTGGAGCTAAAGCCTGACAGCAACTGTCCTTTCATGCTGTTTATATTTTATTTAATCTAAGTCTGAAAACAAGAGCTTGGTGATTAGGCTGTACTCAGACTGCAGGCATGTCGGATTTCCTTCCATATCAGATTTTTTGGGCAGACTGTTCACACTGTTTTTAGCAAGTGTCCCAATGCGATCTGGCTCTGTTCAGACTGGGCCACATTATCGGCCGATCTGACGTTGGGATGGAGGCATTGTTCGGTGCGTGTAATGTGTGAAGTCATATAATTGCGACGACGGCAACAACAACAACGACGAACATGAAGTTTTGTTACCTTAGTGTATTATCAATATTACTGTCTGGTAGAGGTGGAGAAAATCTATGACACACCAGACACTGCCAACTTGTTCTTCCATTTTTTACCGCTCCGTAATGTGCAACGCTCTTCCTTCTGGCAATTGTTCTTGCGTCGCAAATATGACGTCACAGACCGCCATATCCAATCGGAGTATTTGGAGCTGTTCTGATTGAGACGGATCTGTCCAAATCCGATATGAAACTACCTCTAGAATGTGGTTTCAATCTGTTCCGCAAAAATATCATGTGGTGATATCATGATATCATGTGGTATGGGACTATTCCGACCACAAATGAGACATCCAATATCAATCTGGATGGGCTAAAAATCGGATATAGGTGACCAGTCTGAACAAGGCCTTACCACTAGACTCTGGATCCGGGTCAGGGTTTCAACAGTCTCAGAGAATCCCTCTACAGCTCCTCCGGGGTACCCTAAGGCCTTTCCAAACCTGCCAAGACATATAACCTTCCAGTGCATCCTAGGTATACCCCAGGGTCTCCTACCAGTGGCACATGCCTGGAATACCTCCCCAGGGAGGTGCCCAGTGGGGTGGCATGCTATTCACTTAGCAAGCCACGTCAACTATCTTTAGAACCTCATTGTGAAAGTCTTCCCAAAGGATCATAAATGACATTAAATGTGATTTGAGGGTTGAGCTTTTTAGAGCTGGACCACAGCAGCATGTGTTGGACTTCAGGGACTAATTGGAGCTGTCATGGTAAAGCATTAAGTCTAGGATGACACACATACCTAAACCAAAGCTGAACAATCCTTCTCATGTCCCCATAGCCTACTTGAACCACATAAAATCACATTTTGTGGATATTGGTTCAGTTGTTTTTTGTGAAATTAAAGAAAGGGTAGCAAAATATCCTCACCAGAGAACATTTAATTATTTAAAGTTTTGTCATGAAATCTAGAAACTTTCCATACCCAGTGTTGACTCCATTAATAACATGAAGAAGGCAATCTTTTATTCAGCAATTCAAAAAAATAATCTTTAATAGTACAAAAGAACATTCAGGGTCAGGGTCTGCCTGCTGCTCTGTTCCAAATCCCGTTTTGTGACCTGCCAATGTGAGCAGGTGATCACGTATGTACAAAATTACAAAATTATAATGGAGCATCTTCATCTGCTGTGTTGTCACAATTTGAGTTTTTATTTTATTTTTTTTATTTTATTGTAATCTTTTGCACACAAAAACAAATGTCCACCACTAAATATAATAGTATTCACTGCAGATTGGTTGGGTTTGTTTAAGCTTATTTCTACATAGTTGTGTAAAAAAAGTCACTGATTTTCATCAAGTTTCGTCTAGTTTATTAGCTAAAGCCATAAAACATATGATTTATTAAAAAAAAAAAAAAAAAATATTTACATGGTGTTCCAGAGGGTGTTGTTCTGGGAGCTGATTCATTTCCAGATTTTTTTCCAGAGCTATGCAGTTTTAGACTGTTCAGATTCAAAATGCAAATATCTTATAAATAACAGGAAAAGAAATATTTTTGATGACTTCTGTGTTTTTAATATATCAGTCACCAATATTTTATTTCAGGAGAATTGAGTTCATTTTTTGAAAATATCCAAAACTTATTTCATCACTTCTATATTACTGTAAAATGCATCACAGCATCCACAAAATGATGTACAAATACATACTATTGAAAGTATTTTTTACTCAATGTCTAAATAAATCTCTTGTATAAAATGGAAAAAACAAACAAACCCAATTATACTTAAACATGTAATTATTTAATAAACATGCTGCTGTTTGGTCCCTATATTGCACAATTGTTGACATTTTTTATAGTGTTGACTGATAGTTGTAGTAAAACAATCTATTTTTGATGTTATAAATAAAAATGAATGAAAACAAAGACGCTATTTCTCATTTTCTTGACTGCATCTCTGACATTATTAAAACATTGAGAGTATTTTCACATCTGATCACATCTGTGACTGCAGATTCAGTTTCATTCGACACTTGGAAATAAAAAGTTCAGTCTCAGGTTTTTCTTCCTGCTCACTCATACGTCAGCGCTGTGTGTACTGATGCTAGAAGGCTCTTCCTCTTTGTCCTTTTCAGTTGGTGGCGGATTGTCTGGCCCCCGGAAACTGACGAAGGTGGGGCTGATAGGAAACCGCTTGAGCCAACGGGTCCGCTTGATCACACCCATTCCCAGAGGTAGATCATAGGAAGAAGAGGACAAAGAGGAAGGCCTCAACTGGACTAAACCTCGTTCCTGTCTGGTACCTGAAGACATGTGTTTATAGCATTAATAAAGAGAACAGAACCATGGAACAAATTCTGTTGATGCAGATCATGGAGTGTTTGTATGTTTGCACGTTACCTGGTATCGAGTTGTCAAGACAGAAACCCATAAAACCTCCAACAAACATCTCACTGGACAGAAGAACAGTCAGGATCTGATCCAGTTCTGCAAGACCTGAACACAAAGAACAGATCTGTAGGATCAACATCTTAAGATCCAGGAAACCAAATATGAAGTGTCAGAGAGGAACTTGGGGGCTTGTGTTTTGCAAATGCTTTAACAGTGACGTTAACATGGGTAAAGTAAAGCAAATATTTGCTTCCTGGTTAGTGAATACACTGTTAACAGCCCCCCCCCCCCACACACACACACGCACCTGTATTAATGGAGGTTGGATGTCTGTCCATGTATGTTGGCAAAGTCAACCCAAAGAAGATTGAAAACCCAAGAACAAAAAGGTTTCTAGAGGAATTCAAATCCACAAGCTGCAGGTTGGAGAGACCGACAGCTGTGATCATCCCTGAGAAACACCAGCACAAACGGATTATCGTCACGTCGCTAACACACCTGTACCGGCACACAACCTGTGACTGACTCACCAAACAGTGTACAGAACATTCCTCCAAGGATGGGATCTGGCAGTGAGGCAAACAGAGCTGTGAACTTCCCAACTGTTCCCAACACAATCATGATGCCGGCTCCATACTGCACCACCCGCCTGCTGCCCACCTGCACACAGGGTCAGTAATTTAAACATCCACTCTATAAACATGTCTGCGCAGATCTGACATCTGAGGAAAGATGTGTGAAGAGGCCTGCAATTCACAGGATTTCAGGGTCATGAAAACCAGTTGATACCAGATTGTGCGTGTGTGTATGTGTGTGAATTTGGAAGTGAATGTGAAAAGAGGCCACCTTTAAAAGTTGTTTTGATTGAGATTCATTTTTTAATATTTATGAAACAGCAAAAGCAAATTATTTCAATTCAATTCAGTTCAAAAAATTGAAGGCACATAGAGCAAAAGACAGGATTGGTGCACAAACAGGAAAAGCATAGTGCAAAGAGCAAATACCAGACTCAATGCACAGAAAACCAACACTAATACTAAATACACAATAAACAGACATGTACAATATAAACAGGTATGTGCAATGGAGTAATAAATATACAAATAAACTATAAAACTATAAAGATATCCGTCAGACGCCATAGTGAGTCTGACTCGCAGAGTGAGACAGAGAGATTGAGTATATTAGAGGAAAATGTTGTCAGCCAAGTTGTCAGTGAACTAGTAAAATAAAAATTCAAAGCTGAGGTCTAGATTTTGAGTTGAACAGCTCCTCGGTTTTCCTCAGGTCTTAAACTGATTTAGCTAAAAGCAGAGAGGCTTGGCATTCCTTGCAAGTGAATGCATTCCAGCCTTACATTCTCAGCTTGCCTACAGGCAACTTGACAAGCCTAGTTCTGGGTGATGCATGTCTATTTGACACAGGTAAGAGTTCAACCACTTTGACATTTTAAAAGAGCTTTTTTTGATTGGTCTGATCTGTGCTATGAGGCCAAGGAATGCTCTGCAGGGGCCTGAGGGGAGTTACAGATGTTGAGAAATGCATGTTTCAACTCAATAAAAAAGTATCAGGTTGGCATGGCTTCAGTTACCTTGGTGATGCCCAAAACGCCTATATTTAGACTGGAGGAGGTGGAACCATTTCCTGTCCCTAAAAAGCCAGCAATGATGCAGGAGATGCCTTCAATGAAGATGCCTCTGAGACAAAGAAAAAAAAAAAACATCAAACACTGCTGTGGGCGGAGTCTGTCCGATAGGACAACATTGTGTGTCCTCTCACCTGTTGATGGCGTGTATTGGAGGAGGTGTAGACCCAGCTAGACGTGCACAGGCATAATAATCTCCAACTGACTCCACGATACCTGCCATGGTAGCACTCAGCATCCCCAGCACCCCGGCAACCGTTACCACCGGCAATCCCCACTGGCCTATCAGAGACCAGAAATGTATGAGCTCACAGAAGGTTGTCCAATGCTGACCTGAACTAATTTCTGACTGTTTCTTTCCAATGCCGGGATATTGATTTGGTGTCTTACAAGGGTAGGGGACTCTGAACCAGGGAGCTGATTTTATGATGTCACCACGTGCATCCGTCCTGGCCTTGTGTCCATAGCGATCAGGATCCGTTGGCAACAGGTTGGTCAGAGTAAAAATGTAGCAAACGACCCAAACCAGCAGGATGGAGAGGATGATCTGAGAAAGACGTCAGGAATTGAAAATAACTAACCAGTCATTAAAGACAACAATAAGCATCACACAAAGGTAAAAAAAGAAAAAAAAAACACAAGCAGGAAGTGAGGCGGGTTAAACCAATCATAACAAAGGAACTCTGAAAGAGCGGACAGTATGTGAAAACTACTGGGGGTGTGAAGGACTTTTTAAAAAAAAAAAAAAAAGTTTATCCTACTTCCATCAGCGTTTTGATTGAATACTGTAATCCTGTTTAAATATTCATTCCACCATTTCTCAACTTCAAATGTTGTAGCAGCTGTACAACCAGGATGAGGAAAAATAAAACCATGACTGGAATCTTACCCTTTGATTTTTACAGCTTTACATTGATGAGCTCATGAATACATCGCTGACCTTTACTTCCACGCTCCGTCCCCAGGTCACATGCACGAGCCTCACATCAGCTACTCACAAACAAAAAGGCTTTTCCTGTTACAGGAATTTGGAATATCCTCTAAGTCTTAGATGCATTATTCTAAACTTTCTGTTTTTTTTAAAAAAACAAAACCTTTTAAATTTTTTGTAATTTGACGTAATCTTGAATTGTTTGCGTTTGTGTTTTGCATTTACAGGAAACATTTTGAATATCTGGACTCTGGTGGTGGTCAGTCCTTTCTTTCGTTTGTAAACAGGAACAGGAAGTGATGTCTCTTTCAGGCACTGACCAAACAGTACAATGAGCAAAATACACCTGTGGAGATAAAGACAGGGAGAGAGCGAGAGAGAGAAAGAGAGAGAGAAAGAGAGAGAGAAAGAGAGAGAGAGAGATCAGCTTATCTGCCAAACAGTAAATGCATATTTAGCTTATCGGAGCAGAAGCAGCAGAGATAAAGACGTCTCCAGGTGGACGGAACTGGGCTCACAGTGATGACAGTCCCCAGTGGGACCCGGCTCTCTCTCCGGCTGTGGCGAACACAGACAGGCCGATCAGTGACACCGTTGGGGTGATGGTAAGAGGGCCGATGTACTTCAGGAGCAAACCTGGCAACCCACACAAACCAATCACAAATTCCAGTATGCTGGAAACAATGATGGCCCCTTGGATCTGAAACCCACAAACGAATAAGTTGTATTAATGTTAGTGACGGCTGGAATGAGACTGATTCTACAGGAAATTGTAGAACATTTTTTTAACTGAGCCTGTTTTTAATATTTTTGCACTGTCAATTTTAACGTGAACTTTATTTGTAGTCAACTTTGAACGACTTCATCTGAAGCGTGTTCTTGTACAACACTGGTGTAAAAGTCTTTCTCCTTGACCAACATGACCTCCTCCCAGTTTTTATTACTTGAACCACGGAAGCTAAAGTCTTCATGACTTCCTGATTGCTCTCTAATGGCAATACAACCTGGACCAAACCAAACCCACTGTAAAAATAAGCGCCTTTTACCTCTCTGATGCGCGGCTGCCAGATATGTGACGTGTTCAATGGGAGACTCCAATTCCCATAAATCTCTTCTGCAAAGGTATACAACAACAAAAAAATGTGTTGTCATTATCATAAATGTAATTTTATGTAAATTCATAGCCCACTCACTTTCACTGGGACACGTCCAGCGGTCCAGACTGAGGATTGCTTGTGCTGGAATCAGGAAAGCTAAAGCACTGGCCTGAAACAGAGGAAGTCTGTACACAAACACACATGTGTGTGTGTTACGCAACTCTGACAGACTCACACAACTGCCACTGACTCACCTGACTCCCACGGTGGTCTGGATCAGAGTTGTGATTCCAACAGTGGTGAAAATGGTACCGATCAGCTTACTGATGGTTTCCTGGTCTTGTCCGACACACATGGCCTCGGCCAGAAGAAACGGTATCGCTATGGTGCCACTGAAACACGTCAGGTAGTGCTGAGGATGGATTAGAACAAATGACAGGGGATACCACATGGAAACTTAACTAGACACCTTACCAAATTAACCCATGCTATACCTAATCAGACTGGTTAAGTTCCACCCGTAACTTGACCAGCCAAATCAGAATGAAATAAAATCTAAAGTGAAATTAATCTGTCTAATCTGAATCAGACCGATTTAATCGCCTTATAAATCCAGTAGTCCCTGTCCAAACCTGAATATGAATCCCAGACATATTACCTGTAGTCCCAGTAGAATACACAAGTACCACGGAGGGACATCCTCAATGGTGTAAATCATGTCCGACCTCATCCTCTGGACTCCCATTGGCTGTTCGTTGACTTTGATTTCTTCCATTGGAATGTTGTCTCCCTCTGATTTTTGTCCCGGCTCTTCTTCCAGGTAATCATGTCTCTGATTGGACAGATTACAAGACTTACTATTATACAGACATCCGATTGACAATTTGTTGAGTAAAGAGGTCAATGGATGAACTGTTATTGTGATTGTAGCCAGTCCAGACCGGTACTTTCTCTGGACAGATCTGGATTATAAAGCGGCAGTAACAACATTGGAGACCTCCAAATTATGTGCAATCACTCTGGATTGTTGTCATCATAAATGATATCAAAATGTTTGCTTAAAACTGGATCGTAAACTCTGTCAACTATTTACAGCTGTCTGCAGACATGCTTTGAATGAATCACCATCAAACCGACCCAGAAGAGACGTCACGTGACTAAAAGACAGAGCTATTCAAGCAAATTGTGCAGCATCAACTTTGCCCTCTTTGAAAATAATCCAGGATGTGGCAGGAATATCTAACAGAAATGTAAGACAATAGCTTTGTAACTGTCATTTTCATATTTGTTTATGACTTTCATTTCCTCGCATGCTGTAAATTGTAACCTTGATGAAACAACTTTATGCTGCTTGGAGCCCATCCTTCTTCAATAAACACCTTACATGATCATGGGGGCCTGTGCTGATCTGAGGTTACACTGAACCCAGAACCAATCACCATTTCATCACTGAGCTGACACACAGGGAAATAAACTCTCTCTTCTATCATGGTGATATTTGCTTTATTCCTCAAACTTTTGCTTTATTGTGGAAAATGGAATCTTTCCTGCTAGACTGCCTATTATAACTCGATCTTTCTATAACTGGACTTTTTGACCGGTTGTCTTGTTATTTGTAAAATCTCTATAGTAAATCTCGTTGATCTGAGTTACCATGACATTGAAAGCTTCCTAATGTATTGGTCAGATTAAGAACTGGATCTTATACCTTTCATTCGCCCGCGAAGCCTCCAGTCTATCTGTGCAGGATTTAAATCTATAGTGTGTCGTACGTCATCTCAAGAGCTGAGCTTTTTATGGGGATTCTTTATTGGATCGAAGTTCATTCAAGGCAAAATGTTCAAGGGTGTCAGATTATGTTTACATGATGATACTACGAATAAACACAGATATCACCGTTTTCTTTCTTGTTTTCTAGTCCTCCTATTCTCCAATGTTCTACTCCTCCTGTTCTCCAGTCCTCTATCCTCTGGTTCTCCAACTGTCTAATCCTCCTGTTCTCTAACCCTCCTTTTCTCCACTCTTCTAGTCCTTGTGTTCTCCAGTCCTCCTGTTCTCCTATGTTTTAGTCCTCCTGTTATCCAGTCTTCTAGTCCTTCTGGTCTCAGGTCCTCTAGTCCTCCTGTTTTCTACCCCTGGAGTAACCTGGTTCCACGACCTTCCTGTTTTCACTCAGTGAGATTAAAATTGACTGTGAAAATTACAAAACTTTTGATTGGCAGTATTTTAGACTCCATAATCAAACACTGATCAGTTTACCTTACAGTGGTCTTCCATTGCAGCTTTTTGGTATCCTGGATAATTGAGAACTGAACATAAAGGGAAGAGAGAGAGAGAGAGAGAGAGAGAGAGAGAGAGAGAGAGAGAGAGAGAGAGAGAGAGAGAGAGAGAGAGAGAGAGAGAGAGAGAGAGACGGAGAGAAAGAGAGTCCCTAGGGTGAAAGTCCATAGAGCTAGTCCACAGATTAACCAATACACACATGTGCACGCTCACACACACACACACACACACACACACACACACACACACACACACACACACACACACACTACATGTGACAAGATCACTGATTATCAATAACTGACTTATATTTATCACCAGTACACATTTTTTCTGTAAGGGAAGGGCATGGGAAGGGGTGGTCCACTCCAGGGGTCTATTTCAATGCTGTTTTTTTCTCATATTTAATTATATCTGCTCTAAAGATGTTCTGATCTTTGTCAATCACAGAGAAAACAGAGATCAATCACACACATAGTATTTAGTAATGATCAGACTCAGGTGAGACACAGGTGCAAAGACTAAACATTCCACTATGGGGTCTTTTCATACTATCAATATCATGAATAATAACAATAAAAAAATACTGTATAATAGTCCAAGCCAAGTAGAAACACCTAATCTGTTTGTATAATAAGTAACTGAGATAATGCAGCTCCTCTACATTATTGTAGACAAATAAAGTTTACGCATGTCTTCTCATGAGAGAACTTTCACCATGAAGAACACCCCCACACATTACATGACATGTACCAATGAAAGAGGAAATAAAATTGTACTTTTCAAACACTGAGTATAATTTATAACATAGAAACTGAAATGTAATTGTGACTAAATTATTCCTAAATCTGAAGAAATTAGGATCTACAAACATGTTGAGAATTATTTCCATCTGGAGACCCTATCAGTTAAGAAAATATATCAGGAATAAACAAAACAAAATTGGAATATATCCATGTTCAAGTGTAACTCAAAACACCAACCAATAATCCAGCAATACGACAAAATGGTTTCACACATGCAGCCTTTTTATTGCATTCATCTTCTGGATTTTATACACAATATTATAATAAAGTTTGTCATCACATATTTGCATCATTTTCAATTCAGAGAAATAAAATAATAATGACTGTGAGGACGGAAAGATGATTTAAATCAAAATATAACCTTCGGGTAACCAGTTCAGACCAGTTTAAAGCAGTTCTGACCACAGATCAGGACTGATTCAGTAGCTCTTTACCAATAACTAACTCTCACTAACAGATGAGTATGAACTTAAATTAGTGATGTGCTAAATCCAGTCATGTGATTAAAACTCCAGGAAATCTGGATCTTCATAGGTCCACAATGCAACTGTTCGCGCTCCACTGCCAGCTCAAGGGATTCATCAGGAAGGTAAGGGACGAGCTGCACCTGCACTGGTTCTACCGGCAGAGGGCGCCGGGTTCCAGTGGAGGACAGCTCCATTACATAATTACTTAGAGCAGGAAGGTTTTTAACTTACCATTTTAGGAGCTTTATATATTCATTCTAAAAAATTGACAGCAGAACATTTCATTTCTTCTGATAGAAGAAAACAAAAACAAAGTATTGATTGTTATACCTTATTATTGATTCAATAAAATCATCACTTAAATCTCACACTAAACTTCAAAGCAGACGCTCGCTTTCTCTGAATTTACAAAACAGAATTCAAGGAAACTTTTTTTAATCATAATTTATATTCGTCTTATCTGTGCAAATACAAACAGATGAAGCTGATTCTAAATCTGATCAATAATCAGATATTCACCTGTCATGACACTAACTACAGCTACAAATACCTTCCCTAACTGCCAGCTATTGTGCTAAGCTAGGCTAACGGGTACCCCATTACCACTCTTAATGCTAATTTAAGTTTACATGGCAACCCATCTTTGCTCTGATATTTTAACACAGCCTGACCTGATTGATAAACGATATGAAAGCTGATTGGAGGACGCACAATTGAGCATGACTTCATCAATTTGAATCTAGTATCTATGACAACACTTAGTGATAGGCTGAAAGTGATGTATAAGCTTTGTTCTCTTTATAAATATAAACTCTTTCACTTAAATAGTTATTTATGTCCACGTGAACGGTGACCAGCTGCTTTGACTCCACACGTAGCCTCTTAGCCAATCAGAGCGCAGGATTCTCAGCATCAGCAACTCTTCATTGTTGTGCTGCAGAGAGAGGAGACACAGGTGTCACACATGATGTCAGCAGAGCTATATTACCATATCTCTATGAATTTATTTTTCTAAAACACAAATAAACCTGAGAAGTAAACTTTTCCTGAACGTTATCTTAATGGTGTTGAAAAATCTGGGCTCCTACTGTAGTTTTAAATTATCAGCGTCACTGTTCGTCAGTCTTAATGTTTGTCCAGAGCAGCTCTCATTATCTCAGCTCTCACCAGTTTTACCTAATTTTAGATGCCTCATGCTTTTTGATCTTTAGAATTGTCAAGATTTCATTGCTTCTATAGAAACATAATCTTTAAGGTGACCTAAACTTTTATCTGTGAAAAATATGCATTAACCACATTATATTATTCATTTTTCTCTTACGGGCTTCCATTGAAACACCTTTGAAGTTACACTAAATTCTGTGTGAAGCATTTTGCTAACTAGAGAAGTACTTTCACCTTTAATATTACTAAATTAATTGGAATTCTCAACACAAAGGTGCTTTTGTGGCAAAAAAAAAAAAAAAGTAGATGCACTAGTCTATTTGTTGCATCTTTTCAGGGGTATTATAATTGTTCAATGATTGTATTTCAATATAGCTTTTCAGCAGTTGCAACCACATTAACAGCTTTAAATTAATATGCAAACACTACTTACACATATAGGATTTTTTCAACCAATAGTTGTTAATATGAAAGTTATTCATCATGTATCTGATCAATTATTCCGGCATCTCGTCAGTAGCTACAGGTATTTTCCCACTCTGGTTGTAAGAGATGATTTTACCAAAAAAAAATCAGCAACAAATTGACCAAATTTTACAAACTCATTAACACATCAATTTGAATTTCAAATTATTAAAAATCTCAGAACATTTAATTCATTTGTCTGATTTAGACCCGTTTATCGCTGATATTTTTGGTAGGAGCAACTCTGCAGACCCATTTACCAAATATCTGTTTGCAGGTGAGAAAATCTGACTGAGACATGTAGCCACTGTGCCACTGAGCAAGGCACCACTACGACTCCCACAGTGAAATCATCACAGAAAAATGAAGGTTAAAATGACGACGACGACGATTCAAAGAGAAGTTTGACAGTTTTTTAATAGATTTAAAAACAACAGAAAAGAACAGGTACACAGATCAACTCTCAGACGTATACTCGTAGTTTTACTTTTTATTTTTGTCTGTGTTTTTCTGTACTGTGTCCAAACATTTTTTTTTTTTTTTTAGTTCAGGATCTCTGATCTGCAAACAGACGGTAAAGAGAGTCTGACAGCTGAAACTACAAACAGCAGAGAGGGAAAATCTACCTTCATCTTCATCATCATGAGAGCAGCTGTCCAGTTTAACAGTCAGTGTGTCCTACCTGTCCGTCTGTCAGTCTAATGTTGTTAAACTGAAGCTCCAGGGTCCCAAACAGCAGGACTACAGGGACCTGATCTCATACCAGACCATAGACGTCTGAAACTGAACGTCTTCAAGGTCCTTTATCGTCACGCGGCTTCACCAACCTCAACAAAGGCCAATGTTATGAATGCTATCGACTGTAAGTCGACCCAGATGTCCAAATCAGAAGATGTGTTTTGGAATTGTATTTCAAAATCTCATCAAGCTTTATTCTCTCAGATGCCACTCTGGTCATTTCAATTAGACCAGAGAGGCAAACTGATGATAAAGTTAGTGGTTCAAACAGTCTGTATGTAGAATGAACGCAGAAGAACTCCGACTTTTTACAGAGATATTATTTTGTTCCTAAAATTATCTTCCTGCGCAAGAACGACAAAATGAAGCCACGTCGTAAAGCTAAAAGTTGTTTTATAATGAAGTCAGTCCTGACTCCATAACCATACATCCAACTTCATAGTTCAGGCCTCTGATCCGTTGGTTTCACCACAGAGTGGTAGAATTTAGTAACCGACGTTGCTGAATTAAAAAAAACAAAAAACAAGTCAATTTCAATTAAAATAAATACAGATGATAAAAACCGTCTCGCTTACTAAGCTGCGCTTGTTTGGGTCCCCCGGCCTCAGTTTGAACAACATTACTTCACAGTTTTTAATCACTTAGAAAGGTACTAGAAAATGTCTTCAGTCTGTGGGCATTCTTCAGCAGAGGAACCAGGAGAACCAACACAACAGGAAGTGACAGGTCAGCATGCCACAGCGTTTCACACCGCCACGCCTGCCAGACCGATGCTGGACAAACACGTTGAACCAAAGCATCCAATCAAACAGTAATTAAAGCTCCTATTATGAAAGAGCAAGTATTAGTGTCTTACATTTTCATCAAACACTTCATTCATAAGCTAATCGGCTGTTGGCGTTCAGGACAGCTGAGCCTAGCTTAACGACTATTAGCTTAGCTAATAGCTCTGAATCTTAATTAGTGTTTTGACTATTTATTCTTAATTTGCACTGATGTAAAGGTGCAAAATCTTCATAAAGCAGCAGTTTGACCGTTTCATCAAAGCCCTATCGGTTCAGCAGAATTATCAGAGCAGCACAATTCGGGTGAGAAAATTTTAAAAAAAGAAAGAAAGAAGAAAAGATTCAGACCCTACATTTCCCATAATGCCTCTGGAAAGTGTCTTAAATGAGACACTCATTTTGAAACAGCAACAGCTTTAAACTCACAAAAACGTGTAAATGACCCTTGAACAGGCTGAGGTGAGTGGAAACGCTGAAGATGATTGAAACCTGTCGGACACAGGAGAAGGGAGAACGTAACCCCAGAATAAAAGCCCCGCCCACAGCTCCCCTGAACACTGACTGGTAATATTCCAAAGCCCCCCCCCCCTCCAAACAGGAAACAGAATCATGAAAATCGCCGTCTGTCTGCATTCAGTCTGACAGACAGACAGGTATTAGTCTAAAGAAGTGGGGGGGGGGATACTCCTGCCTCCTGAAGTGGTTGAAGGGGGGTGTGTAAAGGGGGGGGGGGAGGACACACGTAGAAGCAGGGCGGTGTTTGGCAGCGGTAGCCGATGCTACGTTTCGAACTGCGTGAGCAGCGCTCGGACTTCGGGCGTCAGCTGTTTGGCGGCGCTGGCGGCCTCGGCGATGGCGCGGCGGTACGGCCCCTTCCTCTTTCTGTCAAAGCGCGACTGGAAGCTCTCTAGGAAGGGCGACAGCTGGGTGAGCGGCAGGAAGGAGGTGGTGGGGGAGCCGAACCAGGACACGCGCGCTTCCTGCCGCACCGCCAGGCCCGTGTCGCCTCGCCGCGACACCGTGATGCCGAGGACGCGCGCCGGCCACCAGGGGAAGCCGTAAATCTTGGCCCAGACGATGTCGCCCACGCACACCGTCCGACCGTCAGGGAGCAAACACTTCGACACCAGCTTGGAGAAGACGGACGAGGTGGACGAAGTCGAGGAGGAGGAGGAGGATGTAGAAGACTTGCGGCGTCTCTTCAGTTCGCCTCCCTCCTCCTCCTCCTCCTCGCCCCCCGCATGCGTCTCCCTGCTGGCGGCTTTGGGGGCGGGCGGGGCGGCGGCGGAAGAGGAGGGACACTGCGGTCCCACCGAGAAGGAGGGAAGAGGAGCGGGGTTGGAGGGGGAGGACGAGGGGGGGTCAAAGGTTTCTATGGAGCTGCACTCAAAGTGAGAGGAGTCCAGGGAGAAGTGGGGGGGCGGATCCACTACCTGCCCTTCGTCTCCCGGCCCCGCCCCTTTTTCCTCAGTGGGGTGACCCTCCATTGTTTCCATGGAAACACTAGCAGCGGGGTGGAGCGTTGGAGGTGGCGCCGTGGCTGAGGGAGGGGTGGTGCCAGTGGGCGGGGCTGTGCTAGACGTGGGTGTGAGGGCGGGGCTTAAAGCGGACTTGGGGGGTGAAGATCGAACATTCTGGTTTGGCGGGGGGGAGGAGGAGGAGGAGGAGGAGGACACCTGGCCGTCGTCGGTACGATACCTTTGCGGTTTGAGGCGAACGCGGGGAGGAAGAGGCGCGTGGGGGCCGGGGCTGACGGCGGTACCGCTGAGGTGCTGGCGACGCGTGAAGTGGACCTTCTGGTTGTGGTTCTGGAGCGCCGCGGCTCGCGTCACGGCCTTGTTGTGCTCCTGGTTCTGGCTCTGACCCTGGTTCTGATTCTGGTTCTGGACTTTGGGCCGGCGATGCTGCGAAGGCGACTGAGAATTCCTGGCGAGCTTCTTGAGAACCTGACGCGCTTTGGAGCGCTCCACGGCAGAACCTTTGGCCAGAACCTTCTTAGAGTTCAGCTTCAGACACATTCGACTGGACGAGGATCCCGACGAGGACGCCGATGAAGCCACGCCCCTCAGGACGCGGGGGGACGAGGCTGACGACGACGACACGCGTATCCCTGATGATGAGCGCCTGTCGACCGCGCCGCGTCCCCCCTTGTCGTCGCTCCTCAGCCGTTTCACTTCGGACGAGATCGGGCCGTCGGTCGGTCGCCGCCGCCGCGACGCCTCGTCGCCCCTCAAATCCACCGGACCCCGCCGGGCTTCCCTGTGCCCGCCTGACACCACCACGCCTTTGCACTTATCGCAGAGCACCTGGCGGGGTCGCAGCTTGATGGCGTTCATGATGGACGTGGGCTCCTCGCAGCGGTAGCGCCGCTTGGGCCGTCTGATCTTGCGCGGCAGCGGCTGAGGTAAGGCCTGGTTGTAGGTGTCCCTGATGAACAGAGGAGGGGGGTACGGCGCGCCCTCCTGGAACAGTGGCGGCGGTTTAGAGGTCCAAGGGTGTGGCTGGGGCGGGGGCTGGGAGGGACAGCTGTCTGTGACCTCTTCCTGTTTGGTGGAAGGATCCTCGTTGGTGATTGGCTGCGACTGCACGGACACCTGAGGTCGACTGCGGTCGTCCCGTCTGGGAAACACCGTGATGGGAATACCGTACGGGCCGAACCTGAACACACAGAGCGACAACGTTAGAGGCTAAAACACACAGTCAGACACCATTAACTCACTGGCTGCCATTGATGTCAGTTATGTTTTTTAACATGGGGGGGTGGGGGGGGGCTGGGGGGCGGTCCGCCGGAGCTCGTCAGTAAAAATCAGGATTCTAATCGTAGAATTTAGGGTCCATGACGACTGATTCAGTGGATGGAGAATCAGAGGAAGATGGAGAAGTTGTGCAGCAACAAAGTTTGCGTATGTGAGCGCTCACCCGCGAGCGAACATGGTGAAGCATCTGGTCGAGAACGCAAAGAAAACTTCGCTATATATAAATATCCAGAGCATCGGAGAAAATCCGCAGAAAGAGATCAACTCCTACAAAGGACAGGCAGCCAGTGAGTTAAATATAAGGGCATAACGTCTTGTTTAGCATCACTTCAAGTGCAAAGTTAATAAAACTTTTCATTTAAATAAAGACATTTTACAATCAGTACATATTTGATCTACTGTGGTGTGTAAATACACAGAAAAACACATATAGAATACAAAATATGAACAAAAACTCTCAAATAAACTGATTGTATGGATATAAAAGTATTAAGCAATACCTGGATGTTACGGAACTAGTCTCAGAAATGTTGGTTTTCGATGACGCGGTCAACTGTAAAAATTAGACTTTTATTGTGAAGAAAAAAAGGTTTGAACAGTAAATAATTGATTGACTCTGCCAGACCTAAAAAGCTGATCAGGGCTGACTGAAAAGGTTTGCAATCGCTTCTCTAAATAAAAGGGCTCATTTCAAATCATAGGGAGTTGGAGACTTTGGATATCAGGTGATTAAATATGATAAGAAGTTCATAATTCAGTCAAAAATTCAACTGAAATGCTTCAAAAAGTTGTTTAACAACTAAAATCTGTTTGAACGTTCTGTGTTTTATTTCATCCAATCTGAGACTAAAGAAACAGTCAACAACGCAACCTTACAGTTCTCATCTTAAACATTGTTAAGAAACACCTTAGTCAAAATGGCCTTGGTGTATTACCATGACAACAGTAGCTAAAGGAGAATTTAAGGTAAGCTGCAGATTGAAACAACAAGTAAAGTCTGATGAGACTTTTTTGCCGCTGCAGAATCTCTGATCCTGAACAACCAATGAGATTTTCCTTCCCTAGCCAAAAAGAAAATAACCTGCAGGTATTTTAAAATAAATGTTTATTCCAGATGTGACCTTACACACAGTGTTTTGGTTTTTTTATTTGACCAAAGAATAATTAACCAAAAGTTTCTCACACATCAAATTATGATAATTATCAACTGTAGCAGTTATTACTTGAATAATTACTTGAATAATATTAATCATAAAGACCTGATCATTTTAAGACGCATCAAATGCTCATTGTAATTATAACCCACTGGGTTACATAATGTCGCCAAGAAATCAAAGTTATTTTCCTTATTAGGAATCTACTGAATTTTACCAGAAAAGACAACGTCTTCATTGATCTCTTTAAATTAATTACCATATCAGTCATCGTCACTACAGACAGGTCTGTGTGTTTGACCTAAGTTGCAGAAAGTTCGCCGGTTAAAACTGATGTCATTTTAAGGGACACGATTAAGAGCGAAAAAAAAAATTAAAAAATCCACAACTGAATCCTTGACTGAAATGTTTGCTGTTTTGATTCTTCAATGCTGGTCTTGAAGCTTCGACATAGAAAAAGAAAAAGCAGTTTATATCAGATTTATATATTACTGACTGATTAATCATGGTTTAAACCCACTACAGTGTTTCGTCTGTGCCCTTTATATCCCCTTACTGATGGAAAGAAAAAAATAATTGATTGAAAGCTTTTCGTAAAGCAATCTACATCCTGGTTATACATTTTTACATCATATCATATTGTTTTATAAAAATAAATATTAATTCATTCAATTTTCTTTCATATTTAGCTAAATAAATTGCTGAATAAACTGTTTTGACAAAGCTTCATTGGGATCATTTGGCTTATAGACAATTTTATTATCAGTAATAACATCAATATTTAGTTTTCATCCTATTTCAGTGGTTTTTTACCTTTTGGAGACATCCATCAACACCCCAGAGAAAATCTTTTCACCCAACCGGAAGGACACCACCAGCGCGTCATCGATGACGTGATCCAGGGAGACCCGGACCTCGGACCCCAGACTCAGATCCTGCACGGAGGCGTGCGGCGGAGCACCGAGACCGGCTTCCGAACCGGTCTCCTGCAGGGAAGAGTCTACCGCTGTGGGTTTCTCCTGCTTCACGGTGTCCGGCACTAGACGCCTCTTAGGGGACCGACAGGGCGGGGAAGAGTCTCGAAGGCCGCGGTCCGGCGTGTCCTCGGTCCCCGCTGGGTTCTGAACGTACCCCGCGTCCGGATCCAGACCGTCTGCGACCGACAACCGCTCAGCGGTACCGTCGAGCGCGGCGTCATCAGCGGGGCCAGGCCTCAGCTCCGGTTTGATCAGAGCCGTGTATCCCCTATCTCGGTCTGCGGGTTCGGCTCGGTCCGTCGTCACGTTGGTGGTCGGTTCCGCCGGTTCCGCCAGAGATAGCCCGGCTTCGGTGACGGCAGGAGGAGCCGGAAAGGAGTGGAGAAAGACAGCGGAAGGCTGAGGGTCTGCCAGGATGCTGCGGTACACCGCCTGCACCGACACGTTCCCGCCGCCCTCCGGATCCCCTGGTACACCAGGAGAGAACCGGTCCATCGTGATCCGATCCACCGGAAAGTTATTTATCAGTTCATCGTGAGCGGCGTTATCAGAGAGCGCTTTTCCCGCCGCAGGCTCCAGCTCTGGCCTGACATGGCGGCGCTCCTCCCCGTCCCCACCATCCTCACACCGCGGGACAACTAATTCAACAGCCGGACTGTACTCCCGCGGCTCGTTTGTCTCCGGCATAGTTACTGGAAGTCCTTGCCCTACTGGACCCGATTCTGGTGGGCCCTCGTCATCAGTAGCCGCGGTTATTGTTGTTGTCGGTACCGCCGCAGCTCCTGGCTCTGCAGCCACGGCCGCCATTTTCTTCCGCTATGCTGCTGAGAAGCACTTCGCCCCGCCCTCCCGAAACGCTATCCATTGCGCATGGGCGCTGCCATTGGCTGAAAGTCACGTCACTCAAATGAAACTCTTCTGTGATTGGATGATTCTATCTGACTCTGTGACGCGAGGCCGCCGCCAGGGGGCGCTTGGTTTTACGAGACAAAAACAACGAAGCAAAAGATGAACAATAAATTTACTTCTGATCTGAATTTATAATATTTATATCATATAGAACCAATACATTAAACAAATCAACAAAATATCTCTTTTATTCAAAATGTTTTAATACCGTTAAATACGAACATAACTGGCTGCTGGTCAATTAAACATAAATTCTGTTTCAATGGATGTTCTGCATTTTTTGTTTAACTTTCTAACAAAGACTGACTTCATATCATGTTATCATGACACACGTTTTAATTCAGTTAATTAACCATTTTCATTATCAGCACCAATAAAGTAATGATCTGCTGATTAGCCAGAGAACTGCTACAGTAGCAGAAAACAGTGAAGACCATAGCTTTGTTTCAAATCAAATCTGAAGGCCAGAACCAATGAGAATATTTCAAGTGGAGATGGTCTTTTTTCTCAGTGACTAGTTCAGGTTTGTTACATCTACCAGTTACCTGAAAGGATAAACAACTTCCTCATTTACAGAATGCTGGAATCCACAATGGAACCACAACATACAGTATGTGGACCAAAGAGGGCACTGTTGATATACAGTAGTATTGTCACTTTCATGCTCCAAACGCAGGTTTTGAGATTTGAGGAGAATTTGCAAGGCAGATCCCATTAAATCATTAGCTCAGCAGTCCAAAGCGAAGTGTTTCTTTCTCTTTTTTTGTTGGCTTTGTAAGATGTTTATGATTGTGTTGTTTTTATTCTTAATCATCTTGACAAACTACCATTTAACTTTGTGGAAAAGTGGGGAACATGTCAATGCACAATTCCCTTAAATAAAAAGTTGCAATTTTTTTCCACTTTCTTTGATACTGTGAGAAACCTGAGAGCAGCTGCATTTACAGTGCACATGAATTAACATTTGGAACATGGTAGAGTTCGACTGAGTATCTTTCTAGTTTGCTGCTTTTTCTGCTTTGTTGCAGGATTACACAAGTCTGTGGCAGGATTAGACATATATCTGGGTCGCATGTGGCAGCAGTTTGAGCAGGGAAGTTCAGGCACTTCTCCCCAGCTGCTTCCACCAACTCCTCTGGGGTGAGCTCATGGCATTCCCAAGGCCAACCAAGAGATATAATCTCACCAGCAAGTTCTAGGTCTGGCTATGGATCTCTTCCTAGATGGATATGTCTGGAACACCTCTCCAGGAAGGCATTCTGACCAGACAGATAGATATATACTTTATTAATCCTGGAGGAAATCGCACACAAATGTCGGCTGGATGCCACCTCAGCTGGACACTGGAGCAGCAGCTCTACCTTGAGCATCTCCTGGATATCTGAGCTCCTTACCATATCTCTAAGGCTGAGTCACAATGCCCTGCTGAGTTAAGTAATTTCAGCGGCTTATACTCGCAATTTTATCTTTTTAGTCATTACCCAGATCTTATGACCATAGGTGAGGGTTGAAAAATATACTGAATGGCATATGGAGAAATGAGGCTCATTTCTCTGTCACAGACTGGCTGAGTGACTCCATCTCTTTGGACTCTGCACCGATCTGCCTGTCTATTTCATGTTGCATTGTTCCCGTACTCATGAATAAGACCATGAGATACATGAACTCCACCCTTTTTTCAGCTGAAAAAGGGTGGAGCCTCAGATTTAAACGATGATTTTGCATGAATATGGATGCAAGAGAACACTGATTTTCATCCCGGCTGCTTCACACGCAGCTGCAAACTGCTCAAGGGTGAACTGATGGTCACTGCTCAACATTTCAGTATGACCACGTCATCTGCAAAAATCAGAGATGGACTCCTAAGGCCATCTCTGCTTTTTACAGAGAACCCGACAAAGTGACCAATAACAAGAGGCAGCCCTGGTCCAGTAGCGAGTCCATTCGCTTCTGGTAAAGAGCCGGACTTACTGATGGCAATGACAACCAAACTCTGACTCCAGGAATACAGTGAATGGACATAGAGCAGTAGACCCCATAGTCCCAAGGCACTGCCCAAAGTTTGCTTGGTGGCACAGTCATATACAACCAGGGAAAAATCTGCATTGTTCCTCCTGGATCTGAGCTTCCACTAACAGCCAGACTTTCCTCTTCACCATGGAGTAGATTGTCCTGGAGAGGCTGAGCAGTCTCTTGTCCCCATTCTAAAAAAGGGGAACCATTAGAGTAAAGAGGTGGAGTCAGGAGTTTTGTTTACCTAACTTTTAGGTTAAAAAAAACATATACTTATGGTGTCAAATAAAGAGATCAACAATCATCTGATAAAAAACAGTTTTATTAGCACTTTACAGTAAATTATCAATTATTTATGTATCACTATTCGTCACAGTTTTTTTTAAACATCTTGCTTTTTTGGTTCCTTAAGCCATGTGGTTGGTTGCAGTGCAGTTCATCCGTTTGATTGGGTAATTGCTCAATTCAGCTGTCAGTGCCTTCGGCTGATCGGATTGGTCAGAAGGCATTGGGTCCAGCCCTTTCTACATCCTCCATCTCTTTTAGAGGCACATCTTCTGCTGAGACCACACCCTCACAGTTTGAAGCCTCACTTTCACATAATGACACACGCTCCTGAAGGATGGGCTTTCTTCCAAACCTTAACACAGACAAAAACATCTTCAAATATGCCAGATGTGTGCTGCCCAACCTGGTGATTTAAAATGGAGCTCCAGTAGCAGCTATTAGCAAATCAATCAAAAATGTCTTCAAGACAAAGCAACAAAATGAGGTTTTGGATCTCCAGATCATCAAATAAAACAATTTTCCATCATTTTAGTTCACTGTTTGCAATGTACACGCTAGAAATCACCCTGACACTGCTGTAATGGATGCAAGGGAATGTTGGGTCACTATTTAGAATCACACACTGGAGTGATGTTCTACTGTTGCCTTGATCAGTGTGAACAAAAGGATGTGATGAAGTGACTTTGTTGTGACACTGCTGCACGATATTGTACAACAAAAGGTCACTCTATGCACTGTAGACGGCCTTGTCAAGCTGATTAAGCTAATGATGTTAACAAGATGGGTCTCATTATACTAAATCTGTTAATGAAGCTGTTGTGACTGGTAAGATAGTTGATAGCCATTACCATTCCTGTTCCACTTCTTCTATGGTGTCTGGAAGTGGCACCTTCAGCGTCTCTGGCAAGAAGCAGGCAAAGCAGCCGGCCAACACGGCTGACCCCCCATACACCAGACCGGGCAGTGCAGGGAGTACCTGGGAAATGTAGTCCATCAGTGCTGTTAGCATGCATTTGTTATCTGTGCTACTAAGTTTGTTACCAGCTGTTCTTCCCACTATTTGAAAAATATCTTTAATATCACACCGCCATGTTAAAGAGTCTTTAAACTGAAAAACAAAATCCATCCATCCATCCATCCATCCATCCATCCATCCATCCATCCATCCATCCATCCATCCATCCATCCATCCATCCATCCATCCATCCATCCATCCATCCATCCATCCATCCATCCATCCATCCATCCATCCATCCATCCATCCATCCATCCTTTAATGCTAAATTGCAAATAGATAGCCCAATGATACAGGCATGGTTTAGGCAATGGGAAGTGTAATGGAGTGTGTGGTTGGCACTGTTGTCTTGCAGCAAGAAAGTCTTGCTGTGACCTTGGGTCTTAAAAAAGACCTGAGTCTAGACCTGATCTTCATCTGGGTCATGAACCTCACTGAATATATTCACCAAAGTCTGAAGCAACTTGTGACACAAAATTGAGTCACATATTAATTCATTAATGTACGTTTTCTTTCTTCTTATCATTCATTTCATATAGACCGATGCCATTACTTTAATTATGAATAAATCATAACAAGGTACTTTCCGTTCAACTATTAATTTATGTTCCTATTTATTTTTAAAAGCAAGGTTCAGGATGATGCCCCGTGATGCATTAGCGCCCCTAGCTAGCTACTAGTGACGCACAAGGCAGAAAAAGCGAATGAAGGTGAGACCATTATGGTCATCTAATTGTCAAGAAAATGGATGGATAGGTGAATTATTTAGGTTGAAGGATGTCACCTCGTCCAGGATGAGGATGATGGGGGCAACCATGCTACCGACTCTTGCCGAGGTGGAGACAAACCCTGTTCCTGTCTGCCTGAAAACACACACACCACAGTGAATAGGTTGTCTTAAATGGGTTACTGGATTTGAACCTGTAGACTCACCTGATAACAGTAGGGAATAGCTCTCCACTGTACAGGAAGACAGTGGTAAAGGAGCCTGCAGTCAGTCCTTTACCCAGACATGCCAAGGTGGTTCTTATGGCCTGCATGTCTGTAGGGGGGTTATGTAATAAATATACAGTCAGTCCTCAGGATACAAACATCTGACTTATGAACATTTTTACAAACAAACAACCGTATACGCGGTGCTATAGCCAACTACTGCAGTTATTCATTCTGCCACAACCTGTACTGAGCAGCACCGCTGCATACGCGCATCTTCAACAGTCATCTCCCGTTGTCTGTGTAGGTTCTCAGTTATCCAGGTCCACTGGATGTTAACGTCCAGTGGATTGACTTAAACAGCTTTGGACATCTCCAGTTGCTTATTCTTGTACATGTCTCTGTGAGCATCTCAGTGTGCCAGGTGTCATACCGTGAATAAGGCAAGTGCTAATAGTGGTAATGGCGATGATCTCTCCAAACATAGCTTTGCCTCTCACCGGCAATAACTCTCTCCTATTAGAGTGGCAATGGCATGTAAATGACCTCAAATGGCCATTGTAGATTCATCCATCTATTTTCTTCCACTACTGCTTTTTGCAAGACACGTGGACTGCAGCGGACTACAGGCGCAAGGCACAGAGATGTTTGGGGTATGTTGGCAGTGCACTGTGGAGCCACACGAAAGCCAAACAACCATACGTGCATTTGTGACATGACCAGTCCAACGAAACTGTATGTTTTGTGGTCGTGGGGAAGAGAGAACCCATGCAGACATGGAGAGAACATACAATATACATAGTGTGTCATACCTCTCGGGATTACGATGTTGGTAAAGATGACGAGGGCCGCCAGGAAGAGACAAGAAGCCTGAGAGACCCTCCTCCCAAGGAAAGACAGAACGATCAGAACTACAAATTTGGCAGGAATATCAACGACTCCGAAGATGAGCTGCATCAGGTAGATATTTACCTGAAATTATAGCAGGAGAGGAATAATTAGAACAATAATATGAATGATACTAATATGTACTCCTAGTATTATTATCTTAATTAGTGTTTAACAACAAAAACATTGCAACCATGAATTGTTACAAATAAAAAACATTAAAAGAAAACAACAATAGGAAAAGGCAAATTGACTGAAGGTCCAACATTCTTGATAAAATTTAAACATGATAAAAAAATATATTTGCAGTGGCCATCAGAAGACGGGTACAGTGGGCCATAACGGAATCAACTTAACAACAATATGCAGGAAGTTGACATTTGAATGATGCTCAATTGAAATAATCAGCCAAAATTACGCCCAGAAAATATCCCCAACACCATTTCATCACCACCACCTGCATTAACAGTTCCTGTCATTGTTGCCATAATTTGATTTTACCATTTTGATTTTACTAATTTAGTGAATGTTATGGCAGAGGCTGAAGCTTATCAGATTATGCAACATATTCCAATCCATTTTGGTCATATTTTGATGGGTATGTGAGAGAGAAATGTAACCTTAGTTCCTGTTATTAGCTGACAGAAATGGAACCTGATGTGGTTTCTTCTGCTGTAATCCAGAATGGGTCCACGTACTATACAGAGATTCATGTGTTTATTCATCCTCATACCCCAATTGTAACAACTGGTCATGTGATTTTCTGCTGCTTTTCTATCAGCTACAACCAGTCCACTTTCCTCTCACCTCTATCGTCAACAAGGCCATATCTTCAAGCATATCATTGAGTTGGAAATGACCAGGAATGATCAGTATTTGTTTACTCAGTTTAGCCTCGTTAATAATCAGGAAACACACCCCAAACTGCTGCAGGTCCAGTGCCAGTCCATAGTATGAAAAACTGGTTCCAAACCTGCAAAGGAGGACAAACTGGTAACAAACAGGTGGACTGATACATGGATGGATATCTATTGCACATATACGTACAGTCACAAAAACAAACTGTTAAAAGTAAATTATTCAGGTATAAATAAGTTTCTTCTTACCAAACAGCAAGAAGACAAATGGAGATTCTTCTCATTCCCCTCGTCTTTAGCAGGTCGTACGCTGTGAATGACAAACGACTCATCTCAGTCTCCTTTTTCACGTGAGAGTCTAAAACCTGTAGGTCACAAGGAATTGATCTCAGGTTTTGATATTTGTTACACATTTGTGTGTGTGTGTGTGTGTGTGTGTGTGTGTGTGTGTGTGTGTGTGTGTGTGTGTGTGTGTGTGTGTGTGTGTGTGTGTGTGTGTGTGTGGCAGTTAAAAAGACAAGTTACCTCTTTGGTTATTTTGTTGACCATCTCTGGTTTTCCATTGATTCGAGCAACTCGATGAACATTCTTTAATGCCTCATCAGTCCGACCCTTTAGAACCATCCAACGACCCGACTCTGAGCACCACCTGAAGAATCAACAAGTAAAAAATTTGAACCATTTATATTGGAATCCCAAACACTATAACCTCCTGACCATTTTGAGGCCATATGGATAATTCATGAATTCATCAATTACAATGATTAGAAATACTCATTTTGAAACTGCACTGACCAGGTCAGGGCAACAAACAGGAAATTTGGAGCTGAGACAGCCAACTGCAGCTTCCTCCAGTCTCTCAGCCAATAGACAATCCCTGCCATGACCACCTGACCGAATGTAAAGGAAATGGAACCGAGTGTGCCCACTATTGTCCTTAATCTAATTGGAGTCCACTCCACATCTAGAGACAACAGGCAGATGGGTAGACAGAACATGCCATCAGTTTGTTTTTCAAGAGAATTCATAAATCATTGAAGATGAGCTCGAATGTTTTGACTTGAGGACAGGTACTCATTGAGAATGTATTAATCATGAGTCCAGACATTGCCATCCCACAGAGAAATCTAAAAATGCAGTAGAAGGTGTAGGAAGGAGAGAAGGCCGACGCAGAACCAAACACGGCCAACTGCAGGTATGACAAGAGATAGATGGACCGCCTCCCAAACCTGAGACAGATAGACAAGGAACAAAGAAAGATTTCTTTAATTTTAGAAACAATATGGACACAGTCATTAACATTGATTCAGACTTTCACAGGTTTAGAGAGCAAATGTATTGATAGAATATTGACAGGTTACCTGTCCGACAGACTGCCAAAGATGATTGCTCCTACTAAAACTCCACCCATATAGATGGTCTGAATCATCCTTTTGAGAGGACGCAGAGAACACACCAGCTCCCACTGAAAGACAATGTGTCAAAGAAACAGAAATGAGAGTGTGCTGATTATAAATCCAATCAATCAATGCTGCTTTGAAAAATGGTTCCTAGACAATTGCAGTTTCATTAAAGATAACTCAAACTTTCTTTTACGAAATATCACTTTTTAACATCATTGAGTCTATTAGGGACACTGCACCCCTGCAGAGAGCCATGTGGTGGAAGCTGAGAAAGGAAGAGTGTCATGTAAGTTTTCAACAGGAGGTGAGACAGACTACTGGTAGACAGGAGAGACTCCCGGAAGACTGGACCATCACAGCCAAGATGATCAGAGAAACAGGTAGGAGAGTACTTGGGGTGTCTTCTGGTAGGGACGGGAGAAGGAGACATGGTGGTGGAATCCTAAAGTACAGGAAACCATACAAAGAAGAGATGGGACACTGAGAAGACTGAGGAGATAAGAATACATTGAGATGCGAAGTAGAGCAAAAGTGTAGGTGGCAAAGGCAGATCAAGTAGAGGAGATTAGAAAGGGTGAAGTTAGAACAGCACTAATGAGGATGAAGAACGGGAAAGCAGTTGTCCAAATGACATTCTGGTGGAGGTATGAATGCTTCTAGGAGAGGCGGTTCTGGAGATTTTGACCAGGTTATTCGACAGAATTCTAGAGGGTGAGAAGATACCTAAGGAATGGCAGAAGACTGTGCTTGTGCCCATTTTTAAGAACTAGGGTAATGTGCACGGCGTCAGGTGGCGCAGTGGGTAGTGCTGTCGCCGCTCAACACAGCGGATCCGGGTTCGAATCCCGCTCTGTGTGGAGTTTGCATGTTCTCCCAGTGTCTGCTTGGGTTCTCTCTGGGTTCTCCGGCTTCCTCCCACCTCCAAAAACATACGCTTCAGGTTAATTGGCCGGTCCCAAATTGCCCGTAGGAGTGACTGTGTGTGTGCGTGGTTGTCTGTCTTTGTGTGTGGCTCCACGGTGCACTGGCGTTGTACCAGGAGTGTCCCCCGCCTCACGACCCAATGCCAGCTGGGATAGGCTCCAGCTCCCCGCTGTGGTGGATGAAGCGGAAGAAAATGGATGAATGGTTGGATGGATGGGTAATGTGCAGAGTTGTGGAAACAGTAGAGGGATAAAGTTGAGGGGTCACACAATGAAGGTGTGGGAACGAGTAGTAGAGGCTAGACTCAGGGAGGAAACCAAAGAGGAACTGTGGTACTGCACGGGGAAGTCAGGAGTGGCAGAGAAATACAGGATCCCCACCTATATGTTTGAATAGGTTCACTTGAAAACCTCACGCTGTTGCGCTTCCGGCGTCTACTCAGGAGTTCGCGCCGCTAGCCGAGTTAGCTCCGGTCTTCACATTTGTCCATGTCTCTCATTTACGGAGCCGTTTTGGCTTTGTCAAACATAGCAGCTTATATTATTTGATTGTGATGGACCTTGTCACGTGGGGAACCCTGATGCTTTATTCACCAGGACCGAACTCACAAAGCTGGCGTCTACCTGGATGGCCGGACCGTAACGCCAAAGCGGCATTCGTCTTCGTGTTTGTCCGTCCCACACACACAGAGCCGTTACAGCTTCGTCGGACACAGCAGTTTGTTTTCTTGGGACGGCGAAGAAAACAAGAAAACAAATGAAGTCTGATATTATTGTTTTATCGTGGAATTTCTACATGTTTCCGCTAGTAAATTAGAATAATACAGGACAGGTACGAGGGCAGCAGAACAGGGATGAGGGGTTTTGCAGGTGTGACAGAAGAGTTGAAGGTAGACGTGGGACTGCGTCAGGGATCAGCTCTGAGCCCCTTCCTGTTTGCAGTGGTGATGGATAGGCTAACAGATGAAGTTATACTGGAATCCTCATGGACCATTATGTTCGCAGATGACAATGTGATCTGCAGTGAAAGCAGGGAGCAGGTGGAGGCACAGAAAGGTGGTGGCATGTGTTGGAAGGAGAGGACTGGAGATTAGTTAAACATAATATTTGTGCATAAATGAAAGGAGTAGAGAAGAAAGAGTGAGGCTACAGGGAGAAGAAATAGCAAAACTGACTTTAAATACTGGGGGTCAGTATTCCAGAGCAAAGGTGAATGTGCTAAGGAGGTGAAGAAAAGGATCCAAGCAGGCTGGAAGGGGTGGAGGAAAGTCTTAGGTGTCTTATGTGACAGAAGAGCTTCTGCTAGAATTAAGGACAAAGTTTATAAGACTTTGCCCATGGTGAAGTCTTGAAATATGGAGTAGAGATGGTGCAGTTGAATGGAAGACAGGAAGCTGAGCTGGAGGTGGCAAAAATGAAGATATTGAGGTTCTCTTGAGGCAATGACCAGCTTGGATAAGTTGAGAAATTAGTTCAGAGGAACACCCAAAGGGCAAGAGGAAGACCAAAGACATTGGATGGATGTAGTTAGGGAAGACATGAGGGCATTTGGTGTTAGAGAGGAGGATGCAGAAGATGGAAAAGAGTGACAGGCTGTGGTGACCCCTTATGGAACAAGCCAAAATGAAAAGAAGAATTTTTTTTACCAGGGAGCTTGTTTCTTCTCACATTACCTCAGAGACGGTGGTCGAGAGGAACTCAGAGCGGTCAAACGTCCATCCATCCAGACAATTTTCTGTCTGTAAATGGCTAACATTGACTGAGCTGTTCGAGTGTATTAGATACCATTGAGGCTCCACAAACCTGAACAACAGAACAATATCTGAGGCAGGAAAGTATGCAAGAAAAAAATATTAACAACAAAATGCAACACAGAGAGCCAAAGAATTCCCTTTACCTCCTGCAGCGGTCTAGTCTATTTCCTGAAGAGTCGAGAGGAATGAAAGCTTTCAGCAGTTGCTTCTCATCTATCTAAAAACATCAATTACCATCATCAAACCTTCTGAACCAAAAACATACATCACAAAAAAATCAGTTAGACTGGCTAGTTTACAATAAGGAAGTATGCAAGGTATTTGCATCTCTCCCACTAGAGCAGTTCTTTCTTGTTTTTTTTTACTGCTTGTGGGTCTGAGAGGACTAATTTCATCTGTGCTGTATGTCGTGCATACATAGTCGTAGTCAACTTTATTGTCAAATGTACCATGACTACGACATCAATCCCAGATAAAACTGAATTGGGAAGTCAAGAGTTCAAAGAACATAGCCTACTGATACTTGATAAAGCTTTATACTTCTCCTTATAGTTTGTGAATACATGTTTCTTTTTCTATCAAATCTGTCCCTCACTCTGCATAAAGCAAAAATTTCTGACTTTTAGTTCGGGAGTGGTTTACATTAATAAGATATTTTGCCAGACTAACTGTGTGAAAGTTTGTGTTAGTCAGAGGTTTGTAATGTGACAGGTGTAGACGTGTCATGTCTCTGAAACAGTGCTGTGACAATCAGTGCTATGATTTATTTATATTACCTGCCACCACCGCTCCTTTTAAAAAAAATTTCCAAGCACTTGGCAGGATACTTTTAGTGAGACAAGCCACCTGACATTACAAAGCATGTGTCTAGTGAAACAGGTTATTTCATTACCTGCAGGAGTTATGAAATTACTCATAGTGTAACACAGAACATTCATTCATTCATTCATTTACTGATCAGTCCATCCATGCATCCCTTCATTGATTCATTCATTGATTCATTCATTCATTTTCTTAGCCACTGTTTCTGCCTTTGCGGATCACTGGGGTTGCTGGAGCCTATCCCAGCAGACTTATGGGCGAGAGGCGGGAGACACTCCGAGCGCAACGCCAATGCACCGTGGAGTCATATGAAAGACAACCCGGAACTGACTCGCTGTGAGGCGTCAGTGCTGCCCACTGCCCCACTGTGCAGCAGTGGGTAGCATAAAACAGGTTGCTGAGGGTAATGTGGTTAAGACAGGTTATTTTAAAGTATCAGGCAGGTTACTGAGCAATGAGATGATTTTCTACTATTGCCATACAGAATATTTGGTAGTAAGACACGTTGTCCGTCAGTGACATAGATAACCTGGAAATATCTAACCCATTACCTGGTACTGAGAAAGGTTACCTAGCAATGAGACACCTTACCTGCTAGCAACACACATTAGCTAGCAATGACAAAGGTACAGTATTTTCTGCACTATAAGGCGCACTGGACTATAAGGAGCGCCTTCAATGAATGGCCTATTTTAAACATTTTTCATATAAAAGAGGAACTGGATTATAAGGTGCATCTGGCTATAAGGTGCACCTTCAATGAATGGCCTATTTCAAAAGTTTTTTCACAAATAAGGCCCACTGGATTATAAGATACACAGTCAGTTTTTGAGAAAATTAAAGGCTTTTAGTGCGGAAAATACTGTACTTCTGGCAATACATTGCTTGACAATCGACACGTTCTTGAAGTGTCAGAAAGGTCACCTGGACGTCACTGTAGTGACATTGGTTACTCAGTAATGTCAGATAGGTCATTGTGTCATTGTGTCAAGTGATGGAACTGGTTACTTTGTAGAAATAGATTTGTTTCCTTGTAATCAACCAGTTTACTTGGTAGTGAGTCAGGTTTCCTGGGAGCGTCAGAAGGATTATGTGTTGGAATGTAACGGCTTCTTTCTAATGTCATATAGGAGAATTACAGTATTACCTGCAGTGACAGGTTGTTAAGGCTGTGATTGGCAGGCAGGGTGCAGTGGTGGTTGGGAACTCCTGAGACAAAGTTGTTCAGAAGGTTTTGACTCGCCAGTAGCAAACCAGGAAAAATGATAACTGATACATGGATCCACTGGTATCTCCCAAAACCACCAATCTCTCCGAGGCAATCAGGTTGGAAAGAAAATTTATGTTATACATTGAAAATTACATCTAGTTTACTTGAACAGGTGACTTCAGCTGAACGAAACTGAACTAAACTTTTTTTTCTTCAGTAATGTTAGTATAATATAAAAATCACTCACCTCTTCCAGCAGGTCAGAGAAACCCATTTCTTCTGTCTGCTTGATTTAGTTCTGTTTAGTTTTCAAAAAATGTTTTACATTTACAATGATTTTATAACTTTATTTACATATTGCAGCTCTTATGACAACACAGCTGCTAATGTATTATAAAAATAAAGTTAAAAAATAAATACAAACTTCAGAATTTGTGCTTCTTTTCTATTTGAATGACCCTGAGAACGCACATAATAATAGACAATGTTAATAATAATCCTAATTAATTTACGTAGTTAAAGCTAATTCATCAGTTAAACACATTCTACAGTTTTCAAAAGTCAGATTTTGAAAAACTGCAGCCTTTAGGACCCAAGACATCTTCCAAAATCTTTCCAAACCGCATTTTGCTGCACACATTGTCATGTCTTTGTCCTCCAACACACATTAAAGTGTTCTATCTGTATCCTAACCATAACTTGGTACTTGACAAGTGGAGTCCTGTAGTTTGGCTTTTACGCTAAATTAAAAAAAATCTATTAATTTGAAGTTTGGTAAGAAGTTTTTAGAGAATTAGGGAAAGAAAATTAGTGGTATTAGAATTAGAATTGAGTCTGAGAATGAGTGAAAATGTACTTACTGTTTGCAAGCTGGTGGATGACTGGTAGGATATTTCCACAGGTTGAGATTTATGTAGATGGGTGTGGAGGAGAGAAAAGTTCTGAAGAATGCCAACACCAGCAACTTGAGTGTCTTCCTTGTGTGCTGTTCATGAGACTCTTGTTTTGAACTAACTTTTTTTTTGTCTGTGAGTTTTCTTTGGCTGGACGTTCTACTTCCACACCTGTCTTCTATTTGTCATCAACATTTCTCTTCTTATTCCCATCCAACTTCTTCCCCATTGTGAGCTGATTGAGTAATGCAGCTCATGTTTGTCTCCCAGGCTTGCCACTGCACTCTGTTCTAGAACTTCTGAACCTGAAGTTTAGTTCTACCCATGTTCCTTGGATTACATCCTTCACTAGCTGCCAGCTCTGCCCACAATAAAATTATTTTCTTATACCTTTCTTTGGCCTCAGCTCCAGTTTTAGGTCCTGTCCTTGTGTTTGTGTATTACAACGTCACACATTTACTGCTGATGTCTCAAAGAGTGTTTCCACTGACACCTTTGCGTTTCTTAGCTAGTGCTGTCAGGTGATTAAGAAAATTAATTACAGGATTTGTAATTAATTAGTCTAATTAATTGTATTTTAATCTCATACCTGCTAAAGGCTTCCAAATACAGAATTTGAATTCTAGGACATTACAAAATTGTAGTGCATGACTAATCAATAGAATAAACCAAGAAGGGAAGATTTGAAATACACATTTTTATTGGTTAAGTGTGCTTTATAAATGTTATGTTTATTTATTTAACATGAAATGAAATTAAATTCAAAAGAAAAAAGGTCAAGCACATCAGCAAACAAATTAGGCCAGGTGCATTTCTCAAAAATGCAATACAAATACAGTTAAATAAAATAAAATTCAGAAATAAAATAAGGCTCAGTCTGCAGGCATATAAGCAGACTCTCAATCAAAATGAATACTAAAGCTGACTCAATACAGCAATTCAAAATGAATAGTATAACATGCCTCTAAATAAGGCAACATCAATAGCAAGATGCCAACAGTCATTTCCTTTAAAAGGGTAAGCTAACGTTACAGGAACTGACAACAGAAACTCTATGTGTCCTTCACCTTCGGTGATATGAAAATTTTCTTTTACAAAAGGTACAAATCACTGCGTTTTTGTTGATAGTCCCATCTTTGCTCTTTTTATAAATAAACTTTCCGCCCAAAGGTCCGAGTGGGCTTGCCTCGCTCTCCAGTGTCATGTCCATCTCTGTTGTCAGTCACCCTGCTTTTGACTAGTGGCGCAGGTACGAAGTGACGTACCACTACGGGTCCCTCAATGGGCCAAATTTAAAATGCTTGCGCATTGACTTGCCACTCATGATTAATTGCGTTAATTTTTACAGCGTGTTAATTTGCAGCGTAATTAATTCATCTAATTAATGCGTTAAACTGACAGCCCTATTCTTGACCTCTTCTGTTAGTAGTCACATGCATGTCTCTAATGTTTGTTAAAGGTGATTCACATTGGATAATATCTAATGTGAATCACCTGACTTTTACATTTCCATGAGCGGTCCCAATCTGCCCTTTCACCCTCTGCTGCATCACTATTTTCAACTTATCTGACAGCACTGCCAACCTCATTAACTCATGCCACTCAACTGCTCACTCAAATGCTGCTCATCAACAATTAAGACTGTATTTAAGCTTTGCTCAACTCCCAACTTGCTATCAGATTGTTCTTCACCCTTCAGGGTCAGACTTTCCAGCTCTCAGCAGCAGACTAATCTCCTGTTGTTGAATTTCCAGTATAGGCCCCAGACTTGTGTCCCTGACAACCAATTTAATCTCTGCACCCCCCAGTTTCTGTCTGCCTGATCCTGGAGCTGTTTGCTTTTCTCTTGCTTTAACAGACTCTGCCCTGTAAGTGTTAGTTTAAGCTCCAAACCCCACTTACCTGTTGCTCATTTGAAATTTGCCTGCAGAGAATTCCTGTCCTTCATTCCTACTGGAGAGACTATTTTCCTTAAATTTACTGTCCTTGCCAATGATGACATACTTATGCTTGTTCCAGTGAAAGACTTTGTCCTGGACAACTTTAATATACATCACTGACAAGTTTATGTAAAAGATTCAGCACAAGAAAATAGTGCACAAAATGAATGGGTGGAGTTTCTTGTATCACCTTGTGTATTTTCACAGCAAAATGGTTTTCTCACCAGCTGCCTGGGACTCTTTAACAACGGCACCATTACTTAAACAGACACCCCCGGCTACTGTAGAGTGAGTGGGCGGGGATATAGGCAGAGCGCCACCAGAGAACCCACAATGGTCTTCAGTGATTGTGACTTCCCCACTAGAGGAGGTTGAGGTAAGTGTAGATGTAGGCGTTCAGGTAATGATATTTAGCTTTTTAAGGTAGAGGCTTAGGAACCTGCCTACGCAGGAATCCACAGATCTCCATTGTCCCTCGAGGCAAATGGATTGACTATCCCATATATAGGTTATGTAGTTTTGAGCTTTGTAGTGGTTGGGGTTGAAATCCCAGATAAGGGGATGGCACTTGTTAAAGATGAGTGTTTAGAAGGAGACCAAGCTATCCTGGGAATAAATGTGCTAGGCCAGTGTTGGACGGAGGTATGTCATGCAGAGCCACAGGCAGTTAGTGCTTTTAGTATGGACCAGAGTGCTGATACTCGAAGGGAGTGGCAGAAAGTTTTTACCACTTGTAAAAGGGTGGTACAGGAGCTTAAGAACGTAGTGGGGGTGTACAATTGGCATGTAGGGGCCCTAATGTGCTCCTAGCGAGCTGCAAAAAGTTAATGTGGGCTAGAGTAGTGGGCGGAGGATGTTTGAGACACTATTATGTCCTTGTCGAGGATACAGAAGAGGGAGCATGGTGGCATGTGGCTCACACAGTGGTCACAGTCCAAGGAAGCGTACCTTTTTAATGTGAACCTCTTCCCACTACAGTTAACCAGTCGGCACTCCCTGGTGACACTGGTGTCTCTTTACCCTGTTCAGATTTGTGGGGAAAAAGAACTGGTGTGCTGCGTCCAGGTGCGCCAGGGGAAGTAGAGGTAGCTGTACAGATGGCCCAGCTCCATTCTGAGGGCCACGGGGTAAGCCGTTTCCCACCTGTGGGATAGGTCCTGGAGCCTACACAGCAGCAGAAGCTTCAGACTGTCTTGGTCTTCTGTATTTGCAGTCTGATTTTATTATAACAAACCAACTGAAAATCAACTTTTGGGGAAAACACAAAACACACAATGTATGAACTAAGAATCACCACAAGCGGAATACTCAAGAATGTAGCAACAGAAGGGTCAGGAAATGCACCAGAGCAGGGCAGTTAATGATCTTCCAAAGACTTTCACTCAATTCATTTTCTTAAAAATGATACGATCATAATCAAAGGTTGGAGGTCGCTGGAATACCTGGAGAGAACCCGTGCAGACAAGGGACATAAAATCTCTTCACAGAAATGCCCCAGGTGGAAAAGACCCTCTTGCAATACCCACTGTGCCACTATGCTGTCACTTTCCAAAAATTTGACAAATGATTATAATTGTTTCCTTTACATGAATGGAATTGCCTCTTCTAAATGGTTGAGGTACAGTCCAACCATCCCTTTGGCCATTGATGAGATGGCTCAGTGTCACTGACTACTTCGAGTGTTCAGATTTCATAGAGTCCAGCCTCTTCCATATCCTTCAGCTCTTTTAGAGACACATCTTCTGCTGAGACCACATCCCTGCCAGCCCCTCCTTTTTGTAATGACACACTCTCATGGGAGGCAGACTTTCTTCCAAACCTTAGTGGAGACAGTTTGCAGTTATTCACATTGCAATAGGCTGGTGATAAAACAGAACAGGTTTGTGAATTCCTCTGCACCTAGTAACCTTACCATTTCTGTTCCACATCATCTATGGTTTCTGGGAGTGGCACCTTCAGTGTCTCTGGCAGGAAACAGGCAAAGCAGCCAGCCACCACTGCTGACCCCCCATACACCAAACCAGGCAGTGCAGGGAGTACCTGGGAAATGTAGTCCATCAGTGCTCTGGTAGGGATTTTTTTATCAGGTTTTTTGAGTTACCAGCTGCTCATCCATTCATTTGAAAATCAGCTGTGATTTGGATCAGTTATGAATATCACACTGTTAAATTTTATTTAAAAAAGCCCAAAACAAAACAAAATAAAGGGGATTTAAACTGAGAAACAAAACATGATCCTCAAGTGAGTCTATATTACCCAGTTAAATAATCCAACAATAGAGTCACTGCTTGTTTTAGCGGATTTATACTGAACATTCTGAATTTCCAGAACTGTATGAAGTTAATGTCTGTTATAATTTATTTTTTTGTTCAGCTTGTATCATGATTTAAAAAACATAAAAGAAAATAAGGTCACACACACTTTAATAAATACTTGTACGTAAGTTATTAAAGAGTTGACCTGGGTCTGAATGAAGACCAGAAGCTTGTGGAAGAACTCATGGATTTATTAATGTAGTGTTTTATTTGATGGAGCTCTCTTTTATTTAGACTAAATGAATAGTATAAAAACATGTGCCATCAAAGTGTTAATTTAAGATAATGTGTTTTCTTTGTATACCTTAACTTTAAAGGTTCAAGATGAGGGATGTTACCTCATCAAGGATAAGGACGACGGGGGCTGCCATACTACCAACTCTCGCCATGGTGGAAACAAACCCAAGTCCTGTTTGCCTGAAAAGACATCAGGAGATAACACATGCACCAAACTCAGTAATTTTTACTATTATGCTTTGAAAACTGCTTTGCAATATATAATAATTTAATAACTCAGGCCGTGGAATATCATAAAGATTTGACATGCTCACTGTGTTCTACCCCATACATCAGGCTTTAGGATGTCTGTTTTGTTATTATGTTAAACAGTACTGTACACAGTGAATGAAAACATGCTGATATCTTGTTTCTTCACTTGAGGCAAGACTCTAACTGTCAATTACTTATTTTTTCACAATAAGAAAAATTTCTCCCACTGTTTTTTGTGTGTGTATATCAATTGTGTGTTGTGTATATACATTTATAAATTGGTATATATAAATTGTGTGTATATACATGCACACACACACACACACACACACACACACACACACACACACACACACACACACACACACACACGCAATTTCTGATACACACACAGTCATGGTGCCTTGCTCATGGACACCTAGGAAGGTGAACTGGCAGGTCACATTTCTTTGGTCCACATCTGGATCTGGCCAACCTTTGGTTCCCAGTCCAAGACCCAGTGGACTGAGTTACCACCACCCCAAAATAAAGGTGTAACAATACCGTTTTAAATAAACTGTTACACAGACTAATAACTTCCTGTTCCTGTGGGTTTGAACCTGCAATCTCACCTGATGACGGTGGGGTAGAGCTCTGGGGTGTACAGGTAGACTACGGTGAAGGAGGCAGCAGTAAAACCTTTACCCAGGCATGCCAACGTAGTCCTTATGACCTGCATGTCTGTGGAGGAGTTAAATAATAAACTTGTGGTCTTTCTATTTTGTCTCTCACTTTTGTTTGAGGGTTCAGGTTGGGTGCAGTGAGGGTTTACTTTGAATGTGTTGAGGTCCTCGTCTAAATGTTAGTTTATCTTGTGTTATATTAGGGTGTTGGTGTGTTTTTACCTTTTGGGATGAATATGTTGGCAAAGATGACGAGGGCTGAAAGGAAGAGACAGGAGGGCTGAGAGACCTTCCTCCCCAGGCGAGACAGAATGATCAAAAATACCAATTTGGCTGGAATATCAGCGGCACCAAAAACTAGCTGCATCAGGTAGATATTCACCTGGAATAATACCAGGAGAGAAATCATCAGAATAATTGAAGAGCTTATTTCAAACATGGTTAGTATTTGCGATGTGTTTCCCCCCCCAATATTTGCACTGTGTTTCATAACTGTCTAAATTGCACCACCCACCAGGTTATAATGGAGGTGGATGCTTCAGACTGGAGCAGTGTTGTCTAAGCAGTCAGCTTAGGACAAGAAAAACCATCCTTCGACCAGAAACTTTTGCCCGCCAAGAGGAACTATGATATTGAGAATTGTGAATTATTGGCAGTTAAGTTGGCCATTGAGGAGTGGAGACACAGGTTTCCAGTTCCTAGTCTGGATGGAGTACAAGAATCTGGACTATATCTCTTCTGCTAAACAGTTGCACTCCAGTCAAGCTAGGTGGGTACTCTTGCTTAGTTGCTTTGATTTCTTCATCCCCTTCACCTGTGTTGTCTGTCACCTGTAACCCATCTGCCAATCAATCTGTACTCTTCATGTATTCTACTCAGCCCTCAGGTCCCTGCCAGATTGTTACAGTAGTTTTTATCCTACTCTGAAGCATTGCTGTTTTTCTGCCTGATTCCTGTATTCTCCCTATTGCCTGTCCCTTATTGGATTTGTTTGCCTGTTTGGATTGATTACTTGGTGTTCCTGTACTGATTTTTGCCTGATCCCATTGTGTTAAAGATGTGAAGACTGTAATCATTTCGTCTACAGCCGCTTTTCCACTTTGCCAGAAACGGGTGTTGCTGGAGCCCAGCTGGCTACGGCCAAGTGGCAGGGTATGCTCCGGACGCATCACACATGTATTGTGGAGCCACACAAAAGACAAACAACCAATCAACCACTCATACCTACGATCAATTTGGAGTGATCAATTTACCTAAATGAATGATTATGTAGGTGGAAGGACGCTGGAGAACACAAACAGAACCCATGGAGACATTTGGAAAACATACAAACAGGCCTCAGATGAGTAGGCTAATCAAGAAACTCACCCCAAACTGCTGCAGATCCATCACCAGCCCATAGAATGCAAAACTAGTGGCAAACCTGCAGGAGAGGACATGCTGCTGCTGATGGTAAGGTATGCTACTTGACTAAATGAATAGGCATTGCTTATTTATGTGCAGTAATAAAGGGATAGTAACTCGGTTAATAATAAAACAGGTTTATTTTCAGACCAGACAGTAAGAAGACATATGGAGATTCGTCTCATTCCTCTCGTCTTTAGCAGGTCGTACGCTGTGAACGACAAACGACTCATCTTGATCTCCTTTTTCATGTGAAGATCTAAAACCTGCAGGTCACAAGGAATTCATCTCAGCTCCTGATGTTTGTCATATATTTTTTCATATATGAGTCAGTCAGGTAACTAGAAAGTTACGTCTGTTGTTAATTTGCCGATAATTTCTGGCCTTCCATTGATTCGAGCAACTCGATAAAGATTCTTTAATGCCACATCAGACCGATTGTTTAGAATCAACCAGCGAGCCGACTCGGAGCACCACCTGAAGAATCAGTGATCAAGCATTAAAATCTTCTTATTTAGAGCCCCAAGCTGGCCATTTGTAGAATATAAGGAAGAGAACAACTTGGCCAGTCATAGAGCATGATGACTATAGAAACTTTGCTTTGACAATCTGCACTAACCATGTCAGGGCAAAGAACAGGAAATGTGGTGCAGAGATGGCCGCCTGCAGCTTCCTCCAGTCCCTCAGCGAATAGGCAATCCCAGCAAGGATCATCTGACCAAATGAATATGTAATGGAGTTGAGTGTGCCCACTATTGCCCTCTCTTTAGTTGGGATCCACTCCATGCCTAAAGACAAACAGACAATCTGGCATAGTGGCAGACAGATTGATGGATCTACGAAGATATATCATAACTACACTGTATTTTTTCCACAGAGAATAAGTGAAACAACTGTCTAAGACATAAAGGAGCATACTCATTGCAACTGAATCTATCATGACTCCGGATACTGCCATCCCACAAAGAAATCTAAAAATGCAGTAGACAGTGTAGGAAGGAGAGAGGGCCCCGGCACAACCAAACACAGCCAACTGCAGGTAAGACCAAAGAAGGATGGGTCTCCTCCCAAACCTGAGAGAGAAAGGACATAAGACAAGACAAGGTCCCCTTGCACATTAATACATTGTGCGTTTTTTCCCTGTGTAGAAGTTTGCAAGGATGTAGCTAAAAGAAGGAAGACACATGATGCGCAAACAGGAAAATAAATCCTAAAAATAAAAAAATCATCTTGCCATATTTGTGTGATTGGCTCCTATCTATAATCCTGAAGCTATCTTTATTAGGTCATCTTCCACATTGTGGCTGGCACAGAAAGTTAAATGTCTCATGTCTTTTTAATTTTGTATTAAATATTAATGTTTAACTGTTTGGAATTTAGGCTGACAGGGCCTACCATTAACCTAAAAAAAGACTTAGACCTGTTGATTGCTTACTGTTTCTTTGACCAATCGCACCCTGGACACAATCATAGATCTATTGGTTCAAACCTTTACAAGTTTAAAGTTTTAAACTTGTTTAAATTGTTTACATCGGTCACCTGTCTGACAGACTGCTGAAGATGATGGCTCCTGCTAAAACTCCACCCATATAGATGGTCTGAATCATTCGTTTGAGAGGACGACGTGAACATACCAGCTCCCACTGAAGAAAAACAGGTCAACAGAAATGAGACAGAGTCATGAATGTAAATCTGACTGATCACTTCTATTTCCAAAATGTCTTTGATTGTCACTTCAAAAGAGTCAAATAAAAAATGCATTTGTCTCATGTATCACCACTGCCCTCTTTTGTTCTCTACCCATCTCTCATGTGTCTTATTGGTTAGCCAGGACCTGGTTGTCAGTCTTGAAGCTGAACTCCTACAGCACCTTGGCCCTCGTGTTCCCAACTTTGATGACATGTCTTATTGGACTTTGGGTACTTTAAATCCATACAGGACACAAATTTAGTCATAAACTCTCCCAGTTGCTAGGTTGTGCAGGCTTAAACCCTTCGATTTTATCAATACAGAACATAACATGTGAGGAAAGTCAAACTCTGCCAAATTTGGACCATAACATGAATCTCTTCCATACTTATAAAACTGTTGTCAAATGGAGCTTGCAACAAACCAAGACAGTTAAGTAAATGTGGTTGCTGTATAACAGTGATTTTATGCAACTCATAGTGGGTCTGAACCAGGAATTTCTTTGACTAGTCGATCTTGACATGATAAAAAAGTAGATCTGAAGGTACAGAACAACATTGAAAGCCCCTTCCCAAAAGCTACACAATGACCTTTGTCCCATTTCATCCATTTAATTGATCCTTTTCTGTCTCCCCTACTGGGACTTAGTCATTATAAAACTGCCCATAGATTATTACAATTTTACTAAAGATCACTTAAATCTGTTAAAAAGTGAACGTGCTTCTTCTCACAACGCAGTACCTCAGAGACGGTGGTGGAGTAGAACTCAGAGTGGTCAAATGTCCATCCATTCAAACATTTTTCTGTCTGTAGAAGACTAACATTGACTGAGCTGTTGGTGTCTATTAGATGCCATTGAGGCTCCACAAACCTGAACAACAGAAACAACAACTGAAGAATAAATCAATACCATACAATCAATGACAACTGTAGTGAGACAAAGTGAGAATAATAAACTTCACCTCCTGCAGGAGTCTAGTGTAGTGCCTGAAGAGTCCAGAGGGATGAAAGCTTTCAGCAGCTGCTTTTCATCTACCTAAAAATCAATCCATCGACCAAGTCAGTCGTCAAACGAACTGAACTAAAGGCCATTACAGGAATGAAATTTGCATGACTAGGATTTGCAGTAGTCTAAAAGGCCTCGTGGAAGTGTCTGAGAGGATACATGGTGGTGTAACCTATAAGACACTGCCTGGCAACCTATCTGTGGTAACAGACAGGTTGCTGGTTGTGAAACAACAAATTATTGAATATTGAATTTGTTTTGTGCAATTGCTTACATTTAAATCTGATGATAGGTCATCAAAACTCAACTTTCAAACAGACGGGTTTAAGCATTTGCCCCTGGAGCAAAGATGTGATCATTGGTGTTCTCTACCTGGTCGTCCCCAGACTTCTAATCTTGCAGCATGAGAAACTTTACCTGGTCATGTGACAGGTTGTACAGGCTGTGATTGGCTGGCAGGCTGCAGTGATGGGAGGGAATTCCTGAGACAAAGTTGTTCAGCACGTTTTGACTCATCAACAGCAATGCAGGAAAAGTGATTATAGTCACATGGATCCACTGGTATCTTCCAAAACCACCAATCTCATCAATGCAAATGGGTAGAAAAAGAAGTACTTCTTACACATCTACGTGGCATTTGGTTCATCCAGATGGTGACTTTAGCTGTTTGAACAAAACAAATTTCACTCACCTCCTCCAGTAGTGTGGAAAAAGCCATCTCTTCGGTATGATTTATTTAAATCTATTTTTAAGTCAAAACAAGAATTTTTCAATATTTTTTAAAACTTACTTTCTGCTTCATCTCTTATTAGACTTGTCAGAAAAGCTTTTACCTCCAAAGCAATCTAGATAATAATAATGGTAATACTACATACTACTACTAATAATAATAATAATAGCAATAATAATAATAAATACTGTATACAGTATATACAAATAAAATAAATAAAATAGTGTTTGCAGGTCTTGATGTTGTGATGCAGCAGTCTTAAACTGAGAACTAGAATAAATACATAGAATATCATTAAACTTGTACAAACTTCTTGACTTCATTTTCATCTGATAAGTTGATAATCTGAAAACCTTTCTCAAATTATTCCATATCTCATTTAACTGAGGTTTACATTTTAATGCCTTCATTTACCTAAAAATGTTGCAGTGTTCTTGCCATATCCTCAACATTAGAGAACTCTAAAGAGTGGAAATAGTGGAAGTATCTAATGAGAGGCTGTTGGAGAATTTCTGTGGAAAATCGAAAGACAATAGGATTTAGTTTGGAGACCAGAGACAGTGTACTCACGGTATGCAAACTTGATGGAAGCCTGGCGAGAGGTGTATGTAGGTTAGAGTAAGTGTGGGTGGGTAGAAGAAGAGTGTGGAGCAGTAGAGAGACTGACAAGTGAAATTATACAAGAAAATTATGAACAAAACTCTGTCTGCCTTCCTTTTAGTCTGCTGTCTTCCTGTATGTCCTGTTTCAAACTCGTGATGTTTGTTTGTGTTCTTTGTTTTCTTGAAATTTATCCAACTAATTTTCAAGATGACAAGAACACAACCCAACAGACACCATTTCTCTCTCTCTCTCTCTCTCTCTCTCTCTCTCTCTCTCTCTCTCTTTCTCTCTCTCTCTCTCTGTCTCTGGTCTCTCTGGTCACTGTTAATGTCAACTCTTCACTTAGTCTGAGATTTGCTGAGTTGTTTTTACATGATGTGCAATCTTACTGCATTAATATCGTGTTTTACTGACCGTTAGCATCAGGCTAAATCCTCTAGCCATGTTGGCATGATCAGCCCTTATCCATTGTCCTGAAGCCTAATTAGTACATTTTCATCCTGATTGCTTTTTTTTTTTTTAATGATTATGTTTTTCTTGATTTGTCTGGATGCTACAGCTGAATTTATAATTCCTTCACTCGCCAGATCTTATGATCTGTCTGAAACTCCAGCTCCAGGGGCAGGATACATTTTAGTCATTAATATATAAATGTACATTAAACATGAGACCAAATAGTTCAGCTGAGGTATCTGTGTTTTATTCAATCAGATGCAAGTGAAGAGATCTTGTTGACCTGGTTGAGCTGGTATGTTCTATTTATATCTCCAGAGTTCATAAATCAGATCAAACCAAAATAAATAAAATAAAAAATCTCTACAACTCTTGCACAAAAATTGTATAATGATATTTTTGTAAATTTGATTATACATCATTCTGTTCTGGATCAGTGTTTAATTCTCGACCTGGTTTTACATTAATTCGACCCTGAAGGTCTTCTGAAAACCTGACTGAATCCGTGTTCTCATAGTGTTAAACAAAGACAACAAATTATCTGATAATGATCACGGTATTATTTAAATGCTACAACAGATTAGTGATGTAAATTAAATTTTACTGATCACAGACAAACACAGACAGTGGTGAAACTTTTTCCCAGACATGCCACCATAGTCCCTATGGCGTGCATGTCTTTGGGGTTTTATAGCAAGTTTTTTTTATCATGTAGCTTGAACTGAAATGCTGAATGTATATAATTCCAGGAAAGGAAATGACTGCTTGGAGTTTTTTGGGTTTTTTTGTGGCAACGTCCTGTTTCATGCAGCACATTTAACTAATGCAGGAACAAGCAAACAAGTTATCAGTGACACATTGGCAAAGGCGTCGCCATAACGTCAGCACTAAGACAAGGATGTGAAAGAACGCTTTCTCCGTGTGGCTTAACAAAGAACTGCAGATCAAAGCACAAGGAGAGTAAAGAGTAAAGAGTACTTTAACCTGTGCAATTCAAACATGTTCTGCGGGTAAAGCTATTTTCTTTAAATTAATTGTTGACTGTAAACTGACAGTCTAAGGTAATGGGGACATTAACACTATTGAACACAAAATTCTTAAAGAAGGTTGAGAAGTATGAAGAACCTGAGGAGGTTCAGGACTCTCCAGGAGATAGAGGGAAAGATACATGTGACTCTGTGGAGGAAAGCTTTGAGGAGGTCTCAGAACATCTAGATGGTTGTGAAATGCATGAATCTTTTGAGAAGGACATTTCTGAGGAGAGTGAAGATATATATAAATATCTTGTCTGGGATCTCCCAAAATATCAAGATTGTTGTGAGATACATGAATCTGACTTCAAGGAGGAAGTCCCTGAAGAAATTCAAGAGTCTCCAGGAGATAGAGAGAATCATTCATATGATTCTGAGAATGAAATTTCCAATGAGATCCCAGAGCATCAAGATGGTTGTGACATATATGAATCTGACTTTCAGGAGGTCATCCCTGAGGAAATCCAAGAGTCTCCAGAGGATAGAGAGAAGGATACACATGACTCTCAGGTAGATATCGCTGAGGAGAATCCAAGGCACCCAGATTGCCGGGTTATATATGAAACTGACTTTGAGAAGGAAAACCCTGAGGAAAATCAAGAGTCTCCAGATGATAGAGAGAACACAATTGACTCTGAGGAGGTAAAGGATAAGGACTAGTGTCCTGTCTCTGATCTTAAGACAGCTCTAGAGGATGATAGAAGAGCCAAAGCTGCTCTTCTCCCAAGATTTTAAAGATGTCTTGGAGAAGAACAAAAGGACAATTACTCAACAGAAAAAAGCTCTGAAGCAGGAGGGGAGAGAAAAGAATGTTCTTACAAAGAATCTAAAGGAGGAACAAAGTCAGAAAAACACTCTACTTGTTGAATTGGAGCTCTTGAAGATCCAACTTGTTAAACTTAAGAGGTCAGAGAAAGAGAACCAATGCAGAAAATCAAAGCTGAAGACCACAATAATTAAAATGAAAGATCTGGTAGAGAAGAAGAAGATAATTGAAAAGCTTGATGATGACTTGGAGGCATCCTCTGCTCAGCACCAGAAAAAAATAGAAAATTTGGAAAAGGTTCATTGTACCGAGATCCAGGCACTCAAGAAGCTTCTCAGTGGGCAACAGGAAGAAATTTTGAAGAAAGACAATGAAATTAATTCCCTAAATATCAATATTCAGAGTCTTCATGGGCAACAGGGAGAAATTTTGAAGAAAGATGCTGAAATTAATTCCCTAAATATCACTATTCAGAGTCTTCAAAGCAATACAGAATACTTGGCTTCTGAGAACAAGAGACTGCAAGAAAAAATTATTTCTCACATCAATTTTGAGGACACCTTAAAGGTTGAGAAGACTTGATTCCATTCAGCGTATAAAAAGATGCAGAAGTTAAAGGCAGAGCTCTCTGAGAAGACTATGGCTCTAGAAAGGAGTGTGATGAATGAAAGTAGTTTAAGGTCTTCCCTTCATTGCTCTCAGCAGCTGGTTTTCTAAAACAAGCTGCAGAGGGGATGCTTCAACAAACCTCAATAACCAGTCAAGAGAAAACCCAGAACATCTGATGACCAACATTAATTTATTAAAGGAGGAAAAAGCAAATATCGGTGAAAACTTTAATGCTTTAACGACTAAATATCAGAGTCTAAAATCTAAACATCATGCTCTTACTGAGCAGCACAACGAGATGATGACAGAGAAGAATGGAATCATCTTGAACTACAAGCATACAATTACTCCAGTGCTTCGTAAATGAACTCAAAGTATAAAAGTCAGAAATCAAGAAAGGTCATGTAGAACTAGAAGAAGCCTTAAAGATTGAAAAGACGAAAACCTTTGAGTTAATGCAGCAAATCAAATCTGAAATGACTAAGAGTTAGATGTGTACTGCAGAGCTCCGAGACACTATAATCAAACACATTGAAATTCTGGAGGAAAAGAACAAACTTGCTTTGGCTCTCAAGAAAGCTGAGGATAGCTGCTCCAGGATGGAGGAGAAGACAAATCATTTAGAGAGATTACAACAGGAATATATGGATCTTGGAAAGAGGAACAGTGAACTTCATTCAGAGTATCGTAATGTGTTTGCAGCTCATACTACCCTCCAAGTTAAATATGAGAGGCTCTGCTATGCAAGAGGTGACCCAAGACCAAATTTAAATCTTCCTCAGTTCACAATAATCAATGTCTGAAGACTAACATCACCAATATGAACCCAAACCCAAGGCCAAGTCTGTACTGTTTTAACCTGGTCCAAGGAAAATTACCATCTAATAAATGAAGCACAGCATACTGTGATTTTTTTCCTCTATTTTAGTTTGTACATATTGCAAGTAATGTGTGAGGTGAAATGTTAAAGTAAAAAGAAATCATAAAATAAAACTTTCGTACCATCAGCCATCGTATTGCAGTATCTCCCAGTCCATTTGTTCAAGTCTCACACAGTATCTCCCAGTCCATTTGTTCAAGTCACACACACATCACTGAACCTGTGTTTGGCCACAATGCTCAAAACTAATGTGATTCCTCATCCTGAAGTAGTATTAAAAAGTTTTGATAAAACAGTGTGGAAAATAGCCAATATCTGGTTTATTCTATTTGCTTATAAAATATTAGTTTATTAAATTATAAATTTTTCTTGATTTGTCTGGATGCTACATCTGAATTTATAATTCCTTCACCCACCAAATCTTAGGATCTGTTTTTTAAACTCCATCTCTCGGAGAGTTTCACCACCTGTAGCCCATCTCACAATCAGTCCTCATCCTATACTGTACGTAGTCGGTCTTCAGTTCCCTTTCAGGTCTTGCAACAGGGTGTTTCGGGTCTCCTACAAGCAACCTGGCCTGTTTCCAAGTGGCTTGCTATGGTGTCCACTGCTCTCCCCTCTTCAGCCACAGCCATCTGGAGGCTTTTTCTGCTACTTCCGTGTTGTTGTTTAAGGCTCTTCTTTGATTTGCACCCTTTATGCCCAGTGTGCCATATGGTCTATTCAGGGAGTGGCTGTCAAATCCCCAACTTCCCACCTCTAGTGGCATAAACCCGGTCTTCCATCTGTTCCTCCGACAATCCTCCACCAGTCCTGATACTTCTTCCTCTTTCTTTCAAGTGCCTCTTCCACTCGCTCCTCTCTGGGGAACCGTCAATTCCAACTAGACGAGTTGTATCTTCTTGTCCCGGAGCCTAGTCCAAAGAATTTAAGGAGGAAAGCAGTGCATATCAGAATCAGTGGCTCAGCAGTAAAGCGGCAGGGCGATAGAGCGGGTCGTTCAATGTTCCAAGATTGGCGGTTCGATCCCCGCTCCCACTCAGCTGCCTGGAGTGTGAGCTGACAGTGGGAGGTGTCAGCTCACCTCCCGAGCACTGTCGAGGCGCCCTTGAGCAAGGCGCTGTCCCCCTTTACAAGTTGCTCATTTGGGGCGCACCATGGAGTAGGCTGCCCGCCACTCTGCCTCCCTCTTGTGTGTGTTTGTGTGTGTTACAGGGGTCTGTACATACTAACTACTAACTAGAGTGTGCTCTTAATTTCCCTTCGGGGATTAGTAAAGTAAACAAATTTTAAAAAATTCAAAACAAAATTTAAAAATGTTATGGACAGCTCACCGCTTCAGTGCATTTGGAGAGACAAATAACTATTCAGACTCATATTTACACCTTGCATTCATTCTCACATTAGAAGCTGTAACATCAGATGGAACAAATCACTGTTTTACTCAATTTACATTCAACCCACACTTTCATAATTAAATATTTAACAAATCACTCAAATGAAAATATCTAGAAAGATTATTAATATAATTGCAATATACTCTTGTAGCCAAGAAACACGGGGATGCATCACTCTTTCTCATTGGTTGATTATTATGGTTTTGAAAGACGAGACATCCGGTTGGATGTGGTACAGTCCAGCCATCTGATTGATCAACCGATCAATCAAACTGTCAGTGTCTGTGACTGGTCTGATTGGTCAGGGGTTATTCAGTCCGTCCTCTTCCACATCCTTCGGCTCTTTTAGAGGCGTACCTTCTGCTGAGATCACACCCCCACACTCAGAAGCCCCTCCTTCACATAATGACACGCTCTCCTGCGGGGCAGGTTTTCTTCCAGACCTTGAAGCGTACAGATTTCAGTTAATGATCAATCATTGAATAACCAAAGTGGTAATAAAAATGACTCTCCACTCCACCCAAGAGTCCCTCATGTAGCCTGCAGCAAACACCCCATCAGGACGGATGAGACGTTCACTGCATGCCTTACTGTCAAATAAGTTAACACTACACCAATTCCTAAAACTGTAAATGTCACTCAAGATGCTGGCGCAGCTGATGAAGCAAATTCTGTTCATGAAACTACAGCTGCTAATGAAGCTAACATTGAAAACACAGTACTGCTGTAGTATAGCAATGGTCCTAAAGCTGAATGCTGGTTATTGACTCACCATTGCTGCTCCACATCATCTATGGTGTCTGGCAGTGGCATGTTCAGAGTCTCCGGCAGGATGCAGGCAACGCATCCGGCCACCATCGCTGACCCTCCATACACTAAACCAGGCAGAGCAGGGAGAACCTGAAAGAGGATGTCATCAGTAATGTTTGTTGGATTTGTTATCTGGTTTCTGGTCCGCTTGCCAGACATTCACAGAAGCCGACAGACAGGCAAAATGTTTTGGTAGCCTTGTTGACATTTTTTAAAACCCTTCTGTTAACCTTATTACTTGGCAGACAAAGGATTTATCAAAATCATCTATTGTTCTTTTTAAAAGTTGTTGGTTAAACTCCTTATCTGCTGATATTAAGTTGGAATTAGGGCTTCATTGTTGAAATCTATTACAAACAAACATGATTTGCTTTGGTAATGTCACCTCGTTCAGCATTAGGACAGCGGGGGCTGCCATGCCGGCGAGTCTCGCCATGGTGGCGACAAACCCCATTCCTGTCTGCCTGAAATCACATGAACACACATCAGGAGACAACAAACCTGACAGATGAGTTAATGAACACAGCAATCAAGAGAAGGAGAACAACTGCTTGACTAAAATCAATCACTGAACCAAACAATGGTGGAACCTGATTCGAAATTTGTCAGTATGAAGGTAACACTAATGTGTTATGAAGAATGGCAGTAGCTCAGTTGGTAGAGAGGGTCGTCCAATGATCACAAGATCGGTGATTCAATGTCTGCCCCCGCCCAGCCACCTTGGAGTGTGAGCTGTCAGTGGGAGGCATCAGCTCATCTCCCGAGTACTACCGAGACACCCTTGAGCAAGGCGCCATCCCCTACGAGTTGCTCATAAGGGCATACCACGACGGAGCTGCCCACCATTCTACCTCCCCCCATTGCTTGTCTACAGGGCCGTGATTTGTGTGTGTGTGTGTGTGTGTGTGTGTGTGTGTGTGTGTGTGTACACACTATATACATGTATGTGATTGACTAACTGTGTCCTAGAGTGTGCTAATAATTTCACTTTTTGAGATTATTATAGTGTATAAAATTAAAAAAATACAAAAATCTGGAATCCTAGAGAAGATATGAGAAAAAAGTTGGCCTCTCAAAACATTAAGTAATTCAAGCTTTCCATTTTTACTTGGCTATACTTAAATTCTTCCTTTGAAGCCAGCCAAACTATTTGTTCATCAACCAGAAAACAACATTTCCATTTTTGGGATTACATTTGATTATATAGATTGACCCTCCTTTTTTGTTGATCTGTCACAAGAAGTTGAGCTTTCCAGTGTTCTTCACAAGAATATAATGATCATATTCACCTCTCTCAGCAGACAGTGTTTATCCAGGAATTAACCAGTTTGTCGCAGACACTCCAACAGTTACACATTCCATTATTGTCAACAGATATCAACATGTTGTTTAAAGTCTCAAACTTAATTTTATCCCTCCAAACAGAAATCCACGTCTTTGTTTTCATTAATCCATTTTTCTGACACTGAAATAATGTTGAATGGTTTTTCAACCGTTCTATGTAATCCTTAATGTGTCCAAAACTGGTGTAGAGGCTCGTGCTATTGAAGTGATTTTGTGGTACTGATCTTTAGTGTAACAACTTTTGTCCATCTTGTTATTGTTGAAGTTGTTATGGTCAATAATTCCACTTATGTCAGTCTGGGCATAATCTACAAGTTGATCTGTCATCAACTACAAACCATCGTGCTCATCAGTCCTCTGGTTGAGGTCCTTCATTTCTTCCACTCTCTTTTCCAACAATGCGCCTGTCTTTCTCTTCCATATCTCTCCACAGCTGCTTCACTTCTTCCAAGACCTCTCTTAACTCTTCCACAATTAATTCTTTGACTTCTTGTTATCTTAACTAAAGACGCCTTTATCTCATCAAGCTCCTCCGCTTTTCCCTTTCTTTGTGTCGTTTTAGAGAGTTAGAGCAGGAAAACAGGAGACAAAAGGAATGTGTCTGCTTTCGTTAACAGCCAGAAGTATTTTGATCAAAATTCCATGACCCATGACTTCTTAGTGGCTGAAGATGAGATATTCCATATTCCAGCTCTGCCACGTTACCAGCTTGCTGTGTTTTGGCAGATATTTATTCAGTTCTGATATTTGGGGTGGGAGTAACTTAGTCCACTAGGTCTTAGCTTGGAGACTGGAGAGTAGCCGGTTCAAGACCTCCGTCTCATCCCCCCTACCTCACTTAGGTGAATGATGCGCTGATGCTTGTCCTCGCAGTAAAAACTCCGACACATTGCTTCATGTCTAAGTATTTACATTAAGTTTCTTAGGTAACTCGACCAATAATTAACATCAAATAGCAAAACACTCAGAGTTCAGTGTTCACGTCAGTTAACGCTTCCGTGCAGAAACCTTACTTGATTTAAACCTGAGCACCAAATACCTCCAGGAGACCCAACATATCATTAGACATCTACAGGAGGACAACCCTGTCAATAATTAAAAAAATACAAAATAACAAGCAGGTTGAGACAGTTTTCTTACAGGATGCCTATTGTGTACATTGTTAGCACTTTCAGCCTGACCAGAATTGTCGACAGTCTTGATGTTCACAAACGTCCCTATGAACATAAATACATCCACTGTGCAGAAGTTCACAGAAATGTGTATAAAAGAGGGACAAAACACTGTAGATGAAGCGCCAATAGGAAACCCAAAAAGGCCACATGAATTCCGACATTGGAGCAAACTTAGTCTTTGTCTGATATTTGTCGAGCTGTGTTGAAGTGAAGTGAAATCTTAATGTTACGTTTCAGGCTATTATACAAGGTCCTCAAGCTTAACTAAGACATCTTCCACATCGTGACCGGCACAGAAAATGTAATGTTTCATGTAATTAAGTTTATATTAAAAATTGTATTAAATATGAATTTTAAACTGGTCAGAATTTAGGCCCATAGGGCTTATTAATTGTTTTTATTATTGGGCTAAATTGGTTAATGAATTTGAACCAGCAGTCTCACCTGATGACAGTGGGGTAGAGCTCTGTAGTGTACAGGTAGGCAGCAGAAAAGGAGGCTGCAGTACAACCTTTACCCAGACATGCCAATGTGCTTCTTAGGATCTTCATATCTGTGGAGGAGTAATATAATAAACGTGATGTGGTCTTTCTGTTCTGCCCCTCAGATTGTTTCATGGTTCAGGTTAAATGCAATGAGGATTTTCTTTGACTGTGTTTAGTCTGAAAGACCAGCTGATATGTGGTGATAAATTGTGTGTTATTGTCTTGGTGTTTTGGTTTTTTTTACCACTAGGGATGAAGATGTTTGCGAAGATGACAATGGCTGACAGCAGCAGACAAGAAGACTGAGCTATTCTTCTTCCCAGAAAAACAAAAACAATCTGAACCAAACTTTTAAAAAGAAGATCGACTCCTCCAAATATAAGCTGAATCAGGTAGATGCTCACCTGGAATAATCAAAAGTAGAAAAAAATCATAATAACAACAATACTAACAATAATAAAATAAAACATGCTTTTATTTTATCTAGTATGTTTATTTCATACTGGATAAAACATTCTGGTTAAAGTGCTTCACAACAATGATATAAATTGCACCAAATGCTTCACACAAAAGGAATTCAAAGAAACAAGTCAAAGATTCTCATACTGTATAAACCTAAATACGAGATACCACAATTGCCTATTCAACAATTTTCTATCTAGTATCCAGCAACACAATATTTACAGTACAATGAAATAAACTGAAATAAAATCAGATGAGATAGAGGGGAAAATAAGATTGAGCATACAATTAAGACATGCAATTAATAGTGAGTTTAAGTTACTCACTTAGATCACACCCTGGCTTGATGTAGTTGTGCTCGACTTGATATGATTCTGGAGCCATGCTCCTTCACATAGGGTTAAATCATATTCCAGGTTGGAATTTGGGGGATTTAGTTGGGAGTCTTGTTCGGAATTGAAATATGGGGAATTACTTAATATGAGTTGCTGCCCCAAGTGGTGGACTTCATTTGTCTCTGAGCCCGGGTCTCAAGTAAGAGAAGAATGGAGATGGTAAATTGGTGTGTTGCGGTGAAATGGGAGATAATGTATAAGGCAAAGGCCTTTAGTTAATGGTCGATCTACCTTCTATCCCTCACTTGTGGTCATCGAAAGAATAAAATCATAAATAAAAGAGGTTGTCTGGGTTCACCCTTGCGCTCAGAGTGATACATTTACTCCTCCACATCAAGGGGAATCAGCTGAGGCAGTTTAGGCATTTTGGTTAAGAAACTCCAGGAAGTTATTCCATGTATGTCCCACTGGGAGGACACCCACGGTGTAAGCCTAGGAAGCACTGAAGAAAATTTATCTCAAGGGTTGATGTACTCACTCCAAACTGCTGCAGATCCATCGCCAGTCCATAATATGCAAAGCTGGTGGAAAACCTACAGAAGTAGACACACTGAATAAGGACAGGTTTACTAGTGCACAGATGGACAGATATCACACCTCTGTGTGAAGTTACACATGTGTCTTATGTAGTAATAACACAAGAACAGTTAAGTTGAAACAGATGGATTCTCAGACCAGATGACAAGCAGACAAATGGAGATTCGTCTCATTCCTCTGGTCCTCATCAGGTCGTACACTGTGAACGACAAACTATTCTTCTCCATCTCCTTTTTCATGTGAGAGTCTAAAACCTGTAGATTGCATGGAATTGGTCTCAGCTTCTGATATTGTCACACATTTTTGTACATATAACAGATTGTTAGATAATACAAGTTACCTCTGGTGTTAATTTATCAATCATTTCTGGTTTTCCATTGATTCGTGCAACTCTATGAAGATGTTTTAGTGCCACATCAGACTGGCCATTCAGAATCAACCAACGAGCCGACTCTGCACACCACCTGACCAATCAGCAAGCAAGCATTTTGCAACTTTTTACAACTTTATCACAACCCCAAACATTAGATCATAACTTCATGATCATCTACAGCAGTGGTCCCCTACCCCCAGGCCGCGGACCGGTACCGGTCTACGACTCAATTGGTACCGGACTGCACAGAAAGAAGACATAATTTACAGTATTTCTTCTTTATTATATGATTCTGAACAATGTCTTGTTTTGGAAAATTATTGTACTCTCTCCACCACATCTGTCTATGACTCACTCACCTATGTCAACATGCCTTGGTTACATGACTGCTCGGTCACATGACTGCCTTCTAATAAAGTTTTTATTTTGCTGTATTTATCTGCCACACCTTAAAGGCCGGCCCGTGAAAGTATTGTCTAACGGTAAACCGGTACGTGGTGCAAAAAAGTTTGAGGACCACTGATTTAGAGAACATAAACACCACAACCAGTTGGCCAACTATAAATTGAGATTAGTAAATAAAACATTTATTTTTAAATTCAGCACTAACCAGATGTTGACAAAGAACAGGAACTGCGGGATGGCGAGAGCCACGTGCAACTTCCTCCAGTCTCTTAGAAAATAGGCAAACCCTGCCAGGATTACCTGACCAAATGATATGCTAGTGGAAAGAGCTGAGCTCACTATTGCCCTGTTTTTGCTTGGGACCCACTCTGCAACTGGAGACAGGTAGACAGAAAAAGAGGTAGACAGATAGGTTAACGGATATCTGAGAAATGGCTAGCAGAAGATTAATGAGCCACCAGACTGTACCAACAGTTTAAGGGACAGAGGGACTCACTCAGAGAAAACCCATTAATTAGAAGTCCAGACACTGCCATTCCACAGAGGAATCTAAAAACGCAATAGACAACGTAGGAAGGAGAGAGGGCTGAAGCACAACCAAACACGGCCAGCTGAAGATGCGACCAGAGAATAATGGTCCGTCTTCCAAATCTGAAAGAGAAAGGAATTGGATTTTAGAATACAGCTACAAGAGACAATGAAGATAGGAGATCAGACTGAAACATTGACACGTCATATAAACACTGCCATTTTCAGAAGTTTATGGCTCTAATGGTTAAATGTATGTTGACAGTTTAGTCACCTATCTGACAGACTGCCCAAGACAATGGCTCCTGTTAAAACTCCACCCATGTAGATGGTCTGAATCATCCGTTTGAGAGGACGCAGTGAACACACCAGCTCCCACTGTAAGACAGTAATTCCATAATGTTGATGTTGGCGCACATTGGAAGATAGAAGATGTTATTAGCAATTGGCCTGTTGATGAACTTTTAACTCAGAGTTTTGTCATTGCTAGGTAAACAGTAGTCAACAAATGTGGGTATATAATTATTTGTGTGTGTGTGTGTGTGTGTGTGTGTGTGTGTATTTGTAAATTGCTAAGCTTTCTTGCTCCATGTAGCCATTTTTCTTGACACACACTGAAGTGAGTAGAGAACTACACAAGGAGTGCCTTGTCAAGGTTCATTGGTGGATTTCCCTGTCTTCTTCTTAATGGGGTTGGGACCATCAGTTGTGTTGTATACAAGTCAAGTTAGTTGCAGGGTTCATCGCCCTATTTGACAACTGTTAGAATCCATATTATAGCAAGAACCAATCACCTAAGTAAAGAGAAATGACAGTCCCTAGAAACGGAAGACCTGACTTAAACCCAATTAATATGGTTGGGGATGAGTTGGACGGCTGAGTGATAAATTCATCCTAATTGTTAGAAAACCCATTTCAGGTGACTACCTCATGATACTCATTGACAGATACTCATTGAGAGAATGCCAAGAGTGTGCAAAACAGTCATCAAAGCAAAGGGTGGCGATTTTTAAGAATGTAAAATATAGAATATGACTGAGTTATTGCACATTTTATTTACTACATAATTCCATATCTGTTCATTCAAAGTTTCGTTGCTTTCAGTGAGACTGTAGAGAGTCTCTAGAGAGAGAGAGAAATTAATAAGATTAGTGACCAAATATCCTCTCACAACACAGTACCTCAGAGACAGTGGTGGAGTAGAAGTCCAAGCGATTGAATGTCCATCCATCCAAACATTCTTCTGTCTGTTGCTGGCTAACATTGGCTGAAGAGTTTGTGTCAATCAAATGCCATTGAGGTTCCACATACCTGAATAAAAGCAACAAATGAAGCAGGGTATTTCACCAGTCATGATGTCAATCAAAAACTGTCATGCATCACAAAGATAGTTTTGGAGGCGCTATCACAATAGAAATCAGTGTAGAAAGTATCAGAGTTTTCCATTTACCAAACATTTTGTCCATCCAATTACGTAAAGAATTGTTAACACTGGAATTTTCAGCCAGGTATTCAGAAAGGGCCTTAAGGCCATTGAGGACTCTGATTACAGAGCCATCTAGACCTGTATCGTTAGGAATAAAAACAATGCATTCCTGACCACACTGCACATACATCACCTTCTTTAGCTAATAGATGTCCCAACTCCAATCTGTCCTGATAAGCCATTAGTGAAGTGCTTGGTAACAGTTCATATAGACCTGTTATACTGTAGCTTTTCTATTCATGTTATTTCATCTTTGGGCGGCAGTGGCTCAGTGGTAGAGCAATCGTCTTGAAGACAGGATCGCCCAGCCATTGGGGGTACGAATCCTGCTTCCGCCAGAACATCCAACCAAGCGTGAGTCGACGGTGGGAGGTGTCGGCTCTCCTCCCAGCCACTGCCGAGGCGCCCTTGAGCGAGGCGCCCTTGAGCAAGGCGCCGTCCCCCCTACAAGATGCTCATTTGGGGCTCGACCCGTCACTCCGCCTCCCTTGTACTCTATATGTCCTCTTTTGACTAATTGCATGCCTACAGGCCCCTAGTGTGTGCTGTGTTCAGGGGCCTGTAACCTGTAACCCCATGTGTGTAATTAAGCGTGAATGTAAAAAGAATTTCCCCAAGAGGGATGATTAAAGTATAGATTGCTCTGGTGGTTGGGCATCTGGACTTAGCTCGAAAGGACGAAATGAGCCCATCTTCTGGTGGACTCACCACCTGCCGGCACAACTGGAAAGCCAGAGCTGTGAAACTCGGCTCCTTGAGAGGGGCTGGGCTCTCAAGTTCTTTGGTGTTGCCCGCAGTGAGAGGCGGCAGGCTGGTATAATGTTGCTTATAGCCCCACAGCTCAGCCACCATGAGTGGGAATTTACTCTGATCAATGAGAGGGTCGCATCCATGTGCCTTATTTCGGCCTATAAGCCGAATGGCGGTGCAGAGTACCTGGCCTTCTTGGGCTACTGAACAAGAAGGCTAAAGTGGAAAGTGACAGTAAGATGTGGTGGGGGTGACCCGAAAGAATGGCTTCCCAATGTTCTCCATCTCCATTGTTGAAACAGCTGCCCTGAGCACTGGTCATAAGGTCTCCAGTGCTTGTCGCAGTGGTAACCCCCAAACCCAGGGATGCTGTCATGTTGAAGGAGTCTTATCAAGCTCTGTTGACTTACGAGACTCTGGAGGCAGTCAACAGGTACAGTCGACAGTACGTTTAATTTTATCACACAATTCGCAATGTTTTTATATGTTTGTTCTAATCATACTGTCATGTCTCCGAACAATTAAGTTTTCCTTTTCTTTCTTTTCTTTTCCTAACATGTCATATCATTCCAGATCCTGCCTCATCTACAATCAGTTCATTCCCTGCACCTGCCTTCCTCCACACACCTGCAGCCACTCCCCAATCTGTCGCCACCCTTCAAATGCCAGCTCAACCTTCTGCTCTCTGCCAGATTGTTTAGTGTTCACCCTGACTCTCCAGCCTTTGATTCCTGCCTGTTATTCTGATTCCTGTTTTTGTCCCAGCCTGTTTCCCGGACCCTGCCTTTTGTCGACCCCTCTTTGGATTTGTCTGCCTGGTTTTGGATTGCCTTCCTGTGTATGACCTTGTCTGGTTTTTGGATTCTGACTGTTCATCTGTCGTTTGGTTTGTTGGACTGATTACCTGGTACCTGACCCCTACCTGTATTATTAAACCTGTTTTAAGACTTTACTTGCCCGCTACTCTGTCGTGCTTTTGGGTTCCCCTTGCCAGTCGTGTTCTAGCCCTGACACATACTAAGGAGAGTACTAAAGAACAGACCAAGTAAAAGGAATCTTTACCTTCTGCACTGTTCTAGTCTAGTTCCTGAGAAGTCTAGAGGGATGAAAGCTCTCAGGAGCTGCTTGTCATCCACCTAAAATCAACAAACACAGGCATCGAAACAAATGACAATCATGACAGGAAAGATTTAATTCAGTTAGTCTGGACAGGATGTGTGGTTGTAAAAACAGCTGCATTCAAGTTATTTTCTATTTGGAAAGGCTTTCTGGTAGTGGTAGACAGATTGTCTGGTGGTATCACATATCCTACTGCTAGGGCAGGTTACCTGTTTTGAGAGTGTTTTTGGGTTACCTGGACATGTGACACATTATATAGGCTGTGATTGGCTGGCAAGCTGCAGTGGTGGGTGGGAACTCCGGAGGCAAAGTTATTCACCACGTTTTCACATAACAGTAGCAAACCAGAAAAACTGATTATAGTCACATGGATCCACTGGTATCTCCCAAAACCACCAACCTCACCGGGCAATCATGCAAGAAAGTAAATGTATGTTACACACCTGCATTACATCTAGTTTACCTGAACAGGTGACTTCAGCTGACCTAAATTCTATATTATACTGTAACAGTAACAAACAGTAAAGCAGTATAACAGTAAAATCACTCACCTCCTCCAGCAGATCGGAGAAAACCATCTCTTCTGTGTGCTTGATTGAATTCTGGGTTTTGTTTCAATCAAAGTTGCCCTATTTACTTTCAAACTGAATTTACATGTTTTAACTCCTATTATAACACTGGTGTTAACTTAGCATTAATAAAATTTTAATCATCAGTTATTAGCATCATTATTGTTTTTGTTTTAAACATGTGTTTCCGGAATTAAAGTCCTGTACCAGTCTAATGAACCCAAGAATAATACAAATACTTAAACAAACATTTTTTCACAATGTCTTCATATTAATCTGATCATTTGAACAACTTTTTTGGTAGGTGGGTAGATAGACGAGTGGATTTGGTAGTCAGACACAGTAGCAGTAACATCAACCTATAGATAGGGAATAAATATAGCATAAATATGTTATTACAGTAATAGAACAAAAAAGCAATATTAGGATATTGGCTTAATAACATCGTTGTGTCACCTAAACATGGCATTAAGTAATCTGTAGATAAAGTGCACAGACATGGCACACCATTATGTACCTTTATACAGTCTGAAGTTTTCAGAAGATTGCTGATGTGATTAAGCGCTATACAAATAAAAGTTGATTGGATGATTGATTGTTTAATGATCAGATTTTAGATTTTAAATAAATAATTGTCCAGTGAAATCCAAACAGGTGATTAGAGGATTACTATCAACTGAATGAAAATAGAATGAAGAGGATTTTCTCTGAAAATCACTGGAAATGTACTTACAGTTTGCAGCCTGATTGATGACTGGTGGACTGATGAGATGGGAACATGGGAGTAGAATCTTGTAGATGGGTGGGGATATGGGAGGGGAAAAGGTTTGTATCTCCCCATCTGTTTAATGTTCAATCTGACTAGATTTTCTTATGCAGCACATTTTTTCATTCATCCATTCATCTGATGATCATAATCATTTTGTCCTCAGCTGCTGTTTTGAGGTGACGGTTTAAATGTTCTGCCAGAGCCTTTACCAGCTGTCTACGGGCCAGAGGTGGGTTAGATATATAGATAGATAAGTGCTAACGTAACTACTTAATTACATGGGGCTTTCTTGTTGTGAAGTCATCTTTTTGCCTGGATCGGTTGTGAGGTCTTGAGGTGGATCCTAAATTTTTGAAGTGCTTCATTTGTCCAATTCTGCACAACCACAAAAAAATCTTTGAATCAGATATCCATTTGAGCCAAAGCGAGTGCTCAATTCAATATGTGGAATTTGTGTTTCTGTCATTCAGCATCTTGTTTGTCTGCTGAGTCAAATCAAGTCAAACCTAAAAATTGGAGTGGGTCGAGACGATACTATTGCATTTCTCAAACATGGTGATGAGTCATGATGAACAGAGAAAGATGTCCTATGATGGTGAACATTAACAGGACATAGTCAATCTACAATGGTTGCTGTAATTACCCAATTCTGTGACCTGCTTTGGTTCCAGAAACTCCTGCAACAGCAAATTAACCATTCAAAATGGTTTAAGTTAAACACAGTATCTTTGCTGTATTCATCCCAAATGACCTCTTCCTTGTTAGAGATGAGAAAACAATAATTGCATATTGGCCGAACTCGTGTCACAACTCAAATCACTATAGGGGTTAAACTGTACACCTGCTGCACCTCAGAAACTGGTTCTGTCCTGCTACCAGCAACAAGAAGAGGTCAATTACTGCTGGAAGTTGAACACATACGACACGCCTCAATTACGGATTGTGTGGTTGAGATGTGTGACCTGAGGAGTTATCAGTGGATACATTCATGGTTTTGGTTTTGTTTCGAAGCTTTGTGTTTGTTGATCGCTGCGCTGATTACTAGCCCTCATGTATTCCTCATGTACTGCATGTTGGAATGCTTGATGATGGATAAGGAGTTAAATTCACCTATAACCTGTCTTATAAAATACAAAAGAATTCACGCACTGGTATGTTTACAAAATACAAAAAAATGTCTACCAAATAAGCGAACATGTTTTACAAATGTAAGATATACCACATTTCTACTGCAGTATGTTTCAGTCAGTATTTCAGCATGTCATACCGGTACAAAAAAAATCAGGTGACTTTGGGCACAAGGACCTCACCCATGTGCAGGTACATCTAAATACATTTGGCATATGGAGTTCAAGAATATTTGTCAGTTGTATCAAAAAGTTTCTATATTGTTATTTTGTATTAATTAATCGACACTTTTTGTATGTATAGCGTGTAAGTCATGCATTTGCCTAACATGTTTGTGACAATTCGGTTTGTTCTAAACCACGGACTACAAAAGAGCAGTGTTCACATTTATCATTTTTGTGTAATTTCTTGTCCTGGACCCTAGTCCAGGACAAGAACACATCATGTGATATTGATATTGACACATCATGTGATATTGATTCAAGATTTATTCGAAAATTTTCAGGAAGTTAGATATTATACATGTATCATTAGTAATCACAATTGTGAGAATGTACAGTATGTCACATATATATCGCATCACTGTTTTTACTTTATTCACATGTAACCCATAAATTTATTAACGTCTGGATGCGTGTTTTAAGTTAAGTCAGGAAAAGCTTGGAGACATTTCAGCTGTCATTCAGAAGGTTGTTCAGTCTTGAATGGCTCAAGGGACTTAAGATATAATGAGAGTCACTGAAACGCAGTGCTATAATTTTTTATCACTCTCATTTTCGTTGGATGATTGTTTTGGTTATCAAAGACCAGAGCTATCTGGTTGGTCAAACTACAGTAGTACCTTGAGATATGAGCTGCTCAAAATATGACTTATTTGAGTTATAAGCAGTCGCTCAGTCCATATTTTAGTGAGACATACAAGCGAAAATCTGAGATACAGTACAAGTCGTGTTTCGGGACACCAGCGCTTGTTGGCGGATGGATACAACATCAGCTGTGCAGATCTCCTTCTCGTTGGTGGGGTAAAGATGTAGCTCCCGTGTTCTTGTGACTTTTGTGTTTTCTTTCATACATCATTGGTTACATAACTCATGTATAATTAATTATGTTCAAGCAAACTATGCATGTCCATCGGCTGTATAGAAATGTCAATTAATCAATCAAGTTTTATCTATAAAGTACTTTATCATGGCAACAGACATTTTAAAGCGCTTTAACAGACAGAAAAACCCAACAGGGCCCTCTGGAGCAAGCATAAGAGACAGCGGTGGGGAAAAACTCCCTCACTTACAGAACAAATTAAACTTGTATCTCAAGATACTTCTGTACAGTCAAGCCATTTGATTGGTGAATCGACTAATTAAAACTGGCAGTACTTCTGACTTATCTGATTGGACAGAGAGCATTAGTCCAGCCCCTTCCACATCTTTTGACTCATTTGGAGGCACATCTTTTCAGACCACGGCCCCAGACCCAGAAGCCACTCTTTCACATAATAACGTGCTCTCCTGGGGGGCAGGGTTCCTTCCAGTCCTTAAGGCAGACAAGTTTTCAATTACTGAAATGTAATTATGTGTTAGTTAAAATTCATGGTGGTGATAACCATAACTAGGGGTGTAAAGACTGAATTTATAACAGCCAAGATCCACCCTGACATACCAGGAGTCTTAGTCATGGTGACCGCATTACTAATAAAACACTGTTCCAGCCACACAAACATAGAAAACCCACATGTCAGACTTAAACATTAACGCGACAACATTAAAACGTCATCTTTTAACTGGGACATTAACAATCTCATGAGCCTTTTTGCTCCCACCTCAGAACCTTCACCAATCAGTGTTGGCCTACTTACGAGACGACATGTTCAACACACTTTCACTATTAAAAGCAAAGCACATGCCAGTAATTTGTATTTCTATTGGCTGGATGTGGATGTGTTTGTTTTGTCTGCCAGGTTGGTCCTGTGCATTTTTAAAATATCTGATATGTAACTGAACATACGTATCTCTGAACGTACGTATCTTTGGTTTAATTAGGAATAGAAACATGATATTGGTATTGTTGGAAAAGTGAACATTTTGGGAGTTTTCTTGTTTTGTTTTTTTTTGTTTCTTTGAGGTCTAATAAAAATTTTGGTGGGATTTCTGTGAAGAGTGGTGCAAATAGGAACTCTAAGCTCACCTTTTTATTTCCACGTCATCTATGGTTTCTGGCAGTGGCATGTTCAGTGTCTCTGGCAGAAAGCAGGCAAAGCAACCGGCCACCATTGCTGACCCCCCATACACCAAACCGGGCAGAGCAGGGAGTACCTGGGAGATGCAGTTCATCAACAGTTTTAGTATCCCTTTGTTAGCTGAACTTGTGCACAGAAAAACGTAAAAAGCTGCTCATGAGATCAGGTAACTTTTGTAGCCTCATGACTTTTGAACTGTTGTTCCTTTGATGCAATTTCACTGTTGAAATCTAGCAGAAAGACGTAACTTTTTTGAATACTCGACAGAGTAACATACACAAAGTGTCCTATTTTTCAGTGTCTTGGGACTCAGTTAACCTTTCAGACATTTCGTAAAGCGTGATTTAAACATGGAGGGGGAAAAAAATAAGAGCCATACTCAATAAGTAAATAGATTACAAAGAGTAGACATGGGTCTGACCTGACCTAAGTCAATCCCTAATTCTGGTCTGGGTCCTAGATGTCAGCCCTAAATTCAGTATATATACAAATAAATCATGGCTTGTGACACAGAAGTTGGTTAAATATGGATTAATGAATGTATTTTTTTTGTAGATCTTCTTTTTCATTTTATTTGGACTGATGAAATAACTGAGTATGAATGTTTGCTAAAAAAAAACTTCTTCAACAAGGTTCAGGAAGTTGAACGTCACCTCATCCAGGATTAGGACGACGGGGGCTGCCATGCTTCCGACTCTCGCCATGGTGGAGGCAAATCCCATTCCTGTCTGTCTGAAAAACACATCAACACACATGAGGAGTAAAAAACCTGATAGATATGTGCTTTCACAGAACAATCGATCAAGAGAGAGAAACTCCATGACTAAAATGAAAATTAGAAACAATTTTAGTTTATTGTTTTCTTCTCTCAGTTACTGCTAATACTTGTTTTTAATCTCTTAGCTGTGGGTAATATAGATAAAAAATATTAAAAACTTTATTCCCTCCTCCTACTCTGCCACCTTACCAGCTCACTCTGTTTCTACAGATGCTGATTCTGTTCTAATATTCCCTGCACTGCCAGCTCAAATGCTCAGAAAAGGTCTGTACATTACATACAGAAGCACCTGGACATATGAGCGACTTCACATATGAGTTTTTAGAAATACAAGCAGTCTGTGTAGGTTCTCAGTCATCCAGGTCATGGTTATCCAAAAGCTGTTGAGTCGATCCACTGGACGTCCAGTGGATCGACTCAACAGCTTTTGGAGAAATACAAGCAGTCGCTCAGTCCATATTTGTGTTTGATATACGAGCGAAAATGCGAAATATCCATCCGCCACTGCTAGTTGGTGGATACAACATCAGCTGAAACCACGTCTTGTTCTTTCCCACATGTTCACGAAGTCAACGTATGTAGCTCATATGTGCTCATGACTTTTACATTTCTTTTCACACTTTATCATTGTTTACATAACTTACATATAATTAGTTATGCACAGGAACAGTATGCACATACTATATTGATTTTAAAAAATGTGTTTTTTCACATAATTCGTTTGAGTTACAAGTAGTTTGACTTACCAGGTCAGACTTAAAACAAATTAAACTTGTATCTCAAAGTACTACTGTATTGTAATGCTTACAAAGGACAGTCAAGTGTCCTGCTGTGAGTCGGCTGTCTTAAATGGGTTAATGGGTTTGAAATAGTAGTCTTACCTGATGACAGTGGGGTAGAGCTCTCCAGTATACAGGTAGCTAGTGCTGAAGGCGGCTGCCATAAAACCTTTACCCAGACATGCTAACGTGGTCCTTACGGTCTGCATATCTGTGGGGGAGTTATAGGAGTTGGCCTGCCTGTGTTGTACTGCCTGTGTTGTACTGCCTGTGTTGTACTGCCTGGGTTGTACTGTCTGTGTTGTACTGTCTGTGTTGTACTGCCTGTGTTGTACTGCCTGTGTTGTACTGTCTGTGTTGTACTGCCTGTGTTGTACTGCCTGTGTTGTACTGCCTGTGTTGTACTGCCTGTGTTGTACTGCCTGTTGTACTGCCTGTTTACCGTGGGTCAGAGAGGACTGCAATTTCATCAGTGCTGTATGTTGCGCATATATGGTACACTTGAAAGTAAAGGTGACTTTGATTTTTGATTTTGATATAGCAAACATGTGGTCTATCTGTTCTGTCCCTCAGTTTTGTTTGATGGTTCAGGTTAAATGCAGCGAGGATTAGCTTTGACTATGTTCACTCTTAAAGACCAACTGATATGAAGCAATAAATTGTGTATTGTCTTGGTGTTTTTTTACCCCTGGAGATGAAGATTTTTGTGAAGATGATGAGGGAAGCCGTGATGAGAAAAGAGGACTGAGATATCCTCCTCCCCAGAAAAGAAAGACTGCCCAAAGCAGAAAATTTGGCAATCAAATCAACTCCCCCGTAGATGAGCTGCATCAGATAGATATTCACCTGGAATAGTAAATAGCAAAATAGCATGATAATAATATTAAGAATAATATAAACTTTGTTTGAAGAGCTTCATTTGTACTGGAGGGATGGTTTCTCAAGCTCGGCTTGGGGATAATTTGATGTACTCACTCCAAACTCCTGTAGATCTGTCGCCAGTCCATAAAATGCAAAACTGGTGGAAAACCTGTACAAGGAAACAAACTGAATAGTGACAGGTAGACTGGTGAACTGGTGTACAGGTATCACACCTCTGCGTGCAGTGGCATGTGTATCTTATGAAGGAAAAGTAACACAAGAAGAGTGAAGTTGAAACAGATGAATTTTCCGAACCAGACAGCAAGCAGACAAATGGAGATGCATCTTATTCTTCTGGTCCTTATCAGGTCGTACGCTGTGAACGAGAAACGGCTCATCTCGATCTCTTTTTTCATGTGAGAGACTAAAACCTGCAGGTCACATTGGACTGACGTTAGTTTCTGGTGTTTGTCATCCATGCTTATATATGCAGTATATACACTGTATATATATATATATATATATATATATATATATATATATATATATATATATATATATATATATATATATATCCTTGACATATGAGCGACTTCACATATGAGTTTTTAGAAATACAAGCAGTCTTTGTAGGTTCTCAGTCATCCAGGTCATGGTTATCCAAAAGCTGTATATATATATAAAAAAAATGTCCCTCTCACCCTTGTAGGGTGGTATCTGTGTGTCATCCTCAAGCTCGGGTCCTCTACCAGAGGCCTGGGAGTCTGAGGGTTCTGCGCAGTATCTTAGCTGTTCCTAGGACTGCGCTCTTCTGGACTGAGGCTTCAGATGTTGTTCCAGGAATCTGCTGGAGCCACTCTTCCAGTTTGTAGGTCACTGCCCCAAGTGCTCCTACTACCACGGGGACCACATTAACCTTGAACTTCCACATGTGTTCCAGCTGCTCTTTTAACCCTTGATACTTCTCAATCTTTTCATGTTCCTTCTTCCTGATGTTGGCATCAGCTGGAATCGCCACATCTATCACCACTGCTCTCTTCTGCTCTTTGTCCACCACCACTATGTCCGGTTTGTTAGCTAGCAGCTGTTTGTCAGTCTGGAAGCTGAAGTCCCACAGGATCTTAGCCTTGTTGTTCTCAACCACCTTTGGTGGTATGTCCCATTGGGATTTGGGTACTTCTAGTCCATACTGGGTACAGATGTTCCTGTACACTATCACAGCTACTTGGTTGTGCCTCTCCATGTATGCTGACCCAGCTAGCATCTTGCACCCTGCTACCACATGCTGGACTGTCTCTGGGGCTTCTTTACATAGCCTGCACCTTGGGTCAGATATTGGCCTCTATTGCTCTTGTACTTAGGGCCTGTTCTTGTGCTGCTATGATCAGTGCCTCAGTGCTGTCTGTCAGTCCAGCTTTATTCAGCCATTGGTAGGTCTTCTTGATATCAGCCACTTCCTCTATCTGACGGTGGTACATGCCGTGTAGGGGCTTGTCCCTCCATGTTGTCTCCCCCTCCTCCTCCTCTTCCTCCTCAGGTTTCTGCTGTCTAAGGCATTCACCAAGCAGTTTGTCTGTTGGGGCCATCTTCCTGATGTACTCTTTGATGTTTCATCCTGGACAGTGGCCCTGATGCTCACTAGTCCTCGGCCCCCCTCTTTCTGCTTAGTGTACACTTGGGGTGTACACTTGGGACTTGGGGTGAAACCCTCCATGCATGGTGAGGAGCTTTCTAGTCTTAATATCTGTGGCTTCTATCTCCTCCTTTGGCCAGCTTATGATCCCAGCGGGGTATCTGATGACTGGGAGTGCATACATGTTGATGGCTCGGGCCTTGTTCTTGCCATTCAGCTGACTTCTCAGGACTTGCCTTACTCTCTGGAAGTATTTGGCTGTGGATGACTTCCTTGCGGCCTCCTCATGATTGCCATTAGCCTGTGGGATTCCAAGGTATTTGAAACTGTCCTTGATGTCTTCTATCCTGCCCCTTGGTAGGTCAACCCCTTCAGTTCTGATCATCTTGCCCCTTCTAGATACCATCCGGCCACATTTGTCTAATCCGAATGACATCCCTATGTCGTCGCTGTAGATCCTGGTGGTGTGGATCAATGAGTCAATTTCTCGCTCATTCCTGGCATACAGCTTGATGTCATCCATGTAGAGGAGGTGGCTGATTGTCGTCCCGCTTCGGAATCGGTATCCATAGCCACTCTTTGTGATGATGTGACTGAGGGGGTTCAGGCCTATGCAGAACAGCAGTGGTGATAGTGCATCCCCTTGGTATATGCCGCACTTGATGTTAACTTGGGCAATTGGCTTGGAGTTAGCCTCTAGGGTTGTCTTCCACATTCCCATTGAGTTCTTGATGAAGGCTCTTAGTGTCCTGTTGATCTTATACAGTTCCAGACATTCCAGTATCCATGTGTGTGGCATTGAATCATAGGCTTTCTGGTAGTCTATCCAGGCGGTGCACAAGTTGGTCTGCCTGTTCTTACAGTCTCTGTGTACTGCTCTGTCCACCAGTAGCTGGTGCTTGGCTCCCCTGGTGTTACTACCAACTCCTTTTTGTGCCCCGCTCATGTATTGATCCATGTGCCCACTCATCTTAGCCGCCATGATGCCTGACAGGAGCTTCCATGTTGTACAGAGACAGCTTATTGGCCGGTAGTTGGATGGTGCAGATCCCTTCTGTGGGTCTTTCATGATCAGGACTGTCCTGCCTTCAGTCAACCATTCTGGGTGCGTCCCATCCCTTAGCAGCTGGTTCATCTGTGCTGCTAGACGCTCATGGAGTGCTGTCAGCTTCTTTAGCCAGTATGTATGGATCATATCGGGGCCCGGTGCTGACCAACTCTTCATCTTTGACACTCTTTCTTGGATGTCTGCCATTGAGATGGTTACTGGTTCTTGTTCTGGGAGGCAGCTGTGGTCAGTCCTCAGGTCCACTAGCCACTGGGCATCAGTGTTGTGTGATGCTCCTCTTTCCCATATGCCCTTCCAGTATTTTTCCACCTCAGCTCTTGGTGGGTCTGGCTGGCTGCTATTTCCCTGCCACTGAGAGTACACCTTTGCTGGTTGAGAGGAGAAGGTCTTGTTTATTCTCCTGGCCTCCATCTCCTTGGTGTATCTCTTCAGTCGGGTAGACAGAGCTGGTAGTCTCTGTTTGGCAGTTTCGAGTGCTTCAGGTATGGAGAGCTTGCTGTATTTCCTGGGTACCCCTTTATTCACCATATTCCCCTTCTGCAGCTCGGCTAGCTGGCTGACTTCTCTCCGTGTCGCCTTTATCTTGGCCTCTAACCGTCTCTTCCATGAAGGGTATTGTTTGTCATGCCCTGTGTTGATCTTATATCCCAGCATCTCGAGGATTACTGTTGCTGTACTGTGAATCAGCTTGTTGGTCTCAGTTATGTTCCCTGTGGGGATGGTTCTTATCGCAGCATTCACATCTTCTAGCAGATCTTCTGAAGGTACTTGACAACTTAGCTTCGGTATTTTTCGGAGGCTCCAGGTTTCCATTTGGGTCACGATCTTCCTTTTATATATATATCCTTTTATATATCCTTTTATTTATATATATATATATATATATATATATATATATATATATATATATATATATATATATATATATATATATATATATATATATATATAATACTATCCAGCTGGATAGTACAGTGGTTAAGTCAACTGACTTGAATGCAGGAGGTTGTGGGTTCGAATCCCAGTCGGGAACAAAGAAACAGCTGTTAGCCCAGTGTTCCAACATCCGTAACCGAAAACTGCTATCACAACTAGAGATCGATGAAATACTACAACAATGCTACGGCAAGGGGGAGCCAGGATACTTCCAGAGAGTAAGGCAAGTCCTGAGAAGTCAGCTGAATGGCAAGAACAAGGCCCGAGCCATCAACATGTATGCACTCCCAGTCATCAGATACCCCGCTGGGATCATAAGCTGGCCAAAGGAGGAGATAGAAGCCACAGATATTAAGACTAGAAAGCTCCTCACCATGCATGGAGGGTTTCACCCCAAGTCCAGCACCCTGAGGCTGTACACTAAGCGGGGGCCGAGGACTAGTGAGCATCAGGGCCGCTGTCCAGGATGAAACATCAAAGATCCAAGAGTACATCAGGAAGATGGCCCCAACAGACGAACTGCTTGGTGAATGCCTTAGACAGCAGAAACCTGAGGAGGAAGAGGAGGAGGAGGGGGAGACAACATGGAGGGACAAGCCCCTACACGGCATGTACCACCGTCAGATAGAGGAAGTGGCTGATATCAAGAAGACCTACCAATGGCTGAATAAAGCTGGACTGACAGACAGCACTGAGGCACTGATCATAGCAGCACAAGAACAGGCCCTAAGTACAAGAGCAATAGAGGCCAATATCTACCACAGTAGATCTGACCCAAGGTGCAGGCTATGTAAAGAAGCCCCAGAGACAGTCCAGCATGTGGTAGCAGGGTGCAAGATGCTAGCTGGGTCAGCATACATGGAGAGGCACAACCAAGTAGCTGTGATAGTGTACAGGAACATCTGTACCCAGTATGGACTAGAAGTACCCAAATCCCAATGGGACATACCACCAAAGGTGGTTGAGAACAACAAGGCTAAGATCCTGTGGGACTTCAGCTTCCAGACTGACAAACAGCTGCTAGCTAACAAACCGGACATAGTGGTGGTGGACAAAGAGCAGAAGAGAGCAGTGGTGATAGATGTGGCGATTCCAGCTGATGCCAACATCAGGAAGAAGGAACATGAAAAGATTGAGAAGTATCAAGGGTTAAAAGAGCAGCTGGAACACATGTGGAAGTTCAAGGTTAATGTGGTCCCCGTGGTAGTAGGAGCACTTGGGGCAGTGACTCCCAAACTGGAAGAGTGGCTCCAGCAGATTCCTGGAACAACATCTGAAGCCTCAGTCCAGAAGAGCGCAGTCCTAGGAACAGCTAAGATACTGCGCAGAACCCTCAGACTCCCAGGCCTCTGGTAGAGGACCCGAGCTTGAGGATGACATACAAATACCACCCTACAAGGGTGAGAGGGACATTTTATATATATATATATATACGGTTGGCAGGTAGTTAGAAAGACATGTTACCTCTTTTGTCAATTTATCAATCATCTCTGGTCTACCATTGATTCGAGCAACACGTTGAAGATTCTTTAATGCCTCATCAGATCGGCCATTTAGAATCAACCAACGTGCCGACTCTGAGCACCACCTGAACAATCAGGAAGAAAGCATTAGAACCTATTTAATTAGGACTCGAAACATCAGATTATAACTTCATGACAACAAAGATCAGGACTACAATGCCAACTGTAGAGTAAAAGGAGTAGAGAAACTTATTTTTAAATTATGTACTAACCAGGTCAGGGCAAAGAATATGAAATGTGGGGCAGCGAGGGCCACTTGCAGCTTCCTCCAGTCTCTCAGTAAATAGGCAATGCCTGCCAAGACCACCTGACCAAATGCGATGTTGGAAGAATTTATTGTGCATATTATTGCCCTCGCTTTACTCGGGATCCACTCCATATCTGGAGACAGACAGAAAAACAATCAGACAAGTAAACATGCATCTATGAAAACATAAGTGTCTGTTTGCAAAGAGAAGTAATAAATTGGTAGCCTTGTTAAAAATTACAACTGCAGTTTATGACAAAAACAAAAATGAAAGATGGGTACTCAGTGACACTGTATTGATCAGTAGTCCGGACACCGCTGTTCCACAGAGGAATCTAAAAATGCAGTAGACAATGTAGGAAGGAGAGAGGGCCGAGACACAACCAATGATAGCCAGCTGAAGGTGCGACCAAAGAATAATGGTCCGTCTTCCAAATCTGACAGAGAGAGAGACAAAGGACAGAGATAAACTCCAGGCTGGTTTGATTTTACACTGCATCTCCAACAGACAAGGAAGAAAGAACATGGACATAATCATGTGAACACTGCTACCTATTCAGAAATTTACAGGTTTAAAGCTCTAGTGATAAATACATGTTTATACTTTTTATAGGTCACCTGTCTGACAGACTTCCGAAGATGATAGCTCCTGCTAAAATTCCACCCATATAGATGGTCTGAATCATCTGTTTGAGAGGACGCCGTGAACATACCAGCTCCCACTGAAGGACAAGGTTAGATAAAAGCCGAAATGAGCTCTATATAAATCTTATTGCAGTCGCGTTTCCCCTGGAATTTTTTTCCAGGCCTCATTGAGACCCACCAAAAAATCAGATGACAAAAGCAGATGGTCTGTAATTTTTATTTACTTTCAATTTTTTGTTCAATAGGTTTAGTCAAAAAAAAAGAGATCACAAGGACAGAATGACATTCAAGCCATTTATCATAGAAAATAACTGGCCTATACCACGTCAAGCACAGAGCATATGATCCACGATGCAATTCCTACTCTTTCAGAAAGATTTCACCAAGATATCCTGGTAGAGAGATCATTTTACAGAGATCATCATGCAGGCCCTCAAATGTAGCCGCAAGAGGGCACAAGCCAGTGTCTTATTGTGCCGGTCCCAAGCCCGGATAAATACAGAGGGTTGCGTCAGGAAGGGCATCCGGCGTAAAACTTTTGCCAAATCAAAGATGCGAATCAAACATATGACTTCCATACCGGATCGGTCGAGGCCCGGGTTAACAACGACCGCCATCGGCGCTGTTGACCTACAGGGCGCCGGTGGAAATTGGATTACTGTTGGTCGAAGAAGGAGAGGAGGAAAGTGCGTTCGCACGAAGAAAGAGAAGAGGAGCGCCAAGAGTATAGGACTAAGAGTAGGGACGTTGAATGTTGGAACTATGACAGGAAAAGGTAGAGAGTTGGTCGACATGATGCAGAGGAGGAAGGTAGACATACTGTGTGTCCAGGAGACCAGGTGGAAAGGTAGCAAGGCTAGAAGTTTAGGAGCAGGGTTCAAGTTGTTCTATCATGGTGTAGATAGGAAGAGAAATGGAGTAGGAGTTATCTTGAAGGAGGAGTTTGTTAGGAATGTCCTGGAGGTAAAAAGAGTGTCGGATAGAGTGATGAGTCTGAAGCTAGAAATAGAAGGTGTGATGTTCAATGTTGTTAGTGGGTATGCTCCACAGGTAGGATGTGAGCTGGAGGAGAAGGAGAAATTCTGGTTGGACTTTGATGAAGTGATGCAGAGCATACCTAGAAGTGAGAGAGTTGTCATCGGTGCAGACTTCAATGGACATGTTGGTGCAGGTAACAGAGGTGATGAGGAAGTGATGGGCAGGTTTGGTATCCAGGAGAGGAACGCAGAAGGACAGATGGTAGTTGACTTTGCAAAAAGGATGGAAATGGCTGTAGTGAATACTTTTTTCCAGAAGAGGCAGGAACATAGGGTGACCTATAAGAGTGGTGGTAGGAGCACACAGGTAGACTACATCTTGTGTAGACGATGTAACCTGAAGGAGATCAGTGACTGCAAAGTAGTGGTAGGCGAGAGTGTAGCCAAACAGCATAGAATGGTGGTGTGTAGGATGACTCTGGTGGTGAGGAAGATGAAGAGGACAAAGACAGAGCAGAAGACGAAATGGTGGAAGCTAAAAAAGGAAGAGTGTTGCATGACCTTTAGGAAGGAGTTAAGACAGGCTCTGGGTGGTCAGGAGGTGCTTCCAGATGACTGGACAACTACAGCTAATGTGATCAGGGAGACAGGTAGGAGAGTATTTGGTGTGTCATCTGGAAGGAAAGTAGATAAGGAGACTTGGTGGTGGAATGAGGAGGTACAGGAGTGTATACAAAGAAAGAGGTTAGCTAAGAAGAAGTGGGACACTGAGAGGACTGAGGAGAGTAGACAGGAGTACAGGGAGATACAGCGTAAGGTGAAGGTAGAGGTAGCAAAGGCCAAACAAGAAGCTTATGATGACTTGTATGCTAGGTTGGACAGTAAGGAGGGAGAGACTGATCTATACAGGCTGGCAAGACAGAGAGATAGAGATGGGAAGGACGTGCAGCAGGTTAGGGTGATTAAGGATAGGGATGGAAGTCTATTGACAGGTGCCAGCAGTGTGATGGGAAGATGGAAAGAGTACTTTGAAGAGTTGATGAACGTGGAAAATGAGAGAGAACAAAGACTAGAAGAGGTGACTGTTGTGGACCAGGATGTAGCAAAGATTAGCCAGGATGAAGTGAGGAGAGCACTGAAGAGGATGAAGAGTGGAAAGGCAGTCGGTCCTGATGATATACCTGTAGAGGTTTGGAAGTGTCTAGGAGAGGTGGCAGTAGAGTTTCTGACTGGGTTGTTCAACAGGATCTTAGATAGTGAGAAGATGCCTGAGGAGTGGAGGAGAAGTGTGCTGGTGCCCATTTTTAAGAACAAGGGAGATGTGCAGAGTTGTGGCAACTACAGAGGAATAAAGCTGATGAGCCATACAATGAAGTTATGGGAAAGAGTAGTGGAAGCTAGACTAAGGGCAGAAGTGAGCATTTGTGAGCAGCAGTATGGTTTCATGCCAAAAAAGAGTACTACAGATGCAGTATTTGCTTTGAGGATGTTGATAGAGAAGTACAGAGAAGGCCAGAGGGAGCTGCATTGTGTTTTTGTAGATCTGGAGAAAGCTTATGACAGGGTGCCCAGAGAGGAACTGTGGTATTGTATGAGGAAGTCTGGAGTGTCAGAGAAGTATGTTAGAGCGGTGCAGGACATGTATGAGGACTGTAAGACAGTGGTGAGGTGTGCTGTAGGTGTGACAGAGGAGTTCAAGGTGGAGGTGGGACTGCATCAGGGATCAGCTCTGAGCCCCTTCTTGTTCGCTATGGTGATGGACAGGCTGACAGACGAGGTTAGACAGGAATCTCCATGGACTATGATGTTTGCAGATGACATTGTGATCTGCAGTGAGAGTAGGGACGAGGTGGAGGAGAAGCTAGAGAGGTGGAGGTTTGCCCTGGAAAGGAGAGGAATGAAGGTTAGCCGCAGTAAGACAGAGTACATGTGTGTGAATGAGAGGGACCCAAGTGGAAGAGTGAGGTTACAGGGAGAAGAGATCAAGAAGGTGGAGGATTTTAAGTACTTGGGGTCAACAGTCCAGAGCAATGGAGAGTGGGGAAAAGAGGTGAAGAAGCGTGTCCAGGCAGGATGGAATGGGTGGAGGAAAGTGTCAGGTGTGATGTGTGATAGAAGAGTTTCAGCTAAAATGAAAGGAAAGGTGTACAAAACTGTGGTGAGACCAGCAATGTTGTTTGGCCTAGAGACAGTGTCACTGAGGAAAAGACAAGAGGCAGAGCTGGAGGTAGCAGAGATGAAGATGCTGAGGTTCTCTCTGGGAGTGACCAGGAAGGATAGGATCAGGAATGAGTACATCAGAGGGACAGCACATGTTAGAGGTTTTGGAGATAAAGTCAGAGAGGCCAGACTGAGATGGTTTGGACATGTCCAGAGGAGAGATAGTGAATATATTGGTAGAAGGATGCTGAGTTTTGAACTGCCAGGCAGGAGGCCTAGAGGAAGACCAAAGAGGAGGTTTATGGATGTAGTGAAAGAGGACATGAAGGTAGTTGGTGTGAGAGAAGAGGATGCAAAGGACAGGGTTAGATGGAGGCGGTTGATTCGCTGTGGCGACCCCTGAAGGGAAAAGCCAAAAGGAAAAGAAGAAGATCATGCAGGCCCTCAACTACATTTTCTGCAGCCTGTTTTCACTTACGGGTCTGTTTTCACCAACCCAAACTAGAGATATATGTTTGTAAGAAATTCTTTAATTTAAAGATTGTTTATATAGCTATCATGAGCTAAGGTAAGGTAAAGGAAATCAGGGTAACTATCACAGGGATATAGTCATAATTGAGATTTATTGCAGATTAATTATGAAATAAAAATACATGACACCACAATTAATTTATGCAATTCAATTCTATTTTATATGTATAGCACCAGATCATAACAAAAAGTTGTCTCAAGGCACTTTCCATGTAGGACGGGGAAAGACTTGCAGGGGAAGATAGTACTCAACTTGTCCTCACCACATCAAACAAATATTAAAAGTCATCAGGTCAGGGAAAACTTTGGTATTTGGTAAATCTTCTGTTACAAATCATCTGATTTATTGCCAATATTAGTGGAGGTTGAAAGAATCAAAAAGCTAGCCGCTACGTCGTGTCCACACACCACATCCCCATTGAACCTTTAACAAAGCCTATGGAGGTGTTGGCTCCTCCTTGAGTCGTCACCTTATCGTGGTGGAGGGGTTTGTGTGTCCCAATGATCCTAGGAGCTAAGTTGTCTGGGGCTTTGTGCCCCTGGCAGGGTCACCCATGACAAACAGGTCCTAGGTGAGGGACCAGACAAAGGACGGCTCACAGACCCCTCATGATGAATCAAAACAGTGGAACACGTTTTCCCTTGCCCGGACGCGGGCCACCGGGGCCCCCCTCTGGAGCCAGGCCTGGAGGTGGGGCTCGAAGGCGAGCGCCTGGTGGCCGGGCCTGCACCCATGGGGCCCGGTCGGGCGCAGCCCGAAAGGACAACGTGGGTCCCCCTTCCCATGGGCTCACCACCTGTGAGAGGGGCCATAGGGGTTGGGTGCACTGTGAGCTGGGCGGTGGCCGAAGGCGGGAACCTTGGCGATCCGATCCCCGGCTACAGAAGCTGGCTCTTGGGACGTGGAATGTCACCTCTCTGGCAGAGAAGGAGCCCGAGCTGGTGTGTGAGGTCGAGAAGTTCCGACTAGATATAGTCGGGCTCACCTCCACACACAGCTTGGGCTCTGGTACCAGTCCTCTCGAGAGGGGTTGGACTCTCTTCCACTCTGGAGTTGCTCATGGTGAGAGACGCCGAGCAGGTGTGGGTATACTTATAGCCCCCTGGCTTGGCGCCTGTACATTGGGGTTCACCCCGGTGGACGAGAGGGTAGCCTCCCTCCGCCTTCGGGTGGGGGGACGGGTCCTGACTGTTGTTTGTGCTTATGCACCAAACAGCAGTTCAGAGTACCCACCCTTTTTGGAGTCCTTGGAGGGGGTGCTGGAGAGCGCTCCCACTGGGGACTCCATCGTTCTGCTGGGGGACTTCAATGCTCATGTGGGCAATGACAGTGAGACCTGGAAGGGCGTGATTGGGAAGAACGGCCCCCCCGATCAGAACCCAAATGGTGTTCAGTTATTGGACTTCTGTGCTTGTCACGGACTGTCCATAATGAACACCATGTTTAGACATAAGGGTGTCCATACGTACACTTGGCACCAGGACACCCTAGGCCGCAGTCTGATGATTGACTTTGTGGTCGTGTCATCGGACTTACGGCCGCATGTCTTGGACACTCGGGCGAAGAGAGGGGCGGAGCTGTCAACCGATCACCACCTGGTGGTGTGTTGGCTCCGATGGTGGGGGAAGATGCCGGTCCGACCTGGCAGACCCAAACGTATTGTGAGGGTCTGCTGCGAACGCCTGGTGGAATCCCCTGTCAGAAGGAGTTTCAACTCCCACCTCCGGCAGAACTTCACCCACGTTCCGGGGGAGGCGGGGGACATTGAGTCTGAGTGGACCATGTTCCGCGCCTCCATTGTCGAAGCGGCCGACCGCAGCTGTGGCCGTAAGGTGGTCGGTGCCTGTCGTGGCGGCAACCCCAGAACCCGCTGGTGGACATCAGCGGTAAGGGATGCCGTCAAGCTGAAGAAGGAGTCCTATCGGGCCTTTTTGGCCTGTGGAACTCCTGAGGCAGCTGATAGGTACCGGCTGGCCAAGCGGAATGCAGCTTTGGTGGTTGCTGAGGCAAAAACTCGGGCGTGGGAGGAGTTCGGTGAGGCCTTAGAGGACGACTTCCAGACGGCTTCGAGGAGATTCTGGTCCACCATCAGACGTCTCAGGAGGGTGAAGCAGTGCAGCATCAACACTGTGTATAGTGGGGATGGGGCGCTGCTGACCTCAACTCGGGACGTTGTGACTCGGTGGGGAGAATACTTCGAAGACCTCCTCAATTCCGGCGACACGCCTTCCCATGAGGAAGCAGAGTCTGGGTTCTCTGAGGCGGGCTCTCCTATCTCTGGGGTTGAGGTCACCGAGGTAGTTAAAAAGCTCCTCGGTGGCAGGGCCCCGGGGGTGGATGAGATCCGCCCGGAGTTCCTAAAGGCTCTGGATGTTGTGGGGCTGTCCTGGTTGACACGCCTCTGCAACATTGCGTGGACGTCGGGGACAGTGCCTCTGGATTGGCAGACTGGGGTGGTGGTCCCCCTTTTTAAGAAGGGGGACCGGAGGGTGTGTTCCAACTACAGGGGGATCACACTCCTCAGCCTCCCTGGTAAGGTCTATTCAGGGGTTCTGGAGAGGAGGGTCCGTCAGGAAGTCGAATCTCGGATTCAGGAGGAGCAATGTGGTTTTCGTCCTGGCCGTGGAACAGTGGACCAGCTCTACACCCTCCGCAGGGTCCTTGAGGGGGCATGGGAGTTCGCCCAACCAGTCTACATGTGTTTTGTGGACTTGGAGAAGGCGTTCAACCGTGTTCCTCGGGGGGTTCTGTGGGGGGTGCTTCGGGAATATGGGGTACCGAACCCCTTGATAAGGGCTGTTCGGTCCCTGTACGACCGATGTCAGAGTTTGGTCCGCATTGCCGGCAGTAAGTCGGATTCGTTTCCAGTGGGGGTTGGACTCCGCCAAGGCTGCCCTTTGTCACCGATTCTGTTCATAACTTTTATGGACAGAATTTCTAGGCACAGCCAAGGCGTTGAGGGTGTCCGGTTTGGTGGCCTCAGTATTGCGTCTCTGCTTTTTGCAGATGACGTGGTGCTGTTGGCTTCATCAAGCCGTGATCTCCAACTCTCACTGGAACGGTTCGCAGCCGAGTGTGAAGCGGTTGGGATGAGAATTAGCACCTCCAAATCTGAGACCATGGTCCTCAGTCGGAAAAGGGTGGAGTGCCCTCTCCGGGTTGGGGATGAGATCCTGCCCCAAGTGGAGGAGTTCAAGTATCTCGGGGTCTCGTTCACGAGTGAGGGTACGATGGAACGGGAGATCGACAGGCGGATCGATGCAGCGTCTGCAGTGATGCGGACTCTGTATCGGTCCGTCGTGGTGAAGAAGGAGCTGAGCCGAAAGGCAAAGCTCTCGATTTACCGGTCGATCTACGTTCCTGCCCTCACCTATGGTCACGAGCTGTGGGTCGTGACCGAAAGAACGAGATCCAGGATACAAGCGGCCGAAATGAGTTTCCTCCGCAGGGTGTCCAGGCTCTCCCTTAGAGATAGGGTGAGAAGTTCGGTCATCCGGGAGGGACTCAGAGTCGAGCCGCTGCTCCTCCGCATCGAGAGGAGCCAGGTGAGGTGGCTCGGGCATCTGGTCAGGATGCCTCCTGGACGCCTCCCTGGTGAGGTGTTCCGGGCACGTCCTACCGGGAGGAGGCCCCGGGGACGACCCAGGACACGCTGGAGAGACTATGTCTCCCGGCTGGCCTGGGAACGTCTTGGGATTCTCCCGGAGGAGCTGGACGAAGTGGCTAGGGAGAGGGAAGTCTGGGCTTCCCTGCTCAAGCTGCTGCCCCCGCGACCCGACCCCGGATAAGCGGTAGAGAATGGATGGATGGATGGATGGATGGATGGAGGTGTTGGCTTCTGACACAGATTTTCCAACGCACCGTCCAGGTTTCATTATTATTAACCATCATAAGTCTATCGCTCTCCATTTGGGATATCCTCGCCAACTTCACCGTTAGTTTTGGGTTTACCTTGGTTAAACTTACACAACCAAGTTGTTGACTGGTACACAGTTTGTATTACAAGTCTATTCTGCCATTCTCATTACCTACATTCTTCTGTCTGATCTACAAGCTCTTCCATCCGGGATTCAGCTAAACCAATAGATCTTTCTTTGGTGTCCCCAGAATATCATGGTCTCTAGGAAGTTTTTTGCAAGGATAAGGCTCTCTCTACCTCCACATCGACCATATGACTCTACCCAGTAGTAGGCTTTACAACCTGTCCAAACCACAAAAGGAGGCTATGGAGAGTTAAATTTCAGACTCTTCGGTTTCAGGCCTGATCCATCCATCCTAGGGGCAAGTTTCTTCTTTGTAGACAAGAAGGATAAGACTCTTCGACCATGTTTTGATTGCAGAGGTTTAAATGAGATTACCCTTAGAAATTAATACCCTCTGTCATTGAAGCTGCATCCACCAAATTAAAGGCCTTATTCTCCTCGGCTCCTGTGTTGGCTCACCTGGAGCCGAGGAGTTTGATGCATCAGACTCTGGGGTGGGGGCTTTATTGTACCAGCACTCAACTTGAGACCACAAACTACATTCCTGTGCTTTCTTCTCTCAAAGATTATCCCTGGCCAAGACAAACTATTAAGTGAGAAAGGGGGAACTGCTGGTTCTTGTGCTGACACTGCAGGAATGGCTTGAGTGGGCGGAGTATCCTTTTCTATTAAATTAACAAACCACGGGAACTCCTCTTATCTCTGCTCTGCCCAAAGAACAGTGATCTCACTTTTTAGAAAAAAAAACCTTGTCTGAAGGTTCACAAAGATATTACGATAATTTCACAGACCATTCAGTCATTCTCTGGTACCATGTAAATAAAAACTGATCAGTGATAACCATAGCCTTATTGATGATCACTGAAACTGCTTTATGACATACTTTATATCATTTAATTAATAACAAGGTGGGTATTAGCGAACATGTATCATGCCTCAGAAATGGTGGTAGAGAGGAACTCAGAACGATCAAACGTCCATCCATCCGAACATTCTTCAGTCCTTTGCTGGCTAACATTGGTTGAACTATTTGCAGTAGTTAGATGCCATTGAGGTTCCACATACCTTAGCAACAGGAGCAACAGATCAAGAGGGATATTACACCAGATATTACACCATTACATTATCAATGTAATGCAACACAGAGAATGACAAAAAAAGAATCTTTACCTCATGCAGCGGTCTAGTCTATTTCCTGAGTCCAGAGGGATGAAAGCTTTCAGGAGCTGCTTCTCATCCACCTAAATTCAACCAGTCATCAGATCATCTAAAACCAATAACATTCATCAAAGGAATGTTGTTATTCAGTTCAGCTGGATGAAATTTAGAAAATCTATGTGGTTGTATCAAACAGGTTATTGGTAGTAGACAGGTTATGTGACAGTTTCACACCAGTATTCTGATTGTGAGATGGATTTCCTGGCACAGTTACCTGGTTACCAAGTTTACCTGGTAGCAACAGGCATGTTACGAGTTAATGAGACAAGTAAAGAAGTCATACAGGTTTCCTGGGAGTGTTAGAAACATGTTTTAATGGTAAGCATCTACCTTGTAGTGCCGGAAAGTTAACTTTGCAGCATTACAGATTTTACCTGGACATTGGACAGATTTATGAGGCTGTGATTGGCCGGTAGGCTGCAGTGATGGGCAGGAACTCCTGAAGCAAAGTTGTTCTGCAGGTTTTGACTCATTAATAGAAAACTAGGAAAGATGATTATAGTCATGTGGATCCACTGGTATCTCCCAAAACCACCAGCCTCATCAAAGGAATACGGCAGAACAAGAAAATTTGTGTTACACATCTGAATCACTCCTGGTTTAACTGGAATGGTGACTTGAACTACATTCATAATAATGCTGTCATAATACATCACTCACCTCATCCAGGAGCTCAGAGAAACCCATGTCTTCTGTTGATTCTTCTGTTGAGTTTTGTGTTGTTCTTTTTTCTTCTTTTTTAATGAGATACTCTTTTCTTTAGAACTGAATTTAAATGTTGTAGGTCCTACATCAAAGCTGATGTAATCTTAGTTATATTAATAATAATTATGACTAATTACTATAGTCATTGTTGTTATTGTCATACAATTTGAGATTCTCTTCCACCCAAATTAACCTGAGAACAAATGTATAAACAATTTGAAGTTGAACAAGTAAAATTTGTACATTACTTCATATTAATGAATTAATTTGAACATATTTCTGCAGTTTTTGTTGGTCAACCACAACCTCCAACAATTTACCCAAAATATTTTCCAAAGCTGTTCAAATTATTCAAACTCTCACTTCATGCACATTTTAATATATTTAACCTCCCAAAGACACACTTAGTAAGTTCTTGCAGTATCCCTGCCATTACTGAAGTGTAAAAAGGTGAAACAAGTATTTGGTGAGAATTTTTTTAAGGATTGATGTGGCTGCAACAAAAACAGAAGAGAATTTTCTCTGAATATCAGTGAAAACATACTTACAGTTTGTTGCGTGATCAATGACTGGAGAGCTGATGACATATGCACATATGTAGAATACGTGTTTAGAATCATGGAAATGGGTGGGAAAGTGGGTGGGGCAGTTGACAGACTACAGTAAAAAAATTGAAGTGAAAGTTTGCACCAACCCTCAGTTTTTCTTGGGCTCAGGTTTCCACCTTTCTTCTCTACACTCAAGTTGGTCAGATCCAGGCCATCAGGCCACAATAGCGTCCCCTCATCAGCATCTTTGAATTGAATCCTTGGTCCTCTGATGTCCATCTGCCATCCCTACAGCCCACCTCTATACATCTATATTAATAGATTGCTGGTACAGAATGCATCCATATCAATCCCAAAGTTCCTTTAATGCAAGGCTGGCTCCCAGGACATCGTTTCCATCGGCCCTGCCTTTCTTGTCCTGCCAATTCTTCCACACTTCGCTATTCTTGTTCTTGCACTTTCTCAGTCACAAGGATTTTCCTATGCAGATGCCACCAGGGCATCCCAACAGACCAAGCTCCTCTCTGCAGACTTTGCAAATCAGTGTCTCCATTCTTTGCCCCCTTGAGAGAGGGGAATCATAAAAGGTGATCTTCAGATCTTCAGCCTGCCAGAAAAAGACATTTCTTGAATCATTGATGGTCCTCAGGGCATCAGTGGCGTCTAGCCTTATTTGCGTTTGTTCTTAACAGTTAAATTTTAACACTGTCATCCTATGATTCAAGTTCGGCAGTTTGATTCCCGCTGACGCCCAAAAAAAAAAAAAAAAAACACCCAGAGGTGAGCTGACAGTGGGAGGTGTCGTCCCCCGTTACAAGTTGCTCATTTAGGCGCACGACGAAGGAGCTGCCCATCTGCTCATCACTCTACCTCCCCTGCATGCGTACAGGCCCCCTGTGTGTGTTCAGGGCCTGTATGTATGTGCACGATTTACATACTAACTGGAGTGTTTCGATAATTTCCCCTGCAGGGATCATAATCAGTATATAAAATAAATTTTAAAAAAAACAAAACCCATGACTAATTTTTCAAGAACTGCTTGTGTGGGTTCCCTGCCCTTGAGGAAACACTCACAATTTGTCTTTTAAAATGTCTTTGGTTGTTTCCTCAAGTACCGAAGCCTAATATGGTTTTACATTTATTTCTTATTCCCAACTAAATAGCAGCAATCCTGCTGATTGATGTTCCTTTGATAACAAATACCAACTGTCATATTGATGTGACACAGCCACTATTGTAAACTCAAAACGTAATATTACACAAACTAAAGAGTGGTAATCTACAATGGCAGGAAGACAAAGAAAGGAGATCTACATTTTGGAAGTACTTTGAATAATATTTAGACGGTAATAAATCCTTTGGTAATCATTGCATTATGTTCTCAAACAAAACTTACCCAGAAGCAACTCTACCTTATAGTTGGTGCCTGCAAGGTAATTCAACAATATGCTCTTTTACTCACACAACATAATCAGGAGCAAACAAGTACATTTACACTAAAGTGAAAAATTATCCACATGTTCAAATTACTGAAGGGCTTGTGTCACTTGAAAAAGAAGCAGGGGAATGAGCACTTTTGTGTTCATCTGAACTGTGTCACAGAACCTGTTGAGACCAACGTATAGGTATTTTCTTTTTACATAAAAAACAACTCTTAAAAAAAACTTCTACAACCATTTATTAGGAAGTAAAAAGAACTTGATGTTTGAAAATATATACACTCCTGGGAATCTCAAGAGAGACTGATTTTTGCTGTTCAATTTGTCAAGACGGAACGATTGTGTGTCTGAATTATGACAATGATTCATGTAGAACAGAGAAAGTCGTCGTCTGAGATGGTGAACGTTAACAGAACAAAGTCAACCTGCAATTCGTTGCTGCTATTACACAATCCTGGGACCTGCTATGGTAGGACAGAACCTCAGGCGACAGCAGATTAACCATTCAAAATGTTTCCTGTTAAATATTAAATGGACATCTTTAAGAAAGCCTTAAAGATTGAATTCTTTTGTTTGGCAGTTTGTGAATTACATAGAAACACTGAAGAAATTTGGGTTGAAGAGATATGAAAAAGCGTGACAAACGTTTTGGACTAACCTGAATCATTTACTGAGCACAGAATTGTGATAATTCTAAACGAAGGAGGTTTAATCAAGCTTGACTGATGTTTGTAAGTTTTGAGTCATTTACATCTAACTCACAAAATTAGTTTGTCAAGTACAGTACTTGACAAATCATTGAAAATACATTTTCTCATTGAAATACTTTTTGGATTGTCATTGGTTCATTATTTTTTTCACCAAAGACTTGAGCCAAAGTACAGTCCAGCCATCAGTTGATCATTCAGTGTCTCTGAGGGGACTGATTGGACTGAAGGCATTGCGTCCAGCTTCTTCTACATCTTTCAGTACTTTTAGAGGCAGATCTTCTGCTGAGACCACCCCCCCACACTCAGAAGCTCCTCCTTCACATAATGATGTGTTCTCCTGGGGGCCAGCCTTCCTCTGAAACCTAAAGGTAGATAGTTTTCAGTTATTAAAATGAAAGAATTGATTAATGACCATTTTTCTGATAACCATGACCATGGCTGTAGGGAGTAAATGAGTAGTGAGTGAGGGTGCTGTTGACATTACCACATACCAGCCATGACAGGGGCTTTTAGGTACATTACACAAATATTTCAGTGAGTTATGATTGAAGCTTTGAACACATAAATGAAGGAAGACAGCAGGGGAATGCACTGTCAAAAAAGTTAACATTACACATATTCCTAAAACTGCAAATGTCACTCACGATGCTTGCGCAGCTGATGAGGCTACTTCTGTTCATGAAACTACAGCTGCTAATGAAGCTAACATTGAAAACACAGTACAGCTGTAATATACCAGCGGTCCTAAAGCTGAATGCTGGTTATTGGCTCACCATTTTTGCTCCACATCGTCTATGGTGTCTGGCAGTGGCATGTTCAGCGTCTCCGGCAGGATGCAGGCAACACATCCGGCCACCATCGCTGACCCTCCATACACTAAACCAGGCAGAGAAGGGAGAACCTGGGAGATGGAGTCACCAATAATGTTAGCATGGATTTGTTATCTGGTTTCTGGTCTGGATAAACGGATGCTCAAAAACATCAGAGTTAAACAGACATTGACAGAAGCCGACAGGCTGATGGACTAAGATTTTTTTTTTTGTTTTGATGACATTCTATTTAAATCTTTTCTGGAAATCCTAAAACACACTGCAAATTCGATTATCCTGAAGGCACGTACACCAAACAGCCATAACGTTACTGACAAGTGAAGAGAATGACACAAATAGTCTCATAATCCAGATCTTCAAAGTTGTTGTGTTAGAAGCACGAAAAATGAGCATAAGGATTTGAGTGTGTTTGGGTCAAATTGTGATGCTGGATGACTGGGAAGGTTTCCAAAGGGCATGTGAGCATCACAACTGGACCATAGAGCAACAGAAGAAGGAGGCCTGGTTCTTTAATATCACATTGATGGTCCCATACGTATGCCTTGTGTCCATGGGAAGCACATCACACCAAGACGCAGTTGGCAAAAAGGCAGTTTGACGGTTTGAAAACCTTGGATCTTGGTGGAGTCGATGGTTCTGGATTATTTTGCCAAAAAAAAGGGGGATCTAAATGATGTTGGGTAGGTGGTCGTAATGTTCCTACATGATGTTAGGTAGATGTTTAAGTAGCTCAGTCCAGTAGATCTTGGGCTGGCGACTGGAGGGTGGCTGATTTAAGGCCCATGTGGACCAAACACATTTGGAGTGTGAACTGGCAGATCACCTCCTGAGCACTGCCGAGGTGCTCTCGAGTGAGGCGTCTTCCCCCTACAAGCTGCTCATAGGGGCGCACCAAGAAGGAAGTCCCCAAGGGGTAATTGTCCCCTTGGGGACAGATAAAGTTTTTGGAATTGAATCTAAAAAGTGTAAAATAACTTAAGTTGCTAAGTTATTTTATACTTTTAATTTTATAAGAAGGTTCAGGAAGAGGTATGTCACCTCGCCCAGGATTAAGACGACAGGGGCTGCCATGCTGCCGACCCTCGCCACAGTGGAGACAAACCCCATTCCTGTCTGCCTGAAAAGACATCAACACATATTATGAGACAAGTCTGACAGATAAGGAATATATTCAGAGATCTACTTTACTAAAATAGATCAGTCAACAAACCAATAGTGTTAACCTCATCACTCACTGACTCAATAAGTCAGAGCTTTCACGCTAATAGCGATGACCCCAGCTTTGCCAATTATGCAACTATCAGGTGACAACACTTCCGTTGTCGGCCTTAATCACGCAGACCTGCACAGATATGTTCTGTTGGAGGATCCTTTTATATACAGACATCCTCTCTTGTTTGCTCTGCTCTGTTTTGCTACACCATAAAACACATACAGTATATGGGCTGGTTTGTCCTAAAGCAAACAAAATATGTGAAACATAGCAGCGTCTGTGTTCTGTGTAGTATTTTACAAATGTGGTTTGAAGCACACAGTAAAAAAATGAATAGGTTAAAGTCAACATAATTTTTTTTATATATTTCATCTTACATTGGACTCATCTTATCCTCTGTCCTGAGTCTAAGAAGATTCTCATTCCATTGGGCAGATTTAAAGAAAGTTTAGGTTTATTGTGCTCTTCTTTCAGTAATTGCTAATACGTGTTTTTTAAAATCTCTTAGCTGTGGGTAACAGTCTGCCCACTGCCAACTCAAATGCTTTGAAATGTCTGTATATTACATATTTTTAAGGCTTACAAAAGACATAAAAATAAAACCGGAACAGTCCTGCAGTGAATCAATTGTCTTAAATGGGTATATGGGTTTGAACCTGCAGTTTCACCTGATGACGGTGGGGTAAAGCTCTCCGCTGAACAAGAAGGCCGTGCTGAAGGCTGATGCGGTAAAAGCTTTACCCAGACAGGCTAATATCGTCCTGATGGCCTTCAAATCTGTGGGCAGAGTTATGAATCAAACATGTGGCCTTGGAATGTTTTTGGAATGAAGTTTATAATCATTGGCGCTTTTCTCACCCCTGGGGATGAAGGTATTTGCAAAGATCATGATGGCTGCCAGCAGAAGACAAGAGGACTGAGATATCCTCCTCCCCAGGAAGGAAAGTACGACCAAAACAAGCAATTTGGACAAAATATCGACTGCTCCAAAGATGAGCTGTATCAGGTAGGTACTCACCTAGAATAGTCACAAGCAGAAAGCAGCTTCATAATAATTAATAATAATTAGGGTTAGGGTTAGTGGTTCATAAACCTGCCCTCTCTTTGATTGTATTCTGAAAAGTAAAACAAACAATTCAGAGAATTAGTAATTCCCATAAGAACCTGAAGATTTTCTCTGGCAGGATCCATCGCCCAGTGGGCCACAGCTGCCATGGAGAACCATGTTACCATAGGGGTCCAGTGTGATGTGGCTTAAATAGCAAATAGTAGTAGACGTTTCCTTGCTGGACTGATCATGAGCTGCCTCATGGCTTGGGGGGACATGGAATGGAATCTCTTTGATTAGGAAATAACCAAAACAGGTGTATTCAGTTGGAAAATACTGGCTTGACAGCGTTGGGCTCAACTTGATGCATGGGATAGGTTCTGGAACTCTGCTCCTTGAAAGGATTAGGCTGAACACTCATCCAGGTTTGAATTGATTGGAAGGAATCAGCACTTCCAAGACTGAGGCTTTGGGTCTGAGTTGGAAAATAGAGGGTTGCTTTCTCCAGGTTATGAATGAGTGGCTGTCCCAAGTGCAGGATTTCACATCCTTGGGGTCCTTGTTTAAAAGTAATTGGAAAATGGAGACAGTGTACTAGCCTGTTTAAAAGTAAAAGTCTTGGAATAGCAGACCCGGTCATGTGTGGGGAAACCAGGAGAGACCATGGAAGCACTGAAAGAATTTTATTTCATGGTTTACAGGGGTATCCTTTGATATACTCACTCCAAACTGCTGAAGATCCATTGCAAGTCCATAATATGCAAAACCAGTGGAAAACCTGCAGAAGAAGACATAATGAATAAGGACAGGTAGACTGGTGCACAGAGAGATAGATATCACACCTCTGTGTGCAGCTACATGTGTGTATTATAAAGTGCAATTAAGCTAAAAAGGTGGATTTTCAGACCAGACAACAAGCAAACAAAGGGAGATTCGTCTCATTCCTCTGGTCCTCATCAGGTCGTACGCTGTGAACGATAAACGGCTCATCTCGATCTCTTTTTTCATGTGAAAGTCTAAAATCTGCAGGTGACATTGGACTGATGTTAGTTTCTGGTGTTTGTCATCCATGTTTATATAAGTATATAGTAGGCAGGTAGTTAGAAAGACAAGTTACCTCTCTTGTCAATTTATTAATCATCTCTGGTTTTCCATTGACTCGAGCAACACGTTGAAGAGTCTTTAATGCCTCATCAGATTGGCCATTTAGAATCAACCAACGAGCCGACTCTGAGCACCACCTGAACAATCAGGAAGACAGCATTAGAACCTGTTTAATTAGGACCCAAAACATTAGATTTAGCGAAATTTATTTTTGAAATCTGTACCAACCAGGTCAGGACAAAGTACAGAAAATGTGGGGCAGCGAGGGCCACCTGCAGCTTCCTCCAGTCACTCAGCAAATAGGCAATACCAGACAGGACTATCTGACCAAATGCGATGTTACACGAATTCAATATGGACACTGTGGCCCTTGCTTTATTGGGGACCCACTCCACATCTAGAGGGAGACAGGAAAGCAGTCGGACAAGTAGGCACATAGGCTGATCAGTTCATCTTTGTAAAGAATTAGTAATGCAGCAATATCATTAAAACTGGACCTGTAATTTATGACAAAACAAAAGAAAGGTGAGTACTCAGTGTAATTCCAGTAATAACAAGTCCAGACACCGCCATTCCACAGAGGAATCTAAAAATACAAAAGACTGTGTAGGAAGGAGAGAAACTTGAAGCACAACCAAGCAGAGCCAGCTTGAGGTGCAAACACAGAATGATTGATCGCCTCCCAAACCTGAAAGAGAGGAGAAGAGCATGACTCCTTTGATTTTAGATTCTACTTACAACTACAAGCAGACAACCCTTGCCATTGGTTCAGACTTTCACAGGTGCAAAGCTCTTGTGGTTAATATTTGTTTTTTGGACAAGTTACCTATCTGACAGAAGGCCATAGACCATGGCTCCTGCTAAAAATCCACCCATGTAAATGGTTTGAATCATCTGTTTGAGAGGATGGCGAGAACACACGAGTTTCCACTGCAGGACAATAAACAAAAATGGAAGAGTGTAATGAATAACAATCTTTTTGTTCAGTGTTAAGGATAAAACTCTGCCTACAATGATGCTTTTTAGATGGATGGATGGATGGATAGATGGATATTACTGTTCCCAAAGGAATTTTGCTAAGATGCTCTGTTCAGTGTATAGGAACCCCAATTCATCTTATGAATGATTATGAAGGAGAATCCAACTGAAAATTGAATCAAATTGAACAATAATCAATGAGTTGACCCCTTTGAATATTTTACCTTCATTGTTAGGTTGCCTACTTGACGTGCATCAATCCCCAAAGATATCTAAAGAAATTTGACTGACAAAGTGACCTCTGAAGAAGGGAATGGAAAGAAGGACACTGATAATGTTTACAAGAGAATCTAAAAGACCTAATGTGAGAAAAAAGTCAAACTCCTGCTGTTAAACTTGGACCATGACATGCACAAGATGTTTCCTCTCCACCAGCTCGAGAATCATTCATGAGATGTATGTTAATAATGCAGCTAAGAATGTTACTGTTTTGTTGCCACTTTTTGTGGACAATGAAGTTCATTAGTCAGAAATAAGCCAAAGGACTGTTATCGAAATCTTTCAAAATCAGTGTAGTTGTGCACCATTGTCATGGTTTGGAATAGAAAAATGTTCATACCTTTCCCTAGAAAAACCTCATCTGAAGGTACACAATGATGGCACCATGTAATAACAAATCATACACGAACCACGATCTTATTAGAGATAACCAAAATGTCCTTTTACCACATATCACTTGATTGACATCAGTGTGGACGTTTATGAGCATGTGTCTTCTGAAGAAACCATACCTCAGAAATGGTGGTAGAGAGGAACTCAGAGCGATCAAATGTCCATCCATCTAAACATTCCTCTGTCTTTTGCTGGCTAACATTGGCTGAACTGTTTGTGGTGATCAAATGCCATTGGGGCTCCACATACCTGAATAACAGCAACAACAAATGAAGCAACCCATTACGTCAGAATAGAGGTATTTATCAATGAAATATGGCACAGAGAGTCTTTACCTCCTGCAGCGATGTAGTCTAGTTCCTGAAGAGTCCAAGGGGATGAAAGCTTTAAGTAGTTGCTTCTCATCCACCTAAATATAACCAACCACAGACATTAAAACACCTAAACTAATGACATTCATGACAGGAAAGATGTAATTCACTTGGTCTGCTAAGGATGTGTGGTAGTGAAACAGAGGCACATAAATAACTGCATTTGGAAAGGTTTTCTAGTGGTGTCAGATGGGTTATTTGCTATTGAGACAAATTATCTGCTATTGAGACAGGTTACCTTGGAATTGTTGCATGGACTGTACTTATAGCATGCTTTTCTAGGGTCTCTTCTCAGTATTTCAGTAGTAAATGTGAAAATTCGGCGATTTTGAGTAAAAATACAGTAATCCCTCACACATTCGCGCTTCAAGATGCCCGTCTTTACCTCATCGCAGATTTTTAGTTGGTAGTCACGTGATACCGTACGTGCATTCTATTGGCTTACAGCGTCACGGAATGCAGCACACTTACATGCATTAAAGAAACACTCAAAAGCGCTTAAAAAAAATCTATAAGAGTGTGGGAAAAGGTAATACAGATAGAAGGTGGTTTAATATCAGTATGGAGATGTTCATAAATGTAATTATTGTAAACAATAAAATAAATAGTTCATCGCAATATCGAGGAATTTTGTTATTTGAGGGTGGTCCTGTTACCACAAGTAACAACAGATCATTGTAATCTAAAATTGGTGACGTTAAACGGAAAATAACTTATCATACACATCACTCAATAAATATAACCATTTAATTTCTTTCTTCCATTTTCCATTTTTTTTCATTCATGATGGCAGGTGAGGCCGTGCCTCTGACCGCACATCACTGCGCTGCTAGTACAACCTAACAGTTAAATATTAAGTGATTCAGGTTAACCTGAAGACTTATTACTAGTACTACCTAATGGTTACTGAGTCTTGTTAGATGGGTTACCTGGACATGTGATAGGTTGTAGAGGCTGTGATTGGCTGGCAGGCTGCAGTGGTGGGCAGGAACTCCAGAGGCAAAGTTGTTCTGTAGGTTTTGACTCATCAATAGAAAACTGGGGAAAATGATTATAGTAACGTGGATCCACTGGTATCTTCCGAAACCACCAATCTTACCAAGGCAAGGAGGGCGTGGGGCAGGGTAGGGGTGACAGGAAATTTGAGTTACACACCTGCATCCCATGTGATTTGGCTGGAAACGTAATTTCAGTTGAACCAACTTCATAAGTTGAACCAACTTCATAATAACGCTATTATAATAATAACATCACTCACCTCTTCCAACAGCTCGGAGAAACCCATGTCTTCAGTTTTCACTCAGTAAAATAAAAATTATAAACTGTATTCTTTAGAATTTATTTTAAATGTTTTATGTCCTGTGTAAACACTGGTCTTAAGTTAAAAATAATGATGATTAATTGTTATTGTCATTGTTTTTACTGCTATAAAATGCGTTGTGATTTCAGGATTTGATTTTTTGTTCCAGGTGAATGAACCTGAGAAAAAAACAAAACAAATATATAAATAATTTACAATGAACAAATGTTTTTGTGCCTCAACATTTAAACACATTTATGTAATTTTCAAAGCTCAGTTTACGAAAAACCACAGCATTCCCCAATCAACCCGGAATGTTTCCAAAAACATTCCAAACTTATTCCAGATTATTGTACACTTTTTTTTACACACATTCTAGCATCTCTGCCCAAAAGTATTTAAATGTTCTGACAGGAAATTCTATCATTGCTTTTTGCAAACTCAAAATATAATGTTCTATAAACAGGCGGCATATTTGTTGAAACCTGGTGAGAGTTAATGGAGGATTTAGTGACTATCAACCTTAAGAATTTTATTTCATTCACCCATTCAATCAAAAAATGACAAACTGAACATGAACGGGATTTTCTGTAAAAGTCAGTGAAACATACTTACAGTTTGCTGCGTGATAGATGATTAAGGACAAAAAAGAGGTGTGTATAAATCCAAAATCTTGTGGATGGGTGGGAATATGGGAGGAGACTTGGAATACTAAAAAGACATAACAAGTAAAATTAAAATGAACGTTACCAACTCTTGCTCTTTTGTTTAATGTTTTAATTCTGTTAATGGTTAAATGTGATCTTTCTTCCTCTTTCTCTCTCTTTGGGACACAGTAGGTAGCAAGAGTTTAGCGATTACATTCATTGGTCTCCGCAAGGACATTCGTCTTCATCAACTGTTCATTATGGGAAGGACAACATTACACATCCCACATAAGACTAGAACATGAGAGAACGGGACCAAATGGTGAACATTAACAAAGGCAAGCAGTAGCAGAAAGACAGATCAGTGAGGCCTGCTGTTCAGAGCGACTGTAGCTGCAAGCATCAAGCTTTTTCCCAGACGAGTCCTCCTAAATTTGATGGTTTTGTACCTGCGCCGTGAAGGTAGTGGGATGATGTAGTGGTGCAGTGGGTGGGTGATGTCTTGTAATATGGAGTTTGCCAAGCAAGTGATGGACCTGTTGTCTTGTTTTGTAAGGCTAGGTGTGGCCGATGATTCTGGCAACTATGTTTGTGATGTGTGTGAGCTTGGCCCGGCTGGTTACAGAAAGCATGTTGAAGAAGCAAGTGGAACAGTAAAGAAGGATGGTTTGAGGGTACAAGATATAGTCCTGTAAGTTTGTGGAAGGCTGACAGTCTTCTTTTTTGAATGTCCATAGTGTGCTAATCAAAGGAGAGCTTATTATCCGGAGTTATTCAAAAATATGTGAATGTCTACTGTTTGAGTGCTTAGGGTTAGGGTGGGGTGCTAGGCTGGGGTGCTAGGGTGGGGTGCTAGGGTGGGGTGCTAGGGTGGGGTGCTGGGGTGGGTGGGGGGTGGTGATTGAACAGAATTTCCTTTGTTTAATTGACAATGATTTGGAGATACAGTAGTTGTCTTTGCACCACTTGGTGGACTGAGTGACTGTTGTGATTGTCCAGGTAGGATTGGTCCTGCCTGGAGTTTCTTCCTCAGTAAGGGAGTTTTCCCCCGTCGCTGTCACTTATGCTTGCTCTGGAGGGTCCTGTTGGGTTTCTCTGTCTGTTAAAGCACTTTGAAATGTCTGCTGATGTGATTAAGCACTATGTAAATAAAGGTTGATTGATTGATTGACTGGTTGTCTGAGAGAAGTGCAACAATGGTTGTATCATCTGAGTATTTGAGATATGATGCGGTGAGTGAGATGCTGAGACAGTCATTGGTGTAGAGAACATTCAGGAAAGGGCTCAACATGCATCCCTGTGGTATTCTTCTGGATCAGCAGGTGCCCCATACCTCCTCTGTGGATGGACCCACAGTGTACTGGGTCTGCTGGTGGAAGGGCGCTCAGATGAGACTTCCTGGTTCTAGTTGGATTCTCTGGCTTCCTCCCATCTCCAAAAAACACACAATGAACACAAATTGATAACTCTAAGTTTCCAATAATCTATGTCTATAAGTATGACTGGTTGATTCATGTGTCCAAGCGATAAAATGGTGAGTTGTCTAGACTGACCTTTCAATCTGCCCAATGCCAGCTGGAATAGATTCCAGAAACATTCTGTTACCTTCAAATAAATTTTACAATCACAGGATATTTTGCTGCATCATGAAAAGTATTGATCAAAATACATTTGTCCAGGTAGCTCAGGTGCCTGGTTGTGTCACAAGGTGTAGTGGCCTTATGTATTGCGACTAACCGAAACATGCTTTTGGCCAACTGCTTCAAGCCAATAAGTGGTGTTACTTTTACCATTTATGTACGAGGCTTCTGTGATTTTTTTGACAGGACCAGTATGTAAATATGTTTGATGAAAGGTGTCCAACAGGAATGCAAGTTAATAAAAGAGATCTACACAGATCAGATCGCAATCTTCTATCATCGTCTCAAAAAATTGGTTCTGAAGCAACTCTGCTAAGACCCTGCAGGCTCACACAGACAAAACAAGACATTTAAGAGAGAAATTTTTAACATTCCCTAACTATATTCAATTTTTTGAATAGTTTGTGTCTCCTGAGAAAGTAAACAGTGACCTTGTGTTGATCTAAACTATGTCACATAACCTGTTGAGACCCATATGTAGGACGTTTGTTTTTACAGAACTTTTTTTTGGCTCTTTCAGATGCAATCAAAATTGTGACGTACATGTTTTCAATGATACTGCATATAACAAATATTTTAAATGTTTTCATTGTTTACATAATCATTTCTTGGTGTACAGTAATCCCTTGTTTCTCGCGGTTAATGCGTTCCAAGACCACCTGTGAAAAACGAAATTCCACAATATAGTGTCAAACTATTTACTTTATTATTTAATTATTTAAACTTTACTTAATTAACTTTTAGTTTAAACTTTTATGAACCCTTCCAATATTGACATTAAACCACCTTATATCTGTATTACCTTTTCCCACACTCTTAAACACTATTTAAAGCACTCTTGTGTTTCATAGGGGTGCATTTCGTTCTGTGAGTCTTGGAACGCAGTGTACTTCTGGATGCTGTCAGCCAATAGCATGCGCGTACAGTATCACATGACTTCCTACTAAAAATCTGCAATGTAGTGAAGCCGTGCATCTTGAAGCGCGTACAAGCGAGGGATTACTGTATATAAACTTCCCTTTCAGCTTAGTGATCAAATTCCACCGAAAAAACAGCCAAAACAACAGAATGGGACATTTTTGTCAGAACATTTTAAATGATATTGAAATGTGGTGACAGTTTTAAGAGGAGGACAGAAATTTCTGTCAGGTTATTTCATTTCATCATGTTGTGAGATGATGTAGGGCATCGTCGCCCCAGTGCTGCGGTCAACAAGTCACCATCTCTGAAGATTCAAGATACAAAGTCCTCAACAAAGCAGGCATCCATTTGCTTTGACCCCATCACTGCTGCTTGTTGTTACACATGGATTCCATGTTTCTGTCAGTTAGCATCTTGTCTGTCTGCTGAGTCAAGTCAGGTCTAACCTGTAAGCCAGAGCTGATCAAGATGACACGATTGTGTGTCTGAAATATGACAATGATTCATGTAGAACAGACAAAGACGTTGTCTGAGATGTTGAATATTAACAGGACCAAGTCAGTAGGTTGATGTCGTTACCCAGTTCTGTGACGTACTGTAGGTCTGGAAACTCCTGCGACAGCAGATTAACCTTTCAAGATGTTCAGTCATTAGTTCTTTCAAAATATTTTATGTTAAACATTAAACTGACATCTTTAAGAAAGGCTCAAATGTTCATATCTCTTGTCTGACAGTCTGTGGTCACATTAAAGCATTTAGATTAACAACACAGTGTGTGACAGTATCATTAAAGAAAGATTTTAAAATGCACTCCAGATTTTTTTAGACTTAGCGGAGAAGCTTTTCTTCAGGACAGATTTGTAATAATTCTGAATACAGGAGGTCACCTAAAGCTTGACTGCTTTTTTTTTTTTTTTAAGAAATTTTGAGTCAGAAAACACTAATGTTAGCAAAATAGCCACGATATCTTTGCCATCGTAATCCTAAAAGACAATTTGTGTCTAAAGTGAGAAAGTGATAAGTTAGACTGTTACTGTGGTCCAGCATGGCCGACATGAGTGTTTCTGTCAACAGAATTTGACATCCATGTCTTAGACAGTTAACCTTGGACAAGAAAACAATAACAGCACACCTGCAGATGCAGGTCGAATCTGTGTCACGACTCAGATCACTATAGGGGTTAATATGTACACCTGCTTTACCTCAGAAACAGATTCTGTCCAAGCTACCAGCAACAAGAAGAGGTAACTCCTGCTGGAAGATGAACAGATACGACACGCCTCACTTAGAGATCGCATAGTTGAAATCTGTGACCTGAGGGGTTATCAGTGGTTACATCATGGTTTTCTTTTCCTTTTGAAGCTTTTTGTTTTGCTGATCATTCATCATCTTTCTCTTCCAGTTTTCAATGACATATTCCTTCTTATCTCCTGTCTTCCCTTTTCAACTTCCATCGCTGCTTTTTTGTCCTGTCTGCCCTCTGATTGTGTGTGTCCAAATATTTGTTGCATTTTTTTTTGCTGTTCCTCATTATGCTTCCTGTAAAAAGCATGGTGTAGAGTTACCCCTCTCACCCCTCTCCCTCGCTTTTTCGTGTGGCCCTGCAATGAGTCTCATCTAGTCTTGAGTACGCCAGCTCTTGCCCGAAGCCAGGTTAGAGGTTACAACAGAACTGTGACTCTACAAGGCAGATAAGCAACAGTCTTGTGTCTGAGAAGATAGATGGATGGATGGATGGATGGATGGAATGCTTGATAGTGGACCCAAAACATGCGGACCAGATGAGGGCAGTGTTCACTTTCATTTATTTTCTGTAACTGCTTGTCCTAAGCAGGGCCAGCAGAGGCAGGACCCTATGCCATGTGATTTGAAGGTGGGTAAACCATGGACACGTCACCAGATCATTGTATGACCACATAGTCAGACAAACAGGCATTCACGCCTCACTTCATGCTCAGGTTAAGAACATCAAATCATCTAGAATGTAAATTTTTACTGGTGGAAAGAAGCTAAACACAAAGTCCTCACAAAAAAGTGGATTTATTCATTTCACATATATGTTAATTACATTAACAGCTGCTTTCTGTGAGTCAAGAGGTGTTCTGCTATGTGCCAAATAAAAACAATCTTCTGATATTGATTATAATTTGCTTTAGTATATGCAGCAACTTAATTATAAATTTGTCACTGTTAATCATAAAAATGGTTCAGTGTTTCACTTCTAATTTCTAATTCACAAATTTTCTCATCATTTTTCCAACCGATCATTTAATATAAAGTCTTTAAAAAGTGTAATTTTCACACTGGAATTTTTTTTTTTTTTTTAAACTTTGAAGAACTTTTATACTGAAATTCATCAGTCAGGATTTCACTGGTTCATTCATCAAAGTTTTGAGTCGTCTGACTGACCAAAGCACAGTCCAGCCATCTGATCAGGTGACCAACACGTCTGATTGGTTAAAGGGCATGGAGTCCCGCCCCATCCACATCCTTCAGCTCTTTTAGAGGCACGTCTTCTGTTAAGACCACACCCCCACACTTGGAAGCCCCTCCTCCACCTAATGGCGAGCTCCCCTCAGGGGCGGGCTTCTTACCAGACCTAAAAGCAGAAGGAAATATAATTTAGTTATTTGTATTAATGGAAAAAAAAGGAATCACCTGAAAATTTCTTTAAATTTGAGGGACAGAGGACGAGATCAACTATCATGTGACAGGGGAAGTTTGTCAGCTATGTATATGACTCCTTTTTTTTGTGAGACGCTGCTATCTGGTAGCTCACCAATTTCTTTCCACTTCTTCTACGGTATCTGGCAGTGGCGCTTTCAGTGTCTCTGGAAGGAAGCAGGCGAAGCAGCCGGCCACCACTGCTGCCCCCCCATACACCAAACCAGGCAGAGCAGGGAGGACCTGGGAAATGTCCATCATAACTGTTAGCATTATTTTACTGTGTTTGTTTGGACAGAAAGTGAGACATTTTCTCATCATCAAACAAATCCTGAAGGAGTCAATGACCTTTGTTAAAAGACTTTTAGTAACACTGTGATTTAAGAATGGGAGAAGAAAAGAATAAAAATTGATAAGTACTGTAGGTATGAAAGAGTAGACCTCAGCCAAAATCTGAGTCAGGACCCAATTCTCTGGTCTAAGTCCTGGACCTCAACTGAATATATCCACTAATGTCTGAAGGAATTAGTGACGTCTGATTCATGATTGCTAGAATTTCTTTAATGGCTTCCAATTTATGCTGATTTTTTAAGTTCTACAGAAGCACATAAAAGATATTAAATTTTGAGAACTTTTATTAGGCCGAATGTCACCTCGTCCAGAATTAAGACGGCGGGGGCTGCCATGCTTCCAATTCTTGCCATTGTAGAGACAAACCCCATTCCTGTTTGCCTGAAAAGAAATCAGCACACATCAGGAAACAACAAATCTAACAGATACATGAGTATAAGCAGCAATCAAGAGAGACGCTGCTAGCTGCTAGCTAGCAATCGGCACTTCAATACTTTACGTGTACATGGTTTACCCATCATCACTCAGCCAACCAGTGGTGGTTGAGAGATCCTGCAAATTTTTTACACCATCTGCATTCGTGTACACTGAACAGCTAATAAGAATTCTCCAGCTCATTCCATTTACCACTACTACCAGTTCAGAGTCAATAGCCTCCCCATTAAGACCTGTTCCTGTGGGTTTGAACCAGTAGTCTCACCTGATGACAGTGGGGTACAGCTCTCCGGTGTACAGGTAGACAGTTGTGAAGGAGGCTGAGGTAAAAGCTTTACCTAGACATGCCAACGTGGTCCTGATGGTCTGCATATCTGTGGGCGGGGTTATATAATAAATATGTGGTCTTTATTTCTATGAAGTCCGAGTGAGTTATGGGAATGAAGCGTATAGGAGTGTATTGGTGCTTTTTCTTACCTCTGGGGATGAAGATGTTGGTAAAGATGACCAGGGCAGCCACAAAGAGACAAGTGGCTTGAGAGACCCTCCTCCCCAGGAAAGAAAGCATAGCCAGAGCCATTAATTTGGCAGGAATATCAACAGCTCCGAAGATGAGCTGCATCAGGTAGATGTTCACCTGGAACAACCAGTGGCCAATGACAGCAGAGGAATAATAATGATATTAATAACAATAGCAAGTATTTCAAAGAACAGACAGGAATAAACAAAGATTAAAGTGAGCATTCAAGGCCAAAAGTTCAAAAATACAAATTATGTCTCTATGGTGTCATTTCACTCTACAACCAGGTCCTGTTTACAGGCATGATTTCTTTTCATTTAAAAAAATGTTTGGTCTGTAAAATGTTTTCAGAAACGGTCCACATGCAAAATGGTTTTCAAATTTGAACAAAATGCTTTACAACTCATTCCAGGCCAGTAGATGGTGCTGTAGTGTTTAAAAAGAGCATCATAGAATGACACCGGGATGTAGGGTACTCATCTATCATCTCTTGTAACATAGATGATCAGAGGATCTTTAATCAGCTCCGTCCGCTTCAAATACTTCTAAGTTCTTCTAAGTCAATATCTTTCCATATATTTATTCAAGATGACTTCAGTCTGCCCCCTGAGATGAGGTGGCATCTCATCTGGGGTGTACTCTGCCTCTTTGCGTGTAGCCAGCTGACCTGTGACCTATAAGATGGATAAGTGGCTGTAGACACAATTGCGATTGTCTGCAGGAAAATGGATGGATGGACTTCAGTTTCTCCTATTTTCACTGACTGATTGTTAGTGAAGGAATAAACTTATAAGAACCTTGTCAAACCAAAATTGTCTTGGTTCCAGTTTAAGCTTTCCCGCTCTTCCTCTGTATCCTGGGTTTGCTCCCACTCAATCCACTCATTCCAGTCACCTGTGTTGCTACAACCACCTGCTTCCCATTCCAATCAGGCTCTGCCTACTTAAGCTCAGCTCAGATCTCAGTTTGTCATCAGATTGTCGTCAACCCTTCCTACTCTTCAAGTTTCTTAGACTTTGAGAGATTCTGTTTGTTTCCTTGTCCGTTTCATTTACCTGTGATTCTTGCCTGTTGGTCTGTTCCTTGCCTGTTCTTCAGAAACCTGTTATAGCAGTTCTTGTTAATTAAACCATGAATGTGGACTTTCCCCCTGGTCTTCTGCATGTGGGTCCCAACCCAAACCGTAACAACAAGAGCTCTTTGATTGAATCTCACCTATAAGCTTCTTTCAACAGATCATTAACCAGAAATGATTTGCTAGACAAAAACATAACTTTGAACAATTGTTCATTGGCTGGTTGGCCGATACCTTTCCTCTGAAGCCTACAGGTGAATTATACTTGAGTAAGATAATGAACGCCTCAAAGATGGAAGTTCACATAGAGAATTTAAACATGGTGCAACAAGGCCTAGTTTATCTTAGATAAGAAGGAGCAAAATCCAGCTGTAGGTTTCAGTGACAGGAGACAGAACACAGTGTGGATGAACACTGACAATTGTATTACCAATGGCAAATGGCCTTATTGATGGCATGTGAGCATCTTCAAAAGGAAAAATTCATGACATTTAATCCCGTGGTTAAGATTCATACTGATGGTAATCTTTTCCATCTGTACATGACCCAAAATCTTAGATATGAAAGAAGCATGGTCTAAAGGAATTTGACAGTAGGTCTTCGCTCAATACAGCATTGCTGCTAAAAAGGGGACTCACCCCAAACTGTTGCAGGTCCATCACCAGCCCATAGTATGCAAAACTAGTAGCAAACCTGCAGAAGAGGACGTACTAGTGATACACTGGGGTATAGATGGACAACATGTTTGTGTGTTGTTACACATGTGTCTTTGAAAGGTAAATGGATTCAGGTTGAGTTAACAGGAGTTTTCTTCTGACCAGACAGCAAGAAGACAAATGGAGATTCGTCTCATTCCTCTGGTCCTCATCAGATCGTATGCTGTGAACGATGAACGACTCATCTCGATCTCCTTTTTCATGTGAGAGTCTAAAACCTGTAGTTCACATGAGGTTGATCTCAGCTTCTGATGTGTGGCACACAACTTTATATATATGTGTGTTGGAGGTGTAGTTAGAAAGACAAGTTACCTCTCTTGTTATTTTGTTGACCATCTCTGGTTTTCCATTGACTCGAGCGACTCGATGAAGGCTCTGTAATGCCTCATCAGATCGACCATTCAGAACCATCCAACGAGCCGACTCTGAGCACCACCTGCATGATCAGTGATTGACCTTAGAACTTTCTTTTATTTGAACTCAATGCATTAAAATCACCTGACCATTTATCAAATATAAGAGAACCACCTGGCCAATCATAGAGTACAGTTGTTAGAAGCATTACTTTTGAAAATCTACACTGACCAGGTCAGGGCAAAGAACAGGAAATGTGGGGCACAGACGGCCACTTGCAGCTTCCTCCAGTCTCTCAGCAAATAGGCAATCCCTGCCAGGATCAGCTGACCAAATGTGTAGGAAAAGGAACTGAGTGTGCCTACTATTGTCCTCGCTTTAGTTGGGATCCACTCCACTTCTACAGACAGACAGGTCAACAGACAAGTCAATGAATCTTTGAGGACACAACATTGGTTACTTTTCCAAGATTCATAAATGACACTGAACATGCAGTTCATAACAGAAAGAAAGAAAGACTGGTACTCAGTGAGACTCCATTAATCATGAGTCCGGACATCGCCATCCCACAGAGGAATCTAAAAATGCAGTAGACGGTGTAGGAAGGAGCTAGGGCCGAGACGCAACCTAGAGCAGCCAGTTGAAGGTACGACCAAGTAAGAATGGAACGCCTCCCAAACCTGAGAGAGAGAGGACAAGGGACACAGAGAGAGATTCTGACTGGTTTATTTTAGAGATCAGGTACAATAGACAATGAAGAAAGAAGATGCACCTAAACATGAACACAGTCATATAGACATTTACAGTTCGGAAGGATCACCTGTCTGACAGACTGCCGAAAATGATGGCTCCTGTTAAAACTCCTCCCATGTAGATGGTCTGAATCATTTGTTTGAGAGGACGCAGCGAACACACCAACTCCCACTGAAGGAAAATGTGTCATAAAACCCTAATGAGAGACAGTGATCAATACTACATAGAAGTAAACAGTGAATCACATGTTCATGCCTGTTCCACTGGACTGCACTGGGTCTACAGGCTGTTGGGCACCATTGGCATTTGTACAATTCTGGGTTTAACCACAGGCTACTAGCAGATTCCCACATCTCCAGAGCTTGATACCAATTTGTCACACACCATGAACAACCTCTGTCCGTCCTGGTATCTTGTTATGATGGGGAGGCTTAAGTGCCTCAAGACCCTGTAGGAGACACTGATAGGTACTTTTGAGCCAGTGGCAGGTTGAATTTATCCCACCAAGTGTAAGATGTTGATGTCCAGCAATCAGTCAAAACATTCAGAAAGGGAAGTAAAATGCAGCACTATACACTTTTATCTGCTCAGTAAGAACCATAGTGATTGCAATAATGCAGTAATTCTATTGCATGAGGAATGTTAACACTTGAATCACATGGTGGGATCTGGATTTACAGCCTTTTGAGTTCACGGTACTCTATAAACCAGAGACACAGATGGCAAGAGCTAATGACCAATTAGGAGTGTAGTTGGTTATATGTTTGACCCTTTGGCCTGACTCCAGAGATAGGGATAATGTTTGGTTTGGTTAATGTACAGTCTCAGACCACAGAGAGTATACGGTCCATAAAAGTGGTGTCAGGGTGAGAGAGTTCACTATAACGTGTGTTTTGTGTTGTACTGATTATTCTCTCTGTTTCACCTGCAGCAATTTGCTGGACTTTTGAGGAGTCTGTGATTGACTGGAGTCTGAGACATTATATCAGTATGTGCTTTCTCTAAAACATCTCACCCAAAGGTCCACAGCTGTTTTAGGCCACTTGAAGTGTCATCCATTCTGTGTCTCCCAAAAAAACACTATTAAGTTGTTAAAACCCGTTCATAGATCCTCACAGCTGTTTCCTACATGACTAAAATCTGTTGACAAATTTGTGTAAATGTTAGTGAGCGTGTTTTTTCTCACACTACACCTCAGAGACAGTGGTCGATAGGAACTCAGAGCGGTTGAACGTCCATCCATCCAAGCATCCTTCTGTCTGTATCTGGCTAATGTTGGCTGAACTGATAGCATCTAGCAGTTGCCATTGAGGCTCCACAAACCTGATCAGCAGCAGGAAATGATGTCAGAGTAAAGATCTTCATTCATGAAATATAACAGCGGCAGAATAAGATTTACCTTCTGCAGCGGTCTAGTCTAGTTCCTGTAGAGTCCAGAGGGATGAAAGCTTTCATCAGCTCCATCTGATCCATCTAAAACAACCAATCACAGCCATCCAAACCATAAGATAAATAATAAGAAGTAAAGTCAGTCAGTCATTTTCTTAACCTGCTTAATCAGGTCATGGGGGAGCCGGTGCCTATCACGGCAGTCTCAGGGCGTGAGGCGGGGGACACTCCAGGCATGATGCCAGTGTACCGCGGAGCCACGTAGAGACAAACAATCACTCATTCACTCCTACAGTCAATTTGGGACTGGCCAATCAACGCATGCTTTTGGAGGAAGCTGGAGAACCCGGAGAGAACCCATGCAGACACGGGGAGAGCATGCGAACTCCGCACAGAGCGGGACTCGAACCCGGGGCCGCCGTGTTGTGAGGCGACAACGCTACCCACTGTGCCACCGTGCCAAGAAATAAAGTATTAAGATAAATAATAAGAAGTAGAGAAGTAATATATGTAGTTATGAATTTGTTCATTTTACAATTGTAAAGACATTACCTGCACATGTGACAAGTTGTAGAGGCTGTGATTGGCTGGCAAACTGCAATGGTGGGTGGGAACTCCTGAGACGAAGTTATTCAAGACATTTTGACTCGCTGTCAGTAATCCAGGGAGACTGATGACACTCACATGGATCCACTGGTATCTCCCAAAACCACCAATCTCACCAAGGCAAGCAAATGGGACAGGAAGTTAGTGTTATGGTGCATCACATGTAGATTATCTGAACAGATGACTTCAGATGAGCTACCTTCAATTAATAGTTTTGTTAAAAAACCAACACTCACCTCCTCCAGCAGCTCGGAGAAACCCATTTCCTCTGTCTGATTTATGCAAAGTTCTAATTCAATTTTTAATTTTCAGATAAAATTAACAATTTGCAATATATTCTGGAAAACTGAATTTACATGTTTCAGCTCCTTCAACAATGCAGCTGTCAATTCAATGATAATAATGATTCATTAATGTCATTATTATGAAATGCCTAGTGCTTTCAAGGTGTCAGGTTCTGTTCCAGCTGAGTGAACCTGAGAAAAGAAATATATATATATGTATGACAAAAATATAGTTGTACAAATGTAATTTTTTTTTTAGAACTTTCACTTTTATCTGATAAACACATTTCTGGAGTTCATACAACAAAATTTGTCAAAAACCCCCAAACAATTAAAACTTTCCCCAAATTGCTCTAAAACTCATTCCACTGCACATTCTAGTGTCTCCATCCTCTTAAAAACTTGTGGTACTCTTCTCATTATTTAGCATATCTCAGTTGGAGAACTGTGGTCATGCTTTTTTACAGTTAACCTTAAAAGATGGAATATTTGTTTGGAGTCTGGTGAAAGTTATTAAAGGATTAGTGTGGCTGCAATGGAATGAAAACAGGAAGAAAAGAGGATTTACTATGGAAATGAGTGGAAATGTACTTACTCTTTGGAGGCTGATGGATGAGTGGATGGCTGGCAAGAGTAAGTGTGTATGAGTGTGGGTTTGAGTGGGTGGAGAAATGGGTGGAGCAATGAAGATTCTTAATGAGTAATACTAATAAGAAGGTTTGGACCAACTCTGCTGTTTGTTTGTCATCCTCCTGATAAGTGTTTTGACTCGAACTGACCCCAACCTGGCTTTGTCCAGTTAATGGGTAAGCATAGTCTCTCTCTCTCTTAATTCATCCTGCACCTTTTTGATTGGATTCAAAATGCTCTTAATGCTTTTCACATAAACATTTGAGAAATTTGAAATGAATAATTTAATTTCTGTATAAACTTTTATCAAATAAACGTCTATCTTGACACTGAATCCTCTCAACTTCAAGTCTTAACAAACTCCCCTGGAGACCCTTCTGGCTGTCCTTGGCCAGAGGTTTGTGACTCACTAAAAACTCCTTATTTATTTTCATGTTCCCAGTTCTCGCTGAGTCTCTGAATTTTTTTTCAGTCCTGGAATTCTTCCGACTGTGTTTCAGTCAACAAACTTCTCAGCAGGATTCACATCCAGACAAGACGACAAAGACATGACAGACGGGCTGTGGAGACAAACTGGATCCAAGACAGTCCTAAATACATCTAGAACACAAAAGGTTCAGACACACACATTATGCGAGTAAGAACTGGAACGGCTTCTCGGGAACTGTTTTACTGTTTAACATTAAACATCTCTGATGTTTGTTGTTCCATCATGAAATACAAAGGGACAGAATTTCCAACAACTACTTCAATGTTTGCTCTTTTCCATCTGTAGTCCTGATGTTTATTCACAGTGTAAATTGTGAAGAAATTATATGGCGCATTTGGTTGAATTTAAATACAAGGAGCTGTATTATTCATCTTTGTGCAAGTTAAGAGTAAGTGACAATCACTTGAGTGATGTTTGATTCATGGACTTTAGTTTTGAAACAACAATTAGCAACCTATCATCTTAGCACCAGTTAGTCACATGACTTCACTGTCACTGATTGCATCCTCGTGTCAGTCATTATGTCTTAAACGCCTCACAACTCATTCCAAATTTAAAACTACTTATATTTTACACAACGAAGGCACGCAAAAATGACACTAATTTGATATTTTCCATTCGTGTGTGAGCTCCTGTGTTCGTCAATACTCTGTTCTTCCCAGGCTTTTCTATGTCCAGTTTATAAATCAACGCTCAATTTTTGATTTTTACTCCTGATGTTTTGACTGAGCTTTAAGTTCAAAGTCATAAAAACAACTGTCATATGATTTCATTGCCTCATATTGATGCGTTTAGGAAACAATGCATCCATCATGCTGCAGTCAGTAAGTCGCTATCCCCTTGGATACAAGAGACGAAGTTCCACTTTATGAAAACAGTGTTTGCCAGATTTGGACTTTTACAAGTTTTGTCATCTTGTTTGGCCGCTGAATTAAATCAAGTCTTAAAGATCAGGGAGGTTGATATGATCGAGTCAGTTATGAGTTAGGATGAACAAAGATGCAGTTAAAAACAGTGAAAATTAACAGGATAGTTAACCTACTGTTGATCTCTAACATCCTAATTTCTACAGATTAACCTTTCAAAGTGTCTCACGTTAAATATTTAAGCTTTCTACACCAGGTTAAACTATAGTTTAACAATCTGAAATCATTTAGAAGTCTGGAATATTTAATATCTGAAAGTTTGAAACACAACCGCTCCAGATTGATTTAAAATGTTTACCTAATTAATCCTGAATTACCTGTTCCTTGTTAAACTAATCCATCCCTAAAAAAAGGAAAAAATATGGGCATAAAGGGAATGAAACGATTGAGCAACATGGCCACAGCAGGTGTTCTTTCATTCAACCACACCCATGTGTTTTTGATAGGTGGTACTAGTGCAGCCTCGCATTTTCGACATATCTGATGTCGAAAATGTGAAAGTTGTTTAAAGGTTGTGGATTTTAAATCAAAACAAAACAAATTTGTCACTTTCTTTTAATAAAAAAATAAGATACAGTTAAAATGATCAAATACTGCAGTGTCAGCACCAGGATCATTGAACACTGTTAGTGTAAAGAATACTATGGTAGTTTATAAAATTCAAATCAATCTAGTACTGTGGTGTGTTTACAGCCTGTCAGGACAAATAAGCGCTTCAGACTAATGCTTAAATATCAGAACTAGAGTAAATAAAGTGTTTTTACAAATCTGCACCAACACACACACATAATTTATTTACAAAAAGGTTTTAAATTAAATAAACACAGGATTGATGTTTTACAATTATAAAATCTCTTCAGCCAAGTTTTGAGTTAAAACCGACTACTCCAGATGGGTGAAGATGAAAAGAGCTGAGAGAAAAAAAATTCATTTGGAAAGCCAAGAAAAATATTTACAAAGAAAAACCATCCAATCAGACGATCCCACCACTTGCATCATGAGCTGTGATTGGTTAGTGAAGCTCTACAGCGTGCTGAGAAACTCTTTGACCTGCAAGACAGACCCCAGGTCAGAAAACAAATGAGAACAGCGGTATGAAAACAAACACACACACACACACACACACACACACACACACACACACACACACTAAAGAGCACAACATGAAGTGGAAAATGAAACCTTGTCAATGAGTGCTTCCTGTTTGATGCGATCGCTTTTGAAGTCCTGGTCAACGTCCAACGTGAGAACAGGAAGGTCATTCAGGTACTCAAAGTCCATCCTTCACAGAACACACACACACACACACTTTAGACAGTTTTGTAATGTCCATTTTTTTTCAACCATTCCCTGAACGCACCACAATTAACCGCAAATGATCGACCTTTCTCCAGAATAATAATGTATAGTTACAATTATTAGCTATTTTATGCGTTACTGAACACCTCATCACACACTTTGATGAATTCTAGTATATCTGAACAGTAGTGGGCGGAGTCTTGTGTTGTGAGCATGCTCAGTGGCGCCGTCACCTGAGGTTCCTGTGATAGAGCCAGGCTTCATGTTTGAAGTGGAGCTGCTCCAGATAGTCCAGAGGAATCCCCTGCTCCTCCTCCCTGCCCCGGTGCAGGAGGCGCTGCATGCAGCGCTAAAATAAACACGGAAATAATATATTTCATGATTTTACTCCAATCAGACATGGAGAAAAGGGGCGGAGCAAAATCAACAGTACCTGTGGCTGAGCTCTCAGGTAGATGATGCCGTCCAGGGCGATTTCCTGTTCAAACTGACTCAGCGTCCAGGTGTGCCAGTCCTGGTAGACGTTCCACTCGGTTTCTGTCAGGTTGCCACACTCAAACAAGGCGGAGGCAAACACATACCTGCAAACACAGCACACGCCATCACAGCAACGGCCCAAGCCCACGCCGTCAGGTGTGTGAGTGTGTGTGTGTGTGTGTGTGTGTGTGTGTGTGTGTCTGTGTGTGCTTACCTGTCAGAGTAGACGGAGCGCTCGTAGAACTGAACGGGTTTCTCCGCCTGCTGAAGTTTGATGGATGGAGGCGCGAGCTGAGCGCGAATCCTGCTGAGACAGGCGTAGCTCTGAGAGGCAGACGGGTGGAGACAGACAGGTAAATGTGAGTCAGCCTCACCTGGAGCTCATCAGAATCACATGACGTGTGGAAATCTGGGTTCGTTACCTGGAAGGTGTATGACCAGCGGTTTGGTTTATCGTAGAGCATCTGCAGCAGGTTTCCTCCGCTCTTCTGAGAGGAGCTCAACTCCTGCAGGTAAACAGATGGTAAACACCTGATGAGGCACAGGTGAAGAAGGAACTCCTCTGCCTCCTCCTCTTCATCATGAAGCACGTTTACCTGATAAACGTCCTCGCTGTCGTTCTGGATGTTGCACCATTTAGCGATGGGCTCAGGAATCACCTCCCAGTCCTCCGATGCTCCTTGAAGGATACGCACAAACGTGGACTTTCCTGCAGCTGAGAGACAGAGAGCTGATCACATTTCTCAAATGGATCAATCGGTCGTTTAGTCGAGAAAAAAAAAAAAATGCTTTCTAGAATGTCATTTAGTGTTCTGTCCGATCTACAGCACAACATTTTGATTTATTGTTTGAGGTGTAAAAAAGATGGAATCAGACTTGATGTAAGTAACTGATAATCAATTCATTACAGTCAATAATTAGTAATATCTGGAATATTATGCCATTATCAGAATCAGATCAGAATCAGAATCACTTTTATTTGCCATCGTCTGTTGGAGAACAGACAAGGAATTTGTTTCCGGCAGGTGGTGTCTCACTGTACATTCATACATTAATTTAACTATCTAAAATACTTTAACTACTATAAATAACTAATACAACACAAGATGCAGAACGCAGTAGGTGGGGGGGGGGGACACAGTGTGCAAGTGCTGAGTGCTTGTGTAAACGGTGGCAAGGATTGGGGACAAATAATTAACAGTTGCCATTCAAGTGACTTATGGCTTGGGGGAAGAAACTGTTATTAACTGTTATATTGTTGTAGTTCTACTTCTGATCTTCTTAAACATACATGGAAATGTATGTTTTCCAGACATGTGACAGTTGACATATATTACACGAGGACTTCTTCCTTCTTCTTTTCCTTTCGGCTTTTCCCTTCAGGGGTCGCCACACCGAATCAATTGCCTCCATCTAACCCTGTCTTCTGAATCCTCTTCTCTCACACCAACTACCTTCATGTCCTCTTTCACTACATCCATAAACCTCCTCTTTGGTCTTCCTCTAGGCCTCCTGCCTGGCAGTTCAAAACTCAGCATCCTTCTACCGATATATTCACTATCTCTCCTCTGGACATGTCCAAACCATCTCAGTCTGGCCTCTCTGACTTTATCTCCAAAACCTCTAACATGTGCTGTCCCTCTGATGTACTCATTCCTGATCCTATCCTTCCTGGTCACTCCCAGAGAGTACCTCAGCATCTTCATCTCTGCTACCTCCAGCTCTGCCTCCTGTCTTTTCCTCAGTGACACTGTCTCTAGACCAAACAACATCGCTGGTCTCACCACAGTTTTGTACACCTTTCCTTTCATTTTAGCTGAAACTCTTCTATCACACATCACACCTGACACTTTTCTCCACCCATTCCATCCTGCCTGCACACGCTTCTTCACCTCTTTTCCACACTCTCCATTGCTCTGGGCTGTTGACCCTAAGTACTTAAAATCCTCCACCTTTTTGATCTCTTCTCCCTGTAACCTCACTCTTCCACTTGGGTCCCTCTCATTCACACACATGTACTCTGTCTTACTGCGGCTAACCTTCATTCCTCTCCTTTCCAGGACAAACATCCACCTCTCTAGCTTCTCCTCCACCTGTTCCCTGCTCTCACTGCAGATCACAATGTCATCTGCAAACAAGGACTACTGTACATTAAAAAACTTACCAAGAAGGGAAACATTCTGACTGTCAGTGAACGTTTCACGGTATTATAGTATTGGTCATTGATAAGGATTGTTATGTCATACTGATTACTCAAATTGGCGCCAACAGGGTCCGTCAAAGCGGGAGTGAGAGAGTTCAACTTAATTTTATTTAAAACTACAATCCTAATCTTCCCTTCATTTGACTCGCTTCCGGGTTCAAACACAGAAATGTGTTTTACGGTTTTAAACCTGAATTCTCAAACTCAACTCTGCAACTGAAGTCAACGGTGATGAGTTCGCGGCGGTTCGGAACTCACCAATGTTTCCCTCGATGGAGATCTTCTTCTCCTTTCGGGTGAAGCTTCCGTTGAGCTGCGGGCTGGAGGGAAGCCTGAAGGGTCTCTTCGGTGGCGTCGCCATGTTCAGAACAACTTTTCTTTCTTTTGTTTGGTTGTTACTGCGTTAATGTTCGCGCGGACAAAAAACGGACCCTCTGACCGCGAAATGCCGGTGAAAATTAAATCCCCCGCGCGTTGCAATAATTCTGTTTCCGGGGCGTGAATCAACGAGTGGAGATGGATTTTATGACAACCCACTGAGGAGGATGTCTCACTCTGACAAAGATTCCAGGACCAAAATGAGAGGGAATAATGAAGTCCCACTCTGTTCTCCTTTCCAAATGTCAGATTTCTCATACGGAACTGTTATCACAGGTAAAATAAGTGAAATTAATATGTCTTATTCGGCTCCTTTTTCCGACATTATAATAAATATGAAAGACAATCAACAAGGAGTGGTTACAGCAACAAAACTGAATACAGAACAAATTGTTAGTAAATAATAAATAAAAGGTTGTGGTTAACAGATTATGAATAGTGATACGGTCGTTGAATGTAATTAAATACAGTACATAACATGTAATTGATTGGTGCAAAAGTTATTAAGGCAGCCATTAGATTTCGATGAAGAAAAAGCAGAAGAGAATGTAAAATAATCTGGTAAAACAAGTCTATAGTATTTTCCCCGCAACTCCCATTTACACCAAAAGTCCAGTAGGTGGAGGTAATATGCCTTTAAATCAGTTTGCCAAGCTCCAATAAATATTGGAGAAGAACAATTTCGCGCATGCGCTGTGTGCGTTAACCTGGTCAAGATGGCTGCGCCTGTAGACCTGGAGCTGAAGAAGGTAGTTTTAATGTCTTTATGTGCTTCTAAGTCTTACTTTTGTGGTCGTGTTTTGTCTTCTGTTTGACGGTGAGCCGTGCTGGTAAACTCAAGGCTGTTTATGAGTCGATTGGTCAGTAGCACAGCCGCTAACAGCAAGCTCTTAGCATGAGGAGCTAACCGCCTTGAGTGCCTCTCTCTGTATTATAAATAATACATCTACAAACGTAACTGGATTTGTGAATTACGTCGGGTATTGGAAACAAGGAGTTATTCGAAACTTGCATGAAATCTATAAACATAGCCCAAAATCCCAAAAATCCCAGACGTAAGAGACATGAGTGAACACGGGAGTGGCACCATGTCCCTACGTCTTATTTATGTACAGTAATTATAGTCAGAGTGATCCCTCCTGTCTGTACGCGTTCTCCGAGCTCTAAGGAATTTGATTTGCCATTCAGGGGTTTATATTCCAGCTGACATAATTTTTTAGCACATGTATAAAATAGAAGCCAAATTGAAAACTGTTCACTATACGGACGTTTATGTGTTATTAATCAGAGTGATCCCCTCCTCCCACAGGCGTTCTCGGTGCTGCAGATGAAGATGATCGACACACAGCAGAAAGTGAAGTTGGCAGATCTGCAGATCGAACAGCTGAATCGGGTTCAGAAACACGCTAAGCTAACTCACACTGAGATCGCTTCACTGCCTGACAACACAAGACTGTATGAGGGAGTCGGACGCATGTGAGTGTCCCTGACAACTGTGACCCATGTTGACCCGCGCAGACGTCACAAAGACCATGAATTTGCAGTGGATTACAGTATATTCAACAGAAACAGGATGTCATCTTTAATTCATATATTAGAAGTAACCAAGTGTGTCATCATCAACCGGGTGTCCTCACACTACTCTGTGTTTTACAGGTTCATTCTTCAGTCAAAGGAGGATATCAATAATCAGCTGATGGATAAACAGAAAACTGCTGATGAGAAGATCAAAGAGCTGGAGGTACAAAGATGCTCAGATATACATGTGATGTGCGTTCATTATAGTGTGTGATTGGAGGCCAAGTGTGTGTCTGTGTCTGGTGATTTACAGCAGAAGAAGGTGTACCTTGAACGCAGCGTGAAAGAAGCGGAGGACAACATCAGAGAGATGCTGCTGTCCAGGAGAGCCCAGTGATCAATTCTCAATAACCCATTATTTATGACTTTGTGATGCACTCAACGATCTGTAACCAATAACAAATTCATGATTTAGTCCATAACATTTTTTGTTGTTTATTTTGTAGTGCTGAACCATCAACCTGGGAACTTTTACTATAAAAACATGAATTTACTCAGTGGTTTGATTTCATTTTATTACATTTGACCTCAAATAAATGAAATGTCTCCAGCAGATTATCATCTAGGAAAGAAAACACTGATGGACACATTTAAAAAATGAGTAAAAAAGATTTATAGAAGGTAATGGAAATGTTATTTCTTTACATAATTTTATTTGGGTTTTAATCACGTTTTGTTGATCAGAGAATTCTAACATGGTTTTGATGAAACCAGAGTTGCAGCCCCAAACAGCATCTAATCCCTGGAGGTGGAAGTTCTGGCCACTGATATTTACAAATTTGAAAAATATATAATTTGTAAGTTTAAACGATGTCCATTAGTTACTGTCATTATGTAGATTTTTCAAATAAGAGCCAGAGTTTTTCTTCATGTTTTCCTGAGATGCAGTATTATTGCAAATACAGATGTGGCCATCGTTGTTTTTTAAAACCAGAACTCTGCTGAAGCTCTGAACAAGAGCCGATTCTCCTTATCAATACAAATTCATGTTAACTTAGATTGTCAGATTTTCTTTTTTTTTTCCAGTAACGTCACCATATTTCCAGCGATCTGACTTCTGAAATCAGTGCTTCTGAAACTTTACATATAACAGAAAATGAAACAAATCAATCTGCTTTATTTTGCTCTGAAACAAACATCTGGGCGTCGCTGTTCTGGCTGTGATGTCATCTGTTGTTGTTATTTGGGTTCTGGACAAAGTTGACGGAGTAGGAACCGGTGTTTGCGTCTTGGTTAACATGGAAGTTGTCGGTTGACAGTCCAAAAGGTCTCAGTACCATGTTCCCCAGGTCCTTCAGTGTATCTGGAGCAGGAGTTACAGGTCAGTGTCAAGTATTAAATAATTAAAATGTGGCATTCATTCAAAATAATCTTCAAACTCTTGAGTACTTTTGCTGTGAAAATATCTAGTTTATATAGAGTACTGATATATACTTCAACATAAAACAACACTTTGCAGTGCCTGGTGGTGTATTCAGGTGTAGTACGTACTCAACATATCTGCTTTCAACTTCTCATTTCTCTCCTGAATCTGCTGAGGTAATCTCTGAGAGGGGAAAAAAAAACAACATTAAATACAGTCTGACAACTTCCTGTTTCATGAGTTTGAAAAGAAAAACTGGAGAATTTTTTTTCTCTTTCACAAACCAGCAACCAAACAATGATAATTCAGTCCCCAATGGTTTAAAGACACAATCCTCATTACTTCCGTTCAGACCTACGCAGACAGACTCCACACTGCCAACAACTGTTTTTCATTACCTGCTACAGATAAACATGAAATTCCACTTCAATAGTTTAGTCAGATCTGGTTTGTCCCAGCAGTCTTGAACTCACCATGCAGGCGTGTCTGGCGCTGGTCTGGTTCGGGTCTCGTTCCAGAACCTTCCTGTAGTCCTCCAAAGCCTCATCCAGCTTCTCTGTCTGCTCGTAAAGCTCCGCCCTCCTCAACAAAGCCCGCACATAGTCTGGATTCAATTCTATCGCTATGGCAACCAGACAACAAATCAATTACAGGATCAGTCAGGGGTCCTCTGCAGCGCTATGGGTACAGAATGACTTCATCGCTCACCTCTGGTGCAGTCTGAGATCGCCTGATCCTTCAGATCCTGAGAGTGAGATATCTGCTGTTAGCATGTTGAGCACTTCAGCGTTGGCATGATCTGATTTTGTTGCTATTATCAATATAATACTGATGTCAGCCTCTCAATTAGCGTGTTGTTAGCATGCTGTTATCTCATTGTTACCTGGTGCAGTCTTGCGGCAGCTCTGTTGGAGAACAGCACAGCTCGCTCTCTGCTGAAGCAAACCGGACATAAAACCAACGCCTCCTTGTAGCTCTGCTCCGCCTCAGTCCAGTCTGCAGACACACATTCAGCATCGGTTTATCCTAGTCATACTGGTTTGAGCCAGTTTCAATTCTGGACATATGGGCATGACGATCACTCACGTCCAGCTTTGAACTGATCGTTGCCTTTTTCCTTCAGGGCTAAACTTTCCTGCCTTCGACTCTGAAACACAAGATTTTCAACCCCTGTGATCACATCTTTACTCCATGGATAACACATGGTAAAGAACGATATCCGGTCTCAGCTGATGTTGTATCCATCCGCCAACTATCGTACAACTAGTATCTTGGATTTTCACTCATAGGTTGAACAAAAATATGGACCAAGCGAAGGCTTGCTTCTCAAAACACTCGTATGTTGAGTCGCTTGTATGTCAAGGTACTACCGTGTATGGATATTAAAGTAAATGATTAAAGTTCCACCACAAAGCAGGTGATGTTACCTCCTTTTCTTCCTCTGTAAGCTCCTTCTCCATCTCCCTCAGATAGTCATCATCAAACTCGACCACGGGGTTTTTCTCCTCCTTTAATTCTGAATCTGAGTCGTCCTCCAACTGGTTACTCTGGACCTCCTCTTGCAGCCTGTCATCCTGCTCCTCCTCCTGCTCCGCCTGTCCTCCTTCCTTACTTCCCGTATTGTCTCTGACATCATTCAGTCTGTCATTTATAAAATTAAAGTCTTCTGACCCTCCTTTATTATGTCGGGTTTCTTCCACTTCCTCCTTTCCTTCTTCATCTTCACCCCCTCCTCTTTGGTCTGGGGGCTCTACCATCTCCTGGCAGTCAAAGAAGTTCTCCTCCTCCTCTTCCTCCTGTGCTCTGGTTGTTCCATCTATGTGGTTGGATCTCTGTTCACCTCCTTGGTGGCTCATACTGACGCTCTGCAACATACGATAAAAACTTCACACATCAACACCACTGATGAGACCCTTTAATGTTCAGGTTGAGTCATATTCCGTAGACAAATAAGAAGGTAACAGAGTAATACTTCCACTGTGTGCCATCTTGATTTATTCACCTTTGTTATCCTTATACTCAGCAGTATGCCATTATACCTACATCTAAAGCAAATTTTTAAAAAATCTCTGTAAAAACGGCAAATAAAAGTAGATTCTGATTGTGTTTCATTTAAACATATCCAGAAGGAGAGTTTGTACAAGATTAGCCTTCATTAATGTTCTCAATGTAGAACAGGAGGCAGAACAGGAGGAGGAAGCTTCAGTTATCTGGCCCCTTTACTCTGGAACGATCTCCCAGCCTCGGTCCGGGGGGCAGACACCCTGAGCTTATTTAAGAGTAGACTAAAAACCCTCCTCTTTGATAGAGCCTACAATTGAAATAACACACACCCCACTAGATATGCTGCTATAGGCTTAGGCTGCTGAGGGTATTTTTCTCCGTCTCTCCCGTTAAAGGGAGATACTCTGGAGCTTCTGTCACTTCTCCTTCGCTTTCTTTATCTTTCTATGCTCCTAGAATTTATTACTACTCCTAGACTTTATTACTACTACTGTCAAATCACGCTCTCTGTCTGCACGATACTGCCACTGTCTTTGTGCCTCTGTTCCACTGGTGGAGAACGCGGATAGAAGACAGGATACCCAAAGGCCTGGAAATCCTGCCCCCAATTCAGCGACAGCGCACTACGGACATGAAACTCAAACTGGCCTACCTGCCACTCTCTCACTCTCTCCGTCTCTCTTTCCCCAATGTATTTCTATTTCCCAACCAACAGGTCAAGGCGGATGAAGGCGGATGACCGCCCTCCAGAGCCTGGGTCCTGTCCGGAGTTTCTTCCTCAATGAGGGAGTTTTTCCCCGCCATCGTCGCTTATGCTTGCTCTGGAGGGCATTGGTGGCTTTCTATCTGTAAAGCGCTTTGAAATGTCTTCAGATGTGATTAAACGCTATACAAATAAAAGTTGATTGCTTGATTGATTGAATGTGTCATTATATCAGTTATATCACCAACAACCTCCTCTAAGCGGATAATTTACATATATAACATACTGTAATTACTGTGGGCAGAAAAAGCGTCAACGTACAGAGTATTTAAAATGGCTTAAAACTATATTCATGGCTGCGTTTTCTTTTTAATCCCTGTCATTGTAATTACAGTATTTAGGCTGGGTATCCCATCAGCTCTAGAACATTCCAGCTACGCAGTAGAACATTGTGCGATCTGGTTTTGAAGAATGACAGAATCCATTAGATAAACTCCACAAACAAACAAAATCCCCACAAAATAAATAAAAACACTGAAAACGTGCTCGTTTTTGAACCACTTTAACCAGTTTGAGACGGAGCTAACTGCTAACACGCACAAAATGCTCAAAGCTAGCTCCGCGCTGTCACCATGCTGTCATCACTCCTACACAGACGCATCAGTATGACGTCATTGTGCTGTCAGTTTAATAAAAGTCAAAATAGTTTAACAGAAAATAGCTTATTTATGCTCATACCTGCTGACACCAGTGAGCCTGTAGAGTACTCACTCTGACGTCACTCTCTGATAAGGGGGCACGTTTCTTCTTCTGGTAATATTTAGTCTGATAAAATTCACCCCTGCCCCCTAGTGGAGAAACGGGGTTAAAGGACTGCAAGATAATGTAGCCGTTTTAATCTACTAATCAATTCATTTGATGAATTCAGTTTTTCAGAACTGAAGAAGCTTCTTTGATGAGAGGTGAAACGTCTTCTTGGAACTGTCTTAAAGTCCAGTGGACTGATTTAAACAGCCTTAGATAACCGTGACCTGGATAAATGAGAACCTACACAGGCACACGTAGTCACACGTTAGGGATCAGAATGACTGGCAAACATTTCGACCAATCATGGATAACAATGTAAGCATGTCATTGCTAGAATTTTTAATGCGTCAGAAAATTAACCAATAGGCGATCAGCTCTTTGGTAAAGAGGCGGACCCTATACTGAGCTATAAATTCTGGAGCCTGCGTCATCACACACGCTGTAGCGGTTCGGAGTCGAAAAGGACGAGCAAAATGAGAGAAATTGTGCATCTCCAGGCTGGGCAATGTGGAAACCAAATTGGTGCCAAGGTTGGTGAAATAATATTCGCTAACTACACAGAGTGTTTTTTTTTATATGTTAAGACCGAATGCTCGGTCTTTAATGCCGGTTTTCTCAGCCCATCTGCGCCACAGAAACCACACCCTGAGGTTATCAATGTGGCCTACTTACTAAAACTTCCTTTAAACGTTCAATCTGGAGATCAAATATCGTTTTAGGGTTGATGGGCGGCGGATTGGGAGAAATAACATTAAGACTTGGTGAAATAAATGTGAATTGCTTTATATAACGGGTCTATGGTTCATTGAGCCATGTTATCCGGTGACGTTCCCGGGCTTTGGGCGGGGCGGAGTTAGTGGTTCGTCACGTAGCCAAAAATTCAAAATCACAGCCGGTGGCTTGCAGCCAATCGTGGTCCAAGATGAGATCACGTGAGTCTTTTATGGCGGTAAATATTAACTTGTTCAGTAATCATTCCACTGTCAAAGTACAATTTGCTAATAAGCACGGCAACCGCGAGGCGTTATTAAAGAATATACATATATAAAATATGTCACTTCTATTAAAATTAATGTCCAATGAAAATCTACGTCTAATATGCAGGTAATCGAGATGATGTACAGCTCGCTGTACATTTGGATTACTTGATGAAATCCTGATGGAATTTGGGTATTAATGAAAATCTGAGAAGAAAAAAAATCCTTCTTTACTGTTTTAATGGTTTTCCTGGTACCTAATAGTGATGTCTCATGGAAATTAACAAAATAAAATTATTTAACAGTAATCACTTGACCAATTAAAACAAAGCTAATTATGAATTAATTAAGCAAACGGTGAGCATAATATGATTAATGTGTTTGTTTTTTAGTTTTGGGAAGTGATCAGTGATGAACATGGTATTGACCCAACGGGTAGTTACCATGGAGACAGTGATCTTCAGCTGGACAGGATTAATGTCTACTATAATGAAGCCTCAGGTAAGTTAAAGCATCCATAAATCTACTTTAAAAATAAATGAAGCTCTGTTTATTAATATTTTGGATGCTCTGTGCAGGTGGGAAATATGTTCCCCGTGCAGTGCTGGTGGATCTGGAGCCAGGGACCATGGATTCTGTGAGGTCTGGACCTTATGGCCAGGTCTTCAGACCGGACAACTTTGTTTTTGGTGAATGAATTCTTTCTACATGTTGTCAATGTCCATTGTATTTAAGCCACTTATCAATATCTGTCCGAAATGGTGAAAGTTAACCCTGATTCTCGTCTTGCAGGCCAGAGTGGCGCTGGGAACAACTGGGCTAAAGGCCATTACACCGAGGGAGCCGAGCTGGTGGACTCTGTCTTGGATGTCGTAAGGAAGGAGGCAGAGAGCTGCGACTGCCTGCAGGGATTCCAGCTCACACACTCTCTGGGTGGCGGTACCGGCTCAGGTATGGGAACCCTGCTCATTAGCAAGATCCGTGAAGAGTACCCCGACCGCATCATGAACACGTTCAGCGTGGTGCCATCGCCAAAGGTGTCCGACACGGTGGTGGAGCCCTACAACGCCACGCTGTCGGTCCATCAGCTTGTGGAGAACACCGATGAGACGTACTGCATCGACAATGAGGCCCTGTACGACATCTGCTTCCGCACCCTCAAACTGACCACACCCACATATGGTGACCTCAACCACCTGGTGTCTGCAACCATGAGCGGTGTCACGACCTGTCTGAGGTTCCCCGGACAGCTCAACGCCGACCTGCGGAAGCTGGCTGTCAACATGGTGCCCTTCCCCCGCCTGCACTTCTTCATGCCGGGCTTTGCCCCCCTTACCAGCAGAAGCAGTCAGCAGTACCGATCCCTCAGCGTGCCAGAGCTCACACAGCAGATGTTTGACGCCAAGAACATGATGGCTGCCTGCGACCCACGCCACGGGCGCTACCTGACCGTGGCCGCCATCTTCCGTGGCCGCATGTCCATGAAGGAGGTGGACGAGCAGATGCTGAATGTGCAGAACAAGAACAGCAGTTACTTTGTGGAATGGATCCCCAACAACGTCAAAACGGCCGTCTGCGACATTCCTCCCCGTGGCCTCAAGATGGCAGCCACCTTCATCGGCAACAGCACAGCCATCCAAGAGCTGTTCAAACGCATCTCTGAGCAGTTCACCGCCATGTTCAGGCGCAAAGCCTTCCTCCATTGGTACACAGGCGAAGGTATGGATGAGATGGAGTTCACAGAGGCAGAGAGCAACATGAATGACCTGGTGTCTGAATACCAGCAGTACCAGGATGCCACCGCTGAGGAGGAGGGAGAGTTTGAAGAGGAAGATGATCAAGAAGATGCCTAGATGTTTGTGTTGGGGCCAGTAATGTAATAACAGCCGGTGATGTAATCGTAATGAATTTGTCCTTTTGTCAATTGTTAAAGGACAATAACGTAATAAAAGTCTTGTAATTTTGGTTCAACTGTTTTTTGTTAAGTTCAGCAACTAGTTACTTTTTTGTTCAACTGATTGTTGTTATTAAGCCTACAGAAATTCCACGGTTTTGTTGTTAATAAAACTTAAACAACTTACATCTGTCTTTTTTTGTTGCTTAAACATTAAGTTTTCCTACAGTAGACTGCTCACTGTAGATAAAGTGTGGCATAAACATGTAAAATATATTCATGCCAATGACGTGGACCCACTCAGGTTGTGCAAGGTCAACTCAAACACTCCGGAAAATCGGGTATAACAGCTTTAGATATGCAAGATTCTTATTTGTGCAGGATATTTGCAAAGTTCCGACAGCAGTTAAATACAGTACTGCTGCAGTAACGTTTTAGCAACTGATGGTGGCCGCTAGGTGGTGCTGTTGGTAAAAAATTCCAACATGGCATGTCCGTTTGACAAGGTTCCCATTGGTGATGATTCAGCATTAATTCACAGAATTGAATATTGTATCGCCTTCAGATGTCACATCTAGGCAGTTATCTTTATGATCGGTACCGTTTCACGTCCCAATCCATCACACATCCACGACCTGAACCATCCTCAAATCCGCAGCTTAACAAATCAGTCATGATCTCACATTCCAGCAGATATTGTGTATGGCAATACATTTAGGTTTTTTGTCTTTGCAAATGGTAGTTTTCTCTACAATCTGATAAATTCTCAGTGTGTCTCGCCTTGAAATATTTACCCCAATTTGTCACTTCCCATGGATGTAGAAATCTGATAAATGAATTAATGATGCTCTGCTGCAAAATCAGACTTTGATTAGTAACTTTAATTTAGGATTTCCCAATGTAATTGGCTGCATAGATGGTACCCACATTCCCATCGAAGCTCCTTCACACAATGAAGCTGATGATGTGGGAAGGAAGTCCAGTAATAGCATAAATGTGCAGGTACATATAGATTGACTACTGCTTCAACATGATAAAGACTGCATCACAGATAAACTAACGTGTCCAGATCACATGTGATGCTGCAGACTACGTTTCTGATGTGGCGGCCAAGTGTTCTGAGTCGGCTCCTGACTCACATTTATGTGGCCTTACCTGAGCTGCAAACTGCAACATGGTCAGTAGCCAGTAGATGTAGTAGTCAGTAGGAGTGGTAGGTAGCGTCAAGGTTTGCAACAATAACTGACTTGTCTTCATCCTTTAATTCACTCATCTCCACTAAACATCACAGGAGACTTTGATGGCTTTAATCCGGAGGACAGGGGTTACCCATGGCAACCGAGGCTGCTGACCTTAAATGCTATTTCTAATACCTATACCTTAATTTCAGAATCTAATTTAATTCTTTTATGAAAGAAAAATATTTTTTTCTATTCCTGTTTACTGTTATTTGTCTTACGGGACAAGAAAAAAGAAAATGCAGTCAGGAATGTCTGACAAGACTGAGAATGAATCGTCAATCGTTCCCACAAAACTTGTTTCATTCCAATTTTATTAGAAATTTTAGAGAAAAAAAATCAAAGAAACATCTGATTATTTTTAGTTTAACAGTTAAAAACAGGAAACTCAGAAGGCGGAACGTCTGGTGTCAGCGATCCAGGAAGTGAAGGTCGAGACTCGTGCATAGACTCCAGGTTTCTGAGGAAGACCACAGCCGATCCCAAATGACACCACACCTGTGAGGAAAAATCACTCCCTCAGGATTCGTGTGTGTGTGGGTATGTGTGTGTGTGTGTGTGTGTGTGAGAAACTAACCAATAACCGTCCAGTGTCCATCATCCAGACACATCAGTGGACCTCCAGAGTCACCCTGAAATAAAAATGTGGGGGGGAAAAATCAGATTTATTTTGAGCCTATTTTGAGTGGATCAGAGGCTGATGGGGAGTCCAGGTGAGCTGTTACCTGACAGCTGTCGACCCCTCCCTCGGGGTATCCTGCACACAGCATGCTGGAGGTGATGGTGTACTCAGGAAGCCACAGCTGACACTGGCCCTCCCCCACCAGAGGAACCTCAGCCTCCTGGAGAACATCTGGGATGGGACCTGGGAGAAAGAGATTCAGGTTTCTGGAGTTTTTTCTATGTCGTGTGTTACAGTTATTATTGTTGCTTGTATTTATTCTATCTGTAATATTCGTGTGGATCGATGGGGCTCACCCTGATGAGCTTCTCGCCCCCATCCAGTGATGAAACACTTCCTTCCTGGTATGAAATCCTGACCTTTGGGGGGTAAACACACCGGCTGGATGTACTCTGGAAATATGAACGATTCAATCCATTTTCAGAAGTTTGTTTTATATAAAACAAGAAGCAATTTTTATATGATGATGATGTTATACAGACAAAATCAATGGATAAATGCATGAAGTTATTTTTTCTTATTGTTTCTTTTATGAAATGGCTAATCGATCCTCTTGGCCTTTGGTTTAATGGCTTTACTTTCACTTCTGTTCCAAATACAAAGAGAACAGAAGGACCAAAAGTAAAAAGATAAACCTCTCAGTGACCATATGAGACATTAGTGTGTTGTGTGTTGACACTAACGGGTGAAGTTAGCTGGCCGCTGGAGATGCATCATGGCGATGTCAGCTTCTTTAGTCTGTCGGTTATACTGTCGGTTGATGACAATGCGATCAACTCGTCGGGTCTCAACCTCCATCGAGTTTAATTCACTTTGAGAATGAAGGCCGAGAACAGCAGACCACCACTGGAGGTGAATGTTTTTCCTGTGGAACAAAAGAAAAATAAGGCCACTGCATGACAACTTCATCTGTCATCTCTGTCTTTAATTTTTGTTCCACTTATGTTAAGAACAAATACGTCTCACCCATAGACACAGTGCGCTGCAGTCAGCAACCAATCCTCACTGATCAATGCGGCCCCGCAAACATGACGCCCCCTCCACTGCAGAGACACAATCCATGGCCACGCCCCCTTTGCAGCATTAACCCCACCCACTATTTTGATGGCACCTGACCAAAAAAAAAAAAAAGTTAGCCTGAAACTTTAAGGGACAAAATCAGATGAGGAGGACTGATGGTAGTCCTCACTCGTACCTTGATGTGATTTCCTGTCTTCTGATTGGTACATTTCCCTTTTGTCAGGTGCTACCTGTCGGACACCACAAGCTGAAACAAACAGAGGTTCTGTCAGCTGTAAAAATAGTGAATCCAACGGCGTGGATCAATAATTTGAACAAATGAACTTGTTTGCTCACGCTGGTTGTCACAGCTCAGGGAAATCACCTTCTCCACGTTGCAGGTTTCACTGTAAGGATAAAAAAAGAAATCAGCTACTACTGGTTTGGATTCATTTTACACCTGGTTCTAGTCTTAGCACCTGATACTGGTTTCCAGTGTTCCATTGCTGGTGATTGTGACATTTGCAAACGGTGAATCTTGTGGTGTAGCTTGTAGAAATGTTGCCTCGCCAGACCTAAAGGAGGTCAGGAAGGAACAGAACAGATCCGAGTCTAAAGAGAGACAGACAGAGAGAGACAGGTGCCTGTATTCTTCATACTGGCAGGAGGAGATAGACAGGTGTGTTACCTGTATCCCAGGTACTGGCAGGTGAAAACAGACAGGTGAGAGTTCCAGTTGTCGGCACAGATGGTGAACAGAGAGGAAAGAATTTGGAACTGAAGACGGTTGGAACCGTTCACCTCCAACTCCACTGCAACATAGTCACATTGTTACTGTTTCAATCAGATAAAATAATTTTAATTCATGTAGAAAATATAATTTTCTTATATTGGAATGCGGCCAAAGAAAGAAACATGTAAGGTTTGTCGTGTTTCAGTTTCTGTGTCGCCTCCGTTGAACGATCCAGAATAAAAAGGAACTCACCACAGTCGGCTTCATCAGAGGCGTCAAGACAGTCGATCAGGCCGTCACACTTACTGTTACCATGGATACAACTTCCTGTCTGACACTGGAACTGACTGACATCACACGGAGCTATTCACAAACAGTTTTACAATCAGTGCAAAACATGATCAATAATCAATAATATTAATAAATTGCTAATACTAATAATACAGAGGTTTAACTCCCTCTAATCTGACCCTGACCTCACCTGGTGACCCCAGGTTGACCCCACTGGTGAAGTTGGCTTTGAAGCCTCGGCCGTGACCTGACTTGTCAGTAAAGAGCCATACTGACATCTGATTGGTTGTTGAGTATAAATCGTGGGCGGGGCCAGTTTTGCCAGTGAGGACAGCTGGGAACAAAACAAGTTTCTAACTGAAGTAGAATAAACTGGAGTAAAGTCATCTGTTCACACGTCTGTGGTGAAAAACACATCCTCACCCAGCAGGGAGGACTTGGGATCAGTTCCGTCCCGCACCTCCACCATATCATAGGAGGCTTCCACATCAAAGTCCAGGAAGTGGAGTTGGATGTTTCGACCCTTGCTGGTGTGGAGAGTCCACAAACCTGCAGCAGGAGGGTATCATGGGTGGAAACGACACCCATGATCCCATGGTGAGTTTGCAAACACAGTGGGAACATCAGTCAAATCCCCAAACAATGATTGCTGAGGTTTAAATAATAACAGAGACTGCTGTACTCACACTTAGCCCTGTCCCCATAGGAATGTGGATAATTTGGGCTGCTGAAGGTGGAGTTTGGTTCCCAGAGTTCAAAAGGACCACCGCAGTCAACTGAAAAGAAAAGATCCCAGTTGAGTTTCCAATAAGAAATGACTTTGAAAATCCATCCATTAATATTCTTGAAAATGAGATGACTGTAATCGTCCGCCGTGCGGGTCACTAGTTATGCTGCAGCCTATCCAAGGTGGTTACAAGTGAGAGGTGGGGTACACTCCGGAAGCGTCGCTAGGGCAAGTCCAAAATAGTGAAAGAAAATTCCAACAATAGTTTCAACATCTCCATAAAATATGTTAATATTTATTTTTTTTTTTTTTAATGTTTCACATTATAAAGAAAATGTAAACATTGATGTTTATGACTATTTTACAAATAAACAAAGTTCTGTTTGATTACCTGGCATTGGTGGCGGTGTCGTTGGAAGCGGTACATTGGTTGGGTCAGGTGGGGCAGGGCCACAAGGGTCAGAGGTCAGTGCGATGTCATCCAGAGCGATGTCATTCCTCATCCCTCCTTTCTTCAGTGCCTCAAACATCACCTGCAGACGTCAGAGGCAACAACCGACCAATGAAACGCGTTGTTGATGAAGAATCAGTGGCAAACCTGTGGACTTCCTGCGTGATGTCACTGACGGTGGTCGCCGTTGTCAGGTTGAGGGTCACCTGACCGTAGTTCCAGTTGTCACCATAGTTACCATCTTTCTGGAACACCACAGTACCGGCGGCTGATGGAGGGAGCGGGACCAGGAGGACGTTCAGACGGTGGACATCCTCCCCAAACATGTGGTACCTGCAGACAAAAGCTCTGTTGCCTTTTGTTTGTTTTCATGTGTGTTTAATTTTTTTCCTTCCGTTTAGATGAAAATTTGTTTTCAATGCATTTACATTCATGTGGCTCAAGTTATGTACATTTTCACGTTAATTTATGTGGTTGTTGGCTCATCCTGCGCCATTGTGTATTTGTTTACAATCTAATTTGTTTTTTTGTTTTTGTTCACCAAAAGCTTAGACACATGGGCTTGGTGGTCGGAGCCAGAAGGAGGCTGTTGATTCGGAAGCTCTTCAGCCAGTGGCCAGGACTTGGAGGTGTGACGATGTAGAAACCTGAAAGACTCATACTGATGAATAATGATACTAATAATAATTGTAATTGAAACAAAAACAAATACAATTTATACTTAACATATTTTTAAAAAATATTTTTATTAGTTCACTAAATTTTGAAGCAAAAATATTTACTAGAATTTGGAACCCACCTGTACTGTTGCCTATGGTGTGGTCGACACTCGGACCGCTCAGAGGAGGAAACATTGCGCCACTGGTCCGAATCCAATCGCCATCATCATCAGCTTCCTGGTGCTGCCTCCAGAAACACATGCCCTGCTCAAAGGTACACGTCAGCTTCTGCTCATCTGAAAGCACACACATACACACACACAGGTTAGATATGGTAACACAGTGGTTTCATGTACCTGATTGAAGTAAACACACCTGAGAGACTGGAGATGTTGGCCGATCTGTAGGTGGCATTGAAACCTGATAGATTGTTGATGTCATCAGAAATAAACTCCACAGTTGATTGGTCGGTTAGGAGCCACACAGTCCCAGGTGGAGAGGAGCCCGAGAACTCGGCTGCACAGGGTATTAAAACGAATAAGTTGAGTTGAACCACGGGATAGAGGATCCGGTTATGAGTTTACCTGTCAGATGTTTTCCTGCTCCGACTCCCTCATAAAGTCGCAGAGTATCACTGATTTCCTCCGTTTCAAACCACAGGAATCTGATCTCCACAGAAAATCCTGGATGGACTCTGAAAACAAAAACTTTATTCAGCAAATCACTCCCCAACCCCCATCTGTGGAACCACATCCTTGGATTAAGAGTAGCCAAGATTCATGTCAGCCGTTCCACAAAAGAATTCTCTACCCAGAACGTGTGTCTTTGGATTTAATAGACTTCATCCTTTAAAATATAGAAAGCTGCTCCATGTTTTAGCCTTGGAGCTTTTAATTTGAAAGTCTCCACATTTCCTTCAATAGTCAGTTTGTTCTCATCATCATCCCTCTGGATGTCCGAGGATCTCACCTGATGATCCAGCGGCAGAAGCTGCTGCTGTTGTATTGATTTTCCGAAGAAGCAAACCAACCACTCGGACCTGGCAGCAAGAACTGTCCATCACATGCTGTTGCTATAGAAACCAGAGAGATGATGTGATAGAAAGTTGAATTAACCTGATGTCAGTGAAACAGGAAGTATGTTATCGTTCTTTGAATATAAAGGTGACTGACCACAGAAAGCAGCGTCTTCATCAGAGCCGTCAGGACAGTCATGGACTCCGTCACAGAAGCGAGTGATCAGAACACATATTGATCCGTTGGCACACGGTCTCTGATTAGGAGGACACGCTACTGCAGAGACGAAGTGAGACATGAGATGTCATGTGACATCATTTACATATTTTAACCAACGGATGATTTGAGTCGTTGGCTGTCAGGGTGCTTCTTCCCCACCTGCTGTCGTGGATTCAGCGGTTGTTGCTGTCGTCTCTTCGGGTATCTCTGCAGGACGAGGTTCACAGTTACTTCCTGACTCATGCTGCATCCAGTGAAAATGTATCAGAACCGACTGATTTCTTGGCCTCACCTGTTGTTCTCTCACTTGTGGGTGTGATGGTTGTTGGTGAAGCTGTTGTCACGTCCTGTTTCTCTGCAGAAAACAGTCACTTTATGAAATTCCAATTTCAGTAATTCTTACTTTGGTTATTTCTGATCTTTGTGCTTGTTGAAGATTGAATTTGACAGCTTGAATAAATCTCACATCTTTCTCACCTGTGATCTGGATGCTGTTCCCATCAATCACCAATCCTGTGGACCCGACCTCCTGAAGCCCCGCCTCCAGGTTCTGTTCCACCTCTTTCACACTGATCATCTGATCAAACCAGAGGTCAAAGGTCACCACCACACTGCCCTGACTAAAAAGAAAATACATCATTGAACAATAAATTTTAAAATGATCACAGCACTCAAAATAATTGCATCCTGAGTAATCAATAAATCAATCAGTCATTCGATTGGTAAAATGATCAGTTTGATCAGTTGTTACTGACTAATATCTGACCTGAATGATAAAACCCGACAAAACCTGAAGAGATTTTTGACATCACTGTGACTGAATGCCTCGGATACCTGTTGACCAAACTCTATTCAGCCACTTGCTTTTTCGTTTTTCACAATAAAAGAGATTGCTACCTATCAAAATAAAAAGCCTGCGCCCTCACCAGGTTTTGGACATCGAAGGCCAGGGATCTAAACTGCTGACTGCTGTAGTTCTTCAGCTCCTCCGTGAAAACTGCTCCCTCTGTGATCACCATCCGACCGCTCAGCACAGACGGTTCAGCGGCACCTATACACGCCAACAACACACTGATCAATCAATAATACCTCACCTGGCACCCAATCAGCAGGCCGTGTGTTTACCGTCAGGCTGCAGGCTGATCGATGAAACTACGATCAGTCCGATGCAACAGATCAGAAGAAGAGACGACACGACGATGAGGAGGAACTCCAGAGACGACAGGCTGCGAGCCATACCGACAGCTGGAGCACATGATCAATGCATCATCTTATCAATATATCAATCACACTATCAGACAAGCATTTATCTTCTTTACAGTCAATGAAATGACTCTAACACTCAAATATAAGTTGTTGCTGTAATAATTTTACCATTGGATCCATTTTTAAATACTGAACCTCATCAGTGCTTCTGATTCACTTCCTGTCAGCGCTGGTAGAAGCAGACTCACCTGTTTGTTTTGAACGAACGTACCTGCTGCTGACTTCAGATCAGCTCTCCTGCCACTCTTCTTCTATTTTCACAATCTGACTGTTCTATATGTCTTTTATATCCTTCACTAACTGTCCTGTTTGACTCCAAATCTGATCCCTGATCTGCTTTTATTGAGCAGAAAATGACAAATGGCTCATTATCGTTACGACCGTTGATAATAAATTCGGCTACTGATAATCATCCATAACGATCGGGCTGCTGGAGCGATGAGTCAGAGTAGATAAACTGCTGACAGATGGTTTACATGAAGCTATATAAATGGACAACATCCCTCCATCAACATGTTTATCGCAGCAATTGATTGATTGATTTCATACATAATGTACATCAATCAGTGCAGGTTTAGCTGAGCTCTACAATCTGATGCAGATCCAAGTAAAAATCCATATAAATGAACTTAAAAATAATTTTTCATAAAACCGTCAACATGAAATGATGACGATGATGAATGGCTTTAAGATCTCTGTCAGTTTAGGAAGAATGCTTTAAATTTTTGTCTTTCTTTCGGAAAGATGAATATAAACAAAGCAACATAGCAATTCTAACCAGCATTCATATAAAAATTATATGAAAATAATAATTTTCTATGAAATTCTTTGTTTGATCCGTAAATCAAGTCTCAAAATACAGACTTTGTATGTCAACAAGTTTAAATCTGTTTAAATACATGGTAATTTAAGGATACAGACTTCTTACCAAATCAAAATCAGCCATTTATTAATAATCAGATTTCAGTTAGAACATTACTACTCAATAATATCAATACAAAGTACAAACAGAGGCAACAAATATGACTTAAAATTGGAAAATATAATTTCACAAAGAAAATGATGAATTGTGTCCTCATAGGCGTGTTATTTATAACACGATCATCGTTCAACATGAACAAGAAACACATTAAATACCTGAATGAAGACTTGAAATGTCAACAAATAACTAAAATTTAACAAAGAGCATCAATGCAAACAGGAGCTTATTTAGAGTCATTATTCATTAAACTGTAACAGAAAATGTTTTCAACTTAACAATAAAGCACACAGTCACAAAACATATTCATAAATGTATTTACTTTCAATTAAGGTACAAACAATTTCAATAAATTGAGCGTTAAATGTTTAATTTATGAACTGTGTGATGATTTGAACGATCAGAGTTAGAAACTTGAAGCTAGAGTAACACAAAGACTTCAGCTGTTATTTCAACATTAAATACAAGTCAGCAAATTAATATGACGAATGATTGATTTTGAATCTCACTGGTAAATAATCAATGAACATGTGGATCAAATGTTACCTTCCTCAACCGTTGGACATAAAAAGTGTCACACTAGCAGACGCCATGACTGCTTCTTGTTTATCAAGATCTAAAGTCCAGCAGCAGTAAACCTGTCTGGTAATCTGTGCTGATGTGGCCCCGCCCCTCTGCGTTCACCTGGCAGGTGATACGTTCTGTACTCTGTCATCCAAGATCGATTAAAATGAACGTGATTGTTTTACACAGTGGCCGCTGAGCTCTGAACCAGTACACTCTGAAACATTGTATAACATTAAGTGTAAAAAAATATAAAAAATAACCCTAAACATAAGTTTTTTTGTTTGTTTGTTTTGTTAAAGGTCCCATATTATGCACTTTTTAATTCATGTCATTCAGCTGCGAGATGTCCAACTACACTGTATTTGAAATGTCTTACCCCAAAGTGATCCGTGGTCCTCAATATCTTTGATTGAATATTGATCAAAGCACTTCCGCCCTGAAATGTTCCGTGTTAAAGGGCGTGGCTCTGAGCACCCTCTGCCACCACCTCCTCCCCCCTCTGAGCACCGTCTATCAACACCTCCCTCCACCCTCGCTTTCACATGCGTTTTATTTCCGTGCACCAGGTGAACGCGCGTGCTCTAGCGTTTGATCGATTGCCAAAGTCTGGAACTTTTCTTTCAGTAACTTCTTTACTATGTATTTCGCTCTTATTTTTGTCGTGTTTGTCTCTCTTGTTATTAACTGTTGATTTCTTTGTGCTGAGCGTGGAGCTGCTTTCTCAGTCAGCCGAACGTGACTCCATTGTTCATGGTGGAAACACTACATGGGCTGATCCTATTGAGACCACCGGTAAACATCACAAAGAATTTAAAACACACAGTGTTTGCAAATGGGACAAAAATCAGTGGAGACGACAACCAATGTTTGACAGGACGTAATTAAACCTGTATTTCCCGACAATCGTCACGGACAATGAGAGATCGCTAAAAGCGAAGCTAACGCTGGAAAGCAGCTAATAGTTCCCAGTAAGTGCAAAGACAAAGCGGATGAATACTCCGTAATAGTCCGTTCAGCTGGTGATTGGTTTTCAGTAACTTTTATGGATGAAGCGCTGCAACAACCAATCAGGACAGCTGGTAGATGTTCCTCACTGGCTCCTCAGCATCATCACTGTTGTCATGGCAATCTGAGAGGGAAGTGCAGAAAGACATGGAATCAGATTTGATCAGGTGACTTGTCTCCAAGCAACCAACGCCATCTTGGATAAATACCCCTTTGGCTTCGCTCTTCTTCTCCTCTTTTTAATGTGGCTCCTCTTTTGACTTCCTCTTCCTCCTCTTCCTCTCCGCACTCTGAGATGTTTCTGTACGGCTAATGAGAGGAGAAGAAGAAGAGATGATGTGTTCTGAATCAAAAAGATGGTCCAAAGATGGCGTCACAGGTGTGTTACCTGGTCGCTGCGATGTGGTGATGCGTCACTGACACATGGGAGGATCCTGCCAATGAGCTGGCCAATCATTTTAAAAGTTGGTCTGTCTGTGGGCTCCAAACTCCAGCACAGTGTCATCAAGTCATACCTTAGAGAACAAGCGACAATTAATTCAAATATCATTTATAATCATAAAAAATCTCTCCGGCCGCCTGCTCACATTTCCACTGGGGCGAAGTCTGGCTGATTCATGTGGCAGCCATCTTTGATCATCTTGTAGAAGTTGGTATCCACAGCAATATTTGGGTACGGACCCTTACCTGTATAAACACAAAGACACACAAGTCCGAGATTACAACGCGGTCACTAATCTGGAAATCAATAATCCTTGTTTTTCAAATTCAGAGCTGTGATGCGATTGGATGTTCATGTTTTCAGTCTAACCCAGAGAGAAGATCTCCCATAGTAGGACACCATAGGACCAGACGTCACTTTGGACGGTGTAAACGCACTGGAAGATGCTCTCTGGAGCCATCCACTTGACGGGAAGACGGGCCTGTCAAAATAAAACACATGCAATGTCAAAAAAAAAAAAAATACCCAGGATGCTGTATACACCAGGATTTCTTACTAAATTACCAAATATCTGAGATGGGGTTAGGAAATATCTTTATTTATTGTGAGAGTCTATATAATAACATGTTATAATAAAAGTGTCTTCATTTATATTCATTTGCACAAATAGTGTTGGGATCTGAAAAGAGATGTTGATTTTAAACGTCACAATATGTGAGCTGTGTGTAAAACTGACATTTCCCTTCACGATGTAGTTGTCATCGTTACGAATGTCCCGGGCCAAACCGAAGTCACATATCTTTGCCACACAGTGATCCGTCAGCAGGACGTTCCTAGCCGCCACATCTCTGTGGATACACTGACAGACAGACAGGCAGACAGACAGACAGGCAGACAGACAGAGAGAGTGCACTGAAGATTTTCACCTGAAGTTCAGTTCACCTGTAATTGAATTGCATGCAAACACGTGTGTGTGTGTGTGTGTGTGTGTGTGTGTGTGTGTGTGTGTGTGTGTGTGTGTGTGTGTGTGTGTGTGTGTGTGTGTGTGTGTGTGTGTGTGTGTCTGTGCGTGCATGCATGTGTGTGTTTGTGTTCTTACATTCCTGGATGACAAGAAGTCCAGACCCTGAGCGACCTGGTAGGAGAATCTCATGAGGTCGACCATGGACAGATTACTTGTCTGCACACCTGAGGGACAGATAAGAAGTTGGATAGGTGAAATGTGGAGGAGTGTGTGTGGTCCAGTGTTTGTTCCATCATTGTGTTAGCGGGTCAGAGGTGTTCACCCTGCTGTTCTTGTTCCGGACTGAGAATCGGCCTCATCTCCTGGTAGTCCGAACAACACGAGATCCCGCTGTCACTGCAAATGAATGAGACGAGATTTACTCTTCATCACGGCTCTAATTTATTAAATTATTAAATTCGATCTTAAATTAAATCAAACCTTCTAAGCCTGGCATTCTGGGATGTCATGTTCTTATAGAAGGTGTCCCCCTCCACTTCTTCCACACTCAAAATTGATGCCATGAAGTCCTGAGCGCAGGTCCGTAAGAAGTTGAGTAGGTCGCCATGGCTACAGTACTCTGTTATCATCAACATGGGTCCTGATGAGAGAACCAGAGGTCACATCGGAACTAAAATGTCACTACAGTGTCACTACAGTGTCACATCTCTGTGTCGTGTCATGGTTATAGTGTGTCTCCTGTTGCTCATGGTAAACTATTAGAATGGTCATCACCTCCTTGAGTGCACGCTCCCAGCAGGTTTACAATGTTGTCATGGTAACCAAGATGGCTGAGAATCTTCAGCTCTGACATCAGTGCTTCACGTTCCTCCAAGAGAGCTCTCGCTGTTCGTCCATGCATGAAAAACACATATTTGTTATCACAGTAATTCTGTCTGGAAGGTGTAATGGTGATGAAGATGATGATGATAGTGACAAAAGACTTGTAGACTGACGTTTGAGCATCTTCACAGCGACTCGAGTGATGTCATCAGATCCCAGACCGTACGCTGTTGCCTCAACGACCTTCCCAAATGCCCCAGAACCCAAAACAGCTCCTTAAAGGGAGTAAAAAATATCAAATGAATCACAGATTTAAAACAAAATGAACTGTCTATAGAATTAAATTTCATGTCTGATTTTCTACAATGTCTGCAGCACATTTTTTTATTTTAAAATGCATGGTTCAATCCGGTTGGTGAGATGTTGTAGTTAATATGGCCTGATAATGGTAATGGATCCAAATATTATTCTCATAACAGTTGCAATCAGTATTACAGCTTATGTACTGTATGTTTTTTAAAGTTTCTGAATTCCTAAATTTAATGTTTCAAGTCCCTAAATTTTTGACTTAGTCTGACCAACAAAACGAAAGTGGGTCTCTTTTCTGATACAGAAAAATAAATCATGGGGCAGATTGTCAAATAAAGATGTAAATTAATAAATTGACATCACTGTAAATTTTACTATATTTTTGATCAGTTGAATCAACTGTAGTTATTAGAAATAACATAATCTCTGAAAGAAATAATGACTACCACTGGTTTAACATTTAACATTTAAAGTGAACATTAATAAATTAGCTTCTAAATGAAATGTAAAATGTTCTGTCACACCAAGGCGGAGTTTGTCTCTGGGAAACTCCCACTTGTAGTTGTATGGCAGCTGGGTGGGGTCAATAAAGGTGTAGTTGTTTCCACTGGTGCTCTCGATGATCTTCCAACGGATTTCATATTTGGGTCTCTAAGATTAGACAAAGAAACACGACAATAAATGCATAAATATGCATATTTAGTGACTATTTTCAAGTCATTTCATACGACTGCTCATTTTAGTGTTCATCAGAATCATGGATCAATCTACTATGTATGCAGATGATAATTCACTGCTCCATTAAATGGATCCTCCCTCAGTTTCCATCTACTTACCTCAGAATCACCAGTCTCCCTCCTTTCATGTAAAATTAATTTTAAATCGTACTGATTTGTAGCAAAACCACAGCAGCCTGGCCCAGGCTGTTTATCAGACCTTTTATTAGCCTCTACAGATCCTCGGTCTGTGTACTTCCTTGTTGTTCCAAGGTCCAGAGGTGTCAGATCTGTTATACTCAGTGTGAGCAAATTAAAAATTCAAAGTTTCTGTACACAAAGATTGTCATTAACACATAAGTACCATGTCGTTTTTTGTAATGATTCATATCATTGTGCACCAACATATCATTTTAAGGGTCTAGCGAAATAAAGTTCTGTGGTCTGATTGGGCTTGAGATGATCAAACACATCCATAGCATACCTAAACACATCCCAATCTAACATTTTGAGTTTTCCAGATAGGAAGTACCTCATTTTTGGCCTTTAACGCATTCATTTCAAAATTTCAAAAAGCATTCTATTTCTTTAAAAATCTCAAAGCCACAAAGTCACAAATATTTTAAGTTGAAGGTTTTTATTGTGGATGCATTAGCCCTTCATCTTTTCACATTTTTTCCACATTTAACTTAATATGGAAGTTCCTACATATCTATTAACAGATGCATTTATGTTCACCTTTTATCTAGTTTTCCTTTTGGTCTCCTGATATTTTCCTAACAGTTATCCCCACAAGATTTTACACAGTGATATTTGAGAAGTGAAATGCAGGTTATAGAATTTATAGAAAGTGTGCAATGATTATATACGCAAAAGTAGGAAGGTGCATAAAATTTGTTTGGTAACTCATTGACCCTTGACTACATACACAGGAAAATCCAATCATGAAAAAGAGTATTTAAGCTGGCCAATTGAAAGTTGTTCTCCTTTTGCCTTTTCTCTGAACAGGGGCAAAATGGGAGCCTCAAAACAACTGTCAAAATTATGGTTTAGGTGGAGGATACAAAAAGTTATCAGAGATTTCAGATCTCATTTTCCACTGTGCCGAACATACAGTAGTTACTCTCCCACAGCTGTATGGGAGACTAATGCGAAAAAAGCCTTTTCTGTGAAGTTTTTGACATTTTTAGTTTCCTTGTTGTATTTTGAGAATTTGTTTGTGATCGATCATGAACGGACCCTTAAAAAGAATAAAGCCAAAATGTAGCATCAGTGAACATACCTGTCTCCACTTGTAAATGACTACCAACAGGAGGAGGAAGAGAACAGCAGCAGCGCTCAGAGCTCCAATCAGAGCCGGTCTCAAGAACTGACTTTGAACTTCTGCTGCAGAATGAAAAACACCATCAACAAGAAGATTTGACAGCAAGAAGACGGAATAAGTTTTATCAATGAGCAAACATTAAGTCTGATGCTTACGAGGATTGAAGACGTCGTGAAACTCTCCCAAATGATTGTAGGCAACACACTCCACAGTGACATCATCACCAAATGACAGAGGCAGCGTCAGATGCTTTCTGACTTCCTGCTTGTCTTCGTCTTCTTGTGATGTCACATCAGCTGTGGAAACCTGATAGGTGGAAACACCTCCACACCTGCAGCGGACAAGGAGTAGAACCTCAGGGGGGATTGGGTCATATAATTTCATTATATTTATTGTTGGATGATATATTGTCTCATCTCAGAGGAGTACTGTATTTACAGTAACTGTTTTTATTTGATTGTATACAAAATTTAAACTGTGTAAATGACGATAAAGATTAATACTTTTGCAAATTTTTTATTTCTTCTACTACCGTCTTCATATATATATATATATGTATACAGTGTATATATATATATATATATATATATATATATATATATATATATATACAGTATCTTCTTCTTTTCCTTTTTGGCTTTTCCCTTCAGGGGTCGCCACAGCGAATCAACCGCCTCCATCTAACCCTGTCCTTTGCATCCTCTTCTCTCACACCAACTACCTTCATGTCCTCTTTCACTACATCCATAAACCTCCTCTTTGGTCTTCCTCTAGGCCTCCTGCCTGGCAGTTCAAAACTCAGCATCCTTCTACCAATATATTCACTATCTCTCCTCTGGACATGTCCAAACCATCTCAGTCTGGCCTCTCTGACTTTATCTCCAAAACCTCTAACATGTGCTGTCCCTCTGATGTACTCATTCCTGATCCTATCCTTCCTGGTCACTCCCAGAGAGAACCTCAGCATCTTCATCTCTGCTACCTCCAGCTCTGCCTCCTGTCTTTTCCTCAGTGACACTGTCTCTAGACCAAACAACATCGCTGGTCTCACCACAGTTTTGTACACCTTTCCTTTCATTTTAGCTGAAACTCTTCGATCACACATCACACCTGACACTTTTCTCCACCCATTCCATCCTGCCTGGACACGCTTCTTCACCTCTTTTCCCCACTCTCCATTGCTCTGGACTGTTGACCCCAAGTACTTAAAATCCTCCACCTTCTTGATCTCTTCTCCCTGTAACCTCACTCTTCCACTTGGGTCCCTCTCATTCACACACATGTACTCTGTCTTACTGCGGCTAACCTTCATCCCTCTCCTTTCCAGGGCAAACCTCCACCTCTCTAGCTTCTCCTCCACCTCGTCCCTGCTCTCACTGCAGATCACAATGTCATCTGCAAACATCATAGTCCATGGAGATTCCTGTCTAACCTCGTCTGTCAGCCTGTCCATCACCATAGCGAACAAGAAGGGGCTCAGAGCTGATCCCTGATGCAGTCCCACCTCCACCTTGAACTCCTCTGTCACACCTACAGCACACCTCACCACTGTCTTACAGTCCTCATACATGTCCTGCACCGCTCTAACGTACTTCTCTGCCACTCCAGACTTCCTCATACAATACCACAGTTCCTCTCTGGGCACCCTGTCATAAGCTTTCTCCAGATCTACAAAAACACAATGCAGCTCCCTCTGGCCTTCTCTGTACTTCTCTATCAACATCCTCAAAGCAAATACTGCATCTGTAGTACTCTTTTTTGGCATGAAACCATACTGCTGCTCACAAATGCTCACTTCTGCCCTTAGTCTAGCTTCCACTACTCTTTCCCATAACTTCATTGTATGGCTCATCAGCTTTATTCCTCTGTAGTTGCCACAACTCTGCACATCTCCCTTGTTCTTAAAAATGGGCACCAGCACACTTCTCCTCCACTCCTCAGGCATCTTCTCACTATCTAAGATCCCGTTGAACAACCCAGTCAGAAACTCTACTGCCACCTCTCCTAGACACTTCCAAACCTCTACAGGTATATCATCAGGACCGACTGCCTTTCCACTCTTCATCCTCTTCAGTGCTCTCCTCACTTCATCCTGGCTAATCTTTGCTACATCCTGGTCCACAACAGTCACCTCTTCTAGTCTTTGTTCTCTCTCATTTTCCATGTTCATCAACTCTTCAAAGTACTCTTTCCATCTTCCCATCACACTGCTGGCACCTGTCAATAGACTTCCATCCCTATCCTTAATCACCCTAACCTGCTGCACGTCCTTCCCATCTCTATCTCTCTGTCTTGCCAGCCTGTATAGATCAGTCTCTCCCTCCTTACTGTCCAACCTAGCATACAAGTCATCATAAGCTTCTTGTTTGGCCTTTGCTACCTCTACCTTCACCTTACGCTGCATCTCCCTGTACTCCTGTCTACTCTCCTCAGTCCTCTCAGTGTCCCACTTCTTCTTAGCTAACCTCTTTCTTTGTATACACTCCTGTACCTCCTCATTCCACCACCAAGTCTCCTTGTCTACTTTCCTTCCAGATGACACACCAAATACTCTCCTACCTGTCTCCCTGATCACATTAGCTGTAGTTGTCCAGTCATCTGGAAGCACCTCCTGACCACCCAGAGCCTGTCTTAACTCCTTCCTAAAGGTCATGCAACACTCTTCCTTTTTTAGCTTCCACCATTTCGTCTTCTGCTCTGTCTTTGTCCTCTTCATCTTCCTCACCACCAGAGTCATCCTACACACCACCATCCTATGCTGTTTGGCTACACTCTCGCCTACCACTACTTTGCAGTCACTGATCTCCTTCAGGTTACATCGTCTACACAAGATGTAGTCTACCTGTGTGCTCCTACCACCACTCTTATAGGTCACCCTATGTTCCTGCCTCTTCTGGAAGAAAGTATTCACTACAGCCATTTCCATCCTTTTTGCAAAGTCAACTACCATCTGTCCTTCTGCATTCCTCTCCTGGATACCAAACCTGCCCATCACTTCCTCATCACCTCTGTTACCTGCACCAACATGTCCATTGAAGTCTGCACCGATGACAACTCTCTCACTTCTAGGTATGCTCTGCATCACTTCATCAAAGTCCAACCAGAATTTCTCCTTCTCCTCCAGCTCACATCCTACCTGTGGGGCATACCCACTAACAACATTGAACATCACACCTTCTATTTCTAGCTTCAGACTCATCACTCTATCCGACACTCTTTTTACCTCCAGGACATTCCTAACAAACTCCTCCTTCAAGATAACTCCTACTCCATTTCTCTTTCTATCTACACCATGATAGAACAACTTGAACCCTGCTCCTAAACTTCTAGCCTTGCTACCTTTCCACCTGGTCTCCTGGACACACAGTATGTCTACCTTCCTCCTCTGCATCATGTCGACCAACTCTCTACCTTTTCCTGTCATAGTTCCAACATTCAACGTCCCTACTCTTAGTCCTATACTCTTGGCGCTCCTCTTCTCTTTCTTCGTGCGAACGCACTTTCCTCCTCTCCTTCTTCGACCAACAGTAATCCAATTTCCACCGGCGCCCTGTAGGTCAACAGCGCCGATGGCGGTCGTTGTTAACCCGGGCCTCGACCGATCCGGTATGGAAGTCATATGTTTGATTCGCATCTTTGATTTGGCAAAAGTTTTACGCCGGATGCCCTTCCTGACGCAACCCTCTGTATTTATCCGGGCTTGGGACCGGCACAATAAGACACTGGCTTGTGCCCTCTTGCGGCTACATTATATATATATACAGTATATTATATACATATATATATATATAAATACTGGCCACACTTATTGCAAATTAGTGAGCACATACGTGTCCTGGACCCCTTGACAGAAGTACCAAAGGATTGTGGGTAGTGGATATCCAGAACTGCTGCAGGTCAGACTATCGTCCCCGACACTGATAACAGCAGTGGGAGAACCTGAAAAATAAATTTCCTTTCATGTATTTATTTTGTTTCAAAAAGTTCCCAAAGCAGTCCAACAGGTGATGAAAGAAAACAAAAACTGATATTGTTTGAACACATCATCAAAAAAATCTTCCATCCAACATGAGACACATTTAAAGACTTTCAATGTGCAGGATATGAAAGGGAGAGATGTTGAAACTCTGGGAGGAGAAGAAGATAGCAAAGAAAAAAAAAAACTTTCTCACGGTAAATTCGAAGGTCGATGTTCTGTGATACATTGAAGAAATCGTTGGAGAGGTGGAATGTGTATCGACCTTGGTCCTCCCGACGAGCTCTCGTCAGCAGAAAGCTGGCCTCGGAACTGCAACCGGAAAAACAGAATTGAAATAACAACAAAAATAACACCTTAAACTGTAAAAATCTAGATGAGGCAGACGACACAAGGTCTGGGAGCTCCTTACCTGTAGTCACCGGCGGTGTAACTCTGTCGGAACATTGTGATGTTGTTGTTGCTTATATTTGTTGGTATCGTCCAGTGTGCGTTCCTGACCGCAGGATAAGTCTTGGTTGAAAACTCCAGCCACACATTGTCACCTTCATCCACCACCACAGTGGTACTGCTGCTAATATTAGCCCTGCTAACACCATTTGTGCTAATTTTACCGATTCTTTTCACTTCCAGGCTCCTGCCGTTAAAGTTAGCTTCTAGCCCTTCTTGGACCATTGGCATGCTACTAATGTTAGAAACCAGTTCCCCATTGATATCTATATTTTTGATTTTAGCATTAGCATGCTGTAGTGGCTTCAGGTTGATTGTCAGGTAGGGACCATCTGGTGAGGAGGAAGAGGAGTGCATGTTACAAGAAAATTACTTTCATAATCTTGAATGTGTCTGATATTCATTCATGACTTATGTAGACATGACTAAGTAATGATAAATATTCTTATCATTGTCTTTCAGAGGCTACAGGCTATAGTTTAAGTTCTGGAAGTTGTTCCAGCTTCACTTTTAAGGTCTACTCACAGTCACAAGAGAAAGAACTCAACCGCTAAAATTGATGAAACAATTAGAACAGAAGAAAAAGATGATTGGTGGTTTAATTTTTCTAATTTCTATAAAGTGTGTGGTCATGAAAATGCCTTTCCAATGAGGCAGAGACAGTCCCTAAAGCACCGCCTGAACAATAATGGGAGTCGATGACAGATTCCAGTAGCCAAGCCAAAACTTTACATCCATTGCTCTTGAATTTACATCATTAGAACCCTCAAACCTTTCTGTGCATGCAATTCCAGTCTGTACAAATCAAACCCATATTCTTACCAACAACAGTAAGCTGTGAGGTCGCTGTGATAATTCCAGCTTCACTGTGAACTCTGCATGTGTAGATTCCACCGAGTGTCCGATTGACAGCAGACACCATCAGAGTCTTGTTGGTGTAGGAGATGCCGTTGCGGTAGAGTCGTGTGTCAGTGACAGTGACTGTCTGAAACAAACAACCAATGAATATAAAAGTAATTTGTCAGGAGTAAAGACCCACAGGTGACCTCTGACCTTCATGTTTGGATGCGTCCAGGTGACGCTGTAGAAATTGGATTGGTAACTGGTCAGACAGGTGACCTGAAACTTCTCTCCTTCCAGACGGATCGATTCTCTTGGGGTGACAGACACGGAGGGAAGATGGAGCCCTGCAGACAGACAGGTAGACAGGTAGACAGATAGAAATACAGAAAGGCAGAGCGACACAAAGACTGATAGACGAGTCTTACTTGGAGCCACCAGCAGCTGGAGAGCTGTGGACTTGTACTGCTTTCCATCCCTCCATCCTGAGCAAACATAACGTCCATTGAAAGACCACTGCAGGTCATGGATCAGGGCTCCCCTTCTGCGATCAAATGTCACATTCATTCCCAGGGGGAGACCGCTCCCTTCTCCCGCGGCGACGTCCTCTGATTGGAGGGTGAGGTTACCGACTGACGGATCAGTGAGGAGACACTTGAACAAGAAGTTCTCGCCTTCCCGAACATCAGGGGTGCGACGAGATGCGACAAACACACTGGAGGGGTTGGCTGGGTCTAAGTGAAGGTCATTGTGGGAAATGGAGGAGAATTTTAAAATGTGGTACAAGTACTACAAGATGAGTTTACAAAATATACATGTAAAAAAAATTTTTGAAATTTGTTGGATGTTGTTTTTTTTTTTTTTTTAACTCAGGACAAATCCTGTGGTAAATTTTTGATATGCTGCTTTTAATTAAATAATTAAACTAAGGA